>FR997729.1:0-2500000 GCA_905475445.1 Ochropleura plecta
CTGTGCGATCCGACAAATAGTCCGCCAACAGCCCCCGCAAATACGGAGGCACTCCGTGGTAGCGGAGCGCCTCTAGGATGGTGGAGTGGGGAACGGAGTTGAAGGCGTTGGATATGTCGAACGACACGGCCAACAGTCCATCCCCCGCGTCCATCGCCTCCCTCACCTGGCCCTTGAGCCGGGACAGGGCGTCCACTGTCGAACGCTCAGCTCGAAAACCGAACTGAGCGTCCGCCAGGTCCGGGCCGATTGTGCACAAGTGCCTGTTGACACGGGCGGCGAGGATCCTCTCGAACGTTTTACCGACCTCATCCAGTAAGACGATGGGCCGGTATGCCGATGGGGAGTCCACCGGCCGCCCTTCCTTCCGAAGAAGGCACAACCGACCCTCCTTCCATGGCTTCGGGAACCTCTCACACGCAACACACGCACTAAAGAGGTCCCGAAACCTGTCTCCCATCTGGGAGGTGGCGATGGCCACCACCTTTGCGGGGACGCCGTCCGGACCTGGGGCGGTGTTTTTGCCCCGGAGGCAGAAGACCGCCTTCTCCATCTCGTCCTCCGTGACTGGAGGGACCGCCTCATCGGCCGATGGAGCCGCACCGCGCGGGTCGCTCATCACTGGTGGAGTGAAGTTGTCCCTGCGCGGAAACAGTGACTGGACCACCCCATCCAGCAACGTCGGCTCGAGGGTCTCGGCAACTGGGGGACCGTACGGGCGCAGTTTGTTACGTGCCGCCTTGTACGGCCTCCCGAAAGGGTCAGCATCTAGACCCTCCGCCATTTCCGCCCTCGCGCGGTCCTGGGCTGCGCCCATTCGCGCCGTCAGGGTCGCTTTGGCCTCCGTGTAGGCTACATAGAGGCGGTCCTCGTTGTCGCGGTCGCGATGGCGCCGCCGTCTGCTCCTAGTGTAGGCGCGCCGGGCCACCACACAGGCAGCCCGCAGTCCCACCAACTCCTCCGACCACCAGTAGACGGCGCGTCGAGGAGGCGGGCGGTGAGACCGAGGCATGCTCGAGTTGCACACCTCGGTCAGGGAGTCCCTCAACTGGGCTGCAGTGGCGTCCACGTCCTGGACGTCGACAGGAGGCGACAACCAGTCCTGGACGAACACCGCCTCCGTGGCGGCCTCTCGGTCTAGGCGGGAGAGCGCCCATCGCGGGAAGTGAGACCGACCCGCGCGAGCCCCCCGGGAGTCCGGGCCGGCGACGTCGAACCGCACGTATCGGTGGTCCGACAGCGTCTCCACCAGCTCCACCCGCCAGTCCACTACACAGGCAGCCAAAGACGGGGAGGCAAAGGCGAGGTCCACAATGGAGCCCCCCTCCCGCCGCACGCAGGTGTGAACACTGCCACTGTTGAGGAGGGACAGACCGGACGCCACGGACCAGGTCTCCACCTCGCGTCCTCGGGCGTCGGTGGTCGGGTTGCCCCATAATACAGACTTGGCGTTAAAGTCGCCCACGACCAACACCCTGCGCTGCGCCACCCTACCTGCCACCCTGGCAAGGACCTCGAGGAAGTTCTCGAAGGCCGTGATGGGGCGGTTTGGGGAGAAATACACCCCTATAAGGGCAATGTCCCCCCACGCGGCGGCCACGTATCCCGTTCCCCTCTCCAAGAGCGAGAGGGAAGGGGAGTCCGTGGAAGACCGCGACACCAATGCAACCGAACCGTTGTCGTCTCCTAGCCAGCTGCCAGGGACAGAATACGGCTCGGCTACAACCGCCACGTCCACCAACCACTCCGCAACGGTTTGGACCAGTAAGTCCTGGGCCGCTCTGCAGTGGTTGGTGTTGGCCTGAAGAATTCTTCTTCGAAGCCCAGCCATCAGTCCGTGTTCATGGCACTTCCCTCGGTGGCCGGCACTGAAACTGGGGTTCCAGTGGCGGTGGCAGCAGCAGGACGCGAAGGCGCCTGCACTTTCCCCTTCATCTTCGGTGGACAGCACTTCTTGCTCGTCATGGCGTGGTCAGCTGGACGACCACTGGCAGCACAGACTGCACAGTGCGGGGCTGTAGCCTCGCAGGTGGTTGACCTGTGCCCCTCCTTTCCGCAGCGGAAGCACAGTTCCTCGCGCTCGGCAGTGGACGGACAGAGAGGCCGGGTGTGGCCGATGCCGAAGCACTTGTAACAGCGCATCGGCTCATCCTCCAGCACCCGGACCCCACCCGAGCTAAATCCGACCGGGAGGCGACCCTTGGCCAGAACTGCCTTGGCCACCACGATAGGGCACTCTAGGCGCATGGTGCCCATACCCCGACGACCCTGTCTAATGGCGCGGCCCTTGACAGCTGCGACGTCGCAGCCCCCCGCCGCCGCAACCACGGCCACCACCTCCTCTTGGGTAACTGAGTCGTCGAGGTCAGTCACCTCAAGAGCCACACACTTGACGGGCCTCGCGACCTTAGCCGTGTCCGCGACGGCGTCCTTGAGCTTTGCCGCAAAGAGGTCCGCCTTGGTGCCAACCCTGAGCCCCCGAGAACTCGAAAAGACGAGCCCCCGTTTGGGTCTTCCGGCAGGTAACTCTGCCGGCCCCGAGTTGCGCCGGATCGACATTTGTACGGGCCCGCCGTAAAACGGACTCGTACGTCTCGCCTCGCTCCGCTGCCTCTGGGGTCAGCGTGACCACCACAGCTGCCGTTTTTGGGATAGGAGGGAGCTTCCTCCTCTTATCCACAATAGCTGCAGCCGCAGGCTTGGCTGCAGGGGGCTTAGGGGCCGTCTTCTTCTTCCCCTTCTTCCCCACTACCTTAATCCAAGGCTGGTTGGAAGGGGTGGTGGAGGGTAGGAGAGGGTCTTGGTCTTCCCTCTCTGGTTCCAGCTGGGCAGTCGGGGCAGAAGCGGTCTTCTTGCCCTTGCCCTTGCCCTTGGTGGTCTTGGGCACCTGGGGCTGCTCCTGCTGGACTGGGGCCGTTGAGGGTCCTGGTGCGCTGGACACCCTTTCGGGAAGCGGCTTATCCGCTGCAAGCGGAGGACGGAGCCGCTTTTTCCGGCAGAAGCCGGTCCTCAATGCCGGCCAAACAGGCCCTGGTGAAGGCCCTCTCCTCCATGACAACCTTGCGGATGATATCCTCAAGGTTGGAGGGTGAGGGCATCGTCGCTGGACCAGCGTCGGACGACACCTCAGGCCGAGTAACCAGCTCGGCAACGCGCGTGTGTAACGCGGACACCTCTTTCTGCAGGCGATCGACTTTCGCCTGCAGTTGCCGAGTCTCGTCCGAAGTTGTGCGCTCCGCCAACTCCTTGACAATGCCGAGCAGGCTCGCTGCCCGGCATTTCAGGGCCTTCTGGAAGGTGCCCTTCAAGTTGGAAGACTTGGAGGCCACCTCTAAGATCTCCTCTTGGTCCTCCAAAGCCATGCGCTCCATTTCCTCTACGGAGTGATCCGCGTAGAGGACACTGGAGGCGCCGTAGCCAGCCTTGGCTCTGGTGGTTCGCGCCCGCTGCTCTTTGGAGGCGATCCTCTCCTCCAAGTCGGCTTGTATGACAGCCCGCTTCGCGGGCTTCTCCGCTGCGTCCGGAGAGCCCCCGGGGCCGCGTCTGAGGAAAGCCCTCTTCCTCGATTGGTGGGTTGAACCGCAGTTCGACCCACTCATAATCGACTCGGTGTCGGAGAAATCCGTCACGACGTCGCTCCCTCTAACAGTGCTCGCCAACGATGGCGCGCGACTTGTCTCCGATGCCGAAGCATCGCGAGACATGGGTTGGCCCTGAGAAGGGCCTTTGGATTGGCCCTGAGAAGGGCCTTTGGGTTGGCCCTGAGAAGGGCCTTTGGGTTGGCCCTGAGAAGGGCCTTTGGGTTGGCCCTGAGAAGGGCCTTTGGGGAGAAAGCGCCCGGAGGCGTCCCTCGAGGATTGTGACATGGTCACTCTCAGCAATATCGCAGCAAAATAAGACAAGGGAGATGCTCCGATTCACAGTGTTCGTTAGCCGCCGGCCTGCCACTCCGTTACGGTGGTCAGGCGCGACGTTGCCCAGGGGTCACTACGTGGAAGTCAACACTGTGGGGGTACCCCCCAACCTAACCTAACCTAACCTAACCTAACCTAACCTAACCTAACCTAACCTAACCTAACCTAACCTAACCTAACCTAACCTAACCTAACCTAACCTAACCTAACCTAACCTAACCTAACCTAACCTAACCTAACCTTTTTTTTTTTTTTGTTAACCCAGTGGAAATCCTCATGGACTATCCCCCGTCGTGGGGACGACGGGGGGGTGTGCCAGACTTTTACTATTGGCTAAAACCACTGGAGCGTCCACACCTGCCTATAGTCGGTGACACGGGATTCGCTTTCGCATTCACCGCGACACCGACAGGCCTTGACCCGCCGCGCGAGGTCGGCAGGTCTCTCCTCCCGGGGGCAGCTCCCTCAGGAGCCGCCCTCGTCCATCCGTAGACGTGCAGGAACTGCCACTACACGCCTACTCCGGCCATAATTGACGGGCGTCGGACTCCCCCAGTCCTCAGCCCGTCGGCCTCGTCGTTATGGAGGTAGTGGATCGGCCGCAGCCTCCCTCCTCCTACGGCCAGTGCGCTGTCGGCGGGACGGGAGAAGGCTCAGTGCTTCTCTCTCCCGTTCGGCCGTCTCCTTCGCGAAGATGACTTCTTCGCAGAAGGAGACGACCCCGTCCCATGATGCTGCGCTGTCGACCATGGCCGAGACTACGGCCGACAGCGAGAGATCATTCCCGCCGACAATTGCGGTGAGCGCACGGCGCGGCTCATCCCAAGCGGAACACTCCTCCAGTGTGTGCCAACGCCGTGTCCTCCACTCCACCACCGCAATGGTGGCACTCTGGTGTCGGCTCCCGACCGATGCGACACAGGTACTTGCCGAAACAACCGTGTCCGGTCAGCACCTGCGTCGCACGGAAGGTCAACACTCCGTGCTTCCGGCCGATCCAATCCTCCATGTGAGGACTTACCGCCGCTATGACGGCGTGCCCCGCGCTGGGTTGCGCGAGTCGCATCCTCCACTCCGCTACCCAGGACTCGGCGGAGTTCAGACCGCCTAGCCTCGATTACTCTCGGCGGCGGCGGTCTTTCGCCCCGCTCTCGGGCCTCTTCGCGCCATTTGTAAAGCGACGCGAGGGCTTCGGCCTCGAGGTCCCAAGGCGCTGATCCGGCTAAGAGGCAGGCCGCTTCATAGGAGACCGTGCGGTACCCTCTTATCACTCTGACGGCCATCGCTCTCTGTGGCCCATGAAGGACCGCGAAATTGCGAGCCGTCAGGTGATCCGCCCACACTGGGGCCCCGTACAGGGCCATCGACCTCACCACTCCCGCGTACAACCTCCGGCACGATGTGTCGGGCCCCCCCAAATTGGGCAGCAGCCGCGATAGCGCAGCCGCGGCCGTCCTCAGTTTGGGGGCCAGTTGCCGGAAGTGTGGCCCGAAGTTCCATCTGCCGTCGAGGACGAGGCCGAGATACCTCATCGTCGCCCCGATGGCGATGCGAACGCCTCCTACCACGATGTGTGAGCCCGCAGGTGGTCCCCGCCGAGCCCCATGGAAACACAGGGCCTCAGACTTGTTAAGGGCCACCTCCAGGCCCAGACTCCGGATCCTTCGGACCACTTGCGCAACCCCTGCCGTCGCTAGGATGGCTGCGTCGCGATACGTCCTCCCTCGCGCTGTAACCAGCGTGTCGTCAGCGTAACAAATGACGACGACGCCGTGGAGGAACACGCCACGCAGCACCCAGTCGTACCCGATGTTCCACAGGAGTGGTCCTAGTACCGACCCCTGCGGAACACCGCACGTCGTCTCTCGCCGATTCCAACCACCGTGACCCGGGTAGATGACCCGCCTTTCGGCCAGGTAAGCCTCGATCGCGCGGCGGAGGTAAGACGGCACCTCGTGGTAACGGAGCGCCTCCTTAATACAGCTCCAGGGCAAGGTGTTGAACGCATTTGCGATGTCCAAGGACACCGCCAACACCACCTCACCCCGAGAGACTGCACCCTCCGCCAAGGCCTTAGCGCGCATGATCGCGTCGACCGTAGAACGCCCATGGCGAAAGCCATACTGGCTGTCCGCTAAGTCCGGCCCGATCGTACGCAAGTGCCGGACGAGGCGGTCTGCGACGACTCTTTCAAAGAGCTTGCCCACCTCGTCCAGCAGCACTATGGGCCGGTACGCAGACGGCGAGTCTGCCGGGCGCCCCGCCTTCTTCAGCAGGACCAATTTGCCGGTCTTCCACGGACCGGGAAATTGGCCCCGCTCCAGGCATGCGCTGAAAAGGCCCCTCAGTCGGAGTCCGAGAGCCTCCGCGGCCAGGACCCACGCTCGGCCAGGAATGCCGTCGGGCCCAGGGGCGGTGTTTTTGGCTTGAAGCCGCAACATCGCCGCTGCCAACTCTGCCCGGGTCACTTCGGGCACGTCGTCGTCTTCCACGTCGGGCGTCGGCGCGGATTGAGGCGGAACCATGGGCGGCGAGATGTGCTCCGCCCTGGATGGAAAGAGCGCACCCACCACCTCTTGCAGCAACTCGGGCCGCAAACTTTGAGTGAGCGGAGGCGCCCAGGCGCGCAGTTTGCCACGCACTGCGCGATATGGACGCCCCCACGGATCGCGGTCCAGGGTCGCGAGTTGCTGCTCGCGGGCCTCCGCCTTCGCTCTAGCGATGGCCCCCTTGAGTGCTCTCCTTGCCTCTCTGTAGGCCTCGTACAGTTCCGCCTCTCTGGCCTCAGCATCTTCTTGCGTGCGGCGCCGCCTTCTTCTGTGCCTGGCGTACCGGCGTCTAGCGGCCACACAGGCAGCGCGGAGCCGTTCTATGACCGCCGACCACCAGTACACCTGGCGCCTGGACGGTTGTTGGCGCTGTCTAGGCATCGCCGCATCGCAAATGCTGGTCATGGCCTGTCGTAGCCGCTCAGCCTCCTCGTCGATGTCGTCAGGCCTGTCCGGTGATGTCACCCAGGCCTGGACGATCGCGGCTTCGAGGAGCAGCTCCCGATCCAGCTTCTTCAACGCCCAACGCGGACCTATCGAACCAGGGGTCGGCAGGGTCAGCGCAGGTGCGGAGGTCTGGGCGGAGACGTCGAAACGAATATAACGGTGATCCGACAACGTCTCCACCTCCTCCATAACACGCCAGCCCTGGACACGGCGCGCTAGAGCAGAGCTAGCGAACGCAAGGTCCACTATTGAACCGCCCCGCTGACGCACGCACGTGTTCACCGAGCCCTGGTTGAGGACGGCGAGACCGTTCTCAACCGCCCATTCCTCCAACACCTCGCCACGAGCGTCAGTGGTCGGGGAACCCCAGGCGCCAGACTTGGCGTTGAAGTCCCCGAGCACGACCACGGGGCGAGGGTGGTTGCGACCTACGACGGTGCCCAACTCCTCCAGCCATGCTTCGAATTCGGCGAGAGACCTGTTCGGAGAGAAGTAGATCCCCACAATCACCATCTCCCCGAACAGAGCCGATACGTAGCTCCGTCCTTTGGCGACGGCTTCAAAGGACGGAGTCCCAGCCGAGCTTCGCGTGATTAAAGCCACCGAGTCGTGGACGTCGCTCACCCAGTCATCCCTGGGCGGCACGAACCACGGCTCGGCGACCACCGCAACGTCGATCGACCACTGCGCCATGCTCTGGAGGAGAAGATCCTGAGCACGGGCGCAATGGTTGATGTTGCCCTGGAGGAAGCGCAGAGACACAGACATCACTGAGTGTCCATAATCTGCGCCCCCTCCAGCAGCGGCTCGGCTGCCTCGGAAGATTGGGTCTGCTGCGCGATGGGTGCCGTGGCGCCCGGGGCAGCAGGCCCACTCTTCTTTGTTTTCTTCTTCTTTCTCTGGGTGTCAGCACAGGCCTTGCTGCCGACCCGGTGGTCGGCCGGCGCGCCCAACGCCGCACACCTAGGGCAGTGCGGCGGGGCGCTGCACGAGCCGGCTTTGTGGCCGGGCTGGCCGCAACGGAAGCAGAGCGAGCCGACCTGGACGGTCGACGAGCACTGCACTCCAAGATGTCCCGTCTGGAGACACCGGAAGCACTTCTGCGGTAGAGGCGAGAGGAGCTTCACCTGCGCCGACACCCACCCAACAAGTATCTTGCGTCCGCTTGCCGCAATCCTTTGGCCCACCGCAACTGGGCAGGTAACAATCGCGGACCAGAGCCCTCGGAGGCCCGGCCCGATTTCACCGGGCCGCACCTGGTCCAAGGGGCACTCGCCCGCCCTCGCGACGGCTGCCTTCAGTTCCTCCGCCGTCACGGAATCGTCCAGTCCCGACACCCGTATGTTGACGGTTTTGCAGGGCCTGGCAATTGTCACGTCCGGGAATTGCGCCTGCAGAGAGGCTTTAAGCCGCTCCGCAAGTGCATCGGCCTTGGCGCCACTGGTTGCACCAGGCAGCTCGAGCAAACGGGCACCTGTGGCCGCTTGTTTGCAGCGAATGCCCGTTATGCCGAGCTCGTCCAGTTTTATGTCGGCCTTGGCTTTCGCCAAGACCGACGCGTACGACACGCCCCTCTCCTTAGCCTCCGGCGATAGCGTTATAACTACCGCCGAAGAATTAGGGGCGCGGAGCCGGTTTTTACTGCTCTTCTTTTTCTTCTTCTTTTTCTTCTTTTTCTTTTTATTTTCCCCGACTGTAACCCATTTCTGGGTAGGCGCCTGGGCCGCCGGGGCAACGGGTGCGGTGGTTGCCACCTGGGCCACCGGAGCAGCCGGTGCAGCAGATGCCACCTGGGCCGCCGGAGCAGCCAATGCAGCAGATGCCGCCTGGGCCGCTGGAGCAGCCGGTGCAGCGACCGTGGGTTTCACTTTTTTCCCTTTTCTCTCTTTTTGTTTCCCAGTCTGCGCGCTTTGAACAGGAGGCGGGGCAGCAGCTGTTGAAGCATACGTCTGCGCCGGCCCCTGTGTCAAAGCGGGCGTTTTCTCGTGGGCCAATGGAGGCCGCAACACTCGGCCCTCAATGACGGAGAAGCGGGCTGAAAGCGCCGCAATCTCCGTCTTGAAGAGCCGGAACATCTCCGAATCCTCAGACGAGGGCCGAGAACCAACTTGTGGCTCCAGTGACCCCGGTACGTCAACGTTAACGTTTCTACCTCGTTTTAGGTTGAGGAGCTCCGCACGGAGCTCATCCTGCTCCTTACGGAGCCCATCAACCTGCGCAGCCAGGCGAGCATTCGCTGCCACCAGCCGGCGTGTTTCGTCATTGGAGGACCTCTCCAAAAGCTCTTCAGCGGCTTCGGTAATTGAGGCCGCAGCCATCTTCAGAGCCTTCTGGCAGGTCCCCTTTAGGCCACTGGATACCCTGGAGACCTCGCGAATGGTCGCCACAGCATCCCGGAGCCTCTCGCCTAGCTGCGTGGCCTGCAGGTCTTCGACCTCCATTGATTCAGCGGCGGAGGACGACTCAGACAGCCGACTGACTCGTCCGGCGCTAACCTTCTGAGCCAGCTTGGCCACTCTTCGTTCCTCCGCTGCGCAATGGTCCTCCTTTTCTGCCGCCTTTCGAGCCTCCGCTAGCTCTTTTCGCGCCTTCGCCAGGCCAACATATTGGCCGGTTGTTACGGGTCTGCCTTTGCCACGTTTGCCGATGGCAGCACCACGTATGAGAGGCGGCGCCGCTTCGTTGCTGTACTCGAGGCTCCTCTCGAGAACGCCAGAGTCAGAGTCTGACACCGCGAGCGCTGGCGCCTCTTCCTCGTCAGAAGATACGTCTTCCTCCCGCCTTACTCCTCCGTTCTCGTCGTCGTTTTTCGGTGTCCGTTTAGGGTAGCTTGTGTCGTCGGTAGTGTGGGTAACCTAACCTAACCTAACCTAACCTAACCTAACCTAACCTAACCTAACCTAACCTAACCTAACCTAACCTAACCTAACCTAACCTAACCTAACCTAACCTAACCTAACCTAACCTAACCTAACCTAACCTAACCTAACCTAACCTAACCTAACCTAACCTAACCTAACCTAACCTAACCTAACCTAACCTAACCTAACCTAACCTAACCTAACCGAGTCACACGGCGCCCCCCGTAGCGACCGGATCACTTTTTACTCGCTCCGCGCTCAAAAAATCGCGAAAAATAGCAAAAGTGAACAAAAATACCCAAATTTCTGTGAAAAAGTGCGCGCTATCGAAATACAGCAGAAAGTGAAAAAATTTTCAAAATCCGTGTAAAACTCGCGAAGTTACAGTTAAAAAACCGAGTCTTTAACCTAAAAAGTGACAGTAAAAAACGGAAAAGTGAAACGCTGCGTTATTTCGATCGGCGACCTAGTGTTTTTGAACTGCCCCTCGAAGAACCTAGACAAGCTCCACATTATAGCTGAGTTTGGGATTTTTCCCGGGAAAACTCGCCGAGCTACAGGGGAAAAACCAAAACACACGTGGACACGAGGTCGAAAACCAGCAGTCGCAGGGGGAAACTGGAGATGAGGATAGGCGCAGGAAGCCATCCCCTCTCACCTGACACTTTGATCGTCGGATTCGGACTACCCTACAGGAAGTTACAAATTTTTAAAGTTTTCCATAACAGTGTCATAATTAAAACCTAAATAACTCAAAATTAAAATCGATAACCTATATATTTTTGGATCTTAAATAATAGTATTCAGTGTAAACTACCTTATTGCAAAATTTTGGATTTTTTGGACAAGTAGTTATAAAGTTACAAATATTCAATAATATTCCTGTTTAAATACATTTCGTGAAATATAAGAAATAAAATTCCGGAAAAAATCGACGAGGCTGTTTTGACCAGGAAGAAGACGAATCTGGTCTAAAATAAATTTTAGACCAACGGGATCTGACGGGAACTGCTATTTGCAGAAAGTGGTTTCACCCCCTTGACTTTGACTACCTGCCAAAAAGCAACCAGGCCATAAAATAAGCAGGTACCAAAACAGACCCGCAGGAGACCTCACCAGACTCCAGAATCTAAAGAAAAAAGGCAGATTCGACAGGAACTGCAATTCCTGTTAAGGTTTTCCTACACGTCTACTCGGAACGCCATTACAAGATAACCTTGTCGGGGTTGTAACCCTGGAGCGAAGCGTCGGATCGTGAAAATAACGTAAAATCGGTTCTCTTACGAGAAGCTATACCTAGGACGTAGACCCTGGACACTTTTCCACCAGCTCGCCAGGGTCAAATTTTCACCTTCCCAGAGGAATAACTTTTCAGCGGGACCAGCTGCAGGAACCTCACCGGCGCCAGCAGTTGAAGAAACACCAGCCCTACGACCCGACATAGGACACGGCCCAGTCAACACCACCCCCTGGAGCAGGCACCCCCGGGAAAACTTTGTACGTCGCCGGACCAGAGAAGACCAGCAGTGGAAGGAAGACCTTTAGTTAAGTACTTAGAATAAGTTATCAATTAAGTTTAGGATTAAGAACCAGACCCAGGGGTTATCCCGTTTCAGAGTTACAGAGCTTCAAGTAAGCCTAGTCGCGAGATACAAAAACAGCAATTTGCGGTTTTTGGTAATCGGAGAAAAGTTTCAGGAGGTAACTGCTCACGTCCTATAGAGGACGCTCCATTTTCAGGAACCGCAAATTGCTCCTAGTACCGTCGCCTACAGGACCCCTTTGGAAAAATATTTTTAAGACCCGACACCACGGAGTAAAATAAATTCCAAAAGAGGGAATCCAGTTAACCAACCGCACGAAAACTGAAAAAGGCCTGTAACTCTGAAACGGTAAGACTTAGTCAAAATCTGACACTTTTTTCGAAGCCCCCCCCCCTGACCCCCCCCCCCTGGTTGGATATCCAACCATATAGGGCCATCCGCACCTTGGGGCTGAATATCAACCCCCTAGGGCAAAGTCACCCTTAGTACTTAGAAAATTATTTTTGTACAAAACAGTGTTTTCAAAACAGTAACAAGTGGCCCTCAGCCATCCTACTCATCTCGATATACCGCTTCCATAACTTTACAACCCCCTCTCCCCCCCTCCCCCCTTTCCAAAAACCACCCATACAATTTTATTTAACTTCCGAATTATAATTAGACAGAGGCCATCAGCCACAGGAACAAAACACACCAATATCCCCCCCCCCCCCCCCCCCCCTAACCTGACCTACCGAGAAGAGCTCAACAAGGCCGAATAAACGAGCCCACGCACGCCAAAATCGGAACAGAGTAGACCCAGCTAGGTCAACTGGAAGATCTACTCGACAGGCACGCGACACTGCACGGCGCGGTACGGTACGGCAGGAATCTTATAAATTGGATATCTCTGAAACCTGAAGAGATAGGAGCTTTTAGACCGCGGATTCAGCCTTAGTGGTGTCGGAACGACACCACGAGGTGAAGACCACTACAGAGGTATCCATCCCCCCCACCCTTTCCTTTTTCCCTTAACTTTCCAACCCTAAACACTAAAGGTCCATATCTCGGGAACGAGAGGACCTAGAGTGTTTTTGACCTCAAAATCAGCCTTTGTGGTGTCGAAGACACCACGGCTAAAGTCGCTCACGAGGTATCCATCCCCCCCCACCCCTTCCTTTTTCCCTAAAGTTCCCACCCCAAAATACAAAACGGTTCATATCTCGGGAACGAGAGGACCTAGAGCGTTGTCGACCTCAAAATCAGCCTTTGTGGTGTCGTAGACACCACGGCTAAAGCCGCATACGAGGTATCCATCCCCCCCCACCCCTTCCTTTTTCCCTAAAGTTCCCACCCTTAAATTTAAAACAGTCCATATCTCGGGAACGAGAGGACCTAGAGCGTTGTCGACCTCAAAATCAGCCTTTGTGGTGTCGTAGACACCACGGCTAAAGCCGCATACGAGGTATCCATCCCCCCCCACCCCTTCCTTTTTCCCTAAAGTTCCCACCCTTAAATTTAAAACAGTCCATATCTCGGGAACGAGAGGTCCTAGAGCGTTTTTGACCTCAAATTCAGCCTTTGTGGTGTCGTAGACACCACGGCTAAAGCCGCATACGAGGTGCCCTCCCCCCCAGTTTGGACCCTCCCCCACCCCCTTTAGACAAAAACACTGTTTTATATTTTTAATTTTATTTTTGTATACATTTTGATAGGATTAATATTTTGGACTGCGGATTGGTACTGCCCGACCTTGACCCCCATTTACAGGGATAAAACGGACCCACTAAGAGTAACACTCACCCCTCTATACAGGGAAGAGAAGACCACCGACAAACCGCCTTGGTTGAAATTATTTATTTACTTTTAATTTTAACTTTTTCCATTATTTTATTCTATACCGTTTGACAACTTTCCCCTTTCCTATTGCCGTGCCCTATACACACGAGCGTGACACAAAACACCACAGTGATCACAAGGGCCTAAGCGTCGAAAATGGTTCTCGGACTCCGCACCCCGATACCAAAAGTTAATGCCGAAAAGACGCAAGCGTCCACGTCACCTACCCAACCGGGAGACCAGGGGCCTTCTGGAACGCGCCAGGCGCCGAAGGGGATAGCCCTGACGTTCGGCAAGAAAACTGTTGTTCCAGCGGAAATAGCTGAAACGCCACCGTCGTCAACGGCAGGAACCTCCGGTGCCATCGCCCGCACCACCACTCCCAGCCCCGTGGGCCCAACTGGACAAGCGCTGGACGCCGCAAAGACTTTTATTCGGAGACCAGAGCGGAAGAGAAGGTCCATAGAAAATATGGAAACATACAGGAGACACACGGACACCTATACTGCGCTATCCAATGACAGTCTTCTCCAGGAAGTAATGAAAACGTTTGAGGACATACCGTCCCGAGTCAAAGATTACCCTCAAATGAGGAGAGACATCAAGACCTTCCTGGAGACTCAGTCGGACAAAAGCCTTAAGATACTTTTTGAGCTTAGTAAAAGGATTAAGACCCTTGAAACTAAGCCTAAAACGGTTCCGCCCACCAAGATGAACACCACGCCTACACCGTCCAAACAACCGGACGAGATACTGGAGAGGCTCGAGAAAGTGGAGACCAACATAAACTCTCGAATACACGACCTAGAGCAGAAAGTCAAAAAAGGCCTCGAGGAGTTGACCGAGCACCACTCCGAGAACGGTGCCGACATCATCGACAAGGTCATCGATAAGATCGACGAGGTCAGCCTCAAGGTCGACGCTGTCCAAGAGAGCATAAACCATACGATAGAAGGGGTGAAGGTCGTAGGTCGCGCCACGGTTGCTCTCGAGGACAAAATCGGTGACGTTGCCGGTGAGGTCGCCGCCGGCTCGGAGAGGATGCGGGAGGCTTTTAGAGGCGAGGCATGCGACTTCAAAACTTACGCCGACGTTACGGCAGCCAAACCAGGGCGTCGGCCGGCACTTCATTCCGTGGCGGTCACCCTCGAAGGCAGCCTGGAAACTGCTGACGAGGTGCTCGCCAGGGTGAAGGAGGCGGTTGACGCCAGGGGAACTGGCCTAAAAATAAGCAAAGTCCGTAAGGCAAAGAATCAGACCATCATCCTGGGTTGCGACACAGAGGCGGAACTAAAAAGAGTTAAGGACAGGATAGAGAGCCGGGGTAAAGGGCTTATAGCAGCGCCCATGAAGAATAAAAACCCACTCGTCGTCCTCAAGGATGTCTTCCTGGACAGTGATGACGACGAGATGGTGAGGGCGCTCTACTCGCAAAACGAAAGCCTCTTTAGGGACTTGGAAGAAGAAGACAAAGACATGGCTATTAAATACAAAAAAAGGACAAGAAACCCAAAGACAGCGCACGTTGTCGTCCAGGTCAGACCCAAGGTATGGCAGAGGATGACGGAGGCTGGGGCTCTTTACCTGGATCTGCAAAGAGTCAGGGTGGAGGACCAGTCTCCGCTCATACAGTGCACGAAGTGCCTTGCATTTGGTCACGGACGGAAATTTTGTACTGAGAGTGTGGACAGATGCAGTCACTGCGGAGGGCCGCACCTACGCGAGAAGTGCGCGGAGTTCATTGCGGGTATTGAACCGCAGTGCTGCAACTGCTCACACTCCAAGCATCAGAGGGCAGACCATAATGCATTCAGCGCGGAATGCTCAGTCCGCAAGAAATGGGACTACCTGGCCCGGACGACAACGGCGTACGCTTAAACTGCTCCCAGAGGTACACTTTACACGCGCAAAACATACACCAACACTTACAAAAACATACAAAACACACACGAGAACACACACAAGAACACACACTGAAAACAACAAAAAACACGGATATACAAAGTATATTATAAACATATACGCATATATCAAAACACACGCAAAACACCAAACACGCACACTAAACAAACCACAAAAACGCATAAAATAATACAGTCAAAGAAAGAACAATAAGTATATATAACATAAGTTATATTTATATTATTGCCGCAAAAAATAAGCAATATAAATATTATAATAAGGCAGGAAATAACACAAGCCGCTAGAGCAGTACCAATAAGCAGGTCCAAACCTTGAGTAATAATGTTAGTGTTAGCAATAATAATATATAATAATAGTAGCAATATTAGTAAACAAAAAGAACGTATAATACTAAGTTAGGAAATAATAAATTAAGTTTAAGATAAACCACATGTTATTATTAGTTACCAAATAGTTTTAAAAATAGTTCTGTAAGAAAACATTATTGATACCTAATTTAGTAACAAAAATTTATAGTTAATAAAAATAGATTTGTAAGAAAACATTATTGAAACCTAATTTAGTGATCAAAATATATAGCTAAGAAAGCATGTAAAACCCTACATTGTCAATGCTAAAATATGTAATAAAGAAATTTTGTCTGCCTAAAACCCCATTATGTAAAAATAAAGATTAACAGTAGATAGAATAGCGGGAGTCCCACCCGGCTAAGAATGAATGTGTGTGCAAAAGAAAGATAAAGTATGAAGCTTGAAAGTGCGAGAGGAATAAAAGCGAGAACTGGAATGAATGAGTAATTAGAATACTAAGAGCCCTTTTTATGAAAGGGGAAAAGCACAAAAAAAAAAAAAAAAAAAAAAAAAAAAAAAAAAAAAACCTAACCTAACCTAACCTAACCTAACCTAACCTAACCTAACCTAACCTAACCTAACCTAACCTAACCTAACCTAACCTAACCTAACCTAACCTAACCTTTTTTTTTTTTTTTTTTTTTTGTCGCTGGGAAAAAATGCATTACGCATACCCTCCCATCAGGGGATGGGGGGGCTATGTGGGACTCCCCGGTCTGACCCGGTATACCCACTAAAACAACCCAGCGGCACTCCCGCTTCGTCCAAGAGGCGGGGGACTGGGAAACCGGCACAGCCTTAACGTCCAGTCCTCCGCCGACGATTGCCCTCCATGCCGGGACCCCTTACGCCCTCCCCAAAGTGGGGAGGGGGCCGGGCCCGGGAGTGACCGACGAAGGTGGTGATGGGTGCAATGCGGGCAAGGGCACCCCCGCGCCCATCGCCCGCCCATCGCCACCATGAAGAGGAGGGAGAGGACGGCGCCTTCTCCGACCCCTTCTTCGTCTGCGGAGCGGCGCAGCGAGAGGGTCGTCCTCCCGCGCGCGCTCCGCCTCCTCCTTTTGCGAGATGACATCCTCGCAAAAGGAGGCAACCGCCGCCCAGGCCTCCTCGCTCTCCAGCATCGCGTTGACGACGCCGGGAAGCGAGAGGTCCTGTCCGACTACCGCGGTCACACCGCGGCGTTGTTCGGACCAAGCCGGGCACACTTCGAGGGTGTGCTGGGCCGTGTCCTCCGCCGCGCCGCAGTCGTGGCACACCGGGGTCTCCTCCCTCCCGATCCGGTGCAGGTGCGATCCGAAACAGCCATGGCCGGACAACACCTGCACCAGACGGAACGAGAGGAAACCGTGGGACCGCTCGAGCCAGCCCTGCAGGACCGGACCGATCGCGTCCAACGTCCGGCGGCCGAAGGCGGCTGCAGCGAGGTCCTCCGTCCAGTGGAGGACGATGGCGTCCTTCGCCTCTCGCCGCACGGCCTCCCGCTCCTCGGCGACGGGGCGCTCCCCGAGCGCCTTCCGTTGCGCGGTCCACTCGTACACTCTGGCGAGCACCCAGGCCTCCAACTCCCAAGGAGGGGTGCCGGCCAGAGCACACGCCGCCGAGAAGCCCACCGAGCGGTAAGCCCTTGCCACCCTCTGTGCAATGGCCCTTTGGGGCTTGCGGATGGCGGTCGCGTTCTCCCTCCTGTGCAGGGAGTCGGCCCAGATGGGGGCCCCGTATAGGGCCATACTCCTCAATATGCCCGCATACAGGCGCCGGCATTCCGCCTTGGGCCCCCCCAGGTTCGGGAGGAGCCACGAGAGGGCATCCGCAGCTTTCAACAGGCGCGTCGACAGCCCGCTGAAATGCGGGCCAAAGCGCCACCTGTCGTCCAGCACCAGGCCCAGATACTTCATCTGGGCCCGGACCCCTATCGTGACACCCTCCACGACAATGTGAGCATCAGGAGGAGGACAGCGTTGCCGAGGCCCGCGAAAGAACACGGCCTCGGTCTTGTGCAGCGCCACCTTCAATCCCAGGCGGCGGATCCTCTCTGCAACCAAGGACCCGCCGGCCGAGGCCAGACAGGCCGCATCCCCAAAGTTCCTCCCCCGGGCAGTGAGGAGAGTGTCATCCGCGTAGCAGATGACACTCGTGCCCTGGAGGAGGACTCCCCGCAGGAGCCAGTCGTACCCGATGTTCCACAAGGGGGGTCCCAGCACCGACCCCTGCGGAACACCGGACTCTGCGCCGTACCGCCTCACCGTGGCCGTCTTGTCTACGAGGAGGACCTCTCGGCCCTCCAAGTAGCTGGCCAGGAGGTTTCGCAGGTATTGGGGCACGCCGTGATAGCGGAGCGCCTCCAATATCGTCGCGTGGGGCATGGAGTTGAAGGCGTTGGCAATGTCGAATGACACCGCCAGCACCCCGTCCCCCGCCTCCACCGCCTCCTTCACCTGGCCTTTGAGTAGGGCCAGCGCATCGATCGTCGAACGCCCTCGACGGAAGCCGAATTGGGCGTCCGACAGGTTGGGCCCAACCCCCCGCAAAAGGCTATCGAGCCGGGAGGCGACAATCCCCTCGAACATCTTACCAACCTCATCGAGCAGGACGATGGGCCGGTATGCCGATGGGGAGTCCACCGGGCGTCCCTCCTTTCGGAGGAGGCATAGCTGCCCCTCCTTCCACATTTTCGGGAACCTCCCAGCAGTGAGACACGCGCTGAAGAGGTCCCGAAACCTATCCTCCATTTCGGAGGCGGCGATCGCCACCACCCGTGCGGGGACGCCGTCTGGTCCGGGTGCCGTCTTCTTCGCGCCGAGGCTGAGAACCCCAGCGCGAAACTCCGCCGCCGTCACCGGGGGGACCTCCTCCTCCGGCGAAGCCACCTCTTGCGGGGGATCCATAGTTGGTGGGGTGAAGTCGGTCCTGCGCGGAAACAGGGACCGGACCACCCCATCCAGCAACACCGGCTCGAGGGTCTCCGTCAGTGGGGGACCAAAGGGGCGTAGCTGGTTCCGCGCCGCCCTGTATGGTCTCCCATAAGGATCCCTGTCGAGACCCTCCAGCATCTCGGCCCTCGCCGAGTCCTCTGCAGCTCCCATCGCAGACTTGAGGACCGTCGTCGCCTCTCGGTAAGAGGCGTATAGGCGGTCCTCTTCTGCCTGGACTCGGTTTTGGGCGCTGCGCCGTCGGCTCCGCGCGTAGGCCCTTCTGGCCGCCACACAGGCAGCCCGGAGCCCCGTCAACTCCTCCGTCCACCAATAGACGGCGCGACGGGGAGGCGGGCGGCGAGACCGAGGCATGCTGGAGTTGCACACCTCGGTCAGCGACCCCCTGAGTCGGACCGCTGCGGCGTCCACGTCTAGGACCGCGACAGGGGGCGACAGCCAGTCCTGGAGAAAGGCTGCCTCCTTCGCTGCCTCCCGGTCCAGGCGGGTGAGTGCCCACCGCGGGAAGGGAGATTGCCCAGCGCGGGACATTCCCCGCCCTTGCTGGGTGGAGATGTCGAACCGCACATATCGGTGGTCCGACAAGGTCTCCACCATCTCTACCCGCCAGTTGACGACGCGGGTGGCTAGCGCGGGGGTGGCAAACGAGACGTCTACCACCGACCCTCCCAGCTGCCGTACACACGTGTGGACCACCCCCCTGTTGAGGAGGGACACACCGCATGATGCCGCCCAAAACTCCAGGGCGCGCCCACGGACGTTGCAACCGGTGGCCGGGTTGCCCCAGGCCGCCGACTTGGCGTTCGGGTCGCCCAACACCATGACCTGGCGCGGCGCCGCCCTCCCTACCACTGCGGTGAGAACCTCGAGGAAATCCTCAAAGTCCGAGAGAGGGCGGTTTGGGGAGAAATACACCCCCACCACAGCCATGTCTGCCCACGCGGCGGCCACGTATCCCGGTCCCCTCTCTAAGAGCGAGAGGGGAGGGGAGTCTGTGGAAGACCGCGACACCAACGCCACCAAGCCGTCCCGGTCGCCCAGCCAACGGCCAGGGACCGAGTAAGGCTCGGCGACCACCACCAAGTCCACCAACCACTCGGCCATGGTCTGCATCAGCAGAGCCTGGGCTGCCCTGCAGTGGTTGGTGTTCGCCTGAAGAATGCGATGTTCGACCCTATCCATCAGTCGGACATTGCACCCCCCTCCTCCGCAGCCGCCGCAGGAACGACGGCGCTGGCGGCAGCAGCAGCAGGCCCGGACGGCGCCTGCACTTTACCCCGCTTAGGGGGAGGATTGCAGTTCCTCCCCTTCATGACGTGGTCTGCCGGGCAGCCACTGGCGGCACATACCGCGCAGTGCGGCGTGGCAGCCTCACAGGAGGCGGCTTTGTGGCCCTCCTTGCCGCAGCGGTAGCAAGTGTCCGTCCTGTCTACCGTGGACGGACACAGCGGCCGCGTGTGTCCGATGCCAAGGCATCGGAAACACCGTAAAGGCTGATCTTCGAGTGCCCGGACTGCAGCCGAGCTGAAGCCGACTGTAAGCCGTCCCTTGGCAAGGACGGCTTTGGCAGCGGCGATTGGGCACTCGAGGCGAATGGTGCCCATGCCACCGCGGCCGGGCCTTATGTCCCGGCTTTGGACCGCCGCGACGTCACAGCCCCCTATCGCTGCGATCGCCTTCGCCACCTCCTCCTTGGTGACGGAGTCGTCAAGGTCAGCCACCTCTATGGCCACCGACTTGACCGGTCGGGCCACCTTGGCCGAATCCGCGATGACCTCCTGCAGCTTGGCTGCAAAGAGGTCCGCATGGGCACTCCCCTCTGCCCCCGGGAACTCGAAGATTCGAGCCCCGGCTTGGGTTCGCCGGCACGACACATTGCCGATCCCGAGCTGGGTAGGGTCGGCATTGGCACGCGCCCGCACCAAAATGGACGCGTACGTCTCCCCTCGCCCCGCAGCCTCCGCGGTGAGAGTCACCACGACGGCCGCGGTTTTTGGGGCGACTAGCTGCCCTTTGCCTCTCCCTTTTCCTTTCCTCTTCCCCTTTCCCCCCTTGCTGGTGGTGGTGGCAGGGACGACAGGGGCGGCCGTCGCCGACTTTTTCCCTTTGCCCTTCCCCTTACGGACCACTTCTGTCCACTCGTTGGACGGGGTGGTCGAGGGGAGAAGGGCATCCTCCGTCTGGGAGGAGGACGGCCCCGGCTCGCACTGCCTGTTATCCGCCGCAAGCGGCGGTCGGAGGCGTTTCTCCGGCAAGAGCCGGTCCTCGATGCCTGCAAGGCAGGCTCTTGTGAAGGCCCTCTCCTCCATTACAACCTTGCGGATGACTTCCTCAAGGTTGGAGGCGGGGCCCTCTGCCACAGGGCTTGTCTGGGCCTGTTGTGGCCGGGCCGTGGCTTCAGCTAGCTTCTGATGAAGCTGGCTGACCTCCGACTGCAGACGATCCACCTTCGCCTGCAGTTGCCGCGTCTCGTCGGTGGCCTTGCGTTTCACAAGCTCCGCAACGACACCGCGCAAGCTCGCGGCCCTGCTCTTGAGGGCCTTTTGGAAGGTCCCCTTCAGGTTGGAGGACTTTGAGGCAACCTCCACAATCTCCTCCTCGTCCTCCTCCGCCATTCTCTCCAGCTCCTCCAGAGAGTGGTCCGCGTATAGAACTCGGGACGCACCATACCCGGACTTGGCCCGGGCAACGTGCGCCCGTTTTTCTTTGGCGGCAACCCGTTCCTCCAGCTCTTGCTGGAGCTGCGCCCGTCGAGCCAGGTCCAACTGGCGTTGGGCACCCGCGAGCCCAACGACATGGGTATCCGCGGCCACCGTTGGCTTTTTTGCCTTTGACAACCCCGTCGACCCCGAGGCCGAGGACCCATCGCTCCGGTGGACCCGCTTCCGCGGCTGAGAGTCGTCCGCATCCGACACACCGATTAGTGAGTCATTGTCAGACGACTCGTCCGCTCCTCCAAAGAAGCTAGCCGCAGACGGCGCGCGGCTAGACTCTGACGCCGGAGCGTCGGAGTGGCCCTGAGAAGGGCCTTTGGATTGGCCCTGAGAAGGGCCTTTGGGTTGGCCCTGAGAAGGGCCTTTGGGTTGGCCCTGAGAAGGGCCTTTGGCTTTTAAAAATCGCCCGCAGGCGTCCCGCGAAGGTTTCGGCATAATTCCGCAGGTTCGTAACTCTCAAGGCAATATGGATAGCTACGAAAGCACAGTGCACTTTGGCCAACCCAGTCTGCCACTCCGTTACGGTGGTCAGAACTGGGTCGTTTCCAGGGGACGCGACGTGGACGCAAGCACTGTGGGGTGGTCCCCCAACCTAACCTAACCTAACCTAACCTTTTTTTTTTTTTTTTTTTTTACGGTGTGGAAATGCGCACGCATGTCCTCCGCCCTGCGGTCGGCGGAGGGGTCTGTCAGACTCCAACTGACTAAAAACACACCGGTGTTCCCTCGCACACTTACGTCGGGGGGCAGCAGGGACGAATGTGACTTCTGCCGCCCCGGACTAGTGCTGGCCCGCTTGACCTTGCGGGCCTCGTCCCAGAGGGGAGTGAGGTGGGAACTCCCCCGGATACGTCTCTGTGAGAGGCGCACGTGAAACACTACGCGCTACCGTCTCGGGTCCAATGTGATGGGGGGCGACGGATGTCCCCGGATCCGCCGCCCCTGGACCCATTTATGGGGGCTGGAAGAGAGCGTTGTCCGCCCTCTGCCGACGCCCGGTGCGTCTGCTGCGGGATGGGCGGGAGCTTGTCAGCTCTCTCTCCCTCTCCGCAGCTTCCTTCTGCGACATGACGGTGTCGCAGAAAGACATCATTGCCTCCCAGGACTCTACACCGCCAACCATCGATCGAACGACGGTCGGCAGCGACAGGTCTCCTCCGACTTCTGTTGCGAGGGCACGGCGCGGCTCGTCCCACGCTTCACATTCGGCCAGCGTATGCCGCGCCGTATCCTCCAGACAGTGGGTGCAATGATGGCACCGGGCGTCCGGCTCCCTGCCTAGGCGACTCAAGTACTTCCCGAAGCAGCCGTGCCCCGAGAGCACCTGCGTCGCTCGAAAACTCAGGGAGCCGTGCCTCCTCCCGAGCCAATCGTCGAGTACTGGCCGGAAACCTAACCTAACCTAACCTAACCTTTTTTTTTTTTTTTTTTTTTTTTTTTTGCGCTGGGAAAAAAAAATGCATTACGCATACCCTCCCATCGGGGGATGGGGGGGCTATGTGGGACTCCCCGGTCTGACCCGGTATACCCACTAAAACAACCCAGCGGCACTCCCGCTTCGTCTAAGAGGCGGGGGACTGGGAAACCGGCACAGCCTTTACGTCCAGTCCTCCGCCGACGATTGCCCTCCATGCCGGGACCCCTTACGCCGTCCCCTAAGTGGGGAGGGAGCCGGGCCCGGAAGTGACCGACGAAAGGTGGTGATGAGTGCAATGCAGGCAAGGGCACCCCCGCGCCCATCGCCCGCCCATCACCACGAATGTGACTTGACACGCGGCGGCCACGTATCCCGGTCCCCTCTCTAAGAGCGAGAGGGGAGGGGAATCCGTGGAAGACCGCGAAACCAACGCCACCAAGCCGTCCCGGTCGCCCAGCAAACGGCCAGGGACCGAGTAAAGCTCGGCGACCACCACCAAGTCCTCCAACCACTCGGCCATGGTCTGCATCAGCAGATCCTGGGCTTCCCGCAGTGGTTGGTGTTCGCCTGAAAGGATGCGATGATCAGTCGGACATCGCACCCCCCTCCTCTGCAGCAGCAGCAGGCCCGGACGGCGGCTGCGCTTTACCCCGCTTAGGGGGAGGATTGCAGCTCCTCCCCTTCATAACGTGGTCTGCCGGGCAGCCACTGGCGGCACATACCGCGCAGTGCGGCGTGGCAGCCTCACAGGAGGCGGCTTTGTGGCCCTCCTTGCCGCAGCGGTAGCACGTGTCCGTCCTGTCTACCGTGGACGGACACAGCGGCCGCGTGTGTCCGATGCCAAGGCATCGGAAACATCGTAGAGGCTGATCGTCGAGTGCCTTGACTGCACCCGAGCTGAAGCCGACTGTAAGCCGTCCTTTGGCAAGGACGACTTTGGCAGCAGCGATTGGGCACTCGAGGCGAATGGTGCCCATGCCGCCGCGGCCGGGCCTTATGTCCCGGCTTCGGACCGCCGCGACGTCACAGCCCCCTATCGCTGCGATCGCCTTCGCCACCTCCTCCTTTGTGACGGAGTCGTCCAGGTCGGCCACCTCTATGGCCACCGACTTGACCGGTCGGGCCACCTTGGCCGAATCCGCGATGACCTCCTGCAGCTTGGCTGCAAAGAGGTCAGCATGGGCACTTCCCTCTGCCCCCGGGAACTCGAAGATTCGAGCCCCGGCTTGGGTTCGCCGGCAAGACACACTGCCGATCCCGAGCTGGGTAGGATCGGCATTGGCACGCGCCCGCACCAAAATGGACGCATACGTCTCCCCTCGCCCCGCAGCCTCCGCGGTAAGAGTCACCACGACGGCCGCGGTTTTTGGGGCGACTAGCTGCCCTTTTCTCCCTTTCCCTGTCCTCTTCCCTTTGCCCTTGCCGGTGGTGGCGGGGACGACAGGGGCGGCCGTCGCCGACTTCTTCCCTTTGCCCTTCCCCTTACGGACCACTTCTGTCCACTCGTTGGACGGGGTGGTCGAGGGGAGAAGGGCATCCTCCGTCTGGGAGGAGGACGGCCCCGGCTCACACTGCCTGTTATCCGCCGCAAGCGGCGGCCGGAGGCGTTTCTCCGGCAAGAGCCGGTCCTCAATGCCTGCTAAGCAGGCTCTTGTGAAGGCCCTCTCCTCCATTACAACCTTGCGGATGACTTCCTCAAGGTTGGAGGCGGGGCCCTCTGCCACAGGGCTTGTCTGGGCCTGTTGTGGCCGGGCCGTGGCTTCAGCTAGCTTCTGGTGAAGCTGGCTGACCTCCGACTGCAGGCGATCTATCTTCGCCTGCAGTTGCCGCGTCTCGTCGGTGGCCTTGCGTTTGACCAGCTCCGCAACGACACCGCGCAAGCTCGCGGCCCTGCTCTTGAGGGCCTTTTGGAAGGTCCCCTTCAGGTTGGAGGACTTAGAGGCAACCTCCACAATCTCCTCCTCGTCTTCCTCCGCCATTCTCTCCAGCTCCTCCAGAGAGTGGTCCGCGTATAGAACGCGGGACGCACCGTACCCGGACTTGGCCCGGGCGACGTGCGCCCGTTTTTCTTTGGCGGCAACCCGCTCCTCCAGCTCTTGCTGGAGCTGTGCCCGTCGAGCCAGGTCCAACTGGCGTTGGGCACCCGCGAGCCCAACGACATGGGTATCCGCGGCCACCGTCGGCTTTTTAGCCTTCGACAACCCCGTCGACCCCGAGGCCGAGGACCCATCGCTCCGGTGGACCCGCTTCCGCGGCTGAGAGTCGTCCGCATCCGACACACCGATTAGTGAGTCGTTGTCAGACGACTCGTCCGCTCCTCCAAAGAAACTAGCCGCAGACGGCGCGCGGCTAGACTCTGACGCCGGAGCGTCGGAGTGGCCCTGAGAAGGGCCTTTGGATTGGCCCTGAGAAGGGCCTTTGGGTTGGCCCTGAGAAGGGCCTTTGGGTTGGCCCTGAGAAGGGCCTTTGGGTTGGCCCTGAGAAGGGCCTTTGGCTTTTAAAAATCGCCCGCAGGCGTCCCGCGAAGGTTTCGGCATAATTCCGCAGGTTCGTAACTGTCAAGGCAATATGGATAGCTACGAAAGCACAGTGCACTTTGGCCAACCCAGTCTGCCACTCCGTTACGGTGGTCAGAACTGGGTCGTTTCCAGGGGACGCGACGTGGACGCAAGCACTGTGGGGTGGTCCCCCAACCTAACCTAACCTAACCTAACCTAACCTTTTTTTTTTTTTTTTTTTTTTTTTTTTTTTGTCGCTGGGAAAAAATGCTATTACGCATCCCCTCTCTCGTCGGGGGACGGGAGAGGGGTATGTGGGACTCCCCGGTAAAGTCGTTCCCGGTATACCCACTAAAAATACCCAGCGGCGCTCCGACCTCGCCTGAGTGGAGGGGGCCTGGGAGTCTATGTCGTCCAGTCCCCCTCCGGCGAATGCCCGCCTTACGGCAGGCCCTACACGTCCCCCCCCAAAAGGGAGGGGCTTTTATTATGGCCGGAGCACAGGGGGTGGATCATGTGGTGCAGGCGGTGGCGAACCTAACCTAACCTAACCTAACCTGGCCAGCCATAAGGGTCCGTCTGGCTGAGGAAGAATGTCCGATCGGCTTGAGACGGGTCATCGACAGCTATCTTCAAGACAGAAAGGTTAAGGTCAGGTACGCTGGCGAAGAGTTCAGCAAGGCTACCAGCAAGGGCTGTGTCCAGGGTTCCATTGGTGGACCAATTTTCTGGAACCTTCTGCTGGACCCGCTGTTGAAAAGCCTCGAAGCCAGGGAAGACTACTGCCAGGCTTTTGCTGATGACGTTGTGCTGATATTCGATGGTGACACATCGTCGGAGATCCAAGGGCGGGTCAATGCGGCTCTCGAACACGTTCGGGCGTGGGGAGTACAAAATAAGCTAAAATTTGCTCCGCAAAAAACTAATGCGATAGTCATCACACGCAAGCTAAAATACGATACCCCACGCCTGAGCATGGGCGGAATCGACATTGCCATGTCCAAAGAGGTCAAAATCCTGGGTGTCACCATCGATGAAAAGCTGACCTTCAACACACACGTCACAAACGTATGCAGAAGGGCGATAGGCATCTACGGGCAGCTGTCAAGGGCCGCAAAGACCAGCTGGGGTCTTCGCCCTGAAGTCATCAAAATAATATATGTGGCCACCGTGGAACCAATCATCCTGTACGCCGCCAGCGTATGGGCTCCGGCCGTTGAGAAGCTTGGTATTATGAAGCAGTTAGGAGCGGTTCAGCGTGGCTTTGCCCAAAAATTGTGCAAGAGCTACCGGACGGTCTCCTTAAACTCGGCACTAGTGCTGGCTGGGATACTGCCGCTTGACCTCCGTGTCCGCGAGTCTGCATCGCTATACGAGGCCAGGAAGGGGGTGCCTCAGCCGGCACTCGGTGACAGGAGGGTCGAACAGACTGCCTCGGCAATGGAAGCACCACACCCTGCGGAGCGCGCTGAGCTGAAGTTCATCAGCCTGGTAAACCAAGAGCAACTGGATGCCCACAACGAAATTGAGGTTCGTATGTTCACGGACGGAAGCAAGATCGGGGGTAAGGTTGGAGCGGCACTGTCCATTTGGAGAGGCGACACCGAAATCAAAGCTGTCAAGCTTGCTCTCCCGCGCTACTCGACTGTTTACCAGGCCGAGCTTCTGGCAATATGCGTTGCGACCAGGCAAATACCGAGCTACAGAGCGCAATCGTTTGGAATCTTCAGTGACTCTATGGCAGCCCTCCAAACCATACAGTGCTACGACCGGCATCATCCCTTGGCAGTGGAGGTTAGGGCAAACCTTAGGTCCCTGTCAAACCAAAATAAGATAGTTACCTTGTTCTGGATCAAAGCACACGCGGGATTGGACGGCAATGAGAGGGCCGACGAATTAGCCAAAAGCGCCGCTGAGGGTTCCAAGCGAAAGCCCGACTATGATCTGTGTCCGGTTTCATACGTCAAGCGATGCATTCGCATGGCAACGCTCGACGTCTGGAACCGCAGATACAACTCCGGAGAAACTGCTTCGGTCACTAAGTTGTTCTTCCCGGATGCGGTGGCGGCCTACAGGATCATCAGGAAGTGCCAAATCAACAGCGTCTTTACACAAATAATGACGGGGCACGGTGGGTTCTCAGAATACTTAAATCGTTTTAAGTGTAAGGAGAGCCCGTCGTGCATCTGCGATCCTGCAATCGCTGAAACGGTGCCACATGTATTGTTCAGCTGTCCGGTTTTCGAAAGACAAAGATTTGAGGCCGAACATGTCTTGAGCACCAAGCTCGAAGCCGAAACAGTATGCCAAATAATGGCGGGCAAAAAAAGAGACCTCTTACTGGACTATTGCGTCAAAATATGTGAAACAGTAATCAAAAGAAACAAAAGCGTTTAAGTAACAATGTTTGCATAATATTAACCTAACCTAACCTTTAGTTAGAAAATAATTGTATAGTCAAGAAAATAAAATTGTATAAGTCAAGAAAACGAAATTGTATAGTCAAGAAAACGAAATTGAATGTGTTATTATAAAGATATTAATTTAAGGCTTGATTGGTAATTTTCGAAATAAAATAAATACAACTTGGTAAAATGTGAGACCCAGAAAAGAAATCACTGGAGAGAAAAACAATACAAATGACCATAAATAGACTCCGATCATGTTGGAGGTAATTAGTAAAAAAAAAAAAAAAAAAAAAAAAAAAAAAAAAAAAAAAAAAAAAAAAAAAAAAAAAAAAAAAAAACCTAACCTAACCTAACCTAACCTTTTTTTTTTTTTTTGTTTTTTTTTTTTTTTTTTTGTCGCTGGGAAAAAATGCATTACGCATACCCTCCCATCGGGGGATGGGGGGGCTATGTGGGACTCCCCGGTCTGACCCGGTATACCCACTAAAACAACCCAGCGGCACTCCCGCTTCGTCCAAGAGGCGGGGGACTGGGAAACCGGCACAGCCTTAACGTCCAGTCCTCCGCCGACGATTGCCCTCCATGCCGGGACCCCTTACGCCCTCCCCTGAGTGGGGAGGGGGCCGGGCCCGGGAGTGACCGACGAAGGTGGTGATGGGTGCAATGCAGGCAAGGGCGCCCCCGCGCCCATCGCCCGCCCATCGCCACCATGAAGAGGAGGGAGAGGACGGCGCCTTCTCCGACCCCTTCTTCGTCTGCGGAGCGGCGCAGCGAGAGGGTCGTCCTCCCGCGCGCGCTCCGCCTCCTCCTTTTGCGAGATGACATCCTCGCAAAAGGAGGCAACCGCTGCCCAGGCCTCCTCGCTCTCCAGCATGGCGTTGACGACGCCGGGAAGCGAGAGGTCCTGTCCAACTACCGCGGTCACACCGCGGCGTTGTTCGGACCAAGCCGGGCACACTTCGAGAGTGTGCTGGGCCGTGTCCTCCGCCGCGCCACAGTCGTGGCACCCCGGGGTCTCCTCCCTCCCGATCCGGTGCAGGTGCGATCCGAAACAGCCATGGCCGGACAACACCTGCACCAGACGGAACGAGAGGAAACCGTGGGACCGCTCGAGCCAGCCCTGCAGGACCGGACCGATCGCGTCCAACGTCCGGCGGCCAAAGGCGGCCGCAGCGAGGTCCTCCGTCCAGTGGAGGACGATGGCCTCCTTCGCCTCTCGCCGCACCGCCTCCCGCTCCTCGGCGACGGGGCGCTCCCCGAGCGCCTTCCGTTGCGCGGTCCACTCGTACACTCTGGCGAGCACCCAGGCCTCCAACTCCCAAGGAGGGGTGCCGGCCAGAGCGCACGCCGCCGAGAAGCCCACCGAGCGGTAAGCCCTTGCCACCCTCAGTGCAATGGCCCTTTGGGGCTTGCGGATGGCGGTCGCGTTCTCCCTCCTGTGCAGGGAGTCGGCCCAGATGGGGGCCCCGTATAGGGCCATACTCCTCAATATGCCCGCATACAGGCGCCGGCATTCCGCCTTGGGCCCCCCCAGGTTCGGGAGGAGCCACGAGAGGGCATCCGCAGCTTTCAACAGGCGCGTCGACAGCCCGCTGAAATGCGGGCCAAACCGCCACCTGTCGTCCAGCACCAGGCCCAGATACTTCATCTGGGCCCGGACCCCTATCGTGACACCCTCCACGACAATGTGAGCATCAGGAGGAGGACAGCGTTGCCGAGGCCCGCGAAAGAACACGGCCTCGGTCTTGTGCAGCGCCACCTTCAATCCCAGGCGGCGGATCCTCTCTGCAACCAAGGACCCGCCGGCCGAGGCCAGACAGGCCGCATCCCCAAAGTTCCTCCCCCGGGCAGTGAGGAGAGTGTCATCCGCGTAGCAGATGACACTCGTGCCCTGGAGGAGGACTCCCCGCAGGAGCCAGTCGTACCCGATGTTCCACAAGGGGGGTCCCAGCACCGACCCCTGCGGAACACCGGACTCTGCAACGTACCGCCTCACCGTGGCCGTCTTGTCTACGAGGAGGACCTCTCGGCCCTCCAAGTAGCTGGCCAGGAGGTTGCGCAGGTATTGGGGCACGCCGTGATAGCGGAGCGCCTCCAATATCGTCGCGTGGGGCATGGAGTTGAAGGCGTTGGCAATGTCGAATGACACCGCCAGCACCCCGTCCCCCGCCTCCACCGCCTCCTTCACCTGGCCTTTGAGTAGGGCCAGCGCATCGATCGTCGAACGCCCTCGACGGAAGCCGAATTGGGCGTCCGACAGGTTGGGCCCAACCCCCCGCAAAAGGCTATCGAGCCGGGAGGCGACAATCCCCTCGAACAACTTACCGACCTCATCGAGCAGGACGATGGGCCGGTATGCCGATGGGGAGTCCACCGGGCGTCCCTCCTTTCGGAGGAGGCATAGCTGCCCCTCCTTCCACATTTTCGGGAACCTCCCAGCAGTGAGACACGCGCTGAAGAGGTCCCGAAACCTATCCTCCATTTCGGAGGCGGCGATCGCCACCACCCGTGCGGGGACGCCGTCTGGTCCGGGTGCCGTCTTCTTCGCGCCGAGGCTGAGAACCCCAGCGCGAAACTCCGCCGCCGTCACCGGGGGGACCTCCTCCTCCGGCGAAGCCACCCCTTGCGGGGGATCCATAGTTGGTGGGGTGAAGTCGGTCCTGCGCGGAAACAGGGACCGGACCACCCCATCCAGCAACACCGGCTCGAGGGTCTCCGTCAGTGGGGGACCAAAGGGGCGTAGCTGGTTCCGCGCCGCCCTGTATGGTCTCCCATAAGGATCCCTGTCGAGACCCTCCAGCATCTCGGCCCTCGCCGAGTCCTCTGCAGCTCCCATCGCAGACTTGAGGACCGTCGTCGCCTCTCGGTAAGAGGCGTATAGGCGGTCCTCTTCTGCCTGGACTCGGTTTTGGGCGCTGCGCCGTCGGCTCCGCGCGTAGGCCCTTCTGGCCGCCACACAGGCAGCCCGGAGCCCCGTCAACTCCTCCGTCCACCAATAGACGGCGCGACGGGGAGGCGGGCGGCGAGACCGAGGCATGCTGGAGTTGCACACCTCGGTCAGCGACCCCCTGAGTCGGACCGCTGCGGCGTCCACGTCTAGGACCGCGACAGGGGGCGACAGCCAGTCCTGGAGAAAGGCTGCCTCCTTCGCTGCCTCCCGGTCCAGGCGGGTGAGTGCCCACCGCGGGAAGGGAGATTGCCCAGCGCGGGACATTCCCCGCCCTTGCTGGGTGGAGATGTCGAACCGCACATATCGGTGGTCCGACAAGGTCTCCACCATCTCTACCCGCCAGTTGACGACGCGGGTGGCTAGCGCGGGGGTGGCAAACGAGACGTCTACCACCGACCCTCCCAGCTGCCGCACACACGTGTGGACCACCCCCCTGTTGAGGAGGGACACACCGCATGATGCCGCCCAAAACTCCAGGGCGCGCCCACGGACGTTGCAACCGGTGGCCGGGTTGCCCCAGGCCGCCGACTTGGCGTTCAAGTCGCCCAACACCATGACCTGGCGCGGCGCCGCCCTCCCTACCACTGCGGTGAGAACCTCGAGGAAATCCTCAAAGTCCGAGAGAGGGCGGTTTGGGGAGAAATACACCCCCACCACAGCCATGTCTGCCCACGCGGCGGCCACGTATCCCGGTCCCCTCTCTAAGAGCGAGAGGGGAGGGGAGTCTGTGGAAGACCGCGACACCAACGCCACCAAGCCGTCCCGGTCGCCCAGCCAACGGCCAGGGACCGAGTAAGGCTCGGCGACCACCACCAAGTCCACCAACCACTCGGCCATGGTCTGCATCAGCAGAGCCTGGGCTGCCCTGCAGTGGTTGGTGTTCGCCTGAAGAATGCGATGTTCGACCCTATCCATCAGTCGGACATTGCACCCCCCTCCTCCGCAGCCGCCGCAGGAACGACGGCGCTGGCGGCAGCAGCAGCAGGCCCGGACGGCGCCTGCACTTTACCCCGCTTAGGGGGAGGATTGCAGTTCCTCCCCTTCATGACGTGGTCTGCCGGGCAGCCACTGGCGGCACATACCGCGCAGTGCGGCGTGGCAGCCTCACAGGAGGCGGCTTTGTGGCCCTCCTTGCCGCAGCGGTAGCAAGTGTCCGTCCTGTCTACCGTGGACGGACACAGCGGCCGCGTGTGTCCGATGCCAAGGCATCGGAAACACCGTAAAGGCTGATCTTCGAGTGCCCGGACTGCAGCCGAGCTGAAGCCGACTGTAAGCCGTCCCTTGGCAAGGACGGCTTTGGCAGCGGCGATTGGGCACTCGAGGCGAATGGTGCCCATGCCACCGCGGCCGGGCCTTATGTCCCGGCTTTGGACCGCCGCGACGTCACAGCCCCCCATCGCTGCGATCGCCTTCGCCACCTCCTCCTTGGTGACGGAGTCATCCAGGTCGGTCACCTCTATGGCCACCGACTTGACCGGTCGGGCCACCTTGGCCGAATCCGCGATGACCTCCTGCAGCTTGGCTGCAAAGAGGTCCGCATGGGCACTCCCCTCTGCCCCCGGGAACTCGAAGATTCGAGCCCCGGCTTGGGTTCGCCGGCAAGACACACTGCCGATCCCGAGCTGGGTAGGATCGGCATTGGCACGCGCCCGCACCAAAATGGACGCGTATGTCTCCCCTCGCCCCGCAGCCTCCGCGGTGAGAGTCACCACGACGGCCGCGGTTTTCGGGGCGACTAGCTGCCCTGCCTTTCCTCTCCCTTTCCTCCCTTTCTTCTTCCCCTTTCCCTTGCCGGTGGTGGCGGGGACGACAGGGGCGGCCGTCGCCGACTTTTTCCCCTTGCCCTTCCCCTTACGGACCACTTCTGTCCACTCGTTGGACGGGGTGGTTGAGGGGAGAAGGGCATCCTCCGTCTGGGAGGAGGACGGCCCCGGCTCGCACTGCCTGTTATCCGCCGCAAGCGGCGGTCGGAGGCGTTTCTCCGGCAAGAGCCGGTCCTCGATGCCTGCTAAGCAGGCTCTTGTGAAGGCCCTCTCCTCCATTACAACCTTGCGGATGACTTCCTCAAGGTTGGAGGCGGGGCCCTCTGCCACAGGGCTTGTCTGGGCCTGTTGTGGCCGGGCCGTGGCTTCAGCTAGCTTCTGGTGAAGCTGGCTGACCTCCGACTGCAGGCGATCTATCTTCGCCTGCAGTTGCCGCGTCTCGTCGGTGGCCTTGCGTTTCACCAGCTCCGCAACGACACCGCGCAAGCTCGCGGCCCTGCTTTTGAGGGCCTTTTGGAACGTCCCCTTTAGGTTGGAAGACTTAGAGGCAACCTCCACAATCTCCTCCTCGTCCTCCTCCGCCATTCTCTCCAGCTCCTCCAGAGAGTGGTCCGCGTATAGAACGCGGGACGCACCGTACCCGGACTTGGCCCGGGCGACGTGCGCCCGTTTCTCCTTGGCGGCAACCCGCTCCTCCAGCTCTTGCTGGAGCTGCGCCCGTCGAGCCAGGTCCAACTGGCGTTGGGCACCCGCGAGCCCAACGACATGGGTATCCGCGGCCACCGTCGGCTTTTTAGCCTTCGACAACCCCGTCGAACCCGAGGCCGAGGACCCATCGCTCCGGTGGACCCGCTTCCGCGGCTGAGAGTCGTCCGCATCCGACACACCGATTAGTGAGTCGTTGTCAGACGACTCGTCCGCTCCTCCAAAAAAGCTAGCCGCAGACGGCGCGCGGCTAGACTCTGACGCCGGAGCGTCGGAGTGGCCCTGAGAAGGGCCTTTGGATTGGCCCTGAGAAGGGCCTTTGGGTTGGCCCTGAGAAGGGCCTTTGGGTTGGCCCTGAGAAGGGCCTTTGGCTTTTAAAAATCGCCCGCAGGCGTCCCGCGAAGGTTTCGGCATAATTCCGCAGGTTCGTAACTGTCAAGGCAATATGGATAGCTACGAAAGCACAGTGCACTTTGGCCAACCCAGTCTGCCACTCCGTTACGGTGGTCAGAACTGGGTCGTTTCCAGGGGACGCGACGTGGACGCAAGCACTGTGGGGTGGTCCCCCAACCTAACCTTTTTTTTTTTTTTTTTTTTTTTTTTTTTTTTTTTTTTTTTTTTGTCGCTGGTAAAAAATGCTATTACGCATCCCCTTCCGTCGGGGGACGGGAGAGGGGTATGTGGGACTCCCCGGTAAAGTCGTTCCCGGTATACCCACTAAAAATACCCAGCGGCGCTCCGACCTCGCCTGAGTGGAAGGGGCCTGGGAGTCTATGTCGTCCAGTCCCCCTCCGGCGAATGCCCGCCTTACGGCAGGCCCTACACGTCCCCCCCCAAAAGGGAGGGGCTTTTATTATGGCCGGAGCACAGGGGGTGGATCATGTGGTGCAGGCGGTGGCGCCCCCGCGCCTGTCGCCTGCTGATCACCCCCCGGGGTGGTTGAGGACGGGCGTTGTGCTCGCCGTCTTCCACCCCTTCTTCGTCTGCGGAGCGGCGCCGCGAGAGGGTCTTCTTCCCGCGTGCGCTCCGCCGCCTCCTTCTGTGACATGACGTCCTCACAAAAGGAGGCTACTGCTGCCCATGCCTCCTCACTTCCCAGCATGGCTGAAATCACACTGGGGAGTGAGAGGTCGTTCCCGACCACTGCCACCATGGCGCGGCGGGGTTCGTCCCACGAAGGGCACACCTCAAGGGTGTGGTCTGCGGTATCCACTGCGGCCTCGCAGTGGTGACACTGTGGGGTCTCCTCCCGCCCTATCCGATGCAGGTACGATCCGAAGCAGCCGTGCCCGGACAGCACCTGCACCAGACGCAGGGAGAGGCAACCATGTCGCCGGTCGAGCCAATCGTTCAGGACGGGCCCGATGGCGTCCAGTGTCCGGCGACCGAATGTTGCTGAGGCTAGGTCCTCGGCCCAGTGCCGAGTTATTGCCTCGCGAACCTCCTCACGCACTTCCTCCTTTTCTTGAGGGTCCGGGCGCCGGTTGAGCGCCCTCTGACCCGCCGTCCAGTCGTACACTCTGGCGAGCACCCAAGCCTCGAGCTCCCAAGGTGGGGTTCCCGCCAGAGCGCACGATGCCGCGAAACTCACTGTGCGGTACGCCCTCGCCACCCGCTGTGCAATGGCCCTTTGTGGCCTGCGGAGGGCAGCGGCGTTCTCCCGTCCGCCCAGTGAGTCCGCCCAGATTGGGGCCCCGTATAGGGCCATACTCTTTAGTATGCCGGCGTATAGACGCCGGCATTGGTCGCCGGGCCTCCCGATGTTCGGGAGGAGCCACGAGAGGGCGCCCGCAGTCTTCAGCAAGCGCGTCGACAGCCCGCTGAAATGTGCTCGAAAGCGCCACTTGCTGTCGAGCACTAGGCCCAGATATTTCATCTGAGCCTGCACCTCAATGCGGACACCCTCTACATGGATATGGGCATCGGGCGGTTGACGCTGCCGCGGCCCGTGGAAGAACACGGCCTCGGTCTTATGCAGCGCCACCGTCAGCCCTACCCCCAACCTAACCTAACCTAACCTAACCTAACCTTTTTTTTTTTTTTTTTTTTTTTTTTTTTTTTTTTTTTTTTTTGTTAACCCAGTGGAAATCCTCATGGACTATCCCCCGTCGTGGGGACGACGGGGGGGTGTGCCAGACTTTTACTATTGGCTAAAACCACTGGAGCGTCCACACCTGCCTATAGTCGGTGACACGGGATTCGCTTTCGCATTCACCGCGACACCGACAGGCCTGGACCCGCCTGTTATCCCAACTCTTCTTCAACAACATATAATTGTTTTTCTTATCACAAATCTTCAACAACATTTAATTGTTTTTCTTATCACAAATCTTTAACAACATATAATTGTTTTTCATATCACAAATCTTCAACAACATATAATTGTTTTTCTTATCACAAATCTTACAAAATCTAATTGTTTTTCTTCTCCCAACTCTTATCTTCTTCTTCTTACAAAACCCGGAGTTTCCACTCCCATCTTCTTCTTCTTATAAAATCTTGTCTTTCTACTTCAAAATAATTTACTCAAATTTAAAAACTCCGAAACATCATTGTCGCGCAGTGGAAGCGTGCTGCGATTAGTTGCTAGAGGGTTTTTACAAAAATATAATATTGATTATAAAGAAACATATAGTCCAGTGGTGAATACAACTAGTGTTAGACTATTGCTTTCGATTGCTGCACAGAAAGGTTTGAAAATAAAACAATTTGATGTCAAAACAGCGTTTTTGTATGGTGAATTAAATGAAGATATTTTTATGGAAATACCATTGGGATATAATTATGGTGAAAATAAAGTATGTAAATTAAAGAAAAGTCTTTATGGACTTAAGCAAGCACCACTCATGTGGAATAAAAGGTTAACTGAATACTTAAAGAAATTGGGTTTTCAACAATTAAAGTTAGATCCATGTTTGTTTTTGTGTAAAGATAAGGAAATTTATTTGGCTATTTATGTTGATGATGGAATTTTGATTGGAAATTGTGAAAAAGAATTGAATAATATAATAATAGGACTTGAAAAAGAATTTGAAATTAAAAAATTTGATAAAGTAGAAAAGTTTATTGGAATAGATATACAGGTTGAAGAAAATTATTTGAAAATTTATCAGGAATCTTATATTGAGCAGTTATTTAAAAATTTTGGATATGTAGATTTAAAAGAAAATTTTTATCCAAACATTTTAGTTGATACACATCAAGAGGGGAAGTGTGATAGTAGTGATGTGCATCGGTACAGGCAGTTGATAGGGTCTTTATTATACTTAGTAAATAAAACTAGACCAGATATTTCTTTTCATGTTGGTTATTGTAGCAGACATCAAGAGTGTCCTAATTTGAATGATTTTGCCAATATTAAAAATGTTAGAGAAAGAAATTTTAATTGTCTTTGATATGAAAAGAAAATGTATTTTAAAATAAGAATGTTTAATTGACAAGAGCATGTGTCATGAAAAAATTGGGGATCAGTTTGGTTTTGAGCACAGAGTAGAATAATAAGTTTAGAGTTATTTACGAAGACCGGTCATGATTGTTTTATAAGTTTACGTTATTAAAAGTATATTATGCAGTATTAAAGATCAGTGTTTCCTTGAAGAGTAAATAACGTCCTGCAGAAATGGAGAATTATAACAGGTTATGGGCCCAGCACGCTTCCACTGCGCCATAATGATGTTTCGGAGTTTTTAAAATTGAGTAAATTATTTTGAAGTAGAAAGACAAGATTTTATAAGAAGAAGAAGATGGGAGTGGAAACTCCGGGTTTTGTAAGAAGAAGAAGATAAGAGTTGGGAGAAGAAAAACAATTAGATTTTGTAAGATTTGTGATAAGAAAAACAATTATATGTTGTTGAAGATTTGTGATAAGAAAAACAATTATATGTTGTTGAAGATTTGTGATATGAAAAACAATTATATGTTGTTAAAGATTTGTGATAAGAAAAACAATTATATGTTGTTGAAGAAGAGTTGGGAGTAGAAAATCTCCAGATTTTGTAAGAAGGAGGAGAAAAACAATTGATGTTGAATGTCAATTTTTTTTATAAAGATTTTTATATGTTGCTGAAGAAGACTTGGGAGTAGAAAACTTCAGATTTTGCAAGAAGGAGAAGAAAAACAATTGATGTTGAAGGTCAATTTTTTTATAAAGTTTTGTATGTTGGTGAAGATTTTGTAAGAAGGAGGAGAAAAACAATTGATGTTAAAGGTCAATTTTTTATAAAGTTTTGTATGGTGTTGAAGAAAAGTTGGGAGAAATTTTGTAAGAAGCAAAACAACTGATGGTGAATGTCAGTTTGAGAGGGGACATTTTTGTATGTTTCTTTGAAGATGCAGACAAGTTGATTGAAGAAACTAGTAGTATTATTGTTAGGAAGTGAATACTACTATGTGTTTTTTACTTTTGTATTATGTGATGTGATGATGGCCTATGATGGGCCTATGTTGAGTGTTGTTGAAGTTATTAACAGGTTGTTCTAATTGATTGTTAAAGTTTTATGTAAGGTGATTTAAATTAGATATTATTTGAGTTATATAAAATTTAGAGGGGATGTTAGAGAAAGAAATTTTAATTGTCTTTGATATGAAAAGAAAATGTATTTTAAAATAAGAATGTTTAATTGACAAGAGCATGTGTCATGAAAAAATTGGGGATCAGTTTGGTTTTGAGCACAGAGTAGAATAATAAGTTTAGAGTTATTTACGAAGACCGGTCATGATTGTTTTATAAGTTTACGTTATTAAAAGTATATTATGCAGTATTAAAGATCAGTGTTTCCTTGAAGAGTAAATAACGTCCTGCAGAAATGGAGAATTATAACACTTCCACTGCGCCACAGAAAGAAATTTTAATTGTCTTTGATATGAAAAGAAAATGTATTTTAAAATAAGAATGTTTAATTGACAAGAGCATGTGTCATGAAAAAATTGGGGATGAGTTTGGTTTAGAGCACAGAGTAGAATAATATGGTTTAGAGAATGTTTTACAATGAACCGGTTGTTTTGATAAGTCTACTACATATTAAAATTATAATCATGAAGATCAGTGTTTCCTTGAAGAGTAAATAACGTCCTGTAGAAATGGAAAACTATAACAGGTTATGGGCCCAGCACGCTTCCACTGCGCGATAATGATGTTTCGGAGTTTTTAAAATTGAGTAAATTATTTTGAAGTAGAAAGACAAGATTTTATAAGAAGAAGAAGATGGGAGTGGAAACTCCGGGTTTTGTAAGAAGAAGAAGATAAGAGTTGGGAGAAGAAAAACAATTAGATTTTGTAAGATTTGTGATAAGAAAAACAATTATATGTTGTTGAAGATTTGTGATAAGAAAAACAATTATATGTTGTTGAAGATTTGTGATATGAAAAACAATTATATGTTGTTAAAGATTTGTGATAAGAAAAACAATTATATGTTGTTGAAGAAGAGTTGGGAGTAGAAAATCTCCAGATTTTGTAAGAAGGAGGAGAAAAACAATTGATGTTGAATGTCAATTTTTTTTATAAAGATTTTTATATGTTGCTGAAGAAGCAAAAGACAATTAAAATTTCTTTCTCTAACATCCCCTCTAAATTTTATATAACTCAAATAATATCTAATTTAAATCACCTTACATAAAACTTTAACAATCATTTAGAACAACCTGTTAATAACTTCAACAACACTCAACATAGGCCCATCATAAGCCCAACAACACATCACATAATACAAAAATAAAAACACATAGTAGTATTCACTTTCTAACAATAATACTACTAGTTTCTTCAATCAACTTGTCTGCATCTTCAAAGAAACATACAAAAATGTCCCCTCTCAAACTGACATTCACCATCAGTTGTTTTGCTTCTTACAAAATTTCTCCCAACTTTTCTTCAACACCATACAAAACTTTATAAAAAATTGACCTTTAACATCAATTGTTTTTCTCCTCCTTCTTACAAAATCTTCACCAACATACAAAACTTTATAAAAAATTGACCTTCAACATCAATTGTTTTTCTTCTCCTTCTTACAAAATCTGAAGTTTTCTACTCCCAAGTCTTCTTCAGCAACATATAAAAATCTTTATAAAAAAATTGACATTCAACATCAATTGTTTTTCTCCTCCTTCTTACAAAATCTGGAGATTTTCTACTCCCAACTCTTCTTCAACAACATATAATTGTTTTTCTTATCACAAATCTTTAACAACATATAATTGTTTTTCATATCACAAATCTTCAACAACATATAATTGTTTTTCTTATCACAAATCTTCAACAACATATAATTGTTTTTCTTATCACAAATCTTACAAAATCTAATTGTTTTTCTTCTCCCAACTCTTATCTTCTTCTTCTTACAAAACCCGGAGTTTCCACTCCCATCTTCTTCTTCTTATAAAATCTTGTCTTTCTACTTCAAATTAATTTACTCAAATTTAAAAAAACTCCGAAACATCATTGTCGCGCAGTGGAAGCGTGCTGGGCCCATAACCTGTTATGAACCTGTTATAATTTTCCATTTCTGCAGGACGTTATTTACTCTTCAAGGAAACACTGATCTTTAATACTGCATAATATACTTTTAATAACGTAAACTTATAAAACAATCATGACCGGTCTTCGTAAATAACTCTAAACTTATGATCCTACTCTGTGCTCTAAAACCAAACTAAACCCCAATTTTCTCATGACACATCTCTTGTCAAATAAACATTCTCAGTTTAAAATACATTTTCTTTTTATACAAAAGACAATTAAAATTTCTTTCTCTAACATCCCCTCTAAATTTTATATAACTCAAATAATATCTAATTTAAATCACCTTACATAAAACTTTAACAATCATTTAGAACAACCTGTTAATAACTTCAACAACACTCAACATAGGCCCATCATAGGCTCAACAACTCATCACATAATACAAAAATAAAAACACATAGTAGTATTCACTTTCTAACAATAATACTACTAGTTTCTTCAATCAACTTGTCTGCATCTTCAAAGAAACATACAAAAATGTCCCCTCTCAAACTGACATTCACCATCAGTTGTTTTGCTTCTTACAAAATTTCTCCCAACTTTTCTTCAACACCATACAAAACTTTATAAAAAATTGACCTTTAACATCAATTGTTTTTCTCCTCCTTCTTACAAAATCTTCACCAACATACAAAACTTTATAAAAAATTGACCTTCAACATCAATTGTTTTTCTTCTTCTTCTTACAAAATCTGAAGTTTTCTACTCCCAAGTCTTCTTCAGCAACATATAAAAATCTTTATAAAAAATTGACATTCAACATCAATTGTTTTTCTCCTCCTTCTTACAAAATCTGGAGATTTTCTACTCCCAACTCTTCTTCAACAACATATAATTGTTTTTCTTATCACAAATCTTCAACAACATTTAATTGTTTTTCTTATCACAAATCTTTAACAACATATAATTGTTTTTCTTATCACAAATCTTCAACAACATATAATTGTTTTTCTTATCACAAATCTTACAAAATCTAATTGTTTTTCTTCTCCCAACTCTTATCTTCTTCTTCTTACAAAACCCGGAGTTTCCACTCCCATCTTCTTCTTCTTATAAAATCTTGTCTTTCTACTTCAAAATAATTTACTCAAATTTAAAAACTCCGAAACATCATTGTCGCGCAGTGGAAGCGTGCTGGGCCCATAACCTCTTGTTACATGTGGACCAATTGGTTCTGATACTTATGATGGTTATAAATATTTTATCACATTTTTAGATGACTATACACATTTTGCAAAAATATATCTTATTAGATCTAAAAGCGAAGCTTTCACAAAAATAATTAATTACATAAAACTTTAACAATCATTTAGAACAACCTGTTAATAACTTCAACAACACTCAACATAGGCCCATCATAGGCTCAACAACACATCACATAATACAAAAATAAAAACTCATAGTAGTATACACTACTTAACATTAAATACTACATACTATATTAAATCTCCCCTTTAAATATAAAATTTCAAATTAACATCCGAGACATCCTTAATACTAAACTTAAACCTAAATTTCAAATTAAATTCCCAAAACATTAATCTAACATCAATCATAGTTAAAACTAATATACCACTACTGCTCACTTTATTAAAGTTCTCATTAAATTCACTAAACACTCACTAAATGTCTTCTTAAACGTAGAAACTTTGTTCTGTCTAATCCTTTTGTCAAAATATCAGCAATATTAGAATTGGTTGGACAATAGAAAATTTCAATTAAATTTTGATCAATTTTTTCTTTTATAAAATGATATTTAACATCTATGTGTTTGCTTCGTCGATTTAAAATTCCATTTTTTATTAAAACAATAGCCGATTGATTATCAACGAATAATTGTGTTTTTGGTGTATGTCCTGTAATTTCTTTAATCAGACTTTGGACATAAAGTAAATCTTTGATACATTCTGCGGCAGAGATATATTCTGCTTCTGTACTGGAGAGAGCTGTGACAGACTGCTTAAGCAAGCACCACTCATGTGGAATAAAAGGTTAACTGAATACTTAAAGAAATTGGGTTTTCAACAATTAAAGTTAGATCCATGTTTGTTTTTGTGTAAAGATAAGGAAATTTATTTGGCTATTTATGTTGATGATGGAATTTTGATTGGAAATTGTGAAAAAGAATTGAATAATATAATAATAGGACTTGAAAAAGAATTTGAAATTAAAAAATTTGATAAAGTAGAAAAGTTTATTGGAATAGATATACAGGTTTGTTGTAACATCACTATTTTAGTATGTTACTAATATGGTCTTCACTAGTAAATGTATTATCTGTGGTCTGCGGCGCTCCGCCACACTGTGTCCTGTGATGTCTTACTGTGTGTATCTCTCTCCTGTGTCTCCTACCAATAAACCTGTATCTTACCCAACGGACTATCATTCATAAACATCCAACATAACATGGTGTCAGAAGTGGTTTAAGAAGAATCATTCAAGAAAAAGTCGAGGTCGTCGTAGAAAATGCCGGACCAAGCGGACGTCAGCCATGATGGTGAGACAAATTTTCAAACACGTGTGAAGCAATTAAATATTTCGTCAGATACCACGAACAATAACGCTGAAACGTGGAAAAGATGGTGGCAACAACTTGAGTTATATTTGTTAGCCACAGGTCTAGATAAGTCAAGCGAGAAACGGAAAATCGCAATTCTCTTACATTGCATTGGAGAACGAGGTCTCAATATATTTAACTCATTTAACCTAAAAATAGACAAGAGCACGCTTGACGAAGTCAAATCGAAATTTGACAGATTCTTCGAGCCAAGAAGAAACGTGACCATGTGCAGGTATCTATTCTTCACACGCAGGCAGGAGAAATCCGAAAGCATCGACGAGTTCCTCACGGATTTGGAGAATAGAAGCAGAGAATGTGAGTTTGGCACGCTCAGGGAATCGCTCATCAAAGATATTTTCATTGCAAACCTCAATTTAGACTTGTCACATGTGCGTCAAAGGTTACTGCAAGAACATGACTTAACATATCAGAGAATGCAAGAGCTAGCGAGGACGCTCATCGTCGCACAGCAGGATGCTGAGAAAATAGTCAAAGGAAGCAGCATCGCCAGTCAACGAACGTCAGAAAACGTCATGCATCTCAGTCGGAGGAGCCGTAGTCGAGGAGATCGTCGACAGCGAGCTTCCAGTCGCAAGTCAGCTTCAAGCAGTCGCAAGCCAGCTTCAGGCAGTCGCGAGTCACCTTCAGCTTCAGGCAGCTTGAAGACATGTAGCCGCTGTGGGCAGTCTCATCGCTACAAGTGTCCAGCTCAAGGAGTTCAATGCAGGTCATGTAAATCTTACAATCATTTTGCTAAATTTTGTCACAAAAATAAAAAAGTCAGTCAGTTGCAATCGTTTAATTCAGATAATGGTAGTCAAGATTATTTCGTTGGTATGCTGAATAGTCAAAGTCATAATGGTCACAGTCATAATAGTAATTCTCACAGTCAGTCACTTAGTCAGCAAAGTCATAATGGTCACAGTCATAATAGTCATTCTCACAGTCAGTCACTTAGTCAGAGACACAGGAACACACAGACACACAGTAAGACATCACATCCATCCATCCATCCCTATGATGAGAAAAGTGACATGTCTGAGAGATCCAATGTCCATTCAAATAGTCAGAGTCCCAACTCATATCATCTCAATGATGAAAACTGTGATAGGTCTGAGAGATGTAACAAAAATAAACATCTCAATGATGAAAACAATCACATGTCTGAGAGATCCAATGTCCATTCAAATAGTCAGAGTCCCAATTCATATCATCTCAATGATGAAAACTGTGATAGGTCTGAGAGATGTAATAAAAACAAACATCTCAATGATGAAAACAATCACATGTCTGAGAGATCCAATGTCCAGTCAAAAAGTCAAAAGAAAAAATGTCAGAGTCTCAATGATGAAATCAGTCACATGTCTGAGGGATTTCACAATAAGGCACAGTCGTCCAGTCAGTCACACAATGGATCATCAGTCGTCAATACTTTGAATCATTCAAAGCAGTCGTGGGAAATTAGCTTATTGGTAGGAGATACAAAAATTAAATGCATAATAGACTCAGGTGCAGATGTCAATATCATGTCAAAACAAACATTTCAAAATGTTAAAAGTCAAAATAAGCTGTCAAAATTGTCACTTGTCAAATGTCAAGTAAATGTCAAAGGATTTGGTGGAAAATCCATTCCGATTTTAGGCAAAGTCAACTTAAATTGCAAATTTTGCTTAAACAATAAGAACATTGTTGAAAACATAATGTTTATTATACCAGATATAGAGTGTCCAAATGTCCTTGGTCTCCCAATTTGTGAAAAGCTAGGTATAATAAAACGTGTCTTTTCAGTGTCAAAACAAGACTTTTGTGAACAAATTCATACACAATATAATGATGTATTCCAGGGTCTTGGCTGTCTGCCTCCAGTCTGTCATCTGAAACTCAAGCCTGATGCAGTACCATGTGTGGATCCGCCCAGGAAAGTCCCATTCGCATTACAAGGGAAACTGCGTGAGGAGTTGGATCGCATGGAGAAAATGCAAGTCATAAAAAAGGTTACAAAACCTACAGAGTGGGTTAATTCAGTCGTTGTAACAGTAAAAAGTTCAGGTCAGTTACGAATTTGTCTTGATCCCAGAAATTTAAATAAAAATATCATGAGGGAACATTATCCACTCAAGTCAATTGATGAGATTAGGTCTCAGCTCGAAGGGGCTGTATGTTTTTCTCACTTAGATGCATTTTCAGGATTTTGGATGCTACGTTTAGATGAATATAGTTCAGAATTATGTACTTTTCAAACACCATTTGGTAGATATAAGTATTTAAGATTACCCTATGGCATAAATGCCTCGTCTGAAATATTTCAAAGAGTCATGATGAATCTATTTGGTGACATAGAAGGCGTACTTATATTCATCGATGACATCTTAGTCTATGGACCAAATGAGTCAGTTCATAATGAAAGATTACACAAAGTCATGCAAAGAGCTCGTCAAGTCAATTTAAAATTTAACAAGTCAAAGTGTAAATTTTCACTGTCAGAAGTATGTTTTTTAGGTTATGTCTTCAGTAAACATGGTGCAAGGGCAGATCTCGAGAAGGTCAAAGCAATTGTCAACATGCCTACACCACAAAATGTCAAAGAGTTACAGAGAATACTAGGTATGATAAACTACCTAGGACCTTTTATAAGTAACCTGTCAGAAAAAACACAAATATTAAGAAATCTTTTGAAAAAAGATTCAGTCTGGACTTGGGATGAAAATCATAGTCAATGTCTGAGGAAACTGAAGGATGAAATTACAAATTCACCAGTTTTAGCTCATTATAATCCCAAGATTCCATTAGTCTTGTCAGTCGATTCGTCAAAGTCAGCGTTAGGCGCAGTCATTTTACAGAAAAATAAACCAATAGCATACAGTTCAAAAACCTTAACTGAAACGCAAGAAAGGTATGCTCAAATAGAGAAGGAGCTGCTAGCAATTCAATTTGGTTGTGAAAAATTTCACCAATATGTATATGGTAATAGAGTCACAGTTCATACTGATCACAAACCTTTAGTCTATCTATTTAAAAAACCATTACATGATGTCCCAGCTAGATTACAGCGTATGATGTTAACTTGTCAAAAATATGATTTAGAAGTTATACATGTCCCAGGCAAAGAAATGTTCATATCAGACACATTGTCAAGAGCAGCTTTGAAAGAACACTATAGGCCTGAAAATGAATCAGAAATGTCTTGTCATGTCAATCTAATGTATGCTAACTTAGCAATTACAGATGAATATAGCACAAAATTGGCTCAGGAAACTAAGAAAGATGAAACCCTGCAGCTATTAATAAAGTATTATAATGAAGGTTGGCCAAAAACCAAAAATAGTGTCAGTCCATTAATAAAACCATTCTGGAATATACAAGGAGAAATCCATAAAATTAGAGATTTAGTATTCAAAGGCTCAAAATTAATAGTACCACAGTCAATGCATAAAGAAATGTTAGTAAAAATTCACAAAGGTCACCAAGGTATAAATAAATGTCTAAACTTAGCTAAAGAATCTCTTTATTGGCCAAATATGTCTAGTGATATTAAGAATTTAGTAGAACAATGTCTAGTATGTGCAAAATTCAAACCATGTAACCAAAAGGAACCACTACAGAATTATGAAATAAGCAAATATCCATGGCAACAAGTCGGTATTGATTTAATGCATTTTGATAGTTTAGTATATTTAATTGTCACTGATTATTATTCAAAATTTATAGAAATTGCATTATTAAATAACAACAGTACATCAAAAAATGTAATAACTCATTTAAAGTCCATATTTGCTCGTCATGGAATACCATTGTCACTGGTATCAGATGGTGGACCTCCTTTTCAGTCAGTTGATTTTAAAAATTTTATGGAAGAATGGGACATAGAACATATTGTAACTAGCCCATATCATTCACAGTCTAATGGACAAGCAGAGAGTTCAGTCAAAATCATAAAAAACATGCTAAGAAAATGCAAAGAAAATGGATCAGATCCATACATAGCATTGTTACAATACAGAAATACAGGTAAAAATAATTTTTCATCACCAGCACAGTTACTCATGTCTAGGAACTTAAGAGATAACATTCCAACATCATATAAGAAGTTGAAGCCAAAAGTGGTAACATTTAAAGATTACAAAGAGTCTGTCAAGAAAAATGATAAAAATAAGTCAAAATACTACAATAAAAATGCCAAGTCAATGTCTATGTTACATCATAATGATCATGTCTATTTTAAGAGAAACCCTAGTAGCAACTGGGAACAAGCTATTGTTAAGCAAAGATTGTCAAATAATAGATCATATGTTGTTGAGGATGTCAATGGAGTTAGGTATAGGAGGAATAGAATACACTTAAGACATAAATATTCTCATAATTGTGCTAACCCTCCCATGCAATCCAACTCGTCACAAAGGGGAGAGGAAGGTGACAGACAGGAGTCTAGGCATCAAGAATCCTCATCTCAGCAATCCTCAAATGTAACAACTAGGTCAGGTCGTATTGTGAAACCTACCAGAAGGTTAATTGAAGAAATGGATTAAGTTAAATTATAAATAAGGTCATAAGTAAAGTTTAAGTATAACTATAAGTATAATTAAGCATGTTGTCTTGTATAAACTTAAATAGCATAGCACTTATATTAATTGTCAGTCAGGGGTCTAATTTGAACTCAACAAGGGGGATGTTGTAACATCACTATTTTAGTATGTTACTAATATGGTCTTCACTAGTAAATGTATTATCTGTGGTCTGCGGCGCTCCGCCACACTGTGTCCTGTGATGTCTTACTGTGTGTATCTCTCTCCTGTGTCTCCTACCAATAAACCTGTATCTTACCCAACGGACTATCATTCATAAACATCCAACATAACAAGGTTGAAGAAAATTATTTGAAAATTTATCAGGAATCTTATATTGAGCAGTTATTTAAAAATTTTGGATATGTAGATTTAAAAGAAAATTTTTATCCAAACATTTTAGTTGATACACATCAAGAGGGGAAGTGTGATAGTAGTGATGTGCATCGGTACAGGCAGTTGATAGGGTCTTTATTATACTTAGTAAATAAAACTAGACCAGATATTTCTTTTCATGTTGGTTATTGTAGCAGACATCAAGAGTGTCCTAATTTGAATGATTTTGCCAATATTAAAAATCTCTTCCGATATCTTAAGAGCTCTATATCTTCTGGTATTCAATACTTACGGGGAAATAGTTTAGTGTTGACAGCGTATTGTGATGCAGACTTTGCAGGTGATCCTGACACTAGGAAAAGTACAACTGGTTTTGTAGTGATGTATGGTGGTGGTCCCATACACTGGTGCTCGCGTAAGCAGTCTGTCACAGCTCTCTCCAGTACAGAAGCAGAATATATCTCTGCCGCAGAATGTATCAAAGATTTACTTTATGTCCAAAGTCTGATTAAAGAAATTACAGGACATACACCAAAAACACAATTATTCGTTGATAATCAATCGGCTATTGTTTTAATAAAAAATGGAATTTTAAATCGACGAAGCAAACACATAGATGTTAAATATCATTTTATAAAAGAAAAAATTGATCAAAATTTAATTGAAATTTTCTATTGTCCAACCAATTCTAATATTGCTGATATTTTGACAAAAGGATTAGACAGAACAAAGTTTCTACGTTTAAGAAGACATTTAGTGAGTGTTTAGTGAATTTAATGAGAACTTTAATAAAGTGAGCAGTAGTGGTATATTAGTAGTCTTCCATTTCTACAGGACGTTATTTACTCTTCAAGGAAACACTGATCTTTAATACTGCATAATATACTTTTAATAACGTAAACTTATAAAACAATCATGACTGGTCCTTGTAAAAAACTCTAAACATATGATCCTACTCTGTGCTCTAAAACCAAACTAAACCCCAATTTTCTCATGACACATCTCTTGTCAAATAAACATTCTCAGTTTAAAATACATTTTCTTTTTATACAAAAGACAATTAAAATTTCTTTCTCTAACATCCCCTCTAAATTTTATATAACTCAAATAATATCTAATTTAAATCACCTTACATAAAACTTTAACAATCATTTAGAACAACCTGTTAATAACTTCAACAACACTCAACATAGGCCCATCATAAGCCCAACAACACATCACATAATACAAAAATAAAAACACATAGTAGTATTCACTTTCTAACAATAATACTACTAGTTTCTTCAATCAACTTGTCTGCATCTTCAAAGAAACATACAAAAATGTCCCCTCTCAAACTGACATTCACCATCAGTTGTTTTGCTTCTTACAAAATTTCTCCCAACTTTTCTTCAACACCATACAAAACTTTATAAAAAATTGACCTTTAACATCAATTGTTTTTCTCCTCCTTCTTACAAAATCTTCACCAACATACAAAACTTTATAAAAAATTGACCTTCAACATCAATTGTTTTTCTTCTCCTTCTTACAAAATCTGAAGTTTTCTACTCCCAAGTCTTCTTCAGCAACATATAAAAATCTTTATAAAAAAATTGACATTCAACATCAATTGTTTTTCTCCTCCTTCTTACAAAATCTGGAGATTTTCTACTCCCAACTCTTCTCTTCTTCTTCTTACAAAACCCGGAGTTTCCACTCCCATCTTCTTCTTCTTATAAAATCTTGTCTTTCTACTTCAAAATAATTTACTCAAATTTAAAAACTCCGAAACATCATTGTCGCGCAGTGGAAGCGTGCTGGGCCCATAACCTGTTAGGATTTTCCATTTCTGCATGACGTTATTTACTCTTCAAGGAAACACTGATCTTTAATACTGCATAATATACTTTTAATAACGTAAACTTATAAAACAATCATGACTGGTCCTTGTAAAAAACTCTAAACATATGATCCTACTCTGTGCTCTAAAACCAAACTAAACCCCAATTTTCTCATGACACATCTCTTGTCAAATAAACATTCTCAGTTTAAAATACATTTTCTTTTTATACAAAAGACAATTAAAATTTCTTTCTCTAACATTTTTTTTTTTTTTTTTTTTTTTTTTTTTTTTTTTTTTTTTTTTTGTTATGATTTTCCATTTCTGCAGGACGTTATTTACTCTTCAAGGAAACACTGATCTTTAATACTGCATAATATACTTTTAATAACGTAAACTTATAAAACAATCATGACCGGTCTTCGTAAATAACTCTAAACATATGATCCCACTCTGTTCTCAAAACCAAACTGATCCCCAATTTTTTCATGACACATGCTCTTGTCAATTAAACATTCTTATTTTAAAATACATTTTCTTTTCATATCAAAGACAATTAAAATTTCTTTCTCTAACATCCCCTCTAAATTTTATATAACTCAAATAATATCTAATTTAAATCACCTTACATAAAACTTTAACAATCAATTAGAACAACCTGTTAATAACTTCAACAACACTCAACATAGGCCCATCATAGGCCATCATCACATCACATAATACAAAAGTAAAAAACACATAGTAGTATTCACTTCCTAACAATAATACTACTAGTTTCTTCAATCAACTTGTCTGCATCTTCAAAGAAACATACAAAAATGTCCCCTCTCAAACTGACATTCACCATCAGTTGTTTTGCTTCTTACAAAATTTCTCCCAACTTTTCTTCAACACCATACAAAACTTTATAAAAAATTGACCTTTAACATCAATTGTTTTTCTCCTCCTTCTTACAAAATCTTCACCAACATACAAAACTTTATAAAAAAATTGACCTTCAACATCAATTGTTTTTCTTCTCCTTCTTGCAAAATCTGAAGTTTTCTACTCCCAAGTCTTCTTCAGCAACATATAAAAATCTTTATAAAAAAATTGACATTCAACATCAATTGTTTTTCTCCTCCTTCTTACAAAATCTGGAGATTTTCTACTCCCAACTCTTCTTCAACAACATATAATTGTTTTTCTTATCACAAATCTTTAACAACATATAATTGTTTTTCATATCACAAATCTTCAACAACATATAATTGTTTTTCTTATCACAAATCTTCAACAACATATAATTGTTTTTCTTATCACAAATCTTACAAAATCTAATTGTTTTTCTTCTCCCAACTCTTATCTTCTTCTTCTTACAAAACCCGGAGTTTCCACTCCCATCTTCTTCTTCTTATAAAATCTTGTCTTTCTACTTCAAAATAATTTACTCAATTTTAAAAACTCCGAAACATCATTATCGCGCAGTGGAAGCGTGCTGGGCCCATAACCTGTTATAGTTTTCCATTTCTACAGGACGTTATTTACTCTTCAAGGAAACACTGATCTTTAATACTGCATAATATACTTTTAATAACGTAAACTTATAAAACAATCATGACCGGTCTTCGTAAAAAAAAAAACTCTAAACATATTATTCTACTCTGTGCTCAAAACCAAACTAAACCCCAATTTTCTCATGACACATCTCTTGTCAAATAAACATTCTTATTTTAAAATACATTTTCTTTTTATACAAAAGACAATTAAAATTTCTTTCTCTTAACCTAACCTAACCTAACCTAACCTAACCTAACCTAACCGACTTTATCAACTTGTCAAAGAGGGAGAAAGTCAAAGAGGGAAGGGTGCAGCAGAGGCGGTCGAACCCGAAAAAGCCCCCAAGGACCTGAATCCGACTTCGGGCGCAACGACGGAGCTCATGAAGCAGCTCACAGAGAACCTCCAGCAGCACAAAAAGGCGCTGGAGGAATGTCAACTGCATACTCGGGCTCTGTCGGAGCATCTCCAGCAGGCCCCTCGCTTTGTTGCCGGCCAGGGACCCTCGTTTGCGGATATGGCTGCAGCCGCCCCAAAGCAAAAGTTCCAAGAACCCCTCCACTCAGTGTTCGTGTCATCGGTCGACGACAAGGACACTGGGGAGGAGGTAATTGCGAAGCTCCGGACGGCGGTGGATGCCAGAAACGAGGGGACCAGGGTAGAGAGGCTGCGGAAAGTGAGGGACCAAAAGGTGGTTGTCGGTTTCCGGTCCAAGGAGGAACTGACTCGGGTGGCGGAGAGGATAAGAAGGGCAGGTAACCTCGTGGTGGAAGAGGTGAAAAACAAAGATCCGCTTATTATCCTCAAGGACGTCCTCTCCTGCCACTCAGATGTGGAGGTCACCGACGCGTTAAAGCGACAAAACGCCCATCTGATCGGGGACTTACCTGCAGATGAAGTGAGGGTGGGGGTGAAGTACCGTCGCAGAACACGGAACCCCCACATGAGCCACATCATCCTGCAGGTGTCTCCGTCAGTGTGGCAGAGTCTAACAGCGGCGGGCCGAGTGCACATCGACTTGCAGCGGGTGCGAGTGGAAGACCAGTCACCACTGATCCAGTGCACCCGCTGCTTGCGCTTCGGCCATGGCCGTAAACTGTGCACGGAACCTGCCGACCTCTGCACACACTGTGGTGACCCCCACCTGAGAGCCGACTGCCCCTTGAAGCTGGCTGCCGAACCACCCAAGTGCAGGAACTGCGCCTCGGCAAAGCTGGGTGGGACCGAGCACAACGCCTTCGACAGCGCGTGCCCAATTCGCGTTAAGTGGGACGCATTGGCGCGGCTGTCGGTGGCGTATTGCTAAGGGCCAGCCAGTGGAAACAGCCAGCAGGGACTCATCCAGGGATTCCCGAACACACACGAATGCTCACAAGAGTTACCAGGTGATCCAAGCGAATCTGCAAAGGAAGAACTTAGCAACCCAAGAACTCATGTTAGTGGCTAGTGAGCGGAGGGTTGCGTTCGCATTGCTCCAGGAGCCGTATGTGGGTGGGGTTAAAAGGATGCGAGACTACCGGGGAGCGAGACTCTACCAGTGCGCTGAACAAGGAGATGGAACTGTGAAGGCGGCAATAGCCGTCTTTGATCACGACCTAGACGTGACACAGTGTCCGCAACTCACCACCAATAACATCGTGGTGGTGAGGATCCGTACCAGCGCCTGGGAAATCGCAGTAGTCTCCTTCTACTTTGAACCAGACCGCCCCATACAGCCATACCTGGAGCAACTTCTGCGGATTCGTGAGGAAATAAGCCCCACTAGGATACTCATGGGCGGCGACGCCAACGCCAAGAGCACCTGGTGGGGTAGCCTGGTGACTGACAGCAAGGGTGAGGACATGTCGGGAACCCTGGAAGAAATGTGCATGCAGGTACTCAACGTCGGTAACACCCCGACCTTCGACACCGTCAGGGGTAACACCCTGTACAGCAGCTTCGTTGATGTCACTTTTTGCTCGACGGAGCTGCTGGACTTGGTGGAGGACTGGCGGGTCGAGGAAGGCATCACGAGCTCGGACCACAACGGTATTGTATTCAAAATTAATCTCCAGAAAGCCAAAGGTACAAACATAGTTCGGACCACGAGAATATACAATAGTAAGAAAGCAAATTGGAGCCGGTTTCATGAGAAACTGGCCCAATTAAAAGCTGAAGCAAATTTAAATACAGTCGAAATTTCAAAAATAAATAACAAAATAGATTTGGAAGTAAACATAAACAAATACATATCGAGCATTACAGAAAGCTGTGACGAAACACTGGCAAAAATCAGGCATAACGAACAGCTTACCATACCGTGGTGGTCCAAGGAGCTCGCTGAGCTGATGTCGGAGGTGAACACCCGTAGACGCCGCATTCGATGCGCTGCACGCGTCCGGAGACAAAAAGTCGTCGATGAGTACCTGCTTGCAAAAGAAAAGTATGAGTCCCTAGCCAAAAAGGCGCAGACGCAGGGCTGGAAGGGTTTCTGCGAGAAGCAGGACCGGGAGGGAGTTTGGGAGGGTATTTATAGGGTCATAGGACGGACCGCCAAGAGACAGGAGGACTTGCCGTTGATCAAGGATGGAATGCCACTGAGCGCACAAGAGTCGGCTCTGCTGCTGGCCGAGACCTTCTACCCCGAGGACCTAGAAGAGGGAGAAACCGAACACCACCGTCGGACAAGAGAAGCGGCCAGTCGTGTAAACGAGTGGACGCATGATGAAAACCATGACCCGCCGTTTACACATCTGGAGCTGAAAACCGCGGTGGAAAGTTTCAACCCGAAGAAGGCACCCGGGGCTGACGGTCTCACAGCCGACATCTGCGCTCAAGCTATTTCTCGGGACCCAGGGACGTTTCTGGCACTGGCCAACAAGTGCCTGGAGCACGGACACTTCCCTGGGGCCTGGAAAGTGGCCACGGTGGTAGTCCTCCGCAAGCCCGGCAAGGAATCCTACACCACCCCAAAATCGTACAGGCCAATCGGCCTCCTACCGGTCCTAGGCAAAGTACTGGAAAAAATGGTAGTAGCCAGGCTAAAATGGCATCTCATACCGCGGCTCAGTACTCGCCAGTATGGCTTCATGCCACAAAAGAGCACCGAAGACGCCCTCTATAACATGATACAACACATCAAAGGGAAGTTAGAACAAAAGAAACTGATCACTGTTGTATCACTTGATATAGAGGGAGCCTTCGACAGTGCATGGTGGCCGGCAATAAGAACCAGACTGGCTGAGGAAAAGTGCCCGGTAAATATCAGGCGGATGCTAGACAGCTACTTGACCGGTAGGAGTGTGCGACTTAGGTACGCGGGTGTGGAGTGCCTGAGACACACAAACAAGGGGTGTGTGCAAGGATCTATTGGCGGTCCGATCCTATGGAACCTCATACTAGACCCTCTTCTGAAAGGACTGGAGGAACGGGGAGACCACTGTCAGGCTTTCGCCGATGACGTAGTGATGATCTTCGACGGTGACACAGCATTGCAAGTTCAAGGACAGGCCAATGCCGCCCTCGAATATGTTCGGGCGTGGGGCATCAGAAATAAGCTGAAGTTTGCACCACATAAAACTTGTGCAATGGTAGTAACCAGGAAGCTTAAGTATGATGTCCCGCTCCTGAGCATGGGCGGGGTAGACATTGGCATGTCCAAGGAAATGAAAATTCTGGGGCTCACCGTCGACCACCAGCTCACTTTCAACAGTCATGTCGCAAATGTTTGCAGAAAAGCTGCTAACATTTACAAACAGCTGGCACGAGCGGCAAAAGTGAGCTGGGGCCTTCACCCGGAGATCATCCGCGTCATCTATACGGCAGCGGTCGAACCGATTATTCTGTACGCCGCCAGCGCCTGGGCACCTGCCGCCAAAAAAGTAGGGGTTGCAAAACAACTCGCTGTGGTCCAAAGGGGATTCGCACAGAAGCTGTGCAAAGCCTACCGCACGGTATCCCTGAACTCGGCACTGGTGCTGGCTGGGATACTTCCACTTGACCTGCGTATAAGGGAAGTGGCTGCATTATACGAGGCCAAGAAAGGGGTACCCCAGCCAGTGTTGGGAGGCAGGGAGGTCGAACGGATGGCTCCAGCAGCAGAAGCTCCGCACCCCGCAGACCAAGTCGAACTGGAGTTCGGAAGCCTGGTAGACGAGGAACAATACGAGAGCCACAGCGACTTCGCTGTGCGCATTTTCACAGACGGCAGCAAGATTGAGGGCAAGGTTGGGGCGGCGCTATCTTTGTGGAATGGTGCCACCGAAACAAAGGCCCTCAAGCTTGCCTTGCCGTCTTACAGCACCGTCTACCAGGCCGAGCTACTGGCCTTACAAAGAGCGGCAGCAGAGGTGCTCAAGCGCAGAGAAACCACATTCGGCATCTTCAGCGACTCCAGAGCGGCCCTTCAGTCGGTCGTAAACGTCAGGTCCTCCCACCCCTTGGCTGTGGAAACAAGGGACGCCATCAGACGCTGCAAGCTCCAGAACAAGAGCGTCTCCCTGTTCTGGATAAAAGCCCACGCGGGGTTGGAGGGAAACGAACGAGCCGACCAACTTGCGAAGGAAGCTGCCCTGAAGTCGAAGAAGAAGCCGGATTACGACCTGTGCCCCGTATCATTCGTCAAGCGGCAGATCCGTATGGAGTCGCTTGACGAGTGGAATGAGAGGTACAAGAGCGGTAGCACAGCCTCCGTTACTAAAATATTCCTGCCTGATGCGATCGACGCCCACAAAATTGTGCTTAGACTGAAACCAGCCGGTATAGTCACACAAATTTTAACAGGGCACGGTGGGTTCTCCGAATACCTGCACCGTTTCAAGTGTAAGGAGAACCCAGCGTGCATCTGCGAACCGGAAAAAGTGGAGTCGATCGCACATATTCTCGTGGAATGTCCTGTTTTTGTAAGGGAACGATTAGAGGTGGAAACAAGATTAGGGACGGCAATAAATAAGTCATCAATAAAAAACCTAATGTCAGACACTAAAATTAGACAGATCTTTTTGGAGTACTGCGTCAAAATTGTTGGAAAAGTAATTGATAGAAACAAAGTAAGTTAATGTTAAAGCGAAATTAAATTCCATGCTTTATTAAATATGACATTCTCTTCAAGAAACGATATTTAAATAAAAGCATAGAATAAGACAAAACATTATAATTAAAATATTCAGCAGCAAAACTAATATGTATTTATTAAATATAAACAAAAGCAAATTAAGCGAAAAGCGCTAAAAAGGTCTCTGACCATGTCAGAGGGACCCGAGCAGAGCAGGAGGGTGGTTTTAGTCGGTTCGAGTCCGACACTACCTCGACTGTCTCATAATCTGTGAGGCAGTCGAGGTGTCCGTGGGGATTTCCCCCTCCTGCCAAAAAAAAAAAAAAAAAAAAAAAAAAAAAAAAAAAAAAAAAAAAAAAAAAAAAAAACCTAACCTAACCTAACCTAACCTAACCTAACCTAACCTAACCTAACCTAACCTAACCTAACCTAACCTAACCTAACCTAACCTAACCTAACCTAACCTAACCTAACCTAACCTAACCTAACCACGAAAATTATAAAAGTATCGATAACTTTCTTATTTAGGGTCCGATTTTGAAGCTGTTTTCAGCAAATTTAGACAAAACTAGGCTTCCGCTTAGTACCTGACCGGTTTGCACCCACTTGAACGCACCCTTAAAAACTTCCCTTAGAAAACTCACATTTTTAATAATTTTTATTTTAAAAAGTCAAAATCTACGTTGTTTTCAAAATTTTTGTTATAGTTTCAGTAGATTATAGCGTCAATAGTACTCGTCCTTCATCCCTGAAATTTGGTCCGCGATCCGTGTACCCAAATTCAGGTTGGGGGTTGATTTTCGAAATTTTTTGCTCAAAAACCTGGTTTTTTGACCAAAACCCAAAATTTTTGTTCCTACCACAATAAGTTTTATTCCAGAATCGGCTAGCCCGCGCGGAGACGCGTCTCTGGACACCTCGGTCGAGGGCCTAGCTCGAAATAAAACTGTTTGTTTTTTCATACTAGTCAATTTCTCATAAACGTTATAAGTACCAAAATCCACCTAAGGGAACACGAAAATTATAAAAGTATCGATAACTTTCTTATTTAGGGTCCGATTTTGAAGCTGTTTTCAGCAAATTTAGACAAAACTAGGCTTCCGCTTAGTACCTGACCGGTTTGCACCCACTTGAACGCACCCTTAAAAACTTCCCTTAGAAAACTCACATTTTTAATAATTTTTATTTTAAAAAGTCAAAATCTACGTTGTTTTCAAAATTTTTGTTATAGTTTCAGTAGATTATAGCGTCAATAGTACTCGTCCTTCATCCCTGAAATTTGGTCCGCGATCCGTGTACCCAAATTCAGGTTGGGGGTTGATTTTCGAAATTTTTTGCTCAAAAACCTGGTTTTTTGACCAAAACCCAAAATTTTTGTTCCTACCACAATAAGTTTTATTCCAGAATCGGCTAGCCCGCGCGGAGACGCGTCTCTGGACACCTCGGTCGAGGGCCTAGCTCGAAATAAAACTGTTTGTTTTTTCATACTAGTCAATTTCTCATAAACGTTATAAGTACCAAAATCCACCTAAGGGAACACGAAAATTATAAAAGTATCGATAACTTTCTTATTTAGGGTCCGATTTTGAAGCTGTTTTCAGCAAATTTAGACAAAACTAGGCTTCCGCTTAGTACCTGACCGGTTTGCACCCACTTGAACGCACCCTTAAAAACTTCCCTTAGAAAACTCACATTTTTAATAATTTTTATTTTAAAAAGTCAAAATCTACGTTGTTTTCAAAATTTTTGTTATAGTTTCAGTAGATTATAGCGTCAATAGTACTCGTCCTTCATCCCTGAAATTTGGTCCGCGATCCGTGTACCCAAATTCAGGTTGGGGGTTGATTTTCGAAATTTTTTGCTCAAAAACCTGGTTTTTTGACCAAAACCCAAAATTTTTGTTCCTACCACAATAAGTTTTATTCCAGAATCGGCTAGCCCGCGCGGAGACGCGTCTCTGGACACCTCGGTCGAGGGCCTAGCTCGAAATAAAACTGTTTGTTTTTTCATACTAGTCAATTTCTCATAAACGTTATAAGTACCAAAATCCACCTAAGGGAACACGAAAATTATAAAAGTATCGATAACTTTCTTATTTAGGGTCCGATTTTGAAGCTGTTTTCAGCAAATTTAGACAAAACTAGGCTTCCGCTTAGTACCTGACCGGTTTGCACCCACTTGAACGCACCCTTAAAAACTTCCCTTAGAAAACTCACATTTTTAATAATTTTTATTTTAAAAAGTCAAAATCTACGTTGTTTTCAAAATTTTTGTTATAGTTTCAGTAGATTATAGCGTCAATAGTACTCGTCCTTCATCCCTGAAATTTGGTCCGCGATCCGTGTACCCAAATTCAGGTTGGGGGTTGATTTTCGAAATTTTTTGCTCAAAAACCTGGTTTTTTGACCAAAACCCAAAATTTTTGTTCCTACCACAATAAGTTTTATTCCAGAATCGGCTAGCCCGCGCGGAGACGCGTCTCTGGACACCTCGGTCGAGGGCCTAGCTCGAAATAAAACTGTTTGTTTTTTCATACTAGTCAATTTCTCATAAACGTTATAAGTACCAAAATCCACCTAAGGGAACACGAAAATTATAAAAGTATCGATAACTTTCTTATTTAGGGTCCGATTTTGAAGCTGTTTTCAGCAAATTTAGACAAAACTAGGCTTCCGCTTAGTACCTGACCGGTTTGCACCCACTTGAACGCACCCTTAAAAACTTCCCTTAGAAAACTCACATTTTTAATAATTTTTATTTTAAAAAGTCAAAATCTACGTTGTTTTCAAAATTTTTGTTATAGTTTCAGTAGATTATAGCGTCAATAGTACTCGTCCTTCATCCCTGAAATTTGGTCCGCGATCCGTGTACCCAAATTCAGGTTGGGGGTTGATTTTCGAAATTTTTTGCTCAAAAACCTGGTTTTTTGACCAAAACCCAAAATTTTTGTTCCTACCACAATAAGTTTTATTCCAGAATCGGCTAGCCCGCGCGGAGACGCGTCTCTGGACACCTCGGTCGAGGGCCTAGCTCGAAATAAAACTGTTTGTTTTTTCATACTAGTCAATTTCTCATAAACGTTATAAGTACCAAAATCCACCTAAGGGAACACGAAAATTATAAAAGTATCGATAACTTTCTTATTTAGGGTCCGATTTTGAAGCTGTTTTCAGCAAATTTAGACAAAACTAGGCTTCCGCTTAGTACCTGACCGGTTTGCACCCACTTGAACGCACCCTTAAAAACTTCCCTTAGAAAACTCACATTTTTAATAATTTTTATTTTAAAAAGTCAAAATCTACGTTGTTTTCAAAATTTTTGTTATAGTTTCAGTAGATTATAGCGTCAATAGTACTCGTCCTTCATCCCTGAAATTTGGTCCGCGATCCGTGTACCCAAATTCAGGTTGGGGGTTGATTTTCGAAATTTTTTGCTCAAAAACCTGGTTTTTTGACCAAAACCCAAAATTTTTGTTCCTACCACAATAAGTTTTATTCCAGAATCGGCTAGCCCGCGCGGAGACGCGTCTCTGGACACCTCGGTCGAGGGCCTAGCTCGAAATAAAACTGTTTGTTTTTTCATACTAGTCAATTTCTCATAAACGTTATAAGTACCAAAATCCACCTAAGGGAACACGAAAATTATAAAAGTATCGATAACTTTCTTATTTAGGGTCCGATTTTGAAGCTGTTTTCAGCAAATTTAGACAAAACTAGGCTTCCGCTTAGTACCTGACCGGTTTGCACCCACTTGAACGCACCCTTAAAAACTTCCCTTAGAAAACTCACATTTTTAATAATTTTTATTTTAAAAAGTCAAAATCTACGTTGTTTTCAAAATTTTTGTTATAGTTTCAGTAGATTATAGCGTCAATAGTACTCGTCCTTCATCCCTGAAATTTGGTCCGCGATCCGTGTACCCAAATTCAGGTTGGGGGTTGATTTTCGAAATTTTTTGCTCAAAAACCTGGTTTTTTGACCAAAACCCAAAATTTTTGTTCCTACCACAATAAGTTTTATTCCAGAATCGGCTAGCCCGCGCGGAGACGCGTCTCTGGACACCTCGGTCGAGGGCCTAGCTCGAAATAAAACTGTTTGTTTTTTCATACTAGTCAATTTCTCATAAACGTTATAAGTACCAAAATCCACCTAAGGGAACACGAAAATTATAAAAGTATCGATAACTTTCTTATTTAGGGTCCGATTTTGAAGCTGTTTTCAGCAAATTTAGACAAAACTAGGCTTCCGCTTAGTACCTGACCGGTTTGCACCCACTTGAACGCACCCTTAAAAACTTCCCTTAGAAAACTCACATTTTTAATAATTTTTATTTTAAAAAGTCAAAATCTACGTTGTTTTCAAAATTTTTGTTATAGTTTCAGTAGATTATAGCGTCAATAGTACTCGTCCTTCATCCCTGAAATTTGGTCCGCGATCCGTGTACCCAAATTCAGGTTGGGGGTTGATTTTCGAAATTTTTTGCTCAAAAACCTGGTTTTTTGACCAAAACCCAAAATTTTTGTTCCTACCACAATAAGTTTTATTCCAGAATCGGCTAGCCCGCGCGGAGACGCGTCTCTGGACACCTCGGTCGAGGGCCTAGCTCGAAATAAAACTGTTTGTTTTTTCATACTAGTCAATTTCTCATAAACGTTATAAGTACCAAAATCCACCTAAGGGAACACGAAAATTATAAAAGTATCGATAACTTTCTTATTTAGGGTCCGATTTTGAAGCTGTTTTCAGCAAATTTAGACAAAACTAGGCTTCCGCTTAGTACCTGACCGGTTTGCACCCACTTGAACGCACCCTTAAAAACTTCCCTTAGAAAACTCACATTTTTAATAATTTTTATTTTAAAAAGTCAAAATCTACGTTGTTTTCAAAATTTTTGTTATAGTTTCAGTAGATTATAGCGTCAATAGTACTCGTCCTTCATCCCTGAAATTTGGTCCGCGATCCGTGTACCCAAATTCAGGTTGGGGGTTGATTTTCGAAATTTTTTGCTCAAAAACCTGGTTTTTTGACCAAAACCCAAAATTTTTGTTCCTACCACAATAAGTTTTATTCCAGAATCGGCTAGCCCGCGCGGAGACGCGTCTCTGGACACCTCGGTCGAGGGCCTAGCTCGAAATAAAACTGTTTGTTTTTTCATACTAGTCAATTTCTCATAAACGTTATAAGTACCAAAATCCACCTAAGGGAACACGAAAATTATAAAAGTATCGATAACTTTCTTATTTAGGGTCCGATTTTGAAGCTGTTTTCAGCAAATTTAGACAAAACTAGGCTTCCGCTTAGTACCTGACCGGTTTGCACCCACTTGAACGCACCCTTAAAAACTTCCCTTAGAAAACTCACATTTTTAATAATTTTTATTTTAAAAAGTCAAAATCTACGTTGTTTTCAAAATTTTTGTTATAGTTTCAGTAGATTATAGCGTCAATAGTACTCGTCCTTCATCCCTGAAATTTGGTCCGCGATCCGTGTACCCAAATTCAGGTTGGGGGTTGATTTTCGAAATTTTTTGCTCAAAAACCTGGTTTTTTGACCAAAACCCAAAATTTTTGTTCCTACCACAATAAGTTTTATTCCAGAATCGGCTAGCCCGCGCGGAGACGCGTCTCTGGACACCTCGGTCGAGGGCCTAGCTCGAAATAAAACTGTTTGTTTTTTCATACTAGTCAATTTCTCATAAACGTTATAAGTACCAAAATCCACCTAAGGGAACACGAAAATTATAAAAGTATCGATAACTTTCTTATTTAGGGTCCGATTTTGAAGCTGTTTTCAGCAAATTTAGACAAAACTAGGCTTCCGCTTAGTACCTGACCGGTTTGCACCCACTTGAACGCACCCTTAAAAACTTCCCTTAGAAAACTCACATTTTTAATAATTTTTATTTTAAAAAGTCAAAATCTACGTTGTTTTCAAAATTTTTGTTATAGTTTCAGTAGATTATAGCGTCAATAGTACTCGTCCTTCATCCCTGAAATTTGGTCCGCGATCCGTGTACCCAAATTCAGGTTGGGGGTTGATTTTCGAAATTTTTTGCTCAAAAACCTGGTTTTTTGACCAAAACCCAAAATTTTTGTTCCTACCACAATAAGTTTTATTCCAGAATCGGCTAGCCCGCGCGGAGACGCGTCTCTGGACACCTCGGTCGAGGGCCTAGCTCGAAATAAAACTGTTTGTTTTTTCATACTAGTCAATTTCTCATAAACGTTATAAGTACCAAAATCCACCTAAGGGAACACGAAAATTATAAAAGTATCGATAACTTTCTTATTTAGGGTCCGATTTTGAAGCTGTTTTCAGCAAATTTAGACAAAACTAGGCTTCCGCTTAGTACCTGACCGGTTTGCACCCACTTGAACGCACCCTTAAAAACTTCCCTTAGAAAACTCACATTTTTAATAATTTTTATTTTAAAAAGTCAAAATCTACGTTGTTTTCAAAATTTTTGTTATAGTTTCAGTAGATTATAGCGTCAATAGTACTCGTCCTTCATCCCTGAAATTTGGTCCGCGATCCGTGTACCCAAATTCAGGTTGGGGGTTGATTTTCGAAATTTTTTGCTCAAAAACCTGGTTTTTTGACCAAAACCCAAAATTTTTGTTCCTACCACAATAAGTTTTATTCCAGAATCGGCTAGCCCGCGCGGAGACGCGTCTCTGGACACCTCGGTCGAGGGCCTAGCTCGAAATAAAACTGTTTGTTTTTTCATACTAGTCAATTTCTCATAAACGTTATAAGTACCAAAATCCACCTAAGGGAACACGAAAATTATAAAAGTATCGATAACTTTCTTATTTAGGGTCCGATTTTGAAGCTGTTTTCAGCAAATTTAGACAAAACTAGGCTTCCGCTTAGTACCTGACCGGTTTGCACCCACTTGAACGCACCCTTAAAAACTTCCCTTAGAAAACTCACATTTTTAATAATTTTTATTTTAAAAAGTCAAAATCTACGTTGTTTTCAAAATTTTTGTTATAGTTTCAGTAGATTATAGCGTCAATAGTACTCGTCCTTCATCCCTGAAATTTGGTCCGCGATCCGTGTACCCAAATTCAGGTTGGGGGTTGATTTTCGAAATTTTTTGCTCAAAAACCTGGTTTTTTGACCAAAACCCAAAATTTTTGTTCCTACCACAATAAGTTTTATTCCAGAATCGGCTAGCCCGCGCGGAGACGCGTCTCTGGACACCTCGGTCGAGGGCCTAGCTCGAAATAAAACTGTTTGTTTTTTCATACTAGTCAATTTCTCATAAACGTTATAAGTACCAAAATCCACCTAAGGGAACACGAAAATTATAAAAGTATCGATAACTTTCTTATTTAGGGTCCGATTTTGAAGCTGTTTTCAGCAAATTTAGACAAAACTAGGCTTCCGCTTAGTACCTGACCGGTTTGCACCCACTTGAACGCACCCTTAAAAACTTCCCTTAGAAAACTCACATTTTTAATAATTTTTATTTTAAAAAGTCAAAATCTACGTTGTTTTCAAAATTTTTGTTATAGTTTCAGTAGATTATAGCGTCAATAGTACTCGTCCTTCATCCCTGAAATTTGGTCCGCGATCCGTGTACCCAAATTCAGGTTGGGGGTTGATTTTCGAAATTTTTTGCTCAAAAACCTGGTTTTTTGACCAAAACCCAAAATTTTTGTTCCTACCACAATAAGTTTTATTCCAGAATCGGCTAGCCCGCGCGGAGACGCGTCTCTGGACACCTCGGTCGAGGGCCTAGCTCGAAATAAAACTGTTTGTTTTTTCATACTAGTCAATTTCTCATAAACGTTATAAGTACCAAAATCCACCTAAGGGAACACGAAAATTATAAAAGTATCGATAACTTTCTTATTTAGGGTCCGATTTTGAAGCTGTTTTCAGCAAATTTAGACAAAACTAGGCTTCCGCTTAGTACCTGACCGGTTTGCACCCACTTGAACGCACCCTTAAAAACTTCCCTTAGAAAACTCACATTTTTAATAATTTTTATTTTAAAAAGTCAAAATCTACGTTGTTTTCAAAATTTTTGTTATAGTTTCAGTAGATTATAGCGTCAATAGTACTCGTCCTTCATCCCTGAAATTTGGTCCGCGATCCGTGTACCCAAATTCAGGTTGGGGGTTGATTTTCGAAATTTTTTGCTCAAAAACCTGGTTTTTTGACCAAAACCCAAAATTTTTGTTCCTACCACAATAAGTTTTATTCCAGAATCGGCTAGCCCGCGCGGAGACGCGTCTCTGGACACCTCGGTCGAGGGCCTAGCTCGAAATAAAACTGTTTGTTTTTTCATACTAGTCAATTTCTCATAAACGTTATAAGTACCAAAATCCACCTAAGGGAACACGAAAATTATAAAAGTATCGATAACTTTCTTATTTAGGGTCCGATTTTGAAGCTGTTTTCAGCAAATTTAGACAAAACTAGGCTTCCGCTTAGTACCTGACCGGTTTGCACCCACTTGAACGCACCCTTAAAAACTTCCCTTAGAAAACTCACATTTTTAATAATTTTTATTTTAAAAAGTCAAAATCTACGTTGTTTTCAAAATTTTTGTTATAGTTTCAGTAGATTATAGCGTCAATAGTACTCGTCCTTCATCCCTGAAATTTGGTCCGCGATCCGTGTACCCAAATTCAGGTTGGGGGTTGATTTTCGAAATTTTTTGCTCAAAAACCTGGTTTTTTGACCAAAACCCAAAATTTTTGTTCCTACCACAATAAGTTTTATTCCAGAATCGGCTAGCCCGCGCGGAGACGCGTCTCTGGACACCTCGGTCGAGGGCCTAGCTCGAAATAAAACTGTTTGTTTTTTCATACTAGTCAATTTCTCATAAACGTTATAAGTACCAAAATCCACCTAAGGGAACACGAAAATTATAAAAGTATCGATAACTTTCTTATTTAGGGTCCGATTTTGAAGCTGTTTTCAGCAAATTTAGACAAAACTAGGCTTCCGCTTAGTACCTGACCGGTTTGCACCCACTTGAACGCACCCTTAAAAACTTCCCTTAGAAAACTCACATTTTTAATAATTTTTATTTTAAAAAGTCAAAATCTACGTTGTTTTCAAAATTTTTGTTATAGTTTCAGTAGATTATAGCGTCAATAGTACTCGTCCTTCATCCCTGAAATTTGGTCCGCGATCCGTGTACCCAAATTCAGGTTGGGGGTTGATTTTCGAAATTTTTTGCTCAAAAACCTGGTTTTTTGACCAAAACCCAAAATTTTTGTTCCTACCACAATAAGTTTTATTCCAGAATCGGCTAGCCCGCGCGGAGACGCGTCTCTGGACACCTCGGTCGAGGGCCTAGCTCGAAATAAAACTGTTTGTTTTTTCATACTAGTCAATTTCTCATAAACGTTATAAGTACCAAAATCCACCTAAGGGAACACGAAAATTATAAAAGTATCGATAACTTTCTTATTTAGGGTCCGATTTTGAAGCTGTTTTCAGCAAATTTAGACAAAACTAGGCTTCCGCTTAGTACCTGACCGGTTTGCACCCACTTGAACGCACCCTTAAAAACTTCCCTTAGAAAACTCACATTTTTAATAATTTTTATTTTAAAAAGTCAAAATCTACGTTGTTTTCAAAATTTTTGTTATAGTTTCAGTAGATTATAGCGTCAATAGTACTCGTCCTTCATCCCTGAAATTTGGTCCGCGATCCGTGTACCCAAATTCAGGTTGGGGGTTGATTTTCGAAATTTTTTGCTCAAAAACCTGGTTTTTTGACCAAAACCCAAAATTTTTGTTCCTACCACAATAAGTTTTATTCCAGAATCGGCTAGCCCGCGCGGAGACGCGTCTCTGGACACCTCGGTCGAGGGCCTAGCTCGAAATAAAACTGTTTGTTTTTTCATACTAGTCAATTTCTCATAAACGTTATAAGTACCAAAATCCACCTAAGGGAACACGAAAATTATAAAAGTATCGATAACTTTCTTATTTAGGGTCCGATTTTGAAGCTGTTTTCAGCAAATTTAGACAAAACTAGGCTTCCGCTTAGTACCTGACCGGTTTGCACCCACTTGAACGCACCCTTAAAAACTTCCCTTAGAAAACTCACATTTTTAATAATTTTTATTTTAAAAAGTCAAAATCTACGTTGTTTTCAAAATTTTTGTTATAGTTTCAGTAGATTATAGCGTCAATAGTACTCGTCCTTCATCCCTGAAATTTGGTCCGCGATCCGTGTACCCAAATTCAGGTTGGGGGTTGATTTTCGAAATTTTTTGCTCAAAAACCTGGTTTTTTGACCAAAACCCAAAATTTTTGTTCCTACCACAATAAGTTTTATTCCAGAATCGGCTAGCCCGCGCGGAGACGCGTCTCTGGACACCTCGGTCGAGGGCCTAGCTCGAAATAAAACTGTTTGTTTTTTCATACTAGTCAATTTCTCATAAACGTTATAAGTACCAAAATCCACCTAAGGGAACACGAAAATTATAAAAGTATCGATAACTTTCTTATTTAGGGTCCGATTTTGAAGCTGTTTTCAGCAAATTTAGACAAAACTAGGCTTCCGCTTAGTACCTGACCGGTTTGCACCCACTTGAACGCACCCTTAAAAACTTCCCTTAGAAAACTCACATTTTTAATAATTTTTATTTTAAAAAGTCAAAATCTACGTTGTTTTCAAAATTTTTGTTATAGTTTCAGTAGATTATAGCGTCAATAGTACTCGTCCTTCATCCCTGAAATTTGGTCCGCGATCCGTGTACCCAAATTCAGGTTGGGGGTTGATTTTCGAAATTTTTTGCTCAAAAACCTGGTTTTTTGACCAAAACCCAAAATTTTTGTTCCTACCACAATAAGTTTTATTCCAGAATCGGCTAGCCCGCGCGGAGACGCGTCTCTGGACACCTCGGTCGAGGGCCTAGCTCGAAATAAAACTGTTTGTTTTTTCATACTAGTCAATTTCTCATAAACGTTATAAGTACCAAAATCCACCTAAGGGAACACGAAAATTATAAAAGTATCGATAACTTTCTTATTTAGGGTCCGATTTTGAAGCTGTTTTCAGCAAATTTAGACAAAACTAGGCTTCCGCTTAGTACCTGACCGGTTTGCACCCACTTGAACGCACCCTTAAAAACTTCCCTTAGAAAACTCACATTTTTAATAATTTTTATTTTAAAAAGTCAAAATCTACGTTGTTTTCAAAATTTTTGTTATAGTTTCAGTAGATTATAGCGTCAATAGTACTCGTCCTTCATCCCTGAAATTTGGTCCGCGATCCGTGTACCCAAATTCAGGTTGGGGGTTGATTTTCGAAATTTTTTGCTCAAAAACCTGGTTTTTTGACCAAAACCCAAAATTTTTGTTCCTACCACAATAAGTTTTATTCCAGAATCGGCTAGCCCGCGCGGAGACGCGTCTCTGGACACCTCGGTCGAGGGCCTAGCTCGAAATAAAACTGTTTGTTTTTTCATACTAGTCAATTTCTCATAAACGTTATAAGTACCAAAATCCACCTAAGGGAACACGAAAATTATAAAAGTATCGATAACTTTCTTATTTAGGGTCCGATTTTGAAGCTGTTTTCAGCAAATTTAGACAAAACTAGGCTTCCGCTTAGTACCTGACCGGTTTGCACCCACTTGAACGCACCCTTAAAAACTTCCCTTAGAAAACTCACATTTTTAATAATTTTTATTTTAAAAAGTCAAAATCTACGTTGTTTTCAAAATTTTTGTTATAGTTTCAGTAGATTATAGCGTCAATAGTACTCGTCCTTCATCCCTGAAATTTGGTCCGCGATCCGTGTACCCAAATTCAGGTTGGGGGTTGATTTTCGAAATTTTTTGCTCAAAAACCTGGTTTTTTGACCAAAACCCAAAATTTTTGTTCCTACCACAATAAGTTTTATTCCAGAATCGGCTAGCCCGCGCGGAGACGCGTCTCTGGACACCTCGGTCGAGGGCCTAGCTCGAAATAAAACTGTTTGTTTTTTCATACTAGTCAATTTCTCATAAACGTTATAAGTACCAAAATCCACCTAAGGGAACACGAAAATTATAAAAGTATCGATAACTTTCTTATTTAGGGTCCGATTTTGAAGCTGTTTTCAGCAAATTTAGACAAAACTAGGCTTCCGCTTAGTACCTGACCGGTTTGCACCCACTTGAACGCACCCTTAAAAACTTCCCTTAGAAAACTCACATTTTTAATAATTTTTATTTTAAAAAGTCAAAATCTACGTTGTTTTCAAAATTTTTGTTATAGTTTCAGTAGATTATAGCGTCAATAGTACTCGTCCTTCATCCCTGAAATTTGGTCCGCGATCCGTGTACCCAAATTCAGGTTGGGGGTTGATTTTCGAAATTTTTTGCTCAAAAACCTGGTTTTTTGACCAAAACCCAAAATTTTTGTTCCTACCACAATAAGTTTTATTCCAGAATCGGCTAGCCCGCGCGGAGACGCGTCTCTGGACACCTCGGTCGAGGGCCTAGCTCGAAATAAAAATCCCCGCCCACCCACCCTATAGTGTATAGGAAGGCTGGGGTGGTCGGCAGTCATATTTTTATTTTATTCAATTTAGCTTCTCTAACTTCTGCTTTATCTGTTTTTCGCTTTTAGATAGGTTTTTAAGGGTAAAAGGGCTCAAAATCGACATATTATTATATTTTTGACCTAGCTGCTAAGGCTTTTTTAGTTATTTTAATTGACAATATTTATTTAAATATACAACTTTGTGTTACTTGTTTTGTCTTTTAATTCTCATTATATTTCTGTGTTACCCCCTTTACAGGGACACAGAAATACCAAGTGTCCTGTTCTCTCTGTTTTTAAAAGATATTTTTACTTTGACCTCCTCTCTACAGGGGTATATTTTTATTCGTTTTGAACATGTTTCGCACCCCATCCAGCACCGTAAAGACTCTTAGGTCGCGTAGCTCGTCGCGTTCGTCGGAGAAGGTGGGGCCTTCGTCTGCTTTTGCGAGAAGGAGAATCTCCTTCGGAGACGACACTCCTTCCGCCTCGCAAGAGGGCTCTGCTGTCCCGGCGACGCGCTTAGCTACTGCGGATTACTCTCGCCCGCTCAAGAAGTCTGAGGCCGGGTACCCCAGTCGCACTGCGGAGGCGAGAGCTTGCCTGAGTAAGGCTAAGGTCAACTTGGGCAACTCTCGCAACCTCAAGGCCGAGATTAAGACTGCGGTGCTCGAAGCCATAAACAGGCTTTTTGAGCTGGTGAAAGAGTCTGAGCGGGACAGGGCCCCTCTCGCGCCTTCAGCCGTACTGGTTCCCGCGCCTGCTGCTGACCCCAGTCCCCAACCCATCCCCACCGAAATCCTTGCAGGCCAGGCTGAGCTCCTTAACACTCTAAAGGAGCATATCTCGGAGTTAAAGGACAACTCCGAGAAACTCGAGAGACTCCGAGACAGTCTGACCAGCAGGGAAAGTGTTGGAGAGACCACCTACGCGAGTGTTGCGGCTGTCACTAAGAGCCACACCGGGGCTCAGGCCCTGGAGCGTACGACGCTTCACTCCGTGGTCGTCTCCTCAACACAGGAGATGGATACGGCGGACGAAATTCTGGAAAGGGTGAGGAAAGCAGCGGACGCGAAGGAGGGCTGGGTGCGCGTTGAGAGGGTCAGAAAAGCTAAAGACCAGAGGGTTATAATGGGGTGCGCTACGAAAGAGGAGAGAACTAAACTTAAAGCTCGATTACAAGCGGCCGGAGAAAACCTCGTCGTCGAGGAAGTAAGGAATCGAGACCCGCTTCTGGTTCTTAGGGACGTACTGTTAATACACAGTGACGAAGAAGTGCTGAAGGCCCTTAGGAACCAGAACCGGGAGATTTTTCACGGCCTCGAGGACGAGGACCACAGAATAAGTATAAAATATCGACGAAAGACCCGAAACCCGCACGTTAATAGCATTGTGTTGAGTGTTAACCCAGCAATCTGGAGAAGGGCACTCGAAGGAGGCAAGCTTCGCATTGACCTCCAGAGAGTGCGCGTCGAAGACCAGACGCCTCTGGTGCAGTGCACCCGCTGCTTGGCATACGGGCACGGCAAACGCTTGTGCACGGAGCCAGCCGATCTGTGCAGCCATTGCGGTGGCCCACACCTCAATGCGGACTGCCCGGTCAGACAGACCGGCGAAGCAGCGGCGTGCGTTAACTGCACCAGAGCCAAGCTAGGGGAGCACCAGCACAATGCATTCAGCAACGATTGCCCGGTACGTCGGAAGTGGGACGCATTCGCTAGAGCATCAATAGCATACTGCTAAAGTTGTCGATGCGCCCACTTCCGCGTACACAGAGATGACTGATTTGACACAACCAAACAGCAGAAGCATTGAGCGAGCCGTTAGGGTTGGCTCAATGCAGATCGGGAACTGGAGTCGCTTTCGTAAGAAAGTGACTGGAGTTTTACTGGGCAGTGGGTCAACTCTGGCGAGCTTGTCAAATTGTGTCGAATCAGGAAAAATTTTGACAGACTGTAAAAAATCTAAAATATTAATTATCTTGATCACAGATGTTAAAACAAAGAGTTTGAAATTTTGATAATAAATTATATATTGAATATATATATTGACTATCAAATAAATAATGCTAAAAATACAACTAACAAAACTAAAATATTGTAAATGACTTAAAATAACATAAGAAGTAGTATATATATAAAGTATGATTAGTAGCATATTTTAAAACTGTTAAATACGGGCACAAATATAAGGGTTAAAACAAAAATATAAGAAAAAATACATAAAACAATACATTAAAATGGTGAAAATTAGTTAAGAAAAAGTCTGTCGATATCAAAACGTGCATAAAATTGTAAATAAAATAAATAAATGGCTATTAATAAATAAAAGCGGTACAAACATATAATGAAAATAAACTTGAGCTTCAATATATAGCAAAAATAAAAAATTGTAAAAGAGAATGCGCCAAATGTGGCCCTCCGGCCACCAAAGTCCATAATCAAGACACAAAGCCAGGTATTAAGGTCTCTGATTATGTTAGAGGGACACTTGGAAAGGCAGGAGTGGTTTTTAGTCGGTTCGAGTCCGACACTACCTCGACTGTCTCACAATCTGTGAGGCAGTCGAGGTGTCCGTGGGGATTTCCCACTCCTGCCACAAAAAAAAAAAAAAAAAAAAAAAAAAAAAAAAAAAAAAAAAAAAAAAAAAAAAAAAAAAAAAAAAAAAAACCTAACCTAACCTAACCTAACCTAACCTTTTTTTTTTTTTTTTTTTTTTTTTTTTTTTTTTTTTTTTTTTTTTTTTTTTTTTTTTTTTTTGTCGCTGGGAAAAAATGCTATTACGCATCCCCTCTCTCGTCGGGGGACGGGAGAGGGGTATGTGGGACTCCCCGGTAAAGTCGTTCCCGGTATACCCACTAAAAATACCCAGCGGCGCTCCGACCTCGCCTGAGTGGAGGGGGCCTGGGAGTCTATGTCGTCCAGTCCCCCTCCGGCGAATGCCCGCCTTACGGCAGGCCCTACACGTCCCCCCCCAAAAGGGAGGGGCTTTTATTATGGCCGGAGCACAGGGGGTGGATCATGTGGTGCAGGCGGTGGCGCCCCCGCGCCTGTCGCCCGCTGATCACCCCCCGGGGCGGTTGAGGACGGGCGTTGTGCTCGCCGTCTTCCACCCCTTCTTCGTCTACGGAGCGGCGCCGCGAGAGGGTCGTCTTCCCGCGTGCGCTCCGCCGCCTCCTTCTGTGACATGACGTCCTCACAGAAGGAGGCTACTTCTGCCCATGCCTCCTCACTTCCCAGCATGGCTGAAATCACACTGGGGAGTGAGAGGTCGTTCCCAACCACTGCCACCATGGCGCGGCGGGGTTCGTCCCACGAAGGGCACACCTCAAGGGTGTGCTCTGCGGTATCCACTGCGGCCTCGCAGTGGTGACACTGTGGGGTCTCCTCCCGCCCTATCCGATGCAGGTACGATCCGAAGCAGCCGTGCCCGGACAGCACCTGCACCAGACGCAGGGAGAGGCAACCATGTCGCCGGTCGAGCCAATCGTTCAGGACGGGCCCGATGGCGTCCAGTGTCCGGCGACCGAATGTTGCTGAGGCTAGGTCCTCGGCCCAGTGCCGAGTTATTGCCTCGCGAACCTCCTCACGCACTTCCTCCTTTTCTTGAGGGTCCGGGCGCCGGTTGAGCGCCCTCTGACCCGCCGTCCAGTCGTACACTCTGGCGAGCACCCAAGCCTCGAGCTCCCAAGGTGGGGTTCCCGCCAGAGCGCACGATGCCGCGAAACTCACTGTGCGGTACGCCCTCGCCACCCGCTGTGCAATGGCCCTTTGTGGCCTGCGGAGGGCAGCGGCGTTCTCCCGTCCGCCCAGTGAGTCCGCCCAGATTGGGGCCCCGTATAGGGCCATACTCTTTAGTATGCCGGCGTATAGACGCCGGCATTGGTCGCCGGGCCTCCCGATGTTCGGGAGGAGCCACGAGAGGGCGCCCGCAGTCTTCAGCAAGCGCGTCGACAGCCCGCTGAAGTGTGCTCGAAAGCGCCACTTGCTGTCGAGCACTAGGCCCAGATATTTCATCTGGGCCTGCACCTCAATGCGGACACCCTCTACATGGATATGGGCATCGGGCGGTTGACGCTGCCGCGGCCCGTGGAAGAACACGGCCTCGGTCTTGTGCAGCGCCACCGTCAGCCCTAGGCGGGAGATGCGGTCCACCACCTGCGAACCGCCCGCCGAGGCCAAGCTGGCCGCCTCTAAATAGTTTCTCCCCCGGGCAGTCAGAAGGGTGTCGTCTGCATAGCAGATGACAGACGTGCCACGGGGGAGGTGTCCCCGCAGGAGCCAGTCGAATCCGATGTTCCAGAGGAGCGGTCCCAGGACAGAACCCTGTGGGACACCGGACTCGACGCCGTATCGTCGGAGCTGGCCCGACTTGTCTTCAAGGAGGACTGTGCGATCCGACAAATAGTCCGCCAACAGCCCCCGCAAATACGGAGGCACTCCGTGGTAGCGGAGCGCCTCTAGGATGGTGGAGTGGGGAACGGAGTTGAAGGCGTTGGATATGTCGAACGACACGGCCAACAGTCCATCCCCCGCGTCCATCGCCTCCCTCACCTGGCCCTTGAGCCGGGACAGGGCGTCCACTGTCGAACGCTCAGCTCGAAAACCGAACTGAGCGTCCGCCAGGTCCGGGCCGATTGTGCACAAGTGCCTGTTGACACGGGCGGCGAGGATCCTCTCGAACGTTTTACCGACCTCATCCAGTAAGACGATGGGCCGGTATGCCGATGGGGAGTCCACCGGCCGCCCTTCCTTCCGAAGAAGGCACAACCGACCCTCCTTCCATGGCTTCGGGAACCTCTCACACGCAACACACGCACTAAAGAGGTCCCGAAACCTGTCTCCCATCTGGGAGGTGGCGATGGCCACCACCTTTGCGGGGACGCCGTCCGGACCTGGGGCGGTGTTTTTGCCCCGGAGGCAGAAGACCGCCTTCTCCATCTCGTCCTCCGTGACTGGAGGGACCGCCTCATCGGCCGATGGAGCCGCACCGCGCGGGTCGCTCATCACTGGTGGAGTGAAGTTGTCCCTGCGCGGAAACAGTGACTGGACCACCCCATCCAGCAACGTCGGCTCGAGGGTCTCGGCAACTGGGGGACCGTACGGGCGCAGTTTGTTACGTGCCGCCTTGTACGGCCTCCCGAAAGGGTCAGCATCTAGACCCTCCGCCATTTCCGCCCTCGCGCGGTCCTGGGCTGCGCCCATTCGCGCCGTCAGGGTCGCTTTGGACTCCGTGTAGGCTACATAGAGGCGGTCCTCGTTGTCGCGGTCGCGATGGCGCCGCCGTCTGCTCCTAGTGTAGGCGCGCCGGGCCACCACACAGGCAGCCCGCAGTCCCACCAACTCCTCCGACCACCAGTAGACGGCGCGTCGAGGAGGCGGGCGGTGAGACCGAGGCATGCTCGAGTTGCACACCTCGGTCAGGGAGTCCCTCAACTGGGCTGCAGTGGCGTCCACGTCCTGGACGTCGACAGGAGGCGACAACCAGTCCTGGACGAACACCGCCTCCGTGGCGGCCTCCCGGTCTAGGCGGGAGAGCGCCCATCGCGGGAAGTGAGACCGACCCGCGCGAGCCCCCCGGGAGTCCGGGCCGGCGACGTCGAACCGCACGTATCGGTGGTCTGACAGCGTCTCCACCAGCTCCACCCGCCAGTCCACTACACAGGCAGCCAAAGACGGGGAGGCAAAGGCGAGGTCCACAATGGAGCCCCCCTCCCGCCGCACGCAGGTGTGAACACTGCCACTGTTGAGGAGGGACAGACCGGACGCCACGGACCAGGTCTCCACCTCGCGTCCTCGGGCGTCGGTGGTCGGGTTGCCCCATAATACAGACTTGGCGTTAAAGTCGCCCACGACCAACACCCTGCGCTGCGCCACCCTACCTGCCACCCTGGCAAGGACCTCGAGGAAGTTCTCGAAGGCCGTGATGGGGCGGTTTGGGGAGAAATACACCCCTATAAGGGCTATGTCCCCCCACGCGGCGGCCACGTATCCCGTTCCCCTCTCCAAGAGCGAGAGGGAAGGGGAGTCCGTGGAAGACCGCGACACCAATGCAACCGAACCGTTGTCGTCTCCTAGCCAGCTGCCAGGGACAGAATACGGCTCGGCTACAACCGCCACGTCCACCAACCACTCCGCAACGGTTTGGACCAGTAAGTCCTGGGCCGCTCTGCAGTGGTTGGTGTTGGCCTGAAGAATTCTCCTTCGAAGCCCAGCCATCAGTCCGTGTTCATGGCACTTCCCTCGGTGGCCGGCACTGAAACTGGGGTTCCAGTGGCGGTGGCAGCAGCAGGACGCGAAGGCGCCTGCACTTTCCCCTTCATCTTCGGTGGACAGCACTTCTTGCTCGTCATGGCGTGGTCAGCTGGACGACCACTGGCAGCACAGACTGCACAGTGCGGGGCTGTAGCCTCGCAGGTGGCTGACCTGTGCCCCTCCTTTCCGCAGCGGAAGCACAGTTCCTCGCGCTCGGCAGTGGACGGACAGAGAGGCCGGGTGTGGCCGATGCCGAAGCACTTGTAACAGCGCATCGGCTCATCCTCCAGCACCCGGACCCCACCCGAGCTAAATCCGACCGGGAGGCGACCCTTGGCCAGAACTGCCTTGGCCACCACGATAGGGCACTCTAGGCGCATGGTGCCCATACCCCGACGACCCTGTCTAATGGCGCGGCCCTTGACAGCTGCGACGTCGCAGCCCCCCGCCGCCGCAACCACGGCCACCACCTCCTCTTGGGTAACTGAGTCGTCGAGGTCAGTCACCTCAAGAGCCACACACTTGACGGGCCTCGCGACCTTAGCCGTGTCCGCGACGGCGTCCTTGAGCTTTGCCGCAAAGAGGTCCGCCTTGGTGCCACCCTGAGCCCCCGAGAACTCGAAAAGACGAGCCCCCGTTTGGGTCTTCCGGCAGGTAACTCTGCCGGCCCCGAGTTGCGCCGGATCGACATTTGTACGGGCCCGCCGTAACACGGACTCGTACGTCTCCCCTCGCTCCGCTGCCTCTGGGGTCAGCGTGACCACCACAGCTGCCGTTTTTGGGATAGGAGGGAGCTTCCTCCTCCTATCCACAATAGCTGCAGCCGCAGGCTTGGCTGCAGGGGGCTTAGGGGCCGTCTTCTTCTTCCCCTTCTTCCCCACTACCTTAATCCAAGGCTGGTTGGAAGGGGTGGTGGAGGGTAGGAGAGGGTCTTGGTCTTCCCTCTCTGGTTCCGGCTGGGCAGTCGGGGCAGAAGCGGTCTTCTTGCCCTTGCCCTTGCCCTTGGTGGTCTTGGGCACCTGGGGCTGCTCCTGCTGGACTGGGGCCGTTGAGGGTCCTGGTGCGCTGGACACCCTTTCGGGAAGCGGCTTATCCGCTGCAAGCGGAGGACGGAGCCGCTTTTCCGGCAGAAGCCGGTCCTCAATGCCGGCCAAACAGGCCCTGGTGAAGGCCCTCTCCTCCATGACAACCTTGCGGATGATATCCTCAAGGTTGGAGGGTGAGGGCATCGTCGCTGGACCTGCGTCGGACGACACCTCAGGCCGAGTAACCAGCTCGGCAACGCGCGTGTGTAACGCGGACACCTCTTTCTGCAGGCGATCGACTTTCGCCTGCAGTTGCCGAGTCTCGTCCGAAGTTGTGCGCTCCGCCAACTCCTTGACAATGCCGAGCAGGCTCGCTGCCCGGCATTTCAGGGCCTTCTGGAAGGTGCCCTTCAAGTTGGAAGACTTGGAGGCCACCTCTAAGATCTCCTCTTGGTCCTCCAAAGCCATGCGCTCCATTTCCTCTACGGAGTGATCCGCGTAGAGGACACTGGAGGCGCCGTAGCCAGCCTTGGCTCTGGTGGTTCGCGCCCGCTGCTCTTTGGAGGCGATCCTCTCCTCCAAGTCGGCTTGTATGACAGCCCGCTTCGCGGGCTTCTCCGCTGCGTCCGGAGAGCCCCCGGGGCCGCGTCTGAGGAAAGCCCTCTTCCTCGATTGGTGGGTTGAACCGCAGTTCGACCCACTCATAATCGACTCGGTGTCGGAGAAATCCGTCACGACGTCGCTCCCTCTAACAGTGCTCGCCACGGATGGCGCGCGACTTGTCTCCGATGCCGAAGCATCGCGAGACATGGGTTGGCCCTGAGAAGGGCCTTTCGATTGGCCCTGAGAAGGGCCTTTGGGTTGGCCCTGAGAAGGGCCTTTGGGGAGAAAGCGCCCGGAGGCGTCCCTCGAGGGTTGTGACATGGTCACTCAGCAATAGTATCGCAGCAAAAGACAGTGGAAATGCTCCGATTCACAGTGTTCGTTAGCCGCCGGCCTGCCACTCCGTTACGGTGGTCAGGCGCGACGTTGCCCAGGGGTCACTACGTGGAAGTCAACACTGTGGGGGTACCCCCAACCTAACCTAACCTAACCTAACCTAACCTAACCTTTTTTTTTTTTTTTTTTTTTTTTTTTTTGCGCTGGGAAAAAATGCATTACGCATACCCTCCCATCAGGGGATGGGAGGGCTATGTGGGACTCCCCGGTTTGACCCGGTATACCCACTAAAATAACCCAGCGGCACTCCCGCTTCGTCCAAGAGGCGGGGGACTGGGAAACCGGCACAGCCTTAACGTCCAGTCCTCCGCCGACGATTGCCCTCCATGCCGGGACCCCTTACGCCCTCCCCAAAGTGGGGAGGGGGCCGGGCCCGGGAGTGGCCGACGTAGGTGGTGATGGGTGCAATGCAGGCAAGGGCGCCCCCGCGCCCATCGCCCGCCCATCGCCACCATGAAGAGGAGGGAGAGGACGGCGCCTTCTCCGACCCCTTCTTCGTCTGCGGAGCGGCGCAGCGAGAGGGTCGTCCTCCCGCGCGCGCTCCGCCTCCTCCTTTTGCGAGATGACATCCTCGCAAAAGGAGGCAACCGCTGCCCAGGCCTCCTCGCTCTCCAGCATGGCGTTGACGACGCCGGGAAGCGAGAGGTCCTGTCCAACTACCGCGGTCACACCGCGGCGTTGTTCGGACCAAGCCGGGCACACTTCGAGAGTGTGCTGGGCCGTGTCCTCCGCCGCGCCACAGTCGTGGCACCCCGGGGTCTCCTCCCTCCCGATCCGGTGCAGGTGCGATCCGAAACAGCCATGGCCGGACAACACCTGCACCAGACGGAACGAGAGGAAACCGTGGGACCGCTCGAGCCAGCCCTGGAGGACCGGACCGATCGCGTCCAACGTCCGGCGGCCAAAGGCGGCCGCAGCGAGGTCCTCCGTCCAGTGGAGGACGATGGCCTCCTTCGCCTCTCGCCGCACCGCCTCCCGCTCCTCGGCGACGGGGCGCTCCCCGAGCGCCTTCCGTTGCGCGGTCCACTCGTACACTCTGGCGAGCACCCAGGCCTCCAACTCCCAAGGAGGGGTGCCGGCCAGAGCGCACGCCGCCGAGAAGCCCACCGAGCGGTAAGCCCTTGCCACCCTCAGTGCAATGGCCCTTTGGGGCTTGCGGATGGCGGTCGCGTTCTCCCTCCTGTGCAGGGAGTCGGCCCAGATGGGGGCCCCGTATAGGGCCATACTCCTCAATATGCCCGCATACAGGCGCCGGCATTCCGCCTTGGGCCCCCCCAGGTTCGGGAGGAGCCACGAGAGGGCATCCGCAGCTTTCAACAGGCGCGTCGACAGCCCGCTGAAATGCGGGCCAAAGCGCCACCTGTCGTCCAGCACCAGGCCCAGATACTTCATCTGGGCCCGGACCCCTATCGTGACACCCTCCACGACAATGTGAGCATCAGGAGGAGGACAGCGTTGCCGAGGCCCGCGAAAGAACACGGCCTCGGTCTTGTGCAGCGCCACCTTCAATCCCAGGCGGCGGATCCTCTCTGCAACCAAGGACCCGCCGGCCGAGGCCAGACAGGCCGCATCCCCAAAGTTCCTCCCCCGGGCAGTGAGGAGAGTGTCATCCGCGTAGCAGATGACACTCGTGCCCTGGAGGAGGACTCCCCGCAGGAGCCAGTCGTACCCGATGTTCCACAAGGGGGGTCCCAGCACCGACCCCTGCGGAACACCGGACTCTGCAACGTACCGCCTCACCGTGGCCGTCTTGTCTACGAGGAGGACCTCTCGGCCCTCCAAGTAGCTGGCCAGGAGGTTGCGCAGGTATTGGGGCACGCCGTGATAGCGGAGCGCCTCCAATATCGTCGCGTGGGGCATGGAGTTGAAGGCGTTGGCAATGTCGAATGACACCGCCAGCACCCCGTCCCCCGCCTCCACCGCCTCCTTCACCTGGCCTTTGAGTAGGGCCAGCGCATCGATCGTCGAACGCCCTCGACGGAAGCCGAATTGGGCGTCCGACAGGTTGGGCCCGACCCCCCGCAAAAGGCTATCGAGCCGGGAGGCGACAATCCCCTCGAACAACTTACCGACCTCATCGAGCAGGACGATGGGCCGGTATGCCGATGGGGAGTCCACCGGGCGTCCCTCCTTTCGGAGGAGGCATAGCTGCCCCTCCTTCCACATTTTCGGGAACCTCCCAGCAGTGAGACACGCGCTGAAGAGGTCCCGAAACCTATCCTCCATTTCGGAGGCGGCGATCGCCACCACCCGTGCGGGGACGCCGTCTGGTCCGGGTGCCGTCTTCTTCGCGCCGAGGCTGAGAACCCCAGCGCGAAACTCCGCCGCCGTCACCGGGGGGACCTCCTCCTCCGGCGAAGCCACCCCTTGCGGGGGATCCATAGTTGGTGGGGTGAAGTCGGTCCTGCGCGGAAACAGGGACCGGACCACCCCATCCAGCAACACCGGCTCGAGGGTCTCCGTCAGTGGGGGACCAAAGGGGCGTAGCTGGTTCCGCGCCGCCCTGTATGGTCTCCCATAAGGATCCCTGTCGAGACCCTCCAGCATCTCGGCCCTCGCCGAGTCCTCTGCAGCTCCCATCGCAGACTTGAGGACCGTCGTCGCCTCTCGGTAAGAGGCGTATAGGCGGTCCTCTTCTGCCTGGACTCGGTTTTGGGCGCTGCGCCGTCGGCTCCGCGCGTAGGCCCTTCTGGCCGCCACACAGGCAGCCCGGAGCCCCGTCAGCTCCTCCGTCCACCAATAGACGGCGCGACGGGGAGGCGGGCGGCGAGACCGAGGCATGCTGGAGTTGCACACCTCGGTCAGCGACCCCCTGAGTCGGACCGCTGCGGCGTCCACGTCTAGGACCGCGACAGGGGGCGACAGCCAGTCCTGGAGAAAGGCTGCCTCCTTCGCTGCCTCCCGGTCCAGGCGGGTGAGTGCCCACCGCGGGAAGGGAGATTGCCCAGCGCGGGACATTCCCCGCCCTTGCTGGGTGGAGATGTCGAACCGCACATATCGGTGGTCCGACAAGGTCTCCACCATCTCTACCCGCCAGTTGACGACGCGGGTGGCTAGCGCGGGGGTGGCAAACGAGACGTCTACCACCGACCCTCCCAGCTGCCGTACACACGTGTGGACCACCCCCCTGTTGAGGAGGGACACACCGCATGATGCCGCCCAAAACTCCAGGGCGCGCCCACGGACGTTGCAACCGGTGGCCGGGTTGCCCCAGGCCGCCGACTTGGCGTTCGGGTCGCCCAACACCATGACCTGGCGCGGCGCCGCCCTCCCTACCACTGCGGTGAGAACCTCGAGGAAATCCTCAAAGTCCGAGAGAGGGCGGTTTGGGGAGAAATACACCCCCACCACAGCCATGTCTGCCCACGCGGCGGCCACGTATCCCGGTCCCCTCTCTAAGAGCGAGAGGGGAGGGGAGTCTGTGGAAGACCGCGACACCAACGCCACCAAGCCGTCCCGGTCGCCCAGCCAACGGCCAGGGACCGAGTAAGGCTCGGCGACCACCACCAAGTCCACCAACCACTCGGCCATGGTCTGCATCAGCAGAGCCTGGGCTGCCCTGCAGTGGTTGGTGTTCGCCTGAAGAATGCGATGTTCGACCCTATCCATCAGTCGGACATTGCACCCCCCTCCTCCGCAGCCGCCGCAGGAACGACGGCGCTGGCGGCAGCAGCAGCAGGCCCGGACGGCGCCTGCACTTTACCCCGCTTAGGGGGAGGATTGCAGTTCCTCCCCTTCATGACGTGGTCTGCCGGGCAGCCACTGGCGGCACATACCGCGCAGTGCGGCGTGGCAGCCTCACAGGAGGCGGCTTTGTGGCCCTCCTTGCCGCAGCGGTAGCAAGTGTCCGTCCTGTCTACCGTGGACGGACACAGCGGCCGCGTGTGTCCGATGCCAAGGCATCGGAAACACCGTAAAGGCTGATCTTCGAGTGCCCGGACTGCAGCCGAGCTGAAGCCGACTGTAAGCCGTCCCTTGGCAAGGACGGCTTTGGCAGCGGCGATTGGGCACTCGAGGCGAATGGTGCCCATGCCACCGCGGCCGGGCCTTATGTCCCGGCTTTGGACCGCCGCGACGTCACAGCCCCCCATCGCTGCGATCGCCTTCGCCACCTCCTCCTTGGTGACGGAGTCGTCCAGGTCGGTCACCTCTATGGCCACCGACTTGACCGGTCGGGCCACCTTGGCCGAATCCGCGATGACCTCCTGCAGCTTGGCTGCAAAGAGGTCCGCATGGGCACTCCCCTCTGCCCCCGGGAACTCGAAGATTCGAGCCCCGGCTTGGGTTCGCCGGCAAGACACACTGCCGATCCCGAGCTGGGTAGGATCGGCATTGGCACGCGCCCGCACCAAAATGGACGCGTATGTCTCCCCTCGCCCCGCAGCCTCCGCGGTGAGAGTCACCACGACGGCCGCGGTTTTCGGGGCGACTAGCTGCCCTGCCTTTCCTCTCCCTTTCCTCCCTTTCTTCTTCCCCTTTCCCTTGCCGGTGGTGGCGGGGACGACAGGGGCGGCCGTCGCCGACTTTTTCCCCTTGCCCTTCCCCTTACGGACCACTTCTGTCCACTCGTTGGACGGGGTGGTTGAGGGGAGAAGGGCATCCTCCGTCTGGGAGGAGGACGGCCCCGGCTCGCACTGCCTCTTATCCGCCGCAAGCGGCGGTCGGAGGCGTTTCTCCGGCAAGAGCCGGTCCTCGATGCCTGCTAAGCAGGCTCTTGTGAAGGCCCTCTCCTCCATTACAACCTTGCGGATGACTTCCTCAAGGTTGGAGGCGGGGCCCTCTGCCACAGGGCTTGTCTGGGCCTGTTGTGGCCGGGCCGTGGCTTCAGCTAGCTTCTGATGAAGCTGGCTGACCTCCGACTGCAGGCGATCTATCTTCGCCTGCAGTTGCCGCGTCTCGTCGGTGGCCTTGCGTTTGACCAGCTCCGCAACGACACCGCGCAAGCTCGCGGCCCTGCTCTTGAGGGCCTTTTGGAAGGTCCCCTTCAGGTTGGAGGACTTAGAGGCAACCTCCAACCTAACCTAACCTAACCTAACCTTTTTTTTTTTTTTTTTTTTTTTTTTTTTTTTTTGTCGCTGGGAAAAAATGCATTACGCATACCCTCCCATCGGGGGATGGGGGGGCTATGTGGGACTCCCCGGTCTGACCCGGTATACCCACTAAAATAACCCAGCGGCACTCCCGCTTCGTCCAAGAGGCGGGGGACTGGGAAACCGGCACAGCCTTAACGTCCAGTCCTCCGCCGACGATTGCCCTCCATGCCGGGACCCCTTACGCCCTCCCCAGAGTGGGGAGGGGGCCGGGCCCGGGAGTGACCGACGAAGGTGGTGATGGGTGCAATGCAGGCAAGGGCACCCCCGCGCCCATCGCCCGCCCATCGCCACCATGAAGAGGAGGGAGAGGACGGCGCCTTCTCCGACCCCTTCTTCGTCTGCGGAGCGGCGCAGCGAGAGGGTCGTCCTCCCGCGCGCGCTCCGCCTCCTCCTTTTGCGAGATGACATCCTCGCAAAAGGAGGCAACCGCCGCCCAGGCCTCCTCGCTCTCCAGCATCGCGTTGACGACGCCGGGAAGCGAGAGGTCCTGTCCGACTACCGCGGTCACACCGCGGCGTTGTTCGGACCAAGCCGGGCACACTTCGAGGGTGTGCTGGGCCGTGTCCTCCGCCGCGCCGCAGTCGTGGCACACCGGGATCTCCTCCCTCCCGATCCGGTGCAGGTGCGATCCGAAACAGCCATGGCCGGACAACACCTGCACCAGACGGAACGAGAGGAAACCGTGGGACCGCTCGAGCCAGCCCTGCAGGACCGGACCGATCGCGTCCAACGTCCGGCGGCCGAAGGCGGCTGCAGCGAGGTCCTCCGTCCAGTGGAGGACGATGGCGTCCTTCGCCTCTCGCCGCACGGCCTCCCGCTCCTCGGCGACGGGGCGCTCCCCGAGCGCCTTCCGTTGCGCGGTCCACTCGTACACTCTGGCGAGCACCCAGGCCTCCAACTCCCAAGGAGGGGTGCCGGCCAGAGCGCACGCCGCCGAGAAGCCCACCGAGCGGTAAGCCCTTGCCACCCTCAGTGCAATGGCCCTTTGGGGCTTGCGGATGGCGGTCGCGTTCTCCCTCCTGTGCAGGGAGTCGGCCCAGATGGGGGCCCCGTATAGGGCCATACTCCTCAATATGCCCGCATACAGGCGCCGGCATTCCGCCTTGGGCCCCCCCAGGTTCGGGAGGAGCCACGAGAGGGCATCCGCAGCTTTCAACAGGCGCGTCGACAGCCCGCTGAAATGCGGGCCAAAGCGCCACCTGTCGTCCAGCACCAGGCCCAGATACTTCATCTGGGCCCGGACCCCTATCGTGACACCCTCCACGACAATGTGAGCATCAGGAGGAGGACAGCGTTGCCGAGGCCCGCGAAAGAACACGGCCTCGGTCTTGTGCAGCGCCACCTTCAATCCCAGGCGGCGGATCCTCTCTGCAACCAAGGACCCGCCGGCCGAGGCCAGACAGGCCGCATCCCCAAAGTTCCTCCCCCGGGCAGTGAGGAGAGTGTCATCCGCGTAGCAGATGACACTCGTGCCCTGGAGGAGGACTCCCCGTAGGAGCCAGTCGTACCCGATGTTCCACAAGGGGGGTCCCAGCACCGACCCCTGCGGAACACCGGACTCTGCAACGTACCGCCTCACCGTGGCCGTCTTGTCTACGAGGAGGACCTCTCGGCCCTCCAAGTAGCTGGCCAGGAGGTTGCGCAGGTATTGGGGCACGCCGTGATAGCGGAGCGCCTCCAAAATCGTCGCGTGGGGCATGGAGTTGAAGGCGTTGGCAATGTCGAATGACACCGCCAGCACCCCGTCCCCCGCCTCCACCGCCTCCTTCACCTGGCCTTTGAGTAGGGCCAGCGCATCGATCGTCGAACGCCCTCGACGGAAGCCGAATTGGGCATCCGACAGGTTGGGCCCAACCCCCCGCAGAAGGCTATCGAGCCGGGAGGCGACAATCCCCTCGAACAACTTACCGACCTCATCGAGCAGGACGATGGGCCGGTATGCCGATGGGGAGTCCACCGGGCGTCCCTCCTTTCGGAGGAGGCATAGCTGCCCCTCCTTCCACATTTTCGGGAACCTCCCAGCAGTGAGACACGCGCTGAAGAGGTCCCGAAACCTATCCTCCATTTCGGAGGCGGCGATCGCCACCACCCGTGCGGGGACGCCGTCTGGTCCGGGTGCCGTCTTCTTCGCGCCGAGGCTGAGAACCCCAGCGCGAAACTCCGCCGCCGTCACCGGGGGGACCTCCTCCTCCGGCGAAGCCACCCCTTGCGGGGGATCCATTGTTGGTGGGGTGAAGTCGGTCCTGCGCGGAAACAGGGACCGGACCACCCCATCCAGCAACACCGGCTCGAGGATCTCCGTCAGTGGGGGACCAAAGGGGCGTAGCTGGTTCCGCGCCGCCCTGTATGGTCTCCCATAAGGATCCCTGTCGAGACCCTCCAGCATCTCGGCCCTCGCCGAGTCCTCTGCAGCTCCCATCGCAGACTTGAGGACCGTCGTCGCCTCTCGGTAAGAGGCGTATAGGCGGTCCTCTTCTGCCTGGACTCGGTTTTGGGCGCTGCGCCGTCGGCTCCGCGCGTAGGCCCTTCTGGCCGCCACACAGGCAGCCCGGAGCCCCGTCAACTCCTCCGTCCACCAATAGACGGCGCGACGGGGAGGCGGGCGGCGAGACCGAGGCATGCTGGAGTTGCACACCTCGGTCAGCGACCCCCTGAGTCGGACCGCTGCGGCGTCCACGTCTAGGACCGCGACAGGGGGCGACAGCCAGTCCTGGAGAAAGGCTGCCTCCTTCGCTGCCTCCCGGTCCAGGCGGGTGAGTGCCCACCGCGGGAAGGGAGATTGCCCAGCGCGGGACATTCCCCGCCCTTGCTGGGTGGAGATGTCGAACCGCACATATCGGTGGTCCGACAAGGTCTCCACCATCTCTACCCGCCAGTTGACGACGCGGGTGGCTAGCGCGGGGGTGGCAAACGAGACGTCTACCACCGACCCTCCCAGCTGCCGCACACACGTGTGGACCACCCCCCTGTTGAGGAGGGACACACCGCATGATGCCGCCCAAAACTCCAGGGCGCGCCCACGGACGTTGCAACCGGTGGCCGGGTTGCCCCAGGCCGCCGACTTGGCGTTCGGGTCGCCCAACACCATGACCTGGCGCGGCGCCGCCCTCCCTACCACTGCGGTGAGAACCTCGAGGAAATCCTCAAAGTCCGAGAGAGGGCGGTTTGGGGAGAAATACACCCCCACCACAGCCATGTCTGCCCACGCGGCGGCCACGTATCCCGGTCCCCTCTCTAAGAGCGAGAGGGGAGGGGAGTCTGTGGAAGACCGCGACACCAACGCCACCAAGCCGTCCCGGTCGCCCAGCCAACGGCCAGGGACCGAGTAAGGCTCGGCGACCACCACCAAGTCCACCAACCACTCGGCCATGGTCTGCATCAGCAGAGCCTGGGCTGCCCTGCAGTGGTTGGTGTTCGCCTGAAGAATGCGATGTTCGACCCTATCCATCAGTCGGACATTGCACCCCCCTCCTCCGCAGCCGCCGCAGGAACGACGGCGCTGGCGGCAGCAGCAGCAGGCCCGGACGGCGCCTGCACTTTACCCCGCTTAGGGGGAGGATTGCAGTTCCTCCCCTTCATGACGTGGTCTGCCGGGCAGCCACTGGCGGCACATACCGCGCAGTGCGGCGTGGCAGCCTCACAGGAGGCGGCTTTGTGGCCCTCCTTGCCGCAGCGGTAGCAAGTGTCCGTCCTGTCTACCGTGGACGGACACAGCGGCCGCGTGTGTCCGATGCCAAGGCATCGGAAACACCGTAAAGGCTGATCTTCGAGTGCCCGGACTGCCGCCGAGCTGAAGCCGACTGTAAGCCGTCCCTTGGCAAGGACGGCTTTGGCAGCGGCGATTGGGCACTCGAGGCGAATGGTGCCCATGCCACCGCGGCCGGGCCTTATGTCCCGGCTTTGGACCGCCGCGACGTCACAGCCCCCCATCGCTGCGATCGCCTTCGCCACCTCCTCCTTGGTGACGGAGTCGTCCAGGTCGGTCACCTCTATGGCCACCGACTTGACCGGTCGGGCCACCTTGGCCGAATCCGCGATGACCTCCTGCAGCTTGGCTGCAAAGAGGTCCGCATGGGCACTCCCCTCTGCCCCCGGGAACTCGAAGATTCGAGCCCCGGCTTGGGTTCGCCGGCAAGACACACTGCCGATCCCGAGCTGGGTAGGATCGGCATTGGCACGCGCCCGCACCAAAATGGACGCGTATGTCTCCCCTCGCCCCGCAGCCTCCGCGGTGAGAGTCACCACGACGGCCGCGGTTTTCGGGGCGACTAGCTGCCCTGCCTTTCCTCTCCCTTTCCTCCCTTTCTTCTTCCCCTTTCCCTTGCCGGTGGTGGCGGGGACGACAGGGGCGGCCGTCGCCGACTTTTTCCCCTTGCCCTTCCCCTTACGGACCACTTCTGTCCACTCGTTGGACGGGGTGGTTGAGGGGAGAAGGGCATCCTCCGTCTGGGAGGAGGACGGCCCCGGCTCGCACTGCCTCTTATCCGCCGCAAGCGGCGGTCGGAGGCGTTTCTCCGGCAAGAGCCGGTCCTCGATGCCTGCTAAGCAGGCTCTTGTGAAGGCCCTCTCCTCCATTACAACCTTGCGGATGACTTCCTCAAGGTTGGAGGCGGGGCCCTCTGCCACAGGGCTTGTCTGGGCCTGTTGTGGCCGGGCCGTGGCTTCAGCTAGCTTCTGGTGAAGCTGGCTGACCTCCGACTGCAGGCGATCTATCTTCGCCTGCAGTTGCCGCGTCTCGTCGGTGGCCTTGCGTTTCACCAGCTCCGCAACGACACCGCGCAAGCTCGCGGCCCTGCTTTTGAGGGCCTTTTGGAACGTCCCCTTTAGGTTGGAAGACTTAGAGGCAACCTCCACAATCTCCTCCTCGTCCTCCTCCGCCATTCTCTCCAGCTCCTCCAGAGAGTGGTCCGCGTATAGAACGCGGGACGCACCGTACCCGGACTTGGCCCGGGCGACGTGCGCCCGTTTCTCCTTGGCGGCAACCCGCTCCTCCAGCTCTTGCTGGAGCTGCGCCCGTCGAGCCAGGTCCAACTGGCGTTGGGCACCCGCGAGTCCAACGGCATGGGTATCCGCGGCCACCGTCGACTTTTTAGCCTTCGGCAACCCCGTCGACCCCGAGGCCGAGGACCCATCGCTCCGGTGGGCCCGCTTCCGCGACTGAGAATCGTCCGCATCCGACACACCGACCAGTGAGTCGTTGTCGGACCACTCGTCCGCTCCTCCAAAGAAGCTAGCCGCAGACGGCGCGCGGCTAGTTTCTGACGCCGGAGCGTCGGGGTGGCCCTGAGAAGGGCCTTTGGGTTGGCCCTGAGAAGGGCCTTTGGGTTGGCCCTGAGAAGGGCCTTTGGGTTGGCCCTGAGAAGGGCCTTTGGGTTGGCCCTGAGAAGGGCCTTTGGCTTTTAAAAACCGCCCGCAGGCGTCCCGCGAGGGTGTCGGCATAATTATTCCGCAGGTTCGTAAACTCTTCAAGGCAATAAAATGAGATACGAAAGCACAGTGCACTTTGGCCAACCCAGTCTGCCACTCCGTTACGGTGGTCAGAACTGGGTCGTTTCCAGGGGACGCGACGTGGACGCAAGCACTGTGGGGTGGTCCCCCAACCTAACCTAACCTAACCTAACCCAGGAAAGCAGTGGATGCGAAGGAGGGTTGGGTGCGGGTGGAACGGGTCAGGAAGGCCAAAGATCAAAAGGTGATCATGGGGTGTGCTACAAAGGAGAGAACGAGAGGAAACCGTGGGACCGCTCGAGCCAGCCCTGGAGGACCGGACCGATCGCGTCCAACGTCCGGCGGCCAAAGGCGGCCGCAGCGAGGTCCTCCGTCCAGTGGAGGACGATGGCCTCCTTCGCCTCTCGCCGCACCGCCTCCCGCTCCTCGGCGACGGGGCGCTCCCCGAGCGCCTTCCGTTGCGCGGTCCACTCGTACACTCTGGCGAGCACCCAGGCCTCCAACTCCCAAGGAGGGGTGCCGGCCAGAGCGCACGCCGCCGAGAAGCCCACCGAGCGGTAAGCCCTTGCCACCCTCAGTGCAATGGCCCTTTGGGGCTTGCGGATGGCGGTCGCGTTCTCCCTCCTGTGCAGGGAGTCGGCCCAGATGGGGGCCCCGTATAGGGCCATACTCCTCAATATGCCCGCATACAGGCGCCGGCATTCCGCCTTGGGCCCCCCCAGGTTCGGGAGGAGCCACGAGAGGGCATCCGCAGCTTTCAACAGGCGCGTCGACAGCCCGCTGAAATGCGGGCCAAAGCGCCACCTGTCGTCCAGCACCAGGCCCAGATACTTCATCTGGGCCCGGACCCCTATCGTGACACCCTCCACGACAATGTGAGCATCAGGAGGAGGACAGCGTTGCCGAGGCCCGCGAAAGAACACGGCCTCGGTCTTGTGCAGCGCCACCTTCAATCCCAGGCGGCGGATCCTCTCTGCAACCAAGGACCCGCCGGCCGAGGCCAGACAGGCCGCATCCCCAAAGTTCCTCCCCCGGGCAGTGAGGAGAGTGTCATCCGCGTAGCAGATGACACTCGTGCCCTGGAGGAGGACTCCCCGCAGGAGCCAGTCGTACCCGATGTTCCACAAGGGGGGTCCCAGCACCGACCCCTGCGGAACACCGGACTCTGCAACGTACCGCCTCACCGTGGCCGTCTTGTCTACGAGGAGGACCTCTCGGCCCTCCAAGTAGCTGGCCAGGAGGTTGCGCAGGTATTGGGGCACGCCGTGATAGCGGAGCGCCTCCAATATCGTCGCGTGGGGCATGGAGTTGAAGGCGTTGGCAATGTCGAATGACACCGCCAGCACCCCGTCCCCCGCCTCCACCGCCTCCTTCACCTGGCCTTTGAGTAGGGCCAGCGCATCGATCGTCGAACGCCCTCGACGGAAGCCGAATTGGGCGTCCGACAGGTTGGGCCCGACCCCCCGCAAAAGGCTATCGAGCCGGGAGGCGACAATCCCCTCGAACAACTTACCGACCTCATCGAGCAGGACGATGGGCCGGTATGCCGATGGGGAGTCCACCGGGCGTCCCTCCTTTCGGAGGAGGCATAGCTGCCCCTCCTTCCACATTTTCGGGAACCTCCCAGCAGTGAGACACGCGCTGAAGAGGTCCCGAAACCTATCCTCCATTTCGGAGGCGGCGATCGCCACCACCCGTGCGGGGACGCCGTCTGGTCCGGGTGCCGTCTTCTTCGCGCCGAGGCTGAGAACCCCAGCGCGAAACTCCGCCGCCGTCACCGGGGGGACCTCCTCCTCCGGCGAAGCCACCCCTTGCGGGGGATCCATAGTTGGTGGGGTGAAGTCGGTCCTGCGCGGAAACAGGGACCGGACCACCCCATCCAGCAACACCGGCTCGAGGGTCTCCGTCAGTGGGGGACCAAAGGGGCGTAGCTGGTTCCGCGCCGCCCTGTATGGTCTCCCATAAGGATCCCTGTCGAGACCCTCCAGCATCTCGGCCCTCGCCGAGTCCTCTGCAGCTCCCATCGCAGACTTGAGGACCGTCGTCGCCTCTCGGTAAGAGGCGTATAGGCGGTCCTCTTCTGCCTGGACTCGGTTTTGGGCGCTGCGCCGTCGGCTCCGCGCGTAGGCCCTTCTGGCCGCCACACAGGCAGCCCGGAGCCCCGTCAGCTCCTCCGTCCACCAATAGACGGCGCGACGGGGAGGCGGGCGGCGAGACCGAGGCATGCTGGAGTTGCACACCTCGGTCAGCGACCCCCTGAGTCGGACCGCTGCGGCGTCCACGTCTAGGACCGCGACAGGGGGCGACAGCCAGTCCTGGAGAAAGGCTGCCTCCTTCGCTGCCTCCCGGTCCAGGCGGGTGAGTGCCCACCGCGGGAAGGGAGATTGCCCAGCGCGGGACATTCCCCGCCCTTGCTGGGTGGAGATGTCGAACCGCACATATCGGTGGTCCGACAAGGTCTCCACCATCTCTACCCGCCAGTTGACGACGCGGGTGGCTAGCGCGGGGGTGGCAAACGAGACGTCTACCACCGACCCTCCCAGCTGCCGTACACACGTGTGGACCACCCCCCTGTTGAGGAGGGACACACCGCATGATGCCGCCCAAAACTCCAGGGCGCGCCCACGGACGTTGCAACCGGTGGCCGGGTTGCCCCAGGCCGCCGACTTGGCGTTCGGGTCGCCCAACACCATGACCTGGCGCGGCGCCGCCCTCCCTACCACTGCGGTGAGAACCTCGAGGAAATCCTCAAAGTCCGAGAGAGGGCGGTTTGGGGAGAAATACACCCCCACCACAGCCATGTCTGCCCACGCGGCGGCCACGTATCCCGGTCCCCTCTCTAAGAGCGAGAGGGGAGGGGAGTCTGTGGAAGACCGCGACACCAACGCCACCAAGCCGTCCCGGTCGCCCAGCCAACGGCCAGGGACCGAGTAAGGCTCGGCGACCACCACCAAGTCCACCAACCACTCGGCCATGGTCTGCATCAGCAGAGCCTGGGCTGCCCTGCAGTGGTTGGTGTTCGCCTGAAGAATGCGATGTTCGACCCTATCCATCAGTCGGACATTGCACCCCCCTCCTCCGCAGCCGCCGCAGGAACGACGGCGCTGGCGGCAGCAGCAGCAGGCCCGGACGGCGCCTGCACTTTACCCCGCTTAGGGGGAGGATTGCAGTTCCTCCCCTTCATGACGTGGTCTGCCGGGCAGCCACTGGCGGCACATACCGCGCAGTGCGGCGTGGCAGCCTCACAGGAGGCGGCTTTGTGGCCCTCCTTGCCGCAGCGGTAGCAAGTGTCCGTCCTGTCTACCGTGGACGGACACAGCGGCCGCGTGTGTCCGATGCCAAGGCATCGGAAACACCGTAAAGGCTGATCTTCGAGTGCCCGGACTGCAGCCGAGCTGAAGCCGACTGTAAGCCGTCCCTTGGCAAGGACGGCTTTGGCAGCGGCGATTGGGCACTCGAGGCGAATGGTGCCCATGCCACCGCGGCCGGGCCTTATGTCCCGGCTTTGGACCGCCGCGACGTCACAGCCCCCCATCGCTGCGATCGCCTTCGCCACCTCCTCCTTGGTGACGGAGTCGTCCAGGTCGGTCACCTCTATGGCCACCGACTTGACCGGTCGGGCCACCTTGGCCGAATCCGCGATGACCTCCTGCAGCTTGGCTGCAAAGAGGTCCGCATGGGCACTCCCCTCTGCCCCCGGGAACTCGAAGATTCGAGCCCCGGCTTGGGTTCGCCGGCAAGACACACTGCCGATCCCGAGCTGGGTAGGATCGGCATTGGCACGCGCCCGCACCAAAATGGACGCGTATGTCTCCCCTCGCCCCGCAGCCTCCGCGGTGAGAGTCACCACGACGGCCGCGGTTTTCGGGGCGACTAGCTGCCCTGCCTTTCCTCTCCCTTTCCTCCCTTTCTTCTTCCCCTTTCCCTTGCCGGTGGTGGCGGGGACGACAGGGGCGGCCGTCGCCGACTTTTTCCCCTTGCCCTTCCCCTTACGGACCACTTCTGTCCACTCGTTGGACGGGGTGGTTGAGGGGAGAAGGGCATCCTCCGTCTGGGAGGAGGACGGCCCCGGCTCGCACTGCCTCTTATCCGCCGCAAGCGGCGGTCGGAGGCGTTTCTCCGGCAAGAGCCGGTCCTCGATGCCTGCTAAGCAGGCTCTTGTGAAGGCCCTCTCCTCCATTACAACCTTGCGGATGACTTCCTCAAGGTTGGAGGCGGGGCCCTCTGCCACAGGGCTTGTCTGGGCCTGTTGTGGCCGGGCCGTGGCTTCAGCTAGCTTCTGATGAAGCTGGCTGACCTCCGACTGCAGGCGATCTATCTTCGCCTGCAGTTGCCGCGTCTCGTCGGTGGCCTTGCGTTTGACCAGCTCCGCAACGACACCGCGCAAGCTCGCGGCCCTGCTCTTGAGGGCCTTTTGGAAGGTCCCCTTCAGGTTGGAGGACTTAGAGGCAACCTCCAACCTAACCTAACCTTTTTTTTTTTTTTTTTTTTTTTGTCGCTGGGAAAAAATGCTATTACGCATCCCCTTCCGTCGGGGGACGGGAGAGGGGTATGTGGGACTCCCCGGTAAAGTCGTTCCCGGTATACCCACTAAAAATACCCAGCGGCGCTCCGACCTCGCCTGAGTGGAGGGGGCCTGGGAGTCTATGTCGTCCAGTCCCCCTCCGGCGAATGCCCGCCTTACGGCAGGCCCTACACGTCCCCCCCCAAAAGGGAGGGGCTTTTATTATGGCCGGAGCACAGGGGGTGGATCATGTGGTGCAGGCGGTGGCGCCCCCGCGCCTGTCGCCCGCTGATCACCCCCCGGGGCGGTTGAGGACGGGCGTTGTGCTCGCCGTCTTCCACCCCTTCTTCGTCTGCGGAGCGGCGCCGCGAGAGGGTCTTCTTCCCGCGTGCGCTCCGCCGCCTCCTTCTGTGACATGACGTCCTCACAGAAGGAGGCTACTTCTGCCCATGCCTCCTCACTTCCCAGCATGGCTGAAATCACACTGGGGAGTGAGAGGTCGTTCCCGACCACTGCCACCATGGCGCGGCGGGGTTCGTCCCACGAAGGGCACACCTCAAGGGTGTGGTCTGCGGTATCCAATGCGGCCTCGCAGTGGTGACACTGTGGGGTCTCCTCCCGCCCTATCCGATGCAGGTACGATCCGAAGCAGCCGTGCCCGGACAGCACCTGCACCAGACGCAGGGAGAGGCAACCATGTCGCCGGTCGAGCCAATCGTTCAGGACGGGCCCGATGGCGTCCAGTGTCCGGCGACCGAATGTTGCTGAGGCTAGGTCCTCGGCCCAGTGCCGAGTTATTGCCTCGCGAACCTCCTCACGCACTTCCTCCTTTTCTTGAGGGTCCGGGCGCCGGTTGAGCGCCCTCTGACCCGCCGTCCAGTCGTACACTCTGGCGAGCACCCAAGCCTCGAGCTCCCAAGGTGGGGTTCCCGCCAGAGCGCACGATGCCGCGAAACTCACTGTGCGGTACGCCCTCGCCACCCGCTGTGCAATGGCCCTTTGTGGCCTGCGGAGGGCAGCGGCGTTCTCCCGTCCGCCCAGTGAGTCCGCCCAGATTGGGGCCCCGTATAGGGCCATACTCTTTAGTATGCCGGCGTATAGACGCCGGCATTGGTCGCCGGGCCTCCCGATGTTCGGGAGGAGCCACACGCAGGTGTGAACACTGCCACTGTTGAGGAGGGACAGACCGGAAGCCACGGACCAGGTCTCCACCTCGCGTCCTCGGGCGTCGGTGGTCGGGTTGCCCCATAATACAGACTTGGCGTTAAAGTCGCCCACGACCAACACCCTGCGCTGCGCCACCCTACCTGCCACCCTGGCAAGGACCTCGAGGAAGTTCTCGAAGGCCGTGATGGGGCGGTTTGGGGAGAAATACACCCCTATAAGGGCTATGTCCCCCCACGCGGCGGCCACGTATCCCGTTCCCCTCTCCAAGAGCGAGAGGGAAGGGGAGTCCGTGGAAGACCGCGACACCAATGCAACCGAACCGTTGTCGTCTCCTAGCCAGCTGCCAGGGACAGAATACGGCTCGGCTACAACCGCCACGTCCACCAACCACTCCGCAACGGTTTGGACCAGTAAGTCCTGGGCCGCTCTGCAGTGGTTGGTGTTGGCCTGAAGAATTCTTCTTCGAAGCCCAGCCATCAGTCCGTGTTCATGGCACTTCCCTCGGTGGCCGGCACTGAAACTGGGGTTCCAGTGGCGGTGGCAGCAGCAGGACGCGAAGGCGCCTGCACTTTCCCCTTCATCTTCGGTGGACAGCACTTCTTGCTCGTCATGGCGTGGTCAGCTGGACGACCACTGGCAGCACAGACTGCACAGTGCGGGGCTGTAGCCTCGCAGGTGGCCGACCTGTGCCCCTCCTTTCCGCAGCGGAAGCACAATTCCTCGCGCTCGGCAGTGGACGGACAGAGAGGCCGGGTGTGGCCGATGCCGAAGCACTTGTAACAGCGCATCGGCTCATCCTCCAGCACTCGGACCCCACCCGAGCTAAATCCGACCGGGAGGCGACCCTTGGCCAGAACTGCCTTGGCCACCACGATAGGGCACTCTAGGCGCATGGTGCCCATACCCCGACGACCCTGTCTAATGGCGCGGCCCCTGACAGCTGCGACGTCGCAGCCCCCCGCCGCCGCAACCACGGCCACCACCTCCTCTTGGGTAACTGAGTCGTCGAGGTCAGTCACCTCAAGAGCCACACACTTGACGGGCCTCGCGACCTTAGCCGTGTCCGCGACGGCCTCCTTGAGCTTTGCCGCAAAGATGTCCGCCTTGGTGCCACCCTGAGCCCCCGAGAACTCGAAAAGACGAGCCCCCGTTTGGGTCTTCCGGCAGGTAACTCTGCCAGCCCCAAGTTGCGCCGGATCGACATTTGTACGGGCCCGCCGTAACACGGACTCGTACGTCTCCCCTCGCTCCGCTGCCTCTGGGGTCAGCGTGACCAGCACGGCTGCCGTTTTTGGAATAGGAGGGAGCTTCCTTCTCTTATCGACAATAGCTGCAGCTGCAGGCTTGGCTGCAGGGGGCTTAGGGGCCGTCTTCTTCTTCCCCTTCTTCCCCACTACCTTAATCCAAGGCTGGTTGGAAGGGGTGGTGGAGGGTAGGAGAGGGTCTTGGTCTTCCCTCTCTGGATCCGGCTGGGCAGTCGGGGCAGAAGCGGTCTTCTTGCCCTTGCCCTTGCCCTTGGTGGTCTCGGGCACCTGGGGCTGATCCTGCTGGACTGGGGCCGTTGAGGGTCCTGGTGCGCTGGACACCCTTTCGGGAAGCGGCTTATCCGCTGCAAGCGGAGGACGGAGCCGCTTTTCCGGCAGAAGCCGGTCCTCAATGCCGGCCAAACAGGCCCTGGTGAAGGCCCTCTCCTCCATGACGACCTTGCGGATGATATCCTCAAGGTTGGAGGGTGAGGGCATCGTCGCTGGACCTGCGTCGGACGACACCTCAGGCCGAGTAACCAGCTCGGCAACGCGCGTGTGTAACGCGGACACCTCTTTCTGTAGGCGATCGACTTTTGCCTGCAGTTGCCGAGTCTCGTCAGACGTTGTGCGCTCCGCCAACTCCTTGACAATGCCGAGCAGGCTCGCTGCCCGGCATTTCAGGGCCTTCTGGAAGGTGCCCTTCAAGTTGGAGGACTTGGAGGCCACCTCCAAGATCTCCTCTTGGTCCTCCAAAGCCATGCGCTCCATTTCCTCTACGGAGTGATCCGCGTAGAGGACACTGGAGGCGCCGTAGCCAGCCTTGGCTCTGGTGGTTCGCGCCCGCTGCTCTTTGGAGGCGATCCTCTCCTCCAAGTCGGCTTGTATGACAGCCCGCTTCGCGGGCTTCTCCGCTGCGTCCGGAGAGCCCCCGGGGCCGCGTCTGAGGAAAGCCCTCTTCCTCGATTGGTGGGTTGAACCGCAGTTCGACCCACTCATAATCGACTCGGTGTCGGAGAAATCCGTCACGACGTCGCTCCCTCTAACAGTGCTCGCCACGGATGGCGCGCGACTTGTCTCCGATGCCGAAGCATCGCGAGACATGGGTTGGCCCTGAGAAGGGCCTTTGGGTTGGACCTGAGAAGGGCCTTTGGGTTGGCCCTGAGAAGGGCCTTTGGGGAGAAAGCGCCCGGAGGCGTCCCTCGAGGGTTGTGACATGGTCACTCAGCAATAGTATCGCAGCAAAAGACAGTGGAGATGCTCCGATTCACAGTGTTCGTTAGCCGCCGGCCTGCCACTCCGTTACGGTGGTCAGGCGCGACGTTGCCCAGGGGTCACTACGTGGAAGTCAACACTGTGGGGGTACCCCCAACCTAACCTAACCTAACCTAACCTAACCTAACCCAGGAAAGCAGTGGATGCGAAGGAGGGTTGGGTGCGGGTGGAACGGGTCAGGAAGGCCAAAGATCAAAAGGTGATCATGGGGTGTGCTACAAAGGAGGAAAGGGCTAAGTTAAAACAGCGACTACAGGCGGCCGGAGAAAACCTCGTTGTCGAGGAGATGGCGAACCGGGACCCGCTTCTGGTTCTTAAGGACGTGTTGTCAATACATAGCGATGACGAAGTACTAAAAGCCCTTATGAACCAGAACCGGGAGATTTTCCACGAACTCGGCAGTAGAGACCAAAGAATGTCCATAAAATACAGGAGACAGTCCAGGAACCCACATACTAGCAGCATCGTGATGAGTGTTTCCCCAGCAATTTGGAGGAGAGCACTCGAAGGAGGCAAGCTCCGCATTGACCTCCAGAGAGTGCGCGTCGAAGACCAGACGCCTCTGGTGCAGTGCACCCGCTGCTTAGCATACGGACACGGCAAACGCCTGTGTACGGAGTCAGCCGATCTGTGTAGCCACTGCGGTGGTCAACACTTCAGGGCGGATTGCCCGGCTAGACAGGTCGGCGAAGCAGCGGTCTGCGTGAACTGCACCAGAGCCAAGCTTGGGGAACACTCCCACGATGCGTTTAGCAAAGAGTGCCCTGTACGCAAGAAGTGGGACGCATTCGCGCGAGCAACTATAGCGTATTGCTAAAGTTGTCGGTGCGCCCACTTCCGCGTACATAGAGACTACCACCTCGACACAATTAGAAAGCAGAGGCATTGAGCGAACCACTGGGGTTGGCTCAATGGAGATTGGTAATTGTAGCCACTTTCATGAGAAAGTAGTTAAAATTAGGCGGGTCTATGAGTCAACTCTAGTGGAATCGCCGAGTTGTGTCGAGCTGGATGAAAAAGTCTACATTTCTTACTTGTTAGGCAAAATTTTTAGCTATTTAAAAATACTTATATATATGTATGATATTAAAGTATATACTAAGTATATAACAGAAAATATTATAACAACAGACTAATAAAAAATTATAAGAAGAGAATACAAAGAAAAACAAAATTAAAATCAACCAACACAAACAGAAATTATCTCTTAAGGGTATAAATACAAGGGGATAGGACAAATCATTCTAAACAAAAAGGTAAAACAAAAATAAATATATGTGTTGCGGTCGGGACTCTTAGCTGGTCGGGGGTACTGTTTGCTGGCGAGATCGGTCGGAGGCACTTTTGACTGAACAGGTTGGTCAAGGGTGGTTTTGGCTGGTTTTGCTGGTCAGTGGTGCTCCTGACTGGTTGAGAGTTTTGACGGCAACATATACATAATAATAAATAGCAGTAAATTGTGGATTTAATATAATGTCAAATTAAATTGTAACTTAAATTAGTAAATAATAATTAATAAAACATCAACCTAACTTTGTGTATAAATAGTATTATATTATGGACATTCAAACTAGAAAAAAGAGTAAGGTCTCCACGGCCTCCAAAGAAATAAGTCGCCGAAAAAGATCTAACATGTGTAAATAAGGTCTCTGATAATGTTAGAGGGACACTGGCGGGGCAGGAGTGTGGTTTTAGCCGGTTCGAGTCCGGCACTACCTCGACTGTCACACCAACAGTGAGATAGTCGAGGTGTCCGCGGGGATTTCCCACTCCTGCCAAAACAAAAAAAAAAAAAAAAAAAAAAAAAAAAAAAAAAAAAAAAAAAAAAACCTAACCTAACCTAACCTAACCTAACCTAACCTTTTTTTTTTTTTTTTTTTTTTACGGTGTGGAAATGCGCACGCATGTCCTCCGCCCTGCGGTCGGCGGAGGGGTCTGTCAGACTCCAACTGACTAAAAACACACCGGTGTTCCCTCGCACACTTACGTCGGGGGGCAGCAGGGACGAATGTGACTTCTGCCGCCCCGGACTAGTGCTGGCCCGCTTGACCTTGCGGGCCTCGTCCCAGAGGGGAGTGAGGTGGAAACTCCCCCGGATACGTCTCTGTGAGAGGCGCACGTGAAACACTACGCGCTACCGTCTCGGGTCCAATGTGATGGGGGGCGACGGATGTCCCCGGATCCGCCGCCCCTGGACCCATTTATGGGGGCTGGAAGAGAGCGTTGTCCGCCCTCTGCCGACGCCCGGTGCGTCTGCTGCGGGATGGGCGGGAGCTTGTCAGCTCTCTCTCCCTCTCCGCAGCTTCCTTCTGCGACATGACGGTGTCGCAGAAAGACATCATTGCCTCCCAGGACTCTACACTGCCAACCATCGATCGAACGACGGTCGGCAGCGACAGGTCTCCTCCGACTTCTGTTGCGAGGGCACGGCGCGGCTCGTCCCACGCTTCACATTCGGCCAGCGTATGCCGCGCCGTATCCTCCAGACAGTGGGTGCAATGATGGCACCGGGCGTCCGGCTCCCTGCCTAGGCGACTCAAGTACTTCCCGAAGCAGCCGTGCCCCGAGAGCACCTGCGTCGCTCGAAAACTCAGGGAGCCGTGCCTCCTCCCGAGCCAATCGTCGAGTACTGGCCGGATCGCCTCAATTGTGTCAAGCCCGGCGGAAGGGTGCTCAAGCCTCCTCCGCCACTCCGCCACCATGACCTGCCGGAGCCGAGACCGGTGCAGCGCTATCTGACGCTCCACCAGCCTCTCTCCCCGGTCCTCGGCCTCCTCACGCCACTGATGCAGCGTCGCGAGGGTTTTCGCCTCCAGGTCCCATGGTGGGGATCCGGCCAGTACGCAAGCCGCCTCGTAGGAGATCGTGCGATAGCCCCTAACGACTCTGACGGCCATCACCCTTTGCGGCCTGCGCAGAACGGCGATAGTACGGGCCGTCAAGTCTGTCGCCCATACCGGGGCCCCATAAAGGGCCATGGATCGCACGATCCCCACATATAACCGCCTACAGGCGGTGCTCGGGCCCCCCAGATTGGGAAGCAGCGTTGACAGCGCGCCCGCCGCGCCCATCAACTTGGGCACCAGCCGCTGGAAGTGGGGGCCGAAGTCCCATCGGCTGTCGAGCACCAATCCCAGATATTTCATGGTTGACTCGACAGCGATTCGGGTCCCCCCAACCACAATGTGCAATCCCGGTGGCGGTGCCCGTCGGGGGCCATGAAAAGCAATGGCCTCCGACTTGTTGAGGGCCACCTCCAGGCCAAGGCGCCGTATGCGGCTCACCACCTGTGAGACCGCAGCCGTGGCCAGCAACGCTGCCTCCCTGTACGAACTCCCCCGAGCCGTAACCAGCGTGTCATCCGCATAGCACGTCAGGTTCACGCCCGGAGGGAGTTCGCCCCGCAAAACCCAGTCATATCCGATGTTCCACAGGGGAGGGCCCAGAACCGACCCCTGCGGAACACCGCACGACATTTCGCGACGGCCGCTGCCGTCGCGTCCCATGTAGGTGACACATCGTCTCGTCAGATAAGCCCCCACGATGTTGCGGAGGTAGGAAGGCACACGATGGTAACAAAGTGCCTCCCCAATACAGCTCCAGGGCAGGGTGTTGAAGGCGTTGGAGATGTCCAAAGATACCGCCAGCACCACCCCGCCCCGGGATATTGTTTCCTCCGCCAGGGCTCTAACTCTCAGTATTGCGTCGATGGTGGAGCGCCCACGCCGGAAGCCAAACTGGCTGTTATCCAGGTTCGGCCCCTCTGTAGACAAGTGGCTGACGAGGCGGTCAGCAATTATTCGCTCGAGCATCTTGCCCGCCTCGTCAAGCAACACTATGGGCCGATAAGCGGACGACGAATCCGCTGGGCGCCCCGGCTTCCTGAGCAGGACCAGTCGCCCAGCCTTCCACATGATTGGAAACTGACCAACCTAACCTAACCTAACCTTTTTTTTTTTTTTTTTTTTTTTTTTTTTGTCGCTGGGAAAAAATGCATTACGCATACCCTCCCATCGGGGGATGGGGGGGCTATGTGGGACTCCCCGGTCTGACCCGGTATACCCACTAAAACAACCCAGCGGCACTCCCGCTTCGTCCAAGAGGCGGGGGACTGGGAAACCGGCACAGCCTTAACGTCCAGTCCTCCGCCGACGATTGCCCTCCATGCCGGGACCCCTTACGCCCTCCCCTGAGTGGGGAGGGGGCCGGGCCCGGGAGTGACCGACGAAGGTGGTGATGGGTGCAATGCAGGCAAGGGCGCCCCCGCGCCCATCGCCCGCCCATCGCCACCATGAAGAGGAGGGAGAGGACGGCGCCTTCTCCGACCCCTTCTTCGTCTGCGGAGCGGCGCAGCGAGAGGGTCGTCCTCCCGCGCGCGCTCCGCCTCCTCCTTTTGCGAGATGACATCCTCGCAAAAGGAGGCAACCGCTGCCCAGGCCTCCTCGCTCTCCAGCATGGCGTTGACGACGCCGGGAAGCGAGAGGTCCTGTCCAACTACCGCGGTCACACCGCGGCGTTGTTCGGACCAAGCCGGGCACACTTCGAGAGTGTGCTGGGCCGTGTCCTCCGCCGCGCCACAGTCGTGGCACCCCGGGGTCTCCTCCCTCCCGATCCGGTGCAGGTGCGATCCGAAACAGCCATGGCCGGACAACACCTGCACCAGACGGAACGAGAGGAAACCGTGGGACCGCTCGAGCCAGCCCTGCAGGACCGGACCGATCGCGTCCAACGTCCGGCGGCCAAAGGCGGCCGCAGCGAGGTCCTCCGTCCAGTGGAGGACGATGGCCTCCTTCGCCTCTCGCCGCACCGCCTCCCGCTCCTCGGCGACGGGGCGCTCCCCGAGCGCCTTCCGTTGCGCGGTCCACTCGTACACTCTGGCGAGCACCCAGGCCTCCAACTCCCAAGGAGGGGTGCCGGCCAGAGCGCACGCCGCCGAGAAGCCCACCGAGCGGTAAGCCCTTGCCACCCTCAGTGCAATGGCCCTTTGGGGCTTGCGGATGGCGGTCGCGTTCTCCCTCCTGTGCAGGGAGTCGGCCCAGATGGGGGCCCCGTATAGGGCCATACTCCTCAATATGCCCGCATACAGGCGCCGGCATTCCGCCTTGGGCCCCCCCAGGTTCGGGAGGAGCCACGAGAGGGCATCCGCAGCTTTCAACAGGCGCGTCGACAGCCCGCTGAAATGCGGGCCAAACCGCCACCTGTCGTCCAGCACCAGGCCCAGATACTTCATCTGGGCCCGGACCCCTATCGTGACACCCTCCACGACAATGTGAGCATCAGGAGGAGGACAGCGTTGCCGAGGCCCGCGAAAGAACACGGCCTCGGTCTTGTGCAGCGCCACCTTCAATCCCAGGCGGCGGATCCTCTCTGCAACCAAGGACCCGCCGGCCGAGGCCAGACAGGCCGCATCCCCAAAGTTCCTCCCCCGGGCAGTGAGGAAACCTAACCTAACCTAACCTAACCTAACCTAACCTAACCATAAGGGTCCTCAGGTCCTCGTCTCAGACGAGGACATTCTAAAGGCGATGAGAAATCAGAACCGAGGTGTTTTCTACAACCTCGACAAGGAGGAGGACCGGGTGGAGGTGAAGTTCCGGCGGAGGACCAGGAACCCACACACCTGCCACGTTGTGGTCAGCGTCTCGCCAACCATCTGGAGACGGGCAACGGAACTCGGATGCATGCACGTAGACCTTCAACGTGTAAGGGTCGAAGACCAGACCCCACTGGTGCAGTGTACGCGCTGCCTAGGCTATGGGCACGGCAGACGATTTTGTAAAGAGCCGGCTGACTTGTGCAGTCACTGTGGTGGCCCGCACCTGAAGTCGGAATGTGCCGACTTTATAACGGGTACTCCGGCCAAATGTCAGAACTGCACGAGAGCCAAGCTCGGGGACGTTGGCCACAACGCCTTCAGCTCTGAATGTCCGATACGTGGGAAATGGGACGAGATAGCTAGGTCAACGGTGGCTTATTGCTAAGGGCACCCTGGGCAACCCAAACCCCTACAGACTGATACAGGCCAACCTCCAGAGGAAAAGACTGGCGACGAACGAACTCCTAATAGAGGCGGTAAAGCGTGGAGTCGCTGTTGCTCTCCTCCAAGAACCATACGTGGGCGGGGCTAAAGTGATGGGGAGTCGAGGGGGCATGCGGATCTTCCAGAGCACTGACACCGGAGAAGGGACTGTTAAGACCGCAATAGCGGTCTTCAATCAAGATCTAATTGTAGAGCAGTACCCAAAACTCACCACGAACAACATCACCGTGGTGGGGATCCGAACCAGTGCCTGGAGGATTACGCTGGTCTCTTTTTACTTCGAGCCAGACCAGCCAATCGGACCGTATCTCGACCACCTCAAACGCGTTGAGGAAGAGGTAGGTTCCAGAATGTTGGTTCTTGGGGGAGATGCAAACGCCAAAAGTACCTGGTGGGGAAGCCTGTCCATCGACCGTAGAGGCGAAGAAGTTTCCGGATTTCTCGACGAGCTGGACCTGAACATACTTAACAGAGGGGAAATTCCGACTTTCGACACGATCAGAGGGGGAATTCGCTACTGCAGCCATGTCGACATCACAGCATGTTCCACAGATATCCTGGACCTGGTGGACGACTGGAAGGTAGACGAAGGCCTCACGAGCTCGGATCACAACGGCATTGTTTTCAACATAAATTTAAAGAGATCTAAGGGCATCCAAATCCACAGAAATACAAGAATTTTTAATACCAAAAAAGCAAATTGGCCTGAGTTTCGTGAGAAACTCGGCCAATTAATGCAGGACAACCAAATTAACAAAACAGTCATAGACAACTTAAATACAGCTGACCAAGTAAATTCAATTGCCAAAATTTATAGTAACGCCATTAAAGATGCATGCACTTCATCAATGCCAATTAAAAAAGTCAATGAAGTGCTCACTATGCCGTGGTGGTCCGAGAAACTCGTGGGGATGAAAAAAGAGGTTGCCACTAGGAAACGCAGAGTAAGGAGTGCTGCACCAGCCCGAAGATCGAAAGTCGTCGAAGAGTACCTGAAACAGAAAGTTGAGTATGAGAAGGAAGCAGCAAAGGACGAGATCGAGAGCTGGAAAAACTTCTGCGCGAGACAGGATAGGGAAGGGGTTTGGGAAGGAATCTACCGGGTGATAGGAAGGACTAAGGGAAGAGGAGAGGATCAACCTTTGGTGAAGGACGGGGAGGTACTGGATGCTAAAGGTTCAGTTGAACTACTGGCGGAGACATTTTACCCAGAGGACCTCTCAAGCACTGATAGCACCTGCCACCGCCTTATAAGAGAAAAGGCTGAAGTCGTGAATGCTGGAGGGCAAGATGAATCATGCGATCCACCATTCACGATGGCCGAACTGAAGGCATCGTGCGAGTCCTTCAATGTCAAAAAAGCGCCAGGAGCGGATGGACTTACGGCTGACATCTGTTGCCAGGCTATTAGAAGTGCCCCTGAGGTAGCTTTGGCTCTCCTCAACGGCTGCCTGAGAAATCACCTCTTCCCTGAAATCTGGAAGGAGGCGACAGTCATAATTTTAAAGAAGCCCGGGAAAACCGACTACAGCACCCCGAAAGCGTACAGACCAATCGGCCTATTACCTGTTTTCGGAAAAATTTACGAGAAGATGTTGGTGGCCCGCCTCAAGTTTCATCTGATCCCAAGGATGAGTACTCGCCAGTATGGATTCATGCCCCAAAGAAGCACCGAGGACTCCCTCTATGCACTAATGCAGCATATACGCGGAAAGCTGGACCAAAAGAAAATTGTAGTACTAGTATCATTGGACATAGAGGGAGCCTTCGACAGTGCATGGTGGCCAGCCATAAGAGTCCGTCTGGCCGAGGAACAGTGTCCAGTAGGCTTGAGGAGGGTCATCGACAGCTATCTCGAAAACCGAAGGGTCAGGGTCAGGTACGCAGGTGAAGAGTGCTGTAAGGCCACAAGCAAGGGTTGCGTCCAGGGTTCCATTGGGGGACCAATACTTTGGAACCTATTGCTGGACCCGCTTTTAAAGAGCTTGGAATCCAGGGAGGACTATTGCCAGGCTTTTGCAGACGACGTTGTGCTGATTTTCGATGGCGACACATCGTTGGAGATCGAGGGACGGGCCAGTGCCGCTCTCGAACACGTTCAGGCGTGGGGTGTACAAAACAAACTAAAATTTGCCCCGCAGAAAACCAACGCAATGGTTATAACCCGCAAATTAAAATACGACACCCCGCGCCTGAGCATGGGCGGGATCGACATTGCCATGTCCAACGAGATCAAAATCCTAGGTGTCACCATCGACAAACAGCTTACCTTCAACGCACACGTCGCAAATGTGTGCAGGAAGGCAATAGGAATCCACAAACAGCTAACCAAGGCAGCAAAGACCAGCTGGGGACTTCACCCTGAAGTCATTAGGATAATTTATGTGGCCACCGTCGAACCAGTCATCCTGTACGCCGCCAGCGTATGGGCCCCGGCCGTCGAAAAGCTGGGCATCCAGAAGCAGCTGGGAGCAGTTCAGCGTGGCATTGCGCAAAAGCTGTGCAAGGGATACCGGACGGTCTCCTTGAACTCAGCGCTAGTGCTGGCTGGGATACTACCCCTCGACCTGCGAGTCCGTGAAGCGGCATCGTTATACGAGGCCAGGAGAGGGGTGCCCCAGCCGGCACTTGGCGACAGGAGGGTCGAACAGACCGCCTCGGCAATGGAGGCTCCTCACCCTGCAGAACGCGCTGAGCTAGAGCTCGTAAGCCTGGTAAACCAAGAGCAACTAAATGCCCAGAGTGAATATGAAGTTCACATCTACACGGACGGGAGCAAGATTGGGGGCAAGGTTGGGGCGGCACTATCCGTGTGGAATGGTGACGTCGAGACCAAAACTCGCAAGCTTGCTCTCCCACACTACTCCACCGTTTACCAGGCTGAGCTTCTGGCGATATGCGTCGCAACTAGGGAGATCCTAAAGAACAGTGCGCAGTCGTTTGGAATCTTTAGTGACTCCATGGCGGCCCTCCAAACTGTCCAAAACTATAACCGACACCACCCCCTGGCAGTAGAGACAAGGGCCAACCTTAGGTCCCTGTCGAACCAAAACAAGGTAGTCACCTTGTTTTGGATTAAAGCCCATGCGGGGTTGGAAGGAAATGAGAGGGCCGATGAACTAGCTAAAAGAGCCGCTGAAGGTTCCAAACGAAAGCCCGACTACGACCTGTGTCCGATCTCATACGTCAAGCGATGCATCCGAACGGCAACTCTTGACGTGTGGAACCGGAGATACTGCTCTGGAGATACTGCTTCAGGGACGAAATTGTTTTTCCCGGATGCGGTGGCGGCGTACAGGATAGCAAGGAAGATGAAAATCAGCAGCGTCACCACCCAGATCATGACGGGGCATGGTGGGTTCTCGGAATACTTGAATCGCTTCAAGTGCAAGGAGAGCCCATCGTGTATTTGCGATCCCGACACTGCCGAGACGGTGCCACATATTTTATTCAGCTGTCCCGTATTTGATCGCGAAAGACTTGAGGCCGAACATGTACTCGACACCAAACTAGATGCTGAAACAACGTGGCAAATAATGAGGGGAAAAAGGCGAAAGGTGTTCCTAGAATTTTGTATTAAAATTTGCGAAAGTGTAATAAAAAGAAACAAGACAGCTTAAGTAAAAATTTTTACTTAATATTATATAGAATATTAGGGTCAAGCATTGAAAGCGGACGATATAAAGTAGCTAAGAAACGCCAGAAAAATGTTAAATAATAATATGTAGCGCATAATTCTAAACTAGTGTAAGTAGTCGTAAGAAACTGTCCTAGAAATAAGAGGATTTTGAACCAAAACCCATAAATGTAATAGTGTAATAGAAATAGAGTAGTGTTCATAAATATGTAATAGAAACAAGAATATTCATTATCGTCTAAGATTAATAAAAGAGATAAGAAATCGTAAAATAGTATAGGATCAGATAAGAAAGATAACAAATTAAAATGTAAAATAGACATAAGAAATAAGTTAGAACTAAGTGAAAATGTACAAGAAAAGTTATATTAGTAAAAACTGTGTCCCTGTTCTTTCCCAATATATTACACAATAGATGTAAGAGAAGAAGTTAGTTGGGAATCCCACCCATGTTAGATGCAAAAGACGATGAATGATAGAAAGATAAAGTATGTAGAATAAAAGTACGAGAGGAAAAATAGCGAGAACTGGTATGAACGATAAGCCTAGCATAGGCTCCGATTATGTTGGAGGTAGAAGTATAAAAAAAAAAAAAAAAAAAAAAAAAAAAAAAAAAACCATAAGGGTCCGTCTGGCTGAGGAAGAATGTCCGATCGGCTTGAGACGGGTCATCGACAGCTATCTTCAAGACAGAAAGGTTAAGGTCAGGTACGCTGGCGAAGAGTTCAGCAAGGCTACCAGCAAGGGCTGTGTCCAGGGTTCCATTGGTGGACCAATTTTCTGGAACCTTCTGCTGGACCCGCTGTTGAAAAGCCTCGAAGCCAGGGAAGACTACTGCCAGGCTTTTGCTGATGACGTTGTGCTGATATTCGATGGTGACACATCGTCGGAGATCCAAGGGCGGGTCAATGCGGCTCTCGAACACGTTCGGGCGTGGGGAGTACAAAATAAGCTAAAATTTGCTCCGCAAAAAACTAATGCGATAGTCATCACACGCAAGCTAAAATACGATACCCCACGCCTGAGCATGGGCGGAATCGACATTGCCATGTCCAAAGAGGTCAAAATCCTGGGTGTCACCATCGATGAAAAGCTGACCTTCAACACACACGTCACAAACGTATGCAGAAGGGCGATAGGCATCTACGGGCAGCTGTCAAGGGCCGCAAAGACCAGCTGGGGTCTTCGCCCTGAAGTCATCAAAATAATATATGTGGCCACCGTGGAACCAATCATCCTGTACGCCGCCAGCGTATGGGCTCCGGCCGTTGAGAAGCTTGGTATTATGAAGCAGTTAGGAGCGGTTCAGCGTGGCTTTGCCCAAAAATTGTGCAAGAGCTACCGGACGGTCTCCTTAAACTCGGCACTAGTGCTGGCTGGGATACTGCCGCTTGACCTCCGTGTCCGCGAGTCTGCATCGCTATACGAGGCCAGGAAGGGGGTGCCTCAGCCGGCACTCGGTGACAGGAGGGTCGAACAGACTGCCTCGGCAATGGAAGCACCACACCCTGCGGAGCGCGCTGAGCTGAAGTTCATCAGCCTGGTAAACCAAGAGCAACTGGATGCCCACAACGAAATTGAGGTTCGTATGTTCACGGACGGAAGCAAGATCGGGGGTAAGGTTGGAGCGGCACTGTCCATTTGGAGAGGCGACACCGAAATCAAAGCTGTCAAGCTTGCTCTCCCGCGCTACTCGACTGTTTACCAGGCCGAGCTTCTGGCAATATGCGTTGCGACCAGGCAAATACCGAGCTACAGAGCGCAATCGTTTGGAATCTTCAGTGACTCTATGGCAGCCCTCCAAACCATACAGTGCTACGACCGGCATCATCCCTTGGCAGTGGAGGTTAGGGCAAACCTTAGGTCCCTGTCAAACCAAAATAAGATAGTTACCTTGTTCTGGATCAAAGCACACGCGGGATTGGACGGCAATGAGAGGGCCGACGAATTAGCCAAAAGCGCCGCTGAGGGTTCCAAGCGAAAGCCCGACTATGATCTGTGTCCGGTTTCATACGTCAAGCGATGCATTCGCATGGCAACGCTCGACGTCTGGAACCGCAGATACAACTCCGGAGAAACTGCTTCGGTCACTAAGTTGTTCTTCCCGGATGCGGTGGCGGCCTACAGGATCATCAGGAAGTGCCAAATCAACAGCGTCTTTACACAAATAATGACGGGGCACGGTGGGTTCTCAGAATACTTAAATCGTTTTAAGTGTAAGGAGAGCCCGTCGTGCATCTGCGATCCTGCAATCGCTGAAACGGTGCCACATGTATTGTTCAGCTGTCCGGTTTTCGAAAGACAAAGACTTGAGGCCGAACATGTCTTGAGCACCAAGCTCGAAGCCGAAACAGTATGCCAAATAATGGCGGGCAAAAAAAGAGACCTCTTACTGGACTATTGCGTCAAAATATGTGAAACAGTAATCAAAAGAAACAAAAGCGTTTAAGTAACAATGTTTGCATAATATTAACCTAACCTAACCTTTAGTTAGAAAATAATTGTATAGTCAAGAAAATAAAATTGTATAAGTCAAGAAAACGAAATTGTATAGTCAAGAAAACGAAATTGAATGTGTTATTATAAAGATATTAATTTAAGGCTTGATTGGTAATTTTCGAAATAAAATAAATACAACTTGGTAAAATGTGAGACCCAGAAAAGAAATCACTGGAGAGAAAAACAATACAAATGACCATAAATAGACTCCGATCATGTTGGAGGTAATTAGTAAAAAAAAAAAAAAAAAAAAAAAAAAAAAAAAAAAAAAAAAAAAAAAAAAAAACCTAACCTAACCTAACCTAACCTAACCTAACCTAACCTAACCTTTTTTTTTTTTTTTTTTTTTTTTTTTTTTTTTTGTCACTGGGAAAAAATGCTATTACGCATCCCCTTCCGTCGGGGGACGGGAGAGGGGTATGTGGGACTCCCCGGTAAAGTCGTTCCCGGTATACCCACTAAAAATACCCAGCGGCGCTCCGACCTCGCCTGAGTGGAAGGGGCCTGGGAGTCTATGTCGTCCAGTCCCCCTCCGGCGAATGCCCGCCTTACGGCAGGCCCTACACGTCCCCCCCCAAAAGGGAGGGGCTTTTATTATGGCCGGAGCACAGGGGGTGGATCATGTGGTGCAGGCGGTGGCGCCCCCGCGCCTGTCGCCTGCTGATCACCCCCCGGGGTGGTTGAGGACGGGCGTTGTGCTCGCCGTCTTCCACCCCTTCTTCGTCTGCGGAGCGGCGCCGCGAGAGGGTCTTCTTCCCGCGTGCGCTCCGCCGCCTCCTTCTGTGACATGACGTCCTCACAAAAGGAGGCTACTGCTGCCCATGCCTCCTCACTTCCCAGCATGGCTGAAATCACACTGGGGAGTGAGAGGTCGTTCCCGACCACTGCCACCATGGCGCGGCGGGGTTCGTCCCACGAAGGGCACACCTCAAGGGTGTGGTCTGCGGTATCCACTGCGGCCTCGCAGTGGTGACACTGTGGGGTCTCCTCCCGCCCTATCCGATGCAGGTACGATCCGAAGCAGCCGTGCCCGGACAGCACCTGCACCAGACGCAGGGAGAGGCAACCATGTCGCCGGTCGAGCCAATCGTTCAGGACGGGCCCGATGGCGTCCAGTGTCCGGCGACCGAATGTTGCTGAGGCTAGGTCCTCGGCCCAGTGCCGAGTTATTGCCTCGCGAACCTCCTCACGCACTTCCTCCTTTTCTTGAGGGTCCGGGCGCCGGTTGAGCGCCCTCTGACCCGCCGTCCAGTCGTACACTCTGGCGAGCACCCAAGCCTCGAGCTCCCAAGGTGGGGTTCCCGCCAGAGCGCACGATGCCGCGAAACTCACTGTGCGGTACGCCCTCGCCACCCGCTGTGCAATGGCCCTTTGTGGCCTGCGGAGGGCAGCGGCGTTCTCCCGTCCGCCCAGTGAGTCTGCCCAGATTGGGGCCCCGTATAGGGCCATACTCTTTAGTATGCCGGCGTATAGACGCCGGCATTGGTCGCCGGGCCTCCCGATGTTCGGGAGGAGCCACGAGAGGGCGCCCGCAGTCTTCAGCAAGCGCGTCGACAGCCCGCTGAAATGTGCTCGAAAGCGCCACTTGCTGTCGAGCACTAGGCCCAGATATTTCATCTGAGCCTGCACCTCAATGCGGACACCCTCTACATGGATATGGGCATCGGGCGGTTGACGCTGCCGCGGCCCGTGGAAGAACACGGCCTCGGTCTTATGCAGCGCCACCGTCAGCCCTAGGCGGGAGATGCGGTCCACCACCTGCGAACCGCCCGCCGAGGCCAAGCTGGCCGCCTCTAAATAGTTTCTCCCCCGGGCAGTCAGAAGGGTGTCGTCTGCATAGCAGATGACAGACGTGCCACGGGGGAGGTGTCCCCGCAGGAGCCAGTCGAATCCGATGTTCCACAGGAGCGGTCCCAGGACAGAACCCTGTGGGACACCGGACTCGACGCCGTATCGTCGGAGCTGGCCCGACTTGTCCTCAAGGAGGACTGTGCGATCCGACAAATAGTCCGCCAACAGCCCTCGCAAATACGGAGGCACTCCGTGGAAGCGGAGCGCCTCTAGGATGGTGGAGTGGGGAATGGAGTTGAAGGCGTTGGATATGTCGAACGACACGGCCAACAGTCCATCCCCCGCGTCCATCGCCTCCCTCACCTGGCCCTTGAGCCGGGACAGGGCATCCACTGTCGAACGCTCAGCTCGAAAACCGAACTGAGCGTCCGCCAGGTCCGGGCCGATCGTGCACAAGTGGCTGTTGACACGGGCGGCGAGGATCCTCTCGAACGTTTTACCGACCTCATCCAGTAAGACGATGGGCCGGTATGCCGATGGGGAGTCCACCGGCCGCCCTTCCTTCCGAAGAAGGCACAACCGACCCTCCTTCCATGGCTTCGGGAACCTCTCACACGCAACACACGCACTAAAGAGGTCCCGAAACCTGTCTCCCATCTGGGAGGTGGCGATGGCCACCACCTTTGCGGGGACGCCGTCCGGACCTGGGGCGGTGTTTTTGCCCCGGAGGCAGAAGACCGCCTTCTCCATCTCGTCCTCCGTGACTGGAGGGACCGCCTCATCGGCCGATGGAGCCGCACTAAGGCGCGGGTCGCTCATCACTGGTGGAGAGAAGTTGTCCCTGCGCGGAAACAGGGACTGGACCACCCCATCCAGCAACGTCGGCTCGAGGGTCTCGGCAACTGGGGGACCGTACGGGCGCAGTTTGTTACGTGCCGCCTTGTACGGCCTCCCGAAAGGGTCAGCATCTAGACCCTCCGCCATTTCCGCCCTCGCGCGGTCCTGGGCTGCGCCCATTCGCGCCGTCAGAGTCGCTTTGGCCTCCGTGTAGGCTACATAGAGGCGGTCCTCGTTGTCGCGGTCGCGATGGCGCCGCCGTCTGCTCCTAGTGTAGGCGCGCCGGGCCACCACACAGGCAGCCCGCAGTCCCACCAACTCCTCCGACCACCAGTAGACGGCGCGTCGAGGAGGCGGACGGTGAGACCGAGGCATGCTCGAGTTGCACACCTCGGTCAGGGAGTCCCTCAACTGGGCTGCAGTGGCGTCCACGTCCTGGACGTCGACAGGAGGCGACAGCCAGTCCTGGACGAACACCGCCTCCGTGGCGGCCTCCCGGTCTAGGCGGGAGAGCGCCCATCGCGGGAAGTGAGACCGACCCGCGCGAGCCCCCCGGGAATCCGGAGCGGCGACATCGAACCGCACGTATCGGTGGTCCGACAGCGTCTCCACCAGCTCCACCCGCCAGTCCATCACACAGGCAGCCAAAGACGGGGAGGCAAAGGCGAGGTCCACAATGGAGCCCCCCTCCCGCCGCACGCAGGTGTGAACACTGCCACTGTTGAGGAGGGACAGACCGGACGCCACGGACCAGGTCTCCACCTCGCGTCCTCGGGCGTCGGTGGTCGGGTTGCCCCATAACACCGACTTGGCGTTAAAGTCGCCCACGACCAACACCCTGCGCTGCGCCACCCTACCTGCCACCCTGACAAGGACCTCGAGGAAGTTCTCGAAGGCCGTGATGGGGCTGTTTGGGGAGAAATACACCCCTATAAGGGCAATGTCCCCCCACGCGGCGGCCACGTATCCCGGTCCCCTCTCTAAGAGCGAGAGGGAAGGGGAGTCCGTGGAAGACCGCGACACCAATGCAACCGAACCGTTGTCGTCTCCTAGCCAGCTGCCAGGGATAGAATACGGCTCGGCTACAACCGCCACGTCCACCAACCACTCCGCAACGGTTTGGACCAGTAAGTCCTGGGCCGCTCTGCAGTGGTTGGTGTTGGCCTGAAGAATTCTTCTTCGAAGCCCAGCCATCAGTCCGTGTTCATGGCACTTCCCTCGGTGGCCGGCACTGAAACTGGGGTTCCAGTGGCGGTGGCAGCAGCAGGACGCGAATGCGCCTGCACTTTCCCCTTCATCTTCGGTGGACAGCACTTCTTGCTCGTCATGGCGTGGTCAGCTGGAAGACCACTGGCAGCACAGACTGCACAGTGCGGGGCTGTAGCCTCGCAGGTGGCCGACCTGTGCCCCTCCTTTCCGCAGCGGAAGCACAATTCCTCGCGCTCGGCAGTGGACGGACAGAGAGGCCGGGTGTGGCCGATGCCGAAGCACTTGTAACAGCGCATCGGCTCATCCTCCAGCACCCGGACCCCACCCGAGCTAAATCCGACCGGGAGGCGACCCTTGGCCAGAACTGCCTTGGCCACCACGATAGGGCACTCTAGGCGCATGGTGCCCATACCCCGACGACCTTGTCTAATGGCGCGGCCCTTGACAGCTGCGACGTCGCAGCCCCCCGCCGCCGCAACCACGGCCACCACCTCCTCTTGGGTAACTGAGTCGTCGAGGTCAGTCACCTCAAGAGCCACACACTTGACGGGCCTCGCGACCTTAGCCGTGTCCGCGACGGCCTCCTTGAGCTTTGCCGCAAAGAGGTCCGCCTTGGTGCCACCCTGAGCCCCCGAAAACTCGAAAAGACGAGCCCCCGTTTGGGTCTTCCGGCAGGTAACTCTGCCGGCCCCAAGTTGCGCCGGATCGACATTTGTACGGGCCCGCCGTAACACGGACTCGTACGTCTCCCCTCGCTCCGCTGCCTCTGGGGTCAGCGTGACCACCACGGCTGCCGTTTTCGGAATAGGAGGGAGCTTCCTTCTCTTATCCACAATAGCTGCAGCTGCAGGCTTGGCTGCAGGGGGCTTAGGGGCCGTCTTCTTCTTCCCCTTCTTCCCCACTACCTTAATCCAAGGCTGGTTGGAAGGGGTGGTGGAGGGTAGGAGAGGGTCTTGGTCTTCCCTCTCTGGTTCCGGCTGGGCAGTTGGGGCAGAAGCGGTCTTCTTGCCCTTGCCCTTGCCCTTGCCCTTGGTGGTCTCGGGCACCTGGGGCTGCTCCTGCTGGACTGGGGCCGTTGAGGGTCCTGGTGCGCTGGACACCTTTTCGGGAAGCGGCTTATCCGCTGCAAGCGGAGGACGGAGCCGCTTTTCCGGCAGAAGCCGGTCTTCAATGCCGGCCAAACAGGCCCTGGTGAAGGCCCTCTCCTCCATGACGACCTTGCGGATGATATCCTCAAGGTTGGAGGGTGAGGGCATCGTCGCTGGACCTGCGTCGGACGACACCTCAGGCCGAATAACCAGCTCGGCAACGCGCGTGTGTAACGCGGACACCTCTTTCTGCAGGCGATCGACTTTTGCCTGCAGTTGCCGAGTCTCGTCAGACGTTGTGCGCTCCGCCAACTCCTTGACAATGCCGAGCAGGCTCGCTGCCCGGCATTTCAGGGCCTTCTGGAAGGTGCCCTTCAAGTTGGAGGACTTGGAGGCCACCTCCAAGATCTCCTCTTGATCCTCCAAAGCCATGCGCTCCATTTCCTCTACGGAGTGATCCGCGTAGAGGACACTGGAGGCGCCGTAGCCAGCCTTGGCTCTGGTGGTTCGCGCCCGCTGCTCTTTGGAGGCGATCCTCTCCTCCAAGTCGGCTTGTATGACAGCCCGCTTCGCGGGCTTCTCCGCTGCGTCCGGAGAGCCCCCGGGGCCGCGTCTGAGGAAAGCCCTCTTCCTCGATTGGTGGGTTGAACCGCAGTTCGACCCACTCATAATCGACTCGGTGTCGGAGAAATCCGTCACGACGTCGCTCCCTCTAACAGTGCTCGCCACGGATGGCGCGCGACTTGTCTCCGATGCCGAAGCATCGCGAGACATGGGTTGGCCCTGAGAAGGGCCTTTGGATTGGCCCTGAGAAGGGCCTTTGGGTTGGCCCTGAGAAGGGCCTTTGGGTTGGCCCTGAGAAGAGCCTTTGGGGAGAAAGCGCCCGGAGGCGTCCCTCGAGGGTTGTGACATGGTCACTCAACAATATCGCAGCAAAAGACAGTGGAGATGCTCCGATTCACAGTGTTCGTTAGCCGCCGGCCTGCCACTCCGTTACGGTGGTCAGGCGCGACGTTGCCCAGGGGTCACTACGTGGAAGTCAACACTGTGGGGGTACCCCCAACCTAACCTAACCTAACCTAACCTAACCTAACCTAACCTAACCTAACCTAACCTAACCTTTTTTTTTTTTTTTTTTTTTTTTTTTTTTTTTTTTTTTTTTTTTTTTTTTTTTTTGTCGCTGGGAAAAAATGCTATTACGCATCCCCTTCCGTCGGGGGACGGGAGAGGGGTTGTGGGACTCCCCGGTAAAGTCGTTCCCGGTATACCCACTAAAAATACCCAGCGGCGCTCCGACCTCGCCTGAGTGGAGGGGGCCTGGGAGTCTATGTCGTCCAGTCCCCCTCCGGCGAATGCCCGCCTTACGGCAGGCCCTACACGTCCCCCCCCAAAAGGGAGGGGCTTTTATTATGGCCGGAGCACAGGGGGTGGATCATGTGGTGCAGGCGGTGGCGCCCCCGCGCCTGTCGCCCGCTGATCACCCCCCGGGGTGGTTGAGGACGGGCGTTGTGCTCGCCGTCTTCCACCCCTTCTTCGTAACCTAACCTAACCTAACCTAACCTTTTTTTTTTTTTTTTTTTTTTGTCGCTGGGAAAAAATGCATTACGCATACCCTCCCATCGGGGGATGGGGGGGCTATGTGGGACTCCCCGGTCTGACCCGGTATACCCACTAAAATAACCCAGCGGCACTCCCGCTTCGTCCAAGAGGCGGGGGACTGGGAAACCGGCACAGCCTTAACGTCCAGTCCTCCGCCGACGATTGCCCTCCATGCCGGGACCCCTTACGCCCTCCCCAGAGTGGGGAGGGGGCCGGGCCCGGGAGTGACCGACGAAGGTGGTGATGGGTGCAATGCAGGCAAGGGCACCCCCGCGCCCATCGCCCGCCCATCGCCACCATGAAGAGGAGGGAGAGGACGGCGCCTTCTCCGACCCCTTCTTCGTCTGCGGAGCGGCGCAGCGAGAGGGTCGTCCTCCCGCGCGCGCTCCGCCTCCTCCTTTTGCGAGATGACATCCTCGCAAAAGGAGGCAACCGCCGCCCAGGCCTCCTCGCTCTCCAGCATCGCGTTGACGACGCCGGGAAGCGAGAGGTCCTGTCCGACTACCGCGGTCACACCGCGGCGTTGTTCGGACCAAGCCGGGCACACTTCGAGGGTGTGCTGGGCCGTGTCCTCCGCCGCGCCGCAGTCGTGGCACACCGGGATCTCCTCCCTCCCGATCCGGTGCAGGTGCGATCCGAAACAGCCATGGCCGGACAACACCTGCACCAGACGGAACGAGAGGAAACCGTGGGACCGCTCGAGCCAGCCCTGCAGGACCGGACCGATCGCGTCCAACGTCCGGCGGCCGAAGGCGGCTGCAGCGAGGTCCTCCGTCCAGTGGAGGACGATGGCGTCCTTCGCCTCTCGCCGCACGGCCTCCCGCTCCTCGGCGACGGGGCGCTCCCCGAGCGCCTTCCGTTGCGCGGTCCACTCGTACACTCTGGCGAGCACCCAGGCCTCCAACTCCCAAGGAGGGGTGCCGGCCAGAGCGCACGCCGCCGAGAAGCCCACCGAGCGGTAAGCCCTTGCCACCCTCAGTGCAATGGCCCTTTGGGGCTTGCGGATGGCGGTCGCGTTCTCCCTCCTGTGCAGGGAGTCGGCCCAGATGGGGGCCCCGTATAGGGCCATACTCCTCAATATGCCCGCATACAGGCGCCGGCATTCCGCCTTGGGCCCCCCCAGGTTCGGGAGGAGCCACGAGAGGGCATCCGCAGCTTTCAACAGGCGCGTCGACAGCCCGCTGAAATGCGGGCCAAAGCGCCACCTGTCGTCCAGCACCAGGCCCAGATACTTCATCTGGGCCCGGACCCCTATCGTGACACCCTCCACGACAATGTGAGCATCAGGAGGAGGACAGCGTTGCCGAGGCCCGCGAAAGAACACGGCCTCGGTCTTGTGCAGCGCCACCTTCAATCCCAGGCGGCGGATCCTCTCTGCAACCAAGGACCCGCCGGCCGAGGCCAGACAGGCCGCATCCCCAAAGTTCCTCCCCCGGGCAGTGAGGAGAGTGTCATCCGCGTAGCAGATGACACTCGTGCCCTGGAGGAGGACTCCCCGTAGGAGCCAGTCGTACCCGATGTTCCACAAGGGGGGTCCCAGCACCGACCCCTGCGGAACACCGGACTCTGCAACGTACCGCCTCACCGTGGCCGTCTTGTCTACGAGGAGGACCTCTCGGCCCTCCAAGTAGCTGGCCAGGAGGTTGCGCAGGTATTGGGGCACGCCGTGATAGCGGAGCGCCTCCAAAATCGTCGCGTGGGGCATGGAGTTGAAGGCGTTGGCAATGTCGAATGACACCGCCAGCACCCCGTCCCCCGCCTCCACCGCCTCCTTCACCTGGCCTTTGAGTAGGGCCAGCGCATCGATCGTCGAACGCCCTCGACGGAAGCCGAATTGGGCATCCGACAGGTTGGGCCCAACCCCCCGCAAAAGGCTATCGAGCCGGGAGGCGACAATCCCCTCGAACAACTTACCGACCTCATCGAGCAGGACGATGGGCCGGTATGCCGATGGGGAGTCCACCGGGCGTCCCTCCTTTCGGAGGAGGCATAGCTGCCCCTCCTTCCACATTTTCGGGAACCTCCCAGCAGTGAGACACGCGCTGAAGAGGTCCCGAAACCTATCCTCCATTTCGGAGGCGGCGATCGCCACCACCCGTGCGGGGACGCCGTCTGGTCCGGGTGCCGTCTTCTTCGCGCCGAGGCTGAGAACCCCAGCGCGAAACTCCGCCGCCGTCACCGGGGGGACCTCCTCCTCCGGCGAAGCCACCCCTTGCGGGGGATCCATTGTTGGTGGGGTGAAGTCGGTCCTGCGCGGAAACAGGGACCGGACCACCCCATCCAGCAACACCGGCTCGAGGATCTCCGTCAGTGGGGGACCAAAGGGGCGTAGCTGGTTCCGCGCCGCCCTGTATGGTCTCCCATAAGGATCCCTGTCGAGACCCTCCAGCATCTCGGCCCTCGCCGAGTCCTCTGCAGCTCCCATCGCAGACTTGAGGACCGTCGTCGCCTCTCGGTAAGAGGCGTATAGGCGGTCCTCTTCTGCCTGGACTCGGTTTTGGGCGCTGCGCCGTCGGCTCCGCGCGTAGGCCCTTCTGGCCGCCACACAGGCAGCCCGGAGCCCCGTCAACTCCTCCGTCCACCAATAGACGGCGCGACGGGGAGGCGGGCGGCGAGACCGAGGCATGCTGGAGTTGCACACCTCGGTCAGCGACCCCCTGAGTCGGACCGCTGCGGCGTCCACGTCTAGGACCGCGACAGGGGGCGACAGCCAGTCCTGGAGAAAGGCTGCCTCCTTCGCTGCCTCCCGGTCCAGGCGGGTGAGTGCCCACCGCGGGAAGGGAGATTGCCCAGCGCGGGACATTCCCCGCCCTTGCTGGGTGGAGATGTCGAACCGCACATATCGGTGGTCCGACAAGGTCTCCACCATCTCTACCCGCCAGTTGACGACGCGGGTGGCTAGCGCGGGGGTGGCAAACGAGACGTCTACCACCGACCCTCCCAGCTGCCGCACACACGTGTGGACCACCCCCCTGTTGAGGAGGGACACACCGCATGATGCCGCCCAAAACTCCAGGGCGCGCCCACGGACGTTGCAACCGGTGGCCGGGTTGCCCCAGGCCGCCGACTTGGCGTTCGGGTCGCCCAACACCATGACCTGGCGCGGCGCCGCCCTCCCTACCACTGCGGTGAGAACCTCGAGGAAATCCTCAAAGTCCGAGAGAGGGCGGTTTGGGGAGAAATACACCCCCACCACAGCCATGTCTGCCCACGCGGCGGCCACGTATCCCGGTCCCCTCTCTAAGAGCGAGAGGGGAGGGGAGTCTGTGGAAGACCGCGACACCAACGCCACCAAGCCGTCCCGGTCGCCCAGCCAACGGCCAGGGACCGAGTAAGGCTCGGCGACCACCACCAAGTCCACCAACCACTCGGCCATGGTCTGCATCAGCAGAGCCTGGGCTGCCCTGCAGTGGTTGGTGTTCGCCTGAAGAATGCGATGTTCGACCCTATCCATCAGTCGGACATTGCACCCCCCTCCTCCGCAGCCGCCGCAGGAACGACGGCGCTGGCGGCAGCAGCAGCAGGCCCGGACGGCGCCTGCACTTTACCCCGCTTAGGGGGAGGATTGCAGTTCCTCCCCTTCATGACGTGGTCTGCCGGGCAGCCACTGGCGGCACATACCGCGCAGTGCGGCGTGGCAGCCTCACAGGAGGCGGCTTTGTGGCCCTCCTTGCCGCAGCGGTAGCAAGTGTCCGTCCTGTCTACCGTGGACGGACACAGCGGCCGCGTGTGTCCGATGCCAAGGCATCGGAAACACCGTAAAGGCTGATCTTCGAGTGCCCGGACTGCCGCCGAGCTGAAGCCGACTGTAAGCCGTCCCTTGGCAAGGACGGCTTTGGCAGCGGCGATTGGGCACTCGAGGCGAATGGTGCCCATGCCACCGCGGCCGGGCCTTATGTCCCGGCTTTGGACCGCCGCGACGTCACAGCCCCCCATCGCTGCGATCGCCTTCGCCACCTCCTCCTTGGTGACGGAGTCGTCCAGGTCGGTCACCTCTATGGCCACCGACTTGACCGGTCGGGCCACCTTGGCCGAATCCGCGATGACCTCCTGCAGCTTGGCTGCAAAGAGGTCCGCATGGGCACTCCCCTCTGCCCCCGGGAACTCGAAGATTCGAGCCCCGGCTTGGGTTCGCCGGCAAGACACACTGCCGATCCCGAGCTGGGTAGGATCGGCATTGGCACGCGCCCGCACCAAAATGGACGCGTATGTCTCCCCTCGCCCCGCAGCCTCCGCGGTGAGAGTCACCACGACGGCCGCGGTTTTCGGGGCGACTAGCTGCCCTGCCTTTCCTCTCCCTTTCCTCCCTTTCTTCTTCCCCTTTCCCTTGCCGGTGGTGGCGGGGACGACAGGGGCGGCCGTCGCCGACTTTTTCCCCTTGCCCTTCCCCTTACGGACCACTTCTGTCCACTCGTTGGACGGGGTGGTTGAGGGGAGAAGGGCATCCTCCGTCTGGGAGGAGGACGGCCCCGGCTCGCACTGCCTCTTATCCGCCGCAAGCGGCGGTCGGAGGCGTTTCTCCGGCAAGAGCCGGTCCTCGATGCCTGCTAAGCAGGCTCTTGTGAAGGCCCTCTCCTCCATTACAACCTTGCGGATGACTTCCTCAAGGTTGGAGGCGGGGCCCTCTGCCACAGGGCTTGTCTGGGCCTGTTGTGGCCGGGCCGTGGCTTCAGCTAGCTTCTGGTGAAGCTGGCTGACCTCCGACTGCAGGCGATCTATCTTCGCCTGCAGTTGCCGCGTCTCGTCGGTGGCCTTGCGTTTCACCAGCTCCGCAACGACACCGCGCAAGCTCGCGGCCCTGCTTTTGAGGGCCTTTTGGAACGTCCCCTTTAGGTTGGAAGACTTAGAGGCAACCTCCACAATCTCCTCCTCGTCCTCCTCCGCCATTCTCTCCAGCTCCTCCAGAGAGTGGTCCGCGTATAGAACGCGGGACGCACCGTACCCGGACTTGGCCCGGGCGACGTGCGCCCGTTTCTCCTTGGCGGCAACCCGCTCCTCCAGCTCTTGCTGGAGCTGCGCCCGTCGAGCCAGGTCCAACTGGCGTTGGGCACCCGCGAGTCCAACGGCATGGGTATCCGCGGCCACCGTCGACTTTTTAGCCTTCGGCAACCCCGTCGACCCCGAGGCCGAGGACCCATCGCTCCGGTGGGCCCGCTTCCGCGACTGAGAATCGTCCGCATCCGACACACCGACCAGTGAGTCGTTGTCGGACCACTCGTCCGCTCCTCCAAAGAAGCTAGCCGCAGACGGCGCGCGGCTAGTTTCTGACGCCGGAGCGTCGGGGTGGCCCTGAGAAGGGCCTTTGGGTTGGCCCTGAGAAGGGCCTTTGGGTTGGCCCTGAGAAGGGCCTTTGGGTTGGCCCTGAGAAGGGCCTTTGGGTTGGCCCTGAGAAGGGCCTTTGGCTTTTAAAAACCGCCCGCAGGCGTCCCGCGAGGGTGTCGGCATAATTATTCCGCAGGTTCGTAAACTCTTCAAGGCAATAAAATGAGATACGAAAGCACAGTGCACTTTGGCCAACCCAGTCTGCCACTCCGTTACGGTGGTCAGAACTGGGTCGTTTCCAGGGGACGCGACGTGGACGCAAGCACTGTGGGGTGGTCCCCCAACCTAACCTAACCTAACCTAACCTAACCTAACCTAACCTAACCGAGTCGCTCGGCACCCCCCGCAGCGAGCAGATCATTTTTAAGCCGCTCCGCGCACGAAAAATCAGTAAAAATAGCAAAAGTGTACGAAAAACCCCGTGTTTTCGCTAAAAGTTGCGCGCAAACGAGTTACGTGAGTTGGTGAAAAATTTTTCCAAATCGGAGAAAATTTGAGGAAGTTATAGTGAAAAAACTGGATTTTTAACCTCAAAAGTGACTAGAAATAAACTAGAAAGTGAAACGCTGCGAGTTTACGATCGGTGACCTAGTGTTTTTGGACTGCCCGTTTGAAGACCTGGGCCTACTTCACATTTCGGCTGAGTTTGGGATTTTTCCCGCTGAAACTCGCCGAATTACAGGACGAAAACAAAAAAACCACGTGGCCACGAGGTCCACTTCCAGCGGTCGGAGAGGAGTTGCAGCGACGGGAATAGGTGCGGGAGGCCATTCCCTATCATCCGACGTATCGACCACCAAGATCGGACTACTAATCTGGGAGATAAAAGGTTCCGAAACTTCTAAAAAACTTTCAAAATTTCAGTGCAATATTAAGAGAAAATTTCAGTGATAACGTTATATTTTAAGGACCTTAAAAATTAGTGTATACTTTAGAGACTCTAAGTGTTAAATATTAGAATTTTAGCTTCAGTAGTTTAGTAGTTATAAAACATTTAGTGTACTTAGATAGTTTGTTTACAAAATTTAAATTCCTCAAAAAAAAAAAAACAACCCCTAAAATCTGAAAAAATTAGACCAGGCGTATCAGTCCATGAGAAACCTAAATCCACTCTCAAATTAATTTTATCACACCTGTGACTGATAAAAAGCCCTATTTGCGGTTTTTGTCGAGCCCCCTTAAATTTAAAAACCCAATTATAATTAAGCGGACGATAAAAATAATAGAAATTTAAAAAAGGACCGAAGCGGAATCTCGTCATCTCCCGGTAACTGAAGAAAGCGCCGCGATCGGACAGGAGCCCGATTTTACAGGGAATTATATCCAAGACAGTTCCCACCGACGCAATTACCATTATCGCGCGCGTTGAGCAGCGAGGTGCAGCAGAGGAACCGGACCGAAAATAGATAAGTTGTTAGATTAGTTATAGTTTAAGCTTAGTTCTAAGACTCAGACTTGTGAAGCAAAAGCCCCCGCCCTCGTTGTATACACAACAATCCCAGACCCTCTGCATCCTATGTCCAAAATTTCATCCCCCTAGGACGAAGTCACCCAGGGGTGGCCTTAGGAAATTTTGACCAAACAATTTTAGTACTAGGTAGATTTAGTTAGTTAGTAAGAGGCCCTCAGCCACGACACCCTAACTTGTTTCCGGGAAACCACCCTCTCCCCCGTAAACAACCCCTCCCCCCCCCCCCCCAACAAACGCATCCACCCAAATCTCTCCCCTTAATATACACCACTTTCTACTCATCCTTAAAGCCGGCCCCCCCCCCCCCCTCACCACCCTCTACCCCCTCCCCCCAACAACACACCACCCAACTCACCTTCTCTCATTACACCACACTCTCGTCATCGCCACAAACCACCCTACCCCCCCCCCCCAATTACCCCCCCCCACCCCCCCACCCCCGAAAACCTGACCCACCGATAGAGCTCAACAAGACCAAACAAAAGAGCCCTCCCACGTCGAAATCGGACCAGTGTAGATCCAGCTAGGTCAACTGGAAGATCTGCAGGCGCGGGACGTAAACGGTACGTACGGCACGGTAAATCCCCGGAAATTGACTATCTTTTGAACGAGAGGAGCTAGCCAATTTCTGACCTCGGATTCAGCCAAAGTGGAGTCGGAACGACTCCACGAGGTGAAAACCGCCACCGAGGTTCCCATCCCCCGACCCACCCCCCCCTTTTTCCCCTTTATTTTTGGTTTTTAAAATTTTCCTTCCCAAACACAAAAAGGGCCATATCTTTGGAACCGGAGGAGATACAGCAAATCCGACTTCAAATTCAGCCTTTGTGGTGTCGAACACCACGGCATAAGTCGCCCACAAGGTACCCTCCCCCCCCCACTTGGACCCTCCCCCACCCCTTGCATTAAAATAATTGGTATCTCGGTACTTAAGCGCCAGAGAAAAATTTTGATCGCGGATCGGGGTTGCTCAACTTTGACTCCCCCTTTACAGGACCAAGGCTGAGCAATACAGGACGCGTCATTATACAGGGTGGTCACCTTATTTACATATTTTATTTTTATTTTATCTTTTTATCGTGTGTTAGTTTAAGTTTTTTTACCTGACTTCGTCGACTTGGTTTTTCTCTACCCCCTCCCCCCAACAACACACCACCCAACTCACCTTCTCTCATTACACCACACTCTCGTCATCGCCACAAACCAATCTACCCCCCCCCCCACCCCCCCACCCCCGAAAACCTGACCCACCGATAGAGCTCAACAAGACCAAACAAAAGAGCCCTCCCACGTCGAAATCGGACCAGTGTAGATCCAGCTAGGTCAACTGGAAGATCTGCAGGCGCGGGACGTAAACGGTACGTACGGCACGGTAAATCCCCGGAAATTGACTATCTTTTGAACGAGAGGAGCTAGCCAATTTCTGACCTCGGATTCAGCCAAAGTGGAGTCGGAACGACTCCACGAGGTGAAAACCGCCACCGAGGTTCCCATCCCCCGACCCACCCCCCCCTTTTACCCCTTTATTTTTGGTTTTTAAAATTTTCCTTCCCAAACACAAAAAGGGCCATATCTTTGGAACCGGAGGAGATACAGCAAATCCGACTTCAAATTCAGCCTTTGTGGTGTCGAAGACACCACGGCATAAGTCGCCCACAAGGTACCCTCCCCCCCCACTTGGACCCTCCCCCACCCCTTGCATTAAAATAATTGGTATCTCGGTACTTAAGCGCCAGAGAAAAATTTTGATCGCGGATCGGGGTTGCTCAACTTTGACTCCCCCTTTACAGGACCAAGGCTGAGCAATACAGGACGCGTCATTATACAGGGTGGTCACCTTATTTACATATTTTATTTTTATTTTATCTTTTTATCGTGTGTTAGTTTAAGTTTTTTACCTGACTTCGTCGACTTGGTTTTTCCCCTTTCCCTTCACCGTGCCTTTACACACGAGTGAAGCAAAGATCAAAAACAGCCAAAATGTTTGGAGGACTCCGCACTCCCGCAAAAGGGCAGGGAGTTGGAGCTGGTGCCAGCGGACTCCAGGGGTCGACGTCGACTCCACAGTCCACGATGACGGGGGCCTCTGGCACTATCGCTTCCACTCGCACCCCCAGCCCGGTGGTGCCGTCTGGACAGGTGCAGGACGCTGCCAGGACCTTCATCCGTAGGCCAGAGCGAAAACGTAGGTCCTTGGACAACATGGTGGTCTACAGGAAGCAGGACTACACCTCCGTGCCAAGCGACAAACTCCTCCAGGAGGTAATGAAAACGTTCGAGGACATCCCGAACAAGGTCAAGGAGTACCCTCAAATGAGGCGGGATATCAAGACCTTCCTGGAGAGTGAATCGGACAAGGGCCTACGATCCCTGTTTGAGCTAAGCAAACGGATGAAGGACCTGGAGCTAGCACCCAAAACAGCCCCACCCGCCACAACCACCATACCTACGCTACCCGAACAGTCGGAGAACATAATAAAGAGGCTGGCTGAGGTGGAGGCCAACATTGAGACGCGGCTCAGCGACCTGGGAAACAAGATGACGGAATGTTTCAAGGAAATGGAAAATTACTGTTCGGAAAGCGGCGCCGACGTCGTCGAGAAGGTCTTCGGGGTCGGCGACAAGGTGGCCGAGGTCAGTGAGGCCGTAAGTCACGTGACCAACGGAGTGGCACTCAACAGTCGTGTCGGGGCCGAACTCGGGGGCAAGCTTGACCTCGTCGTCGAAGGGATGACTGCCGGCACCGAAAGGATAAAGGAGACCCTGATGCGAGTCATAAACGAGAATCTGCAAGTAGCTAGCGCAGAAACATATGCCAGCGCTGCGGCAGCCAAACCTGCCTACCGACCGGCACTTCACTCGATGGCGGTCACCTACGAGAGCGGTTTGGATACCGCCGACGAGGTGCTCGCCAGGGTGAAGAAGGCGGTCGATGCCAGGGGAGCTGGCCTAAAAATTAACAAATGCCGCAAAGCCAAGAACCAGACGGTAATACTGGGTTGCGACTCGGAGGCTGAACTCAAGAGGGTAAAAGATAGGATAGAGAGCCGAGGGACAGGGCTGATTGTAGCGTGTATGAAAAATAAAAACCCACTCGTCGTCCTAAAAGACGTATTCTTAGACGGAGAAGACGACGAGATGGTCCACGCGCTACACAGCCAAAATAAAAGCATATTTAGGGACTTAGAAGAAGAAGAAACAAAAATAGAGATAAAGTTCAAGAAAAGAACGAGGAACCCCAACACGGTGCACGTCGTCGTCCAAGTCAGACCCCGTGTATGGCAGAGGATGACGGAGGCTGGCGCTCTCTACCTGGACATGCAAAGGGTCAGGGTGGAGGACCAGTCACCGCTCATCCAATGCACCAAATGCTTGGCATTTGGTCACGGTCGCAAGTTTTGCACGGAGAGTGTGGACAGATGCAGCCACTGCGGAGGACCGCATCTTCGCGAGAAGTGCGCGGAGTTCGTTGCTGGAAACGAACCGCAGTGCTGCAACTGTCTGCACTCAAAGCTCCAAAGAACCAACCACAACGCTTTCAGTGCGGAGTGCCCGGTTCGCAAAAAATGGGACTATCTGGCTCGGACGACGACTGCATACGCGTAAAATAACCCCTCCCTCCCCTGGATATACAAATATATATTGAATATATAAAAATATATCACCCATGTATCCCAAACCTCCTAAAAAATCTTAGAAATAGAAAGCAGAGAACAAGAAAGTCAATAAATACGTTATATTTAAGTATATATACATATTATTGCGAACCAAAAAAGCCAAAAACAAACACGACAATAAGTAAGGAACCAACCCCCTCCCCTCCGCCCCTCCCCTCCTCCCACTCCCCCCCCCTCCCTCCCCCTCCCTACCCTTGTTTAACGATGAAGTCAGAATAATTAAAATGCAAATCAAAGTCAAAACCGCAAATGGGTATTTAATAACACCTTGAACTTCAAACCAAAACTGTACTGAAGTCATTTTGTAACTTTATAAAGATGTATATTAGAAAATTAAGAAGTAGCATAAACGTAGGACATACAGACATGTAAAATAAATAGAATAAGAATTAGAATAGATAACATAAGTAGAAAACAATAAGGTATTATATAGGAAATAAATTGTTAGAAAATAAGCTATTAAGATATTAGTCAATAAGGATATTGTTATTAAGAAAATAGCATAAGATCTTATGTAAAACATGTTAATAAAAAAAGAAAATGTCTTGATGTTGGAAACCCTAAATAAAGAAAAATAAAAATTAAAGTAGGAATAGATAGTTAGAATAGCGGGAGTCCCACCCGGGTAAGAATTAAAGAGAAGTAAGCAAGAAGAACAAGTATGCAGTATAAAAGTGCGAGAGGAATAAAAGCGAGAACTGGAATGAAAGAGAAAACTAGAATAACAAGATCCTTTTTTACCACGAAAGGGGAAAAGCCCAAAATAAAAAAAAAAAAAAAAAAAAAAAAAAACCTAACCTAACCTAACCTAACCTTTTTTTTTTTTTTTTTTTTTTTTTTTTTTTTTTTTTTTTTTGCGCTGGGAAAAAATGCATTACGCATACCCTCCCATCGGGGGATGGGGGGGCTATGTGGGACTCCCCGGTTTGACCCGGTATACCCACTAAAATAACCCAGCGGCACTCCCGCTTCGTCCAAGAGGCGGGGGACTGGGAAACCGGCACAGCCTTAACGTCCAGTCCTCCGCCGACGATTGCCCTCCATGCCGGGACCCCTTACGCCCTCCCCTGAGTGGGGAGGGGGCCGGGCCCGGGAGTGACCGACGAAGGTGGTGATGGGTGCAATGCAGGCAAGGGCACCCCCGCGCCCATTGCCCGCCCATCGCCACCATGAAGAGGGAGAGGACGGCGCCTTCTCCGACCCCTTCTTCGTCTGCGGAGCGGCGCAGCGAGAGGGTCGTCCTCCCGCGCGCGCTCCGCCTCCTCCTTTTGCGAGATGACATCCTCGCAAAAGGAGGCAACCGCTGCCCAGGCCTCCTCGCTCTCCAGCATGGCGTTGACGACGCCGGGAAGCGAGAGGTCCTGTCCAACTACCGCGGTCACACCGCGGCGTTGTTCGGACCAAGCCGGGCACACTTCGAGGGTGTGCTGGGCCGTGTCCTCCGCCGCGCCGCAGTCGTGGCACACCGGGGTCTCCTCTCTCCCGATCCGGTGCAGGTGCGATCCGAAACAGCCATGGCCGGACAACACCTGCACCAGACGGAACGAGAGGAAACCGTGGGACCGCTCGAGCCAGCCCTGCAGGACCGGACCGATCGCGTCCAACGTCCGGCGGCCGAAGGCGGCTGCGGCGAGGTCCTCCGTCCAGTGGAGGACGATGGCCTCCTTTGCCTCTCGCCGCACGGCCTCCCGCTCCTCGGCGACGGGGCGCTCCCCGAGCGCCTTCCGTTGCGCGGTCCACTCGTACACTCTGGCGAGCACCCAGGCCTCCAACTCCCAAGGAGGGGTGCCGGCCAGAGCGCACGCCGCCGAGAAACCCACCGAGCGGTAAGCCCTTGCCACCCTCAGTGCAATGGCCCTTTGGGGCTTGCGGATGGCAGTCGCGTTCTCCCTCCTGTGTAAGGAGTCGGCCCAGATGGGGGCCCCGTATAGGGCCATGCTCCTCAAGATGCCCGAATACAGGCGCCGGCATTCCGCCTTGGGCCCCCCCAGGTTCGGGAGGAGCCACGAGAGCGCATCCGCGGCTTTCAAAAGGCGCGTCGACAGCCCGCTGAAATGCGGGCCAAACCGCCACCTGTCGTCCAGCACCAGGCCCAGATACTTCATCTGGGGCCGGACCTCTATCCTGACGCCCTCCACGACGATGTGAGCATCGGGAGGAGGGCAGCGTTGCCGAGGCCCGCGAAAGAACACAGCCTCGGTCTTGTGCAACGCCACCTTCAATCCCAGGCGACGGATCCTCTCTGCAACCAAGGACCCGCCTGCCGAGGCCAGACAGGCCGCATCCCCAAAGTTCCTCCCCCGGGCGATGAGGAGAGTGTCATCCGCGTAGCAGATGACACTCGTGCCTTGGAGGAGGACTCCCCGCAGGAGCCAGTCGTACCCGATGTTCCACAGGGAGGGTCCGAGCACCGACCCCTGCGGAACACCGGACTCTGCGCCGTACCGCCTCACCGTGGCCGTCTTGTCTACGAGGAGGACCTCTCGGCCCTCCAAGTAGCTGGCCAGGAGGTTGCGCAGGTATTGGGGCACGCCGTGATACCGGAGCGCCTCCAATATCGTCGCGTGGGGCATGGAGTTGAAGGCGTTGGCAATGTCGAATGACACCGCCAGCACTCCGTCCCCCGCCCCCACCGCCTCCTTCACCTGGCCCTTGAGTAGGGCTAGCGCATCGATAGTCGAACGCCCTCGTCGAAAACCGAATTGGGCGTCCGACAGGTTGGGCCCAACCCCCCGCAAAAAGCTATCGAGCCGGGAGGCGACAATCCCCTCGAACAACTTACCGACCTCATCGAGCAGGACGATGGGCCGGTATGCCGACGGAGAGTCAACCGGGCGTCCCTCCTTTCGGAGGAGGCATAGCTGCCCCTCCTTCCACAGTTTCGGGAACCTCCCAGCAGTAAAACACGCGCTGTAGAGGTCCCGAAACCTGTCCTCCATTTCGGAGGCGGCGATCGCCACCACCCGTGCGGGGACGCCGTCTGGTCCGGGTGCCGTCTTCTTCGCACGGAGGCTGAGAACCCCAGCGCGAAACTCCGCCGCCGTCACCGGGGGGACCTCCTCCTCCGGCAAAGCCGCCCCTTGCGGGGGATCCATAGTTGGTGGGGTGAAGTCAGTCCTGTGCGGAAACAGGGACCGGACCACCCCATCCAGCAACACTGGCTCGAGGGTCTCCGTCAGTGGGGGACCAAAGGGGCGTAGTTGGTTCCGCGCCGCCCTGTATGGTCTCCCATAAGGATCCCTGTCGAGACCCTCCAGCATCTCGGCCCTCGCCGAGTCTTCTGCAGCTCCCATCGCAGACTTGAGGACCATCGTCGCCTCTCGATAAGAGGCGTATAGGCGGTCCTCTTCTGCCTGGACTCGGTTTTGGGCGCTGCGCCGTCGGCTCCGCGCGTAGGCCCTTCTGGCCGCCACACAGGCAGCCCGGAGCCCCGTCAACTCCTCCGTCCACCAATAGACGGCGCGACGGGGAGGCGGGCGGCGAGACCGAGGCATGCTGGAGTTGCACACCTCGGTCAGCGACCCCCGGAACCCCAACCTAACCTTTTTTTTTTTTTTTTTTTTTTTTTTTTTTTTTTTTTTTTTTTTTTTTTTTTTGTCGCTGGGAAAAAATGCTATTACGCATCCCCTTCCGTCGGGGGACGGGAGAGGGGTATGTGGGACTCCCCGGTAAAGTCGTTCCCGGTATACCCACTAAAAATACCCAGCGGCGCTCCGACCTCGCCTGAGTGGAAGGGGCCTGGGAGTCTATGTCGTCCAGTCCCCCTCCGGCGAATGCCCGCCTTACGGCAGGCCCTACACGTCCCCCCCCAAAAGGGAGGGGCTTTTATTATGGCCGGAGCACAGGGGGTGGATCATGTGGTGCAGGCGGTGGCGCCCCCGCGCCTGTCGCCTGCTGATCACCCCCCGGGGTGGTTGAGGACGGGCGTTGTGCTCGCCGTCTTCCACCCCTTCTTCGTCTGCGGAGCGGCGCCGCGAGAGGGTCTTCTTCCCGCGTGCGCTCCGCCGCCTCCTTCTGTGACATGACGTCCTCACAAAAGGAGGCTACTGCTGCCCATGCCTCCTCACTTCCCAGCATGGCTGAAATCACACTGGGGAGTGAGAGGTCGTTCCCGACCACTGCCACCATGGCGCGGCGGGGTTCGTCCCACGAAGGGCACACCTCAAGGGTGTGGTCTGCGGTATCCACTGCGGCCTCGCAGTGGTGACACTGTGGGGTCTCCTCCCGCCCTATCCGATGCAGGTACGATCCGAAGCAGCCGTGCCCGGACAGCACCTGCACCAGACGCAGGGAGAGGCAACCATGTCGCCGGTCGAGCCAATCGTTCAGGACGGGCCCGATGGCGTCCAGTGTCCGGCGACCGAATGTTGCTGAGGCTAGGTCCTCGGCCCAGTGCCGAGTTATTGCCTCGCGAACCTCCTCACGCACTTCCTCCTTTTCTTGAGGGTCCGGGCGCCGGTTGAGCGCCCTCTGACCCGCCGTCCAGTCGTACACTCTGGCGAGCACCCAAGCCTCGAGCTCCCAAGGTGGGGTTCCCGCCAGAGCGCACGATGCCGCGAAACTCACTGTGCGGTACGCCCTCGCCACCCGCTGTGCAATGGCCCTTTGTGGCCTGCGGAGGGCAGCGGCGTTCTCCCGTCCGCCCAGTGAGTCCGCCCAGATTGGGGCCCCGTATAGGGCCATACTCTTTAGTATGCCGGCGTATAGACGCCGGCATTGGTCGCCGGGCCTCCCGATGTTCGGGAGGAGCCACGAGAGGGCGCCCGCAGTCTTCAGCAAGCGCGTCGACAGCCCGCTGAAGTGTGCTCGAAAGCGCCACTTGCTGTCGAGCACTAGGCCCAGATATTTCATCTGGGCCTGCACCTCAATGCGGACACCCTCTACATGGATATGGGCATCGGGCGGTTGACGCTGCCGCGGCCCGTGGAAGAACACGGCCTCGGTCTTGTGCAGCGCCACCGTCAGCCCTAGGCGGGAGATGCGGTCCACCACCTGCGAACCGCCCGCCGAGGCCAAGCTGGCCGCCTCTAAAAAGTTTTTCCCCCGGGCAGTCAGAAGGGTGTCGTCTGCATAGCAGATGACAGACGTGCCACGGGGGAGGTGTCCCCGCAGGAGCCAGTCGAATCCGATGTTCCAGAGGAGCGGTCCCAGGACAGAACCCTGTGGGACACCAGACTCGACGCCGTATCGTCGGAGCTGGCCCGACTTGTCTTCAAGGAGGACTGTGCGATCCGACAAATAGTCCGCTAACAGCCCCCGCAAATACGGAGGCACTCCGTGGAAGCGGAGCGCCTCTAGGATGGTGGAGTGGGGAATGGAGTTGAAGGCGTTGGCAATGTCGAACGACACAGCCAACAGTCCATCCCCCGCGTCCATCGCCTCCCTCACCTGGCCCTTGAGCCGGGACAGGGCGTCCACTGTCGAACGCTCAGCTCGAAAACCGAACTGAGCGTCCGCCAGGTCCGGGCCGATTGTGCACAGGTGCCTGTTGACACGGGCGGCGAGGATCCTCTCGAACGTTTTACCGACCTCATCCAGTAAGACGATGGGCCGGTATGCCGATGGGGAGTCCACCGGCCGCCCTTCCTTCCGAAGAAGGCACAACCGACCCTCCTTCCATGGCTTCGGGAACCTCTCACACGCAACACACGCACTGAAGAGGTCCCGAAACCTGTCTCCCATCTGGGAGGCGGCGATGGCCACCACCTTTGCGGGGACGCCGTCCGGACCTGGGGCGGTGTTTTTGCCCCGGAGGCAGAAGACCGCCCTCTCCATCTCGTCCTCCGTGACTGGAGGGACCGCCTCATCGGCCGATGGAGCCGCACCGCGCAGGTCGCTCATCACTGGTGGAGTGAAGTTGTCCCTGCGCGGAAACAGGGACTGGACCACCCCATCCAGCAACGTCGGCTCGAGAGTCTCGGCAACTGGGGGACCGTACGGGCGCAGTTTGTTACGTGCCGCCTTGTACGGCCTCCCGAAAGGGTCAGCATCTAGACCCTCCGCCATTTCCGCCCTCGCGCGGTCCTGGGCTGCGCCCATTCGCGCCGTCAGGGTCGCTTTGGCCTCCGTGTAGGCTACATAGAGGCGGTCCTCGTTGTCGCGGTCGCGATGGCGCCGTCGTCTGCTCCTAGTGTAGGCGCGCCGGGCCACCACACAGGCAGCCCGCAGTCCCACCAACTCCTCCGACCACCAGTAGACGGCGCGTCGAGGAGGCGGGCGGTGAGACCGAGGCATGCTCGAGTTGCACACCTCGGTCAGGGAGTCCCTCAACTGGGCTGCAGTGGCGTCCACGTCCTGGACGTCGACAGGAGGCGACAGCCAGTCCTGGACGAACACCGCCTCCGTGGCGGCCTCCCGGTCTAGGCGGGAGAGCGCCCATCGCGGGAAGTGAGACCGACCCGCGCGAGCCCCCCGGGAGTCCGGGCCGGCGACGTCGAACCGCACGTATCGGTGGTCCGACAGCGTCTCCACCAGCTCCACCCGCCAGTCCACTACACAGGCAGCCAAAGACGGGGAGGCAAAGGCGAGGTCCACAATGGAGCCCCCCTCCCGCCGCACGCAGGTGTGAACACTGCCACTGTTGAGGAGGGACAGACCGGACGCCACGGACCAGGTCTCCACCTCGCGTCCTCGGGCGTCGGTGGTCGGGTTGCCCCATAATACAGACTTGGCGTTAAAGTCGCCCACGACCAACACCCTGCGCTGCGCCACCCTACCTGCCACCCTGGCAAGGACCTCGAGGAAGTTCTCGAAGGCCGTGATGGGGCGGTTTGGGGAGAAATACACCCCTATAAGGGCTATGTCCCCCCACGCGGCGGCCACGTATCCCGGTCCCCTCTCCAAGAGCGAGAGGGAAGGGGAGTCCGTGGAAGACCGCGACACCAATGCAACCGAACCGTTGTCGTCTCCTAGCCAGCTGCCAGGGACAGAATACGGCTCGGCTACAACCGCCACGTCCACCAACCACTCCGCAACGGTTTGGACCAGTAAGTCCTGGGCCGCTCTGCAGTGGTTGGTGTTGGCCTGAAGAATTCTTCTTCGAAGCCCAGCCATCAGTCCGTGTTCATGGCACTTCCCTCGGTGGCCGGCACTGAAACTGGGGTTCCAGTGGCGGTGGCAGCAGCAGGACGCGAAGGCGCCTGCACTTTCCCCTTCATCTTCGGTGGACAGCACTTCTTGCTCGTCATGGCGTGGTCAGCTGGACGACCACTGGCAGCACAGACTGCACAGTGCGGGGCTGTAGCCTCGCAGGTGGCTGACCTGTGCCCCTCCTTTCCGCAGCGGAAGCACAGTTCCTCGCGCTCGGCAGTGGACGGACAGAGAGGCCGGGTGTGGCCGATGCCGAAGCACTTGTAACAGCGCATCGGCTCATCCTCCAGCACCCGGACCCCACCCGAGCTAAATCCGACCGGGAGGCGACCCTTGGCCAGAACTGCCTTGGCCACCACGATAGGGCACTCTAGGCGCATGGTGCCCATACCCCGACGACCCTGTCTAATGGCGCGGCCCTTGACAGCTGCGACGTCGCAGCCCCCCGCCGCCGCAACCACGGCCACCACCTCCTCTTGGGTAACTGAGTCGTCGAGGTCAGTCACCTCAAGAGCCACACACTTGACGGGCCTCGCGACCTTAGCCGTGTCCGCGACGGCGTCCTTGAGCTTTGCCGCAAAGAGGTCCGCCTTGGTGCCACCCTGAGCCCCCGAGAACTCGAAAAGACGAGCCCCCGTTTGGGTCTTCCGGCAGGTAACTCTGCCGGCCCCGAGTTGCGCCGGATCGACATTTGTACGGGCCCGCCGTAAAACGGACTCGTACGTCTCCCCTCGCTCCGCTGCCTCTGGGGTCAGCGTGACCACCACAGCTGCCGTTTTTGGGATAGGAGGGAGTTTCCTCCTCTTATCCACAATAGCTGCAGCCGCAGGCTTGGCTGCAGGGGGCTTAGGGGCCGTCTTCTTCTTCCCCTTCTTCCCCACTACCTTAATCCAAGGCTGGTTGGAAGGGGTGGTGGAGGGTAGGAGAGGGTCTTGGTCTTCCCTCTCTGGTTCCGGCTGGGCAGTCGGGGCAGAAGCGGTCTTCTTGCCCTTGCCCTTGCCCTTGGTGGTCTTGGGCACCTGGGGCTGCTCCTGCTGGACTGGGGCCGTTGAGGGTCCTGGTGCGCTGGACACCCTTTCGGGAAGCGGCTTATCCGCTGCAAGCGGAGGACGGAGCCGCTTTTCCGGCAGAAGCCGGTCCTCAATGCCGGCCAAACAGGCCCTGGTGAAGGCCCTCTCCTCCATGACAACCTTGCGGATGATATCCTCAAGGTTGGAGGGTGAGGGCATCGTCGCTGGACCTGCGTCGGACGACACCTCAGGCCGAGTAACCAGCTCGGCAACGCGCGTGTGTAACGCGGACACCTCTTTCTGCAGGCGATCGACTTTCGCCTGCAGTTGCCGAGTCTCGTCCGAAGTTGTGCGCTCCGCCAACTCCTTGACAATGCCGAGCAGGCTCGCTGCCCGGCATTTCAGGGCCTTCTGGAAGGTGCCCTTCAAGTTGGAAGACTTGGAGGCCACCTCTAAGATCTCCTCTTGGTCCTCCAAAGCCATGCGCTCCATTTCCTCTACGGAGTGATCCGCGTAGAGGACACTGGAGGCGCCGTAGCCAGCCTTGGCTCTGGTGGTTCGCGCCCGCTGCTCTTTGGAGGCGATCCTCTCCTCCAAGTCGGCTTGTATGACAGCCCGCTTCGCGGGCTTCTCCGCTGCGTCCGGAGAGCCCCCGGGGCCGCGTCTGAGGAAAGCCCTCTTCCTCGATTGGTGGGTTGAACCGCAGTTCGACCCACTCATAATCGACTCGGTGTCGGAGAAATCCGTCACGACGTCGCTCCCTCTAACAGTGCTCGCCACGGATGGCGCGCGACTTGTCTCCGATGCCGAAGCATCGCGAGACATGGGTTGGCCCTGAGAAGGGCCTTTGGATTGGCCCTGAGAAGGGCCTTTCGGTTGGCCCTGAGAAGGGCCTTTGGGTTGGCCCTGAGAAGAGCCTTTGGGGAGAAAGCGCCCGGAGGCGTCCCTCGAGGGTTGTGACATGGTCACTCTCAGCAATATCGCAGCAAAAGACAGTGGAGATGCTCCGATTCACAGTGTTCGTTAGCCGCCGGCCTGCCACTCCGTTACGGTGGTCAGGCGCGACGTTGCCCAGGGGTCACTACGTGGAAGTCAACACTGTGGGGGTACCCCCACCCCAACCTAACCTAACCTAACCTAACCTAACCGGCGGAGCTCCTGGCTATATGTAAAGCCACGAGCGTTATCCTCAAGGGTAAGGAGAAGACCTAATGGTCTATATAGCGACTCGAGAGCCGCTTTGGAGACGGTCGTTAACCATTGGTCCCTCCACCCTCTGGCCGTGGAGACGAGGGAGAACCTGCGGAAGGCCCTGGCCCTGGGCAAAGCTGTGTCCTTGTTCTGGGTCAAGGCCCATGCAGGACTGCCCGGTAACGAGCGCGCCGATGATCTGGCTAAACAGGCAGCTCTGGCGTCGAAAAGGAAACCTGACTACGACCAGTGTCCCATTTCATACGTAAAGCGGCTAATTCGCCAGTCATCTTTAGATGAATGGAACAGTCGCTATAGAGCCGGGGACACTGCGTCTGTCACCAGGATGTTCCTTCCCGACGCCAGAGAGGCCTATCGCTTTGCTCGTAAGGCTAAGCCGGAGGGCAAGCTCACGCAAATATTGACGGGGCATGGTGGATTCTCCCAGTACTTGAACCGCTTCAAGTTAAGGGAGAGTCCATCATGCATCTGTGAGCCAGATGCTATAGAAGACGTATTACACATCCTCGTGAAATGTCCAGTACACGCAGTGTTAAGGTATAATCTGGAACAAAAAATAGGCTTTTCACTATGCAAAGAAAATCTATGCGACCTAATTAGAAGTAAATTATATAAAGTTTTTATAGAATACTGCACAAAAGTATGTGAACAAGTAAATAATAGAAATAAGGATTAGTTATATAAGCTTTGTTAAACCATATATTGTAAGAATATATAAAATTTAACAAAATATAGATTCTAGATGTTTAAGTAATATAGGTATAAGTGCAGTAAGTTAAGATTAAAATTAAGAAGTAGAATAATAACGTAGATTATAAGATAAGATAGCATTGTTAGCTTAAGAAATGATTGTATCCCTGTATAGCTTGTAAGTTGTTAAAAATAAGAAAAGAAAATAAAAGTAATTTGTAAAATAGATTTAAAGAACTGTTATTAGAATAAGAAAGTATTAATATGTAAAATGGTAGTGAAAATAAATGTAAAAGTTAAAATTAAGAAATAAAGAAAAACCAGGCGTCAAGCCTTTTAGAAAAATAAATAAAATAAACGGATAGGAAACTTCCCCCTCCCTCCCGTAATATAATCCTGGAAGAATATCCGGGGACTAGGATAAGTAGCTCGCGGGCCGGGCCTTGCGCCCGGACAGGAAAAAAAAAAAAAAAAAAAAAAACCTAACCTAACCTAACCTAACTTGCTCACATATTACATTTCTGTCTGATTGGTCCCGCCCAACCCATATTCTGAATATGTCTAATCGCACCTTTTACATAAACAATGTTACGTAACAAACACGTGAAATTTGGATTACTGAACGCAGGCTCATTATCAACTAATCATGATGAATTTATTATTGCTATGAACCATCATTCTGTCGACGTGATGGCAATTAATGAGACATGGTTGCGCGAGGGGGAGGAAAGCCGGGCACCGGTAGTTCCTGGGTATCACTTGCGTCATAGACCGCGTCCGGAGTCAATTCGTGCAGGGCGCGGGGGAGGGGTCGCATTTTATATCAAAACCGGAACCAGCGCTCGAATCAGAGCTCACCCGCATCATCCACAGGTGGAACAAATGTGGTTGAATATAACCGCAAAAAAAAAGAAATTGCTAATAGGAACTGCATATCGGCCCCCTTGGTTAGATCTAAATATATTCCTGGACGCGATCACAGACAGCATCTGTGCATTGGCTCCTTACGACAATATCATTTTATTAGGTGATATCAATGTAAATATGCTTGACACCAATAATTCAAAAACAAAAAGACTCATGGAGTTTCTAGATTATTGTAGTATGGAACAAATAGTGCTCACGCCTACGCACTTTGTGGGTGAAAGTGCTACCCTAATCGATGTGATATGTACGGATGCGCGGTATCGTGACGTTGCAGTGGAACACATAGCGGAGCTCGGTAATCACTCGTTTATATCATGCGAAATCGTTTTTAAAAAAGAGAAACCTTTGCGTAAAAAGATGACATTTCGCGCGCTTAGAGACATTTCGGCTGATGACTTCAAGAGAGATTTGGATGCCATCCCATGGGATTCAATTTGCGAGCTACAGGATGTTAATGACATGGTGCGTTCCTTTAATTTACACGTAATTAAGCTTTTTGATGCTCATGCACCTATTAAAACCAAAGTTTTCAAGACGCAACCAACACCTTGGATAACAGACATTATAAATTTAATGTTTAAGTTAAGAAATGACGCCCGCTGCCGTTATCGTCAAACGAAACTGGAAGCACACAAACGTTACTACCTGGATCTTAAGCACCAAGCAATAGTTGGTTTACTAAATGAGAAAAAAGCGTTCTTCACGAAATATATAAATGAAAATATTAGTGACCCAAAATCTTTATGGCAAAATATTAAAAAAACATGTGCTTCCAGAGAGTGTGAACGATGATGTACTCTTAGAACCATTTGACGACCCCAACGCTATAAATTCCGCATTTTTAGATGTCCCGGGTGACCCTCATGTTAACGCTACTCAAGAAACCTTTTTTAAATGTAATCGTTTTGGGTCCGCTAATTTTTCAATAATGCCAACAGACCCAAAAACAGTACTTAATATAATTAAAAAAATATCTACAAATGCGCAAGGGATTGACGGTTTATCAAGAGACATGCTAACTCTCACACTTCCGCAATCATTAAATACAATTACAGAAATAATAAACAGATCTATCACCTCGAATGAATTTCCTATTTTGTGGCGAAATGCAATTGTTCGGCCTCTTCCAAAAAATAATAACCCACAAAGCTACAAAGATCTCCGCCCCATAAGCATATTGCCATGTCTATCCAAGGTGCTGGAGAGGGTGGTGTATTTACAGGTCACCGCTTTCCTCGAGACGCATGGTATGCTACCTGAACTGCAGTCGGGTTTTAGAAAGGAACGCGGAACAGCAACTGCTTTGACAGATGTCTTGGGTAACATCCTGGAAGCTCGGGACCGTGGTGAGGGATCTATCCTTGTTTTGCTCGACTACTCGCGTGCGTTCGATTCAATTAACATCCCTCTACTAATTTCGAAACTATCGTATTACGGTTTTGATTCGAGGGCGATTCGTTGGTTTGAAAGCTATCTGACCAGCAGGTCACAACGGGTTGAACTGCGTAAGAAAGACGGTTCCACGCTTTCTTCCTCCGCACAAACTATATCAAGGGGAGTTCCTCAGGGGTCCCTGCTCGGTCCACTTCTGTACATATTATATAGTGCTGACATAACAACATGCATAATGAACTGCAAGTTTCATATATACGCGGATGACACTCAGCTATACTTTTCTTTTAACGCCAGTAACACAGCATCCGCCGTACGTACCCTAAATGAAGAGCTTGATAGAATCGCTATGTGGTCTAAGGAGAATTCTCTAGTACTGAACCCTCAAAAATCTAAGTTCATGGTCATGGGTAGCAGAAAACAAATAAAAGCAATTATCTCTGCTAAACCAGATGTTAAAATATTGGGAGAAAGTATACAAAGAGTAGAAATCGTCTGTAATCTGGGGCTAATCACTGATCCAGAACTGCGTTTTGAGGAGCATATAAAAGGCGTAGTAAGGAACTGTTTTTATAGACTGAAAGTTTTGTATAGGGTAAGGGATTTTCTTAGTGTCGCAGTGAGAAAGACATTGGTGGATAGCCTTGTACTTTCCAAATTCAATTACTGCGACATTGTATACGGGCCATGTCTTCTTTCACGTACAGAAAGTCTAATACAACGGGTACAAAATGCATGTGCTCAGGTGTCAAGCATATTTACATTGATATCACCTAATAAAATGATATTGTCGTAAGGAGCCAATGCACAGATGCTGTCTGTGATCGCGTCCAGGAATATATTTAGATCTAACCAAGGGGGCCGATATGCAGTTCCTATTAGCAATTTCTTTTTTTTAGCGGTTATATTCAACCACATTTGTTCCACCTGTGGATGATGCGGGTGAGCTCTGATTCGAGCGCTGGTTCCGGTTTTGATATAAAATGCGACCCCTCCCCCGCGCCCTGCACGAATTGACTCCGGACGCGGTCTATGACGAAAGTGATACCCAGGAACTACCGGTGCCCGGCTTTCCTCCCCCTCGCGCAACCATGTCTCATTAATTGCCATCACGTCGACAGAATGATGGTTCATAGCAATAATAAATTCATCATGATTAGTTGATAATGAGCCTGCGTTCAGTAATCCAAATTTCACGTGTTTGTTACGTAACATTGTTTATGTAAAAGGTGCGATTAGACATATTCAGAATATGGGTTGGGCGGGACCAATCAGACAGAAATGTAATATGTGAGCAATAAAAGTACAAAGAATAAAAACATAATACATTTTCAAACAAAGAATACAACAACGTAAAACCGTAAAACGGATTAAATATATTTGTGAAAGTATGCTGATAGAATCCGCACGTTTTATTGCTAGTAACCGCACACATGCTCCTTCCACAGTCAAGGCATGCAGCGTCAGACATTCCACAACAATACAAAACAAAGAAAAGCTGTCTCGACCACTTTACAAATATAACATAAATTAATGCAACAATAACTAGACCAAACAAAATATTAAGAGTACTAGTTCTGAGGAAGCTTATTCGTATCCGATCCAAAAATTTCCCGCAGGTCTGCCTCATTGCGCACGAGCTTTGCCTTATCACCAGGCTTACGACGCGCAAGGATACGACCATGCTTTGTCCATACAAATTGCCAGCCCTGGCGCAGGCCCGCCTCCCGTGCTCGCCGAAATAACTGCCTATTCAATTTTGTTAGGCGCTCGTTGAGGTAGTACCTACTTGGTGGGCCAGTCATATCAAGGTCTGCGGTGGTAGCCCCCCGACGCACTCGCGCGGCGCGCAGCAGCTGATCGCGCAGGTCGCGGCGAACAAAGCGCACGACAACAGTACGCGGGCGAGTCTCCACCGGGCCGGCGGCGTTCGCAGCGTTCACCTGTCGGCCGCCCATACGGTCCACGCTCACTATGTCGCGATCATCAATTTTCACGCCTAGCTTTGTCGATATAAGCATTACCATATGTGGTAGGTTTTCCGAAGCCAGTTCCGGTAGATTTGTTATCTCCAAATCATTTGAAAGAAGTTGTTGGTCCCGGTCATTCAGGTCGCGCTTCAATTGAGCAACTTCCTCGACCGCTTCGGAACCATCAATTGTGGTCATTCGTTGCTCCATAGTGACTATTTTGTTTTCCATTGCATTAATTTTTTTTTCAAATTGATCTCATGTGGTCTCTGTCCACCTGCAGCTGAGCCAGGTCTGTGCGGAGGCTCTCAAACTCGCAACGGAATTGCTGCTGCATGGCTTGCAACTCCTCTTTAAACATTTGTCGCAACTCAGTCTGCAATTCCTCTTTAAAAATGCTTAACATTGCGGACAAACCAGGACCAACGTCTTGAACATCGGCCACTGTGCTGCTGCTTGATCCGCTGGTGTCCATCGACTCCTCAGTCTCACATGCCCCCGCTGGTGCTTCCACCTTGCCCCTTAACTTTGTGGGTTTACAGCTAGAGCAAATCCAGGAGGGAGCGATAAAACCTGACGGTGGCAGGGACGCACAAGCGCGATGATATAACGCGTTGCAAGTACAACACCTAGCGGCCTCTAGTGGCGAAATAAATTTCGCACAACCGCCACACTTTGCTGCCGGCATTGCGTACAGTGTCTAATTAGCAGCGCTGGTAGCAATGATCGATACTGTTAGTAAAGTACCCCAAAGTATCAATAGGTGGCGCTGTACCAAAAATATGTGTTTATGGTAAAGATGCGTAATGAACAGAATGGTGTAGCAACCACCATGTAATGCTGCACTATACTCGCAACGACACATACACCGGATGCACTCCAATAATCGCTTGTTTGAAGTATTGATTTTTTTTGTAATTTTCACTATTTATATTAGAAGGTAGGTTCTTGTTATCACTTTAGCTTTTAAGTTCGTCTTTTTGCACTTTTATGTCTATTTAAAACACTGCATCACTTTGTTTGTTTAACTATGTCGACTGTGACCGTTTGAATGTAAGATCTAATCAATAAATACTTGCAAATAACTATTTGTTTTATTTTAAAATGCGAAAATATACAGATATGCTTACAGCTGTTTGACGTCCGTACGTCATCATAAGTAATATAGATATAAGTGCAGTAAGCTAAGTATAAGTGTAGTAACCTAAGATTAAAATTAAGAAGTAGAATAATAGCGTAGATAATAAGATAGCATTGTTAGTTTAAGAAATGATTGTAATCCCTGTATAGCTTTGTAAGTTGTTAAAAATAAGAAAAGAAGATAAAAGTAATTTGTAAAAATAGTTTAAAGAACTGATGTTAGAAATAAGAAAGTATTAATATGTAAACTAATAGTAAGAGTAAATGTAAAAGTTGAAATTATGAAATAAAGAAAAACCAGGCGTCAAGCCTTTCTGAAAAATAAATAAAATAAACGGATAGGAAACTTCACCCCTCCCTCCCGTAATACAATCCTGGAAGAATATCCGGGGACTAGGATAAGTAGCTCGCGGGCCGGGCCTTGCGCCCGGACAGAAAAAAAAAAAAAAAAAAAAAAACCTAACCCAACCTTTTTTTTTTTTTTTGCGCTGGGAAATAATGCATTACGCATACCCTCCCATCGGGGGATGGGGGGGCTATGTGGGACTCCCCGGTTTGACCCGGTATACCCACTAAAATAACCCAGCGGCACTCCCGCTTCGTCCAGGAGGCGGGGGACTGGGAAACCGGCACAGCCTTAACGTCCAGTCCTCCGCCGACGATTGCCCTCCATGCCGGGACCCCTAACGCCCTCCCCTAGTTGGGGAGGGGGCCGGGCCCGGGAGTGACCGACGATGGTGGTGATGGGTGCAATGCAGGCGAGGGCACCCCCGTGCCCATAGCCCGCCCATCGCCACCATGAAGAGGAGGGAGAGGACGGCGCCTTCTCCGACCCCTTCGTCGTCTGCGGAGCGGCGCAGCGAGAGGGTCGTCCTCCCGCGCGCGCTCCGCCTCCTCCTTTTGCGAGATGACATCCTCGCAAAAGGAGGCAACCGCTGCCCAGGCCTCCTCGCTCTCCAGCATGGCGTTGACGACGCCGGGAAGCGAGAGGTCCTGTCCAACTACCGCGGTCATACCGCGGCGTTGTTCGGACCAAGCCGGGCACACTTCGAGGGTGTGCTGGGCCGTGTCCTCCGCCACGCCGCAGTCGTGGCAGACCGGGGTCTCCTTCCTCCCGATCCGGTGCAGGTGCGATCCGAAACAACCATGGCCGGACAACACCTGCAACAGACGGAACGAGAGGAAACCGTGGGCCCGCTCGAGCCAGCCCTGCAGAACCGGACCGATCGCGTCCAACGTCCGGCGGCCGAAGGCGGCTGCAGCGAGGTCCTCCGTCCAGTGGAGGACGATGGCTTCCTTCGCCTCTCGCCGCACGGCCTCCCCCTAACCTAACCTTTTTTTTTTTTTTTTTTTTGTCGCTGGGAAAAAATGCTATTACGCATCCCCTTCCGTCGGGGGACGGGAGAGGGGTATGTGGGACTCCCCGGTAAAGTCGTTCCCGGTATACCCACTAAAAATACCCAGCGGCGCTCCGACCTCGCCTGAGTGGAGGGGGCCTGGGAGTCTATGTCGTCCAGTCCCCCTCCGGCGAATGCCCGCCTTACGGCAGGCCCTACACGTCCCCCCCCCCCTAAAGGGAGGGGCTTTTATTATGGCCGGAGCACAGGGGGTGGATCATGTGGTGCAGGCGGTGGCGCCCCCGCGCCTGTCGCCCGCTGATCACCCCCCGGGGCGGTTGAGGACGGGCGTTGTGCTCGCCGTCTTCCACCCCTTCTTCGTCTGCGGAGCGGCGCCGCGAGAGGGTCGTCTTCCCGCGTGCGCTCCGCCGCCTCCTTCTGTGACATGACGTCCTCACAGAAGGAGGCTACTTCTGCCCATGCCTCCTCACTTCCCAGCATGGCTGAAATCACACTGGGGAGTGAGAGGTCGTACCCGACCACTGCCACCATGGCGCGGCGGGGTTCGTCCCACGAAGGGCACACCTCAAGGGTGTGCTCTGCGGTATCCACTGCGGCCTCGCAGTGGTGACACTGTGGGGTCTCCTCCCGCCCTATCCGATGCAGGTACGATCCGAAGCAGCCGTGCCCGGACAGCACCTGCACCAGACGCAGGGAGAGGCAACCATGTCGCCGGTCGAGCCAATCGTTCAGGACGGGCCCGATGGCGTCCAGTGTCCGGCGACCGAATGTTGCTGACGAGGCTGACGAGGCGGTCTGCAATTATTCGCTCGAGCAGCTTGCCTGCCTCGTCCAGCAGCACTATGGGCCGATAAGCGGATGACGAATTAGCCGGGCGCCCCGCCTTCTTGAGCAGGACCAGTCGCCCAGCCTTCCACCTGGATGGGAACTGACCCCGCTCAAGGCACGACGAGAAAAGTCCTCTCAGTGAAGGCTCCAGCTCTTTTAGGGCGAGGACCAGAGCGAGGCCAGGCACTCCATCAGGCCCCGGAGCAGCGTTCTTTGCCCGGAGCCGCATCACAGCCGCGCTCATCTCCGCCTGTGTCACCTCTGGGCCGGTTTCGCTGCCTTCAGGCTCTGCAGCTGTGGGCAGCACCATCGGCGGTGGCTCGTACTCGACTCTCTCAGGAAAGAGAGCCGAGACTACTCGCTCCAGAAACTGCGGCTCGAGACCTTCCGTTAGGGGCGGCGCCCACGGCCGAAGTTTTCCACGGACCGTTCGGTACGGGCGCCCCCACGGATCCCCGTCTAGCGATGCCAGCAGCTCCTCTCTGGAGCGTGTCTTCGACTCGCCGATGGCCAGCCACAGAGCCTGTTTAGCCGCGCGGTACACCTCATACAGCGCGGCTTCTTCGTCAGGATTCCGTGGACGTCTTCTCCGGCATCGCGTGTACGGGCGTCTAGCGTCTACGCACTCGACGCGCAGCCGTTCGATTTCAACGCACCACCAGTACACGCGACGCCTTGCGGACGGAGAAAAGACGCGTGGCATGGATGCGTCACAGATTTGCACCATGGTATTGCCCAACCACTGCGCCTCCTGTTCGACGTCCACGGGACCGACGGTAGCCGACTCCCGGATCCAGGCCTGGACGATGGCGGCTTCTTCGAGAGCCTCCCTGTCGAGGCGTTTTAGTGCCCAACGCGGGCCGTCTCTTCGGGGGGCCGATTGGCTACGCCCTCCAGCGGTCTGGGTGGAGATGTCGAATCGAATGTATCGATGGTCCGATAGCGTCTCCACCTCCACTTCTACGTGCCAATCGTGGACGCGGTGCAGGACAGCGGGACTAGCGAACGAGACGTCCACTATCGACCCTCCCTGCTGCCGCACACACGTGTAGGCCGAGCCCCGATTTAAGACAGCCAGGCCAGTCGTAATGGCCCACTCCTCTAACACTTCGCCTCTCGGGTCCGTTACCGGGGATCCCCACGCCGCTGATTTGGCGTTGAGATCACCGAGAAGCAAAATAGGACGAGGGTGAGACCGGCTGACGACGGCTCCCAACTCCACAAGGAAACTCTCGAAGTCGGCGAGACTCCTGTTGGGCGAAAAATATGCCCCAATCGTAGCGATCCCGTTCACAAGGACAGACACCCAACCGTGACCACGGGATGCGTCGACGAGAGTCGCGCCGATGATGGCCACCAGGCCGTCTAGATCTCCTGCCCAGTTGTCCCGGGGAGGGATAAAATACGGCTCAGCGACCACTGCCACATTTATCGACCACTGCGCCATGCTCAGAAGCAAGAGATCCTGAGCTCTGGTGCAATGGTTGATGTTCGCCTGGAGAAAATGAAGGTGTGCCATTACTGGCAGACCATTTCTTCGGCGCTTCCTCCTACCACAGGCCGGGAGTCGGCCGATGTGGTGCTAGGTTGCGGGGGGTTTGAAGCCCCCACAGTCTTGCTCCCTCGATAGTTGCGCTTTCTGGGCGCGCCACAGGCTTTGCCCCCGACTCTATGCCCCGCAGGCTTTCCTGCAGCCACACACAGGCTGCAGTTTGGCTCCGCGGAGCACTGAGACGCCTTATGGCCGGGCAGACTGCAGCGGTAACATAGATCGCTGCGGTCTGTTTCGCAGGTGCACCGTGCCCGGACATGACCTTTCTCCAGGCACCGGTAACACTGCATGGCCCTAGGTGCCAGGAGTGTTACTCTCGCTGACACCCAGCCCACCAGAAGGCGTCCCGCATCGGTGACCTGTTTGGCCGCAACCACCGGGCACCTCACCCAGATGGTGCCAAGCCCGCCAGCATTAACACGGATTTCGCCCGCCCGCACGTTTTCCGGCGGGCATCCGCCGCTCCGGGCTATGGCCGCAACCACCTCCTCCGGAGTCACCGAGTCGTCCAGCCCATCGATCCGAACCTCAGCCGTCTTAATGGGTCTGGACACCCTCGCCTCGTCGGGGTTGAGGACATCTCGTAGTTTTGCAGCGAGAGCATCCGCTCTTTCGGCGCTGCTTGTCCCCGCCAACTCAAACATTTTCGCCCCCGTGGCTGCGGTTTTAAATCGGAAGCCATCCGGGGTGCCAAAGTCGGCGAAGACAAGCTTGCCTCTCGCCTCCGCCAGTACCTTTTGGTACGTGACGCCTCGCTCTTTAGCTTCGGGCTGCAGCGTGATCACTACAGCCTCGGAGCGAGGGACGCGGATCCGCGGAGTACTCCCGCTGCCCTTGCTGGCTTGCTCCTTGGTGCCCGGCGTAGATTTGCCCTTACGGCCCCTCTTCTTCCTCTTCTTCTTTCGGCTCCCAGCCATCTGCCATTCGCCCTCTTCGGCAGGCTGGGGGGTCTCCTCCGTGGTGCTTCTCTGCACCTTCTCCGGTTGTTTAGACCGCTGCGTGGCTCCTTTGGCCGCCTGTGCCGCTTTTTTAGTCGCAGGCGGCGCTTTCGCCACCTGGGCAAACGTAGGCGGTAAACAAGGGCTGGGCTCGGCATCTCTATTCCGCTTATCCGCTGCCAACGGTGGTCGGAGAATAACGGGGGGGTTCAGCCTGGGCTCCAGACTGTCTAGGCGGGCGGTCATTATGTTCAACAGCCGGTTGAACTGGTCTTCCCCCAAAGACCCATTCTGTGGTAGAGTGTGACAATCTACAGTCGTCTCACTCTGCTGCCGGCTGAAGTCTGCCCTAAGGGCGCTTACCTAGCCGGGGCGCCCTGCGGACTCTCCGTCCGCATTCCGGCCCATTGTGCTGCTCGACGAGGTGGGCAAGCTCTTTGAAAGACTAATTGCAAACCGCCTCGTCGGGCACCTTGTGGGGACGGGGCCGGATCTTGCGGATCACCAGTATGGTTTCCGCAAGGGGCGCTCAATGGTGGACGCCATCATGCGCGTGAGAGCCCTCACGACGGGGGCTGCAGTGTCCAGGGGTGGGGTTGTCGTGGCGGTGTCTCTCGACATCGCCAACGCGTTTAACACCATGCCTTGGGGCTGCATCAGGGAGGCACTCCAATACCATCGGATGCCGACCTATCTTCGTCGTGTAGTCGGGGCATATCTGACGGACAGGGCCGTCATATACCCCGGTCGCTCTGGAGAGTGGAACCGGCGAGAGATGTCGTGCGGTGTCCCGCAGGGATCGGTCCTGGGGCCGCTCCTGTGGGACATCGGTTACGACTGGGTGCTGCGCGCCGACCTCCCCAGCGGCGTCAGTGTAGTTTGCTACGCTGACGACACGCTCGTTCTGGCTCAGGGGGGGTCGCACCAGGCGGCGGCCGACATCATGACACGCGGGGTTGCGATAGTCGCAGAGAGGATCCGGCTGCTGGGTCTCGCTCGAGGTGGCCTTGCACAAATCCGAGGCCATGGTCTTTCATGGCCGCGGAAACACGCCACCGTCGGGATCCCAGTTGACGGTAGGAGGGGTTCGCATCGGCGTCGGGTCGACGATGAAGTACCTAGGAATCGTCCTCGACAGCCGGTGGAACTTCGTCGAACACTTCCGACGTTTGGCTCCCAAGCTCGAGCGGACGGGGGCTGCTTTCAAGCGGCTCCTGCCCAATCTGAGGGGGCCAAACGCCTCCTGCCGTAGGCTCTATGCCGGAGTCGTGCGGTCCATGGCCCTTTACGGGGCCCCGGTATGGGCGCGTTCTTTAGGGCGGCGCGCCGCCCACTACCTGAACGCGCCCCAAAAGGTGGTGGCCATACGGCTTGTCCGGGGCTACCGCACGATCTCCGGCGAGGCAGCGAGCCTCCTTGCCGGACTGCCACCGTGGGATCTGGAGGCGATAGTCCTCGCGCGCCTGTTTGAGTGGCGCGCGGAGGCACTACACCGGGGGGAAACCCCGCTGCCACGGCAAGTTGCCGCTCGGCGGGCAGACTTCCGGTGCGATCTCATGGTGGCATGGAGAGAGCGACTGTCGCAACCCCGTGCAGGGCACGCCACAATAGCGGCGGTAAGTCCCCTCTTTGAGGAGTGGCTGGAGAGGCGTCATGGCGTCCTCACCTACCGCCTGACGCAGGTCCTCACCGGACACGGAAGTTTCGGGAGGTTCCTGCACATCATCGGGCGGGAGGAAGCGCCTGGGTGTCACCATTGTGACGATCGCCCGGAGGACACGGTGGAGCACACAGTGGCGGTCTGCCCAGCTTCTGCTGGCCGAATACCATGATGCACCCACCGCTGGTCACATGGGCGCGGAACGTACGCTGCAACGCTTGGTCGGTAAGTACTACTGGCCGGGAATGCGTTCCTACGTTACGCAGTACGTAAAGAATTGCGCACCATGTCAGCGTTATAAGGCAGATACAAGGAAGCCGGCCGGACTATTGCAGACGCCCGCTTCTACACGCAGGTTTGAGGTACTATCCGTGGACTTGTTCGGGCCTCTACCTGAAACAGCGAAAGGACATAAATGGATCCTGATAGTCGAGGACACCTGCACACGCTGGGTGGAGCTGTTTGCTCTCACTTCGGCTACCAGTGAGGAATGCGCAAAGGTACTTGTATCAGAAGTATACTTGCGGTTCGGGGTTCCCAGGCGCCTTGTTAGTGACAACGGCGTACAGTTTGTCAGTGAGGTGATGCATCAGACCTGTCACGCGATGGGAATAACTCAATCACTTACCTCATTTTACCATCCCGAGGCGAACCCGGTGGAACGTAAGAACCGGGATCTCAAACCGCAACTGGCAATTCTAGTAGGTAAAGACCATAATACATGGGATATCCACTTGCCTGCAGTCCGCTTCGCCATGAACTCGGCGGTCACGTCGGGGACGGGTTACTCACCCGCTTATTTGAATTTCGCGCGCGAGATGCGCGCGGCAGCAGACGTTATGTCGGAGATGCGCACCATTATCGAGAACGATAACTACGTAGGTGACATCACCAATTATCTTAAAAGAATCTCGTCGGTGCTCATAGACGCCCGCGACGTTTTTGAGAACGCCCAGGCAGTACATAAAAAGTACACCGACGAACATCGTCGCCCCGCTCCTGACTACAAGATTGGCGACCTGGTGTTGTTGAAAACCCAGGGAGTTAATGATGCCAGTAGGGGGCAGACAGCAAATTTTATACCGCGCCGTGACGGGCCGTATAGAATCAAGGCCGTGGTCAGTCCCACCACGTACACTCTCGAGCGCCTCAGCGACGGTGCGGAGCTAGGTAAGTACCATGCATCTGTGTTGACTCCCTTCGTCGGTCGCATCCAAGACCCAGTGCAGGAGAAACGGAAGAGGGGGAGGCCTCGTAGGTGCTAACCCCAACGCGAGGACGTTCGTTTGGGTTAGAGGGGGAGACTATCACGCGCGGTTCGCGGCGCGAAACCGTTCGGGAGTAGGTATCTTGCCGCCGCGCGAACAGCGAACGGAAACGATACAACACCGTCCGCGCATACGCCCCGCGCCGCCGTGACGCTTACCGCGCCCCCGGCACTCCCGCGCTCCCGCGCTAGTCGAGTCACGCGCCCGGTTGTATACACACGCGAACTTATGTTTTTCCCGCGCGTCTCGCTTGCTCCCGCCAAAAATTGTAATGGTAGCCCTAAGCTTTGTGTTGTGCGGTCATGTGACCGCAATAAATGTGTACGAAGTATTACAATTCGTGTGCCTTATTGTCCTACTGCTAACCCACCGTACCATCATCCATTAGACATATTATATCCATTTTACTAAGTACTATTAAAAATGTCATTCATGAAGCGTTTATTGGAAAGCTATTTACATAATTACGGTATTAATGCTTATCAGAATAAAACGTTCTTCGTGTTCAAGGCTATATCAGTATCTGTAAATTATTTTTTGAATCATTTAAATCTGACGTACCATTTGAAAGTTATCATTATAAGTTTAATAATTCTCAAAATTAAATCCACGCGATATATTCGCGCTCTTCAGTCGCTTCGCTTGACGCGGTCGCTGACCCGCCCCCCCCGCACCGTCTTGCCTACTATTTCTTTAGTAGACTTTAGATAATATTGTAGTCTTTGGACTTTAGCTAATAAGCCGAACCACAATAACGCACGACTGATGACTGTTTTCTTTCGGGTGTTGTTGAAAAGTTATATTTGCGTTTTTTTTTGTGTTTGTTTTCGTAATTAATATCCAATTCGTTTAGTTTTGTTCCGTGTCGTCATTTATCGATACTAATGTTATAAAAGCGAAAGTGAGTTTGTTTGTTACGTCTTCACGCCTAAATGGCTAAACCGATTTTCATGCATTTTGGTACAGAGATAGTTGGGCCCTGGAGACGGACATAGGCAATTAAATAAAAAAAAAAAGATTTAGATATGAGGGAGAAGAGGGATGAAAAGGGAAAACTTAGCATTGCTATAACAATAAATAAGGCGCAAGGGCAAAAACTACAAGTAGCAGGTACCTGTAAATCAGGAAAGGGGAACTGTGTTACCCCGAATTTAACGCGAACGAAGCCGCGGGCAAAAGCTAGTTAATAATATAAAAGCGAAAGTGAGTTTGTTTGTTACGTCTTCACGCCTAAATGGCCAAACCGATTTTGATGAATTTTGGTACAAAGATAGTTGGGACCCTGGGGACGTACATAGCCTGAAAAAATAGGATAAGGGGGAGAAAGAGGGAAGAAAAGTGGAGCGAAAGACATTTTTTTCGATCATCACGTGGGTAAAAGTTAGCGTTAGCCCAAAGTAACTGTGCCATGCGGACGAAGTCGCGGGCGGAAGCTAGAAAAATCAAAATTGCAAATTACAAGGTTCCACATTTATACTGACAATTGAACACAGATACATTTTTGCAACTGAACTTCTGACCTCGATTGTTCACCCGCAAAACCTGTGAGATTCTAATTATAGTTTTGGTTCGTGCTCAAGTGCAACTAAAGAAAAGCTGGACACGTCTCGCGACACGGCATTCTGTGCGGTGCCGACGTTGGAACCAGTCGCGTGTGCGCGCGATGTGGGCGCTGTGGTGTGCCGTGAGCGTCGCGTGGTGTGCGGGGAGGGAGTGCGCGGGGGAGCGCGCGGTGGTGGGGGGCGCGGTGCGCTTCGGCGCGCTGTTCGCGGTGCACGGCGCGCCGGTGGAGGCGCGCGCGGGCGCGGCGTGCGGCGCGATACGCGAGCACTACGGCATCCAGCGCGTGGAGGCTACGCTACTCGCGCTCGACAACATTAACGCGGACCAGCGCCTGCTGTCACGCCTGCGCCTGGGCGCCGAGCTGCGCGACTCGTGCTGGGCGCCGCCCACAGCGCTCCGCCAGACCATCGACCTGGTGCGCGACGCCATAGCGCCACCGGCCGCGCAGCGCCCGCGCCAGCCGCCCACCGCCGCTGCCGCCGCCGCCGCCGCCGGCCCCGTTGACCAATGCTCTGCGGTTAGTCGCCCACAGGCGCTAGTTAGCAACCCATGTCCATCTCTGTGATAAATTAATATAATCCCACCGACTTTGGACTCAATTCGTTTTTTTGGTAAATGATATCTAATGACTTTCACCTAAATGATATCTAATGACTTTCACTTCTGTCTCAAACTTTTTACTATAGACCAACCTAATATTGCCATAAGTTCAGTTAGGTCATTAGCAGGACTTCAAATTAAAGTATTAGACTGTTCAAAATGCACATTAAGCAGTCCTGCAATGTTGATACACCAAACCATATGACTCGTTTGTGAATCAGAAATAAAGATAAAAACTACACTCTTTTGCAAAAAAAACGGGCACCTAAGGAAATTTACGTTCTAAGGTCGATTTGAGCTAATTAAATGAAATTTATATCTTTGACGTGGTCTGTATACTTATAATCGTTTAAATTAATGCGCGTGAAGTGAATTCGGGCAATTAAAAGAAAAAAAAAACGATGGATTCTTAAAAACCGATGTACACGCCCAAACAATAAGAAGTGGTTGGCAATAAACACAAGGTTTTTTTTTTACTTTTTTTAATTAAATAAAGTTACAAATGTAAAAACTTAATAACGAATGTGACCTCGTCTTGCCAAAATCACAGCTTGAATCCTTCTGGGCATGCTTTCCACGATGTTTTTAATAACCTTTTGAGGAATACGTTCCCACTCTTCTGCAATAACTCTTTTTAGCTCTCTGATGTTTTGTGGAGCAGGTTGCACTGATCTTACCCGTCTCTTTAGAACATCCCAGACATGCTCAATTGGATTGAGGTCAGGACTTCGAGCTGGCCAATCTAAACGACGGATCCCAACTTCTTGCATGTACGCTTCCACGTCGCCAGAACGGTGCGGGCGAGCATTGTCGTCCATAAAAATGGAATCTTCCCCAAGTGCATTCAATGTGGGTTGTGCATATGGAATTAGGACTTCCATTATGTACCGGCCTCCGCCATAAGGAGTGATTTCTTCGAAACACACTTCCGCATTGCGGTCCCGTGGTGTTCGCAGCACTCGCCGGCGTCGGTCCTCTCCACACAAAGGATTCTAGCTTCATCAGAAAACAATAGGTACTTTATTCCAGTCCTCCAGAGTCCATGAAGCACAGTTCCGAGCAAACTGAAGTCGAGCAACACGGTGCTCATGGAGTAATTTAGGGCCCCGAGCTGGGCGGTAACTCCTGATATTGGCAGCCAAAAGCCTCCTCCTGACCGTCCACAAGCTAACTTCTACTCCTCTTACTACTTCAAGGCTCTTCTTCAGGTCCACACTTGACGCTTTACGATTCCGCAACGCCTGACTCACCAAAAAGTGGTCATCTCTTGGTTCTGTGCATCGTTTTCTTCCCGAACCGGGTCTTCTTTTGACCGAACCGGTCTCTTGATACCGTTGCCAAGTCCTCTGGACAGTTGAACGACTCACTACCTTATCACTTTATCACTCATATCAAAAAGTGGTATTTAATGTAAATAGAAAGATTAAATTGTCTAATTTGCAGAAAATATCCAAAAAGTTTTAAAATATCGTAATCAGTTAAAAATCGTTTCAGCAATTCGCGCCATTAGTAAAGCAATTTTAGAATAATCCACAATAATCATTATTTTTCTTTTATTAATTGCAAATGATACGGCCGGAACTTGTATAGAGCTATACCCTAAGAAAAAATATTCATGTACATGAATGTACAGTACGTCATTTTAAAGATTACATGCAATAGATTATACAATAGGGCTTTACAATAGATTATATTTTATGATCAGAGAATAGGCGAGAGATACTATAAATAGGAAACAAAAGAAGCGCCTTAATAATTTGAATAGCAATGATCAAACATTCAGAGTTTTGTAGGCGTTGCAAAACGAGAAATACTATTCAGACGCCGTTTAGTAAATAGACTAGGCTATTCATTAAACGGCTAATTCCACAAGAAAGGCCAAATATGCGTTGGTACGACGACATTATACAAACAGCAATCATGCTACAAGAAAACAGCGTCGAGCTTAGCGCTGCCGCAGCGTCAAGTTTCATAGAAAGTCGGCTGGAGTAGTGTAATGTAAATGATTAAATAGTAAAATAATGTGAAATGGTTCCGGAAATCCAGGTGCATTTTCCTGTAGTATCTACTTCAAACTAATTGTCGATTGGCTCGCATCCATCAGGAATGAGATCATGATTGCAGATTTATCCTCCGATCTTATATGGATGATTGTCATTTTTAGCTTTGCATTTTAAAATACAAAAAATGTCACAGACAGTTTAATAAATGTGTTTTTTTTTCTCTGGATACCCACATACATTTGTAAAACGTAACGTAAACTAGCAAGTCCAATAAGCACCGCAGAGAATTAATATTAGCAGCGTAAACGATAGTTTGTGGTCTAGTTTCAATAGTAACAAAGTACTATCGTACTTTATCGTACTTTTATGTGATAAAATCAAGACAAGGCGACAATGTAAATGTCAATTAATGCAATGTCAGAATTTAAAACCACACAAACAATGAACAAACATAATATTTTTGCATTTTCTCTCGCCTATTTTAAGGAAATGTAATTAATGCGATTATTTTTATTTATTACAAAAGGAATTTTCATATATTAATCATTACTGTGCATTATCAGGGCAGGATCTGGCCATGTCCTTTGGAACGGAAAGAATAATGCCAGGATACTTCTAATAACATGCCAATTTATCGTCAAATTAATAAAACATATTTCTTGTTCTTCTTCATTGAAGTAGAGAAAAAAATCTAAAGAGCCCGTTTTTTTGCAAAATAGATAAATATTTTAACAAAGCAAGTTTGTTCACTTGTGTACGATTACCCCATATGTACACGATAACGGGGCTGTTCCAGCAGAGATGTGCTACGTTGTGCTACGGCGTTTGATAGCCCCCAGTCATGGTCATTTGTCCATAAAGCTTAGCCCTGGTGGAAACTAGGGATGGATGCGTGCTCTGATTGCGTGTTACAGATGGTCGCGAGTGGTGTAGCTATGTTGCTACGTTCAGTGGTGTAGCTACGTTCAGTGGTGCAGCTATGTCGCTACGTTCAGTGGTGCAGCTATGTCGCTACGTTCAGTGGTGCAGCTATGTCGCTACGTTCAGTGGTGCAGCTATGTCGCTACGTTCAGTGGTGCAGCTATGTCGCTACGTTCAGTGGTGTAGCTATGTTGCTACGTTCAGTGGTGTAGCTACGTTCAGTGGTGCAGCTATGTCGCTACGTTCAGTGGTGCAGCTATGTCGCTACGTTCAGTGGTGCAGCTATGTCGCTACGTTCAGTGGTGCAGCTATGTCGCTACGTTCAGTGGTGTAGCTATGTTGCTACGTTCAGTGGTGTAGCTATGTTGCTACGTTCAGTGGTGTAGCTATGTTGCTACGTTCAGTGGTGCAGCTATGTCGCTACGTTCAGTGGTGTAGCTATGTTGCTACGTTCAGTGGTGTAGCTATGTTGCTACGTTCAGTGGTGTAGCTATGTCGCTACGTTCAGTGGTGTAGCTATGTTGCTACGTTCAGTGGTGTAGCTATGTTGCTACGTTCAGTGGTGTAGCTATGTTGCTACGTTCAGTGGTGCAGCTATGTCGCTACGTTCAGTGGTGTAGCTATGTTGCTACGTTCAGTGGTGTAGCTATGTTGCTACGTTCAGTGGTGTAGCTATGTTGCTACGTTCAGTGGTGTAGCTATGTTCAGTGGTGTAGCTATGTCGCTACGTTCAGTGGTGTAGCTATGTTCAGTGGTGTAGCTATGTTCAGTGGTGTAGCTATGTTGCTACGTTCAGTGGTGTAGCTATGTTGCTACGTTCAGTGGTGTAGCTATGTTCAGTGGTGTAGCTATGTCGCTACGTTCAGTGGTGTAGCTATGTTCAGTGGTGTAGCTATGTTGCTACGTTCAGTGGTGTAGCTATGTTGCTACGTTCAGTGGTGTAGCTATGTTGCTACGTTCAGTGGTGTAGCTATGTTGCTACGTTCAGTGGTGTAGCTATGTCGCTACGTTCAGTGGTGTAGCTATGTTGCTACGTTCAGTGGTGTAGCTATGTTCAGTGGTGTAGCTATGTCGCTACGTTCAGTGGTGTAGCTATGTTGCTACGTTCAGTGGTGTAGATATGTTGCTACGTTCAGTGGTGTAGCTATGTTGCTACGTTCAGTGGTGTAGCTATGTCGCTACGTTCAGTGGTGTAGCTATGTTGCTACGTTCAGTGGTGTAGCTATGTTGCTACGTTCAGTGGTGTAGCTATGTTGCTACGTTCAGTGGTGTAGCTATGTTCAGTGGTGTAGCTATGTCGCTACGTTCAGTGGTGTAGCTATGTTCAGTGGTGTAGCTATGTTGCTACGTTCAGTGGTGTAGCTATGTTCAGTGGTGTAGCTATGTCGCTACGTTCAGTGGTGTAGCTATGTTCAGTGGTGTAGCTATGTTGCTACGTTCAGTGGTGTAGCTATGTCGCTACGTTCAGTGGTGTAGCTATGTCGCTACGTTCAGTGGTGTAGCTATGTTGCTACGTTCAGTGGTGTAGCTATGTTGCTACGTTCAGTGGTGTAGCTATGTTGCTACGTTCAGTGGTGTAGCTATGTTCAGTGGTGTAGCTATGTCGCTACGTTCAGTGGTGTTGCTATGTTGCTACGTTCAGTGGTGTAGCTATGTTGCTACGTTCAGTGGTGTAGCTATGTCGCTACGTTCAGTGGTGTAGCTATGTCGCTACGTTCAGTGGTGTAGCTATGTTCAGTGGTGTAGCTATGTTCAGTGGTGTAGCTATGTCGCTACGTTCAGTGGTGTAGCTATGTTCAGTGGTGTAGCTATGTTGCTACGTTCAGTGGTGTAGCTATGTTGCTACGTTCAGTGGTGTAGCTATGTTGCTACGTTCAGTGGTGTAGCTATGTTCAGTGGTGTAGCTATGTCGCTACGTTCAGTGGTGTTGCTATGTTGCTACGTTCAGTGGTGTAGCTATGTTGCTACGTTCAGTGGTGTAGCTATGTCGCTACGTTCAGTGGTGTAGCTATGTTGCTACGTTCAGTGGTGTAGCTATGTTGCTACGTTCAGTGGTGTAGCTATGTTGCTACGTTCAGTGGTGTAGCTATGTTCAGTGGTGTAGCTATGTCGCTACGTTCAGTGGTGTAGCTATGTTCAGTGGTGTAGCTATGTTGCTACGTTCAGTGGTGTAGCTATGTTGCTACGTTCAGTGGTGTAGCTATGTTGCTACGTTCAGTGGTGTAGCTATGTTCAGTGGTGTAGCTATGTCGCTACGTTCAGTGGTGTTGCTATGTTGCTACGTTCAGTGGTGTAGCTATGTTGCTACGTTCAGTGGTGTAGCTATGTCGCTACGTTCAGTAGTGTAGCTATGTTGCTACGTTCAGTGGTGTAGCTATGTTCAGTGGTGTAGCTATGTCGCTACGTTCAGTGGTGTAGCTATGTTCAGTGGTGTAGCTATGTTGCTACGTTCAGTGGTGTAGCTATGTTGCTACGTTCAGTGGTGTAGCTATGTTCAGTGGTGTAGCTGTGTCGCTACGTTCAGTGGTGTAGCTATGTCGCTACGTTCAGTGGTGTAGCTATGTTGCTACGTTCAGTGGTGTAGCTATGTTGCTACGTTCAGTGGTGTTGCTATGTTGCTACGTTCAGTGGTGTAGCTATGTTGCTACGTTCAGTGGTGTAGCTATGTTGCTACGTTCAGTGGTGTAGCTATGTTGCTACGTTCAGTGGTGTAGCTATGTTCAGTGGTGTAGCTATGTCGCTACGTTCAGTGGTGTAGCTATGTTCAGTGGTGTAGCTATGTTGCTACGTTCAGTGGTGTAGCTATGTTGCTACGTTCAGTGGTGTAGCTATGTTGCTACGTTCAGTGGTGTAGCTATGTTCAGTGGTGTAGCTATGTCGCTACGTTCAGTGGTGTTGCTATGTTGCTACGTTCAGTGGTGTAGCTATGTTGCTACGTTCAGTGGTGTAGCTATGTCGCTACGTTCAGTAGTGTAGCTATGTTGCTACGTTCAGTGGTGTAGCTATGTCGCTACGTTCAGTGGTGTAGCTATGTTCAGTGGTGTAGCTATGTTGCTACGTTCAGTGGTGTAGCTATGTTGCTACGTTCAGTGGTGTAGCTATGTTCAGTGGTGTAGCTGTGTCGCTACGTTCAGTGGTGTAGCTATGTCGCTACGTTCAGTGGTGTAGCTATGTTGCTACGTTCAGTGGTGTAGCTATGTTGCTACGTTCAGTGGTGTAGATATGTCGCTACGTTCAGTGGTGTAGATATGTCGCTACGTTCAGTGGTGTAGATATGTCGCTACGTTCAGGAGTGGTGTAGCTATGTTGCTACGTTCAGTGGTGTAGCTATGTCGCTACGTTCAGTGGTGTAGCTATGTTGCTACGTTCAGTGGTGTAGCTATGTTGCTACGTTCAGTGGTGTAGATATGTCGCTACGTTCAGTGGTGTAGATATGTCGCTACGTTCAGTGGTGTAGATATGTCGCTACGTTCAGGAGTGGTGTAGCTATGTTGCTACGTTCAGTGGTGTAGCTATGTTGCTACGTTCAGTGGTGTAGCTATGTTGCTACGTTCAGTGGTGTAGCTATGTTGCTACGTTCAGTGGTGTAGATATGTCGCTACGTTCAGTGGTGTAGATATGTTGCTACGTTCAGTGGTGTAGCTATGTTGCTACGTTCAGTGGTGTAGATATGTCGCTACGTTCAGTGGTGTAGATATGTCGCTACGTTCAGTGGTGTAGCTATGTTGCTACGTTCAGTGGTGTAGCTATGTTGCTACGTTCAGTGGTGTAGATATGTCGCTACGTTCAGTGGTGTAGATATGTCGCTACGTTCAGTGGTGTAGATATGTTGCTACGTTCAGTGGTGTAGATATGTCGCTACGTTCAGTGGTGTAGATATGTCGCTACGTTCAGTGGTGTAGATATGTCGCTACGTTCAGGAGTGGTGTAGCTATGTTGCTACGTTCAGTGGTGTAGCTATGTCGCTACGTTCAGTGGTGTAGCTATGTTGCTACGTTCAGTGGTGTAGCTATGTTGCTACGTTCAGTGGTGTAGATATGTCGCTACGTTCAGTGGTGTAGATATGTCGCTACGTTCAGTGGTGTAGATATGTCGCTACGTTCAGGAGTGGTGTAGCTATGTTGCTACGTTCAGTGGTGTAGCTATGTTGCTACGTTCAGTGGTGTAGATATGTCGCTACGTTCAGTGGTGTAGATATGTCGCTACGTTCAGTGGTGTAGATATGTCGCTACGTTCAGGAGTGGTGTAGCTATGTTGCTACGTTCAGTGGTGTAGCTATGTTGCTACGTTCAGTGGTGTAGCTATGTTCAGTGGTGTAGCTATGTCGCTACGTTCAGTGGTGTAGCTATGTTCAGTGGTGTAGCTATGTTGCTACGTTCAGTGGTGTAGCTATGTTGCTACGTTCAGTGGTGTAGCTATGTTGCTACGTTCAGTGGTGTAGCTATGTTCAGTGGTGTAGCTATGTCGCTACGTTCAGTGGTGTTGCTATGTTGCTACGTTCAGTGGTGTAGCTATGTTGCTACGTTCAGTGGTGTAGCTATGTCGCTACGTTCAGTAGTGTAGCTATGTTGCTACGTTCAGTGGTGTAGCTATGTTCAGTGGTGTAGCTATGTCGCTACGTTCAGTGGTGTAGCTATGTTCAGTGGTGTAGCTATGTTGCTACGTTCAGTGGTGTAGCTATGTTGCTACGTTCAGTGGTGTAGCTATGTTCAGTGGTGTAGCTGTGTCGCTACGTTCAGTGGTGTAGCTATGTCGCTACGTTCAGTGGTGTAACTATGTTGCTACGTTCAGTGGTGTAGCTATGTTGCTACGTTCAGTGGTGTTGCTATGTTGCTACGTTCAGTGGTGTAGCTATGTTGCTACGTTCAGTGGTGTAGCTATGTTGCTACGTTCAGTGGTGTAGCTATGTTGCTACGTTCAGTGGTGTAGCTATGTTCAGTGGTGTAGCTATGTCGCTACGTTCAGTGGTGTAGCTATGTTCAGTGGTGTAGCTATGTTGCTACGTTCAGTGGTGTAGCTATGTTGCTACGTTCAGTGGTGTAGCTATGTTGCTACGTTCAGTGGTGTAGCTATGTTCAGTGGTGTAGCTATGTCGCTACGTTCAGTGGTGTTGCTATGTTGCTACGTTCAGTGGTGTAGCTATGTTGCTACGTTCAGTGGTGTAGCTATGTCGCTACGTTCAGTAGTGTAGCTATGTTGCTACGTTCAGTGGTGTAGCTATGTCGCTACGTTCAGTGGTGTAGCTATGTTCAGTGGTGTAGCTATGTTGCTACGTTCAGTGGTGTAGCTATGTTGCTACGTTCAGTGGTGTAGCTATGTTCAGTGGTGTAGCTGTGTCGCTACGTTCAGTGGTGTAGCTATGTCGCTACGTTCAGTGGTGTAGCTATGTTGCTACGTTCAGTGGTGTAGCTATGTTGCTACGTTCAGTGGTGTAGATATGTCGCTACGTTCAGTGGTGTAGATATGTCGCTACGTTCAGTGGTGTAGATATGTCGCTACGTTCAGGAGTGGTGTAGCTATGTTGCTACGTTCAGTGGTGTAGCTATGTCGCTACGTTCAGTGGTGTAGCTATGTTGCTACGTTCAGTGGTGTAGCTATGTTGCTACGTTCAGTGGTGTAGATATGTCGCTACGTTCAGTGGTGTAGATATGTCGCTACGTTCAGTGGTGTAGATATGTCGCTACGTTCAGGAGTGGTGTAGCTATGTTGCTACGTTCAGTGGTGTAGCTATGTTGCTACGTTCAGTGGTGTAGCTATGTTGCTACGTTCAGTGGTGTAGCTATGTTGCTACGTTCAGTGGTGTAGATATGTCGCTACGTTCAGTGGTGTAGATATGTCGCTACGTTCAGTGGTGTAGATATGTTGCTACGTTCAGTGGTGTAGCTATGTTGCTACGTTCAGTGGTGTAGATATGTCGCTACGTTCAGTGGTGTAGATATGTCGCTACGTTCAGTGGTGTAGCTATGTTGCTACGTTCAGTGGTGTAGCTATGTTGCTACGTTCAGTGGTGTAGATATGTCGCTACGTTCAGTGGTGTAGATATGTCGCTACGTTCAGTGGTGTAGATATGTTGCTACGTTCAGTGGTGTAGATATGTCGCTACGTTCAGTGGTGTAGATATGTCGCTACGTTCAGTGGTGTAGATATGTCGCTACGTTCAGGAGTGGTGTAGCTATGTTGCTACGTTCAGTGGTGTAGCTATGTCGCTACGTTCAGTGGTGTAGCTATGTTGCTACGTTCAGTGGTGTAGCTATGTTGCTACGTTCAGTGGTGTAGATATGTCGCTACGTTCAGTGGTGTAGATATGTCGCTACGTTCAGTGGTGTAGATATGTCGCTACGTTCAGGAGTGGTGTAGCTATGTTGCTACGTTCAGTGGTGTAGCTATGTTGCTACGTTCAGTGGTGTAGATATGTCGCTACGTTCAGTGGTGTAGATATGTCGCTACGTTCAGTGGTGTAGATATGTCGCTACGTTCAGGAGTGGTGTAGCTATGTTGCTACGTTCAGTGGTGTAGCTATGTTGCTACGTTCAGTGGTGTAGATATGTCGCTACGTTCAGTGGTGTAGATATGTCGCTACGTTCAGGAGTGGTGTAGCTATGTTGCTACGTTCAGTGGTGTAGCTATGTTGCTACGTTCAGTGGTGTAGATATGTCGCTACGTTCAGTGGTGTAGATATGTCGCTACGTTCAGTGGTGTAGATATGTCGCTACGTTCAGTGGTGTAGATATGTCGCTACGTTCAGGAGTGGTGTAGCTATGTTGCTACGTTCAGTGGTGTAGCTATGTTGCTACGTTCAGTGGTGTAGATATGTCGCTACGTTCAGTGGTGTAGATATGTCGCTACGTTCAGTGGTGTAGATATGTCGCTACGTTCAGGAGTGGTGTAGCTATGTTGCTACGTTCAGTGGTGTAGCTATGTTGCTACGTTCAGTGGTGTAGCTATGTTGCTACGTTCAGTGGTGTAGCTATGTTGCTACGTTCAGTGGTGTAGATATGTCGCTACGTTCAGTGGTGTAGATATGTCGCTACGTTCAGTGGTGTAGATATGTCGCTACGTTCAGTGCACAGTTAAGACACAAACATCAAATCATTTAAGGCAAATCAAAAACAATAACATGTGCAGCTAACCTAGCTAAGACCAGAAAAAAAGAAAATAGATGTTATACAGCATCTTTTTATGTTGTTTTTATGACATTCAAAGTGCCTGTAATGGTCTTATTGTAATAAATGGTTTGACTTTGATATAATTTGCACAAGCGCACCGCAGATTCAGTCTGTAGCTGAACATTTTGTGATTATAAAATCACCTCTTACTGGTGAACACACTTCACACCCTCTTAATGTACCCCATGTCGGGGTTGAGTGTGACGCTAATTCAGTAATAAGCCTACCAGTGGCCGGGTTAGACACAGTCCCTAGCGTCAGAATGCATACCTTAGTGGCAATGTAGGTTCTTTGGCCCAAAACTAGGGCGTGGGATGAGCGCGATGTGTGCGGCGGCGCGGTACACGAGCTCCGTGATGGAGAGGACAGCGGGAAGCGCGAGCACTCGAGCACTCGACTTGGTCACGAGTTGCTGTCAAGCGCGAACACGCTCTGTCATCTTGTTAGTAAGTTCGTGTCGTTCGTTGGCGCGGCTGGCTCTGGCTCTGGGGCTGGAGCCTATCTAACATTACACGTTCATGTTATCCAACTGAGGTACTTATTCAGTGGCTGAGTTCACCGACTCACATATTATTTTACTTAAGGAGGGCTTACAGAGAAATATCTGTATACATAACATCGACTTAATAACGATTTAACTAATTACAAGCCTAAACTCTGTCTGTATGTATCTGTCCGTATGTCACAGCTGTAGTACTCTGAGACTCTTGTCACCATATAAACTCTTTTGCAAAAAAAAACGGGCGCTTTAGATTTTTTTTCTCTACTTCAATGAAGAAGAACAAGAAATAAGTTTTATTAATTGGACGATATATTGGCATGTTATTTCATTTATTTTCGTTGGATCCCAGTTATTGATCCCATTTTTTAGGTATTAACGATGGGTCCCATTTGATATTACCATTGAATCCCATGTTTTGACAACATGTGTAAATTTCAGAAGAAAAGTGATTTACTTTTATCAAATATTTCAAAAGCATCGTGTGTGTATTTTGGATTATTCAGGATTTTTGCCACTGAGGAATAAATGAGACAAATGATGTACTCCAAATAGTAGGTACTAGGCTGGCATGAGTTCAAAATGATCAGGTTTATTTGTGATATTCTGTTTATAAATAAATAAATATGAACGCCTTCAAAACAAGCGCCTCTTTTCTCAAAAAAATAAAAAAGCATAATTTTTCATTATTTTTGTTTTCTATAAAATGTAGCCGTTCCTGGCAGGTGACAGGTCACAGTTTTAACCTAACCTAACCTTTTTTTTAAATAAGTAATTATTATCCTAATCTAAATAGTTCAGCTCCGGGTAACCTACTAAAAACAATCTCTTTTTTCTATAATGCAGGTCGTTTCTGGAAGTCGCAGGAGGTCACAGTTTTAACCTAACCGGGTTAGGTTAGGTTATCCATTTTTAAAAAGACTAATTTGCTGTAATAATTCATTTAATTAAAGACCAATTAATGCCATAATGACATTAAACTTCATAATATTTTGCCAACAAAAAATTTGTCCAAATAAAAAAAATGCGTAAATCATTCGAAATAATTATTGCAATGATATACAAAAATTGCTAAAAATTGTTTCGGTAATGAAATTTTGTCAAAATCTTTTCGGCAAAACGGCATCGGCAGGTACCCGTTAATCTAACATAATTATAACCTATCCACATACCTAAATTTTACCCTATTCAGTCTAGAAGTTTGAGCGTGTTGGAATAACAAACACACATACAAAATTTCGCCTTTATAATATTATTGTGATTTTGTTGCTGGATGTACCCGCATTCAGATGTTTTTAAACATCTGGGATCCAACGGAAATAGTTTTTGGGATTATAAGGAAAATATCAGGAGTTACCGCCCAGCTCGGGGCCCTAAATTACTCCGTGAGCACCGTGTTGCTCGATTTCAGTTTGCTCGGAACTGTGCTTCATGGACTCTGGAGGACTAGAATAAAGTATTGTTTTCTGATGAAGCTAGAATCTCTTTGTGTGGAGAGGACCGACGCCGGCGAGTGCTGCGAACACCACGGGACCGCAATGCGGAAGTGTGTTTCGAAGAAATCACTCCTTATGGCGGAGGCTCCGTTATGTTTTGGGCAGCAATTAATTTTACGGAGCGTACGGAGTTAGTTTTCATAGAAAATGGAACATTAAATGCACACCGGTACATAATGGAAGTCCTAATTCCATATGCACAACCCACATTGAATGCACTTGGGGAAGATTCCATTTTTATGGACGACAATGCTCGCCCGCACCGTTCTGGCGACGTGGAAGCGTACCAGGGCCGGATTAACCATCTCGGGGCCCCTAGGCACAGCTTGTTTCGGGCCCCCCTTTTTCATACCACAACAACGCAATTCGTAAATTTTTACTGTCTACATTACGAAATAGAATGAAGGTACCATCCTCATCAACAACAGACTTCAGTCATAACTTTGCAAAGGTATACGCCTCCCTTTAAGTGAAAAGACTTTCGCCACAATCTATAGGACGAAGTATCGGAGTCATAAGCAGACGGGCCTGCCAGGCTTCCGCCTGCCGGGGTTGCGGGTTGTTCGAAAGAGACACCGCGGCCCCGGAGCGTAAAGGGCAATAGAAGGAACATGGCTGGGTTTTAGTCAGTCAGTACAAGTCTGACACTCCTCGGAGTCGTTTAAAAATGAAACAAAGTTTAGGAAAATCTTGTATCCTTACTTCCTTACTAATATTATAAAAGCGAAAGTGAGTTTGTTTGTTACGTCTTACCGATTTTGATGAATTTTGGTACAGAGATAGTTGGGACCCTGGAGACGGACATAGGCTACTTTTTTAAAAAAGATTGTGATATGAGGGAGAAAGAGAAAAGAAAAGGGAAAACTTAGAATATAACCTTGACCAATAAACTCCAAATTATGATTCAATATTTTTTATCTATACTAATATTATAAAGAGGTAAAATTTGTAAGTTTGTAAATTTGTATGTAGGGGGTAATCTCTGGAACTCATAATCCAATTCTATTTTTTTTTTAACTGGCAGAAAGCTACATTATTCCTGAATGCTATAGGCTATAAATTGTTTCTATAACATGTATATTAACCGAGCTATCACAACTTTTGTCTAGCAAGTCGTAAAAAAATACCTCATAAAACAGAATTATTTGCGTGCGCTGCCTAAACAGTTGCTTAAAATTAAAAACAATGTATGGCTACCTGGTTCGTCTTAATTATTTCTACAAAAAAGTCCGGGATACTATATCTCTATCTATTATATTTTATCTTCTATACTTCTTTTATTGCATTAAAAAAAATTTTTTTCGGCATACTTACGTTTGGTTGATTATTTGAGCAACAAAATATTAATTCTTATGACAATAAATTATTTTGGTATCCTAAGAACATCATACAGATAAGATTTGTCATTTACAGTATATCAATTGGTCATACAGTTTCGGAGATAATATAAAATTACTAAAACGCAAAATGCCCCTAGCATAACTTTCATTGTGCAGACGTTTTACTTATTTGCCCATAGATGGCGCAATTACGTCATTTTTATGAATAGCGGTGACTTTCCGTGGATTGATGACCCTCTCGAATTATTATGCCCACGTTGTCGTTAGTTGGAGTTCTGAATATTATATGTCAGTTGCTTATTGGTTTCGGTTGTTTCGTTCGTATGGTTGTTGTTGTTGATAGATACCTCATAATTAGGGGTCGCAAACCGGGATACCGAATTTCGAAAATACCGGAATACCGGGCCAAAATTAGGTCTTATTAATACCGGTATTCATTTCAAAACCCGGGATAATTGGTATTATCGGTTTTAGTAAAAAATATAAAAAATTACGCGCCATTCAATTAAAATTACGCGCGCGCGAGTTTGTTCATCTTACGACAAGACTGATGAATCCGGCGACAGCCGAGTAGCCGAACTTCATTCTCATTGCAAGGCTAAACCAAAAATTTAATTTTAAATATTTCTTAATAAAAACATAGAAAACAAAAAAAGAATTATTAAAAAATACAAAAAATAGGAACAGGGTCCAAGCTACCGGCGGCGGTCAGGGCTCCAGAGAAAGGAACCTCCTAACAATACGAGCCGTGTCCAAGAGTACCGCTTTCTGTATCAAGCCCTTGATCTAGCTGCCTAACAAGAGCCTCCTCAGGTGCTGGTCGAGGCTCTTGGCAATTAAGCCATTAGCTGTAACGACTATCGCCACAATGATCGCTGAGACCACATCCCACATGTCGACAACCTCGTGAGCCAAGTCAATATGCTTGTAATATTATAAAAGCGAAAGTGAGTTTGTTTGTTTGTTTGTTACCACGCTTTAATGGCTAAACCGATTTTGATGAATTTTGGTACAGAGATAGTTGGGAACCAGGAGACGGACATAGGCTATTTTAAAAAAAAGTGGGATGTGAGGGAGAAAGCGGGAAGAAAAGGGAAAACTTAGCGTTGCTATTACAAATCAATAAGGCGCAAGGGGAACTGTGTTAGCCCGAATTTAACGCGAGCGAAGCCGCGGGCAAAAGCTAGTTTTTTATAATAGGTTAATTTAACAGACGATGCCTAAACAAAAAGAAGACTGCCTGTTAAATGCATTTTATAATTGTTATTAATTAATTGTATAATTTGCTATTTTAATTATAATATCTATCTATATCAACAATCTGCATTAAATAATTTATATTTTTTATTTGAATTCCTGTACACTATGCGCATGCGCAAATGGGGTCTTTGGGGTGTCAATAATAGACCCTGATACCATTTTGCCCTGCGAATAATACCCACACTTGAGTTGTTGATTTCAAATTAATATATTTGTCAATTAATAAGCGATTATTTAAGTATACAAAGTAAAATATACAAGTTAATAAAAGTGTCTAATACAAAAAAATAGTTAGCTTAATTTCAATACAATTAAAAAATTCAGACAGTCGCCGTCACTCTTAAAGTGTCAATAAGGGGGGCTTACACCTTATAATTTAAAAAAAAGTTTCATTTTTACCGTGGTTCGATAAAACCAGACAATTCTCTTTTTTTTCATTTTTTGATCGGGAGTGCTGGGCCCCTGGTCATAGTGGGCCCCTAGGCACTGGCCTAAAGTGTATTATGGATAATACGGCACTGAGCGTACGTATGCAAGAAGTTGGGATCCGCCGTTTCGATTGGCCAGCTCGAAGTCCTGACCTCAATCCAATTGAGCATGTCTGGGATGTTCTAAAGAGACGGGTAAGATCAGTGCAACCTGCTCCACAAAACATCAGGGAGATAAAAAGAGTCATTGCAGAAGAGTGGGAACGTATTCCTCAAAACGTTTTTAAAAACATCGTGGAAAGCATGCCCAGAAGGATTCAAGCTGTGATTTTGGTGATTTTATTAGGTTTTTACATTCGTAACTTTATTTATTTAAAAACGTGTGTGTGTCAGCTCCGACGCACGACTGGAGTTTACTCCTTACGTACAAAAAAAAATACGTGTGGCACTCGGGGACTGCCGCGGTAAAGCTATTGCATAGCATTCTTTATCAACTTATGCAATAAATAAAAACAATCTAAATAAAATATTTAAAAAGTACTTCCAATGAAAAGAAGTCGCAAAAAGAAACATTTTTTTTTTTATCAACTTCACTACATAGTAAGTAAATAAAGTCGCTTTCTCTGTCCCTATGTCCCTTTGTATGCTTAAATCTTTAAAACTGCGCAACGGATTTTGATGCGGTTTTTAGTAATAGATAGAGTGATTCTTAAGGAAGGTTTTAGTATATAATTTGTTAAGTTTTTGTATTTATTTCTGTGTACATTAACTATATTTGTTGAAGATGTCGGCAAATAGTATGCTGTCTGGGAGCTTTCAACGAAAACGCTGCCTAAACCCTTTAAGATATAACAAAATAATGTATGGTGTATCTTATATAGGTCCACAGAAAAGTCAGCGGTGACATATGTCTATATCTTAAGGATAACATACTATATCCAATTTAATACTTTAACAAATGGGCAATTATAAAGCGCTAACTTGGAAAGCTATTTACACAAATACAGTATTAATCCTTATCATTTTAAATAGGTTGGTTGGCATGAACATTCCATGAAGATTATTTTTTCCTTTTACATCATGCAGATTAAATAAATACTTTAGGAGATATAGCAAAATCAAAATAACGCGCAACAAAATTAATTTCTTGTCGCCGTGACTAGGCTGGCCCGCTCGGGCGCGGTGTAGGGAACAAGTCGCTCATCGCTGAGTGCGCGACCCGAACACGGGCAGACGCGTGAGCACAGAGTACGTTGAGTTGACACGTTCCTTACAAACTAAATTCAAATCCTTTATTTGTGAACATATAGGTACAATAAGATCTAATTACATAAAATGTAATAAAACATAGGTTTTATGAAGTTTCATAATACATACCTATTAGTCAGATTCGTACCATCACCTATGGACGGACGGACAGCGAAGACTTAGTAATAGAGGTTTTACCCATTGGGGACGTAACCTTAAAAATGAGACGTACCTAATTTTATTTATACTTCGATTTTGTTATTTTTGCTATAGGCTGCTTTTTATCAACACACCACGCGGGCGAAGCCGCGGGCGGAAGCTAGTAGACAATAAATAAAAAACTAAATATAATATTTAAAAAGTACTTCCAATGAAAAGAAGTCGCAAAAAGAAAAACAAGACCTTGGGTTTGATCCAGCGTAATGTCGATTGACTCTACGATTCTCTACCAAGCACGCTACTAGAACATTAGAACCGGGATTTAAATAACTGACGTTAGACAAGCCTCACCTCCGTGCCCGTCGGAGTGTCCCCACTCCGACGGGCACGGAGGTGTGGCTTACGTTTTTGGTGCACACGCACCAAAAACGTAACGAGGTCATTCATCAGTAGATTTTACACCTCACATTTTTCTCATACCGGGCGCCTTATATATGAAAATCGATTCTTAAGGAATAACCTCCAAAAAAAAAATTGGTTGTTTGTAAAGTAGGTTTACGATCGAGATGTTTACGTGATAACGTCTTATTGCGATCGATCTCGATCGATCGATCGATCGCGCTCGTGAGGTTTTGGTGTGACACAAGTTTCTGAACATGTCACCCGACTAAAACGATTTTAAAGACGTTATCACGTCAAAAAATCTTGTCTTTATTGCCCCCACTTCAAAAATTAATAAAATAAAAAGAAATAAAAATAATGATGAGAGAGCAGTGTGTTGCGCTTGCAGGGTGGCGAGACGGCGCGTGCGGCTGTGGCGCCGCTGGTGGGCGTGCTGGGGCCGGGCGCCAGCTCCGCCGCTGTACAGGTGCAGAACTTGCTGCAGCTGTTCTCGATTCCGCAGGTGGGTACTGCGCGGCGTTCCTCTCCGCCTCCGCCGCCTCCTGGGCAGCACACTGACACGCGTGTGTGCAGGTGTCATACTCGGCGACGTCACGCGAGCTTTCGGACCGCGCGCGCTTCTCCACGTTTTTTCGCGTGGTGCCCTCGGATCGGCACCAGGCGCGCCTGCTCGTGGCACTGCTTCGCGCGCACAACTGGACCTACGTGCACGCGCTGCACACTGACGGTGAGCAGCCCTCCCTCGACCAGCCACGCGGCCCCGGCTGCAGGCGAGTGACGACTGACGATGTGCGTGTCGCAGAGAGCTACGGCCAGAGTGGCATGGCAGCGTTCCGCGAGGAGGCGGCGCGCGGTGGCGTGTGCGTGGCGCGCGAGGTCGCGCTTCGGGCAGCGCCAGCGCCCGCGCAGGTGGACGCGGCGCTGGCGCGGCTGGCGAGCGGGCCGCGTGTGGCCGTGTGCTGGTGCGAGGGCCGCACGGCGCGCGCGCTGCTGGCGGGGCTGGCGCGGGCGCGGGCGCGGGGCAGCCAGGGGCGCGGGCTGCGCCTGGTGGCCAGCGACGGCTGGGCGGACCGGCGCGACGTGGTGGAGGGCGTGGAGCGTGCCGCGCACCGCGCACTCACGCTGCGCATCCGTTCGCCCTACCTGAAGGAGTTCGACACGCACTATCTTGCGCTCAAACCACATAACAACTCAAGGAATCCGTGGTTTCAGGTGAAGTACACACTTACACAGTGGGCTGTAGCGAAACTAAATTCAGTTTGACGGTTGTCGCCGCGCGCCGCCGGCCGTACCGACCGCACGAGCACCAACGTTGCTAATGGTTACTGGGTATTTCTCTGAGTTGGTGCAAAATGGGTGAAATAGTGAGAAAAAAAAATAATATGTTTTTTATGACATCAACTCAAAGATATAATAAATTTATAATTTCTGATCGATTTATACGTCATTCCACACGCAATTATTCAAGATATTGATATTATATTTTTTTATTGACTGAAGGTAATGAAATGAGTACATCTGGTAATGATATTCTTCTAGAAGGTAATGAGCAGGTATCCCTGGTAATTAATAAAAAAAAAACTAGTTAGTAATCATACTGTATTTATTGAAGATCAGAATTAAATTTGTCTTCCAAAATGTAACAGATTATATAGTAAGTAAATAAGACATTATTTGAAAACTTAGCCGTTACAATAATTATTGTTAAAACAAAAATAAAAATAATCAAGAACTTACTTAAAAACGAAACAATAATACCGTAATTTAATAATTATTTAACAAATCAGTCTTAAAAACAGTCCACGTTCTATAGCTATAAAAAGCATGTACTTATAAAAATAATAACAAGAAAAAAAATATATTGATGTATCAATATTATTAAAAACATCTCTTCAATAATAGTTTGTAATTTCTTCTGTTAAATCAATATTAGAAACATACGAAGTAGAAATACAACATATATAAGTAATTATTGGTTCTTGCTTTGGAAAGTTTATTAAAATATTTCTTCATCTGAAGAAGTGCAGTCAAAAAAGTTGTTTAATTTTCTTTTCTTCCTTTCTCTTCAAATATCTAAGCCTTTCGTTTTCTTTCTGTATCTCGTATTTCTCCGGATCATTGTTAATAGCTTGATATATCTTTCTTTTATGTAATCTTGCTTGAAGGAGCTTTTCTTCGTCACTTTTTTTCTGCTTCTTTTTTGGCAAGTTAGATGTTCCTGTAAATATAATAAATTGCACTTATTACAACAATTAATTAGTAGGCAGAGGTATAGGTAACTGCCGCACAGTTTCCTAGCTAAGTTAGGTTCCACGTTTTTTTAATTGCAAAGCAAACGAAGCGATACTTACTACAAGAAAGAAAAGACTAATTTTTCTTAACAACCTTAAATGTGAAGCCAGGATTCCTTAAATAGGCACTCTTATGCATTATATATAGACGTGCTTTCAAACTATCACTTTCAAACCGAAAAAAAGTTACTTATTTAAAAATATTCGCATTACCTTCACTTCTACGTCATTACCATCACCTTAAAAACTGAAGGTAATTGACGGTAATGTATTAAAAGGTAATGAGATCTACGAACTCTTTTTGATATTAAGCAAAAAATAACTAAGATATTTTTTTAAAACCAATTACTAGGTATTTAAATCAACCTACAAGTGTATTAACTCTAATCCCAAAATGAAAAGGCGATAACTTACCGTTAGATCCCAATGAAGGTAATCACAATATAAACTGTTGAAACCACTAATCACGACAATTAAACGAGAATATCAAAAAATCTGGCCACGACCGTCCTCTACACTGTTTCTCGGCCGACTGGTGGCGAGCGCGCGAGTCTGTTGCTATGGGAGCCGTACCGATAGCAGCAAAATAAACTATAATATTTTGATGTTCTATTAATGCTGAAGGTAATGCAATTTTTTTTTTGTTAAAAATGTTTAGTCACTGAAATCGTCAGGGTTAATATATATGTATGAAATAAATATCACAATTTATTCCTTATGAAACACCTAAGCTACATAAAGTAACCGCTTAGACTAAAAGCTTTTAGACGAGACTGGTTTTTAATGTGTTTACTTAATTTTATAAAAAGGACACGTAAGGGAATGAGATTTTGACCAGTTTTCGAATTGTTTAATTTTTTTTGTTAATAAGAATACTATATATTTTCTTAGCAAGTATGTCTTATTGTTATATCTACAACATAAAAAATATTGGTTTCAATAACATACTTAGATTCGTAAATATTTAACTGGACATGCGATTTGCACGAAATCTGAGAAATACCCTACTACGTAAACAGTCAAAGCTGCTTATTCGCGTTTTCATTATTCGCTGATTATTTACCCAGTTGCTATATTCGCGGCTAAAAATGTCTTTATTCGCGGATCTAATTGGGTGCCCCAATTCGAAAAATCCCTAAGTCCTAGTTAGGGATTTTTTGCACTAGTAACACAGCTTGATCGGCTGTTTTTTCTCTATCGATACGCCCAACAATTTTTTTGTTATGATATCCCTAAGTGGATTTTTGAAAACTATAAAAATTAAAATTGACGATACTTTCAGTTCCAAAAATCCCCAAGTCCTATAAATCCCTTAGTCCGTAAGTTTTTATCGAAAAAGGACTTGGCTTCATTGTTTTGGTAAACTTAACTTAAAAGAAAACTCAGCAACTATGACTGTACTTGTTTACAGAAAATTATGCTCATAAAGGGCCGAAGGAAGTAATAACTGCTTTGGATGATTATTTTTTACACTATAAAATTCCAGAATTCCTGATCAGAATTGAATGACGAAATAGAGTAACTAGCCTAGTTATTTTTAATGGTTAATAGGTGTTACTCATTTTTGATTAATAGAATACTGTTAAAAAGCTAATTTAAATCCTTAAGTCCTTAAAAAGAAGGAAATTTAATCCTTTAGTCCTTAAAAAGAGGGAAATATAACCCTAAGTCCTGTTGATTTATGATAAGTCCAAAATTTTGTTTTTTAAATTGAAGTTATTAAAAATGCTTTTTATGTTTTGTTTTATATACTAAAATAAAGAGTATATTGTGTATTATAACTGAATGTTATTTTAATTTCAACAGGTCCTGTAGTTTGTTTAAAAAAAATATATGTTAATTTTTTATATTACTAAAAACTGAAAAAGTGGACTTAGCCATTTCTCGATTTGGAGCACCCAATTAGTACATACATAATAATAAAAGGATTCCAATAGGTATCCCACCCAATATCCTTTGTACTTAAATGGACTAACCAAAAAAGAAAAAAACATTCTTGTAAAAATAAAACCGACATCCAAAAAAAAACTTAAAAGTGGAAATAACTTCACTTCCGGAAGTTGGTGGCAAAAAAGTCAACGAAACCAACAAAAGTCCAACACCCGGTTTTTTCTTTTTTAAGTTTTTTATTTCAGCATTTTTGGTTATGGTATAATGATACATCACATAGTTTATATCGCTATTTCACACTGTCTGTTAATTAAGTGGAGGTAGGCGTGACGATTACAAAGTATTCTTGTTTATGGTCAGGAGTTCTGGGAGCAGAAGTTCAGCTGCTCGCTGTCCGACAGTCGCCCGGCGCCGGCGGGAGCGCGACGGTGTACCGGTACATATTTGTGTTTGTTACATATCGTTCATGGAAGATCGGGAAAACGACACACAGCTATAACGACAAGGTTCGTTGGCGGCAGGTGGCGAGTCGCTGGCCGCCAACTACACGCAGGAGCCGAAGCTGGCGCTGGTGGTGCGCGGCGTGTACGCGCTGGCGCACGCGCTGCACGCCATGGTGGGCGCGGAGTGCGGCGCGGCGGGGGCGGCGGGGGCGGCGGGCGGGGGCGGGCTGTGCGCCGCCATGCTGCCGTTCAACGTGTCGCGCTACCGGCAGCAGCTGGCGCGCGTGCGCTTCCGCGCGCCCGACGGCGGCCGCGTCGCCTTCGACGACAACGGCGACCCGCCGCCCGAGTCAGTCGCCACCCACTCACAAGACTCACTAACTCGCCCCACATGCAACCGCCATTTTAGGGTGTCTTGGCCAAATGGCAAACACCGGAACCCCAACTAACATCGATGTATTTTAGATATTCGACAGTGAAAGGGACGGAGAGGAATGAGTGGAGTAGAAATCGTCTCGTAAGGCTTCCCTTTATGTTCCCTCTTTTATACAAGACACGAACCCGACCCGACCCCACGCCGACAACTAAGCATTCTGTGCATCAGACTCTCATTCTAGAAGATGTTGCCCCCGTGCCGACGCACGGGTGACACGTGTCACCCGTGTCACACGAGTCACACGTGTCACCCGTATCACCCGTGTCACCCGTGCGTCGTGCGGTGAAACCTTGACTTCGATTTTCATGCTAACTCGATCACTTGATCGGTCATAGTATTTTTTAACATTCACACAACATATATACTATAGGTAGATACTTGACTTGATTTAATTATATTAGGTCTTTACCTATCAAATTGCCGTTCTGCAGTACTGGCCATTTCAAATCAAAATAATTTTAGTTTGGCTAAGAATTATAATTTCAAATTAATTTTATTTAAAAAAAAATGGTTTTTTTTCCAAAAGTAGTCATTTGTTTTTTGATTAGTGTTACATTTTCATCGCATTTCAATCTTTTTCGTCATCATGGATACGTTAAAAGTTCGAGTAATTATGGAATATGAGTACCGTCGTGGCAGCAACGCGGCACAAGCGGCACGCAACATCAACGACGTTTACGGAGCTAACACTACAAACCAACGCACCACTTGTTATTGGTTTGCTCGCTTCCGTTCTGGAAATTTCGACCTGAAAAATGAATTAATGAACCTCGCGGTCGTCCGAAGACTTTGGTCGACAATGACGAATTAAAGGCGATTGTGGAAGCTGATGATACACAATCTACGGCTGAATTAGCAGCAGCTTTCGACGTTAGCGTCAAAACAATATTGGTCCATTTGCGTCAAATTGGCAAGGTAAAAAAGCTTGACAAATGGGTGCCCCACGAACTCAATGATAGCCAGCGCGAAATACGCGTCGAGACGTGCCTTGCACTGCTCAACAGACACACAAATGCAGGAATTTTGAACCGCATTGTTACCTGCGATGAAAAATGGATTCTGTTTGATAACCGCAAGCGCTCAGCAAGTTGGTTGGATCCTGGTTTAGCACCTAAACAATGCCCTAAACGAAAACTTACCCCTAGAAAAGTGATGGTTGTTACAGTACAATATCTTTGTGCTGTATCTACAATCTACATCGCAATCTTATGTTCTTTATCGCACGTTCAATATCTATTAAATGTTTCTACTATCTGTTATCAACACGAAGTCGTTAGTATATAAGATGCACCTTTGGATAATTATAACCAGACTATACTACATCTTTTGTCTCATTTATACCTAATCATATACTGCCAAGAAGTTTGGCAAATTGGTGACCCCGACGAAGGAATACGCAGCAAGAAACATGGCACAATCACCGTGCAAGGCGAACATAAATCAGCAAGGAACACTTGAAGTAGCTGCTGGCACCTCGGTTTTATCCCGCATTCCGGAATTTTGGAAAGACCAACCAAGATTATGGTTCACGCAACTAGAAGCCATATTAACACCACAGAAGCAAGGAGACGAATACAAATACTGTACAGTAATAGCAAAGTTATCCAAGGAAGAAATACTACAAGTTAGTGACCTAATCACTTCACCACCGACTACAGATAAATACAAAAACATCAAGGAACGTTTAATTGATTGTTACGAAGAAACAGAACAGCGACAGTTTCAAAAATTAATATCAGAGACAGAACTCGGTGATCAAAAACCTTCGCAGTTATTACGTCAAATGCGAGTCCTCGGGAGAGGAAAAATCAGTGACGAAACAATTAAACTACTATGGTTCAGGCTTTTACCAACATCAGTTACTACGGTTCTAGCAGTTACGGAAGACATGGAAATTGACAAACTGAGCCAAATTGCAGACAAAATAATAATGAATTCAAAAGTAACCGAAATATCAGCTGTTAGCAACGACATTTCAAACGACAACAATACAGCATGCATTTTAACCCAGCTAGCAAAATTACAGATAGATATTGACGCAATTCAGCAAGGTCAATATGGCTATCGACCCAACACGCACAATCATTTCAAGAAACGTCAACAATTCCCGATTATGAGGCCGAGAACAAACTATAGAGGAGCAAATCGATTTTGTTACTACCACGAAAGATTCGGAAAATATGCAAGGAACTGCATTAAACCATGCGGTTGGAAACCCATGACTTACGTACGGAACCAGGGAAACGAATAAGAGCACAGACAACGGCGAAACTCTGTGCAATCCACCCATCCAATCGCCTCACCATTACCGACCGAAAAAGTGGTATGAAGTTTTTGATTGACACGGGCGCAAATATCTCAGTCATTAGCAAGCAACAGAGATATTCAATTTTACAAAATGAACAAAACACACTATACGCTGCAAATGGGACTAAAATTAGGACTTACGGCGAGAAGACGCTTACCTTGAATTTAGGACTACAACGATGTTATAAATGGAATTTTATAATCGCCGATGTTACACAACCAATAATTGGAGCAGATTTTCTAGAGCACTATAAACTATTAGTCGACATAGCAGGTCGCAAACTTATCGACAAAGTTACAGAGCTGACAACGCATGTAACTTCAGAAAAAGCGACACAACAAACAATTCGTACTATCGCAGTGGGAACGAATCCACGTATTACGCAACTTTTAAACAAATACGAAGACATCACGAAAGGGTCCTCTCTACGCAATGCGCCCAAACATAAGATTGAACACCACATTATCACTACAGGACCACCCGTCGCAGCTCGGGCAAGACCATTACCTTCAGAAAAATACGACATAGCCAAAAAGGAATTTCAAAATATGATAGAACTCGGAATTTGCCGACCGTCAGATAGCCCATGGGCAAGCCCATTACATATGGTAAAAAAGAAAAATGGCGAATGGAGACCGTGCGGAGACTATCGAATGCTCAATAGCACGACAGTACCGGACAAATACCCACTACCAAGATTAACTGACTTTACATACATATTAGAAAATAAGAAGATACTAAGCAAGATAGATATACGCAAAGCATACCACTGTATTCCTGTTAAAGATATAGAGAAAACAGCCATCATCACACCTTTCGGACTTTTTGAGTACTTAAGAATGCCTTTCGGATTACGCAATGCGGCACAAACATTTCAACGATTCATGGATTCCTTATTTAGAGATTTAAACTTCGTATTTATATTTGTAGACGACTGTCTCATCGCATCGGACAACGAAGATTTGCATTATCAGCATTTAGAAACGGTTTTCAAACGTTTACACGAGAATGGAATAACCATTAATCTCGAAAAATGCGAATTTCTCAGAAGGGAAATAGATTTCTTAGGTTATCATATAACGAGCCAAGGAATACAACCTACCGAAGAAAATTACAAAGCAATCATGGAATTTCCCAAACCGAAAACAATTCAAGAATTAAGAAGATTTTTGGGCATGGTCAATTTCTACAGAAGTAATATTCCACGCGCAGCGGAAAATCAAAGAATTTTAAACGAATATCTACATGGTTCAAAAAAGAACGATAATTCACCTGTTCCTTGGACAACGGAAGCAGACAAAGCTTACGAAAAATGCAAGGAAAGCATGAAAAACGCAGTATTAACAGCGCATCCTTCCCGCAACGCATCACTAGCGCTCATGACCGACGCTAGTGCTACTTGCGTTGGTGGAGTTTTACAACAAAAATCCGGACGCAATTGGGAACCATTAGGATTTTTTTCACAAAAATTGAGCGAAACTCAACAAAAATATTCTACGTTTGACAGAGAGCTGTTAGGAATATAATACATGGCCGTCAAACATTTTCACAGATTAATCGAGGGAAGAGAATTTACAATATTTACGGATCACCGACCTTTGACATACGCATTCTCCCAAAAACCATCATCAAACGATACACCGCGACGGGTCCGGCAGTTAGATTTCATTTCACAATACAGTACCAACATCCAACACATAAACGGACGTGACAATATTACCGCCGATGCCTTATCTCGAATAGAGGAAATATACGTGCCATCACCTATCGATTACGCTGAATTGGAAAAATGTCAATCAACAGATACCGACAACAAACAACAACAGATACAGAGAACTAAGTAAATTACATGACAATAAAAGATTAAAATTCAAAAACATTACGCTTCCGGGTTCCACAATAAACATCACCTGCGACACGTCTACTGGAAAAAGCCGCCCCTACTTACCAAAGCATTTTCGCAAACAAATTTTCGATACCATTCATGGTATGAGCCATCCAGGAAAAAGAACTACGAGAAAAATGATAACCCAAAGGTATTTATGGCCGTATATGAACAAAGATATCAATAATTGGTGTAGATCATGTATAGCCTGCCAAAAATCAAAAATACAACGACATACGATATCACCTCCTGGTACATTTATGACAGCGCAACGTTTTGAACATTTACATATTGACATCGTCGGACCACTTCCGATTTCACAAGGGAAGAGATATTTAATCACAATCATAGATCGTTGTACGTCATGGCCCGAAATATTTCCGGTAGAAGATATAACTGCAGAAACAGTAGCCAAGACACTTTTCGAAGGATGGATTACTCGTTTTGGATGTCCATTGCGCATTACTACGGATCAAGGCCGACAGTTTGAATCAAGAATATTTGAGTCACTCTCACAATTTTTGGGAATACATAAAATTAGGACAACACCTTATCATCCGCAATCCAATGGAATGATAGAGAGATTTCATAGAACTTTAAAGGTAGCGTTAATGACAAGAGAATCCAACGAAAATTGGTTAAAAGATATCCCAACAGTTTTACTCGGGTTGCGGAGTAGCTTGCGAGAAGACACAGGTTATAGTTCAGCAGAGATGACATATGGAACGCCAATACGACTCCCTGGAGGATTTTTTGAGTCATCAGCAGCACAGTTATCAACGTACGAAGAATTTGTAAAACAAATTCAAAAGGACATCACACAAATGACATCAATTCCGAAAAGAAAAAACCATAACCAAGCTATATTTGTGCATCCCGAACTCAAAGAATGCTCACACGTATTTGTTCGGTGTGATAGAATTAAGAAAGCCCTGACACCGCCGTATGAAGGACCCTACCCAGTAATTAGTAAAACAGATAAAACATTTTGCATTAGAATTAGGGATAAAGAGACAGTGATATCAATTGATAGATTGAAACCAGCATTCATGATCAATGACGAATCAAACTACGTGCCAGATTCAAAGGATTGCGACAGACATTCACACACGTACACTACACGATCGGGACGTAAAGTAAAGCCAGTAGTACGTCTATAAAAAATCGCTGATAGAAGCAAGCTATTCGCATATATATTAACATAGATCTTAACATATACCATTAATTCACAACTATTCGTAACAACAAGACATCTAAAATGGGAAATCAAAGTTCTAAGGACCAGATAACATACAATACGGACAGTTGCCTCAATCAAAACGAAGCGGACAAACTCCGTAACCTGATCCAGGAGGACTTACGGTGGACAAGAAATGTTGCAATGGGACAGATTATTTTAACAATCGGTGCGATCCTAATTTACGGCATAATGAAAACACTGGACAGAAGAATGAAGAGTTTAACGGAAAAAAATAATAAACACTCGTGCAACAGCTAAGTCAAAATTACAGACGTCAGCAAATCACACCACAACAGGCGTCATCAAATTCCACCGCGTACAATAGCATTATTATTTATATACATCAGCAAATAACTAGTAAGGTCTAGATCAAATTTATATTGTAAACACTATTACCATAATATTTTTTTTTTTTTTTAAAGGGGGGTGTACTGTTACAGAACAATATCTTTGTGCTGTACCTACAATCTACATCGCAATCTTATGTTCTTTATCGCACGTTCAATATCTATTAAATGTTTCTACTATCTGTTATCAACACGAAGTCGTTAGTATATAAGATGCACCTTTGGATAATTATAACCAGACTATACTACATCTTTTGTCTCATTTATACCTAATCATATACTGCCAAGAAGTTTGGCAAAATGGTCACTGTTTGGTGGTCTAGCGCCGGTGTGATTCATCACGGCTTCTTACCAAACGGGGTGAGCATTACTGCAGATGTGTACTGTGAAGAACTGAACACAATGATGGAGAAGCTGGCATATCTCCAACCAGCATTGGTCAATCGCTCGTCTCCGCTGCTCCTGCACGACAACGCGCGACCTCATACTGCACAGCAGACGGTCTCCAAGTTGCAAGAACAGGGGTTTGAAGCTCTCCGTCATCCGCCCTACTCACCAGACCTTGTGCCTACAGACTACTACTTTTTCCAGAATTTGGATAACTTCTTGGCGGGAACAAAATTCAATACCTGAGAGGCAGTACAAAATGCCTTTGAAGAATTTGTTTCCTCCCGTCCAGCTGATTTCTTTAAGAAGGCATTAATAAACTGCCACTGCGTTGACAAAGATGCATTGATTGCATGGGTGATTACTTCGATTAATACAAATAAAAAATACATGAAAAAAATTCGTTTAAATTTTTTCATACAAAACGGCAATTTCATAGGTAAAGACCTATTATTAACAACAGTGAACGGAGATTGAGCCTTTAGGGGGAACCGACACTGTACTCGACACATTTAAGAGCTCCGGATGTCATACTGAATGCATACAAACCGGCGCGGCTCCGCGGCGGCGGCGGCGTTTATAGAGAGACATGCGTCTCTCTATAAACCCCTAGTTTTGTTTTTATTAAACATCTGATCTATGGAATTGATACAAGCTACGTAGTCGCGCCAGACGCGGCCGTCCACCTGGCCCACACCAGTGGAGCGACTTCCGTCATAATGTGTCATGTGCTGTACTCAGGCTGAGCGAGTACGACGTGATGAGCTTCGAGCGGCGGGGCGGGGGCGGAGGCGGGGGCGCGGACGCGGGTGGCGCGGGGAGCTCCTGGCGCTACGAGCGCGTAGGGCGCTGGCGCCGTGGGGCACTGCACCTGCGCGGGGGCGCCGACGCCGCATACCGGCGAGTACTTCATGTATCGCTGCCGCCTGGGACCCAGTTCTGAGAATAGTTATTGTTATACTTTCGCTGATTTGTCTGGCCTGACAGATTTCTAGACATATGTTCGAGTATGACAAATGAGAACATTTGGGGTCACCAAATGGCGGTGCTACTTGTACAAGGAAACTAATCGAACCTTTCATGAAAAGACTTTCTTTTCGTTACATTATGTATGCAGAGAAGATGTGCGTACATGTAGTGCTCGCCGCTGCGGACGGTGGTAGTATTATGAAATGAATTGTGTGGGTTGCGTGGGACAGGCGAGCGCGCGGCGTGCAGGCGGCGTGCTCGGAGCCGTGCGGCGCGGGGCAGTGGGCGCGCGCGGGCGCGGGCGGCGGGCGCGCGCGCTGCTGCTGGGCGTGCGAGACGTGCGCGCCACTCGCCGTCACGCTGCCGCCGCCGGCGCCCGGCTGCCGCCTCTGTCCGCCGGGACATCGCCCCGACTCGGATCGCATCAGTAAAACAACTAAATCGACGGCTCCTAAGTATATTGAGTCAACTTTAATTCAAAAGAAGTGAAGTTGATTCAGCATACTTAGGAACCGTCGAAGTACGCTGCACATGATGTTAGTCCGACTTTTTATTACGTGTTTATTTCCAAACAACAAGTGGATCTTCAATCAAAGAATCAAATAAAATTTGAGAATCTCGGTCCGGGGTGCGTTGAGTTGCCCATACAAACGTACGTAATACCAATATGTTTTGTGATTAGAGCATATTTTCAGCGTAAATACACTGATGGTCGGATTGTAGCGACGCTACAAATTCGTACAATGGCAAAAAGTAGTACAACGCCATCTATGCCACAACTGAAGAACTAATTTAGAATTTCTTAAAGTTTAATTAGCCCCACACCACATGGCACCTAGGTATATTATTTTAACTGATTTTAATAAATCCGCAGCGTGTTTGCCGTCACCCGTGGAGTGGGGCGGCGGGGGCCGCGGGGCGCGCGTCGTGTCGGCGGCGGCGGGCGCGGCCGGCCTGCTGGCGGTAGTGACGTGCGCCGTCACGTTCTGGCGCCACCGCACCACTCCCGTCGTGAAGTCGGCGTCACGCGAGCTGTGCGCGCTGCTGCTGTGCGCGGCGGCCGTGTGCCACGGCGCGGCGCTGGCGGCCGTGGCGCGCCCGGCCGTGCTGCCGTGCGTGCTGGTGCGGCTGGCGGCGCCCGCGCTGGCCGGCGTGTACGCAGCGGTGCTGGCGCGCACGGTGCGGGTGGCGCGGCTGGTGGCGGCGTGCGAGCGCCGGCCGGCCGCGCGCCCGCGCCTGCTGTCGTCGCGCGCGCAGGTGTGGACGTGGCTGGCGCTGAGCGCGCCGGGTGCGGGCGTGGCGGCGTGGAGTGCGGTGCGCTGGCCGGCGGCACCGCGCCTGCAGCACCCGGGGCGTGCGCGCTCCGTGCTGGCTTGCGGCGGCGAGCTCGCCCCGGCGCAGCTGGCGCCGCTGGTGCCCGCGCTGCTGCTGTTAGGCACGTGCGTGGTGCTGGCGGTGCGCACTCGCCGGCTGCCGCACAACTTCAATGAGACTCGGTTCGTGGGCGCGGCGGCGTACGCCACGTGCGTGATATGGGTGGCGTTCTTACCGCTGTATGCGGTGAGCGCGGCGCGCACTGCCACGCTGTGCGCGTGCGTGTCGCTGTCGGCGGGCGCGTGCGTGGCACTGGCACTGGGACCGCGCGTGTGGGTGTGCGCGTGCCGCCCGGCGCGCAACACTCGCGCGCACTTTCTCACCGCCACCTCCATCCGCTGCCACGTTGGCAAGTACCGGCCGGGGCGGGAGCTGGACGCCGAGGACGAGGCAGCGGGGACGGCGGAGCGGCGCGACGCTGCCTGCCAGACGTCGGCAGCGCGGGCGGGGGAGGCGCGGTGCGCGTCCTCGCAGAGTTGCGCGGCGGCGGGCGCGTGTGCGCGCGTGGTGCGCACGACGCGCGGCGACTCGTCCGACGTGCTGATCGTGCTGCTCCAACACCACCACTCGCTGCCGGACGCGCTGCCGACCGCAGGCAGCTCGCTAGAGCGGCTACACTAATGACTCGTCGATACCGTGTACCTATAGTCCAAATTCAGATAGAATAGGAATAGGACTGAGCTCGCGTCGTCTTAAAAAAATATTATCAATAATTACAAATTGTGTTTCTATTTTAGGTTATTACACTTTTGCGAGCGTAACAATTACAATACGCGGCTCTCTGTATTGAAAAAAAAAAACTTTCTCACGCAGTGAGCAAAATCGCATTTTGCTCACTGATTTCACGCAGCAAAACGTTCATATTAGAGCTGCTTGACGTAAAAATAAATAAATTGTATAATTTATCCGATATACCTACCTACACCATTTTTATTTCAACATTGTTATAGAGAATAATTTTCCAATACAATGCATATGCCATAAGTTAAATGATTTATGTAAACAACATGATATTGATTTATTTCTCACTAGTGTCTTCGGCCAGGAAGTGTTTAAGCCGATTTTTTTTCACTTACTGGTAGTACCTAGTGGCTGTTATATAGTGTGAGCGTGTGATATGTGTTCAGCTGCAGTAAAGTCTTCGTTAGTTATTTTCTTTTCAGTGTTCTGTTTTAGTTTGCTACTGTTATGCCCAGTGAATTCAGTTTTGTTAAGGTTTGTATAAGCGAAGACTTGTAATTGGCTGACAGTCTTTTTTGGAAAAAAAAAAGTTATGTTCTCTTTAGCTGTAAGTCTTCCATGTTTAATAAATAAGCAAATTAACAAATTGATATTTATTTAAGTACAAAATTAAAAAATATATACATATAAAGATTTTTAATATTAGGTAAGCTGTTTATCAATGTCTTGCCTTTGTTTCCTGTTCGTTCTAGCCATTTTACTTCCAAGACTATTGGCACAACATAGTTGAAATTTTAAGAGGCGAGCAGAACGCCCGTGATTTTACCTAGAAATCGGTTTTGAAGGCGAAGGTCACAGGCGTATGTCATGATGGGACGGATCGTGGACGTATTTATGTAGACGCCATTTGTACTTACGTGACAATTTGCTCTTTGTCGTTATCATGAAATGAAGCCTACCCATAGCAAAGGTAGCTCGCGATTGAGCTGCTTCGATATGTGCCCCGAAGAACAAGTGGCTATCGAGAACCATACCTAAGTAAGGGCTTGCTTCTCCCCGGGAACAGGGCTTGCTGTACCTTCATTGTGATCGGACGGGGCTCGGAGCATTAAACGGCAACTTGGAGGAGATAACCGCCTGACTGGAAACCAGCGCTCACATGTTCAACGATGTGGTGGACCCGCTCGATACACGAGTGGTCGGTCCTGAAACCGAATTGCTCGTTGGCAATTAGAAGATCTAATCCATACGATCGGCGTCAATTGTTCTCCCAGGTCAACAACATGCAGAAATGTATCTAACAATGGACCATACAAAGGCTAAGATCCAAAACTTTAACGACAATGTCTGGAACAATAAACTAGCTAAAATCACCAACCCGGCTTCTGACTTATGGAGAATAGTTAAGTCAATTAATTATCAACCTAACACAATTCCCCCTCTATTAACCCGTTGCACGATTGTTTACAAAAATGTAGGGTAACAATGTATGTAAACTTTGCACCCGTCTGCAAAAAAAATGTTTGTTGTGAATGGGCCATGCAGGTCAAATGCTTGCACTGACCTAGACCTTCGGCAAGGAAACGCACTCTAAAACCTTGGATTACGCCGGGACTCCTTAGATGCATTCGAAACAGGGACAAACTACATAGACAGTTCAAGCAATCTCCTAACAATACAACTCTTAGTGTCACTTATAAAAGATACAGGAATTTTTGTGCTAAAACAATAAAAAAAGCAAAGCGGTTGTATGACTCAGAACAATTAAAACAAGCTGGTCAAAATCCCAAAGCACTATGGGACACAATCAGAGACATAACAAACACCTCAAAAATCAGACAAACTTCAATACAGTTACTTTCGCTTGCAGATTCACCGGCTCAATCATGCAACGCTGTTAACACATTTTTCACTGACATAGGCAGTAACCTCGCGAGCAAAATTATAAATGGTCAACAAAGGCCTCAAAATACGTCATCTACATCAAACTCTTTCGTCTTGGACAGTACGGATCATGATGAAATTATCTCTCTAATTCACTCTCTGAGATCAAATGCAGCGACTGGCTGGGATAACATCTCGCCTAAAATACTTAAAAGATACGCCACAACTCTTGCGCCTATTTTGACCCATATCTTCAATTGTTGTCTTCACGCCTCAGTATTTCTAAGTTCTCTAAAACGGGCTATTATTCACCCAATTTTTAAGGGTGGTGATAGCAAATTGGTAAACAATTATCGCCCAATCGCAGTACTTAGTGCATTATCAAAACTACTTGAACGCCTGGTGAATGTTAGGTTAGTTAAATATCTTGAGAAATACAAAATCATCTCTAAACAACAATTTGGTTTCCAAAAACATAGGTCGACCTCAGACGCAGTCCATGAATTAACTTCTTACATAGTCTCCAGCCTTAATGATAGAAAGAAAGTACTCTCAATATTTTTGGATCTTACAAAGGCTTTCGATACCGTCCCAACAACTATACTCTTGCATAAACTTGAAGAAATAGGTGTCCGTGGACTGCAACTGGATTTCTTTGAAAGTTACCTTACAAACCGTACTCAATCCGTAAAAGTAGGTGACCATATTAGTTCTGAACTACCTATCAGCTACGGCGTACCACAAGGTAGCATACTTGGACCAACCTTGTTTTTGATATTTATAAATGACCTTTGCAACTTAAATATCCCAAACTCAAAAATTACTTCATACGCAGACGACACTGCAATCACTTTTGTCGCAGATTCATGGTCAGAACTCTTTAAAAATGGGCTTAAACTCTGCCTTCAAATGGCTTCTGTCTCACACACTCACATTAAATACTGCGAAAACCAAATGTATTACCTTTTCTATTAGTTCAGCTTCACAGCCTAACATTTTAATTCCTCTCAGAGCTCATTCATGTTCCACCAGTCAAGATTCAACTTGTACATGTCCCGTGATTGAAATTGCTGATAAGATTAAATATCTAGGCGTACTGTTAGACAAAACTAAAGTTAGTAGTAAAGTTTCAAACCTCAAGTTGAGGTTCTAACAAGTAGAGTCCGAAAACTCATATATATATTTAAAACTCTCCGTAGTGTTGCCAACCCTACTATAATACGCAGTGTGTACATTGCTCTATGTCGATCAATAATATCGTACTGTATCTGCTGCTGGGGAGGTACTCATCAAACTACCCTAAAGCCTCTTGAAATTGCACATAGGGCCATCCTTAAAGTTGCCACGTTTCGTCCAATATTATACCCAACCACAGAGTTATACAAAAATGGTAGGGTACTTAACGTACGACAACTGTTTATCTTGAACACGGTCTTATTGCAACATCGCAAAACTCCCTACACGCCTGTCTCCAAACGACGTAAAGATTTAATCTGTACGCTGCCTTCAGCAAAATTTAAATTTACAAAAAGATTTCTTGACTATTTGGGCCCATCTCTTTATAACAAAATTAACAAAAGTGTTTATATATATGACCTTCCCTATAATAAATGTAAAACAGTGATCTGTCATTTCTTACTTGAAAAAACTTACGAGGAAACTGAAAATTACTTGTGAACAGGGCCCTAGAGTGGGGCATCACCCTCTCACGTACGCACACACACAATCACACGGACACAAACACAACACACACACACCACACACAAACACACACACACACACACACACACCACACACAACACAACATACCATAACATACCTACATGCTACCACACATCACACGCACTCTTATACATAAGAACACACCCACTATTAAATCAGTTACCTGTCATATAATGCTGTAGTACTTATCATACGAACAACTATGTTATGTACTTAGAACATAATTCAAATGTGAACTCCATTTTGGGGGATGGCAACTGCGCTTCCTTAACACAGGCTATTAAGAAATAGCCTGTGTTTTCCTTGCTAGGCTAAGAAGCCTAGCAAGGAAAACAGAATGGCATCCATTACTGTAGTAAAAAGATTTAATGTAATTTCTCTATGTCCTAGAAGTTAAGTAAAATGTACTACAAATCGTTTTTTGAAATAAATTTATTATTATTTCCTTTATTCAATTCGTATCTTAAAATTACATTTTTAAATATTTCTTAAAAAATAAATAAAAAAAAAACATTTAAAAATATAAAAATAGGTTTTATTACTGATATATACACAGATTGAGTGGACTTGTCCATCCACTCAATCTGTGTGGTGCTTTCTCAAAAAACCATTTTTAAACTGCATAGTCCTCATGTAAGTTGACCAAGATTTTTGTCTGGACCTTAAAAGAGACTATTTTGGTCGTTTCGGCTGTTTCTGCTCAGAGTAGTCGGGTACGAAACACCGGCCTCAGCTAGTTTAAAGAAATAAAGTCGTACTCTTGCACCGACAGTTCTGTACAATCTTGCAACATCAACGGGCAAATTGTTAGGGCCACAGAATTAAGTATATTTAATTTCAACTCGATACCTCCCTGCGTTCCCGAGATAAAAGGTCTTAACAGACAGACAACGAAGTGATCCTATGAGGATGCCGTTTTCTTCTTCTTGAAGTACGGAACCCTAAAACGACATGTAAAAGTGTTTGTTTAGTGTTCTTGCAAAATAAACATCATTTATTTATCATAATTGTGCCCTTTTTTGAAATTGGTTAAAATAACAACAATTCACCAAATGATGTTTGTGTCACGTAAATAGTATGGCGTCTCATACGCGTCTTGTCCCGAAATAGCCGACGAATCGGGTCGACGACGACGGCGCGCGTCGCCGCCGCCGCCGCCCGTGCTCACTGTGCTCAGTAGCGGCGCGTCTCCAGCGCCGCGAGTGTGCCATGCGGACACGAGCCAGTGCGGTGTGGGCGCTGCTGGCGCTGCTGCTGGCGCGCGCCGCAGCGCAGGATCTCGTCATAGGTCAGTAGGCCAGTCAAGTACTCTGTGACATCACACGATCACAGAGGTGTTGTGTTGACGACCACAAGTTCGTTGAATATTTTTCTAGTACATTCTGTGTGTTGACAGGTTTCTGAGCATCGCTGTGGGCTCATCTAGTAGGCTACTGGTTGTACGTAATGTTTAGCGTCGTTCCGTGCGGGGGTGTGTGTGCTGTGCTGTGTAGTACCTAAGTTTCGTGCGGTGTGCGCAGGCGTGGTGGAGCAGCCCATGCGCGCGCTGCAGCTGGCGGCGGCGGTGGACGCGGCGCTGAACGCGTCGGGCGCCGCCGTCGTGGCGCCACTGGAGCCCGACGAGCCGCTGGCGCCGCCGGCCGCCGTCTGCGCTCAGGTACCCGGCAACCAGCTGTGTGTGAGCGTACGCGCTAGCGCCGCCCTCGTATTTATTTATTTAAGTATTTAACACTTCAAGCACAAAGTACAGAGGCGGACTTAATGCCACAGGCATTTTCTACCAGTCAACCTTACGGTGATGCAGAGACAAACAGTGGTAGGAGTAAAACAAAAAAAAAATATTATACTAAATAGATAGGTATATAAAATACTATAAATATAAAACAAAATACTATAAATAAGTATGTATCAAAGAAAGATACACTAAATAAAAATACAAATATCTAATGGGGAAAACATTAACGATGTGATGATACTGCCGACTTTTTCCGAAGAAACTCACGAACTTTATGTTTAAAAGATAAACGGTTGGTTGCCATCCTGATTTCCTGGGGAAGCGCATTCCATAACGAAATAGACTGGACGAAGAATGATCGGTGAATGAAGTCAGTGCGGTGAGAGGGACAATGAAGAATACGGTTCTCCGATGACCGCAGACTCCTATTTTGGTTGGCACAAAAGTGGGGAGCAAAGTAACTAGGGGATGTAGGAGAAACAAGAAAAGGAAACCAGATAGTTAATGCTCTTAGCTCCCTACGCTGACGTATGGGCAACCACTTAAGAAGAGACCGGTGCTCAGAAACGTGATCATATTTACGCAAATTGAAAACAAATCGAATGCAGTTACTTAGAAGACGGTTAAGTTTATCGAGGAGTTCTGCATTCATTCGTATTATGTTAAGCATTGCTTTAGTCCGGTCTAAGTTCCGTGCCCAAACGGTACTGATGAATAATTATAATGCAAGCAATAAACGGGAGTAATAGAGCCGTATTGTATGTTTTATATCAAAAAGCAGCCATGCTACAAATCATACTATATCACGTATAACAAATGATCACGCCGCGCCGGGAACTATTCACAACATAACCTTTCAGCGCAAGTCCGACCGGCGGCGTTGTTGTGTGTTGCAGGCGGCGGGCAGTGAGGAGAGCAGCGCGGCGGTGGCGGCGCTGGGCGGCGGCGACGCGCGCGCGGCGCGGCTGGCGGCGGCGGGCGCAGCGCGCGCGGCGCTGCCGCTGCTGCTGGTGGAGCCCGCGCTCGCCGACGCGTCCTGGGAGGCGCTGGAGCTGTACCCGCACCCGCAGGTGCTGGCGCAGGCGTGCGCGGAGCTGTGCCAGGCTAAGGGCTGGCAGCGCGCCGTGCTGCTGCACGAGGGCGACGCGCGAGGCGCCGCGCTGCTTACGGCCAGCACGACGCCGCTCGCCCTACTGGCGCGCCAGCTGCCGCCCAGCCATGAGGACGCGCTACTGAGGTCGCACACACCACCACGCGCGTATGTTCTCACGATCCGGGCTTATGCATGCTACTGGTAAGGTTGTGTGTGCAGGAACTTGCTGCTGGTGCTGAAGAAGTCTGGTTTGACGAAGTTTATCGTGTGGTGCTCGGCGGAGTGCAGCGTGCGCGTGTTGGACGCGGCGCAGCGCGTGGGGCTACTGGCCGAGAAGCACTCCTACATCATGCTGTCGCTGGACTTGCACACGCAGCCCCTGCACGACTACAGCCACGGTGGCGCCAACGTCACCGGTGAGTAACTCTCCCCCTCCCCCCACACCACCACCGCGTCACCTCCCACACGCTAACTGGTGTTGTGTCGACAGCGTTCCGACTCTTCGACCCCGCGTCTCCCGAGGTGGTGGAGGTGATGAGTCAGTGGCGCAGGATGTATACGGAGCGTCTCAGAGTGGCGCAGAGCGTGCAGGATGGTGAGGAGCCAGCGGAACCGGCAGAGGTGGCGGCCATAGTAGCGGCGCCGCCCACTGCACTGCTGCTGGCCCACCTGGGCACGGGGCTGGTGGCGGAGGCCTGGCGCCGCCTGCAGCTGCCGCCCGCCGCGCCCGCCGACTGCGGCGCGGGCACCGGCGCCTTCCACGCCGACACGCTGCTAAACTACCTGCGGTCGGCAAGTACCCGCCGCTCATAGCAATATTAAAAGCAGCTTCTTTCTGATATCTATGCTGCCGCTCGGCACCCGCTGCAGCGGCTAGCAGGCAAACGTTATACAACCTGCTCGTACGGATGCAGGAGGAGTGGAACAGCGAGGACGGCGCCGGGCGGCTGGTGGGCGGCGCCATCACTTGGGAGGTGGAGGGCGGGCGGCGCGAAGTGCAGCTGGAGGTGGCAGAGCTGGCGCGGGGCGGGCGGCTGGAGCGCGTGGGGCTGTGGGCGCCGCGCGCGGGGCTGTCCTGGCAGCGGCACGACCCGCCCGCCGACACGCCGCCGCCCGAGTCCATGACCAACCGCACCTTCACCGTGCTCATCGCCGAGGTCCGCGCCCCGCTCAGCTCCAGGGAACACTTCCGCCAAGCCCAACTGATGACTATAATATTTAGCACATTCATGCTTTTGTTTCAGAACAAACCGTATGTGATGATGCAAGAATCTATGAACCGTTTGTCTGGGAATGATCGCTATGAAGGTATTTACAATTTCACGTGAAATTTTTAATTGAAACTATAGCGACCCGCCCCAGTTTCGCACGGGTACAATTTTCTACCAACAGCCACCAATGGAGCTCAATACTACCCTATCATTTAAGCTCATTCACAGAATTGAGTTGAAATCTAAATGCTTACATTGTTTTCATAATGGGTACTCACGATCTGAGACCGTCATTCAAATACTAGATAGAATATATATTTTTCATTTCAATGGTTTTCAATTTATTATAAATATTCTGCATAATAATATTCCGCCTTGCGCAATATGTGCATGATAGTGCGTCAGAGCAGAGCCAGAGTCAGAACACTGATTATGGCGCCCGCGCTACGCCCGCCGCCGCCGCGCCACTAACTCGTTGTTATAACCGGTTCCCATTCTGTCCCGAATGATCTTGACCTCCGAGTTTGTTTCGGGGCTTGTGCTATTTCTATATTTAATTTTTAACCACTTAACAAAATACAATATAATTTGTAATACGAATCGGTGATCGGCGTCGCGCATGTCTGATGCAGGGTTCTGCATCGAGCTGATCGAGAAACTGGCGCACCAGTTGCAATTCAACTACACGTTCGTGGAGCAGGATGGCGACTACGGCACGCGCGACAACGTCACCGGCAAGTGGTCCGGCATGCTGGGCCGCCTCATCGAGGACAAGGTGAGTGCCAGTGTGCCGGTTGTCCAGCGTCAGTACCACACGAGAGTAAAGCGCCGATCCTCTCTGTCCGCAGAACATCGACTTCGCGATTACGGACCTGACCATAACGGCGGAGCGCGAGCGAGCGGTTGACTTCACCACGCCCTTCATGAACCTCGGCATCAGCATCCTGTTCCGCACGCCCAAGCAGCCCGAGCCCAAGCTCTTCGCCTTCCTGCTGCCCTTCTCCAACGGCGTAAGCGTAAACCAATAGGATAACAGTGGGACAAGTCGGTGGCTACTGATCACGTGATGGTAGCTTACCGGAATGTACAGTTCGTCTGGCCCTACTTTGAGTGTTGGACTAAGACACATGGCCGCATGGGTTTCTAAAGTACCTACTTTTTATTCTGTTATTAAATTTCTTCACAAGTGTATTGAAATACTTCGTTTGATTGACGTGAGTGTTTTCAGTGCTGTTTTCGGCTCTATTACACCCCCAGCGGCTGCGGCTCTGGCGTTACATCCGCCTCGGTCGCAATGAGGAGTCGCAAGTTTCCTCACTTGAATCACAACTATTACTTTATTCTATTGCTGTTACATACTATTGCTATTGTATAAAAGTGGTTTGCACAATGGTGGGCAGGTATGGCTGTGCCTGGGCTTCGCGTACCTGGGCACGTCGCTGGTGCTGTACGTGGTGGGGCGGCTGTGCCACGAGGAGTGGCAAAACCCCTACCCCTGCATCGAGGACCCGCCCGCGCTCGAGAACCAGTTCACGCTCTCCAACGCGCTGTGGTTCAACCTGGGAGCCGTACTGCTGCAAGGCTCCGAGATCGCGCCAGTGTGAGTACCTATACTGAAACACGTCTTCTTAAAAAACCGCGAACCAATAATTATGAAACAATCAGTTCTTAAGTTAGCAAATGTAGTTACTACTGACACGAACATAACATCATGTTGCACAAATCTAGATTGAGCCTTTTTATTTGATGCCTAACATTCGGCACCTTTCAAATATTTTGATATTTGTTATTTTGACTTTATACATAATTATAGGTACTCTTGAGGTCGCCATATTGAATTTAGTATGATGGCACATAAAATGCCTATAAAAAACTATCGGATACAATAAAACTTATCTCAGTGCAATCATGATTAGGTTGATGATTGATATATAATTCATGGTAAAAAAACACAAACATTCTGGCTGAAATGATAACCGCCGCCAGAGTTGGATAGTCACAGCCTAGTCTGCGCGCTGTGCGATGTGTGTGCGATCGTGACCGAGGCGTGTGTCCGCAGCGCGTACAGCACGCGCGCCGTAGCCAGCGTGTGGTGGCTGTTCGCGCTGGTCATCACCAGCTCCTACACGGCCAACCTGGCGACGCTGCTGGCCAAGAAGTCCTCCGACCAGGTCATCAGCAACGTGCAGGACTTGGCTGACAACCAACTCGGCATCGAATACGGGGCGAAGATCAAAGGCTCCACCTATAACTTCTTCGAGGTACATATTGTTATTATGTTGCACGCCCTGGCCGTACGCTGGCCGTACGCTGGCAGTACGCTGGCAGTACGCTGGCCGTACGCTGGCCGTACGCTGCCGCTGACCGCTGCCACACACAATATTTTTACAACCGTCGTAGGTTTAATGTTTCGAACGAATCCAAGGATTCCACGACCATTTCCACGTCCAGTTGTAGTTTCTGTTATTTCCACCTAAAACGAATACCGTTGGCGTAAATCGGAGGGCACGGCAGTGCCCCCGCAAGTCGAGCGCAAAGCAAACACTGCCGTACTATCCTTTTCTTGAACCATATGAAGTCGAGCGCAAAGCAAACACTGCCGTACTATCCTTTTCTTGAACCATTTCGCCGCATTTTCAGACCCCTATTTTAGAACCTCTGGATAAGACCAGAACGCAGAAATTTTCGTCATCCAGTAAGCTATAATCACATACTTAAAACCCAAAATTTCAAGTCTGTAGGTCATTTAGTTCCGAAGTTAAGCGAAAGCAAAGTTTCGCACTTATGACACTCATTCACTCATGATCATCAAAATAGAACTAGTACTTCCCATTAACTGAGAGAGCTGAAATTTGGTACAGAGCTAGGGTTTAATGGCCACATAAAGGGAAAACTATAAAAACTAGGATAATCGAAGATCTGGAGTACCTGGTGACCCTGATTAGAAAACACAAGAGCCCAACCAAACTATTAGACATCGACATACTGCCTTTACAAAAAATATTCAACTTGGTGGGCCGCTTCATTTGATGTCAAAAATCGAAGGTCTGAAGTATCTGATGAAGAACCTTCAGCTGGTCTCAGCTGTATTAGAGATATGGTAATGCCCCCTTTTACTATTGGTACATAAAATCGACTGGCATTGCAAAAATCCAGCGTAGTGGGACACATTTTCTAATTTAATCTCGCCTATAGCGTCCCACAGCTGGGCGAATGCCTTCCCTTTTGCTTTTAATAAGCATATAATTAAAATTAAAGGAAAACTCTGGATAAGACTATGTAGCGAAGCTACTTATTGTTATATTTAATATAGTATAGTTATTTAGTTAGATTTAAAAAATTATTTAACTTAAAACCTAATCGTAGCTTAACGCTTTTAGATTATATAAATTTCAATATTATTGTTCAAATTAAATATTAAGACAACTGTACACACATATTATTTTGTTAGTGCATATTTTTTATGACTGGCTTTTATACTTATACTGACAAGTTTACAAGAAGAAATAGTCGAACGATTCATTTTATTCTACTCGAACATTACACAAATTAAATAAACAAATCACACTAAAATATTAATTTCACTAAAAATTTGGTCAAAATATGCATTTGCATTGGACTAAGAGTAGCGGTGATACCCGCATACGTCGCTAGATGGCGCTGACTGTATTTTAAAACGCGCTTACGCTTACGTTATGTTCGCGCTTGCTCGTACTGACTGTTTTCGCGCTGTGATTAGAAAGAAAGTTGGGTCACTTATGAGGAGGGTGCGGGGGAGTCACAACAGTATCCTGAAGACTATAGCTGAAGATGTGCGTGCTCCTGTGTTGAGGCATTTCGTTCGTCTGATGATCGATTAGAGAGGTACGTATCTCTCTATCGGTTATCTGGATTGGGCGGGTTGTCTCAGCGCAGGGGTCATTATGAGTGTTTGTTGTTTGCCTTTTATATTTGTGTTACTAACAATAGTTTTTAAGTCAGTATGTATACTAACCATTGGATCAAGATGTCCGTAAAATAAATAAATTGAATTGAATTGAATTTGTTTGTTTTTCCGATAACCTTATACAACATTATTTTTAGTATATGCGAAACCTGAATTATAGTTTGTTCAGAATAAGCAATTGAATCGATTCCAATCATTTTTACACCATGTTATATTTTTTCCCAAAAATATTTAAAAAAGTTTATAATATGGACACCATGCGACACTAAGTAGGTAGTAGGCAAAAAAATGCACGCGCAGTCAGTCGCCCGGCTAATACGAGTTGATGCACACGTCACGTCACACCCCGTTCCCTAAAATACGCGATCCCGCGCGTGATATCGAATAACGAATAATCATGTCATTTGCCTACACAAACGTCCAGTACACGGAAATGGTGCGAACATTAGCAGTTTGTGGTGATAATGTTTCACTGCCAGTGCAGCGGTACCGGGAGCAGTTCGGCATCAGAGTGTCGTGGAACACGATGCTTGCAGCTACACAGAGATGCAGGGACTACGGTAGCTTTCGTGTATTATTGTAAATAAGTGAATTATTGTAAATAATGATGATTAACATTTTTAAACACGCCAAAATATTTTATTGTAGAAAGTTATTATGTACCTACAGTCAGCTGTGTCAACATGTCAATGCGATTTTTAACTTTAAGTGGTTGGCATAAGGAGCAACAAATCGCATCGACTAAATGTTATCACTTACGGCTGCATTTACGAATAAAGTACATAATAATATGTACCTACACTTGACCATTACGACAGTCCAAAGCCTGCAAGGCAGTGTGATGGAAAATGTTATCACCAGTTAATTACAATACAAACTGAGAAATTATTATTATCAATGAACCGTGCGCCGTTGGTGACAGTGAATTTGTACGGATATCCAGGTAACATAACAAGCTTATAGTTTTATAACTTCGTGGTTTTTCATGACACAGTTTTGAAATTTTGTACATAGATTCTTTATATAAAAATACTGGACAGGTGTTTCGGCTTTCGCATAAACTATAAATAATGTTGTATGGCGAAGTGGCAACCGGCCGCGTTACAGTCGTTTGCGGCATTCTTCTACTGCACTTGAAAACTTTTGCTAGGGATTAGGAGGGATTATTTGCAGCAAATAAATAAAGTTAATCAATATGTCCACGTTTCTACAAAAAGAAGTGAAATCCCACCAAAAACATTCTGTAAAAAACTAGGCAAGTCTCGATGGAGCTGTTTGTTTATCTCTAAAAAGTAATGAAACCTAGACAAAGTCGTGCCAAGTCTAAGGTTCCTTACAGAGATTTCTTTATCATTATAGTTAATGTTGTGTGACTTGGCCGTAAAACATTCTTTGTATTATGTATTAGTATTCTATGTAGTGGGTACAAGTCAATTTTATTACACGTGATGTTATATCTGTTTTATTTACCTATGTTTGTTAACCCCGTACTGGTATTGGTAATTGAATGTTTTTGGTGGGATTTGTCTTTACAGCTTTCCTTATTTATAATATCTATGTACATTATTTACAAACTCCAAATAATAAAAATATTTACAACTATGAATTAAGTTTCGCTGTGGTTTGTGATTGCAGCACTCGCAGAGCGAGCTGTACCAGCGGATGTTCCAGCACATGCGCACGCGCAAGATGCCCACTTCCAACGCGGAGGGCATCGCCAAGTAAACTTCAATTAATAATTTATTAAGTCACATGCGCGGCACACCGTACACCACACACCGCACATCACACACCGCACACCACACACCGCACACCACACACCGCACACCACACACCACACACCACACACCGCACACCACACACCGCACACCACACACCGCACATCACACACCGCACACCACACACCGCACATCACACACCGCACACCACACACCGCACACCACACACCACACACCGCACACCACACACCGCACACCACACACCGCACACCACACACCACACACCGCACACCACACACCGCACACCACACACCGCACACCACACACCGCACACCACACACCGCACACCACACACCGCACACCACACACCGCACACCACACACCGCACATCACACACCGCACACCATACACGACTCACCATTGCCTAACTTCAAACCAGCGTGCAGCGCACGTTGGGATACACGTACATAAATACCTTACGAGTGTATACTAAGTTAGTAAATCGACTGATTGCAGAGTGGAGGGCGGGAAGTACGCGTTCTTGATGGAATCGACCACCATCGACTACGAGACGGAGCGCAACTGTGGCGTCACTAGGGTGAGTGTCGCGCGGTCACACGCGAGCACGCGTGAGCACACGCGAGCACACACTCACGGCCTTCCCTCCCACAGGTGGGGTCGCTGCTCGACAGTAAGGGCTACGGCATCGCCATGAAGAAGAGTAAGTGCTCGCTCAGCGACAGGTTATTGTTGATCATGCGCAATGAGCACATTGTTCATGTTTGCTTGTGCAGACTCGCAGTACCGGCAAGCCCTGAACCTGGGCCTGCTGAACCTGCAGGAGGCGGGCACGCTGCGCGAGATGCAGCACACGTGGTGGAAGGAGAAGCACGGCGGCGGCGCCTGCAAGGTACGCGATCACACCAGCTGCAGCGGCACTGCGCGCGCTCCGACCGCATCATACGAATACACTAATATAAATCTAATTCATTTGTACACCAAAAGTACAACAAAATTACTTATAATTATGTTTATAATAATTATGTTCATATTTAAACTAAGCCTTTTAAACAAACAACTTTCAATATTTTGAAAAGTAAAATAGTTTTAAAGAGTTAAATCACTGTAATGGAATTAAGAGTACTTTAATTCCATTTCAGTGATTTAACGTTAATAGTGTTGGTTTTGAGGTGAAGGCTACAATTAATACGTGACCGCGACCCGCGGGTTACATAAATATAACTTAGATAATGGGAGCGAAGTAGAAACTATTTTCAACCGACTTCAAAAAAGGAGGAGGTTCTATGTTCGACCGTTTTTTCTATGTATGTTCATCGATTACTCCGCCAACGGATTTTCATAATTCTTTTTTTTTGTTCGAAAGGTTATATTTCCAGGTGGTCCCATATTAATTTTCTTTATATTGCTTAGGTAGTTTATGAGTTATCTTCTATAATACATATTTTTTTCTCTAAGTCTATGTCGATGAATTGCTAATCTTTCAGTAACAATGGAAAATGAATACTCGATAAAAAATAAAACCGACTTCCAAAAAATAATTTAGTTGGAAAATAACTTTACTTCCGTAAGTCGGTGGCAAAAAAGTCAACGAAACCAACAAAAGTCACCGACTTCCGGAACTAAAGTTGTTTTCCACTTCTTAGGTGTTTTATTGAAAGTCGGTTTTATTTTTTTGTAACAATGGAAAATTAATGCTTGATAAAAAAATATGTGATATATTATCATGCCACAAAAATCATCTTATCAATCTTAAAAATAAAGAAAATACAAAAAAAAACTGAAAAGTGGTAAATTACTTTAATTCTGGAAGTCGGTGACTTTTGTCTGTTTCGTGACTTCCGGAAGTAAAGTTATTTTCCAGTTTTTAGTGTTTTTTTGGATGTAAAGTTTTACAAGCTGCTACTGCAGAGAGATGTTTTCGAGTGTCGTTTGTATTCGTTGGAACCGACTCGAGTACCAGCGCCGCCGCCGCCTTACCGCTGCATCAGCTGCTCGCACGTGTCGCAGGTGGACGACGAGCACGAGAGCGAGGAGCTGTCTATGCGGAACTTCCTGGGGCTGTGGCTGGTGCTGGTGGTGGGCTGCGCGCTGGGCATCGTGCTGTCGTGCTGTGACCTGGCGTGGGCGGCGGCGAGGCGCGCGCGGGCCCAGGGCGGCCGCTTCCACAGGCACTTCTGGTCGGAGCTGCGCTTCGTGTTCCGCTTCGAGCAGTCCGTCAAGCCTCTACAGGTGCGTTTTCATTCAGCTCGAGTAGCTCCACGAGCTCGAGGGCCTCATGTGTGCCGCTCGTGCTTGCAGGGCCCGCTGAGCGGCTCGTCCAGCGAGTCGGCGGACACGGCGCGCTCGGCGGACGACGCGGGCGAGGCGCGCGCGCTGCCCGGCGAGGCGGGCGAGGCCGGCGAGGCGGACGAGGCGGGCTCGCTGGAGGGCGAGGCGCGCGCTCGCTCGGGCTCGGGCGCGGCGGCGGCGGGCCCGCGCCGGCGCCGCTCGTCCATGCACGCCGCCAGCCTGCGCCTCGCGCGCCACACCAACCGGGACTCGGCCACGCCCGCGCGACGCTTACCCTAGCTGCATGTTGCATGCCGCGCACTTCATGTCCGGATCATTTGGTTTCATGTAGATCTCATAACAAACAACCAACCTATCACGTATCTATGTATATTTAGAACATAATATACTTCATCTTTATAAACAAAATATACTTTTCCTTTAACTGTTACAGTAACTGTGCCCGCGGAACAATATGGACCGGTATGGTCAACTTCTAACATTCTCTGCAACACAGTAAACTGACCAACCATACATTTTAACTGACTTCAAAACAAGCAGGAGGTTCTCATTTCGATTGTATTTTTAACTATGTTTGTAACACGTTTGTATATTTTAAAATCGAAAGGAGTCTCGATATAATATATATAACGAAGATTGTTCACCCATTGGGGGTAATACGTCATTGAAATTCATGTTCGACATGGTGTAGGAATAAACTTCTTAACACTTATTACAACCCTCTATTTATTCACTGCAGTTAATAAAATAACAAAATATCAAATGATCAATCCGATGTATATCGATTAAGCCACGGAAACGCGGTAAGTTCGGTACAGGCTGGTAAAACGACCTCTCACGCTCGTGTCCATTCAAAAAGTAACGTCTCTCCAATCCAATTTCCCTAATGCTCAAAAATTTATGACAACTGACAGCTATCAAACCAGACTTGTCACGCCTTGTACCGACCTCACCCAAGAGCGCACTGCTTGACGTTTCCGAACAAAAGATAATAGATGGCGTTGTTCTAAAATAACGATGTCAATAATTGTGCCTCTTTGTTGATTCTGCGACATATACATAATTATGTTTTTGACGTGATGGCTTGCCTTTCATGCATGAAGTTGTGGGTTCAAATCCGGTCAAATATCAATGTGACTTTTTCAATTCATAATTATGTACTTTGTAAAGTTTATCTAAGACATCACAGGCATCGGTGAAGGAAAACATCGTGACGAAACCTCGACGACTTATTATAATTAATATAAATGTGAAATCGCCAACCCATCTTGAGCAAGCGTGGTGATCGCTGCTCCCGCCTTCTCTGTATGAGGAGAAGTCTTTACCGTCCCACTGCTGCCACTAATAATGTAAGTAGTGATATATTATATGATATATTTTTTTAATTTTTCACACTAATATATTATACAATTCCTAATTCTCTTAAGATAATGAATATTAATTTATTTAAGAGAGATCTTAAGAAACTGCTCATTTGTAAAGGATATTATTTGAGGCCCACCAGACACGACACCCGTCTGGTCGGAGGATCCTCCCTTTTCCATAGAGGATGGAGAACTTTATACCCTGTTCTTCATGCCTCTAAACTGTCAAGCAAGTATTTTCAAGTTTTAACGACGCGACGTGTATATATATTCAATGTTTATAAAAGCAGTCTTATCTAATTCATCAAGTGTATTTAAGTTACTATCCATTTTTGCATGGAACATCTAATAAACATAACTCATGCTGTAATATTGCCAAAGCCTTTATTTCAATTAGACCATTAGGTACAGGCACTTATAATTGACAAAAACCAAATGATGAAGTTACAGTCCCGGTGACAAGACATAATATCTTGTGAATATATTGTAGTTGCCCATTTCAAAGCGTTAATCTCTATAGAGACGAATGTACCTGAAACTCCATGGACGCTCTTTTAAATAATAAGTAATTCTGCTTTCACTCTCTTTTTAAATATTTCTTAAAAAACATAAAAACAAACATTTAAAAATATATAAATAGTGGTCCACTGGTATCGGGAACAGGGTCCAAGCTACCGGTGGTTAGGGCTCCAGAGACAGGAACCTCCTCGCAATGCGGGCCGTATCGACGAGTGCTGCCTTCTGAATCAAGCCCTAGATCCAACCGCCTAAGGAGAGCTTCGACAGATGGTCGTCGAGGCTCTTGGAAAACAAGCCATTGGCCGTTACAACAATCGGCACAATGATAGCTGAGTTCACATTCCACATGTCGACAACTTCGTGTGCCAAGTCGAGATATTTTAGTTGTTTCTCTTTCTCAGCTCTCTCAGCACTTGAATCAAAATGTAATCATAATCATTTATTTATTTGTAAGACATAGGTAGTTACATTAATAGGATGTTCTAAGTAAATTGAAAATATTTATTTCAGACCAGGCACATAAAGTTACAAGTCCATATAATAATAAAATAATACTTATGTTAGTAGAAGAAACTTAAAAACTAGTTAGTAAAATTTAAAACAATCAAGATGCTGAACATGCATGAGCGACCACTGCCTCAAAAATTGACTGTCCACTCTGTCCGACAACACACTCAGAAGCCTGTGCTACCCTTTAGCCGAGACCACAGGGAGGCCGTCCTTTTGCGAAGCACCGCCTGGAAGCCATCCGTGCTGTACTCGGAAACATGCCGGAGGCACTGCACCGCCAGCGGAGCCCCAACATACCCCTGAACGCGTTGTTATATTGGACGCACAAAGCATTGTAGGCTTTTTTATTGTAACTGCTCCACAGGTTGCACGTGTATAACGTTTGGCAGTAGCTTTTAAATAGTGTGACCTTAACGTCACGCGAACCTGCGAGAAAGCATGTTACCCCTTACCGACAATGCCCTGCGCTCCCTATCCATGTCCATAATTATCATCAGCTAGACTCTCATTGACCCAGTGACCCAAGTACCTAAATTTGGTTACTTGCTGTAGTATGGTACCACTCAGTGCGATTGGAGGAACAGAGTAAGTTTTACTCCCAGCCTTAAATACTAGCAGCTCACTCTTTTTGTCTGAGAGTGTCATGTGTGTACAATAAAAGCAAAGTGTACTATTATGAAATTAATTAATAACACCCACCATGTATGGTAAATGATGAAAAACCGGCCAAGAGCGTGTCGGGCCACGCTCAGTGTAGGGTTCCGTAGTTTCCCGTCCGTCACAATAAGTTTTCCCACTTATGAGTTTAAAGGTGGAGGAGGAAATTATTTTGTACAACTTTTTGTCTTTTTTCTACAAAAACTGTTGTGTCAATCAAGTTCAAAATGATTTTCCTAGAAAGTCCTTATAAAGTTCTACTTTTCAGATTTTTTTCATATTTTCTAAACTTATGGTTCAAAAGTTAGAGGGGGGACACATTGTTTTTTACTTTTGGAGCGATTATTTCCGAAATTATAGACATTATCAAAAAATGATTTTAGTAAACCCCTATTCATTTTTAAATACCTTTCCAACAATATATCACACGTTAGGGTTGAAATTAAAAAAAAAAACACTTCCCACTTTACATATAGGGTGGCTACCCTAATAAAACATTTTTTTCCAAATTTTATTTTACCACTTTGTCGGCGTAATTGATATACATATTGGTACCACATTTCAGCTTTCTAGTGCTAACGGTCACAGAGATTAAGCGAGGACGGACGGACGGATAGACAGACATGGCGAAACTATAAGGGTTCCTAGTTGACTACGGAACCCTAAAAACGTGAACGTGAACGCGGTACGTAGGTACATTAATTAATATAATGTACCTACGTTTCTATACATTTGCAAGTATCCCTTACCAATAAATTACTATGAGTATGAATAATAAAAAAAAAAAAAAAAAAATATGTCAATGTTTGTATTATTAGATTTAATGTGTCTAAGCAGACTGGAAATATAAATGATGACTAATTAAAATGTATCGCTGTTCTCTATTATTCTAAATAAATATTTATACCGAACAGCATCACAGAATGCAATCTCAAGAGACGAGGACGGAAAATACTAAAACCCAATTTCCGGTATCGAGTGTGAACTCGGCCCTGACGACTGGCGCCGCGCCGCACCGCGCATGCGTCCGGGAGCGCGCCGACATTGACACCACTGCCACAGATTACACGCTGCACAAGAGCAGCCGCGTCCCTCATCCAGCGCTCGCACACATCAGCACCTCGCCTGACACGGAGATTACCGGGGAGAGGCAGGATGGCGATGGATGGCGCTCGGGGACCACGCGACCTTGGGCTCGTGCATGTGTGCGCGCGGTGCGACGGGCGCGGGGAGTGCAGCCGGGGCCGGGGTGCGCGCGCAGGCAGCGCGGCGCATGCGCGGCGCTATCGAGCGGCGGCGGCGGTAGCGCTGCGGCTCAGTCCGCCGCCGCCGCCGCCGCGCCATGGAGCCGCCGCAGGAAGCTCCGCCGGCCGCCGCGCCGGGCGCGCGCCCGCTCGTCAACCCCGACGAGTACGGCGAGGTGGACACCTCCAGGTGCGCTCAGCCCAGACCCTACTCCCCGCGTGCTAGATATCATACGTCCAACCGATTCCCTAGTTTTTACGTAACGCAATGTTTCCCTCTGCACGGTTTTAAGTACTAACACTATCAAGCAGTTTTGTGGGCAATTAACCTAGATATGCAAAAACATGTATTTCATCAATGACGCTAACATTTAGAATATGAGTTGAGTTAGTAATTTAGAAGGACACAAATATAAGTAACAAGAAGCACAATCAGTTGTGGCTGCCTGCGGGAATGACAAGTGGCTGATGTAGGAGCCCCGTTGATGTTGATGTTGAGCCCCCGGAGCCCTGGGGCTGAGCTGGTCGCGGTGACACTCCGTGTCGGCCGCACTCGGGGCGGGGCGCCGCCGCCGCGCTCGCCGGACCGCTACACTTTTTGCCTTTTCTTATTTGTCACGTACATACCTAACATCTTAATTTAAACTAAATCGGACATATTCGATAACAATTCATATTTACAATCTTAGATCGAGTTAATGAAAAGATTGGCTACGACTGGGTAACAAAGTGTTACACCGCTACATCTGATGCTTCATACAATTTGGGCTGAGCGACGTGTCTAGTGAGCCGTCTCCTGCCCTCCTGCCCTCCTGCCAGCCCACACAAGCACACACTCATACAATACATAAGCGGATTACAAGTCGCGATGCTCTGCTCTTGAACTAAGCCTCAATGACGTCTGTTTACTTCATGAGTATACAAGGTGTTGCTGGTGTTCCATGATAAGCGCTACACCTCCAGCCTGGTGTCTCAGACCATGAAACTGCACAACTTTTGTTCTAAAGATGTCTTTAAATTTACAAAAAATAAATAAAAATAAAGGTGCTGTGGTTCAGTAACATGATTTGAGACACCCCACAGACAGATGCTGCATTTATTACCAATTAACAAAGTACGTCGGTACTATTGATGTATAAAGCACAGTGTGTCTTACAAGATACTGGTGCATGTATAGCCGCTGCTTATTCATTTCACAATACGTTTTCGGTCATTCACCAGCACCACGTACCGTGAATGAACACAGTAAGGTTTGCATAATACATACTTTCAAACTGATTTTATAAACTATATAATTTACAACCATTGTAAGTTTGGATATCAGGGTGGGGTTGTAGGGGTATATAGTTTCAGTTTATGACAAGCTACACAACCGGAGCCGCGGCCGAAAGATTATAAAGATGCCTGACAGAATTATGGGCACACAAACAGGCATGGGTTAACAGTGAATTAGATTCACAGAATTACCTTGGTGCATGTATGGTAACGCTGAGCGGACAGTAGCGACTGGCGACTGGCGACTGGCACCATCAGTGTTCGTGGCTCACACGCAATACATACGACGGTGCATGTGCGCAGGTACCCGGCGCCTAAGGACGCTACGAACAAGGTGCGCGGGCGCTCCGACCTGCTGGAGCTGATGTGTGGCGCAGGCGCAGTAGACCCCGAGCTGCTAACCGTCAAGACCTTCTACTTCTTCTTCTACTCGGCCTTCGGCTCGCTGTTCCCGCTCATGGGCGTGTACTTCAAGCAGATGGGCATGAACGCGGGCCAGTGCGGCCTGCTCATCGGCACGCGGCCCTTCGTGGAGTTTCTGTCAGCGCCCTTCTGGGGCGGGCTGGCCGACCGCTGGCAGAAGGGGCGCACGCTGCTGCTAGCGTCGCTGGGTGCCTGGATCGTGTTCACGCTGCCACTGAGCTGGGTGCAGCCCGGCGCCGTGTCGTGCGTGCACCCGCTCAACTCCACCGCCTACAACCTCACGGAGCCGCGCTACGACGAGGACTGGCCCAGCGCCACCACGCGCGCCTTCCGCGGCCCGCCGGCCGGCCGCGAGGGCTCGCCGCTGCCCGTCAGCGACGCGCTCAACTACGATGCCAAGGCCAACAGTGACTGGGTGACGCCACTACACTCCTTCATCGTGTACCGCACGCCCGATATCCAGAAGACTTTCTTCCTGCTACTGCTGCTGGTGGTCATCGGCGAGTTCTTCAGTGCACCCGCCATCACGCTCGCCGACTCCGCCGTCATCACGCTGCTGGGCGAGGATGCCGACAGGTGAGCCTCAGTCCGGTGTCGCATGGCAGTGCGTCCTCACTCAGAGTCAGTAGTACAGCGAGAAGATGCGCATGCGCAGGTACGGGCACCAGCGCATGTTCGGCTCGCTGGGCTGGGGGCTGGCCATGTTCTTCGTGGGCATCGCGCTGGACCACAGCACGGCGTTCAGCTCGCACCCGTGCGGCGGCCCGCAGCGCTTCGAGAAGAACTACACCATCTGTTTCGCCACGTTCTCTGTGCTAATGGGCGCGGCGCTCATCACTGCTACTCAGGTCTGTTGTATTTTGGTCAAAATAATTAATATTATCATTTAAAATCTGTACTTTGTTTTCTCAGGAAGACTTAGGAGGGTTCTCTTTCTGATTTGAGTATTTGCCAATAAATTATTATACTAAATTGGGCTTAATTCAAATACTTAATGTCCAGTGCGACCTCAGCGGATGTGTAACGATAGTTTTCAAATTAAAATATAAACGAATAAAATTCAATTAATAATTCACAGACGGCTCAATCCTATTGAGAAATAAATGACCCTACCCCTGGGTTTCATAACAATCAGGCTTTATAGATGCTTGTTAACTTTTTATCTTATTATATGTTTTGTAATGAAAGTACATAATTACATATTGTCGAGCCTACGCCATCCTCACACTTAAGTTCTAACGTAACAACAACATTGGATTTTGAAACGATTTTAAAAGTGTTACCAAGAAATCTCACACAATCACAATCAAACACACTTCCGCATCATTGCACCGGTCTTCGCAGCATTTGCCGGCGCCGGCGCCTGTCCTCTCCACTTAAAGAGATTCTAGCTTCATCACAAAACAATACTTTGTTCCAGTCCTCTAGAGTCCGTGAAAAACAGTTTCGAGCAAACTGAAGTCGAGCAACACTGTGCTCACGGCATAACTGAGGCCCCCTGGCTGGAAGGTCACTGCTGATATTGGCATCCGAAAGCCTCCTTCTGACTGTCCACGGACCACGGTCTAGCTCTTACTCTTTTTACTTCTTGATGGCTCTCTTTAGTTCCATGATTAACGCCTTATGATCCCACAAAGCTCATGGATCTGTGCATTGTTTTATTTCCGAACCTGATCTTATGATCCCACAAAGCTCATGGATCTGTGCATTCTTTTATTTCCGAACCTGATCTTATGATCCCACAAAGCTCATGGATCTGTGCATTGTTTTATTTCCGAACCTGATCTTATGATCCCACAAAGCTCATGGATCTGTGCATTCTTTTATTTCCGAACCTGATCTTATGATCCCACAAAGCTCATGGATCTGTGCATTGTTTTATTTCCGAACCTGATCTTATGATCCCACAAAGCTCATGGATCTGTGCATTGTTTTATTTCCGAACCTGATCTTATGATCCCACAAAGCTCATGGATCTGTGCATTGTTTTATTTCCGAACCTGATCTTATGATCCCACAAAGCTCATGGATCTGTGCATTGTTTTATTTCCGAACCTGATCTTATGATCCCACAAAGCTCATGGATCTGTGCATTATTTTATTTCCGAACCTGATCTTATGATCCCACAAAGCTCATGGATCTGTGCATTGTTTTATTTCCGAACCTGATCTTATGATCCCACAAAGCTCATGGATCTGTGCATTGTTTTATTTCCGAACCTGATCTTATGATCCCACAAAGCTCATGGATCTGTGCATTATTTTATTTCCGAACCTGATCTTATGATCCCACAAAGCTCATGGATCTGTGCATTGTTTTATTTCCGAACCTGATCTTATGATCCCACAAAGCTCATGGATCTGTGCATTGTTTTATTTCCGAACCTGATCTTCTTTTGACTAAATCGGTTTCTTGATACCGTTGTCCAGTCCTTTGGCCAGTGAATCGACTCACATTTTGCCGCTGAGACGCGTAATTTGCGAACAATCTTCTTCAAGTAGGGCTATAATTTCGCTGCTTGCCACCCTATCGCTTTATCAGTCATATCAGAAAGTGGTATTTAATGCAAAAAGAAAGATCAAATTGCTTAATTTGCAGAATATATCCAAAAGTTTATAAAAATATAGTAATCAGCAAAAAAGTTTCACCATATCGCGCCAGTGGTATTCCTGTGATGGGGAATTTATCATGCCATAACTAAAAAGGCTGAAATAAAAACCTTTTTTTAAGTATATCATGGTGTACATCGTCGAAAGCTTTACAGAAGTATTTATGCACTGCACCCATTTGTATACGGCTGTTAACACTTAAATATATAACAGTAGTTAGGAGTTAATATGGATCTAGCTCATAGAGAACTCCCGTCCTAAAGTGCAACGTCTTAGTAATTTGTATGGGCGCAACAGATCCGGTTCAAGTACGAGTTCGTGAGCGTAGAAGCAGCGCCGGCAACGCCCGCCGAGCCCACACACGAGGAGAAGCTGCAGCAGCAGCTGGCTGAGCAGCTGCAGCTTCCCGGACTCGACACCAGCGCGCCGACTCCTCGGCAGCCAGTGCTCGAGCAGGCCAAGGTAAACGCCGGCAGATACGTACCCAAACCCAGGCACAGCGAAGAAAAGTCTCATTATAACGACGTTTTACAGTTCCGGCAAGCCACCAAAGTCGCTGTTCCGATTTGAATAAAACCCAATAAGGGTTTATTGAAATAAAGGGTATATTCAAATCGGAACAGCGACTTTATTGGAGAAGAAATTACTTTTTACTCAAAAATGCATGTAATGTTGTCATTATTTTGACAACCTTGTTTGAGCAAAGTCGACCTTGCCGTTCTGTTTCAAGGAGCGGCCGGCAAAGTTTTGCTGGCCGCTCTAACAGGCCGGCAATGTTTTGCCGACCGCTATTTTGACGTTTCAACGTTTTAAAAAATCAATTCCAAAAAGATTTTATTTAAAACACAGCTGTTTGTACGTCTAAAGGTAAAAAAAAAAGATTTAAAAGATTTTACTCAAAAATGCATGTAATGTTGTCATTATTTTGACAACCTTGTTTGAGCAAAGTCGACCTTGCCGTTCTGTTTCAAGGAGCGGCCGGCAAAGTTTTGCTGGCCGCTCTAACAGGCCGGCAATGTTTTGCCGACCGCTATTTTGACGTTTCAACGTTTTAAAAAATCAATTCCAAAATGATTTTATTTAAAACACAGCTGTTTGTACATCTAAAGGTAAAAAAAAAAAAGATTTAAAAGATTTTATTCCATATTAGGCTGTATAATTCCAACTACCATTGATAAAAAAAAACAAAGAAGTAACAAAAGCGCGGTTCAGCGAAAATTAATATATTTTTTATTTAAATAATTACTTGCTGGTTTTATTTAGATTAGGTACTTGCATTTTTGAGTAAAGCACTATACAAACCTTGGCCCACAATGACTGCTTCGCTGGTCACGCTATGATTGCCTCGAGCTAGCCTAGCTACGCTCTAGGCCTTTCAGCTTGGCCATCATTGCAGCCCTTGCTGTCCTCGCTGTAAAGGCCTCGACCTACGGTCTCGGCCTTTATCTCAGCTCGTCCATCAAGTGCTGCACGCTGACCGCGCTGTGTCGGCCTGGAGCTGCGCTACGCTGCGCTGTCGGCCATCATCAGCGCGACCAGCAAAGTAGTCATTATAGACCGCGGCAGTAATGTACTATTATTCCCTAATAGGCTGTATAATTCCAACTACCATTGATAAATAAAAAAAAACAAAGAAGTAACAAAAGCGCGGTTCAGCCAAAAATATTACGCACTACGTCCAGTTGACGTAGAAACGGACCGATTTTTTTTTTAAATTATAAAAACTGTAAATGCACCAATCAAGTGATAGGGAGGCACAAAATTGCTCAAATGCCCAAAATAATTGCTACGTACTTAGAACTGCCCCATCCGGAACAATTTACAGGTCATTGTTTCCGGCGTTCATCGGCCACTATTCTTGCCGATACTATAATAATATAATATAATATAATAATTTTTATTTGCTGCAAAATGTGGTAAATACATTTGATGATAAACATTTTGATATAGACCAACACATCTTTGTCAGGTTGTTGACATGCAAATAGTAGACCGGTACTGTCATATATTATAACAGCAAGTACGTACACAAGTTATACAACACAATAATAGTAGTATAAGCAACTGACATATAATTACTTAGATTTACACATGAATTCAATTAAATTAACATATATTATAGAATTTAAATATCAGTATTCATTCATTGTTATAGATTATTGTTTATATATTACATCAAACACCTGTTTTTCCCTTACATTTAAATAGTTCGTCTATAGTATAAAAACATTTTTTAAGCAGCCACTCTTTTAAATACTTTAAAAATCTCGAAGTTGGGTACGATTTTATGCTACGTGGAATAGCATTATAAATACGACCACACATCACATAGCAGTTATTTTGATACAGATTTGTTCTTGAAATTCGTGACAAGACAATTCTGTCCGGATCTTATTACACTAAAGAGGCATGGAGGATGGAAATCCGATCGAGTTGCTGAGAGCTATATAGAAGAATCGGTGGAGAATAAAAACAGAATTACACAAAAAATCGGTCAAAGTTTAAACTTAAAACGAACAACGTCTTACGAGTTCCAGGAAGCTTCAACATCTGGTCAAGAACCTAAAGAAAAAAATTATGAAATAAATGAAGTAATAAATGAAGAAATAATCCAGCAGTCAAACACCGCATTAGAATTATCGCAAACTATCAATAATATCAAACCGGGAAAGTCGGTGTTGAATTTTTGTAACTGTACTTTTCATAATTGTCATTTTAATTAAAATTCTAGTTAATTAATATATTTTTATTTAAATTACTTGCTGGTTTTATTTAGATTAGGTACTTGCATTTTTGAGTAAAGTACTATACAAACCTTGGCCCACAATGATTGCTTCGCTGGTCGCGCTGATGATGGCCGACAGCGCAGCGTAGCGCAGCTCCAGGCCGACACAGCGCGGTCAGCGTGCAGCACTTGACGGACGAGCTGAGATTTTCTTTTTTCTTTACAGCGAGGACAGCAAGGGACAGCAAAGTAGTCATTATAGACCGCGGCAGTAATGTACTATAACTTATGATAGGTCTTTACTTATTTTACTTTATTTATTTTATTACTTTTAGGAAGGCTTCAGACTAATTACTCTCATGGTAATATAGTTCTTATTTTTTTTTCATAAAGCGATAGTACTGCTCTGCTTAGAACTCGTTCACAACGGCAGCTCCTAGTAGCTCAACATCTGCCGATGTTGCTTTTCATTAAAGCGTCAGATGTGCGTATCGGTTGACACGGTGCCACGGCGCCACGGCTTGCAGGTGTTCGCGCAGACAACCCGCGAGATGCCGGAGTGGGTGACGGTGCTGCGCCAGTTCCAGAACGTGAAGGCAGCGTCGTTCCTGTTCGTCGCCTGGTTCATGGGCTTCGGCATCGGCCTCATCTTCACCTTTCTCTTCTGGCATCTGCAGGTACACAGTCTCACCGACACGCCCCACAACATGCATTACGCTTACATTGTCAGGGTCAGCAATACTCATCATGTTTCACTTTCGCTCTCCCAGGACATCGGTGGTTCCCCGACGCTGTTTGGAGTGGCTTCTGTCATCAATCACATATCGGAAATATTTGCCTACTTCTTCAGCTTTAAGCTGATCACACAGATGGGACACGTAAAGGTATATATTATCAGATTGCCTCCACCTCCTTCAATAATTACCATTTCTTAGATCATTATAACCTAGATCTCTTCAAATTTCGAGTAAATCGGTTTCTCCTAAGCACGTGTGCCGCGTCATTTTTTCTAGTATAGAAAAAACAGGCGGTAGGAACTGCATATTGTACATATTACCGGAAGAAAAACTTGTATCTGTCTGAAGTAATGGTACTACTAAGATATTGCGATGATCAGTTGCTAGCGGAGCATGTGTGTGGCAGGTGCTGTGCCTGGGGCTGGCGGGCAACGTGCTGCGCTTCCTATACATCGCGTGGCTGAGTGACCCTTGGTGGGTGCTGCCCTTCGAGTTCGTGCAGGGCGTGACGCACGCTGCCGTGTGGGCCGCGTGCTGCTCGTACATCGCGCACGGCGCTCCGCCGCGCCTGCGCTCGTCGGCGCAGGGGGTGCTGCAGGGGCTGCACCACGGGCTCGGGCGCGGCTGCGGCGCGGTGCTGGGCGGCATCGCCGTGGCTAAGTGGGGCACGACGCGCACCTTCGCGGGCTACGGGCTGCTGTGTACCGTGGTGCTGGCTGCCTTCGCGTTCATTAACTTCCGCGGCGAGCCGGACGTGTCGGCCGGCGTCGTGGACGACGAGGCGCGCGCCGTGGCAGAGGCGGGAGTGCTGGCGCCGCACGGCGTGCCGTCCAACCCGCTGCCGCGGGCGCTGTCGTCCACGCGCCTCGCCGACCTGGCGCACCACGACCAGTACGGCGCCACGCAGGTGCGCTCACTGCCTGTCGCCACGCTCAGCTCGCTTGCGTCGCTCGCCCCGCTCACCCCGTTCGCTTGTGTCCGTAGAGCTACAGCGGCGCGGAGTCGCTGAGCGTGCCGGGGCAGGCGCCGGCACCGCGGCCCTCCAACCCGTTCCTGGCGGAGGCGGCGCCGGCTGCGCCAGCCTACAGATAAGCGACTTCGGACACAACGACTCGACCACTCTCCGGCTCACCGGCTCTCCACTGTCCTATGTACAAAATAAGTCAAGAGTAGGCGACAAGTTCCAATATTTGTTATGCAGTTGTGCGTAAGCAAATATGATTTTATTGTCCGTGAATAATCGGATAACTGTCGGATTTACGAGCAGTACGTTATGGATTTAAATGATACGCAACTGTATGTGTAAGTATGTAAGTATGTATGGAGGTATTAGCAAATTAGTCGATCAATGTCGAGTGCGAGAGCGTCTGCGAAACTTACACTGTATAGCTGAGTGTATAGCGATAAACGTTGCTTTTGTTACTTCATCAATGTAACTCGATAAATGCCTAATGATTGCGCTGCAAGGCAGGCCGCTTGACGCGCGTGGGACGCGGTCGCGGTCGCGGTCGCGCGGCTGCTCGCGACGCGTTCTAATGCATCGTTTGTAGCTGTGTTTACTTGTGACAGTCTGCAATGTGGACCGTTGCTGTAAACTAGATAAGTCAGAGTGTGTAAACTTATAAGTATTTCGTTCACATATGTGTAACGTTATAGGGGACGTGGATCGCGATGTCATATCATGGTGTGATGTAAGGGAAGCAGGAGGTAGAGCGAGGCGGACGCGCCTTCACTTCTAATGTATTATTTTGTTGATAATGTAATAGATAGATATTCTTATTATGATAGCTATATGTATACATAACGTTTGTTGTAAAGATGTATCGTGGGAATCGGCCCGCGCCTGCACCAGTTATATATTTTTGCACAGTCTCTAGCGGGATCTCATCGCGGTGGCGATGGCGGGGCGCGTCGCTCGTCCGCGCAAGTCGGGCACGAGCGCGCGAGTGCGCGCGGCTCGTGTTCGCGACGCTCGCGTGTCGTGCTCGGGTGTGTGACACTCGCGCAAGTGCGCGCCAACGCCGGCGCCGCCGACACGGTGCCGACACTTTCAATTTAATGTGTATAATGAATAAATAAATGTTGAACCATTCATTAAATGTATATTTTAATTTCATATATTAGTCACACATTTTAACAACATTGCATCCAGGGCCTCAAGTCTGCTATCCTTACTATAGGTATATAGTATATATTATATATAATATTATAAAAGCGAAAGTGAGTTTGTTTGTTTGTTTGTCACCTCTTCACGCATTAATGGCTACACCGATTTAGTTAGATAGTTGGGAACCAGGAGACGGACATAGGCTAAAGAGGGATGTGAGGGAGAAAGAGGGAAGAAAAGGGAAAAGTTAGCGTTGCTATTACAAATCAATAAGGCGCAAGGGGAACTGTGTTACCCCGAATTTAACGCGAGCGAAGCCGCGGGCAAAAGCTAGTAATAAATAAATGACACGGCCGGAATCGGTATAGAGCTGTGCCCTAACAAAAAAATATTCATGTAGGTACATTGATGTACAGTACGTCATTTTAAAGCTTACATGCAGGGCTTTAAAATCAGTTACCTATGTTTTATGATCAGAGAATAAACGACACTATAAATAGGAAACAAAAATAGCACCTTGACAATTTGAATAGCAATGATTAAACATTCAGAGTTTCATAGGCGTAACAAAACGAGAAAAACTATTCAGACGCTATTTAGTAAATAGACTAGGCTATTCATAGAAAAGAACTAATTCCACAAGGAAGGCCAAACATGCGTTGGTACGACGATATCATACAAACAGCTATCGTGCTATTCTACTAGAAAACAGCGTCGCGCTTAGCGCTGCCGCAGCGTCAAGTTTCATAGAGTCGCGGTCGTCTGGAGTCGTTGCGATCAAAGCTTACTACCAGAGTGAAGTGAAGTGAATAGTAGTGTAATGTAAGTGATATAATTTTAAAGATAGCTGTGTTAGGAGACCCCGCCCTTCTAAAACTAGCCACAATAATAATGTAGGAGTGAACATAATAATATAAAAGAAATTAAACTTATATCTAGGCAAGTATGTGTGTGTGGTGTAGTGTATGTGTTTGTGTGTGTGCGTGAGTGTGTGTCCCTTGGTTAGATTATATTATATTATCGTACGATATTGAAACTGTCCTCATAGCTCATATATTTAAGCCAGTGTTTTAATTTTATTTTACATTCTGAATATGTTATAAGTAGGATAAATATTTAAAGGTTTATTTAATTTATTGTAGATGTACGGTTAACGTACAGGCAAAGTGCTGACGCTGCGCGCTGCGACCTACTTTTCGCGACGCGTTTCCGTGACTTTTATATTTATAACTATTTAGTTGACCAATAGCTGCCGTAGCGCTATAACTATAACGCGGATTAGCATCCAACGGAACCTTTAGTAACTTGTACGAATTAAACTAAAATATCGTGAAGTATGTGGTTTTCGTCAACTCACATCCAACAACTCAACACTAACTAACCGGCTGCCTCTGAACCATACAGTAGATGAAAGCGGATTGCCTGGTGTACTGTCGTTTTGCATATGAGGTATATACTAGGAAGAGTAATATATGCCGAAGTAAGTTTATCTTCTTAGGGTTCGATACGTCCGGCCCGCGGCCTCCGGGTGTAATTAAACAGAAGAACAACGAGTTTTCGTATACTTAATATATTTTGTATATTCTAAAAACATATAAAATAATCAATACCTAATCACATCACTAACTTAACCTCTCGCATGTCCATGTGAGCATCCAGGGGCTCTGTATGTACCTCGATGAACGATCTGTATGTATCATCCAGGGGCTCTGTATGTACCTCGATGAACGATCTGTATGTATCATCCAGGGGCTCTGTATGTACCTCGATGAACGATCTGTATGTACCATCCAGGGGCTCTGTATGTACCTCGATGAACGATCTGTATGTATCATCCAGGGGCTCTGTATGTACCTCGATGAACGATCTGTATGTATCATCCAGGGGCTCTGTATGTACCTCGATGAACGATCTGTATGTATCATCCAGGGGCTCTGTATGTACCTCGATGAACGATCTGTATGTATCATCCAGGGGCTCTGTATGTACCTCGATGAACGATCTGTATGTATCATCCAGGGGCTCTGTATGTACCTCGATGAACGATCTGTATGTATCATCCAGGGGCTCTGTATGTACCTCGATGAACGATCTGTATGTATCATCCAGGGGCTCTGTATGTACCTCGATGAACGATCTGTATGTATCATCCAGGGGCTCTGTATGTACCTCGATGAACGATCTGTATGTATCATCCAGGGGCTCTGTATGTACCTCGATGAACAATCTGTATGTATCATCCAGGGGCTCTGTATGTACCTCGATGAACGATCTGTATGTATCATCCAGGGGCTCTGTATGTACCTCGATGAACGATCTGTATGTACCTCGCTCGGTTGCACGGGTCATATAGACGTTGAATTCAAATATAGTTTTAACCCCCAGGCAAAAACCACGGAAGCCAAACTCACAACACTCCCACTGTGCACTGTTGTAAGTTTGGTTTCCGTGGTTTTATTCCACTTGGTTTATATTTCAGAAACGTGACGCTTGCGAACATTTGGTCTCTTACAAACTTGATTGTATTGTTACCAGCTTTTGATCGATACCAGTTTATTGCATATTCTGAAAATACAATAACATGGCGAAGTTTAGTCAGGCCAAATCATTCATGCCAATGATATTATAAAAAAAAGATAACCTTGTCCTGATGCGCAGGCATCACCAGCATCGTGCAGGATACCCACCTGCCACTCCTGCCTGAAGCAGTGCTCAGCGGGGTGCGGCGTCTTAGCGTCTACCTTGTTTGGGCTCATCGTGGCCAGCGTGCTCGACAACACGCATCATGTTATGTCGAGCACGCTGGTACAAAATTTAAAAGTAAGTACCGCTTTTCAGTGTTTGCTATTCTGCTGAAAGCGATCTCTAATGAGGACTATCAAGCAGCTTTCTTTATTGATTCGATAGTAGCATGACTACCAGCACCTAATTTAATATAAGTTAAAAAGTTCAATTATAACACAAAAAATAAACTTAAAAAAATATATTGTCCCAAAGTACTTATAAGCGGAATATTTGAATCCAAGCGTCATCGTTGCGTCGAGGGACCGCTTTGTTTGTCATTTTCTTTGCTCATTGGCAGACGCAACGACGACGCTTTGATTAGAATAATCTGACAATATTTAGAGATTATTTGATTTTTTTAAATGTCAGTAAAAGCAAAAGCATTGCGGCGCGGCGGCGCGGTGCGGCGGCGCGGTGCGGCGGCGCGGCGGCGCGGTGCGGCGGCGCGGTGCGGCGGCGCGGTGCGGCTGGCTGCTCATTCAGAGAAGCAAAGCGTCCATAGCGACGCGCTCGAGTATATACCATCCATGTATCCATGTGCGCTCGTTGATATCTTATAGATACTACTCGTAAAGCTCGAGGCCTAGACTTGACTTCAAAAAAATACTTTGCATTTAAACTAACCTAACCTATCCTAAAACTATTAACCCATGGCAGAAAAATCGAACAACAACGTCTATTTATGTTAAAACATGATCTGTCATGGATAGATGAGTTTTGGGCGTAAATGTGTTTTGCAGTTAATCGACTAGCAGTTTCGTAATTCTTTACAAACCTAAATACGTTAACCTTATGGTATCTACTAATAAACAACTATATACTATGAAACAAAAGTTCGAGTTGAAGTCAGTCCTCAAAGTGTTGGTTGTCGAGACGGGCGAGCGGGGTGCCAGGGTGCTCGGGTCGGCGTGACGTCACGGGCGCGGCGGCGGCGGGTCCAGGACCACGATGCGGCCGTTGCGGAAGGCGGTGCGCGGCATCTTCCGGTATTCGTAACTCGCGGAACTGCGGAAACATCAACAGCTGTCGATTGGTTTCCTTCTCACATATTTCTGTCGATAATAAATCTTGACAACGTAGGTAACACAAGAGGCGACGACGCGGACGGAGCGCGCCCGCCTGTCACGCCAGCAAGCCCAGCCACTGCAAGTACACAAGTGACAGCTGGCTAGCCTCGTCATCAATATATAACGTACACCGTGTCAATGAACGACGCTACTGACAACGGGAGCTTTGACTTATCCGTTATAGCTGACTGCCAAACTGGGGTTCGAACCTCGTAAGCTTAGCAGACGCATTCATCGTGCAAGGAATTAGTAAGTGTAGATACTACATGACTGATACGCGTTCGCCCAGCCTGATTTAACAGCAGAGTCACACAGAGTCCGTACTCACGTTCGGATCGTTAGGAGGACGATTCGAGACAACAGAGCACAACACAAAACGAGTTAGAACGTTACCTGTTGTAGGAGGGAGGTCGCGGCTGCAGGTGCAGCTCGGAGTCGGAACCGGCGAGGGAGGAGGCGCGGCGGGCGCGGGGGGCGCGGGCGCGGGGGGCGCGGGCTGCCAGCAGCGCCGCCACCACGGCCGTCAGCTGCAGCAACGCCAGCAGCGCCATCAGCGCCATCGCCACGTACGCGTTGCGCGGTGCGTCTTCCTTCGCCTCCTAGACACGCAGTCGCAAAAAGCCAACGTCATCATTAAATTAGCGCTGGTTCAAGCTGTGAACGATTGCCGGACGTGTCGAATGATTTCAAGTACCTATAGCCCAATATTTACACTCAGAGTAGAGAATTTCAGGTTTGACCCAAGATTTGTCAAGGCGAAATCCTTACACCTGACCGTGGCACTAATGATTAATAAATAATAACTTAGTATTTAAGACGAACCGGCTAATTTCTTGAGTAGGCCAGTCATTCCTTCCTTTGTCGCTTAACCTAGAGGCATCCAGAGCTAGCCACAATGCCACACTCCTGACAGTAACAACATTGACAGCATCAACATACAAGTGATTCTGCCTGCTGGCTCATTACGGGCCGGATCACCTGACAGCAGTGTGCAGCTGACGCTGCAGAGTGCAGCAGTACTGCCTGGGGTGTTCCTAACATTATCGAGCGGCGAGCTCTCCGACGGCGACGGACGCTGAGACTAAGCAGAATGTGCCTGTATTGACACCGGCACTTGTACCCTTCAACCGACGGCGACGTTAGTTACGTGAGGCACGTGGTAGTGACGCGCAGCCGAGGGCTCCGCGGGATTACTATAGCATGGCCAGCAAACAGCACACCTCTATGATCGCCTGGATGCGGTGAGGCAGCGGGTGCCAACGCGCCAGGTACTGCAGTATAGGGCGCAGGTGCTCCGTCATCGCCAGTGCCTCCCCAAGCTGCGCCGCGGCCTGGGATCGCGACCACGCCAGCGCCTGAGCCGCCAGCCACCCACCGAACACCAGCTGTGCCACCATCAGAGCAGTCAGCAGGCCCGCGTACTGCAACACACCGTTCAGACCATACGCGACATCATGATATGAACCTACGAATTAGTAGTTTAGTCAATCCCATAACAAAGTAGGCATGTGAAGTATTTGATCATCACATGAAAGACGATCACTGAGTAGGTTTATCAGAAAGTCGCAGAAGACGGTCGCAGCAGACCCGACTTTATTTTATTTCCATATTACGACTATCATAATTACAGTTGACTGATGTTGTAGATGACAATGAGCCAACGTCAGAGTTAGAATAAGTGTGAGTACTGACCACATAGAGCAGCACGGCGCGGTGCAGTTGGCGGGCGGCGTGCAGCGCGGCGGCCGCCACGTGCGGCAGCAGCAGCAGCGCGAAGCCGCCCGCCGCCAGCGCCGCCGCCGCCACGCGGTACTCCGCCGGGAACAGCTCGCGCAGCACCACATACGTACTGGGGTCCCACTTCAGCCGCGCCGCTGACGCCAGCGCCGCGCCGCCGTATAGCTGCACAAAACCCACCGCCCATTCTCAGTGATTCATGGCCACATAAGTACATATTAGTGACTACTACTAGGTACTAGGTTGTATAGTTGTACATCACGTAAGTATGTCTGATGTGCTGTGTGTATGTCTATGAGTGTAAGTTACAGTTGGCACCGCGGGGCCGTGTCTGCGAAATTAGCCACTATTTCACAAAAAAAATAGAACGTTATGACTTCGACCAATGCTTCGACTCGTTCTTTTCAACCTATCATAATTTAGGAATCCTTCTATCGTCCAAAGAGCTGAATACTAAACGAGTTCATGGACACAGGAGGCTGTGTCGCAGCGCTCATAAAGCGAGTAGCGTGACTCACGGTGAGCATCAGGTTGACGTGCGCCAGCAGCGCCGGCGCCGCGCGCCCGCTCATTCCTGCTCCGCGCAGCTCCTCCCTCGTGTCAGCAAGTCTCGGGCGCCTGGCACCGCACGCACAACATGGACCTCCGTCAGTCCCACACACAAACGCCGTCACACACAGCTTATCTCACTTCACAATAATGTGGTTTGTATCAAACGGCGTGGTTGTGATAGTGCGATAACGGCTGCACTGATATCAGAGTATGTTATCAGCGCGATATCTCGGCAGGTGGGTCGACAGTGAGCGTAGTCAGCTGAATGCGAGCGCGGACTCGCCCGCACCGCTAGATATCATTATCTTCTGGTATTCCATTTTTATACGTATAGGTATACATCGGTCTAGTCATTCAGGGAAAAATATAATATCATCACCTAATATTTATACCAAATTACGTCAATTAATACCCACCTCTACGAATGGAAATTTTCATTATAAGCCTCTGGAAGTGGCACAAATAGCCATGCTTATTGTACAAGTCTCAAATTATCTTCATGTAAAATAAAACTAGTAGGGTGCCCAGAGTAAGACAATTTATTGAAAGTACCACCGCTGAGGTCGTGTTCCGCGGGAAAATCTTAACACCGCGATTCAGAAAAGTGACGTCATTGCATATCGCCATCTATTATTCAAAAAGCGGTACTAAATGACATAAGTTTTTATATAAGATTAGACATTCCGCCCACCATGGACGGCTCCGTCCATCAACCTTAACATGACTATATAAACATAAATTAATTATTCAATCATTCATTATAACAATAGCCTAGGGTCTTATATCTGCGAAACAGTGCATGAAATACGTAACTAAAAATGAAACAAGGTAAAACAATAAAATATGCAAGTTCATTCAAGTAGAAACGAAAAGTATATTATATAATGTGTATATAAAACAATACATAAAAATTCATCAACGAGATGGTTAACAATAACTAGACGTTCACAAGTAATATATATAATTACATACACAGATCTTTTAATCTTATTATTTTAAAATCGTATAGTTACAACGTGAGTAATGTTGTCCAAATCTGAATGTTTATTTTATTTTGTTGAAGTTCCTTCAATCTTAAAAATCTCCTGCAATAAGCTATCATTCTAATTAACCTAGGTACCCAATTTAGAAAATCTAGTAAATAGACTATCATCACATACTATCGCAGTTGCATGACATTTTTTATCTTTCTTTCTTCAAGCGTAGTTTCTTGTATAATACTTCTATTGTAGTCTATTTTTTCATTCTGTAACCATACTGGCTCTTTTTTACAGAGTGGCATATCGCTACACTCATAAGGGCTTGCTCCCTGAGTTGCATAATTAACTGAATTTTCCGACAACGACACAATATGTAACCATTGACTACTATATATAATGATAAGTCTTTCGGAAGCACGATTCGCGATGAACATTTTCCAACGGTGCCTGCTTAACCAAGCCAATACGACGGATGGAACAATACGGTTCATTGCTAAAGGAAATACAGTACCTTCGTCCTGAGCTAACTGCTGCAATGGTTTAACTGCTAAGCTAGGCGCCGATGATGTTCCAAATATTACTCGTAAATTACGTAACACCTGAATTTCGTCATCTAAATTCGCACACCATGATATACAATGAAAATCTGTGTGACCATCGCATAGCTTAATCTGTCTGTACACCTTGACGATGTCCGCTACCAGACAGATAGGTTCACAACGCCAACGCATGATGATATGACGAAGTTCAGGTTGTAGACGAGGGCCCACCATTAAATCGCGAATAAGAGATACCCCATTACTGCCGACACTTGATGCGTCAAATACGCGTACCGTATGTAACTTTGTTTTACTTTTATCATTACGGATGACGGCATGACGAGGTAAGCACATAGAACCTTTTAAAAGAAGTGCATTCTCACCTGTATGAGTAGAATGCAATGTGACTATAGGTGTGTGGCATGTCTCGCTTTGGTTGATTTTACCTACTTGACCAGATAAGATCCATCCTAGTTTGGTATTTTGTGCGATAGGATGACCAGGTGGACCTTTGATTAAACCTTCTAACAAAATCTGGCCATAAACTTCGGCACCTAAAAGCAAATCAATCTTGTTCGGAGTATCGAACAAAGGATCTGCTAAAGCCAAAGACGAGATTGTGGTCAAAACGTTTGCCACTACCTTTCTTTCCGGTAAAATAGTTGTTAGTTTCTTTAAAACATAAGCCTTAATAGTCATCATAAAACTAGGGTCAACGCGTGATTTAACTTTAATGAGGACCATCGAATTCAATGAAATCAATGATTGATCACACCCTATACCAGAGATTGAACCCTTAGTTGGTATTCTTTTGAGACCCAAGAGCTGGACTGCAGACTCCGTAACAAAGGAAGCCTGAGACCCCTGGTCTAACAGGGATCTTAAAACTATAGCAGTTCCACTCTTTGATTCCGCTGCAATTAGTGCAGTGGCCAACAATATTTGACTATGACTTTTAGCAAAACAACTTACGATATTAGTGGAAATACTCTGGGTACCAGCAGGAAAGCTGGTCTCTGCAACTTGATCAGTTTTGTTAATATTATGAACTGATTTGGAGATATTCTTGAGATGAAGAAGACTATGATGCTTCCTTTGACATATACGACATCTAGTGGACTGGCGGCATGCGTATACGGTGTGATTTGCTCCTAGGCAGTTATAACATAAACCATTTCTTTGGACAAAATTACGACGCTTATATAAATCGAGACTGGCGAACTTTTTACAATTAGCAATCTTGTGATTATCTTGACAGCAAATACACACTACAGTTGACACATGGTGCGATTTGAGTGAAACATTACGATTGTACTGATGACGTTGACTGTTATTGTCTAAAAATTCTAATGATCTAAATCTCTGTTCAAGGAAAGATGTGAACTGATACATTGTAGGCAAGTCATCTGAACAATCACTAATCTTCATTTCCCATTGTTTACGAGACTCAGTATCTAATTTTAAACTCAATACATAAATAACTACAATATCACAATGCTCAACCATTATGCCTAAATTTTCCAAAGCATGTAAACATTCGTTAGAAGTATCCAATAATTCTTTAACTGCGCTGGAAGATTCGGTAACAATATTTTTCTGATCCATAAAACGTTTAATTATGCAATTCGCTAAATATTTTTTATTATTATATCGATTCTCTAATTTAGTCCAACAGATTGCATATTTACAACTAGTAATAGGGATGTGCCGTAACAGAACTTCAGCCTCTCCAGACAAATGCGACTTCAAATAATGCAATTTCTGAACGTCGTCCAGAAGGTTATTGTTGTGTATTAAGGATTGAAATAAATCTCTAAAACTTATCCACTCAGAATAACTTCCAGTAAACATAGGCAGGTCAATCTTTGGCAATTTTACAGTACATATCTCCCTAAGACCCTTCGCAGAAGATTCAGGCTCTTTACTTAAACTATTCGAACATGCAATTTTCTTCAACGCTTCCTTCAACTCCGCTTTATAATCAGTAAATAATTCTTCCGTGTGTTCATACAAATTTGCTACGTTATAGTTCGATGTTTCGAATTCAACGGATTTGACTGATGATACAATTTTAATGTGAGTTTCAGAAAATGTTGACCAATTAGCTTCTAAATTTTCCAATCTAGTTTCTAGGTATGAACTGGTCACTCGCTCTTTAGGCGATTTCTTAAAATTAGACCTTGCTTTACTGATTGTAGAGTTTAAATTAAATTGCACATTACTCAAAGCTTCCATGTTGAATCTAGATGAAGTCTTTGGTACAAACTGTTCTGGAACGCTATGTTGAGATCGTTGAAAATACGTGAAAAATTACAAGTCTTAGAACTTAATACACATCGCTGCAAAATTGGGCATAGGTTCCCCGTAGTTCACTTTTTCTTGAAATTATTCTAAATCCAAATTGTTTATTAAAATTTTCTAAGTTAATAAGGTCGAAGTTTGCATAACTGTTAAGTCTGAATCTTAAATGAATTTAGACACTGATAATATTTTAAAGTACTCACAGATAATCTTCGTTTCAATTCACTTCACTGTTCACTCACTTTTACGTAGCTCGTCGCAATGGTATGCGGGGAACTCCTCCCCCACACCGCAGCTGCTGCTCACGCCAACACGAACTCTTGCTTGCACTAGCGCTGACCGTTGTGTACCATAACTAGTACATATGCGCTGAAGCGCCTCCTTGGACGATCCGCTGATGCTGCACACCACTGGCCGCGCTGACTTCACTTGCAGCAGGTTGACTGGTCAACCTGACCTCACCACCACAACAGGGACTATGCACACCAATCCTTTATCCGGCTCGAAGGACCATTTTGTACAAGTCTCAAAAATATCTTCATGTAAAATAAAACTAGGGTGCCCAGAGTAAGACAATTTATTGAAAGTACCACCGCTGAGGTCGTGATCCGCGGGAAAATCTTAACACCGCGATTCAGAAAAGTGACGTCATTGCATATCGCCATCTATTATTCAAAAAGCGGTACTAAATGACATAAGTTTTTATATAAGATTAGACATTTATACTTCCGGGTTTTGCTCTACCCAACCTTTGACCTCTATCCAAAATGCAAAGTCCCTCTACGATCTGGCAATTATTCCTTTCTTTAACTATACCGAAATAGTTTCCTATCCGATAAACCGATATAATTCGATTCCCATACATAACCGTATCTAGATAGTTCCGAAATTTCATATCAGAGATTTTTTGGTACTACAATGTGTGGAACATTGTAGTACCGAAATATGTGAACAATTGTGGTAGCCTATCTGAGAAAAATGACCTACCAAAAATCCTGTGTTATGCTGAGACGTAAAATATCAGTATCTGAGAGCGTCGGTATCGGTCAAAAGTCGGTAAACTGTTCATCGTCCGCGTCCGTCCGTTCGCAAATTACTACTTTATACTAGGAAATAAATTGGCTGCCGATTCGACTTCGCAGGAACACCCGAATATTATATTTCAATTCTCAAGGTCTCATCACGAGACCGTTTTTCATTTCCCCGTCCTCCCAACGCTTTGTAAAGATCGCAGCTGCGACATCAATTTCCCACCCCATAAAACCAACTTTTATTCTTACTCTTTCTCTGTTTTTGGAACCCACTTCCAGCTAACATTTGTATTGCCAAAACTACATATCTCTGTCTAAAAACTATTCAAAGAACATTACCTACCCTCTATACGTTGTTATGTTGTACATATAATATACACATATTATTTGTATTTTTACATATTCCTTACTAAAATATATAGATAAAACAAAAAAATAGTAGTCCACCGGTATTGGGAACAGGGTCCAAGCTACTTGGACCCTGTTCCCAATACCACTGGTCTTGGCTCTAGAGAAAGAAACCTCGTTACAATACGAATCGTATCCAGAAGTACCGCTTTCTGTATCAAGCCCTTAATCCAGCTGCCTAACGAGAAACCTATGGTTCCTAGGTTTGTCAAGAGCACGTCGTTGTCAACCTTGTCGAATGCTTTTCGGAAATCAAAATACAAAAGCGTCGACCTGCCTAAGCTACTGGATAATATCTAAGCTACTGGATATGAAGTCAGCGTGAGTTAGTAGATTCGAATTCACGGAGCGACCCGGACGAAAACCGTGTTGAGCTGGTTGAGCATCATAAAAAGCACATTTACTTGTTTGTAGACGTAGGTGTGGAGAATAAATAAATAAAATAGCCTTTATTAACAATCTTACATCTAGTTACACAAAATTTACTTAAAAGGGAAAAAAATATAAAATTTATTCGACATCGGATTCGAATTATTGTTTTGCTTTCGCATAGCCCTCCCCCATAATCTTTCACGTTCGCGATCATGGGTTTTTCTTTTCCACAAAGACCCCGCTGATGCTTTAATATCGTCGTCCCATCTTCGTATCGGGCGTCCTCTTTTCCTTTTCCCTTCCCTCGGGTACCATTCGGCTACCAGCTTTGCCCATTTCTCTTTCTTGTCCCTTATTAAGTGGCCCGCCCATTTCCATTTTAGATTTTTTATTTTCAAATCAAATCAAATAATTTATTTGCATAACACAGGTTTGAGAGATGTTACATAGTTTTTTTGTGTGATATATCCGCTATTTTTGTTTTCCCTCTAATATGTGTTAAGCTTAGTTTGACCTTTCTCTTAACATTAAGCATACTTCTTTCCATAAATTACAAATATGCCAACATATTATAACATGGAAAGAGGTGTGGAGAATATGCTCGAAAAAATTGGCAATGGTTGGAAGGATAGCTATGAGTCTGTGTTCCTCTACTACAGTCTTATCGGAGGTTTAAGGGATACGAGTGACTCGCGACGTTTTCCATTGCTCTGGGTATACGGCCGGATTGTAGGGCCAGGTTAAAAACATGACACAGAGAGGCTGCCAGAGTACCCCTACATGCCTTAAGGATAAAGGCCGTACTTCCATCCATCCATCATCACAAACATTCGCATTTATAATATTAATAGGATCACCATTGCACCCGTGCGAAGCCGGGGCGGGTCGCTAGTAAATAAATTTAAAAAATTACCGGATTGCATTTTATTGAAATGACACGGCCGGATTTGCTACAGACCAATACCCTAACAAAAAATATTCATGTACAATGATATGAAGTACGCGATTTTTAAGCTTACATGCAGGGCTTTACAATAGATTTTGTTTTATTTTCAGAAAATAGGCAACAGACCCGATTAATAGGTAATGAAAAAAGCGCCTTAACAATTTCAATAGCAAAGATCAAACATTCAGAGTTTTATAGGCGTAATAATACGTACGAGAAATACTGTTCAGGTGGTATTTAGTAAATGGGCTAGGCATTAATTAAAATACTAATTCCACAAGGAAGGTGGTCCAAAGTAGTGTGGGTACGACGACCATACTAACAGCAATCGTGCTATTCTATAAGAATACAGCGCCGAGCTTAGCGCTGCCGCATGCCGCAGCGTCAAGTTTCATAGAGTCGTCGCGTCGCTACGCTCAAGGTTAACTACAGGATTAGGTAAGTGAATAGAAGTCGTCTAAAATAGTGTGAACTGGTATAAACTGAAAGGTCACTTTTACGGTTGAAAAAGGCTAAGAAGAAGAGTTTTTTCGAACGTCGTCATAGGCAGGCCGCGATAGCGAAGACTGCATAAAAGATAAACAATTTGATGTATAAATGTAAATGATAAACCAGTAAAATGGCTTTGAATTTTATTTAAGTATAGTAGTTTTACAAATGTGTACATTTCTCAACAGGGATTAGATCATGCTTGCAGATTTATCCGACGATCCTGTAAGGGTCCGTTCACACAGACCGGCTCGGAGAGGAGAGCAGACATTTCACAATTAAAATTTCATTTAGCGCCCTTTTAAATTTAAATGTCGTCATATTTTTTATATTAATAAATAATCTATTATATATGCGTGGGGCAATTCCAAAAAAACTTTTTTGCACCATGTAGTGCAGTTTTACATTTTATCTGACATAATTGATTGACATATTGAGTCCGTATTGGATTTTTTTGACTTCTGATATTTTTTTAAAAAGATGTGGGTTACGTTTTACAAACAAAGCTGTTTCCAATATATATAAACAAGGAAAAGTTAGGATTTTCAGGGATTTAAAATAGGGAACACAGCTATCAGTTGTCCTAAGACTGCACATTGACCTGAAACCTGATGCATCGCTTCTGCAATCTAAACACCAGCTCCCTATCAGTAGACTGCCCCCAGAAAATAATTCCATATCGCAGAGTAGAAGCAACCAGTCCATGATACGCTGTTAAAAGAGCCTGACAATTGACTTTCTTTGAGAGTTGGTAAAGAGCATATGCAGATTTACTGAGCTTATTACATAATTCTTCAACATGAGGTTTCCATGTTATTTGGCTATCAATTGTAATACCTAAGAATTTAGCCCACAGCCCTTGTATGAAGTGTTAATAGTGGAGTTTTCACGTCGTTGATAAAAATGCATGACTTTCGTTATGTTCAGGTTTATAACCAAATTATTACTACCCAACCAATTTATAATGTCACTTAAGCAAGTATTTATGTCATTCTTGTAATTATTTGAATTAGTATTTTTTATTATAGCTGTACTGTCATCTGCGATAAGAACCATCCTGTTGGTTGTTGCTTTCGGGAGATCGTTTATGTATATCAAAAAAAGTGGCGGACCCAATACACTACCTTGTGGGACGCCATATTTTACGTGTCTTGGTGTTGATATGTACACTGATTCCAATTTAGTTTTTGAACAAATCCTAGAGATTTCAGTGCATTGAAGCCTATTGCTCAAGTATGATTTTATTAACTGTAAGATGTTCCCTCTTATGCCATAACTATCTAATTTGTGCAATAAAATCTTATGGTCTACGTAGTCAAAAGCCTTGGTCATGTCAGTGTAAATTGTGCAGACTGGATTTCTTTTGTCTACAGATGTCAAGATGTTAGTTAGCAAGTCAAATAGTGCCATATTAATTGTAGTGTTCTTACGGAAACCCTTTTGTTCTGTGCAAAATAATTTATACTTTTCGAAATAGGCATTTTTTCAAAAATTTTGGAAATAATTGGTATTTTTGCAATAGGCCTATAATTTTTAAAATCTGTTTTATCATTTTTTTCATACAATGGTTTTATTATTACCTTTTTGAGCTTGTCCGGAAAAATGCCATCAGCTATGCACAAGTTAATAATATGAACTAATGGAGGTGCCACTAGTTCTTTGGTAAACTTCAATACTTTCGTGGAAACTCCATCATGCCCATCATAACAGTATTTGTGTTTTTAAGGCTACAAATTATTTTTATTATGTCGTCGATTGTTACAAATTTAAAAAACAGTTTATTCGGTAATTTAAAAACTTGGCTGCATGCTCTAGTGTCTTTGCCAACATGTTCACGCAGCCACGGCAGAAAATAATCCTCGCGCCATTTTTCTCAAATTTTCTTTTCTTTGTACTTGTATTGTGAATGTTTTTTTTTCTGTTTCCTCGCAAATGTGTTAAAAAACGTCGTACGATAAACGTGCGTATTACTTATAACATGCTCGGCTCAAGACTGAAATTCCGACTCGCATGTTATTATAACCATCACAACGCACTAATATCGTAATGTAGGTACTATTTCAAAACATCAATATTAAAATCTCTACACAAGATGATTTTCTTATTGGAGGACAGACAGATTTTATTTCAAATAAGTACCTATATTCTAATTTATCATAAAACACTTCGTAGTTATATTTTGGGATTCTATAAATGCAAATAATATGTAATAATTTTATACGCTATTATTTCTACAGCGCAGCACTCAAAGTCTCAAAGATGCCTGAGACTGATTGTTTTGCTATGTCCGATATTTCTTTAATTAAACTGTAGTCCTACTCTTACAAAAATACCTGTTCCTCCTCTCTTTGTATTTCTAGAATAGAAAGCAGCTGTACAATAGTTCGGAATGTGTAATAAATTCTCGTATCCTATTTGCATGAAATGTTCTGTAAAACAAAGTACCTACATCTATTACATATTCCTTTGTCAATATTAATTCTACCAATTTTACAGACAGTGTATCCGATTTATTAATTAGACCAGCTAGGGCTGGGGTAAGATGTTAAGGTATTTAACGAAAAAACTGAGAACTTGGTAGCTGTGAATTATTAGAAAAATCGTGTTGACTATGATTAATTTGAGGGTGAGGCCTTATAAAATAAATGATAGAAATGTTACAGACAGTGTATTAAATGTGTTTTTTTTGGATACCCACATTTTTTTATTTGTTTGTTTGGCACCTCAACGTCATGATCGTCAAAACCAAATCGTAACTAACAAGTCCAAAATATTAATATTAGAAGCGTGAACGAGTTTGTGGTCAAGTTACGATAATACGTGATAAAATCAACTCAAGACTGCGACTGGGTGAGTTGTCCGAGTCATGCCGGCCGGAGTGCGCGGTGAGGCCACGCAGGAGGAGGGCCTCAGCAATGTTTGCTGACGCACGCGTTATCAGTTTATTAATGCGTTATGGCGTAAACAATCTAGCTCGCTACCACAGGCTGCGTGGCATATTGACTTGGCTCGCGAGGTTGTCGACATGTGCGATGTGGACTCAGCGATCATGGTGCTGATAGTCGTATCTGCCAATGGCTGAATTGCCAAGAGCCTCGACCAATACCTAAGGAGGCTCTCGTTAGGCAGCTTGTACTGTTATGAGATTCCTTTCCTCTTTTTTTCTCATTATCTGTGTGTTGCCGCTGCCGCATGTGGGTGTGGCGACAAACACCACGCCCGCGCCCACGGCAGCACACGGCACCACACGGCTGGTACTGGCACTACACGGACATAAATGAAACAGCTCGTTTACAAAAATATCACTTTATTGCTTTAATAGTAACGTGTCAACATTGTTGGAACGCGCGCCGTGTGCGTATCGCTGGCTTATTGTCTAGTCTCCGACTGAGCTCCAACTATAAAGATATTGTCTACAACAGTGAACGAATCGTACGAACTATCTTACGCTATTTGGCACCAGGTCACCGACAACAACCGACCGTCACCGCCGGCCGCGCGCTGCCGCCGCCCGCGCCCCCGCCCCCGCCCCGCGCCCCCGCCCCGCGCCCCCGCCCCGCGCCCCCGTCCCGCGCCCCCGCCCCGCGCCCGACGACAGCAGCGCGCGCCCGCCCGACACCTACCTACATACACTATTGCAACACACTTCGCTCTTGCAGTTTAACTCAAATCACAGCAAAATGGTATCACAATAATCGGATATGAAATATATAACGGTTAACTTTTAAATCAAACTAGCTCACAGATTTAATTATGATTATGATACAAATGATCAGCGATGGATCGATGCGTGCATGCGATGCGCACGCGCGGGTAGGCGTCACGTGCACCACGCCCACGTGCGGCCCGTGCCGGGGCTCCGCCTCCCTTGAGCAAAGTGTTCTAAGAAACCTCTGTGAGTGAGGATAGCACCGCGTCTCTCGATAAGTTCGCTACAAGGCAAGAAGTCACTACCTACTTGAAATGCTGGAAAACATGCTTTTAAAAAATATAGTTTATTACAGTTATATTTACTACACACCGTCCCGTATAACTACACTATTTACCTACAAGTACATAGGAATACATAGAACAACGACAGCGTCCGCCGCCCGCGCAGCACGCGACTCGAGACACGCGACACGCGACACGCGACATGCACGCGGCGCGGCGCACGACTCCTCGCGCTCTGCACAACACGTGGTGCACTCATACTCTCTCGCATGCTTCACTTAACATTACTGTTTACTACTACTTAATATGGCAGTCTGTGTTCGTTAATCAGTTTAATAGAAAACAATATAGAAACCTATGAGATATGGGCAGACCATTACAAGTGGAAGGCAAGTCTCATCGACTCTCTACTAATATAATCACATCGTTCTCGATTCGTTAAATATACATATTGTTGATATGATCAACACATGATCGAGCATGCGTGTCGCTCTCACACAGGAGAGCCCCGACCTCGACACGCGGTACGCAGCCGGCTACAGCTCCGTGTGCAGGATCAGCAGCGCCGCGGGGGGCGCGGGGGGCGCGGAGGGCGGCGCCAGGCGCGGGGGGCGCGCGCGCAGCTGTGCGTGCACGGCGTCCCACGCGGCGTCGCGCGGCGCGGGCGCGGGGGCGCGGGCGCGGCGCGGCGCGGCTCGCGTGCGCCGGCGGGACACACGCGCCCTACCTGCAACCCCGCCCCCGCCCCCGCAGGCACCCCGCGCGACAGGCGCTGACGCACCGCGAGCGCCTGTTTCGTCCTAAAAAAAAGTCCAAAATAAATAACCAGTATCATAGTACTTATTTTTAAAGCAAACACCTTTTATGACACCATTTAAATGTTGGCACAGTCGTTGCTTGGGTCAAAATAAGCCGACGAAGATCGGTAGGCCATGAGTCCCTTTCCTCTGGAACCGGTTTTAAAGAAACTGAAAACTTAACTGTTTCCATACTTAGGTAACAGGTCAAGCGTGATATCATTTTCGCATTAATCAGTAACGTAAAATTAATTTCTGGTATAAAAATGACCAAGTCCGAGTCCGCCTCGCGCACACACGCGAGCGCGACACGGTCCCGTACACCCAAACAATACAATAGTACATTTTGATTCAAACGGAAACTTTGTCATCGTGGCCGAGGCGGATTTAAGGCCCGGTAATAAGCTAATCTTTAGGTATTCGCGGAAGTGACGCTAGCTGCATACTAGGCATGGTCTGATACAAGTACACGACAGTATTGCATCGAAAGAATAGAAATAAGGTAGAAAATATTTCGGTGTTTGATTTTATTTGAATATCATGTCCGCCATTTCGCAGTTTTTATTGAATATAAAAAAAATACAGCTCCGTGTTTGAAAAATTTTAGATATCTCTTTAGTCTATACAATTTTCTTTGTTATAGATATAAAAAATATGATGGTTGTCGCTGAAAAAATTGAGAATTTCGAGACGAAAATTTTTTTTTCTTGGTCTTTTTAAACATTTTTTTTTTTTCGTAGTACTAGACCACTTTTGTAAACTTATTTTGTGTAACTCTTTACTTTATGTATTGAACTATACACGGTAATTTTTTCTGGCTAGTGGCATGTACAGATACGGCTAACTTTGCGACGAAAAACTAGTCGTTTTACGAAGTGTTTGCTTTGTACAGCGCCTTAACGCTCGAGCCTCTAAGCGAGGGTGTTATTAGAGCCCAGAACAACTGCGACAAATTCGCACGTGAACCAAACGATGTCTTCTCTACTGAAGGAGAAACAAAGCATGATGTCGCTATTAGCCTAGTATTAAAAATAAGAAATTCAAATCTTTTAAGAAGTCCAATAAATGTCTATTTGTTATGGAGCAAATTAGTTTTCAATACACTTCCTTGTAAACTGGTTCTTATTGCACTACGATTAGGTTCAACATGGAATATACACACATCAACACGGTCTAGGGATATTTTAAAAAAAGCTAATTACTTTCAATGTGTTATTTTTTTATATGACATGTATATATTTAAAAGATACGTTATTTAATATTCTACCATTTTTAATAATGGTTGAGTACTTAGATTAAAATTTCAGGATTTTATGGAAAAAAAATGAAGCAAAACACGGAAACCGTAATATGAATTAACTTTTAATTAGTGAGTAAAAACTAAAAAAATAGAAAAACCATTTAAATTGTGTTTATAAACTTGAAGTTAGTAGTCTGAGAAAGCACCCATGATGTTCATAACACATCGGCAACGATTCGGCATTCTCAGAACAAGGTTGTCAATGTCTTGCTGCGGAATATTGTCCCATGTCCTTCTGCAAAAAGTTGATCTTCTGTAGCCAGATTTTCAAGAACTTCCTTCAGAGCTCTTCTTTGCAGCATATCCCACGCATGCTCAATGGGATTTAGATCTGGCGATTGAGCAGGCCAGTCTAAGGCCCTAACATTGTGTGTGTGTAACAAAGCTGCTTCCGTTCTGGCCGTGTGTGCCCGGGCATTGTCGTGCATGAGCAGGAAATTTTGCCCCATTTGTGTTCTGTGGGGCAAGATTACGTGCCCCAGCACCTGTTGGACGTATCGTTCTGCCGTCATATTGCCCCGCACCCAAACGAGATCCGTCCGTCCTCCAAGGCGAATTCCTGCCCAAACCATAATTGTTCCTCCTTGGTATGGGTGAAGTTCCTGAGGGTTCTGGAGACGGCTCCATCGTCCAGGAACTCGCCAAACACGCGTCCTTCGTGAATCTGGATGGAAGCCGAACCTGGATTCATCCGTGAACAGCACATTGGACCATTGCTCACGGCCCCAGTCCACGTGGTTCCGAACCCATTCTAGTCGTCGTCCACGATTGCCTCTCCGTAAAGGTGGGACCCGGAGTGGTCTACGAGAGCGTAATTGCTTTCATGCCGTCGCCTTCTTACAGTTTGGTCACTCACAAGCACTTGGTGTTCCACTCGCAGCCTTTGGACCAATTGAGTCGCCGTTGCATTTGGTTGAGCCCGTGCAGTAATTTGCAAAAATCGGTCTTGTCTGGGGGTAGTGATGCGACTTGGCCCCCGGTGCCTCTCCGCTACTTCACCTGTGGCACGATAGCGTGTCCACAATCTTGAAATTACATTTTGGTGGGTCCCTATGGCCTCAGCAACATTACGCTGAACAGACCCAGCTTCCAGCATTCCCACAGCTGTGTATAAAAGATTCCAATGCGGCCAGTACTTTTCGAGTTATTTAATTGAGTATGAAATATCCCTAGACCGTGTTGATGTGTGTATTTCACACGCGTGCTTTTCTCATTTAGCACAACAAGGGCTTTAATTTTTTCGGTATCATCACGGATAACAATAAACAACAACAATTCCTAAAGCCGGCAGTATTTTTTTATTTTTGAGCAAAGAGGTGCTTGTTTTTAAGGCCTTCATATTAATTTTAATAAAAAAAATGTGTTTCTCATCAGAATATCAGGCATAAACATGATCGTTTATAAAATAATTTGCTTACTACAACAAAAAATAATATCAGGCTGTTTAGCGACGTCATGCCTTTTTTTGCGGATGGGAAATCACCAAATAACTTCCCCCGCTCTGAGCAGAGCGGGGGAAGTGTTAGATTTGTACTGACTAAAACTCACCCATGTTCCTTCTATTGCCCTTTATGTTCCAGGGCTGCGTTATCTCTTTCGAACAACCCTGGAAGACAGGCAACCCCGGCAGGGCGACGTCATGCCTTTGCCCCTTCAGTATGAGAAGACAAAGCGCGGGGAAAGATTAAATGAAATCATAGTTTCATATTGATTAATGACAAAAGTAGTTTTTGTTCTTTTACGTGAGTATTTGTCATTGCTGTTCTCAGCTCTATAACGGTCTCGCCTCGCGGTTCGTGCGTTAAATCCGCCTCGTTTGCAATGACAAAGTTTCGTCACTTGAATCAAAATGATTCTACAAATGACCAAGTTTATTTGCGATATCCTGTCAATAAAAACATTTGAAAAAAGAAGGCCACAAAAACAAGCAGATAAGCTGTACTTGTTCTAATAAAAAATCACTGCTGGCTACAGGGATTTGAGCAGCTGTTTATTATCATCCATGATGCAACAGAAAAGTTTAAGGCCCTTGTTGCGATAAATGAGATAAATCACGCGTGTGAAATCCATTGCACGTTGAACCAAATCGTAGTGCAAAAAGAGCTAGTTTTCGAGGAAGTGTATTGAAAAACCAATTTCGTTTTGCCGTTCAGTGTAAAACATTAATAACCGTTAAAATATATTTTAATCCAGTGTAACCGTGTGTGTGCGAGTCCGGCTCGTGCTTGGCTGGTTTTACCATTTGGCAACGGAACACTAAAATGACATTAAATTTACTACTGTTACAGGCTAGCTGGAGCCGCATGATCTGATCCGGGAAACAAATTGACGCTGACCTGCTAGAAAATCTTGTCGAGAATGGTGTACATGCGCAGGTTGGCCTTCTTGCGCCAGCCGGGCGGCACGCGCTCGGCGTCGGCGCAGTCCGAGTCGTCGTCGGCGGCCGGCACGGCGCACACGCCGGCGTCCTTCTCGCCCGGCGCCGCCCGCTCGGCCGCGCGGCACGCCAGCCGACGCGCCATCACAAACGCGGCCACCTGGAACATTACATACGCACTAAATCAGGAACCATGTTTCAACTTAGTGGGGAAAAGAAGCCAAAGACGCTCATTGACCCACGAAACGATGCTTTGATTTCTAGCTAAGCTCTAAGCTCAAACCCCGATAGCGTTCAATATGGCAATGATGATATAGATACAGAGAGGCAACTCCTGCACAACTTGAACGAGCTCGCCTACGCGAACTTAACAGGCAAACATAGCGAAACAGATCTTTCGACAAGTAGGAATTTACTCGAGCTCCAGCATAATTGAATAAATGTTCAATTTGCTTAGTTGAAAGTAAGTCCGTCACGTACCTGCAACACGATGCCTAGCACGCCGAACACGATGATTACGAAGGCATTGTTGGGCGCCTCGCGCTCCACCTCCTGCAACAACAACATGTCAGTGGTAGATCCAAGGGTTAGGTAGCGAGCTACACATAGAGTGCACATTTCGCCAGCTGTCTTAATTGCATGTAATAGCAATTTGCATAGTGCTGTGTGCGTACACAGACCGTGCACACTTCGTTACTGTACCTACTCGTTTATTCGAATGGAACGGCCGAACGGCCACTCCACACTCGCGGGGAGAGAACAGGCGCAGGGCCAACGGTTTTACGTGGTTTCCAAGGCACGAACACTTGGGTTCGAGATCAGCTACGGAGCAGTTATGGACTGCATACACACCCTTGTGGTTGTGACCACGGCTCACCTCGATCATGTCGTAGAGCGGGCGTGCCACGTCGCGATACCGCTCCACAGCCAGCAACGCCGGCTTGAGGTCGTGCAGTAGGTCCATGCCGCGCCGCGCTAGCTCGGCCTGCGGGGCGGAGCGCCACCACGCCGCCAGCGACGCGCCCATCCACGCGCCGTAGCCCACCTCGCTCAGCGCCAGACACGCCACGCCCGCCGCATACTGCACACACATCCGAGCTACACGTGAGTCACCACCGAGCGCGGTCGAGAACTGACGACTGACTAAGTCGGCAAAAAGGCGAACCATGCATCTCCCAGAATCAACAAAATGGTACCAAGAATTATTTCAATATTAGCTCACTAATTCTCAATGTAACATGTTAGTCAAGCCAGGGCACTTGACTCAGGCGCCGCGAGACGACTTCCGGCCACCGTAGATGCGGGCCTGTGGTCGGTGAGCAATGGGTAGCTCACCGTCCGTCCGTCTATTGACGACAGGCCGTGTCGACGGCGCGTTTGTGTTTCACGCGCGCTTCAAAAAGATGTCAGCAAAGCAAAGGGGCTTGCCATAGCCTCCGCCTGCCGGGGTTGCGGGTTGTTCGAAAGAGATACCGCGGCCCCGGAACGTTAAGGGCAATAGAAGGAACATGGGTGGGTTTTAGTCAGTAAAATTTTAACACTCCCCCCCGTTCCGCCCAGAGCGGGGGAAGTTATTTGATGATTTCCCACCCCAAAAAAAAAGGGCACTTGACTGACGTCAACACAGATATACGACCTGTTCGTAAGAAGAATCTGCCTCACCGATTCGACCACCTCGAGGAATATTCCGCTCGATCCACCACAGGAGCCCAGGAGATAACTGAATCGAGTTTGATAAAACAAGAACCCTGAGTCGACTTACTGACAGTGTGAACCTGATGTACAAAAGTAGCATAGTATATGATGTTAGGTTCAGCAATAGCTGCATTGTTGGAGATCATGCCCACGCAAGTCTGTTTCATTTTAACAATATGATTCAGAGCAGCAAGACTAGATTGGTCATCGTGAAGACATTAGGGTTTTTTTTAAAAAACCCAATTGGTACTAACTTGACTTAGAGGACCAAAACGTGGACACTCACAGTTCGGCTGGTCCATAGGGTTGAGCCACATCTATTGGCCTAGAAAAATGCCATTATTGCTACATTATAGGTGGCCCAGAAAGCTACGGAACGGGCTAGTCTCTCTGAGAGATCGAATCCAAAACAAGATCACACAGCAAAGAACCAACCAACGACCGTTGGTGTGGACGCCAACGACTTGAGCTAAGTGGCGTACGATAGGAGAGGCCTGCGAGCAGCAGTGGACTGCTGTAAGCTGATGATGATGTCTTGCATATAATATTATATAATACTGACAACGTGCAGGCAGGTGCGCGCGCGGCGCTGCGCGGCTGCCGCGGCCAGGTACACGAGCGCGGCCAGCCACACGCCGGCCACAAACACGTAGGCTGCCGACACGCGGTACTGCGGCGCGCACAGGAAGCGGAACCAGGTGTAGGTGCTGGGGTCCCACGCCAGCCGCGCCGCCGTCGCCAGCAGCGCGCCGCTGTACATCTGCGGATAGGTGCGAGCACATCGTGAATAAATATCGTCGTGGGGGCAGCTTTACAAATTATGGAACTGAAAAATGTCAATCACATCAAACTACTACTATAATGTATGTATATAATATGTATATGGGACGGACTTTGGTGTAACATGTCGTGTCAACACCCTCGCGAGTCGCGCCATGCGATCTTCGTAGCAAGCGGCTGGCGATGGCGGGCTGATGCAGGTGCGAACGGCGCAAATGTTATCATTTATGTTGTGTGAGCCGTTTGGGCTTGAAAAAATAGGGCCATGGCGAGTGGCGACCGAGTGTTTACTTCCTTTTTTGAGCTTTTTGACTCTTCACGTGACCAGAGGCCTGACATTTCTTTACCATTCTATACTACTAAACAAAGCAGCATAAATATTATTGATTATTGACTAGGTATCATCATTTTAATTGTTTATTTATGTCTGTTATTTTGGAGTTACAAAGAGACACTTAAATTTATTAATTTGTATAGATGAAAGTGCAGAAGGTTACCTATAACTGGTAACCCATTTAAAATATCTGTTTATGCAGATAAGTTGATAACCCGAGGAGTGACGACCTCGCGCTCGACCGCCGCCGCCGCCGCCGCCGCGCGCGCCGCCCGCTCGCATATCATATACCTACAGTGACAATAAGATTACAGTCACTCCCGCTCCCAGCTCTTATCAGAAGATGCGATTTACGGGGAAACAAGGATGCTTTGATGAAATCAGTAAAGTGATAACGAGAGAATGTGAACTGGTCATTTGGTACAGCAGCATTCGTTGTGTGAGTCGTGCACGTTATCAGTAGCGCCACAGTCGCCGCATTCACGGGCGGCGCGGGCGGCCGGACTCGGCTCTGTCCGACGGACGCGACGCCGCCGACGAGAGAAATAGTTGCGTTATCACGACATGCGCACATTCAGAACATGACAATACCTTATCTAAGTGTGCTGAATGGTTCATTGTGGATGTCGACTCAATGAGCCAGGTGTTCACGGAAGGCCGACTGATACTGGACCTCAGTGGTATTCATTGACAATCAAATATCCGCGGCTGTTCAATATTATCTGCATCCAACATTATTCTAACATTCTTGATATGACAGTGTACTTAAACGGTAATGAATACTGGTCTAGAATATAATACGTATATCTACTTGTACACACCAAAAGTAGAAACATAACTTTTTTTTTTTAAATAACTAATTGTATTGTTACAATGGCGATCTTATCGCTGATAGCGATATCTTCCAGACAACCTATGGATGGACTGTACGAATATAAAATGTAACAGGGGGTGGTAGTCAATGTAGTAGGTAACTACTATACAAATAATTAAAATAAAGTTATTTATTTAAATATACAAAATACATGTTTTATCATATTAGGTATGTGGTAGACAAATAAGAGAGGTTTCATTCAATGTTGTGTCATGCAATGGGAAATTTAATAAAATTACAGGGAAAAATAATAATTTGCAACTAAAGTTTTCAAAGCAACGAGTGCCTGAACCACCTGAACTGAACTGCTCATCACCGTTCAAACTTATAGGTAGTACTTAATTGCTACCGTACAAAGAACAAATTAAACATATTACTTCGTTTTTTCCGCTGTTTATCAAGGAAAACACTGACACGGCTAGACTGCGCGCGCGCACCTAGCACGTAGTCTTGTTACTCACCACAACACGTCTGCGATGTTACTTCTGATGTTTGCAAATTGCAAAAAGTGGACTAGGTACTAGATTACATATTATATTGCATAGTAGTGTACTGTACATGGAAAAGAAGCTTTCAATTAAACTATCAAATGTATGATGATAAGCAATGAACTGGTATGAGATGCTAATTTGTATCTTTCGGAAGCCAAGAGCGCCGCCTCAACTATTAATAACGGGTCTGCTACCACTTCGGCCAAGTGTATGGAATGCTATGCTAGAAACATGAACATTATAATGTAAATTTATATATTACATTATTGTCTGTAGCTGTAGCTGGTTGCACCAGCATTTGAGGTTACTGGTTACCGGCTCCCGTGGGTAGTATCGTTACGTTATATAGCCTAGGTTACTGGTTACCGGCTCCCGTGAAGTCCCGTGGGTAGTATCGTTACGTTATATAGCCTAGGTTACTCAGTGATATTGTAGCTTTCTAGTGGCAAAATATTTTTGATTTATTGGTATTACTAGTATGTGTATTTTAGTCGACTTCGGCCATTTCTAGCCAGCGGAAGTGCGGTGCAGGACGCTCGTATACAAACGCAGCCTAGGATTTACGAATGTGTTCATTGATACGCCTCAGAACATGTGGCATAGTGCAGGGTGAGTAGTGTAAAGAAGTTACGAATAGACTGATAGCAATTGTTTCGCGAATTCGTCCAAAGCGTGCCGAAGCCGAGGTCGGGCTTGTTCGATATTGCAGAATCAGCCGAGCGGCCGACGCGACGCGACGCGCGACGCATGACGTCAGCTGCTTACTTACCCCGCCAAGGCGCCAAATTGTAACGGCTGGCTTGAACATTCCAGTGAAGGACGCACACAATACATATCTAATAACATACAATGCTCTTGATACACAACGAACTCGAACCTTCAGCTGTTCCACGTTTTGTTTTGCGATAAAGTATCCTTTAATTAATTTTAATTATTTTTTTAATTAATTGATAATAATGGCATGAAGAATCCACTGAATCCACATATATGTATAGTTTATATGTATAATATAGTTTGCATCAATCGACGCTTAACGCTAGTTGTGAGCAAGGATTTCGCTAATTAACTTAATGTGTACAAATAGCAAACTAATTTATAAATGATGCAGAGGTAATTTTGAGGTTTACCAACCGTCCGGATCAGTCTGAACCCATATTAGTCCAGACTTCCCGACCTTCTGATGGGGATTCTATTGTTAGAAAGGGCCTTTGTGTTTTAGCAAAATGACGATATTTTACGATTACTTCTATTCCGAAATGTTGCTGGATGTAATTGTAAAGGTTTGGTATAGGTGCTGGGGTCACCGACCTCGGCGCAATGTGTCAGACCGTCCGTCATACGTTAATCGGAAAGGAGCGAGAGCAGCATAGTAAGATGTTTTGAGTCCCCTCTCCCTGCCCGCAGCCCACGCGTTGACGCGTCGCAGCGTCTCGTTGACGGAATTGTGCAGATGGACCATCACATTGCTATGTTCCTTGTTGTCATATAAAGAAAACAGGGAGATATCTTCAGATTATTCTGATTTTAAGAACAATGAAAAATAATCCGCCAAAGAATGAATACTTAGTAGGCTAATTATGGTTCTTAAAGTTGATCTTAACTCTAACTAATCATGCAAATAATTGATTGCATAAATTAATGATACGCGACATTGTTTTAGATGGAAGCACTGAAGCTTCGAGGAGTGTCCGTTTAGTGTTGTGGTAAGGAGCAGAGCGTCGCGACCGCGAGTGGCGCGTCGCCGTCGCCGTCGTGCAAGGAGCGCGGACGTTCACCCGAGCGCTCCCGCTGACCCTGACATACACTAAACTATAATGTACGAGAGCTCGCACGCTACTTGCGGCGCGGCTCCAGGCGCACGCTGCGCTGCGCACGAGACGTTCGTTCGCTGTCTCCTGGCGCGGGCGCTGCGCAACAAGACCCGACCAGGCGCAGTAGGGTGCACGCAGATCTCAAACACTCCCGTGAAACTTATCTTAGGGAAGCATTACGTTAACAAACTAAATCACCAATAAATAAGTTCAATACAATATACTACTCTGTCAAGAAAGTACCGGGAAATGATCAATAATACACAAAATGTCTGTTATTCATCCAAATTTATTTTATCACCTTCAAAGTATGCTCCTTTAGAAACGATACACTTGCGCCAACGAATAATCCATTCATCGAAACATTTTTTAAACGCTGCTTCCGGAATTGAGTTCAGTTCTCGCCGCGAATGCTCCTTTATGTCTTCTATCGATTGAAAACGGGTGCCACGAAGTGGTAATTTGAGTTTAGGAAAAAGAAAAAAGTCAGCAGGAGCCATATCTGGTGAATATGGTGGTTGCTGGATGGTATTTGTTGAGTGTTTGGTCAAAAATTCGTTCACAATGATAGCCTTGTGCGAAGGCGCATTGTCGTGGTGCAAAATCCAAGAATTTTCTTTCCACAAAACTGGCCTTTTTCGTCGAATTTGCTCTCTTAAACGCCGCATAACGCTCAAATAATATTCTTTATTTACCGTTAGACCTTCCGGTAAGAATTCAGAGTGCACAACACCGCGATAGTCAAAGAAAACAGTCAACATGACTTTGACTTTTGATCGACTTTGGCGTGGTTTTTTCGGTTTCGGTTCAGTTGGAAGGCGCCACTCCGAAGCTTGTTGACTAGTTTGCATGTCAAACTCGTAAACCCACGTCTCGTCACCAGTAACAATGCGTTTCATGAATGTTGGGTCCGAACTGACTCGTTCTAGCATGTCCTCAGCGACTTTCATGCGATTGAGTTTTTGGAGAAAATTCAGATCTTTTGGGACTAGCCGAGCAGCAACATGTTTCATACCCAAATGATTAGTTACAATGGTACGGATCGACTCGTGAGATACAGAAAGTTCGGCGGCTATCTCTCTCAGAGTTGAATGGGGATTTTCAGTCACTATTTTCTTCACTTTTGCGATGTTAACTTCAGTTGCAGACGTTGACGGCCTACCAGAGCGAGGCAAATCTTCCATCACATCTCGACCGCTTTTGAACGCTTTGAACCACTCATAAGCACGAGTTTTTGATAAAGTCGATTCACCGTAAGCCTTCTGTAACATTTTCAGTGACTCCGAACACGAAATTCCATTGGCGATGCAAAATTTAAGACAAACTCTTTGTTCGATATTTTTGTCCATTATGAAATTCGCAATACACACTATATATGATATTACTAAAACCAGCACTGTATTTAATATAAATAACAGATGCAACTCAAACTCCGCGCCAAAATGGAAAACAGTTGTGCCAATCTAACAACTACAAAAAAAACAAAAATTTTAATTTGGAACCATAAACAAATCATCCATTCCCGATACTTTTTTGACTGAATGTACATCAGTCTGGTAGATATGGTATACATTTCTATAAAAATCTCCAGTCTTACATAAAAACTTAGATTGTTTGTTGTTTTAGTGGTTTTGGAAAAATTATGTTTATTTCAAATCTTTCGGTTAAGATTGTATTCAAATTTTTTATTAATTTTCTTGTAGAAATTTGGGTAAAAATAATGGTACTTAACTTAGGAAGTTTAATCACATACTCAATACCTACTGCAAACAAATCAGTTGGATAGCATTGCAGCAGCCACTTAGGCAGTATTTAAAAACAAGTCTCACTTCTGAAACCCGGTCGTGAGACCACATTTGAGATATCGATATGCGTCAGCGCCGAGGCCTTATCAACGGCGTGGGGTATATTGCAAACAGCTTGTTTGGAGTGCTCAACGAAAGTTTTGCTGAAAAATATCGCAGATACATATTTCTCTCCCTCGAGAGAACGAGAAGCATATAGCTTCCCTCTGGAGAAATTAGGCTTCACTCATGGAAGCAGAAAACAATGTTCTTAAGCGTACAGAACATGATATGAACCAACAACTAAAACTCATAAATCGTCACATGAACAAGCTAGACGAAGCAGTGAGCCAATTGAAGAACAACATCCAATCAAATAGTGTTATTAATGACTTCAACATGGGAGCTATCATAGCAAATAACATGATGTACAATTTGAAGAGCATTCAGAATATGTTATCATATATCGTCACGGATATCTATAATAATCGTTTCAACTTTCACTTGATAACACCTGAACAACTCATCGACGAGCTAAGCATAATTTCTAGCAAGTTACTGAACGTGACGGGATCGCTCAGGAGCTTATTTAACATGAAGCTAGCCGGGGGTAAAACGGCGGCAGGATGACGACTGGAGCAGAGTGGGGACGCAGGTTCTTCTTGGGAAATAAAAGATCTTCTTAGTTTCGTCGTGTATTATTTCCTCTGGATACTCATTTCGGAATGCCCTACCATAAAAAATGGCCCTCTTTTTATACCCTAATTTGGTTTGCGCCTGACCAATCAGAGTGTTACAATTTTGCACACGGCACTAATGCCCAAACCTCTGACCAATCAGGCGCAAGGGACCCTTTTGTCCACAAAAACCTACTGTGGCCATTTTCCACGGCAAGACCTCTATTTACATTATTTATTTCCCTAATATTTATCTTAATCTATTTACAAAAATCTGCGTATTTCTATCATTAATTACACCTTAAAATTACAAAAATACAAAACGGTTCTCTTTACGGTAAAGTTTCTCTATACCTAAGCTTATACTATAAGTGGCGCCTCTGGTGGCAATAAAAAACAACACAATAACACATTTATTAGAACTTATATACACTAAGACTTATATACTTTACGACTTATATATTCTATAACTTATGTACTAAAATAACGTATAATTACATGTTGTCCGTTCGGGCGTCTGTCGTGCACATTCTCCCGCCGTCGCCACGCCGCGACTCCGTTGGTAGCACGACGATCTTCCTGCTGGGACGACGTAGAACGTGGCCGCTGCTGGTGGTGACGTCCACTACTCGTACCTCTCCGTCGTTTCCTGGATACACTTGCGTGACGCGTCCCCGTGGCCATACGTTGCGTGGTAGGTTGCTGTCGCAGATGATGACTAGGTCACCCATTTTAGGTTGGGTGCCGGTGCTGCTGGGCTCCCGCCGGTGTTGCAGTAGGGGTAGGTACTCCTTGACCCATCTTCTCCAGAACATGTCAGCCAAGGTCTGGGCTCGCTTCCATTGCTGGCGAGCTGTCACGTCGTTTTCTTCAAAGTGGCCAGGTACCGGAACATGGGAATTCGGCCCGATGAGTATGTGGTTCGGGGTCAGCGCTTCTGGTTCCAGGTGGTCGACAGACACGTGGGTCAACGGGCGTGAGTTCACCGTGTTTTCGACTTCGGTGAGCAGTGTTGTCAGTGTCTCGTCGCTCGGGTACTTTTCAGTGAGTGTGACGCGCAGTGCTTCTTTCACGGAGCGCACCATCCTTTCCCAGGTGCCTCCCATGAATGGCGCTGAGGGTGGGATGTACTTCCACTTGATGCGGTGACACGTAGTCTCGTGGTGTAGAGCTTCGATTGCTGCCTCGCCGAGTTCCTTGTCAGCTGCTTTGAAGCAGGTGGCGTTGTCGCTCCATATTTCCTTGGGGCATCCTCTTCTGGCCATGAACCTTCTTAGTGCTGATATGGCTGAGTCAGCACTAAGTGTGTGGGCGATTTCTATGTGGATTGCCCTGGAAGTCATACATGTGAAGAGTGCTCCGTACCTCTTCTCTCGGTGGCGGGCGACTGTGACCTCGATTGGCCCGAAATAATCGAGTCCGGTAAAGGAGAATGGTCGTGCGTGGTGTGCCAGGCGCGCCGCTGGTAGGTTGCCCGTGAGGGGCATCGATGGCTTCGCTCTTCTTATGCGACACGGTAGGCAGCTCTTCACTGTGTTTCTTACTGCGGGGCGTATTTTTAAAATCCATAGTCGCTGTCGTAATTCATTTACGACCATTTCCACGCCGCCGTGATGTAACTTTTCATGTACATAGGCTATGTACAAGCGTGTGTAGGTATGTTTACCTTCCAATATTGGGGGATTGGAGGTGTCTTCTTCTATGTCTCTGGCCGCGGTCACTCTTCCTTTCAGACGTACGATACCTTCGTTGTCGATGTACACACTGAACTGGCTTAGTCGGTCGTTGTGGCCGGGCGTGTTTCCTTTTGTTATGCGATCGATCTCGGCCGCGAAGCTATTCTTTTGACTCGCCTTTATCCACAGTAGTTCCGCCCTTGCTAGGTAGGTGGCGGGTAACTCGCGGTATTGCTTGATGTGGTTGGGCGAGCTTATTATTGCTCGCGTCGGGGTTGGTGCCCTTTTGATGACACGCCAATCGGGGTCATTGACCCTGTTTTTCTTTGTGCGTTTTCTATTGGCTGCGACTGTGTTTCGGCTGGGTCGGCAGAGGTCGATGAACTGTAGTACTCTCGCCGTTGTTCTGATGAGTCGATTCCACTTGGAGAATTTTTCTATGTGTGGAAGTGGAACTTGACTGCCGATGTTCTTCAGTTGTTGCAGGTTACATTTTTCTCTTTCTTCCCCGGTGTCGTATTGCACAGCTTTTTCTTCTTTTGGCCATTGAGACTCCGGGTTTTTCAGGAATGGAGGACCTTGAAACCATCTATGAGTAGTCGTGAAGTTGTCCGGCGTTTCTCTTGTTGCGTCGTCCGCTACGTTGTCCTTAGAAGAGAGCCATCTCCACTCGTTTTTCTTGGTGGTTTCTTCTATTTCAGCGAGTCGGTGAGCCACGAATGACTTGTAGGTACGTGGTTCTGAGCGGATCCACACTAGTGCTGTGCGTGAATCGCTCCAGTACGTCTGGCTCGCTGTCTCGTACTCGTGTTCTTCCTTCACTGTCTGTGCGAGGCGCGCACCTAGTAAGGCGGCCTGTAGCTCGAGCCTGGGCATGGACACAGGTTTTAATGGTGTGACCCGGCTCTTTGCAGCTGCCAGGGCGACGTGTACACTGCCGTCGGCTCGTTCTGTTCTCCAGTATACTGCTGCTGCGTACGCCTGTTCGCTCGCGTCGACAAAGGTGTGTAGCTGTCTTGAGACACTGGGTTCGACGTCATAACACCGCGGTATTCTCAGCTGTTTTATTACGCTGAGTGACGTCATCCACTTTTTCCACCTATCTTCTAATTCTGTAGGTATTGTTTCGTCCCAGTCGGTCTTGTAGCTCCAAGTGTCTTGAAATATTCTCTTGGCCGGGGTGGTGATTGGTGATATCAACCCCAGTGGGTCGAAGAGTGCCATTATGATGCTCAGGGCTTCTCGCTTCGTGGGAGAGCGCCTGTTTTCTTTTACTTCTGCTGGTATCTTCATAGTGTTGGTGTTGAACCCGATGTGATCTTCTTTCACGTGCCAGAGCAGCCCGAGTGTCTTCTCTGTTTCCGTGCCACCTAGGTTTACTGTGGCTGACTTGTCTTGCTCTGGTAGGCCGAAGTCTTCGATGGTTCTTACGTCGTTTGAGGTCCACCCATTTAATATGAACCCTGCCTTCTTGTGAATGAGATCGACTGCCTTTGTTGTTTGTTGCGCTTCCGTAATGGTGGGGAAGCTCTGTAGGTAGTCATCCATGTAGTGATTCTTGTGTATTGCAGCTGCTGCTTCTGGGTAGAGGGCTGCAAACTCACTTGCGTTCTTATTCTTGATATATAGAGCGGTGCACGGTGATGACGTGGATCCGAATATGACTGATGTCATGCGATATTCTTCCGGTTTGCCCTCCCGCCGTTCGCCTCTCCACAGGAATCTGAGGGCGTCTCTGTCTTCTGGCCTGACTTTCACCTGCATGAACATTTCTTTTATGTCTCCGCTGACGGCGTATGCGTGTTGTCTGAATCGCATAATCACCCCAGGTAGAGATTGCAGCAGGTCTGGTCCTGGAAGCAGCATGTCGTTCAGACACATGCCGGTGGCTTTTGCTGACGCGTCGTGGACCAGTCGAGGTGGCTTGTGCGGCTTCGCCGGGTTAATGACCGGGAAGTGAGGCAGGTACCACGTCTTCCCCTTTGGTGCTGGAACGGGTGCTTGCTCTGCATAACCGGATCGAAATAAGTTGTCTATTCGTTCTTCGTATTTTCGTTTCAGATCTTCATCTTTATCTAGCTTCTTTTCTAATGAACGCAGGCGTCGCTCGGCTTCTTCGTAGTTGTTTGGTATCTGGAAGTTCTTCTCTTTCCATAGCAGGCCGGTTTCGAATCTTCCTTCAGGTAGCCTCTTGCTTGTTTCTTCTAAGATTTGAATGGCCTTTTGTTCAGGATCTTCTTTCGGTTTCTTTGGTTCGATGCATAAGGATTCGAGTTTGAAGTAATTCTTGATTGTTTCTTCGATCGGTTGTTCATCTTCTTTTTCTTTGAGTTTCCCACAGAATGCTACGGTGGCTGTGAGTGAGCTGTGACAGCCATGGAGGACCCAGCCCAGTTGCGTGAGAGAGGCAACTGGCTGGTCACGACGTCCGGTGCGTAGTTTTCTTGATACTATGAGGTGCCAATTGTCTTGACCAATTAACACTTTAGGTGAGGCTCGTTGATAGGCGATCTGATCTTTGATGTCGATCAGGTGTTCGCAGTCTTCCAGGTGGCGGTCGTACACCGTTTCCGGTGTAAAGTTCAGTCTCTCCACGGTGCGCGCGGCTTCTATCTTGTGTTCTTCTTCCGCGTACTTTCCCCTTATGCTGAGGTTAATGACTTTGCTGCTGTCATGCTTCACTTCGTTGCCGATGCCTTGGACCCACATAGTGTTGGTGGGTCCGTCGGCTCCGATGACGTCAGCTATCGACGCGTCGACCAGGGTGACTGTGCTTCCCTCGTCCAGCAGTGCATACGTTTCAATGCTGGTGTGTGGCCCCTTGAGTATGACGGGGGCGATCTTCAAGTATGCACGCCGGCGGTCACATGGCTTGATTGTTGATGTGACCTCTACTGCTGGTGCTGTTGTCTCCTTGGCGGGGTCGCTCGACGTATCTTGATTCTTCTCATGATGCAATAGCTTGTGATGTTTCATAGTGCAGCCGTGTTTTCCACACGGTGGAGCTCTGCACTGTAGTCGGCGATGTTTGCTTCGAAGACAGCGGTAGCACATGTTGTTCTTCTTTGCGACCTCCCATCTTGAGTTTGTATCGAGGTCAATGAACTGCTGGCAGTCAGGTAGTTTGTGATTCTGTTTGCACTGCGGGCAGCGTTCGTCCGATGTTCTCTTCTCTGTAGCGAAGGTGCGTTCTGTTCTTCTGTTCTTTCGCTCTTTTCCCGTGGAGTCGTCGTAGGTTGACTCCGGGAGAGCGTAGGCGCCGCACTTGTCTGCTTCTTCATTTAAAAACATGGAGATCTTCTTTAATTCAGGCGTATCTTCTTTCTTCTTCGTGACGTAGTCGTACCACTTGCTTTTTAATATAGGAGTGAGCTTCTCGATTACTATTCGTGCCATCTCGGGACTGTGAAGGTATTGTGTCTTCCTTAGTGCTTCAATGGTGCCCACGATGTTCGTCACTCGACCGGCGAAGATACACAGATCTCTAGGGTTATCTGTGACCCGGTTCAGTGACTTGAGCTTCTCCATCTCGACGTGGATGAGTGCTTCTGGTCTTCCAAATCTTCTCTGCAGGGCATCGATGACAACTTCTGGATCTGGTTGGCTTACTATTAGACAGCCGACCGCTTCCTTTGCAGTTCCCCGTAGGCTTCGACGTATACGCGCTAAGTTTTCTGTTCTTGTGAAGTACTTCAATGTTTCTTCATATGCCGTCTTGAAACCGAGCCATTCTGTACAGTTTCCATTGAAGAGCGGTAATTCTTGAATGTACTTCGGTGGTTCCCTTGTGCTTCGTACCGCTTGAGAGAGAGCGGCGGCGAGGGTATTTACGTCAATTAGTGGTTGACGTGTATCTTCTTGTGTTGTTACTTCAACGGGGTCTTCTTTCTTCTTTTCTTCTTGCGTTGGCTGTAGTCGACTCGCTTCAGGTTCTTTTAACCACGTGCTTATGCGGACTGAAGCTAGGTCGTCTTCCAACTCTTCTTCATCTTCTGACGTGTCTGATTCCGCTTGAAGACGCTGGACCCGTGCTTGTTGTAACTCCATTTCGGCCTTTGCTTGTTCGAGCTTCAGTTCGGCCAGTCTTTCTTTAGCTTTTAATTCTGCTAATTGTTTCTTCCGTGTCATTCCGGAGTGTTTTGACCGGGCGTCCGTAGGTTTCAACGTGCGCTGCGATGTTTCTTCTCTGTGGGACGCGGCGCTCGTGTCTTCTGTTTCAGTCGTAGTGGTGGTTTTCCCCGTGGCGGTCGACCTGCTAGTTCCGCTGCTAGTGCCCGATGAGTCGGTAGCGGTGTTCGACGTGCCGTTGGTCGAGGAGTTCCCTGGCGTGGCCTCTTCTATGGCCGCAGGTGTTCTTAACTCTTCTTGCCGGAGTTTCTTTCGTTCCCCGTCTTGACTTCTTGTTAAAACCATTTTTCTTGATGCTGGCTGACGATCCGGCTATCGAAGGACCATTAATGAACGTGACGGGATCGCTCAGGAGCTTATTTAACATGAAGCTAGCCGGGGGTAAAACGGCGGCAGGATGACGACTGGAGCAGAGTGGGGACGCAGGTTCTTCTTGGGAAATAAAAGATCTTCTTAGTTTCGTCGTGTATTATTTCCTCTGGATACTCATTTCGGAATGCCCTACCATAAAAAATGGCCCTCTTTTTATACCCTAATTTGGTTTGCGCCTGACCAATCAGAGTGTTACAATTTTGCACACGGCACTAATGCCCAAACCTCTGACCAATCAGGCGCAAGGGACCCTTTTGTCCACAAAAACCTACTGTGGCCATTTTCCACGGCAAGACCTCTATTTACATTATTTATTTCCCTAATATTTATCTTAATCTATTTACAAAAATCTGCGTATTTCTATCATTAATTACACCTTAAAATTACAAAAATACAAAACGGTTCTCTTTACGGTAAAGTTTCTCTATACCTAAGCTTATACTATAAGTGGCGCCTCTGGTGGCAATAAAAAACAACACAATAACACATTTATTAGAACTTATATACACTAAGACTTATATACTTTACGACTTATATATTCTATAACTTATGTACTAAAATAACGTATAATTACATGTTGTCCGTTCGGGCGTCTGTCGTGCACAGTTACCTAAGGATGTCTCTCTACCAATTGACAACATACACTCGGACCATGCAGATATACGATCTGCTAGAAATAAAAACGAGACTTCTAGAGGACAATATCTCGCCGTACCCGATGTAGATGGCGAGTTCCGTCATCACCTGCAGCAGTGAAACAACTGGTTACCTCGACAGCGCGCGCGTCCACGCTCCTCACAACTATCGCGTACATATCATATCGGAACTTCCCCTTACATTTAAATAACCAAGTTTATAATCTTTTTGCATTATTAAGTAATCTTAAACTTTATTTTTGTCAATCTAGTTCCTCGTCATCCTCCTTATCTCGCTCGGGAATATGTACGATTACATCGCACATCTATTTAGGTGCTATCTAGCATAAGCATTTTTATTACCTTATTGTTAAGCGACTATTTAATTATTATGGAGTACACTTTCGACCTTTTTATTGTATACACCTTTTACAAGCAATTAATATTTTATCAACAAATCAGCAAGAATATTTTGTCTTCCATGAAAACTTATCACATGTATTATCAAGCAAGAGCTCGTACATAATTAAAAAACAAATATTGAAACCCGGTTTGCGACTCGATTATGAAGTGAGATCACTACTGATTAGTAGACCGGTTTCATTGCTAAGATGGTCTTAAGACATGGTATACCTGATACCATATACCCTAACTGTCCGCTAAAATCGCGTTTCATAGTTGGTGGACCAATATATGAAATGCTCATTTATAGAAAATTATTATCAATTGGCAGGCTGCGTAAATAAAATAAAAAGCTACTCAATAATCATGTTAATGTTTAGAATGAAAACCAACCAAGCCAAATAACCAACAGTCTTTGATAACAATATTGCACACATCAACAAATAGTGGCATAGACAATGGTTCATAGAACTGGTATCTAAAAAAGGCAAAAGAAGTGTGCAAGAATCATAGCGAGAGCAGCAAGAGGTATTCTGTCATCATCGCTTACTCCTAATTCTCTAAACTCATTTAAGGATTCTACGATTAACATATAACTTAGATAATAAATTAAAAAGCCTATCTATTCATGAAATCTTCATACAGTATGTATCGCAGTCGCAGGTCGCAGCTGATTGACATATTATTACGAGCAGAACAACAATATTCTTTGCCTAATGAAACAAGTGAAGTTTACAAGATACTTTAGTGGTTAAATCGAGTTATCAATATCCTCTCCTATTTGTTACATGTTTTATACATAGGTATTTAATACAATCCTTTTTGTTTGTTTTTTACGTCTTCACGACTAAATGGCAAAAGTGATTTTGATGAATTTTGGTACAGAGATAGTTGAGACCCTGTAGACGGACATAGGCTACTTTTTAACCCCGCACTTCCCTAAAATAGGGGGTGGAAGTTTATATGGAGTATTCCGCAATTTTCAAGGTAGGAAGCTAAAAATTGGTATCTATGCGGACTATTTGTCACTAACAAAAACATCGTGCATCTTTTTTTTGGAAATCTGCCACCAACCCCTTAAAAGAGGGGATCAAATTTGATATTTCGTAGTTTTCAAGGTAGGAAGCTAAAAATCGGTACACACACACTCTTTGTTACCAAAGAAAAATACCCACCTGCAAATCAGGAAAGGGGAACTGCGTTACCCCGAGTTTAACGCGAGCGAAGCAAGCCGCGAGCAAAAGCTAGCATAATAATAAAAATACCAAAAAAGTACCACAGAGACTAGTAACATTAGCAGATTCTATATAATCTGTGCTCAAAGTCAAATTATGACAGATTCTATGTTATCTTGTTTGTGTTGGTGACCTGTACGTAATACAGGTGTTTCACTACCTACCACAGGCACCAGTGAAGTGATCCACAAATATGTCAACTTGTTAATGCCAATAAATAATTTAATTTAATATCTGTGGTAAAATAAAGCTCGAGCTTGAGGAGCTCGTGGCTAAATAATAGCAGCCGCTCGGGTCGATCTCTAGGTTAAGCCGCGCTTGCCTAGGTTGGTCTGTTCCTCCGTGCCTCGGAAAGCACGTTAAGCCGTTGGTCCCGGCTGTCATTTGTAGATCTTTGACAGTCGTTACAGGTAGTCAGTGTTCCGAAAATCTGACAACCAGTCTTAACAAGGGGTATCGCATTACCCAGTGCATCTTTTCTCGACGTTTTATAAGTGCCCATGTAGGCCTATGTAAAATAAAAATATTTTGATTGATTGATTGATTTGATCAGTATTAACTGGGTTGTGGAGGTCAGATAGGCAGTCGCTCCATGTAAAATACTGATATTCAGCTGCATGTGGTTAGACTGGAAGCCGATCCCAACATAGTTGGGAAAAGGCTAGCCTTTTCCCAATATTTTACCATATTTTACATATTATTTACCAATATTTAACCGACTTCAAAAAAGGAGGAGGTTCTCAATTCGACTGTTTATTTTTTAATTTTTGTATTTGTTACCTCATAACTCTGGTCTGGGTGAACCGATTTTGATGATTCTTTTTTTATTCGAAAGCTGGTGGTTGTCGTTTGGTCCCATAAAAATATCAAGATCCGGCCAGTAGTTATTGAGTTATCTTATGCGTATTAGATTGACTGTGTCTACGTTGATGATATAATTTTAGAGGTTGTCGAAGACAAATGAACAAAAAACGCTATGCACTATGATTTGGAAGGTCATCGCAGTTTTTTGAGGTGATTGTATTTTAATTTGGTGATGGATCTTCAGTGATATACATACAACGGAACTCTTCAATAAATGACAGCAAATCTGCCGTGATTGCTGCAATCACATGTATAAGTTTGGGTTTCGCCAGGGTAGGCAGGCGAGTGGGAGCAGGGTGCCCGTACCCCCTCCCCTCCCCTCACCTAGTCATTAAGAAACATAATCATCAGATCAAGTATCAGCTGTATCCCCTAGGCGATGATGCATATGATTTCTGAATTGGTTTTAAACTAAAGCATAATTTAGATAGTATTTATTACTATAGCGTGATGTGGAACTAAAGCTTGTATTTAAGACGGGACCTACGCACTAAAAAGCTAAAAATAACCGTATTTGCGAATTATATCAACATCTGCCTAGCCTTTTCCCAATTATGTTGGGGTCGGCTTCCAGTCTAAACGGATGCAGCTGAATATCAGTATTTTACATGGAGCGACTGCCTATCTGACCTCCACAACCCAGTTTTTTTTTTTTTTTTTATTTTTTTTTTTTGTTTTGGCAGGAGGGGGAAATCCCCACGGACACCTCGACTGCCTTACATTGTGTAAGGCAGTCGAGGTAGTGTCGGACTCGAACCGACTAAAACCACCCTCCTGCTCTGCTCGTGTCCCTCTGACGTGGTCAGAGACCTTATTTAGATATTTTATATTTTTTGCTGTTTTTAATGTTAAGATTTTAAAAGTATTTATTATTATTATTATAAGTAAAATAGATTATAGCGATATTATTTTGTTTTTAAATTAATAATGTTTCCTGTTATTTTGTGCTTGTGTTTAAATATCTGTTCTAAGAGAAGCGACTATATTTAAAAAAGCATGAAATTAGTAATTTTGAATTTGAATTTTTAATTAGAGTTTTCTTTGTTTCGTTTAATCACTATGTTAACAATGCTTTCGCAGTATTCTAAAAATAACTTTCTGGTTTTGTTTTCTGACACTAATTTTTTTATTGTAATTTCGGTTATGGCAGTCTGCAGTCTTTCCTCAAGATTATGTCTCACTCTCCCAAATGCTGGGCATTCCGTCAGAATGTGTGCGACCGATTCCACCTTGTCCGGTTCGCAGATGCACGCTGGGTTCTCCTTACACTTGAAACGGTGCAGGTATTCGGAGAACCCACCGTGCCCTGTTAAGATCTGTGTCAAAACACCGGCTGGTTTTATCTTGAGCACAATCTTGTGGGCGTCGATCGCATCAGGGAAAAACATTTTGGTGACTGAGGCCGTTTCTCCAGTCTTATACCTTCGGTTCCATTCGTCGAGCGACCCCAAGCGGATCTGCCGCTTGACGAATGAAACCGGGCAACGATCGTAGTCCGGCCTCTTCCTAGACCGGAGTGCAGCTTCCTTGGCGAGGTGGTCTGCGCGCTCGTTTTCCTCTAGCCCTGCGTGTGCCTTTACCCAGAACAAGGAGACATCTTTGTTCTGCGATAAAGCCGCGCCCACATTCGCTCTCGCCTCCACGGCCAGCGCGTGGAGGGAACCTTGGTTTGTGACTGTCTGTAGTGCGGCCTTTGAGTCACTGTAGATTCCAAAGGTTCCCTCTTTACGCTTCAGGATTTCGCGCGTGGCTACGCATATGGCCAGGAGTTCCGCCTGGTAGACCGTGCAGTACGACGGCAAGCTTAATTTGACGCACTTGATCTCGGCAGCGCCGTCCCAAAGTGACAGTGCTGCTCCGACCTTGCCCTCGATCTTGCTGCCGTCTGTAAATACCCTGACTGCTTGTCTATTGTGGATGTCCACAAGTGTCCGGTCCTCCAGGCACACGAACTCCATAGCCATATGTTTCGCCGGGTTCCACAACCCAGTTAATACTGGGTAATGCGATACCCCTTGTTAAGACTGGTTGTCAGACTTTCGGAACACTGACTACCTGTAACGACTGTCAAAGATCTACAAATGACAGCCGGGACCAACGGCTTAACGTGCTTTCCGAGGCACGGAGGAAACTCGGTATGTAACGGGTGGTCACCCATCCACAGACCAACCTAGGCAAGCGCGGCTTAACCTAAACATCGACCCGAGCGGCTGCTATTATTTAGCCACGAGCTCCTCGAATTATTGCGAATTATATCATAATACTATAACTAAAAATGCTGAAATAAAAAACTTTTTTGCAAAAAATAAAACCGACTTCCCAAAAAAAAAAACTAAAAAGTGGAACATAACTTTATTTCCGGAAGTCGGTGGCAAAAAAGTCAACGAAACCAAGAAAAGCCACCGACTTCCGGAAATAAAGTTATTTTCCACTTTTTAGTTTTTTTTTTTTGGGAAGTCGGTTTTATTTTTTGCAAAAAAGTTTTTTTACATACCAATACCAATATTTTACCAATACCAATATTATCATACCAATATTTTACCGTCATGTGCCTAGGCAGATGATGGTAAAATAGAGATCTCATTTCAAACTAATAATTCATATAAAGTTTGGTGCGACTGCGGATGCTGAGATGATCTCGACTGTATTTATTAATTAAGAAACATTTTATAAGCATGGTCTTACGTTGAGACTGAGTTTTTTCTCAAGACTGCGACTGTTTATAAATACTGGTACGGGGCCTGAGTTGCGAAACTAGTCGTCAACCTTAATCGAAATTCGACAATTGCCTTAATGGTCATTATAGGCCTAATTCCGTCCGCGTACGTGTCGCGTGAGTGTTCCAGGTTTCATCCACGATGAAACCTGTCTTTTATTTTTTAAAAACGTTGCCCCACACTAGGAATTTCTCCTGCATCGTGGGTGCGGATACAAACATTTATACTTACATACTACACAAACACCCAGACCCGAAACAACTATCTGCAGGTCAACTAACTACAAATATTTGTTCCGTGCGGGGATCGAACCCGCGACACACAGCGCAGCAGTCGATGGCTCAACCACTGCGCCAACCGTGTCGTCGAACCTGTATGTGATGTAACATATATGCAGTCGGTCCGACTCCGCAACAACGGTCGAAATTTTCAACTGAATTTGCCGAAATTGGATTTTCACGGTGTGCTTTTTGGGTTTATCTAATCGTCGGCATCGTGACGTCATGACATGTGGCCACGACTACGACATTAGTAGCAGTGGCTCGTGGTGGTGTAGCGCGTCAGCAGGCAGCGCCGCCGCGCCGCACTAGATCTAAGTCTGCTGCGACACAAGAAACAGACATGCGACGTGGCTGACACCGTGCCACTCAAACAATTGGGACACCAAAGCTGAAGCGATGAAGCGTACTGACCTATATTCGGAAACATTGGCAATATTGGCGAGACGCGTCGCACATCGCACGTCGAAGGCCGCCGCCGCCGGCTGAGCGCCTGACATGTCCTCAATAACTTCGACTTTAAAAGCTAACAGTACGTAGCGACACAAAGTATTGAAAATGAATGTATACCTACGTTATATGCAGTACTTTATAACAAATAATACTCGAAGCATTTAAAAGATGCCGTGTCGAGGGCGCGTGCGTGTTCCACGCGCACCGCAAGAGATGTCAGATGGAAGTCTTGTGGAGCTCGAAAGAGATACCGCAACCCCGGAACATAAAGGGCAAAACAAGAAACACGAATGGCTTTAAGTCAGTAAGAGTGTGACCCCCTCCCCCTCCCCCAGTCAGTTAGGCGGGGGAAGTTATTTGATGATTTTCCATCCGCAAAAAAGGCATAACATATTAAGGGTATGTAGGTATAAGGGTATATAAATCTTGTACCTGTTTAAGGAGGAGGTTTTACCAAATTTTGTTTTTTTTAACGTATGGAGATCTACAAATATAACAAAGAACACCATTAAAATGTATTTGTTACCAAAGAACTTATGACCCAAAGGCTGTGTGAAAATCAAAACATAATATAATATAAATCAGCTGGCCCGTGTTTTTTAGCCGACTTAAACAATAAGGACAGTGATAACTCAGACGCCTGGACCGATTTGCAAAATTATTTTTTTGTTTGATAGGGTATATTTCCCAGGTGGTCCCATATTATTTTTATTTATATTGCTTAGGTATGTAGTTTATCTGCAGGCAGATGCGCAGATGCTGGGTGCGGCAAGCTGAAGACAGGGCGCTATGGCGCTCATTAGGGGAGGGCTATGTCCAGCAGTGGACTAATATAGCCTGATGATGATGATGATGATGTAGTTTATGAGTTATCGTCTATAGTACATTTTTTTTCTTCTTTGTCTATATCGCTAAGCTTTAATAGTAGCAATGGAAAATGAATACTCGATAAAAAATATGTGACATATACCTAGGTACCATACCTAAAAATGCTGGAATAAAAAAAAAGTAAAACCGACTTCCAAAAAAAACTATAAAGTGGAAAATTACTTTACTTATGGAAGTCGGTGGCAAAAAAGTCAACGAAACCAACAAAAGTCACAGACTTTCGTTGGTTTATTATCAGTTAGTCTACTACCTACTACACTTATGGTTCAACTATACGCAAATCTTTCACATATTAGGTAGGTACTAGGTGACTAGGTGCATGAGCAAGAATATATTGTATTGTAAGCAAGGTCTTTATACACTTTTTCACGATTTGTCAACCCTTTTGCGAGCAAAATCTTATCAAGTTAATTCGGACTATACTATAAGTATTCGGACACTTTTTGATCTCCACAATATTATGGTGTCTAATTGTTGCCATATTAAACTCAAAGCAATTATTTCAATTAGACCATTTGAATCTGGCTCTTTCGAATGTTAAGAAACAAAAGGGTCCATGTAGTTTCTTGCCCATTCTCCTCCCTAGAAATATTTCGATAGATCAACGCTAGGAATCGGCAACAACAGTACTTTCACAAGTTACCATGCATTGTGTCTGGGACTCGGGCTGTCGCTTCCACTCTTTTAAATATTTTTTAATATATTCACAAGATCATGGTTACATGATTCATGTTGAGATTATACTAAATGATACGACTCACCCGCCAACATTAGTGAGACATTTAAATGAGCATGACCATAGATATCAGAAAGAATATTTCTATGAGCATAACATTCTCTCAACCAGCAGGGAATAGACAAAATCAAATCAAAATCAAAACATTTTTATTTTACATAGGCCTACATGGGCACTTATAAAACGTCGAGAAAAGATGCACGGTTCGGGTTGGTCGTTTCCTATGGAGAAGAACCGGCAAGAAACTCCATGGTTACTCTTTTAAAATCATTTAGTTTTACAATGTTGTTGTTGTTACAGCGTTATCACTTAAGTATGAGAGGACAGTGTAGGCCCGACAATAAGTCATTGCTTACTTTACAAAAAGTAAAATAAAATAATACGTTAACAAAAAGTTAACAAGCGTCTAAGAATCTACAAGGCCAACCATGTCCGCTCATTCACAACGAATTGGTAGAAAAGAATCTATACAAGAGTAAAAAAAAAAAAATTGCAAAAACAAAATAATAACTAAGAGACGAGTCACACAGATGTTGCTATCAGTATTGTAACTATTCAGAACAAGGGTGATATAAATATGTGATTTGACAACTATTGCAAAAAAAAACAAAATGATTAAAAAGATCACAAAAATAAATAAGATTGAGAATAGTTAGAGACATCCACAAATTTGTGCTGATTATAGCTACCAGGGAAGCCGCATGCGCAGAAGGAACTATAGCCAAACTTCTTTATCTTCAACGTAGTCCTTGATTTTGTAATATGCGTTTTTAATAAGGACACGTTTTATGTAGTTTTTAAACTTTCCATCTGTCAGTTCTATAACTGATTTTGGCAACTCAAACTCAAACTCAAAGCATTTATTTCAATTAGACCATTACAGGCACTTTTGAATGTCAAAAAAAACAAGAACAAAAAAATGATGCTGCTACAATCCCGGTCACAAGGCATAATAACTTGTGAAAGTACTGTAGTTGCCCATTCCAAAGCGTTGATCTCTATGGAGAAGAATGGGCAAGAAACTCCATGGACACTCTTTTAAATTATAATATTTTTACAAAATCGTATTTACATCATTCGTGTTGAGATTATACAAATATGTGAGAACGATGTAGAAAGACGTGCACAGTAAGAGCGTCCAGAGTAAATAAAAAGCAAAATTCAATTTAAAATCTAAATAAGTTAAAAAAAATGACCGTGGTAGTTAAAAAATGACCAGTCCCAACTGACAGCGCCCGTTCACGAACATGACGTATGGATCAGCCCCATTCAGCTCGACCATTTTGAAGGGAGCTAAATGACCCGACACACCCGCCACTATCAGCGAGACATTTAAGTGAGCATGACACTATTAACCACCAGGGCTTCGTCAAGTCAATGATAATACATAGCACTCACATATGGGCTTAATAATTATACAATACTAGAGAATTGATTCTATACATTGCAAAGATAGTCTTACAATCTTCTGCAGCTTCCACTATAGCTTCGGATACTTATCAATGAGTTTACCCCTAAGCTTGAGGAGCAGGACCAGCATTGAGCCAAGCATTTTTATCATCAATATAATCCCCCAACTTATAATATGCTTGCCTACATAGTGTGCGTTTAATACAAGATTTAAATTTCGTTTCATTCAGTTGAAGAATGTGGGGAGGTATTTTATTGTAGCATTTCAAACAGTACCCCATGAAAGATGAGTCTACTTTAGCTAACCTGAAACCCGGCTGAACCAATTGGTCCCTATTTCTAGTATTATACTTGTGTCTATCACCTCGTTTACCAAATAGATGCAATTTTTTTCTGACGTACATGATGTTTTCATAGATATATTGACAAGGTACTGTCATGATGTTAATTTTTTTAAACTGTTCTCTTAGAGAATCTCGCCTACGTAGATTATAAATGGCTCTAATGGCTCTTTTCTGCAGAATAAATACAGACTCGATGTCTGCAGCCCGTCCCCAAAGTAAAATACCGTATGACATTATACTATGAAAATAACTAAAATAGACTAGCCTCGCGGTATCTACATCAGTAAACTGACGGATTTTTCTGACAGCATATGCTGCTGAACTAAGCCGTCCTGCAAGAGATGTTATATGCGGACCCCATTGTAGCCTTGAATCGAGCGTTATCCCCAGGAAAACAGTTTTATTGACGAATTCTAGTTTCTCTTGATTCAATACTATGTCACAATCACTACTTTTGACGTTTGGCAGAGCAAATCTTATGCACTTCGTTTTTTTCCCATTTAATACCAAATTATTGGCGGTGAACCAATCATTTACCTGTAATAGGGCGTTATTTAAGTCGTCTAGATTTGAGGCACGTCTATTTATCTTAAATATTAAAGAAGTATCGTCAGCAAACAACACCATTTGTGGTTGGTTTTTAAATAAATGGGGTAGATCATTAATATATACTAAAAAGAGGAAGGGACCTAATATCGATCCTTGTGGTATACCCATCTTTACATTTAAACCCATTGAATTGACACCATTTATTTGCACTTGCTGCTGTCTATCATTTAAATATGATTTTACTAAACTAAGCGCAAGTTTTCCTAGGCCGTAATGTTCAAGTTTCAAGAGTAGGGTTTCGTGGCTAACACAATCAAACGCTTTTGAAAGGTCACAAAAGATTCCTATGGCATCCTGTGCCTCTTCCCACGCAGTAAATATGTGTTTTAACAAGGTAACACCAGCGTCAGTCGTACAACGTCCTTTGGTGAAACCATACTGTTTTTCATGTAAGATCTTATTGGTGTTAAAGTGGTTGAGCATTTGATTAAGCATTACCTTTTCAAACACCTTGCTGAAAACCGGCAAAACGGATACGGGTCTATAGTTATTGGTGTCTTTACTATCCCCAGATTTGAAAAGGGGTATAACTTTACTGTATTTCATAAGGTCCGGAAAAACTCCTTGGTCCACACACAAATTGAATATTATGGCTAAGTACGGTGCTATTGTCTCAATAATAGCTTGACAAACTTTAATAGACATTCCCCAAAGATCTTCGGTTAATTTGATTTTGATTTGCTTGAAAGCTTTAATGACTGCAGTGGGGTTAATATGCTTAAATTGAAACTCAACCGGACATGGTGAAACGTTTGCTCTTAATAAATCAATGGAAAGCAAGGGTGAAGAATTTAATGTTTCAGTAGTTTTAAGTGGGATACTAGTAAAGAAATCTACAAATTCTTGAGCAACTTCGTTTTTAGTGGTTAGAAGACCACGCGAAGACTCTAGTGTGATCTCATTATTACATTTTTTGTTTCTGTTAGTTTCACTATTAATGATTTTCCAAACCGTCTTAATTTTATTATCGGCGGATTTAATCTTGTTGCTAATGAATAAAGATTTAGCTAATTTGCAGGTGTTTTTAAAAATTTTTGAGTAAGTTGCAACATAGTGATTGAAAGTTTCTGAGTTGAAGTAAGGCTTAAGGCCGTAAAGCTCAAACAATCGTTCCCTACTTTTTCTTATACCCTTAGTTGCCCAATCACTAAACATAAACTTTGGGCTAATAGATTTAGTTTTTATTTTTAACGTATCATTGAACTCTGTGTAGACAACCGAAAAGAATTCCTCATAAAATTGATTTACATTTTCAATATTAAATCCCGGAGTGCTTAAATTACTAATTAAATTATTATTAAATTTATTCAAATTGCTGGGTGTTATTTGTCTAGATTTTATCTGGGTTTTTTGTGACGGTGTGTAAGACTCGAAAACGACGGTTTGACCGCTGTGATCAGATGGAAGGTAATTTACAATGGCTTTATTTAAAACTTGTTATAAAAGCGTATATAATTACAATTTCGTGTTTACTGCGTGTAATTAATATTGTGGTAGTCGCTCCTAATTTTGAAAAGCCCCCTATTTTTACGGACATACAATATACATTCTAAGATATAAAGTGAAGGCAGAGTCAGTATATCGATCTCTTTAAATTTTTCTCTGAGGGACTCGCGAGGACCCATTTTATATGTAGATCGCGCGGACTGCCCTCTTTTGTAATATAAAAACTGAATCGACGTCTGCTGCTGATCCCCACAGGAGAACGCCATAGGACATAATACTGTGAAAGTAAGCATAGTATACTAACCTAGCTGTATCTACAATCTACATCAGTTAACTGCCTTATTTTCCTTACTGCATAATTATGCAGCTGAGCTGAGCCTACCCGAAAGAGTTCTTATGTGCGCGCCCCATTGCAGTTTAGAATCAATAGTCATCCCCAAGAATACAGTTTCTGCTATAACATCAAGATTTTTGCCGTCAAAATTTAAATTTAGATCACGTTGTGGTACATTTGGTAAGGCAAACTTTAGACGAAGTCGAATCAATGATGGTATAAAGTACTCACACATGGGCGTTACAGTTCGGAGAAGCTCGTGGCTAAATAATAGCAGCCGCTCGGGTCGATCTTTAGGTTAAGCCGCGCTTGCCTAGGTTGGCCTGTGGATGGGTGACCACCCGTTACATACCGAGTTTCTCCGTGCCTTGGAAAGCACGTTAAGCCGTTGGTCCCGGCCGTCATTTGTAGATCTTTGACAGTCGTTACAGGTAGTCAGTGTTCTGAAAATCTGACAACCAGTCTTACCAAGGGGTATCGCATTACCCAGTACTAACTGGGTTGTGGAGGTCATATAGGCAGTCGCTTCATGTAAAATACTGATATTCAGCTGCATCTGGTTAGACTGGAAGCCGACCCCAACATAGTTGGGAAAAGGCTAGGCAGATGACTATACAGTTAAACTAAACAAGGAAATTGAGTGTATACAATGCAAAGGTAGTCTTACAATCTTCTGCGGCTCACAGTAACTTCAGATGCTAATCAATGACTTTACCCCTATGGTTGTGGAGCAGGACATGCAATGAGTCCCCAATAAATAATTTAATATGCGTGCCTACCGTGTGCGTTTTATACAAGATATTGGCTCATTTAGTCGTAGTGTGTGAGGAGGTATTGTATTGTTTTATTTTATATTAGCTAACCTGACATATGGCTGAATCAAAATGTTGATTAATATCATGTCTTTAGTTACAGTCACAAGATTAAAACATTCGATTGACGTAAGAACCGAGCCACGCGTCTGTTCTGTATTAGTGCCACAAAGGAACATACATACATAATAATATACTTACTGCCAAAGTGCCAGCACACATTACCCTCCGCCAGTCGGGTAAAAAATAATGACCACGTTGAAGACAAAGAAGTCTGGGTGTGGTCACAGGTGTAGTCCCTTGTGCTCATGCGGCTTCTATGGTATCATAATAATCATTTATGATACCATATTATGGTATCATTATAATCATTTGTTCAGAATAGCTACAGTACTGATGGCAATAATAATTATGTTTTTTTTTTAATATTTTTGTTCATATTCTTTGTATAAGTACATTCTTTTTTAACCGATATGTGAATGAGTGGACATTGTGAATGCCTAGATGTTTGTTAACTTTTTATCTTATTTCACGTTTTGTAAAGTAAGCAATGACTTATTGTCGGTCCCATGCTGTGCTCTCATACTGTAAAACCAAATGATTTTATTAGTAACAATGGAAATTGAATACTCGATAAAAAATTATACGATAAAGATATAGCTTTTGCCCGAGGCTTCGCCCGCGTTAAAATCGGGGTAACACAGTTCCCCTTTCCTGATTTACAGGTACCTGCTACCTGCAGTTTTTGCCCTTGCACCTTATTTATTGTAATAGCAATGCTAAGTTTTCCCTTTTGTTCCCTGTTTTTCCCTCATATCTCAATCTTCTTTTAAGCGGAAAAAGTTAGTAAGTTATTTTCCATTTTTTAGTTTTTTTAAGAGTAGGTAACCATGGAGTTGTCACCGGTTCTTCTCCATAGGAAACGATCAACCCGAACCGTGTACCTTTTTGTCAACATTGTGTGTGAAATAAATGATATATACATTTTGATTGATCAGTGGAGAGGTGTCAGCTACCAAACCGTTTGTTGTCGGTTGTATGTACGCACCGCGCGCAACAAACGGTTTCAGCGGCTGTGCGGTGTGCGTGTCCACATGTCCGACCAGGCATCTGGACTTTCTGAGTTGAATGAGAGTGCACCGTGCTTCTTGCATTGTTACTTGTTATTTCCATTCGCTACAATAGCTAATATGAGCACTGACCAAAAATTTGCGGCTGCAAACGTGTCAAAATACAGCACGCGAGCTTCCTGTTGGGCCACTTCTTGGAACCATTAATATCGACTGTAAGCCTCCCGTCGGGCTCAATGGACTCCTAGCAAGCGCTTGATTCGTAGTGATTATCCTTTGCGTACTAGAGACTCCAAGAATCAAGTTCTAATCCATGACAGTTAAGCCCACGCAAATATGTGCAACGATGTAGTCGAAGTGATCGAACAACGGGTGACACAAGATGATTATCTCAGACAACGCTTAACGCGGTGCAGCTGTGCATATTGAGACGCAATTGCGTAAGTCCTAAGCTGCCGCCGCCGCCGCGCCGGTCTAAAGTTATGTGCTAGATAACGCCACGTTACGATGCAATGGACGCACAAAGTTCGCGCCGCACGCTGGCCCGCGGCCGCGAGCCGACCGCTCCGAGGCTGCATTTGCACACAATTGTGTAAAACCTTGGCTGAAATATATGTCAGTGGGTCAAGTTCCCAAGCTGCTAAATAATAAGCAAACTAATCAACTGTGACACTCTACATGGTATGGTACATACACATCGATGTACTTACATCACTAATATTTGGAACCGACGATGTGAAATGTTGCAGCGAGAGCAATTATTTGCAACAATGCATCAATTACGTACTCAACTTTATATTTGCTCAACGTTGCTAAGTTTCATTTATCTCTTTCTGAGGATGTAAGTACTTAGTTACGATGCAGTTTTCGAATGTGTATTGAAGTGCCGAGCGGGTTGGGCCGAGCGGGTTGGACCGAGCGGGTTGGGCCGAGCGGGTTGGACCGAGCGGGTTGGGCCGAGCGGGTTGGACCGAGCCCGAGAGCTACACTACATTCAAGTGCTACTGCAGATTGGTGCCGAGGTGCAAACAAACAAACTGCTCGAGCAGAACTGCAGCTTGCGATGCGTGACAGACATCAAGGTGGCATGGTGTCATAGTAATCTATAAGGACGCAACACGTTATCTCATCGCACGGCAGGCAATGACCGTCTAAGTAAACAAAATACTTACACACCTAAGCTAAACAATGCCAACTGGTAATTAAACATGACATAGTATTAATTATGCAATACTGAAGTGCTCAAGACGCGAGCGCGACTGTCGGAGTGACGCGGACGGTCAGACGGCACCATCACTGGTACCTCCCAGACGGTGGTAGGCGGTAGTTTGCGTCAATTGTTCGTTTACTTGATCTGTAATCTGTAGGGCTTCGCTAGGGGAGGTGTTTGGGGAGCCCTTACATCAGTAACGATCTAATTATACGTTGAATTTAGCGTTAATTTCACTTCTTAATGTATGCCTCCTGCTTTATTGCCCGAATGAATTTGTAATTAAAATCAATCACAAATACTGACCGACGCGCGACGCCGATGTCATATTTTGTATTACGTATTTTTAATATTAACCTGTTTAGCGGTACCTATCATACCTTTGTGTCACCTTCATCCTGTAAAGACAAAGCGCAGGGAAAAAAAATTAAATCATAGTTTCATATTGATTTATGATCATTTCATAAATCAATATGAAACTATGATTTAATTTTTTTTTGTACTTGCTCTTTTATTTAATTTCTCCGAAGTGTATTGAAAAACGTTGTTTGATTCACGTGAGAATTAGTCATTGCTGTTGTCGGTTCTATGACACATTGGCGTGGCCGGTGCAGCGGTGGCGCGATATGGCGCTGGCGATGCCGATGGCGATGGCGATGGCGGCTCGGCCAATGACAAAAACGTTGTTTGATTCACGTGAGAATTAGTCATTGCTGTTGTCGGTTCTATGACACATTGGCGTGGCCGGTGCAGCGGTGGCGCGATATGGCGCTGGCGATGCCGATGGCGATGGCGATGGCGGCTCGGCCAATGACAAAAACGTTGTTTGATTCACGTGAGAATTAGTCATTGCTGTTGTCGGTTCTATGACACATTGGCGTGGCCGGTGCAGCGGTGGCGCGATATGGCGCTGGCGATGCCGATGGCGATGGCGGCTCGGCCAATGACAAAAACGTTGTTTGATTCACGTGAGAATTAGTCATTGCTGTTGTCGGTTCTATGACACATTGGCGTGGCCGGTGCAGCGGTGGCGCGATATGGCGCTGGCGATGCCGATGGCGATGGCGGCTCGGCCAATGACAAAAACGTTGTTTGATTCACGTGAGAATTAGTCATTGCTGTTGTCGGTTCTATGACACATTGGCGTGGCCGGTGCAGCGGTGGCGCGATATGGCGCTGGCGATGCCGATGGCGATGGCGATGGCGGCTCGGCCAATGACAAAAACGTTGTTTGATTCACGTGAGAATTAGTCATTGCTGTTGTCGGTTCTATGACACATTGGCGTGGCCGGTGCAGCGGTGGCGCGATATGGCGATGGCGATGGCGGCTCGGCCAATGACAAAAACGTTGTTTGATTCACGTGAGAATTAGTCATTGCTGTTGTCGGTTCTATGACACATTGGCGTGGCCGGTGCAGCGGTGGCGCGATATGGCGCTGGCGATGCCGATGGCGATGGCGATGGCGGCTCGGCCAATGACAAAAACGTTGTTTGATTCACGTGAGAATTAGTCACTGCTGTTGTCGGTTCTATGACACATTGGCGTGGCCGGTGCAGCGGTGGCGCGATATGGCGCTGGCGATGCCGATGGCGATGGCGATGGCGGCTCGGCCAATGACAAAAACGTTGTTTGATTCACGTGAGAATTAGTCATTGCTGTTGTCGGTTCTATGACACATTGGCGTGGCCGGTGCAGCGGTGGCGCGATATGGCGCTGGCGATGCCGATGGCGATGGCGATGGCGGCTCGGCCAATGACAAAAACGTTGTTTGATTCACGTGAGAATTAGTCATTGCTGTTGTCGGTTCTATGACACATTGGCGTGGCCGGTGCAGCGGTGGCGCGATATGGCGCTGGCGATGCCGATGGCGATGGCGATGGCGGCTCGGCCAATGACAAAAACGTTGTTTGATTCACGTGAGAATTAGTCATTGCTGTTGTCGGTTCTATGACACATTGGCGTGGCCGGTGCAGCGGTGGCGCGATATAGCGCTGGCGATGCCGATGGCGATGGCGGCTCGGCCAATGACAAAAACGTTGTTTGATTCACGTGAGAATTAGTCATTGCTGTTGTCGGTTCTATGACACATTGGCGTGGCCGGTGCAGCGGTGGCGCGATATGGCGCTGGCGATGCCGATGGCGATGGCGGCTCGGCCAATGACAAAAACGTTGTTTGATTCACGTGAGAATTAGTCATTGCTGTTGTCGGTTCTATGACACATTGGCGTGGCCGGTGCAGCGGTGGCGCGATATGGCGCTGGCGATGCCGATGGCGATGGCGGCTCGGCCAATGACAAAGTTTCCACACTTGAATCAAAATGTACTATTGAAGTCGCATAGTGTAGGTGTACCGTGTTGTGTACTCGATGAAACCCTAAGGTTTCCACGCGTACTTTATTATAAAGTATTGCTACCTACGTTATTTCAGGTACTCCATACTTTATGCCATCTAGTATAAAGTACACGAAAATACTTTATTTTGTGTGATGAATACCCAGTGGCGCAGTGGCAATTATTTTAATTCAAACTATTGAATCTAAAGATGCTGTGGAGATTTTCAGTCTGAATAATTATAGCCTAGCCTTTTCCAAATTAAGTTGGGGTCGGCTTCCAGTCTAACCGGATGCAGCTGAATACCAGTATTTTACATGGAGCGACTACCTATCTGACCTCCACAACCCAGTTAGTACTGGGTAATGCGATACCCCTTGTTAAGACTGGTTGTCAGATTTTCGGAACACTGACTACCTGTAACGACTGTCAAAGATCTACAAATGACAGCCGGGACCAACGGCTTAACGTGCTTTCCGAGGCACGGAGGAAACTCGGTATATTATGGGTGGTCACCCATTCACAGACCAACCTAGGCAAGTCGACCCGAGCGGCTGCTATTATTTAGCCACGAGTAAGTACATACATCATTTATAAATATTAGACCTACCTACATTTTTTATTATTAAAATCAATCTGAGGGTTATATTTCACTTTAGTAGGTACAAGACATTTATATGACACGTGTCTCAGTAGGCAGTTACAGTTGCTTAAGAGAGCCACTGGCCTACATATCGGTAGGTATTCAGAGAATTCCATTCCAGCGATCGGAATCCGAACGTGAACGCGGATAAAGCATTACCTATTCAAACTGTCCACCTGCTTCACTGACTATACATACTTATACCTATATATGTATAATAATATGTACCTATATGTAGTTCCTTTCTGTACGTAAATGCCGAAGAATGCCGGTGTACTTGTACCTACTTGTGGCTCATCGACAACATTTAGGTACCTATTAGCTCAGTTACATCAAAATGAATCGCAGACTGACAATATGACATGGTGACACCCGCCACTGACAGCTCTAAACCCAACCGAAACTAATTTATGACAAGACAAACCGAGTTTACAGCTGTATAGCGATTCAAGTAGCAATAGGTAGGCAGTAGGCACCAAAGATCAAGATAAAATAAGCGTGAAAAAAACCGGAAAGAAACTTGGCAATGATCTAACCGATTCAACACAGTTACAATCCTAAGCATAATCAATATTGTACAACCAATTCACAGACATTCCTCTCGGCGTTTGATCTTGATCGACGTTTTTATGTGTAAGTACCTACCTATCAATAAAAAGCAGGTTGGTTGTACTGTTGTACACCGGGTCACGCCGGCGGCGCCGCCGCCGCCGCACGCGTGGCGGCCAGCGGCGCGCTTACTTCGGACGTAAACACGCTGATCAAGGCCGACTAATTGATGTCAGAGCAGTAGATTTAAGTATTCAAATAAGTGAGATGCTCGAAGACAACGGCGCGGCGGCGGTGCGGCCGCCCGGGGTCAACTAGCCGCCTCGGCCGGAGTCCGTGACCCCACTAATGTTAATCATAGTAGGTATCGACAAGTCTTCGGTATTTCATACACAATTAGTGAGTCCAGCACGCAAGCGAGCGCATACGAGCAATTTGATTGACATTCGCACTCGGACTCGAACACACGAGTGACGGACGAGTACCTTCTACACGAGCGCGATGTCAGCAGTACAGTACAGTAGGTAGCGCTAGCGCCTGTTCTAGTAGTAACTTTATCTAATACATACAATACAATATGAGGCGAGGCCGACGCATCGGGTTCTGCTTGTTCAGCAATATGAAGGCCCAGATTCAGACAATATAATTTCTAAACCATAATGTATTTTTATAGAGGTTTACCTCTAATCTCTGTAATCTCTGGATCTACTGACTATATTACCATTAGACAGCCACGTTATTTGTGAGTGTATCATGTAGGCCATCACGCTGCGAGCTACGAGGGCTGAGCAGTAGGGTAAGTGAAGTGACTACGGGAACGCAATGAAACTGCGCGAGGAAAAGCTTTAAATAGATAGGTAGTGAATAATTTGTGCGTACCGAATATAGGTAGGTACCTACTTATGAATCTCAATGAGTTGTATAACGAGGGTTGCATGCTAAGCCCCACCCACGTAATGATGACACGTCGTCGCTGATGCCCTGGCGATGGCGCGTGGCGGCCTGGGTAAGACCTCACGATGCTAGTAATGATGGAAGGCCTTTGCTTTGCCTATTTTTATAAAATCAAGATCGTAGTATCCACTTCATGTTGAAGGACGAAACAAAACTAGTTGCTACGAATGCGGTGCGGCTGTCAACAGGTGACAACTAGCGAGCATTACTATTATACGATATAACACTAGCTGTGCCCAGTGGTTTCACCCGCTGCTCACATAAGGGTATGAAAAGTAAATGTTGGCCGATTGTCAGAATAACTAAATAAATATGCATAACAAAATCATAAGTTGAGCCGTTTCGGAGGAGTATGGGAACGAGAATTTTATATTATTATTAGAAGATAATTATCAAGAAGGCAAAGACGCGGCGCCGCGCCTGGCCGTGGTCACCGTGGACTGTGTGCTCGACTGTCCCACAGCCTCTGTCCCACAGGTCAGTGGTCAACAATCAACAATACTAACTTGTTTGTATCGCACACAATAGGTAGGTATTGGCGTACCCATCGCGTTACCGCCCCGCCGCCGCCGCCGCGCCGCCCCGCGACCCCGCCAGAAGTGCTTACGTTTGTAGGAATTGGACTTTCAACACGAGTGCTAAATAAAATTGTTCACACGCATTTTGAGGTTTAGTGATTTAATTGTACGTATGAAATACAAGGTTTGGATCAAGATCGTTAGTAACTGAAACATTGCCATCGTTGGAAAAGTATACGGTTCACATTATGCTAAGTGGAGACTTTGTGTAGATATCGGAGGACGCACGGGATCGCGAGGCCGAGGTGGGGAGCAGAATAGAGGGGTGGGTGTCCCTACAGGCACCTGCCCCTCTTATCAAGTCGGAATATAACCAGATGATAGACATACACAAAAAAGACGGGATATTTTTGATTTCTTTAAATATATCCCGTAATGTCGATAAATTATAATTGACAAGGCTGGACCAAGAAAGGACGGGAAGGCCAAAGACGTACGCTACGTAGTGGGCCTGACTCAGAGAGTCTACTGACCGCCACACCTAGCTACGTATGACGTGGGTAAGTTTACTTAGAGTCGGGTATTTTGTGGCATTCCACGTAGATTATTGTTGTGACAGGAAGGGATGCCATTGCGCGGTTGATTCGACAAAGTCCCAGCTGGTTTATAAATATCCAATATCTAAAACAAACAGTGCTTTGTTTCACACACGCGTGACTAATGGATGTGTAATTACTTCGCACGATTAGCTACAATGCGAAGTTTCAGAACGTTTTATTACTACGTTTGATACGTAAATAATAAAAACACTGGTTTTCCTTGATCGCTCTTACGAACATGCAACAACGCAGGCGGAATGGGATTTTTCTAATTCGACGAAATAACAAGTGCAGGAAATGTTGTCAACGGGTTATACGTATATAGCTCATTGACAATATGAGAATAACATGAGTAATCAAATCTTGAATGTACAATTTGTATGAGCTTTTGGAATTTCCACTTTTAGACCGGTAGGACTAAAATAAAGCAGCCAAGCCTTCGTAGAACCCATTGCAATATAAATTCTTTCTACAATGGCTGGGGCTTAGCAGAGCAGCCTGAGATACCGCGACCCCGGAACATAATCGGCAAAAGAAGGAACATGGGTGGGTTTTATTCAATAAAAGGTTGACACTTCTCCCCGCTCCATCCGTAAATGGCTAGGACTTAAAATGTACCTACGAGAAGCTTCCAGGGTTCCAGCTGCGGGAGAACAAGTTTAACAAGCTTGACTGCAGGAAGCAGAAGACAAACAACATACACGGCATCAGGTCATAGGCTCGGGGGGCTGATAAGGCGACACTAACTATAACAAACATCATCATCTACTACGTTGGGATCAGCGTCCAGTCTAACCGGATGCAGCTGAATACCAATATTGTACGTGACGCGACTGCCTAACTGACCTCCACCCAACAACCCAGATAATAGTGAGTAATACAATTATTACTCACTATTATCTGGGTTGTTGAGGTCAGATAGGCAAGGGATATTGACTCCTCGGTAAGACTGTCAAAGACGTACAAATGGGACCGACAGCTAAAGGTGCTTTCCAAAGTACGGAGGAAACACGGTGTGTAAGGGTGCTTACCTATCCACAGATCAACCTAGGCAAAAGTGGCTCTACCTAAAGATCGACCCGGGCGGCTGATATTTATAGCAACTATAACAAATGTGTTAGGTATTTAAGGCTCATATAGGACTGAAGTAAGGCAGTATGAAAGAGCAGGCGGATGTCGATAATGCAAGTGCTCCACACTCGACGAGTCCGGGTGCTCCAGACGCTCCAGTACGGCCGGAGAGCGCGCGGTCACTTCAGCGGCACTCCAGAGCACTCCAGATCCTTATCAACGACGACGCGGCATGACGCGGCCTGTGCGCTTTGCTGCCGTGTTCGAATCATAGTTTTACAACATTTAATATAATCTAGAGTATCTACAGAACATGCAAGCTTTTACTGTACGTGTACATGTTCTTTTATGAGCTCGATCCCGCCTGCATTGCATGCATTTATTTTGCTTCTTTAGCCTGATGCGTCTCGCTTGTATTTAAGCGTTCCCAAACTTGGCGCAACTGGTCACACTGGGGTCAACATTATGTTGTGCGTAAGCACTTCTGCAGTTAGTAATACTTAACCGGTGCCGAAAATATTATTATTCACAATACTTAATAATGTGTTTGTGATGTTGGAACCAGCCATGATCCAACTGATGCCAACGTTCGTCTTTCACCTGCCCTGAACTTGCCCCACGTACCTAACTAACTTGCGGTCGGCGCAAAATGTGTCTTCCGTTCTCCCCATCAGCCGTTACACACTGGAATCTTTTATTTTCCTCTCCTCCCGACGCTTTGGACGCGTTAGACTATTCTCACACGACACTGCTCCGCGCCATAGTCAACCGGGCCAAGCTGCCGAAGCTAATGTATGGGCAGTGAGCCGCGCGGAGCGGCCGCGGCAGTCAGCGCTGCTCGTCCACGCGGTCGAATAGTGTACATCATGTCGTGTATCAACAGATTGCATACGCTTCTATCGAATCAATGCGATGTGAGATTCCCCTTTTAACACCCGACCATGCTTCGCTGTCGGTGATCGGAGCTTTGGGATGTCCCAAAGCTCTTCACAATTAGGTATTACTCGCCATTGTTAGTAGGTACCTACTTATTTGCACAGACGTACTAGATCCTATCTGGGAATGATTAAAAGGTGTAATCTGTCAGATATCGTTTGAAGATGTTCCTCACTTGAGCTTGAGATCAATGGCCACATATCGGTCTCGGAGACCTGACTGGCCAGCGCCAGCGTGTAGTTCATCGTTTCCGTTCGCCTGCTGTCTCATTAATTCGTCCATGTGTGTCCCGCCAAGTCTACATTAGATTCTTATAGCAACGACTCGAGATGCGGGTTGTAGGCACACGGACAAATTATAACCCATACGCTGGGTGCTGGGCTCGTGGAGCTCGTGGCTAAATAATAGCAGCCGCTCAGTTCGATCTTTAGGTTAAGTCGCGCTTGCCTAGGTTGGTCTATGGATGGGTGACCACCCGTTACATACCGAGTTTCCTCCGTGCCTCGGAAAGCACGTTAAGCTGTTGGTCTCGGCTGTCATTTGTAGATCTTTGACAGTCGTTACAGTAGTCTAGTCAGTGTCCCGAAAGTCTGACAACCAGTCTTACCAAGGGGTATTGTATTACCCAGTATTAACTGGGTTATGGAGGTCAGATAGGCAGTCGCTCCAAGTAAAATACTGGTATTCAGCTGCATCCGGTAAGACTGGAAGCCGACCCCAACATGTTGGGAAAAAGGCTAGGCAGATGATGACGCTGGGTGCTGGGCACCGAAAGTGTTTAAAGTCCGAAGGAACTTTCCTAAGCTTTCGCTAAGATTAAAAAACGATGGAAAAACAGACTTCCTACCTATTCATTAGAGCTAATGTGCCAAAGCCCTTATGACATTTATTTCAAGCCACAATTAACTCGAAACGCAGAGCAGCGCGATGACTGGGGTTGCATTGCAGGTAGCCGATGCCCGATATTAAAGCCGGTGTCAGTAGAGCGTCCTTTTTGTAAGCTCGCCTCACCGCTCACCGCTCCCCGCTGACACGAGCGCGCGCCGCGACCGCGTTCAGCGTGCTTCGTGCGAGGGGCTCGCTTTGTTTACAAGCTGCACTCCTCACGTTACGAGATACCAACACCGCTGAGACGGACATTTAAACCGGTCTGACCATCGTAACTAAGACCTTGAATATGATGCAAAAGTATTCGTGACTAAAAGTTCAGATAAGAGCTAGTACGTGTAGGTCTGTACCTACGCACGTAATGGTTCAACTTTAATAATTATTATTGTTCGTTGCTAAGAGTTTGGTTTCGCCTTACTTTCTAATGGTGATGCTTATTTAATTTATTTATTTAAGTACAAGTTAACCAATTTTAGTAGGTACCTAAGCAGTTAATACCTACTTAATTGAGGGTATAATAATTATGTAGTTAGCTAATATTCATTATAATATTATGTAAGAACTTTATTAAATACTTTCATGTAATATTTTTTGTATACAAGCTTATAATGAAAATAATATCGGAGGTGTTAATACAAAGACAATCCCAAAAATAAGATACCTAGGTACCTATTATTATTTTTAAAAAACCTGGGAATACTGACCGCGAAGGCGATGTTGATGAAGATGAATATTTTCTCAGCGGTGCAGAGTCCCCTGGCACAACCCATGGTAGCAGTCCAGAGCAGCCGAGCTCCTCTCCGTGTGATGTGTCAGCACTGTGTCATGAAGTCGCGTGCACTTCACTGCATGCCGTCGGGCGTCGTGGGCGCGGCGGGCGCGTACTCGCGGTCGCGCCTCGTAAGGCACTGAGCGAGAGGCGCGAGGCGGCCGCACGGCCCGCTACCCTGCCCCGGGCACCACCCGACCATCGTCCCGACAGACGACAACGCACTTCATTGTGAATCGTTACCTTGTGATCATCGCGATAAATAACGAAATGGCATTCAGTCCTGATGAATCGGACCACTTAAGGCGAATGGGATAATAGCTATAATTTATTGGGTGAATTTGACCGCAAATAGGTATCAGCTGAATCCGGAATTGCAAATAATAACTGTTAGAGGTCTGTTAGAAGCTAACTTTACACACATATTATATAGAATTATGAATACAAAAAACTAACCACCTAGGAAAAAGTTTCAGCTCATGGGGCGAACAGTGAACACCCCGAGAAGCGACGCAATCCGATTGCGGCCGACCCGAGCCGAGCGCTGCGAGCTGCGCCCGCTAGCCGCCAGGAGGCGCAGGTGCACAGCCCCGCTCGCGACCCCTAATCGCACAGTAATTAGGCCAACCAAACCCGCCAAACGTACACCCTTGACCTTAAACCCTTGTTTAAACTTAAAATATTTATTTGGCAATACCTATTGGATTTGAGCCTCCCTCTATGGCAACTGGCGATATTTAATGCGTTTGTACGTAGGTACTATGAGAAGGCCGCTGCCGTTGCATCCAAGCGCGGATCCAGGGGGAGGGTCATGGGGGTCATGACCCCCCCCTGGGCGACAGGCTGGGTCATAGGTGGCCACATCAATTTTATCTAATTTTATTTATAACAGCATAGAATTATGAAAGACGCTCATAATCATAATTCTATGCTGTTATTGGTTATATTATAGCTGTTTATAGTGCAAAACATCGAATAAAATTTTATTATTCAATCGGTTGTAAGTTTAAAATTGTCGCGCAGCGCGGCCGCTGTAATATTTGAGAAAAAAAATATGCAGGTCACACCTAGAAAAGTTTCACTGGCTTGTATGGTCGCATAAAGATCAAGCCCTTTACTGTAAATATTGTGTTTTGTTTGCTAAGTTACTGCACCTGGTGGTGGCACACAATCAAAAACGCTTCTAAAACAACTAGTTAAAGAACCTTTGGAAGCATTTGATGATTTTCTAGGTAACAATGGTGTTCTCTTAACAGACCAGCGATACCAATATCACGAAAGGGCCGTCAAAGCAGGCAAAATCTTTTTATTGACATTCATTAACCAGAGATTGAGGTAATGAATCAAATTAATAGTCAAAGAATGGCGCAAGTTCATGAGAACGCTTGCGACCAGTAGTTTTTTTTTCCTTATCTTGTAATCAGTCGTGTTGACTATAAGCAGATGAGGTGTGTAGTCAGTATGGCTTGTCGGGTGCTAGGCAGCTCCCAGCGGAGCCCACCCTTCATTCAATGGAGTCACCTTCAGAATGACTGTTGTAATAAAAAAAAAACACGTCGTTTCTTTAGGCGGCTTAGTGTTTTGAGGATGGTCAGCTGTCCTGCAAGCTGATTTGGGTGTTTTATGAGTTTTGATTTATAGCTGGACCCATTTGAGTTGATTACTTCTTGAACCATTGGTAGGTTAAGATATTCGTGGATCTCTTTTGTTTTGATAAACCATGGCGCATTTGATATTTGTCTTAGGATATAGTTTTGCGCCCTTTGCATTATCATTATGTTGAGCCCCACAGTACAATACCATAAGTGCAAATACGTTTCAGCATGACATAGCATATAAGGATCTTTTTGTCCAATGACAGTTTTGAGTTTCTTCCTAGTAACCAGTATTATAGGCCCCAGTATTTGAGGTTGATCTGATCTCTTTTTGCTTGCACATGCTTCTTCCAAGTAAGTCTGCGGTCCGAATGCATTCCAAGGTGTTTGACAGAGTTCTGATGAGGCAGTTGAGTACCATTTGCGAAGATTCACAATTCTCGTGAACCGACTTGGACTCACTAGCTGCGATTCTCCATTTGGCCAGAAGTATACAGAAAGTATAACACCGGTCCAAGAGCCGACCCTTGAGGCACTCCTGCGTCGATTTTGTGGAAATGTGATGTGCAATCATTTTCTTTGACTTGGAATATTCTGTTAGCTAAGTAGACCTTGAGTGTTCCGAAGTATGTGTGTGGTAATAGGGATTTTATTTTGCGTAACAACCCCTTGTTCTTAATCCTGTCAAAGGCCTGCTGTATATCCAGGAAGGCTGTGGAACAGTATTCCTTGCTTTCAAATTCCTTCCTTATTACTCTTGTCATCCTGTGGACTTGTTCTGTAGTCGCATGTTCTTTACGGCAGCCTAACTGGTGGTCAGGAATTATTGATTTTTCTTTCAGGACTGTGTTAAGTCTGAAGAAATATTTTTTCAAATAGTTTGGCAGTAAGCTAATTGGTCTATAAGATGTTACTTTGTGAACCAAATTGCCGGGTTTGTGAATCATTATGATTTGGGAGACTTTCCACAAATCCGGAAAGTTTCCTACCAGCAGAATGGCGTGCTGTATTACGCGGTAGCTCTTGCAGTTTTTTTTTTCAATGAGATCAAACCCTGGTGCCTTATTTAAATGTTGTCCATGAATTTGAAGTATTTGACGATTTCTCTCGGTGTAATAGCTTTGAGTGGTAGATCGAGTTGTAAGTCTTGGTCGAGAATAAGGTCTACGTCTGATTGGTCTTGGTTCAGACTAGCATCGTTTGGTTTTAAAACTTGACTGAGGTGGTGTGCAAATACATAAGCCTATTCTTGTGCGGTTTTTGACCAGTTTCCATCATGTGTCGAAGAAGAGATGGTTTGTGGACATCTGGGGGATCATAGTGTTTGCGTGCTCTCCATAGTGAATGGTTTGTGGCTTTTGTAGGTGTTAGACTTTCCAAGCATGTTTCCAGGGCGACTTCATTGGCATCATCGTAATAAGGATTTTCTGTTCTTTGGCTGCTTTGTTGAGCGCTCTTTTATCGTTTGGATATCTACTAGTGTGCCATACTCGACGGAGTCTACGAAACGCGACCAATAGTAAAAACGATATTTACCACTCCGAGGCCATCGTGATAATAGAAAATTATTGGATGAAGAATCCTCGGTTGACAGGTGCATTACTGGCCAAGATTGTTGAAAACCTCGGCCTCAAAATCCAATGTAGATTGAAATCAGTGTGTGGGCTTATTGCTTCAAATGCAAAAGTTGCAGTACACGAGCTGGCAAAAAAAGCATCGCACGCCAAACGCTCATGCTTCCCGACAATCATGCTTTAAACAACTCATTGGCTAAGTCATCCGACGTCATTTCTTGTCGCAATACCTCAGGCACAATGAGAAAACTTGTAGTATTTGCCAATGCGTTTTTTGTGCATTCTGGCGTAAAGAAAGTATTTTTCCACACTAAGAAGGGTCAAAGCTTGGCTTAGGGCGTATATGGCAGAAGACCGCCTGACGGGATTAGCTCTTTTGCACGTGCATAAGTCAATAAATATAGATGACGGGAAACCCCATGAAATCTTATCCGTTGAACGGTTTCAACGTGAAAAATTTACGAAAACACTTTCACGTTCCTTTATAATATTAAGTATAGCTATATCTATCCAAACTAGACTGCGGAGACAAGCTGTTTGCGACATGGTGACCCCCCCCTGATAAAAAAGCTGGATCCGCCCTTGGTTGCATCCCTAGAATACAGATTAGAACATGATTTAGCTACAAAATAAAAGTTTTCGACGGATTGAGAACCTCCGGCTTTTTTTAAGTCAATCTTCAATACTAATCCTTACTAATATTATAAAAGCGAAAGTGAATTTGTTTGTTTGTTACGTCTTCACGCCTTAATGGCTAAACCGATTATAATGAATTTTGGTACAGAGATAGTTGGAACACTGGAGACGGGCATTTTTTTAAATTTAGAAATGAGGAAGAAAAGGAAAAACTTAGTTTTGCTATTACAATAAATAAGACATTTTTTATTAGTCGTTGTTTGTGGCTTTGCTTGAATGAACCCGATAATTAGGACAAGCGAAATACACTTTGCACAAGTTATAGTATTAACCAGTAGTAGTCTAGTCAACAAGTGCTTTTTTAGTCAAAACTTTTTAAAAGGCTCGGAAAAATATGGTTGAGGGCTCATTCGATTCGGGATCGAATCTAGAAAGTTTTTGAAAAAATTCAAGACCCGCTCGAAAAAATTGCAAAAGTTATTAACAAATTAGTAAACAAAAAAAAAGGGGTTTAGTTTTTTTGGTATATCTTGAAAACTATTTGATATATTTTGATTTTGAAAAAAGATTCAAAAAGAGGAGAAAATTTCCTAAAAAAAAACTCCCTACTCGCGAAATTGTAGGACCAATATTAAAAATTTTACAGGGAGCTGAAAATACGCCTGAAAACGGGTACTCGGGTTTCCGCAAGCCACGCCCCCTTCGAGCGCTTTAATGAAAAATATTATTTAAACATATTAAATGTTGATATTAAAATTTGAAAAAATTCAGACATGTACAGGACAAATTAAAGAATGAAATACCGTAGAAAAAATATTTTTATCGCGATTTTATAAAATGTTATCCATAAATTAATTAACAATTTCTTCCGACTGGGCTATAAACATTGCAAGTTGCATAATTGTTAAACCAGAAATCTCAATTTTTTTTCCTCTCGTGGAGCTATTCTTCAAAGATTAAAGAAAGGATTTCCGTTGAGTAAATTAAAAAATTGTTAATTTTCGATTTGTTATTAACAAATTACCTAGGCGGCAAATTAAATATTTAAATAAATACTACAAGAATTATTTTTTTTTCCAATGTCGATGATCATTCTTTTTGTTTATAAAATTGTTATAAACAAATAGATTATTATAAGATAATTGAATTTTTTTTTTGAAAATATATTTCTCGTAAAAAATAATGAATTTTAAGATAAAAAACGATCCTTAAAAAAAAATTTTTATTGCTAAAAAACCGTTTTGTTAATTAACAATTTTTTTTAACCACTTGTTAATAATATTAAGGTACGCTTTTTTTTTTAAATATGATTATTTATTATCCTCCTTAATAATCAAAGAAAAAATTTCGTTTTTTTATAAATTTTCATTGTTTATTAAATAAACAATTTTTTTTTTTTTGTATAATTTTTTTAGAATTCTTTACACTAAAATAAAACCTCTCTTCAACGGTTGGGTCATGCCGGTTTTGATGTAGGTACTCTTTCGGCATACTCAAATGGACTCAAACAGAACTGGACGCCCTGGATAGGAAAGTCCGTACATTGTTAACGGCATTTCGTATGTATCACCCACGTTCTTCGGTTATGAGACTGTATATCCCGCGAAGTTGTGGAGGTCGAGGCTTTTTAAACGCTAAGACTCTCCACAATCGCGAGATATGCAGTCTAAGGGAATATTTCCTAGAAACCGACTTGGGAATGCATCGGGATGTGGTTGCAGTGGACAAAGGCCTCACCCCGCTCTCCTTGGCTAAAGAGAATTGGCGCAAACCTGTAGTGCTTGACACTAACGACCGCAGGGAGGTATGGCAGAGTAAGGAGCTTCACGAACGCTTTTTCCGGGCCCTACATGGTCCCGATGTAGATCAATCAGCGTCCGTAGCCTGGCTACGTTCCGGGGATCTCTTTGGAGAAACCGAGGGTTTTGTCTGTGCAATTATGGATGAAGTTATGATGACAAATAACTACCGGGGATTTATTGTGAAGGACGGCACGGTTGACATATGTCGGGCATGCCACCGTCCGGGTGAATCAATTCGACACATTATCTCCGGTTGTTCTCGTCTAGCTATCGGAGAGTACTTGCATAGACACAACCTTGTAGCCAGGATTATCCATCAGCAACTTGCTCTAAAATATAACCTTGTGGAATCGGAAGTGCCGTACTACAGGTATGAGCCCGACCCAGTTCTCGAACATGGCAATATCACATTGTACTGGGATCGATCCATCATCACTGACAGGACTATTGTTGCCAACAAGCCTGATATAGTGGTGGTGGATCGATCAGAGCGGCGCGCAATGATTGTTGACATAACAGTCCCGCATGATGAGAACCTCGTGAAAGCCGAGAAAGATAAGCAAATCAAGTATATTGACTTGGCTCGCGAGGTTGTCGATATGTGGGATGTGGACTCACCGATCATTATGCCGATAGTCGTATCTGCCAATGGCTTAATTGCCAAGAGCCTCGACCAATACCTGAGGAGGCTCTCGTTAGGCAGCTGGATCAAGGGCTTGATACAGAAAGCGGTACTCCTGGACACGGCTCGTATTGTTAGGAGGTTCCTTTCTCTGGAGCCCTGACCGCCGGTAGCTTGGACCCTGTTCCCGATACCGGTGGGCTACTATTTTTATATTTTTAAATGTTTTTTTTAGTAAGAAATATTTAAAAATGTAAATAATACTTATGTAAATTAATCAATAAATGAACGAGAATCGTAATAAAATCGAAATCGGAATAGAATGCCCAAGGCATTAAGTCCGCCTTTGTACAATGTTTTTATACATGTGCATAAAGTTTAATAAATAAAATAAATAATTAAATAAAGAGCTGGCATCCCCAAGTGTCAGAGCTAAAGTCACTAAACACATTAATGACAAATCTATCATTGTCTGCTTCTCAAATGGATGTAGGAACGGGTCCCGCGGTACTAAGAAGCTGCTCCTCATTGATATGGCCATTAGTCAACAGGTTCGCCGTTCCCGAAGGCATCTGTCGACTTGTTGGATACTATAAGAAAGTCTATGACTCCGAGCCACATACATGGCTCATGAGTAACGTGACCATTTATTTTTTTCGTCAGAGCGGGACGCCTACTGCGGAGTTATCTAAAATAAAAATGTTGTTAGTTTTGTTCATTTTACGTGTTTTTTTTTAAACAGAGAGCACTAATAAGTTAAAAAAAATGGTTGTTACCGGAATAAAATCACTTTCAAATTCAAATCAAGTAGAAATGAAGTTACACTATTAATCAAAAGGACAAAATTATCGTTGTTTTTCTACACTCGGCGTCACAAAAATCGCACCTTTTCAAAAATCACCTTCCAAGTCATTTAAACCATATTTATTCTATGGTAAGAGTATGACTATGGTACACCATTTAAAAGGCAATTTATTCAGCTTTCAGAAAAGTTAAGGAGTTTTCAGTTTTATTTATCAAGGCATAAAATAAAACGGGTTAATTGTGAATAAAGAAAAATAAGTTTTATTACAACGTCAAACAATTACAATTAACAACAGAAAAAATACAATTAAATTTTTAAAATTAACTTAAAACCTAGTGTTACCCCCCCTTGCTCTAATGACAGCTTGCATGCGATCCCTCATGGACCTAATTAATTTTACGACCGTTTCTTGAGGAACGTTGTCCCATTCCTCAATAACGGCATCTTGGAGCTCTTGAAGAGTGTTAGGGGCAGGATCTCGGGCCCGCACTCGCCGTTTCAGGTCGTCCCAAAGGTGCTCGATAGGGTTCAAATCGGGACTTCGAGCTGGCCAGTTCATAACAGGGATCCCAACCTCTTGTAAGTAATCCCTTACGATTAACGCGGTGTGGCAGCGGGCGTTATCATGCATTAACATGAACCCACTGCCAACAAAACCCGCATAAGGGACCACATGCTCTTCCAGGATCTCTGTTATGTACCGAGGAGCAGTCAACGACCCTTGCCCACGTGCACCTCCAGTCCGAGAAACGCACACAAGATTGGTTTTCCCGTCGATTGACATACCGCCCCAGAACATGCACGAACCACCCCCGTATTCTACCGTTTCCTCTATACAGGCTTGTGCGAATCGTTCTCCCTGTCTCCTGTACACTCTTCTACGCCTATCGTTGCAGAAAAGGCACACCCTCGTCTCATCCGAGAAGAGCACAGCCCTCCATTGCTCTATTGTCCAATCGACATGGTCGCGAGCGAATTGCAACCGATTTCTCCTATGCTGTGCAGTCAATTTTGGGCCTGTAGCAGCTCTATGGGCAGTAATTTTCTTCTCCCGTAACCTTCTTCTAACCGTGGAGACGCTCACTGAGGTTCTGCGTACTGATTGGAGCTGTTGTTGCACTTCAACAGCATTGCAGAATCGATTGCGTAGTGAAGTTGATACAATAAAACGATCGTCTCTTTCGGATGTACAGCGTTGTCTGCCAGATCCACGTCTTCGAATATATCCACCAGTCTCCTGGAACCGTCGGAACACTCGTCGAACGGAAAAACGGCTTAAATTCAGTTGCCGAGCAACATCACACTGTCGCATCCCTGATTGCAGTAGTGCAATCACTTGAGAGGCTTCATCTGCAGTGGTATCCATTTTCAGGGTGGTTTTTCTTGCTGGAGTTGTTCACATGTATTCACTTCAAAGTCTGGATGGCGAATGACTCATTTTTGTCCGAGTTCGGCCATTTTATACTCTTCTAGGGTGGTGCAATTAGTGACTCCTGTAATGCATATTTTCACAACAATTGTTTAACGACTCGTGCTGTGAAGGATTGTGTTATTTATGAAATGTAACTGTTGTTAATTGAGAGGTCATTAAATATACTTTCAGCAGATATCAATATTGACTGGGTGAAATGTATGCGTTCATGGATGGACAGATTTAAATTGCAATTTTCGGAGGTGCGATTTTTGTGACGCCGAGTGTATTTGAGATTTGGTAGGAGAGAAAGCGGGACGTTTTTGCCCTCGACAGGGACAGCGGGACAAACAGCTTGAAAGCGGGACTGTCCCGCCGAAATCGGGACGTATGGTCACGTTACTCATGAGGGTGCTGGAGTTGTATACAGAGGAGATGCAGCTTTGCCTGCCTTCCTGTACAGTCCATCGCTATCCAGGATGTCGACAAACCCAGAGGAATAGCGAGCCTATAAAAATAGAGCGAGCAATGTAAATATAATCCTTACTAATATTATAAAAGCGAAAGTGAGTTTGTTTGTTTGTTACGTAAACCGATTTTGATGAATTTTTTTCAGAGATAGTTGGGATCCTGGAGACGGACATAGGCTATTTTTTTAGGAAATTGAGGAAGAAAGAAGGAAACAAAGGGAAAACTTAGCTTTGCTATTACAATCAATAAGGCGCAAGGGCAAAACTGCTGGTAGCAGGTAGGTACCTGCAAAGTGGAAATCAGGAAAGAGGAACTGTGTTACCTCGAATTTAACGCGAGCGAAGCCGCGGGCAAAAGCTAGCTTATTAAATAAATATGTGTGGGCAGTGTGGGCACAATTACCCAAATGGGGAAAAATCCCACGACATTCACAGTTAATTGTTAAGATGTACCTACTTAACCTAATATGTTATGCATTCTAAGTGATACCTCCCTGCATGTAATTGCATGTAAGTAGGTAAACAAGACTTCTGGCTGGAACAGATATTGAAGTCGAATTTAAATTATGCAACAATGCGTGGTTACGTACATGCATGTGTTCAATTGAGTTCGTTTGATTGCTTTCAATAGGTGATCATTGGCGGCGCTCGTTGATCGGTCAGAGAGGGCAGGCGGGGCGCGGGGCGCGGGGCGCGGGGGAGCGGCGCTGCAAGCAAAGACGGAGCGCTGTCGTCAATTACGAGCTCTTAAGATGCCAATGAGCAACAATTACAAACAGGACGGGTGGGCGGAGCGGCAGACACCACAAACGTGGACTGCTTCCATTGCGTCCCCGACTCGCCGCTATTCTACATCCGACTGGAACTATGGACAAAATAATGCTCAATAAAACACTATGGGCAGGCATGGCATGCAGTCGTTACACGTGTCACTGATGTATGTCCGAAGCTTCGAATTGATGTTTCTAATAATTGGGCACAGCGGCAGCGGCGGCGGCGCGTCGTGAACGTTGCTCTGGTGCCATCGAAAGCAACTCGCGTCATGCTGCTTGTACACGACGCGACGGCAAACGGTGGGCTGGTAATCGACTTTCATAGACTTAGGCATTTCAATTTTCAAGTCCTAGATTTTTTGCCCGGTATTGCGTCCATTAATTAGCTATTATATATTAAAAAAAAAAAACATATGTTATATAGCAAATGTCACCTAAGTTAATTCTGCAGAAATCGAAGAAATTATATAATTATATTTTTTAACCGACTTCAAAAACTAGAACGTCCTCAATTAGACTATGGTTTTTTTGTATGTTTATTACGCGATTTCTCCGCCGATTGTAGGACGATTTTCAAAATTCTTTTAATAACCGAAAGAGTATATACTCCCGAAGGGTTTCTATATGACTGTTATCTATATTGCTTGGGTAATTTATAAGTTATCTTCTATAATACAATTTTTTTTCTTCCAATGCAAATAACAATATTATCGTTTGGTAGCAATGAAAAATGAGTTGTAGTATAGTCTAGTCAACAAGTGCTTTTTTAGTCAAAACTTTTTAAAAAACTCGGAAAAATATGGTTGAGGGCTCATTCGATTCGGGATCGAATCTAGAAAGTTTTTGAAAAAATTCAAGACCCGCTCGAATAAATTGCAAAAGTTATTAACAAATTAGTAAACAAAAAAAAGGGGTTTAGTTTTTTTGGTATATCTCGAAAACTAATTGATATATTTGATTTTGAAAAAAGATTTTAAAAGAGGAAAAAATTTCCTAAAAAAAACTCCCAACTTGCGAAATTGTAGGACCAATATTAAAAATTTTACAGGGAGCTGAAAATACGCCTGAAAACGGGTACTCGGGTTTCCGCAAGCCACGCCCCCTTCGAGCGCTTTAATGAAAAATATTATTTAAACATATTAAATGTTGATATTAAAATTTGAAAAAATTCAGACATGTACAGGACAAATTAAAGAAGGAAATGCCGTAGAAAAAATATTTTTATCGCGATTTTATAAAATGTTATCCATAAATTAATTAACAATTTCTTCCGACTGGGCTATAAACATTGCAAGTTGCATAATTGTTAAACCAGAAATCTCAATTTTTTTTCCTCTCGTGGAGCTATTCTTCAAAGATTAAAGAAAGGATTTCCGTTGAGTAAATAAAAAAATTGTTAATTTTCGATTTGATATTAACAAATTACCTAGGCGGCAAATTAAATATTTAAATAAATGTTACAAGAATTATTATTTTTTCCAATGTCGATGATCAATCGTTTTTCTATCAATAAAAGCTACCTAAAAATATTTTTTTATAAATTTTAATTCTTTTTGTTTATAAAATTGTTATAAACAAATAGATTATTTATAAGATAATTGAATTTTTTTTTTTGAAAATAGATTCCTCGTAAAAAATTATGAATTTTAAGATAAAAAACGATCCTTAAAAAAATTTTTTTATTGATAAAAAACCGTTTTGTTAATTAACAATTTTTTTTTACCACTTGTTAATAATATTAAGGTACGCTTTTTTTTTAAATATCATTATTTATTATCCTCCCTAATAATAAAAAAAAAAAATCGTTTTTTAATAAATTTTTATTGATTATTAAATAAACAATTTGTTATAAACAATTAATTATTTTTTGTATATTTTTTTTAGAATTCTTTACACTAAAATAAAACCGACCAATTACCTTTTTGCAAAAAAAAAATATATATTTATATTTATTATCGAATTATTTTTTTTTTCCGCAAAAAGGTAATTGGTCGGTTTTATTTTAGTGTAAAGAATTCTAAAAAAATTATACAAAAAATAATTAATTGTTTATAACAAATTGTTTATTTAATAATTAATGAAAATTTATTAAAAAACGAAATTTTTTTTTTGATTATTAAGGAGGATAATAAATAATGATATTTAAAAAAAAGCGTACCTTAATATTATTAAAAAGTGGTAAAAAAAAATTGTTAATTAACAAAACGGTTTTTTATCAATAAATTTTTTTTTTAAGGATCGTTTTTTATCTTAAAATTCATAATTTTTTACGAGGAATCTATTTTCAAAAAAAAAATTCAATTATCTTATAAATAATCTATTTGTTTATAACAATTTTATAAACAAAAAGAATTAAAATTTATAAAAAAATATTTTTAGGTAGCTTTTATTGATAGAAAAACGAATGATCATCGACATTGGAAAAAATAATAATTCTTGTAACATTTATTTAAATATTTAATTTGCCGCCTAGGTAATTTGTTAATATCAAATCGAAAATTAACAATTTTTTTATTTACTCAACGGAAATCCTTTTTTTAATCTTTGAAGAATAGCTCCACGAGAGGAAAAAAAATTGAGATTTCTGGTTTAACAATTATGCAACTTGCAATGTTTATAGCCCAGTCGGAAGAAATTGTTAATTAATTTATGGATAACATTTTATAAAATCGCGATAAAAATATTTTTTCTACGGCATTTCATTCTTTAATTTGTCCTGTACATGTCTGAATTTTTTCAAATTTTAATATCAACATTTAATATGTTTAAATAATATTTTTCATTAAAGCGCTCGAAGGGGGCGTGGCTTGCGGAAACCCGAGTACCCGTTTTCAGGCGTATTTTCAGCTCCCTGTAAAATTTTTAATATTGGTCCTACAATTTCGCAAGTTGGGAGTTTTTTTTAGGAAATTTTCTCCTCTTTTAGAATCTTTTTTCAAAATCAAAATATATCAAATAGTTTTTGAGATATACCAAAAAAACTAAACCCCTTTTTTTTTGTTTACTAATTTGTTAATAACTTTTGCAATTTTTTCGAGCGGGTCTTGAATTTTTTCAAAAACTTTCTAGATTCGATCCCGAATCGAATGAGCCCTCAACCATATTTTTCCGAGTTTTTTAAAAAGTTTTGACTAAAAAAGCACTTGTTGACTAGACTAAGTATGCTGGTATCTCACACAAATTCTTATCGAGTAGTTCATTTCAGTTCACAGGCTGAAACAAAATGTTAAAAATGACAAAAAGTTTTTTCAAAACACTTAGATAGGTACTCGAAAACTGGCCCTTATAGCACTGCGATTAGGTTCAACATGTAGATCAACAATTTCACACGCGTGCTTTTTTCCTCATGTATCGCAACAAGGGCTTTAACTTTTTTCTGTTTCATAGGCTAACAATCAACAACTTGTCAAATCCCTAGCGGCAGTATTTTTTTTTAAGTAAAATGCTCTTTTTTACAGGTATTACAACGGTTTTTTGTGTTTATCAACGGATTAACACAATTAGACATGATCATTTATGAAATAATTTGCTTAAAACAATTAAATATTTGAGTATGTTTTTTTTTTGTTTGTATAATTAGGCTGTTTAGCGATGCCATGCCTTTATTTCTCCTTCAGAATGTGAATTCAAAGCGCGGGGAAATATCAAATTAAATCATGGTTTCATACTGATTAATGATAAAAGTACGTTTTTTCTGTTATTTAATTTCTCCGAAGTGTATTGAAAAACGTCGTTTAATTCACGTGAGAATTAGTCGCTACTGCTCTCGGCTCTATAACGCTCTCGCTTTTTTCAAAATGTACTATTTATTTACGAAAAATTTATATGGAGGAAGTATGAAAAATCCGATTATCTCTAAAACGGCTAAGAAAACAATTATATCGTAACAGGTGGGTGCTTTGGTAATAAATTATTTAGAGATTACAATGTAGCATCACTATTATGAGTTCTTAGTCTGTGGTCTTGACTATGGTAACTCTCTCGTATAATGGCGGTTGCGTTGTATAGCGGTATGTGTTGTGTTCAATTAATTAATAAAAGGTTTTTCAAGTAACACTTCCTTTCTCTGGTATCCCATATACTCCAACAGGTTATGGGCCCAGGCATGAAAGATTGAGAGAACCTATTTTGCGAGTTTGATTCGATTAAGTCGCGGTGTAGCAAAGGTTGGAGCCCTACGTAGCCCGTGGTTCGAACAAGCAAACAAGAAGTTTAATGGCGGCAGTGGTTTGCGCGGCAATTCTATTTGTGTGAGATTGCGTGCATCTTAACAAAAATGTCGAGTTCGGAGAGTCATAAGACGATCGTTCTTAATGGTCGCAATTGGCAAGCGTGGCGTTTTCAAACAACAATAGTTCTTCGTTCAAAGAAGTTATTGGGAATCGTGACAGGCACTGAAGTGAGGCCTGCGGAAGCTGGTAAAACACAAGAATTATGGGATGAGAGAGAAAATAAAGCCCAAGAGGTGATCGTTACTAGAGTCGAGGAGACAGTGATGACGTATTTGATTTCGTGTTCCAGTAGTCGTGAAATGTGGCAGAAGTTATGTACCTTATATGAACCGGCAACGAGAGTCGGGGTGCATTTGTTGCAACAGAGATTTTTTAATATAAAGTATGAGGACCCAATAGCTGTGTTCATAACGAAGGTTGAGGAGTGTGTTAACCAGTTGGCATCAGCAGGAGAAAAGATATCAGAAAATATGATAACAACAAAGATACTTATGTCATTACCTGACAAATACAAACATTTTGCCTCAGCTTGGGAAAGTATTCCAGAAGAAAAACGGACATTGCAGGAGCTGACAGGCAGGTTGCTAGTTGAAGAGGAGCGCAGTGGCAATGGTGCCATTTCCAGTGCTAGTAGCAGCGGACAGCAAAATTCTGCATTGGTAGCCGGTGCACAGCATACTATAAAGTGCTTTGAGTGTGGTAAAATAGGCCATAAAAGGAGTGAGTGTAGAAATAGAAAGTGTAATAACACAAGGTGGGTCATTTAATGAAAGACTGTAAGTTTCAGAAAAATAAACCTATTGAGAAAAATATGAAAACCAATTCAAAAACTTCTTTTGTAACAAGAGAGATTCAAGGTAATTTATTAAATTCAAAGAATTTTGTGTTAGATTCAGGGGCAAGTGACCATATGTGTTATATTAAAGAGATGTATTCAGAGTTTTCTGAAATAAATACTAAAAGATTTGTTACAATTGGTAATGGTAATAATTTAGAAGTTTTAGGTATTGGAAAAGTTGATGTGTATGCCTATAATGATTCAGAGTATACTCTGTGTACTTTACATGATGTGTTGTATGTGCCTCAATTAAATGTGAATTTGTTTTCTCTCGGGTCAGCCATTAATAAAGGTCACAAGATGGTTTCAGATTCTAATGGATGTAAGTTTTATAAAAATGGTTCCGTAACTGGTGTAGCTGAGAAATATGATAAAATGTATGTGATGAAATTTAAATTTAGTGATGTAGCTTTGTTAACTTTGACAGATTGGCATAGTAAGATGGCACACCAAAATTATCAGTATGTAAAAGAGTTTTTAGATTTAAAAGGCATAAAATATGAAGGGCAGACTGATCAGTGTTTACCGTGTATCCAGGGAAAACAGCATAGGTTACCCTTTCATCAGAGTAGTAGTAGGTCAGTTGAACCAGGTGAACTCATACACATGGATCTATGCGGTCCAATGGAGGAAGTGTCAATAGGGGGCTCTTCATATTTTCTTTTATTGAAGGATGATTATAGTAGTTACAGATTTGTTTATTTTATCAAGAACAAGTACGAAATTAAAGAGAAAATTGTGGAATTTATAGAGCTGTTTGAAAATGAGTTTAGGCGTAAAATAAAAAGATTTAGGTCAGATAACGGAACAGAGTTTGTGAATAGAGTAGTAGAGAATTTATTTAAGACAAAAGGTATAGTACATGAGTTAACAGTTAGTTATACTCCTGAGCAAAATGGTAGAATTGAGCGTGAGATGCGTACTGTAGTTGAGTCTGCGAGAACAATGATTATTCAGTCTGGTTTAGGGAAAGAACTTTGGGCTGAAGCAGTGAATACAGCGGTGTTTACAATAAATAGGACAGGTAAAAGTAAGGTGAGTGGGAAGACACCGTATGAGTTGTTGTATAATAAGAGTTTTGATGTTACTTTATTGAGAGATTTTGGTTCTAAGGTATGTACACATGTACCTAAACAGCTTAGATTGAAGTGGGACTCTAAGAGTAAATTAGGAGTTTTTGTGGGTTATGGTGATCGTACAAAAGGATACAGAGTGTGGTATTCTAACACAAGAAGAGTAGAAACTCATAGGGATGTTGTATTTATCAAAAACACAAAAGAACTAGTAGAGAACAATATAAGTTCAAGCATTTTACTAACAGATGAAGATGTTATTGTACAAGAACCCCCTCTTGATATAGACAACAGGGAACAGAATCAAGAAGATAAACAAGTGGAGGAAGAAAATAAAGAGATTGAGATAGAAAAATGCAAAGAAGTTGAACAGCACGAAGACGGGCTAGGAAGTAATGTAGAAGATGAAAGATCAAGTGAAGTTGACATGATGGAAGAGTACTTAGAGGAAGAATTCTTAGATGCAGAAGAAGAGACATCTGAAGAAAATACAATTTCTAGAAGTAGAAGGAAAGTGAAGAAGCCTGTATGGACAAAAGATTACGAGATGGCATTGATAGCACAAGGAGAAGAACAATTAACTTATGAAGAAGCTGTTAGTGGAGAACATAAAGAAGAATGGCTAAAAGCAATAGAAGTAGAGTTAGAAGCACTAAACAAAAATAATACATGGAAAGAAGTTAGTTTACCAGAAGGCAGGAAATTAATTGATACTAAGTGGGTATTTAAAATCAAGAAAGAAGGAAATAAAGATCTTTATAAAGCTAGATTAGTTGTAAGAGGCTTTAAGCAAGAAGATAAGTTTGATCACTCGGAGATTTATGCTCCAGTAGCTAAACTACCTACACTGCGGATTTTATTAGCAATAGCTAGTGAATATAACATGGATATTCATCAGATGGATGTCAGAAGTGCATTTTTATATGGGAACATAGAGGAGGAGGTGTTTGTGGAGAAACCAAAAGGTATGAAGAAAGATGGCAAAGTATTGAAATTACAACGGTCTTTGTATGGATTAAAGAAATCTCCAAGATATTGGAATGACAAATTTAATCAATTTATGGTTCAGGAAGGGTTCCAAAGAAACCAGAGTGATTACTGTTTATATTATAAGAAGGATAAGAAGTTCTATATCTTACTTTATGTTGATGATTTGATTTTACTTTGTGAAGATGAACAAGAGATAAAAATATTTAAAGAAGCATTACAAGAAAAATTTGATATGAAAGACTTAGGGAGTAATAATTTAAAATATCTAGGAATAAATATAACTAAGAAGAATGATGTAATTGAGTTAAACCAAGAGCAGTATTTAACGAATTTATTGAAGAAGTATAATATGGAAGGATGTAAGCCTATAGCAACACCCATAGAACAAGGTTTAGTCTTAGAAAAAGAAGTGACTACAGATAAAGAATTGATAAAAAGGTGCAGACAGTTAATAGGAAGTCTCATGTATGCCATGTTAGGAACACGTCCAGATTTGTGTTATGCATTGAGTTATCTAAGTCGTTTTCAATGTTGTGCTAATGAGAGCTTATGGAAGGCATTAAAAAGAATTTTGAGATATATCAAGGGTACTATAGGATTAAAACTAATTTATAGAAAAAGAGTAGATGTGCCGTTAGAAGGGTATACAGATGCTGATTGGGCAGGAGATCAAGGGGATAGGAAATCTACATCAGGGTATATAATTAAAGTTTTTGGTAACATAGTGTCATGGTCTTCTAATAAACAGCAGTGTATATCATTGTCAAGTACAGAATCAGAATATGTAGCATTAGGAAAGGGAATCGCAGAGGGTTGCTGGATTAGGAATTTATTAGGAGAAATAGGAGTTGATTGTAAAAGTTTTATTATAAAAATCGATAATCAGTCTGCAATTCATGTTGCAAAAAACCCAGAATATCATAAGCGCCTTAAACATATAGATATTAAGTATCATTTTGTGAGACAGAAAGTTGAGAATAAAATTGTATGTTTGGAGTATGTACCTTCAGGGGATCAGCTTGCTGATATATGTACTAAAGGATTATGTAAAGTTACCTTTGTTAAGTTGAGAGAAATGTTGTTCTCTTAGTATTATAAGTTTGGATTTTTTAATTATAGTAGTTTGTAATGTAGAGTCAGTATTGAAGTAATAGTTGCATTGAAGTAATAGTTGCATTGAAGTATTGTGATGAAAGTTAGTTTTATGATTGTGAGTGATGTTTACATTGAGGAAGGGTATTAGAGATTACAATGTAGCATCACTATTATGAGTTCTTAGTCTGTGGTCTTGACTATGGTAACTCTCTCGTATAATGGCGGTTGCGTTGTATAGCGGTATGTGTTGTGTTCAATTAATTAATAAAAGGTTTTTCAAGTAACACTTCCTTTCTCTGGTATCCCATATACTCCAACATAAATGATTTTTTGTTATAGGTACTTCATATGACCGATTTAGAAGCCGTTTTTTTTTTAAATCATTCAATCTCTTTTTAATCTCTCAATCTAATGTAATGATATTTAAAACGGTCCCTTTTAGTGTTTCAGTTAAGGAATGCAGACATGTCACAACACGCAACGTAAACTAGCATCAGGCCGCGGTATCTCTTTCGAGCTACCCGCAACCCCGGCAGGCGGAGGCTCTGGCAAGCCCCTCTGCTTTGCTGACATCTCTTTAAGGCGCGCGTGAAACACAAACGCGCCGTCGACACGGCCTATCGTCAATAGACGCTCGGACGGTGAGCTACCCATTGCTCACCGTCCACAGGCCCGCATCTACGGTGGCCGGGAGTCGTCTCGCGGCGACCGGCGCCCGGGGCGTCTCCTGCGGCGGCTGGGTTGGTTTGAGTTTCTCTCCCTCAAACGCCCGGCCACCTCCTTTGCTAGCATTACTGCTTCGTAGAAGGAGGTGACCGCTTCCCATTCCCTCTCGCTCCGGACCATGGACTGAACCAAGGCCGGACGAGAAAGATCGCCGCCACCGATCGCCTCCACGAGGGCACGGCGGTGCTCCGCCCCGCGCTGGGCAGACCGCCGCTGTGTGCTCCACCGTGTCCTCCGGGCGATCGTCACAATGATGACACCCGAGCGTTTCCTCCCGTCCGATTATGTGCAGGAACCTCCCGAAACTTCCGTGTCCGGTGAGGACCTGCGTCAGGCGGTAGGTGAGGACGCCATGACGCCTCTCCAGCCACTCCTCAAAGAAGGGACTTACCGCCACTATTGTGGCGTGCCCTGCACGGGGTTGCGAGAGTCGCTCTCTCCATGCCACCATTAGATCGCACCGGAGGTCACCCCGCTGGGCGGCAATTTGCCGCGGCACAGATTCCCCGGCAGTGCCTCCGCTCGCCATTTGTACAGGCGCGAGGACTATCGCCTCCAGATCCCACGGTGGCAATCCGGCAAAGAGGCTCGCTGCCTCGCCGGAGATCGTGCGGTAGCCCCGGATAAGCCTAATGGCTACCACCTTTTGGGGCGCGTTCAGGTAGTGGGCGGCGCGCCGCCCTAAAGAACGAGCCCATACCGGGGCCCCGTGAAGGGCCATGGACCGCACGACTCCGCCATAGAGCCTACAGCAGAAGGTTGTTTGGCCCCCTCAGATTGGGCAGAAGCCGCTTGAAAGCAGCCCCGGCCCGCTCGAGTTTGGGAGCCAAACGTCGGAAGGGCTCCACGAAATTCCACCGGCTGTCGAGGACGATTCCCAGGTACTTCATCGTCGACCCGACGCCGATGCGAACCCCTCCTTCTGTCAGCTGGGATCCCGACGGTGGCGTATTCCCATGGCCCATATAATATAATCCTTACTTCCTTACTAATATTATAAAAGCGAAAGTGAGTTTGTTTGTTTGTTACCTCTTCACGCTTTAATGGCTTGGCCGATTTTGATGAATTTTGGTACAGAGATAGTTGGGAACCAGGAGACGGACATAGGCTACCTTATGCCAGCTACAAAATTGCATAAAAACTTTTTGATCATTCATACAATTTTTTAAAGTTATGGACGTTACTAAATCATTATGCTAGGTGGCTCGATTTAGGAGTCCGGGAGTGTATATCTATATACCATGACCTCGGATTTGTGCAATGTCACCTCCAGACCCAGTAGCCGGACCCTCTCCGCGACTATCGTAACCCCGCGTGTCTTTATTTCTTCCGCCCCGCCTGGTGCGACCCTCCCTGTGCCAGGACGAGCGTGTCGTCAACGTAGCAAACTACACTGACGCCGCTCTAGGGAGGTCGGCGCGCAGCACCCAGTCGTAACGTAACCGATGTTCCACAGGAGCGGGCCCAATACCGATCCCTGCGTGGTCACCGCACGACATCTCTCGCCGGTTCCACTCTCCAGAGCGACCGGGGTAGATGACGGCCCTGTCCGTCAGATATATCTGGTGGTACCGGAGTGCCTCACTGATGCAGCTAAATCGTGTTGAACGCGTTGGCGATGTCGAGAGACACCGCCACGACAACCCCACCTCTGGACACTGCAGCCCCCGTCGTGAGGGCTCTCACGCGCATGATGACGCCCACCGTCGAGCGCCCCTTGTGGAAACCATACTGCGCAAGATCCGGCCCCTTCCCCACAAGGTGCCCAACGAGGCGGTTTGCAAGTACTCTTTCAAAGAGCTCGCCCACCTCGTCGACCAGCACGATGGGCCGAAATGCGGACGGAGAGTCCGCAGGGCGCCCCGGCTTCTGTATACTTTTTTTTTTAGTGTGTAATGAGGGAGAAAGAGGGAAGAAAAGGGAAAACTTACCTTTACTATTACAATCAATAAGGCGCAAGGGCAAAAACTAGTAATAAATAAATAAAAGTAAGGATTCTTTAGAATCGTGTTTCCCACACTTAGAAATTGCTTTGCGCATTTACTTATCCCTTATGATCACTAACTGCAGTGGCGAACGTTCTTTTTCAACATTAAAACCTATAAAAAAATGAATTAAGGAACACGATGGGCCAAGAACGTCTTAATCATCTCACATTGTTGAATATAGAGCATAATTTGCTTAAAGAATAAAACATATTTAATACCCTAAACTTGAGAACCTAAAGCAAACCAAGGGCCCCCTGCCGGGGTTGCGGGTTGTTCGAAAGAGATACCGCGGCCCCGGAACATAAAGGGCAATAGAAGGAAAATGGGTGGGTTTTGGTCAGTAAAAGTCTGACACTCCCCCTCCCCCACCGCCCAGAGCGGGGGAAGTTATTTGATGATTTCCCACCCCAAAAACAAAAAAAAGGGCCCCTTTACAGAATTTGCTACAGGCCCCGCGCTGGCTGAATCCGGCACTGTCCTCACATATTAGTATAATCTCAACACGAATGATTTAAATACGATTTTTTAATAATATGCTAATTTAAAAGAGTGTCCTATGCCTATTCTTCTTCATAGAGATCAACGCTTTGGAATGGGCAACTACAGTAGGTACTTTCACAAGTTATTATGTCTTGTGACTGGGACTGTGGCTTCAACATTTGGTTTCTTGACATTCAAAAGTGCGAGCAATGGTCTAATTGAAATAAATGCTTTGGAGTTTGAAAAATCCACGATTATAGTAGTCATATAAACATACATTCTAAGATATAAAGTGAAGGCCGAGTCAGTATTTCGATCTCTTGAAAGATTTTCTCTGAGGGATTCGCGAGGGCCCATTTTTTAGATTGGTCGGACTGCCCTCTAGTGTAAAAGCTGAATCGACTTCTGCTGACGATTCCCACAGCAAGTCGCTTTAATTAAGACATAATAAAGTGAAAATAGGCAGTACTCCACCATCAGCCAGGTAAGTCATGTGAGCTGCTACTAAGGAAATCCTGACAGAGTTCCTCATTAAACTCGATTATATTATTAAACACTGCATGACCTGCGAACCAAACCCAGACATCCCATGCTTGACCTGGCAGGCAGGCGTATCTTTGGAGGCAGCTGTAGCAATACAATGAACAGTCAGTATGGAGGCTGATAGCAGAGTCCCGCGCCTGCGTCCTGCCGGACTGCACTCGAGTGAGCCCACAACACAACACACACTGAGCAAAACGCAATGAATATTGCTGATCTTTCATAACAATTAAGACAAATCAACAATATTCATATTACTAGTGTTCACGCGTGAACCGGAATGTGGCCCCAGCAGGCGTGCTTGACGAGAGACGCGGCAGGCGCCTGGCGCGCACAACACCCGCCAGCCTCCAACCGTCAGTGCCCGCCCGGCCAGATTTCGACTCGACTGATGCAGGTATTCAGTACCTAATTATAAACCTATACCACCTATACCACGTATAGTTTTATTGAAGAGGTCATCAGACCATCCCCAACACTAGTACAACGAAACTTTCTGGGAAAGAGGCAACGAGTGCCTACTCGTGAGCGCGGACAAGTACGCGCGGCACACGCGGTACACGAGCGGCACACGAGCGGCACACGAGCGGCACACGAGCGGCGAAACAAAACAAAGCGTACACAAGAAGACGTTTATTAGTGTTAACATTCAGTTTGTGTTAATACCCGACGGGTTTACGCTACACGGCACCAGGTGGCGCGCACCACACTGACACATCGAACAACACGCACACACACACACTACTGGCACTTCATATCTGTACGGGTTCACACCTCTGCGACTGCTCACTGATATACTTACAGACATCATTGCTAACTATTTCGTAAATACCATATAATGCTCTTTGCTCATGTGGAAATAACAAGAATGATTGCGATTTATACTTATAGCACAAGCTGTTAAGTACAGAATTGTGGCAGATGGCCGATCAATCAAGCTATCCCTAGCCAGTTTACGCGGATGTTGTCAATCTATAGAAAGCGAAGCCATGTAATACTGGAAATTATAACTTGATGTTTCGCCGTCTGTAACTACTTACAGCCTGACGCTGAATTAATTTACATCTGCAACCCCCTGAATGAACTTCAATAATAAAGTTCGTTTAAAATAAGTTATTTCAAAAATGTATAAAGTTGTACAAAAATGAAAATGTTGTCCACACTGAATTGTAGGTACCAGAAAGCTGTCAGGTACAGTCAGGCACGCGAGCCTGCGAGCCTGCGAGCCTGGGCGATGTGCGAGTGGCGATGACGCGGCCGGCGCTACACACGCACACTTACTTAACCCTATTTATTATAAACAAAATCAGTCAACTTAATAAATGCATTACAATATAGACTCGTGGAAACTAATTTAACAAATAATTACTTAAACATTTGTACTGGGTTCAAACTTAAGTACTAACGAAAAGAAAATAAAATCAGTCTCAACATAAAAGTCTTATAGGTTTGTGTAAATGGCAGTAAAGAGATCAAGTGTTGTATTATTATAAGTGAGTATTTGTACGAAACGCATTCTGTAGTGGACAGTGCGTGGACCGTGAGCTGGCACTCCCGGCAGAGCAGTTAGTGCATACACACGCATACCAACACAAAATGCGTTCAATTGAACTTAGAAAAAACACAAGTACGTTAATAGAATATTGTATAAAGTGCTTTATTCAGTTAAGTAACGACCATTCCGAGGAGCGCTACACGCGACCACATGTAGTATTAGCCGAGACAAAGCATTTAGTTTGGTGCTACGGAACCTTTCGTGTGCGAGTCCGCCTCGCACGTGGCCGGCTTTTTTTTACATTATCCACAACAATGCTTAAACTTACTATGTGTTTCTATTTATTTCATAAAATAACATTTCCTTTGCATTGCAACATTTTATTGGAGACCGTATGCTGTTAAGTTATTCTAAAACTCGAGTTATTCTGCATTCACTTCGTTAAGAATAGGGTATTTTACTCTATATGAAAGAAATTCTAAAAATATACAATTCAGATAGCTTAGGCAATAAGCAGTCGGAAAATGTTAAATTTAGTTAACACGTTAACTGCCATGTCAGTCACTGGTGCCTGACAGAATCACTACCTGTTCAGGCCATGTCAGACACCGGTGACTGACACCGAAGCATCAAATTCAAAATACCGTTGTGTGCCGTCTGGCACGTCTACCGTGTTTTTTTCTATTAGAAATGACTGACATGGCCCCAAGCAAGACATATTCAACATGGCCTTTGACTTTTATATCTAGAACAAAAGTTATCAAGTATTTTCTTTGAAAAATGAAATAAAACACAATGATATTTTAAACTTATATTTTTACTGAGGTAATCACATATTTTGGGGAATTATTACGTAAAACAAATAAAAGAAATAATAAAAATTATTGTTTATGTCCAATATTATAACATTCTCTTTTTCCCAGGACAAACTTTGTGTGATGAGCATGATTGTTTGTTCTGTGTCTGGGTGTGATTTATCTATAATATGTATGTATTTATAAATTATATAAGTATGTATATCAGTTGTCTGGTTACCATAACACAAGCTCTGCTTAGCTTGGGATCAGATAGCCGTGTGTGAGTTGTCCCAAGATATATTTATATTTAGATATATTTATTCTAGACAAAAATGAGGTTCATTTGGGCATTGAGAGCAGTAAGTTACAACTTGACTGGTCTTTTTCTGGCAAATATCCTATCAACTATTTGTACTTTTATCTTACAACATCTAGAGCAGTATTTCCGAATTTTCTTAAGTTAACATAAATGCTTCTTCCTTTTATTTCTTGTAAATAACAGCTCTGGTTCGAAGTTTTCTTTGCCTGATTCTGTTAGGTATTTGCACAAATCCTTTCTGAAGTCTACTATCCCCCTCTTAGACTTAGTAGTTTCTTTATACATTATGTAAGAATTGAGCAAAGCTGTATTCAGTAGTAATTCCACAGCCAGTTTTTTGTGCCATTTTACAGACTTTCGTAGTGGTGTTGAGTAGGCGATCATTTGATCTGACAGATCTACAGCTGCTTTTGCATTGTTGTAATCGATCACAATTTTAGGTTTTATTGTCTCCTTGCCTCTTTTTATTGTCCTGGAAAATCCTGGTAAGGGGGTAGGGAGCATTGATGACAGGCCGTGTCGACGGCGCGTTCGTGTTTCACGCGCGCCTCAAAGAGAGTCAGCAAAGCAGAGGGGCTTGCCAGGGCCTCCGCCTGCCGGGGTTGCGGGTTGTTCGAAAGAGATACCGCGGCCCCGGAACGTAAAGGGCAATAGAAGGAACATGGGTGGGTTTTAGTCAGTAAAAGTCTGACACGCCCGCCGCTCTGGGCGGAGCGAAGTTATTTGATGATTTCCCACCCCAAAAAAAAAATTGGTTGTTTGTAAAGTAGGTTTACGATCGAGATGTTTACGTGATAACGTCTTATTGGTGATATTTATATAATTAGTCTATATTTTTAAGTGAAATAAACTAATGTAAAATTGTTTAGAAAAATTATACAATTTCAGCCAGAAGCCAAAGTAGTGACATCTAAAATGAAATTAAGTACTAATTTAAAGATTTTTTTTGGAGCCAATAACAGATGGCGCTACCATCTTTATAGCTCGTGAGGTTTAAGTTTCTGAACATGTCACCCGACTAAAACGATTTTAAAGACGTTATCACGTCAAAAAAGGGGTAGGGAGCAAAGCGAATCGTGTCACACGGACTCACACGATCTAACACAACACCCTGACCGATGATAGCCGAACGCAGCGAACGCGGGACGCGGGTGATTATTTCCCGCCAAAATGCAGAAGAAAGCGCGCTCGGACTCGCGAATTTTTACCTACGTGCCGGACAAAATGCCTGACACGGCGCACGGACTGCAATTTGTTACATTTGGGCCACGTCAGTCACGGGTGACTGACAGTTATTTTTTTTTTAAATTTTTATCGAAATTAAGAAAAGGGAACACTTTTTTATACGTAATTATTAAATTTAAACCATTTAGAATCAATTCGCAAGAATTTAAATTTAACGGATTTCGAAATATGGCCTGGCAGTTAACGTGTTAATAAAATAACTAAATAAATTTTAAAATTGATTTCAGAGTTTTCACTTTTTTTAGTCTGTTGTTTTACTAAGCGAAACAGTGTCCGCCATGATTATTACGTCATATGGTCATGTAAACAAAAAGTGACAACTGTCAACTGAGCAACTATTACTATATTTTTGTATTAAAAACTTTACATTTTAATTTTTATTGAAATAATAGTAATAATACCATGGAAGAAATAAATATTATCATATAATAATACCATAAACTATAGTGAAATATACAACTAAACAGAAAGACTAATAACAGCGCATTTGTTTACATGACCAACTGACGTCATGACCACAGAGTAACATGGCGTCAAGCGTTTTTGTGATTTTACGCGCGAAAATAGAAATTGTAAAATTGAAATGCAGTTTTATGGCACTTATCGATTGAATAATTTTTTTTTGGTGTTTTACTAGGACCCTAGGATCAAAATGAGATACTTTTTAAAAATGGGTGTAATACCGTATTACTAACATTCACTGTTACGTCTCGCGTCGGGCGTGGCAGACCGTCGCCGTCGTGTCGTTACTTAAATAAATAAAGCATACATAACAAGTATAACTTATATCTAACACACATTTGGTTAAGCTCTACAGTTACAAACTAACATTATTACCGATTGATCATAATTTCCTCCCTCGTTTCATACAATTCACAAGTAACTTTGTATTCACCGAGTAGGAAGGAGAGATAATCATTTTTAAAAGTAGGCCGTCGTGTTACGGTCAGCGTGTAATGTATTAGACCTGCAGGGCGGGTTCACGCTTTGACTCGCTCGTAAGCGTTCCATTATTTTTTTACTTCGTGTTCGTATCGTGCAAGATGACGCTGCGGGCGGCGATATAATAAAACAATACATTGGGAATGATGGTCGAAATGGGCGGCACTCCAGCAGGATTAGAATATATTTTTGAACTTCAATAAGTACTAACGGCGGTGAGTAGCAGTTTATATTTAAGTAGCTCTATGTCACAGTACGAAGTGAATCATACGATACGATCGAAATAAATTTCAATTCCGTGGTGCGCTCAGATTTTATAGAAAAGGAACCGCCCATCACGATCTGAACACGGTCGCGTCGCCTATGGCCCCTAGGCCTTGTAGGCGGGGTGCGGGTGCGCGCGCAGCCACAGCGCGGCGGCCAGCGGCAGCGCCAGCGCGTGCAGCGCCAGCAGCGCGCCGCCCAGCGCCAGCGGGCCGCGCGCCAGCCGCGCCAGCGCCGCCAGCGCGCGGGGGCCGCAGCCCGCGCCGTGCAGCCGCGCGCCGCCCGCGCTGCCCGCCGCCACGCGCCGCGCCAGGAGGCACTCCTGCCACCACACCGCCACATTTATCTCACACTTCTATCTATTTTATGAACGCGTGACAGACGCGACTATAATACTACAGATAGGAACCGAGTTTTTTTCAAAGTAGACTTTTAAAATGTTCCATTAAAATACCCCTACACTGAAACTGAATGAAATGAAAGACATAGAAAAAATAAGTAATATAGAAGATAACTCATTAACTCCACTTGCAATTTAAATAAAATTATAATGAAGCTTAGCCTGCCTAACTTCTGCCAATTTATTAGTTAGTAGCCAATAATTAATAACTAAAATTAGTACCTACAATGAGTCATAATCACGTTTTCGAAACATAAGTTATCCAAATTGGAATCTATTCAAAGATGCCACAGTACGTCTTCAGTTCAGTCAATTTTGTTTTTATTAACCAACTTGTTAGCTAATTCTCAAAAAAAAAAGTTATTAGAATGTGTAAAAAAACTTAACGAAAATTGGTTTAATTGGGATTTTATAGGGGTATGATTTAAGCTGTCACCAATTTAATTCATTTTGTGTTTCTTAAATAATAGGGTTTGCCCTCAAAATAATAGATTTGTCACCAAAATGTAGTCACCAAACAATATAAAATCAATTCCACAATAAATCACATAAAATCGTGGAGATATAGGGTCTAGTAACAAATAATTGTTTTTGTATATATTATAATAGGTTTGTCCTAATAAGCATTTAAGGAAACTAATTGAAAGAGATCACCAATAAACTATATATATCTCTTTTTTCTATCAATGCAAGTCGATTCTGGCACTCGCCGGCCGCTGCCGCGGCACCGCTCGCTTCGCTCGCTCGGCTCATGTGTAGGAGGTCACAGTTTTAACCTAACCTAACCTAGCCATTTCTGCCATCTGCGCCAAGCGATCGATTTATTTGGTGACAGATCTACCATTCTGAGCACCAAGCTATTATTTAAGTAATAAAACTATTATTATAAGAACGAAGTTTATATTCATGTAATGCACTACAATTTTATTGGTAATAATCCATCTCATATTTTACACATTATATTAACAATAATTTGGTAATTCATACCTGGGAACACTCTTTGTTTATCTGAGAACGAAAATATTTCGTGGCGATAGATCTATTTATTAGGTGATACAACTTGATGACAAATATAAATTTTGGTGACAAAAAATATAGTTCCCATTTTATAGTTAGTTTTTTGAGATAATTCATCAAACTGAAGCAGTAAGTTCTAAATTTAAATATTAGCATATTTTTTTGTTTTTCAGACTTTTTTTTTTCCTACTGCTGGTGTATTCCTACCACTGTGTTTTGCCTCCTCTGGCCAATCCTGTGAGACATGCACTTGACCATTAAATTAGCTGTGCCAAAGTTGATTTCTAATTCTCTGTATCTCAGATTCTTCTGATTCAAAAACTATTTCAGTTGGAAATTCGGAGACACTATAGTATGCTGTTTTCGAAAGAAACATCTTCAATTGACTTTCTAGTGTCAATTGAAGATGTTTCTGATGCATTACTATTTAGCTTCTCTAGGCAAATGTATAATGTAATAATATATCCCTGAACAATTTGTTTCTTCTTCATAAACCAATATATCATAATTTTTACACACCATATATTATGTGTAATTGAAACCCTAGTTCTAACCAGGTTGTAGAGGTCAGGTCAGATAGACAGTCACTCCATGTTAAATACTAATAGCTGCATCTGGTTAGACTGGAAGCCGATCCCAATAAAGTTAGGACAAAGTTAGGCAGATTATGCTGCATAAAAAAGATGAAATAACTGGTGACAGATACCTCGTGATTATCTGCAAGCACACAACATGAGGGCGGCACCCAGTAGTAGTTGGTGGGCGCGCCCACGGACAGGTCGAGCGCGTTGCCTGCGTCCGCGGCGTCCGCGCCCCCCGCGCCCGCGCTCTCCTGCGCGCGCGCCCACGCCGAGTGCTGCCAGTCGCGCGGGCCCTCCGCCCCACAACACTCCAGCTACACACGGATTATAAAGGTGATATAAAAAAAAACAAATCACATAATCTTATTAAAAAGGTTTTTCTGGTGTTGTCCTGCAAAATATGGTACTTCATATTTATTATGTCCTGATGTTTGCTCATTACAGGAATTAGTGGATGCTTTGGAAGTGGGCTCATAGCTAATTTTGGGACACAATACATATGATTAAAAAAAAACAACTGCTTTGAGAGATCATGCTATTTGGGCTAACTCTAGAACAATGACAATTGACATGCTAAAAAGAAGAAAGCTTTTGTCTTATTATTAGTAAATACTATTTTAAAATTACTTGAAACAGGCTTCACATTGTTGTGTATAGTCCAAATATTATGAAAGCAAATGTTTGAGCTGTGCAGGTGGCTACACAACACAATATGAGTTTTATCCACATGTAAAAAAGAAGACTGTCAAAAGCTTATTGTTAAAAAATATATATCTCAGTACTTCTACACCCATAGTTGTGTTGTTTAAAAGAGATCCCGTGGCCTCGGAACACAAAGGGCAAAAAAAGGAACATGGATGGGGTTTAGTCAATACAAGCCTGGCACTCCTCCCAGAGCGGGAGAAGTTATTTAGATTTCCTATATGAAAAAAAAATGAAGAGTAGTTTACACAGATATACAAAATCATAAGTGACTCTTCTGAAACATTAGAAGAGTCACTTATGATTTTTGCTTTGGAAAAAGTGTACAACTTATTCTGGGTTCCATAACCAAGTAACTTCTACAGTTTCATCATAGTCCAGTGTCACAACAATGCAAAAAGATATACTTAACAATAAGATCAAGAACACAATATGAAGTAAGGATGTAAGTCAATTTAAGTAAGTAAGAGGAAAGCAACGGACCCCTTGCTGTATGACGTCGAGCAGCTGTGTGCGAGTCTGCAGCACACCGTACTCGTGGCGCACGGTGTGGTCCAGCGCGTCCAGCAGCGCGCGCCGCAGCTGCGGGCGGTGCGCCGCGCCCCACCACGCCGCCGCCGCCTCCGCCACCGCCGTCAGCGCCAGCAGCGAGAAGGCGGCCGCCAGCAGTGGCGCCGAACTGCGCGCCGCTCCGCACAGCGCCGCCAGCGCGCCCAGCGCCAGCGCGCCGCCCCACGCCGCCAGTGCTAGCAGCCCGGCGCGGGCCGCCGCGCTCTCGTTGCCGCGCCCGTCCCACAGCGCCCAGCCCGCGAACCCGCACGCCGCGCTGCCCACGCACTGCAATACGACCCATAGACTTTTATTGTACACTGTGCGACACCTTGCACACTCGTCACACTATTATACTTCTGTAATCAATTCAGAACGAGCTCTGCTACCTCTCAGCCCCAGTCACTAACACATAGTATTTGTTTATTTACATTTCGTTTCATGTAAACAGGCCGCACGTTTTTATAGTCACATGGCTGGATTGAAATCTCTGTTTACGGAGCATAATGTTGGTGGAGTTAATCGTAATCATCAATGGGAATAAATCGCGGGCGCATTAGCCCAAAAAAATATTGATTGACAATATGTATTCTACTTCTACATAACAACACAGGAAAAAAATAGAATAAAATTTTCAGCTTCTTACCAAAAATATTATATTGAAGAGTATCAGCAAGCACTTCATTAGCGAATAGCACCGAGACATACCCATAGCTTTTAGTGTGATTAACTCTGTCGACTTATATAAATTGTATGTTTGACTTAATTAATCATTACAGTCAGATATTAATTTTCACTGCCTGATTTCTTATTTATTATTTATTGCTTTTTCAAAATATTATTTAAATATTTACTTTACCCAAGTTCAATGCCTTCGAGTTTGACGATGAAAGTAAATTATTGCTAGAAGTAAAAAATAAATCTGTGTTTACGTTTTAAAAAGTTTACACGTTTAAAAAATATCTATGTATGGATGAAATGTAATGTTAAACTTGTTTTTTTTTTAAGTAATATGAATTCATGATCATGAGTATTTTTCTACAAAACTCATGTTTACAATCATTAACCATAAAGTCACGAAGTGAATTTAGTAAACCATAGACAAATTTATTCGGTACAGTTTTATAGCGTCGAATAGCGAACGTTCGGGGCTTTGACAGCGAGCGCGGAACGCGGAATGTCTCCCTCGAAAACATAAATAAATGGCCACCGTTGTTATTACGTTCTTCCTATTTGTACAATTTTATGTTTGTAAAATGGACGCCGACTGCATTGAAAGGCGAAGGTAATATTATGTGTTTAAGTAACTTTAAAAACGGGTGTATGTGATCTAGTTTACAAATAAAGTTTTATAAATTGAAAAGGTGTCGATGACAGAAAGTTTCGCGCCACTGAGCTAGCAAAACTTTGTAGTTGTGTTGTATTCCGCTGTCCGCGACGCCTTCCAGCATCAGTCAGTAATGTTTTCAATGCAAGGACGCTATTTCCAGGGATCAACGTTTGTCCCGGAGAGAAAAACGGTGGAGTATGAGCTCTCAAAGAATAGACGAAATTGTGGCGGTGCTGATGCGGCCCATCAGCAGCGATTCCCGCCGATGTTTCGACACAGACCTCGCCGCGGTGAGTCCCTGACGGCCGACACCTCCGCCGGTGCATCGCGGCGCGCGTCTTCCTCTTTTATTATCATTTATGCTTTTTAACTTCAGAACACCTTTAACCTTCATGCAGTCGATGGTCCTACGATATATTACTGAGAATTTAGTTTATAACGATTCGACGCGCGCACGCCAATAAAAACATATAAGACATGCACTGAACATTGTTGTGGTTTGTCCTCACATTGCATTCTAATATTTCATAAAAAAAAGTGTCAAGTCAATTAAATGTATGCTTGGTGAGTTCATGTGCTCTGTCCACATGAAATAGTAGATTTTATTTGAAGCTGTTGTTTACTAACAATATCACAATAAACACCTGAAGGGCTATACCATGTGGTGTGTTCCTTATTTGTTACATAACTCACATTATTGGCTCTATACATTAAAATTGTCAACAGTGTACATGCATTAACAGAATAAGTCTATGTGGACATATACACATCTTGATTCATATTCATTATTGTGGGTTATACTTATACAACAATTAATACTTATACATAATTAATACAATTTCAAAGAACAGTATAAAGTGGACCCTGTTCATACTTTGACATGTGATTCAAGGCTAAAGATTTCCCCATTGTCAGTGAGATGACTGATTAGCAGCAAGTGTCTTGTGTCAACTTATTTGTATAAGACAGGTGCAACTCAATGAAATAACCTTCAAATGTTTTTTGCAATGCCCCAATATGTTGAGGCCAACAAAATAAAGTACATGATTTTCTTGTTTTGTATGTTTGTATACAATTTGTTCAAAAATACTCCTACTCTTTTGTTAACTTTAAAACTTTCTTCTTTTAGAAATATGCAGCTAATGTATGTAATGTGTGTGCTATCTGCATGTGTAAACAGTATGAGCCAGTTACCAATTGAGGCCAGTAAGTTGGCGGCCATAGTTTGGTTGCTTGCCCTCATTCCTCACTATTTGCCTCCTGATCCTTGGAGCAGTAAATGATGAAGATGACCCTGTTACTTTAAGCCAATGTCGCCACAAAAGGATGTTTTCCTAAAGAGATACAGGTCAGATAAAATTCATACCAACTTAGGATAAAGTTCCAATACAAAAGTGTATTTTTTCTTGTATAAACACACTCTATTTACAATTTTGTAGTGCCTATATAGTGACCTTCTGTAAAAACATTACTTCACTATTTGTTACAGTTTTTGTTAACAATTTCATGGATTTTTATTTTCTTGAAATAGTTACTACTTATAACAATAGCTATCTGCCAGTAAAAGTACCGTCAAAATCAGTTCAGCCGTTTTGGAAATAAGCCTGAACAAATGGACACTGAAAAAATTTATGGTTTATAATGATAGAGCCATTTATTCCGATTGTTATCAATTTCAAAAATTAAAATTTTCTTGAAATAGTTACTGCTTAAAACAATAGCTGTCTGCCAGTAACAGTATCGTGAAAAGCGGTCCAGTCATTTTAGAGATAAGCCTGAACAAATAGACAGACTAAAATATAATTGATGCTTGAATGATTTAATAATTACTAACATAATATGATAGTAAAGCCTTTTATTTCGATTTTTTTAACAGTTCTCAACCTTAATACTAGTTTGTTAATCATAGTTTATCTCTAAGCTCGGTTTGCTTTGGCATAGGCTTCCTTCAACACCTTCCACTGGTGCCTTTCCGTTGCCACTCTTCGCCAAAGGGGACCTTTGTACAATTGAATGATCCTCCCATCTCCTCACGCGACCTTGGCTTCTACATCCATTTCCTGTATATTGCTTGACCAGACTGATACTTACTCCATTCTTCTCCACTCCATTAATCTTGCTGGTTTAAAGAAGCATAATATATTCTTTCTTTAAAATCATTGTATGTGTCATGTACCATCCACTACAAGTGTAGAATCACTGTGACATGTAGAGTAGTAATAATTTACTGTTGTTTTAGGTGGATCACAAACAAAGATGGGAACAGCTTAAAATACTATATTGAAAACATACCCCTTACAGTCAGTGTACAACAAAAATGCAAAGAAAATATATGCCACATTGGAACAAAATCCTCCCTCCACTTTGGTTTAACTAGCATGCAAGATAATGCAATATGTTACTGTGAAGCAACTCACTAACAGGACATTGACTTGTTTGTTCCAAGAGCCTTGCAAGTCTGTATTATAATGGAAATGTAAATCAGCACAAACTCGTCATTTCTTGTATATTGTGACTATAATAGTAGATTCTCACTAACAAAGTTGGAAATAAAGGATATTCAGATGATGTACTCTATATGATTAATGTTTTGTGTAATAGCACAATGAATACCTACCAATTGCTCTGTTTCGTACGAATTAAATTAGTATTCGCAGGTCGAGTTGTTACTGTGTGGTTCTGCACTGCGCCTGCGCCTGCGTCTGATTGGTTTGGGCTATTCATGTATTTGTAAGGGTTCCGTATCTAAAGGATTTTACTCAGAGATACATAGCCATGTTTATGTTTGGCGGTGGTTCGCAACCGACACCACGTGCGTGCGAGCGTCAGGCATCACTTAATTTGAATGTCAATTGAAGGCTTTATAAAAGCGCCAATATCATAGGATATATTCATTTTCACCTATTTCATTTGCATCAATAAAAGAGCTCCTATGTATGTTATGTATGTATAAAAAGTTTAAATAGACGTAGAAATAGAAAAATTTAACTCTTTGGTAACTCACGTAACCATGTTTACTACGCCTGAAAACAAAAAATTAGTTTTTTTAGTTTCATGGTTAGAGGGAGCACCGGGACGTCTTCCGCGTATTATTACCTCGTATAACTATGACGGTCCTACTGGTACCAGCAGTGGCATCACAGCACACTATAAATAATACTACTAAGGCGCAACTAAAAAGAAGTCAATGAAACAAACTAAGTCACCGTCTTCCGGAAGTAGTAAATTTTTAAAAGATTTTTTAAATATAAAGCGACCGGTAATTAGTCTGTACTCCAGCTGGAGTTGAGCCGGTAGTGTGTTGTATGACCGTATCCTCCCGCAGCTACTGGAGGAGTACCTGACCGAGGCGGGGCTGCACGCGCTGGACGCGGGCGACGCCGCGGCCGCCGCCGCCGCCGCCGCGCCCAACTACGCCGAGCTGGCGCTGCTGCTGCAGCAGTCCGCCGCCATCTACGGCCGCAAGGTGGACTTCCTGTACCAGCACGTGCTCGACGTCAGCGAGTCGCTGCAGGCGCCGCCGTGAGTCATGATGCGCCTTACTTTGATGACTTCAAGCCTGCATAATTATCTAGATTACAGAAGAATATATTTAATGTTTTTTTTAAGCAAGCTTTGTACTGCTTGAGACATCAGGTTGACGTTCCTTGATGTCTCAAGGCGTATGAAGCTGGAATGTCTTATGTAGGTACTGGTATTGACGTACGTAGCTATTTGATTTGTTACTACAAATAACGAGGAGTTCATTCATAATCAAACATGTTCAAAGTATGGAAAGGTCTGTTCTTTCAGTCGTTGTTTCGCGAAACATTGTCATTGAATGTGCCACGATTCGCTCGTTACCATTGCTTTACTTTATTGTAAGTTTCGAGAAATGGAAACAATAAACCTGTCACATACCCTATTACATTGGCACCTATAGGTATAAGTATAGTAATTTCCCGGAGGAGCTCATTCACTACGCTACGTCCGCAGGGAGGCAGCTGAGGAGGCGCGCGCCTCGTCGTCCGCGGAGCCCGCGGCGGGCCCGTCGAGCGCGCCGGCCGCGCGTCGCGCCGGGCCCGGCGGCCTGGCCGGCTTCCAGCGCGTGGGCTTCCTGGGCGTCAGCCCCGAGCGCATCGAGTACGCGCCCGCCGGCACCCGGCCGCACCCGCAGCTGCCCAACACGTTCACGGAGCTGGAGCCGCGCGTCATGGGCGCGGCCTCGTGGGGCGCGCTCTACGACTACGACGACGAGCTCATCGGCCTGCCCGACGACTTCACAGCCACCATCGATATCATCCACGTCAGTATCCGCAAGCCAAGGTGGCGCGTGCGCTTCGACCCCAGGATGATGTGTTACCGATTCCAAATTCTATGATACCTAAACATCTGAAGCTATTCAGACAAAAATCATTGAAATCAAATATTAATACAGCTGTTCATCAGGTATAAACTGTCTAAGGCAGAGTGTCAAAACTGTTTTGAGTTAGCTGCTCACTCTTACAGCCTGCTTCCTCTTGACTTTGTAAGTCGACCTAGTAACTTGTATGAAGGGTGGGTTCGAAACACTTCTAACCTCTGCAAGGGAAGGAGTTAAAATTTCCGAGTTTACTCTCACAGCCTTGTTTCCAAGTCGATTAAGCAACATCAATATGTTTCTGAAAGAACTGAAGAAAGGCTAACTATAACTTGTCTATGTATCCCCCCCGCAATTAAACTTTTTATGCCAATTTACGCCAATGTCCATGTTATGTTGTCACAGTCTGAGACGGGGATGCTGGTAGACGACTTCGAACCCCGGACGCTGTTCGACCCGGAGGGCCCGCGTCCGATATCTATTCGAGAACTTCAGGAGGCCATCGAAGCGGCCGTGAGCCCTCTGCCGCCCGAGAGCCCGCTGCGGGCCGGCAGCCCGGCCGCGCCCGCCAGCCCGCTCGCGCCCGCCAGCCCGCCCGCGCCCGCCAGCCCGGCCGGCGCCAGCTCCCCGCTGCGCACCAGCACCCCGCTGCCGGGCTCGCCGGCGCCCTCCCCGCACTCCCCGCCGCCCGCGTCCTCCCCGCACTCCCCGCCGCCCGCGTCCTCCGACCTAACCCTGCCGACGCCAGTTAAGAAAGAGCGGAAGAGACGGCATAGTGTTTTAAATATCGATGACATTATCGCAGGCGGTTTAAAAATAAACATAAATGAAGGTGAGCGTGACATAGACAGATTACCCCAATTAAAATGTAGAAAACAATATTATTAAAATGACTCGTTCCGTGCGCGTACTAGTGTAAGACGACCGTACAGACCGTAAAGCGATGTAGAGAGCCTGCCCAGGCCACCGCGAAGGATTGGCCTTGGCCAGGCTGTCTGGGTGAGACGCTTGGGTTGGATTCATCGAGAGAGATACCGTAGCCCCAAAGCATAAAAGGCAACTGAATTTACATGAGTGGGTTTTAGTCAATACTACTCCCGTGAAGAGTCCCGGTGAAGTTATTTAAGGTTTTCCCATCCATAACAAAGGCTGCACTAGTTCTTTACTCACTCATTCATACAACATTTAAATGCAGCAACAGCATCATGCTATTTAAATCAGAATTTATTATAGTAGTTTAATGAAACTAACGACTTTCACTAAGTACGGTCAGAAATTAACACCATACTAAGTTAGTTTTTCTTTTGCAGACTTGCGACACGAATTGCTCGAGATACGAGACTTTAGTATATCAACAAGATGGATCAGGAGAATAGTAAAAAAGAGAAAGAGTTATATTTTGAGCGAGAGACGACGGCTGCGCGAACTAGAACCGGATCCGCGCGCCGGTAAGCATAGAATTCGTCGGCACGGCCTCGCCGATAGTCCAGCAGTAAGAAACTCATGATCTCGCTCGGTTCACAGAGTTCGCGGGTTGGAGCATTGCGGACGCGGCCGATGCCGCAGCCACGGTGAAGAACTGGCGCGGGCTCGAGCCCGACAGCGACGACGACGGCTTCTTCGAGCAGAGCTCCGTGGGCGACGGCTGTGACACGTCGCGAGTGGACGACACGACACGCGCCGACGACTCGACGCGCGCAGACAACACGACACGCGCTGACGACTCGACGCGCACAGACGATGCGCCGCGCGGCAACGACACGACGCGTGCGGACGACTCGTCCTGGGCGGCGTGGCAGGCGGGCGTGCTGGCGCGGGCGGCCGCGGCCGAGGCGCGCGGCCCGCTGGACGCGCAGGCGCTGGGCCGCGCCGTGCTGCGCGCGCTGCCGCCCGCGGCCGCGCTGCCCTTCGCGGACGTGCTGCGTCGCACGGCGCGCTGCGACCGCGAGGTGTCGCACGTGCTGCTCGCCACGCTGTTCCTGGTGAGTAGCTCTGCTCACTCGGCTGGGGGCGCGGGGGGGGGCGCGGGGCGGCCGCGCTGCCCTTCGCGGACGTGCTGCGTCGCACGGCGCGCTGCGACCGCGAGGTGTCGCACGTGCTGCTCGCCACGCTGTTCCTGGTGAGTAGCTCTGCTCACTCGGCTGGGGGGGGGGGGGGGGCGCGGGGCGGCCGCGCTGCCCTTCGCGGACGTGCTGCGTCGCACGGCGCGCTGCGACCGCGAGGTGTCGCACGTGCTGCTCGCCACGCTGTTCCTGGTGAATGAATGAGAAAGAAACATGCGTGTAAAATACATAACATATTGAACCTAATCGCAATAATAGCCAGTTTTCGAAGGAAAACTGGCTATTATTGCGATAAAAATAAATTCCGGTTTAGGTCTAAACTGGCGCCAGAAACAAAAGGGTTGGTTTCGACTAAAAATCGTATTATGGGCGGACAATAGCTTATAACAGTGTGTGTGTATGTGTGCAGGCGAACGCAGGCAACGTGCGCGTGCTGCCGGGAGCGACGCACGACTTCTCGCTGCAGCTGCTGTCGGACGACGAGCGTCTGTACAGCGCCGCCGCCGCCGCCGACGCCGAGCAGTTCCTGCGCTGAGCGGCGCGACGCGCGACCTCTCGCTGCAGCTGCTGTCGGACGACGAGCGTCTGTACAGCGCCGCCGCCGCCGCCGACGCCGAGCAGTTCCTGCGCTGAGCGGCGCGACGCGCGACCTCTCGCTGCAGCTGCTGTCGGACGACGAGCGTCTGTACAGCGCCGCCGCCGCCGCCGACGCCGAGCAGTTCCTGCGCTGAGCGGCGCGACGCGCGACCTCTCGCTGCAGCTGCTGTCGGACGACGAGCGTCTGTACAGCGCCGCCGCCGCCGCCGACGCCGAGCAGTTCCTGCGCTGAGCGGCGCGACGCGCGACCTCTCGCTGCAGCTGCTGTCGGACGACGAGCGTCTGTACAGCGCCGCCGCCGCCGCCGACGCCGAGCAGTTCCTGCGCTGAGCGGCGCGACGCGCGACCTCTCGCTGCAGCTGCTGTCGGACGACGAGCGTCTGTACAGCGCCGCCGCCGCCGCCGACGCCGAGCAGTTCCTGCGCTGAGCGGCGCGACGCGCGACCTCTCGCTGCAGCTGCTGTCGGACGACGAGCGTCTGTACAGCGCCGCCGCCGCCGCCGACGCCGAGCAGTTCCTGCGCTGAGCGGCGCGACGCGCGACCTCTCGCTGCAGCTGCTGTCGGACGACGAGCGTCTGTACAGCGCCGCCGCCGCCGCCGACGCCGAGCAGTTCCTGCGCTGAGCGGCGCGACGCGCGACCTCTCGCTGCAGCTGCTGTCGGACGACGAGCGTCTGTACAGCGCCGCCCTCAGCGACGTGACGTTTCTTTGCTCTTCAATTTCCACGCAGCGTTTCAAGTGCAATTTACTGTATTGTGAAACACTATAGTTTGTTCCTGAATGCTTGTCTCTTTTTGACTTATTCCTAACAAATAGCAAATTGTTTTTCAATTTTTTTACATTTTGACCCATTTTTTGTACATTATTTTTTAAAACTTCACACATAAATCCAAATATAGATTGTATGAATATTGCATAGCTATATCATAACACATTAGCTATAGCTGATGCTGGTAGATATTGTACATAAACAAAATATATGTAAAGATATTTTTTTTGTAAATATAGTAAATAAGCTAATGTAATTAAACAAAATGTATTTTTATAAGTACAAGCCTTGTTATGTAAGTAGTACTGCGCCAGTGGTGTCTGTACGGCGGGTACAGTAAGTATGGCGGGCAGGGTAACATTATTGTGTAACCACTGGCGCCGGGTACCGCCACTACGTACGGCAGGCCACTCTACCCGGATGCGGTCACTTAGTATTATTATATTATAGATCTCTAATCGTTTGTAAATATGTACATAAGTATGAAAAGAGGCACAGAGAAGTAGTTATCAAACATAACGAATTAATACATTGTTGTTAGAATATCAATTATATTAGTATGACATGTATAGTCAAAGCACTACGAAATCGGCCCTTACTGCTGCAACATAAAGGTGCTGTCAATGTTGTTCCCCTTGCTGTGCGGTTGACTATACATAAAATAATATCAAATTCAACACTGTTTAGGTCGAAACTATCTAACTTGATACAAAATTATACCGTCCTTTCAGACATCAAGCAAGAGCAGTGTCAGATTAGCGTATTATTCGGTACGTATAAGCCCGTATTGTCGTAAGCACAAAAATTCGCGCTACAACCAATCGAGCGCGCGTACATGCTCATCACTGTCGCATTATGGCATTTTCGAAAGTTGTCACTTTGGCAAAACAGATTTTTTTTTTTTTCAGAATGCCATTCATTTGCAAGAGAGCGATTTTTTAACGATGACATTCTGCGTGAACCGGTAGGTTTGTAAGTATCTCTCGCGCGGTACGCCTTTATGAGCTAACAAGCGCGTCAAAGCACCAACAAGAAACGTGTGAAACTAGAAACGCGCGTACACGCTCTCGCATTTATACGTGCCGAAAATACACTAATCTGAAACCGCCCTTAATTATAATAACTATCTAGATGTAATAGCCCTTCTCATGTAAGTAGTTAATATGAAATGTCGTGTCAGATCTACGTAGGGTGTAAACGGACCTTTCACGAAGCCGTTAAAAAACTAGCCCTAGCCGGCTTGGCATTAGGAAACATGTTGTGAGGTGAAAAATCTCGGATTACGGTAACACTCAACATACATACACGCAACATTGTACTGTAAAATGCATTGAGTCGCGTAGCGGTATTAAAGTTATATAACAATAAATACTTTGGTATCAAATTGGAACTTTGATCTTCAATATCTCCATAACAAGAAGGTTCCCAAGTATGGGACAGTATGGAACATAATCGCATGACTGGGAGATCAAGTGCCTTTTGGCTTCGTTATAGGTATTTACATCCAAAATGAGTGACATATAATTGTTTTATCTGCTAAGTCAAGCAGTATCTTGTATTTAATTGCCAAACAAGCAAATCATGAAATGCACCACACACATGCCAAATGGGAATGTTTGTCATGTAAATGTAATGAAAGTAAAATATTAATTGGTTATTCGATAACAGTTTGTTTAAAAGGGCGGCGCATTTGCCAGTTGGCATAGTCATAAATAGTTGCAAAACATATCGTAGTTACGAAAATTGATATAAACTAAATGAAATTGTGAAATATCGCTCAGTAGTGCACAAAACTATTGGTTATGAATTGCAATAATTAATATTGTATCACGGAATATGTCAAATTATTCACTGTTTTTTTTATTCCATTTCAGTATTCACGTTCGTTATATCTTTGGTATGTATTACTATATTGATGTATGTACTTGTATCAACTTCTTACAAATGTGTTCAAGTGTTGTTTGATACATATATATGTGTCACGTAAGCTAACGGAATATTATAATGTTAGCTCGCAACAATAGTATTATGATCATAATAAGTAATAGAAGCTATAGGTATGTCGATGGTCCCTACGTACATGTCAAAATGCCATTTTTTTTATTGTATATTGGTTTTAGATTATTTATGTGCACATGCTGACATACGATTTTTATTTAATTTATTTACCTTGTTTTAGAAATTGTATAAGAGAACAAGTCTTATAAATACAACGAATAAGTGTCGTAGAAACGGTCATCTCTCAGTTTTTCTAAGAAAACGTGAAAAAATAAAATATTTGTGTGTAAATGGCCTCATAAAGCTCTTAAAACGGTTAAAATATTGTAGAAAGAAATTATTTATTATTTGCTCATAGAATTATTTCTAGGGCGTGTTGAACACAAATTACGCTCTCCTGTAAACCTCGGTTTTTGACTTAATCTTATGTACGTAGGAACCGTCGATGTGTGCAATATCGTATACAGGGTGGTTGGGGATCGAGTGTATTCCTTGAAATGGATTATATTAGGACGATATTTGAGCAGCCCGTCTGAAGTTACTAGTAACTATTCAAGGAAAGCCCCCAATAATGACTTATCATCCTGTATGTATATTCCCGGCCAATTAAAATTAATCAAGCAAACCAGCTGCCCTACCATGACGTCTTAAAACAGAACTTATTCCACTGAGGGAAAGAGAGAGATTTAATACAGGGTGTCTAGCATCATCTCTTTCTCACACAGGAATAAGAACTGCTATAAGATGTAATGGTAACCCTTCTGGTTTATGATACTCATAGTCGTCCTTTTGGTTCATGTGAAATATAAATAATGGTTTGTACAACCCAACTGTTAACTATGGGGACAGCAGCACTTATAGTAAAGCCAATGAAGGAAATACATATTGTGTAGTCGGTCTGGACGATATAGTGTGCTCATAATTTCGTCGGGGACCCTATACAACATTATTTTTAGTATATGCGAAACCTGAATATAGTTTGTTCAGAATAAGTAACTGAATCGATTCCAATCATTTTTACACCATGTTATATTTTGTCCCAAAAATGCGACATGCGACACTAAGTACCTATTCGCAAGCGCACAAAACACCCGGCCGGACCTCGGCAAAAAAAATGCGCGCGAGTCACAGACGCGGCGCAGGGACGTATTTGTACGGATATCCAGGTAACATAACAAGCTTATAACTTTGTGGTTTTTCATGATACAGTTTTGAAATTTTGAGCATAGATCTTTATATAAAAATACTGGACAGGTGTTTCGGCTTTCGCATTAACGAAAAATAATGTTGTATTTATCATGGTAAACATTTCTCAATTGGTCACATTCTACCTGTGGTACTATGAGTGGCGTTTGTTCAATTTGTAAGTTGTGAGCGATCGTATGTATGTTAAGTCGTAATAGTGAGAAGTCATACAATGTATGACGTGAGAGGCGCGTGCCTTGCTCAGCTCGCTCGCGCTGTGCCGAGTGTGCCTCGCGGCCGACTGTCATGACTTGTTGGATATGGATAGATTGTGGTGCCCTAGCGGCAATTTGTTAATTCCCAAATAAAAGGAATTCGTTATGAGAAAATGCTTTTTTTGCCCCATATTCATTTAATGTGAATAACGGACATTAGAACTTATAGTACCTTTCAGCCTTTTCCAAAGCTTTCATGATAGAAAAACATGTAGAAATCTAAACTATAGTTGAATGAAATATATTTATTGTGAGGTATGATAAAAACGGTTAATAGTGGAGTGTCGTAAGACATAAAAATGGTTAAATCTCGGAACCCAGGGGCAGTCAATGAATCTGATAAAGTGTTAGACTGCATTATTAAAACCTCAAATAAAAAAGTTAAAAAATTATAGTCGATCTCGATAACAACAATATTGAACAACGATTTACAGAAAAGTGAGAGGCGGAAGTAAGTTTGTTAGAAAGAGTAGTAGAGTATTGTGTGTAGTAGTGGTAGTTTCGGGAGCTCTTCACAATAAACACAGCTCTAACAATAATAGAATGTTTATTAGTATAAAAATAATAAAATTAAACAAAGCCATCGAAAGGGTTTACTCCCAACGGCCACCACTAAAACGGGCACCAGTGGTGGCCGAATGGTGCCGAATTTTGTCCCAACGGCCACCAGTGGCGGTCGTTGGAACATTCCAACTAATATTTCGACGGGCCTGTTGGTCTAGTGGTTAGTGGCCCTGACTGCTGAGCCGGAGGTCGTGGGTTCGATTCCCACCCAGGACAAACTTTGTGTGATGAGCATGATTGTTTGTTCTGTGTCTGGGTGTGATTTATCTATAATAAGTATGTATTTATAAATTATATAAGTATGTATATCAGTTGTCTGGTTACCATAACACAAGCTCTGCTTAGCTTGGGATCAGATAGCCGTGTGTGAGTTGTCCCAAGATATTTAAAAAAAAAAAAAAAGAAAGATATTTGTCTCAACGGCCACCACAAAATTGCCACCACTGGGGGCCGTTAGGATAAATCTTATTTATTGTGTCAACTGCCCCTGCCATTGGTGGCAGTTACAGTCAGACCAATCGAGCTCGAATTGTGGGTGGAATGTGATACAAATGGAATGCAATAGTAAGTACCTAAAGTCAACTGCAATAACAATACCACCGAGCCCCGCCCCTTCCAATATTGGTTTAATTTTTTATTGTTTGTCTCTTTACCTCTCGGTAAAAATAAATCAAAGTGGACCGCAATAGTAGGTAGGATTAAAAAGTTTATGACACCCTTCCGAGTCGTAGCCGTTTATTAATATATCTATATATTTTTGTTTATCGTTCGTAGTTACTTATCTCCCTTGAATTCCGAGAACTTGTTAGTGTGATTATTGTTTTTCTATGCAAATAAATAGTAAAATGAATGAAATGATATTACGTAGTAAAGCGAATAAAATGACTAATTATTTGGAATATTCCAACGTCCGCCACTGGTGGCCGTTGGGACAAAAAATAATGCACTGATCCAACGGCCACCACTGGTGCCCGTTTTAGTGGTGACCGTTGGGAGTAAACCATCGAAAGTAATGTAGACCGATACGTTAGTTAGAGCGGACTTTCAGTAACCGAGTGACGCAAAACTTAACAAGCCGCTAGCCAAGCGCCTCGGTAAAACTCGTGGATAGGTAGTGTAGGTTTTAGTTACAGCCTAGATCAATCCCCCGCTGAGACCTGTTCAAGGTAGATAGTAAGTAAGGAGTCGCGGGGATCTTACTGTTCTGCTGCTTCTTGTGGTGATTTCCGGCGGCGGTAGTGGCGATGCCAGCTCAGGAACTGATTGAGCTGGTGATGGTGATTTCAAGCCATCGTTGTTTATGGCCAGGTAGGCTGGTTTCAACCTATCAATGGTTACTGTTGTGACTCTCCCTTGTACGTCTATTGTAAAGGTTTTTGATCCTCTTTCTATTACTTTCTGTGGAACAGAATAAGGAGATTCAAAGATTTCTTCAGAGGTCCTTGTCGCAGGAAAACGTGGCTGGCAGTACTAAGGTCTTTAGGGACGTAAAATATTTTCTCTCCATGACCGAATGTTGATGCAGGTGATAGTCTTGAGATGTGTCTTTTTAGTCGTGCTGCCAAGTCTGCTGCATCTAAGATGTTGTGTTCCTGGTGTCATGAACTCGACCGGTTACAGGAGTGGCTCGCCGAACACAAAGTATATAGTAAAGTTTAGACATGGAAATGAAGGGATCTCCCCTTACTAATATTATAAAAGCGAAAGTGAGTTTGTTTGTTTGTTACCTCTTCACGCCTACATGGCTAAACCGATTTTGATGAATTTTGGTACAGAGATAGTTGGGAACCAGGAGACGGACATAGGCTAAAAAAAGTGAGAAAGAGGGAAGAAAAGGGGAGAGAAAGATATTTTTTTACGATCATCACGCTGTTTAAAGTTAGCGTTAGCTCAAAGTAACTATGCCACGCGGACGAAGTCGCGGGCGGAAGCTAGTAAATAATAAAAAACTAAATTCAATTAAAAATCTAAATATATTAAAAATTAATCGTGGCAGCTAAAAGATAACTAGCCCCATTCAGTTCAACCATATTGAAGGGAACAAATGACCCGACACAACCGCGACGATCAGAGACATTTAACGCCGCGGACAGCGTGAGTGCATCCCCTAATGATATTTCTAACTCGGCGTCACAAAAATCGCACCTTTTCAGAAATCTCCTTCAAAGTCATTTAAACCATATTTATTCTATGTTAGGAGTATGACCATAGTATGACTATGGTACACCATTTAAAAGGCAATTTATTCAGCTTTCAGAAAAGTTAAGGAATTTTCAGTTTTATTTATCAAGGCATAAAATAAAACGGGTTAATTGTGAATAAAGAAAAAAAAGTTTTATTACAACGTCAAACAATTACAATTAACAACAGAAAAAATACATTTAAATTCTTAAAATTAACTTAAAACCTAGTGTTACCCCCCCTTGCTCTAATGACAGCTTGCATGCGATCCCTCATGGACCTAAGTAATTTTACGACCGTTTCTTGAGGAACGTTGTCCCATTCCTCAATAACGGCATTTTGGAGCTCTTGAAGAGTGTTAGGGGCAGGATCTTGGGCCCGCACTCGCCGTTTCAGCTCGTCCCAAAGGTGCTCGATAGGGTTTAAATCGGGACTTCGAGCTGGCCAGTTCATAACAGGGATCCCAACCTCTTGTAAGTAATCCCTTACGATTAACGCGGTGTGGCAGCGGCCGTTATCATGCATTAACATGAACCCACTGCCAACAAAACCCGCATAAGGGACCACATGCTCTTCCAGGATCTCTGTTATGTACCGAGGAGCAATCAACGACCCTTGCCCACGTGCACCTCCAGTCCGAGAAACGCACACAAGATTGGTTTTCCCGTCGATTGACATACTGCCCCATGGCAGAACATGCACGAACCACCCCCGTATTCTACCGTTTCCTCTATACAGGCTTGTGCGAATCGTTCTCCCTGTCTCCTGTACACTCTTCTACGCCTATCGTTGCAGAAAAGGCACACCCTCGTCTCATCCGAGAAGAGCACAGCCCTCCATTGCTCTATTATTGTCCAATCGACATGGTCGCGAGCGAATTGCAACCGATCTCTCCTATGTTGTGCAGTCAATTTTGGGCCTGTAGCAGCTCTATGGGCAGTAATTTTCTTCTCCCGTAACCTTCTTCTAACCGTGGAGACGCTCACTGAGGTTCTGCGTACTGATTGGAGCTGTTGTTGCACTTCAACAGCATTGCAGAATCGATTGCGTAGTGAAGTTGATACAATAAAACGATCGTCTCTTGCGTTGCGTTGTCTGCCAGATCCACGTCTTCGGATATATCCACCAGTCTCCTGGAACCGTCGGAACACTCGTCGAACGGAAAAACGGCTTAAATTCAGTTGCCGAACAACATCACACTGTCGCATCCCTGATTGCAGTAGTGCAATCACTTGAGAGGCTTCATCTGCAGTGGCATCCATTTTCAGGGTGGTTTTTCTTGCTGGAGTTGTTCACATGTATTCAACTTCAACTCTTCATTAATGGCTTTTGTGGACGAGAGATACCACAATTTTGCCAATAACACGTGTACTGGAAATATACTATCAAACGCTGGAGAACATTTAGCAAGTAATCACAGTAATTAAAAAATATAAAAACAATAAAAGTATTTCTTTGCAGATTTAGATTATCATTTCATATGTATGACAGAATGACAGAAAAGAAAAGAGACTAAGTAAAAAAAAAAATAACGATCCAAAAAGTTACAACTTAATTTTATTAATTTCGATGAATTTACATAGTTTGAAAACAAAACGAGAAAACACAAAAGAAAGAAGACATTTAACAGAAGTTGGACGAGGGATATGAGGAGGAATGATTTCATGAAAAGAGAACCGCAATTTGGGACAGGAGAAAAATAAATGGTCCACGTTTCCTTCATCCAAACCGCATTCACAAAGAGAGCTATCCCTAATCCTAAGTTTGGCCAAGAAAACAGGAGTACAACAATGATTTAACCGTAAACGACAGATAGTCGAAGTAGTTATTTTTTTTCCCAATTGATATTTGAAAAACCAAGGTTTGTGGGGTATCTCAGGTTGAATATCTCCATAAAATTTACCTTTTATGGACTTAGAGATTTGCCATTGATTGGACCAAGACTTAAGCATAGATTGAGGTAAAATCGTACAAATGTCATGTGAATAAATTTCAGAGTGGAGAGTGAATTTCACATGTATTCACTTCAAAGTCTGGATGGCGAATGACTCATTTTTGTTTTTTGTTTTTTTATGAATGGCATCTCGCAGTTCAACCAAGGAGGTTGTCGTCTGCTTAACCGGGCGAATCCTGTGGGTGCCTTAAAAATTAAGACCTCCAGCCAGGGTAAAACTTACAAACTAAGCGACTACACGCTAAGGGCACCCCCTGTGGGGTACGAGCCTCGGCTTAGGGCGTCGCTGAGGGACAGCAAGGGACAGGCTGGATCTGAGTGATATTATTTATGGACTATTTTAACTTACTGGCTCAGCAGCGCGGGCTGGCTCTTGCAAGGGACGGGTGGGGCAGTTACCGGGACGTCGCGACGGGCCTCGTCGGCGAGGACGGAATGACGGCGCTTTGCGTCTGAATTTGCGAAGAGTGCCTGTCTCCCTGCTGCTCTCCTGAAGCAGGGTTATAGCATCGTCAGGAGTGACGAGGGTATGACGGGGACGACGAATTTTACTTATTCGCGAGGGATCGTATCGACCGGCCGATGCGATAAGGGGGTTGCGATGTTTTAACGCAGAGTCAAAGAAGCGCTTGGTAAGGCGCTTCATGAATTGAACGACGGTGGGGATTTTTAAGTCTAAGTGAAGACTATCGTTACGGACGTAAAAAGGGGCTCCCGTGATTTTACGAAGGAATCGGTTTTGCAAGGTCTGCATCTTATGAAGGAAACGCGGGTTGGCGTGGGCAAACACGACACATGCGTATGTCATGATGGGACGGATGACCGCAGTGTATAAACGCAATTTGCACTTGAGTGACAATTTGCTTTTTGCCTGAATTAAAAAGTGAAGCCTACCCATAGCAAAGGCAGCGCGCAAACGAGCCGGTTTGATATGTGCCGCGAAGGACAAGTGACTGTCGAGAACGACACCTAAGTATTTGGCTTGCTTCTCCAAGTGGGATAGGCTTGCCGTACATAGAGATCGGACTGGGGATCGGGGGATTAAAGCGCGGTTTGGAGTAGATAACCGCCTGACTTTTACCGGGATTCACCTCGATTCTCCATTTCCTGAACCAAGCGCCTAGGACGTCGGCTGAGGTCTGGAGGGTACGGGCGATAGCGTTTGTACAGCGGCCAGTATAATAAATGGCCGTGTCATCCGCGAACAGAGCTAACTGAGCTTTTTTGCTCTTGAGAATATCGCTAGTGAACAGCGTGAAGACGAGGGGGGATAAGACGGAACCCTGAGGGACACCGGCCCTAATAGGATGAGGGGAAGAAAATGAGGCCCCTATGCGATAGCGGAAGGTGCGGTTCGACAAAAAGTCCCGTAAGATGAGCACGAGACGATCCGGCACTCCTAGTGAGTACAGCTTGTATAATAAGCCGTTGTGCCAGACTTTATCGAAAGCTTTCGCTATGTCGAAGAATAGTACGCCCGTCATCGCCCCGCGCTGGAAACCAGCGCTCATGTGTTCGACGATGCGGTGAACCTGTTGGAAACACGAATGTTCGGTCCTGAAACCGAATTGCTCGTTGGGAATGAGACTCTTAGTCTCGGCGAAATCTCTGAGTCGCTTATAAATAAGTCTCATAGATTTTGCCGAGTGCGTTCAGGAGACTGATGGGTCGGTAGCTCGTGGGCTCAGACTTGGGCTTGCCTAGCTTGGGGATACCGATAACAGTGGCCTCTTTCCATATCTGGGGGAAGAAGTTGTTGCTCAAGGCGCCATTGAAGATGGCCGCCAAAAGGATGATGAGCTGAGCGGGGAGGAGTTTAATGACCCTATTGGTGATACCGTCGGAGCCGGGAGCTTTCCGTGGTTGAAGTCTTTTGATGATGTCTTGCACTTCGTCGGGCGTGACGAGGGGCAGAGGATCATCGGGGTCTTCTACGGGAGGTAGGGCAGCTCTACGTTCTACTTCTGTGTTTACCTTGTCGAGGTGACGCTTGATGACCGGTTGTGAGCTAGGGGAGCACTGGGACTCCAAACTGTCGGCTAGGCATTCTGCCTTTTCAGAGTCATCGAATGCGACGCTTTTGTCCGGACGAATGAGCGGTGGCATCGAAGCCTCCTAGGTGGCGCGCATCCTTCTCTGTTGTTGCTAAAAGGCTTGATGGGTGGGTTCGAGTTCGCTGAGCTCCCAACGATTCGAACGATGCTCACTAGTGCGTTTCCTTACAGCACGCTGTAATGATCGCATGTGAGCCTTGTTCGCGTCGCAGGGAAAATGGCTGTAGGCACGAATGGCCGCGTTCTTCTCGGTTATCAAATCACGTACATCAGCGGGTAGTCGCCAGCGATGATCTCTCATTGCTGGGACTTCCCGTGAACAATCCTTTAGTATGGATTGAACGTGCTCTGTAAACGAGTCGATAGCGGCCGTCGTGTCTGCGACCGAAACTATGTGAACGGGGATGTCCAGGTGAGGTGACGTGGCGGAGTTCAGCTTTTCGCTGACTTTCCTCCAGTCAGTTATCACTTGGACTTGGGCAGGTTTGGGCTGGCTGGGGTCAGAAGGGCCCGCAGTGCCGTGGTCGCCCAGGCACTTGACGCACCTGTGAGGCGCGTAACAGTTTCTCTGACTGTGCCCGTAGAGCTGGCATCGGTGGCACTGACCGATGACGTGGGACCTGTACGGTTTCTCGACTGCTATGCCTGTAAGAGAGCAGACGGATTTTATTTTAAAAATGGGATTGTCACCCTCCACTGGGTCGCAGACGACCAGTACCATGTCGTACTGTTCGCCTCCTCTCGCTTTGTGAAGGCGGTGGACGGCTGTGGCTGGTATGCCCTGGGCCTTGAGGTCTTCCAGGATGTCGGACGATGCGATCTCCTTCGGGACGCGCCTGATCACCACACGGGTGGGCGCTTCCTCTGGGAGAGTGTAGGTGTGGAAGGCGATGTTCCTTCCACGCAGTTGACGGATCAGCTCCCTGTAATCGGAAGCGGATGGGACGGTTATTTTAATACCCTGCTGGGTGTTGGTGGCCTTTGTGTACTGGATCTTGTGAGCCAGACACAACTTGGACACGTCAGTCCATTTGGCTTTCTCTTGAAGAAAGACCGGAGGAGGGGGTTTCAGCTTTTTAGCTGAAGTCGCAGCGGAGGTATTATTAGGGCTAGCTGGCCGGCTGGTATGAGCAGCGGCGGCGGAGGTCGAGGGGAGGGGAGAGGGAGGGCAGGTGGGCGCTTCGGCAGCTTTTTTGGCCTTGGTGGCCTGAGAGCTATTGCCCTTCTTCCTTTTTCCCTTTCCGACGAGTTGGTACTCGTCTTCCGAGGTCGACGAGGTGGCCGAGAGGTTCGGCATTCTCGGAATCGGATACCGAGCATGACGTGTCCATAATTTCAGGTGTGGACGACACCTGTGTCGGCACCATTGTTCCACGAACAATGGACTTTTCGGGGTCCGGTTTCTCGGAATCCTTGAACAAGCGTTGGAGAACCGCCTTGTGCGGGTTCTCCGACGCCATAATGGAAAAATAGCCCTAAGGCGGTTAAAAGTTAACCGGCATGAGTGAAGCTCCCTAAGGCCCTAAAAATCCTAACTCCCCGGGTGGGTGGGCCCGGGGGTGTGTAGCCCCCCTGTCGGGATTGTGTATGACAGGGAGGTGAGTACCTATGGTGTGCCCTAAGCTTGTAAACCCGCTGCAAGTCTTAATGAGCAGCGGGGCCCTAGGGTCTTAAGACCGGTCCGGGGCGCTGGGGTAGACACACCCAGACGTCCCGGGTGAATGCTGAAAGAGAACGGGGTTAAGCAACTGGGCGCGACTAGGAGATCCCCCAAGGCCGTGTGTTCAGTGCCCTTCCAATTTTGGTCACCCCTGAAGGGGGTAGACTCGGTGTGTCGGGTCAACACCTCTTGGCTTCGTTGGCACCGTAAGGTTTCCACCAAGAACCACGAAACAGTGGATTTTCCCAGAGGGGGCAAGTAACGTTTTAGACTGATCTTCGAAAAGAGAAATACTGTAACAAGAGCTGTCTTGAAAAAGACAGCAATTGTTGCGGGCGTAGTCCGAGACTACGGATGACGTCACGCGAGCGTGACGAACCGGGCGAGCACTGACACAACACAATGGCGGCGGGGCGAGCAGGTAGCACGTCCGTACGTACGTTAGTACTTATACTTATCTATGTCGGGCAGCGAGTGTGTGAGACTCATTTTTGTCCGAGTTCGGCCATTTTATACTCTTCTAGGGTGGTGCAATTAGTGACTCCTGTAATGCGTATTTTCACAACAATTGTTTAACGACTCGTGCTGTGAAGGATTGTGTTATTTATGAAATGTAACTGTTGTTAATTGAGAGGTCATTAAATATACTTTCAGCAGATATCAATATTGACTGGGTGAAATGTATGCGTTCATGGATGGACAGATTTAAATGCAATTTTCGGAGTGGTGCGATTTTTGTGACGCCGAGTGTATATAATTATAATAAACAGTACATACATTCAGTCAAAAAAGTATCGGGAATGGATGATTTGTTTATGGTTCCAAATTAAAATTTTTGTTTTTTTTGTAGTTGTTAGATTGGCACAACTGTTTTCCATTTTGGCGCGGAGTTTGAGTTGCATCTGTTATTTATATATATAGGAAACCACAGCCTGCGCCATCCAAATACTGATGAGGCTCATCACGGCGGTCTTCGTTGGACTGGACGCCCTCCTCACGCTCTACCACGGCTATTGTCTCGGGGGCGACCACCCGCGCAAAGCCCGCGTCCGACAAGGTCGCCTCCCGCCACCTCCGCGGGAAACCACCACCGGATTGACCTCAGGTAAGCTATTGTTGGATTACACGCAGCTTACATGCACATACGCCACTATCCATACATAGACTCTCGCGCGGCCCGCGTCTCCTCCTCGCTACACTGGGCAGTGTTACACAGAACAATACTGCCCACACATACATTGCGGCCCTTTAGTCCCAACCGTGACCGGCTTGCTGTGGAAGCGGGTTAGGGGGGCACCCATCCTAACCGCAGGTGCGCTGAGTCGACACCTCTGTCGCTGGTCGTCTTCCGCTGGGATTCGTCTAGGTTACCGGGGGTCTCACCTGGCGAGGACTGCCCGCTGGGGCGTCGTGAAGAAAACAGCACTGTAGTGCCCCTGCGGTAACATACTGCATCCACACACACAGGTGCGAGGTGCAGCTTGCACCATCAACCAGATCCAGGGAGACCACCCAAAGCCAGCCCGTAAGCCTACGGGTAAGGTTTTATCCCCCGGCACCGATGTTGTACTGTTATACGTAGCGTACCACAGTACAACAGGTCTTACAGACTTGTATATTTCCCCTTTACTTTGAGGGGCATCCGTGGGTCACAAGTTGTTCCAGTGACCTGTCGCCATTTCATCCATCCTGCGTTGATCCGGTGCGTTACCACCGCCAAAATCGCAGAACAAGTTAGTTATTCTGTGATTAAACTCTTAGCTTAATTTGATTAACTGATTACATTGCATCTCGGTGAGGTATGGCCCTAAGTTGTTAGAGGCCAGTGGATATTTTGTTAACGATGTCGGAAAGTCGTCTGATTATTTACATTTATTTTCAAAATCAAAATATTTTTATTTCACATAGGTCATACACACATAATATATATGGGCACTTATAAAACGTCGAGAAAAGTTGCACGGTTCGTGTTGGTCGTTTCCCATGGAGAACAACCATAGAACAACCGGCAAGAAACTCCATGAAATATTTTTCTGTCACCACCATAGAATTTATATACTCTATGTACGTATAAGTACCACAGATGCACAAACATAACGTCAATTGCTACAGGGTTGCCAACCATTTAAAATAATGTTTGTAGCGATACAACATATTATTTTTGCAACTTCACTTTTCTTACTCTTTCAACCTGCATAAGTAGGATTTATGTTCAAAAAAATTAATTTAGGCTCTAGCCCCATACATTTATTGACCTACTCCTTTGCTTGGTACTTTTAATGGAGCGTGATTCTAAATAGTAGAATACTAATTTATCTTAATTCCAGTAGCCCTGAGCCCCGTGTTGTATTTAAAATATATGCTTAGGAATTTGTGGTATAAAAAGCATTGTATGGCACGCCACAATAGTGCTAGGTAAGTCCCCTCTTGACACACACTTGGAAAGAGAACTTTCGGGAGGTTCCTGCACATAATCGGGTTTGAGGAAACGCCCAAGTGTCACATTTGTGACGATCGCCCGGAGGACACGGTGGAGCACACAGTGACTGTCTGCCTAGCTTTGCGATCTCTCTCGTTCGGCCCTGGTTCAGTCCATAGTCAGGAGTAAGAGGAAATAGGAAACGGCCACCTCCTTCTGATTCCCGGCCACCGTATATGTGGGCCTGTGGACGGTGAGCAATGGGCAGCTCACCGTCCGTCCGTCTATTGACGACAGGCCGTGTCGACGGCGCGTTAATGTTCCACGCGCGCCACAAAGAGATGTCAGCAAAGCAGAGGTGTCTGCCAGGGGCACTGCGGGGGTTGCGGGTTGTTCGAACGAGATACCGCGACCCCGAAATATAAAGGGCAGTAGAAGGAACATGAGTAGGTTTTAGTCAGTACCTACAAGTCCGACACTCCCCCCCCCCGCTCCGGGGGAAGTTATTTAATGATTTCCCAACCGCAATAAAAAAAAAATAGCATTTGTATCATACGAATACTTAGGGCGCCACCCAGCAGCATCAGCAAATTCCTTGTTAATTTAGTAAACTTTAGTTCGTTTAAATCTTTATATGGACATGACGTTTGGCAATATGGGCAATTTTGACATTGACAGTTAACAATCCTGACAGATGTCAAGTCACATTTCCATTTCCATATTTTCCATCAATGATCAAATCAATCAGACAATCATTCACTCGCGTCAAATCGCGCCGGTATAATAATTTAATTATATTTTCGTTGTGCTTGCGGACGAATAAATACGACAGATTTTTAATTTTATCTGCTATTGTTCTCGGTCTTAAAGGAAAAACAGTACTAGTAACCGCGGTATGTAAAGCGATACAGTGATTTAATTGTAAGATTCTCAGTTTATTTAATGTTTATTTTCTTTGTAACGCAGAGTCGTGCGTGACTTGCAAGAAAAATGGGAAAATTGCTGCTAGTGTTCCTGGCACTCGCCGCCACTTGCGTGTCTGGCTTTCTAAGGTATTTGTATAAACTATTTCAAAACAAATGCATACTTTACCGTAGTCTTAAATGTTATAATGGGTGCTTGCTGCTTTTTTATGTTTCTTGTGTATGTTATATAAAAATACTAGCACCGCGCCGCGGCTTCACCCGCGTGATGATAAAAAAGTATCCTATGTGTTATTCCAGACTATAATCTACCTCTGTGCATAATTTCATCAAGATCCATTCAGTAGTTTTTTTGGTGAAAGAGGATCAAACATACATCCATACTCACAATATTTCGCATTTATAAACGAAAATAATGCTGTATCTTAACAACTAGATCTCTACAATGATCAATTTGGCTGTGTAAAGCATATTGTCTGTATTTTGGTACCTTATGTTATGTAAGTTAGAGTAACTTGACTGTTTGTGTGTAGAGTGCCGCTGTATCGCATGAAGACAGTGCGCAGGCACTTCCATGAGGTGGGCACAGACCTGCAGGTGCTGAGGATCAAGTACACGGTGTCTGGGCCAGCTCCAGAGCCACTGTCCAACTACCTTGACGTAAGTAATACTTGCTGTCTAAGTTATCATGTCACTACAGTCATTCACAACAACATGGTTTTAGACTACATTTTGTATGTGTTTACTTCTACTTAAAAATAGCCAGTTTTTGTGATGTCTTTGTGTGGATTTATGATTTGATGTTTCCAGTTTGTCAATCACTTACAAACCTTCAATTTTATTAAACTTTACAAAAGTAATTGTCTTCTGTAGACATGGAAGAATTTTAACTTCCGTCTCATGCATGCACAAACACAATAAAATAATTATAATATTTGTGATTGTGACCAGTTGGCATCAGTAACATTTTCCTGCTTTTCACAATATGTACCTAAAGTTAGGTACATTTATTGTAAATCATTATTTTAGTATGGCATTATTATCTTGAACTTTGTGAACTAACTAGATAAGAGATGACTACAGTGCAAAGACCTGTATGTTTTGACTGATCAATGTTAAATGAAGGTTGTGTTGAGTCACAGTACTGTTTACATGACAATGTTACAGGAGAATTATATTGTTAGCTTTCTGTGATGCTCATGATGAGGTAGCCTTACATGTTGTTATAAATAGAAGGAGACATGTTTGAAAGTGTGTGGCCTGTGGCGATAACCCCACGAGGCGACGCCGCGACGCGGCGGCGGCTATCTCGCTCTGTGTTGGCGATAAAGTGTGTCCTCGCCAAGCAATCATGATCAAAATGCACAGTGTATTATTTTGTCTTAGTTGCATACATGCTCGTTTTACTTTTTTTCCTAATAGATCACACCTTTATAAATAACTAGCTTTTGCCCGCGGCTTCGCTCGCTTTAAATTCGGCAGCACCTTATTGTTTTGTAATTGCAACGCTAAGTTTTCCCGTTTCGTCCCTCTTTCTCCCTCATATCCCACACTTTAAAAAAATAGCCTATGTCCGTCTCCTGGTTCCCAACTATCTCTGTACCAAAATTCATCAAAATCGGTTTAGCCATTAAAGCGTGAAGAGGTAACAAACAAAGTCACTTTCGCTTTTATAATATTAGTTAGGATTCTAATAAAACACCCGTTTTGATATTTCACATCATGAGAAAGAGATACGAATATTTTAGTAAGGGTCACTGACCTTTTTGAAAAAGATTGTCGTTTGTATTTCTTGAATAAAACTAATATCAGTCTCTTGTAAACAACCAAATTAATTGTTGATTTAAAACATATAAATTGCAAAAATCACAAGTCAAAAACCGATACAGATCTATTTCAGCCTCTGCTTGAAATTTTTCTTCAAGAATGAGTTCTTTTATCCCATTACGTTACTGGATCCTCAACGGATGACAAATCCTGTAGGGTTGTAGGCTCGGGTAAGACCAAATACAAAACCGTCATTAGTTTTTAATTGTAAAGGGATATACATTGGATGAAATAAACAATTGTCTGTTTCTTTATCACCATCTAAAAACTTCTGTTTATGAAAAGTCTGCCCTGTACTGCCATCAAACCGCCAAGAACCCTCAAATGTACAATATGCCATGGTTGTCTGCTTATGTTTGCAATATTGTCAAATGTTTTCAGTACTTATTTTTATAAATTGAGTGAGACACTTGCTTCCCTTTCAGTAAAAACTATTTCTTCTTGAGAATAACACATTTTTTTGCAAATTGTAATTTATGATATGGAGGATAAGCCAAGGAGCCTCTGTATTTCCATCAGTATGTTAGTTTAATCTTCTACAGTTAGATTTTTATCAATTACTAAAGAAAGAGCTTCATCAGGGGTATTAGGGCTTGGGTTCGGTTTTCGCTTTAATGAATGATGCAATTTATTTTAGGACTGGCTGGACTGGTCAGACACTCATTGATCATGAACTCCTAATATTTGGCAGAGCTTTTGATAAGTTTTTCCCTGCGGATTATTATTTTTGATAGCGGCTTATCTTGAAGAAACTTATCAAAAGCTCTTACAGAACGCATAATTATCTGATGGTTTTGGTACTTTATAAACGATGTCGCAGTTTAAACCGACAAGTGCTAATTCCTGAATCTAAAATAATGAATCACAATGAGTAATGTTTGAATGAAGTAAGTATTGTATGTTGCACACAGGTTTGAGTCAGAACCCGACCCAAAAATTTTAAAATTTAACACGTTAACTGCCATGTCAGTCACTGGTGCCTGACAGAATCACTACCTGTTCAGGCCATGTCAGACACCGGTGACTGACACCGAAGCATCAAATTCAAAATACCGTTGTGTGCCGTCTGGCACGTCTACCGTGTTTTTTTCTATTAGAAATGACTGACATGGCCCCAAGCAAGACATATTCAACATGGCCTTTGACTTTTATATCTAGAACAAAAGTTATCAAGTATTTTCTTTGAAAAATGAAATAAAACACAATGATATTTTAAACTTATATTTTTACTGAGGTAATCACATATTTTGGGGAATTATTACGTAAAACAAATAAAAGAAATAATAAAAATTATTGTTTATGTCCAATATTATAACATTCTCTTTTTCCCAGGACAAACTTTGTGTGATGAGCATGATTGTTTGTTCTGTGTCTGGGTGTGATTTATCTATAATATGTATGTATTTATAAATTATATAAGTATGTATATCAGTTGTCTGGTTACCATAACACAAGCTCTGCTTAGCTTGGGATCAGATAGCCGTGTGTGAGTTGTCCCAAGATATATTTATATTTAGATATATTTATTCTAGACAAAAATGAGGTTCATTTGGGCATTGAGAGCAGTAAGTTACAACTTGACTGGTCTTTTTCTGGCAAATATCCTATCAACTATTTGTACTTTTATCTTACAACATCTAGAGCAGTATTTCCGAATTTTCTTAAGTTAACATAAATGCTTCTTCCTTTTATTTCTTGTAAATAACAGCTCTGGTTCGAAGTTTTCTTTGCCTGATTCTGTTAGGTATTTGCACAAATCCTTTCTGAAGTCTACTATCCCCCTCTTAGACTTAGTAGTTTCTTTATACATTATGTAAGAATTGAGCAAAGCTGTATTCAGTAGTAATTCCACAGCCAGTTTTTTGTGCCATTTTACAGACTTTCGTAGTGGTGTTGAGTAGGCGATCATTTGATCTGACAGATCTACAGCTGCTTTTGCATTGTTGTAATCGATCACAATTTTAGGTTTTATTGTCTCCTTGCCTCTTTTTATTGTCCTGGAAAATCCTGGTAAGGGGGTAGGGAGCATTGATGACAGGCCGTGTCGACGGCGCGTTCGTGTTTCACGCGCGCCTCAAAGAGAGTCAGCAAAGCAGAGGGGCTTGCCAGGGCCTCCGCCTGCCGGGGTTGCGGGTTGTTCGAAAGAGATACCGCGGCCCCGGAACGTAAAGGGCAATAGAAGGAACATGGGTGGGTTTTAGTCAGTAAAAGTCTGACACGCCCGCCGCTCTGGGCGGAGCGAAGTTATTTGATGATTTCCCACCCCAAAAAAAAAATTGGTTGTTTGTAAAGTAGGTTTACGATCGAGATGTTTACGTGATAACGTCTTATTGGTGATATTTATATAATTAGTCTATATTTTTAAGTGAAATAAACTAATGTAAAATTGTTTAGAAAAATTATACAATTTCAGCCAGAAGCCAAAGTAGTGACATCTAAAATGAAATTAAGTACTAATTTAAAGATTTTTTTTGGAGCCAATAACAGATGGCGCTACCATCTTTATAGCTCGTGAGGTTTAAGTTTCTGAACATGTCACCCGACTAAAACGATTTTAAAGACGTTATCACGTCAAAAAAGGGGTAGGGAGCAAAGCGAATCGTGTCACACGGACTCACACGATCTAACACAACACCCTGACCGATGATAGCCGAACGCAGCGAACGCGGGACGCGGGTGATTATTTCCCGCCAAAATGCAGAAGAAAGCGCGCTCGGACTCGCGAATTTTTACCTACGTGCCGGACAAAATGCCTGACACGGCGCACGGACTGCAATTTGTTACATTTGGGCCACGTCAGTCACGGGTGACTGACAGTTATTTTTTTTTTAAATTTTTATCGAAATTAAGAAAAGGGAACACTTTTTTATACGTAATTATTAAATTTAAACCATTTAGAATCAATTCGCAAGAATTTAAATTTAACGGATTTCGAAATATGGCCTGGCAGTTAACGTGTTAATATATCCGAAATCTTGGGTTTGTTACAAGTGTTTCTTTTGAGGCGATAGTTACCATAATGAGCAACATTTAGGCTTCCAAAAAAACGACTAAAACGCGACCGTGAAAAGGATCGCCGAAAAAAAGTAATTCAAAATCATATAAAAATAAAATATGCTCACGTGTGGGGTGTGGAGGCAAGATTTTTAAAGTTTTCGAGAAAAAATTGGTTCTGATAGTGAATTTCTTAACAATAAAACATTTTCTGTAAAAATCAAATCCAAAAACGAGATATTGTGTTTCTATGGCTTCTAAGGATTTTATTTAGGTATTTCTCTTAAACTACAGTAGTAAGAGCCGGCGAAGTTTTAATAAGAGTTTTGTTTCATTGTAAGCTTTACAAAAACACTTAAAATTAGCATGTCCGCAACTAATATGAATGATTTGATTTTATTTAAGGCAAAATAATAGGCTGTGCTATGTAAAGACTATTTATTTGTTTGAGAATATGTATGACAAGTGCGGTCATTATAGAAAATCTAAATTATGTACCTATTGCTCATTTCAGAGAAATGTTGAATGTCTCATATTTGCAAAATGCCATTTATGAGTTTTTGAATACAATTCAGTGATAGTTTAAAGTTTTGGCTACTTGTAACATTCATTATTTTAGAGTACCGACAGATGAGATGAAAATGACAAATGACAATATACCTACTGGGAACTGAGACTGTTGTTGCCAAACCTTTTACAATCATCAAGTTTACCTGCAGTAATCGTATTTTGAGACATATATATGTTTTACATTTCTTATATATATATGAAAAAAAATGTGCACATGTGTAATTGGGCAGCTTGTAAATTGAATTGCGTTGTGCACGATACTTTAACCATTGAATATTGGGAACAACACAATATTGTTTCTACAGAGTATTTATCGTCGGTTATAGCCTGTAAGCAATAACAATGCTAAGTGAGCATTACTAGCTGACATGTCTATCCACCACCACCCTATGCCTATCTGCTAGCAGTTAATATTTAAAACTATTGCGTTTAACCAAGCCACGTAACGTTCGCTGAGCGCCGCGCCCGCGCCGGCTCCAGAAATGCAGCCTTTGAGCATTTTATATAAAAACAGTTTTGTTGCCCTCCGCATGTATCCGCACACGTAGCAGTATATGTGTACCTCTTATTGTTACCAAGAGCCTACGAGTCCTACGGGTTCAGTTGATTCACTTGTATTGTGTGGCACCTGATTCAGTCGATATACTCTGAACTCTGACTCATACTTGTTTATTGTTGATAAAAAATACCACATTGAAGCTGTTGCACTAATAAGGACAAAACATAATTTTAATATAGCTGAGTAATGCAACCGTATTTATCGTTAAGGACGGCATGTGGTCAGCATAGGTATACACGAGGACAAAGCTTCAGTGGTCTTCTTTTCGTTTCGACTGTACATCCATAATGTACTAATGTATGTGGGCCCAGTAACTGGCCCCATTTATTGCTGCGTCTGACTGGCGTTGTTAACATCGTCAAGGGTGCAGGAGAACGGACACCTGGGACACTCCAGCATGTGGGGCAAGTCTGATCTAGGGCTCCGCACTAAAACTGTTTGAGGAATCGATAATACCCCATTTAGAGTAGGGTAGTTACGTTGCGTGTGCGGCAATCGATTCAGGTCACGACCGGAACTTCCGTGTTTATAATCCTTACTAATATTATAAAAGCAAAAGTGTGTTTGTTTGTTACCTCTTCACGCTTTAATGGCTAAACCGATTTGGATGAATTTTGGTACAGAGATAGTTGGGAACCAGGAGACGGACATAGGCTAATTTTTATTTTAAAAAAGTAGGATATAAGGGAGAACGAGGGAAGAAAAGGGAAAACTTAGCGTTGCTATTACAAATCCATCAGGCGCAAGAGCAAAAACTGCAGGTCTGCTTGGTGTGTTATACCGAATATAACGCGAGCGAAGCCGCGGGCGAAAGCTAGTAAATAATAAAAATAAATATCTTGGGACAACTCACACACGGTCATCTGATCCCAAGCTAAGCAGAGCTTGTGTTATGGTAACCAGACAACTGATATACATACTTATATAATTTATAAATACATACATATTATAGATAAATCACACCCAGACACAGAACAAACAATCATGCTCATCACACAAAGTTCGTCCTGGGTGGGAATCGAACCCACGACCTCCGGCTCAGCAGTCAGGGCCACTAACCACTAGACCAACAGGCCCGTTTATAATACGCTTATAAGAAGAGATCAGAACAGCAACAATGACTATTAACCTAAACTGTTTGTGTGGCAGGCGCAATACTACGGGCCCATCACCATCGGCACGCCGCCACAGACTTTCAAGGTGGTGTTCGACACGGGCTCGTCCAACCTGTGGGTGCCCTCCAAGAAGTGCCACTTCACCAACATCGCCTGCCGTGAGTATATTGCCTCAGTCACATGCGGCATATGTAACTCAGTCTCAACGCAGCTAACTAAACAGTTAAAAAACGATACTAACTACTATGTTACTAACTTTCAGTTGCAAGTTCAGTTTAAGTAGTATGCTTGGATATAGTATCTACTGTTAAGACAACTTTCATTTAAATAAATGAAAGCATTCTCAGCATTCTGTGTGCCAAAAGACAAGACAGAGTACGTGTCACCACGCTGCGTTCAAAACGGGCGTAGTGGACGCTGGGCAGAAGGCAGCTTGGCTAAAATGGCATTAGGCAGGTCTCAGCAGGTCAGGACTTGGAAACGTACGTAGGGCTTGTTCGAGGTGGTGGAGTGAGTTTAGTTCGTTCGTTCGAGGGTGAAACTGGGGGAGGCCTTTGTCCAGCAGTGACACAGCACGGTCTAAATACAAAAAAAGGAAGACTAGCACTTAACCGGTTGAATGCATGTCGATTGAATTGCACCGGGTACCCGTAACTGGGTCAGTGCAAGTCGCTCGGCAATGTGTCACACGTCTGGGTCACCAACTGATATCATACGAGGGGAATGTGCCCACAAAGTACTTGATGACTGTATCGTGGTAGTAGTGCTGCGTGTATTACTTGTCTTAACTGTAATGTTGCAGTCATCATCATTTGTGTTGAAGCATAAAATAAAATATGTAAAATACATATACATTCATTTAGACCCCGAATATGCATATCTTCGAATATAGAACGCACAAATTATTAGCAAAAACAAAACAATAACCCTGACATGGCAAAAGCATTATTAAACAACGTTATTTGTTAATAGTAGATTCGTTTTGCAGTACTACACAACAAGTATGACAGCGCCAAGTCGAGCTCGTACCGCGCCAACGGCACCGAGTTCGCCATCCACTACGGCTCCGGCAGCCTGTCCGGTTTCCTCTCGCAGGACGACGTCACCGTGAGTACTGAACTAACACAACCACTGAAGTGCTAGCACGTACTGACTGATGCAAGGGTTGCTGTGCAGGTGGGCGGGATCACGGTGCGCGGCCAAACGTTCGCGGAGGCCATGTCGGAGCCCGGCCTCGCCTTCGTGGCCGCCAAGTTCGACGGTATCCTCGGCATGGCGTTCAGCAGGTAACACTCTCAACAAACAGATCAATCGATTTTCAAATGCTGAACCACTTAAACTTTAATCAAATCTTATATGCGCAATTGTATGGTTTCACTAAAAGTCGTTGTACGACTAACACCGGTGTCACTTTATTAAAACACCATGACGCGTTAGGAATCGTCTGTGACCTCTCTAAGGCATTTGTAGAAAACATATTTTCTTGAAACAAGGTAAAAACCAGGTAGGTACCTCTACATCCAGTGTATGTAAGTAATTCCAGTATTAAGAACTTAAAGTATTTATGCAACCAAGTCTTCAAACACGGACTCCGTACAGCTATTTCGTATTTGAATTGAAAAAAAAACAAGCATAATACCAATGTATAAATTCCAGTCAATATCAGGAAACCCTCCTTCCTGAAAATATCTCTTAAGGATTCGGTACTATGTATGTTATAATATATATTGTGATGTGACATTTTGGAGAATTAATGTAGAATGGATATTAGTAGTTTTAGTTATTGTGTTTTCCCATCAGGAATTAGTCAGTAGCTGTCACGGGGCCAAGATTTGCCCACTCGTTTTTGTGATCGGTTGCTCTCTCTTCGTTGGCCCCACGGATTTTAAATGTTCAATTCCTTGTATTTTTGCGAATTGTACGGTTTTTTGAAGTGAAAACTTCTTTAGCGGCGTTGAGCACTTTTTTCTGTAATGGGTATAAAATCTTAAACTCGCGTCAGGACACGTGACCTGATCGAAAAAGCGTAAGACGGATGGAGAGTAGACAGCTATCCCCTCTCTACGGCCGCCGACTCGCCACCAGTCAAATTTTCTCATTCGATTTTGAACTTAACCTTCAACATTTTATGGTTTAAAATCATTTAAAGAAATTTTTAAATGTTTCCAATCAACTTTGAACCTAATGCTTTAGGGATAAAGCTGACAAATCTATTAAATAAATTGCCACCCGCCGCGCGCCGGCGCAGCGCCGCGAAACCTAGTCCTCTGGCTATCTTCATCGTCCTTAAGATTGTGATAGAACCGTGGTCTTTGGGGGATTCGCACCGTGCTAACTACGAAGGCAATTTACGTGCTATTTACAAACGTTACGTACCTGTAGGTATGTTAGTGTAGCTAAAATTCCGTATTTCCTTGCAATTTTATTGATTGACGCATAATGACAAGAGATTCTAAAATCAATAAGACAGTGTTGTCTTTGAGTTTGCAGCTTTCTTAGTATCTAGTAGCTATTAAAAGTACTTGTGAAGGCTTTTAAGATGCAAGCACAATCATGATAATAAAATAAAAAAGGAAATCGTTCAATCGCAATAAGTACCTTCCGAGTATTAAATTGCTAAACATTTTCACTAAGGCGTTTGTTGTTTGGTAAAATAAAGTTCAGTTTATTTAAAAACCTGCTTTAAAAATAATTTGATTACAAGTATTTACAAGTAAGTTAAAAAGCACGAGTGTTATTGGTATAGGAAACCGATAAATTCTCAGCTAATTCTGTAGTAAGATCGAATGTGACGTTCCTGCTTACGTGCTTACTAAGCGCCTGTGAAAAGATGTATCGCACACATTTTTATGTGCGACAGATTACTTCCACACTTTTAATTACAAATTCTTTAGGCAGGATTCAATGATAACATAACATCCTGTAATCCCCGAAGGCTCAGGCAGGGGTGCACCGAATAGTACACCCACATTTCGCAAGTTATGTTTTAAGTCTTTTTATTCATTTATTTACTTCATTTATTTTTGTAATCACTGGGATTACAAAAATAAATTGAATAAATTGTCATGTTTGTGTACGATAGCGCAATAAATGAATATTGTATTCTACCACATAAATGATAGTACTTTTATACTAATAAAGCAATTGGTGCAAAATTATTCCCTAACCATTCCAAAATATCAAACATGCTCAACGTTAATAATCAAGTTTTCACTTCTGCCGGCACTCCCGGAGTGCACCCCGTCTTTTTTTTAGTCGAGGTGTCGGTAGTGCTCAGACATGTTGATGCGTAGCGTTTAGAATGTAAACAATCAGCATTGGTAATATTGATGTGTGTGTTGCAGCATCTCGGTGGACGGCGTGACGCCTGTGTTCGACAACATGGTGGCGCAGGGACTCGTGCAGCCCGTGTTCTCCTTCTACCTTAACAGGTAACCACGACTTCGATCACATCTACACAAGGCGATGTGTCGCTTACACTTGGGGTTGGTTCATACACTGTCACACACTAAACTTACAGATGTTTCATCCTCCAAAAAGTTTTACAGGTGTTAATCATCTTTTCGGAATGAAATCGTTGCTGGATCCAAGACAAAGAAATTGTTTTTACGACATTCGTGAAAGAGCTTTATTACATCGCGGCATCGGCCGGCGCTTTACCGGTGGACGCTCGACTGGTACTTCTAGCTTTCAGGAGTAGCAGTGGTAAAACAGTTGAATTGAATCAATCCGAAATATTAAGCTACGTTTATAAAAACGGTGTTATACAAACTTTGTCATGTGACTTTTGTGAGAAGGAGGGTGTGTAGCTGACGTGTTGAGTTGGGTCGCGCATGTGCAGGGACCCCAGCGCGGCGCAGGGCGGCGAGATCATCCTGGGCGGGTCGGACCCGGCGCACTACCGCGGCAACTTCACGTACGTGCCCGTGCACCGCGCCACGTACTGGCAGTTCAGCATGGACGCCGTGCAGGTCGCCGGACACACCTTCTGCGCCAAGGTCGGTCCCTACTTGTCTAGCCCTACCCGAGCGTTTGTTGGCTCATGTTCTACCTACTAAATGCGTGCGTGCAAATCGTGCAATCACATACTTTGCCATACTTACATTTATAGAAAATTTTGTTAGAGACATCTTGATTTGGTTGTTCTAGTCCGACCATCGACCATCTGATAACATAAAGGTTTTGCTTACTTTATTAAATAAATACGACAAAAATAACAAATACAATAAAGAACACACATCACGCGGCACATTATCAAACCATTAATGTTATGTTTATACTGTCTTTTCGGAAGTGCGGCAAAAAAGGTGTGTGTCTATAGAAGAAAAATATGTAGGTATTATAGAAACACGAAGCAATATGTATATGTAAATAGATGTATATGGGACCACCTCAGGTCGGGAGCTATCCCTACCGGTAAAAAAATAATTTAAAAACCGGCGCAAAATTGACGGAGAAATCGAGTATTAAACATTAAAAAAAATACAGACGACATTGAAAATCTCCTCCTTGTTTTGAAGTCGATTAAAATCACACGTGTCATGAAATTTCGAGCATTCCTAATGAATATAACCGAATCTTAGAACGCGACTCCAACGAGATCTTGATCTCGATAAATGGATGACGATCGATGACATGTCGACCGCGAACGAGAAAGCATTCCCTACTCAGACTTACAAATGTATTCTCCGTCACGTTGATGCGTGGGTGGCACTTCTGCCGTGTATAAAACGAAGTGTGAAAACGGCTTCAGTTCAGTGGGTTGTAATTGGTTGCTATGTTATGGCGATGTGATACGGACGAATGAGGAAAATGTCGAGAGGAAAGTTTAGACTTTGAATGTGACTGGCTATTAGAGTAAGGGGAGAACCAATTTGAGGCGTTTCAATAAGTTACGATGTCCCCAATTATATTGGTATAACACACGTTCGGCAGGGCTGCGAGGCCATCGCGGACACGGGCACATCGCTGATCGCGGGCCCCAGCGCCGACGTGGAGGCGCTGAACAAGGCGCTGGGCGCGACGCCCATGGCGTTCGGCCAGTACGTGGTGGACTGCTCGCTCGTCGCGCAGCTGCCGCCCGTCAGCTTCACCGTCGCCGGCACCAAGTTCACGCTCGAGGGCTCCGACTACGTGCTGCGCGTGAGTACCGCACGATAGCGACGCCACGCATAGGCCTACACTCGCCTCGAGCGAGCTTTAAAATGTAATATATGGATAGATCCCTATAAAATATGCAAAAGTGTGTCGCTCACGTCATGCAATGCAGCGGTAATAAGGCGACACATGACAGAGGTGTGCGTTATCCCAGAGGAAAATTGATGTACATTATATATGAGTGCTGTCATTGATTTTAGCACGTCCTAGCCTGTTAACAAGCATGAATTAAATTTACTGTATTTAAAATACAGTAAATTTAATTTGATATGATAGTTAAAATTAAGAGCTTCATATGAAGTCGAGTCTGGTGGTGTTCGACAATCTGGAACTTGTATTGAAGTGCACGGCAGTGAAAAGGTTATTGATGTCCATTTAGCGAGAATGATGTATCTCTTTATTTATTGGCTATGTTAATTATTGCTGGGGAAACAATATTCCTCCAGGGTTCCGTTCTGCTTGCGGAAACAGTTTTTTTTTGTAAATATCCCAAAAACCGCTTGTCATCCTAATTTAAAATGATCATGTCTATTTACAGGATGAGACGTACTAAAGAACTGTCATACTAACATAACAAAACATTGTCAATAACGCACACGCGACACAGACGGCACTCTACATACAATATGTTGATTTGCATCCTCGTCAAAATTTAGGAGGTGCTAGTAAAAGTCTTAAATAATCAATGAAAATTACGGTACCTGATCAATAATAATATACGGCGCTTTTATGATCTGTCTCTGTGTGTTTAAATTTAACAGTATTACAGAATATTTCACTTCAAAAGTAGAGAATTACCTACAGAACACACAGAACAGTGTGCGTGAGCGTCGGCGCATACGTATCATACAGCGGCATGCACGCACCTGTGTGCACTTACCGATTTCTGAAAATACGAAAAAAGTAAAAATAAAAAAAACCTACTTATTTTATTATCGATTCGGGTCGAGAATCATTAGCATAGTTACGTCCTTGAATTTGACGAGGATGCAAAACAACACGCTGTATACAATCGTATTTTAAATTAAGTTCTGACCCATTTCAGTAACTCGACTCTGAGCTGGTTAACGTGGAAGGTTGAAGGCTCGGTTTTCACCAAAGCGAAGTCGTCGGTGAGAAGACGTAGAGTAAACAACCCATTCAATGGTTGATGTCCAAATCACGCCTCTCCTTTTCCAGGGGAAACGGAGAGCGGGGAGAAATATTCTACCAATTCCTGTAATTGGTAGAATATTTCATCTTTACGCTTTGGTAAAAACCGTGGTGCTGTGAGTGGTAGCCCGGAGAGTGAGGCTCGTGTGTGCGCAGGTGTCGCAGTTCGGCAAGACGGTGTGCCTGTCGGGCTTCATGGGCCTGGACATCCCGCCGCCCAACGGCCCGCTGTGGATCCTGGGCGACGTGTTCATCGGCAAGTACTACACCGAGTTCGACGTGGCCGGCAAGCGCATCGGGTTCGCGCCCGCCGTGTGAGCCGACCCGCGCGCGCCTGGCGACAGCTTCACGACGCGAACATTGAGTAGGGTAGTCATAGCATCCACTTCCACGACCTTCTAACATCGATTAGTTATTAATGAAGTAATGATCCGCCATCTCCTGTTTATCGCGAAGTCACAAACATTTGACAGAATAACACATGATAATGCTGTCCTTTAAGGTTTTTTTTTTATGTTTGTATTTTAGAAATAAAACTTTGTGAAAATATATCTTTCTTTTATTTATATATTATAACATTATTTGAGCGATTCTCACATCTTGGAATCTGAATACAAAAAATATGAAACACTTTTGATCTCCATAATGAAAATGTCCATTTGTGAGTCAGACAGCCTTCGCGCGAGGTCGCCACACGCATGCTTCTGGCACGCGCTGACCTACTCGCTTCACATAATTGAGCTTCATCTTATTCTATTGAACGGATAGCCTAAACTACTACAAAGTTTGTAGTAGTCATGCCAACCAACTTATTTAAAATGATAAGGATTAATACTGTATTTGTGTAAATAGCTTTCCAAGTCAGCGCTTTATAATTGCCCATTTGTTAAAGTATTAAAATGGATATAGTATGTTATCCTTAAGAGCTAGCGCGCACTAGTTACTTTTGTCAGGGTGACATAAATGTTTTTGTCACTGTTACGTCACGTGCCCAAATCGAAGTGCGCACACGGAGGGACTGTTTTTAATCGAAGTATCATTCGTCGACATGGTTTTCGAAGAGAATGATGGTCGTTGTCAGCAAATTTAGCTCAATCATGGGAAAAAAGACACACTTGAGCGGCAATTTGCTTCTTGCTGAAATTAAGAAATGAAACCCTACCCATAGCAAAGGCGAGGCGGCGCGCGAACGAGCCGCTCTGATATGTGCCGCGAAGGGCAAGTGGCTATCGAGAATGACGCCCAAGTATTTGGTTTGCTTCTCCCAGGGGCTAGGGATAGGCTTGCAGTACATACTCAAACATAACTGATTCTGTGATCAATAACAGCCGGTTAAAGTTACGTTATGCTCGTTATTTTTAATGATATTTAGTTTACTGTGAAATGAGAAAATATGTAGACTCTGAAGGCCAAAGGTAATCCGAGCAGAAGCCAGTTATGTATAATGTTCACTCGAGCCGAGACTGATAGCTACATGATAATCTGTTGACATTACTAACGAGTGTTGTGTAGTCCTGTCACTTCGGCAGCATGGCAGTGAACACGAAAGGCAGTTTATTTAACAAGTTGTAACTTTAGGTAAATAATTAACAAATTATCCGAATCTAAATAGGTTCGGATTTCAAGAATCTGGTCAGATCTATAACATGTCCAAAACGAACTTTGGCCAGACCTACATGTATTGCCACCAGAGGATAATCGGATATCATATTCTCATGTCACTAAATATGATATAAATACAACAGACAGACACACAGTAAATATGTATTTCATTATCTGAGACTGGTGACTAGTATTTGTTAGGTATTTTTTATTATCCTACTTATATAATATTATAAATGCGAATGTTTGTGAGGATGGATGGATGTATCGATGTTTGTTACTCTTTTACGTCAAAACGGATCTTGATGAAATTTGGCACAGAGGTAGATTGTAGTCTGGAATGACACATATAATACTTTTTATTTCGATATCACGCGGGTGTCAGCTAGTTCTTAATACTTTGATTATTTGTTAAACGAATTTACGGTTTATGAAGGACGGGACGGTAGACGTGTGTCGAGCATGCCACCTTCCGAATGAGTCCATCAGACATTATTTCTGATTGTTCTCGTCTAGCTAACGGATTGTTCACCAGCAACTTTCCTTCAAATATAATCTTGTGGACTCTGAGGTACCTACCATACTACAAGTATGTGCCCGACCCAGTTCTCGAGATAGATAAGACGATGTCACGCTGTTCTGGAATCGGTCTATCATTACTAGCAGGACTATTGTCGCCAATAAGCCTGACACAGTGGTGATAGACCGACCAGCGCGCCGCGCAATGATATATTATCGATGTTACCATCCGCATGGCGAGAACCTCGTGAAAGCTGAGAAAGAAAAACAACTAAAATATATACACTAACACGAGGTTGTCGACATGTGGAATGTGAGCGCAGCTATCATTGTGCCGATTGTCGTAGTGGCCAATTGCCTGATAGCCAAGAGCCTCGACGACCAGATGTCGAAGCTCTCCTTAGCCGGTTGGATCTAGGGACTGATTTAGAAGGCAGTAGGTACTCCTGTACTACCTTCTAAATCAGGCCCGAAAGGAACCTCCTCACAATGCGGGTCGTATCGTCCTCGATACGACCCGCATTGCGAGGAGGTTCCTGTCTCTGGAGCTCTAACCACCGGTAGCTTGGCCCCTGCTCCCGATATCGGCGGACCACTATTTTAAAATCTTTTTTTTTTTAAAGAAATATTTAAAAATTTAAAAGTGAGAGGGAAAATAAATAAAGGAAAGAATAGGTAATATGTAGTGTTTATTTTTTTCTTTGAATGCCTTCATAGTTTAACCCCGATATCTGCGCATTAATTGCACCAGAAGTAGGAGAATCAAAGTACAGAAAGTCAAACACAAAAAACAATGTTATAATAAATAATGGTTTCATTTCCTGGCTCAGGCAGCGTTTTTCAAAAAGTCAAAAATGATATTTTCTTTAAATTGCGTTCATGGGTATTTTCATCACTTTGTCGTACTAGTTTGTTGTTGAACTAGATGTGCCCCGCGGTTTTACCCCTGCTCGGATCATAAGGTCGTCGGTCGCAGCGTAAGGTTTACTGCTTTCCTCGATAAATAAAATTGGCATTCCAAGTCCAAAACTAAAGTATTTTTTCTATTCGAACTACTAGTTACTCTTTAGCTTTATATAATAATTAGAATAGAGTTGGTCGCCTTTAGTACGCCTTCCAAAAACCTAGATAAATCATTTTTATTTAAGCAAGTGACGTGTATGTAATGTAATATATATTTCCTTCACATTCGTGCGGCTGATAACAGCACTTTTAGGTTATTTTTTTTAAAAAAAAAAAGCAATTTCACACCATGCCGAAAACATAGGACGATTATTGGGTCACTTTTAACTTCGACATGTTTGCTGTAACTTTGGATTGCCCTATTGATGTGGCAGCTGACTTTCATTTAGATTATCAGTTCATATTAAACAACTCATGAACAAGAAATGAATTTAGTTCAGTATAAATTTGCTTGCAATAACGTTGCGCTTCTTCCCTGATATCAGTACATAAGTAGTGCTGATATAGCTAGGAGTGTAACTGGCAGTTAGCGAGCGAGTTCAGAGTGAGGCGAGAGGCCAGCTACGAGCTACGAGCGGGCCGCTATGAGTGCCGCATGCCGACCATGCCGTGACCGGGCCGCGGGCGCGAGACGGGCCCAAAACAACTGAGCGCAACAAGTTGTTCGCGAGGAGCTCGTTACTCACTCTTACGAATATAGTTCATACAAAATGTAACTTGTATTGCCCTGCTCATAGCAAATGCAGTACTTGCAAAATGTTTGCAAGTGGTTTCCACATAAGAATGGTTGGTCATACAAATGCGGCATTTTTCCTTTTTATTTGCTCTCTTGGCTCTTCTGATCTCATGTTCGGTAAAAAACAAAAATTCATTCAATAAATGCATTTGCTACTATGAGGCCGAATGTTTTAAAGCGGTGCGGCCGTCCTACTGTGCGGAGCTTTTACGAGTACTTGCCAGTCGGCAGCGTGCAGGGGACGCCGCCGCCGCTGACTGTCCACGCACCACTTCTACGCGATTGCTTGGGAGATGACGGCTCCGACATTTATGTATCCGGTGTGATGGGTCATCAAAAATGTTATGGATGTACGACATAGGTGGCCAATCTCAGTGGAGATTAGCCATCATACAGTGCACAAGTGCACACCATATAGTGCACAAATGTGTGCACATGCACGGGTGCATTCCCTGCTCCCTCACTCTCATTGTCCGATGGGACGGCAATCCGTATTAATTAATTAATTTAATGAACTGTATGTTTTCTATCAAATAAATTTTACGTATTCGAAAATATTCATGGATTTTTAGGAATATTTCAACTGTATCTTATGAGCCTGGTTACTAATCTCCGTTGCTGACTGTACGTGTCTTTGGTTCTCTCACATCAATTTAAGACACTCTTTCTGGAATAAATTCGGCTAAGGGTGATCGCTTAGAGTAGGTCACAACCCTATTGAAAATTACAATTGAATATTAAAAATTACAATAAGGATACAATATAGATTACAATATTATTAAATGTCAAAGATAACAATTGAATTATAAAAATAGGATGCCAAACATTAAAAAAAAATAGGATTGCACATAGAAAATAAAAACTAAAAATTACAAAAAGGAAACAATACAGATTACAATATTATTAAATGCCAAAGATAGAAATTGAATTACAAAAATAGAATATCAAACATAAAAAATGTCCAAAAATAATCGTCGCGCAAACACGCGACAGTCGCTTTGAAGCTGATCGGTGTACGCGAACGCGTTATCACTGACACGGTGCACCTTCCAGCTTTTCGTATAAATGAGAGATATCTGCAATATCAGCAATACAACCTAGGTTCCTCACAAAAGACTTTGTTTTCTTATTATTATCATTTCTTTGCTGCAGCATGCGTGACTGATGCATTTATTTCACACCCAACAATAAAAATAAAAAACTTACCTTAACCTTGAATCAAATCAATTGGCTTAGCTCTTAGGCAAAGACTAACAACCTGATTAAAACCACGGTTTAGAATTCTGTTCACATGACAAATAGGTAAAGGTATAGGACAAAGCGAAAAGTGGAACCAATGATTTAGTTCCAAGTTAACAAGTGCATTTTGATCTTGGAAAGAATCACGATTTAACCGCTCATGATTTTGTATAAATGCAAGTATTACCCGCTCCGCCCAGAGCGGGTGAAGTTATTTGATGATTTCCCACCAAAAAAACCCCTTAAAAAAGAGTGAGATTTTAAATGGGACTTTTCAAGTTAGGAAGCTTAAATTCGGTACACACTCTTTGTTATCAACAAAAAATACCTGCAAATCAGGAAAGGGGAACCGTGTTACCCCGAATTTAACGCGAGTGAAGGCGCGGGCAAAAGCTAGTTTTATAATAAATCACCGAACCACAGTAGATTGGATCGTGACTGAATTAATAAAATTTTAATATTTCGCCTGTTTTCTCGAAATTTTAATAATCGATTTTATCTTAAAATCGATTAATAAAGTAGAATTTCGATTACATAAACTCGAAAAAATAATGTATAACTATAAGGGTAGAAATGTGGTATAGATGCTAGTCTATATATATCAATCATAATTAAACATATTCGTAAAATACCTAGGTAATTATTTTTACGATTTAACGTGACGAAATCAAGTTTTAGATTTTCAGGTGGAAGTGAAGCATAGGCGCACTTCGCGTTTAAGGGATGCAAGATATTTTACGCACCTAATTATTATCTAAAAATTGATATTTTATTAATTACGGCCAGACAAGCGTTGGAGCGTGGGGCCCCTCAATGCGCGGGGCCCGTAGCATTTGCTACTCTTGCTACGAGGCTAATCCGGCACTGCGACATACAGTTGCATGAGCAAATGAAGCTTTAGAAAATAATACTGGATTGCTAGTGTTACTATTCGCAGATGACGGACATTTTGAAAAAATGAATCAATTTATAAATAAATGAACATGAAACATTGTCTCTTAGTAAATTCCTAAATGACGCGACGTCGTCGGTCGCCGACTTCAATGTTTTTCGAAGTGTTTCGTTCCTTGGCGTTATTATCATCCTCTATTGAAACTCATGGGAAATCATCAGGCGTGGTGCGGTCACTAGTGAAGCGGACCGAGGCCCTGCGCGCACGACGTGTACACGTCTAAATAAAACGTCGATTTTTGAATTGATAATACAACAGAACTGTCCTTGGTCAGTTTAGTTAAATTATTTGCAACAATGAGCTTGTCGCTGACACTTTCGGGTTATTTTTATTAACTAATGTCTTTTGTTTGAGAAAACACAAAAGAATAACGTATTCCGATTGCCTATTTTTAAGTTTTTAGTATTGCCATGTATATGTTAGGCAAATATATTCTAATCGCTTTGTTTAATTTTGGGATGAATAAATAATTGGTTCATGAGTGGGCAACTGGGCAGTGAGCGTCTCGACTCACATGTCATTGTGTGATTAGTAGGTACCTAGTTACATGATATTAAATTAATACTTCCGATGTCATATTCACATAAATTGACTACCTATATTAATAATACCGCATTTATGACTCAAAGAAGACCAGACCAAAACAAACAATATCGTATTAATTTCATAATTAAATACTATTTATTTAAATAAAAGTTTAAGTAAAATAGATCGTCCATACATAAATTATAATTACAATATTCTGATAAAACATCTGAGCGTGCGCGTGCGCGGGCGTGAGGCGCGGCTCGTCTATGCTACATTATGTATACAACTATTACTAGCGGCACTATAGTCCCAGTTTATGTTTTTTCCTGAACTTTTTCACGTAAGCCTCCACGAGCGCTTGGATCTTGGCCGGGTTGATCTCGCCCGTCTTGTTGTGACAGATCTGAAACATAGTAATTCATTAGCATACTCATTATTCCGTAACCAAATGGCTAAAACGTAACCCTTATAGATTCGCTTTTTCCGTCTCTGTCTCAAAGTATAATACACACATAAAAAAAATCTAAGCCATACTATTTCAAATTATTATTTAATTATTATATCATTTCTTATTAAGTAGGATAGGTAGGTACCTATGTGTAAACTTTTTTGATCTAGAGGACGTACTGGCTGGTTGTAAAAAAATTCGCGTATCATTTGTTCGAATTTGTTCGTTGCTTATTAAAATTTAGTATTCTGTATCAATTTGGATTTTGAGACATTTTTTACGTCATGGAGTGACGTAAATTTGAATGCAAAGAGCTGTAGGGCTGTTGTAAAGGCTACTACTACACACAGTGCCGGCGGCAATGCCGCCGGGTTTATGCCGAGCGGCTATGCCGCCGGCAATACAAGCCGCGCAAAGCCGCCAGGCATCATTCCGATTGTGACAGTCACATAGAACGCTATTGAAGTGCACACTTTATGGTTGGTTACAATGAATAAGGAAATCATCAGCACTGCCACCGCAGTTGGAATTTTTATTTTAATAAGACAAAATTACAAAAGGACGAGAAGGTTTTGGGTGCGCCCCCAAATTTACAAAATAGAAAATGGCAGATCGGTACTGTATAGAAGAGTATAAAAAAAAGATGATGATGATGGTGGGGTGTCAGCGTTTGCGCAATAGTATGTTTTTTGGATTTCTGAGAATGACAATATGAAGATTTTGAATATTTGCTAGAGAGTACCGAAGTGTACATAAGCAATTATGTTCAATGCGTCCGTTCGTTTGTTCCTATTCTTATAGTCTGCATTTCTGGGATTCCATAATATATCATTTTCATAATTTTTTTCAATTAATAGCAACACAGTTTCGTCGTCCCAATGAAACGACATTTTAATTTCTTGAATACCTACAAACAAACCGCACACCACTACCGCTCGAATTCCAGGAACGAACTGACGCCGGCAAGCCGCGTAACCCGCCGGCACAACCCGGCGGCCATGCCGGCGGCTCCTTTGTGTGGCAAAGCCGACGGCTTTAAACGCCGCAGGCGGCCCTGCCGACGGCACTGTGTGTAGGAGCCTTAAGAGAGAAGTCAATCTCATGTATCTCGGTATTTTGGTGTCAACAGACGCCTTTTTTGCCATCTTCGTCAGCATTAAACTAACACGAGAGATACTGCTGAGCAGCACCCAGGTCGAGGAAGGTGTACAACCACACGGCAAGATCGATACATACAACTGATAGTCCATTGAAAAGTTACATTTGGGGTTGCGTTTTTTGGAGGACGCAATTTTATTTTTTTGATGTGTAGAGGGGATCAGTGTAAAGCTAAAACCAAGTTTGTGGGGTCGCCACCCTTGTCCCACGGCCGCCATCTTGAAAATAAGGGTTGAAATGGTTTTTACGATGTATCTCTTAAACTATTTATTTGATAAAAAAAATTGTTAACATTTTTTGTTGCAAATTAAATTCTCTACAACTTTGGTCCAGTAACTTTTTGTCTTAAAACAATAAATAAAGAAGTTATAAGCGAAAATCTTCAGAAATTCGAGAAAAAAAAAAATATTTTTTGATGTACTTAACTTTTTTTTATCATTTTACGAAAAAATGATATCTGACCATTTTTGTAGATCGTTTTTTTTTTAAGAAACAACTTTCATTCGCTCAGCTAAGGTTTTACAGCGCTCCGAAGACAGTACTATTTTTCAGTACTCTTAACTATACCTATATTATACGTGTGTGCTAATAATAATATTATTAAAAAATATTATTATTAAATAAAAAAAAACAATAACTGATGACATATTATTTTTTATCATCAGTTATTGTTTTTTTTTATTTATTTACTTTGTTATTACCTATAATTTTATTAATTATAATTTTTGCAATATTATTAAAAAATAATTATATGCTCTTTTTCACTCTTTAACAGGACTTAACAATTATTGATTTTTAAAATAATTTTAAATGTCATGGCTGTTACTGAGAATACTGTTCAGGTAGAAAATACCCAAGTGACCATGAGGGAACAAAAGAACAGCTGCCTGCTATTGTTATTATTATTCCTAACCTTTGTTATTGTAAGAATAGCTAATAATTTTTTTCTCCAATTTCTGAACATTTTCGCTTATAACTTTTTTATTTATAGTTCTACGACAAAAAGTTACTGAACCAAAGTTGTAGAGAATTTAATTTGCAACAAAAAATGTTAAAAAAAAATTTTATCAAATAAATAGTTTAAGAGATATATCGTAAAAACCATTTCAACCCCTATTTTCAAGATGGCGGCCGTGGGACAAGAGTGGCGACCCCACAAACTTGGTTTTAGCTTTACACTGACCCCCTTTACACATCAAAAAAATAAAATTGCGTCCTCTAAAAAACGCAAGGTTAGGCCTAAAAAATGTAACATTTCAATGGACTATGACTACAAGCCGCCAGCCAATGTTAACCGCCCGAGAGGTAGGTTTAAGGCTACAAAATTCAAGTGGTTGTTAGCTGCTAAACTGTGCGAAATCGACTGCATGAGTATGGCCTACGAGCATGATAGCCAATTAGGTGCCCACCGATACGTCACGGGAATCGTCGAAATGAATGGTGTAGGGAACACATTACATGGACCCGTGAACAATGGGATAAACATTTATTCTCCGATGGGTCACGATTTGGTTTCAAGCCTGATACTAGAAGGGTAAGAGTGTACCGTCGTCCTGGAAATACTGAAAGACTGAGGTGCGTTCAATAAGTGCATCCACACAACGGCTCAACAGTTATGGTATGGGCGGGTATTATGAAGAACAGACGAACTGAGCTCGTTTTTGTAAATGATAACATGAACGCTGTAAATTACGTTGAGGATGTTCTAAGGTCTTATGTGCGTCCATTCGCACAAACGCTTGGCTTCCATTTCACGTTCACGTTGATGCATGACAATGCGCGTTCGTATACAACTTTGTACACACGGGAATACTTGGTAAGGGAAAACATCCGGTATTGCCTTGGCCTGCACAATCGCCAGACCTCAACCCCATCGAGCATGCATGGGACATGCTCCAGAGATGTGTTTTAAAGGACTTGGATGGAGTGACAGCCACCCAACAACTGATGGACTCACTAAAATGTCATTGGGAGCAATTGCCGCAGGATAACATTAACAGTCTCATCGATTCTATGAATACTTGCTGCCAGCAAGTTCTCAGTAACAGAGGAGGCCACACTTTGTATTAATTTATGCAATTTTTGTACAACCATTTAATTTTAGTTAAAGTATAGTTGATTAGGCACCTTACTTTGTACTACGTACTTATAGACCAGGGTAGAAGCCTTCAAAAATAATAAAAAGTGAAAAAAAATTACAGTAGGATGAAACCCATTAGAAAAGGAAGGGAATATGATCAAAATGAAAGGAAAAATAAATTACGGTCGATTCGAGTTCGGGAAGGGGATGGGGGGGGGGGGTGTTTAAGGGTAAAAAACGGTTTTTCTCTATTTCCGGCAAAACTAAAAGTCCTATCGAAAAAAGTCAAATGGCAAAGTTGTAGGTAATAAAAAGATCTAAAACTTTTGCATTCACACTTTTTTCACATAACCTCAAAATTTACGTGCAAAATTCAAAAAACCAAGTTTTTGGTTTTTTATTTTTATCTTTTACAAAAATTGTTTTTTTATAACGAAATTTGGTGAAAACTTACTTTTTTATGTCCCAAATACGCTGTAATTTATTTGATTAAAAATATTTATTTTTTCACCTTATATTGAATTAATATCGAATAAGCAGCCTCATTTTCAATCGAAAATTCTGACGTCAAAATATCAGCTTTTTTCAAAAAGTTGGTATGTTTTCTGTTCGTTGAAATCTCTACTTTCCGATGGTGAAAAAAAATATATATGTTACAATAGTAAATCTTCTCAGAAAATCCAAAATTGTAGATGATCCAGAATCCAAATATTGTAGATGTCTTATTAAATATTAATTTTATTAACTTATTTGTTTGTTAATTATAGTAGTATATTTTGATTTCCAATTTTTTTATCAATGTAGCATGTAATCTAACGTTTTTGGAGTAATTAAAGTGTAAATTTTAATAAATAGCTTAAAATTATTTATAATAATAAAAAAATCGAATTAGATTTTTTGCATTTTCTGAGAAGATTTACTATTGTAACATATATATTTTTTTTCACCATCGGAAAGTAGAGATTTCAACGAACAGAAAACATACCAACTTTTTGAAAAAAGCTGATATTTTGACGTCAGAATTTTCGATTGAAAATGAGGCTGCTTATTCGATATTAATTCAATATAAGGTGAAAAAATAAATATTTTTAATCAAATAAATTACAGCGTATTTGGGACATAAAAAAGTAAGTTTTCACCAAATTTCGTTATAAAAAAACAATTTTTGTAAAAGATAAAAATAAAAAACCAAAAACTTGGTTTTTTGAATTTTGCACATAAATTTTGAGGTTATGTGAAAAAAGTGTGAATGCAAAAGTTTTAGATCTTTTTATTACCTACAACTTTGCCATTTGACTTTTTTCGATAGGACTTTTAGTTTTGCCGGAAATAGAGAAAAACCGTTTTTTACCCTTAAACACCCCCCCCCATCCCCTTCCCGAACTCGGATCAACCGTAATTTATTTTTCCTTTCATTTTGATCATATTCCCCTCCTTTTCTAATGGGTTTCATCCTACTATTATTTTTTTTGGTTTTAAAAATTATCGACCCTGGTCTATTACAGTACTTACTCGTAATTATTGTTCAATAAAATTATAAAAAAAAACAATTGTTGTTTAATTTTAAAAAAAGCATTAAACATAATATAAATAAGAAATACTAAGGATTTAATACGAAAACATAGTAAAATTGAAATTTGTATGTGTTGCTTGGACTTGGTTTTTTTGATGTGTGTAAATGACTGTCATATTCGTATGTCAGTCATATAACATACTTCGAGACTGTTGGCCACACAGTTAAAGTTAGGAGAGTAGGTGTCCCTTACAAACCGCCTTACAAAAATAAAATGAAGGATGGCTCTCCTTTCCATACAAATAAAATTATATCGAGGATCCTTATACAATTATTAAAGGTTGATGATATATTTGCTTTATTTAAAGGAATAGGAGAAAAAATCAGAAGAATCAGGTTTGTGATTAATAAAACTTTAAACGAAAAATATTCTGGACAAGATATTACATTTAATTGGAATGAGGGTAAAGAATATTATTTATTTATATTGTTTAGTGCTACGGAACGGCAATCAATGACATGGAAGTGAGTAGTGTACCTTGGGCACGGTGCGGCGCAAGATGTCCTTGTACTCGTCCTTGGTGACGTGCTTCTTGTTGTAGTGTGGCTTCAGCACGAGCTTCACCTCCTCCACCACGCGCTCCTGCCGGTTCAGCTTCTTCAGGAACTGTAACATGTCGCCAGCTGTAGTCTCACATTACAAGATCGAACAACATCCAACAAAATCGAGCTCTATCAAGCGAAACATGCAAAAGCGGAAAGCGCTACGTACTAAATAATGATAATTTAGATCACACACATAAACAGCGTGATTGCTCACTTTGCTCTTCACTTGCATCTCGACGGCGGAGCTGGGCAGATCGTCCAGGATCTTCAGGTTGTCCTCGTCGATCTTCACGCCCACCTGCGTCTTACCTACGAACAGACACAGCGTCACTAGGAGCGGCAGCGAGGGTCGCTCCGGAAGCGGAAGCGGGCGGGACAGTACCTTTCTTGCGGCTGAGCTTCACGGGCACCTTGGCCGCGGCCCCTCGGCGGGCGCGACGCGCGGGCCGCTCCAGCAGGGCGTCGAAGGGCCCGCGCGGCGGCTCGAACAGGTCGCCGAAGTCGCTGGAGCCCGGCGAGTAGGGCGAGTCGTCGTCCGACTCGTCCCGCCGCCGCGCCGCCACGCAGGCCGTGCTGGGACCGAGCTGCAGCTTGGCGGCCTGCATGGGCTTGATGGGGTCCGACTTGATCGGGGACGGCTTGGCCAGGAACAGCTTGGGCGGCTGCGAGCGCGTGGGCGACGGCAGCACGATGCGCACGGGAGGCCCGGGGGCTGCGGGCGCGGGCGCGGGCGCGGCCGGGGAGCCCTGCGCGGGCGCGGGTGCTGCGTCGCCCGGCGGGGGCTCCGGAGACACGTCGCGCGTGGACTGCAGCAATGCCATTACCTGTACACGTCATTTCTATTAGTACATTATACTACAACACAACAATCGGGTTTCATTTTATTGCGAAATTCCGGCTTGGATTTTTTTCATGGGTCCATCAGCACACTGTTTTATGTGATTTTTAAACCCAAAAAAATATTCGTTTCCTAGCTATAACTTTTGCACAGAATTATTTTTTTTGAAGTACAGAATTTTATTTATTTTGTTATTACAGCATGGAGGACTTACAGCTTATAAAACTTAACAAAAAAGAGCATCATAGACAGCAGCAAGACAATTCAAATACAAGTCCTCACATATGGTATCAGACTAAAAATTGAAAATGAAATGTGAGCACAACAGCACTTAACACAATGACTTAACTTGTATAACGGACACATAAAAATGAGAAAAAAAATAATGGTTACTTAAAAACTTGAGACTTAAGCGCTTTCTGGCTGATGTCATACTAGTCGTAAAGGGATGCAAATCATGCTGCTTACATTTACTATTAAATTATGTACTTGCACGTATAATATAACTATTCTGCCTGTAGTTTATAGATGTTTGAGGTACACGGGCACACGGACACATACAAGGGCGGATTATGGCGTAATAATTTACTCGGCACATTAAAATGGAATTTAGATAAAAGTTCGGGGCTGTCAATGTCAAAAAGAAAAAATAGTTACTATTGAAGATCTTTAACAAATACAGACAATCGGCAATCTGACGTCGATCTTCGAGTGGTAACAAATAATACTTTTTAAAGAGCTGAATATGTCGAATCGTATGGTATTTCTTAATGAAAACATCACACAACGTGTAGGGTCCGTTTAACTTTTACAGTAAAATAATAATATGTTGTTCATATTGATGAGTAACTGACTCGGTGAAAGCATGTAGTTCATAATCTCAAGGGGTATATTATTATATTCATAAAATGTCGCAATATTGAGTACCTTCTCTATCGGTGAGAGTGGACGTCGGTCGATGACCTCGTCGGCGGACATGTTGGTCTTCTGCGCCGCTTCAAGCGTCATGCAAGTGCGCGGCGGACTGGCCTGGGCCGAGCCCGGGGACGCCGACGCCGACCGCGTGGGCTCGTACGGGTCGTACGCGTCCGGGGAGTCCGGGGGCTCCGGCGGCGTCAGCGGGCCTCGGGCCTCCTCTGCCGCCGCGTCCGGCGCCGGGGCGGCTGCGGCCCGGCCCGGCGCAGGCGCGGCCCGGCCCGGCGCAGGCGCGGCCCGGCCCGGCGACGGCGGCGTCTTGGGGCCCACAGCGTGCGCGGGCTCGGGCGCGGGGGCCGGGCCCGGGGCCGCCGGCCGCTCTGGCTCCTTCTCGCCGGGATCACTGTCGCTCAGCACGATGACGTTGCGCGGCGAAGGCGTGAGCTCGCGGAAGGGCGAGCGCTCCAGGTCGATGATGGCGACGGGGCGCGGTGCCGCTTCTTCGGGCCCCGGGGGCGCAGCCCGGCGACGGCGGCGCCTTCGCTCGCGGCGACGTTCTCGCCGCTCGTCGCCCTCGACGCGCTCCTGCTCCTTGAAACTGACGCTGACGAGAATGTTGTCTCCGGACGTGAACACCTCCTTGGAAGGTCCGGCGGCGTCGCGCAGGCGCCGGTGCCTCGCAGGGTCGCGGCGACGTCGCTCGCGTCGCTCCTCGGGTGCGACGGGCGGCGGCGACGGCTCGGGCGGCGGCGTGCGCGGCGACAGCAGGCGCGAGTCCACGGAGCCCGGCCCGGCCTCCGCCCCGCCCGGCGACGGCGCCGGGGAGGGCTCCGGCGTGCGGCTGGCGCGTCGCGCGCGGCGGCGGCGCGGGCTGCGCCTGCGCGGGGAGCGACGGCGCGAGGCGGAGCGCGAGGAGCGGATGCGCTTCTTCCTCTTGGCGGGCTTGGGGCGCGGGCTCTTGGAGCCGGAGCCCGAGCGGCGTCGCTTGCGGGCGCGCTCGGGCTCGCGCCGGCGCCGGGGAGCGGCCGAGCGGCGCCGGCGGCGGGGGGCGCGCCCGGGCGACGCCCGCGAGGGGGACGCGGCGCGGGGCGAGGGGGCGCGGGGCGAGGCGGAGCGCGGGGCGGGCGAGGGGCGGGCGCGGCGCGGGGAGGTGGAGGCGCGGGCGCGGCGCGGGGAGGACGAGGCGCGGCGTGCGCGAGGCGCGGGCGAGGCGCGAGGCGTGAGGCGCGGCGGGGAGCGGCTGAGCGAGGGCGAGGCGCGCGGCGAGACGTCGCGCCCGAAGGCGTCCTTGGGGCGGCGGCGTCGCTCGGACACGAGCGTGCGTACGTCGTACCGCTCCAGGTCCTTGCGTCTCTCCTTGCGGCGCAGCTTGCGTTCGCGTGAGGCGGAGCTGGAGTCGCGGCGCTCGCGCTTCTTGTCCTTGTCGCGATAGTTGCGTTCCTTACCGCTCTTGCTGAGCTTCTTAAAAGCCACCTCGGACTTCTTGCCCTTGCCCTTGCTCTTATCCTTACCCTCCTTCTTAGAGTCTTTCTTCTTCTTTTTCTTAGTTTCATCGGTGCGCGGTTCCTTCTTCTTGTCCACGATCTCACCCTCCTCGTCGTCGGGCGGGGGCGCGGGCGCAGGCGCGGGTGAGGAGCGCGACGGCTCGGAGGGCGCGCGCTCGTTGTCGGAGAACATGCCGTTGCCCTCGTCTTCGGATATCATCTCGGTGTCGAGCCCCTCGATGCCCTTATCCTTTTCGGTCTCCAAAGACGTGTCCTTAGACTTGTTCTCGTCGAGGCAAGGCGTGTAACTCCTCTCGTCTTCGGTCTCACTGATGGATTCAGTCATTTTCTCGATGAGGTCATCATTCCTGTCTGCAGAGCCATTGGTGTGGTCGTGGTCGAGCGCGGGCAGCTCGGTGTCGGCGGCCGACAGCTCGTCGCCGGAGGACGAGGCCCGACGTCGCGGTGGCGGCGTGGAGGCGCGCTCCGCACTCTCCATACTCTCGTCGTCGTCCTCCAGCCTGTCCTCATCGTCGAGCTTGTCGTCGTCGTCGTCCTCCAGCTTGTCGTCGGTCACGGACGCTGCTCTCTCTGTGGGGGTGGTCGGTTCGTCCTCGATGTCAGGTGTAGTAGCATCTTTCTCTATTTCAGTTTCTCCCTTTGTGACTTCCTCGTGTAATCCATCTGTTGCCTCGTGGTTAGCATTAGCCAGCTTGATGGCTCCGGTGCCTAGCTCGGGATTGGATTCGTCCTCTTGCTCATCGGGTGTGTCTGCACGTGCAGCCGGCACGTCGTGTTCCGGCGCGGTCTTGTCGTGCGGCAACTCGTCGCTGAGCTCCACAGTGAGCGCAATGGGTGCACTCTCGTTGCCCTCAGAAACTACATCCTCCTCGTCCTCCATTTCTTCGTCGTACAGGCTTACTTGTCGCTTAATCAAAGAGGGAGTGTTGAGTTTAATCTTGATGGGGTTACGCGGATTAGTAGTGATGGGACACCTTTTAGAGACTTTCTCTTTCAATTCTTCTTCAGTTTTGCTCCTTACGGTGTGGTCGGGTGCGGAGCGAGGTGGCAGGTCGGGGGCGCGGGGCGGGTCGGTCACGCGGGGCGGGTGGCCGGTCTCGGGCGCCTCGTCGTCCTCCTGCACCAGATCCTCCAGGCCCTCCAGCGACGGCGGCGCGGACGCTGGCGGTGCGGCGCTGGGCAGTTCGGCCGAGGTGTTGGCAATGTGCACGCTGGTAGCGGAGTAGATGGAGAAGTTGGGACAATCGCCCTCGTCGTCGTCGTCGCTGGCAGCGCTCTGCGCAGGCGCGGGCGCCAGCAGCGCGCGGTGCTCGCGCAGCACGGCGCGCACGCACGAGTCCAGCACGGTGCGCGGCACGGCCCGCGCGGCCTGCTGGCTGTGCTCGCCGAGCTGCTCGCTGGGCTGCAGGCTGGGCTGCAGGCTGGGCTGCTGGCTAGGCTGCAGGCTGGGCTGCTGGCTAGGCTGCAGGCTGGGCTGCTGGTCAGGCTGTAAGCTGGGCTGCAGTCCGGGCGGCGGCTCCGCGTCGGCCGGCGCGACGGGGTCTTCGTCTCCACTGTCGTCGTCGTTGGTCGGCTCGGTGGGGTCGTACTTCTCAGTATCTATGACTAAGCTAGAATCGCTCTTTTCATCCTCCGACTTGTCAAGTTCTAGCGTTTTGTCGAATTTGAACATAGGCGGTTCCGGCAGCGGGCGGTAAGGCTGCGTCTGTGGCTTCGGCGCTTGCTGAGCTTGTGGCGTGACCGAGGGCTCGGGATTACTGTTTGTTGAGTTCTGTCGCCGAATTGGAGCCATTCTCATGTCAAGAGGGTTTTCGAAGCCCCCAAAAGAATGCCTGTGTTGCACAGGAGGCGGGTCGTTCCTGGGCGGTACAGGCGGCGGCACGTAGGGCTGCCAGGCCGGCGCCAGACTGTAGCGGCCCTGCTCGTTGCGCGGGTGCGGCGGCTGGTTGTTCTGGCCGCGGTTCTGTTCGTGAGGTTGTCTCCTGTTGCGCTCCAAATGAACGTCATCTCCTTGCGGATACTGGTGCGGTCTCCTAGAATAATTGTTATACATGTCCATATCGTCGCGGCGTGCGTTGTTGTTCTGGTTGAACGCGTTCCCCTGGCGGTTCTGGTAGCCGCCACTGTTGTAGTTGTTGTCGTAGTTGCCACCCCTGCTGTTGAGACTGTTGGTGCCCTGCTCACGGTGGTAGTTCCCGGTGTACCCGCCGCCCCAGCCGCGCCCGCCGCGCGACTGTCCGGGGTACGACGGCACTTTCTTCGCGGCGTCCTCTCCTTGGGAGAGATCTAACTTGTCCTGTTTCTTCGGCTCGTCGGATTCTTTCTTTGAGACCTTAGACAATTCGCGAGTTTCTAATTTTATATTAACACTACCATCTACAGCTATAGACACGACCGATTTTTTTGAGTGAAGTAGAGTTTGACTTTCGAGTATAGACGAGAGGACGTCCGGTGCCGACGACGCGTGTGTCGGAGACGGAATGGAGATCATCTTTCGTCTTGCCTGAGAATAAACAATGACAAAAGCAATCATTAGACAAAAAGTAAACACTGCCATAAACAATAAAACGAAAATGGTGCAGCCGCACCGACCTGTCTGTAAGCGCTGAGTATGGACGAGGTGGGACGAGCGGCCACAGCCGTGCTGGCGCTCTCCGACACGCCGCGCTCCTCGTCATCCGAGAAGTAGTCCAGCGCCTGCGCCGAGCCGAACAGGCTCAGCGTCGGGATGCCGGCCCGCTGCCGCCGCGCCGCCAGCGCCTGCACGCCGCCCGCGCCGCCGGCCCGCACGCCGCCCGCGCGCACGCCGCCCGCGCGCACGCCGCCCGCGCGCACGCCGCCCGCCCGCACGCCGCCCGTCAGCGACGCCGCCAGTGCTGCACGCACGCTGGCCAGCACGTGCGAGCGACGCGCCGCCGTGCGCGGCGACCGACGCCCCTTCTGCACAGACATAACACACTCCAGTGCCGAACTCGACTTTGTAAGCTATCCCATGGCATTCGAATGACGTGACCTTACCTTCCTTTTCTTCAGTTTCCTTTTTACTCGTTTTGTGACAGGAAATTTACCATTTTCTTGAACTTCATACTCTATAATGACAGTTTTAGTTCTTCTTCTCTTTGGCCTTCTCCGGTTTGTGTGTGCAGTTGTTTTACGCCTGCTGGTAGTTGCTCGAGAGTTACTCTCCTGTGCTGAGCGTGTACCTCTTGATGTTGTCGGCATATCATCAGAGTTGACACGACTGCGACTGCCTCTGTGGCCTGAGGATGTTGATGGTTCATCTGCACTGTGAGTCCGTGATGATCTAACATTTCTACCTTCTCTGATTAATGCACTTCTAGATGAAATTGGTATGTCCATATCCGTGATGCCAGAAAATAATAAATCCACATCTGACAGTAAATTGTCACAATTGGGACACAGCCACTGATCAATAGGAACCTGCAAAAGGATACATAAAAACTTTGTGCATCTACTTCTGTATTGTAATCTGTCAAGTAGAAAGAGTGGTGGCTACAAATGATAATGAATGGAGAGGTAGATGAGGGTCATAGAACATTTCAAAGGATTCTCTGTAGAATTATATGAAAGAAACAGTAAAAGATGCCATGATATCTACACCGGGGGGAATGGAAGAAGTCACCAACGATTAAAGTTATTGAATGGGCCGTTGTGGGCAGTGATGAGTATGATGTCAAGTAGCTTGACATATTGTAAAGATTACCTCTGACAGTGGTGGGGTGAGGCACTGCATGTGATATCCCAGGTCACATCCATCACACAGAAGCATGGTTTCCTCATTGTCTGTGCGGCCACACACCTATAATTCAAAATTATATATTGCACATATCATTCCCCAATCCGAACCAGTATAAAACACAGACCATAGACTAACTTGTTCAATTGATTAAAAACACCAATATTTTATGTGAGTAATAACAACAATGAATTTTCAATGAACCAGTTACCAGGTTACTGCAAATACTCAGAATATTATAGCATCATCATTTATTTACCTCACAGACAGTAGGGTCCTCGATCACAAGCAGCTCAACTGAAGGTCTACGTTCCACCACCTTCACAGGCTCAGTACGTAGCACACGACCACCTGCACATGCTCGCACTACTATGAAATCAAATGTCATTCTGTCTACCGGGCAGGTGTTGACATTTTTTGACCATTCCGTAATACAATCCAAGCAGAAGATATGTTCACAGCTCTGTGGTGTCCCCACTTCTTGATCAGTGAAACGCAACAGGCAAATGGAGCACTTGTCTGAGTTGCCTTCTGAGCTGTCCGAAGCAAATCCCGAAGCGGGTTTAGCGGCAGAGGCAGGCTGCTTGGGCGCGTCCGAGTGGTCGGTGGCCCAGCCTGACGTGTCGCTGTCGCTCTCCGAGTCGCGCAGCTTGGGCAGCGCGCGCTTGCGGCGGGCTCCCGCGCACACCACAGAGCTGCCGCTGCTGTCGCTGCCGTCATCACTCAGCACCTGAAACACACCCAATATAGTATTCCGTCCACCCCAGTGCTAATACAACGTGTTGAAGCTTGCTAAATCACCCTCAATTTCTTTCTGCGTGACCCCGCTGCAGTGACGCTTTCGTCACTATCCGAGCTAGAATCCGATGAGAGCACCATAACTTTCTTGATCTTGCGCTTCGGCCGTGGAGGCGAATCCTCGCTGCCTTCCTCACTCATTCTCACAAGTAAACAGTGTCGATTGGAATTTAGTGGGCACGACACGAAGCCAGTTGCAAAGGTGTAAATGACCTCCTCCAAGTTATATTCGAGTCAACTAAGGTAAAATATGAGAAATTCATTCGGTCTGCTAAATAATAACATGCATCAAGATTGTTTCCACACAAGTTATTGAGTACGCGTTGTATTAAAATGATTCCACTATTTTGACAGCAAGCCGCTATCAATGGTCAAGCGGCCATTTTCCTTTCAATTCTTTTTTTTTTTAATTTTTTGTAGTGATGTGCCAACTAAAAATTAAGACAACATTAAGGTTAGTTACGTAAAAACAGCGAAAAGACAAAAAAAATATATAAAGCAACTTAAATCCTTAATATTGACATTTAAATCGTCTTATATCGAGTTATAAGTAACATTATTTCTTGAGACACACATTATTTAGTAAACATCCACACCATAAATAATAATATTTATTTGTGCATTATCAAAAATTAAAGGGCAAGAAGTAGTGAATGAGCCGGTTAAAAATTCGTCTAAACTCTGATTAAAAACAATGGTGAACAATAGGGGATATTACTGCAAAATTCTGGCGCAAGGGCGCAGCACTAGCGTAAGCAGTAAAAAGTTTTTTGCCGAGACGTAAATGGCCGTAGGACGCCATAATATATATAATTAAAGTACAGATAGGTAAGTTATACCAAAATAATTAACACTTTGACATATTTTCACAGAATATCTGGATACGCGATTGCGCACATGACGGTTTGTTTACTGCATGTGCTAGTGGCGCCCTCTGGAAGTAAACTTCAAAAACGTTTGTCCATCACTATTAACTCATGTTCATGTTCGGCGACGGGCGACACCAATAGCAAGCAACGAATGTGGTTTTCGCTTTGTGGTTGTGGTTGCATTTTCGTTTATTTTCGTATTTTTTAATAGAAATTGAATAAGAAATGACCGCTGAAAACGAACGTGAAATATATCATAAATTAGAAGCTATGAAAGAGATCAGGTACGTTGTTTTATTATTGATAAATTCTTTAAAATGCCCCGCACCTGTGGACTCGATCAATAAACACTTGACATCGTTTGAAAAGTTTATTATTTTACCAAAATTTTTACAAATTGCAGTGCACGCTGAGCTTAAAATAAACTCGGAATGACTGATTCTAAGGACTGAGGGCCCTTAGAATCAGTCATTCCGAGTTTTCTGATTATCGTTTTGGTTATCGTTTTTATGTGAATTAAACTAAATAAAAAAAGGCTCAGCGGTGGGTTTTCTCTCTTTTCTTACCCCCGACACCCGAGAATTTTATATTATATAAATATAAAATTCCTGGGTCACAGTTTTAGTTGCCATAGAGGAGGATGACGACACGACGAAACGGCTGGTCCGATTTTTATGAAATTTTGTATGCATATTCTTATTCAGTAGGTCTGATAATCGGTCCTAATCTATTTTCATACCCCTCAGTGAAAAGGGTGGCCCTCTTAGGAAGGGGACCCGAGCAGCGGCCGGAACTGCTGGGCAGAACTAGTAATTTTAATTTTTTTTTTTTTTTAAATTATAATATGAACCATTTATATAAATAGTATAATAAAATAACGAAACAAACTATAACTGAGTATCTAAAAACTTCCCAATGCTGGCAGCTGGTAAGAGACTAGAGGTGTCACTATATCAATTACATATAGTTAAATGTGAAAATATAACAAACAATAACCAATGTAAGAACAATAGATAGGTTCGAAAATCTCTCACATTCAGACAGTACTGGGTAATACAATATCACTTGGTAGACTGGTTTACAGACTGCTGGGCCACTGACTACCTTAATGAATGAAATGAAAAAAATATACTGAGTATTCTCATTTTATCTGAGCAAGTTAATGCATGCATTACATATTTACAGAAATAAAACAATAACCCTGGAGCGTATGAAGCGCAGTATCCTGAATGAGGTGCGCAGTGGGGACCAGGAGGGGCGCTGCCTGGCACAGTACAAGCGGGAGATGGAGCTGCTGCAGCAAGAGAAGATGAGCCATGTAGAGGAGCTGCGCCAGATACATGCTGATATCAATGCTGTATGCTATACTACATTATGATGGTCTTCTTCTATATCTCACTCTCATACATGGTTGATGGTTCTCTTGGGAAAAGATTTCAAATGATAAATTAAGTTTTTATTAGTTTATTTTTGCATCCAATAGTAATTAAATATCCTTAATATTACATTAATTTACATAAAAATATTTAATAATAAATAATAATAGAATGTTTGAAAGTACAGAATCACATTCAACAGAGTAGGATGTGAGCTATTAATAGCCCAGAACGATGGCGCAAATGTTTGTTTACTTAGGCGCGCGCTATTGTTGGCCCACAATTGTAACATTTTAAACTGTTTATTTTCTCTGTCAGTTGGTGATGGCCCGCTTATGAATACTCGAACTCTGTTCTACATACTTCAAATTCTAAGTAATAGTTTTGGCCACCTTGTTTTAATGCTTGGCTTTACATTTTGCGGAAGATTTTACAGACTGGTGATGTCGGTTTAAAAAAAAAAACCAGTTGTGTGTTTGTTGTATGATAAACTTGATAATTTGTATGTGCCCAGATGGAGACGGTGATAAAGCAGACAGAGGAGAGCATGACGCGCAAGTTGTCGGCGGCGTCGCGGCTGCACGAGGACTACCGGCCACTGAAGGCCGAGGTGGACCTGCTGCGGCGCCAGTGCCTCGGCTTGGAGCGCCTGCCCGACCTGCACGAAGAGGAGGGAAGCCCCATCACGCCCGAGTACGTTCCTCACTGCCGAGGCTCCTTCGTACTAACACGGGATGTAACCAAGACCCATAACTTTGCCATCAACCAACCATTGTGTATAACAAACACACACTGAGCAAAACGTATTGCTGACAAATGACTTGGGTACATTTACAAATCAGTGGGCAGTTTACGATAGCGCGTGTCGTGACGGTCGATTTGGGTGATACAAATACAGGGGTCGGTCATGGTTTTATTTAAAGATCTATGACATTAATAACTTAGGTCATCATAAGACGTTTGTGGCGGAAGTTAGCCAGGCGCCGCTACATACAAAAACCTCTAGGTCTATTATTTCATAAACAATTTTAGATATGCATATAGTGAGTAAAGTTGTGTTCTAAGTACGTACTGCGTGTTCACAGCCGCTTCCCCACGCTGCCGGGCGGAGGGCCGGGCGCGGGCGCGGGCCCCGGCGCGGGCGGGGGCGCGGGCCCCAGGGCGCTGGCGTCGTTCCTGCCGCCCGCAGCTCCGCGCAAACCGCCGCCGCCGCCGCCCGCGTTCAGGTCTGCCCTCGACCAAGATTTCATTACGGTCTCGCTGAGGTTCGATTATGTTTTATTTCTCCTTTCTGTTCTCTTCCTCACTCCCTCCGGACCTCCTTACCTGCTCTGACCTCGACACCTATTAACTGTTCATTTATTCGATTACATTTTTTTAAATCCAATGTTATGATTTAAATTTTTATTTGAAACATTTTTTTTTATCTGCACGCCATATTTGATGTATGTACGTACATACATAATATTGGAATCAATCGTCACTTGTAATAAACGTGGTATACGATAGCACCATTGCATTCCCCGTTGAGTGTAGCGTGTATCGTGTAGCGTGGTGAGCGATGGTTGCATGTGTGTGTTGTGTGCAGACAGCAGCCGCCGCCCATGAAGTCGTGCCTGTCGTGCCACCAGCAGATCCACCGCAACGCGCCCATCTGTCCGCTGTGCAAGGCCAAGAGCCGCTCGCGCAACCCCAAGAAGCCCAAGAAGAAATAGTCGCGCGAGAGCTCTCCGTCCCGCCACACCCGGCCGGATCGCATCGATCTCAATGTTCTATTTTATTGTAACTCTAGTGAGTTCGAGGTGTGCATGAGTAGTGTAGTCGCTACTCGTGCACACCTCTTGTCAGTTGTTTCTTTGCTGCCATATGAGATGTGTGCCATGTTTTGCTGATTGTATTCAGCAGTGGAATATTTAAAGATAACAAAACATCTTAGCATTATGTAATGCCTGCATTACAATGTTTTACTTTTACACACGAACAATTACTAACACTTGCATTTTGGTTCAAGTACTTTTGTCTAAAACGGATTGCACTCTTTTGGATCCATAAATCCATATTATAATACTCTTAACAGTTCTCGTCAATTGTTGACAAAACCCACAAAAGATCACAAAGAACGATGATGTAAATAGGAATGGAATGTGAGTTTGTAAATATAGCTTAGTGTTAGGTAAGTGTGGAGTCTACTCGTAGTCACCTTTATTAGGTAATAAATTAATAATGTGCCAAATAATTTGATGTATAATATATTAATTTCGCAGGCAGGGCTAGCACCCAGTTCCTGAACAGCTTCACATAACTATGTTATTTTGCTAACAGAATGTCTAACTTACTGTTGTGGTTGACTTACTGAAATAATAGCACTCAGTCAAATCGTGTTGGTTAGCCCTTCAGAAACGCTCCAAACAAGAGGGAAGCGATGCTCGCGTATATTAAATACACCACCGACTCGTTTTTATTTAGTTCTGTGTTCGACAGAGGGCGCCATCCTTTTAACGAACGAATACAAAAAACGACACACCCCACTCGGTGACCCAACTAAAATGACACGGGGTAGTATTCCTTCAAAACTGGCTTGACTCTTTGATTGAGGTCTTCAAGTGATGATATAACTATCTCGCTAAACTCCGGAACCAAACAACTTGACAGGGGTTAGTTTCTGGTCCGATCGGTGACGCTTGTGCTAAGTAGGGCCGTGTCGTTAGTATAAATATCACACCAACTGTAAAATTCTGAATTGGAGTAAGTGCCAAAACCAAAATTATAATAATATAGTATGTCTCATAAGTACCAAAAGAATACTTTACCCGAAATCTGTATGGAGTGATATTTATGATTTTACATAAGTACTAATAATCATAAATATCATGGACAAAATGTATGATTTTTTTTTGTATAAAAAGGTACACCTAAGTGTGTTAAAAATAATTATAATATCAATCATGGCGCCATCGGATGGAATTTGGTGTGGACAAATGTGCGGTCATGTAAAGCGAGGGGAAATTGTGAAATCTGTGAGAACCCAGCTCTAGGATTCCATAAACCTAAGATCCCTCTCAGGAACCGAAACCTACAAGTATTTGGGTATGTCGGAAGCGCTGGGCATCAATACCTGACTGACAAATCGTTTGCAATCTTTGATGGAACTAAATGCTCTGGATAGGAAGGTCCGTACATTGTTGACGGCATATCGTATGCATCACTCACGTTCTTCGGTTATGAGACTTATATCCCGCGGAGTTGTGGAGGTCGAGGCTTTTTAAACGCCAAGACTCCAATCGTGAGATATGCAGTCTCAGGGAATATTTCTTTGAAGCCGACGTCAGGATGCATCGAGATGTGGTTACGGTGGATAAGGGCCTCTCACCCCGCTCTCCTTGGCTAAAGAGAACTGCGAACAGCACAAACCTGTAGTGCTTGACACTAACGACCGCAGGGAGGTATGGCAGAGTAAGGAGCTTCACGGACGCTTTTTCCGGGCCCTACATGGACCCGATGTAGATCGATCAGACAAAAATGAATCATCTTTCATCATTTTCCTGCTCTTGTCCCATTCTAATTGGGGTCGGCGCAACACGTTTTCTTCTTCCATTATCCCCTATCAGACGTCACGGCATCATTTACTCCTTTCTCCTTCATATCTTTCCGTACACAATCCATCCATCTGTTCTTTGGCTTTCCTCCAGGAACTTTGGTCTTCTTCCATAAACGAAATTATAATATTAATTTATAATTCTTGATACAGCCAGTACAGCTGATTGTAAATAAAACAACCACAGTTCTTCACAAAGCAATCTATAGTGAACCTTATCTCTTGGATTCAGTATCAATTTGGAACAATGTATGTTAGAGGCGGCGGAGGTCGCGTTTTGCTCTATTTCAGACAACAAAGCTTCATTAGTCACTAAATAACAAAGCGTTTGTGTGTCACTGCTGTGTGAAGCATTCCTTCAGTTCGGCTACTTAGTTGATTCAGATGCCACGTGAACTCGTTACCAAGTAAACAATAGGTGCCTTCTGTGCCTACCTATGTTTAATTACGATAGTCACCCGTTTTGCCTAATCGCAAAACCGTAACTTACCGTAGGTACTTGTAGCTACATACTTGCGGCCCCGAATTAATAAAGTCATTGTTGTTTTTGGTACTTAATTAAATATTATTTTGTGGAAATACCAAACATTGTGTTTGTTGATAGTAAACAATTGTGAAATACCCAGTAATCCATTAAATAATTGGAAAAGTAATATAATTAAGTAAGTGTAAATATTAATGTGTTCGAAGTATATTATCGTAATCAGTATTATTTATTTATTGTACGAAACTATTAGAGTGGGTAGAAAGTACGCATAATCTTTGTTTAAATACCCTACCGACAAGGAGCGCCTCGCGCCTGCACGACCATTTGAAACGATGGTGAAAGTTGAACTTTAGCTACAAAGGAGCGAGCGCCCCAGCCCTAGCTACGTACATAGTAATACATGACATCTGTACATCGGTACCGTATGCACATAAGAGTGCGAAAGTTTTGTTTTATAATATAAAGCGTTCTATCAATGTCCATGCATCTTTTATTGTACCATTTTATCTTTTATTTGTAACTTGCTGTTGTGTTGAGATGGCTAAGGGCCATCCATAATTACGTCACACGTTAATGGGGGAGGGTGTCGACGAAGTGTGACAACGTGTGGGAGGGGTAAACTTCTTGAGTTCACATTTAAAAATCTAATCCTAATCGTATATTAATTTGTTACCTTTTCACGCCTAAACCGCGGATAAGGACAGTGTGTGCTGTACAGAAAAATACATCAAAATGGTACCTATACATTTTGAATCAAGTGAGGAAACTTTGTCATTGCAAACGAGGCAGATTTAATGCCCCAGCCGCTAGATCGAGTTATACAGCCGAGAACAGTAGTGACAAATTCTCACGTGAATCAAACGACGTTTTTCAATAGACTTCGGAAAAATTAACTAATAGAACAAAAAGTACTTTTGTCATCAATCAATATGAAACTGTGATTTAATTTGTTTTTCCCCGCCCTTTGACTTCTCATACTGAAGGGGAAACAAAGGCATAACATTGCTAAACACTCTAATATTAAAAATAAAATATTGATATATTTTTGAATTTAGAACTCAAATAAATGTATGTTTGTGGTTTCAGGATAATTATTTTCTATATGACCTGATTTGTACAATTCTGCTGGTAAACACAAAAATTAATGCCTTCAAAAATATGCAACTCCTTGCTCTAAAAAAATCACCGTCGGCTATAGGGATTTGAGCATGTTGGGATTGTTGGGTCCATTCGGTGCGGCACCGAGCATGTGCAATGCAACTGATTTCCCGGTCATAACAATAGGGTAGATGATACCACCAATCAATTGACATACTTTTTATGAGCTGTCAAAACGCGATTCCCCCATAGATTTTGTATGGGACTCGCAAACGATGACGTAACTATTTTGTCAAGTCAATGACGCAACTATTTATTGATTTAAAAGCAACTAAAAATCGAATTTTAAAGTTATTTTGAAATGAATGGAGTTCTCAGGTCTAGAATAACGTGTTCTTTCAGAAAAATTGTGTCTTTAAATTATTGGTTAATGGTGTCATCTACCCTATTATATCAGCGCTTGCGACGCCCTTGTGTTCGCCGACTCAAAACTGCCGTTTGATGCATTTTGCACCCCTCGATATTGAGTTCACCTTTAAGGCCTCACGTGTGCAATGAAGCTATTACTTACTGCATATGAACACTCTTCTGTGATTGAAGTAATACCTGTGAATCTTGCGCCACAGTACCTCTCGTCTATCTATGCTACTTTAGGTACTTAACTGTATTATGTTTTCGTAACGGGTATGCAATGTCACCAGCACCAGGAGGCGTATCATGTACACATGCAAACACATACCTAATAATATCGGCTGTAAACGTGATACGCTGTTTGTTTTGTAGGACGCAGTTCACGCAGTCATGTGATCGCGACGCCTCACAGGCAAATCATTTCATATCATTATCTGTGCGCTCTAATTGTAGCACAATATCGGGACGAGTACATGAATAATAAAATTATGGTTCATCAATTATGAATAAGATAACTAACATAGTTTTGTGAAGTATTGAAGAGAATGAAGTAGGTCAGTACATTCTCATATTATAAGTAGGTAGGTACCTATGTAAGTAAATATGACACAAGCAGAGTTGAACCCGAATTGATTATCACATTCTAAGTTAATCGCGCGTTCGAAGCCGCGCGCATGCTTGTTGTCTACACACCTACATCAAAATCCATAATACCTACCTGTTAAAATGCTAATGCCAAGAATGCATGGTGTTGGATTCAGCTGGCAATCGTTAGTGGCGCCCCTAAACACAGTCAGTCAAGTAGGACGTGCGTAGTTATTGCCACTTGCCACAGAAGTCCTTACCTACTCTACTTCCCACTGAATTGTTTAACCACAACAATAATCGTGGCTGTTTGTTGAAGTTGTTAGCTGTTCCAACCAATTTTTTTGTTCCTGAATGAAATCACTTTTATTTGTTAACATAGGTAAATACACTCCCGGACTCCTAAATTGAGCCACCTAGCATACCTAATGATTTAGTAACGTAAAAATTGTATGAATGATCAAAAAGTTTTTATGCAATTTTGTAGCTGGCATAATCAACATTAGGCTCAAATGTACTATTGTTCTGAATTTGATTTTTTTTTAAATGACCTTCAATGACCTAAGTGTTGTTTTTGCCATTGTAGGTACAGACTAAGACATTTGTTTTAATTTTAAAGAAAAAATGGTTTAGTCAAAAAAAGCTTTTTATTCAATAACTTGTATTGCCTCCTAAAGCATTAATGACAGCATTCATGCGATTTGGCATCGAATTAATCAATGTTAAAATCACATGTTGAGGGATATTCTCCCATTCTTCTTCGATAGCATTTTCAGTTCCTGTAATGTTTGTGGGGCTGGATGGCGAGCTCGAACGCGTCGCTTTAATTCGTCCCACAGGTGCTCAATTGGGTTCATGTCGGGACTTCTTGATGGCCATTCCATTACGGTGATACCAACGTCTTGGAGATAATTTCTGACGATTCCTGCTGTGTGGGGTCTGGCATTGTCATACATAAAAATGAAGTTTGGACCTACAAACTCGGCATATGGCATTACATGAGTCTCCAAACTTTGGCGTATATAACGGTCAGCAGTGATGGCATCCGAGGCCCAGACACAAACTCAAGTGCAGTTTTGCCTGCGGCGGAAATGCCTCCCCAAACCGTCCACGACCCACCGCCATAAATAACTTTTTCTTCTATGCAACACTGCACGAATCGTTCTCCCTGCCTACGGTAGACCTTCCTCCTTCCATCGTTACCATGAAGCATGATTTTAGTCTCGTCACTAAAGAGCACCTGGCTCCAATTCCTTTGTGTCCAGGGTGAATGTTGGCGCGCAAACTGAAGGCGCGACATTCGGTGAGCACGCTCTAATTTGGGCCCATTGGCTGGCGTGTCACTCTCTCTGGCTTGGCCACCATCAGGGATTTTAATTTTGATAACACAAAAAAATAGTCGTTAAATAGTCGAAATTAGTCGCCAAATATCAGAAATAGTCGTTCACTGGTTCAAAAGTTATAAGGGTTTATAGGTGGCCGAGCCAGAGAGTCTCCCCAGCTTGGCCACATGTATATCTCGAAAACTAGGGCACCTAGTGAAGATCTGTTTTTACAAAAACATAGTCGCTAAATAGTCGAAATTAGTCGCCAAATATCAGAAATAGTCGTTCACTAGTTAAAAAGTTATAAGGGTTTATAGGTGGCCGAGCCAGAGAGAGTCTCCCCAGCTTGGCCACATGTATATCTCGAAAACTAGGGCACCTAGTGAAGATCTGTTTTTACAAAAAAATATTCGCGAAATAGTCGAAATTAGTCGCCAAATATCAGAAATAGTCGTTCACTAGTTCAAAAGTGGCCAAGCCAGAGAGAGTGACACTCAAATAGTGTCACTCTCTCTGGCTTGGCCACCATCAGGGATTTTAATTTTGATAACACAAAAAAATAGTCGTTAAATAGTCGAAATTAGTCGCCAAATATCAGAAATAGTCGTTCACTGGTTCAAAAGTTATAAAGATTTATAGGTGGCCGAGCCAGAGAGAGTCTCCCCAGCTTGGCCACATGTATATCTCGAAAACTAGGGCACCTAGTGAAGATCTGTTTTTACAAAAAAATAGTCGCTAAATAGTCGAAATTAGTCGCCAAATATCAGAAATAGTCGTTCACTAGTTCAAAAGTTATAAGGGTTTATAGGTGGCCGAGCCAGAGAGAGTCTCCCCAGCTTGGCCACATGTATATCTCGAAAACTAGGGCACCTAGTGAAGATCTGTTTTTACAAAAAAATATTCGCGAAATAGTCGAAATCAATTGCCAAGTCACAGAATTAGTCGGTGTGTAATTAAAAAGTTATTAAAGAATATAATTTCTCCATACATTGGTACAACCAAGTACAAAATACTTAAGTAGTTTCTAGAAATCTAGACAGTAGGTATCTATGATGTCATATGGAGAAATGTTTCTTTCAAAACATATAAATATAGTTATTCTATAATGTGAACCCACCGAGGAAAAGCTATACAAACTCCAAAATAATGATAGGTAAGTAATATTTTATCTTCATTCACGCATTCGAAGTCGCGTACGCTGACACACCCCAAACCGCGCTAAAATGGAAGCATTAAAATCTCCCAAATGATGACACGCTCTTTTAAATTTAAAAATACTAAATGCACACTTTTCTATGTATGATTAATTAACATAATTAATTGATTTAAAATTTAAAAATATACTTATTCGCTAATTTTTATCGAACAAAATGTTCACTTAGTCGCTGGCAGCATCGCTGCGCTCCGTTTCTTTTACGGTAAGTAAAAAAGAGACAGATGCGCGTCTAACAAGCGTCTAATAAAACTGTGTACACGCATATGACGCATAGGTAGCGAGCTAGGTACTTAGAAAGAGTTGCCCGGGCCGTGACGTAAGTTAAGGTTTACAGTGGAACTTAATATCCGTATTCGGTTTTGTATCCGCGGATATAACTATATTTTAAACGATCCGGCACATCACTATCTTTTTATTTAAGATTATGAGTTCATTTATTGTTTTTTTTACATAGAATTACATTTTTAAATATTTCTTAATAAAAACCATAAAAAAAAACATTTAAAAATATAAAAATAGTAGCCCACCGGTATCGGGAACAGGATCCAAGCTACCGGCGGTCAGGGCTCCAGAGAAAGGAACCTCCTAACAATACGAGCCGTGTCCAGGAGTACCGCTTTCTGTATCAAGCCCTTGATCCAGCTGCCTAACGAGAGCCTTCTCAGGTGTTGATCGAGGCTCTTGGCAATTAAGCCATTGGCTGTAACGACTTATTATTTAAGATTATTATTATTGTATATTCAATTACTTATTCAAAATTTGACTAGAGGGTACAATAATTTTGATGTATTAGGTAAATCATTATATTCTTATTTCGACAACACAAGAAGTTTTATTATTCTAACGTAAATCGTCTAACGTTATAATTTGTTAAAACAGTTGCACGCGACTGTACATCTTGACACTTAATAGACCAAGAGCAAGGTTTAATGTTTTCAAAGAAGTTTACGCCACTCTAATGTAGTCATTTAAAACATAGAAACATATATTTAATTTAAAATTTGTCTTTCTCTGACATTTGTAAGGACTTTAGATCAATAAAATTAGAAGTATTTTATTACACATATTAATAGAAATATCTTTTTCTTGGAATGTTTTCGTAGACTTTTCTGTCTAGCTCTTGGACTATACTTTAAAAATTGAACTTATTATAACTTCTAATCTAAGACCCGACTAATTCTGTGACTTGGCAATTGATTTCGACTATTTCGCGAATATTTTTTTGTAAAAACAGATCTTCACTAGGTGCCCTAGTTTTCGAGATATACATGTGGCCAAGCTGGGGAGACTCTCTCTGGCTCGGCCACCTATAAACCCTTATAACTTTTGAACTAGTGAACGACTATTTCTGATATTTGGCGACTAATTTCGACTATTTAGCGACTATTTTTTTGTAAAAACAGATCTTCACTAGGTGCCCTAGTTTTCGAGATATACATGTGGCCAAGCTGGGGAGACTCTCTCTGGCTCGGCCACCTATAAATCTTTATAACTTTTGAACCAGTGAACGACTATTTCTGATATTTGGCGACTAATTTCGACTATTTAACGACTATTTTTTTGTGTTATCAAAATTAAAATCCCTGATGGTGGCCAAGCCAGAGAGAGTGACACCATCAAATAATTTACCCCGCTCTAGGCGGAGCGGAGCCGGGGGGAGGGAGTGTTACATTTTGACTGACTATCCCAACATGTTCATTCTTTTGCCCTTTTTGTTCCGCGGCCGCGGTAACTCTTTCGAACAACCCCGGATATAGTATGAGTAAGAATGAATAAGGTAGTAGAATTTTATCGCATAATAAAACCAGGAGTTTTATAAAATATGTTTATATTCAGCTCAACAACGCTAGCTACATGACGCGAGTCGATAACTATAATATCACAAGTGCTTTACACTAAGTTCGCGCTAACTTACTAAATGTTCATAAACTTTACACTTACTATGCTATGCTTAACCATAAACGACACGTGTACGAGCTCGGACTGTTACGAGACTTTATTTAAGTACAGTTATTTATCGATGTTCATACACTTCAGTGTATTATCAATATTGTTGGTAATACTTATATTATTTAAATTGAACACACATTTTTAGATAAGTATTGTTGTAAACTTGCATTACAATGTCGGATTTCGACCCAGAGTTGTATGTTTCGAAAATTGATTTTATTATTTCTTTACGTGTATTTTTATGTCAATTAAATGAATAGTGGTTTTATTGGCACTAGACGAGCGGGTAAGAGGCGCTGGAAGCGATGCCGCAGTGATTGTTCTTGTTACGCGCCATCTTGATGTAGCCCATGTCGCCCCACGTGCGGCTCCACGAGTTCTTCACGAGCCAGTAGTCCCCGCCCTTCTCGTCCGTGCCGTAGCCGACCACCATCACCTGGAAATCAATATTAACATTAGCGCATACATACATACCTACAACCGAACTTAGATCATGGAAATTGCGAACTCTAAAGTGAAGTAGTAATGCCCACTTTTAAGTTTACGAATAAAGTGGGTCAACAGTGTCACTCTCGTGATAGTTAAAAACAAGTGTCAAGACCTTTTGTCCCGGGAACGCGTGGAGGTATAGAGTTGAAAGTAAAACCATATGCTCAAGTCTGTCGTCTAGAGAATACTTAGATCACGAAGTGTAGATCATGTTGCATTCTGTTATGGCAATTTAATTACATTTTCAGGGGGTCATTGTGAACTCGTATTGCAACCACGGCCACGCGCCAATAAGAACCATGGCGCGCTCTAGTGTATCTGGCACGGGTTAGCAGCAATACAAGTGCAAGCTATACGTACTCCATGGTCGAGGTCGGTGGAGGAGCAGTTCTCGTCGTAGTAGACGCCCTCCGAGTAGAACTGGAAGCTCTCCTGCGATGCGTCGATGGCCACGGAGATGGGGCCCACGGTGGCCACCGCCTGCATCAGTTTCTCCTCGTCACCGTTGGGGATGTCCACGAAGCCGGTGTCGTCGGCGCCAGAGTTCTTGGGGTTGTACCTGTGAGAGTGTGCTTTGTATACGCAAGGGAGCTATATAGGCGGGTATAACTATTAAAGAGATTGGGCGAACTAAACTAAAAGAGAACAGTAATTTGCGTTGCTAAACTGTTTGTCCCGTCATTTCTTCCAGGATAAAATACTTGGAAGTGGTAAACGGCGGCGGCGTGGGTTGGGGACTAATAATATTACATTTTTGACGTTCAATAAATGCCGATTCTGGAATTCGTGAAATAAAAATATCTGATGGATTATGGCTGGACTATATTCAGCAACTGGGTGCAGGTAGTCCTAAATGGCTTTTCTGGTGACGCCAGCTCACCTGCACTTGTCATCGACGGCCTCGTAGGGGTAAGTTTTCTCGGTGTCGATGCCGCCGTTGTCCTTGATGTACTTGAAGGCGTTGTCCATGAGACCGCCGTTGCAGCCGTTGTTGCCGTACTGGCCCGAGCAGTCTACCAGGTTCTGCTCCGACAGGGACACTAGGAAGCCGGTCTTGCGGAAGTGCTGGCCCTCGAGCGCGCCCGTCTGTGGGGACAAGGCGTATGTTCGATTTATGATGGTATACCGGCCCGAAATCAGTACGGTATACTCACATATACTGCATAGCCACTAGAAAACTAAATTGATGCCTATGATCCATTTGAGAATCGAGGATTTCCTTTAGCCATCCTTGCGATATTGTAAATTGTTCGGGATATTCAACCGAAAGGGATTTATTTGAGAATTCAAAACGATAACTAAAATATTTTTAACTACCAAAAATCAGAGAAAAATGTTTGGCTTTTTGTCAGGATTTCACATACCTATTTCGAAATGGTATCATGTTTATTTGTGATATTCGGATCGCCGCTTCTTATAATAATAAGAGAAAAGATAGAGGGGTAAACAAGAACGAGGAACTATTCATTGCAGGCTCTGCAGGTCTTCATTCGTATAACTTATGATCCCATCAGTAAGAACAAATCGGTGCCGCGACAGTTAGTGATGATGCATGGATGTTTGTTACTCTTTCACGCAAATACTACTAAGGATTTTGATGAAATTTCTCACAACAAATTTTAACGACCTGTGGGATAATTACCAAACTCAGCGTTGTCGGGGTCGGTCATAACCTGGTGAAATATAAAGAAAGTAGTGATCTCCCACAACCACAATAAATAAAAGTTATGAAAATTATAGTGATATTATAAAACTTCTACCATTATCAACCCACCTGTAGGTACCTGGATTCTAATATAGTTTGTTTAAGTCGTTACTATTATTATATATTCCGTGATTAAGTTGAATTGTTGAACTTCGGAAATAATCAAACATCGATTTATGAATCATCGCGCATCAGTGAACAATGCTGAACAAAACATTTGAAACTGACACGACTGTGCCTCGACCTGAAAACACTTGATTATTATTACACATACTATGTAGGTAGTGTACTGTGTAGATACGGTGGCGGTGGGTACCTACTGTGTCAGCCTTCTTTACAAATGTATACAATTTATTGTATTCAGCTGCATCCGGTTAGTGGAAGCCGACCCCCAAAACGTAGTAGAAAAGAGGATGACTGTAATAAGTGGAGAAAGACGAGTAGTAAGACGGTCGAGCCTGAGCGGTGGCGGAGTGTATGACACTTGACACGTAAATGCGATTTATAATAAAAAAGGTAAAGTGCTTTGATTTGCCACAATCTAAGCAGATGATACCTATTCCCAATTGTATTGCCGTTGGCTTTTCCAGTCTTACCAGACCACTACTTACTATTATCTGACCTTCACAACGCAGTTAGTACTAGGTAATGGTATCGCTTGATAAGACTATTTGTAAAAAGTGTCTAGTACCTATCATTAGGGAATTCTGCATTTTTTATACTTAATTCTTATTAATAGTAATATGAGCAGTACAGCAAGCTGTGGATTATCACAGAGCCTGTAATGACACACGTCTCTCTGAGCTGGTGTTACATAAAGTTAGAAGTACCTACTACCTAGGTACTCATTCCTACGCACTCGATATAATTCGAATCGACCATTACACATTCAAATGCGATACGAAATGCTAATCAAAGCAGACGAGTGCGAAACGACACAGATATCAGGCACATGACCGGCGCGGGCGCACAATAACATTAACATTCGATAACAACAATCAACAATGCCCTACTCATTATCTATACTTACATACTTACTGAATTGTTTTGTTATGTCTAATCAGTCTAAATTATTTGTCTATACCTAATATTATGTTTGGTTTTGTCTTGGTGTGAAGTTAGTAGTCGCACACAAAGGCACTTCGTATCGTAATTAGATGCAGGAAGTAAATCTATATACTTAAGTACCTAGTATACCTACTTAGATAGGTAGGTATTGATTTATAACAAAGTCGTGTTAGTTACACCATTTATAACTCCAGAACAGCTGGACCGATTTTCATAATATTTGATTTGTAGGGTTTGTCTTCGCCCCGAATAGTTCAAATGTTCGATCTCAGCATTTGAAAAATAAAGGAAAACAAGTGGTGATTTCAGTTTGATACAACTTTTGGTTTACAGTTGGTAACTAGACACAGATAAGTATTAAGTAAAACCCGTTGTACCCTCTGTTACAACGCGCCTCAGAAGCCAGTGACTGATGGTCCCGGCTGTCCTTTGTAGATCTTTGTACTTACAATACCTAGATGTCTTTGATAGTGTCCCGGAAGTTTTCGGGTGGGAAATCATCCAATGACTTCCCCCGCTCTGGGTGGAGCGGGAGGGCATGTCAGACTTGTACTGACTAAAACCCACCCATGTTCCTTCTATTGCCCTTTACGTTCCGGGGCCGCGGTATCTCTTTCGAACAACCCGCAACCGGAAGTCTGACAATCACTCTAACCAAAGGGTATCGTATTGCCTAATTCAAACTGGATTATGGAGGTCAGATAGGCAGTCGCTCCATATAAAACATTCAGGTGTAGGTAGGTACCTGGTAAGACTGGAAGCCGATTTAAAACACGACCAAGTCTTGAGTACTTTAATACCTACTATGTTTAGTAAGTACATATTATTGCTTACCATATAGGTATATATATAAGTACTTACCTACTTTCGCGTTAATAACTTTGCTTTTTTATTGTGTTTGACGAATCGATCACATTCAATTGTTTTTATGAGAAAATCATACCTGAATATGCACAATATCGATTGATTTAGTTGAGTATCGGTGGGTAGGTGCTTGGGTAGCTAGGTCTGATGTACCGACGTATTAGGTGGCTAATCACGGGACAGACCTTGTGCGCACACTAGTCACTAATACAGATTATGGATTTGAGTTTTGTTTGCGTCAACGATAATCCTATTGATTATTCATTTACATTGTATACTAGGTTCTACTATTACTCAGTAACACAATACGTGCATTAACGTTTTCTTCTGTTGACAGAAACTACCTACTTCCGGTTTTATTTGCCTTTTTTATCTAGATAGGTACTTATTCAATGATAAACTATCGAAGAGTGCCGATTCTTAAATAATTCTGGATGAAATAGTCCCTATCATAACTTTATTGTGATAACATGAACAAACATTATTACGGTGGGTACCTAACTAAACCTTCCTTCATTGACCGGAAACTCGTCTTATTTTCCTTGTATACATACTTTTTTTTCAAATTACCGATAGACGGAACGTTTTTTTTTAAAGCACTAGGATGCAATTTGCACAAGCGAAACATTATTTTAAATGATCAGTAGGTAATATAATACTCACGGTAGAGAATGCCCAGCAGGAGCCGCACTTGCCCTGGTCCTTGACATCGGTGACGGCACCCTTCTTGCGCCAGTCTACCTGGTCGGGGTAGGTCACGTGCGCCGGCGCAATGAACGTGGACGCGCGCCCGTCACGGCCTTTGCCGTACTGGGGCTTGCCGTGTCTACGCAAATAGAAAATGAATACTTAGTATGCATCGACATTTCCTGATAAGCTGTTCAAGATTCTGGGATTCTGCTAGGTTTAGTTTACATTACAGCAATATGTACGCGTCTGCGCATCACATACAATCGATAATATGGTTCTATTCTCATATTATTTCTTGCCGCGTCTAAGAAGATAAAGATTAGCAGTTAATTCAAACGGAAACTTGTGAATAATCAATCTGAACGTGTGCACCAATAAAACGACCAGCTTACGTCACCTACAAACTTAGACATACACTCAATAATTAGTCGTAGTGGTCAGAGAAAGTCTCGTCTGCGCTAAGACAAAAGAAAACAGTGTAATGTGCGTTTCTACTATTCTAACGAAGTATTACTAATTTTCATAGCAAAGATTAAACAGAATCCATGGAAAAGAATCGCGCATAGCTCATTTTAATTGACAGCGACATTGACGCGCCTGACCTCTACAGCCAGCGCGAGTAAGCAGTGTTTGTTTATCTCGTCTACCTCGATATCAATATGACCTATAAAAGAAACGACTAAAAACAACGCAATCAGTTGTAACCCGAGACATTCAACAACGCAATGGAACCGCTTTGTAACACCACATCATGTGCGTAATAAATGTTTTAATAAATAAGTTGATAATTGATTGGCGATTCTTTAGAGTAGGTACTAGGTAACTAAATGTTTAGTCATGATCTACGTAAAGCGAAACTAAAAAACAACCGATGTAATCACAGGACTACTTGACGAGCTATTAGTTTTCCTTTAGTGATTCCAATTTATGTTAGTCATAAGTTATTTTATGATGAAGCACAACATCTTCTTCATCATTTTCCTGCCGTTGGGTCGGCAGTCGGCACAAGTTTTCTTCTTCCATTCTCCCCTGCCCGACATCACGGCATCTTTTACTCCTTTCTCCTTCATATCATTCCTTACACAATCCATCCATCTTTTCTTTGACCTACCTCTCCCTCTCCATTCATATCCATCCATCATTCATATGATCTATCATTCTTTTGGTGACAAGAGTGACTAAAATGCACTAAATAGACTATTGGTCGCCTACTGTTTATACATAACTAGCTTTTGCCCGCGGCTTCGCTCGCGTTAAATTCGGGTTCCCTTTTCCTGATTTGCAGGTAGGTACCTGCTACCTGTAGTTTTTGCCTTTGCGCCTTATTGATTGTAATAACAACGCTGTTTTCCCTTTTCTTCTCTTCTAAAAAAAGTGGGATATGAGGGAGTCGTATCCCACGTTTTTTTAAACAAAATTAGCCTATGTCCGTCTCCTGGGTCCCAACTATCTCTGTACCAAAATTCATCAAAATCGGTTAGCCATTAAGGCGTGAAGAGGTAACAAACAAACAAACTCACTTTCGCTTTTATAATATTAGTAAGGATATAAATACCCTACTACTTTGTTTTTAGAAATGTAATAATAAAAACACTCACTTGCTAGTCTTATTGAACCCGTTCATGATGTGCACGAACTCGTGGTGCAACATGTCGGCGTACTTGTTGGTGCTCAGCTTGTAAGACACGTGACCCTGCTCGAAGCGCTGGTTGTGCTTGGCGATGCGGTGCTTGTTCTCCACGTAGATCTTCATGCGGAACTTGTCCTCCACCTCGCTGTCGTACTGCAGGCTGTGCTCCAACTACAACGGAATGGAGCTTCAGGTGCTGGATATTAAATAATAGGACAAAGTTCCTGCCTGAACAATACGTTAAGCCGTAAACATAAAAAAGTTCTTTCAGTTACTCGCTAGATGGTCTGTTTTCTGTATGGTTTTCTTCCAAATGCAATCAGCAAACTCAAGTGAGCTATCAAGTTTCCATATCGGTAGAATCAGTTTTAATTCTTAGATATTCAAGTGTTTACCAGTTTAATCAGCATAGCCAGACTAAGGCTGCCTAGTCAACATACCTTGAAAGCTCCCCACTCTTCCCTGACGAGCTCGATCAAGGACACGGCGCTAGCGGCCGCTACCAGGCACAGCAGCACTGCTATACTCTTCATGGTGACGCGATTGCTGTACAAAATGAACTTATGTTGGGTGCGGCTAGTAACGGGAGTCAAGTTTAGGGTATTATAGGGTTAACCGGGTCGTCTCGAAGAGGCAGATCAGATAAGGGAAACACAGTGAGTCACACTGCACACCGAGGTGATGTAGGCACGAACTTATCTCAGCTCTTTGTGATGAGTTCCAAAGAGGAAGTTAACTATTAGACACAAATGTTATTATAAAATAAACGACCGTTTCCCTAGAACGTTTGTTGTTAGACTACGTGGCATACCTACGACCACAGCTGCCCTTTGAACTGTGAACATCACTATGAATATGTTCTAAATTGAACTTTAAAACCAGTTAATGCTGATCTCTCAACTACAGATTGTACAGCGAAACTTACTTAGACCTGCAGGCGTCTGTACCTATGTACAGACGCCTGCAGGTCAAGCTACCCGAAACTGTCAATTTTTCCCAATGAACCTTGAACCTTATACTTTAGAAATAAAGTCGAAAATCTATCAAAGAAATCTGACAGATTGTAGTAGCTTGATGTGCAGGCGTCTGTACTATTATTTATTCTGTAGTTGAACATCATCTGGCAGCACGAAATCACACTTTACTACGCTCCTTCCATTTTCTGGATCTGGGTCTTAGCATTTTATTCAGGAATCTATTCTATTTTTATTAAGAGCATAAAGTCGTAAAATCTTTAGGGGACTTTGGAATGAAATGGAGTCAAAATTAATTCCCGACAGACAATAAAACAACACTTTACGTACTTGAATTCTACAGAAAAAAAATGACATCTTATTATGATTGGGAATTTTATAATCTAGTGTGTGGTTTTAAAACATTTTAAAATATTTACAAGGCGGATCAATGTTCGTCAAAAGTGAAGCTTATAATAGCAAATCCAAGAACCCTTCTTGGATTTGCTATTATAAGCTTCACTTTGAATAGATGTGAAGTGCTAAGCACTTCAACAGCTCGTAACGGGGTGCTTGATTAATTATTGTACTTAACTACAACTTGTACTTAGCACGGTAAGATATAAGTCGCCCTCGTGAACGTTGACGGAATATCAATGTCGGCAACAACGGACTTAGATCGCGTGAATGCTTGATACCACACAAGCAACTACGGCGTACCTACTATTACTATTAATGAGGAAGTAAGGCCACTGATATAGTGACCAACTGCCTGATTGCTATAAGGAAATAGTAGTAAATAAATTTAAATTGCTCAAGTCTTATTTGTGTTATCCCTATAGCGTGTAACTAATTGGTTTGAAATTCCTGATGGGCATCTAAATTCGAAGATAATGAATAGGTACCTAATTATTCTATAGTTAATTAATACGAACGTTTTCCAAAGAAAAGAGGAGGCTTTGTAGAAATAAGTAGATACGCCCCTAATATTTTTAAAATTATTAATAGGTAGTTTACAAAAGATTTGTACATACCTACATAATAAAATAATGATAAAGTATGATGGATTGTTCATTGATGTGCATACATCAGAGGGGAGTCATTAATTTTAATCACTACAAAATACTACTTTAAAGCTACGAACTTCGTAATTAATTCTGTACAAATAAAGACTTCGGTCACAAGAACAATGGATTACGAACTCAATCTACCATCTACTGGATTCGGGAATAAAAAATTGTTTACGCAACAAAGAAAGCAAACAACAACACGCGATACAAACTACGTTTGACTTGCCGTGGACCGTGGGATGATTCAACACAAAGGAGGTTCTCCGATACCCTTGGCTTACAACCGCTGCCCACTTAACCCCAACAAATAATTATTTTAGTCGTGGAAAAATATAACGAAACAAAACTTACCAATTTTTTTTTATTTTAATGAAACTTCAAATAAATTAAAATAGTTAAAATTACGAGTTTGAACTTTTGTATTTGTGCAGAAGCGTACTAACGCCACTACTTTCCAATTGTTTATGCGCGTTCTCCGGATTCGCTGCGTAATGTCGATATTTAACTGTGACTAGGTACGTGCTTCTTTTGAGCATTATTATCGATAGATCCAAAGGAACATTGAGGAATGAGTGAGGAATGAATGAATTATCTTTTTGCATGATTTAATATTTATTACTTTGAATGTCTAAAAATAAAAAAAAAACATGTGCAACGTGATATAAATTTACGGTTTTTCAGCGAACATAGTCCCACTCCAAATCGATGCATTTGACTTGAAAGTCAGACAAATGTCATAACAAACTGTCATTTATCAGTAAAAAAAAACTTGTCAACCCCATGCTTTGTAACTTGGGATTTTAAGAGTTCTTTATGAATAGAAAAATACAATGAAGCAGGATGGAAAAGAGCAGAAAAAGCAAGGCAGGAGTGGCAAAAAGTTGCAGCTATATAAACCCAGGAAGAAAAAGAGCGTTGAGGAAGATGCTGCAATACAATATTTACAGGCTCAGTATGAAAAGGTACTGAAATTGAATCCACTTATTCTTTGTATTTTATCCTAGAACACTAAACTTAATTTATTGTATCATCAATGATCAAACTTATATAATACTGGTTCATTTGTGTAAAATGCAGAAAACCTATTTTATAGCAAGTCAAATGTGAACCTCAAAATAGCCATGTGGGCTATAACATTTTAATAAAAACATAGAAATCTGTTTTTAATGCGGTTGAATTAGTGTAACTATTCTATAAAATGACCACTTTTGCTAATTGATTACATTTAAATAGTACTTTAAATAATGTTCAAAAAGCTAAAATAATAAATAACTTTAACTTATGGTTACAGATAAATTCGGCTGAAATAAAATCTTTTAAAGATTTCCCACTATCACAGAAGACTCTTAAAGGGCTGAAAGAAAATAACTATGTTACTCCTACTGAAATACAAAAACTAGCTATTGGTTATGCCTTACAAGGAAAAGATATCCTAGGTGCTGCTAAAACTGGATCAGGCAAGACATTGGCTTTCTTAATACCAATACTAGAAAACTTATTTTGTAAGAAGTGGACTAGACTGGATGGGGTCGGGGCTCTGGTCATATCCCCCACCAGAGAACTAGCCTATCAGATATATGAGGCTTTGAGAAAAGTTGGACATCTCCATGACTTCTCAGCAGGCCTCATTATTGGTGGACAGAATTTAAAATTTGAGAGGAAGAGGATGGATCAAATAAATATATTAATTTGTACACCAGGTCGCCTCCTCCAACATATGGATGAGAATCCTTTATTTGACTGCAGCCACCTTCAGATTCTTGTATTAGATGAAGCTGACAGATGTTTAGACATGGGCTTTGAGACAACAATGAACGCAATAATTGAGAACTTGCCATCTGAAAGACAAACTCTTCTATTCTCGGCCACTCAAACTAAATCAGTAAAAGACTTAGCGCGCCTAAGCTTGTCGTTCCCAACATACATAGCTCCACATGAACAGGCAGAGACTGTGACTCCTGAGCTGCTGCAACAAAGCTATATTGTTTGTGAGATTGATGAGAAGATTGGGATCCTTTGGTCTTTTATTAAGAACCACTTGAAGCAAAAAGTGATAGTGTTCATGGCTACTTGCAAACAGGTCAAGTACACATATGAGTTGTTCTGCAAACTGAGGCCCGGCATCAGTTTGCTGGCTCTCTATGGAACTCTACATCAAGAGAAAAGGGAGAGAATTTACAATGAATTTTGTAGGAAATCAAATGTTGTGCTTTTTGCTACAGATTTAGCTTCTCGAGGACTGGACTTTCCCCGTGTTAACTGGGTTATACAAATGGATTGTCCTGAAGATGTAGAGACTTACATCCATAGAGCTGGTCGCACAGCAAGAGGATTTACCGGAAAAGGTGAAGGTCTATTAATGCTCTTACCACATGAAGAGTTATTAGTTGAAGAACTACAAAATAGTAAAATTCCCATTAATAAAATTCAAGTTGACCCATCCAAAGTGGTTGCACCACAGAGGAAAATAGAAAGTCTTCTCTCTGACAGCACAGAACTCAAACAGAGTGCTCAGAGAGCTTTTGTCAGCTATCTGAAATCAGTATTCTTAATGAAAAACAAAGAGATATTCAATGTCCAGCTACTAGATACAGATGCTTATGCAAGGTCCCTGGGGTTGATAGTACCTCCTTACATCAAATTTTTGAAGAAATATCAATATGCACAAAAGAGGCAAGCTGAAGAAAATAAAAACAATAATGCCATTGAAAAGTTGAAAGCTAAAACTGGATCTGATGAAGAAACTGATCAAAGTGAAGAAAATGAACCCAAAGTAGAACTCGAAAAGAAGCTTAAGAAACAGAAAAAGAAGGAATCCCTAATAAAATTCGATTTTCATAATGATGAAGACTCAGATGAGGAAGACTTTCTGCAAGTCAGAAGGGTGGATGTCGACCCTGGCGACGAGCCAGTTCAAGAAGTACAATTGACGTCGAGAAAGAAAGCAAAGCCTTTGACAAAGGCAGCCGTTGCCAAGAAAATCCTAAAGAAGAAGATTAAAGTTAACACAACAGTGAAGTTCACAGAAGAGGGAGAAGCAATAGAAGATGAAAAGAGAGATGTAAAGTCAGAATTAGCAAAACAGTTCTTAAATGAGAATGTAGGAGGCATTGATATAGAAAAGGCAAAGGAAGTGTTACAAGAAGAAGACAAATTCGACAAGATCAGATTTAGAGAAAAGGTTAAAGCTAAGCATAAAGAACAGAAACGAAAACTTAAAAATAAAAAGAAGGAAGAAGAAGGGGAAAAGGATGACTTTGGATCACAATCAGAATCTGATGGGCCTGATCTGTCATGGCTGCCTGACCCTGACAAACTGTATGGGAAGACAGATGGCAGCGGTGACAGTGGAGGTTCTGATGAAGGCAGAGGACTTGAAGATCGTGAGGATAATGAATCTGCTGAATCAGGTGACGAATCTGCTGAATCAGGTGACGAATCAGAAGTCGACCAAAAATTCCACAGGTGACGATTAACTATATAAATGTAAACTTTACCACAAACTCACAAAAACTATCATTTCATTAATGCCACACTGCCTAAGCAGAGTATGTACACTACGCTACTATACTACACTACTTATGCCAGTTATATTTAGTTCTTATAAAAAAAAACAATATTCAAAATATAAAAAAGCTGGCGCTTATTGGCATAAGCGCCAGCTTTTTTATATTTTGAAACCTTTTTTGACCAGGGTCCAAGCTATCGGTGGTTAGGGCTCCAGAGTCAGGAACCTCTTGACAATGCGGGCCGTATCGAGAAGTATCGGCTGAATCAGCCCTTGAAAAGCTTCGACAGACGAGACGTTCGTCGGGGTTCATCGCATTCAAACCATTGGCCGTTACGAAAATCAGCATAATTATAACCAAGCTCAAATTCCACAACCTCGTGTGCTAAGTTGAGCCATTTTTGCTGTTAGAGATACATTTCGTTTCTTCATTTGTACACATTGTTTTTTTTTTTATATATTTTGACATATTTATTATCAAAGTTTATCAAAACAAAAAGCATTTAAAGAAATAGTAAGCCACACAGGCTTAAGGCGATTGGCAGATACGACTATCGGCTTAATGATTGCTGACTAAAATAACATACATTATTATTAATGTCATAACACGTTGCAGGCCTACAAAGCGGAAACTGGTGGAGTGCCGCGGCATCCCGCAAGCGAGCGTGACGCCTCGTAAGCTGAAGAAGGTGCAGGATGTGGCCGCGTCGCTCTCTGTCAGCGAGGCGGAGGCGCTCGCCATGCAGTTGCTGCAAGCCAAGCGATGACCGTTGTTATCTATCTATTTTGTTATATTCATTAAATGCATTAATCCATGAACAACATACTTATTTCCAATTGGGAGGCACACCCTCACAACTCACACCACGGCCAGTGTCTGTGAGTCATACTCGCAGTTGGCCGGTTTTCGCACTCGTACCCTCTACATACGATAACTGACAAATGCTTGCACTGACTGGACAGGTCTACTCAATCTGTGTGGTGCTTTCTTAAAAAGACCACTTCAGACACTAATCTGCATAGTCCTCATGTAAGTTGACCAAGATTTTTTGTCTGGACTTTAAAAGAGACTATGACCTCTGAGTTTGTTTCGGCTGTTTCTTCTCAGAGTAGTCGGGTACGAAACACCGGCCTCATCTAGTTTAAAAAAAAAAGACGTGTAAAAGTGTTTGTGAAAACCTACTTGCAAAAAAAACATCATTTATCATATTGATCGGTTTGCGCTCATAGCATACAGACGTTCACCGATGCATTATTAAAATAATTAAATTAACGCTTGCAATAAATTCTGACCCAGTTTAAGTGCATTAGCGTGTTAGACAAATCAACTTAGTAAGTGATTTTAAACCAGTGCAATGGACTAACTAGATTATAAACGGATATTATAATCAGAAAAATGGAAGGCAGTCCCTTTAATCGAAGTGGGATGACACAACGCAGCCCTCCGTCGACACCAACACCGAGACCACCACAGTCGAGAACTCAACAACCCCAGCAATATCAAGAAGAAGCCGTTGCAACAGTCTCTACCTCGGAGATTCAGAGTTGGCTTGGGTCTATTGATAAGTACCTTGATGAGATATGTGTTATTGCATCTGAGGGCAAACTAAACTCTGACCAAAAGCAAAAAATTGGCAATTAATATTTGCCGGAAAGTTGGACATGGAGTTTCGCAAATGGCTGTACAATACCAGTCCCTAAAATCAAGAGCCCTACAAACACACACCGCCCTGAAAACCATGACCGAAGCTCCTAGAGACCTAGCGGACTGTCTCACGGAGATGAACCGCACGATTCAGGAATCCTGTACGAAACAGAGTGCAACTCCTACATCTTTTGCCGATATGGTGAAGAAAGGGTCCAGCAGTTTTATTCGACCCAATAAACTTAGCTCCGTGGCGATCTTTCCATGCGACAACTCGAAGACCAGTGACGAAACCAAGAACATGGTTCAAAAAATCATATGCCCTGGCGACATGAAACTGAAGGTGCGAGGCGTGCGCAAAATAGGGAAAGGAGGACTTATCATCAGCACTGAAACTAAGGATGACCTAGACAAGCTCAAACAAACAGTACAAACTGCTACGTCAGGGCTTACCGTTGACGAACCTCGAAAACGCAAACCACGCATAATTGTTATAGGAGTTCCCGCATCGATGGCTGAAAATGATGTTTACAAATGCATTTATGACCAAAATTTATCTGAAAAACTGCCGAATATAGCTCTAGATTCATTTTTGCACTCAATCAAACTTAGCCACAAATCTGGCAGAAAAGACGCTGAGTTTTGCAATTACATATTAGAAGTTCCAGCGGTCATTCGCAAGGCCCTCATCACACAGGACAGATTATTTGTAAATTGGACGTCCTGCCCGGTACGAGATTTCACCTTAGTAACGAGATGTTACAAATGCCAGCAGTATGGACATGCAGCTAAGACATGCAAGATGGCTGGCCCTACTTGTGGACATTGCGGTGAAGAAGGACATTCAAACCAAGACTGCACTAAGAAAGCCGATGACCCAAAATGTGCTACATGTTTACGCTTTAAAAAGCAAGCTAATCACAAAACGGGAGACGCAATTTGTCCGGCCAAAATAGCTGCCGAATACAGGTAGATACATAAACTCAATTGATTATGAAGGCGCCTAAGAGCGCCACATATTTGTTTAAATCTTAGACGTAATTCTTTGTTGTTATTTTTTTAAATATAATGGATGTTAGTTTAATTACTGACATAGACAACTCATTCCTAACTGAGTCAAAGACATGCGACGTTGAGGATTGCAAACAATTTCTTTCCCAGCATCAAAAGTCACTAACAATACTAACCCAAAACATTCGTAGTGTTAATAAGAACATAGATAGTTTTAACATTTTTCTTCACAGACTAAACTTTAATTGTGATATCATGGTTCTAACAGAATGCTGGCTAACAAAGCGCCAAGATAATCTTCCGACAATACCAGGATACAAGTTATTTCACACTAAAATGAACCATAATCAAAATGATGGTGTCATTGTTTTTGCTAAGGAATCATTAAACGTCAAAGTTGAAGAACCTGACCTACAAGACTGTATGAGTAACTGCCTAATCATCAAAATTGGTTCAACTACAGCGATTATTGCTATGTATAGATCGCCTTCCGCAAGAAATTTAGCCTGTTTTCACAGTTCCCTTAACCAGATCTTTCAAGCGCTGAGTCCATTTAACCCTAGAAAGATAATCTACGTCAAAATGACTCCCGCGCAAATGAAATATTGCTGTGTCTTTTTAATTAGCGCGAATCCGGAGTCGTGCGTTTCTGACATTTCACTCGCCGATGGGAGCTAGCGAGAAGCGACCGCATCACTGAGGTAAGTGCCCGCTATTTTGAGATATAAAAGTCACAGGAGTCAAAATTACGTATGATTATCTTTTGCGTGACTTTTACGATATTTGGTATAATTTTATTTTAATTATTTTTATTATCGGTAGTGGTTTATATTAATTTTTGATATTGGTTTTATTTTATACGTATTCAATTATCTGCCACAGCATAATGGTGACTAGAGAATTGGATGAAGAACATTATCCTGTCGTGCTCTTTTAGAGAGTGATGAGAAGTCACCCTGTCCTGACACCGACAGTGAAATCGAAGATCATGAGAGCGAGGATGACGTCCAGAGCGATGAGGAAGAAGGACTTGCGGATGAAGTGAGGGAAGAAGTGTCGCCAACTCCCTGTGAAATGGACAGTATTGAAGAGGAAGACTCTGGACAAGCGGCATTTTCATAGCATAATATTGATGTGTGCCTAAAGTGTTTTGGCTGATTTTTCTGCAGTATTTCCTAATTATTATTACATTAAATTATATTTTTTAATTTAGAATATAAGAAAAAGTACTGATTTATGATGATAATATGATAAAACTTTAGAAGAAAAGAGAAGTTCCCATGTTTGTAAATTTTTTGAGAAGTTTTAACCTTTTGTTTTTTTTTTAAATAATTAATAAATATAATTAAATAAATATAAGTTTTTTAATTTCTTAATTTATTGTAGATGAAAAATATTTATTGTATTACTTGCATCAATACAAACCTTTTTAATAACAGCTACTCAAAAAGGAGGAGTCAATTTTACGTATGATTATCTTTAACGTTCAATTCAATATGATTATCTTTGTAGGGTTAAGAATGTAATACTAACAGGCGACATTAACATAAACATTTGCTCTCAAAACTGCGATTCCGGGGCCCAAGATTACCTTAATATCTGCTCATACCATGGTTTTCTCCCTGCTCACACTTTACCCACCCACCAAAGCGGTTCCTGCCTCGACCATATGATGATCAAAACCACCTATTCATGTATTACGCTTGTTACTAACACAACAATAACCGACCACCATTCTGTCTTACTAGCAATAAAATTATCGCTGCCTAAGCAAAATCGACCTCAGAACAAGTCTAAACTAAACATAAACACACTTGAATATGATTTACGCAACATTGATTTTAGCTTAGTTTATAATGCTGCTGACGCTAATTCAAGTTTATCGTACTTAATAAAACTTGTCCAACAAGCAATTTTGCGTAACACGACCGTTGTGACTGTACCTAATCGTCTTTATAACATTAAACCTTGGATTACTCCTGGACTTATTCGGTGTATTAGACACAGGGATAAACTTCACCAGAGGACCAAGAAATACCCTGACAACTTAATAATTCTACACACCTATAAAAGATACAGGAACTTCTGCAACAATCTCTTAAAAAAGGTTAAAAGTAATTACGATAAAAAAGAATTAGCTAAAGCAGGTAAAAATAGCAAGCAAATTTGGAAGCATATTAAATGTGTCACTTATATGACTAAACCACGTGAATCTAATTCGACGTTATTGCTTACTAATCCTTCTCCCCTCCTATCCGCTAATAATGTTAACAACTTTTTTTATAAATGTCGGGAAAACTTTGGCCGAACAGATTCCGAAGCATTGCGCGCAACCATCTCTCAAAAAAGTAAACAACAATTGTTTTGTGAACTCATTTGTCATGCTGGATACTGACGAAGACGAAATAACCCGTATCATTATGACTGTGCAGTTGGATGGGATAATATAAGCAATAAGATCCTTAAACACTGTAAGCATATATTGGTACCTCCTTTAACGCATATATTTCAAATCTGTCTGGCCAAAGGAATTTTTCCTAAGTGTCTAAAAAAGGCAGTTGTTATCCCTATCTTTAAATCTGGGGATACGGACTTGGTTAATAACTATAGGCCAATATCATTACTCCCCTCAATCTCAAAAATACTTGAGAAAATTATAAACAACAGACTAGTTAACTATCTTGAAAAAAACAACATCTTATCACCTGCGCAATTTGGTTTTAGAGCCAAGTTATCCACTACCGATGCGGTGCATAGCCTGACCGATTATGTCTCAGAAGAGCTAGGTAAAGGGAACCAGGTCCTAGGAATCTTCCTTGATTTACCTGTGTAGGTATGTGGTTCTGGTTTAACAGTAGGTTACATACCTACTGTTGAAAGAGTCGATTTTATACGTAGACGCGAGCTCCATCTATTAATATAACCCAAAAACTAAAGATGTTCGAAAAGGTACCGAGGGATGGCGCGTTCATTAATTATTCTACATTTGAATATTATTCTAAACAATTTTAATAAATAACTAAAAATAAGCCACGATATATTTCAAAGGTTAATAAAAAAAAACTTGAGGATTTTTTGTTGAAAATCTTTTTGTTCAATATCTGTTGAAAGTACCAGAAATATTAAAAAGAAGCGCAGAATTGATATCCAGCGCCGGGCTTGAGGAGCAAGAGGAGCGGTCACTCTAGGCTCCAGATGGCAAGGGCAGTTCTATTGCCCTAAGCTATCCACGCCTGTGGGCCCTATCCATTAGTAAACTAGTACCTATCGGTCTTAAAAAATACATTCTTCCCCCTCTCTAGATACCGCGCGTCCTTCATACAGTTCTGAGTCAGGCCCTGACTCAGAACTGTATGAAGGATGAGCGGCGGCCTTAGGGGGTGGCGAACTGTGCAATCGCACAGGGCCTCGCTCTTGGAGGGGCCTCGCGCAACAACCCAAGCTAATATTTAAAAAATTGTTAAAATGCATCTAGTCCAAATTAAAACTTTTAACTTTAATTCTTATTTATTAAGAAATTAATGTTAGTTTCATTCATTCATTCAAAACATAATTGAAAATTTCATTATGTAGTACTTGAATATCGCGCCTTGAAACACTTCTCGCATCGCTGAGAAATCATCTAAAACAAGTAAAGGATAAGACGATAAATGACCATTATATCGGAAAAAAATATTCAAAATGAGCTTATACAATTAATGGCAAATCACGTGAAGACAAAAATAGTTGAAAAAGTTATAAATATTAGGTACTCGATTATTCTTGATTGTACTCGCGACGTTTCTCGTGTTGAGCAACTTTCAATTGTTATACCTAAGATTTTTCAATACAAATGCCGCTGAAATTAAAGAACATTTTATAGGTTTCTTAACAGTCGAAAAAACCACGGCTGAGGCCTGAGAGTTTAACTCAATATGTAATTACAGAATTAGAGCAGTTAGGTATATCATTGCAAAGCTGCAGAGGCCAAGGATATGATAATGGTGCCAATATGCGTGGGGAAAAAAGTGGTGTCCAAAAACGTATTCTTGAAATTAATCCACTTGCTTATTTTTTACCTTGTGGGTGTCATAGCTGGAATCTCACCCTAGGAGATGCAGCATGCTACAAAGGTTGTACACTCTGTTTGCCGGCTCAAGTCAGAGGTGGGCTATTTTAAACGCTCATGTAAAATCGTTATCGCTGAAACCACTTTCTGAAACTAGATGGGAGTGCAGGGTAGCCTCGGTGAAGGCCGTTAAATACTACAACTAAGCAATATATGTGATGTTTTAAAGAATTTATCAGAAAATACTACAGATTGCCAGTTGGTCAGTGAATGCCATTCTATAGAAAAAGAAATAACCACCTACGAATGTGTAGTGTCACTTGTAATATGGTATGACATTCCGACGAAAATAAATGTTATAAGTAAAATATGGCAAAGTGAAACCATGCACTTAGATGTGGCTATACAACACCTGGATGCATTCTCAAATTGGCTCGATAATTATAGAGAAAATGGATTTCAGTCATCCCTTCTAGCAGCAAGAGAAATAGCCGACGAAAATGATATTGACAGACAGTTTAAAGAAGTCAGAAGACGACGTAAAAAAAGGCATTTTGATTATGAAGGGGAAGATGAAGCTCTTGAATTGAATGCGGAAGAGATTTTCAAAATAAAAAATTTTATGTTAGTGTCGACACTGTGCGCGCAAGCTGTCGCCCTAGGCTTGAGAGAGCATATTTGGCTTCATGTACTTATAATTTAAAAAGATTAAAGGATTAGTGACAGTGAACTTTTGAAACAATGCAGCGACCTGCAATTATCTATGACAGTAGGAGAATCATGTGATATTGATGGGCATGAATTATACGAAGAACTGAATATGTTTATCCGCGTGTATGAAGGAAACGCCGATATTATCTCAGTGGTGAAATACATTATAGAAAATAAATTAACTGAAGTATACCCCACTATCGAAATTGTCCTAAGAATTATTGCCACCACACCTGTGACAGTTGCGTCTGCTGAAAGAAGTTTTTCAAGGCTTAAAAATATTAAAAGATATTTAAGGAATTCAATGACACAAGATCGGCTTTCAGCCCTTGCTATTCTTTCAATCGAAAATGACGTTGCTCATTCGTTAGATTATTGTGCGTTAATTAAAGATTTTAGTCTTAAGAAGAGCCGCAAACATCAGTTTTAAAATTTATCATTTATATATTCGCTAATTTAATTTTGTGATTCTTTAAATATAAAATATTTTAAAATTAAAATTTTATTAATTTGTATAACTTTAGCATTTCTCCTCAAACATGACATTTACCTGAATCAAACAACTAGACTTACTTTCGCAACACATACTTTAACGAAGGACAAAGGGCCTCGCAAAGACCTGCCGCACATAGCCTCGCAATGGGTAAGGCCGCCGCTGAGTCAGGGTAACAGTTTTCTGCTATTTTAGCCTACAGATTGTTTACGGCAGACATGTCCTGCCCAGTCCCATTTGAGTTGGGCAGCCTTTTGGGCCATATGTTAGCTATATTTGTTCTGAAGCGCTGTATTGTTTAGAATACGATCCGTTCATTTAACAGCAAGCCTACTGCGCTTCATTGCTCGTTGGTAAACCTAAACCTTTAGTTTGGTCTTCTGGATGTTAGTCAAAGAATAAGTCCGTGCACCATACGTTACAGTCTGTAACGTATGGTGCACGGATTTTGTCTTCTGTAACTTACAGTAGACAAAATAACAAAAAAAGATCAGTAGTAAAGTAATCACAAGATTTTAATAGCGATTAGGTACGAAACCGAATAAGACATAGAACAGCGCAGAATTGTTTCAAACTTTCAATCCTTCATACAGGAGTTACTTGGTTGACTTTAAAATAATGCCAAGATTCAAGATGAAGTTGGCTTGAACTCTTGCTTTCACAGACTGCTTTTTGATACCTTGCCTTGGACAGATTAGAACTGTTTCGAACCTTCATGCAGGAGTTTCGTTGTCGACTAACACACAAAGCCAAAATTCAAGTTGATGTTGGTTGGAAGAGCGAGCTAAGCGAGCTCTAAATGAATCTAGTCTCGAATAAATTCAGAAAATATGTAATTTAAGATCAAAATTTCCATATGCTCCAGTTTATTGCAATTTTGCATGTAAGTATAGGTACATTAATTGCGAACCGAAGGATGATAAAAAAAAACGAGATCTAGCTGAAATCATTTTAACTTTCGCGTGCAATCTTTCTAAACTTCGCAAGGGTGCAATGTGGATACTATTTTTATACTTAAAAACATTCATCTGAAGCAAACTATTTATATTGTATTAAGCTATAAAAAAGAAAAGAAAAGCTATCGCTTTCCGCTCGGAAAGCGACTTTGCTTTATAGGTACAATGTAGTGAAGATCGCGATCGCAGATTCGATCGATGTATTCAGTGATTTTTACTTTACTACAAAAATCACTGTACCTACTTATTTAGGTGAACTTTAATATTTGTCCGTCTTTAGTAGGTATAACAATCACCGGCATTGTTTTTTAGGCGGTCGTTAGGAAAATGTGTTGAATAACGTTGTCTTTGTATTACATTCATTCCTTGCATTCTGTTGACAACGCTCAAGACCACAGCGGGGGAGCGGAGAACGCGGGGTCCGGAAGTTCACTCAACGACGCGATAACATCTACGCGTCAAATTAAATAAAATTATGTAAGGCAATCTAATTCAGGCATTTTGCAGTTTGCTCGTGTTAGTTTAACAAACTTAAGAACGTAGCAAACACATTCATTTTTGCATTACATTCCTGCAGCAAAAGTGGGTCTACAATTAGGGGAAAGGTGTACAAGATGATCAGTGGAGGTAGATAAGATGATCCTTTGTAGTTGCAAGAAAACCACTAGCACCATCTGTTTTTTTCGAGTGTCCTACGTTCCCCTCGCGGCCCTCATACCACAGTTAATCGTAAGGGCGGCGTGAGTGACAGAAAAATTGTTGTGTTCAAAAACAAAAAATCGCTGACGTTGATCTAAAGTAAGGTTGACTTTGAATTTATTTATGTCAGATATATTCTAGGTGGTCGAATGTTAAACCCATTGTATTAGGACCTTTGTGAAATGTTATATTTTAATGGCACGGTTACTGGTGGCATTATTGTAAGTTATGTTACCAAACACGAAATAAAAAAGCTAGTGTTGGGGTCAGAGATGATCACCTACATAATGTACAAGTTGATCCGTGTGGATCATCTTATTTTGACAGAATACAGATTCATATTTATAACTATTTAGGTATTACCTATTCATTATTTGTTTAAACTTATATTGTTTTAGAAAATGCCTCGTAATTATATAAGAAAATCAAATCACGGCGACTGGTCGGAAGACTCTAGGTAGGTACGATCAAAAATGGCATGGCGTATAGAACAGCCAGCAAAAAATTTGAGTATGACAATATGTAAACTGATGAATTTACAATCTATAATGCTTTTACATCTCCATTAAGTGAAATATTGGTTGAACTCTTTGATCAAAAATTTATCGAAGGTTGAATTACAAGAATTTTCCCTTAAGGGGATCAACTTGTACACCTTTCCCCTAATGATTTCTGTATAAATTTATGATAATATGAAGAGGATAATAATAATATGTCGTGGGTTTGCCAACAGTACCTATGTAGGAATTAACCATTCGGAGAATTTAATCGTAGATATCTGTGTATAGGTACTAAGGTAGTAAAACAAATATAAAGCATAATAAAACTAGGTATTTTGTAAAATATGTGTATATTCAGCTCAACAACGCTAGCGGCTACATGACGCGAGTCGATAACTATAATATCACAAGTGCTTTACACTAAGTTCGCACTAACTTACTACATGTTCATAAACTTTACACTTACTATGCTATACTTAACCATAAACGACACGTGTACGAGCTCGGAATGTTACGAGACTTTATTTACAGTGATCTAGCAATGTTCATACACTTCAGTGTAATATCAACATTGTTGGTAGGTAATATAAAACTAAGTTTAGACATTGTTGGAAACTTGGATCACACTTGATACGTGATTCCACCTAAAAATCAAGAGTTTTTTTAGGTGGCATTCAGGATGGCAATTTAAATAAAATTAGAGCAGTTGTGTGGTCACTACACCAGTGGGTAGGAGGCCATGGATGCGACGCCGCAGTGGTTGTTCCTGTTGCGCGCCAGCTTTAGGTAACCCTTCGAACCCCACGAGTAGCCCCATGAGTTCTTAACGAGCCAGTAGTCCCCGCCCTTCTCGTCCGTGCCGTAGCCGACCACCAGCACCTGGATATCAACATTAACATTAGTGGTGACAGTCACAAGCATCAAAATGTGTATATGTCACCGGAAAATAACAAGATCCGTAAGTTTATCAATTTACTAGGAAGTTTATAAACTTTCGTAAGATTCTAAACGGGAGATAAATTGTAATATTTTACGTCGTTACTGGCACCCGCCGGCCGCTGCCGCGGTACCGCTCGCTCCGCTCGCTCGGCTCGTGCGTAGGGGGTCACAGTTTTAACCTAACCTAACCTACGCATTTTTTTATCATTCAGGAAGGAATATTTGGTGCACGAAAATGTGGACGTAAAATATTACAATTTATCTCCCGTTTAGAATCTTACGAAAGTTTATAAACTTCCAAGTAAATTGGTATACTTACGGATCTTGTTATTTTCCGGTGACATATACATTGATACATTCCAAATATAAAAGTGGTTTTGTGTGAGAAATAACGATTGTAACTTAGATATTCGATATATTGTTAATTGTCTTCAGAAAATAGAGGAGAGGAGGTTCTTATTTCGAGTGTATTTTTGTTACGCGATTGACGAGAGAATTCTCTTGAAGGAGTCCCATAAAAATTGTATCTATATTGCTTCGGTATTTTATGAGTTATCTTCTGTACTAAGTACATAATAATATTTTTGTTCTAATATATATGTGGATACTGGATAATATGCTATACTTATATAACTTTTAGTAGCAACTGGAAATGTGTGAAATACCATCATATCACCACTAAAAAGGCTTTAATAAATATTATTGCATTAAAACCAACTTCCAACAGAACACTAAAAAGACGAAAAATAAATTTACCTTCAACAGTGTGCGTTCGCGCAGCGGAATGTTGTTAAAAAAGATTTTAATTATTCAGATATTTAGTGTATGACGTCGTATAATTGTGTATGGTAAAAAAAAATGTGAACGCAGCCATTGTGGAGAAATTCACCAAAAACTGATTCCGTTGGGCGAACGTTGTCCTGGCGGAACTTTTTTTAATCCATAGACTTTAGAAGAAAAGAGATGTGTCCAAAAATTTGTGTGTATTTGTGTGTAATTGTGTATGTATGAATAAAATTAGTGCATGCATAAACTTTGGAGAAATTCAAGTTTCCGCTACGCGAACGTTTGGCCATTTGCTACTAGTTTTCATATAAAGCGCTTACATAGAGAGCTGTAGATTTTTACATACATTGTTTTGAATTAGTTTATATTTGTTTAAAAAACAGATTTAGAAAAAATCGTAGGGCTTAAAAGATAAAAATATAAACGTAAAATACGCTTATTAGGTCTTTTTTTTTTTTTGGGTGGTATATCATCCAATGACTTTCCCCGCTCTGGGCGGAGCGGGGGGGCGTGTCCGACTTTTACTGACTAAAACCCACCCATGTTCCTTCTATTGCCCTTTACGTTCCGGGGCCGCGGTATCTCTTTCGAACAACCCGCAACCCCGGCAGGCGGAGGCCCTGGCAAGCCCCTCTGCTTTGCTGACATCTCTTTGAGGCGCGCGTGAAACACGAACGCGCCGTCGACACGGCCTGTCGTCAATAGACGGACGGACGGTGAGCTACCCATTGCTCACCGTCCACAGGCCCGCATCTACGGTGGCCGGGAGTCGTCTCGCGGCGCCCGGCGCCCGGGGCGTCTCCCGCGGCGGCTGGGTTGGCTGGATGTTTTCTCTCTCAAACGCCCGGCCACCTCCTTCGCTAGCATTACTGCTTCGCAGAAGGTGGTGACCACTTCCCATTCCCTCTCGCTCCGGACCATGGCCTGAACCAGGGCTGGACGCGAGAGATCGCCGCCGCCGATCGCCTCCACGAGGGCACGGCGGTGCTCCGCCCAAGCTGGGCAGACCGCCACTGTGTGCTCCACCGTGTCCTCCGGGCGATCGTCACAATGGTGACACCCGGGCGTTTCCTCCCGCCTGATGATGTGCAGGAACCTCCCGAAACTTCCGTGTCCGGTGAGGACCTGCGTCAGGCGGTAGGTGAGGACGCCATGACGCCTCTCCAGCCACTCCTCAAAGAGGGGACTTACCGCCGCTATTGTGGCGTGCCCTGCGCGGGGTTGCGACAGTCGCTCTCTCCATGCCACCATGAGATCGCACCGGAGGTCTGTCCGCTGAGCAGCAATTTGCCGCGGCAGCGGAGTTTCCCCCGGTGTAGTGCCTCCGCGGGCCACTCAAACAGGCGCGCGAGCCACTATCGCCTCCAGATCCCACGGTGGCAATCCGGCAAGGAGGCTCGCTGCCTCGCCGGAGATCGTGCGGCAGCCCCGGATCAGCCTAATGGCTACCACCTTTTGGGGCGCGTTCAGGTAGTGGGCGGCGCGCCGCCCTAAAGAACGTGCCTATACCGGGGCCCCGTAAAGGGCCATGGACCGCACGACTCCAGCATAGAGCCTACGGCAGGAGGCGTTTGGCCCCCTCAGATTGGGCAGGAGCCGCTTGAAAGCAGCCCCCGTCCGCTCGAGTTTGGGAGCCAAACGTCGGAAGTGCTCCACGAAATTCCACTGGCTGTCGAGGACGATTCCCAGGTACTTCATCGTCGACCCGACGCCGATGCGAACCCCTCCTACCGTCAACTGGGATCCCGACGGTGGCGTGTTTCCGCGGCCATGAAATACCATGGCCTCGGATTTGTGCAAGGCCACCTCGAGACCCAGCAGCCGGATCCTCTCTGCGACTATTGCAACCCCGCATGTCATGTTGTCGGTCGCCGCCTGGTGCGACCCCCCCTGAGCCATAACGAGCGTGTCGTCAGCGTAGCAAACTACGCTGACGCCGGCGCCGGCGCCGCTGGGGAGGCTGGGGAATTATATCGAAACAACAATTGTGTTATCACCTATACCAATTCAATACCGGTATTATACTGTAAATTTTGGGATGTTATCTAAATATATTGCACGGCCGCTTTTTTGTAGCCATCCGAACTGGTCGGGTTATGTAGGTGTTCGATGCTTCGTCAGTATTATAATTGTTTTTCTTTAATTACTGAATTTAAAGACATGAAATTTTGCATGTGAATAGTTGAACTTTCTAATATAAATTCCAAAATGCTATGTTTGCAACAACATGAAATTTTTATCAATATAGTACTATGAGTTACTTAATTTTAAAAGTTGCTAAATGTTTACACATTGCTGTTCGTGACTGTACATACCTACAACCGAACTTAAATGATGGTAAGTAATGAATTGAAGTGACAACAACGTGCCACGCTACGATTGACAGAGTATGTATAGACTATAGTATACTATTTGTAGGTTTTAACGTTTTCGCAACGAGTGACGTCACACGTTTCTTTAATGGGCTAATATCTTTGTCACTTTACAAATAAAAAATACGTGTCCCTTATTTTTGAATAATCTAAAAGACGAACAATAGAATGTAATTATTTTGACCCTGGAAACTACCCTATTATGTAGTTTTTTTTTATTTCATATTGATTTGTCGCACCCTCCAGCTCTCAACAACAGATGGTTATATTATCTAACACGAAGTGTAGACGTTGCCTGCTGCATGGCGTTTATGGCAATTTACTGACATTTTCAGGGAGTCATATACGATCTCACAATCGTATTCACGCGCCAACAGAACCATGACGCGCTCTAGCTATGTGTGTGTTTAGCATGGGCTGGCAGTACTACAAGTGCAAGCTATACGTACTCCATGGTCGAGATCGGTGGAGGAGCAGTTCTCGTCGTAGTAGACGCCCTCCGAGTACAATTGGAAGCTCGGCCGCGACGCGTCGATGGCCACGGCGATGGGGCCCACGGTGGCCACCGCCTGCATCAGTTTCTCCTCGTCGCCCTTGGGGATTTTCACGTAGCCGGTGTCGTCGGCGCCCGAGTTCTTGGGGTTGTACCTGCGAGAGTGTGCTTTGTATAGATACGTTAGGGAACTAGACAGGCGGGTATAACAATCATCGTCTTTTAGTAAGCGATTGGGAGAACCAAAACAGATGTACATGTATTGCTGAAAAGTTTGCTCTATCACTTCTACCAGGCATTTTTGTCTAAGCACATTTTTGGCGTTCAATGAAATAATGCTGATTCTAGAATTAAGATAAAATATAAAGTATCTGGTGGATTATGGCTTGGCTGGCACAAGAAAGGAGGGACTACATGCAGCAGCTGGGTGTAAGACCTTGACGGCATTTCGGCCGACGCCAGCTCACCTGCAGGACAAGTTATCGACGGCCTCGTAGGGGTAAGACTTCTCAGTGTCGATGCCGCCGTTGTCCTTGATGTACTTGAAGGAATTAACCATGAGGCCGCCCTGGCAGCCCTGGTTGTCGTACGCGCGCGAACAGTCTACCAGGTTCTGCTCCGACAGGGACACTAGACGGCTAGTCTTGCGGAAGTGCTGGCCCTCAAGCGCGCCCGTCTGTGGAGACAAGGCGTGTGGTAAAGTTATGATGTAATACCTGGTTAATAATAAAATAGCTGTTAGCCGCAACTTTGTATTCGTTAGATTCCCGATTTGCTTAATCGTATAGTTCGGTCCGGGCCCGTAGAGGGGCACAACACAGTCACACACAAACCTTCGCCAGTAGTAACTCCGTCATGACGTAGGTACGAGTACAACGTATAAATAAGGAGCACTAATACTTGTACGTAGGCACATATATTAAAATCAATGATTTAACTTTCCATTTTTCTTTTCATTTTACTTCACTGTTAGTCAGTTCAGTCAGGAGGCTTACCATCAACTGTTATTGCGATTCAATTGATGGCCTAAAATAAACTGTTTTGCTATTTCATACCACAATATCCTTAATATGATCCAGTTTAGGCAACGCCAAATCAAGTCGACAATTGCTTCGAAACTGTTTTCGTTCATTCATTTTTCATACCATGACGTGACCTATCAACCTGAAAAGGATAGCATAAGTGTCAAAGTAACTAATTCAAAAAAAGTTGCTATTTCTTGGCGTGAAATGAGTCGTTTTGTTAATAACTTTATAAAAATTGTGATAATATACGTAATTCAAGGTATTTCAGCCATTATTCGTATTACTTATTAATATAACTTCAAATAATACTAATAAAATTAAGTAAAGAACTCTATTTATCTATTTATTTTAGTTAGTAGAATAGTTGTTGACTGCAATTGAATACAATTAGTGTGCAGGCATTAAATCAATTAATATACTGATTTTTTTACGGATTCTTGTCATAAAAAATAATTATGTAAGATCAACTTTTTGTTCAACTACGTATAACAGAACGTCATTTGTCATCGACAGGTTACTTAGTCTGTGGAGGTGCGTTCCTAACTCGTCTTAATCAATTTATTTTAACAACAACACTAAGCAAACCTTTTATATTTCCTAATTAAATAATTATATAAACTACTATTATTTAATGAGTACTAAATATGGCGTAATGGTATATAATTTGAAGCTAGAAAACGTAATTTGAAAATGTTTTTGTTGTAATTTTTATACAGATTAAGCTTCGAAACGCAACGCATATGGTGCGAGTAAAAGAGACAGACTTATGCAACGTCTGTATAGCGTCATCTCTTTCTCACACCGCGGACCACAGACAAATTTCGATCTTTCATTCAGTCCGTGAAGATTCAAACTCCTGTCAGCTAAAGGCACTTCATGGTACGAATCTGCGCGATTTAGTTTAGGTACTTATACTGGATTACATCGGAAGTGAATGGTTAACTAAAAGTTGATGGTAGGCCTACAGGTCTGGAGACCGAGCCGACCATCCACTCGGGAAATGCAACTAACGCACGCATGTAGGATACGCAAATTCAAGTGACCAAGCATAAAAATTACAAAAAAAAATAGAATCTTTTTTGCACATATTCCTTAGAGTTATTAAGATATTTGAATCCATGTAGTAAGAAAAATAGTGATACTTAATGTGTATTGAACTCGAATATGTCAAATATGTTAGAAGTACTTTATGTAATCAAATTCAATTATTACAAAATTGAAAACCTCATCTAGGGGATTGAAAAATCAATTTTTTTGTTACACTTTTAAAGGATACGGAATACTTCGGCGAAATTAAAAGATATCGCCAATATCGCAATTAGTAAAAATTCTTACTATATTCTTTGACTATCCGCTAAAATCCACGAGGACTCAGAAAAGCTTTTAAATTGAGATGTGGCATTAGGTATACTACTTATTTATTGTAATGTTTATCAATGTACTGTTTGTATTTTACTAAGTCTTAATAAGATTTAAAAATATGAAATATTAAAAACGCAATTTATTTTGAATTTCTTACAATTTTAAAAAACAAAACAACCCCCAAACTTTTAATACAAAGTAGGTTATATAAAACAACTTAATTACTGAGTAAAATTTCGTCATTAATTTTTTTTCATCCGACAGCTAATGAATTTTGATTAAATATTCCAAATTAACAATAATCTCGGCTTCGCAGACGATATTGTTCTAATTACTTAGTAAGGGCTAACGCTCGTCTAACTGAACAGCGCCAGTCTCGAAGTCGGATACGTGATGAATATGGCGAAGAGCAAGTTGATGACCAAACCTAGACGCGAAGCGCACACCGCTTAAACTGTTTACTGCTGCTTGCACCCTCTCGCCAATCGTGCTTGTTAGTGCCGCGCTAATATACGGAAGTGCAACCAGCACCTACCGTGCTATCTTAAGCCTAATCATATGCTTGTTGCTTGAATGTACTCTATGCTAGGTACTGTTTTCTGTGCCCTTCAACCTTTCAAACTTGTTGTGCGTGTAATGTCATTGTGCTTGTGCTTTGGAAGATAATATAAGCTGACTACGACACTTACCTGAAGACTTTCATTCCGTCGCCCCAGCGTATACCCGTAAGGAGGTATCATCGAGGATAAGGTAGGATCCATCCATTTTATTCCTACAGCACCAAACGCGATATAGGAAGTGGGGGTGTGGGGTTTGAATATGTCCATGAGTATTTATTTACCTCGGCCAAATAGTCTCCTTTCAGAGAATATAGGATTAAGAAGTTGCTCAACGCACTGTAACGCCAGGTGGAGCAGTTGATCGATGAAGCTACTAGGTATTATAGAAACCCTCCTGCTCTCGCAGAAGAGAATTCTCATGCATTCTTCCCACCCACACCTATGGAGCGCAGACTTGGTCACTAAGCAAGCGTCAAAAGGCTGCACTTAAACATCGCACATGGGTATTTGATTATTCCTAATCTTCTTACTTACATCATAAAAAAGTAGAAATAAATAAATAGTGCCGTCTTAACTAAACCTGAAAAATATACCAATAAACTCGACTGCTTAAAAACTGAAAAGAAAAAACAAGTTCGATTGTCTTTAACAAAACCCATTATTAGGAAGCTATGAGCCGGTTTAGATTTTTAATTGGTCCCGACTGTTAACCACTATATACTTGGACTTGTATTTTCTTTTCGGTTTTTAGGCAGTTGGGTACTTTGATATTCTTTATTTGAGCTGTAGATAATACTCACGGTAGAGAATGCCCAGCACGAGCTGCACCTGCCCTGGTCCTTGACATCGGTGACGGCACCCTTCTTGCGCCAGTCTACCTGGTCGGGGTAGGTCACGTGCGCCGGCGCAATGAACGTGGACGCGCGCCCGTCGCCTCCTTTGCCGTAATGGGGTTTGCCGTGCCTACGCAAATGTAAAATGAATGCTTAGTATGCATCGTCATTTATGTCATATATCATTTATATACTTAATATTAAAGAGTCTGGGATTATGCTAGGTTTCATCATCATCATTTCAGCCTGGAATCACTCATTGTTGGATATAGACTCTTTTCTTTTGCCACTCTATTCTGTTTTGTGCGACCCTTATCCCTTATCCATCTATTTCTCGCGATTTTGACTATATCGTCGACCCAACTACATATTATCTGGTTTAATTTACGGCAGCATGTTACGTGGCTGCCTATCACATACAATCTATGATATACATAGTTCCGTTCGCATATTATTTCTTGTTGAGTCTAAGAGGATGCAGATTAGCAGTTAATTGAAAACTTGTAATAATCAATCTGATCGTGTGGACCAATAAAACAACCAGTTTTCGTCACCTACAAACTTAGACAACCCTCAACAAACTTCAAATGAAATCAATTAGATTAGACGTAGTTGTTAGAGAAAGTCTCGTATCATCATCATTTTCCTGCCCTTGTCCCATTTTGTTTGGGGTCGGCGCAACACGTTTTCTTCTTCCATTCTCCCCTATCAGACGTCATGGCATCAAAGATTAAAAATAAATATATTTTAGTTTCTTTTTCTAAAATGACGACATGTTATATATTACTAGATTTTGCCCGCGACTTCGTCCGCGTGGATTAATAGTTCCCGTTCCCGGGGGATTTGGGATGAAAACTATCCTATGTCCTTTCTCGGGTCCCAGACTATATCTGTACCAAATTTCATTGAAATCGGTTCAGTGGTTTAGGCGTGAAGAAGAGACAGACAGAGTTACTTTCGCATTTATAATATTAAGTTTGGATGATGTCTACCTACCCAGGGCGGGCCACATCGCGTTTTTGTAGTACATACAATAATATGCCATTCGCTGCAGCTCGACAGGGTCTGTATCTAACTGTACTGTGCGTTTCTACTGTTCTGACGAATATCACCATGATGATCGTAACTGTAACTGGTAATCATTTTTATTCATAACAATATTGCGAGATAGCAGTGTTTTTTAATCTTTTAGTCTTGTTATGAATAAGACCTATAAAAGAAACGACTACCGAACACCGGCGGTTACCGACCACCGGTGGTTACTTTCCAGGGAATGTCAAGGTCTTGAAATACCATGGCCGATCTCTCGAAGCTCCCCTTAGGCGGTTGGATCAAGAGCCTGATTCAAAAGGCAGTAGGTACTCCTCGATACGGCCCGCATTGTGAGAAAGTTCCTGTCTCTGGAGCCCTAACCACCGGTAGCTTGGACCCTGCTCCCGACACCGGCGGATACCTATTTTTATATTTTTTAATGTTTTTCTATATTTTTTTAAAGAAATGTTTAAAAATGTATTTATAACATTGAAAAATGAATACAGAAAAAGATAATTATGAGAGCAAAATTAATGACACGGTATCTTCAATAATGAAATGGTTCAACAACAATAATTTGAAAATTAACCTAGACAAAACTATAATCATGTTCTTCTGTCAACGTTTAACAGCACCAAATATCAACTATCAAGGATCAGTTTAAAAAAAGTAGACTCTACAAAATTCCTAGGTTTAACAATTGATAAAAGTGTTAATTGGAAAGAACACACAGAACTTTTAAATAAAATAATCAATTCCTCGGCTTACGCGCTCAAACTTATACCCATTTATAAGCACTGATGCGCTTCTTACTGCCTACCATGGTATTGTTGGCTCCATATTAAGATTTGGCATTATATTCTGGGAAAACTCTGTCAATAATAGGATATGATTTTTAAGTCCCAAAAAAAGGTGCATGAGGGTTATGTTCGGGCTAAAAATTACTGATAGAAGCTGCAAACCTTATTTTATTGAACATAATGTTTTTTTAAGTTTATCTTCCTGATTTAAATATGAAGTATACATAGCTAATTTTGTCCAAAAAATCCAAAATTATTTAAAAAAATGCCAGAAGTTACGATTCGCAGTCGGCATGATAATAACCGGCTTTAAATAGTTAGTTAGGCCGAGCACGGCACATATAGATGATGATAAAATGCATAAAGTATAGTTTATTTGGCGCCAATCTATATATCTATCTCTATATCTTCTATCTATACTTATAATAAATCTGTAGAGAGGTCAATTCTGTACATGAAAAATATTTCCAAAATAACTATCAGGGGGTGATTAGTGATCGATACTGATGCCAAAAATGCAATCAGTAAAATTTTTGTCTGTCTGTCTGGATGTCTGTATGTTCGTTATAGAAACAAAAACTACTCGACGGATTTTAACGAAACTTGGTACAATTATTCTTCATACTCCTGGACAGGTTATAGTATACTTTTCATCACGCTACGATCAATAGGAGAAGAGCAGTGAAGGAAAATGTTGTGAAAACGGGAGAAGTTACTCCATTTTTTAAGCTTCCGTCGCGTGTGCAACCTAAATGGTTAAAGCTACACAAAAATCATGTATGACGAAACTGTTTTCCTTAAAATTGTATAAAAAATATCCTACGACATCATATGTATATCTTTTATGGTTGACTCACAATAACACGTCGTAACTCCCGATAGCTTAGCAGTTCGGTGCTTTCTGATTATATTTGTCTAATCTTACGTTAATTTATAACACTCTCACTCATCTCTAATTAAAAAAAAACAGTTAATATTATTACGTATTCAATAAAAAAAGAATCATTTAAAATCGGTATAGAAACACCAAAGTTATACATGAAATACGCTAATATAAGCCATCGCGCGTGAATACTGAATCATGCTATAAGGATTATTTTTGTGTAACGGTCGCCGCGCTCGACGCGGCTACCGTAATATTTGGCTGTTGATGCGAATTCTAAGTGTTCGACCTTATTGACAGACAATGCTTATCAGCCCGACTTTTAGTCTTTAAATAATTTATTTTTAGATTTCTTTTGTTGTTATTTTATAAAATAGGTAGTTATTTTGGTAGCGTTTAAATATTCGTTCAAATTACAAATTATTAATATAGTTTACATTTTATTTCTTTTTAGGTGAAGTAGTAGTAGGTACGCATAGATTTTTAGATACCTACCGAGTTTTGGCTAATTTATGTTCAGTTTCTTTTTTATATTATGTTGGTAAAAGCGTAGTTAATTTAACTAATTATAGTTATAGGTATTATTAATTATAGTATTTATAGGTTTTTATTTTTAAGTGAAATAGGTATAGGTAGATAGTATTGGACAGGCGTTTTAGCTTTATTTTCTTTTCTTTTTTTGTTACAAGTTGTACTTACCTACATATTTCTGGGTATAATTCTATTAGAATTATTTAGTTTTAGTACTTACCTACTTTATTTGGTAATTAATAGGTTCTTATAGATAATAGGCATAATTAGATATATATTTTTTTAAAACAAAAATCAAAAAAAATAAAATTTAGTACGCAAGTACCTACTTAAATTATTTTCAGGTTAATTATAAAATAAAATTATTATTTTTTAATTTATTTAGCTGTAGTTTTATTTATTTGTAGCTGTAGTGTATTTAGGATCAGTTTTATTATTTAAGTAGGCACTTGGACTTTTTAAGTGTAAGGTAGCTACAGTTAGGACCTCTAACGTAGGTTATTTTGTTAGGTAACTGAATAGGCATTCAGTTATTTTCATTAATCCTTACTAATATTATAAAAGCGACAGTAAGTTTGTTTGTTTGTTACGGCTTCACGCCTAAATGACCAAACCGATTTTGATGCATTTTGGTACAGAGATAGTTGGGACCCTGGAGACGGATATAGGCAATTTTTTTTAAGTGAGGAAAGGCGGGAATGAGGGAAGAAAAGGGGAGAGAAAGATAATTTTTTTTCGGGTCATCACGCGGGTTAAAGTTAGCGTTAGCCCAAAGTAACTATGCCACGCGGACGAAGTCGCGGGCGGAAGCTAGTACTTACTAATATCCTTATTTCCTTACTAATATTATAAAAGCAAAGGTAAGTTTGTTTGTTACGTCTTCACGTTTAAATGGCTAAACCAATTTTGATGAATTTTGGTACAGAGACAGTTGAGACCCTAGAGACGGACATAGGCTAACTATGTTACCCCAAATTTAACGCGAGCGAAGCCGCGGGCAAAAGCTAGTCATTTATAATAAAATCCCCAAACTTGTTAAATAATTACCAAATAGAGTCTTTAAAATACAATTTTAAAAAATCTTCTAACCAAATGTTACTACAGCCTATAAGAATTCTTAAATGATTGAAAAGCAAATTTATGCAATTACGACATTTCTTGTAAATTTAAGGTACGTATTATATTTATTGTTTTTTTTTTTGTAATTTGTGTGTCTAATTTTAACTTCACTTGGTTTAAGCCAGAAAATAATTTTGTACGCCATTCCAGGATGGCAAAACATGTAGCAACTTTGCAAAATTTTATCACCTATACATATACCTACACTCATGTTTTACAAAATAAATATATCTTTGTGTATCTTATCTTTACAGAGTCTACCATAAAACTTTACGGGATACCCGGTCGTATAATATTGCCTTTTTGAAGATGTCAAACATCATCAACAATCAATCAGGAAAACTAAGCAGTTTTCCTGATTACAATTTATGTTAGTCATAAGTTGTTCATGATGAAGCACAACAGTTTATTTGAGGATAACAGAAACCATCATATCACTTGTTGGTCTTGTTGAACCCGTTCATGGTGTGCACGAACTCGTAGTGCAACATGTCGGCGTACTTGTTGGTGCTCAGCTTGTAAGACACCTGACCCTGCTCGAAGCGCTGGTTGTGCTTGGCGATGCGGTCCTTGTTCTCCACGTAGATTTTCATGCGCAAAAAGTCCTCCACCTCGCTGTCGTACTGCAGGCTGTGCTCCAACTACAACGGAATGGAGCTTCAGGTGCTGGGCATTAACACGTTCAGAAGTTTATATTTATTTGTTCAGCTTTGTAACTAAAACGTAGTTTATCTCGTTAGGTATTTACTAAGTGAGTATACGCCATTATTTTCCTGTAGGTTTTCCTTCCTGTGTGTACACCAAAGGCATCAAATAAGTATTCGATTTTAGTAATATTTTGAAACTGATCGTTCAATTTGGCCAGTTATTGTAATGTTCACATTTTTTTTTATTTCAGGGAAAGTGTGTGATTTAAAAAAAAAACTGAGTTTCATTTCTTCGTTCTAAAAGCCTAAGTTACACCTATTGATTCCATCTACCCATAATTTATCGTCAAAAACACAAATGCAAATGTTTGAATGCAAATAATCAGCAAACTCTCGAGCGACCAAGTGTCCGTGTCCAAACTCACGGATGGCCAAGTTTTCGTGTCGGTTAAATCACTTTCAATTCCTACATGTTCAAATCTTTAACAGTTTAATCAACATAGCCAGACTAAGGCTGCCCAGTGCCCAGTCAACATACCTTGAAGGCTCCCCAGTCCTCGCCGACGAGGTCGATCAAGGACACGGCGCTAGCGGCCGCAACCAGGCACAGCAGCACTGCTATACTCTTCATGGTGACGCGATTGCTGTACAAAATGAACTAATGTTGGGTGCGGCTAGTAACGGGAGTCAAGTTTAGGGTATTTTAGGGTTAACCGGGTCGTCTCGAAGAGGCAGATAAGGGAAACACAGTGAATCACACTGAGGTGATGTAGGCACGAAATCATCAAAAATCTATGTGGTTTGATAATATTTAATTATTAGAAAGAAACTGCCTTCATTGTCATAGTAGTTTATTGGTAAGGGATTCTTAAAAGATGTCTAAGTATTTTACATTAATCAATTATTATAACGAACTAGTTTTAATAAGTAACTTCGTACGGGTTAATTCTATTTTTTGTTTGTATTCGTTTCATGATGTCTCCAGTATTATTATTCCTCTAATGCATGTCATGATAGTTGTCTTCCTTCACAGTTATACTAACATGGGTAAGGCCGTCTAATTATGTACATAGTAACTCTTGAGACATTAATAAATTAGTAACTCACGGTAACGCAGTAACGCTCGCGACTCATCTAAAGCTAGGTCTACAATTTAATAAACTAATTCAGCAATCAACTTAGGTTAATTGTAAAATTCGTTTTTTTGTCAAAAATCGTGTATGTACAATATAATTTCGATGGGTATTTAAAAATAATAAAAAAGACATGTTTAAAAACTATTTAATTTAATTTTTTTTTTAATCATGACATTTTTTTTTGTCCCATTGAGAAATTAAACAAAGTAAACTCTATCAGAACTTTCATTATATAAGAAGTACTCTTTGGAAGTGGAACTAATTATTAACTGAACTTTCTTAACAACATTTGTTGTTGGAACTATGTCTCTGTCGACTTTTTTTGGTTTTACAAATTTTAAAGGATTATGAACAGTTTTTAAAAAATTTATACAATAAAATGTCTCAACCTCTTCATTTGCAACGTTTTCAATAAAACCTACATAGAACTTCCAAGATTTTTTTTCGTAATACTTAACAATCACACTGTCACCTACATTATTTTCAATGTAGTTTGTTTCTTTTTCTCTAAACATTCGTGCCTCTTTTTGTCCTTCAGTTTGAATATTGTTACATTTTTTATTTTCTTCTTCTCTTTGTACTCTATTTGTGATTTCCATAATCCTGTTTTCTACTTCAACTAAATTTTCCGTTTTTTTGGTCTCATTTTCTACTTTTATTTGAACTAAATCCACGGTTTGCTTAGTTTTGTTTTCTTCTTCAATTGTATTATTTTCTGTTGTCATAATCCTGTTTTCTTCTATTTGAACTCTATTTTCGATTTCCATAATACGCGATTCCCTTTCCTGTTCTATTTGGTCCAGTACTTGATTTTTTGTTTCCTCGTTTTCGATTATATTTTGCATTAGTTCCGATTCATTGTCATAAAAATCTCTCGCAAATTCTTCTAAAAGTTGTTCGTCATCGTCAACACAGTACTCTGAAGAATCGTGTAGGGAAAATATTTCATCGTCAGTGTCTGTAGTATCATCATTAGAGGCAGGCTCTATTCTTTTTAATTTTTTTGAATATTTTTTTTTTATCTGCCTTAGACCTTCCTTTGACGTTGATGGAGTTGGATTGTCATAAATATTTTTAGAGTTTTTATTATGTTTACCTGTTGAAATATCATAATTTTTTGAAATTGTTGTTAGTTCTGGTCCAAAAAAATTTGTTAAATCAGTAAAGCCTCGGTTTTCAGGTAAGAATGTAACATCGGATAAGATTGTGACCTTATTTTTATTACTGACATTTTCTTTATTTGTGATTTTCATCTTTTTCTCAATTGGTTTCTTTTCTGAGTTATTGTCTCCTTTTCGTTTATTATTCTTAAGCTCTTGTTTATTATAAAGCACATGAGTTTTGATATTTAAGCAATTGCAGAAACCTTTAAAAGTTTCTGTAGTTGTATTGAAACAAAAACAACTAAGGCATCGGAATTTGATACTGTTCTGTAGTTCTGATGAATCTGTATTGTTGACAATTTGATGCAAAGACATCGTTTGAGGTACCGGTGTCAGGTTTTCCTTTACTGAGTAGGCTTTAATAGCGTCTTGTGATATATAAAAGATTAGTATTGTGGTATCCGATTTCTGCAAAACTTCGTAAGCCGTTTCAGCATTTGGTACGTCAACGCCTCGTGAAACAACATTATCAAGGCGTCGTTTTATTGCACCACCGACTCCATCAGCCGCTCCTTTTCCATGCGACGCCTCGCTAAAGTTCCAGGTGGAGTAAGGGAATCCTTTTTCTTTTGTGAGTTTGGAAAATAAGTAAAAATTTTTTTTCTGTTTGTATTGGCTTGTTGGACCGTCCGAAAAGAAGTGAATCCCTATAACATTTGGAAATTCTGTTCTTACGTAAACTAATACCGGCTCCAAATGTGCCCAAATTGCTTCAGGGCCATGCTCGTTATTGGGCGAAATGGACGCAAATGTCTGAGGCTGCCTTTCTTTGGTGTATAGGACTCCAGTATGTATGGTGATTTGAGGCTTTGATCCCCCCCAGTGCATAGACTGCACTTCTTTTGATAATTTACAGGTATAATTTTCGGAGAAGTCAATATGCACTGCAACTTCATGTACTGTTAAATTGTTTATGCAAGATAAATATTGTGAATATTGATGTTTAATATTATATACGTGTTTCTTTAATGTGTTTAGGTCCATATTATACAAATTTGTTAATTCAACCATTGTGCTATTAATTCCTTTTTTTACAATTTTTTCGGTACTTTTGGTGGTTCCGTCACTTTTATCCACATATTCGTGTTTTTCACGTACAAATTCTTCCCAAGTAACCACCTCATCGCGACTGTGAGCATCCCAATCAAAAATAATATCGTTATTGCAGCATGTGGCACAATCTCCATAGGCACATTCCTTTGAATTAAGATCACACACTACTCTTGTAAGGATTTCGTCGAAATTTTTGGTGTCAATCAGTCCTGAAGCGTATAGCTTGTCGGTTTTAAGTTTGAAATTTTCATGTTTTATGCATCCGCAAGTGTCGCGATCAGAAAGTTTCGGACGTAACACATAGAATGGCTTATGTTTCTTGAATGAAGAGAATTTTGCTTTACCGCCTTCGTTTTTGTATTGTTCAAAGATATCTTTTAATGTTTTGAGTAAATACCTTCTCTGTTTTTTTATTTTCTTTGAAGTTTTTACCTCTTTTTTTCCCGCCGTCGCCCTACTTACATCGTCTCTTTCGTAAAATTGCTGTATTTCTTCCACCATTTTTTTGTATCTTCGAACAGAATATGCTTTATTGCGCCGTGCTCTTCCCTTTAACCCCAGTATAAATGTCAATTTACGCTTTTTCCTATATTTTTTCACTACTTCGTTTTCTGTCATTTTTTTGAAAATGTTACGTTCATCATTGCTGTTTGTGTCTTTATAAGCCTTTTGTATCACATTTGTCAAAATATTGTGCTCTAAAAGAACCCTTTTCACTTTATCTTTTTCTTCATTTGTAATAGTTGGTAAATTTTCTTCAATAAATGAGCAAGTTTTGGATAGAGGTGTTAAATCTTGATTTATTTTTGGTGTTGTGTTTTTTTCTTCTGATTGAAGTAGCAAAAGTTCCTGTAATTGAGTATTTTTTTGGGTTAATCGGATGTTTCGCTTTCGAAGTTTGTCGATTTTGTTGCTTAGTAGTTTTATCCTTCTTTCATATTTAGTTTTTTTGGCGATCCACATTCTGTATATTTTTTTTCTTTCTCTTTTTATTTTCAGGTCAATGGATTTTTCCTGTTGATTATCAAGAGGCCTATCTAAGTTTTCATTGACAGAATTTCCTTTTCTCTTTCTTCTTTCTTGTCTCTTATTTTCTCTCCATTTAAGTCTTTGTTCGATTATTTTCTCTTCTACAAGCTCTTTTTTTATTTTCTCTCTATACTTCCTGTTTCTGACTGCATTATTTTTTAGAACTTCAGAAAACTTTTCAGGATTACTTTGCCGCATACGGTCTCTATATCTCTTTTGTTTTTCGGCGGCCGATAACGGAGCCATCTGAAAAAAATGAAATACCATGCCCATTCACCACCCGCATACAATGTTACGATAGTAATAGACCTTTAAATTAGGTGTTTGAATAGAAATCAGTTAAGTAAACTAATAAAAAGAAAAAAAACTAACTGTTCCTATTTTTTTTTATTGATAAAATTAAAGCTGGCCTAAAAAAAAAGAAAATCGAAAAATGACAAACAGAGTAGAAAAAAAAATTCAATTCAGGTCAAAATTCATCATTTATCATTAAAAAAAAAAACAATTTATATATTAAGCAAAAACTTGGTTCAATTCAAAAAATCTCTCGTGAATAATTCTTCCGTGAATGTAAACTCTGCCTAAAATATGTCCCGAGTGTTACGTAACTCTCCTAGTAACGTTCGGTATCACTCGCGACAGAAAAACGTTGCGAAGCTAACCTAAAAATCTAGTATCTCATAAAGAAACGCAGATTATTACCACAACCCAAGCTTTTTCTTTAGAGTAATAATGTAGCTATCAGCGGAACGGATAAAAATAACGCAAATATGCAATACGAACCTCTAAATTGGTATTTTAACGCCACAAAATAACCTGGACAACTCGTTCAACACACAGAAAAAGCCGTATCACTTGGACTTCTTGGACGATTGAACGAAAATATTTTTTTTTACATTTTGACTTTATGAGCATCAGTGTTGCCACGCTAAAAAATCTTATTCGGCTTTGAATATACGCATATTAAGCCAGTATTTAGTAACTCTTTTAGCGTAACGCTTGCGACATGAAATTCTGGGACACATATTTATGTTCAAATAAAATTTTATAGAAACATAGTTAAATCAACAAAATACGAGCGTTATACAGGAAAATTAATAATAAATTAATTAAAAGCTACTTCTTAGCGGTACAAGACATTTTTTTCGAAATATTTTATACATCATACTTAAGAGATGTATTTCGGACATGCTATTTTTGTATGGGAAGAAAAAATGACAACTTTTAAAAATACAAAAAGAAATAGTAAATTGCATGGTTTGGTACATTTAACTATGATCACTATTAAATCATGATCCATATAATCAGTTGCCACAGTATTATCGACGTCAGCACAGTATTTAATGAGTTATTAACAAATACTTTCATCGGACAAAAAAAAAAACAAATTGTACAATTTTACACGGCCTTACCCACATAATGCAATAGTACCTACCCCAAATTCATTATGATATGATCAGCCATTTTGTCTTGAAAATGCAACAAAGAAACAAATTTAAAAACAAACATACAACAAGCGAACTGAAAGAGTTACTTATATATACAGTACGACACAAAAGAGTTGAAAATAAATGAGGGCGCCACTTTCGTACATGTAGCAACCCAGCTAGTACGGCTCAATCCGTCTTGATACTTAATATTATTTAAAAGCTTATAATATTTCAAGGTAACGAACGCAAGTGTTTATCTTATCCTAGTAATATTATAAATGCGTAAGTTTCTTAGGATGGATGTATGGACGTTTGTTACTCTCACCTACCATCAGGTAAAATTTATGCTCATTATGTTACCTGAGTACAAATAAAATCAGCTATCACATTTATGGTATGATATATTTAAAATAGGGTATGATATATTGAAATAAAAAAACTGGCATGTACAACACATGCAAAACTTATTTATTTAAAAATAGGCTGACATCAGAAATGTTACATTAGACAGCCCACCAAGTCACCCAAACTATCGTTATCGAGATATATTAAAGAAAATGTACTAGTACACTATTCTAATAGATCAAAATCTAAATATTCGACACCTTCAATTCCCTCAGAGTGTGACGTGCTTGCACCTTGGTTTATATCGTCTACTTGCTCCGACATTGATTCGTCACTGGACTCTATATAAGAGTCATCGTCACTGCTGTCTGCACCAACCTGGATAATTAAACTGTCTATGTCATTGTACAATGTTTTTCCACGATTATAATATTCTAACTCGATTTTCTTGACATGTTCGCAGCAGTTCTTCCAATCCTCTACTGTAATGGAATTGAATGCCTCTTCGGTTAGTTTTTTAACATCACTTGCACCCACATTACGCGAAGCAACCTTTCGTTTGGCTAGTGCCCAAATTAATTCTATAGGATTAAGATCACAGTGGTATGGTGGCAGCCTTACCACTGTGTGACCGTGTTGACCTAGAATCACATCAATCTCATATTCTGGCTCAGGTTTGTGTTTCTTAACCAGCTCCAAAAGAGAAGGTTTCCTTAAATCTACATCAAAAGGCACATTATTTTCTAAAAGCCATAATCGTATTTCATTGACTTTACTTGCTGATGTTGGAGCTTTATTCAGAACAACGGAATGATAAGGTGCATTGTCCATCACAATGATTGAGGGTTCTGTGACATTAGGGATAAGTTTTTCCTTCACCCATTTGGTAAAATTATGCTGGTTCATTTCGGAGTGATAATCTTCTTGTTTATTTACACCGCTAAAAATTAAAAGAGCATTAGGTACAAAGCCCTTTACAGTACCAGCATGAACTATAATCCATCTCTTTCCTTTTGATATGTCTGTCGTAAAACCTTGAGTTTCAAGTGACTGCCAGCATTTTTTAAGTTTATAGCTGGAGTGGATGTAGCTTTCATCTAAATAAATTATGTCTTTTTGAAGCTCTTCAGGTAAATTTCTATTATCCATTATTATTTTTAGATACCGTTCTCTCTTATGAGCAATAACAGGTTTTTCAATCAAAGCTTGTCTGTTAGTTTTGCATTTTTTGTATAGAAATCCAATCTTTTTAAGGAGTTTTCGCAAGTGTTCTCGACTTCCGTCATAGTCTATATCTTCCTTTAATTGAGCTAGTAATTTCCCTATGGTTGGTACTTCTTTCTTAACAGTATAAAAAAAATGAACTTTTTGTCTTATAGCACATACGTCAAAGTCATCTAAAACCTTTGAAGGACGACCCTTTCTGTGTTTAGCTGGCGTCGAGAATTTTCCACCACTTGCGGCGCCATGCTGCACAATTCTTCGCACTGTGCTTACAGAAACACCTAGAACCAACAAGATAAAACAAAAAAGTTAAATAAGGCCCTTGGATGAAAGTATTTCTCATAATTTTATCTTCACTACTATCAGAACTGTGTGACTAAGTCTCATAGAAAATATGATTAATACAAAATTAAAAAAGAAAAACAAATAATTTGGTCTCATTAACACAAATTGTTGTATTGTTGTTATAGGGATTAAATACGTAACATTTTTGCTTTACATAATTCAAGATTGTTTAGTCGCACTATAAATACAGTGCCTTTGTTTATCATAGCATAACCTCAAAAACGATAAACAATAACTATTGTAAATAATAGTTAGCTTGAAAAATAAGCTCTCTGAATGTAACAATGACTTGTAATAGCTGTTTGATGAAACTTTTTTAGTTACTTACCAGTAAAATCAGCTGTGCGGTTATAAACATCGTCCAAATCGGTTAGCAGTTTCCCAGCTTGGAATTCTGCCATACATCGCATGAAAACTTTATATATAATTTCACGTGCACCACCACGAATCACCTTAGGCATGATTATTCTTCTTTCGCCTTCACAAATAAGAAAAACTACTCGAAAAACAGAATTATCGCGTAATAACAACTTATGATTGAAGAGTTTGACAGCTCACGTACTCACTTTAAGTGTTGCCAGAAAAAATCAATATGTTAGTTCCAAAATATTTAATTTCTTCTCTTTTATGTTGCTGTATACAATATTAGTATCTCCTCGGAGACTATTTCGCAGGAACACCACGCACTAAGCCCATATTGGCTACATTTACATTATTTAATACATTTATTGGTTTAAAGAAGGTATGAAAATTGTATTTTTCAAGATTGTTAATAAAAGAATTTGCATCCAAGAAATTATAAAATGAAAAAAATATTTCTTAACGCTACCACAAATAATATTTTGGAAAGCACTCTGCGTTTTAAAAAAAAAACCAAAAATATATTGGACCATTTTCACTATTAACGTTTTTTTTTTTACATTTAGGACAAAAGGCGCGCTGTCTGTTTTGTCATACTACAAGCGGTAATAATTAGCAGTGGTCTCTATTTCTGGTTTTGCACTCAGGTTTAAGTCGGTCCAACCACAACCAGAAGATTCCGATCCGTGGTCGTCGTCGTCGACACATGCACGCTACTTCTTTTCAGAGATTTGGTCGTAGAAGACCCATTGAGTCCATACCTGTTTCGTTGAAAATTGCAACGTAGCTGCCTGTCGCCATACCGGGGGGAGAAAGCCCCTAAGATCAGGCAGATCCGTCATTGTCCGCTATTCAAAACAATTCTCGAAAACTTACCTCTACCGAAGACTCTACTCAAAATAGATGCGTACGCCAAGTCCTTAGCTTCCAGCGCAGCGCTTACCTTCGACTGTATTTGTGCACTAAGCGTACTAACCGCACCGCTTTACAATTGTTAATGCACGTTCCCGTCGGATTCGCTGCCTAATGTCGATATTTAACTGCGACCAGGCACGTGCTTCTTTTAAGCACTGCTATCGATAGATGCATAATTTATGTATAAATAAAAAACGGATGTGTGTACTTATGTACACGCGTTAGAAGTTATACTTCTTTGGCGTATAGAAAAAAAATATAACTAAAATGCTGAAGTGATTAACGATAAATATAAAAATTATTCAAAAAAATGTGAGCCGTCACGGGACGCCTGGCAAATGTGAAACATCGACATTATTTAGTAAAAGTAATATGCAGAAAAGAACAGATTGTGATAGGAACTAAATATGTCATTGAAAACATAATTATTCTGTTTCATTGTGGACTTTCCAAAAGGACATCGTTTTCGTTTTCGTGTTCATCATCGTTTATGAATTCGAGGATCGAAGGCACTTTGAATAAAACTCTATTACTGGCCCCATGTGGTAACCCATCCATTCCCAAACCTTGGCAAGGGTTGCTTAACCTGGCCCTCTGTGGTAACCCATCCATTTCCAAACCTCGGCAAGGGTTGCTTAACCTGTCTCCGTGTGGTAACCCATCCATTTCCAATCCTTGGCAAAGGTTGCTTAACCTGGCCCCCTGTGGTTACCCATCCATTTCCAAATCTTGGCAAGGGTTGCTTAACCTGGCCCCCTGTGGTAACCCATCCATTTCCAAACCTCGGCAAGGGTTGCTTAACCTGGCTCCGTGTGTTAACCCATCCATTTCCAAACCTCGGCAAGGGCTGCTTAACCTGTCCCCGTGTGGTAACTCATCCATTTCCAAACCTTGGCAAAGGTTGCTTAACCTGGCCCCCTGTGGTTACCCATCCATTTCCAAACCTCGGCAAGGGTTGCTTAACCTGTCCCCGTGTGGTAACCCATCCATTTCCAAACCTCGGCAAGGGTTGCTTAACCTAGCTCCGTGTGGTAACCCATCCATTTCCAAACCTCGGCAAGGGTTGCTTAACCTGGCTCCGTGTGTTAACCCATCCATTTCCAAACCTCGGCAAGGGTTGCTTAACCTGTCCCCGTGTGGTAACCAATCCATTTTCAAACCTTGGCAAAGGTTGCTTAACCTGGCCCCCTGTGGTTACCCATCCATTCCCAAACCTCAGCAAGGGTTGCTTAACCTGGCTCCGTGTGTTAACCCATCCATTTCCAAACCTCGGCAAGGGTTGCTTAACCTGTCCCCGTGTGGTAACCCATCCATTTCCAAACCTTGGCAAAGGTTGCTTAACCTGGCCCCGTGTGGTAACCCAGATTTAAAAAAAACACCAAAATAATATTCATTTATTCACACTGTTTAATTGTACTGTTACGAAACACGTGTTATAAATATAAAAATACTAGAATATACAACTTGAACATATGTTATCGATTTTCATGCCACCTAGAACTAACTTCACGATGAATCCACCAGTGTGACCAACTATAAATTAGAGATCCTGCCCCACTTAGGCAAAAAAACTGACAAATCCTGCCAAAATCGAAAGCACAAAATGCCAATGTAATTTAATAAAACTCCAAAAATTTAAAATAAATAGACACATTATTTTTTGGAGCTTTATTTAACCACTCTGCACGACAGGATTTTGACATATGACACATCAGCTGAATCGGTGGGGTGACGCGAATTGTCATGAAATTCAAGATTTTTCATCAATTTACAGCATTCAATTTTGCTATTAAAAATAAATCACAGCGGCTGTTTCATACGATAGGTTTGAGGTTTATATTTCCAAAAACCTCATAAGGTCGATAAAACGGCGTCAATCTATTGCAAAATGTGTGTAAAATACATATTACTACACCCTTCCAAAAATTAGATACTTTAAAAACGCTGGAAATAATGTACATACACAAGATAACCATTTGATAATAAAGTCGGAAATCTAAAATAAAAACAGTGACATTCCATCTGGATTCTTATTTTTGCCATTTTACATATAAATTAATAAAAAAACACGATACAAATCTCGACAAAAAATACTACAAAGTGTGTTGCAATATGACATTTCTTAGTGCTGACCGTAAAACTAAGTTTCATCATTACGATTAAAAAGTTGCATTCAACCTAATCGATAATCGTAATAGAGTAAACTTTAAAGAAAAGTTTTGGGACCACTGAGGAAATTACCTATGGAGATGGCATATCATTCTACTATAGATATTTTAGTTGTACAAATATCTGTGATATCGATAATAAATGAAAGACAACAACATTTTGTCACGTGCTTTTTTATTATGCTATATTTATTTTGTTATGCGCCCAGATTTGAGGTACAGACGCCTGCACATCAAGCTACTACAATCTGTCAGATTTCTTTGATAGATTTTCGACTTTATTTCCAAAGTATTAGGTTCAAGGTTCATTGGGAAAAATTGACAGTTTCGGGTAGCTTGACCTGCAGGCGTCTGTACATTTGCTGTCAAACGGTTTCGCGGTAAAAGATTTTGGCTGTTTTCTTGAATGACGATAAATGAAAATGGCGGCCAATTTTGTAGGTCATGCTAATTCTGTAGGTAGCCAGTCAGGCAGCCCAGCCGGCACAACAATACCGTACCGGACCTAGAAAGCCATGCCTCCGCAGTAGAGCCTATTTAGACATACAGGGACTCCGTACACAAGTACACATCGGGGCTCTAAAATATTGACACTTAAAAGTATTGGTTGGATAAAAAAAAATTAGAAAGGTATAGGGAGACCTTTGCGTAGCAGTAAGCGGTTCAGCCTATTAAAAACAGACCGGCCAAATGCGAGTCGGACTCACGCACCAAGGGTTCCGTACAAACTGACGACATAAACGGTCATCTTTTCTCTACGTAGACTTGGAGGGTTGTTTTTTTCACAGCTTCAAGGGACCACAGATTTGATAGTTGGGTTATTTTTTATGAGGTACGGAACCCTAAAAAGTATTTTTAAATAGTGTATCTCTCTTTTTTGGAATTTAAGGACTTCTTTAGGAATTTAAAGGAGGCCTTCTCATAAACTTCTTTAGGAATTTAAAGGTGGCCTACTTTAAATTCCGCCATTTATAACGGTCTTGCGCCACTTTTTTTTTTTTTTTTTTTTTTCGGGTGGGAAATCATCCAATGATTTCCCCCGCTCTGGGTGGAGCGGGGGGGCATGTCAGACTTGTACTGACTAAAACCCACCCATGTTCCTTCTATTGCCCTTTACGTTCCGGGGCCGCGGTATCTCTTTCGAACAACCCGCAACCCCGGCAGGCGGAGGCTCTGGCAAGCCCCTCTGCTTTGCTGACTCTCTATGAGGCGCGCGTGAAACACGAACGCGCCTTCGACACGGCCTGTCGTCAATAGACGGACGGACGGTGAGCCACCCATTGCTCACCGTCCACAGGCCGTCCGTCTACGGTGGCCGGGAAACGTACGTACGGGGCGTCTTGCGCCACTTGGATGGGAAATCATCAAATATCCGCTCCTGTTAAACTTTTAACAAAAAGTCGTTGTCGTCTCGCGGCGCCTGACCCCTGTAGCGTCTCCCGCAGGTGGTAGGTGAGGATGCCGTGGCGCCTCACTTTCCCCGCTCTGGGCGGAGCGGGGGGGAGTGTCAGACCCGCAACCCCGGTAGGGTCCTGCCGGGATTGTGGGTTGTTCGAAAGAGATACCGCGGCCCCGAGTAAAAGAAGGAACATCGATCGGTGGACATTAGTCAGTAAAAGTCTGACACTCCCCCCCGCTTCGCCTAGAGCGGGGAAGTTATCTGATGATTTCCCACCCCAAAAAAAAACCCGGTACACGACATCAAGAAAACTCCAAACTCCTTTTTACCCCAAGGCTTCCACTCCAAGAACACTTTGGCCTACGAGCCATGTTTTGAGAAAGAATGAAAACGCTTTCCAAATAACTAATCAAACCATACTACAAACAATTTTGTCGAACAAATATAATTTATCTTGGCTGATTTTTTTACTGTGCCTACCAAGATCATAATAAGGGCGTTCTATATTCAACCTTATTTATTTCTGTTTGTAATTCACATTCAAATAGTAGGTACAAAACCAAATTATTAATAGAATAGCAAATAAACATTTTAATATAAATTCGAACAGCGAGCGCATTCCTTATTTGAATTTTTATCTGAAAATAAAATTGGCGCGAATTTAGCCATAGATCAGATTCTACTGTTTGTTGTTGAGTCGGTTTTAGTGGCGTAAAAAATATTATTATCAATATTTATAGTATTTTACACGTATTACAAAATTATTCTTATTTTAATCTATCAATTTCTGATATTCCATAATTTAATTATTCGAGTTGATTGATTTACAAGAAAATAATCGATTGAAATAATCGCATTTACACATCACAAAATAAAAAAAAAAGAAATGGACGTCATTTTCGAAAGTGAATTTAGTAGTGGTTATGAATATTACGTGTTAATGGTCCTATTATTGCAAATTACGATAAGATCTGGGCATGTTCATGTTATTTATAATATTGGCTTGACTTTAGTTTAATGCTGCAGGATTTGGGCTCTACAAAGGGTCAAAGCTGGTAGGGCTTGAGTCCCCGATTATAACGCTACCACTCTTATCACAAGGTAATGCATATTTCTCGAGAAATTTACAAAATAAGTTTCTAACCTTAAATCCGATAAAAGGGAAAACGGAACGTGAAAATGGGTGTTGACAACTCAAGCTGTCACAATATTATTGTTTGTGGTGTCAAATATCGTGCAAAATTCGTAAAACGAAACGGAAAAAAAAAGTGACATTTTGTGACTGTGTAACTGTCATTCGTTTCTGTCATTCATTCCGTTTCTCTTAAATTTTTTAAATTTACGTTTAGTTTTTTATTTTCTCTTATATCATCCTAGATAATTATCCTGAGATCATAAGACGCAACAAGAGCGAGCGAAGCGAGCTCAAAACTTGGGGGCACCCCGACTCGGATAGATTTAGGTTAGAAGGAGGTGGCGGGGTCGTAGGGAGCGAGCGAAGCGAGCGAACAGACCCCGCCACCTCCTTCGTGGTTGTTTTTTTTTAAACCACCCAGAAGGTAGGGGACCCGCAGTTGACTACCCCGTCAACAGACTTGGGGGCAGCCCGACTCGGATAGATTTAGGTTAGAAGGAGGTGGCGGGGTCGTAGTGAGCGAGCGAAGCGAGCGAACAGACCCCGCCACCTCCTTCGTGGTTATTTTTTTTTTAACCACCCAGAAGTAGAGGCCTTTTAAGCAATTTTTGAGTGTTTTGAGGTTAGTTAACAAAAGATCGTTTTTCTCGGAAACGGTGAGTTACCTTGTCATGGGAGTGGTACTAGGGGGGAGGGGTCAACCCCCTCCCCCTCCCCTCCCACTACCACCACCCCCCTCCTGCAGCACTATTCTAAAGTTATACCATGATTTCTGCACGTAATAAAAGGACACGTTAATCAGGCCCAACAATGTGGAGCTTATATGTCCGAAAACCATTTTTTTTATGATTTTTAGCGTCGACCTACACTGCTATCAAAATGGCTATGATCGTAATTTACGCACATGGATTTTATAAAGGTTAATTAAGAAACTTGCTCAATAATTAAAGAACTTCTAACGACGTTTACATATGAGATTTTTATTCTACTATCTTAATGAATGCACACCCATATTAATTTTTAACCAGAAAATAAAATATTTACAAAAATAATGAGGAGGTCGTATGACTTAAATGTTCGACCCCTTTCGGGGCCAGTACCGAGCCAGCGGAGGTTTGAATGTCGAGCCCCCGAAGGGGTCCGTACCGAACTATACGGTTAAAATAATTGATCTTAAAGTCTAAAAGTGCACTGAATTAAATTATACATTCGTATTAACATCGAATTCTGCTTGATCACTTTCTTTATACATCGCTTTTGTCATTTTGTCAACAAAAGTGCCAGAGAGTAAAATAAAGGGCTAAACCTGCCAAAAAGGCAGGTTCCTGCCACATATGGTCACACTGGATACCACCTAGAACTAACTTTATACTGTCGCTGTAGTAAAAAATCACTCTCATCAATTTTCTCCATCGCCCCAAAAGAAGTATAACTTCAATAATAATAGAGAATACTACTAATACGTAGGTAATTAATATATTTTTTACTGCCCGGAATAGTATTTTAGCATGATTATGGATATGATTGTGTATACAAAAATACAAATAAAGCTAGTTTATAATAAATTATCGAATGAGCTAAAATGCTTTAAATTAAACTTATTCAAGGGAAAATTGTTCGAATTATTATTAAGCAAATGCTACTATTCTACAATGGAGTAGGTACCTACCTCAATGAAAAATAAAGACAATTTATAAAATAATATATTACTTATAGTAAAAAAAAAATATTTTCTTGTTTTTATTTGTTTTAGTTCTCTCTGATGTTTTAATTATAATTGGATTTAGATACATGTAAATACACTTGGGAGCAAATAAATCGAGCCACTACCTTTTTTCACGTAAAATGGTAAATATTTTTGGTAATATGGAACGTATCAATTCGAACTATATATCGCCTAAAAGTTTAGTTAATAACCTTTACAATGAGGGTAAATTATTGAATAATAACCTTATTGAATGATAAATTATTGGCTCTGCAAGAAAAATGGTAATTTTGATAGAAAATTTAGTAGGGCTAAAACAGTCCATAAAAACAATAAAAAACAAAATTATTGCAAAAAAAATATTCTTAATAACTGGTATTACCCCCCCGGGCCCTGATACATTCTTGTAGCCTATTAGTCATCGATCTGATCAGCGTTACGATGACATATTGTGGTATGTTCTCCCACTCTTCAAGCACAGCGACTTTAAGCTCGGGAATGGATGAAACAGCGGGAACCCTGGCTCGGACTCTCCGTTTTAGCTCGTCCCATAGGTGTTCGATCGGGTTCAAATCGGGACTTCGTGCTGGCCATACCATTTGTTGAATCCCGATCGCAGACAAGTATTCCGTAACGATCTGCGCGGTATGAGGTCTCGCATTGTCATGCATAAACAAGAAATTTTCTCCGACAAAACCAGCATACGGCATTACGTGGTTTTCAAGAATGTCAGTTATGTATCGGTCAGCTGTTAATCCACGTCTACCACTGCCATCGTTGGCGGGGTCGACGAAGACAAGTTCCGTTTTTCCGTCTAGAGAAATTCCTCCCCACACCATACAAGAACCACCACCAAAACTCACCGTTTCTCGAATGCAACATTGGGCAAATCTTTCACCAGGACGTCTATACACTCGGTTTCTCCCGTCATTGCTAAAAAGACAGATTCTTGACTCGTCAGAAAACAAAACTGACCTCCAGTCTTCTAACGTCCAATTAATGTGTTCTCGAGCAAACTCCAAGCGAGATCGGCGATGAGCTACAGTCAATTTTGGGCCAGTTGCTGGTTTGTGTGATGTTAAATTTCGTTCTTTTAGTCTTCGTCTCACTGTCCACCTACTGATTGCGACTCCTCGAACGTCACGTAACGCTTGCTGTAGCTGAACAGCATTAAGTCCACGGTCGCGCAACGAATTGGTTGCAATAAAGCGGTCGTCACGTTCTGTTGTTGCCCGTGGTCGGCCAGTTCCAGGTCGCCGAACAAAAGCACCAGTCTCCAGATACCTGCGGTATACCCGCTGTACCTTTGAACGACTCAAATGAAGTCTGCGTGCCACTTCACGTTGTCCGTGTCCAACCTCAAGTAAAGCTACAACTTGGGCAGCTTCCGTCGGTGTAGTATCCATTTTATCAGGTTATTTTGATTACACAGACACAGATAAAGACAACAATAACAAGTAATATGGGTATGATTAACAAAAACCTCAAATTTAATCTTTTCTTAACAGAGTACAATAAAAATGTCATAAGCAAATTAAATGCGATAATTTTATTCTACCCTTTAAACTTTAATAAAAATGAAATTTTGACAACTAACTACCCTCATTGTAAAGGTTATTAAATACCCTTTTAGGCGATATATGTTTCGAATCGATGCGTTCCTTAATACCAAAAATAATTACCATAATGCGTGAAAAAGGAAGTGGCTCGATTTATTTGCTCCCAAGTGTATTTGTACACCAGAAATGGTAAAATAATATGAGTCTGTAATATCTGAATCATCTTTTGTAAGTTCTATATTCTAACAAATAAACACGTCTTTCTTTCTTTCTTTCGGCAGCCCTAGGGTGCGTTCGAGATTTGATTGGTCAAAGCATTCTCAGATTATCTTTCACGACTCCAAGAGACCACAGATTTGAGTAGGTATATGGTTTTAATTTAAACTCGATATCTTCACGCGTTTCCGAAATAAATGGTATTGACAGACAGACGGATAACAAAATGACCCAATAAGGGATCCGGTTTTTTATTATGAGGTACGGAACCTTAAAAAAACAAACACCAATATGTTACTAAAACTAAGAAAGCAACTGCAACAAACAAAAATAAAAGTCGATCTATGAAAAACGAGCTCTCCGTTCTATTATATGAAAAAAAAACATAAAAAGAAATTATTTAAGTAAAGACAAATACCACAAAAAGGCATTTTGGTCTAGTGGTTAGTGGCCCTGACTGCTAAGCCGGAGGTCGTGGGCTCGATTCCCACCCAGGACAAACTTTGTGTGATAAGCATGATTGTTTGTTCTGTGTCTGGGTGTGATTTATCTATAATATGTATGTATTTATAAATTATATAAGTATGTATATCAGTTGTCTGGTTACCATAACACAAGCTCTGCTTAGCTTGGGATCAGATGACCGTGTGTGAGTTGTCCCAAGATATTTATTTATTTACAACACAAAGGTATCACAAAGAAGGCCTTAAAAAGAACTAAGAACCAGCATGACTTGGATATAGTCTAGGGATTAGGAATGCAAGACAGAACATTGTGCCAACGAAGTGACATTAAAACGGCATCTCAAATTCTGAAACATCTTTAAAGACCAAAAACATTGCTACCGAGCTTGTACAAATTCTTCTCCACCATAATAAACAACAAATCAGTGGAACATTAGAATTATAATAACCGTTATAGCAAACAAGCTTAATTAAAAGGATTCTCCATAGAACAAATTTAACGCATAATAAAACCAGGGTGTTTTGTAAAAATATGTTTATATTCAGCTCAACAACGCTAGAGGCTACATGACGCGAGTCGATAACTATAATATCACAAGTGCTTCACACTAAGTTCGCGCTAACTTACTACATGTTCATAAACTTTACACTTACTACTATGCTATACCGATACGTGTGTTACGAGACTTTATTCACAGTGATCTAGCAATGTTCATACACTACAGTGTAATATCAACATTGCTATTATATAACATTAAGTTTAGACATTGGTGGAAACTTGGATCAAAAATGTGGAATTCGGACCCAAAAATCTAGAGTTGCAAGTGTCGTAAATTAATTTGTTCATTTCTTTTGTTTTTCAGGATGGCAATTTGAATGGAATAGAGCAATTGTGTTGTCACAAGTCACTAGACGAGCGGGTAGGAGGCCATGGAAGCGATGCCGCAGTGGTTGTTCCGGTTGCGCGCCAACTTTAGGTAACCCTTCTCACCCCATGACTGGCTCCACGAGTTCTTCAGGAGCCAGTAGTCCCCACCCTTCTTGTCCTTGCCGTAGCCGACCACCATCACCTGGAGAACATTAACATTAGTGAAATTCACACACCTACGACCGAACTTAGATCATGAAACTTATGAACTAAATTGACAATAACGTGTCATGCTACGATTGACCAAGTTATAAGGGGGTGTTACTATATGTATTGTACTTTTAAGTATGGTAATAAAGGAGGTCAATCATTCATTGTTGCCAAAAATTAATTATAAACTTTATCGTATTTCTTTTTTTTTATGTAAAAATATAGTGAAGTATTTTCATCGTCTGGATGATTTAATAAAATTTATAAACATTTATGCTTTTAAAGTTCATGAGCTCTTTCATATTTGCAGTTCTCATTTTTTATTTTTACTATATTATGAAGCGTCTCACGACTCTCTATTTTCTTGTTGGTTTTTAACGTCACCTATGTAAGAATACTTGGGTTATCACGACGAATCTAACGATATCTTACTTAAATCCGTTCAGCGGTTTGGAAGATATGAGGTAATTTATCATGCAAACATACGTACAAGATACGCGCGTGAAACATTAACCTTCCGTGGTAAAATTGCAGAAATAAAAGTAAAATCTTAAGAAATATATTAACAAATGTTTTGAAGTCGGTTCAATGTATGTATGTGGCTTGTTCAATAACATGCACTTAAGTACCCCAATTTCGTAAATTATTTACTATACAAAGTGACGTTTATTTATTTTATTTCTTCATTACGTTTTATTTCAGTAGTAATTGCAAAAATCTAAGCAATATTGGGATTACGTTTGAATTTCACAGTAACAGGCTAAACAAATCATGGGCAGTCGTACCATGATCTGAATGGTCTAAAGTTAAAACAATAAATGCGAAGATGGATTTATTGTTTTAACTTTAGACCAGATCGATCTTCGCATTATTGTTTCTATAGTGAACGTTTTGGATGTTAGATGGTTTTGAAGTCAATTTAATGAACATAATTATGAAGAAACATTTATATGATTTATACAGATTTATCGTCCACTTTCTGCTGTGATAAACTTATTGTAACAACAGATATTCCTTATTTGTGAAAAATTAAGGTATAGGCAATATAACACGAACAGTGGATCATGTTGTATTGTGTTTATGGCGATTCAACGATATTTTAATAACGAGTTATAATATACGACTGCACAATCCTATCCACTCGCCAACAGAACCATGACGCGCTCTAGCTATGTGTCTGACACGGGTTGGCAGCAATACGAGTACAAGCTATACGTACTCCATGGTCGAGGTTGGTGGAAGAGCAGTTCGCGTCGTAGTAGACGCCCTCCGAGTACAATTGGAAGCTCGGCCGCGACGCGTCGATGGCCACGGCGATGGGGCCCACGGTGGCCACCGCCTGCATCAGCTTCTCCTCGTCGCCCTTGGGGACTTCCACGTAGCCGGTGTCGTCGGCGCCCGAGTTCTTGGAGTTGTACCTGCAAGTGTGCTTTGTATACGTAAGGGAACTACACAGGCGGGTATAACTATTTTCGTCTTTTAGTAAAGAGATTGAGAGAACCAAAACATACACATGTGTTGGTAAAGAGTTTGTTTCCTTCACTTCTGCCAGGCTATAAAACTGGGAAGTGGAGGAAGCGCCTGCGTCGGGGATTGTCTAAGTACATTTTTGACGTTCAATGAAATAATTCTGATTCTGGAATTCTGGCCAGAACGTGGAAATTGGCAAAATCAAGGAGCAGTTCCCACTATATCCAGCGCTGGGTGCGGGAAGTCCTAGATGGCCTTTCTGCTGACCTGCACTTGCCATCGACGGCCTCGTAGGGGTAAGACTTCTCGGTGTCAATGCCGCCGTTGTCCTTAATGTACTTGAAGGAATTGACCATGAGGCCGCCGTGGCAGCCGTTGTTGCCGTGCGTGCCCGAGCAGTCTACCAGGTTCTGCTCTGACAAAGACACTAGGGAGCCGGTCTTGCGGAAGTGCTGACCCTCGAGAGCACCCGTCTGTGGGGACAAGGAGAATGGTTCAGTAACGATGGTATACCTGGTTTATAATAAAGTATGCATGTTCTGCAAATGATTAAGGTGTTTACGGCAAAAGTTGCTAGTCGTTAGGTAATTGTCTATTTTGTATAATTTCAACGTTGTGGTGCCAATTATATCGGTTTGAAATGGCTATCACACACGGACAGATAGGCCGAGAGTTCAAATCTATAATTGTTCCGATTTAACTCCTAAAAATAGAGCCAGTTACAAATTTTGGGACGATGGAATTTATATACAGGGTTGATCGGCATGCCAAATATCCGATCAATGGAACATTCGAAAGAAAAACACTAAGCGAGTATTTGCACAAGCGAGGCATTTTTTAAATGATCTGTAGGTAATACTCACAGCAGAGAATGCCCAGCAGGAGCCGCACTGGCCTTGGTCTTTGACATCGGTGACGGCACCCTTCTTTCGCCAGTCCATCTGGTCGGGGTAGGTCACTTGCGCCGACGAGACGAACGTGGAAGCGCGCCTATAGCGGCCCTTGCCGTACTGGGCGTTACCGTGCCTACGCAAAATAAAATGAATACATGCGACATTTCCTAATAACAGTCAAGAGTCAGGTTTAGTCAGTAACAGCAATATGTACGTGTTTGTTACACATGCAGTCGATGATATACTTTCATTGACATATTACCTATTTATTGTTGAGTCTAAAAGTATACAAATTAGCAGCTATTCCACATTTTAATTAAATCATGCTGATCGTGTGGGCCCATAAAATGACCAGCCTTAGTCACCTGCAAACTTTAGCATACCCTCAACTCAACAATCTTTAAATGAAGTGTGAATCTAGAAGCACTTGTTAGAGTAAGTCTCGTCTATGCTAAGTTCATTATAGAAGACACTACCAATCGGCTCTGCACGTCAAACACCATACATGTGATCGTCTTCCTGGATGTTCGACGTAAGAGTGCATCCATACTTACCAGAAAGAGATAAGGCTATAGACTCGACCTTTGTGAGCTTAACTTACTAACCGCACACTCGATGAAGTAATACATACCTTCACAATTACACGCACACACACATACATTTACACAAACACTCTTACACTCCACACCGTAACACAAGTTACTCACCTCAACTATTTCATTTTTGTACCCATAAATATCACATGTGCCTGTTTTTATCGGTGTTAAAAATAAAATTGACATATTTCATATTTCCCGTATTCACATTTTGTAATTTTTGTTTGTGCTTTTTTTTAATTTTCTTGCGCTAGCAGAACTTGATCGTTATTAACTGTGAGGTAAGATTAATTATTAAGGTTTCCGTTCAGATCAGTTCTATGTTAGTTATTTATAACCTACCACCATGTGTCTAATTATGTCAAAGAACAATGTGCACGTTAAATTAATTAATTTGATTTAGGAGGTGTCATCTGCCCAAGCGCTGATTCTAGCCAGGTACAGTAAAATGACGGCAAAGTTGCAAGTCATCTGTGTAAAGATGGAAACTGAAAGAGAAAACATTAGTAGCCAAGTTAATGAAAATTGAAAAAGGAGAGGAGAAAGAACGCTACCACTAGAGGAACACTCCCAGTGAGGCTACACCAATCAGAAAAGGACTCTCCAAGGCGGAAGAAGATAAATTTATAGTTTTGAGGATACAGGATACCTAGTACAAAATCGAAATCCACTGACTTGATGGCGCTACTGAAGTCAAGTCATACAAGAACAGTGAGGGATTTATCATCAACGGCCCAGCGGATGTTGTCAGTTACGTTTAGAATTACAGAACAGTGCTATGACCCGAATAGAAACCAGATTAAAAATGGGATATTAGAGAATTTCACGCTAAGAAAAATGTAAATAAATAGGCTTGTGAATTTGAATTGTTAGTTTTAGGTAAAGGCATAATGTGAGCCTGCTTCCAAACTGTCGGAAAAGAGCAGGAGTTAGAGAGTGATTGAAGATCAGACCTGGAAATAGTGAATAAAGGGAGCGAGTTATCATTCTTGAGCACAACTTTTCATTGCCGACTGCTGAAGAAGTTATCGCGAGAACAGATTCTTAACTTCATCTTCAGTAAAATTGCTAAGATAAAAGGGAGAGCAGTGTGGCAACAGCAATCTGGAGAATTTCCATACATTAGTAGAACTGCGGTTATCATCTTGACATGACGACTGCAGCGATTACGTAAGGCTTTGTAACAAGAGAGATTCAGCTCTGGAGGTCTACACTAATATCTGTTCTTAGGTTTATCCCTTCGTGCCATAAGCTCCTTAATTTGTTGCATCATAAATGGCGCTGGGCTATGTCTAACTTAGACATGAGGTAGGTGCATGGTATATAAACCAAGAAAGGTTGTCTTAAAGAAATTCACCTAACCATCAATAAATACAATCTATCTCGACGAGAGGAGACCAGTCGAGACTGTCGGCATCGACTTAGTAGTGGAGGAGATATAAAAGCTGAAACTTACGCTTGGGACGGATGCGATACGAAAGATAAATGAGATCATGGTAACAAAAAAGTAGCAGTAAGTTGCCCATGGTATGAACCATTATTGGGGGAAGAAGCAATCATAAGATCTAGAAAAGATGGGAATAATTAGGAAAATAATGAGGTGCAGAGATAGGCGAATTCGTAGATTAAAAGAAGACAAGAGTAAGAGGAGTTTGAGGGAGCGAGTGGCGTTCTTTAGTGATTCTAATTTATGTTAGTCATAAGTGATTCTGTGATGAAGCACACAAGCTTGTTTAAAGATAGCAGCACCCATTCTAAAAAAATATATGCATACTCACTCGCTGGTCTTGTTGAATCCGTTCATGGTCTCCACGAACTCGTGGTGTAACATGTCGGCGTACTTGTTGGTGCTCAGCTTGTAAGACACGTGACCCTGCTCGAAGAGCTTGTTATGCGTGGCGATGCGGTCCTTGTTCTCCACGTAGATTTTCATGCGGAAAGTGTCCTCCACTTCACTGTCGTACTGCAGGCTGTGCTCCAACTACAACGGAATGGAGCTTCAGGTACTGGATATTAAATAATAGGACAGACTCCTCGCCATTGAACAAAACGTTCAGGCTTTTATATTGACTTGTTCAGCTTTACAACCAAACGTAAAGGGTAGATTCTATTTTTTCCTTGTTTCCGTCATTTTGCCCAGTGCTTTTATTGTTAACAAGTCTTTTTTTCAGTTAAAGTTTGTGATATGATTTGTGATGGATAAAAAAACAGATTTATAGCTTAAGAGACATATTTTATTCAATCGGTAGTTGATTGTCAAAAATGACAATCCAAAAAATCAGCAAATTCACGAGTAGCCAACTTTCCTTTGAGTTTCTGCGGTAAGGATCAGTTTCAATTTATTTATTACTAATTCTAAGATGTTTCCATGATTTTACCAGTTAAATCAACAATGCCAGACTAAGGCTGCTCAGTCAATTTACCTTGAAGGCACCCCACTCCTCCACGAAGTCGATCAATGGAACTGCGCTAGCGGCCGCTACCAGGCACAGCAGCACTGCTATACTCTTCATGGTGACGCGATTGCTGTACAAGATGAACTAATGTTGGGTGTGGCCAGTAAATAGATTCAAGTTTAGGGTAAAAAATCGTAACCGGTTAGAGGGTCGTCGGTACAACCACAACCAGAAAATTCCGATCCGTGGCCTTTGCGGGTCCGACGACTACTTCTTTTCAGAGATACGGAAACCAATCATGGCTCATGATTGGTTTCCGTACCCGATTTATTGGAAAATGGTGATATAGCTGGTCATTAAAGTTTTAAACACAATCAAATTAACCGAAGATATTTATGGGGATTATTTATTAAAGTTTGTCAAGCTGAAGCTGAGACTATAGCACCATACTCAGCCTTAATCTTTAATTTGTGTGTAGGCCAAGCAGTCTTCCCAGACCTTAAAAATACAGTAAGGTTATTGCCATACTTTAAAAAGTGGTATTGTATTAAATAGGTACCACTTCAAATTTCAGGACAGTAAAATACACCAATAACTATAGACCCGTATCCGTTTTGCCGGTTTTCAGCAATGTGTTTGAAAAGGTACTGCTTAATCAAATGCTCAAACACTTTTACACCAAGAAAATCTTACATGAGAATCAGTATGATTTTACCAAAGAACGTTGCACGACTGACCACGTTGTACGGTGCACCAGGTGTCCCCTATTATAACACATATTTACTTCATGGGAAGAGGCACAAGATGTCATAGATATAATCTTTTGTGACTTGTTTGTGAAAACTTGTTTTTGAAAAGCATTTGATTGTGTAAATCAGGAAAGAATACTCTTTTAGCTTGAACATTACGGTCTAGGAAAACTTGCGCTCAATTTAGTGAAATCGCATGAAATGATAAACAGAAATGGTGTCAATTCAATGGCTATAAAAGTTAAAACGGGTGTACCACAAGATTCGATATTAGGTCCTTTCATCTTTTAGTATACTTAAAGGTATAAATGATCTGTGCTCTGTGCTGTTTGCTGCCAATACTTCCATAATATTAAAAATAAGCAGACGTGCTTCAAATGACGACGAATATAACGCCCTATCCAAAATTCATTCAACGATTTGAAAAGAAAACGAAGTGTACCTACAAGATTTGTTCTACGTGTACCTACGTGTACGTAATACTGTGTCAGTATTGAATCATGAGGAACTAGAAATCGTCGAAAATACTAAGACTGGGACTGTAGCATCTATTTTTTGTTTCTTGACATTCTAATGTGTACTTGTCTAATTGAATTAAATGCTTTGAATTTGAGCTGCCTGAACAAGGCACCCCGGATCAAGCCGATCATTCTTTGTCCGATTTACACAATAACACTAAAACACTTACCCCTACCGAAGAATAATTATGAACACAAACTAAATTTCAATAAATATAAAGAAGTTACGACACTCACACAACTACTACTGATACTAAAGTTTAGGAAAATTAACAAAAAAAAAAATCAAAAAGGACTCGGCATTTCTGCAGAAGTGTACCTACTAACGCCACCGCTTTCCAATGTATAAGCGCGATCTCCGGATTCTCAGCGTAATGTCGATATTTAAGCGCGACAAGGCACGTGCATCTTTTCAGCATTGTTTTCGATTCATATACAAGGTGGTGCAAAAGTTATTCTTTGAATATTTTTTTTAATAAATGAAAAATTATGTAGTTCTGCATTTGGATTGTGTTTTTTTATTAATTTAGATTATGATATTGCTTTATGGCATTTTCAGCACTCTTACCAGAACTTTCGGCGAACAGTTACCGCATTCCTGACGGATTTTCTCTTTGATGGCTTCAAGAGTCTGAGGTTTGTTGACATAAACTCCTGACTAAGAAACCTCACAAAACAAAGTCGAGAATGGTTAAATTGGGCAATTTTCCCGGTCAATTAAAATCACCAAAACGAGAGATAAGTAGGTAAGGCGACCCGAAAAGGAAACGAAATTCTGAGGGCTGCCTCAGAATTTCGGTTGTGGGTCCTGTAGTATGTGCCGTTGATCCATCCTGTTGGAACCACATTTTCTTCAGTCCCAATTCGTATAGTTTAGGTAGGAGGAGTCGTTAAGCATGGCTTTGTACCGGTCGCCGTTCGCGGTAGTCTTTTGGCCCGAGACGTTTTCGAAAAAATAAGACCAGATGATGCCCCCTGTGTAAATAACACACCAAACAGTAACTTTGAGTGTGTGCCATACGCGGATTTTCGGTGCCTTTGACATTTACCGTCATTTGCAAAAATTATAGCAGCTTCCGATGATTTTTCCATCACCTGGTAGTAACCTAGTACACGAAATTGTGAAATAGGAAGTGTTTTGCAAGTAACAATATTTTAGTAAGATTTAAAATTAATGACTTTTAAACTAAAAACTAAATTACAAAGAAATCAGTAAATAAAGTTTTTGTAGCGGCACTACCTACAATATACGGCACAGCGCCATCTATGTCACAAATGAAGATATTACATTAAAATACTACTACCTACATCGCGCGAGCAAAGTTATTCTTGACTATATCACTATTTATTAAAAAAAATACGACTGTCGGGCAGTAGCATTCTGTTGTTGATACCCTTAAAAGTTCCGTAATCCCAACTCAAATCTCAAATTCAGAAAACCGAAAAGTTCTTGCCCTGGCTCGAGCTCTCGTTGCAAGTCACTCACACCGAACTTCTTCGAAGCAGACATGCGGTGCGACATTGAGAAAATGCTCGAGAAACTGGAATATTGTAGCTGAAAGTTGCGCCTGTTCCCTACAAAAAAGTTTTAATGGAATCGACTGTCGTGGTATAGGTATGAAATGAGGAGGAACGAAACGCATGTGACTAAAAGAGAGATTTAATAAAATGTTATTTGATGAAGAGTATACCAAGGAAACTATGGATGTATTGTGTAAAGAAAGAAATAAGTTGACACAGGGCAATGAAGGAAAAAAACATCTTACAGTGACTCAAGGGCGGATCCAGCTTTTATATCAGGGGGGGGGGGGGGGTCACCATATCGGAGACAGCTTTTCTCCGTAGTCTAGTTTGGATAAATCTAGCTATACCTACTTAATATTATAACGGAACGTGAAAGTGTGTTTGTAAATTTTTCACGTTGAAATCGCTAAATGGATAAGATTTCATGGGGTCGAAATTGCATTGGTCCTCTACTGCAGCGAAGTTACCTGGTCGCGGGCGGAGTCACAGGAAAAATCTAGTAAATAATACTATTTGTAAACAAATTATATCATTTTATTGGTGCAGACTGAAGAACAATAAAAACTTATATGATAAAATGTATTCTACGTTTGTATCGTCTCGCAAAACGCCTTATAACTCCCTCGTCATCTATATTTATTGACTTGTGCACGTGCAAAAGAGATAAGCCCGTCAGGCGGTCTTCTGCTATGGACGCCCTAAGTCAAGTTTTGTCCCTTCTTAGTGTGGAAAAAAGACCTTTCCGCCGTTGCACATAAAAATCGCACCTCTCCGTAAAATAAGTTTCAACCATGTCCCGCCAGCAACGAATACATTAAACCCAATTAATATTGGTATCAATTGAAAGTATGTTTAACGACCTTGAAATTTACAGTAGTTAGAATTCCTAAACCCAACAGATCTCATTAGCACGTAACGTTATAAAAAATGTTGTCAAAATACTTATTACAACGGCCACTAATTGCACCTCCCTACAAGGGTATAAAACAGGCGACCCGGGTTAAATGTGGGCCTCCGGTTAAGCAGTCAAACAACTCAACCGAGAGTTGAACTACGAGTGGCCCTATCAAAAAATAAATAATAAATGTGGGCCATTCGTTATTCAACCTTTGAAGTGAACAGCAAGAAAAATACCTAGAAGATGAATACCACTGCTGATGAAGTTGCTCAAGTCATTGCACTACTGCAATCAGGGATGCGGCCATGCGATGTTGGCTTAACTGAACTTAAGTCGTTTTTCTGTTAGACGAGTGTTCCAACACTTCCAAGAGACTGGTGGCTATATCCAAAGACGTAGATCTGGAAGACAACTGTGCACATCGGAAAGAGACGATCGCTTCTTTGTTTCGACGCCTTTACGTTATCGGTTCTCCAATACTGTTGAGCTGCAACAACAACTGCGATCAGTTCGCAGAACTTCTGCAAGCGTCTCTACGATTAGAAGAAGAATGAGAGAAGAAAATCGTAGCCAAAATTGAATGCACAGCATAGAAGAGACCGGTTGCAATTTGCCCGTGACCATGTGGATTGGACAATACACCATATCGACTTACGAGGGCTGTGCTCTTCTCGGATGAGACGAGGGTGTGTCTTTTCTGCAACGACAGGCGTCGAAGAGTATACAGAAGGCAAGGAGAACGATTCGCACAAGCCTGTATTCAAGAGACAGTGGAATATGGGGGTGGCTCGTGCATGTTCTGGGGCGGCATCTCAATCGACGGCAAAACGAACCTTGTGAGTGTTTCTCGGACTAGAAGTGCTCGCGGGCGCTTAGCTCCTCGGTACATAACAGAGATCTTAGAGGAGCAGGTTGTCCCTTATGCGGGTTTTTTTGGCAATGAGTTCACCTTAATGCACGATAACGTCCGTTGTCACACTGCTTTTATTGTAAGAACCTGCAAGAAGTAGGGATCCCTATTATGCGCTGGCCGGCGCGAAGTCCAGATCTAAACCCTATTGAGCGCCTTTGGAATGAACTGAAACGGCGAGTACGGGGACGTAATCCTGCCCCTACCACTCTCCAAGACCTCCAAGATGCTGATACTGATTAAATAAAATTTAGCTCTTTAATCATTTGCATTAGCTTGCTTTTTTATTCCCTGGTAAATAAAATACCAAATCTATTGATTTATTCTTAAAGTCATATGTCTACCATTGATTAATAGGGACTTAGAAGAGAATTCTAAAAGAGGTGCGATTTTTGTGACGCCGAGGGTATATTATAACCAATAACAGCACAGAATTGTATTATTATGATTATGTGCGTCTTTCGCGTTTAATCTGTTTACGTTTATAAATAAAATTAGATAAAATTGCAGTGCCCAACTATGACCCAGCCTGTCGCCCAGGGGGGGGGGGTCATGACCCCCATGACGCCCCCCTGGATCCGCTCTTGCAGTGACTCCAAGTAACATGGGATACCAACATGTAGATGATGATTAAATCTATACACTGTTGCAGTTTGCAGGCTTTTAAAAATATCCCTGGTTCCCATGGCAAGAGGAATACTATGTATTTGTCTTCTAGGATGGCCTATGAAATAGCAGTGTTATGTAGATCACTATATCCAGTCTCGCTGCATATAGCCCTAGATTAAAAGTTACTATATCCTGTAACTTGGGGTAGTATTTAACTCTTTGGACTAGCCGCCCAATACATTTGTTCTTTTTTTAATAAGCTTTATTCCAGACTATAAATACAAAATATGTAAATAAATTAAAAAAGTCCATTTAAAAGAAAAAAAAAGTTTACATATTTTTCATTCAATTCACAACAACCGCATTTCTGTATAACTTTCCTTATTCCTACTACATTCTTAGTAAGCATTTTACTGAACTTATTGTTCTAATACTTAACTTTTTTCCCTATTTTTTTATCGTATTTCTGTAATAAACGCAACGTTTTGTTGCTATCAAAAGTGTTGCAAAAAATAATAATTTGGGCATGGGCAGCGTTCTCGGCAACACCGGAGACACAACTGTCAAAAAGAAAACGGATCGTTGCACTCTCGGAAACGCTAAAATACCTATAATACTAAGTTTTCTATGGATTTAGAATAATTACGCGTCTTGTACTTATTAATTTTAACTATGTTTTGGAGCGGAAACTATATCGTAGTTAGGGAGTTAAATTTTCTTCTCAAAGAAGAGGTGCGTATTTTGTTGAAAAATTGATGGTTATGAGTAGTTGAACCGATGAATTTTCATATTATTTCGTTTTGTTGACGCCTTTTGTGATGAGAAACAACAATCTAGGCGGACGATGATGTCATGTGCACGCGTTGAGAGGCGTATCGATGTTGTCAAGTGTGGATGTTGTGGATGTGTGCAGTGAGCTTATTGTTTCAGAATGTAACGTTGTCGCAAGTGCTGGAGGCGGACGACATCCTGCAGGAATGCAAGGCGGACAACAAAGCACTCACACAGTTGTGAGTATCCGCACTAACTAGTTTTTATGGTAGTTGCCCCAGTCTGTTGTTATCTAAAGTTCAGTGACTGACTAGTGAAGACCAAACAATACATTACAGGGCTTAAATATTAATGCCTCTTGTGCCTTGAGTGTGTGCAGGTGCACTAATTATTTATGACTACTCTGTGTAGAGTGTTTATTACTTTGTTATCTAAACATCAAATGTATTCAACAGTAAGATTTATCTCCAGAATTTTGACTAGTCACAATAATGATCTGAATGACAAGGGTTCTGTATCATTCAATAGATGGTCTCTTCTAAGAATAGATATTAACATTAGATACTTCCTAAAATGATAATATGCATGTAGCAGAGAGGTCAAAACATAACACATGAAAATGATACAAAAGCAATATTTTTTCTTTTTTCAAACACATGATTCTACATTCTATAACAAAACATTTGGTACGACTTTCCATTGACGTCCGTCGAATTAAGGGTGGGGAGGGGGGTGGGGGGAGGGGGGGTGGTGGCTACTACCCCCCCTTAAAGGGAAAAGTTGCGGAGCCCCCCCCTTTTCGAGATTTTTTAATTTTTAAGTCTGAGGAAATTTTTCCCATTTTATGAATTAAAATTAATAGTAAGTGTAAAAAACCATGGGGGACCCCTTAGGGGGAAGTGGGTTCTCCCCCTACAGAAGGGGGAATCCCCCTTCATAAAAAAAAATGGCACTGATTTAAAGAGGCAGTTGTAAATAGCGGTTTTAGTAAGTTAAAAATAATAAATGGCACGTTTCATAACTACCTACCAGCCAAGCCAAACCCTAAAATATTTTATGCATGGTCGAGGGTGGGCTTGGTCGACGGAGCCCCGCTGCGCGGGGCTCCTACTTCTGGGTGGTTTATAAAAAAATAACCACGAAGGGGATGGCGGGGTCTATTCGCTCGCTTCGCTCGCTCACACGACCCCGCCATCCCCTTCTAACCTAACCTATCCGAGTCGGGGTGCCCTAAAGTCCAGATTGCAATCAGTTTCTCCTATAAGCTGCAGCTGCGGCTTGTTGGACTGACGATGACAGTGACAATACAAATAGCGTCAGTTTTACGTTTCGTTCCACAAGCCGACAAAAAACGGTAAACACTTAACATTTTTTTTTTTTTTATTTCGTACTGAAAAAAATGCTGTAATTTATATATAAACTGTTAAATATATGTGTGCATGAAAACTATTTAAACTAGTACAAAATATTATTATTTACGTAAATTTATATAAAATAAAATGTTACCAAACGTAAGACAACTTAACCGTTGGTGAAACGAAACGTTCAATAGCGAGAATTCTATATAATCTGTGGTAGGAATTGATATAAATACTGCAAAAATATTTATTTTCAACATTTTTTTTCTCAAAAAGTACGCGTCTCCGCATGTTGAGACTTTACGTGTGTTCTTATAATAATTTAACCTTTCTGTAAAAAAAATATCAACCCCAAACTCGATGGACGTCAATGGAAAGCTTAGCCTCACTAAGTGTAAAATCACAGTTGTTAGCATCAATTCTCAATTGATCTGTTGACAATGGCGATTTTGTACAAAGATTTGCATGTGATGCTTACAATTGTCAATTATCAGTGTGGCCACTAAATAAATAATATTAGAAGTCTTGGTGGCTTGAAATTAAATAGAATCGACTTGCAATATACTGATCAGTGATTAAGCATTGTCTTTGGGTTGAGTACCTCAAAGGAAAAATTGAAATCCTTATAGATTCACTTTGTTGTCCTTCTGTCAAGACCTATCTTTTATTATATATATATATATATATTAAACTTGGGAATGCGTGAAGGTATCAAGTTGAAATTAATACCAAATATTGATACCTGCGCCACCTTAAAGCTATGAAATATCAACTCTCTAAGTCTACACAATCTAAAGATTTGGTTGTTTATGTTGCAGTTTCTTTCGCAAAGGGAATCAAAATCTATAGGGTACTTCCCTTTGATTTAGAATCGTGAAATTTAACAAGAATCAATATCATAGATAGGGTACCAGTAAAGGGCAGAATCCGAAAACCGTAAATTTGTAGATGAATCAGAAAAATGTGTCAAACCAATCTAATAATAGAAAAATAAAAGGTTAACTTATTATTAACTATTATTATTTACTATTAACTTAACTAATAAAAAAATAAAAGGTTAACTTAGTTGGTAAACCAAAAGTTAAGTTTGTCCTTTAATTAATAAAGTTTATCTTTTTGTTCAAGCAATGTTTGGTACTTTCATTAGTAAGCTACAAGTTTGTTTAGAAATCTCGCCTCAGTGCGCGCGGGAGACTTGCACTGGGCCAGTTTCTGTATTAGGTTTCTTATCTTATTGACTAGTCCCCCAAGTCTTTCTTCCATTCTTCTCCGTCAGTAATCATATTGGTAGTAACCACTGTACTATCTTGTTAGCTTACCAAGTAATAATAATAAAGTATCATGGCACATATATATCACTTACGAGACGCGAGACAAAGCGGACGTGTTTTTCTGTACTTGCTTAAATGAAATATCTATAAACAATTACGACAATTATATCAATAATTATTTGCGGCGTCAGTTAATAACAAAGTAAAGTGTGTCACCTGTGACCAGTGCGATAGCAACGGTGCAAAATGAAATGAATATATTATATATTAATAACTTGTTTCCAATTGACAATAAATAAAGTTTTGCGTTTAGTATGTCTAACCCAGGATCGAACCCAGGGTCGAGCCCATTTGGGGCCCGTAGCCAATTACTACGACGAAGTCCTCCGCCATCGCCTACCGAACAATTGCCCCCGAGAGCATCAAATCCACCACCACCTGCACCAGCACCTGTACCAGCACCTGAGGAAAATGTTTTGCCGAGTGAAATTATCAGCACGCCAGAGATCCAGAAATGGCTATTATCTATTGATGGCATTCTGACCGAAGTCTGCACTGTTGTTGGTGAAGGAAAAATGAACTCGGACCAGAAGCAACGTGTCGTAAATCTTTGCCGGAAAGTCCAAAGTGGAACTTCTCAGATGGCTGTCCTTTACCAATCATTGAAACAGAAAATGATCCAGTCCCACAGTACCGTTCAGCACTTACAGCTTCAGAAGAACATGGTGAACTCTCTGGACCAGGTCAAAGAGGTTATAGAGTCGAGGCTAAATACGTCCAACGATAATTCCTATGCTAGCATGGTGAAGAAAGGCTCCGACAATTTCATCCGTCCTGCAAACTTGAGTTCAATTGCCATCTATCCCAGCGATAAAACTAAAACTAGTGACGACACCAAGTCACTTGTTCAGAAGTTAATATCTCCCGAGCAACTCAAGCTCCAGGTACGTGGCCTGAAAAAAGTGAAAAATGGGGGCGTACTAATTAGCACAGAAAATAAAAACGATATAGTTAAATTGAAGAATTCGGAGAAGATATTCACTTCGGGCCTTACAATAGAAGAACCTTCTAAACGACGCCCTAGGGTTACTGTCATTGGTGTTCCCGTAGCCCTTACTGAGAAGGAGGTATTTGACTGTATTTACGAGCAAAACTTATCTGATAAATTGCCGAATACAACGCGTGAATCCTTCCTTGAGACCGTTAAACTGAGCCATAAATCGGGTAAGAAAGGCCTTCCTACCTGTAACTACATTCTGGAAGTACCCGCTGGCATAAGAAAAATGCTGGTAAACCAAAGCAGAATTTTTATAAATTGGACCTCATGCCCGGTGAGAGACTTTACGATTGTCACCAGGTGCTACAATTGCCAGCAGTTTGGGCACGCAGCTAAGTTTTGCCGTGAAACGAGTCCTACTTGCAACCACTGTGCAGAGACGGGACACTCCGTGAAGGAATGCAGCAGCAAATCTTCTCCCCCCCAGTGTGCGACGTGCAAAAGGTTCAAGAGGAAATGTGACCATCCTACCGGTGATGTAAGTTGCCCAGCACGTAAACATGCAGAGACTAACTACATCAACTCAATAGACTATGAGGGCGCCTAAGAGCGCCACAGTATATTATATTTAGTAAGCACACAAACAGGTAGATTTTCCCTTATTTGTATTTCTTCTTAGTTTGTAATTATCATGAGCGATCAGCTAATAAGTGATCTAGATAGTTTTACTGTGTCTAAATCCAAAATCTGTAATGTTGAGGACTGTAAATACCTTCTTCGTTCGGGCGACAAATCGCTTACCTTGCTTACACAAAATATTCGAAGCATAAACCGCAATATGGACGGTTTTGAAGTGTTTTTACAAAGTCTTGACATAAGCTGTGATATTATTGTACTAACAGAATGTTGGTTGTCAAAACAGACAGTCAACTTACCATCTCTGAACGGTTTTTATTCTTATAAAACAGACCGAAACACCAACCAAAACGACGGAGTTGTAGTATTTATTAAAAATAATTTACGAACTATCAAAGAAGAACCACTATCCCAAGACAGTAATTGCTTATTCATTAAAATTATTCCCGATACAGTTGTCATGGCTATTTATAGGCCTCCCTCTTATAATATCGACAGATTTTTAGAATCACTCGATACGAACTTAAAAGCCATAAGTACTTTTAAAAATATAATACTTGTAGGAGATATCAACATAAACATTTCCTCCGAGAAACCCGATACCCATACACACAATTATCTAAATATTTGTGCATTTCATGGACTTTTACCGGCTCACTATTACCCCACACATCAAAGCGGTTCTTGCTTAGACCATATCATTCTTAAATCAAAAAATCCATCCAATACATTGGTTACTAACTCTGCGCTTACAGATCATCAAGCTGTTTTACTAACAATGCAAATAAGTTCACCTAGAAAAAACTGCGAGCGCAGCTACACTAAAGTCAATATGGCAAATCTTGAAAGTGACATACGCGGCATTAATTTTAACCCAATTTATGATTCTGTTGATGTAAATATCTCTTTACAATATTTCATAAATTCTATACAATACGCAATAAGGAAAAACACTTTCACTAAGATAATCCCTAGGAAATATAGTTGTATTAAACCGTGGATCACACCCGGTCTCGTTCGTTGTATAAGACACAGAGACAAACTTCACCTAAAATCAAAACTTGCACCTGATGACGTAATACTTTCTGTTACCTATAAAAGATATCGTAACTTCTGTAATAATCTTTTGAAAAAACTAAAAAACCAGTTCGATAAAAATGAACTAGAGAAGGCGGGGAAAAATAGTAAACTTGTGTGGAAATTTATAAAAACCAATACATTGAGGTCTAAAAATTCTGAACCGCCGCTAGATTTACTATCAACAGAAATAAACCCATCCGAAGCAACAAATAAGGTAAACCACTATTTCGTCAACGTTGGTAAAAACTTGGCAGAAAAATTCATAAATATTAGCCTTGCTCCTACTCCAAACCCCACTAAGACATCTTCAACGTTAAAATCTTTTGTTTTATTAGATACGGACGTCAACGAAGTAGTTAGAATAATAAACGGCTTAAAGGATGTCTGCGCAACTGGGTGGGATGATATACCCAATAACGTACTAAAAAGATTTAAACACCTACTGGCCCCTCCGCTTACCCACATCTTTCAGCTATGTTTATCAAATGGGATATTTCCAAAATTACTGAAAAAGTCTGTGGTCACTCCTATTTTCAAGTCTGGAGATAAAATGAGTGTGAATAACTACAGACCAATTTCAGTACTGACAGGCCTATCAAAAATTTTAGAAAAAATCATAAACAGTAGACTGATAAAATATCTGGAAGATAACAAACTTCTTTCAGATAATCAATTTGGATTTAGGCCTAAAAAATCAACTAGCCAAGCAGTAAACAAGTTGATTAATTACATTTCTACAAATCTGGATAGTGGAATGCATACAGTTGGTATCTTTTTAGATCTTGCCAAGGCTTTTGACACTATTTCTTGCACTACTCTTTTGCAGAAGCTTGAAACACTTGGGATAAGAGGAGCGCAGCTTCTTCTATTATCTGATTATCTTAGCGATCGACAGCAATGTGTAAAAATTGGTCCAAACACAAGTTCTGATCTTTCAAATACTTGTTTTGGAATTCCACAAGGCAGTATATTAGGTCCTACATTATTTTTAATCTATATCAATGACCTTTGCAGCCTGCCACTCAACAATGGTGTTGTAATGTCTTATGCAGATGATACTGCTCTGTTGTTTGCAGCTAAATCAAGAGCTGAGGCCTATGAACATGCTCAGAATGGTTTCAACAGTGTATACAATTGGCTCCAGGACAATTTTCTAACACTGAATGCTGACAAAACAAAATACATTTCATTTGCAATGAGAAATACTAACACACCGCTTACTAACCTAATTATTTACGCGCATACCTGTAGCACTTACGCTGACACTGCATGTTCTTGCCCTACTTTAGAAAAAGCTGACCATTTGAAGTATCTTGGTGTCACAATTGACTCCAATCTAAATTTCCGTAAACATATCGAGTTACTATGTACTAGAGTGCGCAAACTAATATATGTTTTTAAGTATTTACGTAATGTAGCCGACTATAAATTAATAAAACAGGTTTATTTGGCGTTGTGCCAGTCTATTCTAACTTATTGCATAACGTCATGGGGTGGCGCGGGAAATTCGATTCTTCTCCCTCTAGAACGTGCTCAAAGAGCAATTCTAAAGGTTGCCACCTTTCGTCCGTTTAGATTTCCTACACGGCTCCTCTACAAAGCATGTAATGTGCTCACAGTACGGCAATTATTTATTCTTCACATTATATTACAGCAGCACTCTATCCTTCCCTATGACCCTGTTCCTTCCGATAGGAGAAGGAAGGACCTAGTTTGCACAATGCCTCAAACTAGGCATGCTTTTGCTAGTCGATTTTATATGTTTTTAGGACCTTTTCTGTATAATAGGCTCAACAAGAAACTAAACTTCTATAGTCTAAGTTATAGGAAATGTAATTTTGTATTATCAGATTATTTAACAATACTTGATTACACGGACACAGAAAAACTTCTAGAAGTCCTAGTTTGATATGTTATCCCCTGGTATCTAATTGCACGTATTTACTTAAGTTAGTTTTAATGTTTTTGTACTAATTGGATTTTTGTTATAGTTGTTAATAGATTTACTTTAATTTCAAAACTTTTACTGTTACTAATTATATGATGCAATGTAAGTGATGGCCTGAAACACAGGTTTAAATAAACCTAGATCAGGCAGGTCGCTACCTAACATTTGAATTCGACATTTTCGTTACTTGCACCTGTTAATATATTTAAGTCATAGTTTATTTATAAGCGCTAATTAAAATTGTTTAAGAAATTACACTACAGCACCTAAATGTACTTTTGTAATATCTACTTTTTTAAATAAATTATTCTTATTCTTATTCTTATATACACTATCAAATAAAATTGTACTAAATTCCAGCCTGACAAAGCCAGAGGTGCTGGCAGAGCTGATAACTCTGATAACAGAGGAGCCTCCCAAGAACCTGGAGCTGGCGTCGCAGTACCGGCACGCCAACATCGCGTGCGAGGTCCTAACCAGCCACCTGTCCATGCTCAGCGACCGGCTATCGCTCGACGCCACGCAGATGAACCGCCTGTGCGACTTCATCAACAGGGATCCTCCGCTAAACCCACTGCTGGCCTCGTACTTTAGTAAAACGGTTGAAATGTTACTGGAGAGAAGTCCCAAACAGGTAATTGTATGTTTTTGTATTATAGTACACCATTCATCGGTTATGTAATAGGCGTCTATTAATAGAGATCAATTTTGTCAGTGCTGCCATAATTGTACAAAAGACATCAATTGTGATAATCGGAAGACGTCATCTTCATTCATTGAAGGTCCTATATTGTTGTACCTACGCCACGTGCGGGGTATCACACCCTCTTTTTGTCTCGATTTATAACTAGGATATAATTGTTATGCAGGTTTCACGAAAAAAAAGTATGTCGTTGCTTAAGTTTTATCTCAGTCTTGTCATATGAACAAATAGCACGCTAAATCTAAGGTAAAACAAAAAATATAGGAAACGCTTTTAGTATTGGCCCTCTACCAATAAGTTAATTCCCAAATTAACAGTCACCACTGAAAGAAGAGAGAGGATCTTCCGAGCTGATGTTCCTGTTGTGTCTTCGGGTTACTGCCTGACGGTCGGTAGTCGGGTTTCCGTGTATAATGTTGATCACGCTATAAACTTTCATTTCGCGGTATTGGATATATAGCTTTAGTTCGCACTAGTCAGTACAGATGTCGCCACCTCCCGTGTTCCGCAGGACTGCTACTTGTACCACATAGTGTGCCTGCGCGTGCTGGACTTCTTCAAGTCCCGGCGTGACTTCCTGCCCAACCTGCTCCGTCACATGTCCACGTCGGCCATCGCAGACACGTTCAAGTACTTCATCCGCCTCGACGACCTGTTCAAGAAGACTGTCATGGAGGTAGGTCAGGTGATTCTATTTTATACGTAATTAGTCATATTTATGTAGCCTAGAAGCTTGTAGTTGAACCGACTCACTAATCTCATGCCAAATGTTGTGATACATCACTTGGGAATGTGATTTTTAAAACAGGAGGTAAGTGTATTTGGTGTAATATAAAGTTGATATGCATTTGTATTGCACAATTCAATTTAGATCGACAACAACATGCCTACAGAATAAATAATATGTCGTGACCACCTGATGGATACGTTCCAATATAATCATAGGTGCACATGTACATACTACTCTGTCAAGAAAGTACCGGGAAAAGATCAATAATACACAAAATGTCTGTTATTCATCCAAATTTATTTTATCACCTTCAAAGTATGCTCCTTTAGAAACGATACACTTGCGCCAACGAATAATCCATTCATCAAAACATTTTTTAAAAGCTGCTTCCGGAATTGAGTTCAGTTCTCGCCGCGAATTCTCCTTTATGTCTTCTATCGATAGAAAACGGGTGCCACGAAGTGGTAATTTGAGTTTAGGAAAAAGAAAAAAGTCAGCAGGAGCCATATCTGGTGAATATGGTGGTTGCTGGATGGTATTTGTTGAGTGTTTGGTCAAAAATTCGTTCACAATGATAGCCTTGTGCGAAGGCGCATTGTCGTGGTGCAAAATCCAAGAATTTTCTTTCCACAAATCTGGCCTTTTTCGTCGAATTTGCTCTCTTAAACGCCGCATAACGCTCAAATAATGTTCTTTATTTACCGTTAGACCTTCCGGTAAGAATTCAGAGTGCACAACACCGCGATAGTCAAAGAAAACAGTCAACATGACTTTGGCTTTTGATCGACTTTGGCGTGGTTTTTTCGGTTTCGGTTCAGTTGGAAGGCGCCACTCCGAAGCTTGTTGACTAGTTTGCATGTCAAACTCGTAAACCCACGTCTCGTCACCAGTAACAATGCGTTTCATGAATGTTGGGTCCGAACTGACTCGTTCTAGCATGTCCTCAGCGACTTTCATGCGATTGAGTTTTTGGAGAAAATTCAGATCTTTTGGGACTAGCCGAGCAGCAACATGTTTCATACCCAAATGATTAGTTAAAATGGTACGGATCGACTCGTGAGATACAGAAAGTTCGGCGGCTATCTCTCTCAGAGTTGAATGGGGATTTTCAGTCACTATTTTCTTCACTTTTGCGATGTTAACTTCACTTGCAGACGTTGACGGCCTACCAGAGCGAAGCAAATCTTCCATCACATCTCGACCGCTTTTGAACCACTCATAAGCACGAGTTTTTGTTAAAGTCGATTCACCGTAAGCCTTCTGTATCATTTTCAGTGACTCCGAACACGAAATTCCATTGGCGATGCAAAATTTAAGACAAACTCTTTGTTCGATATTTTTGTCCAATATGAAATTCGCAATACACACTATAATTATATGATATTACGAAAACCAGCACTGTATTTAATATAAATAACAGATGCAACTCAAACTCCGCGCCAAAATGGAAAACAGTTGTGCCAATCTAACAACTACAAAAAAAACAAAAATTTTAATTTGGAACCATAAACAAATCATCCATTCCCGATACTTTTTTGACTGTATGTCAACAGGTTAAACGTTTTGCGTTAGTCGTCAATCGTCACTTTTACTTGCGTCAGACCATAAAATACTATTTAAGCCGCTTTACAAATTAGTTGTTTGTTTCAACAAATGAAGAACATATTATAAAACAATCATGCATCAACGTCAAGCCTATTATTGCATAAAGGCTATCGGAACACAATGCCGGAAGAATCGTGAAGTATATTGTGGATAGAGCTGGTTTCAATGGCTGCTTATCTAGGAAATATGATCTGCTCGAATGTTGCTCACGTTGTGTTGCAGGCCTTTGTGTGTTGTGCCAAACACGACGGGACACAGTGCATAGTGCAGAGCATGTGGCGCCTTCTCTTTGTTACGATGACTATAGATAACTGTGATAGTCGTGGTCAAAGGCAACACGTGTAGTAGGTATCACGTACGACGTGGGCTCAGCCGTGCATCACGTTGTCAGCGACGCGGCGTGTTCCACCACTATATGGCGAGAAACAACAACCTGATTATACAAACCACATTCGACACAAAAACACATACAGGAAGACTTTTTAAACACGTGCCAAATTTATACATTATGATCTTTGTTAATAATAATAAAATACGTATTTTTTCTTTTAGTAGCACCCAGTACTAAAATATTGAGATATGGCATCGCAAAGTTGTCCAATAATAGAAACTGTTTATGGATATAACGCACCGCCGCCGGGCGGCGCCGCCCCCAGTCATTGATAACAACGAAAACGTAAGTTGCCAATTTTCCCTTCATACTTTCACGGGGTTAGGACCGTCAAATGTAAAAGGTTACAGCGCTGCATTAAAACTACCTACCCCTTTCCGCACCAGCCGCGTATTATTATGAATGATTGACTCGGTGGCCTCGCGAAATTAAATTAGCGGATTTTTTGTGATTTTATTTTGAAAATTTTACCTACACTTTTTTTTTCGTATAATTATTCTGTTAATGATACTTGGTACATATAAAAAATTTGGCACGTCTTAAAAAAGTCTTCCTGTATATAAAAATCTAATTCTGCATTGTTATTTTGAACGGATATGGTGTCCCTCCTATTGCTAAGAAGCAAGGCATAAGTAAATACCTACAGCCTGGGTTGAGTATCAAAGGAGGCGAAGATAATGTGTCATTTAATAAAATCGGTGTATCGTGCATTTTATTTATTTAAATGGGTAAAATACAAAATCGAGCCCGAGGTGATACCCGCAAAGAATTACCTGAATTTTAATAGTGCCCGTTGAACTGGGCATATTGCCCGGTTCCAATAAACAAAAACGATTCGTTTTGAAATACGTCTCATAGAACTTATGTCAAAATACTACCATCCGTAAGCAAAACGATTCGTTTTTGTTTATTGGAACCGGGCTATAGTGGATGTAGTACGTACGATTGTTTCTTAAAGTAACTGATCTGATACTTTGGATTCGTTTTCTTAAATTATAAAGAAACCGCACAAGTGCGTGTCGGGCTCGGGCACGCACATCGAGGATGTCGGTGACTTCTGTTTGATTCATAACTTTTTTGCCACCGTCTTTCGGAAGTAAATTTATTTTCCGTCTTTTTAGTGGTTTTTGGGAGTCGGTTTTTTTGCATTTTTTTGTATTTCGGCCTTGTTAGAAATGGTGTGATAGTATCTCACTCGAATTCTTATCGAGTATTCATTTTGCTACTAAGAGATATTCGCCTTTCGTTCATATACATGCAGAAAAAATTAATACTTATATGGTTTCCTCATAGATGCCAGTGTCAGAACAGAGCTATTTGAATTGAAATAGAACCACACGGTTTTTTTTGTTGTTAAATGTTTTGGACTTTTCTTGCAAATTTCGTCAATTTTAAGTTGCATATAAGTATTATATGTATAGTGAATGAATATAAATATCCACTCTCTGAAATCATCATTCAGAAATCAGAAATACGAGGGTCCACTATCATCATGAACAGCTTACAGCAGTCCACTGCTGGACAAAGGCCTCTACAAGCTCACGCCAGTCGCCACTTCCTCACTTCCCGCCATCTGTCATCCAGCTGCCAGCAGTCACCCTGCGGGGATCGCCACTCAACCAAGCCTAAGTCGTTTAGTAATTTTAAATAAAAAAAAACCTAAAAAAAAATAGCTAATATTATAAGCTGGTTTGCCGGATGAGCTTGTCTTTATAACACGGAGCATTCGCAGTAAAGTCAATGACAAATAAAACCAACGACTCACCATGGTAGGTATTTAGGAAGCTATAAGTGTCGCCTATTTTATTTAATTCTTTTGTGAGTAATCAAGTCTTTGTCTGAAAATTGAAATATGATGATTCACATAACAATCCGCAATATCTATTTACATATTATATTTACCCAGTTAGTCACCCTCATTTGCGGATTAAGTACATAATATAGTAGGAATATGCTAAACACACACATATTGTGTTGTTGATGGTTTTCGTTAGAAAGTTGTCAAACACGCACCATGTGCTGCCCAAGTCATGTGTTTGTGTAGCAGTGTTGGAACAGGTGCAAGCAGCTCATTCGAGTTAGTCATGTGGGTCCTGTACCAGTACAAACGACCTGCTTTATTGCCTGAACAAGCATTGTACTCTAAATAGATTTATGTAAAACTACTGATATATTTAAAAAATATCACCCAAAAGTAACACTGCCCGACCGAGTTGAGAGGCCACCATCAGCAGGCGTGGTTGCTTGCGTGTAATAAACCAATGTTGTTTAATCATAAATAAATCCAGCCCTATAACTGACCCACTGCTGGGCAATGTCCTCTTCTCATACAGAGAAGGGCGAGCGTTGATCACCGCTTGCTCTAGACGGGTTTATTAAGGTATTACCTACGAGTGTTACTGAAATTTTAGACTTATATTAATTATAAGTCCAGGTTTCCTTACGATGTTTTCCTTCATTGATGTCTGTAATGTCTTAAATAAACTTTAGAAAGAACAAATGAATTAATACAGTCACTTTGGTACTTGCTCGGATTTGAACCCACAACCTCATGCATGAGAAGCCAGTTGCTTAACTTCTGGGCCAGCACAGGATATTTGCAATAAATGCGTTATTAATCGGAGTTACAGATTGCTTTATTTTATTGTGGTTATATTACCAGTGTATAACCATAAGTTGTCATCCTCCAGTGGTTAGAAGAGCACCAGTTCCTGGAGTGCCTGATCCAGATCGTGTGCGGCACGTACGTCGCGGAGGAGCTGGTGGGCGCGGCGGCGGGGGCGGCGCCCGACGCGCCCGAGAAGGCGGAGCGTGAGCCGTCGGAGAAGGCCGACGCCAACCACAGAGACGACACCGGCAACAGCGACGCTGATGTCGACAAAGGTGAGCCAACTTGTGTGTGACGTCATTATGTCACTGTTTTAATGACCTTTGACTGCAATAGTCAGTCCAAGACTACTTTGGCCCCTTAAAACTACTTTAAAAATAACCCTCCTGGTTTCGCCGCAGTCGGGTTACTTAGATACTTATATTTCCTTACAAACTTATTAATAATTGAAGGTCGTCAGGTGTGACCTTTTTGAAACCAAAATCGCCTACTGATTAACAGCTTGAAGTGTAACATTAACATTTAATTTATTAGTAGGTGGAAACACAATAGCGACCCAGCCCCTGATTCGTACGGGTGTGATGACTTGACAAATACATTATATAAAACAATACAATACATACCTTGCAATAATTCTAAATGATAGTGCGAATAGTAATAATGTGTAAACACAGGCATCACAAGAACAAATATTGACAAATCGGCATGGCAACAATCACTTAAAAATTATAGAGAATAACTAAGAGCAGACTGTGGTACACTAACACAGTATATTAACAATAATAAATCAAAATTTTGTTTGTTACAACAAATTCAAATAACAGTTCAAATACCAGGACTCGAGACTACCAATTATAACATCAGGATGATTCTAGGATTTGTAACTAAGTGAGGGCAATCAGCAGTAAAAATAAAATTGAAAAAACGTTAAAATCAATAAATACATTGACGAAACATAGAGAATGGTTAAAAGGCAAAAGTTTCTCATTAATAATGTTAAATTATCTTTCCTTATTTTTGTTAATTATCAACCTGTAAATGCATGCATGTAGTAAACGGTACATGGTGGCGTATCTTAGTTATATTAGTAAGGATATATTGTAGGCCTGTCTGTTGAGCGAACAATTGAAATAGCCTGTTTAGTATTGGAGCAGTTTATCATATTAAGTGTGTAAGAGCCCTTTATTTTACAGATGGGAAATCATCTAATAACTTGGGGGGAGGGGGAGGGGGTGTCAGACTTTTACTGACAGTTTGTTCCTTCTTTTGCCCTTGGTTGTATGATATTTTTTTTTTGAAAACGTAATGGATGAAGTGTTGCACAAAATCAGTAACTCTAAGAAGTCTATATATCATTTGTGGTGGTTTTAATATTAATTTGCTAGACAATTCTGGTCTAAGTACTAAAATTATAAATCTGTCTGTCATAGAAATCTTGAAACAAATAAATTAAAAAACTGGAGCCAACTAGAATAACTCCCAACTAGTGCCACTTGCCTAGAAAATATTTACACAGATGTTATACCAACCTACAAAGTAATTATACACTCCCTTTAGAATTGAAATATTATCTTTAATGAGTGCATACAAATGTTTATAAACTAAAATTATTAAACATACTAAGTAACTTACAAATACATTAAAAATAGCGTCAAAAAATTCGTAAAGTAATTATTAATTTAATAGATTCAGATCATTGTGGGCAACTGATCACAATTCATTAGTTTAATGTTAATAATTTACTACTAGAAAACACAGTGTTCTTAGGCTTGACTTTGGAGGCTAAGCTTTAGTTTTTTTGTTTACTTAGCTTTGCGGTATACGCCGTTAGAAGAATCGTGATTGAACTGATTAAGAGACTGCCCGTTTAGTGTACTATAGTTATTCTCACAGTGTGATATCGTTCAGTATTCTCTTGTGGGGCCAAGCCGCCGATATTGCAAAAAAGGGCAATTTGGTCAATTTTAATAATTCAGTACTAGGTATGCCATAAGAAAAAAAATTAAAGAGATTAATGCCCTCTCAGTTTATTTATGAAAACCTTTTGTGTTTTTAAGCATTGTTTGGCAGTATGAGTACTATAAGTGACCTACACAGTTGTCCTTTTTTTGGTATTATTCGTCGTGTCGTTGAGCTCCTTGAGTTATGAGTCAACCTACACGATAACTGACAAAATGCGTGCACTGACTGGTCCATTCAAACCTATGCGGTTCTTTTTAAAAAATTCCATTTTAGACACTAATCTGTATAGTCCTCATGTAAGTTGCCTAAGATTTGTGGCAAGTTTTAAATTTGTAACGAATTGTTACGTGGTCAGGTTCGTCGAAGGCAGAGAGCAGTAGCGAGCCGGCCGCGGTGCAGGCTGGGGGCGCGGGGGGCGCGGGGGGCGCAGGGGGCGCGGGGGGCGCGGCGCTGGGCGAGGAGGCGCGCGCGCGCATCGCGGCGGTGGCGTCGGCCAACGCCGCCGCGCTGCTGTGCGACCTCATCGTCAACGGCTGCGCCGGGGAGGGCTGCTCTACTAGGTAACCCATTCAAAAATCCTATTTACTGAATAATAAGGAGGCAGTCTATACTCCCCGCCCTTACTGTTTGGTTTAAACAAACAATTGTAGTTTTATTAATTTATTGTTCTACTAAGTTTCCTTTTAACTCGACAGCTGTTTTGGGCACAAATTTTTCATGTTCATATTTTATATTAGGTCCTTACATATGAAATTGGCGTTTTTCGTACTGGCCACTTTAATCACGAATTTCTCCTCTTTGGTAAGGAATTCCAAATTCAAATTTGTACAGCTATTTACTCATGTATTTGTGCTTCGATGACCGTCATTCATTTGTTTTTTTTCTTCTGTTTTTTCTGTTTGCGTCACTCATTTTACAAAATGGAAAATTTAAAATATCGCATTATTTACGAGTACGAGTTCCGCCGTGGCACTAGTGCTGCGGAAACGACTCGAAGGGTGAATGATGTGTATGGCGGTCATGTTGCAAAAGAAAACACAGTTCGTTTTTGGTTCCAACGTTTTCGTTCTGGAAATTTCGACCTGCAGAACAAGCCCCGTGGACGGCCTGAGACCCAAGTTGATAATGGAGAATTGAAGGCTATTGTGGAAGCGGACCCATCGCAAACCACGTCCGAGTTAGCTGCAGGCTTCGATGTTAGTGATAAAACTGTTTTAATTCACTTGAAGCAAATTGGGAAGATTAAAAAGCTTGAAAGGTGGGTACCTCACGAATTGACTGAAGCAAACCGGCAAACGCGCGTCGACTGCTGCGTTACATTACTGAACCGGCACAACAATGAAGGTATTTTAAACCGAATCATTACCTGTGATGAAAAATGGATTCTTTACGATAATCGGAAGCGCTCAGCGCAATGGTTGGATCCTGGCCAGCCAGCCAAATCCTGCCCCAAGCGAAAATTAACCCCAAAAAAGTTACTTGTAAGCGTTTGGTGGACTAGTGCCGGTATTGTTCATTACAGTTTTCTCAAATCTGGCCAGACTATTACAGCTGATGTCTATTGTCAGCAATTACAAACCATGATGGAAAAGCTAGCGGCTAAACAACCAAGGCTGGTCAATCGCTCCACGCCACTGCTGCTTCACGACAACGCCAGACCACACACTGCGCAACAGACGGCTACCAAATTAGAAGAGCTTGAATTGGAATGTCTTAGACATCCTCCGTACTCCCCGGACCTTGCTCCAACAGATTACCATTTTTTTCGCAATTTGGATAACTTTTTGCAAGGGAAAAAATTCAACTCCGATGGGGCAGTCCAAATCGCCTTCAAAGATTTTATTGATTCCCGTCCGACTGGTTTTTTTAGTAAAGGGATCAATGAACTACCTATAAGATGGCAAAAGTGCATTGAAAACAATGGTTCATACTTTGATTAATTAAATATATTATATTAAAAAATATTCGACTTTTTGTTCCTTCCATACAAAACGCCAATTTCATATGTAAGGACCTAATATAAGGTACGATTTTCAAGATACGATGCACCTATAACATTTTATGAAATAGGGATTTTAGAAAACGTTGCTGTAGATGTCAGCCACCTCATTTGGTTGTCCAATGCGATGTTCATCTACAAACAGGTCATTGTTTTATTTGAACCTGACCATCCAATTTTCTACAATTGTACTTACTGTATGAATCTATGAATTATATTGACAATATGAGATACATAACCACATATAATGTCTAAAACATGTCTCTTGTAGTTTCTTCTGCATATTTTCTGATTTTTATTTTAGTTTTATTATCAAATATTTAGTAATGTTTTAGTACATTACGATATTAGTGCGTTAAGATGGTTATAACATGCGAGTCGGAATTTCAGCCCGAGCCGTAGGCGAGGGCGTAATTGAGCCGAGCATGTTATAATAATAATAATAATAATAATAATTGTTTATTTTTTTATAAAAGGACATAATTTACAATAAAATTATCTTGACATCTAAAATAGATCACAGTTTGCACAGTTGCCTGAACTAGGTTGAACCTGTGTCTCAGGCTAGACAGTACATAAAAAAATCTTATTCGAATTATAAATAAATAAACAGTGTAAAATACTAAAATTAAAACTAACATAGCGGAAAACTAAAGTGGAACAGAGTGTTATTAAATATTTGCTGACATAAAGTAAAAATTGTCTGGGCGTACATGGCTCTAGGTATGCAACGCTGCGCAAAAAAGTAATTGCTGTCTTTGTACATAATTGTAATACATCAACTTAAAGATACATGATTTTCTACGTAACCTAATTAATACCTATTACATTCTAAATACAATTAATAATTACAAATTACGATAAGCTAAAAACTAAAATCGGCGTTCTTAGTAGCCTTCATAGTCTATCGAGTTAATATAGCGATACTCGGCAGCTATTTTAGCCGGACATGCCGCGTCTCCCGTTTTGTGATTGGCTTGCTTCTTGAAGTGTAAACAAGTTGCACATTTTGGTTCAGCAGCTTTCTTTGAGCAGTCCTTAATAGAGTGTCCTTCGTCACCACAATGTCCACACGTAGAGGTAGCGATCTTACATGTCTTGGCTGCGTGACCATACTGCTGACAGTTGTAACATCTCGTTACTAGCGTGAAGTCTCTTACCGGGCAGGATGTCCAATTAATAAATACCCGTTCCTGGGTGATGAGGGCTTTACGTATAGCGGCTGAAACTTCTATTATGTAATTGCAGTTTTCTGCATCTTTCCTCCCCGATTTATGGCTTAATTTTAATGAGGTCATGAATGCTTCGAGGGACATTGTAGGCAGTTTGTCAACTACATTTTGTTCAAAGAGACACTTAAAAACCTCATTTTCGGACATTGATGTGGGCACGCCAATAACTACGATGCGAGGTTTGCGCTTCCGGGGTTCGTCGACGGTCAGCACTGATGGAGCGGTTTGAACTGTACGCTTCAGTTTTTCTAGATCATCCTTAGTCTCAGTGCTGATTATAAGGCCTCCTTTTCCAATTTTGCGTACGCCTCGCACTTTCAGTTTCAATTCACCGGGGCAGATCATGTTTTGAACCATGTTCTTAGTTTCCTCACTGGTCTTAGAGTTGTCACACGGGAAAATCGCAACGGAGCTTAGTTTGTTAGGACGGACAAAATTGTTGGACCCCTTTTTCACCATATCGGCAAAAGATGTAGTACTGGTTTCCTTTTTTGCAGATGACTCTTGAATGGTTCGGTTCAACTCTGTAAGACAGTCCGCTAGGTCTCGAGATTCGTTCATGGTTTTTAAAGCAGTATGGGTTTGTATGGCTCTTGATTTTAGCGACTGGTATTGAACAGCCAGTTGTGAAACTCCGTGGCCAACTTTCCGGCAAAGATTGCTTATTCTTAGCTTCTGTTCAGAATTCAGTTTACCATCCGAAGCAATAGCGCAGACCTCATTCAAATACTGCTCAATAGATCCCAACCAGTTCTGAATCTCCGGAGTGCTGACTGCTTCAACGCCTTCATCTTGAGTCTGCTTGGGTTGTTGAGGTGGTCTTGTTGTTGTAGACGGAGAGCTGTGCTCGCGGTTAAAGGCTAAAAAGCCTTCCATATTTTAGATTATCACTTTGAATTAATTTTATCAAGTCAGTACATTATTTTACGTAAAAACACTCTGAGTCACTATAAAACTAGGCCAATATTTTTGCTCACGTTAATTTATTTATTTTTAATAATGCATTGATGTGCACGTCCGAATGCGTTGAGCGCTATTCGATCATTCAAGTTATAACCAATACGCACGTATATCGTACGACGTTTTTTAACAAATTTGCGAGGAAACAAGTTGTCATTTTAAGATATTCACAATACAATAACAAAAAAAAGAAAATTTGAGAAAAATGGCGCGAGGATTATTTTCTGCCGTGGCTGCGTGAACATGTTGGCAAAAACACTAGAGCATGCAGCCAAGTTTTTAAATTACCGAATAAACTGTTTTTTTTTTTTTTAAATTTTAAATAAACTCAATCTGTGAATGCACACTGTTGCTTTCCTGCCATTTTAACAGCTGGCTAGCGCTGCCTACTGACTGGCGCCGCGCGGCGATTAGTTCAAAATTTGAATAGCAACAGCGCGCTGCTCACTAGCTGGTCAGTCGTGCGGCGGCGATCAGTTGCAAATTTGAAATGGCAAATAATACTGTTATGGAATTTGTATGGACTATAACTTAACTATTTGCTTTGATAACACACGCGTTTTTTATGACCCTCTTTACATATTTAAAACCGGTGGAATTACATCAGCTTTACGAGCAAGGGTGTTAAAAAATATATAATAACACGCGGGTGATGCGTTGCGTGGTGTTGCAGGCCGCGCACGTCGTGGGCGCTGGTGTCGCGCCTGCAGGCGGAGCCGGGAGTGCGCGCGCTGCTGGCGGGCATGTTCACGTCGCCGCCGCACGCGCGCACGCACGCGCTCGTCAACGGCTGCCAGGTGCTGCGCGCGCTGCTCATGCACGAGCCCATCCTGTGAGTACTGCACCTCATGTTCACGTCGCCGCCGCACGCGCGCACGCACGCGCTCGTCAACGGCTGCCAGGTGCTGCGCGCGCTGCTCATGCACGAGCCCATCCTGTGAGTACTGCACCTCATGTTCACGTCGCCGCCGCACGCGCGCACGCACGCGCTCGTCAACGGCTGCCAGGTGCTGCGCGCGCTGCTCATGCACGAGCCCATCCTGTGAGTACTGCACCTCATGTTCACGTCGCCGCCGCACGCGCGCACGCACGCGCTCGTCAACGGCTGCCAGGTGCTGCGCGCGCTGCTCATGCACGAGCCCATCCTGTGAGTACTGCACCTCATGTTCACGTCGCCGCCGCACGCGCGCACGCACGCGCTCGTCAACGGCTGCCAGGTGCTGCGCGCGCTGCTCATGCACGAGCCCATCCTGTGAGTACTGCACCTCATGTTCACGTCGCCGCCGCACGCGCGCACGCACGCGCTCGTCAACGGCTGCCAGGTGCTGCGCGCGCTGCTCATGCACGAGCCCATCCTGTGAGTACTGCACCTCATGTTCACGTCGCCGCCGCACGCGCGCACGCACGCGCTCGTCAACGGCTGCCAGGTGCTGCGCGCGCTGCTCATGCACGAGCCCATCCTGTGAGTACTGCACCTCATGTTCACGTCGCCGCCGCACGCGCGCACGCACGCGCTCGTCAACGGCTGCCAGGTGCTGCGCGCGCTGCTCATGCACGAGCCCATCCTGTGAGTACTGCACCTCATGTTCACGTCGCCGCCGCACGCGCGCACGCACGCGCTCGTCAACGGCTGCCAGGTGCTGCGCGCGCTGCTCATGCACGAGCCCATCCTGTGAGTACTGCACCTCATGTTCACGTCGCCGCCGCACGCGCGCACGCACGCGCTCGTCAACGGCTGCCAGGTGCTGCGCGCGCTGCTCATGCACGAGCCCATCCTGTGAGTACTGCACCTCATGTTCACGTCGCCGCCGCACGCGCGCACGCACGCGCTCGTCAACGGCTGCCAGGTGCTGCGCGCGCTGCTCATGCACGAGCCCATCCTGTGAGTACTGCACCTCATGTTCACGTCGCCGCCGCACGCGCGCACGCACGCGCTCGTCAACGGCTGCCAGGTGCTGCGCGCGCTGCTCATGCACGAGCCCATCCTGTGAGTACTGCACCTCATGTTCACGTCGCCGCCGCACGCGCGCACGCACGCGCTCGTCAACGGCTGCCAGGTGCTGCGCGCGCTGCTCATGCACGAGCCCATCCTGTGAGTACTGCACCTCATGTTCACGTCGCCGCCGCACGCGCGCACGCACGCGCTCGTCAACGGCTGCCAGGTGCTGCGCGCGCTGCTCATGCACGAGCCCATCCTGTGAGTACTGCACCTCATGTTCACGTCGCCGCCGCACGCGCGCACGCACGCGCTCGTCAACGGCTGCCAGGTGCTGCGCGCGCTGCTCATGCACGAGCCCATCCTGTGAGTACTGCACCTACTCGCGTCACTACTGGGTAGCCTCAAACAACACGCCTGGATATCCCGAAGAGTTAGGCTGACATGTACCTAATAGTACATTTCGCCAGTTATGTTTAAGTCCTGTAGTTATAGTGGGCGAGCCTATTGCCATCAGTTGAGCACAAAACCAGTCTCCGTGGCTGATACTGAGAAATTCGTGATAGAAAATCCCAATAATAATTTGCATGACCCAGGAATCAAATCCAGACCTCGCGCCAAGCAGTCGCGTTTCCTACCACTTTACTAACGAGGAAGACTAATTATATGTTTTTGTAATCTTGGTTTATCCGAGGGGCAAAACAAAAAAAAAATCAAAATCGCTTTACTACTTTCTCCTAAGGTTCAACGTAAGTCGTCAAAGATGCTCCTTGTACGAGTTTCTACACTTAAACCTCACTTAATGATATGATGTGAGGATGCATTTTCCTGAAAATGGCAGTCACACTAAGTGTTGTGTCCGACAGTAGAATGACGAAGGCGTCGCTAGACGAGGAGGCGGCGTCGCGCGGCGGGGGTGGCGGGGTCGGCGGGTACCCGTCGGCCGCGTCGTGCGAGGAGCGCAGCAGCGTGGAGCTGGCGGTGGCGCCGCACCTGCCGCTGCTGCACCACGCGCTGCTGCACGACCCGGCCGGGGAGTCCACTGCTAACCACGTGAGTCATCGTCCCAGCTTACACTGCTCACACAGCCGCACCATGTCTTTGTCAAATACCAATTCCTCCACCACTTCCTCCTGGCCAAGCAGCTTTAAGCAACGTTCAAGATGTTTCATCAATTACCCTGCTGAATTATAGATGTTGTGCTAATACATCTAAACAATGCATATTTGATAGATGTCAGCAAAGTGCAGGTCATTTAGTGCCGACCTCAATTAAATCAGCCTGGTTGGAGAATAAATCTTAATGTTGGTTGAAATAAGTACTAGAGCTAACGTTTTCGGAAGAACTTGCAATGGAAAAAATCGCCCTATCCTATTAAGAGGATGCATTAAATCAAGACATTCCATGCGTGAACATTATACTTACATTTTATATGATGAGCATCCCTCAATTCAAGACCAACCTAGAAATGCTATCTTAGGTTATTAGTGTAATTGTATAGCTGGAAATCGGACTGTTGGATGTTGTGCCCATACTCGTATTATGACAATTCTTTGGTACTTGGGCGAGATACCAGGAAGATATTGTTTCACCAGCCGCGTTTTTGATAGGGTATTGTCAACATGAAATGATTAAAAGATGTACTTTGTTTTATTTCCAGTCTAATCCAAAATGTGATTTGTGTAAAAATATTACAAATGAATATATTTTCTCAGTTTGCAAAATAATGCTCTCCCAGTGTTTTTTTAACCAATTTAATGTGTGCAACACAACATCTGCGACATATATATTTAAACATACATACATTAATATACATATAAAGACTTAAGCAGTACAAAATTATACACACAAAAACAACTTCTTTAGACCTTCATAATTTTTGTTCACGACTGCTGAGCAATATTCTGTATTCTTGTTATAGAAGATCTTTACTATAAAATGACATAAATTTTATATATGTACATTCTGTGGCGCAGCTTCATACATTTTTTGGCCATGTCCTTTGATTTAGTATCTTCGGTTTGTCATCACAGAATCACTTCCCAAAATCATTTTCCTGAGCTCCGTTCAGTCGGTTCTCGGCCAGCAAAACCGCCCAGTATAGCCATGTACCTGGGGTATGGAGTACTACATGGAGTATACTTATACATGTAACATTGTGCTGTTCCGGAGCTGACCGTCGTGATTGTTATGTAGTATTTGGTTCATCACTTTCTTGGTTATTGAAAATGAGTCAATGCTGGTAAATAAATGACCTAATAGGGTATTTTAGATAAGATAAGATAAGATAAGTCTTTATTTGCTTTAAACATGGTATAAAGGTGTTACAGTCTGGTTTTTGTGTATAATGTCCACATGTTTAGCTAAACACAAATTGTATTCATTGCATGCAAAATAATATCATAAGTACACAATTTAATCATTATATATAACACAATTTTCAATTACAATTTAAGAACATACGAGTATATTTAATAATTATTTACATGTCAAAGAAATCTTTAATGTCATAAAAGTTATGTCCATTCAGCCATTTATATAATTTGCTTTTAAATGAATTAATATTATTCAGTAATTTTAGTTCATTTGGTATTTTGTTGTATATACGTACAAACATTACAAGGCAGCTTTTAGCATACTTGGCTGACTTAGGATTATCTTTTAATAAAAGTCTGTGTGGATCCCTTGTTGGTCGAGTTATTACTTCATACGCTTTTTTGAACAATCCCTTATTACTGTATACATATTTACAAGTTTCAAAAATATAAAGTGAGGGAAGTGGTAATAAACCTAGCTTTTTAAAAAATGGTTCGCAGGACTCATCGGGTTTAAGTCCACAAATGGCCCTTATGCATTTTTTTTGTGCAATAAATGCTCTATCTTTATCTGTACTGTTTCCCCAAATAATGAGGCCGTAGCGTAAAATGGACTCTATATATGCGTGGTAGGTAGTTGTTGCTGTTTTTCTATTTGTCACGTTCTTAACTTGTCTGAGAGCATAAGCAAATTTGTTGATTCTATTGCACAAGTTGTCTACATGTGCTTTCCAATTTAAATCTCGATCTATGATGATACCTAAGAATTTGGTTTGTGCAACTTCTTCCAGTCTATCAACGTTAAGTTTAAAATTGTATTTAGCATGTTTAGATTGATTAAATTGTATAAAATTAGATTTGTCTAAGTTTATTTTTAATTTATTTGTCCGTAGCCATTCTAAAATGTTGTCAATAGTATTATTAATGTCAATTTCATGGTCAGATATTGATTTATACTTCTTATCAGACGTCACAATAATTGAAATGTCATCTGCAAATAATAAACATTTATGATTAGTCACTCGTACTATGTCATTTATGTATAAAATAAATAAAATGGGTCCTAAGACACTCCCTTGAGGAACGCCGCATTTATTTTCCCTGGGGTCAGAAGAAAACGAAGAAAGTAGGTTTTCATGTACTTTCTCTATGACAACGTATTGTTTCCGGTCACGTAGATAAGACGAAATCCACTGTAATGCTAGTCCTCTTATTCCAATACTTTCTAACTTTTTTAATAAAACGTCATGTGCTACAAAGTCAAAAGCTTGTGACAGATCGAAAAAGAGCCCTGTTGTTAAGTGATTATTATTTAGATTAGTTAGAGTATTGCTCACAAGGGAAAATATTGCCTGTGTTGTCGACTTGTGCTTTTGAAATCCAAACTGTTCTTTTGCTATAATATTATATTTGCTACAAAAATTTACAAGTCTATTGAGCATACATTTTTCAAATACTTTTGACAAAATAGGAATAAGAGTAATCGGACGGTAGTTTTTCACGTCATTTTTATTGTTTTTTTTGTGAAGTGGTTTTATAATTGATAGTTTTAATGCATCAGGAAAAGTACCTGATGAAAATGAAAGGTTGACTAGATAAGTTAATATTGAGATTAGCTCATTCTTACAGGCTTTAATTATTTTTGTGCTAATTCCATCATAGCCTTCGGAATTAGTATTGTTTAAAGCCATTATCTCTTTTTTAACTTCTTCTTCAGTCATGGAATTAAGAAACATGGAATTAGGAATTGACGCCGTATTAGAGTCATTAAGTACATTATTAGTTCCTGAAGTATTTGTCGAGTCAATAAAATAATTATTAAAAGCGTTCGCTATGTCAGTGGGATCCGTCAGTACCTGCTCATCTAATTGTATTTCGGAAATCTCATTGTTACATTTTGTACTTCCGATTTCGTGATTAATGACAGACCACGCTGCTCTACATTTGTTCTGGCTTTTTTCAATGAAATTAATATTGGAATTAATTTTGGATTTAGTGATGCACTTCTGCAGTATATTCGAATATTTTTTATATTTTGTTTTGAACATTACAGTTTTATTTTTGTAGTAAAGATATCTTAGAGATCGTTTAGTTTTACAACTATTTCTTAAGCCTTTACTGATCCATTTTTGTTTGTATGTGTTAGAGTTATTAATCTTTATTTTAATTCTTGGGAAGCATAAATTATATAATAGACACAATAAGTCATAAAATTTATTAAAAGCCTTATTTGGGTCAGTTTCTAGGTGTACTTCAGACCATGATAAACTTCCGAGATATGCTGTGAATTTTTTAATATTTTCGTTACAGTAGTCTTTCTTATAAACGTAGTATGATTTCGACTTCGAATTTTGCTCTTTTACTGGAAAGTCTAACATTTGGGCAGTGTCGTGGTCAGATAAATAAAGAGGCAAAACATCTATTGATGTTCTCTTTATATTACTTAGTATGTGGTCAATACAAGCGTCTTTACGTGTGGGAATATTAATATGTATTTGGAGATTATTGGTATTACACAAATCGTTTAAATAGGTAGTCACTTTGCCTGGTTTTAGAGTATTTATATTGAAATCACCAGCAATTACAATTTTTGTTTTTGGCCCATATTTATTGTGTGTTTCGTTCATAAATTGGTCAAGCTTATTCAAAAATACATTGGGGTCAGACTTTGGCGTTCTATATAGACAAACTATAATTAATTTGTGCAACGGGATTTCAATGCCACAGGCTTCAAATGATTTTTGTGTTGAATATTTTTTTATGTAAGTAAGTTCATTGTACATAATACCCTGTTTTGTGAGGATACAGGTCCCCCCTCTCTGTTTGTCTCTACTAAATGCAGTTGCTAAGACATAGTTATTTAGTTTTAAGTATTTTTCATTACCGGCACGTATAAAGGTTTCAGAGAAACACAAAATATCAGGTTCAATGTTCGCGTCCCGTAATTCCAGTAGAGTTAGTTCAAATATTTCTTGTTTTGATAAGATACTCGCGATATTTTGATGAAATATTTTAAAACTCTTGGATTTGCTAAAATTTTTCACGAAAAAGCTGTTTCCTTTCTGCAACTTTAAAATAGTGCGGTATAGTACCTATTTTTGTCAAAGGGGGATTTATCACATGAGTTTTATGTTGAGTGTCACATTCTGGCTGTTTTCGTGCAAAGTAATATGGGATTGTTCCCTTGGGATTATTTTTCCTTTTGTAATCAATTTTCGTAGGATTTGGCTGACTACGCAGTATTAATTTCTTTAGTTCTTTGACATTCAAGTATTTTTTTTCATAATCATCATAGTCAATAGTATAATTAATTAATTTACATGTGATATTTAAATTATGATTAGCGTCAATAAAGCAAGCATTTTTGTATTCATTGCAAATGTTACTTATGGTTTGATTCAAGTCATTTAAATTTAAGTACATATTCTTTAGTAAACTTAGAATGATTACACTATTGTTGCCAAATACATCGAGAAGTTGGCGAAGTTGTGAGGACAAAATCTTTACATCATAGTCATTTTCACCCACACAAATAATCAGTTTGTCACTTGGCGATAGCTGAATATTTTGGCAGTTCTTAATAAGTTCACTAGTTAGTGCATATGGCTTCGTTAGGGACGTGACGGTATATTTTTCGTATGATGTATCCTGTCTTGAGTGCATTAATGCAGATGATAGTCCAACACATTGTTGAGTGCCAAATATAAGTATCTTGCTTGTGCGCTCAATTTCTAGATCATCCAGTGGAGTATTTTTTACCTTTTGATATTTCTCTTTACTTGCCAGCATCTTCTGAAGCTTCAGTATTTGATCCTTGAGGTTGCAGATTTCGTTTCCAGCTTGGTTTAACTGATGTTCCAGATCTGCGATGTTTTTTTGTAGGCTCAAGATATTTTCACTGAGTTGTATCTTTGTGTTACCATTACTACTTGGAGCCCGAATTCTAGGTGGCGTAAAGAAGGCTTGCATATCCTGGTGCATCAAAGAATATGTATATTCTTTTTGCGGAGGTTGACATAAGAACTTTTTCAGAGTATTGTTATCTTGAAGCAATTTATCGTTTTGTTTACGAAGCTCATTGTTTTCGAGTATGATATTCTCAAGTTCATTCTGCGAACTACTTAGTTGTGTTTGAAGGAGTTCAATCATATCCTTCAGTTCCTGAGCGTAGATTGGATCAGTTACCGTACAGTCCATACTCCTTGATAATGTTTTGTCGGTTATGGCAGCTGAGTCATCATGTATATGATCCATTGTGAGTATGTGTGAGTCATATATATCGGAGGTTGTGCTCTTTGGAGTAGACCAAGGCGTATTCTCCTCAGATACGTTAGGTGTGTCATCTATGTAAGCTTTAGGAGACAATCGTTTCTTTGTCCTCAGAGTTACATTGGATGCAGGGGAGCTGGGTGTGATTTGTTCCTTTGCTTTCTGGGTGCACGCTTTGCATTCCCATTTGAACTTTTTCCTTTCTTCTAGATTCTTTAAGCGATATACCTTCTCAGGATAACCAGCACAATCAAATTCAAAATGGTTTTTGCATGAGGTGCATAGTAACGTACTTCGGTGATCAACTTGTTTTTTGCATCTGTAACAAGTTACTTGCGGAGGATCCTTTCGGCCGCTATTGCTAGTGCTTTTAATTCGCGACCCCATTTTTTTTTTTTTTTTGTCCGGGTGGTCCGAGTTCTAAATTAATTTCCCCGAAATGGGGTAATTTTTGTGAGAGGACAACACTAAATGTACTATTTGACAGTTCTTTGACAATGCTTCAGATATGATTTAACTAGAAATGGAACGCTTTCTAGTAAGTCCGCTACTCGGCACCAGATGGCGCTTGTGCTGCTGTTTATGTTAAGAATATAGCTATTACAGTGTCAGGTGCTGGAACGCGCCCACGAGTTCGACAGTTGGTTGTGGGGCGGTGTTATTGTTATTTTAAAAGTTAACGTTCACTGGATATTTCGACTCACTTTATTCCGATTTAGCACTTTTAAACTGTTCCAATGTTCTTACTAACCATTCTAATTACAGATACTAGCATTCCACAGTTTAAACAGTCACTTATTGTTTATTAAAGTTCATATTGCAAAAAAAACACTGAGTCACCACATATCTAGGTTTTTTCACTCCATTGGTCTATTTACACTCTGCAAACGATATCATCCGTTAATCAGATGGTTACTGATTGACTTATAATGTTTTATAGCGAATTACTTTCGAGCTAGATAGTTTTTATATTAAATTAGCTTGGGGGAGAACTTGTCTACTTTACGGCAGTGTTGCCAGTTCCGGCAGTGTTGCCAGTTTACTCTATATGAAAGAAATTCTAAAAATATACAATTCAGATAGCCTAGGCAATAAGCAGTCGGAAAATGTTAGATTTAGTTAATAAAATAACTAAATAAATTTTAAAATTGATTACAAAGTTTTCACTTTTTTAGTCTGTTGTTTTAAGCGAAACAGTGTCGGCCATGATGATTACGTCATACGGTCATGTAAACAAAAAGTGACAACTGTCAACTGAGCAACGTCTGTTATTTTTGTATTAAAAACGTCTTATTGGTGATATAAGTTTTTGGGAAGTAAGGAATTAATGAAGATAACAATTTTTAAACTAATGTAAAATTGTTTTGAAAAATTATACAATGTCAGCCAGAAGCCAAAGTAGTGACATCTAAAATGAAATTAAGTACTAATTTAAAGTTTTTTTTTCGAGCCAAGTAACAGATGGCGCTACCATCTTCTCTCTCGTGAGGTTTTGGTGTGACACAAGTTTCTGAACATGTCACCCGACTAAAACGATTTTAAAGACGTTGTCACGTCAAAAACTTTACATTTTAATTTTTATTGAAATAATAGTAATAATACCATGGGAGACGGTAAGGGTAATAACTCATTTTTAAATTATAGTGAAATATACAACTAAACAGAAAGACTAATAACAGCGCATTAATTGTTTACATGACCAACTGACGTCATGACCACAGAGTAACATGGCGTCAAGCGTTTTTGTGATTTTACGCGCGAAAATAGAAATTGTAAAATTGAAATGCTTTATTTTAGTTTTATGGCACTTATCGATTGAATATTTTTTTTTGTTTTTTTTTGGTGGTTTACTAGGACCCTAGGATCAAAATTATATACTTTTTAAAAATGGGCGTAATACCGTATTCCAGCGCCAATGAACTGTGAGTGAGAGAGAGCGGAGATCGAAGTTTTATCCCGCTATGTTTTACTTCCGTAACGTCACCTCGGTAGTGCCACGTAACAGTGGCAAACCAGGGGTCTGATTTGAGGGTAAGCCATCGAATTATGATATGACACCCCCTCCCCCTTAGTGTTTTTCATGGTTGTTATAATTAAAACACTGGTTTAATAAGACTTTTTAGTTAGACATAGATTTAAACTAAAATCTATTAATAACCTTTCACGTAAGTATTGTAATACAGCATACCTTTCAGGCGCCAATTTCCGAATTCACATTTTAACATTAAAACGACTGTCAGTTAACAAAATCATAGGTTATCACATTGCACCAATAACTTTCACCACATCACTTAGTAATTTTAAAACAGCAGAACTATTACAAGGGTCACTTACAAGGGTTATTTACAAGGGTCGTTCAATTGATTTTTTTACACACAGAATGGACAAATGGGCTCAAGTCGACGTCGTTTACACAGATTTCAGGAAGGCTTTCCATATTATTGACCACAAAATTCTTAAAACCAAGCTTTTCATTAATGGTATCAGAAGCGACCTACTTGGTTGGTTAACCTTATACTTTGAAAATAGATCTCAAGCTGTCGTTATCAGTAAATACATGTCGAGATGGGTTTCAGCTCCATTGGTGTTCTTCAAGGTTCCTTGATGGGTCCTTTACTGTTTATTATTTATGTAAGCGATATCTACTCGTGTTTCCACAACGCAAATCTACTTTGTTTGTCTGACGATATGAAGATATTTTCTGCCATACTCTCGGAAAGCCAACGAGTGCGAGGGTGACTAGCGCTAGAGTGGGAGAGCATTACGCGCGCTTTCTGTAGTTTTGACTTGTCACAAATCGCTCCGGGTCAGACGATTGAATTTTGTTCGAATTAAAGCCCCGTTTTTGTTTATTGGAACGGGGCTTAAATGAATATCGTCGGAAGCTTTTAGTTAGTTGCAGAAATTTATATTTTAATTATATTAGATCTGGTAATGTAGTGCGTTTGCGCGTTTAAATGTTCATGAATTATTATCATATTCATTCATGAATTATTATATTGTTAGTTTACGTACGAATAGTTTTTATTTTAATATAACTATTGGTAAGTTTGGTGTTATAATTTGGGGCAAACCGAGCTTTTTTAGCTTTTATTAGAGTTTCGCCACTTACGTGGCAATGTACTGTAAATAAGCTCTGTCTGAAAGCCTGTTTCCCCGCAGGAGGCGCCGGGTGGTGACTCGGCAGCCGCGTCGGGCGCAGTGGGGCTGGCGCGCGTGCAGGTGGCGGCGCTGCTGGCACACCTGGCGCTGTCCGAGGTGGAGGAGGTGCCCACCACCATGCTCACGCTGGGTACGTACCACGCCCTGCAGGTGGCGGCGCTGCTGGCACACCTGGCGCTGTCCGAGGTGGAGGAGGTGCCCACCACCATGCTCACGCTGGGTACGTACCACTCCCTGCGTGCAGGTGGCGGCGCTGCTGGCACACCTGGCGCTGTCCGAGGTGGAGGAGGTGCCCACCACCATGCTCACGCTGGGTACGTACCACTCCCTGCGTGCAGGTGGCGGCGCTGCTGGCACACCTGGCGCTGTCCGAGGTGGAGGAGGTGCCCACCACCATGCTCACGCTGGGTACGTACCACTCCCTGCGTGCAGGTGGCGGCGCTGCTGGCACACCTGGCGCTGTCCGAGGTGGAGGAGGTGCCCACCACCATGCTCACGCTGGGTACGTACCACTCCCTGCGTGCAGGTGGCGGCGCTGCTGGCACACCTGGCGCTGTCCGAGGTGGAGGAGGTGCCCACCACCATGCTCACGCTGGGTACGTACCACTCCCTGCGTGCAGGTGGCGGCGCTGCTGGCACACCTGGCGCTGTCCGAGGTGGAGGAGGTGCCCACCACCATGCTCACGCTGGGTACGTACCACTCCCTGCGTGCAGGTGGCGGCGCTGCTGGCACACCTAGCGCTGTCCTGATGGGATAACTATTGTCTACTTCGCGGTGTGTGTAGTTATGTTTGAAAGACAAATGATATTTTGTCTTGATCGAGCAGATGGAGCTAACGTTAATTTATACTCGGTTGCGCAGGAACCCCAGGCGTGCTGGTGGACATGTTCTTCCGCTACCCCAACAACAACTTCCTGCACGCGCAGGTGTACACGCTGGTCAAGCACGCGCTCACCAACCGCGTGTACCGCACGCAGTACGCTAGACACGTGAGTATCTAATATGAATTAAATACGAACTTTGCTGTCGGGAGGACCCAAATTAAACTAAAATGAATTAACTAAGTTTAATTGAAAGGTAAAATTACAATATTAATTATAATAAAATAGAATTCTTATTCTGATCGATATTAGATCCAGAATGAATGCCAAATCTTCACATGATTACTTAATGCTAAAAAAACACAAGCCCGGTAAACGCGGTCATCGTATGATGAACAAGCGGCGTCAGCGCTTTGGTCGTGAGGCACGCAGCTGTTTCTAGGTGCGGTATCTAGGCCGATGCATTCTTGCAGTTTTGGGTTGGTACATACTATAACATGCTAGACACAGAGAACATTTATTTATTTACATGGTGACTGGAATGTCTGGCAGTCATTGCTCTGTTGTTTGTTTACTTTTGTTCTTTGGCAGGTGCCTACACCCACACCTATTTCTTTATCAAATCAATATTAGGGTGTGCTGGTTTGTTTCTATTTCTTAAGGTCCCCATCCTCATTATCTCGTTCTTCCTTATCCCTTAAATTATTTGGGATCGGCGCCTGCATGTATTGTTTTATGATTGATCTCACTAATCAATAAATCTAATTCTTTATTCTGTTTTTCATATTTTACATTCACAAACTCCTAAAGGATTCAGAAACGGATTTTGATGTATTTTTTTTACGCCAGCAAAAGTTTGCCACGCTTCTTCAAAACACTAGAAGAAACAAACCTACTAGTGTTTACACTAAAACATTCCTTATGGATTAATTGAATACTTTCATACATATACTATAGGTTTTTTTTTACGGTGTATTATAAGTTGTCTCAATGTTTCCGAATTCACATTTTAAAATTAAAACCACTATAATCAGTTAATCACTTAACAAAGTTGTAGGTTATCACATCGCCAATAACTTTTACCACATCACCTAGTAACTTTAAACAGCATAATTAAATTGTAACTCTAAACAGTTCCCAAAATATACAAAATAATAACAATTGTCATTCGCAATTTGTTGCACTTGTTCTTGCAACTGTATTCAAAACTCAAAACTCAAACTCAAACTCAAAGCATTTATTTCAATTAGACCATTACAGGCACTTTTGAATGTCATAAAAACAAGAACAAAAAAAATTATGCTGCTACAGTCCCGGTCACAAGGCATAATAACTTGTGAAAGTACTGTAGTTGCCCATTCCAAAGCGTTGATCTCTATGGAGAAGAATGGGCAAGAAACTCCATGGACACTCTTTTATTCAGGCCGGTCATGCCGGATAGTTTATGTGCTTACTGAGCAAGCCAGGCTTTTCTAGCTCCTATAAATCGCCGTTTAAGTACCTAAAATGTATCAATGAATTGTATAAACTTCTATACAAATTGAAAACCGAATGGAAAGCCAACGAGTGCGAGGGAGACTAGCGCTAGAGCGAGAAAGTATTACGCGCGCTTTCGTTATTTTTGACATGTCACGAATCGCTCTAAGTCACACATGATTGAATTTTGTTCGATTTTTTAAAAATGCTTTTAGTGAGTTGTAGTATTTTTTGGATGTGATAAAGTAGGCGCGTGGCAAATAAATCTGCGTTCATTTAAAATGATTTAGTTCATGATATGTTAGGTTAAGTACAGATTGTTTTTTTTTTAATTTTAAAATGTATTTTATTTTATGTTTTTGTATGTTTGGTGTTATAATTTGGGGCAAGCCGAGCTTTTTAGCTTTTATGAGAGGTCCGCTCCTGCCATCGGTGCGGGTGGTTTCTATTTCTTAGGGTATTGCAAGCATTGTTAATTCTGGTACCATATTATCTGGCATTATATATTTTTTGCATCTGTATAATCAACTCTTTCTCTTTAAAAAGTTGTTATAAAGAATGTTTTCTTTTATTTTATACAGTTATTCGTGGAATGTGATCTGTTGACGCGGCTCATGGATGTGTTTGAAGATAACAAAATGAACAAGTAAGTCAGTCTTAAGGCTAGTGCAGATTAGTCTGTCAAATACAATTTGCAATACCCTTGCACATGAAGTTGGTACTTATGTGAGATGAATGAAAGCCGATGTCCGTTTACGTTGTGCAGCAAATACGTACACGGTAAAGTTTGAAGAATGGAAGGAGAAAGTCAACATGAAGGAATGCACAGTAAGAAAGTAACAAATACAAGATAGATAGCCAGAGGCAAAACGTTCAGGTCAAACTTGCGCGCAATTTGCATGCTATACTTAGCGAGAGCACAAGCGTGTGTTCGGTAAAAGGACATCCAGCGTACTGGCGGCCGGCGGGGGCGACCCGGTCGGTGAAGTGCGGAGTGCGGGGGAGCGGGGGAGCGGGAGGGGGGAGCCGCTCCCCACGCGGTGCAGCTGACTCGCGCGCTCGTTTGTCACATTTTACTACTAATAATACGGAAATCATTCCGTCTGTTGTTTCACACACATAATATAATTTAACTATGTGTAGTGTACACATAGAACGCCGCAGCTTGACACGCTCATTGGGACAGTTATCACGCCCGCTATAATGTGCATAACGCGAGATCAATGTAGAGCTGAGCTACTGACTACAGTAGCTACACATCTTATAAGATGCGAGTTAATGTGATATCAAAAAAGGCACTATTTTTATTAAGGGGTTCTCTACAAAAACAAAAAAAAACCTTTTTGAAACGGCACCTTTGAGAAAAGGCATAAAAAAATACAAAAACATAATTATATGCAATACCTTGATTAATTTGCATTTTTTAAAAGGTCAGAGTGACCCCAAATCGTGAATTGTAATGCTCTCGTTTTAATATTACTGCAGCATTCACCCTGTGATGATTATTATATGGCAAAGTTGAGGACTAACTACTTTCATTTAAAAAACGTGTATTTTCGAACTCTTCTCTTTTCCTAGAGAGCCCCTTAGTCCTTGATTAATTATCAGTCCTTGAATTTCGCGGCTAGTGCTTCTCTACTATATTCGGAATGTGGGCCTGGTTAATAGTGAAGTGAAGGGGAGGGCTTGTGGCAAATAAAACATGATTTTCCTTTGAGAGATAGGAATTAATGAAGAGCATTTGACAAACGCACACAGTCTGGCAAGCATTAGAGAACATAACATTTTGGGGATAACCGGCTCATCAATATTGCGATGAGAATGAAAGTATTTGTTGAGTAGTGTGACCTCGGTCGGCACCTCCCACAGCTTGGTGCGCGCGGCCTACATGGGGCACGTGGTGCTGCTGCTGGCGCTGGCGGCGCGCGCGCTGGGCCCGCCCGAGCCGCCGGGCGCGCTGGGCCCCGGCCTGGCGCCGCCCGCGCGCTGGCCCGGCTTCCTGGACGACACGCTGCGCCCGCTGCTGCAGCAGCACGACACGCCGCTCGTGAGTATACCCTCTATACAATCACCGACCGTTCACACTCCGAAACTATTTCATTGTATAAAACTACATCAACAATTTTACCGTAATCGTTTAATATACCATTATTGTGCACAATGTGTTGTTATTTAATTGTTATATCTTTCCGCTAGAATCGTTATATCGTTTATCGTAGAATCGTTATATCGTTCATCGTAGAATCGTTCCGCTCAGGTTAAAATCACCAATTACCAAGAAAATTTGATAGTTGGTCGGAAAAGGAATAACCATGATTTTGTTAACATAATATAGGTAGATGACGCAAACGTAATTTCTTGTGTAAGACTGACGTACACTCAAATGTACCCACTATCAAGACTCCACCTCCAAGAGACTAAACCAGGAGACAGTAATCGTGATCACGAAGCCCCAATAGTGTGGTGTCGTGATCGTGATTACTATACAGAGTGTTAGGTTAAACGAGGGACTTATTGAGGGAGGGTATTCAGTATTCGATTCTCATCCCAAATATGTAAAAAACCTATAACCTTAATTTCTGACGTAATTGTCCAATAAAATACATTATTCACGAACACTGAGCGCGAGAGAAGTAAACTTGTAAACAGTGAAGTAAATCACGCGGCAAAATACCTACGCGCCGATTCTACCGAAAAGGCGTCCTAAGCCAGGTTTAAAGTATGAAGGGAAAATGGATTATACCTAAAGGTCATTGACATGCACACATGTTCTGCGATAGTATTAAATCGCTAGCGCAAGGGTATATACACGTTGCGAGACTTATGCGAAATTTTTGGTATGGTTCTGCCTTTTATTTATTAGTGTTTTTTTTTTGTTCATATTTTTATTAGTATCATGTAAGTATGCACTATTGTGGGTTTGAATATGTCCCTCGTTTAAACTAACATACTGTATAGTATATCGATACTCATCACTAAATATCTCCGAGTTCTATATGCCGTCAACACCAGTTTTCTGTTAAAACAATAACATCATAGGCACAGTCGACTAAAAGAGGATTCAGTCTTAGTACGAAGCCCACGAACATTTTGATAATATACATACAGTTTCTTATTGTCGTTTAAAATCGTTAATAGTTAACAAAAGTTGTAACAACATAGTAGACATCATAACAACAACCACTCATGTAACAAAGCGCTAGAAGACTAATGATTGCGTTATTCAAGACTAATAGTATAGGAGGTAGCAACGTTTTCGAGAAAGAATTTTAGTTCAGCTGATTTTGTGATATGTCGTCCTTCTTGCACTTTCGGTTAGAGTCTGGGCTATCTGGCTGGCGGTAGCGGTTGCGTTCTTGAGTGCGCATCCTACCTGTTCAGGTAATAATCCTGGATTTTAAAAACATTTTAGAAGGCGTAATTTTTTGTTTTTAAATAAGTCTACCTGAAATACTTTTTTTATTGCCAGACATTTTTGACAATGCTAACTATGTGCCATACGCGATTTTTTTTTTTTTTTATTAAAATTTCAAAGTATTTTATAATGTCTGTAATTTTAATATTATGTTATTTAAAGATAAAAAAAAACTTAAAATAAATTTGCCAGACATTAATTCGATTGTTAAGTCTTGAATTAAAATGAAAAAGTCATGAAAAGTATTGCAGTATACCCTTACCGTTGAAATTATAACTAAATACTTTTAAAAAAGTCCAATCTAAATACTAGGAAATCATGTGTTGTGCCTAAATGACGTCACAAGCGGTCACGTGACTGTTAGCGGGCTCGATATTTTTCGAAACTTTGAATGCCTATAAAATCAAAACTACTAGGTTTTTTTTACTACAACAAAAACTAGTGTGTTTGTATACATACAGGCTTTACTGAGACAACATTTCAAGCGATTTGGCATACCTAGTAACATTCTCCATTATATAATTCACTTCATCAAACAATCTGTTATTGTAATAATGCCTGTTACTTCCATCTAACTTGACCCATGTACCAAGGACATTAATGTATTGTATGTTTCAGGGTGGTTACTATCCTTCAGAAAACATTTACGAGGTTAGTATTGCATTAATAAATAGAAAGAAACACATATTTCAAATTGTATTGTGTGTTAATATATAATATCACCCACACAGTACACTAATTTACTGTACTTTATTTTTAGGTGGAAATAATGGCTGACACACTAGCAGCGAACTATGACGTGAGTATATTGATATACTGACACTAACTGTTCATACTCAAACTCAAAGCATTTATTTCAATGCCAAGAAACAAAAGAATGAATTTACTGTCCCAGTCCGAAGACATAATATCTTGTGAACGTGGGAACGTTCACAAGATTCGTCACGTTCCAAAGCGTTGATTTCAATGGAGGAGAATGGGCAATAAACTCCATGAACATTCTTTTATCGGTACTATCTAACGTGCATGATTGTCGGCAGTACAACGACATGGCGGCTACGGCGACCATGGACGAACTCGCAGACGACGTGAACGCAGAAGATGGCAACGAGGTCGGTACACGTTCATGTGACATTGACATTTTATTGAATTGTGGGAGTTTATATTGCTGGCAAAAACGACTCGGCCGAGCTGTAGTAAACGTGAACAATTGTGTATCTCATTTTTGTCACCAGACAGTGCTAGTTAATTTTAAATATAAATTGAAATTAACGCGAGCGGAAACGTATAAGAACTCTCCACTCAGTCATGTTCCTTAGGAGTGACAGATTTAAAGATCAATAAGGTGTTCTCGCACACTACATGAGTCCAGCTTGTACGGCTGTAGACTGCTTATTTGTCTGGTCTCTGCCAAGATTACCATTGTCCGTTTTGTGGCCCCGTAGTGCGTGGTATTCCTTGCAGGGATTGCTTTAGTCTACAGCTACTCGTATGTTCCAGATGTGTGGGGCGATGGGTTCGTCTGGAGAATCTCCGGACTTTATTGCAGACGGACTAGGCATAGATGATGAGGACAAAGTAAATATCAATTATATCAATGTAATCTGTGCATTGCATATTTTTTGCAACATTTCACATATATTTATATTTACTTGCAGATGAGAGCAGCAAAGAGCAATTTCTTAGAGTTGGCCAGTCAAAGATTTGATGATGAGTAAGTTTGGTATTTTGAATTTATTTTCGTACGTTGTAGTTGTAACTGACTTGCAATAGTATGAGTGGTAATGTAACCGTGTGTCCGTGTGCAGCATGTGGGAGGAGTCGGGCGACGCGGACGACGACGCGCGCGACGACGAGCCCGCCGACGTGCGCGACGTGCGCGACGTGCGCGACGTGCTCGACGTGCTCGACCAGCACTCGCGTATGTATACACTTTCCTTATCGCTTTTGGTTATAACGTAAACTTAGATAACTTCACTACATGTCTGTTTTCATATTTTGTCAGTTATGGTCAAGTTGTTTGTAATGGGGCGCGAGCATGTTGCCATCAAGAGGATATAAATCCGACCATGGCATTGTATGGGACAGGTGATGACGATGACAATTCGTGATAGAAAAATACAATATCTTTTGCATTTAAATCTGTTGTAATCACGCGAAATGTGAGTCGCAGTTATATAAAATCTCCACATCGACTGCATAATCAAAAACAGCCTATTAAGATCCTACTGCTGTGATCCTCTATGTGCGGGGCATGAAAATGTCGATGAACGCTGTATTGTCGTGTACAGCATGGGAGAGCTCGGGCGGCGCGGGCGGCAGCGGCGAGGGATGGGCGCAGTTCGGGGCGGAGGGCGCGGGCGCGCACGACCCCTTCGCGCCCCCGGCCGCGCCCCCCGCGCCCCCCGCGCGCGCCCCCGCCGCGCCCAGCGCGCCCACGTTCGCGGCCGACGCGGAGTTCTCTCCCTTCTGGTCCTACGCCGACACGCATCGTGCGCACGGTCAGTACTATACATACAGCCTTACTGCTCACTTACGTTCAAACGGTCACCTTCTTAAGTGATCTCAGTATTCTCAATTCAATTAGACAATTACAGGCACTTTTCAATGTTAAGTAACAAAAGAATGAAGCTACAGACCCAGACAAGACATAATAACTCGTGAAAGTACTGTAGTTGCCCATTCCAAAGCGTTGATCTCTATGGAGAAGAATGGGCAAGAAAGTCCTTGAATTTTAAATCATATATTTTTACAAGATTATGGTTATATCATTCATGTTAACATTACACAATTATGTGACAACGATGTAGTTAAACGTACATATTTAGAGCGTCCAGAGTGAAAGCAAAAATTTATCAAAATAAAAAAAAATACATTGAGAGTCCCAACAGACAGTGACCATTCACGAACGTGACACATGGATCAGCCCCATTGAGCCATTTTGAAGGGAACTAAATGACCCGACATAGACGCCAACATCAGCGAGACATTTAAGTGAGCATGACATTCTATCAACCACCAGGGCATACGCATAGTCGAGTTAATGATAGTACATAGTACTCACAAATGGGCTTTACAATTATTAGCCTTTTCCCAATTATGTTTGTAAGGTACGGGAGTAGGTACTTGCAGAAGGGTAATACACGACAATAGATCGTTGCACACTGTTTTATGGTAAGCTTATGAGGGAAGTCCCCCGGGGCGGGGCGGGGCGGAGTCCGTTCGCCAGCATAGCGCTCATATACATACATAGTTACACACGTAACAATGTTGAAATCGGCTTTCAGTCTAATGAGCTGCAGCTGATATCGGGTAAATTACATGGGGTCTTTCAAGTCGACACTCTGACACTGCTTATCTGACCTCCACAATGTATCTACTAGGAAACACTGCTCGACATGGCTCCGCGCTTCTTTCTGACTAGGTGCTACTACATAGTACTATTGCCGCGTGGCCATCTTGTTTATTCAACACAACACCGCCCCAAATACAACAAACGTCAGCCGGCTCCAATCACCCAACATGCTGTCGGAAGGGTGTCGATATGTGTGATGGATTCACGCATTCCAAATCGGCCTTTTATAAATAAGCCTTGTAACTCATTGCTTCATCGTTACAGATCCAGATTTAGAAGCGAGCATGCGCACACTGCGACTCGAAGGTGACCTGACCGATAGACGCATGGACGACGCGTCCAGTGTAGAACTTGCCAACAATTTACTGACGGCCATGTCCGCCATGTCTGCTGATGCTATTGCCAATATCGTGAATGCTAACCTGCCTGGCGCGTCTGATGTACACGACGTCGAGGTGGACGTCAGCGGTGCACGCGACGCACCGCCAAGCGATGCACAGCCGCGCGACGCCGACACACGGGACTCGCAGCACCGTGACGCACAGCAGCGCGACGCGACGCAGCGCGACGCACAGCAGCAGGATGCACAGCCGCGCGACGCTCAGCAGCGCGACGCCGGCGACAGCGACGCGACGCCGAGGTGATGCGGCCGGCGCGCGCGGCTCGTGTCGCTCGTGTCGCACGCGTCGCACGTGTCGCACGTGTAGGCCGATACTCGCACGTCTCTACTTTTACCCTCTCGTTTATTCACTTAATTATTGGGTTTTTGACGCCATCTATCAATTGACATACTTTTATAAGCAGACATAAGGCGCTTGTCTATAGATTTTGGATAGTAACATGAGATGTCACTAATTTGACAACTGACTTACTATTTATGTATATCAAGAATATTAATTTTACAATGAATTAAAAATTAAACGAGTTTTTAGGGTTTTTAGAGATGTTGTGCTTCAGAATGATTGGTTAATGGTGTCAAGTACCCAACCGTCGTGACGCGTTAATAAGACTATTCATCTAATCGATCCATTAATAAATAATAATAAGAATAAATTGTGATTATCAGTGATGAACTAATGTAAGGCTCGCCAGTGATTACGAAATTTGCATTTAATATCGAATTCGATGTGTCTTACAAATAAGTGTTTTAAATGTTAATCGGAAAGAAATCATACTTGAGCATTTACCAGTAGTAGTACTTTGTAATCATTGCTCGTGTAAGTGAAATGTAATACAAATATAACGGTATTATTAGTTGAACAAATTATATCATAAACATAGTTCGGTGCAGTGAACGCGGCCGGCACGTGCGCAGGCGTGCGACTCGTGCGACACGTGCGACACGTACTACACGTGCGACACGTGCGTCGTTGCATGCACGTCAATGTGTGCGCCAGTTTTGACTTGTTGTATGAAACTAGTCTTCTGTTTATTTTGTCCAATTGTAGACGACATGTTGCATTGTATAGTTTAGCCACATTGTTAATTGATCTTATTAAAATCGCATCACGTATAGTGGTGATCATGTGCGCTTCCAGTGAAGACTGGCGGTTGTCTGAGCGATGTTCTGCTTATGTGTGTGAATGCTGTGTTTTACAGAACTACTGGAGGGAGCTAAAGATCTCTTAGGTATAGATAGGCGAATATAAAAACACTTTACCCTTGTAGATGGGTAAAGTCATAATTATAATTAAAAACTGAAAACATGAAATATCTCCTCTAAAGTAGTTTTGTGGTGGCAGTGTTGCTCAGACAGCTTGCAGTCGTACTGTATATTCCAAACACCATTCTCCTGAACATTTGGGGTCCAAAGTGTAAATTCCGTCTGTCCTTATTGATGACGAATACTTTCCAATGGAAGTAGGTTCCGTTGTCATAGTGAGGGGCGACACTAATAATAAAAGATTATGGTGTCTTATGTGCTTATTTGTAATATACTTCTTATGTGATCTGCTTGTACCACATAGGGATGGAGTGCGCGTGCGCGCAACTGCGGATTGTCATCATAATGATGAAATGTATATAAGGAGCTATAAAAATATCTGCCACGGCTGCAATGGGAGACAGTATTGTGTTTATAGATTACAATAGTGAAGAGCTTTCGTACCCCAGAACAGTTAATTCAATTTGAGAAAATAAAATAGTTAAATAAACATTGGCACTACTTTGCATAACGTGGTTCACAAATTACGCGCGAGGTGTCGCTTCGTCAATGAAAACAACTGCTATCTCTTTCCATCTGTTCTGTGAATGAAAACTGCGATGTGACCGTTGCACGTTGTGAGCGCTAACAGGCGGACCGATTGAAATATCGCGTTTATTTCGCTAACAGCGATATTTCCATTCGGAACGGCTCTTGACAGTTATCTACACTTCCCCTAGACTAATGTCACATTATTTTGATAGTATGTTCACAGTGATATCGCCTTGGAGCGTGGGCACTGTTAAAGCAAGATGGCGTCGATAGTGACGTCATGAATGACAATAAGATATCGTTGATATCGCGCTCACGTCCATTCGGTACGAGTTTTGTCGCGCTTACATCGATTATAGCGCTACACGGAACGCAGTGCTAAAATCAGCTGAGTAGTGTTTTAAAAGTGCAATTACTTACCAGTTACTGCATCCTTCCAAAAAATTGACGTAAATAAGATGATAAACTTCCCATCACACTTAAAACAGGCTTTGTACTGTCAAGTTAGTGTAAGAATCGCATTGTTTTTCTTATTATAACGATAAATTACAGTAACTTGGCGTGTTTAAAAGTTAATCATCTTATTTACAACAATTGCACCATATTTACAGTTATTTACACATTCCCTACAAAACTGTTGCACAAGTCCGCCTTCGCGTTGCACACAAATGTAGGCACATTTACGTACATGCCTCTTCACTTTATTTAATGTGTCCGCTTCACTTTTTACTTGTCTAAATGCGCGTTTGATGCGCCTTTTTAGTTCTTCCACACTTCTAATATCATGTCCGGTTTGGCCGTAAACAAGGTCCTTTACACGACCCCACAAAAAAAAGTCTCAAGGGGTTAAAACCGGCGAGCGAGGAAGCCACGGCACTGGCCCTCCTCGGCCTATCCACCTTTCACCGCCATACCACACACCGTTTAAAAATTCCCGTACGCTGATGGCGAAATGAGGCGGTGCTCCATCATGTTGAAAGTGCAGCCCTCTTATCTCTTCAAAAGGAATACGTTCCAACATTCTTCTCACACGGGTTTGCAGTAAGCGCAGATAGTCTCTCCGTTCAGTCTGTCCAAGAACACTGGTCCTAGTATTCTGTTGCCGAGTATCCCGGCCCACACATTAACACTAAAGCGAGTCTAAATGTGGTCAGGCCGCACAACACAAGGATTCGCCTCAGTCCAATAATGTGCATTGTGTATGTTGAACAGACCAACCCGTGTGAATGTGGACTCGTCAGTCCACAGAATGTTGCGGCGTTCTTCTCGAATCCAATTCTGCGGCCGTGTTCTCTGAACCTGTACACGGCATCCAGAATGGTATGATGGCTCACTCGCACACCAAACCTCTGCTGGTACAAGTTTACTGCAGGCGCAGTGATGGAGTTACACTCGCGGTACCACAATACTATTTCAAGATATTCTTGATTGGAATACCGTCGTCGGGAGGCATTTTTAAAGAAAGCGCGAGCGATATTTCCCGCTAATCGCTAACCGCTACCTTCCGAGCGGGCAGGGAGCGACTGACTGGAGAGCGGGCGGCGGGCGGTCACCTAGCGCGTGCGACGATCGGGGTAGTGCGGGTGAGGGTGGGGGCGCGCGGGGCGCAGCTTTTGCGATCGAGTGGCCGCCGGCGCGCAGCGGCTTCTTTGATAAAAATGGCATGAAAGGCGCCGCCGCCGCGCCGGCGAAACTTTGGCGAAACGATTGAATTGGAGTCTACCTACGGGATCGCTTTATGCCAATAAATCAATTCAAATTTATACGTACTATTTTTTGTATGAAAAAAAATAAGATAAATAATCAATAATTTTTCTTTACTATTGTAATCTATAAACACAATACCATCTCCCATTGAAGCCGTGGCAGATATTTTTATAGCGCCTTATATAGTGTGAATAATTTGGGCAATTATCGAGCTTTACCCTGTTTTGAATGTTATTGTCAAAGAGGGCGTCGGAGATCATGGTGCCCAGTCAGTTCATTCGTACAGTTGACGAGTTGTTTAGTGTTAGTTCACGTAGGCTTGCGCGGGCGCAGCAGACGGTGCGAGTAGTGTGGACGTGTTGGCCGCTAGTTCGACGTGAACACAACACACTACATCACACATTTGATATTTCCGTCAGCGCGCTACACATATCCGTGTCCGCTACTGTAAGCCGCACCTGCGTTTTATACGTAGGTGTTTACTAGGAGAGACTTAACTGAAACTAAGTACACGAGGTTATTATTTAATACCTATCGATCCAACATTCGAGCAAGTCTTGTCCTCGATCTACTTTTGCTTCATGTTTACTTATGTGTTCACTCGAAATCTCATTAGTTGTGAATATGGCAGTCCACTTAGCGCAGCACATAATCTGTTAGTTGAATCTGGTGAGAATCTCGAGTAGATCGACTTGATGGTTGAGTCACACAACATTTCATATCGACTCTATATCAGTGCACATATCGTCCGCGTGGTGTCGTACCTATAGTTTCCCGCGCACATTACTAGTAACTGCGAGGCACTAACGTCTCAAAATCATGCTGCACTCAAACTGACAACATCGTTTGACAGTTATTTTTTATCAGTGATTTTAATAGGGACGATAAAAGAACAAAATTGTGGTATCTCTCGACCACAAAAACCATTAATGTACAGTTGACTGGGTAAAGAAAACAAAAGTCTATTTAATCGTCAGATTATCAAAAAATATTGGACACATATTTTTCTTGTTTCAATCAACCAATAAGTTACAAAGATAAAGCGCGTCTCTTCGAGAGAGAGACGTTATGCGACATTTTAACTTGATATATCTGTGTAATGTTTTGGTTATACGGAAATTGAAAAAATACGTCGCCATCCTTAACACCGTTTTGATAATGTAATTGATAAAGAAAAAACTGAATTATTCATCATCCTTATTCTGGTTGTAATAATGTCGTCGGTGGAGGTCGGTTGAAACAATAAGTGGAAGGCCTGCAGTTCGTGTTCTTGTGACAGAACTCATTGCATGCCCATAAAGTTGTTGGTCATCGAGTAGGTCGGTTTGACGCTGCGGGCTACACTCCAGTCAGCCCTATTACGAGCGGTTTGCTTCCATAGAGCTAGTTTTGTGAACATATCCTGTTATATCAATAGGTTAGTATTGGTTGGTTATGTTGGACGGTCTCAAGAGCGAGGCAACGTTGAAGGTTTTCCAAAAACACAACATTATGTAAGTATTATCGTTTTCTTCAAGGTCATCGGTGCCAAATGTTGCGAATGTGCATTTACACAATTATAATTGTTTATTTTTGTTGAAATCTAAATTAATCTTACTTGGGACACGCAATATTTATAAATGTGATCATTCTTCGTTAAATTAACCTTAATACCTTTTTGGAGTCTTATCAAATAAATAGGAGTTTTGCAGTAAGTGCATAAAAATTGTCGCCAAAAAAGTCGTAAGATTATTGTATGAAATATTTCTTTTATACCTAATCTAAAACTATATGAATTTTTACTTTTATAAGAAACGGAATCGTTAAATGATAGGAAACGTATGTTATATGTTAGCCATTGTGGGAAATATGTTTACATGTCAGTATACCGCAGACATATTGAGAGTCATATCGTATCGTTTACTGCAGTAGAGTGTGCAGTGTGCAGTGTGCAGTGCGCACGTATCCAATGTATTCATCCACCCGCTGATCAAATCTTAGAAGATAACTTACTTGTATAGGACGCACTAGTTTAATCGTTAGTACATTAATTATGTAATTCATGTCGTCGTTGTAGTTAGACACGATATTTTTGTAAACTTCCTGTGTTTCTTAATCTGTATTGTTAGTGGTGTGTATAGGAGCGAAGTAACGAATTTGACGTGAGAGTCGTTCGGCCGGCTGCTGTCTCATGTCATGGTAGTGAGCGGCCGCTCGAGGCCGGTCGGCAGTGCTCCCAGCTAACTATACGATATACGAGGGCAGTCGCACCAGTGTCAGCGACATCACGTCTCGTCACCGCGGCCAGCGGCCAGTGAGCAGCGGGCAGTAACATTGTGATTATTAGCTCATAAGTTCAATATTCTTGTTGTCTTTCATTAAAATTTTACTACTATTATATTAAATTGATAAATTTTAATAATATGCTCTCAAGGGATATTGTTCTGAAACGAATGGTGCGGAATGAACAGTTGAATAGGCCACGCATACAGTGACGTCACCGTGTGTTGCACTATGTCGAGTGAGAGCGAGTTTAGGAAGACGATCTCTTTCCTTTATTGTAAAATCCTCACTCCAGTAGAGTACCCACACAAATATAACGAGCTTTACATAGACGTTGATCGTCTTCCTGAGACCTTAGTATTATAGTTGTTAGCATTTAAAGCTGTGAAACGTAAACATTATATTAGTGCAATTAGTTGCCTTTGGGTCTTGTTGTCAAATTTTATATTTAACTTAATAGTATGCGAGTAGATAATAATGTTGATTTCGGTTATAATCTGGTTTAGTACACACACGTCTTTGTAAATAGTGATCAATGTAAACAAGTGTTCCGTAAGTTGCAAGTTCGGTACGAAACTATTGTGATGTGTTCGTCCAGTGTGTAACGACGCGACGTCTGTCTGAGAGGAGGGAGAGGGTTGTTCAACTGTTGCGGGTGAGATCGCTCTCTCTTCTTATTGACACATTTCAGACCACAAGTTTTCACATTGGGTAATTATATTTAATTATCAAAAACAATATTGGATATTAGTAAAGTTTCGTAGCTAAATATACTTTAGTGTTTTGTATTGAGCGAGTGTGATAGCGATATGTGATCGTTCTACTGCATGTGTCCGTGCGCTTTTACTGATACTTCACACGAATTATACAATGAACAGGATTTTGTGATAATGTGTACGTTTTCAAGTTGTACCTTTCTGCTAACCGCGACCGTCCTCGATGTTATGCTTACCTAGTGCACGTGATCCGGTGTCGTCAACTTTAATATAACACTTTTTAATTGATGTAATACGCATATTAGTTAGCTATCGATAGAATGACTACAGTTGTGATCATCATGTGCGATAGCCTGCACACTTGACGCTAGCCACGTGTGCAGCGCGCGGCACTAGTGGTGGGGATGTTGTGCTAGCGAACAAGTAACCACACGGCTGCCTGTACCGGTCGCGCGCCCTTGTCATGGCCTCATGTGGTGACGATAACGCAACGCCATATTTCGGCCACAATCTCAATTTATAATAGAGTTTATAATTTTAATCGAAATACCTCAAAAATATGACTGCAACTTGTGATTACTTGTCAGCATCTACCAGTGTACATAGTACGTAGCCGCGTGTAAATGATCAGCTGTGAGCGCCGCGGCGGGCGCATAATGCTCGCCTGCTGTTCAAACGAGGACTGTGCCTTCCGGGGGCGCGGGGGCGCGGGGGGCGAGGGCGCGCGGGGGGCGCGGGCGCGGCCCGAGCGACCCGCCCCTCCGCCGCGCCCGACACGCCCGGCACATAATAAATGCTCGTATGTATTCTATTGTATTTATATTATAGTTAAAGTTTTATTAAAAAAGTTGCTCAATATATTTGTTGTTTTACTGGGTACCACCTACTTCTTTTAGTATTATATTATGTCAGTTACACGTCAGGTAAGCTTCACCTATTGGATGAAGCTCCTTTCTCAACATGTGCTTTTCTATAAATGTCCTAATCTCAAAATGTCCTTTTCCGTAATATTATGCATTTACTGAACTACTGAACACTGAACTACTGTTAAAATCATAACTACAACCCTCTGAGATCATTTAACTTGACAAAGATCGTAGGTACGATGATACACGTTTTAGTCGTAGGTACTATGCAAATGGTCATGTCTTCGCTCGCGCGATGGCTTGCGGACTTTAATTAGGACACTCTGACTAAATCTGTATGCTTGAACTCAACACGCGATTAGAACGTTTCGTGTCATCGTAGGATCGATAGCTAGATTTATTTATTTACTTAAAAGAATAAAAGCTAACAATGTAACCAAAACACTTATATTCTAAAATTTAACACCAATATAAAAACAAACTTACAACCTATTACTTAAAAATGAATACATTTACAAATTATCATGGAAGATATCCAGATGTGAGTGAGCAAAGACTTGCAGTAGCAGCCGCTCGACGTGTGCGCACTCCCGGGGGCGCGGCGAACAGTTTTCTCCGACGACGAGGACCCTTCACGCCTTCACCTTCCACAAGGAAACGACTCGGCACACCCGCTAGACCTACCCGCTCCAGCGTAGTTGGGTTATCAACTTGGTCAGGAGACGGTGTTAGTGAATTAGTAAAAGAAATTTCCGCCAAGTCCTAAAGTGTCCCACCATCCCTATAACAAACAAAGATGGTTATAGATACGGGTAGTACTCGTACTACATAGAACGAGCAAATTTCTTCTGGACTCGTTCGATTAAAAGAGAATACTTAGCCTCGTGCGGGTTCCATACTATGGCATTGAATTCTAGCCTACTACGCACGTATGCTTTATACAGCATTAGGGCAGCTCTTATATGCGAAGGAAACCATCATGACAAAACCTAGCAGCCTATTAGCAGTCACACATGCAGATGTGGTCCTTAAAGTTTAGTCGTGTGTCTAATGTCAGCTCTAAGTCTCGAATTTGGCTGACCCAATCCAACGAAGCCCCCGCCAGACTATAACCAAAGTGCTGAGGTGCGCGAGAGCGTGAAAAAGACATAATTTAACATTTTTTAGTATTTTTATTATTTACCCCACTCCACTCCTCTATGGCGTCTATATCGTTTTGCAATCGACGGCAATCATAGAAAGTCTTTTACCGAGTAGAAGAGATTTAAGTCGTCGGCAAAAGGAGACATTTGGCAGCCCTAACGGCAGATCCATGGCCATTATAATAAATTATGTTGTTCCCAGTGTACTGCCCTGACTTACACCAGATCGAGTATAGTAGGAACTAGACTCAAACTTGGCTAGCCTTACGTACTGGGTACGGTTACACAATAGGATCCAAAAAATGCTAGAAGTTACGGTGTGAATCCAATTGACGCCATTTTTGATAATAGGATATCATTATCAACAACGTCAAATGCCTTCTGGAAGTCAAATTAGATAGATATGACGACGCCAGTGAGTTGTATGGATTATTTTAATGATTATTATTCTTTAAATAAATACATATGATCTGTAAAATGCAGAAACGGTCAGAAAAATGGAATTACTGAGACTACCACGAGGGTAGCCTCCGCTCTGCTGGGGTGATTGGTTAGAATGCAATGATGTCCCCGCACCCCAGCCAGGAGCGACGACAAGGAACATCGTGTGCTTTTGGTCAGTAGTAGGTACCTAGTCTGACAGACCCTGAGACGTGTGCCGCCCCACGGCGGAGGATACCCATTGAGGATTCTACACGCAAAAAAAGGTTAGCCACCGCTAGCTATCACCTGAAATTTACTTATTAATAAGTATTTGTTTGTTTGTTGGTCATGTGACTGTACTATGAATTTCTCCTGTGTTGTAAGTGCGTTTACAAACTTTAACCTTTTCACCGCCACGGACATCAATAGAAGCTCCGGATTTTCGTGCCACCAGCGCCACGACTACATTAGAAGCCCTTCATTTTATCTATGTTATAAAAAAAAAAAATACTGAATTTAACAGGTTTTTTCCTTTTTCTAATTTAAAAGCACCGTCTAATACCCTGTTTTTTATTTTTCCACACAAAAGAAGCCATTAATTGTCATAAAATTGGCAAAAACAAAAACTCCGAAAATTTTTGATATCCCCAGAACGCCAAGGACTTGATATATAGTTCGGCCAGTGATGTGACGCGAAAGTTAACACTGTTTGATTTCACCCGATGAAATATTAGGTCCTTACATATGAAATTGGCGTTTTGTATGGAAGGAACAAAAAGTCGAATATTTTTTAATATAATATATTTAATTAATCAAAGTATGAACCATTGTTTTCAATGCACTTTTGCCATCTTATAGGTAGTTCATTGATCCCTTTACTAAAAAAACCAGTCGGACGGGAATCAATAAAATCTTTGAAGGCGATTTGGACTGCCCCATCGGAGTTGAATTTTTTCCCTTGCAAAAAGTTATCCAAATTGCGAAAAAAATGGTAATCTGTTGGAGCAAGGTCCGGGGAGTACGGAGGATGTCTAAGACATTCCAATTCAAGCTCTTCTAATTTGGTAGCCGTCTGTTGCGCAGTGTGTGGTCTGGCGTTGTCGTGAAGCAGCAGTGGCGTGGAGCGATTGACCAGCCTTGGTTGTTTAGCCGCTAGCTTTTCCATCATGGTTTGTAATTGCTGACAATAGACATCAGCTGTAATAGTCTGGCCAGATTTGAGAAAACTGTAATGAACAATACCGGCACTAGTCCACCAAACGCTTACAAGTAACTTTTTTGGGGTTAATTTTCGCTTGGGGCAGGATTTGGCTGGCTGGCCAGGATCCAACCATTGCGCTGAGCGCTTCCGATTATCGTAAAGAATCCATTTTTCATCACAGGTAATGATTCGGTTTAAAATACCTTCATTGTTGTGCCGGTTCAGTAATGTAACGCAGCAGTCGACGCGCGTTTGCCGGTTTGCTTCAGTCAATTCGTGAGGTACCCACCTTTCAAGCTTTTTAATCTTCCCAATTTGCTTCAAGTGAATTAAAACAGTTTTATCACTAACATCGAAGCCTGCAGCTAACTCGGACGTGGTTTGCGATGGGTCCGCTTCCACAATAGCCTTCAATTCTCCATTATCAACTTGGGTCTCAGGCCGTCCACGGGGCTTGTTCTGCAGGTCGAAATTTCCAGAACGAAAACGTTGGAACCAAAAACGAACTGTGTTTTCTTTTGCAACATGACCGCCATACACATCATTCACCCTTCGAGTCGTTTCCGCAGCACTAGTGCCACGGCGGAACTCGTACTCGTAAATAATGCGATATTTTAAATTTTCCATTTTGTAAAATGAGTGACGCAAACAGAAAAAACAGAAGAAAAAAAACAAATGAATGACGGTCATCGAAGCACAAATACATGAGTAAATAGCTGTACAAATTTGAATTTGGAATTCCTTACCAAAGAGGAGAAATTCGTGATTAAAGTGGCCAGTACGAAAAACGCCAATTTCATATGTAAGGACCTAATATTTAGAAACATTATTATCGAAAACAATTTGAGGTCAGTGAAATATGAACATAGATAACAACATTATAACAAAGGGAAAATGGACGAATTTCGTCCGTCGGATAGGTGCCGAACCGTAATTAAATAGTTATTTGCAATCCTTATCGATAATAATATTCCCATCTCTACAAAATAATTGGTTGTCAGATAAAAGTCTATGGTTGTCAGTGCCCCGGGCGCCATGGACTAGTATAGAAGACGTTCTGTGACGTCATAAACGTATACTTAGTTGTCATGGTCAGTTTGTAATTGTGCAGTCAACAGCAATATTTATTTATTTTACGAAGAACTGGCTGCGGATGAGCTTTTAAGCATTCTACAAGGTGTGGAATCAGACTCTGAGAATGTTGGACCAGAAGACGATAACTCTGAAATATGTCTTGGTAATAATAATTACGTTTATACGACGAAATACACAATACAATGCTACAATGAAAAGTTCTGCCGGTTTTGTACGGTAAAAAATGTTGACAGAAGTAGTGTAAAAAACACGACAGTAGACATCGAAAAAAGACCATAGACCACATCCCTAATCAGAATTGAATTTAACGTGTTCTGGGCGCCAAGGACTTGAAATGAAGTCAAAGGATGACGACATAAAACAATTAGTGATGTGCCTCATTTCTTATGGCTCTAATTGAGTTGTGTATTTTGTTTCTTTGATATTTGTTATTTATATTGTTTTTCTTAACAAGGATACTGGGAAATAAAACAAATATGGCAATATTTAATCGGTTTTTATTTATATCCGTAAAATCATAAATAAAACGTTACTTAACGTGTATAATTCTCATTCATCTATACCTACGACTATCGACGCTACCCTCATCACTACTGTTTACTATACATTTCGTTATACATGTATAGCTTGGCGTGAGGCGAGGCATCGCGTTCTGTGTACGCTGGCGGTGAAAAGGTTAAAACTTACATACACGAACAACCAGAGCTCTGAAACAACTACCTGTAGGCCATACAAAACTTGGTTCTGTGCGGGGATCTCACTCGCGACACGCAGTACAGCAGCCGATCACTCAGCCACTGCGCCAACTATAGATATCAGAAATACCAACCATGCCATCCTTGGCTAGTAACTAAGTATTTACCATAAGTACTTACCATTAATGATAAAACTAATGATTAGACAAAGAATTATTAATTATATTTTATTTTAGTGGTTATAGTAGTAATTACAGTTCTATTAGATTATCTTGTAAACAAATGTAATCAAACACATTTTCTTTTTTTTGTATTTATCACTTTAAGGGCCATTACAAGAAAAGAACATGAGAACAGGTCATTTAGAGAAAAGCACATTTTGAGAAACGACTTTATGAAAGGACATTAGAGAAAGGACATTTGGAGAAAAGGACATACCTACGCTAAGACGAACCTATGGATGAAAAAAAAAACTTAATTAACTTAGGTACTTAACCGTATAGTTCGGTACGGACCCCTTCGGGGGCTCGACATTCAAACCTCCGCTGGTTCGGTACTGGCCCCGAAAGGGGTCGAACATTTAAGTCATACGACCTCCTCATTATTTTTGTAAATATTTTATTTTCTGGTTAAAAAATAATATGGGTGTGCATTCATTAAGATAGTAGAATAAAAATCTCATATGTAAACGTCGTTAGAAGTTCTTTAATTATCGAGCAAGTTTCTTAATTAACCTTTATAAAATCCATGTGCGTAAATTACGATCATAGCCATTTTGATGGCAGTGTAGGTCGACGCTAAAAAACATAAAAAAAATAGTTTTCGGACATATACGCTCCACATTGTTGGGTCTGATTAACGTGTCCTTTTATTACGTGCAGAAATCATTCGTAATTGAACTTAAATTAGCAGTGGTAATGATACATTTTGAAATCTAAAGTCGAAGTTTCGCGCCAATCGTGCTTGTTTACATTTTTCATTCCACATTATATCACACGGACGCGAATAGATTCTATAACAAATGAGACAAATATCATTGCAAATATTATAAATAACATGAACATGCCCAGATCTTATCGTAATTTGCAATAATAGGACCATTAACACGTAATATTCATAACCACTACTAAATTCACTTTCGAAAATGACGTCTTGACGTCCATTTCTTTTTTTTTTTTTTGTGATGTGTAAATGCGATTATTTCAATCGATTATTTTCTTGTAAATCAATCAACTCGAATAATTAAATTATGAAATATCAGAAATTGATAGATTAAAATAAGAATAATTTTGTAATACGTGTAAAATACTATAAATATTGATAATAATATTTTTTACGCCACTAAAACCGACTCAACAACAAACAGTAGAATCTGATCTATGGCTAAATTCGCGCCAATTTTATTTTCAGATAAAAATTCAAATAAGGAATGCGCTCGCTGTTCGAATTTATATTAAAATGTTTATTTGCTATTCTATTAATAATTTGGTTTTGTACCTACTATTTCAATGTGAATTGCAAACAGAAATAAATAAGGTTGAATATAGAACGCCCTTATTATGATCTTGGTAGGCACAGTAAAAAAATCAGCCAAGATAAATTATATTTGTTCGAAAAAATTGTTTGTAGTATGGTTTGATTAGTTATTTGGAAAGCGTTTTCATTCTTTCCTAAAACATGGCTCGTAGGCCAAAGTGTTCTTGGAGTGGAAGCCTTGGGGTAAAAAGGAGTTTGGAGTTTTCTTGATGTCGTGTACCGGGTTTTTTTTTGGGGTGGGAAATCATCAGATAACTTCCGCCTTAGCCTAGAGCGGGCGAAGCGGGGGGGAGTGTCAGACTTTTACTGACTAATGTCCACTGATCGATGTTCCTTCTTTTACTCGGGGCCCCGGTATCTTTCGAACAACCCACAATCCCGGCAGGACCCTACCGGGGTTGCGGGTCTGATACTCCCCCCCGCTCCGCCCAGAGCGGGGGAAGTGAGGCGCCACGGCATCCTCATCTACCACCTGACGCAGATCCTTACCGGACACGAAAGTTTCGAGACGTTCCTGCACATCATGGGGCGGGAGGAAACACCCAGGTGTCACCAATGTGACTATCGCCCGGAGGACACGTTGGAGCATACTGGCAGTCTGCTCTTTTGAGCGGAGCACCGCTCTGTCCCGGAGGAGATGGTGATATTTGAAGGAGAGAACCTCAAACCAAGCCAGCCACCGCGGGAGACGCTACAGGGGTCGGGCGCTGCGAGATGACAACGACTTTTTGTTTAACAGGAGCGGATATTTGATGATTTCCTATCCAAGTGGCGCAAGACCGCTAAAATGGCGGAATTTAAAGTAGGCCACCTTTAAATTCCTAAAGAAGTTTATGAGAAGGCCTCCTTTAAATTCCTAAAGAAGTCCTTAAATTCCAAAAAAGAGAGATACACTATTTAAAAATACTTTTTAGGGTTCCGTACCTCATAAAAAATAACCCAAATATCAAATCTGTAGTCCCTTGAAGCTGTGAAAAAAACAACCCTTCAAGTCTACGTAGAGAAAAGATGACCGTTTATGTCGTCAGTTTGTACGGAACCCTTGGTGCGTGAGTCCGACTCGCATTTGGCCGGTCTGTTTTTAATAGGCTGAACCGCTTACTGCTACGCAAAGGTCTCCCTATACCTTTCTAATTTTTTTATCCAACCAATACTTTTAGGTGTCAATATTTTAGAGCCCCGATATGACTTGTATACGGAGTCCCTGTATGTCTAAATAGGCTCTACTGCGGAGGCATGGCTTTCTAGGTCCGGTACGGTATTGTTGTGCCGGCTGGGCTGCCTGACTGGCTACCTACAGAATTAGCATGACCTACAAAATTGGCCGCCATTTTCATTTATCGTTATTCAAGAAAACAGCCAAAATCTTTTACCGCGAAACCGTTTGACAGCAAATAAATAAATAAATAAATAAATAAATAAATATCTTGGGACAACTCACACACGGTCATTTGATCCCAAGCTAAGCAGAGCTTGTGTTATGGTAACCAGACAACTGATATACATACTTATATAATTTATAAATACATACATATTATAGATAAATCACACCCAGACACAGAACAAACAATCATGCTCATCACACAAAGTTTGTCCTGGGTGGGAATCGAACCCACGACCTCCGGCTTAGCAGTCAGGGCCACTAACCACTAGACCAACAGGCCCGTCATTGATTAGGCACCTTACTTTGTACAGACGCCTGCACATCAAGCTACTACAATCTGTCAGATTTCTTTGATAGATTTTCGACTTTATTTCTAAAGTATAAGGTTCAAGGTTCATTGGGAAAAATTGTCAGTTTCGGGTAGCTTGACCTGCAGGCGTCTGTACCTCAAATCTGGGCGCATAACAAAATAATTATAGCATAATAAAAAAGCACGTGACAAAATGTTGTTGTCTTTCTTTTATTATCGATATCATAGATATTTGTACAACTAAAATATCTATAGTAGAATGATATGCCATCTCCATAGGTAATTTCCTCAGTGGTCCCAAAACTTTTCTTTAAAGTTTACTCTATTACGATTATCGATTAGGTTGAATGCAACTTTTTAATCGTAATGATGAAACTTAGTTTTACGGTCAGCACTAAGAAATGTCATATTGCAACACACTTTGTAGTATTTTTTGTCGAGATTTGTATCGTGTTTTTTTATTAATTTATATGTAAAATGGCAAAAATAAGAATGCAGATGGAATGTCACTGTTTTTATTTTAGATTTCCGACTTTATTATCAAATGGTTATCTTGTGTATGTACATTATTTCCAGCGTTTTTAAAGTATCTAATTTTTGGAAGGGTGTAGTAATATGTATTTTACACACATTTTGCAATAGATTGACGCCGTTTTATCGACCTTATGAGGTTTTTGGAAATATAAACCTCAAACCTATCGTATGAAACAGCCGCTGTGATTTATTTTTAATAGCAAAATTGAATGCTGTAAATTGATGAAAAATCTTGAATTTCATGACAATTCGCGTCACCCCACCGATTCAGCTGATGTGTCATATGTCAAAATCCTGTCGTGCAGAGTGGTTAACCCATTCAGCGCCGAACCCGCCCATCGGCGGGCAATATTTTTTGACTTTCACGCCGAGACCTTAAATGCAGTAACTTTTATTTTTTATTTTTTTTTAACTATTGATTATAATTATTGATATTTTTATTACTATTGATATTTTTATTAACTTTGATTTTAAACTGCAATAACTTTACGAAAAAACGTCGGAAAGTAATGAGATGATGTGTAATGATTTGTTTCATTAAAATTTATTATCAACTCCAATGGCCTGCTGATATTTGAAGTTTTGAAAATAGCCAATTCTAATCTCTGATATCGGACTGCCGGTGGGCGGGCTGCATAGTACAGTATGGCGGCATCTGGGTAATATCGTTGCTTTTCAGAAAGGCAGTGAATGGGTTAAAAAGTTTAATTCGGCTTTTTTTAAAACCAGTTTTAAAGGGGTTAGGAGAATTCTGTATGAATCGTGGCCGAAATAGAATGGATTTGTTTGTATCGATGTCAGTTATTGATTAACGCAGGTCATAAGGGAGACAACTAACACCAGACTTGTACGGATGGTGGCTGGAGCCACAGCGCAGTTAGTGATGACGTCATCTTTCGTTATTCGACCACGCACAGTACAGCATCATTGAATATTAAAACAGCAATTATACTTTGATATACTTTTATTTTCATAATTTATTTATATATAATGACTATAATAATCATCTACCAAACTAAATAATCAATATAATTCAACAGCATCCTTTATATACAATATGTATAGTTATTATAGTTCTTTATAACCCTCGTATCTGAACGATTAGAAAAGAGTCACTCGTCTAATCATACAAATTAAATGTTGAAATGAATCCTACACGTCGTTACATAACAAGTAATAATTTGCCACAAGATTTTTCTTTTTTTAATTATTTATTTACAAATACTTATATTTATAATTTAGTCCCATAATTTCCAAATGAATCGTCAGCGTGTGTAATGGAACTGTCGTGCGTTACGCAAACTGTCGACAGCGACGTCGCGCGTGCGCGGCCCGACACGACAACCCGCGTCGGGTCGTGTCGGGCCGCGCACCGGACGCGACGCGACACGACAACCCACGTCGGGTCGTGTCGGGCCGCGCACCGGACGCGACGCGACACGACAACCCGCGTCGGGTCGTGTCGGGCCGCGCACCGGACGCGACGCGACACGACAACCCGCGTCGGGTCGTGTCGGGCCGCGCACCGGACGCGACGCGACACGACAACCCGCGTCGGGTCGTGTCGGGCCGCGCACCGGACGCGACCTTCAACTACATGCAACGTGGCGTTCTTCAACTATAATTAACAATTAATAGAATTGAGAAAACTTAACTTGTCCATTTACATTATACCATATTTAAATAGAATATTGCACGGAGCATGAGGTACGTAAGTAACACGTAGTGACATCAACGAGGACTAGACGCGCGTATGGCGGACAGAAACGCAGCGGCGCGCCTGTCACCGGCCTGCCCGCGCCGCTACTAAGTATATAGAAACACAACAGCATCAACAACGAAACTCCGTTTCAAATTGTAGACTAATCTGATAAAAATAATTTCTACGAGAACTATGTATTGCAATAGTTGGCTAACGATAGCTCTATACAGAATGGTGGATGCTATGCACAGAGTGACGTGATGCGGTGAAATAATACTTTAAACTCTTACCTTACTTACTATCGAGGTTAAAATTAAAAATCTACTTGATATTAAAAGGGCATTAGAAAACGTAGTAAGCGGCATCTCAAAACTATATGATCTTACGATAAGATAGATACGTTGATATATTCCACTGATATGCCGCTCGAATATAGCACGGCGGTGTTCGTGCAAGCTAATTCTCCATCCAAATCATGTAGTGTTAACGTTAAAAATCGTTTAAACCGTTTCTACTGATTGATCGATAAAATTAAGTAAACTTTGTTATGAAAATATTTGTTAGTAGTTACGTAACAAAAATAATCTGGTTAAAAAGTGATATTTTATTGGAACAGCGTAAGTTAATCATTTGTTCGTCCCAGACGTAGTATTAAACGCTAAGGTGTCGTAGTGAGCCCCGGCGCTGCCCGTACAGTGTACACACGTAGGTACGAGCGCCGCGCTGGTGCTCACTAGAAATTAACTACGTTACATAAACTCATTAGAACACGATTACAAGTTGTGTAACAATTACAATATTAATATAACACAGCATGAGAACAGTACATAGTTTGGCATCCGATATCGTACACGGCCGAAGTATACTCGCTAGCTAAATACGGTTAACTGAATTAGCATGTCTAAGGTATAAAATTATCAAGCTAAGTAAGGCAATCGAATGACACCGGACGTATAAATACGATTACTATCAGAAGGACAAATATTGAAGAATTCTCTTTGTACCATGCCGATAATGTAACAGTCCAACTAAAATATTTAACGTGTATCATGTTACAGTACGAGCAAGCTACCACTACGAGCGAGGAAACATAAATAAACAAAGTAATAGCTAGATGCGGTGACGACATAGAAAACTTTTATTGCCATGCGATACACCGATATCCACTACACTACTTATCTAGATGTGGCCACGAGACTCGCGCTACGCACACTACGCCTCTCCACGAAAGAAACTTGTAAATAACTATCTCAGTAACAGTAACCCTTAGTACATACAAAGACCCAGCGACACTACACAAGTGTTTACAACCTTCTTCTTAATTCGTCCAATTCCATACAATCCCTAGTCCAGCAAGAGTACAGAAGTGATATATGACGACGTCTTTGACGAGCCTGTTGGTCTAGTGGTTAGTGGCCCTGACTGCTGAGCCGGAGGTCGTGGGTTCGATTCCCACTCAGGACAAACTTTGTGTGATGAGCATGATTGTTTGTTCTGTGTCTGGGTGTGATTTATCTATAATATGTATGTATTTATAAATTATATAAGTATGTATATCAGTTGTCTGGTTACCATAACACAAGCTCTGCTTAGCTTGGGATCAGATAGCCGTGTGTGAGTTGTCCCAAGATAAGAAGATATTTATATTTATATATTAAGTATTTATACATAACTCGATCGTAGAGCAAGTCCCACGCCACGCACTTATAGAATACCAGCGATATACAACGGAGCTTTATTTATTAGTTTACACGTAGTAGTTATCGCTTTAGTTTACTTTGTTTAATTTTAGCTAGCAACACCAACACGACACCGATTGGTCTGGTTTACTTTAGGCTGGCAACCCGCACGTAGTATTGCTATAATTGTGTCACAATATACAATAAGTCGCGAACACCAACTAAAGGTAAGGGCGGCGACCGTGACGAAACGCGACACGCGATCGTACGTAAACGTCGACACTAACAAATGCCCATAAAACATTAATATTCAATTAATATAAGTAGTACTTAATATAAAACGAAACACATCGGCTGACGTAGTGCTGAGTGCAAACGAAACGAACTGGCAACACAAGCGGGAGGTGTTCCGAAGAGAAACTAAACTACACATTATGTGTCAAAGAAATCTCCAGTGAGAAGTAACAAAAATTATTGTCATCCAATGCTTAAATTTCCAATCTTTATAATATATTATCTTTCTTTATATTATTTAATTAATACTTTTTACAGATCAACATCGTCGCCTATCCTTACATTAGATAAAGAGTTTACTTTGTATCTATAAAATGTACATCTACGTTGTATTGTAATATAGCAACATTCAAATAATCTCATGTTTTACGCAATACTAAAATAATCGTATATCTATGTATACGCACGTAACATAAATGCAGCCTACCACGCTGGCGAACAGACGCGAAGTGAGTAGCGCTCCACGCGAGCTGCGCACGCGCCGCCCGGCGGCTCTAGCGGCGCTCGCTATTGGTCGGGAGGCGCGGACTAGGCGCGGCGCACTCGTGGGCTAGCGGCTACTACTGAATCCTAACCGTAGAAGACACAAGGAGAGATCATCCGAGTCCGACGCGACACTACTGTATTACTTGTATAAAAAGAGTTTTAAGTAAATTAGTTAACAGTAACGCTTTTGATTTATTTACATTATCACATCGCGTGACCGAATGCGGAGCGAGCGCGCTATGTACACCGGAAGTCGCATCGGCGCCCCAGGCCCCGGGCTCCAGGCCCCGGGCTCCAGGCCCCGGGCTCCAGGCCCCGGGCTCCAGGGAGCCGCGACTTAGGCACACAAATAATTGAACGATTCAACGAGTGATCGTAGGAAGCGGGACACTACTGATCGAAGTCGCCTATGCTCGAGAGTATCGATAGTTTGTGCGTTCATTCATATTGAGTCACGCCTATAAGAGTTTAGGTAAGGTTCATAAGACGTCTACGTGGTAGCTAAGCTCTAGCGGGCGGCTCTGCTCCTGCACCTGCCGAGTGCGACACTGCTGACTGATGCAATCATCACGCTATTACAAATCTCAGAATAAAGCACTCTGTGGCATTCGTCAACGACAGCCAGAACCCTCGACGGAGTCTAGGAATGGTACCAAACACGAGTAGGCACGTCGAGTTTACTGCCGGTGACAATTCGTTTCTGGTACGTTCTGACATAGAAATTCCTCATACATGTTTCAATCGTCCCGCCTTCAGAAGCCGAAGTATAAGACTTAACCTATGGTTCCGTTGGCCGCTCACAGCTGGTACCACTTCTTGTCCTTGTACTTGAGCATGAGCTGGTGTGCGGAGGAGGAGAACTCGGCGGCCTGGTTGTGCATGCGCTCCGTGTTGTCCTCCAGGCGCGACAGCTTGTCGCCCCGCTCCACCACCAGCATGTGCGCGCGCGAGATGTCCCCGGCCGCCGTGCCCGCGCGGGCTCCCAGCTGCTCCAGCTGCGCGGCGGACCCTCCCGGGATGTGCTTGGCCACCGTGCGCAGTGGCTTGCCGCTACTCTCGCCGACTGCAATCGAACACACCCATCCGTTTCAATACCGCTCATATAACACTGCCGTCGAGGAACGATGAGCTTTTGGCGTCAAATGAGACGCCTGAATGAATACACTCATATCGGATATTTATGGAAACTCTTTTAAAGAGAGTAAAACTTATTAGTTGTCCAGCAGCATACAGCATAACTGAATAATACTCACATAGTTCTTCTCGGTCTAGGGGTCTGGATCCGCCGCCGAACAGTCCTCGGAAGAAGCTCTCCTTGGGAGGCTCGGGCATGTCGCGCGGCAGGAACAGCTCGCCGATCATCTCGTTCAGCTGTTGACTGTAACGCGCCACACATCTGTTAGCTACGTCACGTAAACTTGTATTGCAAATATTGATTGGTTATTTCAAACATCTCACCAGAACTCTGCGTCGATGGTGAACTTTTGTACTTCAGTGGGAGACGCGAGGTATAGTCCGTGACCTCTGTTGCTGAAGCAAAACGTCTTCGCTATCCTGCAATGTTACACACATCGAACGTTTTACAAGTCGTCTCGACGCACATGCTAGTGTTCTCTTGTGACGTAAACATTGTTTATAGTCCAAGAAGAAAGAGAAAGGAGATTTATAGTCCAAGAACGAAGTTGAGAAAGTGGGGAAAAGAGTATTGTTCTATCAATTGAAACGTCTCACCTGATGTATCCTCGCGGTCCAGTGTTGGATTCTATTGAACAAACTTTAGTCTAACATATAAGCGTAACTAACGAGTACTATCGCGACTAATAATAACAGGATAAACATTAAAATGAGAAAGTAAAACATTCAGAAGCGGGCATGCTGCAAGCGAAGAACGAGAAGGAACAACATGTAACAGAGCACAGTAGCAGCCCAGCGAGGAAGTAGGAGAGATCGCACAGAGAGAGTAGACAACCATGTGGTGGAGGTGAGTGCGTGTCGTCACTGTACACAGTGTAACACGTGTACACGGAGTGTGGGTGTGTGAGTGTACGGTGTGCGGGCACAGGTCACCGAGCACTAGTCAAGCACAGTGCAGGACGCAGGCAGCTCCCCCAGGGCAAATCATTCCGGATGACGCGCGACGCTCCGTTCATACGGAACGTTGGAATCATCGTGGGCATGTGTCCTAGCTATCGAGGGAAGTAGGCTCATTTTGTTTTGAATACCTTCTTTTGTTTTTCGAAATACGTTATTTAAATATTAGGTTAGCGTATCGCAAGAATCGATAACTTCGGTATGTTTCCGGTATTTCAATTTTGTTTGCAGACATTAAAGGTCAATTTACACATGTGACTGTGTCGGGAGCGCACAATGATTTGCCCGTGGCCGAGAGGAAACGTCAATGAAACATAACAGGCGAGGGTCAGGGCGGGCGGGGCGGGGCGGGGCGGGGCAGTCTATGGGCGCGGGGAGATGAGGGTACGAAGCAACTGTCAACGTTACATGAACATGTCTAGGTACGCAACAGAGGCCGGAGTGAGCGACTCCACATGACAAGTGACGGTACGTGGCTAACGCATGTCATCTGCATGGACGGCGACTTACTGGTCGGTGTCCTCGTTAACAATGAGCTGCTGGCCCCATATGGACAGCATTGGGTCTACGATACCCCTCTGTTTGGACTGTGTCTGGAAGCTACCAGGAATACAGACAGCAGTCAGCGCGGTGACTCGCTCCGGCGCGCGCCCCGGCTTTGTGCGCGGCGCTCTGGGTTTGTACGTCGTCAGGTCACACGTGGAGAACAAGTTGGATCACGAGACGACTTTGACAAACCGAGAGCGCCGCATAGAACGTGACACAAAGGCGAGGCCCGCGCCGATTAGTTAATCCATCATTGTTCTAAAGGTGAAAAGTTAGACAGATGTAAGAGATGCAGGGCGGTATACACTATCGTTATATGGTCGGAGGGCTAGCGCGGGGGTGTCGGTAGCATTCCGTGTCGTTCAGGTGTTCGGTCCGTTCAGTGTCGGGTAACCAGAGTGTATTTACATCCATATACATTTGCAGCATCAAAATAAATAGTTGAGTAGTTATAAAGTGACGGTGTTCTCTCACAAACATAAGGGTTGGTATAACGCGCATTGTTTAAAACGTGTGTCGTGTTGAGGGCGATGTCCGATCGTTTACTTTTAAACTGAAAAATAGAAAAAGTGCCAAATATCGGAAGCACAGGTGGTGCTCGACAGATTTGCAAAATTTTGTCTACGTCGCGAAGTTCTACAGCGCGACTTGTACGTCTAGTAGCTGAGTGCTCGACACGCTTAATAGAAGATGACACCGGCGCTCGCTTGACGCACCACGCGCTCGTGCCGGGGCCCGTGCGCGTGCGCACGAGACGCGTCGTGCGCCAAACAAGGCTACGTTCTAACATCGATCGATACTGTACAGGAAGTCTGTCGTTAGGCTCCCAAATGATAAAATAGCGAATGATCAGTATAGCTAAAATCTCTGATGAGAAATAATGAATGCGAAAACCGTAAAAATGACAAATCTCCGGTAGCCCAAAATAGCATTCAATATGATAAAACTGCGAAGCTAATGATAAAAGGTACTATATTATAAAACAAGCCGTTTATCATTTAGTGCCTTCGGTGCAGAGAAATCGTCTAATAGTGATCTGTGTGCACCGGTCAGTGTACCGGTGGCGCGATAGACACGGCGCAAGACGCCGCGCCACGCGCCCGTCCCGTCCCGCGCGGCGGGGCGCGGCGGGGCGGGGCGGGCGCGGGGCGGGCCGGCTGGCGCAGGGACTGTGTGGCCTCACCCGAGCTCCGACAGCGGCAGGAAGTCCACGTCCACGAGCGGCCGCAGCGATGGCAGGCTGTACGCCACCAGGTGCCCCGTCGACAGGTAGTTCACCAGACATACACTGTCTGAAAGTTACACGGTTCAACTTATTGTATGATCCCATTACAGTCATAAGTGACCAAAAACCATTTATTTGTGCAAAAATATGACTTTGAAACATTTTTGGACATTCATTTAGCTACCTTTCAAGCTAACAGTCTCAGCTTTTACAACGAAGTCGGTCTCCACGATCTGCTGCCGATACACGCAGTTCTGACTGGGTAGCGCCACGACCCGCGCCTGCTTCTCCGATGCTACGACCACGAACTGCCGGTCGCCGGCCGCGTCCGAGCCGGGCGTCGGGCTCATGCGGCTGCCACTGCTCGACGAGCTTTGCTTCGTCGGCGTGCGCTCGCGTCGGTCTCTTACTTGCTAAAGATGATTTGAGTCGAAATCATTATTGATGAGAAAGAATTTTAAGGAAAAAGGTTATTGCTAACCACTACGACATTGTGCTGTATAGGTACTTACATCTTTACTATCGTCTCTCCAACTTTCGTAGGAGTAAGGTATTAAAGCACCATTGCAGTCTAGAAATGACATAGTCAGTATTGAACCCTTTAACCTAAACAACGGCCCCCCTGAAAACAAAGAAAGAGATTTTAAAATTGGTATGAATATTGGAAGAGTTTGAAGATTGCCATTAAAAGCACATCATATAAGAGAAAAACGTTATTGCGAGTATTGGAAGCGTGCGATCTTGTTGCACACGCACCTTCCAATACTCGCACAACAATAAGCACACGTACCACTGGTGGCGACCACGACAGGCTGCGTGTGCCTGTGCTCCGCCTCCGGCAGGCTGATCATCATGGTGAGCACTGAGCCCAGTGTCGTACCGATCCATAGCGTCGGCATCAGCGCCGTTGGGTCTGCAAAATAAAAACATATAAAAATCGCCCGATTCACTTGAATAACTTATTTAACTGGCCAGAAATAAAAAAGGTTAAATCTAGCTTGTAATACCTTGTCTGAAATAGTCGCTTTAGCTGAATTATAATAATCTCAAAGCATTTATTTTAACCAGACAGAGTTTACGAACATGACGCTGAACGGATCAGCTCCACACGAGACATGTGAGATTTAGAGCGAGTATTATATTTTATAAATTTCTCAGTGGTAGCCTGGAGTCTGAATTTGTATCCAGTTCAAGGACGGCCGTTTTGGGAGACTGTTTTATGACAATTTTAACGTTCAAAAAGTTCATCAGCAGCTTAATTGAAACAAATGACGTTTGATTTTGAATATGCTTGCCTCTAACATATGTATATATGTTGGTGACGTTGCCCCACACTAGGAATTACTTCTTTATCGTGTAAACATTTAAACTGTTTGTGTATGTGAGTATGTGGGATCGAACCCACGACACGCAGCGTAGCAGTCGATCGCTGAGCCACTGCGCCTATCGTGTCGTCAAAAACTGGCAAATCTATATCTGCTAAAATATGGATGAATTTAGAAGAACTAAGTATAAACTCACCGGACTTTTTGGTGTAGCTGTCAGCAAAGGCGAGGCACTGGATGCCCTCCTGCGAGATGTTCTCGAGGCTGGACATGGAGCTGGAGCGCGAGCGCGAGAACGAGCTGTCCAGCTTGTCTGACCGGCCGGTTGGCAACATACACACACTCGGTTACTGCCACCGCCGGCGAGCGCACTGCGCCGGCGCCGGCGGCGGTGAGGGCACAACAACACTACGGCTACACCACTAGGCTAGCTAATGTGGACTGGACTGGATAAGATGAGCTTCGAACGCAATGCGAGTTCATTTATTACGACTTCAGAGAAGCAAATGGCCTGTAAGGGGTCCAGTTCTTTTCGGATTACCAACTTTTTATACCATTGTGTTGACATTTTAGACAACATGTTCGAAATGTTTGAGTTTTATTATCTAAGGTAGTATGAACTTTGACGCATCTGTTTTCATGTGTGCCGTCCTCCGCTTATCTTATTTTTATGTAGAGGATCAGAAGATTTGAAAGAAGAATATTGAGCATGTTGTGTCCCTCATCACCACCGTATTGTGCACTAGTCTACAGTTGGTAAGATTGCAGACTAAAGTGAGCTCATCTCACGGGCTCAGTGTAATTAGTGCTGTTGTGAAATTAGCTGAAATCATCAGTCAAGTGCCATTCACCAGTGCATAAGATAAACAACAAGTTAAAAAGAAGGAATTATAATCATGCGTCAGAGAAGAATCGTGAGGCGATTGCATGCCCGTCCAATCTCAGCTTATTTGCACAACGTTTTGTTAATGTCCAGTTATGTTAGATATTATTGTTAGGTAAGTGTTTTGACCCGGGACATGAAATGGTTAGTACAAGGCAGAATACGGCGCAAGTGAGGCTGCGGTCAAAACACCGATCACCCCGTTAGAGATCAGTAATCATAGAGTTATCTTAACTTAATGAGCACATCGATAAACAGCTCTAATCATGAACATAGCAAATGAGAAGCGGACCGAACGCTACGGAACACAAGATGTACATAAAGAGCAACACAGAAGTGAGATGTGAGATGGAATGAGGATGGACGCAGGTGGGCAGGCACTAGTCCAGCGCCGGAGAGCCGCGCCGGACGGACACGCAACACACGGCTAGCCAACTACGTGCGCGGGCGGCGCGTGCGCATGCAACTACTGCACTGCTAGTAAGATAATACCGTAAGCATACATAGACATAATGACAGCCGAATATAGAGGCAGCCAAAAACGAGCCATTTAAACTTTTTGCTTTGTGGTCGGGCTAGAAAAAGAAATAACATTCATGTACTCAACAGCGTTACAAGTATATAAAGTACAGTAAGTGTTAGTCGCGTCAGGAACTCGGTCCGCGGAGGAACCGAGCGGCGCTCTGCCAGACCGCTCGCAGACGAAGGCAAATAAATACATAACGTGATCGCTCGTGAGAATAAACAATCGACCATCGGAAACTAAATACAGGAAAGAATAGAAATGATAAATAGATCGTGTGTCTCATACAATATGGAAAGCCTCGCTTATTAATGCACATATAACATATAATATATAGTAGGTCTCGTTCGTCGTAACAATAACAGTGATAGATTATAAAATAGTTTTGAGTAGTAAGTCACCTTTTAGTTGTACAACTATGAGTCATGCCAGTCGAAAGAGTTTCGTACAAGGGTGCGCAGACCAATAGTGTGTGTGTGTGGTACATTACAAGACAGTCACAGCCACGTCGCACTAGAGGACAGCTACGTGCGCTGACGCACACAAGCGGAAATAAACGAACACCATACCAAATAACTTAAGAACAAAACGAAACGATGCAAATGTTGTATTGGATACCATTGGGTTGCATAATGTGTAAGTACTCCATAGATGCGATAGTCTGCGGAACAGTTGGTTCTGTACCGAAAAATAAAACCACGATATGTTACAAGCACATCACAGGGCGGCGCGTGCGGCGCTCGCACGACACGTGCGTCACGTGCGCCACGTGCGACACGTGCGCCACGTGCGCGAGCGCTGCACGCGCTGCAACATTCTGTACAGAGGGCGTCTAGCCGACATGGACATACATGAAACACCATCAAACATGAGGAACTCATTCTAGCTCGGATTCGGAATGACAACGAAGGATAAAACTACTCGGATATAACAACTAGAGAAACCAAATTATAACTTAAAATAGGTGAGGAATATTCCAATGGTTACCTATTAAATGATTCCGATCTGAAATTGGAAATTTTTCAAATAAATAAATATGGAAGTAACTCAACAGATCAACACATGCTCATATGAAAATAATAAGGGGCCAAACAAAATGTTAAACATTTGATCTACGAGACTGTGGCGAAGGTGTTTAGCAATTTATGTCCAGTTAACATTGCCAGTTCAAAGTAATATGATTTCATTAGATTCATTTATATTTCAATGTATGTATGTAAGATCATGGCATCGTAAGGCCAAACTAATTCTAAACAACACTGATGTGAGCTTGAAGTTACACCAAACAATCATTATACAAAATGCAATCCGCAGCCATTCGTAGTGTCGTTGTAAGGTCAGCGCAAGGTGCCACGTATTTGAAAGAAAAAACCTTCAAACTCACAGCAAGTCAACATGTTTGAGTATTCAGTTATGGAAAGAAGTATATCAGTGAGTGTGAAAAACAAAAATATACAAATTAAAAACAAAACATAACGAAGGAATAACAGTGAGAGTTGTAACAGACCTCTGAGCGCGCTTGACGGCGACGACTAGCAACAGAAGAGCTTTCATTAACAATTTAGATACAGACAGACAAAGCATAGCTTCACTTGTAAACGTTGGTGCTGAGCGATTCATATCAGCCAACATTGCAATGTCATATCCACTTAAGCTCAAGATGCTTCGCAAGATGCGCGAGCGCGCCGGCTCAAGCGAGCGCTCGTCCGCCGGCCGCAAGAATAAGAACCAAAAAGAACAAAAATCAAAAAAACAAAAAGGAAGAAACTGCGACTGCCTCAGAACGGAAGGAGACTTAGCCGAGTGGACTCGGTACAAGGTGACTGTACTACCAAAACTGCAATACTGGCGCGTCGTCAGCAGCGAGTGCTGCGGGGCGGGGGGCGCGGCGTACACGTCGGACGCGGTGGACAGGCACTTGTGCAGTTTGCGGGTACCTTGCGAGCGCGAGCGGCGCACGCGCACCGCCGCCGCCGCGGCCGCGCCCGACCCTGCCGCCCCGGCCCCGCCCGCCCCGGCCGAGCCGCCCGCCCCGGCCCCGCCGCCCCCGCCGGCCCCGCCACCCCCGCCGCCCGGCCCGTTCATCTACAACACACACACTCCTAGCGACCGCCCTGCCCCAGTGCCCTCCCACCACCGAGCCGGCCCGGCCGCATCAATCACACAACCTCGACGTTTCATTATAACCCAAGAGACGACTCTCCAAAATGAGCGCCGTAACAGTTCCAGTCACGAGCTGATTATGTGTTTGATAGTGCAGGGCTCGCTAGTCACAGGTCGGTGCCAAGCGGCGACGGCTGCCTCCACCGTATGTTACACAACATTCAACACTGAAGACCCTCTCTGTTAACGACGCGACACGATGTTAGAACGACCGTGATCTCTGTGCCAGATAGTCTAGTATTAGTCGTAGTTTAGTGACACGGCGAGACCCGTGCTTGTTAGTCGTGTGGCTGTGACGTGAGCGCATACCTAGTGGCGGCGCGACGCGCTGCGCGTGCGCCGACTGCGCGCGATCGTCGCGAGCGGGGCACAGGCGCGCTACTAACTCCCCTGGGGAAAGTCGAGTCATGAGCGAGCGCATACTGCACGTCGGGTGACGGCTACCTGATGTGTACTACAAGCGAGAGTGGTGCCATCTATACCGACTACTCAGCTCGTACCATTAGCACTGAACATCATCTCAGGACATCGACAACACAGAGATCACCTACGGTTTGATGCAATCATTTACACTATTAATTATTGTTTAATTACCGAGAAAGTCAGCGAATAGATATTTAAGGCAGTTAGAGTCTTCGTCGGACGAGTCCTTTTCCTTGGAAATAAAAGAAATATACACATCAATCACCAGCGTGCTGACTTACAAGTACGTAAGTGATAGTACGGACGAGCGGCACAGTACACCGAGCGACCTGTACACGTGGTACTCGCGTCACAAAACGTGGTTTACATATAGCCTTACTTATCATATACATTATACATAGTTTATAAACCAAATCAAATAAAAAGCCAAATATCACAAGAAGCACAAAGCATGTTAAGTCGCAACTCGCAATCTCTTACCGTTTCAACTCTACAGCCGAATCGTTAGTGATCGTTAGGTTCTCACAAGTCATAGTATGTTACAAATTAGTTGAAAACGTTTCAGTACTTCTAACTACCATCACCTCTAGCTAGTCAAAAAATCTATGTCCCGATCGAAAAGGGAGCTACGGTACCAGTGTGTTAGATCAAAAATCGCAAACCATTAGCATTCATGTCGGAGGACCTAACTACTCTAACAACAGCGAGGAACGTCTAGGTGCTACGCGACGGAGACGCTCGACCGGCAGGCGATGTTCTGATGCGTGAGGTGAGCGGGGTGACGCAATACTTACTGAAGCGCCGCATGAGCCCGCCCAGCGAGCCGGGCGCGGGCGGAGCCGCGCGGCGCTCCTTGTACTTGATGTTGGGCACCGACAGCAGCCGGCCGTCCCGCGCCCCGTCGCGCGCCCCGTCCCGCCGCGCGCGTCGGGGCGGCCGCGCCGGGCCCGCGCCCTCCTCCCACAGCGGCAGCGCGTCGGGCCGCGCCGGCCCGTCCTGCGCCTGCGCCTGCCAGCGCTCCTGCAGCTCGCGGTGCATGCGCTCGTACACGTCGGCGCCGCGCTTGTCCTGCAGCTCGCGGTGCATGCGCTCGAACACGTCCGAGCACACGCGCAGCGGCGACGAGCCTTCCTGCTCCGCGTCCGCCTGGGGCTCCGCGCCGCGAGGGGACTCCGCGCCGGGCTCGGGCGCCGGCGCGGCTTCCGGCTCGGCCGCCGGCCCGGGCCCGGGCGACGCCGGCGCCGGGCCGTCCGGCCGATCGGGCGCTTCGAAGTAAAACTGAGAATTGCTTCTCTCGGCGATCACCTCTTCCTGATTGTTCTCAGTGGGTGTCGCGAATGCCGCCTTAAACTTGAGATCCACTTTAGAGAGCTGACGTTTCAGGTTGAAATTTTTCCAGGATGTCGACTTTCTTCTTGTGTCGAGTTTAGCTTTATCGTCGAGCGCGGGCGAGGTCCCGGCCGACGCGGGCGCTGCGGGCGCTGGCAGCCCGGCCTGCGCGGGAGCGGGGGCTGCCTGCCCGGGCTGGGGCTCGTCCAGGGACAGGTCGTTGGGGCTGGCGGCGGGGGAAGGTCGCGTGGCACTCTCCTCCAGCTTACAGTCGAGGGATGGGAAAAAATATAAATGTGAAGTAAAGTCGCGCACGACGACACCGAGCGCTCCGTGCGGGAGATGGATGCCGTGAGCTGTGACGACGGATACTACCAGTGACAGCGGAGCGACATTACAGTACTAGCGCATACGGTGAGCTACGGTCGCACTCTGCTAGACAAGTGTACCGCGGACGATCTGCAAACTTGACATGTCAAATATTCTATTTAAATGTGTATGCGATAGGAGAGAAAGACAGGCCGAGTGTAAAGAATGTCTAACGATGCCATGCCATGTCACTACTGGGACAAGCCGGGAGTGGCGCTACTGCTAAATTAGTTCAAAATAAATTACAAAATTATAAGAAATAATAAAAGTAGAGGGGTGTGGCGGGCGCTCGCCACAGCAAATCATACGTAAGTAAATAAAAAAGCAAATTAAATGTAATGTGAAGTAAACCGTTATTGTTGCGGTGTCTCCTTCGTTCTCTAACGCTCGCGATCGACTCGAGTTCTCTCTCGTACACAGACCATCTCGCAACGATCACTGATTTGTTTCATCGACTGTTCGCGTCGTGCTTCTTCTAATATGTTTCCGCCCGGTCGTTACTAGCCGCTTCGTTTTAAACGATAGTATCGCTATCATTTTACGATTATGTTTGCAAAACGTACCTAACAATGTCTGTTTAGCTACATTTTACAAATTAAATCGTCGAGTACTTTTATTCGTCGATCACATCGTCAACGACGAACTAACGTACAAGTGAGAGTATGATATACGAATGCGCTTGGGCGTTGCGCTTCGCTGCGCTTCGCTGCGCTTACCTGGTCGAGGCTGGGCGAGCGCGTGCGCTCGTGCGCGGGCGCGTGGTACAGCGCGGCCGGCGCGTGCGCACACAGCAGCGCGCGCCGCGCCATGTCCAGCACCAGCACGCCGCGCTCGCCGCCCCACGCCAGCCTGCGCCCGCAGAGTACACCTTACTCACTACACGCTACACGATACACGCTACACGATACACCTCATAACATTTCCTTTTCAAAATTTAGATACACAACGTGTAAAAGAAAGGAGCAATAACATTTAAGGGGCATACAGCTAAGGTGATTCAGCAGTCTTAGTGCATGTTCTCAATCAGTACACAATGAGTAACACCGTGCGACAACCCTAAAACCAGCTGAGAGACAAAACGTACAATAGGCCAATTTATAGTGTTAACGAAAATACAGATACCTACCATTCTACTGATTCTACCTACCGATCGATTTTAATAAAGATTTTTTTGGCATCCATAATCAAAATTCTTTGATTTTCCTATGAAATAATGTTCATTGATGTAATTTACTCAGTAATTCAGTTGTTTGTACAGAAGTTTTTATTTTTTGCGTATGAGAAATCTTCAAATAACTTTCCCCACTTTGGGCGGAGCGGGGTGAGTGTCAGACTTGTTCCGACTAAAACCCACCCATGTTCCTTGTATTGCCCTTAACGTTCCGGGGCCGCGGTTCTTTCGAACAACCCGCAACACGGCAGGAGGTCGCCCTGGCAGGCCCCTCTGTTTTGTACCTACCTTGGGGTAGTTTTGAGGTTGATTTGCCCTTTCCAAACTTATATCATAACTTCATCAAATACAAACAGTACTTACTTTAAAATACATTAGAAAAAAATGTATTTTAATGTGCAAAATGGACTCTATTTTTGTAGGCAGAACGCTAGCGACGTCGATATGCTTAGAAAAGGTAACCAGCGCTGTCTTACACAATGAGCCTTTGGAATCTTTACAGGTCATTCGTAGATACTTATTATGTTTAGTACCTTTTATCGTCGGCCATTACTCTGAACGCGTAACAGTGAAGTAGAATGAAAAATAAATAAATATATGATTTTTTCGTAATGTGTTCCTTTGCTTGATATATGTGTCAACCAATAAGTATTAGTGTTCCTGTTTTACACGTTGTATAATGTGTGAATTTTTTATTATAAGAGCTGTGATGGCTCAGAGGTAAAGCGTCTCACCTCCCAAGCCAAGCCCTAATGATCCTAATTCATATTTACTTTTTAAAGTTGATCTTAGACATCATAGACATCGGTGAAGAAATCACAATGCATACCATTCTTCTCCATAGAGATCTGCGCTTTGGAATGGGCAGCTACAGTTCTTTCATAAGTTATTATGCCTCGCGACTGGGACTGTAGCTTCATCATTTTATTTCATGATATTTAAAAGTGCCCGTAATGGTCTAATTGAAATAAACGCTTCGTGTGCGAGTTCGATGATGCCTCGCACATATTCAAGCTTAACAAAGGTATCGTAGGAATACGAATATATATTTAGTTGTGTAGTGAGGTGACTGACAGGCCGTAGGAGGAGTTGATGGTGAGCGCGTTGATGGGGTGCGGCGCGCCCTGCTGCAGCGCCACCAGCGCCGGCTGGAAGCCCGCCGCCCGCCGCGCGCCGCCCCCGCCGCCCGCGCCGCGCACGCGCAGCGCCGCCCCGCCGCCCGCGCCGCCGCCCGACCACACGCCCGACTGCACACCACAATATTATACGGGTACCTTCTTAGATCGTTCAACATGCTCATTAAAGATATGTTGTCCTTTGCATTTTAAATAGAGCGAAATAAATGAGTATAATTACAGGATAATTTCGGACAAATTAAAAGTATCGTAAACATACTCTTCTACTTTCGCTTTCTGACGCGTCGCCTGCTCTACTGAACGACATGGAGCGCCCTCCTTCCGCTTCCGGAGAGCCCTCCTCTTCTAATGTGTCTGTTATCATTGGAATTTCTATTACCTGAAACAGTAGACGAACAATTAATAAATGTTGTGTGTTCGCGGCTAGCCCGCTTTCAATGTGAACGGCACTTACCGCAAGCGTTATAAAAGGTAAAAAGATGGAGAATAAAGGAGGCGTTAATGTATAACTAACACAAGGATAACCTAGTCTCAAATAGATTATAAATGAGAAAGAACACATTCTTACACTAAATTGTGATTTTATAGTTAATTTCAGTTATGTATGGCTATTGTTCAAATATATCATCCATTAGTTATATGTAGTCGAAGAATAACCTGATTTTTGAAACGATAGACGCATCAAGATGTTTTTGATAAAAATAATAGGTAATCTAACAGTAATTTACTCGCAATAGCTATTGTGGTACTTTATAAAGGGTTATCTCCGCTAATTAACAAAATCGTGATATGTTGTGTTGTGCGCGGCGACTGGCGAGCCTCACGTGTGTCTCGGCGTGCGTGTCCGTCTTGCGGAACTTGAAGAGCACGACGTGTCCGTGCGGCAGCGCCACCGCCAGCCGCCGCGACTCCGCGCACAGCGCCACCTGCTGGATGCCCAGCGGACTGTCCTCCAAGTAGCCCCCGCCGCCCCCGCCGCCCACACCACCCGCACCACGCTCGAACACTGCAACACCACACCCACAGCGTGCTTTATTCATTTTACTCACCATCATAGTATATAAATTCATTCATAAACTAATGGAATGAATGACTAACGTAACGGATGATTTGCACTGATTTTGAATCGTAACTCAACAAATACCACCGAACAACCATATTATTTACTAATAGTTTTTTTTTTTTGTAAATTCTCAAATCACTACTTCGTGGCACACGTTTTTGTTCAGTAGAAGACACAGGAGAATTCACGGCAAAAAGTAAACTCAATCCAGAAAACTCGTTTTAAAAATGTTTAGATTATTGGACTACTAACCTTTAGAACATTTCAATTTGTACAAAATTTGTAAGGTCCCTGCGCTTGCATCCCAAAATTTAACACTACCGTCTGCATGTCTGAAACGTAAGAATTGTTATATTAGTACAACTTTATTCAGTTACCTAAATAGGACATATGACTTGAAGTTGTTGAATGTCGTCATGTTCATGTTCCATGTACATACAGTCCAATGTTGAGGTCACTTACTCCCTTAATGTAAACGTACCCAGTTAGAATAATTTCGTTATAGGAGCAGGAGGCAGGCTCCCACTCGCCGCCGTTGATGGGCCACAGCTTCTCGCTGAAGCCCGTCGGCTTCTTGTTGCCTTGCCGCCCCACCGAGTAGAAGGCTGGGATCTGGGAACATGAGTAGTATATTGATATCTTGATTGGCATTCATATATCCGCGCCTCAGCTGCGGTAAGATGTTGGCTGATGATGTCGACGACGATGGGTTACAAACCGCTTCGATGACATGCATAAGTGGCATGTGTAAGTGGAAAATCTACAATATATTGTACACTTACAAGCTACCGAAAAATGCATGTCCATTGGAAGCGGTACTCTCTCTTGCTTTGCGAGTCTCTGAGAATATCTGGATATTCTGTTAACTAATGGCAGCGGTTTCGACGAAAAGTGAAGTTAACCGACGTCAAAAAGGAGCGTTTCATCTTTGAAGAGAATTTTCGGGTAGAATAGTTAGATGTGTACGTACCAAGTCCGAGGGGCAGTCGGCGAAGTACGAGCAGCAGGTGACGGGCGACTCGTGGATGTCCATGGGGTAGGGGTTCTCGAAGCACGGGTAGCCGGGCGACTGCAGGTCGATCACCACCAGGTCGTTCTGCAGCAGCACTACTATCGCGTACGGCTCTTGGTAATCTGCAAGCAACAGCAACTCATTTATTATCACGAAAACGTTCCACAAGAAGTTGTGATTATATAAAGAAGTTAAAATAAAAAGTTACCTTACTTTAAAAAAAAAATAGCCTATGTCCGTCTCCTGGTTCCCAACTATCTCTGTACCAAAATTCATTAAAATCGGTTTAGTCATTAAAGCGTGAAGAGGTAACAAACAAACAAACTCACTTTCGCTTTTATAATATTATTATACATATATATATATATATATTAGTAAGGATGTTAGATTAGCCAGTAATGCCGTGTTACCTGCTGTGTGTGGCGTCTCACAGAGCGTGACGAAGTCCACCACACTGTGCTCCATCTCCAGCACGGTGGTGGACTTGCCGTTGAGGACTGTGATGCTGTGCGTCCGCCCCGCCTTGTCTGAGGGCAGGCCACCGCTGAATATCACCAAGCTTTCTCTGAAACAGTACGGATGACTCGTTCATTGTCAGCACTGCGTTGCGGTCTTCTTGATTGCTGATCGTGGTCTTATCAACATGAACAGTGTTTTCCTCCTTAAATATCAGTACCAACTTAATGCAGCGATTGTTTACCAATCGACAATTGATGACGATCGGTTTTATTCAAAGTGTTTTGCTGTTACGTTACTGCCTACCTCCATAGGAAAAAAATCAATTAAGTTTATCTAACCAGATACAATTTTCTATATTTACTACAGTTCGAACAAATACAACATTAAGTTGCAACCATTCATCGAAATGAGATTAACTGTTCGGATGTTGGTATTAAAAGTTTATAGCATAATAAAGAGACATAGTAAGCGTCGGGCAGCAGTACGGAGGGGCGCGCAACCAGTGGCAGTAATGTTTGTCACTTTCCGATTCATTAGCCACGTCTCGGCTAACGAGCGACGCGCCGACAGACGATTTTGCGCGATGCCTATCGGCTTTGATATTAAGTTATCGTGATTTTTATTCGGTTACTCCTGTTTTCATGAACACTGCACGGCACCTAAATGTTATCTATTGCAATTTTGATTCCACGCGCTTCACTGTGAGCGTTTAAAATCCTTCAGACCCTTTCGTCTAGGCATTGTGGTGTCATCAGGTCATCAGGTCATCAGGTGTCATCTAACTTTAGTAAATAAGGGCTTATGTCTCACCCGGAGTTCGATGTCTAACAAGAAATAACTGTTTACTCACCCTGTTCTCGAAGTCTTCCATTCCAGTCTGAGTATAGGTTTACAAGGTTCTAGTTTGCCGTCTTTGTTCGCTTTTGCTGTAAATAAACAAATTATATGAATGATCCCAGATTGTGTATGATAATAGATCTTTAACTGTTATCTCGACGAAGAGCACTGGTCACAGAGTAACACCATCATCAAACAGTAATCTTGATTGCTCACCATGTGGGTACGAGAGCGAGGAAGGCCTGGGCGCGCGCGTGGTCCAGGTGGCGAGCGCGCCGTCGGCGTGCGCCGTCATGAGCTTGCCGTCGTGCTGCCACGCGGCCGCGCGCACGGCCTCGCCCGGCCCGCCCACGCCCAGCGCGCCGCGCCACTCGGCCGTGCGCGCGCGCAGGTCCCACACTACCACGAGACCCGTCTCGTACGCTATCAGCAACTGGAACATAAGCATTACACGTTTCATTATATTTTTCCTGCTTTTTATTCCAATTTTGTTGGGCTTGACGCATGTATTTGCTACCTTTGCTCTCCATTTGTTATAATCTCCTGTCCAGCTAATGAACGTAACATAATTCAATGCCTTTAAGCTTCAGCTTCATAGTCTTATCTAAGCGGCTAATCGTCACGACCACAGAGTGCTAAGACGTGAGATCAACAGCTTTAAATGCATTCTGGGAAGCAGAGTAATCATACTGCCAATTTCAAAATTCCATACTGCGTCTTAGCATATGGAGCAAACCAATAACATTTCGTCAAGCCAAGTAATCGAACTCAGGAGCCCCATGCTCAGTGGCCACATTTCTCACTTCTCAGTTGGACAATTTCGCAGACGAATATTTCACAGTAGTTATAATGTTACATTGAGTAGTGTTACCTTGCTGGCGTCCAAGGGATTATCACTAATTTCGACCACCGCGCCGGGGTGGTTCTGCCTCGTTCTGTAACAAACAAATATTTATCTTAGCGAGGCGTTTGCGGAAGATTTACGGGTAATAATTTTAACTCATCAGTTTTGCTAACCCTCTCTGTTAAATGAAAAAGCGTGGCGTATTACACTCTCAACTAGTTTTAGCAGGAAAATTATGTTAATATTTATTTGAAATACTACCGCCCGGTAGCGCTACGGTAGAGCTTCTCTTGATTGAATTCACGCCGAGCCTATCAAAACGTCGTTTCCGTTTGAGAAATCAGACTTTTATTCAAGTACTAGCTTTTGCCCGCGGCTTCGCTCGCGTTAAATTCGGTAGCGCCTTATTGATTTGTAATAGCAACGCTAAGTTTTCCCGTTTCTTCCCTCTTTCTCCCTCATGTCCCACTCTTTTTTAAAAAATAAGAGTCTATGTCCGTCTCCTGGTTCCCAACTATCTCTGTACCAAAATTCATCAAAATCGGTTTAGTTATTATACTTTGATTGGTCGCTACACAGCGGCCATTATGGTTAAAAGCAAAGTCTCCTCGTCGTGTGAAGCACTGGCATAGATAACTCACTAAAACAATTGTTTAGGTAGGCTGTTGCAAACATAATGTAGCAAATTGGGGTGCGAGAGATCTTACTAATAGTCAGTAAGAGAGTGTTGCTCCTAACCAGACGATGGTATCCTTGTTGAAGTGTCCAAGTAACCCTGAAGATGCGATCAACATAAATATAGTCACCTTCTCCGTAAGAAATATATATATGATCGTGAACGTTTGCAGAATACTCGCTTGCATTAATTGCCAAGGAAACGCTACAGTAGAATGTTCACAAGTATATATCGGTTGTATCTCATATCAAAGCATACGATACTCCTACGCGAATAAGACAGGAACACGTGTTAGCTGTCAAATCTGTGTCATCCGGGTCCGGAGGGGGGGGGGGGGGGACAATGTCGGCGAGAACATTGGCGCCATGAGACACGTGAGGCGTAGTTGTACTACGATTATTACAGAGGAGGAAGCATCATTGTCCATTAATAATGTATGAAGTTACAATCAATACGAAAGTGTTTGAAAACAAATAATTGACAATGCGTCGATACTGGAACAACATCAAACTAATGTAAGAATATACGTATTTACAAGTCTGAACTTTTATTAATTAAAGTTGACTTCTTTTGAAGCATCTTGTCATTAAAAGTCAAGTGTGTTGTCTTGAAAGCTTCTCCACCGAGGCGCCGTCAGTGTCGATCTGTATCGTGTCAGTTCCATTGACGGCGCGCGGCGTCCCGGCGCCACTTGTTGCGACTGTGTGGCGTCGCCTCCGCCCCCTATCCCCGCTCGCCCGTTGGGGGAGGGAGGAGGGGAGAGAGATTAGAGTGGTTTCAGCGGGAGCCAGGCGGAACGAAGTCGTTGTGGCTTTGAACCTGCACTCTAATTTGTATACGTACGATTGTTCGAGTGAACCACATTGGAAATACAAGAATAACGGTGCTCGGTGCTCCAGTGTTGCGAGAATAAAAAAAGATAATTTAATGCAAGTTTAATTAAAGTAGAATAGCTCTGATTTGAAGAATAATTTAATAAAAAAATATATATATATTTATAATTTGGTAATTAATATTAAGAATTTGTTTAATTTGTTTGCTGTGCCCTACAGGGTCCATAATTGTACCTTAGCTTTGAGCCTATTTTAAGATCTTCAGACATTATGGAATGCAATAAAGATATGAATATGAATAAAGTTTTAGCAATTGAAACTATCATAACGTAAATATGTTGGACCCGAAGAAAGGGCTTGGCAACTAAATCCACGTGTAACTAAATATTTTGAGAATTTCCCCCCCTAGTTAGAGAAATATAATTTCGAGAAACTCATTTAATCATCTTCCTACGTCAGAAATAAACTGTAGCAATTAGCAGTGCACACGATATCGTTTATTGGATCCTTTAAACTTTTCACACGCCTGATTTGCTGTATTTATTTTGAATACAAATATCGTATCAAGAGGCAGGTGTGTGCAATGCTTCAATCAAATTACGTATTTATATTTCCATTAAAAACATAGTACGCGCACCGAATCTCGAGTGAGTCGAGAATGAATGGATGCTACTGCACAATGGCGGGCGCCACGCACCTGCTGTGTCATCTGTGCTGGCTGCACTATACGTACGTTCCAAAATGAATGATTTTCTGTTAAAACAATTTATCATCATCTGCCTGACTTTTTACAACTATGTTGGTGTTGGTTTCAGATGAATATCAGTATTTAACATGGACCGACTGCCTACCTGACTTCCACAACCCAGTTAATTACTGGGTAATCCGATACTCCTTAAGATTGGTTGTTGGACTTTGGACAGCGACGAACACGGGCTTAACGCGCTTTCCGAGGCACGGAAGAACCTTAACGAATTCGAAAGGCACTTGTTCACTTCGTCGTTGTTTTTGTTTCTGGTAAAGTAACGGAGCTATTGCAAATATTCCACTCACTAGTCACATTTTGATTGTAGCGCCTTACGGGTTCAATACAATAAAGCATACAGGGCACTGTTGAGGCTGCCGCGATACTGCAGCGCATCTGGGATGTTCGCTGAGGCACGTATTGATGACTTTTATGCCATTATCCGAAAGCGTATCGCATCCCTGTTGTGGCGGGTGCGTGGCAGCGCCAACAGTTTCTTGATGACCGTAGCAAATAGGACTGATGGCGTTATTTGTAAACACTGGACGACGACGTTAGTGTTGCCTTCAAACCGTTGCCAGAAATAATGCGTGTGTGTGTGTTGTTATTGTGTATGTATTATAAATTCTGACATGTAATGAATTGACCTAAGTATTTACGTTCTAACTTTAGTTTGTAAGTTGTGTATGTCTTTACTAACAATAATGGATTGTACTGATCTGACAAATAAATAAATAATTATTATTATTTAAATGTTTGTTACATAAAGCTTCACAAAGTTTAACACGCGTACGCGAAGTACAACTTGTACACAAAGTTAACTTTGTGTACAAGTTGTACTCGACCAACCCTATAATGTAAGTACACATAGTACATACAAGTAACGCGTAGCAATCTGTCGCTCACTCACTAATGGATATTGCGGCGCGTACTCTAGCTACACTACAGATTGGCAGAGCTTTTACTGTTACGATTAATGTGGACTTTATAGCGGCCCGCAAATATATAGCAGCTACGAATTGTATGTATTGTTTGTATTTAGATTTGACGTACGGAGTTTACTTAATCGCAGGTACGTAGGACATGCTATAAACGAACACAAACAAAAACAATACGTCCAAATACCAAACAATACGTAATATAATGGCTACGAAATTTAAGGCAGCATAGCACATCGGCTACGATAGCTAAGCGAACGTAGCACAATAACTACGAAAGCTTAGCCGGCGTAGCACATCGTAGCAAACGTAGCATATTGGTTCCAAAAGATTGGCCGGCCGTAACTGGCGAACTATCATGTTTGGGCTTCAATTTAAAATGTACCTACTATCGAAATCACTATGAGTCAAGAGTTATTTTACATATGAAATAGAACCAAGCAATTATTCCAACCGTGTAATAAATAGATAGCGCTACAACTATAAACGTAACCCTCCAATCTGCCGCCTGCATGAAGCAGTCTTATTGTTTCTTCTGCTTATATTACAAAACATATTTTGATATCTAAACATTACAAAGCATATTTGATATCTCGCCATTTTTACGAGGGCGCCATATAATGATGCCCATAAATGTTGGGAGTTATTTCTCGAAGCCTTTCAGTGTGTTTTATGATAGATGCTAAAAATACTCGCGTGTCACACTTGGGGACGATATTGGGGAATGTTACTGTGTGGTATGTGTCCACTGATTGGAGGAAGAAGGAATTGGAATTATTTATTAGATTGGTGGTGTATTTATAAATTATATACGTTTTACACAAGAAAACAAGAATACAATTTGCTTTAAGTTTTATAATGATAAACCGGTAGGTTTTGTAAAATCTTTTGCCTAAAAAAAGATTATTACTGTTGTAACATCACTATTTAGTTGTACTATTATGGTCTTCACTAGTCTATGTATTATCTGTGATCTCCCGGCGCTCTGCCTCACTTCTTCCTGTCATGTCTTACTGTGTGTACATTCCTGTGTCTCCTGTCAATAAACCATTATCATACTAAATGGAACATCTTTTATTAAGAATCCAACATAACATGGTGTCAGAAGTCATTTAAGAAGAAGTCATTCAAGAAAAAGTCGAGGTCGTCGAAGAAAATGCCGGACCAAGCGGACGTCAGCCATGATGGTGAGACAAATTTTCAAACACGTGTGAAGCAGTTGAATATTTCGTCAGATACCACGAATAATAACGCTGAATCGTGGAAAAGATGGTGGCAACAACTCGAGCTATATTTGTTAGCCACAGGTCTAGATAAGTCAAGCGAGAAACGGAAAATCGCAATTCTGTTACATTGCATTGGAGAACGAGGTCTCAATATATTCAACACATTTAACCTCAAAATAGACAAGAGCACGCTTGACGAAGTCAAATCGAAATTTGACAAATTCTTCGAGCCAAGAAGAAACGTGACCATGTGCAGGTATTTGTTCTTCACACGTAGGCAAAATAAATCCGAAAGCATCGACGAATTCCTCACGGATTTGGAGAATAAAAGCAGAGAATGTGAGTTTGGCACGCTCAGGGAATCGCTCGTCAAAGATATTTTCATTGCAAACCTCAATTTGGACTTGTCACATGTGCGTCAAAGGTTACTGCAAGAACATGACTTAACCTATCAGAGAATGCAAGAGCTAGCGAGGACGCTCATAGTCGCACAGCAGGATGCTGAGAAAATAGTCAAAGGGAGCAGCATCGCCAGTGAAAACGTCATGCATCTCAGTCGGAGGAGCCGTAGTCGAGGAGATGGTCGACAGCGAGCTTCCAGTCGCAAGTCAGCTTCAAGCAGTCGCAAGCCAGCTTCAGGCAGTCGCGAGTCACCTTCAGCTTCAAGCAGCTCGAAGACATGTAGCCGCTGTGGGCAGTCTCATCGCTACAAGTGTCCAGCTCAAGGAGTTCAATGCAGGTCATGTAAATCTTATAATCATTTTGCTAAATTTTGTCTCAAAAATAAAAAAGTCAGTCAGTTGCAATCGTTTAATTCAGATAATGGTAGTCAAGATTATTTCGTAGGTATGCTGAATAGTCAAAGTCATAATAGTCATTCTCACGGTCAGTCACTCAGTCAGACCAGTCAGTCAGTCAGTCAGTCCAGTCAGGTCCTATGTCCAGTCAAAAAGTCACGGTCAGTCAGTCAGTCAGACCATTCAGTCAGTCCAGTCAGGTCCTATGTCCAGTCAAAAAGTCAAAAGAAAAAATGTCAGAGTCTCAATGATGAAATCAGTCACATGTCTGAGGGATTTCACAATAAGGCACAGTCGTCCAGTCAGTCACACAATGGATCATCAGTGGTCAATACTTTGAATCACTCAAAGCAGTCGTGGGAAATTAGCTTATTGGTAGGAGATGCAAAGGTCAAATGCATTATGGACTCAGGTGCAGATGTCAATATAATGTCAGAACAAACATTTCAAAATGTTAAAAGTCAAAATAAGCTGTCAAAATTCTCACTTGTCAAATGTCAAATAAATGTCACAGGATTTGGTGGAAAATCCATTCCGATTTTAGGCAAAGTCAACTTAATTTGTAATTTTTGCTTAAACAATGGGAACATTGTTGAAAACATAATGTTTGTAATGCCAGATATAGAGTGTCCAAATGTCCTTGGTCTCCCAATTTGTGAGGGGTTGGGTATAGTAAGACGTGTCTTTTCGGTATCAAAACAGGACTTTTGTGAACAAATTCATACACAATATAATGATGTATTCCGGGGTCTTGGCTGTCTGCCTCCGGTCTGTCATCTAAAACTCAAGCCTGATGCAGTACCATGTGTGGATCCGCCCAGGAGGGTCCCATTCGCATTACAAGGGAAACTGCGTGAGGAGTTGGATCGCATGGAGAGAATGCAAGTCATGGTAAGGGTTGCAAAGCCTGCAGAGTGGGTTGGTTCAGTCGTTGTAACGGTGAAGGGTTCAGGTCAGTTGCGAATTTGTCTTGATCCCAGAGATTTAAATAAAGATATCATGAGGGAACATTATCCACTCAAGTCAATTGATGAGATTAGGTCTCAGCTCGAAGGGGCTGTATGTTTTTCTCATTTAGATGCATTTTCGGGGTTTTGGATGCTGCGTTTGGATGAATATAGTTCGGAATTATGTACCTTTCAAACACCATTTGGTAGATATAAATATTTAAGATTACCATACGGCATAAATGCCTCATCAGAAATATTTCAAAGAGTCATGATGAATTTATTTGGTGATATAGAAGGAGTTCTAATTTTTATTGACGATATTTTAGTGTATGGTCCAAACGAGTCAGTTCACAATGAAAGATTACATAAAGTCATGCAAAGAGCTCGTCAAGTCAATTTAAAATTTAACAAGTCAAAGTGTAAATTTTCACTGTCAGAAGTATGTTTTTTAGGTTATGTCTTCAGTAAAGATGGTGCAAGGGCAGATCTTGAGAAGGTCAAAGCAATTGTCAACATGCCCACACCACAAAATGTCAAAGAGTTACAGAGAATACTAGGTATGATAAACTACCTAGGACCTTTTATAAGTAACCTGTCAGAAAAAACACAAATGTTAAGAAATCTTTTAAAAAAAGATGCAGTCTGGACTTGGGATGAAAATCATAGTCAATGTCTGAGGAAACTGAAGGATGAAATTACAAATTCACCAGTTTTAGCTCATTATAATCCCAAGATTCCATTAGTCTTGTCAGTCGATTCGTCAAAGTCAGCGTTAGGTGCAGTCATTTTACAAAAAAATAAGCCTATAGCATACAGTTCAAAGACTTTAACTCAAACCCAAGAAAGGTATGCTCAAATAGAGAAGGAGCTGCTAGCAATTCAATTTGGTTGTGAAAAATTTCACCAATATGTATATGGTAACAGAGTCACAGTTCACACTGATCATAAACCATTAGTCTATCTGTTTAAAAAACCATTACATGATGTCCCAGCTAGATTACAGCGTATGATGTTAACTTGTCAAAAATATGATTTAGAAGTTATACATGTCCCAGGCAAAGAAATGTTTATATCAGACACTTTGTCAAGAGCCGCCTTGAAAGATCACTATATACCTGAAAATGAATCAGAAATGTCTTGTCATGTCAATCTAATGTATGCTAACTTAGCAATTACAAAAGAATATAGTACACAATTGGCACAGGAAACCAGAAAGGATGAATCCTTGCAATTATTAAAAAAATATTATAATGAAGGATGGCCAAACAATAAAAACAATGTCAGTCCATTGGTAAAACCATTTTGGAATATTCAAGGGGAAATTCATGTAATTAAAGATTTACTTTTCAAAGGCTCAAAATTAATAGTACCACAGTCTATGTACAAAGGAATGTTAGAACAGATTCACAAAGGTCACCAGGGTATAAACAAATGTTTAAAACTAGCTAAAGAATCTCTGTATTGGCCAAATATGTCAAGTGATATTAAGAATTTAGTAGAGCAATGTCTTATATGTGCTAAGTTTAAACAAAGCAATCAAAAGGAACCACTACAAAATTTTGAAATCTGTAAATACCCATGGCAACAAGTAGGTATTGATTTAATGCATTTTGATAGTTTAGTATATTTAATTGTCACAGACTATTACTCAAAATACATAGAAATAGCATTATTAAATAAAAACAGTACATCTCAAAATGTTATTACTCATTTAAAGTCAATTTTTGCACGCCATGGAATACCATTGTCACTAGTCTCAGATGGTGGACCTCCTTTTCAGTCAATCCAATTCAAAATTTTTTTGCAAGAATGGGACATAGAACATGTTGTTACTAGCCCATATCATGCACAGTCAAATGGACAAGCAGAGAGTTCAGTCAAAATTATAAAAAACATGCTAAGAAAATGCAAAGAAAATGGATCAGATCCATACATAGCATTGTTACAATATAGAAATACAGGTAAAAATAATTTTTCATCACCAGCACAGTTACTCATGTCTAGGAACTTAAGAGATAACATTCCAACATCATATAAGAAGTTAAAGCCAAAAGTGGTAACATTTAAAGATTACAAAGAGTCTGTCAAGAAAAATGATCAAAATAAGTCAAAATACTACAATAAGAATGCCAAGTCAATGTCTATGTTACATCATAATGATCATGTCTATTTTAAGAGAAACCCTAGTAGCAACTGGGAACAAGCTATTGTTAAGCAAAGATTGTCAAATAATAGATCATATGTTGTTGAGGATGTCAATGGAGTTAGGTATAGGAGGAATAGAATTCACTTAAGACATAAATATTCTCATAATTGTGCTAACACTCCCATGCAATCCAACTCGTCACAAAGGGGAGAGGAAGGTGACAGACAGGAGTCTAGGCATCAAGGATCCTCATCTCAACAATCCTCAAATGTAACAACTAGGTCAGGTCGTATTGTAAAACCTACCAGAAGGTTAATTGAAGAAATTGATTAAGTTAAGTTATAAATAAAGTCATAAGTAAAGTTTAAGTATAACCATAAGTATAATTAAGCATGTTGTCTTGTATAAAGTCAAATAGCATAGCACTTATATTAATTGTCAGTCAGGGGTCTAATTTGAACTCAACAAGGGGGATGTTGTAACATCACTATTTAGTTGTACTATTATGGTCTTCACTAGTCTATGTATTATCTGTGATCTCCCGGCGCTCTGCCTCACTTCTTCCTGTCATGTCTTACTGTGTGTACATTCCTGTGTCTCCTGTCAATAAACCATTATCATACTAAATGGAACATCTTTTATTAAGAATCCAACATAACAATATATATAGCCATGACATAAAGAGTTGATACTTTAAATATAGTTATATACATAATATGTACATCACAAAGTCGAATATGAACTGTCTGAAAGTCTGTCAACACCTGTCATCTGATGATGTGTGCACTAGAGCATTAGAGGATTCGATTTAACCGAAGCCGAATATTAGATTAGTATCCCCTCGTCGCGGCCGAGAGCCGGAGTGCCGGGCAGAGGGCTGTACTTCCTGGAGTACTTACTGCAAGCTGAACGTTTTTGTGCAAGGATCGTAATCGAGAATATCATAATGGAGAATTTTCTGCTTTGAGATTAAATTTTGTAGTTTCTTTTTCAAAAATTTTAATGAAAAGGTTAAAGTATAAACTTATAAATTATATATTTGAAAAGCTAGGCCTATGCAACAGCTTCATGAACTGGCAGAGAATGCCTGATTTATTAGGTCTATCTTGGCACCATGTGCGTAAATAATTGTTAATTAAAATCAATGCGATGGGTGTGTATTGATTCAAATAAAACCATTGCTATTCCATTCTAATTTGCATGCGTATAGCTCCAACGTCCGCGACACACAATAGCTGTTACGCTACAGACGACAGTCTCGCGATAACTGTTGCTCGCCAATACTTGCGATAAGCGACATAAAGCGGTTCCGGAGGGTAGTCCGGCGCCGCCACGCCGCCATCTTGCGCCGTGTCCGGTCGCTAGGTACAGTACGGACCCACACCCGCACCCTCGTCATTGTCTCGCTCATTCATGCTCATTTGCGGAATAAGGTCAACATAATTCAAATACTTGGCATGACTTCATTACAATGAAGCCTACCGTCATCTTATCAAGAACGCTGAAGTTTTGATTGAAGTAAAAGAAATAATTTATAAAAGTTCTAACGTAAATGTATTAAGATAAAAAGGTTATAATCTCAGCGAAAGATAACGAATTCAAATACTACACAGTTACGTAATTTTCCGCTTCATAGAGCATCGCAAGGACCTTCCATTATCCTCGCGCGCCCTCGGCACTTCCCCGCCGCTCTTTTTGCGCCATCATTTATATTATTTTAAGAGCCTGCGAACAAACGAGCCTATTCATTTACGATTCAGCGTGATTTTTATTATATTTTCATAAATCCTTTGTCAGTCCGTAGGACTACTGCGGACGGATATCATTAAAACGTCATAGTATTTATAAAACATCGTATGGTATCTTACAATGGTGTCGGGTGACAACCCTAGGCGTTTAATTGTTACTGTAACGCCATTGACGGAAGTTCGTTACCAAGCGCCAATGAGTGCGCGTTATTTGAATTGTGAACTCGAAGCGGAGTAATAGGGTTGACGCAGCTTGAGGGCGTGTTATAACAATCTTTATTGTCTGTGAATTTAGCGTTTACAATAACGGCGGCGGCGAAGAGGTGCCGTTCCGACAAGTTCTCCAATTAACTTAGTGTTTACTGCGGCGAGATACTGTTAGCTGTGAACTAGTTGTGTGATCGTTACATATTAACAACAGCAACGGTTGTTGTGCCACTGTTTGTTCGAAAACAGCTGTGAGGAACAATTGCCAACAAAATTGGGAAGGTTGCCGTTTAAGTGAACATTAAGATTTGGAGCGGCGCGGCAACGTTTACGACCTGTACACACGGCGTTGTTGCCAAACTTCAACATCTTTAACTGAATAACTTGCGTTTCATGTGTTAACTTCAAGTTCAATCGAAGTAATTAAATGTAACATGGACTTAGAACTTCATACATGTAAGGCCAATTATAATTCCGAACGAAAATTGTGAAATCAAATAGATTACCCACTATACATAAATAAAATGCGATATCTATTGTAACAAAGGATGACCCAAAGTATTAAGAAGAATTTAATTACTACCCAAGTCGTTAATAACTTTAATTGAAACATTCCATGAAGTCTGCCGTAAAATGTCGCCAGTTTATTGTTTCAACTTTATTAATATCAGTTAAAGGCGCGAACAATGGTCGATGTGGAGTCATTGTCGCCAGTCAGAGATACTTCGTTTAATGTAAACTTTTCCAATAACTGTTACTGTGTGACCAGTTTTTGTTCTTTTGATAACAAAGATACCTTCTCATTATCATTAGGCTGCAACCAAAAAAAATTGCAACTATTTAAGAAAAATGTATATACTGTATGTCAATTATCATTTACAACCATTTACCAAATAATTTACAAGAGCTACCTCTGAGAATTTAAAAAAAAATACTTTTCAATCTGTTACTAATAAAGAGATATTATACCGTTAAGGACTATTTAGAAGATAAGTCAATACAAGATGTAATTTGCAAAATAGACTGATTAAATTGACATACCGACTGTAAATATATTTGCACGCCATATTATGGCAGGATATGCTGAAACCAATTTACTGTAACACCTACTGTACCATATTTTGATTTGATTTTTATGTTTCAGGATGATCGTTACGAGTAGCCAAAACGTTTAAAACAACTTGAGGTAAGGTGTACATTAAAAAGTAATTATGAACTAAAGTAACAACATCTACTTAACCTTTTCCCAACTATGTATGTATGTTGGGGCCGGTTTCCATTGGCAGGTTGCAACTGAATATCAGTATTGTTCATGGAACATCTGTATATCTGATCACCAAAATTTAGTACTGGGTAATACGATTGTCTGAGACTGGTTGTCAGAGTTTTCGGCAACCGCCTACCTACAACGACTGCCAAAGATCTACAAACTAACGTGCTTTTCAAAGCACGGTGTAAACTCGCTATCTAATAAGTTGTCACCCATTAGAAAGACAGACCAAACTTGGCAACGCACAAAAAATATGGCTGTTTAGTGCCAACATAAATATCATAGACATAAATTATAGTTTTGATGTTTATTGTTGGCACCTGTCGGCAAGAGGATTTCTTCTTGGTAACTTTAAAGACAAAAGGCAAACGTAAACATCAAGGGAGACACAAATACGTAATGAAGGAAAATAACCTCTATTTTGAAAACTTTCTGAAGTCTTACACACACACACACATTCCTGAGTGAGAACAAATGTCATGATCCAAAACAAACACTCATTACCTGTGCAAAAATATTAAGCGATCTAACTCAACGCGTCTTTGTTGGTTTTTAATTCGAGGGGTAGTCCTTCATTCAGTTTACCAATACCACGCGCATATAACGCTATTCCAATAATTTCAATAGCGCGATGCACGATCTTTAGAGCCGGATTTTTCGTTAAATATAAATTGGAAATAGGAATGTATTTGAATCACGTTTTCGTTTAGTTTCGTTGGCGACCGGACATGGCGACGTGAATACTAATCGACTTTGTATTATCGTTTTTGGATTACTGTGACGATGACGTGGGCCGGGACTTACCTAACCTAACAATACAGGTATTCTTGCTAAGTTGATAACAAAGCTAATATTTCTTCTGTTTGAAAAATATTCTCGTGTGTCGATGAAACTCACATTGTGATAGACCAGTATGTAGCCACCTGCACAACTCTTACACCCAGAGAAAACAGAATAAAACTAATAAATAAAATAAAAATAATAGTTGTGCTGGAAACCTTAAGCGTAATTGATGATGAAATATTTCAGTGTAGGACTGACGCATTGTAATCTAGATCCCTGGGGATGAAAAAACGCGTCCTGATAAATTATTTCCCTGCGGACTGACATGACAAACGCTTTCCGTCGTGACTTACAAATTGTACGACAAGATAAGGCGCTGTAAATCCACCATGTTCTTTTATTTGTAAAGCTTGAGTTAATTCTTTGAATCTCTCGAATGATTCTCTAAATGAGTTACTGCAACCATTTACTTATAATTACTATTTTTTTAGTACGATAAACGTTATAAAAAAACACGCAGTTCAGGCACAGATAACAGAGAAAAGTTCTGCAAACCTCCAATCATTATTCTGGTTCAATAAAAAATAAACCACAGAGCCAATCGTCGAACTATTTTATTTAGTTATAAAGCAGCTTGGAATACAAACAGTTTGATTCAGCAACAGAATCGTTTACGTTCAGTTTCGCTGCAGCGGCTGCGAGCTGCGAGCTGCGGCCCGCTCAAAGGAGGCTAGCAATCAGAGCGCAAATAAAAACATTTGAATGGAATTAATGGAGCGAGCTGACTGTCAGCCACGATTCGACGAACTATAGTTGAGCGGTGTGGTTATAGAGATTGGTATAGGATATATAGGGATAGGGTTCGATTCCCGCACGGAACAAATATTTTTATGGCCTACAGATAGTTGTTCCGGGTCTGGCTGTTTGTGTATGTGAGTTTAAATGTTTGTAAACGCACCCACGATACAGGAGAAATTCCTAGTGGGGCAACGTTTTTAAAAAAATGGAAGAATATATGTCTCTCTCTCTATTTCTATCTATCGTATTTTAAACGTTGCTATCGATCAAATTATGAAATAATATTTCCCTTTTTACAATTTTTATATATTTTTACATATAAAAGTTACGTGAAAACGACTTGAGTAAAATACAAACATACCTACACGGCCAGATAAATATTTATAAGAGAAACCAACAAAAACAAATTGGTTGATAAACGTAAGGACATTTTGCGTTACAACGTCTGAAGACAGGACACTTGTGTCCTTATTGAGCCCATAAATTGTGTCCCCCGCCCCCTCGCCTGGCAGAGACGCTTATTACCCCCTCTGGCACCTACCAGCTGGGCGTCATGGCGTGATCATGGCGGATATTAACATGCTTTAATATCAGGCGCTCGGGGACGATAGCTTGTTGAGAGTATTAGATAGCGAGGATGTGAGGACGCAGGCGGTCATAACGCGGCTGTTTCTTGTTTTCCATGAATATTATAGATATTTCATCAAAAATCATTTTTCGCCAAGTCCTAATAGGCGAAGTTTAAAAAAAAATACCAGATTTTATCACAGATCTCGGAGGTAACCACCAAGTTAATATATTCGTGGCCAGTTCATTTGGCCAAATGTAGAGGAAGAGGACGAACGTCCGCACGGGATGACGGTTGTGTTATCTTATTAGTGGAGGGCGAGGGACGTGCCTAATTAACTAATTAAATTACACATGTCTGTATCTTGGCGCCGCGGCCTCGGTGATGCGATTACACGGAGAGTTACAACCGCACCGACATTAAGTGTTTGTTCTATATGAACAGTCTTGTTTACACAGACGGAGCTCCAAAATTCATATGAATGTTGATTTTCAAAGCCAAGACTACAAATTATACTTAATTTTAGCCGTTGGAGTGGTCTTCAGCAGAACACTCACAATCTAAATAAAATGATGAATTGATTGGTTTATGAATGAACAATCAAGTTTCATGACCAATCAATCACCTCTCTTAAGCTTACAAAGCTCGTCGTATATAATATACGTGTTATTTACTAGTGTGTATTTAACACACTAGTAAATAATTCCGTGACAGGCACCGATATTTGTCGAAGAGAGTGAGTGATTAAGAAATGGTCTCTTAATTAAATAAATTTATATTTTCAAAAGTTAAGTAGTAAGTTAAGCAGTTAAGTATTTATAGGATACTAGCTGTGCCCGGCATGCGTTGCAATGCAATTTTTCTGCCCTACGTTCGTCGTAAAAACCATCCTTGGCGTTCAACGAATATAAAAAAAAATAAATGGTATAATTGGTCCAGGCGTTGTTGAGTTATGCGCTTACCAACACATTTTGTGATTAATTTTTATATTATAGAGATAATGGTTAATGGGGCAAGACGGACGGTTTCATGAATTAACGAGACGGTTGGTTCTGCAACATATAGGTGTAACATACCTAAATAAAAATATAAAAAAAATATATTAGGCAGAAGGTATTTTGTGTCTTGACTGACGCTACCTTAACAGGAATTTTCAATAGGGATGAAAATATCTTGTTGATTGTAAACACGCACGTTTAAAACTTCCCACTTAATAACTTTAGGATTAACGAAACTCACGAGCGCGCGTGAAACAATTAACAAAATATAACTAATGCCCCTGGCAGAGCGCAGGTACGCCCAAATAAACACAAGTTTAGTCAACAAAGCTCAATTCGGCTTGTGTCGCTGACAGCCCTGTAATTCTCGCACTAACCCACTCCCGCCACGCTGACGTCCCGCACCCGCCACGCGCTCACAAAAGACTCAATACACAACATTTCCCTTTTGACGAAAGTTTAATTAACGAATGAAATTGGAAAATTCTAATTATTTTCAACGCCAGCGCCAACAAGTTGTGATTGTCCGGCAAGGAGTTTATAGAAAAGTTATTTGTAAATTTATAACACGTTGCCATTCTATAAAAAATGCGATATTATTTTGTACGGTCACCACAGTACCTTTAATTTTATTTAAAGAACATATTAGTGTTACTTTATGCTTCTGTAAACATTTAAAGCAATATGAACACAAAAGAAGCCTATAGTTTTATTTAAACAATGGACTGGCGAGTGATCTGAAGTTAGCAAACGTTTGATTTAGCAGTGAGTTTGGAACTAGCAGGTTCCAACAACGATGTGATAATGGACACAATGTAGCGCATTTATGTGGACGTTTGTATGGCAGGACCACCGCTATGTGAAATACAATCATATGAGTGTGTTGTAAATGAGCCGGGATAACATTTGTTTCTAGAATATAGTTTGTTACGTTTACGACACGTTACATGACGCCTGTAAGCACCGAAAGTTTAAGCAGAGGTGCACCCATTACCTAAACCCTATTTGAATTCCGAACATAACAAAACACTAAAGATTTTTCTAATGAAACCTAATTGTTTAACGAACTAAAGATTATTCTAAACATATCAGCACACCCTTTATATTTCAGAAAACCTTTTAAAGTTTAAGGTGTGATTATATCTCGTTTCCTAGTATACACTAGCTAGCGGTGTGTTCGCATCTCTAGATCGAAGATATAATACGTGCTCCCGACAAGCGAGCGCTGGCTCCGTCATACACGTCACACAATTGTAATGTAGCTAATATGGATGCTTTACTTTAATTTAGATTTTTTAATTTGCTTGAGTTTATTATTAATGTTTATTTACCTTTTATTTTGGTATATTGTTGTGTGCTAGCGAATATGTGGCGATTCAATTATAGTCTTTCATAATTATAATGTGTACCTTGGATATTATTGTATAAAATTTGATTCTATAAACGTACCAGACAGTTGTGTTGCTGGGGAGTTTGTTCCGCTACATCTTCCCAGCTAAAACACTAGGAAGTGGCGAAGGGTGGGCGTTTCGGGGGACTGTCTTGTTTATTGATGTTCAATAAGTGCGGCTGATCATCAACCTAGTTTGAATAAATGACTTTTTATGTTGTTTTACGACTAATGCGGATTCAAACAAGTCGTTTCGCTTTCATAGCTTGTTATACGCATTTAATGCTTCTCAGGGTTTGTGTGAGACACCCTCTATTATCACGGCAACATAATAATAATATGGTTAGTCGTATCTGCCAATGGCTTAATTGCCAAGAGCCTCGACCAATACCTGAGGAGGCTCTCGTTAGGCAGTTGGATCAAGGCCTTGATACAGTGCGCGGTACTCCTGGACACGGCTCGTATTGTTAGGAGGTTCCTTTCTTTGGAGCCCTGACCGCCGGTAGCTTGGACCCTGTTCCCGATACCGGTGGGCTACTATTTTTATATTTTTAAATGTTTTTATTTATTTTTTAAGAAATATTTAAAAATGTAATTATATGTTATTAAGACAGTAAATGGACGAAAATATGGTTATATAACAAGGAACACTAAATTCAGATATTACAAACAAATTTAAAAACGATCTCCGTTCTGCACATATTTCCGTAGCACAATATTCGTAGCATTTCTGAAACAGTTAACGGTGCAAACAGAAGCAAGCTATTACGGTATGAACAGAGTTCTATTTCTATGATAGCTTTTGAAATACGGTATATTAGGTAGTTTGACCGGTTCAATGTATTTGTTATGATTTGGGCAAAGATTAACAATTACACACAACAACATAACATATCACCTGTATTCCTAGAAGAATTGGTAGACTATCGGATTTTTATCGGTAACGTTTCGAGATTTTACTTTGGAATTACACAACCTAATTCCTGCCTCGATCCACAAGCACCACATGAGAAAGTAAGAGGTAATGATAACTATATCAGAGATCCAAACGACGTGTTGTGCCTGTTAATTATAAGCCATTTTTCTAAGCTACGTGAGGAAGGGATGTTGTATATGCGTACATGCGGACTCGCCTGTGTGTGTTGCCGCGCGTGCGAGAGTGACATCTATACAATAAACAGTATGATTCAGACTCGCAGTTTGCTTGCACGTTCCCCGCTCCCGTAGATACCTAACACCCATCTATTCTCCATTCTATCACCAGACGAGCAAAAATACAATACCGTCATATGGTTGCAGTTCCACGGACTCGAACAAAGCACAATGCTTCCACATTTATTCTGAAAATCTGACGGTCTGAGGAAGTCACTGTCGGCTTCTCTGTCTCCCGATCATTATAGATAGGTAGAATATTATTTATTATGTACACCATACAGATTACAAGAATAACAGAATACAACTTATAAAGCGATCACCTCCGTGAGGGTGTGGACGGGTGAGCTTACAAGATGTGGCGCGAACCATTTTTAAATGGAGATTGACGGAGGTCACGACCTGGTGGGGCACATACCGCGTGGCTGACTGCACTATAGATACATTAGTGATATTCCCTGACGATAGACCGGTTAAGTATCAAACAACCTCATAGGTTCATCTGAGAGATGCCAGTAAAAATCATCAACATCAACAATCAATCAGTGCTTCTAAATGACTAATGGCGTCGGCATATCTTTCTATTTAATTGTATCAGTATCTAGTGATGCTTATTTTGGGAGTTTCAATAACAAAATAGAAACTGACAAAATGAGCGTCCTATGAACTCGAAAATTAAAAAGATATAATAACTAGCTGGCGCCTGCGGTTTCGCCCGCGTGATATAAAAAAGTATCATATGTGTTATTCCAGACCATAATCTACCTCTGTGCCAAATTTCATCAAGATCCGTTCAGCCGTTTTGACGTGAAAGAGTAACATACATCCATCCTTAAAAACATTCGCATTAATAATATTAGTAGAATGTCGCTCTAGGAGTCAGTTGAAACTATTGCAAAATTAGGCTACCAATAACAAAAGCCCGAAACCCCAATACTCTAATGTACACTAAACACGATTCACTGATATGACTTGTATCTCTTATCAGCCGGCGCAGGCTCCCATCGCGATTGGTATTCACACGATGGCCCACAATGGCCCATCTAATTGGTAATCCTGATTCAATGGCCGCGGAGGGTATACACTAAATGTTAAGTCGCCGCTGCGAGTTATTTTATAGTGGAAAACTGGAAATAATATGGTACTTATGGATTTTTGTTATATCACACACACATACACACACACATATCGGCTAATTATAGTATTATTTCTGTGTACTTCGTAATTGGCGTAATGTTTTATATAATAATTTTAATGTTTATGTACTGTCAGCTGTGAAGTTACCTCTCATAAAATAAATAAATAAATATAATGTACCAACAATACGGTAATGTTATGTAGGTTAGCTTATTGTTCTATTTTGGATTTGTATTTTTCCTGCATTTCCATCTGATATATTTTGTTATATTTGACAAAAGGATTATTTATTTCGTTCTTGATTTTAGGGTTATGTACCTCAAAAGGAAAAAGCGGAACCCTAATTGGGTCACTTTGTTGTCCGTCCGTCTGTCAGTCTGTCAGGAACACGTGGAGTTGAAATTAAAACCAAATACTCAACTCTGTGGCCCCTTTGTCCTGTGATAAAACTAACCCTGTCAGTCTACGTAGTCATGAAATATGGCTGTTTCTGTAGCAAGTTTGTACGGAAGCGGAGCGAGTTAGACAATTTTTTATTATTTATATCGGTCGATTGTGGAATTTTGCTTTTTCAAAAAAGTCTTATTTTAATTTTCTAGTTTGCTTTATCATTAGTCTCTGTTGCATATGTGTTGGTAACATTCAAGGTATTTGTTTTTATAAAACTAAAAATCAATTGGACATAGATTCCGAAATATTGTTCAAGCTACAATCCACGGCCGTCCATCGATGTCAAGTATAAACAACAACATTCGAACAGTGGGTGTACCGCTTTGTGTACCTTCCTATCAAGTAAACATCTCGAATAAACAGCATCCTTGCATCTCCGTGCATTGGAGCGTGACTTGTTGCTTGTGCTCACAAATGGCTGGGACTGTATGTCTGTCTGCACAAATGCATATGACATATGATATGTATATAGTGTACGCAGATATTCTTTGAGACATTTTCATATATGTATTATATTCAGATGACTTGCCAGAAAGAACAGAAATTGGTTGTTTAACAGAACTTGCCTTAGTAATAAAGTTAATAGTGTACTATTTTATGTTTTTATCCAACTACGGTGAAGCGCAAAAGGAAGGTTATGCTTCCTCGTAAACTCGTAACTCATAAACAGATGATACGATTTGGTGTATTGTAGGCGTGAGTGTCACTGGAAATTTAACGAAATCGGTTTATCTGTTTTAAAGTTACGAGGGTGCAAAGAAACGGACATACATACAGAACAAACACATAACCTTTCTTTTGAGCTTCGCCGCAGTCGGGTAAAATAATTAAAATCCGAAAAAAAGTGAGAAGTAATTAAAAATAAATACCTAACTAACTAATGAAAGCATCTAAAAGAATATAAAATTATAAAATAGAAATCCGCCTTCCTTTAATTAATATTTAATTTCAAATGATGTTATTTAAAATCACACACATAACTCATGCCTGTAGTCAGGCAACGCTGCCCCTGATGCAACCACATTTCGCCAGTTAGACATTCAAAGGAATTCATTTCAAATGTGCTTGTTTTTTAGTCTTTCTATTTCTCAGTCAGGTTTTTATAATGAGCTGACACAGAAGTCTGACTAGAAGTCGTCGCGACAGACCTCGTTGATAATGGCGGGACATGCAGGATATAACCAACGACCAGTGGCCCGTCTTAACCCTTGATCGAAAAAACTGGAAGTCCCCACGACTTCCAGTTCTTTTGAGAGGCCTTTGTCCAGCAGTGGGATAGTATGGGCTAACAGTAACTGTTTTTCATAACATGGTCTGTAGGTGGTTTTGTGCACTTTTGCTTCAACGAGTCGCACCGCGTGTACCAACTAGTATCAACTACTAAGTTGAACTGTTGTACAATATGTACGCCAGCATTTTATAAAGTTTTTCAATCTCAATTTTTACCGTGAAATGTTTGTTGGACTTCCGACTTATGTATGAAGTTGCAAATAAAAATATGCACAAGCTAGGATTAGGTAAGCTATGCAGAACACTTTTATGGTTATAATAATCTTTTATGACAAATTGTTTGCTTGGTGCTACAGGTAGTTGAAAGCACAGTCCATTCATTGTATCATTGTTCTGCCTCTCTTATATCCATCTACATTCATACTCAAAACTTTCCTTATGATATTTTCGTCATACCTCCGCATCACGTGCCGATACCAAGAAAACAGATTTCTATAAGTTTTTCGTATGTACTCGTTTCTTATTTTATCCATTCGCGTAACCACAAAACATCTCTCTTATCATTCTTATCTTAGCTACATGCAAAATATGCCTTTTGTTAAACCCTTATATTTCATATATGATACAGTTTACAATGTTAATTAACGTATGTACAAATACATTGTGGAGGTATCATTTAGCTTTCAACAGGTTCTGAACGAATTATTAGAGGCGCGCTGTACAGCTCGCTCTCCATTCAAGTCGATCGCTTCAATATAAAAGTATTGAGTGTATTTATGTCGTACGCAATAGCACTGCTGGCCTCGATCACGTTACAATTGATTTGTAAATTAAATAATTGGAAAGTGAGCTTTTGTGGAAACTTTCCATTATGGCGGTTAGGTTTTCCATTATATCCGATTCAATTTACGGCTATAATTACGTAGAAACTGGCTATCCCTCTTTTTGTGTCGATGATAAATGATGTTTATTTTGCAAATATGTAGCCACATGCACAGCTCTAACATTTCCTTCGTTAAAATCTTGACAGGCAAAAGTGGCTTACTTACGGAATGTCAAGTAAAAACAGTTTTATAATATGGCTTATGCTTTGGTAACACAATTACATAAGCAGCGGATTAATTTCTACAAGAACGTGATTGCAACTAGAGTTTGCGCTTATATTAGTCAATCTTATCATCGCTGTACCTTGCTTGTGCTACGGAAAGGCACTTTGCGACATAACCCAGTATTTGCTCAGGCGCAATGCATCGTAAAGGCAGCGCTCCGCTTGCTCGCTAACACCCTATTTGAGCGCTTGCAGTGTGTAGCGTATATCGTGGGAATATGCTTTGTGTTTTATTGCGAACATATTGCAGGGGAATATTAACTAGATATTATAACGTTTAAATGCCGTTTGAGAATATTATTCTAGACAACTGCAAGTGTTTTCTCACAAACGCCGAAAATTTCGAGAATATCGTAAAAAATCTTCATCTATCAATCATACCTTGATCATAGAGATATTATACCATTTTTATGAATATTCCTGTTGACGCGTTTTTCGCTTTCATAGTGTACTAACGCTTATGTATAGACTCCGTACACATTAAACACACGAACACGGTTTAATCGGCAATAAAGAGGTGTTGATAGTGACAAGTTGTCGCTCACGACGCCACTGACACGACAGCGATGTCGTAACACTTAGCGCCACCGCCGGCACCGATTCGGTGCTTACTTTTATTGGTCAACGTCATCTCCTGAGAAATATAGAAGGCGCGGCTAAAATGAAGGAGGATTTTTAATTGGTAGGTAAGTGTTTTAAGAGTATTTCAAGTAAGTACAAAAGCGGTCAAGAGTGAGTCATACTCGCGAATCGAAGGTTCCGTACAAACTTACGACATAAACAGCCAGATGTTTTGACTGCGTAGACTTAGAAAGTTGATTTTTGGAGTAGATAGTTTCAGAGTTGAGTATATGGTTTGAATTTCAACTCGATACCTTCACGCGTTCCCGAGATAAATGGTCTTGACAGACAGACAAACAGACCGACAGATGGACAACAAAGTGATCCAAAAAGGGATCCGTTTTTTTCTTTTGATGTACGGAACCCTAAAAGTGACGCATAAAAAGAGGCTTACACACTGGGAGGAGTAAGAAAGACATTCCTGTAAATCACTGAACTATTTCTAAAACGTAACGTGCCGTATGAGAACCAGAAACGCGCTAAATACTGTTCTATTACCGCTAGTTCTCTAGTCAAATTATTCTGTAAGTATGCTACCGCGAAACTTATTCGTATACCGAGATTACGTTAGATTTAAGAGATTATACCTATATAGGGTACTACGCAGCTCCACGCATAAGATTAGCATTATCGTTCACTCTCATATCCGCAGTACTCCTTCATAACTGCGTGTACTTGAGTTTTATCTCACTGGTGATTGTTATACGCTCTTACATACACATTTATAGAACGACACACTAAATATACACGAAATGAAAATGGTACGACAGAGGTAAACAATCTCAAGAAATAAAGAATGTGTGATGTAAGCTTGAATATGTCTTGTAGAATATGTACATCCTTAATGTTACAGGACGTGGAAATTTACTACTGTAATAATATTTGTAAATCAAACTTGTTGAAATTCAAAATTAATATTTCATTTGACTGGCAGAATAACTAAAAAGTTAATGTTGTTGTAACCTTTCCACGGATATTAGGAAAGAATTAATATTGTGAAGAAGTTTTTATGAAGGAACGATAAAGGTAGGATGTATTAGCGCTTGAACAATGTCTGTTTTGTAGCCCCTACTAAGATAACACAGAGTTTAGAGAGCTCGAGGCCATCGTTATGTACAAAGTTTGTCATCGCCATTATCTTTTGCCAATCTCCATTCAATCTCATGAAAGTATAATAAAGCAGATTCTAAAGCGATATCACCGAGAGACGATGTCACCGTACATGGATGTGATATCGTGTGACATCGTAAACTGCGCATTGTGTCGCACATAACCATAAAGGTCGCGACACAGCGGGGTAGGCAGCCACGCAAGTAACGAGCCCACGGCGGACTGATACATTAAATGTTCACGTGAAATTTTTACTATTCGCGATATTTTTCTACTAAAACTCTTATTTTATACTTTGGTACTTAAAATAGCGCGTGCGTAGGTGTGAGGTAAATCTCGATATTTGCTTTGTGAAAAGTGACGGAACATAAATTCTTGATTACTGCTCTCTTTACACAAATCTCGACATTTCTCCAATTTGTTTGGCACATGCTACGTTCAACTACAGTGTCGTCTCGTTGTGAGGCAGTTTGCAAAGATGCTATGATAATAACACAATTTTATTGTATGAACTGAGCGTCACTATGAAGTATGAGCAGCGGCCAATTCTTCTTCCCAGCTAAAAACTCTAGGGATTGGCGAAGGGTGGGCGTTTTGCGGAACTGTCTTGTGTAATGACGTTCAAAAACTGCTAATCATCAGGCTAGTTTGAATTACTTTTGATTTCGACATCTGCCTTTTCCCAACTAAGTTGAGGTTAGGTTCAACTCAGATAGGAGGACAGGAAGTTTAACTCGATGCAACTGAATGCCAGTACTTTAGATGAAACGACTACGAAATGACTGACGAACGAAAGGTCAGGCGACCTTCACAAAACAGTTAATACTGTAGGGGAACTTGGCATTATATACGTGATAAAAAGCCTGTACTGTTGAAGGTTTGAATAATGTTAATAAACCTTCACAGTAACTACTACAATAACTCAATACAATACCGCTTGGTGAGAAAAAATAAACAAGAGAGGTATTGATTTTAAAAATTGCTATAGCATGAGAAAAGGGTTCGAAAATAACAACCGCCGTAACTGCCTAGTTTATTTTCCCTTTCACGTGGTTTCCTACATCTGCAGTCTTCTTGATAAAAATCGCCGCAGCGTTACGATCCTCTCGGGAAGCAATATCCTGAGATGATAAAGTATTCGTGTCTCTGCAACGCTACCTCACGGAATATGTATGAGCTTAAAATTATAATTCATAGCATGTCCTGTGTCGCGATGAAGTTTACGATCGGCTAGTCCCGGAAATATACTACTCTATATAAAGTTGCTTTAAATTATAACAAATGTAGTAGGTACATATGGACCATAGAGACACGGAGACACCTGGGAGGCTGCATAAACTCGATTCAAACTTTTTAATTAACCATTTAAAACCACTTTAGTCTTTAAGTCTTTAAACTGACATGGTTACTAATATTATAATTAACACTTGAAACGAAAAAAAAACCAAAAAGTTGGGGAAAAAATCGCTACTTGATACAGTGAGTTTTATGTGTCGGGAGCAAAATCGAGTTGTGAGTGACGGTGTTAGTGGTAACGAACGCAAAAAACGAATAAGAAAGAGGGTAGATCGTTTTGTCTGCTCGTAAACATCCACCCGCAATAACTTCAGTTCATCCGTGATCATGGCGTTTGCAACATCGCCGAAATATCGGAAACTCGAACAAACATGGTAAATATCCCGTTTCAAGTGTTAATTATAACACTTTAGAATTGTCAAGTAGTCATTCAGTTGGTTAAAAAAGGTACGTTGTTGAGGCGTTGTCAACACTTTCCATACCCACGTCTCCATTTCGCCATTTTTTCGCACCATGACACAACTGACGTTTTTAAACAGTCCGTGACAGAACTAAAATAAACACTCAACGCCTTTTTGGTATATAACCTTTGTTAGTAATGCCATCTCTAGTCACCACCGAATTCCCTACTCTGTGCTATGAACTGAATTAATTCAGTTGATTCCTCGTGAATGATATTATTGGTTTTACGACCGATGATGTCAGAATACAGACGTAAAACTGAAGGGAACTTAATTTTATGTCATAGCGCCGTAGATTTTATGACGGAGCGAGTGTTTTTCAAGATGGCTGCGACCGAAGATTCTGTCGTTGACTTACATGTTTGATCTACTAACATGAAACTAAAGCCTTCAGGATTGGAGGTAGGTAGGTTTACGAGAGGGTTTATCCATAAAATCTTCAATCAATCTATATAAAAACAAAGGTATATGCAACCCTGCCGGGGTTGCGGGTTGTTCGAAAGAGATACCGCGGCCCCGGAACGTAAAGGGCAATGGAAGGAACATGCGTGGGTTTTAGTCAGTACAAGTCTGACACTCCCCCCCGCTCCGCCTACAGCGGGGAAAGTTATTTGTTGAATATTTTCCAGCCCAAAAAAAGGTATATGCCACAACTACGTCTAGAAACCCTTTAAAGAGATACTCCTATGTTTAACGCCATTTCGTCACAGGGTATTTAAACAGCCCATGTTTAAAATATAACGTCGAAAAGTGATTTTGATCTTTATTCTCAGACTTAAGAATTTTATTTTAAGGTTCGGTTTTGTTGACTCATTCAATCGGAGGAATGTTGTGAAGAAAGTTTTGAGTATGAATGTAGATGGGTATTAGAGTAAAGGAAGACCAAATAAACGATAGCTGGACGGCGTGAAGGATGGTATGGCATTAAACAAGGTGTCTCATGACATTACGAGTTATAGAGGAGGATATCGGCAGGAGGATCATGAGTCTCATTCAATTTGTATAACATTCTCTTTTTATACTTAACTAGCTTTTGCCCGCGGCTTCGCTCGCGTTAAATTCGGGGTAATACAGTTCCCTTTCCTGATTTTCAGGTACCTGCTACCTTTAGTTTTTGCCCTTGCGCCTTATTTATTGTAATAGCAAAGCTAAGTGTTCCCTTTTCTCCCTCATTTCTCACTTAAAAAAAAACTATGTCTGTCTTCAGGGTTCCAACTATCTCTGTAAAAAACTCATCAAAATCGCTTTAGCCATTTAGGCGTGAAGACGAAACAAACAAACAAACTCACTTTCGCTTTTATAATATTAGTAAGGATATGTCTGCTGCTGAACCGAACAAATTGAAATAATAATGTAATTAACAATTATCACATAACTATAATACAACCTTTAGAGGTCAACGCTCTCAAGGGTAATGCCAGTTATTTGACAACGGTAGACTAGTTCATATGATTGTGTTACAAGCTCAAATGATATGAATATGTACAATGTGGTGTATGGTTAGATCTGGTACCTTCATTAATGTATAATTCATAGCCGTCACTATGATAATCCCTCATCATCTGCGAAGGGTTTACTAAAAGGGCTGTTAAAGCTATTAAATCTAGTTACTAAATTGTAACCTCTCAAGTGAATGAGCACGTCAATCTTTCATTTAACAAATTAAATTATTTACTACTTTGGTGAATAACCTATTTGTTAACAGTTAAGATTCTTGTAAAACTTTCTGAGGAAATATAATACTAGCTGGCACCCGCGGCTTCGTCCGGTTGATATCGAAAAAAAAGTTTCCCATGTGTTATGCCAGACCATAATCTACCTCTGTGCCAAAATTTCATCAAGATCCGTTCAGCCGTTTTGACGTGAAAGAGTAACAAACATCCATACATCCATCCGTTCATCCATTCATCCATCCATCCTCACAAACATTCACATTTATAATATTAGTAGGCTTGTTCTCCCAGGCGGGTTAGGTCGGGATGAACGTAAGCATAACTTACTATATCCAAGTTATTATTTCTGTTGCCAAATACATATATTTGAATACTTGCCTAGCATGTCAACTGTCGAGGTGGCTGACACTAAAATCCTTACTAATATTTTAAAAGCGAAAGTGAGTTTGTTTGTTTGTTACCTCTTCACGCTTTAATGGCTAAACCGATTTTGATGAATTTTGGTACAGAGATAGTTGGGAACCAGGAGACGGACATAGGCTTTTTTTTTAAAGTGGGATGTGAGGGAGAAAGAAGGAAGAAAAGGGAAAACTTAGCGTTGCTATTACAAATCAATAAGGCGCAAGGGGAACTGTGTTACCCCGAATTTAACGCGAGCGAAGCCGCGGGCAAAAAATTGGTTTAGCCATTAAAGCGTGAAGAGGTAACAAACAAACAAACAAACTCACTTTCGCTTTTATAATATTATATTATTATATATGCTTTTATATATATATCTAAATAATATATATATAGTAAGGATAGGAGCCTTTTTCTTAACCAATAGTACACATCAGTGTTATGGCGCGCGGCGGGTAAACTGACCCCAATTTATAAAGTGTGGGCAATTAGCCGTGCCTGCCCGCTGCACGCCGCCCGGACATGACTTAGTGCCGAATTAGTCGCCTACCCGTGACTTAGCGGCTTATCTGTTCCCTTCGATGTTCCTTTTATTTGTGTTTCAGATTACTGCGACATTTTGGTGCAAACAGCCTTGTTGGAGGCTACCAGGATGTTTTTACCGAGATTTAAGATTATTTGGAGATTCCGAGATAAGCTTATGGTTCAGCGTATGTACGAGCGTACCTACATAATGTGCTTGCGTCATACATATGTATAAATAAAATAATGTCAAACATGAACTTGTGGAAAGTTTGCTGGTATGACTAGTTACGATGACTGACTTGCGACAGTGCACTTAGTCAGGGATGTGTTTAAATCCGTTTAGCTTGTGTTTCTTCACTTTAGTGTATCGCATAGATATAGGGCTGTTTGTTCTGACTCTTAACTTTGTTCGTCTATGTTACAGGTGTAATTGTTACTCTTCGTAGTAATGAAACAATGACATGGTACTCACACTTCGATGGCCTTGTTCCAGTTGATGACGTATCCGGAGAGCGCGAAGGTCTCGATGTTGACGACGTGCACGTTGCCGCGCTCCGTGCCCACGTGGATCCACTTGGACGCCAGCGGCAGGTGCAGGCACGTGATCCTGTGAGGGGGGCGAGCGTGTTAGCAGGTGTAGAATGTGTCGAGACGACTATATATCGACAAGGAAAGTTTACATTACCGTAAACGATATTCAGTGAGCTGTTGGATTTGCAACGTTTGTATCAGCGCCTAAAGTTGAAAATCCAACAGCACGCTAATGAGTGAGCACAACATGGAACATTGGAAAAAAATCGCCAGTAACTATGAACTATGTAAGAAAGCTTCCCTGTTTCGGCAAAACAGTAGTATTGACTCTAACAACAGTATCAAGTAATATAATAATTACGACTGTAAACATTTCGCCATCCCGAGTTAATTTCGCCATGTTTTAATCTAATTCAACCCATTATCGTAACATTTCACGTTCAATTTAAATAAACAAGAAACATCGTTTACTACACGATGCTCGTTTATACTCCATTCATATTAATGTTTAAACGTCTCAAGTGCAGTACTGAATTATTGATACAATAATGTATCTGTTCCGAAGCCTGTGCCGGTATAGTTTCAGGCGAGTCTCAGGTCCCAGCGCACAAAGGAATTCAGTCACAATCTTCACAATGGAGTGACCGCGCTATCAAGAGGTATATTCCCTCAATAGAGGTAAAGAAGGTATCGGTTTCCGTCATATCTATTCATGAGCGAATAAAATTTTAGTTTGCGTCTATTCAGCTTGTTATTTCGTCCTGTGAGACCGACAGAGCCCATTGTAATCTGACGTTTACAAGTTTGAAAGGACCCTTCCCACGATAAGCTTATTAGTTTCGTATAGCTCCACTGTAGTGGAGGTGCGTGTATTATGTTTTTATACAGTAAGGTGAACGGAATTCATTATATTACCTTGCTTATTGTAGGTTTCTCGATAGAATTACGTACAAGTTTTTTGAAGCTACAGAATTTAGTTTGGGTCTAATCTGAATTGTCGATGATTTCAATACATTGAAGCCGAAAGTATACAAGGTTTTGATATTAACCCAAACAATAAGTATATTGGTTACTGTGGGCATATTATGAGCCCACACTCCTAAGGTTAGACCTCTACGATAGGGCGAAATATTCATCGTCCCACGTCGGAAATTAACGATCAAAAAGCTAACACAATCAACATCGATTGCTGTACATGAACTGAATTCCACACATTTTACACGCTTTTTATAACAATTAGCGAAAAACGCGAACATTTAATGAAAATTGTTAACAAAAGTGTCTACGTATACAAGAGATATTATTTTTTATGTGGAACAGTAAAAGTTTATCTAAACGGTCAAGGCGCCTGTGTAGGCGCAGTGCGGTGGACGCACAGGAGGATCAGAAGGACCACGACATTTGGGTGACCACACTGATCGACAAAGAATCGGCTTCAGCAGGACTTTATTACCATACAATAAAAGCGACAACTACATCATTAGCCTCGTTCCGACAGAGACCAAGCTGCCCCACACTGCGTCGTATTATTCTCTACGTAATGTATGCGGATCTCTTCGCAAGGCACGTGTTGGTCTTCTGCTCTCATCTTGTGATAACGTTGTAATGTTGCCTGCCCAGCTTGTAATGGGCGGTGCTGATAAAGTCGGTCGCTGTACACTTTTTAATTAACCCTTCACGTGGCGATTAAACGGCGATCGGGCGTATCGTTTGTGGGTTATAGGCTTAACGTGGCTTTTACCCAACACAATGGATATGGTTTTTCAATACCTTTTAAACCGAAAATCAGTTGACAAGGTAAGCAGTTTACCCTTTATTTTTGTAAGAGGGTGACGTGTTACAACAATAATGCAATATCGAATATACTTTAAACTCACAGTTTCTACAACTACTACTTATTACTGCGTATACTTGCTACTCATTCAATAATCTTAACCGAAGCTCAAATAACGGTTATTCTACAAAGAACAAATCAAGGAAGAAAACTGTTTCACGAAATATAAAAGAAAACCTAATAGGTGGGTCTACGGTAAATTACAAAACATTGCGAGAAACACTACCGAAGGCAACCACAAATAAGGAAGAGTCGTGCAATATCCTAGATACGACGTATGCGGTGTTCTGATTGCCTACAGCATGCTGTGGTACTGTGAAGTTGGCGTCAGTGTTTGGCGGAGTGATCACAAGATAGGACTAGTGGGGTGGAATAAATGTTATATGTTACCCAGAGTATGTTTTGGGAAAAATGTATTAGACAGTTTAGAGGATTTTTAAGATACAAATGTCAGTTTGTTCTGTGTTTCGTTTTTGATAAGTTATGGAGTTATTCTGGAGATGGAGACTAAGTTGGTATGGAATTGTGTAGTACACGAAATGTTTATGAAATAGGGTAGATGTGTATTTGTGGTGTGTTTGTCCAGCAGCCTCCTATCGAAGTATTAACAGTACGTGCGAGTGCATGCGGGCGCGTGCGAGTGCGTGCGGGCGCGTGCGAGTGCGTGCGGGCGCGTGCGAGTGCGTGCGGGCGCGTGCGAGTGCGTGCGACATCAAACTAACACACACTCACCCCTTGATTTCGTTAGTTGATAGTGAGAGTTTGATGCGTGATCTGTAACAGCGCAAAATGTACGCTCAACTAGGTGCACATGTCACACAATGTACGCTCGACTACGTGCACATCTTGCTGAATGTTTACTCAACTTTGTGCACTGTCAAACAATGTATGCGCAACTTAGTGCACAATGCTCGTGTTTACGTGTCGCTCCATATGTTAGACTTAGTATAGATGGCGAGTGCAACAAATATAGAAGCTTTGGTGTTGAAATAGTTGTGATAAGTGTTCAAAAGCTGTGTTTCAGTTTTAGTGCGATAATAAGAGTAAGAATCTACCAATCTACTCGTCACCTACTTGCATATTTTAGTGAAGATTATAGAAAAAACACAACGTGTGAGATATTTGTTGCACTCGTTAAATCAGTACACTACTAGTTTACCACTACCAGTTTCTTTAGCACAGTATCTGAAAGAGTCCGGTTTTGTATAATGTGTCCGAAACTAAGCCTTATGACAAGTTCTAGTCACTCGTGTGTTCACTGTTGTATACCTAGAATGCTGTTCGTGTCGTCAGGAGTTGCACGAGCCCCCAGCGTATCGTCCGGATCTTCAGACGAAGCCATTAATATGCTAAGATGTAATGTTGGTGCAAAGTCATTTGAATACAGATTGCATTGTCAGAGTCGAGTGTCGAGGACAGATTGTGAGGTGCATGGCCGCCATAACAGCTAGGTATATCCAGTATCATTGTCATAAATGAGTTAGATTTATGGGTGCAGGCAAGGGTCTGCAGCAGCAAAGCCGACTCGAAGCTTTTTATTACTATTACTAAACATGTGCTAGACTCGTCTTTCGTTCGGTTCGTAACAGATCAGCAATCTCCGTTCGGCATCTTCATAGAGTCATGTTCGGGACGGCTCGGCCAAATACGAGCTACACCAAAGGGTTATTTTCCGAACATAAGTCTACATTTTTAGTTTAGAGTTTTATAATTTAGTTGTTATGTTAAGCGTAATCCTTACTAATATTATAAAAGCGAAAGTGAGTTTGTTTGTTACGTCTTCACGCCTACATGGCTAAACCGATTTTTATGAATTTTGGTACAGAGATAGTTGGGACCCTGGAGACAGACATAGGCTGACTTTTTTGAAAAAAAAAAGTGAGAAATGAGGGAGAAAGAGGGAAAAAAGCTAATCTTAGCTTTGCTATTGCAATAAATAAGGCGCTAGGGTAAAAACTACAAGTAGCAGGGACCTGCAAATCCAGAAACCCCTTTCCTGATTTACTGTGTTACCTCGAATTAAACGCGAGGGAAGCCGCGGGCAAAAGCTAGTAATATTATAAAATGAGAATGTTTGTGAGGATGTATAAATGTTTGTTGCTCTTTCACGTCGAAACGCCTGAAAGTCTGGAATAACGGATAGGATTTTTTTTCGATATCACGCGGGCGAAGTCACGGGGGCCAGCTAGTTTGTTAATAATATTAATTTCGTTACCATTCGTGTAAAATGGTCACAAAGTGACAATTAACGAAATTAACTTCGTGCCATTTAAAGACCATTTTAAGAATTTTAACGTTATTAATATTATTATCGATTCCGCTAAATCGGTCGTTATAGACCCTCTGATTCGCATATTAGGCGTATATTATACGTAAAGTGACGTGAGCTCTACGTCACTTGTCAAACGCTTCATTACCATCTCACAGAGCTGCTCACTAATGTCTAATGAGACAGTTACGTACTGACGAACACCTCATCTTCGAACTGTACTGGCGTCATTATTATCGACACACAGGATGTGACGCCAGGGGCGGGGAAGTTGTGGTAAGATTCTGTAGAAACTAGATTTATTAAGTCACTAGCTTTAGCCCGCGGCTTCGCTCGCGTTAAATTCGGGGTAACACAGTTCCCCTTGCGCCATATTGATTTGTAATAGCAACGTTAAGTTTTCCCTTTCCTTCCCTCTTTCTCCCTTACATCCCACTTTTAAAAAAAAAAATAGCCTATGTTAGTCTCCTGGTTCCCAACTATCTCTGTACCAAAATTCATCAAAATCGGTTTAGCCATTAAAGCCTGAAGAGGTAACAAACAAACTCACTTTCGCTTTTATAATATTAGTAAGGAAGTAAGGATTTCTTGATGTAAACGTTATAAAAATGTGGCATAATATTACCCACCTATGTATTGAAATATCTCAAAACTTTTTTTTTAACTCTAACGGCGATTGTTATCTATTCAAACTAGATGACATTTCTTAAACATATTTAAAATAGTCATTCTGTTCCCAACTTCTTTAAGAACAAAACTGATAAAAAAATCCATATTTTTATGCGACAATTACTAAATACCGTGAAGTGAAAAGGTTGACCACCGCTGATCTCACGTTTGACAGGTTAACGCGCGGGTTGCGTGAGCGGTGTTGTGTTGTGTTGAGTTGTGTGTGATTGAAGCATTACATTCGATTGACGCGTAATACAGTGCTCAATAAATCAACCGTGTGAATGACACAAGATTATAGAGGTTCTATCAATGATTATACGATAGATCATACGTCAGAATAGGTTTACCAGGATATACGTTCTTAACATAAGTACTGTAGAGGTCTGATAACATTGAGTAAACTTGTGACAGTGCAGGCTGGTTCGCAAAACGTTCGAATACTTTGGTTTTTAAATAGAGAATATACAAGAATAGAAAGGCATAGTCTTGGTTATTGTTATTTACATTTAATATGATTTGTTTTGCTGAAATTATGAACTAAAATATAGCACAACAAGTTACAAGCTTACTTTTTTCTATAAATTCTTGTACATCGTCTGTCACAAATTCAGTAATATGTTGTCGTACTAAGCCCAAGTTATAGTCTGTAAAGTAAAGCTCGTCAGCAACTTTTGTTGTCTTCAAGTTTTTTGTTTAACTTCAGTGTTTGTCAGGCTTCAAAAATAACCAGTTTTAAAAAGATTATTCTGTTTCAAAGCTAAGATTTGTAGAAAAGTAAATGTTTTAAACAAAAAACAACATCAAAGTTTTCTATCACTAATTGAATTATGATTGAATCTATTAGATTTAAGGCAATTATAACAGCGTTTTGAGATATACCCCATGATTTGTCTAACCTTTACCCAACCGTATTGGGGCCTGCTTCCAGTCAAACTGGCGACTGAACATCAGTAATTTAAATGGAGCAACTCTCCTAACCTATCTTTATTAGCCAACAAAGGGTATTAAGGGGGTTACGGTATTGAATGTCCCTATACTCATTAATTTTCTAGACTCCTAGTATATCCTAGTTATATTTCATTTATAACGAGCTCGGTGGTAAAAGGAATGGATTTAATATAATGATGTTATAAACATCATGAACCAGGAACTTATGATTGAAGTTGCTTTTAAACATAATACATAACTTGCTGAGGTTGCGGGTTGTTCGCAAAAGATACCGCGGCCCCGGAATATTAAGGGCAAAAGAAGATACAGGGGCGGGTTTTAATCAGCACAAGTCTGACATTCCACACTCACTTAAAAAAAGTGTGACACCAACTATAGTCCAACAACTTGTGTGGGTTCACCAATGTTACCGCTGAAACAATTATTCGGTATTAGTCGGACGCAGCGCTGGCCGCGCTTTGTCGTGCAGCTGTGTGCCACTGTGTGTACTTACTTGGTAAACACTGTATGCTTGAGTACGGTCAGTAAGTTTAGTAAAACGATTAGATAATTCATTAAATGTTTTATCTTTTAACAGGTTGGTGAGCATAGATATGTATAAAATGAAGGTTGCATATTATAAATAAGCCTTAAGCAACTAATTACTAAAGGTCTCTGCACACAGCGGGCGCGGCGCGGCGGGACGGGACGGCGACGCGACACTGAGCAGTTGTAATGTACTAGATATTATGGACGACGCCACACAGAGCCGTCCCGCCCGACGCGACGGTAACCGTCGCGCCACGCCGCCGCCGCGCCGAGCGGGAATACAAGTCAGAATCGGCGAAGACGGGCGCGGCGGGACGCGAGCGCAGCGCCCTCAGGACGCCGACGCTTTGTGTTGTTTGATTTACGTATGTAGTAGTCACACTGCCGGCGGGGCGTGAGCTCGTCGCGTCGGACGGTACGGAGCGTGAATGTGATTTTGTATCGTTTTACAAAAATGGATGTCGAAAAATTTGTCGAATGTGTTCGTGCTCACGTATGTTTGTACGATTTGGGCCATAGGCAGTATAAAAAAAACTGTTCTTAAAAATGAATGGGCGCGGCGGGACGGGACGTGATCGCGCCCGCAATGTGACCGATGCCGCCGCGCCAGCGCAGCGTCGCCGCCCCGCCACGCCGCGCCCCGCCACGCCACGCCGGCTGTGTGCAGAGACCTTAAGGCAATAAATACATTTCTTTTGACTAGCTTTGTAGTAGATTCACCAAGCCATCTAGTCTTCTTAACCGGGACCGCGGGAAATATTATAGTTGCGGCGTGTGTGCGCAGGCACAGGTGCACTATCTGTTCCCTCACTCTCATAGTCCGATGGGACATGAATCCGACGCGACGGCGCGGCGAAGCGCGGGACTAACGGCTTAATTTGCTGTCCGAGGCACAGGGGTATCTTACCACCAACAATAACCAATGGAAAAACTAGTAACTTTCCCTACCAGGATATCGAACCCAGGCACCCGTGTCAGCAGACACGCTAGCGGCTGTGATACCAACGGAACACCCAGCAATAGCACGTCGAGCGGCTGCTGCGCTCACAGCTCGAGCTGTCACACTGCTCAACTCTTTGCTCACTCAGCACATAGATCTGTGATAATCCATATGAAATTTGTAAATTTATATATTTATTTTTAAGTAATACCTAGTTAGTAAGTTTGTTTTTTTTATTTAAGTAAGTGTTAAATTTTAGAATATAAGTGTTTTGGTTTCATGTAGTAATAGTCCGCTATCGATGAATCGACGATAACAACTGTGAAGTTAATAGAATAGAAGTAGAAGAGAATCTTCAAGCGATGAGTCAAGCTAGTTGTTATGCTGACCGTAGTAAGTATAGGTAGCTGTAGTGTGAGGGCCATTGTGTGGCACTAGATTGTTTTCCTTCATGAAGGGATGTTGTGAAGGGGTAGGGGGAGGAGCAGGGTGATGCCTTTATGTGGACCCAGCCTTGTAACAAAGTACGGGAGGTAGTCGTCAATATTTGTGTGGATGATAGTAACGAAATGGAGTAACTGTATTGAAAATAGCGTGCGAATAAATGCGGTTACAAGGTGCGAAATTGAATGTTAGAACATACGAAAAGCCACTCTACTTAGCTAGACTTGATCAGAGCTGGCCTGCATTAAATTCGGGGTAACACAGTTCCCCTTTCCTGATTTGGTATTTTTCGTTGGTAACAAACAGTGTGTAAGTTTGAAAGTTGCGCCTGTTACAGAAAAAATGAAAGGGAGTCGTTTGTCTTGGTATGGACATGTAATGAGGAGGGATGAAGGACATGTGACTAAAAGAGTGATGGATCTGAATGTTGATGGACGGAGAGCGAGAGGAAGGTCAAAGAAAAGATGAATGGATTGTGGAAGGAATGATATGAAGGAGAAAGGAGTAAATGATGCCGTGACGTTTGATAGGGGAGAATGGAAGAAGAAAACGTGTTGCGCCGACCCCAAATAGAATGGGACAAGGGCAGGAAAATGATGATGAACAAACAGTGTGCAAACCGATTTTTAGCTTCCTACCTTGAAAACTGCGAAAAGTCCCATATAAAATTTTATCCTCTTTTTTAAGGGGTTGGGGGCAGATTTCCAAAAATTCTGCACGATGTTTTTGTTAGTGACATATAGTCCGCATACCAATTTTTAGCTTCCTACCTTGAAAATTGCGGAATGCTCCATACAAACTTCCCCTATTTTAAGGAAGTGGGGGGTTAGAAAGAGACAAAAAGTAGCCTATTTCAAAATTCATCAAAATCGGTTTTGCCATTTAGGCGTGAAGACGTAACAAACAAAAAAAAACAAACTTACTTTCGCTTTTATAATATTAGAGTAAGGATGGTATATATTGATGCCGAACGGTGCATGCCGAATATGTGTAGTAACTGCTTTGGGTCCGCTAACCTGTTCTTAATAGATGAATAGAACGTGCCGCCCGAACAAAGTTTAGCCACCGTTATTGAGGCAAGTTGAAAATACAGATGAATGAAATCCGAGCTCTTTGGAAGTTGACAATGTTTTTCTTAACATTTCCCAGGAAATATATTATTATATATTATTTGTTATAATTGTGAGCAATGTATTTGTTATAAAAAGGAGAGCAATTATGTTCTTTTTAAACTTTGCTGAAATACATTATTTTAGTCACATTGATAATTCCACGCATAGAAAGGTTTATATAGAATGGAATATTGCGTGGAAATGAAAATTACGTGTATTAAGTATATCGTGTAGCTTGGCGCCATAACGCTTACAATCGTTAAAATACAAACATACCGATATATTCCTTTAATATTCGATGGTTTTAAAAATGCCAATATATCAAGATCATAACTATTTCACAACCTAATAAGATTTTCCTTAATTGAGCTAACCCTTCAAACGCTATAGGTTCGCGCGGGTAAACACAGGAACACCATAAGAACCCAAATAATACCTCGAATAATATCCATTTAACGTCTCATATGATGTAAAAGTAAGGTTTCTGAAGAGAACAGTTCGGGCTTCAAAGCGACAAAACATTCCCGTTGCTATGACAACGCCCGAATGCCCCCACCCCACTCCAGCGGCCTCTAGTGATGAATTAAACAAAGCAATAATAACGACCCACAGACAATACCGCTCTGATTTATGGCAAATAAAGTTTGCTTGTAAACTGTCGACCAACTTTCATAAACTCTGTTTTAAATGTTAACGAGCGATTTTAATTACTGTCTTATTATTCTCTGTACCTATTTCAGCAATTTCATTACTATTGTGTGTGGCCACAAGAAAAAGGACGGTTTTCTGAACAAACAGAGAGAATAGTAAAGAACTCGCATAGCCGGAAATATGTCCAAACGAGCGGCGGGAAATCGAAGCGAACACGAAAACGAGCGGAAATGACGAGAGACCTCTAACGAACACACGGCGACGGCGTCTCACCGAATTGTGACATTACCTATTTGGACCCCAATATAAGTTAATATGGAACAAAAAATCTGGTCACGAATGTCCCCTAATCATTACATTTGGCACGACCGGCGACCTCAGGTCGGGACGTTTGGCGTTAACTGAAGTAATTAGTGCTCTGTATGCAAACAGTTGGGGCTTGGGGAACGGTGGCGTCCTGTTTTTAAACGGCGACGTCGCTTGCTAGTGAATCCGTCTTTATTTGGTGCTAACGGCCAAATGGACCGCTGCTGACATTTGGAGGATGGATGGAAGGACGATGTAGATTTATGGTTGAAATCTAATCTAGGGTGCAAGTGTTCTACTTACTGCAAAACAGTAATGTGTGTCGTATTAATAAACTTGATAACTATAGTGGCATAAGTAATTATAGAAAATATGGTTGTTTAAACCGGAAATTTATGCAGTGCATGTGTAGCGGCAGGTTATAATTTCTAAGGCTATGGTTTATTTAATAAGCTAACGTCAATAAAAATATAAAAATAACCTAGAAAAGGCGAGCAACTTCCCCCTGTACAACAACAGACACAATTTCAGAACGATTAACATCAATCGTCTGGAAACAAACAAAAATTGGTCCATAACATCAAACAGATGGCCGAAGCAGTAAAATTATCCTGAACTAAATAATGGGAATGAACCACCTCAAGCGGAATGAAATACGAGCTGGCGCCAGAGGGCGCCAGCGGGGAGCGGGGATGAAAGAGAAGCGAGGAGGGAGGGGAGGTAATAAAAGTTCATATAATTGTGTCAAACAGACTGGCCCGCCCATTAACTGGGTAGTTTCCTCCTCAGCTGAGACTTGATTCAACTTGCAAGACATAAAACTGTCAAAGTTTGTAATTTGTAAACAAATTAACTGCATCAAGTGCGGTAGTGAAGTGTAGCTTGAAATGAGCGGTAAAAGCTTTTAGTGCTATGAGAATGAATATGGATTTAATAATAATATTTCCGATGGCAAAGATATACGCTGTTTATTTAGTGTATGTAGTCGAAGTAGAATTCTTCATTCCAGTTAGTTTACCGTTCATGTGCATTAAAATAAGTGGATCCTCAATAGTATATTCGGTAAATTTAAATAGTTTAACTTAATGCACAATGTTCACGATGTCTAATAGCAAGTTTCATTGCACAAGTTGACTCTTAAACTATTAGTTGAATAGGTAAAACTTCCAGCAGGGCAACGATCTGTGAATGTCTTCCCGCGCAAGTTATAGAGTAAAATTTTAGCAATAACAGTTATTGGACATCGCGGTTTATACGAGTGCGAATAACTTAACTTTATAATAGTGCAAAAATTCTACAATCTATGCATCAGACTGCAGTTTTGACATCGATGACTTGTGCCGTCTATCGCACACTACAAGCAGATTTTAATTTTATAGTAATGCCAACCACCTTCTCCAAACTTCTAGATCTTACGCTTTGTCCACAAACTCTTGATTCGTTCGCTTGAGTACACAGCGTCACGGTGGCATGTTCTATACAATTTCTCAATTCCGCAGTCGCAGTTGCTTGACCACGTACACCATATCCTAGTGCTCAGAGGACTGGAGGAGGCTACAGGATATCAACACCTAGGCTCCTTTATAATGTTCATCACAAGTCATCGACATCAAAGAGACAAGCAAAAAACACATCACAAATCCAACTTAAAGCAATGATACCTTTCTCTCTGGAACTTGAGCGAGTGCAGCCGCTGTGGGGACTTCTGGCGGAAGGTCCAAAGGTGCAGCTGGTCGTCGGCGGTGGCCGTGACCAGCGCACCCTCGTTCACCAGGAAACTGGCGTGCAGCACTGCCTCGCCGCACTCGTGGCGGACGTGTGCGTCCACGCCAGGGCCGCCTAGACTGAGCGTCGGTTCAGGAAATCATTGATTTTGGGTATGGTCATAAAAGCAAAAATCGGTTCAGCCGTTTGGGTGCTACGATGTCACCACACATATAACGTTCAATTTACACGTTTGTGTCCGAAGTTAAAGACGAACGACGAAAGTCATTGAGTATAACAACGATCTCTTAAATGTTAAACTTTTCACCACTACCTATTGCGATAGAACTACGAGATATAATATTGTGGTGATGATGTATTGCAGCTGAGAGGTGGTTGGACGAAACCACTCTAGGGTGGTCGTCGAAAGCTTTGGTTTGCTGCTCGTTTATGTTTGTAGTATATGTAAGTTTAGCTAAACTCCGAGCACAAGCGGCAATGTCAGACCACGACTGACTACATTGTATGTTATAGCTGTTGCTTTAAGATCATCTCGTTTCGTACCTAATTGTGTTACTTTTCACACGTAGTAACTAATATTTTACCAGTAACACCAAATAATTACCAACTTGCAATTAGAGCTACTATTAATATTAGTAACAGGTTCAATTTACTAAACAATTCGGAGACAGTATCTAGTTATAGACCAGGTAACCATTATAATGCAAGATTCTGTGAGTGGAACCAACAAGTGAACTGAATTAAGAATACGCAAGGCATTAGCAGCTTCATTTTATACAGTTTCGCTCGGCCAAATACATTTACTATTTCTAAAGAAATCTCAACAAAGAGTCATTTGGTAAGGGCCGTGTGGAATCCATCCACATTCTGCACAATTTTTGCGTCCTGTCCTACAAACCGGTCGTTTGGAGAGCCCGGCGAGTGAATTACTGCAACAGTGGACATTAGCGGCGCACTTCACAAAACGTAGCCGCCATTATGCTAATGCAGACACACCGTGCACTGTGTTAACTGCCGGACGAGTGTGTACAAAATGCAGGTCACTCTGAGACCGAAGCAAAGTTCATTCGCACTCTGTTTCGCTAAGATGGGATTATTTATTTTTCCAACTTTATTGTCTTGTCAAACTTTTTTGTAACTAGTTATTAAGTGAATGGTTATGGATTTTTGTAATTGGAGGAGCACAGTAATCAGTTCCTACGTGAGCGGAGCTTGACGAACTTCTAGTTTCGATTCGCTTTGTTCCCAGTGTGGACTGCGGTTAAAATACGTCGCGAAGACGTGCCTGCTGCACGGACAGTGTTCACAATACGTCATGTAGACGTACGCATTACATAGGGAAGGTTTAATTGTATGCTGCACTTAGCTTGTTACTGATAGCAAGTTTGTTAATAAATCTACTATTTACCTAGATATATTATCGTATGAACATTGTTGCTTACGAAAATATTACTTAACACATTATAAACATTTTATCAAAGTATTCTAATGTGTTTAGTATTTAATCTGGTCAAAACACACACTAATTCCTACTTTGCCGGCTTTGAGAAGAATCGTAATTACATACTAGAAAGTTTTCTGTGCCCGTACCTACAGTCTGTAAACCGACCATCACTTTGAGTAGGTACAAGTCCTGCACACGAGTGAAAACGCTTCTATTAATTAGTAATGTTTAATTAGTGGGCGCGGTACAAGCACGGCCGCGCGGACAACCGAGACGAAAGTACGCCTCAGGGACGTACGGTAGGTACATGCGGTACTTACAGGTCACTGTTAGACACAGCTTTTGCTTTACATGTAGTTTCGCAATTAAAGTTTATTTGTATATTTTAACATAAATGTATTTATCGTTTACTAGCTTTTGCCCGCGTCTTCGCACGCGTTAAATTCGGGGTAACACAGTTCCCCTTTCCTGATTTTCAGGTACCTGCTACTTGTAGATTTTGCCCTTGCGCCTTATTGATTGTAATAGCAACACTAAGTTTTCCCTTTTCTTCCCTCATTCTCACTCACTTTAAAAACCAACTATCTCTGTACCAAAATTCATCAAAATCGGTTTAGCCATTAAGGCGTGAAGACGTAACAAACAAACTCACTTTCGCTTTTACAATATTAGTAAGGATTGAAATAAATTAGATTTTGAACAACGAACGGGACAACATGGGTGACATGACACCTACAGAGTACAGACATTTATAACGCTTCAAGTTAATTTTATCTCTCTAATCTAAGTTGATTATAACAATACCCAAATTACAAAATAAACGAAATTACAAATCGTCTCGAAGGACCAATCTTAATCTACTTTCAACCCAAAATAATATATTAAAAATAGACTACTAAATAAAGTACCTAGGTATTTATTTCTTTATTCTGCTGCCGGGCCCCTAAGACGGAGCTTACACTTTGTTAATAAAGTTGAGAGGTTGCCTAAAGCGGCGCATTGTAGCCTTTGTGTGGGCTTCGGTGAGCTTCATTTGATACAATAGAGGGGAGGAAGAGGGGAGGAGGAGGGGGGTAGAGGTGTTGCCAACATAAATAAATTACTGTCGTTAAGGTGATGGCAATTTAATACGAGTGCCAAACAGAGATTCGAGTGGTCATGTTTTTGGCGTTATTTGTGATAGCGTATATGCAGCATTTTAGCTTAAAGTTAATTGAAATGCTTCACGCTAATCTTCGTCATTGTGATTACAGTTGATTGAAAGGTCAATGGCAGATGCTTGTCTCTGTGATGTAATTGCTTATGAATGTTTCAAGACTATTACATCACATATACAGAGCCGAAGCAGACAAAATATTAAAAAATTTTAGGTACCGCGAACTATTTTACAGTCATTTGTACAGTCGCGTACAACGGCGGCACGGCGCCAATTTCATTAGTAGAGTAACATTGAGATACGTGTGCTTGTTTGTTTGTATGTGTGTTGGTACAACTCTGTGTTTTAGACAGACGACCCATGCTTTGTTGTGTTGCTCCAATGAAATGGTTTTTGAACACTAGGAATTTCTTCTGTATCGTGGGGTGCGTTTACAAACATTTAACTCACATGCAAAACAGTCAAATCCGAAACAACTACCTGTAGGACATACAAATATTTGTTACGTGCGGGGATCGAAACCGCGACTCGCAGCGCAGCAGTCGATTGTTACTGGCGATGGCTACTGCGCCAACCGTATATAATATCTTTTAAGCGTAGATTTAGAAGGTTGTTTTTTCACAGCTTCAGGGGTCCACAGATTTGAGTGAATGGATTTTGAATTTCGACTCGATACATTCACGCGTTCCCGAGATAAAGGGTCTTGACTGACAGACAGACAGACGGAGAACAAAGTGATCCTATAAGGGATCCGTTTTATGCTTTTAACATACGGAACGCTAAAAAGGCAATACAATAGCTGGAGCTACTATAGCTGTATAAATATATAAAAAAATAATTGAATTGTCTCAAACCTTAACTTATGCACAGACAGGAGATTTACATGCTGTCTGCAAATAAAACGCTTACTTTATTTTTGTGTAATTATTCAATTATGGTACTTTAATTTTACATTACTGTTAATTTATTTATTTGGAACTAGCTTGTGCCCGCGGCTTCGCTCGCGTTAAATTCGGGGTAACACAGTTCCCCTTGCGCCTTATTGATTTGTAATAGCAACGCTAAGTTTTCCCTTTTCTTCCCTCTTTCTCCCTCACATCCAACTTTTTTTTTAAAAAAAGTAGCCTATGTCCGTCTCCTGGTTCCCAACTATCTCTGTACCAAAATTCATCAAAATCGGAGTCGCCATTAAAGCGTGAAGAGGTAACAAACAAACAAACTCACTTTCGCTTTTATAATATTAGTAAGGATTAGTATTAATGCTCTTTTTAGCCTGAAACACAGGTCCAATCTAGTTCAAGCAATTTGGCAACTGTGTTCTTTTGTTTGTTAAGATGTTTTATTTTATTGTATATGTGCCCCCTTTTTATAAATAAACGATTTTTATTTTATTATTTATTTATTTACAATGTCAACCAAAAGTTGTGCGATAGTTCATTCCGAACCAACACGTTCATTGCTCAGTTGTCGACTGATCCATCTAGGTGTACGTAAGTACCGTCGAACATAATGAGCTTATGTATCCAAATGTTTAATTAACTAAAACATGGGCTACCACTGTTTTACTAACATTAAGTAATTAAAATTTTACGGCACATAAATGTAGAATATAATTTAAATGAACATTATGTTTTATCTGTAGCACTCGTATAGAATTAGAGAGAATTATCACTGTGTTAGAATCCTTTGTTTATCAGTGTTAGCGGTTTAGTTAAGAGTTATATATAGTGTAATCACAGTTTTAGTGACAAGATTTGGCGAACGGCGATGTTGTATGGCAAACTTTGACCTAAAAATAGTAGCCTTTTGCGGTTCAAATACTTGAGTCATTGGGTTCTAACAGTCATCAAGATATTTTGATTTGACTCATAAAGATTACAAGATATTGATTGCAAAATATGGTTAAAAATCTTTATGGACCTCGAAAAGGTGCTCTTATTAAGGTTATCAAAAGATAGAATAATATTCTCTTCACCATGGGTATTATGTTTCAAATACAGGAGAATAGGAAACTGACGCTTTTGTTCAGTTTCGTATCTGCTATTCCTTAGTTAAGAGTGACGTCACGGCAAACTTGGTAGACGCGTATCGACAGGTGTTCATTATCAGACAGCTTCTTCATTAACATTTATTAGCTATTGTTTAATCTCCCTCAACATAAAAGATTCATTCACTAGTTAGTGGAACAAAACCCTCACTGAATAGTTACCGAGTGACGGTAGAAATGCCATGGCAACAACGACAGATGGTTTGGGTGACAATCATAACATCACGTGTACGACTGGGTTCATATTCATATTCGGAGCGATAGCTTTGCCGTTGGTCGACCACCGGGTTTTGGTGTTCACACCAAAAGCTGTTGATCCAATCTATACAAAGCAGTATGCCAATATTATTACTATACGTAAGGACTTGTAATTGGCTTGCTGTTGTCTATGGTTTTTATTTTTTTAATTAAGTTTCTTTTTAAGCTGTAAGTCCTCCTTGCTGTAATAAATCCTTACTAATATTATAAAAGCGAAAGTGAGTTTGTTTGTTACCTCTTCACGCTTTAATGGCTAAACCGATTTTGATGAATTTTGGTACAGAGATAGTTGGGAACCAGGAGACGGACATAGGCTATTATTTTTTCAAAAAGAGTGGGATATGAGGGAGAAAGAGGGAAGAAACGGGAAAACTTAGCGTTGCTATTACAAATCAATAAGGCGCTACCGAATTTAACGCGAGCGAAGCCGCGGGCAAAAGCTAGTAGATACATAAATAAATTATGTCCGACCCGACGGAAATCGTGGCCGAACGCCCGGCAAATTTGGCGTCGCCGACAGTTCTATCGCCCTAATGTGAATAGCTCTATAGAAATAAATTGCCAATATACATCTGACATCGTTTTCGTTCCGGTAAAACTGTCGGTCTGACCTATACGCTTACCATGAGTTGCCAAAGTAAAACGACACCATCTTACCGTAGTCGATATCGGATAAACGCGCATCGTATAGATTACAATTAAACTCGTACCATGAGCTAAACGGACTCGCTAGCGACAGCTCGATTGTTTATACAGTTTATAAATGTTTATGTTGGTACAAGAACCATTACGTATCAAACTTCACACTTAAGTTTGCTGTCTCGTTCTAGCTACAGTAAAAGACAGAGTAAGGCAGATAACCCTACCAATTAAAAACACCGATTCTATAACGCTGCCTATTGTTAATGTAATGAAGCAAGCGTAAATCAAAAACATAAAATGTGTTTCTAAATTTGGATGGGTTATACCTTGTGAAATTAATGCCAGCCGTCATGTTTCAATGCGTCAATGTCATGATGGCCGCGTCCGAATCTGCATGAATATGAAAGTAAAGGAAGTTATAAAATACTACCATCAATAGATCCTATAACTTTTGGTAACTTTTGGCATCCTATAACTTCTAGTGTAGTAACTAAAATAAAAGTTCTGAATAGGTACTTTATTAAGGATAAGTGAAATATGTTTTGTTACACAAGTTTATTTTATATGTGCCTTTGTTTAATGATATCCCTTTCTTGTCTTGTGGTTGGAAATTTCATAAACTTTTTCATAATATTGGTGACGGTTCAGTGTTGTTGTTACTTCTTGAATATAGACACTCATGGCCTCTTGGGAAAAATGTAGAGGTTTACCGGTAATACGCTGATAGCTTATATGTGCGTAACAAAACATAAAACTAAACGAGCTACTTAAAATGTGAAATTCATGTATGTACAAAAGTAAGTTTGAATAATGAAGTTTCTAACATAATTCTTATTTCTCATCTATTCAAGTGATACTATTTTTGTTCACACAAATGCTCGAAAACCTCTTTATTGAGCCTATATTCTTTGATAAAATTATATTCACCAATATGTGCAAGTGGGTCTCCAAAAGCCTTTCGCACAGTAGCTTAGAAATTTCTTTGGTCTCGTTGTTCGTGTTCATATGCACCCGTGGCTAACATATTCCACGCTAAATAAGTTTTACCGGACATATTTTTATGCACAAATTAATTAAAATTTGTTTTAAACGACACACTTCACAGCATTTCATCCTTCATTAAGCTAGTGAGTTACTTTACTACTGAAGTAACGGTTTGCATCGATAGTACCTGTCAAATTTGTAACTCATGGTACCGATTTGTATAGCAAACTGCCATAAACTTTAGTCGCTAGCGAGTTCCTATACGATAGGTTTCTTACTTGATGTCTCATACTGCCGATTTTGGTTCTACAAGTGACCGCTAGAGGCGCTGTAAAATTTCCCATACAAAAAATTGACGGCGTCGGTATCGAGTAGCGACGAATACTATTGGTTTAAACTCATGGTAGAGCTACTAATGTGAACCTGACCTAAGATCTGGTCGAGACTCACACAGACTACGGAAGCACGGCGCAAAAAAATGTAACTCTGTTATTTGTATTAATTAGACTTCATTACATCGAAATAAGTCACAAAATGTGTTTTAAATGGTAGCTACCTACTCATTCGTAAATAAATCAGTAAGTATAGGGGCACACCAGGGTTGCGGGTTATCCCAGGGTTGCGGGTTGTTCGAAAGAGATCCGCGGCCCCGGAACATAAAGGGCAATAGGGGGAACATGGGTGGGTTTAGTCAGTACAAGTCTGACACTCCCCCAGCTCCGCCCAGAGCGGGGGAAGTTATTTGATGATTACCCATCCGCAAAAAAGGGGCACAGGTTTCGGGAGCATCGTACTGTATTGTGACATCACAGTCAGAGATCATAAACTTCGCAGACGGCCATTGACAGTACATTAAATATGGACTCATAAACGGCACAAACATGTAGACGTCTCCAACTATTCTCCATATTTTTTTTTCTTTTCTCTTTAATCAGTTGTTTTTTACAATAGTTATCAAATCACATATTTATACGCCCTTTGTTCGGAATAGTTATAGTACTTGTGGTAATGTTTGTGTCACTTGTTTAATGTAGTCTTTTTCATAATATGTTTCAATTCATTGTTGTTTAGTTTTGTTTTTTTACCAATGGGAATGAGTGGCCATTGTGGGCCTTGTGGATTCCTAGATGCTTGTTAACTTTTATCTTATTTTAGGTTTTGTTAAGTAAGCAATGACTTGTCGGGCCTAGGCTGCCCTTGACATTGTTGCAACGAAATGATTTTAAAAGTGTAACCATAGAGTTTCTTGCCTGTTTTTCTTCATAAGTTACGACCAATCTGAACCGTGAACCTTTTCTCGACGTTTCATAAGTAACCATGTAGGTTTATGTGAAATAATAAAATATTTTGATTTTGGACATTATTAGCTAACTTGACTAATCAAATGTTCAGTTTGTAATTTTTTGCCCTTTATTTTGGCCAAAGAATCAGCATTGCCATCCAACGTGGCAATACTGCCAGCCTTCTGGGCACTTTAATATTATTTTCACCTTTTTGATATTTGTACATAATATTTCAGTTATTAACATTAAATTATTAGATACATATAAAGTTTGTAACAATGTTTTCGATATATTTGTTCGTAGAATCAGGTTATAATATTGTTTGGTAGAGATAAGTTAGACACGCTAATATACAGGGTCGAATTTTGTAATGCCACCTGAAGGGAAAGACTTTCCCTTCAGGTGGCATTACAAAATACTTAGTATTCTTAATACTTTAGATAGAAAATTTTACTCAAAGAAAACATTCCTTTATTTTTGAAAAGAAAGAAACGGCATTCAAAGTTTTTTTTAAATTCGCTTGCCATAATATTTTTTATAAATAAGAACCAAAATAGACAATTGCACATGTACGAAGGTGTCTATGTCCAGAGCCGCGCCCTCGATTTGAACCGATCCGGGTGATCGTATAATTCAAAGATGTCTATTGTCGGTCAACGACCCATCCTTGTCACAAAGTTTACGATTAACCATCACCTATTTATAACTTACAGTCACTGCTAATGAGTCTATAACTTGTAAAAACTGAATAAAGTAATATTAAATAAGAAACATTTCAACAAACTTGGTGCCATTTCATAACTTATTAGTTCCAATGGCGCTGACTTCGTTGAAGTTCTGTTTCGCTAATTATTCTGTTTCATGGAAACTGATTTTAATATTCAAGTATTTATGAATTTACTTAAATTGAAGGTTGGGAAATATTTTTCCTTTGAAGTAGATTCAAAGTATTATCTATTTTTTTTGGCTTAGATGGCTAAACAGGTCTTATACAATCTCATTTTTAGCTGAAGACGTGTGGCGTTCGCGTTCACAAAACTCGCACGCTGACTCTTTATAAAGGTTCAGCAATCAAATGACAAATTTTGACATTCTGTATCCGCAGTCAGGTTTGCAATCTGTCCATAATACGTTTGGTTGCCCTTCCTACTGTCAACAAAACATTATATTACTAGCTGTGAGAGTTGCAGCTGGCACATAAAAAAATATACCTAAGCAATTTAGAAAAGAATTAGTCCTATATTTAATTCTACGCTGGTCTGCCATTGTTATCTTTTTCCCGCCATTAAAAACTCAAAAAGAGCCAGGTACCATTTTATGAGTATTTTAATTAGCTTAAATGGATCCTCTGTGATGATAATTTCGGTGGAATAACGCTAAAGGAAATTGTGATAAATATCTGTTGAGTTGGCACCGGAATTATAATGTATTTTATTGTTATGTCTGTAGCGGCTTTGTTTTGGCGCACCTTGTCTTAATACATTATCTGAAGATACGGTAGTAATGTAAAAACAATTTTCATTTGACTTGAAAAGTTTGAGATAATAGGCGGTTTAAATGAAAAAGTTCACATCAAAATAATTCCACCAGTTTTTAATATATGCAGCTGAGAAAATTAAAAGGACGTAACGATAATAAGTACAATATTAGTTACTTTAAATTCTCTATCTGAATTCGCTTTAAAATAAGCTATTAAATTAAAGACAGAATGCATACAATTTGTTGCCGTTTAGAATATAACCACATTGACCCACCATAACTTTAATGGTTGCGCAAAATTTTCAATTGCCCCAAAGTTTCCTTAAATTCTGACCACGTAGACACGTACAGTCACACAAAGCCGACTGCTCATACAATTGCCCAAAACGACCTGTCACCATTGTAAAATATTACGGTTCTCTATTAGACTACCTAATTCAGGTTCCTAGAAGCAATTTCCTCGTACCTGACGACTGAGGTCGGTGCCGAGCTCCCAACGGGCAGGACGTGACACCCTGATCCTTCAAATTGACATAATAGAAAAAGGTCACAAGTAATTTGATAAAAGCGAACAGAATCTGAACTCTATGTAAATGTGTGAGTCGATTGTACGCGGTTACCGGCAGATATGGGCCTTCCGAGCTGGACGGGATTACGAATGATTCTGTGGATATTTCTTTGTTGAACGAACGTTTTTTAAGGATAAAGCCGTCAAAGAAATAGGTTCCTTTCATTCATCTTTGAAATATTTTTGTATCGAGATGTTATATAATATTTGAAATGGACTTGTTTATTTCTGATGAAAGGACCAGCGTTAATTTACGTGAAACTGTTTGGGTGTATCTTTATTAATTCAGGATTTATTTTTTTATCTGACTCGGATCTTTCTCGTTATATGTATAATCATAATATCAAGCCTGTAATATCTGCAAGTTATGGCAGAGGTATACCTATAATACACCCATATTTTATTTTATGTTATAAATAAGTCAATACTATTGTTATTAAACGGGCATAGATCCAGATCAGTAGCGGTTACCGAGAAATTCTTTAAGAAAACCTAATAGCTCTATTACACACTCTGGGCATCGATCCCAGAACATCATGCTCATGAGTAGCGCTTGCGACCACTGGGCCAATGAGGCGCAAACTTTTCATTAATACAATAAAATAAACATCGCCTCGTATCTCTTGCCTTTATCACATCATTTCGTCGTTGGGTCGAGGCAATTTATTTAGGCACCAGCCGAACTACAAACAGGAAGATCGCGCTGTGGAAATATTTATAGGACTTTGACCCAAATCCGGATTGAAGGGAAAGGCAATATGTGACGACTGGAAGACTAAAATAGGTTTTAGATAGATACATATTATTTTAGCTTTCTCTTAGTTATACAACAAACTTGATTTCAGAGGAATAGGGTTACTTCTAACCTTTCATGCTAATCAAATTTATTTTATAAACAATATTAGCTATCCTGGAATGGAAACTTATGGAAGATTTGGGCAAATTGGACGATTCAATCACTATGGAACAAAGCAGCTCTTGATTATTTTAAATGGCTCCACTTAATATAATGGCCTCTTTTACCATCAGGGCGCGCCCAATTCAATTTCGCTGCTTACGAAACCAATTTATATATAAAAATAAAAAAGGAAAATATATTTCTGGTAATCTTAAGTTTTTCGTCTCTGAAGACCAACTTAAAGTTATAAGCTTTAGAATATTTTGGGAACTGTGCCAAGCACGACTCACCCTTGACCGTTTTCAAAGTTTTATTACAATTCATGGTTTACGCGCGAAACTTTTTGATTTATTGTCCAAAAGAAAATTATACTTTCATAGACTTTGTTCTTGAAACACGACTTGTTAGATGAGCCGTTCTTTTTGATTTAATTAAAAAGTAATTTATCGGGCGGTTCGCTCCGGTTAGCACTGGCTCGCTCCGGTTAGCACCAGTTCGATCCGGTAAGGGTCCCTTTCAATTAATACACTCGACCGCTGCCAACATTACGTGATCAAAGTTTTGTTTTAGTTTAATAGTTCATGAATGCTACGATAGTTGTACGCAACATTCTTTAATTGATGTAACTATCAACTATGATGTTTTCTTTCCTAAAAACTGTAATATTTATATTGATATGAAGAGCTGTAATTACTCAAAGTTCCATTTGCAAGTTGGAGAGTACTATAAGCACAGTTTTTAACCGTTTTACTTTTGAATATTTCATGACGCTTACGAGAATGGTTTGTAGAAAAGTTTGGCCGCTCTGAATAATTTAAAAGTTCTGTATTGGTTAGCTACATTGCCATTATAATGGTGCCCAAACGGTTAAACGACGGTCTAGATAGAAAAGATTACATTTAAAGCTCTTACAAACGGCACTCATCTAATAAGGGTGTCAAACAACTGCCCGAGTTTAAGTATTTCATAATTAAAAAGGGTTTAGGATTATAAAAGCGACCGGCCGACTAAGGCCTATTAACAAGAGATGTTATAAAATATTATATTTCAAAATACCCTCACGTAGAAGTAACAAGATTACATGCTTTTAAAACCGTTCAACCCTCTCGCGTTGGGACGCGACGGGTATTAAACAAGGACGGCTTCTAAAATATTGTTTTCTCTTCCATTTTCCTCACATTTATTTTACGATACCTACATAAAAGGCGCCCTGCTGTGAAATTTCATTAAAATCGGTAACAAACCAGCGGTCCTGTGACATTGTGACGAATTAAACGAGAAAATAAACGTTTCAATGACCCACGAGGGCTGAAAAGGTTTTATTTATATTTATTACTTCTTTTAATATTAAACGAAAGCAGAGGTACCACTCGAGACTCAAATTAAAGGGAATCTTGATTGGGGAAAAATATGGCGACTCTGAGCCAAATTAATTAGCAACACAACGATATTAAAGATGGCCGCGAGGTCCTGGCGGGAAAGCGTTTTTTTACGTTTAAAAAATTCTTCATTATCTATGGTGAGTTTAACTTTTCTAAATATTGAATGTTCAGATTAAAATATAAAGGTCTAAAATAAATCGGGTTGAAAGATTTCAGTCATTTTGAACGAATTAGTAGGGTTTAGGCTCAAAGGGATTTTATTTATTAAAACACTAAGTAAGTTAGCAGTGCGAAATACTGCTATCCTTTAAAATTATTTATTCTGGAGAAAAAACTGATAATTTATTTGAAATTTAACCTCTAGTAGAATTATATCAATGTTCTTAGTAGGAGACGAGGCCTTTGCCCAGTAGTGGGACAGCTTTAGGCTGGTATTACTACAGAATATCAAGTTATTGTGTTATAAAAGGTTCACCCTTGTTTGGTCAAACAATGTTTCGTCGAAAATCACTTCGGCGAATTTTAGTTGCAATAAAGTCATTTCGTAGAATTATTCATTTGACCGAATAATTCATTGGTAAATTTTTATTTTGCATAATTATTTATTTGAACTAATTTCATTTGAACAAATTTCATTTCACCGAATTTTCAAATGCACTAATTTTATGCATATATTCTTTTGACCTAAAATTCATGTTTAATGTGCACAGTTCTAGCCTAACTCAAATGGCACTTAACCAAACCTTAAAATATTCTTTGCATGGTCGAGGGTGGGCTTGGTCGACGGAGCCTACGACGGCGACGGCTCCTACTTCTGGGTGATATATAAAAAAATAACCACGAAGGGGATGGCGGGGTCTATTCGCTCGCTTCGCTCGCTCACACGACCCCGCCATCCCCTTCTAACCTAACCTATCCGAGTCGGGGTGCCCTAAAGTCCAGATTGCATCCAGTTTCTCCTGGTAACAATAGTTGAGGGTGGCGGAGATTATGAATATAGTAAATGAATAATATGCTAAATGAATATTACATTACATCAAATGAACATTATACCTTTTGATCATTAGCACAAATGTTGTTATAGCAAATAAATATTCGACGAACTGAAAATTCTGTCAAACGATATTATACTAAGTGATGATTTTCTTAAACGTTGTTCGACTTAGTAATATTGTATCAAACGTTGTTCGACCAAACAAGGGTGAACCGTTATAAAACTATTCCGTAGCACGGCCTCGTCATCATAATGAGACAATCGACACCCGCCATAATAAGTTGCCGGGTTTGCGTCCGAAATGTCAATAAGACAGGGTTCCAACGGCTCTGCCTAATTATAAACGTGTTTACTGAAACTGTGAAACGTGTATATCTTAGTTTGATCTATATAATACATAATTCCAAACCATACTGCAACCAATAGGATGTCTTATGGGTATAAATTACGACATTCCTCAAAAACTAATATCCTCTATTTATGTCTTTATCTTTCTCTAGTGTTCAACCAAACGAAGCAAGGCAAACAAATGAACTTCACACTTCATTTAAATTTACTTCCGGAGGTCGATGTCAAAAGTACGATGAATCAAACAAAAGTCACCGAAGATCCGGAAGTACACGCATTTTCCGTCCTTTTAGTGTTTTTTTGGAAGCCGTTTCTTTGCCAACTTTGTTTACTTTTGAACAATTTAAATGGCTATGGCTTCAATGGAGATTATAACTATTCAAGTAGTTTTGTGTCGATGCCGACCCCCTTGACAATTATCGGTTAAATGTTTTATCTCTTTTCAGGTAAGATTTAAACCTAGTTTTAAGTTACTAAGTATAATATAAAAGCATAGTGAATAATATAAATCTCTAACAAGAGCAACTCAATTAGTTTCTGTTGCAAAATCCTAAAGTGCTTATAAAATCACATTAACATAACTTTGATTATCAACTTTTATTCGTGCAAAATTTTATGATTCTAAACCCGCGTTTTATCAAATTAACCTTCCCCAAATTCACACTATCTTAGCAAACAATTGTACGAAAATAAATAAACACGACACTAACGTTACATACAACCTCAATCACCTAAACACACAGTCTAGATAGCTTTCTAAGCATCGAACAGAATAAACAACCAGTACACCAATCTGTATCAACAATCAATTTATAGTATACACATTACACAGCGGAGCCATTACGGACTAATACAGAATAAATACGAGTTACTTGTTGATGTCACACTTGTAGATTTGTTCTACAAGTAGTTCTTTTGTCATATTTTGTTGGGTGACGTATCTAACGCCATACTATGGGGTGGAGGGGGGGGGGGGGGGGGGAGGCTGCTGGCGACGAGCCAGGCTCGTTTGATGAACGGTTCTTATCTGCAAGATTGTTGCTTACTGCTTATCGCTTAACCCGTCAACCGACATCCTAGAAGACCTCAAGGCCCAGGACATCCCAGTCTTGGCCGTCCACCGCCTTCACAAAGCGAGAGGAGGCGAACAGTACGATATGGTACTGGTCGTCTGCGAACCAGTGGAGGGTCATCATCCCATTTTTAAAATCCGTTCCGTCTGCTCTCTTACAGGCATAGCAGTCGAGAAACCGTACAGGTCCCACGTCATCGGTCAGTGCCACCGATGCCAACTCTACGGGCACAGTCAGAGGAACTGCTACGCGCCTCACAGGTGCGTCAAGTGCCTGGGCGACCACGGCACTGCTGACTGCCCACGACCGAAGGACATCGCTCTCTGCACAGAGCCACCCAGCTGTGTGCTATGCGGCCAGTCCGGGCACCCGGCTAACTACCGAGGCTGCCCCAAAGCGCCCAAACCATCCTCCTCGAAGTTGGCGAAGCGTGCCCACGCCCGCCAGCAACGTGAAAGCCCCTCTGTGAGGTTTCCCTCCTCGCAGATGCCAGAGCGCCTCAGTCCACAGAGGCCCATCCCATGGACTCAGCAGAGCCACCAGCGAGCGTTCCCAGCTCTCGCTCAGGCTAAGTCCAACACCATTCCCGGGCTCTTAGATGCCCCCGTCCCTCCGCCTATTACTCGCGAAATCGTTCCCGCGCCCTCTCAACCCGCGCTCTCTCAACTCGCGCCTTCTCAACCCGCGCCCCCTCGTCCCGTGGCCTCCGGCGCCGCGGCCGGACGCGGTAGAAGGAATTACGAGATCATCACCAAGGCCTTTGGTGCTTTTGTCACCGCAGAAGCCGACCGTATGGCAGACGAAATCGAAGCTGCCAATGGTGATGCCGCAACTTTGTCACGCATCTGGGAGTCATATCCCACGATCCTCTCGAACCTCCGAGAACTTACTTTTAATAAACCTCTCAATGGCTAACAAAAATTTAAGTTGCTTCAAACCCCGTTCCCTCAAGTTAGGTTATTTTAACGCCAACGGCATTAGAGACCAACGTGATGAGATCGCCTCGTTTTTGCGCGACCATCAAATAGATATTCTCCTCATCCAGGAAACCTTCCTCAAGCCTTACCATCGCGACCCGAGAATTGCCAACTATCGCGTAGTTCGCAACGATCGGTCGCGCTGCCACAAAGGCGGTACGTTAATTTATTACAAGAAGGAATTGCACTGCATCCCTCTAGATCCTCCTCCCTTAAAGTCTCTCCTCGAGGTATCCATTTGTCGGCTTGGTATGACCGGTCACCAGCCTATCTCCATCGTTTCCGCGTACATTCCTCCCGCTAGTTCATCAGAGGATCATACACCTCTCATGGGCGACCTGACTTCCCTATTCGGCTTGAGTGACTCCGTTATCATAGCGGGTGATCTCAACGCCAAGCACCCCGCCTGGAATAGTTCGACGACCAATCCCAGAGGAAGAGCCCTCTTCAACTTAGGTGACAGACTTAACTTTGACCCCATCGCGCCTATGGAACCCACCCACTTTCCCCACGACCCCGCGCACCGCGCCGACGTTCTCGACTTAGCGCTTCTCAAAAATATCAACCTTAGGTTGCATACCATTGAGACGATTCACGAACTAGACTCGGATCACCGCCCAGTTTTTCTCCACTTAGTTCCTCGCTCGGGCCCTTCTGACCCCAGCCAGCCCAAACCTGCCCAAGTCCAAGTGATAACTGACTGGAAGAAAGTCAGCGAAAAGCTGAACTCCGCCACGTCACCTCACCTGGACGCCATCCCCGATCACATAGTTTCGGCCGCAGACACGACGGCCGCTATCGACTCGTTTACAGAGCACGTTCAATCCATACTAAAGGATTGTTCACGGGAAGTCCCAGCAATGAGTGATCATCGCTGGCGTCTACCCGCTGACGTACGTGATCTGATAACCGAGAAGAACGCGGCCATTCGTGCCTACAGCCATTTTCCCTGCGACGCGAACAAGGCTCACATGCGCTCATTACAGCGTGCTGTAAGGAAACGCACTAGCGAGCATCGTTCGAATCGTTGGGACAATGAGCTCAGCGAAGTCGAACCCACCCACCAAGCCTTTTGGCAACTACAGAGAAGAATGCGCGCCACCGAGGAGGCTTCGATGCCCCCGCTCATTCGTCCGGACAAAAGCGTCGCATTCGATGACTCTGAAAAGGCAGAATGCCTAGCAGACAGTTTGGAGTCCCAGTGCTCCCCTAGCACACAACCGGTCATCAAGCGTCACCTCGACAAGGTGAACGCAGAAGTAGAACGTAGAGCTGCCCTACCTCCCGTAGAAGACCCCGATGATCCTCTGCCCCTCGTCACGCCCGACGAGGTGCAAGACATCATCAAAAGGCTTCAACCACGGAAAGCTCCCGGCTCCGACGGTATCACCAATAGGGTAATCAAACTCCTCCCCGCTCAGCTCATCATCCTTTTGGCGGCCATCTTCAATGGCGCCTTGAGCAACAACTTCTTCCCCCAGGTATGGAAAGAGGCCACTGTTATCGGTATCCCCAAGCCAGGCAAGCCCAAGTCTGAGCCCACGAGCTACCGACCCATCAGTCTCCTGAACGCACTCGGCAAAATCTATGAGAGACTTATTTATAAGCGACTCAGAGATTTCGCCGAGACTAAGAGTCTCATTCCCAACGAGCAATTCGGCTTCAGGACCGAACATTCGTGTATCCAACAGGTCCACCGCATCGTCGAACACATGAGCGCTGGCTTCCAGCGCGGGGCGATGACGGGCGTACTATTCTTCGACATAGCGAAAGCTTTCGACAAAGTCTGGCACAACGGCTTATTATACAAGCTGTACTCACTAGGAGTGCCGGACCGTCTCGTGCTCATCTTACGGGACTTTTTGTCGAACCGCACCTTCCGCTATCGCATAGGGGCCTCATTTTCTTCCCCTCATCCTATTAGGGCCGGTGTCCCTCAGGGTTCCGTCTTATCCCCCCTCGTCTTCACGCTGTTCACTAGCGATATTCCCAAGAGCAAAAATGCTCAGTTAGCTCTGTTCGCGGATGACACGGCCATTTATCATACTGGCCGCTGTACAAACGCTATCGCCCGTACCCTCCAGACCTCAGCCGACGTCCTAGGCGCTTGGTTCAGGAAATGGAGAATCGAGGTGAATCCCGGTAAAAGTCAGGCGGTTATTTACTCCAAACCACGCTTTAATCCTCCGATCCCCAGTCCGATCGCTATGTACGGCAAGCCTATCCCCTGGGAGAAGCAAGCCAAATACTTAGGTGTCATTCTAGACAGTCACTTGTCCTTCGCGGCTCATATCAAAGCGGCTCGTTCGCGCGCTGCCTTTGCTATGGGTAGGCTTCACTTTTTAATTCAGGCAAAAAGCAAATTGTCACTCAAGTGCAAATTGCGTTTATACACCGCGGTCATCCGTCCCATCATGACATACGCATGTGTCGTGTTCGCCCACTCCAACCCGCGTAGCCTTCATAAGATGCAGGTCTTGCAAAACCGATTCCTTCGTAAAATCACGGGAGCCCCTTTTTACGTCCGTAACGATAGTCTTCACTTAGACTTAAGAATCCCCACCGTCGTTCAATTCATGAAGCGCCTTACCAAGCGCTTCTTTGACTCCGCGTTAAAACATCGCAACCCCCTTATCGCATCGGCCGCTCGATACGATCCCTCGCGAATAAGTAAAATTCGTCGTCCCCGTCATACCCTCGTCACTCCTGACGATGCTACAACCCTGCTTCAGGAGAGCAGCAGGGAGACTAGCACTCTTCGAAAATTCAGACGCAAAGTGCCGTCATTCCGTCCTCGCCGACGAGGCCCGTCGCGACGTCCCGGTAATTGTCCCACCCGTCCCTTGCAAGAGCCAGCCCGCGCTGCTGAGCCAGTAAGTCCAAATCAGCCCATAAATAATATCACTCAGATCCAGCTTGTCCCTTGCTGTCCCTCAGCGACGCCCTAAGCCGAGGCTCGTACCCCACAGGGGGTGCCCTTAGCGTGTAGTCGCTTAGTTTATAAGTTTTTACCCTGGCTGGAGGTCTTAATTTTTAAGGCATCCACAGGATTCGCCCGGTTAAGCAGACGACAAACTCCTTGGTTGAACTGCGAGATGCCATTCCTAAAAAAAAAAAAAAAAAAAATTTATCGCTTAATGTTTGAGACTACTGCTTTCGCTTTCGTTGGTTCACTATCCCTAATAGTTTGCGGGGATTCGTACAGAATGTTTTATTTATAGGTACTACCTTCAATAATAAAAATAAAAGTAAGTGGAACTGGGACATTCTGCAACAGCTGGAGCCGACCAGGTGCTCCTTGTGGCGCTGGCAGCCAATGGCGCTGAATGTATTTTTTTGGCAAAATTCGAAGTGTGGAGGACTGACAGTTTTATGACCCGTCGTATTTTATATGGAGATAGATCGGCAATAAAAATCTATTTGGAGTTATAGTCATATACTGTAGTTTTTTGAAGAAAGGAATATTATTGGGAAATGAGACGTTTAACAAGAACATTATTGGGTGATGAGGAATTTATCTAGTAGACTGTGAACGTTTAATTTTGGTCTAGTAAGTGAACATTAAACGTCTACAGTCTACTAGCTAAATTATAACTTAAATGTCCACACAATGCCACAACCCCTGTGAGTGTGCCGTGAGGGCGGCTGTTAGCCTCTCTTCCTGAACCACCCTATTAACACTATCCGGCCTACATCCCAGCTTATCCGCCTAGAACCACGCGCGAGATAATAGCTCGGCAGCCGGCGCCAGGCGCGCGCCGGACATCCCGCGTCCGTGACGTGTCCGGTAACCGACGGAGAACGGTATAACCGTAATATATTTCATCGAAAGTATAAGTAGGCAAAGGTGTTTTATTGAGGTGCGGGATAAACTGAACGATGAATTTAGAGTAGTGCTCATGTACATAGTAAATGGATAACGTAATACATTTCGTAATCATATTCCGGATAAAATAACCATCTCTCTACTGCTCCACAAAAGCATGGCCAGTAATATAGCTATTTCGTAGTAGTTGCCACTTTATTTTGCGAAAACGCGCTCGAAAAATATTTCCACGAATTCAATTTCCACAAGTGTGAGCATTGTCGAATTTAAGTCTTCATTTTATAACTTGGAAGTTTTCATCCCAACGTGTTCATGTGTACAACCTCCGGGGGAGGAGGGGGGAGGGAGGGGTGACACGGGAGACGGGTTTAGTGTGGGGGGAAATTGCAGGGATATCGTAACTTAAACTATTTCATAACTACGATAACTATTTCTCTATGTTAAAGCAACAATGTTGGTTATAATACTCCAGTACCAACCTCTACGATGAATAACTTGTAGAAGTAAGCTTTATACAGTTTTCTAGCATAAAATATTAGTTCAGCGTAATGAACTGAGGGCTGACTAATTGTAGCAATAAATTATCTAGAAATACTTTTGCTTTACTGGTTCTGACAAAACGCAGAATTATGAAAGCTAGATAGAAGAACAAGATTTGGTGCCTAAATATGATTTAGGACGCTCCCTAGACACCGAAATTATAATGACGATTTATGGTCTTACAGGGAGACTAAGATAAATTCAGGTTAAGGGGGTCGAGAGTAAGTTAGATTCAGGTTCAGGAAGTGCTGTCCAATGCTGACCTTATAAAAAACTTATATCGTGGCTACAGCGATTGGGTTAAAATAATTTAAAAAAACTCGCGCACCTTTCCTACAGACTTGTGACATAGACGGACGACCATATCTTTTAACTGATTACACTTATAGAGTTGGTTTTTTCACAGCTCCAAGGGACCACAGACGATTCAATTACAACTCAATAAATTCACGAGTTCCCGTTTTTTGTTCCGAGGGTCTTGACAGAGAAACGGACAACAAAGTGATGCTATAAGGGTACCATTTTTAGGGTTCCGTAGTCAACTAGGAACCCTTATAGTTTCGCCATGTCTGTCTGTCCGTCCGTCCGTCCGTCCGTCCGTCCGTCCTCGCTTAATCTCTGTGACCGTTAGCACTAGAAAGCTGAAATTTGGTACCAATATGTATATCAATCACGCCGACAAAGTGGTAAAATAAAAATTAGAAAAAAATGTTTTATTAGGGTAGCCACCCTATATGTAAAGTGGGAAGTGTTTTTTTTTAATTTCAACCCTAACGTTTGATATATTGTTGGAAAGGTATTTAAAAATGAATAGGGGTTTACTAAAATCATTTTTTGATAATGTCAATAATTTCGGAAATAATCGCTCCAAAAGTAAAAAACAATGTATCCCCCCCCCTCTAACTTTTGAACCATGAGTTTAGAAAATATGAAAAAAATCTGAAAAGTAGAACTTTATAAGGACTTTCTAGGAAAATCATTTTGAACTTGATTGACACAACAGTTTTTGTACAAAAAAGACAAAAAGTTGTATTTTGTACAACTTTTTGTCTTTTTTGTACAAAAACTGTTGGAGCGCCTACCGCGGAACGTGCAACATTGCACGCTCCTCCACCTTTAAACTCATAAGTGGGAACACTTATTGTGACGGACAGGAAACTACGGAACCCTACACTGAGCGTGGCCCGACACGCTCTTGGCCGGTTTTTTCTTTTGAGGTACGTAATCGTAAAAATAACCCTCAGTGTTTGTGTAAAACTAAGCTTTGCTTACATAAAACGCAAAAACCTCCAGTCCCTTCAAAAATATCACAACTTTGCGCATTTCCATCCAAATTATAAACTCCCCTTTAAAGCCAGCAAACTACATTTCCAACCCCTAAAACACTTGACACGTCACAAATCCGTGACAAGTGACGACACATCCACCGCTAACCCGTTCACTGCCACATACATTAAATGATGTCCAATTCGCGAGCGATTAATTAAAACGCGAACCGGTCGGAAAGCTCTGCGGAATTATAAGCGGCCCTTGCAAATGGGGATCTAATAGGGCAGGGGGTGAAACAGGGCACGAGGGGGTGAAACAGGGCACGAGGGGGTGAAAGAGGGTTGAATTGCGGTCAGTTGGGGATTAGCAGAAAGTGTTCTGTAGACTATTTAAGGGAAAGTGGAGAAGAATATGGGATCACTTGAAACGAGGGTCTGTTTGGTGAAAGCGGTGCTTTTGGTTGGATTGGGCGATTGTGTTTCGCGGTAACGTTACGTGGGTACTAGTCACAGAGTCTTTGGGTTGCTATTAAAGGTACAAGTGAAAGCTATGAGGCATTTCAATTCGTTTGATTTTAAATAAAAAATATTTTTAAACGCATTCCTTAACAATACCTGCATTTGTCTCGGTTAAAACCGCTTTCAGTAACAAATACTTAAACACAACCTGTGCACAAATACTTATATTTAAGAATAGTTTCTCCTACACAAAAACTTTTACAAATTCGTACGTTCATTCAATTCGTAGTAACTCCCATTAGATTTCCTCTATTATCTAGAAGTAGATCAGGCCGAGATTCCGGCCCAGGCGGTTGGGAAGGTCGGAAAAATCTAATTTGTATGCGGTCTGGCGGAGAAAATCAAGTTGATTTAATAAAACTAAATATCATCCGAGCATTAGGGCGATGTTTAGCGAGGGGGTCACCCCCTCCGTTTGGTCCCTGGGGGATGTAATTGCCGACTGATATTGGGGACGAAGCGATCCCACCTGGTAATCCCACGGCTTCCATTCAATTACTATTTACATAATGATAAGATTTAGAGTTTTAGACTAAGCGGTTTTCCCTTTTCTATGTATCTATTTACGTTTTAGTTTTGCTAAACCGTACCTACTAGATTAGTTCTATTGACATCGGTAAATGCTTTTATTTTCATAAATATGTAAATTCAATATATATGTAAATTCATCGAACTACAAAATCAATATCAAAAGTCATTTATTCAAATTAGGCTGATTATAATAGAGTTGATTACAAGACATTAAAGACATTACAAGAAACAGTCCCCAAAACGCCCGCCCTTCGACACTTCCTAGTGTTTCAGTTGGAACAAGAACAAACTCTCCAGCAACACATCTGTCTGTCAAGTCACAACCAGATTTTAAACAATTTAATTTCTTACAATGTAAAATAAAAAAAACCCATTTATTTATTGACACTTGTCATGCTTGTCAATGCTAACACACACCAATAGTATAAAATAAAAAAATAAAAATATACCCAAGCATAAATAGAGCCTCCAGGCTAACTTGCGTGCCCGCTTACATTGCCTATATTCGTTTTATGGTTATAAGAATGATATTTATTTTCCAATCGCAAATCCAGATTAGAAAATTTAAAAAAAATATCTACCTGTAAACACTACGGCATCGGCACGTCAAGCTGTACAAAACCAGTTTGTGCAGATCTCTCATTATAACGAGAAATCTATAAAAAGTGAGGCCATATTATAACGGATATGTACAGCTTGCCGTGTCGCCGTATGTTCACCATTAAACAACTGTTTCTTAATAATTCCTCACTCGTTTACATAAATGTAGTAACAACTACCTCGTAATTTAAATCACAACTCAACGTTAGACCAATAAAGATAAAAAATGTCAACAAGCTTCAGTCTCTATTACAATAAATACACTTTAATTGTCCCTCTGAAACTCCAGCGTGGAGTGGATCACTCTAACCCACTTAAATCTCTTCAAAGACGGCGGATATAACCGGTTAGCGCCGGTCCGAGACGGCCCAAACTGGTTCAAACCGGTGCGGACCGCCGAACATTTCGCCACTCGACTTGTAAAAAGCTTTCCAGAAGCCGCCACTGTTTGTCAAGCGCTTAAAGCGACTGTTAAGCTGTCGACACCTTTTTGTTTAAGTTTCAGCGAAGTACTACGTCATGGTGTGGACGAATTGACGGAGCGATTACAGGGATTTGAAAGCAATGTTTGAATAAAGAAAGTCGGTTAAAAACTGCGATTTAATCTAAATAAAATAGGTACCTTATTTATCATTTTACAAAATACTGGATTTTACACGGCAGTTGTTTTTCCACACAAACAAACTTAAGTTCGACAAACTCATGTACGTAATGTATGCAAACAAATATTTCCGATATCGCCATTTACATGGTTGATACCTATTTCAACTTTGAACCGTTTACTGTCATACCCTGTCACCGAACCGTGTATCCACTCGAAATAAAAAATAAAACATTTTTTTACAACCGTGAGCGATAGCGTCCAAACTGTTTAAGTATTTATGAGGCTGACCGTACTAAAGGGCTCGTAAATAGCGTGTTATGCTGACCCTACATGATAAGAATAACTCGATCACTGGCGGTGACAGCCTTGGCGACGGTACCTGCTCGTACTTGGGAGCTGGCCGAGCTGGCGGAATAAATTGAAATTCATGCGCAATTGAATGGACTCGATCGAAGGATCGAGAGTACTTCTTGAGACCTAGAGTTTCTATGAGGCACTTGGGATCTATATTTAATAAAAAGTTTTAAAGCTTTCCTATACCAAAGGCGTTTAAGAAATGTTGCTAGTGAAATATTATTTATTTTACGCAAGTATAACCTGGATGAAGTAAATAACGTATCGAGAGTCGTTTGATTTTCTAGAAGGAAACGAACAAACAGAGTATATTCCTGATATCTAACTGTCTGAGGGGGCGGGTTTTGAAGGACTTTTTGTAGATATCGAATTGAAAAACGCAAGTTTCGTTGAGCGAATTGCTGCTGAAAAAAATATTTGTATGGCTTATAGGTAATTGTTTGCGTACGTTAGTCTAAAATAATCAAATAACGGCCGTAGGGGCCGTTCTGGGCGGAGTGTCAGACTTGAACTGACCAAAACCCAGCCATATTCCTTATTTTAGCTTTTACGTTCCGGGGCCGCGGTATCTCTTTCGAACAGCCCGCAACCCCGGCAGGCAATGGCGCTGGTAAGCCCCTCTATTTTGCTGACATCTCTGTGAGGCGTGCGTGGAACACGAACGCGCCGTCTACAAGACCTGTCGTCAATAGACGGACGAACGGTGAGCTACCCATTGCTCACCCTCCACATACCCGCGTCAACGGTCAACCGGAGCGTCTCCTGCGGCGGCTGGGTTTTTATTAGATAAATATCCGGGTGAGAGTAGTGATCATAAGATAGATAGATACCGAACGACGAATTCGCCTAAAGATGCAGTTGCCCATTTTGACCGTTATAATAACACTTGTAATAACAGTTGATAAGCAACAATGTAGTGCAGTTAGCAACTATGTAGCTACTGATAACCGGTTGCCAAGAGGGAACGACTTTCTCGAATGTTGTGAAGGTCCAGACATTTATTATGACACGTTTGTTTATCGTGAACGAATCTAGAATATTTATTACTAACGGCAGTTCAGCAAAATGAACAAAAAAGCTATTAAATAAAAATACAATAAAAACCATACACCATAATTTTCAACTTTGTAGATCCTACCTCTCTTTGAGCCATAATTACTATTGCTAGAAAGCCATCAAATGCAGTCACATTGGCCGAAACCAGCTAGATGGCATCATCATCACTATTTTCTTAAGGTTTCGATGGCAAATGTTTAAATGTGTTGAACCCAAAACTCATCGACGCGTACTCCACGGATCGGGCACGCGGTGCAAGATGGCGCGGAAGCCATTGTCTGTGGGAGAACGACTTTACACTCTTTTACGCCTCTGAGGCACTCAGACGCTGTGCATTGAATGGCGTGGGTCACCTAGTGGTTTCGTCCTCGATACGCTATAGTCCTACGATTTTTTGAAGGCGCGATGCCAGACAGTGGTACAGCATGAACCGGGGTCGGTTTAAGGCAACTTGTCATCAGACACGTCTCATTTAGGGCTGTATCCACCAGGAGTGCGTGAGCAGAACAGTCCCAGACTGGACAGGCATATTAAGACAGTGCAATAAACTTCTTTCTTCCAACACCTAGAATGTATTTAGACAAACAGAATGACCCTATTGTACATTCGATTTTGGAGCTATCTCTTGAGTGTCAAGGGCGACCTCTGAGGTAAACTGTCACCTTATCGTTAGAGACAGTACAGATACATAGGTATGTAGCATCCAACTATGAGACAATTAGTGCCACTGATTCACTTGGTGACGTGCGACTGATTAATTTGTTTTGGTAATAGTACGCTTGTTGTAAATGGATTGTTATTACAACTTTCATTTACTATTTAATAAAAGCTAACCTGTTTAGATCTTAGAGGAAAATATTTTCAGTTTTAATTTTCATAAACCTACATGGGGCACTTATAAAACGAACCGGCAAGAAACTATGTTTTTTATGTGTATATATGTAACATCTTTCAGAGGAATAATACTTTCCAGAAAAGTGTTTGGCAGACTAACTCTCTGCCTACCCATAAAAAGCACAATCTTAAAATATGTAAACTTACATTTCCTCTTTTTATGGTGCAAGACGCGTCTCTTTCTTACTCATTCAAACTTGGTGTGGTGTGAAAAGGATACATTCTGAGGTTGCCGCCCTTGTCGCCGATGGCGAGTAGTTTCTGTATGGGGTCCCATGCCAGGGCTGTTGGCGAGAATGGGAACCCGTGCCGGAATGTCTGTGGACAAACAAACAAGAGACGTTACAAAAAAAAACCTTTAAAAATAAAACATGTGACACACAACTGCATAATTTATTTTACAACTAGCTTTTACCCGCGGCTTCGCCCGCGTTTATTTAAGAATAATATTTTTAGTTGGATAATAAATGTGAGTAACAGCACAAAAGTATGGTCGAGTTAGATGGGCAGAAAAGAAATACATTATGTATACGGCAAGAGCGGCCACTCAATGGGTGCCAGGAGATGGACGGTGTCGCGCGGCGAGGCTGTGTCGGCACCCGCAAGAGATGGCGTGATGACTCAGACGTGATACCACAAGGGCTGGTTCAGGACAGCATGAGAAAAGAAGTGGGACAGCGTGGGCCAGGAAAAAAAAACAACTCCGCTAGTCCTTGACCGCTACAATTATGGATACAAAACAGAGCATTATTTGAGGACACTATTGTACACTATATTCATTGTCCTTCCATCAGGTGCTAATAAATACAAATTTCGGGCACCGGACACTCGCGAACATGCTACATACAGCTGCCCATGGGAAAAGCATGGCTTTTCCAAATGCACGCCTGCTACCTGTAGTGTTTGCCCTTGAGCTTTATTAATTGTTATAGCAAAGCTAAGTTTTACTGGGAACTGCAGTCTTTTGAATTGGAACGGTAAGTCCGTGGGAATTATTGGTATTCGAGGTATGAACACACTTTCTCCTTTTCCCATACCTGTTAAAATAGTAGCGCCTATTATATTTTGCCCTAATTGTGTGATACGAAGCCTCGTCCCGTTACATAATCTAGGTGCATCAATATTTTGCATAAGCATAACTGGTACACCTAATTTTAATTAAAGTTTATGCGAAGGCACACCTGACAATTCAAGCGAATTTAAAAATTCAGCGGGGTAGGAAGTGCTCTGTCCTGTATCCATAATTGTATCAATTGACAAATACTCCTTTATTACTCCCTGCACCTCTTTTAAAATGTCCTGGTTAATTTGATTGACACTATCATTTTTTGGTGCAAGAATTGCTCTTGCGCATAACCATTGATCACAATTCATATTTTGTTGTAAGTCCGGGTAAATTTTAGCTATGAGGTCCACATCGTTCTCTACCAAATTACAGAATTCTTCTGTGAGCACAATCATACCTTCGGCATCTGTATCCAAACGTCCATCGCCAATTTTTAAAAGTGTCTCTGCATAATGTCCAGAATGTACGTCATTATAAAGATGCACCCGCATATTTGTTGTTAGGCAAAATTTTTTTACTTTTGCCCATAAGCTTGAGGACTTGAGACAGGCCTTGATCTCATCTGCAGGTGTGCCTCTCTGAATCACTGGTAGAGTTTGTCGGAAATCACCAGCCAGCAAAACTACCATTCCTCCCATGATATCGGTACTGTCTCGTAAGTCCTGAAGTGATCGATTTAACGCCTCTATAGCTTTTTTATGAGACATCGTGCTTTCATCCCATACTAAAAGTTTACACTGCCGTAGCATCATACCCCGAGAGCTGTTTTTGCTGAAATTTGCAGATGGGTGACTCTTCCTGTGCAAGGTTTAATGGCAATTTTAGAACGGAATGTGCAGTGCGGCAACCATTCAGTAATGTAGCGGCTATACCAGAGGAAGCCACGGCGACAGCTATATTTTGGTCTTTTCTTATGAAAGCCAGTAATAAGTTCAGTAAAAACGTTTTCCCAGTTCCTCCAGGGGCATCGAGAAAGAAGAGAGCGCCATTACCTGAATCCACTTGATGTAACACTTGTTGAAATACATAACTTTGTTCTGGAAGCAATTGGGGAACTAACTCAATTACTTGCTCTTGCAACGCTGTGAAATTATAGTTTAATTCGCGAGCAATTTCATCGCTAAAGTCCCTTCATCTGAACGCCGTCGAGGACTTACCATTCCAAAATCTAGTAACTTCTTCCCAGTCATTGTCATCACCTTGTTTTCAATATTTATCAGAGCTTCATTGTATGTGTTTTCATTTAAAGTTATGTCTACATGGACTTGTTGCAGACGTCGTAAAATATCTTCCGCCATGTATTCTTTGACTTATCCCACAGCGTTTGGGGATTGGAAAGGCCGCATGATGATATCAGGGTTGCGTAAAGTTCTCTTATTTTGTCTGTGGTCAGTGGTTGTCGTTCTCTAACAAATGTAGAGTCTTACATGCATCTCTAAAAGTTTCACATTCGCGACCGTTGTCATTTTTAAGGTCTTTAAAGCTAGTTGGGCCTCGAACGTGATGCAGCAACATTCGAAGACAAAAGCACTCAAAGTTCGTGACGTGGACGGTGTAGACACGACCCAGGGCGTCCGATGATTTAACTCCTGGCCAATTTGCAACGGGTGTACCTTGCAAGCGGCGTTTCCACTCCTTCTTGGAGGTGTTCCATGTATAGTAACGGGGGACTTCGGAATACAATAACGTTTTTGCGAAAGTATCTGTTTGGCAGAGCTGGAAAAAGGCAGTTAAGGTGGTTTTAGGAGGTGATGAAATTCTTTCCTGAAAATTATTAACGTTAAAAAAAACACGCTGTCCATTTTCTAAGTGTACGGCTAGATGGGTAACAACCGGATGTCTTTCGTGCAAAAGAAAACCTAGGAGCCGCCATACTGCCTCATTGCTACTAACATATCGCCCTGCTTGATATGTCTGTACTTCATTGAGAGGCTGCGCTGAACCTTCATTACGCAAATTGAATATCGCCTGATCGCTCCCTTTATTAATATATTTGCAAATATATTTAATAGCGCGCACAGAGTTGCAGGCTTCTACATTTATGTGGGCATTAAAAATTTTACATAAAATGGGCGAATATGGCACAACCCAGCTATTATCAAAAGTTTGGACCATACCACTGCGAGCCTGAATGGTAACACTTCTGCCACCATCCTCATGTGCTCTCCGTCTGTACAAAGGGTAACCCTTATCGTTGTGCACAGTCTCCTTTAACAGCTCTCGAGGGATTTTTTTGGTACATTTTCCATTTTTCATGCAAGGCGATGCTGGATTACGTGCTCCACAGGGACCATGTAACATGTTTCTGACTATGGTATCGTACAAATCCTGATCTATTTCGGGATCCGGAATCTCGGCGCTTATTATATTATCTATTTGGTTGGGGCACAGCTTTTCTTTCAACCAAATAAGAATGTGCACATGTGGCAGCCCTCATTTCTGCCAATCAATGGAATACATGTGGCATTGGACGTCTCCAAATAATTTCCCTCGTGTAATAATATTCATCAGTTTTTGAACTTTCAAACGAAATACACGCGCAACTATATCATGCCGGTCAGTACTTCTTTGGCCAGGCATAAGCTCTTCTGCTATTTCCTTTCATGAAGGATTGCAGGTGAAAGTTATAAAGAGGTCAGGTCTGCCGTAAGTGCGCACATAGACGAAAGCGTCTTGTGTGTATTCATGTAGATAGCGGGGACTGTTCACAAAAGTACAGGGAAGAATAACCATTCGGCCTAAATCGTTCGGGTTTATATCACCATCCGTGCTGATCGCATCTTGTAGATGAATGTAATTATCTGCTCGCAGTTTTTTCTGGTTTAAAGATATATAACGAAGCCGTTCACTCTCTACTTTGACGTACACATCTACTAAAAATTGGTGGAATAGCTGTCTTGATCGTGGAAGGAGGTTAAAATCATTTTCTCGAATCATAATGTGATAAGCGTGAAAATCCATGCAAGAAACTTTTTTGTTGGGAACGGGCTGTATTGTGGTGGGATTAATGACTGGAATATCAAAATGATATTCAGCCTGACTCTTGCTAAAAATCAATGGGTACTGCAAAGCATCATAGAACTTATGAGTATCAGCGACGTGTATAAGTGTATTATCTTTGCTCGTAATACTATGTCTCGGGAAGAGAACTGGTCGCCGCTCACTACGGCAGCTACTTCGTTAATAGTCGGTGCATTATAGCGCCTATTATGTTCGCCACGTGGAGTCCGATCAGCATGGATGACTACTTTATAATCTTCTTGAGGCCAGTTTTGTATTGCGGTTTTAAATGTATTTATTAAGATGTTGTGGTTATGTAACATTCTTTGAATTTTTAATACAATTTCCCTTTCAAGTCCCTGAATGTATTGGCAACGACGGTTCACTTCATTTTCTTCATTACCCATGAAGTAAACTTGTAAGAATTTATGCTGTTGATTATCTGTAGGGAAAAGAGAACCAATTCGATGGTATATCTGACCTTGTACAGTAAAGGTTGTTGAAAACCCAGGCATTCTTACCTCCTTATCTACTCCAAAAGATGTCATTTGGAAACATGAGTTATACTTTCTTATTCTATTTAAAAAGCGTTATGATTCTTCTTATAATAATATATAAATATATAGAATATATATATATGTATATTTAGAGTTTTTAGAGGTTCTTCTGGTTCACCAAGTAAAGGAAGGAAAACTTTGCCATTAGAACAAAACATTCCTGCAGTTTCATCCTTCCATTTTAAAGCATTACAAAACTTGCATTTATTATTCATCAAACCAACAACAATTAAAGAATGAGTTTTGTAATCAATTTAAGGATCATATTGAAACTTAGAAAAATTAAAGACAGACCAAGCGTTACGCGTAAAAGTTCGTCGGCGTTCGGTTTGCATTTCTGAATGAGCAGTTCTTCTCGCCTGCGACTCTTCTGGAGTTTCTAAGGCTCTAATGGCTGCCTGCCGTTGAGCTTGTTCTTCTAAACGCAACTGTGTTTGAAGGGACGTTTCACTCATTCTCAAATTTCTCTGACGTTCGGCTTGTTCCTCCAAACGCAATTGTGTTTGAAGAGACGTTTCACCCATTCTCAAAGCTGTCTGACGTTCAGCTTGTTCCGCCAGACGCGATCGGGTTTGAAGAGACGTTTCACCCATTCTCAAAGCTGTCTGACGTTCAGCTTGTTCCGCCAAACTTCGCCCTTAAAATGTGAATTTTCATTCTTATCCCCGTTTCTATTCCATTTTAGGGATAGTCTGCAAAATAAAACAAATATGCAGTCTGTACGAACTTTATTGATTTGTTCAAAGTAAATCGGACAACGCAATTAGTTTCGCATAAAAATTCACCCCTCTCCCCCATCCTTTCGAAAAGTAGCCTATAACCATCTCCAAGGTTCCAGCTATCTCTGTACTAAAATTCACCAAAATAGGTTCAGCGGTTTGGGAGTGAAAGCGTAACAAACAAACGTCGAACTCTAGAAGCAATCGGATAACGCAATAAGAAGTTTCTCCCGTTTTTTCCCTCTTTCTATAAATAATTCTATATTATATATAATTCTACTTTAAAAAAAAGGTTTCGCCCGCGGCTTCGCTCGCGTTAAATTCGGTATAACACACCAAGCAGACCTGCAGTTTTTTCTCTTGCGCCTGACTGATTTGTAATAGCAACGCAAAGTTTTCCCTTTTCTTCCCTCGTTCTCCCTCATATCCCACTTTTTTTTAATAAAAATTAGCCTATGTCCGTCTCCTGGTTCCCAACTATCTCTGTACCAAAATTCATCAAAATCGGTTTAGCCATTAAAGCGTGAAGAGGTAACAAACAAACAAACAAACAAACAAACAAACTCACTTTCGCTTTTATAATATTAGTAAGGATAACAGAGACCAATATTTTTCCGTTCCCAAGTCACCCAAAACTCGAAGCATTAAATTTGAAAAACGAACACCTTCGGATCAAAACGGGTTCGATTTTCAAACGTCGGATACCTGTCGGGCGCTACGGTCGTACGTTGTATATATCGATACAGTTTCAAGTTGGTTTATTCTTTTCGTTTAAAATGTTTTCACGCCTTTGGGATTAACAGATTGGGGTGAAAACGTAGTATTTCTTTAAATAAAAAAAAGGGCACAAGCTATTTCACGTCTAGCAAATATCGCTCCCGGAGGACGGCAGATAATCGTAACATGGCAACTCTGAAATAAGTTTTAAAAATGTTTAAACTGAATTATGGTTTATTAAGCAATGTGATAAAAGTAGATTTGGGCCTTGATTAATGGAATGAGGTTCGTTTTACTTAATTAGAACTTTTTGGTGATTATTATAAAATAGTCGACTTTAGGCAGGAATGATACTGGCGGGTTAACAATCCACGCTGGATATAAGTTTATGAAGACAAAGTGTCTTTGATAATAGCTATCCCATCCATACTAATAAACCGGGGTTGCGGGTTATTCGAAAGAGATGCCGCGGCCCCGGAACGTAAAGGGCAATAGAAGGAACATGGGTGGGTTTTAGTCAGTACAAGTCTGACATGCCCCCCCGCTCCGCCCAGAGCGGGGGAAGTCATTAGATGATTTCCCAACCGAAAAAAAAAATCCATACTAATAAAACTGAGGATTTTGTTTGAACGCACTAATCTCTGGAACTATCGTTTTTTTTTAATTAACGTAGCCCTACTCTAGGAATTTCTCCTGTACCGTCGTGGGTGCATTTACAAACATTTAAACTCACATGCACGAACCGCCACACTTGGAACAACTACCTGTCGGTCAAACAAATATTTGTTCCGTGCGGGGATCGAAACCGAGACACGCGGCGCAGCGGCCAATTACTTAACTACCATCAAATACTGCAATAAATAATATTTAAAAAATCTTTTTGCATTTGGTAGACTAGACTCGGCCATCAAAGCTCAAAAAGCAAAGTCGGAAAGCATGACGCTTTTTGACTTTGACCTTTAAGAGCTGAGCGGTGTGTGAAACCGCGAGGCAGTGTTAGTCTATTGTGTGGAGATTCTTTTTTAGTTTTTTTTAACACATTGCCCCACACTAGGAATTTCTCCTGTATCGTGGGCGCGTTTACAAACATTTAAATTAACATACACAAACAGCCAGACCCGAAACAACTACTTGTAGGCTATACAAATATTTGTTCTGTGCGGGAATCGAACCCGCGACACGCAGCGCAGCAGTCAATCGCTCAGCCACTGCGCCAACCGTGCCGTCCGAATTCAATGTGTGTAACTGTGTAGTAGTCATTTCTACTTATTTGTCATTCAGTATTCAACAAGTGTATTGAAAGAATGATAATGGTTCCAAAACACGACTGTTTCTTTAGGAATTTCTGAACTGGATTTGAATTTTTGCTTAGTTTATGACAAAACGCTCGCGGAAACATTAATATACCTAACTGGCAAAATAAGAATTGATTATAGTTAGGTTTATTATATTATATTATTTATTATATTATATTAGGTACACTTCTGCTTTCGCCTTCGAGGATAGCAAGCGTGATGATATGTATATGGAAAGGGCTGCTATGGACAGCATCAGGCCCGACTTCAATGTCTGCACACCGCATACCTACGAGTCGGCGTGACGACCTGACCAATTACATTAATAATCCCGAAATTAAAACTATCGCAGCTTATCGTCGCCTGTTATTAATTCGCAGTTTGCTGATAAGACACATTGTTGCATGTTATAGGTTTTTATGTAAAGCTGATAGATAAAACTTTCTAAGTTCACCGCGTTATCACCTGTTATCGTTAGTGTGATAACGTGACTTTGTGTGCGTCATTATTGATGAGAGGAGGTTGAGTTTTGATTAGAGGGGCGTGGATCTGACGTGGAGCCTCGATTGGTCTATTAGTGATAAGTTTGCATCAAATCAAATTAAATCATTTATTTCAATTAGACCATTACAGGCACTTTTGAATGTCAAGAAACAAAATGAATCTACAGTCCCGGTCACAAGGCATAATAACTTGTGAAGTACTGTAGTTGCGCCTGCCGGGGTTGCGGGTTGTTCGAAAGAGATACCGCGGCTCCGGAACGTAAAGGGCAATAGAAGGAACATGGGTGGGTTTTAGTCAGTACAAGTCTGACATGCCCCCCCGCTCCGCCCAGAGCGGGCGAAGTTATTTGATGATTTCCCACCCGAAAAAAAAAGTACTGTAGTTGCCCATTCCAAAGCGTTGATCTCTATGGAGAAGAATGGGCAAGAAACTACATGGACACTCTTTTAAATCATGAGGAAACCAGCATGTCTGAGAGGTAATTTCGACGCCATGTTAAGCCAAGTTCGAGACCTATTGGCGGCATTAAAACTTATTTTTTAAGGATGGGAAATCATCAAACAACTTGCCTCGCCCTAAGGATTTACAACAATAGGTAGAGCTCCAGGTGGCTGGAAGACTACAAGGTACCTATTGCAGTGGTAATCAATAGACGCACAAAGGGCGGAGGGCTCGGCAGTTCCCTCACGACCTCATATAAATAACATACCAGATAAAAGTAGCTCGGATGATCGTCTATCGTCTGGACAATAATACAATAAAATTTGATTACTTCATTTGCACAATAACACGTTTGATAAAGGCCTGCTCCATACATCGTTTAGATAGCACGACGTTCATAACAAAACATTTTCTCCTAAATACTGCACTATTTTGAACGTTAGCCATGACTAGCTTCTGCCCTCTGCTTTGCCCGAGCTCGAAAATTATCTAACGGGATTAAAAGTTTTCATTGTCCTATCCTAGGTCTATCCGTGTGCCAAATTCAAATCAAATCATTTATTTCAATTAGACCATTACAGGCACTTTTGAATGTCAAGAAACAAAATGAATCTACAGTCCCGGTCACAAGGCAAAATAACTTGTGAAAGTACTGTAGTTGCCCATTCCAAAGCGTTGATCTCTATGGAGAAGAATGGACAAGAAACTCCATGGACACTCTTTTAAATTAGAATATTTTTACAAAATCGTATTTACATCATTCATGTTTTCAATTATATTGAAATCCGTTCAGCCGAACGGAGCGTGAGTAAGTAACATACATACAGAAAGGGATTACATTCCTTAATATGGGCTAAATATGTCTGAAATAAAAAGACTTTTATTTTATTTATTCCTTGTTTGGGTTCCGTACCTCGAAAGGAAAAACGGAACCCTTATTGGATCAATTTGGTGTCCGTCTGTCTGTCTGTCTTCTCTTCTTTCTGTTCTTTCTTTCTTTATGACCACCTACATACAATAGGCAATCGCTAGATAAGGCGAGGTTGTTTACAAAGCTGTTAGACCGCATAATTACGGCTGTTTTTTTCGAAGGGACGCCAGAGGAGCACCTGCAACAGTACCACCATACTCACATTTAGTTTGTTATGTTGAAGACCCATGTGCCTGATAGCGAGCCCACTATCAACAAACGGACACAAATATGGCCTCCAGGCTCATCATTTACTTCTTAAACAGCACTCAATAATAGCAGAATACTTGTTTATTCTTTACAATTGACAAAAACGTAAATATTTATTAGAATTGACAAAAACGTCAACGATGAGTGACATATCTCAATAATTTGCCGCAAAGAGTAAAATACTTGCAAACTTCACGGTGCCCCTTACACCGTGGAAGTTTTTAGATTTGTGGTCGTTTGTGTTAATGTATAGATATGTATTTATATATACCACATGAAACTTCAAACTATACGCATCATTCGAGGTTGGTGATTGTTCGAAAGAGATACCGCGGCTCCGGGACACAAAGCGCAAAAAAAGGAACATAGTCAAAGTCTGACATTCCCTACCGCTATGTCCAGAGCGGAAGAACTCATTGAAGAAAATTCCATTAAAAAAGAAACTATACCCATAATTCTAAACTCACGCCTTTTTCCGATGCGGTTAGGCAGAAACCACAGAAATCCACCTGCTGGGATCCAAACAAACCTAGACTTAAACAAAGGTGTATGTAATTGTTCAGTGATTGTCATCGCTTGCCTGGCTAGTACACCCTGTCGGTATACAGCTCAGGCGCCACCACATCCCACACTTATATGCGAGCTTGTAAATAATCTACGAGTATATTTTATGTGGAGATCGAAACTGCTCTAATATTAATAGTTCCCCAACCGCCCGGCGCACGGTGGGCTGAAAATCGGCTTTCATAGACTTAGGGATTTCAATTTGCAAGTGCTTGTTTTTATGCCGGATATCGCTTCTATTAGTCATTATTATGTACAAAAATGACACCCGAGTTAATTCTGCTCAAAACCGAAGGAAATATAATTTTTTTACGAAAAATTTGTATGAAGCTAGTATGAAAAATCGAATTATCTCCTAAACGGCATGTTTAACCGTAATATCCTTAGAGATGGTCATAGTGCTAATTATTTATGATTTTTTGGTTGACGATTGGACAAAAATTTTAATGCCGTTTTTTTTTTAAAAATCGTCAAAATATTTTTATTTGTTTTTACGTATGAAACGATTCCTTTTGGTGTTTATGTTGAAGAACACGGACTTTTAACTACACATAACATAAAATAGCATCACTCCTATATTTCCGAAGGAGTTGGCAGAGGTTTATAGTACACCCACACGTAGCCAACTATGTTTGAGCTAGATATTTATCAACACAAAATGAGTTTTAAAACTTTTCATACAACCAAATTACCAATTGTCTTCTAATGAGTCCAAAAAGAAGTGATTAAGTAACTACACTGATTAGGTCTTCTAATGAGTCTTAATAGGTGATTTAATGATTTTCAATATCTCACGACAATGGATTATATTTAACATTTCCTGATAAGTAAGCTAATTTGTTAATTAGCAGTGCTATGAGTTCTAAGAATAGTTAGTGACAATTATAGATTTTCATTAGCTAATGAGGAGATAACTAATGAGGGTAGTTACCTAATTATTGTCGTTTTGCAATAAAAGGGCTAAAGTTTTGTTTTATAATTTAATTTGTTCACAACTGTGTAACTGCTAACACTAAATCTGCGACTATAAAATCTTAAAATGGAAAGTTTAATGACCAATTTAGACTTGTTTGTTCTTCTACGAAGTGAGAGTACTTCATTTGATCATGAAGTATTGTTTAGTGCAGTTGTATCCCGCATAGGCGATTGCCTGTCTGACGAAGATTATGTTGTTCTCAAAGAATTTTGTCGGAGATTTACGCGAGCCGCTTTACAAAGGTGGGAGAAATCCAACCGATTCCTTGATAATTTCAGGAGAAAGTACGAGAATTGGTTGGGAGCAAATATTGATTGGCCGAGTTTTGTGCAAACTTTAGTTAATCAAGAACCAAGTGTTGATGAGATACCAAGAGCGCCCTCAGTCTCTCCAGAACCGTCGACATCAACGTCCATTGGAACAATGACGAAAAGATCCCGTAAACCATTCGAAGACCTGGGAAGTAAACAAAAAAAGAGAAGATCTGATGAACACACAGGCGAAGGTTCCAGTGAATTGGCATATAATGCAGCTGCAGCACGTTTAAAAGAAGAAGGGCATGGAGATATCGCCTCTGTCATCGAATACATGATGAAAAATCCTGAAGCAGCCGCTAAATTAAATGAAACGCTTAAGAAACCAGCGAAAACAATCATATTTACGCCAGAAAAGGCGCTTGGATTGCTTCTTTCGCTAAAACTCTCAAAGTGGCAATATATTACGTTGCGTGAGGCTGCCATTCGAGAAGGTGCTAAAGATATTTATCCATCTTACTATAAAGTGCAACAAACTAAGCTTGATTGCTACCCTCCGAAGCAATCAGTGACAGTTACTGATTCATCGGCTAGGATTACACTTCAAGCTTTACTTGATATCACGGTTACAAGAATCCTTCAAAGCCTTTCTAACGAAGAGCATAACAAGCAGTTGAAGCTGATATCCAAGTGGGGATTTGACGGTGCTTCTAACCAAAGCCGATACAAGCAGAAAATTGAGGGTGAGGAAGATGATTCAAGCATTTTCATGACCTCCTTGGTGCCACTAAAACTGACAGATGGAGACAACATTTTATGGACGAACCCAAAACCATGCTCAGTTTTGTATTGTCGTCCAGTTCAGTTTACTTTTGTAAAGGAGAGTGAAGCAGTTGTCCTTGGGCTGAAAAAACAAATGGATGAAGAAATTGAGGCCCTTATCCCCACAGAGTGCAATAATAATAATAGGGTGACTCATCAACTAATGATGACGATGATCGACGCTAAAGTCTGTACTTACCTTTCTGAAGCTAGATCAAATGCATCGTGCTACCTGTGCTTAGCAAAGCCTACAGAAATGAAGCGCTTAGATGCTGTAACATCAAAAATTGTGTGTTCGGACCTGTATGAGTTTGGCTTGTCATCCCTACACGCCCGTATAAATTGTATGGAATGTCTGTTACACATTGCATACAGACTGGACTTCAAACGGTGGGCAGCGAGAAGTGATGAGCACAAAGAAATGCTACAGACAAGAAAGAAAATAATTCAAAATAAATTCAAAGATGAGCTCAATCTGTTGATTGATATAGTAAAACAAGGCTCGGGAACCACCAATGATGGGAATACTGCAAGAAAATTCTTTGAGTTTCCTAATAAAACCGCAGCTATAACCGGTTTGGATGAAGACCTCATCAAAAGATTTGCTGTAATTTTACAAGCAATTACATCTGGAGAGCAGATCGATATAATAAAATTCTAGAGAAAAGTTTAGAGATTATGCTCGCAAAACAGCAGAAAAGTACGTATTACTATACGACTGGTACTACATGTCGTCAACCGTTCATAAGTTACTAATCCATGGGGCTGACATAATCGAGAAAAATAATATTGTGCCGATTGGGACTCTTTCGGAAGAAGCCTCAGAGTCTCGAAACAAAGATTTTAGGAGGTTTCGAGAACATCATTCGCGGAAAAGAAGCAGGCAGGATTCCAATCAAGACATTTTAAATATGCTTGTTGTTTCTTCGGACCCTTTGCTAAGTGCACAAAGGCCTAAGTTAGATGCCAAGAAAAAGCAGAGCTTTTTTGCTGAAACTCTCGACTTAATTCAATTTCAGGAAACTGAGTTCGAATTTTTGGATATATCCAATCTGGATGCTGACTCAGAATTGGAGTCTGACAACGAGAGTGATAAGGAAAATTTGTAAAAAAGATATATATGTACATATTTGTAAATTTGTATTTGAGTGTGTTTGGGTTTTTTTGTAATATTTAATGATATGTTTTATTTTTTTTATTTATTTTACTTTATTTTACGAATGCTTAGTATTAATTCCTTAAATTAACTTATTTTGTATAAAATATAACTTCATATGTTACTTCAATATAAATCTTTTTTTATTTAAATTAATATAAATGTGTCAAAAACAGCAATTTTTTTATTTTATTTTTCTTGTTTCGTGTGTTCTTAATATTTGGGTTAATAACATATCGAACTTTTTAACTTAGACACTAAAAGGGATCGTTTTACATGTAAAAATAAATAAAAATATTTTGACGATTTTAAAAAAAAAAACGGCATTAAATTTTTCGTCCAATCGCCAACCAAAAAATCATAAATAATTAGCACTATGACCATCTCCAAGGATATTACGGTTAAACATGCCGTTTAGGAGATAATTCGATTTTTCATACTAGCTTCATACAAATTTTTCGTAAAAAAATTATATTTCCTTCGTTTTTGGGTAGAATTAACTCGGGTGTCATTTTTGTACATAGTAATGACTAATAGAAGCGATATCCGGCATAAAAACAAGCACTTACAAATTGAAATCCCTAAGTCTATGAAAGCCGATTTTCAGCCCACCGTGCGGCGCCCGGCGCCCGGCGCGAGAGCGTGAGAGCGTGTCTAAGCCAAGGTTGAAGGGTTGAAGCCGCTGAGATTCATGTGTAACGGGGTTATTTTTAAGGGCTGCTTTGATAAAGTATGAGAGATAAGGTGAAAATAGTCAAAATGCCATCAAGAGCTTAAGTGTAACAAGGGTTTTCATGGGGTGTTTTAGTAAATAAATGGACAGTACTGAAAGCACCAAACTCGTAGCTAAGCAGAGGGGCCTGCCAGGGCCACCGCCTGCCGGGGCCGTCGGTTGTTCGAAAGAGTATCGCGGCCCGGAACATTTAGGGCAAAAGACGGAACATGAGTAGGTTTTAGTCAGTAAAAGTGTAACACTTCCCTCCGCTCCGAAGTTATTTGAACATTTCCCATACGCAAAAAAGGACCGACACAATACCGTCATAGACACGCTAAGACGAAGTAAATCAATGCAATCATTTGTTAACAACGATCTCGGCAAAATTCTCCAGTTCGAAAACACATAATTGTTAATAAAGTTAGTAGTTTAAAACTTTCCGGAACACGTTTTATCTTCTAAGAATTAGAAAACAGATGACCTGCTTACTTTTCAAACATTTATCAAGCCTAACAGTTACATATTCCTTAATCTATTCTCGATTGCTGTAAATGCCTGTCACCTTTATAGATCAAAACTAAAGCGTTTTCAGTTACTTTGTCACCGAAGTCTTTTCTCATCACATCGGAACGCACCCGCAACACCTGCCACGATAATTAATAGCCTATCTATTATCGTGGCAAGTTCCATCCAGGGATGTAAGTCCTAGCGGGATGGATGATTAGTGTGTCGAACTAAAGTAATCACAGTTTACATATTAGCTACAAAGTAAAGCATCGGTTATACACTAATCAAAGGAAATTAAAATAAGACGTTATTTTTACAAGACTAGCCATACATCTTGAGAAGTCTGTTCCCGGGTTACAGGTTCGTTCTCCTACACTCCTGATGAACTTTACAACGTGTCTGCTGCATTAAAAGTGGGCGTGACCACTTACAGGGCGTAATCATTATAATATTATGAACGTAACGTTGAAATGAAAAAAATAAGTTTAAAACATGAAATTGTAAACAATACCCAAGATTTTCTTCCAAGCCTCATCTGCATGATCGAAAGCACCTGTTTTACTACAAATGAAGGTAATGTCAATAGGAGGTACCTTCATGAAGAGGGTTCGAACAAATCCTGACCTCTAGCACTGTAGGACATCAGCACTCCCAAGAGGTTATCACCAAGAGAACAACAATTGATAATTACGTGCGAATTGATGATAATGAGAATGAGACAAATACATGGAGTGGTATAAAAGGGGGTGGTAAGGTGAGATGGGCACAGTTGTGAAGCGGTAGTACAGCTAACATGAGAGTACTCCTGGTATTGGCCGCTGTGGCCGTGGCGACGGCCACCGTCATCAAGGATGACACCACTGTGTTCATCGGCAAGGACAACATGGGTGAGCTCAATTACACTATTTTATTTCTGATCAATATTATTTTATTGCTGTTATTTTTTATTTACCTGTCTTGTAATTATTGTATAGTCTTTTAGTAACAAAAAGAAGAGTTTCTAACATTTTCACCCTAAGAAAGACTATAGAAAAGCTTCAAAATGATTTTCAAAAGATTTAATAGAGAAGTAGTAAAAGTAATATCAAAACAGTCCAAACAACTCATAACTTTCGAGAGAAAACAGAAATGCCAAAACAATCTAAGCCCCGAAGGAAAATAGAATTGAAACAAGACTGTGCAATTTGAATTGACATTTGATATTATTCTGAACATCATAACTTGGGCAATCATTGGACAGTTTAATTAATTCCAACTCTACAATGTTCTCGAAATGTTCTTAAATTTCTGGAAGAATTCATGTTTAATTGTTTGCACAGTAACGTGGGACATAAAGATGAAGGAGCTCTGCATCATGAAGCTCCTGAATCACATCCTGCAGCCCACCATATACGATGACATCCGCGACGTCGCCAGAGAGTGGGTCTTCGAAGAGAACATGGACAAGTACTTGGTAAGACTTATTTACAAATAAAATATCATAATTTTACGGGAAAATTTCCATACTAATGATTTGAAATGGTATTGCAGAAGACAGACGTCGTGAAGAAGTTCGTCGACACCTTCAAGATGGGTATGTTACCTCGTGGCGAAGTATTCGTACACACCAACGAGCTGCACATCGAGCAGGCCGTCAAGGTCTTCAAGATCCTGTTCTTCGCCAAGGACTTCGACGTGTTCATCAGAACCGCGTGTTGGCTGAGGGAGCGCATCAACGGAGGCATGTTCGTGTACGCCCTTACCGCCTGCGTGTTCCACAGGACAGATTGCCGCGGCATCACCCTCCCTGCCCCCTATGAGATCTACCCCTACTTCTTCGTCGACAGCCATGTCATCAACAAGGCCTTTATGATGAAGATGACTAAAGCAGTGACTGACCCAACCATGATGGACTACTACGGCATCAAGGTGACCGACAAGAACTTAGTTGTGATCGATTGGCGCAAGGGAGTTCGCCGCACACTCACTGAGAACGACCGTATCTCTTACTTCACCGAGGACATCGACCTGAACACCTACATGTACTACCTGCACATGAGCTACCCCTTCTGGATGACCGACGACATGTACACCGTGAACAAGGAGCGCCGCGGAGAGATCCTGAGCTATGCCACCATGCAGATGCTAGCCAGGCTGAGGCTTGAGCGCCTCACGCACGAGATGTGCGACATCAAGGCTATGATGTGGAACGAGCCGCTGAAGACCGGCTACTGGCCCAAGATCCGTCTGCACACCGGAGACGAGATGCCCGTGCGCAGTAACAACATGATCGTGGTGACGAAAGATAACCTCAAGCTGAAGCGTATGCTGGATGACGTTGAGAGGATGCTCCGCGACGGAATCCTTACTGGCAAGATTGAACGCGTAAGTATCATTTGTGTTAAAATTAATAGTTTTAATCTACTCGTCATTAAAACACTGGTTAATGTTACTGTTTTCCGTAGCGTGATGGAACAATCATCAGCCTGAGGAAGACCGAAGACATCGAGAACCTGGCCAGGTTGATGCTCGGCGGTATGGGACTTGTCGGAGACGACGCCAAGTTCATGCACATGATGCACTTGATGAAGAGAATGCTCAGCTACAACGTGTACAACTTTGACAAGTAAGTATCCTGACCGAAATAGTTAAATATAAGTAACTAGCTATTGCTCCTTTACTCCTTTTGGACCTATGCGGCATTGCAAATAGAGCTGCATATTTCTCACGATTTTAGATAGCTATGAGTTTTAGCAGTTACGTTTATTGAGTTTATAATAAAACCATTTTTATCCCAGGTACACGTACGTGCCAACCGCCCTGGACATGTACAGCACCTGCCTGCGCGACCCCGTCTTCTGGAGGCTGCTGAAGCGTGTCAGCGACACCTTTGTGCTCTTCAAGAAGATGCTGCCCAAGTACAAACGCGACGACTTCGACTTCCCCGGAGTGAAAGTTGACCGCCTGATGACCGACAAACTCGTTACCTTCATGGATGAGTACGACATGGACATCACCAACGCGCTGTACCTTGACGACGTTGAGATGAAGAAGAAGCGCTCCGACTTCGTGTTCGTAGCACGCATGCGCCGACTGAACCACCAACCCTTCAAGGTCACCGTTGACATTACCTCTGAGAAAACCGTCGACGCTGTCGTCCGCATCTTCATCGGTCCTAAATACGACTGCGTCGGTCGCCTCATGAGCGTCAACGACAAACGCCTCGACATGGTTGAGATAGACACTTTCCTTTACAAATTGGACACCGGCAAGAACACCATTGTGCGCAACTCTCTGGAGATGCACGGAGTCATCGAGCAGAGGCCGTGGACCCGCCGCCTCCTCAACAACATGAGGGACACCGTTGGCATGATCAGCAAGACCGTCGACGTTGAGAGCTGGTGGTTCAAGACTCGCGTCGGTTTCCCACACAGGCTTCTGCTGCCTCTGGGTCGTTATGGCGGTATGCCTCTGCAAATGTACGTCATCGTCACCCCCGTAAAAACCAACTTGGTGCTGCCCTACGTCGACATGAATATCATGAAGGAGCGCAGGACTTGTCGCTGGAGCGTCTGTTTCGACACGATGCCGCTCGGATTCCCCTTCGACAGGAGGATCGACATGACTCACTTCTTCACACACAACATGAAGTTCACCGACGTGCTGGTGTACAGGAAGGATCTGGCAATGTCCAACAACATCAAGGACGTAGACATGTCCAACATGGTGATGAAGAAGGACGACCTCACGTACCTGGACACGGACATGCTCGTCCGCTGGTCCTACAAGGACGTCATGATGATGAGCAAAGACAATATGATGCGAATGTAAGGTTATAAGTAAGCAACTGTCTGTTCAATATGAAATAAATAGCACTTTATAAATGTATTTACTTGTTTCAATTAATTCTCCGTTGTTCTGCACACATTCTAAATACATTTGTCTGTGAGGGTGCACAAGTTTCGCTGCAGTTTATGAATCACCTCCACGCTCTTGGATACATAGAAACACGAAATTTCAATTAACTTGTTCGTGAGGCGAAGAAAGTTGTGAAACTAAGATTTGTATTTTAAGCTCGGGTGAACATAAAGCTTTTCTTCTGTGTTTTTAATAAAAGTTCTCACCTAATTGGGGCTTATTCGTCAACTCGCGCCTGATAAACTCGCGACTGGGCGCGAGTTAGCACCTTCCGATTTTACCTATTTTTTAACCGACTTCAAAAAAGGAGGAGGTTCTCAATTCGACTGTATTTTTTTTTTTTTTTTTTTTTTGTGTTTGTTACCTCATAACTCTGGTCTGGGTGAACCGATTTTGATGATTCTTTTTTTATTCGAAAGCTGGTGGTTGTCGTTTGGTCCCATAAAAAAAATATCAAGATCCGGCCAGTAGTTTTTGAGTTATCTTTAATAATGTGTATTAGATTGACTTCGTCTACGTTGATGATATAATTTTAGAGGTTGTCGAAGACAAATGAACAAAAAACGCTATGCACTATGATTTGGAAGGTCATCGCAGTTTTTTGAGGTGATTGTATTTTAATTTGGTGATAGATCTACAGTGATATACAACGGAACTCTTCAATAAATGACCGCAAATCTGCCGTGATTGCTGCAATCACATGTACAAGTATGGGTTTCGCCAGGGTAGGCAGGCGAGTGGGAGCAGGGTGCCCGTACCCCCTCCCCTCCCCTCACCTAGTCATTAAGAAACATGATCATTAGATCAAGTATCAGCTGTATCCCCTAGGCGATGATGCATATGATTTCTGAATTGGTTTTAAACTAAAGCTTAATTTAGATAGTATTTAATACTATAGCGTGATGTGGAACTAAGGCACTTGTCTCACCGGCAACGATTAACGAGTAACGAGTAGAGCTAGAACTAGAAACGAGTTAGCGAGACGCGGGGAGCAAGTGCGTAGTTCCGATATTTGTGTAGCTCGGCTATAAGCGAGTGTGCGAGTGAGGCGGGTGATTACTCGCATCACTCGCTCGCGGCAGTCAAGCGTGCAGTCAGTCTTGCGGCCTCATACGCGACCAAATGACATGACCACTGGTTGCTCTCTCGGCGTGATTTCTAATCGCTTGGCGAGTATCGCCGAGTGAGTGTTATCTTTCATAGCTCTTGTCGCTCAGCGACAAACTAGTGAAGCGAGTGCTCGCCGGCAGTGTGAACAGTCAGCGATCAACTGTTTGTATATGCATCTCTTTTATTCACACGGAAAGTATATCTATTGTACGTTTCTTGAGCGAGAAAATAGCCGATAGTTAGTCGTTTTCTCGTCGTTGGTGAGACAACTGCCTAAAGCTTGTATTTAAGATGGGACCTACGCACTAAAAAGCTAAAAATAACCGTGTTTGCGAATTATATCGTAACTAGCTTTTGCCCGCGGCTTCGCTCGCGTTAAATTCGGTAGCGCCTTATTGATTTGTAATAGCAACGCTAAGTTTTCCCGTTTCTTCCCTCTTTCTCCCTCATATCCCACTCTTTTTAAAAAAATAATAGCCTATGTCCGTCTCCTGGTTCCCAACTATCTCTGTACCAAAATTCATCAAAATCGGTTTAGCCATTAAAGCGTGAAGAGGTAACAAACAAACAAACAAACAAACAAACAAACAAACAAACTCACTTTCGCTTTTATAATATTAGTAAGGATACTATAACTAAAAATGCTGAAATAAAAAACTTTTTTGCAAAAAATAAAACCGACTTCCAAAAAAAAAGTGGAAAATAACTTTATTTCCGGAAGTCGGTGGCAAAAAAGTCAACGAAACCAACAAAAGCCACCGACTTCCGGAAATAAAGTTATTTTCCACTTTTTTTTTGGAAGTCGGTTTTATTTTTGTTGTAGTCAACTCGCGACCGAGTAAAAACTGGTATGCTCATCTACAAAAGTGTTTTAATAAATTTAATATAGGAACCAACTTTATATGTATTGGGCGCTGTACAGTTTAAAATAAAAGGAAATCTAGTTGTTGAGATACATATCTTTATAATATGCATAAAACACATGCCATAAATCTAAAATTGCTTATTTTTCTAATGATTATCATTAATATCACAAATCAACATTATCACAACGAATATAACAAAATAAAATCAATAATATCAAAATACGAGTATGGGTAAAAAATTATCAACAAGTAAACGATTTGGTTAATTTTACTTACTAATATAACCAATGGTCGTCTTAGGAACTATAAAATCACAGGTCTGGGTTTGTTGTAAATGATTTTTATAACAAACGTTAATACATTACTCACTAATAAAAACAATCACAGGCTTAGGGACTATAAAATATAAAATGGTGGCATGGAGAGAGCGACTGTCGCAACGTTTCGGGAGGTTCCTGCACATCATCAGGCGGGAGGAAACGCCCGGGTGTCACCATTGTGACGATCGCCCGGAGGACACGGTGGAGCACACAGTGGCGGTCTGCCCAGCTTGGGTGGAGCACCGCCGTGCCCTCGTAGAGGCGATCGGCGGCGGCGATCTCTCGCGTCCGGCCCTGGTTTAGTCCATGGTCCGGAGCGAGAGGGAATGGGAAGCGGTCACCACCTTCTGCGAAGCAGTAATGCTTGCAAAGGAGGTGGCCGGGCGTTTGAGGGAGAGAACCTCGAACCAACCCAGCCGCCGCGGGAGACGCCCCGGGCGCCGGGCGCCGCGAGACGACTCCCGGCCACCGTAGATGCGGGCCTGTGGACGGTGAGCAATGGGTAGCTCACCGTCCGTACGTCTATTGACGACAGGCCGTGTCGACGGCGCGTTCATGTTTCACGCGCGCCTCAAAGAGAGTCAGCAAAGCAGAGTGGCTTGCCAGGGCCTCCGCCTGCCGGGGTTGCGGGTTGTTCGAAAGAGATACCGCGGCCCCGGAACGTAAAGGGCAACAGAAAGAACATGGGTGGGTTTTAGTCAGTAAAAGTCTGACATGCCTCCCCGCTCCGCCCAGAGCGGGGGAAGTCATTTGATGATTTCCCACCCGAAAAAAAAGGGACTATAAAAGTAAATTCTTTTTTACAACAAACTTTTATGAAAATTATTACTTACTAATAAAATCTATGATATAAGATTATCATTAACTATAAAATTACAGATCAGGGTTTCTTGTAAATGATTTTTATAACTGCTATATAATAATCACAAGATTAGAAGTTCGAAACATAAACCGATACTTCTAATAACGCCGTGCACAAATTCGTTAATGGTAAATGTAACGTGTTCATCAATAGTGCACGTTTCCTTTGATTTTACTGTCCTCATGCCCTAAGTAGTATTGACTTTCCTTGCAGGGATGTAATTATTTCATGCCCAGTTTCATTAGTAGATGGACCTGCTTGTGGTACACAAGCTTTAAATCCAATAGCGATACTTTGATAACCTTAGATTTCTTTCTTTACACTTTGTCTCCCCAAATTGTAATTGGCAAAATGCACGTTTCATTTATTTTAATGTGAATTAGCTCTGTAATAAAATATGTTAATAATATGCTGATTTAAATAAAGCAAACAAAATCTGATAATTAGCCAAATAATTAGCTATCCTCGTAGATATTATTATAGTAGATTTTATTTTGTTTGTTTCGTTTTAAATAATTTTTTGAGTCATATATTTTTGATAAATCATTAAGAAAATAAGCAGTTTTATATTTTTGTCAAATTGTTTATTAAAATATGTAAATCTATCTCAAAAAACAACTCCAATACGATCAACAGTCTCTAAGACGATCTTCCGGCCCTCGAATCGTATATTATCTTAAAAAAACTTTTTTGCAAAAAATAAAACCGACTTCCAAAAAAAAAGTGGAAAATAACTTTATTTCCGGAAGTCGGTGGCTTTTGTTGGTTTCGTTGACTTTTTTGCTACCGACTTCCGGAAATAAAGTTATTTTCCACTTTTTTTTTGGAAGTCGGTTTTATTTTTTGCAAAAAAGTTTTTTATTTCAGCATTTTTAGTTATAGTATTACGATATAATTCGCAAACACGGTTATTTTTAGCTTTTTAGTGCGTAGGTCCCATCTTAAATACAAGCTTTAGGCAGTTGTCTCACCAACGACGAGAAAACGACTAACTATCGGCTATTTTCTCGCTCAAGAAACGTACAATAGATATACTTTCCGTGTGAATAAAAGAGATGCATATACAAACAGTTGATCGCTGACTGTTCACACTGCCGGCGAGCACTCGCTTCACTAGTTTGTCGCTGAGCGACAAGAGCTATGAAAGATAACACTCACTCGGCGATACTCGCCAAGCGATTAGAAATCACGCCGAGAGAGCAACCAGTGGTCATGTCATTTGGTCGCGTATGAGGCCGCAAGACTGACTGCACGCTTGACTGCCGCGAGCGAGTGATGCGAGTAATCACCCGCCTCACTCGCACACTCGCTTATAGCCGAGCTACACAAATATCGGAACTACGCACTTGCTCCCCGCGTCTCGCTAACTCGTTTCTAGTTCTAGCTCTACTCGTTACTCGTTAATCGTTGCCGGTGAGACAAGTGCCTTAGTTCCACATCACGCTATAGTATTAAATACTATCTAAATTAAGCTTTAGTTTAAAACCAATTCAGAAATCATATGCATCATCGCCTAGGGGATACAGCTGATACTTGATCTAATGATCATGTTTCTTAATGACTAGGTGAGGGGAGGGGAGGGGGTACGGGCACCCTGCTCCCACTCGCCTGCCTACCCTGGCGAAACCCATACTTGTACATGTGATTGCAGCAATCACGGCAGATTTGCGGTCATTTATTGAAGAGTTCCGTTGTATATCACTGTAGATCTATCACCAAATTAAAATACAATCACCTCAAAAAACTGCGATGACCTTCCAAATCATAGTGCATAGCGTTTTTTGTTCATTTGTCTTCGACAACCTCTAAAATTATATCATCAACGTAGACGAAGTCAATCTAATACACATTATTAAAGATAACTCAAAAACTACTGGCCGGATCTTGATATTTTTTTTATGGGACCAAACGACAACCACCAGCTTTCGAATAAAAAAAGAATCATCAAAATCGGTTCACCCAGACCAGAGTTATGAGGTAACAAACACAAAAAAAAAAAAAAAAAAAATACAGTCGAATTGAGAACCTCCTCCTTTTTTGAAGTCGGTTAAAAATGTAAAGTAGGTTCTTGATATTAAATTTATCAAAACACTTTTGTAGATGACTGTACATACGTCAGATTTTCACTCGGTCGCGAATTGACTACAACAAAAATAGGTAAAATCGAAAAGTGCTAACTCGCGCCCAGTCGCGAGTTTATGAGGCGCGAGTTGACGAATAAGCCCTAATTGGTAGGTATTTCATAAATAATTGGGAACTCGGTAATAGTCGAGAAAACAAATCGGCAAGGGACGGCAAAGTCTCGCGAAGTGTGTCCTAAGTAAACAAAGTTAGCGCAAACATTTAGAGTCCCTTTGATCCCGGCCCCAGAGTGCGGACCCTTCGAGGTGGGCTTTTCTTATTTCACATTAACTGAGAGGCTGCGGTCACAAATAAAACTAAAAAAGTCACTGTTGGTGCCGACGACAACATGACGAATGGCTCTCTTTAATTAGACAAAGCCCTGTTTTGTTCACAAACAATTTAGTTTGAAAAGGCTTTATCACTGGTACTTATTTTCTTTTGTCTTACCTAATTATAATACTATCTAGAATTAAAAAAAGATAACTAAGTTATTTTTGCAATAACATTAAACTATTGAGGCAATGACAGCGTCAATCAAAAAACATATTACATGTACTAGAAAAATAACATAAAAGTCGCAATCTTTAATCATCCTCTCAAACTGAATAGTATTCCACAAAAACCTTGTCAAAACGTCAAAGAATTGAACCAACCATACAAAATCTTCTTTGGAACAAGTTAAGATCCTATTAGAGACAGACAGACATTTGTGACAAGATTTCAATTGAATTGAGTCGAGAAAAGGATTCGTAGCGATTATAATTTGTTACAATTGGAAGACAAGGGATCGAACTCGTCAGGGGAATTACTGGTCTTAAAATAAGGGCAAATTAAATAATCAATCAATCTAAGTTTTGTTATTATATTTCCTTATGTTATTTTCTGTGTGTGCATAAATGAATAAATAAATAACAATCAGAGATGAAATAACTTTTAACAACTGTAACACAAATACATTTTGGCTGTATGTTTTTGCACTTTTGCGTGAATCATGTAACTACGGAGACAATTTGCGTTTTTTTATAAATTCGGTTTCGTTTCCTGCCAAGTTTGCGGGTTGTTCGAAAGAGATACCGCGGCCCCGGAACGTAAAGGGCAATAGAAGGAACATGGGTAGGTTTTAGTCAGTAAAAGTTTGACACTCCCCCCCACTCCGCCCAGAGCGGGGGAAGTTATTTGATGATTTCCCACCCCAAAAAAATAATAATAAAAAAGCCTATTTGTTTATTTTTTGGCGGACCGGAAATCATCAATTATCTTTTGATGTTCCGGGGCTGCGGTATCTGTTTCGAACAACCCGCAACCTCGGCACGAACAACCCGCAACCCCGGCAGTGATGAGAGCCTAAGGATCCGTCACACAGGACAGTATCTTATTTTGGACTCCAGTCTCTCACAAACGAATATATATTATGCATCGTGATAATGTTATTCTCATCATTTTATTTATTACACCTATTTGCCAATGTGTACCTTTGTGAAGAGAGAAATAAAGATATATTAAATTATATTTGTCGATATCTCATAAACTTTGAGTAGTGTGTATAACATTTATTTTAACAGCACAGCAATCAATATACATTACATTTTCTCTTTGATATTAACTTAAATCATTGCAACTGTAAAAGTAGTCAAACTATTTAAGAGTACCTATGTGTGAATTCCAAACCAATCCAGGTGTTTCCGTTACAAAGCAAACAGGAATGCCTCACATTCTTTAAAACTATCGTGAACGCCTGCATCTGCTCGAAACAATTGCAACAACATTAAAGTTCCTGAACAATCGCAGATCGCAGTCACTCGTAAACGCGCGATCTTACACGCCTACGTTATTGAGTAACCTCTTGGCCACGACCTACACGTTCAAGCGACACGCGTCGTGCGACGGCGATGGGAAAAACAACCGTAAGGTAGTCGGTTTGACTCACTTATGAAGTGACGGTGTTATTTCTTAGCGTTTCGATGGCAATCTAAGTTAGGTCGGACGGGAACATGATATGAAAACTTTTTCAGGTGATCTGTTGAGGTTCATTAATGACTCTGCTTTTAAGTGTAAATATGGCGTTTAGACGCTTAATATCATGTGCTGCATTTTCTATAGTTTGTTAATTACAGAAATCAATGCACGCCACTAAAGCAGCAAGTTCTGGGCGACTTGACTTACGCAAAAGAGACAAGTGTCTTGTGTAGCATCGTCTGAGGATGTGAACGGGGCCTACCATGCCTACGTTATCGTGAATGAGTGAGGCATTCATTGTGCACAGCATAATGCTCAGAGCACAGCCTCCACTTCCGCACGCCTCGTGCCGCGCAGACGTGCCGACTCCGGTATTTCGCAATTACATCCTGGCTACAATCTCGACGAGCCGTTAAATATATTTTGAATAACTTCCCGACTCCTGTACGATACGGGGCTTTTTATTCGATATAATTGGAATGATTCCGATATTTCATTTTGTGTGCATAGTTTGACTCGGCGGTGGTCCACTTCAATAGAGTTGGATGTTTAATCAAATTCTTCGCTGTGAGTTGTTGTATTCTGTTGTATTTTGGAATTTAAGTGCATCCTAGGATTTCAGGCATGTCTTTTCAGGTCACTTTGACAATTCAGCAACATTCATTACGTTTTTAGCGTTGTCTGGCAGACGTATTTTTAATATGTTTGAAGCAATGGATTAGGAATTTCTTTCAATATCTTTCAGATTGCATAAATTGTATATACAGTGGGATGCGTAATCGGGGTACAGGACCTATTCCAATGACAAGTCCTTATAACTATGATTGTAAGTATCTATCCAGATTACAAGATAAGATTGAAACCTGCAGGATATCGAACATAAACTATTCTTCGTCGTAAATTAGCTGAAGCAGTTTATTAAGTTTCTAAACTATAATTATAATTTCCTTCATTTACGCACCAAGTTAATGATAAATCATATCACAAGTTGCCAAGCACACATGGTATAAAGACAAAATCGGTTTTCATATTAATGTGAATTTCAGTGCGTGATCATGATACATAATATATCTTATGTATTATGGCGTCAGAGCATACTATATGGTTGAATAATTTAATTATAGCGGCCGGTAATCAGGCAAGGGATTATAGTCGTTAGGGTAAAGAGATAAAGGTGGATATTACGTGTAATGTATTTAAAGGAATTAAATACGCTTCAATGTGACGGGGTAATTTCGGATGGCATTTTGTAAATACAGTGAGTTTCTATTAAAAATGATAATGAAAAGAATTGAATAGCAAATATGTAAAGGGAAACTATGTAGATACTCTTTAGTTTATGGTTTAAAACCTGCAGTGAGGTCGTATTATAAGATATAATAAAAATAAAATGTAGTGGTTCATAATACCTACACTGCAGGGGTAAATAATTTGCCCACAGAGCGCCTTAAGACTTTGTTATAAAATATCTCGTTTACGTATAGATGTTTTATCGCCAGGCGTCGCGTCTTGCGAGTAGTTTGGCTTGTCATACAAAATCGTTAATATTTTTATAGTCACAGTTATATTGCAGAAATATAAATTCTAACACAACACTGTTATTTTCATATTTTTGCCTACAAGTTTGGCTACAAGGGACATTTACCGCACATACAAATGAAATAAATATTTTAACTTGAAAAATTATGTGGTTCTTTGTGATCTCCTATTTAATATTATAGACGCGAAAGTTTGTATGGATGTTTGTTACTCATATAGCTTATATATCAGAATAACACAAGGGCTACAATTTATAAAGATAAATAAAAATAATAAATAAATATCTTGGGACAACTCACACACGGCTATCTGATCCCAAGCTAAGCAGAGCTTGTGTTATGGTAACCAGACAACTGATATACATACTTATATAATTTATAAATACATACATATTATAGATAAATCACACCCAGACACAGAACAAACAATCATGCTCATCACACAAAGTTTGTCCTGGGTGGGAATCGAACCCACGACCTCCGGCTCAGCAGTCAGGGCCACTAACTACTAGACCAACAGGCCCGTCAAAAAAAAAGATATATTGTATATTCTATCAACACGCGATTGAAGCCGCGGGGCGCAGCTAGTACTTTATGTTAAGAACTTCATGCGTTAAAGGTTCAATTACAGACGCCTCATGACTTATTGTCGGGCTTACGCTGTCCTCTCATACCTAAGCAAGCACTAACGCTGTAACAACAACATTGTAAAATTGTAAAACATTGTAAAAAAAAAATGATTTTAAAAAAGTAATCAAGGAGTTTCTAGCCGGTACTTCTCCATAGGAAGCGACCACGACACGGCATGGCCTATGTGAAATAAAATTGATTTGATTTGATTTAACGTAGCTCCGGACACCGGTACGTGACAGATCACTTTCGTAATGCGAAGTATTTGTGAGGTATAAGAACCGCATCCATTTGTACGAATCTTTCCAGTAGTGGTAATTAAGTGAGCTTTAATATAGCATTTTATTTATTTAAATCCGTACATGGAGTGTACAGCAGGACGCCAACGTTCCCTACAGTTTACATCCTCCGACAGGATCCATGAAATATGCATTGTTCCGCTCGAGTCACTTCTCCTCCGTTAAGGACAGCGCACACTTATAAACATGAGCCGAGCCATTTGAGATTCTTACTATGACACTCTATGCTGCTACAAACATCCTTACTAATATTATAAAAGCCAAAGTGAGTTTGTTTGTTGCGTCTTCACGCCTTAATGGCTAAATGGTACAGAGATAGTTGGGACCCTGAAGACGGACATAGGATATTTTTTTTTAAAGTGGGAAGTGAGGGAGAAAAAAGGGAAACTTAGCTTTGCCATTACAATCAATAAAGCGCAAGGGCAAAAACTACAGGTAGCAGTTACCTACAAATCAGGAAAGGGGAACTGTGTTACCCCGAATTTAACGCGAGCGAAGCCGCGGGCAAAAGCTAGTCACTTATAAATATTGTTTTCGATCAGAAAATTAACAGCAGCAATCCACCAGCTTACGGCATCCCGCATCACTTACGTGAAGTCATCTCTACCATCACCTAAAATGCGGGGCGACGTTAACCATAAGCGGCGATACTGATCCTGAGCTGAGTGAACTCCTGGTTGTACAACAAGCAGTGTCGCTGATCTCATAACATCCTATCCTATCCTAATGAGTATGGATGTATGTTTAATCCTCTGTCACGAAAAAACTACTCAACGGATCTTGATGAAATTTGGCACAGAGGTAGATTATAATCTGGAATAACACATAGGATACTTTTTTTATCAACACGCGGGCGAAACCGCGGGGCGCAGTTAGTAACATAACATAACATAACGCATGTAATCCCCGAAGGGATAGACAGAGGTGCAGCATATAACAGCTTAATTTCACCAGTTATGTTTAAGTTCCATGTAATTTAGTAAGAGCCCATTGCCATCACACATTTTGCCCGAGCTGGGAATCGAACCCGGGACCTTATGCTCAGCAGTCACGCTTGCTACCACTAAACCACAGAGGCAGCCTAACACGTCTGACGGCCGCTGGTCGCATGTAGAGCTTCTAAGATAGATAGGTAGAATATTCTTTAGTATGTACACCATACAAATTACAGAATAACAGTATACAACTTATAAATAGGGTAACACAATGGTCGGTATTATCGGTCAAAGCGATCTTTTCAAGACAACTTTTGAATGGATTTAAAGGAGGAGAGACAGTACTGTAGGTAGTCTGTGGTGTTTCATTTAACAAAACGAACAGCTACAGTAAAAGTGTACGTTGCTCTTTATAGAGAAGCACGGACGCATCCGCTGCTATCGAGTTTACAATACGATTCGTCGCGTACCTACATATATATATATGAGTAGTAGTGTCGCGGCGACAGCAATCATTCGCCCGTCATATTGTAATATACGAATACGAAGCGACGACGGAATATGAGAACGGAATCGTTGAATTTTGAAACATTCAAGAATCTGAACATGAAATGAATGTGGGGAAAAATGGCTTTTTGAAATTGGCTTGGTATTGTATTGTTGAATTATTTGTCTATCAATTTTTATGCTTATTCTGTCATACTGAAATTGAGTTACAATAATCAATCTTCGTAAGAAGGATATTATATGAAAAGTAAGTAATAACATCTCGATTGTATCATTTATTTTTATTTCAGACGCATTTAAAATCAAAACTGATTAAGAAAAGGTTTCTGCTACAACAAAACATATAATTGCAATATCATATGCAAACACAAAGAAAGAAAATCCCGTTGTAACAAAGAAAATATTCTGGATTGTTCTCCGATGCAATCCCGGGCGAATGCTTTGTCTTCTCTCTCTTTTAATTAATCTGAATAAAGAAATCTCACTAGCGCTATAAAGTAGCAATTGTATTTCAATTTTAAAATAATATCATGAATACGAGATGAGTCGAGTTGACTGCGAGAGAGGATGCATGCATGCATGAGATGATATCTCGCAAGTTGCACTACTTGCAGCCCGGGAGGACTGTTGGAATAAAACAATAGCTGATAGTGTTGTTGTGTGTTTTGCTTCTAAACTGTCGTTATGGGGTTTTGAATGGTACTGTAAGCTTTCGAAACGTGGTGCACGAGCACGTTAGAAAAGTGATCGTAAAACTATATTCTTATCGTAAAAGTTTCAAATGTTCCGCATATCTGAGAGTGGCACAAAAATAGAGCAACCGAAGTTTCAAAACGAGTAACAGGTCCTTATTTCCTCCTGTCACAACAATATTCCCTTCGCAACATGTGTCGAACGCAAACAGATCACCGCAGCCGAAGACACATCAATCAAACAACCTATACACGCGGTATAGGGGGCGCCACTAGCGCAATAGCTCGCCCGACCAATCAGGACTCATATCGAACTATCGTTCAACCAATCAGGACTCGTATCATCTAATTTGTCTTGATGTTTATCTAGCGAAGATATCAGAGTGACGGCTGATCGGAAATTGAGCGTCTCTTTGAAGGCAGCCACTCGGGCGGGTCCCGAGCCCCAATTAAGATAAACTTAAGAGGAATTTGCCAATAAACTTCTTAGAATTTAATTTACCTTTTTTCTTTGACGGTTTTAAGAAATAAAAACGGTTTGTGAGCGTTTCTTCTTTGAAGGGAAAGATTGCAAGTTTGAATGACTCTCTGTGTTATGTAACAATTGGAAAACTCAAGGACAGACAGCATTCGAGTAGAGAGGAGTAGAAGTATTATGTTAATTACAATATCTGTAGTCTATATAGTTTTTTTTTGTTAAAAAGTAATTGCGTAAACTAATTAGTACGGTAGATCTTACGTTATTAATGGCCCTAATAAAACCATTTTTTTTTTACTCGAACTCTGTACAACTCAATACCAGGTGGCGTACTTATACTGCTTATACTGCTGCTGTTTGTAAAGCATCCGTGATACAGGAGATATTCATAGTATGAGGTAACTTTTTGGAACGAAGTTCCTTTTCGCGCGTAGCGAAATGGGGCTAGACGGAAAAAAATAGACCAAAAGTTGTAACGACACTTTTTGCTATAATAAGTAAGCCGTGCGGCGTGCGCGTGTTTCTCTCTCTCTCTCTCTCTCATAGAAAGCAAGCCATTTCTTTTCGTTTCTATTTCGCATTGAACAGTGTGGTGTCGCGATGATTATTTTTGTTGAGTGTAAACAGGTTCTTTGTACATATTTTTTTTTCAAAAACGCCTAAATATAAATAATAACTTCGTTCCCTCCGGGTGTCCCTTGACACCTCAAAAGTTTTATTTAGAAATGTAACTTAAATTGGGCTGTAATAGGGGGCTCTCGCACTACCCGCGACCGCGTGACTCATGACCTGCCCGTTATGTTGAACAAAAGTGATCAGAAGCCTAGTTCGAAGCCTCTGCGGCCAAAAGCCGTGGTCGTGGCCCCGTAGTGTGATGCCCTTAATGGGTAAGATCAAGCATCGTTACTCAACTTCAAAGTAGATTTACTAATTAATCTTGACAAGCCTGCCAGATACCAGCAAAACAAACTCCGATACCCACTTTATACCCTCTCAATTTCCCGATAACATCGTTAAGGAAACCAAAAGACCCTTGTAATTAAACGGTAATAAACAAAATAGCGTAATGACTGCAATATAACAAGTTTACTTAATAATATCGCGAAGTATCTCCGAGCCAAGAGGAGCGATCCTAATTGACTAACAGCTCAGCATTAATCCGATTAAAAAGATAAATAATTTATAGGAGTTTCTACTGAGACGATTTTTACAAATTATTCGGTAAATTGCGGAGATAAGGTCCTTGGCCATTTGTTAAACTTTTTCGTTTTAAAGGGATTTTTGTCTTAATGTTTCCGGCGCAACTCGCAAATGATGTAATCGTTAGTTTTTTTTTTAGGATTGAGTCGCTTAAATAATCTAACCAGCTGTACTGTTAGCTCCTTAGTGTCGTAGCGTGATTTTATATAGTACTAGCTTTTGCCCGCGGCTTCGCTCGCGTGAAATTCGGGGTGACACAGTTCCCCTTTCCTGATTTGCGGGTACCTGCTACCTGCAGGTTTTTCCTTTGCGCCTTATTGATTTGTAATAGCAACGCTAAGTTTTGCCTTTTCTTCCCTCTTTCTCCATCATATCCCACTTTAAAAAAATAGCCTATGTCCGTCTCCTGGTTTCCAACTGTCTCTGTACTAAAATTCATCACAATCGGTTTAGCCATTAAAGCGTGAAGAGGTAACAAACAAACAAATAAAGAAACTCACTTTCGCTTTTATAATATTAGTAAGGATAATAATTTCGTGAACCAATGACTGTTCAAAATGTCAAGTCTTTCCGGTCAAGGAATCGCGTTCTCACATACAAACTATGCCCCCCTGTTTCACCCCCATATGAGTTGAATTTTGCAAAATCCCATCCTAACGACTACACCTTAAAACGATTCCCATGTAAAATATGAGACTCCTATCACTTGTAGTTTCTGACATTGCGTGAATAAGCGATTTTCTCTTTTACATATAGATTATTTTGTATTCATTACAATATGAAGTCGCAGTTATCCTTTAAAATATAAAATTGTCACATTGATTCGAGAGATCGACAGGCCAAGAAGATACGCACTGAAATTTAATAAAACTAACTTAACCGGGTACAAAAGTTTTAAACAACAGACATGATATTCCCTATTAATACAAACTTTCACATACGTCATACGTCAGACATAACAAGAATACTGCTACGAACTCACTTACAAACTTGAGAACTTTCCAACTTGTCTCAAATTAATCTCACATTTCTCACCGTAAACACAACAACGCTTTTCAATCCAAGCCCAACTCAGTTTGCTTCTAACCCGACACAATAGCTGCAGGTGCCATCCGTCATAGCGCACAATAAGCTGCAACAGCTCGTGCAGCTCTTTGCAGCTAGATGCAGCTGTATTATCTGCACATTGCAGTAAAGACCATTACTCACTGCGACGTGATTGATCATACCTGCGCGAGTTTTATTTGTTTGGCTTTAAATTGTAGACTACAATGGGATTTAGATCAGTATAAATGGCGGAGTAAGTCAGTAGGGTTAGCTTTTAGAAACTAGTATTTATTTAAAGAGGAAAGAAGGTTTATTGAGAAGCTAAGTTAATTTAAACATCACTATTTTCACTGTTTGCTGCTAAACATGAAGCTTCCTTCATGATAATTTGTTGTTGATATAGTAGATAGTTAGTGTTGTAAAACTTTTAAGTTTCTCCAGCATCACTTTTGGTTTAAAAAACTTCCATAACTATATTGAATTTTTGACACTTATTAGCTAATATCCACATTGATGGATCGAGTTTTCTAAAAATGCATTATACTTTGAAAAGAAGAGTTTCCAACAAGACTTGATTACAAAAAGTTTTTGCTGTTGCTGAAGCAACCACAATACTTAAGTGAATTTATGACTAACGCTAACGACCAAAAAACAATATCTTACAAAATCGAGCCAAAGAGCCAACAGCGCAATAGCTCGAGTTGTCGAACAAGCAGCTCTAGCTAGCAACCGGCGAGCGCGTGGCAACAGGCAGCAACAAGCGGCGACCGATACACTCAACTGTTGCTTGTTGCTCTTTCTTTTCGATACTGTGAACACTCATGATTATTTAAAAGCCTAATATGAAGCTGAAAAAAGTATAAAAACGATTTTATTTATTCGATGCTCACGTGACCAGATTAAAAAAAAACAGCCAAGTACGAGTCGGACTCACCGAGGGTTCCGCACAAACTTGCAACTGAAACGACCATATCTTTTGTCTGCGTAGACTTTGAGGGTTGATGTTTGGTTTTATTACAGCTCCAAGGGACGATAAACTTGAGTATATGGTTTAAATTTTAACTCGATACCTCCACGCGTTCCCGAGATAAGGGTCTTGACAGACACTCAGACAGACGGACTACAAAGGTATCCTATATGATCCTATATTCGTTTTTTTTTCCTTTTGAGGTACGGAACCTAACATTTTCACTTGTGTTTAAACATTTCCTCTCTATCACACTATATAAAGATAAGGGCACACGCGATAAAATAATAAATAAAACAACTGTTGGACAAGTACTGAATTAACTTAAGGCTTGTGACTTGTGTACACGCCCTTAACGAGATGGTTGTGTGTGAATGTAATTAGAAAACTTCTGTTTATCTTAAAGCTGGTAGACATGTTTCAAGTGATTTAGTATCCAAACATTAACTTAAGTCATTACAGGCGTGTAACCTAAGCTACAAGTTGTGACTTAGCCAGAAGCCAGATAAAGGGTAAGAGTTTTTTTCTTTTAAGACGAATTCATAAATTAAGTAATTTGAGAGATTTTTTTCTTACTGTAACTTTACTAATATGTAGTGCAATTTATATGTATTAAAGAAAACTTTATATAAGGCTAGTTTAAATAAGAAAACAAGTCTAACCAAAAACGTAAACAAAGCAAGCAACGCCTGCAAGCAAGAATATCTCGAAAGTTGTCCCTATTTTATAAGAATAAATTGTGTTCTTACTAAAATTACGTTTCAGCAATAAAAAGGTTTATCAATTGTCAGAATGATGAATTCAATATCTTTTGGTAACGAACTTTGGGTCGTCAATCAACAATATTTTGGGAGAAAAAGAAAGAGAAAAGAAATTACGAAATCATACAGCCAAGAATAACATTATTACGACAGTAAAGGACTTGACATTATAATGGGTCTCTTTATAATATGTGGTCAACTAAATTATTTTCCAACAAGGCCCGCTTGTGGGTCTCACCTGCCGCCGACGCCGACGCTAACTCGACATCCCTCGAGGGCTTAACTCTCAGAGCACGTAAACTATCAAACGAACCCTTCCTTACTCCAAACCTTGTTAACTTCCAACAAGCTTAAACTGACAGTCAAAAATGTTAGTTATTTACTTTGTAAAGCTTTCATTTTGCTCAAAGCAAAAGCTAATATTACGAACAAACATTTAATAACTTCTGAAAGGAACTGAGAGACGTAATATTTCGAAGTCAAAGCACAATATTCTTGACATTTGAAAAATAATCGAGTATTGCAAAAGTTGTCGTTAAATGGAGTAATGGATCGCCCAGTGGCCTACATTAGGGGAGCATTATCTAGCGGGGCGTGGACGGGGCGTGAGCGGGGCGGGTGCGGGGCGGCAGCGTCCGCTAGCAGACCGCGTTCATTTGCTCTGTTTGCCACACTCCATTCACTTTTCAATCGCATTTCATCAGTTTTCAATTGTCTCGCTTCATTTGCGCCGCTCTTTGTTTGTAGTCCGTTTTGTTCAGCGCACAGGCTAGCTCCACAGTGGATACACATCACAATTGTGTTGCTATATATACATATTATATTGTATAATAACAAATCATGCCAAATTGTTGTTTTGTAACAAAACATTTCAGTGTTTGTTTGTCTACGTTTTGTACTTATTCAAGTTGTTTCCAAGTTTTCATACCTACAAAGAATCTGAACGAAACATTTAGGTACCGCAAAGTAAGTATATCTTAGGTAAAATATTATGTTGTTCTGTTCAACAGTATTACCCACCAAGCTGTGGTATTTCATCTCCTGAAACACTTGACAACAAAGTTTTAATACCATCAAACGTTTCCGACCGACGGAAACTGATCGCGAATTTAAATCCCTTTACAATGCGCCATTGAACGGGCTGACAAAGTAATTCCTGCACCTCAAATAATACAAAATGAACCTTATTACGCAACGTTAAAGGTCAGGCTTTATGCAAATGAGCTTGTTAAGAGGGAGCAAATTATTGTTATTTTAATGGCGGAAACGTGATTCAGTTTGTTATCTGATGCCATTGTTCTTGTATTTAGATGACGTGGTGTTGTTGTCGGGAATCTGCTCATTAATCTGTCTCGAGTTGTCAGAACTTGCATAAGTAATGATTCAACTCTGAAACCTTTACATTCTGCTGTACACATTATTTGTGAGTTTAATTAAAAGAATTCGAAAAAGATAAAAGCGATATACCAGTCGAGAAAGAAAATGTAAAAATAGTTAAACAGTAAAAGTGTGGTAACAAACCGATTCCCCAAAAAGACCTTAATGTATAAGAAATAAAGTTTCCTCCTGACCGGCATCGAGTAACAGCAGCTGTGTAAACCTTTTTGAATTCTACTGAAGCGGCTCCCCAACGTTCCTAGGCACACATCCAATCTGGGAGCTCCCAGTTAAGTAATCATTCTTTGACAAATCGCCTCGCAGTGTCTCCTCTCGGAGTCAGAGGCGCTTCGCCCATCTGTCTTACCTATTTGCGTTTAGGTTTTTCAATTTTGTGCGCACTGGTATCTAGAGACTGCCTCGACGGTTCAGCTGGCGGAATATTTATTATCTTTGTTTAAGGTTTTGCTTCGGGTTTAGCAGCGACTGCTGTGGTTTTTGTTAGATAAAAAGTAGATAGTTTTTACAGAGAGCAAAATGTTACAACTTCTTGAAATCAGTTTTTAGAGACACAACTTATATTCTGTGCAACGTACAAAACTTTGCATTGCTGATACCCTTTTAGATCCAAAACCGTCGTTTATTGGTTCAACTTTGAGATTTTATTTTGGCATCACTTTAACACATTCCAATTTACTTATATATTTTTTTAATTGAATCGTTATTTGAAATGAGTTCCGGAAATAAAGTTGGTAAATATACAGGATATTTTCCAACTTTTAAAGTTCTTAATAATGATCCAATTTATATTAATTTTTTTCACAAAAAATCTGCAAATTCAATAAAAAGTTATTTTGTGTCAAAAAACGATGACATCATCTACATACACAAAAGCGTCTTGAGTATCGTCGGGAGCACATCAAAGAATTTTTGTCGCTGAATGTTGTCGAGGCATCTAAAAACCCATAAATAAAGGGCGGTGAGCCGTCGGGCCACGTGGGAGGTGGCTTTGAAGTCGGCCTCAATGGAGACACGGTGTAAAGACGATTTGCTGGAAAGCGACGACAATCTCTCACTCGGTTAGCGAAGCCTACCACAAAAGGAACCGCTCGCTGACATTTATCAAGGGGATGTTCTTTTGTTTTGGGGATTGTGCGCTATATTTTTCACTAGGCTTTTTAAGTGTACATACTCGTAAATTAATAAAGTACCTATAAAAATAAAACATTTATGCCAGTGCCAGGTTCAACATTCAACTAAGTTATAATAAAAATGCGGTCTAGTTAACAAATTTTAAACAATAACAAATCTTAATCAATAAAACATAACTAAGTACGTAAACCTCTAACTTTATTTGAAAACTTAAACATTTATTCCTCCGATTTTAATTGAAATAGAATACGGCTCCGCCGCATGAGTGCAATTTGAAACTATACCAACTCCTTAATCAACGTTCGCTTGGATCTTAAAGTGTTTAATTGGAGTAATTTTCAAGATCCTTTTTGCATTAAAATTCATCAAGCAAGTAACGAGGAAAGTTCCTCCCAACTCCACTTTATTAAGACACTAGTTGTGGAAACAGACGGGAGACTAAAGTGAAGGGTGCGGTGTGATGCGGCACGGGGTCGCGCGGGGGGGGCGCTAAACTTGGTAGAGCTGGTTAGGTTGGACAGAGTTCTGATGTATGCAGAACCAAGTTTATAGACAGCAGCTTAGTAGCTGTTAGTAAACTTTAAGCTGTTGGGACTGCTTGTTATTTCGAGAACAAAACATCATTGTGGACTGGGATTAAATTCAGTCAGAAAAGAATAAATATTTTTGTCACTAATCACATGGTTTCGTTATATTTTATGCGTGGTCAGCGTACACAATAAAACCGGAACCTGTTTAGGGATTGGTAGGAAGCGCGTGTTTTTACAATAACTTTCCTCAACTGTGTTCTCCCAACAGAATGTTTTCAACAAAAACTTTTCAACCGTTGAGTTGGGGCGTCGCAGATGGTAAGAAATAAGTGGCTTCTGTAAAATATGGACCAATAACGGCGAGAGATAATCTTATTTACCTCCGAAGCGCCAAAGAGATTGAATACAAAATGTAAATTTAACTGAGTCATCAATTTCCGGAATCAGCGCTCGCTAAATTAGTTTGAAACTAAAGCTTAAAATTTATTTTATTGGTTGTGAGCGATTTAGTGTTGGCTTTCATGTACGTTGTTTGTTTAATGTTGTCTGACGTTTACGCGAATATTGTTCGATGAATACGAACTAGTTTCGCTTGTTGTTTGTCTTTTTATTTTGTTTTAAAAGCTTTCTGACGTTCCTAGTGTCTCGTATGTTTTAATACAGTTCGAAACCATTTGGAGTTATGTTGTTTAGTATTCATCTAGTTTTCTTTTTCCAAATAGAATTATCGTCGCTTCAACGTTAATTCAAAACGTTTTATTTATCTTAAGCACGTGCTTGAATTCATTAACGAATAAATTTAATAACGTAAGCTCTTTGACGTGTACATCTTCTTCATTTACAATTTTAATTCTAAGCTCATTCGGTACACTTTCATTAGCATTTACCACGTGTGTACCTCGGTACTTATTCAACGTAGTGTACGGCTCAGCTTTTGCTTTAATTTTGAACATACTGTATAAAGGTTAGTGCGAGCTCAGCGTCTCATTTCCTTTTACTCTGATATTCATAACGCTACTTACGTCCTTAGAGAATGCTGTTCAGTGAAAAACGCTTTTAAGTTGGATATGAAGTTTAAGCTCTTGATGGATAAGACGAAAAGGGTGAAGTAGGTGAAAATATTTAAATTCTAAAACTACCTATAACTAACTACTAATACCAAAACTTGCTTGTTACCGCTATGGCCAACAATGCACTGGAACACGTTTCCGCTCTTAAATAGAAGAACTTCACTCGAGACTTATTTCTACTATATAGTGTAATGCATACCGCATTACACTATAAGAATTACTACCTACCTAGTGTACGTAGTTTCGGTTACATGCAAGTCATAAACACAGTTCCGATGGCATGAATTTGTTAATTTGGTGATCCTATAATTCTCGTTGTTTCGCGTTCAGACGTAGTGATTGTAGATCCAAATTATTCCGTGTGAGTTGTGGGATGTAATCGTGTTATAATTGAGGGTGTTTGTGGATTCAGTTTAATAATTACGAAGCGTTTAGGTGCTTCATCATTATACAGTTTCCTAAGGCTTTGCATAGTGGTGGTATTAGTTATTCAAAGTACAGAAAATTAGGTAATAGTAACTAAAAATAATGATCGACATAGTGAGAAAACAGGTACCTATGGCTGAATTTCGATTTCTTTAAAATTTCATGATACGTCTGATATTCTATAGCTTATAGCATTGTCATTTGTAAACCTTGTGAACATATTGCATGTTTTATTTATAGAATTTGGTATAAGGTGACTTTGGGGCGACGTCTCCGACTTTGATCTCAGTACAATAATTATAGTTATTTGGGTACACTTCGTTTTTATTATACAGACAGCCCTATTGCTTCTGCAGAATTATAATGAAGTTTTCTGTGTTCCACTTTATGTTTTTTTCTACAATAATGGCACAATCACTTTTTTGATGAGAAATCTGAAGCTATTTGAAAACATATTGGTAATTTTACACTTTTATATTCCTTTAGTCCAATTTGAACGAAAAATGTATTATTATATAACACCTTCTTTATACGCACGATTATTCTTAAAAATCTAGCAAACTCAAAATAAAAACACCACGAAGAAAAATAACTAAAATCACGCCCATTTAATCTAAACCAACAGAAACCTTCTCAAAACAAATCGGCGCCCGTTATATATAAAAAGCACATTAACATGTAAACCCGTGTGAGTGAAATCCTGAACGCCTCGTTACACAAGTCGTTATCTTCTAAAGAGGTTACAAAAGCCGGGTATTAAATAACAAGCGCCAGAAAACCCGCTGGATACGATATTATACGACGACGGAAAACTATCTTTTTCAAAAGCTGACAAACTCTTCAATAATTCAAAAGTACTCGTGGAAGGGTGTTATTGAAATCAATGCTTTGAAAAAAAGATTGAGTCCCCTTTGGTTTGCAACGGATGTTTTTCGGAATTCTAGTGGATCTTTACCCTTTTTGAGGAAATATTTATGGATACAATTCGCCTGGGGAGATGTAGGTCAGTTGTGTCTAATTACTATCTCCTATCATGGTTTCTGCGATGACCAGGCGGCACATATCAGAACAGTTCGATCGCTGAGCTGCTTTTAATATGGGTAGGCTTCATTTCGTGATAACAACAAAGAGCAAATTGTCACTAAGTGCAAATTGCGTGTTTATACCGCCGTGATCGGTCCCATCGTGACGTACGCTTGTGTCGTGTTTGCCCACTTCAAACCCCGTTATATCCATAGAATACAGACCCTTCAAAACCAATTCCTATGTAAAATTACGGGAGCCCCATTTTACGTACTTTTGTCCGGTTAAGCAGACGACAATCTCAAAAGTTCAACTGCTTGATGCCATTTAGAAAAAAAACCAGGAGTCGGGTCCCGGGAGGTATTTTTACTTTCGTGGACCTCTTGATGGGTAAAATCAAATCAAATAATTTATTTCCTTGCAAACATGGGTATAGTGTTTAGGTGATTTTGTAGTAAAGTTCTCCATATGTTACCGTCACCCTACCTTACCGGTATTTACCCTGAAGAAAAAAGACTAGTAGTACTAATTGTCAGAAAGTTCTGCAGAAGGTTTCAGATGTGTGAACTATAACAGCGTACATAATTATCGTAGCAATGACAATCACTGACTCACTCATCACGAAATCTCAGAAACATGCGTGGGGAATCCTTTAAGGAAGTAGATGCTCACTAAGACGGGATTTTGAAAATCAGGGTGGCAAAGTTTGTGTGGGAGAACGCGATTCTTTGGCAGGACAGTTTATGATGATGATGATCATATACAAAGTAGAATCAATTCCTTTGTGTCCCAGTCTATGCGGGCGAAACCGCAGGTCGCAGCTATTCATAAGCCATATAACATCACGCTACAAAATTAGGATAACTGCGCAGTAATATCTGTTTGGTAAATAAGAAAACAATTTCATGATCCAACGCCGCCTCCAACAAAATTGATAACGAATTTGATCATTTAAGCTACACAAGTATCTCACGTTACATTCATATTAATATCTAAGTAAGGACGTACAACTTACATATTCTACTGGCTCAAAAACAACGAGCCACGTGTAACTGAGCCTTCAAGTAAGAAAGGAACTTTATCTCTGCGACTAATGGTTCAAATTAGTTCGCGTCAACAGTATTTGCGTAGAGGACTCTTTGGTCGGCGGTTATAAATGGTTGCTGTTAGGATTAATATCGTGATTTATATGGTGGCACAGAAGGGTCGCCTAGCAACATACTGAGTTATCAACGGAGTCTGTATTGTAGGTACACAACAAAGACAAAAATTCACGAGTGATAGACGGAACAATACGAAGAAAATCTTAATCCAATACTAATTACTACTTGGTAACAAATCGTTCTGTTTGGTGTCATACACTCACTTGTCACTCTTGTCAGAGACTATTTGTATGTCAAAATCGAAAATGGTAGAGATCAAAATTTTTGATTAACATGAAAAAATTCATAACTAACTCGCGCCCGCGGCTTTACCCGTGTGATATTGAAAAGAAGTATCTATGTGCGTATGTTCCAGACCAAGATCTACCTCTGTGCCAAATTTCATCAAGATCCGATAAGCCGTTCTGAAGTGAAAAAGAAAACATTTTTAAATATCTTTGAAAGACATCAAATAACGCTTTTCCTGAAATCCATTTTTTTATTATAACAAAAATTATATAATTAGGCGGATATGAAATGCGCCATGTCAAAAAGTGACATCTTCTAATTACTGCCCCTGGTCACGTGTCCCTCTTGGAGGGAACATCACTCAAAGGACTAAAAGATATACAATATCCTATTTTTGTGTACCTATCTGCTATTTTCAATAACAACTAACATGTGGTTTCAGTAACATATTTTGTTCATAAACGGTTGTATTCCTTATTTTTGTATCTTTTTGTCTTTTTTTTTTGCAAATACATATTGAATGCGAAAGTAAGTCTGTCCGACAGTTACCATTCAACGGCTGAACGGAGTTTGATGAGAAGCACACTAATAGAGAGGTGACGGAGATAACTATTTACTTCGGTGGTTTCTACTTTTTCGCGGTAGAATACGAATGTCATAACTTAGCTAGAGAGAATTACTGTAATAAAACACTTATTTGCAAGTTATTTGCACACTAGCTGGCCCCCGCGGATTTGCCTGTGACATCGAAAAATAAAGTATCCTATGTGTTATTCCAGACCATAATCTACCTTTGTGCCAAATTTCATCAAGATCCGTTCAGCTGTTTTGACGTGAAAGAGTAACAAATATCCATATATTCATCCATCCATGGTCACAAACATTCGCATTTATAATATTAGTAGGTTGTATCGTTGGCTTCATTGCCGTCATTCGGAATCTATACTGGTCAATCGCTATTCAAAAATACATTCTTTGTTTAATTTCGGTTTCACTTTATCTACCATATACTATTAAAGTGCGTGTAAACGCTACACGCAGTGATTCGCTTCGCTACTATTTTTCATGAACGCTCTACTGGTTAAGGTGGTCCACACTCCACGCAGTCCGTGCTCATGCGAACTAATTGCGTTCCCGATGCGTACGGGGGCGTTTAACTGGCCAAGCCACTGTCACACATTGTTGTAGTGCGTTATTTGTATACAGTTAAACGCTTTTGATGTTAGCCTTATTCCAAATAACGCTTGGTAAATTTGCTTTCGACGTTTGGTGGCTTTAACTTGAATAAAGGCAGATCAGACTTGGGTTACGCCTTTTTTTGGGGTGGGAAATCATCAAATAACTTCCCCCGCTCTGGGCGGAGCAGGGGGGACTATCAGACTTGTACTGACTAAAACCCACCCATGTTCCTTCCATTGCCCTTTACGTTCCGGGGCCGCGGTATCTCTTTCGAACAACCCGCAACCCCGCGGTGTCCCTAGGGGCCCCTCTGCTCTGCTGACATCTCTTAAGGGCGCGCGTGGGACACTAACGCGCCATCGACACTTGGTTTACGCTTACATTTGTCGTGGACAATTAATCTGACTGCGCGGATGAAGGAGGATCAAAGCGATAAACAAAAACCACCATTATTACATTGTCCATACGAATGAACATTGTGTAGCCTCATAAGTTACATTTAAACCCTACTCCACATTACATTGTCGTCACTGTACACATTCTGTGATGCGTAATGTCTTGCAGAAGTGTGCGTAATTGCAGCTGGGCGGAGTCGGTGTGAAATTAAGTTTTAATTGGAACGGGCGCCACTCGTCCTAGCCAGTGTAGTCTCGGCTTTATTTCAAGTCATCCTGAGACAGTGTGCTCAAACCTTTATGTCCAATGTTGAGCTCCCCAGACGCAGACGTAGCCATTACCTGCAACAATTACATTAACGTTGTATTAACTTGCTTTAGAATAAAATGGAAAACGGATTAATAGGTGTAAGTAATAGAGACAGAGTAATTTATTGTGTAGTGTTCAAGGAGGTAATGTTTGTAAGTGTAAGTGTTTCTATTTAGCTCGCAAAGATATAACTATCACTTTTGTTTTCTTTAAGCATAAATTAAATGGATTGTTGTTCAATAGATGTTTTCATGTGATCTGTGAAACATAAAACTGAGCTACATCAAGGGGCTGACGTCTATAATCCTTACTAATATTATAAAAGCGGTAGTAAGTTTGTTTATTTTGTCGTATCGTTAAGCTCTTTGGGCTATGAGCCGAGCTACACGATAACTGACAAATGCTTGCACTGACTGGACATGTACACTCAAATATGTGTGGTGCTTTCACTAATATTAGACACAGACACTAATTATCTTATATCCTATCCTATATCCTTACTAATATAATAAAAGCGAAAGTTTGTTACGTCTTCACGCCTAAATGGCTAAACCGATTTTGATAAATTTTGGTACAGAGATAGTTGGGACCCTGGAGACGGACATAGGTTATTTTTTTTTAAAGTTACAAATGAGGGAGAAAGAGGGAAGAAAAGGGAAAACTTAGCTTTGCTATTACAATAAATAAGGCGCAAGAGCAAAAACTACAGGTAGCAGGTACCTGTAAATCAGGAAAAGCGAACTGTGTTACCCCGAATTTAACGCAAGCAAAGCCGCGGGCAAAAGATAGTTATGAAACTCAGCATTTGTAGGATTCAAAAATCATTTCAGGACATTTTCAGGAAAAAAATACGAATAACAAATCGTGGGGTTCCGAGAATCTAAAATTTGCAAATGACAAGATCCAACCACACCTGAACCTGGTCAATACTCTCACTCACACACAGTTCCAGTTTTGGAAACAAACAAGGCTGATTATGTTATACTTCAAATATTAAAAAACAGATAAAAAAACATTCTTCAGTTTATTCACAAAGACGACAAACAAGTGAGAGTACTCATCACATTCATTTACTCAACCCATAAACAAATGGCTCCAAAGAAAAACGTCCGCCCCTCCGAGAAGCCATCAATCAGTAGAAGAGCCCTCAATATCGACACAACAGCATCAACAGGTCTCAACAACACTAGACAAACAACTACAACTCAACAACTACGGTTATATAGTTGTTAGTGTAGGCTTAAGTAAGGGAGTTTTAAGTGCTTTAGTTTAGAAGTTGATTATTAATTTGTAATCTCTGTTGCGAGTCAATAAACGTTACGTTAACTTAATTAAATAGTCAACGTTAACTGAATATGGGTTATATTATACATATATCTACAAATTACGGCAACGACGGCACGGTTGGCGCAGTGGCTGAACGATTGACTGCTGCGCTGCGTGTCGCGAGTTCTATTCTCGTACGGAACAAGGATTTGTATGCCTTACAAATAGTGGTTTCGGGTCTGGCTGTTTGTGTATGTGAGTTTAATTGTTTGTAATCGCACCCACGATATAGGAGAAGTTCGTACGTTCAAAGGAAAAAAAAATTGTGAACTAATACAGTACCAAGACTAAATAAGTGCTCAGTTACGGACAATACGATCGGCTATTTATTTGGACTTAACTGAAAAAAGAGTTGAATATAAAAGTTAAAACCAACTAGCAGACAACTAAATTCCATATGAACACCATCTACAACTAATTTAAATTAACTAATAATCTTCTACGAAACCCTATTTCTGAAGCAAGTCGCAACAAGTTTAAAGTTCGTTACGACGCGACGTTGACGTTTAATAAAACGAACATGTTTATTAGCAAAGACGACCGCAAATATTCAAGTAAGGTACCTCTAGTGAAAACTTATGAGAACCGCCTTTGATACCAGAAGTTTGTGAAGAGTCGGATCGATGCCGCGACCACACAGTCTCAGCTTGTGGTCGGGAAGTATCTTTAAACTAACTTTGAAAGGTCCTGCTTATTAATTTGGTTGAATTTCCATGTACAAGGAGCTTCCGTTAAAGTTCCTAGGTTATAAATTATTAGTTTACTTTGAATAACGTTCTGATTGTTACCTTTTACAAGTTTATTAAGACTTGCCCTTTGGTTGTTGAGATTCTCCAAGTTCCTAAGTTTGTCTCGAATATCCTTTGTTTTCTACTGTAACAGAAATGTTTGTGGTTTTCTTTTAGTTATTAAGTGTGCTGGTTAATATTAAGTATATTCAGCACAAATCAAAAGCCTTCTTCGTCGTGTCGATTATTCCATTATCCATCAAGTTACATAAACTTCGACCAGAACTTAGTCATAAAATGTATCCTGAACCACAATTACACACGTTATGACACTTTGTATAATATTTCATTAATACCTCTAAAGACTTTGTTTTATAACGTTAACACCTCAACAATTCTCAATAAAAACTTACAAACAATAATCGTCAGCCTCTTATTCACAACTGTCTCGTTGTCCCGCCATTTGATCTGAATACCGCGGCCGTATGACAGCGGGCTAGCTCGCGGCGGGACGGCGGGACAGTATCGAGAGCTCTCGCCGTGACACCTTTGTGTGGCGTGCATTGTGCGCGCCTTACTGCCGCCGTGTGGCGTGTTCCGACACCCGCGCCACTTGCAGCTGACACGTTCCGAGCCGTAGAGAGCTGGTGTTAGATGTATTCACAGTGAGACAATGTATTGGAGTTTCTAGCTTGTAAATTGTAAGATATAACAATCGATTTGGGTTTTGGAATTCATTTTTCTATCTTCTTTTCAATTTTTTGTGAATATGGTTAAATATGGATCATATTTAATGGAAGCGTAGTACTAATGAGTATGGACAACTTTTAAGATGAAACTGACGCGATAATCTGTAAAAAAAATCTTGTGTTTCGAGTCTTCTTCTTCTTTTTGTTCATGTGGACCCCGCTTCTTGGCGGGTCTGGTTACCGCACTTAGTCCTTTCAGTGGACCATTGTGCGTTTGTGTTTCGAGTGTAGGAAAACAAATGTTTTTCCATTTTTATTTTGCCTAATCTGTGATTCAGTTTGTTCATTAGTTTCGTCGTGAATAAAAGAAAAGCTTTGCAAACGAAATAGAAAATATGTCTATTCAATAAAATACCGGCTATCGTTTCTATTGCTATGACAGTATCAAGCATCTCCGTCACGCGGCCCTCTGTGCAGCGTGCATTGTGCTCGTCTTACTGTCACGTCTGTGTTCCAACTGCTGCTCCACTTCTAGCGTGACATGGCATATCAAGATATAGTTAATAAATGGAATACCAGTTTAAACGTTTATTTGCTAAATTGAAATGAGATTCATAACACCCGAGTTGGTAACCCTTTCGTTATGGGCACGCTCAGCGCAACCTTGTCCATGTTTTTCCGTTCTGTGTACCTTTTTTTTTTTTTTGCTGTTGTGTTGTGTCTGTTTCGAATAAATATTTTTCTATTCTATTCTCTTCTTAACATAAAACAAACGTTACTTCTTAAATTGTCCAGAACTTTTCGTTTTCAAATTAAGTCATCTCACTTGTTTGAATATTGTTTCTTTCCTGTCCGATTATACAGAGATCATTGGTATTTAGAAATTGTTCATTATTTCCAAAGAAGAAGATAAAAACAAATATTTTTTATAGACTAACCACGGAGTTTCTAGCTAGTTCTTTTCGTTAAGAAAAAAAAGGCCAGCCAAATCCCGAAAAACTAGTAGATGAGTACTCGGACCTCATGGTCTTATAGTGTTTTAACGCAAAACGGCTCAAACACATAACTACCAATAAAATATATGTTTGCGCCGTTTGAGGTCTTCAGCACCTGCAGCAGCCGCCTAAGCACAGCCCACTGTGCTACGAAGTCAGGATGGCGCGAGGGTGTCGACACATGTTGCATACCACACCAAAGGCCGACCAAACTTCCAAGGCATAATGGTAATGCCGTCTGGTCTCTTGCCATCGTCGCACGTTCATGAAATGGCTGCCACCTCGGTGGTGGCAAAACCAGGACGGATGATGTCATTAATGCTGGCGTGCCATGCTACCCAACCTGCACTAATAGCATGAAATGGTTCCCTAAGCTGTCGACTACTTTGCCACATAGACAGCGATGTGGGAAAGGAGAGCCCAAGCGCTGGCAAGTAGCGAACCTACTTGGTGTCACCCAGCATAGATTATGTGTACGTTACCATCCATTTATGTACTGTCACTATGTCCCCGCGGGTCTTATCTTCCCACGGCTAGCGCTATTTCCGAAGTCGTCTGGACCGCGGCTTATGTCAACTATGTACTACAGTGTGCCCTCCTCTTTGTGAGGCGCACGTCGCGCACGACGCGCCACATAATTGTGAATTTGGACAAAGATAGGAATGTTTCTGTGGAGTGCGGTGGAACTTGTCCGGTGTGCAATTAAGACGTACATTGCTTTGAATACTACTTTAGCGTGTAATGTTGGTAGTTTAACGAGAGCTTTTGAGTAAGTTGTGGTGCTGTTACAGTAACGATGGATCACATTGTATCGTGACGTATTGTTTGCTCATTACAAGAACTGATAGACACTACTGAAGGTGCCAAATTCATAATCCTGTGCCAGCTCAGATTACACCTGCCGGGGTTGCGGGTTGTTCAAAATAGATACTGCGGCCCCGGAACATAAAAGGCAAAATAAGATACATGGGTGGGTTTAAGTCAGTAAAAGTCTGACACTCCCACCGCTCCGCCCAGAGCCGGAAAAGTTATTTTGTTGATCCGCAAAAAGAAAAAAAACTCAGATTCCAAGCGATGTGATAAGAGTTGAAGTGTTTGTTATTTATATATTATATTTTTATTACATCATCGTCATTTAAGGAAACAGCCAACCAGCGCAACTTTTAACGCATAGCCGTTTGACAGCAAGTTTATCACAAATTATATATATTTACTGTCATAAAATATATAACGTTATAATTATGTAAAAGTGAAAAAGACGCTGCTAAAAATGTAACTGTAATCAATTAGCCACCTTTAAAGACTGATGTCCTATATTGTCGGACAAAAGAAAAAAGATCTACGAGAAATATACGAGGCTTATTTAATCAATCTTCTCTTTCGACACAACCCAAAAAACTGAGGATCAGGTACAGTATAGGTAATCAAAGACATTTTACAAACCATTGGAGCATAACCATTATCCGAAATATCTGGACCTCAAATATGGGCATCAATAAACAACAGCCCCTGTTCCCAATAACAGTAACGATATACAATAAATATAGCAGACCTAGATACCCTAGCATTAGGACACCCGCCGCAGTACCGGTATCGACCACTTATCACAAAGTATAAGTATCGTTCGACCACTTATGACAATGTATTGGTATCTTTCGACCACTTATGGCCACTTCGTCGTCGTTGCCGCCCGACCACTCGTGTCGTGTTATTGGAAGTTATTTCTTCTCTGTCCAATGCTTCTTGAAAGCACTTTTCTATGAATTTTGTAAATGTACGTTTGACAATGTGTTGCGTTATTTCAAATTGTAACTGGTTATTTTTCCACAGCGGTTCTCGTATCGAATTTGTACGATAGAGTGCAGATTTGAATGACCGACTGTGCTGAATTATTTATAGGAACATACGGTGACTTTAATGAATTTTGAAGTCATACTTAAGCGCAAAACAGCGAGGTTTTTTAAAATTAATTGTATTGTCAGTGATATCGAAGCGCAAACCTCTACATACTATGAAATTCAATACATGATGGTAACTAGAGTACTAGACTACTAGCGCCAACGTTCTTTACACCGTTTATAATACCAAGAAAATCTTAGACACATATAAGTGTCGAAAGTTAAGAAAGCTGAAGCATATTTGGCAAAGGTTGTCTTGAAAAGATCGCTTTTAGCGATAAGACCGCCCATTGTGTCACCCTATTTATAAGTTTGTCTAGTGTTATTCTTGTTACTTGTATGGTGTACATAATAAAGAATATTCTATCTATCTATCTATTTCCAAGAAATCCTGTAACTTGTTCCAACTTGAACAAAACTCGCGTCATTGCTCCGCAGAAACATTTCGCTGACTCAGTCGTCCAACGCGACAGTCGCCCGGAGACATATCTCAACTTATCCGATCTCACTTCAACTTATCTTAGGCCCCGACTACAATCTCAAGCGATGCGATTTGCGTCAAGATACAAGCGCGCGTGTCTCTCGTTTCCTTCAAGTGATTACCACCGCTCCGCAAGTAGTATGGCGATGATTCGTAGAATGCTCTGGTTAAGTTCTTTCTTTTACTTCCTGCGAAGTCGCGTGTCGCTAGAGCGGGGAGATCGTGGCCATGCGTTAATATTACTTCAACTTGCTCTTACATCGGTGCAACTTAAGTGACAGCTTTCAAGTTTAAGTGCTCAACACAGATTGCATGTTGGATAGATCGGGTTTCATGATCGTAGGAACTTATTTTCAGTGGCTCCTCTATATTGGCTTTCGGCTATCGTGAACATGTGAATGTGAATTTAAGAAGTTCTGTTTCCGATAAGACTGTTGTATGGTTGGATTATAAGGAAATTGTTTATAAGAATACTATGGTTAACATTTTTTTTACGCATTCACGGTTTCTTACTGAATTTAATTGTCAACAATGGGATATCTTACGCAAGATATCCGCATTTTTCTACCGCATTCTCCATGCATCCCGCGATCATGGCGATTGCAACAGCGAAATATCACTCCTACAGTTTATAATAAGTACAAATCACGAAAGATATTCCGTAAGTAACAGATTAAATTTAGAAACAAAAGGTAATTAACACATCTGAAGTGACGAAAAGGGATAAAGCAAGTCTAATATTATATAATAGGGGATTTCGTTTAAAAAAAAAGTCAGCATCGGCAGAAGTGGGATGCTCGAATATGGATGGAAAACGTGAAGAAATTATACAGCATGATGGTTGCCAGGTAATAGATGAAAAAATGTTGCAGCGCTTTGAGTCCAATGGTGCACTGGCAAGAAGAGGATAAGGATAACGTTGACATTCTAGTTGGAATATTAATCTCTGACGTAGGCACCTTAATTTTAATTCGTATAGTATTAATTGTTTTATTTGAATTTTAGTTTTACATACCTAATTTGGTAGAACACAGTAAACTACACATAACATTAAGAAATATATTGTATTGTGTTCAGCAATAGAGCTTAGACATTGATATTAAAAAAAAATAACAGAATATGATTTTATATATAGTCCTTCAAAGGAAACTTATATATACTAGAAGAAATGACATAAGAAATATTAGTTCGGTTGACCGAACAGATAAATATAAGATAACATATTACAGTCGAAAGGATTCTGACACATTTTCATCGACGACAAATTGCCGGAGCAACCTCCATCCATGTGACATCAGGGCGCTACGTCATCATAATGTACGAACATATATCAAAATGTACATATAATGTATAGAAATGTATGAGTTTATAGGCACATTATATTTGGGGTTTCTTCGCAGATATTATTGCTATTATCATGAATATACGAGCCTCGTAAGTGATATTAAGTATTATTTGTTTTATGTGACGATTTGTTAGCTCGGCTATACTTGATTTAAATTTAGAGGCTGTACACTAGCACTATCATAGTTTTAACAGATATAATTATGTGAGATTCAAAATTAGATTTCCGAAGATAAATAATGATTGCACATGCATTTTGTATGTAAGTGATATCTTACATTATGAATAGAAGTAATTTTATCTAACGGCAACGGTAAAGAATAAACTTTTTTTAGGTTTTTCAAAGTTAAACTTAGCTACAGTTTATTTTTAGGACTTAATGGCGAGACTAAAGTATATTCACTTAGGTAAAACTAAGAAAACCTCTTATCTTTAAAAGTTTAACGTTTATTACAGGAGCGAGTTGGGTTTCATTTTGTTAAAAGGAAAGTTTTGTTTACGAAAATAAGTTTGATAGATCGTTTGTGTAAAGTGTCTCATCCATTGATTTATTGTGTTCGAAACAATCTGTCATGTCTAAAGTTAAAGTTATTTAAGAACTAAAATTAATAGAAATGCGTCCAACACACAACGAGCAAAGTTTTTCCCTGGAATCTCATAATATTAGCCAAAACAACTCTTTGAACAAAATCATTTTTCACCACATAATGCAGCTTCTACAAACGTTTAATTAAATAGATTTTAAAACCTGATGATACTTGAAATTGCTAGACCATTACATACCAAATTCCGCCGCTGGTCCTGCTTGTCTGATTATGATCTAAGGATGCTGGTTGTCTTACCAAGGGCTATCGTATTACCAAGTCCTAACTGGATTGTGGAGAACAAGAAATGAGAGGCTTGGTGAAATAAATGGTATTCAGCTGCATTTGGTTAGACTGGTAGCCAACTCCAACATACTCGTAGAAGATTGAGAAAAGTCAGGCAAATATATACTATATTATTATTTATATATATCACAATTAATTGTTGTTAATAAAAACACAGTTGTTGATGAACTTTGACATATAAACAAAGTAGGTAGCAGTCTACCTACTTTGTTTATATGTCAAAGTTCATGTCATAATTATTACCCATACTTATTTAATGTCCCATATTTTATCAAGTAAGTGGAATCCTTGTATTTTTTTTATAACATTAACAGAAGTAAAGAAATATAGGTTCATGAAAAATGTAGTCTCCGACAGAGAATTAAAACCCTTTGTCACATTGTCTTGTTCATAAAATATTATAAAACCGTATCCATTTAGGATTCTAGGTCGTGTATCTAAGCTCTATCTAAACCTGACCGTCGTCACTGCCACGTCAGAACTAAAAGTACAATTCTAATGTGAATCGAACCACAACAAGAAAAAAGGGTTATTTGGCACTTGCCATAAGTACACAAAACATTGAAAAAAAAATAACTTAAATCTTAACACGACAAAAAATAACTTAAATGAAAACAATTAAAAAAAAATGAAACATTACAAAGAAAAGAAAAAATAAAAAGCAAAGCTAATATTGTGTGTCTCACGGCTGTGACAAATTCTTGCCCCCTGTTGCCGTACTTGTGAAGTTTTAAAAAAAAACAAACAGTCGAGGCTTTGTCAGGTTTATTTTGTACCTTAATCACGTTAGCGTCAGCGCCCCGGGACTCGGTCTAGACTAAGCTCAAAATAATAAAGTTTTTGTAAACATTTGTTTACTTTTTCAGGATATTGTATAAAACTGTTGTTTGAGTATTTTAGGTTGAAGTTTTATTGTTTGTGTGTTAAATTGTCACAAAAAGTTTAATCTGACAAAACAAACCTAACCCCAAGGTTTGTTTTGTCAGATTAAACTTTTTGTGACAATTTTATTTTATAATTCATAACAATTGTTTCGAAATATAAAATTTGTTGTTTGTTTAAATCGGTTTATTTTAGCTGCCATGAACAAATATTAAGAAGAAAGGAGAATATGAAGTAATGATTTTTGTACTTTAATTAAATGAGGTTTTAAAGATGAAAACCAATAGTATTATTAAAGACACAAAATAAAAGGTTACCTTACAATACTTTCGTGAATCCTTCGCAGATTACTTCTGACAGTAAAATATTGTTCCATTCAACCGCAAACAAATAGATTTCGAATGGAATTGTTTATTTGATTCTGAACCAGTAGTTTTTCAGAACTTTGTTCCGATCGAATTTAGCGAGGCTTTCATCAAATAAGTTTATGTTCTTACCATAAATCCTTTTTCCCGTTAGAGAAAATCAAACATTCGACTACGTTATCCCAAAATCCTTTCGTAAAACTATTTCCTAGAAACAGCCGAAGCATTATTTTAATCTCCCATCAGCCTCAAAGTGAGGTAAAGCCTCCCGAAGTAACGGAGTGTATCGTAAAAGAAACACGGTTATTTCCCCTGACAGGCGGCTGGCGCGGTAAGCTCCTCAGATGCGGGCAACAGACTAATAACGTTACCATTTGTCATAAATGTACTGTCGGACGACGCCACGTGTAGTTATTGAAGACGATAATTTATTGCAGAGTTGGGGCAGTGAAATGTATTTTGATAAGGGGTTAAGTTGTAGAAATAATAGTCATCTAATATACAAAATTCTCGTGTCACAATGTTCGTTCCCATACTCCTCCGAAACGGCTCGACCGATTCTTATGAAATTTTATATGCATATTCAGTAGGTCTGAGAATCGGCCAACATCTATTTTTCATACCCCTAAGTGAGCAGCGGGTGAAACCGCTGGGCATAGCTAGTATTCAATAGGTTCCATTAAATTCAGCTGCGGTTGCAAGTCACCATACCCATTGTCTCTAGCACGGACTTTGAGCTTTCGTAGCAATCTCGTAGCATCCGCGTAGCAAGTCTACGCGAGTTATACTGAAGTCTACGACATTTCCTTTTCGTAATATCAACCGCAATTTCTACCATTTAACCCTGTTAACCCCTTGGGACAAAAAACAGATTTCCTATAACAGTGTTTTAAGCTAACAGGAAAATGCTGTTTTTCCTCAATATAACTCTATAGTTTTCTCCATTACGACGCTACTGGGAAACGATTATTTACGCACGGCTAACCTTTTCTAGGTATTTTTATGTTTGAGGAAACCCAACCAATGCAAGCATTACATTTCTGTTCCCTGTTAAGTTGATCACAAAACATGTTTAGGCAAGATTTCCTGGCTGGGCCAAGTGCTATTATTTATTTTACTATTTACTTACCCTAGGAGCTCATGGCTAAATAATAGCAGCCGCTCGGGTCGATCTTTAGGTTAAGCCGCGCTTGCCTAGGTTGGTCTGTGGATGGGTGACCACCCGTTACATACCGAGTTTCCTCCGTGCCTCGGAAAGCACGTTAAGCCGTTGGTCCCGGCTGTCATTTGTAGATCTTTGACAGTCGTTACAGGTAGTCAGTGTCCCGAAAGTGAACCCGGTTGCTGGCGATAGCCTCGCTCCATATTTTGTACTAAAACATAACTGGCGAAATGTGGTTGTACTATAACTACACCTCTACGCAACCAGTAACCAGACGAGGTTAACTTGCGTTATGACTGGCCAGACAAGTCAGACCTAACTTGAACCCTAGATCGCTGTTAACCTAACCACAGCAGTCAACTTGTCGCGTCGTGTTATCGGTTAAATCGTAACAAGCCAAGTTTTAAGAACTAACAACTTAAAGTTGTCGTGTTCGCAAGACAGCGATGCATACATCATGGAGTGTGTCGTCGTTGTAGTGGACGTGTTCGTGTGTCGTGATGTTGGCTGAATCATTGTGCATAAGGTTTTGGATGTAAAGTACGGTAACTTTGTGAATTTAAAGTTAAAGTGAGTCACTCAGATTATATTTTGTTTTTTTGTAGCCCAATTTTTTATATTGGGACCGTGTGTTGATGTATGTGCGGTTGTAATGAGTACACATTTCCGATCAACATTAGAAAAATACAAAACTGTCAAGCAGACATCATGTCATGTTCCAGAACTGCGAACGAATAAATATCTATTAAGTCGACTGAATAGACAACTGAACAACCAACTTCAAGACGAAGTTGGAATGGAATAAACATACAACAATTGTAGCTAGGTGCTATGTTATTATATATACAACATTTCCTATGTAATGGCATAAAGGTGCTACTTAAAAAAAATACTATAAAACTCCTTTTGTTACTTTAGCCAACTTGGGACCGGAACCCATTTGCCAGGCTGAGGTCAGAAGAGGGACTTGCGGCCCCGGGAACATAATGGGCAAATTAAAAACATGGGTGGGTTTTAGTCAGTAAAAGTCTACTCTCCCCCCTTGAAATAACTTCCCCCGCTCAAGAAAAAGAAGGCTCAACAGTAGGCTTGCTCTAGTTGCGGTAGTTTTAAAACACAATGTGCCATAATTCACACAAACATCCACGAACAATCACACACACCAGAAGTCACGCGTGACGTCACCAACTCACCACACACCCACACCCACAGCTCACAAACCGTTCGTTATCAGGATTGTATTCAACTGTTTGCAGCATTCAATTAATTCGCGCCGTCTCTCGCGTTTACTTTACCAGAATTAACTGGCGTATGTAAACGATTATATTCTGTTTTAACTGTCCGGGGATTGTGAAAGTAGATTGTTTGAATAAATAATGGATTTGTTGGTAAAATGCTAATAGATCTGGGCGACTAATTTATTCTATTGGTTAAAATGCCGTTTTGCATGATCAAAATGTATTTAAGTTTTTAAACTGACGTGGTCACTCATTTTATTAAAATTCTATTCGAAACTCAAAATAAATATAAAAAAATATTCCTTTTGAAATGGTTTGAATTAAGAAAAAGAAATACTTTGGTAAACTTTAGGACTATTTATTTCAATTAGATTAATACTTATTTTTAAATGAAAACAAAAGGAAAAAATAGCTTCAGTAGGTTCCACTTACCGTATTTCCACCATATATTTGACATGAGATTAGAGAAGCTGCTAACTATGCAAGTAGCGCTTGTCTCGGTCGCCGATCGGTACGCGGATGGTTTCTCCGTGCATCGGATAGATAGATAGATAGAATATCCGTTATTATGTACACCATACAAGTAACAAGAATAACACCAAACAACTTATAAATAGGGTGACACAATGGGCGGTCTTATCGCTAAAAGCGATCTTTTCAAGACAACCTTTGGATGGATTTAAAAAGAAGAGAAACAGTACTGTAGGTAGTCTGTGGCGTAACATTTTTCAAAATTAATTTACAACCCTGTTTTTAAAACATTTACAAAAACAAATACATATAATATACAATACATATAAAATAACAATTATGAAGAGCAAAGAAATATTTAAGGAGAGGAGTTTAAGGAGAGAGGTAGTGCTTTTTGACCAGAATTTTAAAAGTGGACAGGGTTTGAGCGCTCCTTACAGACATGGGCAGGAAATCGGAAAGCACGTTAAGCTGTTTTTTGGCTGCCATTTATTAGATCTTTGACAGGAAGGATCTTTTACAGGTAGTCAGTAACCCGAAAGTCTCATTACCAGGGGGCATCGTATTACCCAGTAGATACTAATAGAGTTGCAGAGGTCAGATAGTAGTTGCCCCCTCGTTGGTAAAACTGGGACTAGGCAGCTGACGATGATGATACATGTATTAAAATCGAAATCAAAAGTCACTTAGTAAAAAAATGCTGATAATCAGCACTTTTTGAACGTCACATTACAAGAGACAGTCCCACAAAAACGCCCCGCCCTTCACCACTTACTAGAGTTTAAGCTGGGAAGAAGAAGTGGCGGAACAAACTCCCCAACTACACATCTGTCTGTCAGGTTAGAAGAACCAGATTTTATACAAATCCGTGTATCACACTGGTGGTACATTTAAGAAATTATTCCTTCAATGTCACATGTCAGCTAAGCATGTCATTAAACTTACTAATGAAAAAGAATGCGTGCAGATCATATCGTCATGCTAAAAATAAAATAACCTTTAAAATGCGAAGGGCTTATTAAACGAGAATAGGTGTATTTTTAGCAACGCAAGAGTAAATATATAATGCCGTACCATTAAAATTCGTGGTCAGAGCCCAGTACGGCGCGGTGAGCGCTGAATATTCAGTAAAATATACGAGTTGATGAAATTCAGCAGTGGTTTCGATTTCACGTGGTTTATGTAATTATGAGCCGCATGTTGTGGCCGGATTATGAAGCCGCTCGGTTTTTAACAATATTCAGTTTATTAATTTTAAAATCCTCACTAATATTATAAAAGCGAAAGTGAGTTTGTTTGTTTGTTACGTCTTTACGCCTAAATGGCTAAACCGATTTTAATGAATTTTGGTTTAGAGATAGTTGGGACCTTGGAGACAAACCGGCTCATCCGTTTTTTTTAAAGTGAGAAATGAGGGAGAAAGAGGGAAGAAAAGGGAAAACTTAGCTTTGCTATTACAATAAATAAGACGCAAGGACAAAACTACAGGTAGCAGGTACCTGCAAATCAGGAAAGGGGAACTGTGTTACCCCGAATTTAACGAAGCCGCGGGCAAAAGCTAGTATATTATAAAAATAAAAGCTGTGGTTGACGCTTTATGAAAATAATAACAGAAACATGACAAGATTTTATATATATTCAAGGTAAACGCCTTATCATAAATAAATAAGTGTTTTCATGTCTTAGAAAACAAATGATAACTGATAAAAAAATCGGAGTAACTCGTTGTCTATGGACATATTTTTATTTCGTACAAAAAACACAAAAACATAACGCTTGTTGTTTTGTAGTTTAAATCCATTTTATAAGTAATCAAAATTTGTGTAGCAAAAGTTCTTTCATCTTGTAATTCCACCATAGCTGCATCAAACTATTCCATTTCCATCCCACAGACAGATTGGCATGCAGAACATGTCCAAACCTCTCCAACTACGCAAGTAGTGAGTCCCACGCGCGGGTGCTCGCTCCGGGCACACGCGCGGGCGCTCGCTCCGGGCACACGACATCGAGCTCCGCTGTTATCGCATGATTGCGCTTCAGATTAAGTGTATGAGGGCACAATTTACTGGGATGCTGAGTAATTAATCACTATTTGCTTAATTGTTAGGGCATAAGGAAGTTTACAAAGTCGTCTTGTGAGGCTCTAATTCCATCTTATATTATGAAGATAGTTCTCCTCTATATTGATGACTTGATAAGCGATCTAATTGACTAACCAACTGCCAAGGTGTTTGTGTGTTTGTGAAGTACTTAGGGATCACGGATAAATGGCTTCATAAACGTGCCTATGAAGAATTATAAACCTTAGTAAAAAAATAAACTCTCTTTTTATTTAAAAAAAACTCACTCGTATGTTAAACATTTTACCACCACACTACTGCTAGTGACATGTGTGGTGATCTACTGGTTTCCAGCATCCTATGAGTACCTGAGCATCGATTTATAGTATCTCTTAGCCTGTTATTAGTATATTTATTATGTTGTGAACATGATGTCCCTATTCTCTCTCTAGCAAGACATTGTTCTAATGAAGTGCATAACAGGTACTAGTTAATGATCAGCTCGTTGGCGCTTGCCGCCTGGTTCCGCGTCGGTGCGCTGATGCAATTGCTCGCACACAATGCTTGCTCGGCGCGTTATGTGAGGCGCTGTGCTTACACTATAGGCTCCCCTACTGGTTTGTACTAAATTACACGTGAAAGGCTTCTGTCTATTCTTGTTTTAAGGCGCTGTACAAAGCAAACACTTCGTAAAACGTCTAGATTTTCGTCGCAAAGTTAGCCGTATCTGTACATGCCACTAGCCAAAAAAATATATCGTGTATAGTTTAATACATAAAGTAAAGACTTAAACAAAATCAGTTTACAAAAGTGGTCTAGTACTACGAAAAAAAAAATGTTTAAAAAGACCACGAAAAAATTGTTTTCGTCTCGAAATTCTCAATTTTTTCAGCGACAACCACCATATTTTTTATATCTATAACAAAGGAAATGTTATAGACTAAAGAGATATCTAAAATTTTTCAAACACGGAACTGTATTTTTTTTTATATTCAATTAAAACTGCAAAATTACCTACATTTTGACGGACATGATATTCAAATAAAATCAAACACCGAAATATTTTCGACCTTATTTCTACTCTTTCGATGCAATACTGTCGTGTACTTGTGTCAGACCATGCCCAGTATGCAGCTAGCCTCACTTCCGCGAATAGCTAAAGATTAGCTTGTTACCGCGCCTTAAGAACATACGTGGAGTATTTAGTTTGAGAAGAGTGTAAATGGCCGCTGAATCACGTACGTGCCACAGGTCGTCGCTTTAATTTGTGTGGCATTTATTTCATTCAACTCTGTTCCCAGAACGAGAAATTAAAACAATGTGAGAAAGCCGTCTTGTCCTATATAACCCCATACATTTGAAGGACAACAAACATTTAAGGCGGACTATGTGTGTGTCTTAGGATTTATAGTTTTTACCAGCTATGTAGTGAGGTGACAGTGTTCAAGCCATAGACAAATAATTAAGCATTTCTAGACAATCGAATAATTATGTTGATATACTGGAGGTCTCCTGTATACCTTTGTTATTGGAACCTTAATTGGATATCATGTTTATGAAACCTGAACCTTTGGCATAATCTATTCAAATAATCGTCTTTCATATCAGCTACACAGAACTTGTCTTCATGATTCTGTTCCGAATATCAAAATTCTGTTAATTAGCAATAAAGGCGTTGTCACACGGGCGTATTCGCGGGGGTGCGCGTCCCGAAGCGAGTACTATATTAAATTCACGCGACGCCAGCACTACTAATTGGCTGCTCGTTGCCATAGCGACCGGCGCGCTCCGCTGGCCCGACACATTGCCTGACCAACATCTCTACAGCTACATACTGATTGAAATTTCGGGATTTATACTCATAATTTAGCAGTTAATTAAATTTAAATTATATCCGTAATATAAATGTTTGGTTTAATTTGTTATGATTTTGTGGTTTATGGATGGTTGCTAATTACTTATTTTCGTTCACAATGTATAAACCCAGGGTAAACATTATTTAATTACATTACAATTACAATTAAAACTTAGGTAATATGAAAATTATAAAATGTGGGTTTTCCTTCATGCCTCATCGTTCTACATTTGCTACGCATATTTCACTCGTAAATAAATTATGTATGAGATAACCACTAAGAATATTTTATGATACATATTTTTTCTAAAACTCAGCTTTTCTTTTTCCTACTTATTTTACCTATAAATAAAGCACATTTTCCTTGGTATTAGGAAGGCATTGTCTTACAAATCACGTAGGCCTAAGAGGCTTACAGAAATCAGTTTAACTAAAATACTACTTACGAAGAGCCAAGAAAATATTCTTGTCAAATAAGAATATTAAAATTCAGTCCGTACCTTCGGACAAAGTATGAAGTTGTCTATAAAACCATTTTGATTACATCTTGTACTTTATACATAATTGCTTTGTATAAAATTCAATTTGAGCAAATTCTTATTAGGGCAAAAAACGATAGCTTAATTTTAAATAGCTATTATTACACACTTCAGAAGGGACGGTTTTTTTCACGTATTTTCATAGAACACAATACTTTTATTACTACATACGCTATGCAATGTACTCATCTAGATAAAATACAAATTTTACAACAACCTCGACGACGGTGTAACATAATCCGCGCTAAAACCAAACAGGACAAAGCAGCGTATTTAAAGTAGATAACACGGTCTTTTGTGTACGCGGACAAAGGCTGCGGTACGCGGGGCCACGGTACGCGCGATACGCAATACGCGGCCGTGTGACGACGCCCTTACTAATTAATGTCGCTATTGTTTTCGGCACTATGTGATGAAATAAAACAGAGTTTATCAACCGTACGTTGAGTGCCATTGTGAGACTCTCTGTGCCTCTTCGTAGATGGGAGTGGTTCAGTTGATGTTGATTGTAAATGTGTAAGGCATGAAATTATAGGAGTGTTATATATCTTTATATATATTAGTATCAGTATACATCCTATAAATGTGAAACAGCATTACCTTTCCTCTCAATTGTGAATATTCATAATATTGTATTTACATGCATTACGTGTTATGTATTTATTTAGGTATATATTTTACTTATATGTGTACTTTTATTTAGGTTAAGACATTCATATTTTATAAGCTATTCTCTTCCTGTTCTCACACACTATTGTCTACGTTTCTTTTCGTCATATTTCCTCTCGCAGGCCTGCTGGTAGAAATTTCTTTTGAAATAAGCTGTGCCTTTGTACTCTATGTTATTTTATGATGTTTCCTTGTTTTTTATCTTGTGTGTACATAAATTAATAAATAAAGTAATTCTGTTTGTCAATCTGATGATGAGATTCGATTAAATTCGGCTCTCGTAGACCATGATTTGGGTTAGGACACATTTTATACCGATAGCTTGTCCTCGCTTGATAAATTTCCGACAGTCGTGAGGTCGATACCTCGGCAAGAAGCAAGTCTTCTAAAATATTTTGTTTTGATATTTGGCTTTTTAAGTTTCCGAAATTAGTTTTCCAAGCAAAAAACGAGTTGTAAAGCGGAACTAACCGATAACCAGCGCGTTGTAATCCAGGCCTCAGCAAGCCTGCTCAGATTAACTTCGGTAAATAAGGAACCGGTTACTATTTGACTTCTCACTGAACACAAACTGAACTCAACTCAAACACTAAGTTTGTCTTCCCGTTTAATTTAGCAGAGCTCCAAATTAATTTCCGGTGGATCAAATTTTCATTTTCAACAACTCTTAGCCCGGATCTACACCGGTGGAATTACATGGCGAAGTTTTTTTTACCGCGTGCACTGGATATGTTTAACTTTTGGCATTACTGCAAGCGGTGAAAATCATCCCTTGTGAGATGGAAAGTGAACCGTTGGATTTCAACGGGCGGTCCCTGCGAAATGGACAATTTTACTATATTAGATACTGAAGAAAAGTGGAATCATTACCAGTAGGTTTATAACTAACATCAAGACACCAAGATGTTTCGCACTCCGTGTTTTCCCGCACATATTACTCTACAATGGCAGAATAATCCTCGAAAACTTACAGACTTACAGTTCGGACTACCGCGTCACGTGGCACACGGTACATTTATAATGCATTTGAGAGATTAGCGTCTCTTCAGACGAAACGTTAGCGTGTTAGTGCCGGTCTGCGGAACACGGTAAAACCCTATGTGTAAATGTACTTTCGGAAACACTAATCCTTTGCATTTTATATGAGAAGCTTATTATGAGTTTTACACGTGAATTTAAGAATCATAGCCTTATCTACTAATATTATGAAAGCGAAAGTGAGTATGTTTGTTTGTTACGTCTTCACGCCTAAATGGCTAAACAGATTTTGATGAATTTTGGTACATAGATAGTTGGGACGCTGGAGACGGACATGGCATTTTTTTTTAAAGTGATAACTGAGTAAGAAAGAGAGAAGAAAAGGGAAAACTTAGCTTTGCTATTACAATAAATCAGGGGCAAGGGCAAAAACTACAGGTAGCTGGTACCTGCAAATCAGGAAAGGCGAATTGATCGGTTTGCGCTCATCGCATACAGACGTTCACCGATGCATTATACAAATAAATAAATTAACGCTTGCAATAAATTCTGACCCAGTTTAAGTGCATTAGCGTGTTAGACAAATCAACTTAGTAAGTGATTTTCACCCAGTGCAATGGACTAACTAGATTATAAACGGATATTATAATCTGAAAAATGGAAGGCAGTCCCTTTAATCGAAGTGGGATGACACAACGCAGCCCTCCGTCGACACCAACACCGAGACCACCACAGTCGAGAACTCAACAACCCCAGCAATATCAAGAAGAAGCCGTTGCAACAGTCTCTACCTCGGAGATTCAGAGCTGGCTTGGGTCTATTGATAAGTGCCTTGATGAGATATGTGTGATTGCATCTGAGGGCAAACTAAACTCTGACCAAAAGCAAAAAATTGGCAATATTTGCCGAAAAGTTGGACATGGAGTTTCGCAAATGGCTGTTCAATATCAGTCCCTAAAATCAAGAGCCCTACAGACCCACACCGCCCTGAAAACCATGACCGAAGCTCGAGACCTAGCGGACTGTCTCACGGAGATGAACCGCACGATTCAGGAGTCCTGTACGAAACAGAGTGCAACTCCTACATCTTTTGCCGATATGGTGAAGAAAGGGTCCAGCAGTTTTATTCGTCCCAATAAACTTAGCTCCGTGGCGATCTTTCCATGCGACAACTCGAAGACCAGTGACGAAACCAAGAACATGGTTCAAAAAATCATATGCCCTGGCGACATGAAACTGAAGGTGCGAGGCGTACGCAAAATAGGGAAAGGAGGACTTATCATCAGCACTGAGACTAAGGATGACTTAGACAAGCTCAAACAAACAGTACAAACCGCTTCGTCAGGGCTTACCGTTGACGAACCTCGAAAACGCAAACCTCGCATTATTGTTATAGGAGTTCCCGCAACGATGGCTGAAAATGATGTTTACAAATGCATTTATGACCAAAATTTATCTGAAAAACTGCCGAATATAGCTCTAGATTCATTTTTGCACTCAATCAAACTTAGCCACAAATCTGGCAGAAAAGACGCTGAGTTTTGCAATTACATATTAGAAGTTCCAGCGGTCATTCGCAAGGCCCTCATCACACAGGACAGATTATTTGTAAATTGGACGTCCTGTCCGGTACGTGATTTCACCTTAGTAACGAGATGTTACAAATGCCAGCAGTACGGACATGCAGCTAAGACATGCAAGATGGCTGCCCCTACTTGTGGACATTGCGGTGAAGAAGGACATTCAAACCAAGACTGCCCTAAGAAAGCCGATGACCCAAAATGTGCTACATGTTTACGCTTTAAAAAGCAGGCTAATCACAAAACGGGAGACGCAATTTGTCCGGCCAAAATAGCTGCCGAATACAGGTACATAAACTCAATTGATTATGAAGGCGCCTAAGAGCGCCACATATTTGTTTAAATCTTAGACGTAATCCTTTGTTGTTATTTTTTTAAATATAATGGATGTTAGTTTAATTACTGACATAGACAACTCATTCCTAACTGAGTCAAAGTCATGTGACGTTGAGGATTGCAAACAATTTCTTTCCCAGCATCAAAAGTCACTAACAATACTAACCCAAAACATTCGTAGTGTTAATAAGAACATAGATAGTTTTAACATTTTTCTTCACAGACTAAACTTTAGTTGTGATATCATGGTTCTAACAGAATGCTGGCTAACAAAGCGCCAAGATAATCTTCCGACAATACCAGGATACAAGTTATTTCACACTAAAATGAACCATAATCAAAATGATGGTGTCATTGTTTTTGCTAAGGAATCATTAAAGGTCAAAGTTGAAGAACCTGACCTACAAGATTGTATGAGTAACTGCCTAATCATCAAAATTGGTTCAACTACAGCGATTATTGCTATGTATAGATCGCCTTCTGCAAGAAATTTAACCTGTTTTCACAGTTCCCTTAACCAGATCTTTCAAGCGCTTAGCCCATTTAAGAATGTAATACTAACAGGCGACATTAACATTAACATTTCCTCTCAAAACTGCGATTCCGGGGCCCAAGACTACCTTAATATCTGCTCATACCATGGTTTTCTCCCTGCTCACACTTTACCCACCCACCAAAGCGGTTCCTGCCTCGACCATATGATGATCAAAACCACCTATTCTTGTATTACGCTTGTTACTAACTCAACAATAACCGACCACCATTCTGTCTTACTAGCAATAAAATTATCGCTGCCTAAGCAAAATCGACCTCAGAACAAGACTAAACTAAACATAAACACACTCGAATATGATTTACGCAACATTGATTATAGCTTAGTTTATAATACTGCTGACGCTAATTCAAGTTTATCGTACTTAATAAATCTTGTCCAACAAGCAATTTTGCGTAACACGACCGTTGTGACTGTACCTAATCGTCTTCATAACATTAAACCTTGGATTACTCCTGGACTTATTCGGTGTATTAGACACAGAGACAAACTTCACCAGAGAACCAAGAAATACCCTGACAACTTAATAATTCTAAACACCTATAAAAGATACAGGAACTTCTGCAACAATCTCTTAAAAAAGGTTAAAACTAATTACGATAAAAAAGAATTATCTAAAGCAGGTAAAAATAGTAAGCAAATTTGGAAGCATATTAAAAGTGTCACTTATATGACTAAACCACGTGAATCAAATTCGACGTTATTGCTTACTAACCCTTCTCCTCACCTATCCGCTAATAATGTTAACAACTTTTTTATAAATGTCGGGAAAACTTTGGCCGAACAGTTTCCGAAGCATTGCGCGCAACCATCTCTCAAAAAAGTAAACAACAATTGTTTTGTGAACTCATTTGTTATGCTGGCTACTGACGAAGACGAAATAACCCGTATCATTTCTGGCCTTAAAGATGACTGTGCAGTTGGATGGGATAATATAAGCAATAAGATCCTTAAACACTTTAAGCATATATTGGTACCTCCTTTAACGCATATATTTCAAATCTGTCTGGCCGAAGGAATTTTTCCTAAGTGTCTAAAAAAGGCAGTTGTCATCCCTATCTATAAATCTGGGGACGCTGACCTGGTTAATAACTATAGGCCAATATCATTACTCCCCTCAATCTCAAAAATACTTGAGAAAATTATAAATAACAGACTAGTTAACTATCTTGAAAAAAACAACATCTTATCACCTGCGCAATTTGGTTTTAGAGCCAAGTTATCCACTACCGATGCGGTGCATAGCCTGACCGATTATGTCTCAGAAGAGCTAGGTAAAGGGAACCAGGTCCTAGGAATCTTCCTTGATTTAGCGAAAGCCTTTGACACTGTATCTGCTTCATTACTCATAAACAAGCTAGAGGCCATAGGGATAAGGGGAACCACACTGACATTACTTACTGACTATTTAGCCGACCGATATCAATGCGTTAGAATTGATAACTTTACGAGCGATGAGCAGAAAAATACGGAATTTGGTGTGCCCCAGGGAAGTATATTGGGCCCTACCTTATTCCTTGTATATATTAACGATTTATGTAACCAAAATCTCAGGCACGGTAAAATCATTTCATATGCTGATGACACGGCGTTAATTTTTACTGCTAAAAACATTGCCGAACTGTTCGAAATCGCTCAACTTAGTTTTAATTCTGTGACTAATTGGCTTCAAAGCAACTTACTAACTTTAAATGCTGACAAGACCAAATATATACATTTTTCCATGCGCAAGCCTCAACAAAACACTGCTAACTTTCACTTATATGCCCATCAATGTGGTAACCCATCAGTCAGCATGTGCAATTGTCCTTCTATCCTAAAAACCTCTAACATTAAATACCTCGGTGTGATAATAGACGACATCCTCTCTTTTAGAAATCATATTGAAAGTTTGGTTAAAAGAGTGCGCAAATTAATATATGTATTTAAAAAAATACGATCTTTTTCAGACTCTAAATTAATTACACAAGTTTATTTTGCCCTATGTCAATCTATAATTCAGTACTGTATTACTTCATGGGGTGGCGCACCAAAAACTATCTTGCCTCTTGAAAGAGCTCAAAGAGCAATTTTAAAGGTTGCAAACTTCCTTCCCTTTTTCTTTCCTACAGATAAACTATATAAAACCTGCAAGGTGTTGACAGTTCGCCAGCTTTTCATTACGCACTTAGTATTAAAACAGCACACCAAGCTCACATACAATGATGACATTACTAACAAGAGACGGAATGATATTGTTTGCACGTTTAATGCAACCTCCAAACACGCCTTTGTGGAGAGATTTTTCTCGTTCTTAGGCCCATTTCTATACAATAGATTAAATAGAAAACTAAGTATCTATAAGTTAAACTATTATAGCTGTAAAAAAATAATAATTGAATTGTTCCAAACCTTAAATTATGCACAGACAGAAGATTTACTTGCTGTCTGCAAATAAAACGCTTACTTTATTTTTGTGTAATTTTTCAATTATGGTACTTACTTTAATTTTACATTACTGTTAATTTATTTATTTGAAATTAGTATTAATGCTCTTTTTAGCCTGAAACACAGGTCCAACCTAGTTCAGGCAATTAATCAACTGTGTTCTTTTGTTTGTTAAGATGCTTTATTTTATTGTATATGTGCCCCCTTTTTATAAATAAACGATTTATTTATTTATTTATTTATTTAATTTAACGCAAGCGAAGCCGCAGGCAAAAGCTAGTAACTACATAAAACTATTTTAAGGTTTAATAACTTTGTGTTTCTTGTCTTACACTTATTTTCTTGTCGGTGAAAATTGATAAATGTGTTTGTTGGAATGTAAAGAGATAGCAAATAGGCCGAATTATGATGGAGGCTAAACTGCACGCGTTGAAACTTGGCGCCCAGCTAGCATCTGTTCATAATAATATTAATCTGAGCAGTTTACAGAGAAGAACTCCTGCTTTAAATTGATTTATTTTTTTAGCATTGAATAGTCCATTTAAAGAAGAAGACTAACATCATGCTATGCCCTTAAAAGCCAAGCGGGACTGAAATCGCAGGGCACAGCTAGAAAGTAATACATACATTTGAACAAAAAATGAAGGTGTGTCGTTTGTACATATCATAACAAAACGTGCGTGTGCACGTGTATCCACATGCATTAGACGTGGCATGACGCATTCATTTGTTTTGTATCGCTGACTTCACGTCACATCACTGACGTCACGCTCGTGCGAGTGGCGCGGCCGTGGGACATCATGTAACATTGTCACTGGCGTGGTTCTGATGTGTTTACATACGAATGTATTTCTACGGTTCAGATCTTTATGAGGAAAAAAACGGATCCCTTATAAGATCTTGTTGTAGTCAGTCTGTCTGTCTAGACCCTTTTCTCGGGAAGGACTTGAAATCCATATACCTAAGTTTGTGGTCCTTCGGAACTGTGAAAAAATCAATCCTCTAAGTCTACGCAGTCAAAAAATATAGCCGTTTATCTCGCAAGTTTGTACGGAAACTTTGGTACGCGATTCCGAGTGGCACTTGGCCGGTTTTTGTAAATGTATTTGTAGTATAGAGAGTTTATTATTCCGAACAAGACTGTAAAAAAATTAGGAAGCAGTCACAGCTATGTTTAGCAGTGTACGTCTTTCGTCTTATATGACGATGAAAAAAATGAGCAATGTGGTTCATCTTACTATATAATAATATCCTACTATAATATTATAAATGCGAATGTTTGTGAGGATGGATGGGTGTATGGATGTTTGTTACTCTTTCACGACAAAATGGCTGAAGGGATCTTGATGAAATTTGGCACAGAAGTAGATTATAGTCAGGAATAACACATAGGATCCTTTTTTTTCGATATCACCCGGGCGAAGCCGCGGGCGCCAGCTATTTTATAATATTATCATGACTATTCCCCAGTAATATTGTGATAACACGAGATGTGGTCCCAAGTCTAAGCAGATAACATGACATGAAATTAAACCTTTTGAACTAGTCACAATAGAATTATTAAATTCTGTTCCCTTTTGTTTTTGGCCAAAACGAAATCTCTGTTTTGGTTTTATCTCACTCAGATAAAAAGGAATGTCTGAGCGTTTCTAAAAAGAAACTAGTTATCACTCCATTTTATGAGACAAAAAGGTATTAGTTTCTCTACCTTCACAATTATATTTTAGGCAAACTTTGAGATATCTATTTGTTATATACGAACATATTACTTGCGGTCAGATCCTAAGAGCCTTAACGCTGAATTGCTTTGATTCTTGACATAATTATAGGCACTTAATCCGTAAGCTTGCAACAATTAGCCATTGCCTGTAGGTACTGTTGCTAATTAACCGGCTTACCGATACTCGGACGATAATTGTTTGTTCCTCTCCCCCATCACCATGGCAACCGACACATAATACCCATACAGTACCAATCAATTTCAGTACAGTATAGTACTAAATGCCCAGTGAAACGACGTAATATGAAAATTCTATCATATAAAAAGGGAACTAGAGTTGAATATATGTTTGTGTTTCGTCCATCATTGAGTCGCAGTTATGACATTCTATCTTTGAGAAGAATAGAATTATCAGACTGTATATTCAAACCGGTTCGAGCGGGAAAAGGGGTTGTAATAATTGGACATTGTTGGTGTGCAAGCGATTATTGCTTGATTTGTTTCACGTAAAACTGAAGGGAGGTCGTTGAATGATGTCTGTCTGGTTTTGACCCCCGAGGGCAGTTGAGGGGTTTAATTATTGTCTGTTGTGTCTGCAATGTACGGGTTATTGTGAACAAACATCGAAGAGTGTTAATATTATACATAAAGTTTGTTTTGTAGTTTTTTTATAGAAAAAATACAGGAGAAATTCCTAGTGTGGGTTGCCTCACACTAGGAATTTCTCCTGCATCGTGGGTGCGTTTACAAACATTTAAACTCACATACACAAACAGCCAGACCCAAAACAACTATCTGTAGGCCATACAAATATTTGTTCCGTGCTGGGATCGAACCTGCAATACGCAGCGCAGCAGTCGATCGCTCAGCCACTGCACCAACCGTGCCGTCAGTTGAGCGTACACATCAATCAACAGACGCAGAACGGTTTAATTTTGGAAGAGTCCCATTCGCTGTGTTATGAAGAACAGCGCTAATGATTGAGGAAAAAAGTGTGTAAATTTAGCTAAATTCACCGGCTAGAACCAGATAGGTATGTCTTAGAACGAAAATATCAAACCACGCACTGAGTTCTGTGTGAATTTAGCCCAATACCCTCACTAAGAAGAGTACTGTGTCCCAGCGTTAGGAATCCCATACGCCTTGTGTTATGTGAGAAATTAATACATTCGTTCGTACTAGGCGCAAACGAAACATTCGTTTGCGCCTAGTAGGCAGGGCAAGTTGATACTACATTTATAATTATTTCCTCTGTAAAAACATTATTCCAAATGTTTCATGCAAATAAATGTTTTTTCCTTTCTTACAGGCTGACTACTATCCTGTCGGAGATAGAGATACCGCGGCCGCGGAACACAAAGGGCCAAAGAAGGAACATGGATAGCTATTAGTCAGTACAAGTCCGTCATTAATCCGATTTCCCATCCGAAAAAAATGGCTGACTTCTATGTCATCTTTTGTTTTAACAAATAATAAATAATTTTAGGAACAATAAACTCGTCAAAAAACTTAGTGCTGGTTCATTTCGCACCTTAACTTCTGCTCGCTCTTTTACCATGATCGCGTGAAGCCAGGGTCAGTCGCGTGGTCCAGCCCGCCCACTTGCTGTTCAATGCAAATCATACGCGCAGCTAGCTAGCCGAGGTAGGCAGGGAGCTAGGCTATTGACGTGACAGTTTATCTGCCTTGTTGCACGCATTTGTGCTGTCATACTTCACCGAAATAACCAGGAACACAATTTCAACCGGCTCACTCACGTGTGCACTATAAAACTCCTGAATATGGAAGTTATTAAGAAGGCTCTTCAATTCACACTTATTAAATGCAATTTTTCTCAACAATATTTCATATTTTTATTGCATATTTATTTTGGCACCATCACTTCACAACCTCAAAATAATCAGGCCTCATCTACATTTTACATCATTGTATTTAAAACCTGAATGAGTTACAGTTCCGTACATGAGCTCTCAAACTATTAGTACTTTAATTACAGGTGTAGGCTTCACTCGTTGGTTTGGTTTCACGGTAGGCTAACAGTGGTCTAGTGTTCGGGAGTGCTCGGTGGTGTTCGGGGGTGCTCGGCATTATGCTTGTAGTTCTATGTAGTTTTATGTTCTACGAGAGCATGTTGCCGCTAATTTGTTTACAGTGACGAATTGTTATTAGTTTTGACTGTTTTATTATAACTTGTGGCGTTGAGACATTCCTATACAACTAGGAGAAATTAATGAATTCGAAATAAGTTGATGATTTTACAAGGGTTTTGTAATTCCTACCTTGACATAATTATCCATGGTGTGTTATGTCCTTTTCGGAACAGAAAACTAGCATCATTAACCGACTGCCGAAAAGAGGGTTATGATTTTTTTAATTTTATAGTCTGTGGTTCACTTGAAATAACTAATTTGAGTTTTTTTTTTGGGCATGGGATATCTTCAAAAAACTTCCGCCTCTCTGGGCGGTGCGGGGGAGTGACATACTTTTACTGCCTAAATGTTCCTTCTATAGCCTTTTATGTTCCGGGCCGCGGTATATCTTTCGACAACCTGCAACACCGGCCTCACTTTGAGTTGACATCAAACTTGCAATCGTTGTTCCACGAAAAAATCTCTTTTAAATTCAGGAAAGTAGTTATCGGTGCTACCGGACAACTTTACACTGCGGGACAAATTAAAGTACTCACAATGTTTAGCATTTAAATGTCACTTTTTGTTTGAAACTGCTGTTTGGGATTGTAGTATCGTAAATACTTGTAAGTTAGTGGTTTTATGGCCGTTTGTCTTAAGGGATTCGTGGAATGGGATAATTTGTGTAAGGGAAGCGGGATACCAGTTTGTAACGCGTATTCCGCCATTACTTTTTTATATGGGTCTACTTGTGACCTCACTCTCGTCTTGAGGACAGAGATGATATCTATGATGGGACAAACTAACCCAAAAGAAGCGATCTATTTACTAGCGGCTTGTGTAGATCCAGGCATCACTATGTATTTTGTGAAACAAATATATTTCACCTTAACATTACATCCACAAATTTAAAGATAAAAATAATGGTCGCTTTATTTCAATATATGTAACTATTCTCTCTCAAAGAGTTTACTTACGTCCCCAAGCAATACTCTAATTATTCTAAACTAAAGAGAATAAACATACACTTTCACATTTAATTATTATAACTTAGTTCAACAACTTTAATTTCCGTTTAAAGCACGTTGTATATCTTACACGTAACACATGCCCCAACATATTCAACAGCCTCATTAACGAAGCGCTATCTACATTACATTACAACCTGCTAACATAAATAAGAAGTACCCACATTAAGTACTACAAGGTACGAGTAATTACATGAAAACAAAAGAGCAGCCGTGGGCGAAGTCATACAAATTACAACGAAATATATCCAGCTACTTAATAACAAAATATCCTATTATCCGACGGCTATCTTAAACAAATTTATTCTGGTCGTAAATAAAATTGTGGGGAAAGTTATTTTGACCCGCTGTGCAAATCCTGAGGTCGGCTATTCGTTTAAAAAGGTAAAAATAAAACTTGACTTTGCTAACATTCTATGTTCAGCTTGTTATAACACAAAGTTAGTTTGTAGGCTACTTTGCATCTTTTGAGTGTTAAAATGTAAAAAATATTTCTGTTATAAACGTAAGAGGTTCCAAAGTGTTCCATAAAATACCAGATATTTTTCATTCTCGATAAAAAAGCACTAAACTTGTGATTCGGATAGTATTTTTTTAGTACAACCTAACCAATTTTATTTCGTGTGTAAAATCAAACCGTATTTTTCCTAATTTAGGTAAATTGGAGAAGGTAACTTAAAGGAAACCTAAAGTAAATCTTATTCCTTTTTAATTAAGTTTCAGGGATAGCTATTACAAACTCTTTACTAAAATAATAGTGAAAAGACTTTCTCTTGGGTTTCTTCATCTCTATTTTTCACTGAATTTGTGTGTGTCGGAGGAGTAAATGTAATCAGTTGATGGCAGTTCGCGCGACATGGGATCTAAAAACACATTTGCAGAATTGTGTGGTGGACTTGGTACACCGCTGCCTAACCCTATACGGAACCCAGGCGCGATTCATTATGTTAATAGAAGTTTTCTACTAAAAAGTGAAGTTATTCCATCATCCACCTTTGCACTGTTTCTCGACGTTTTATAAATGCCCATGTAGACCTATGTGAAATAAAAATATTTTAATTTTGATCCCGCCGGAGCTGTGGTTTGGTCCAAAGACATATCGCGACTCCGGAACACAAAGGGCAAAATAAAGAACGTGGATGGGTTTTAGTCAGTACAAGTCTGGCACTCCCTTCCACTCCGCCCACAGTGGAAGAAGTCATTTGATGATTTCCCATCCGAATAAAAATGATGTTCTTGCAGTTGATGCGGTAACATGTAGCATTTCTAATGTAAAGCGAGATTTAAGAAACTGTATATTAATTCAAGCGCCCGCAGTCATGGGGCTGTAAATCATTATTAATGTTTCTGAGCTATTTTCTGTCATTAAAAATTTAAAGATGATTTTATCACCTTCAAAAAAGTTCTTTGTACAATATGAAACCAGAGACCTCAACAAAAATAGGAAGGTTTTTAGTAATACGTGTTTATGAAGCTTTGCAAACAGTTTTTGTTTTAGTTGTCCTTCAAGGTGAAGTTTCACGAATGTGAGAAAGTTCATAATCAGAAAGATATAACGAGCTAGAAAGTTTTGAAAGTAACATAAACAAAACAAAGACTATTCTTTTTTGTTTATTACCCTCGCAGCCTTACAGTTTACAGCTCTTACGAACACACTTGGCACTAATAAAAACTGCGTTGACTGAATATAACAATATAATGTTCTCTCATCATAATATTCTTTGTAATAATAATTATGATTTCAAAGCTTAAAACATTTAATATTGCAGCTATATCGTTTCGATTCACTGCTACAGCCGGGTAGGTTCAATAACAATAACTTGCACTGAATTTATTAATGCCGTTGTCGAGAAGTATATTTCAGTCATATTTGGTTTTAAACTAACTATGCCGTAATGCATTAACTAAACTCCAAAGAAATGCACATTTGATGATGCAGCTTTAGCTAATTTCATCAAAACCAAAACCTAACTGGGCGCTCCTTTCAGTCAGCTCTATAAGGATAATTTCCACGTGGCCTGTAGTCAGCTGTCCATCACAAAGCCGATCATAATATTCGTAGAACACACCACTCTCGTCTACCTGGTTAATATTTCCATTCCATATTCCTGGAAACAGCTCGCTGGTGTTCCTGAAACACGATACACGAACGCTCGCTTCGTTTTCGTGGAAATCCAGACGAAATATCAATTAAAAGTCACATAGATCAAGTTTGTGTCTCAACCTAATTCTGAAATGCCAATTAATAACTTCGTTCTGAATTCTTGGTATCAGCAAGTATTGTAACCACAAACTTGTATTTTGTGTAATAAGAGCCTTCATGTGAAATAGGTACTGTTTACTTGTAATTTATTGAGGAGTGGCTACAAAGATTGGTTCATCTAACTTTGATGAAAATAAACAACTTTTCTGAAATATTAAGTTGAGTTTTCTTTCATGAGTAGCTGGTAAATATTAAATGTAGAAGATGAATACAACTGCCCTCAAAAGATAGTCAAAGGATGATGGTTTATTAAAATGTAGAGCGTTCTGATTAAAAGTTAGAAGAGTTTTCAAAGTAAAACTAGAGTTAAAGTTGCGTAAGGCTTCCAGTATATTGAGTGACGAGCAGGGAACGGTAGATATAGTGTAGAAAATATGATGAAAACTTTGATGAGGTTTTTAAATAACTTTCTTTAATAAACTAAACCTCATTTGGTCTTTTGAAGGGTTTGTTTAGACTAATAACTAAATTAAGTGTTTTTTGTAACAATGTTGTGGGATATTACTCTGTTATGGATCACATCCCCTTATTTACAGTCTATATTTTACACCCTTATATAAACCAAACCGTGTCACAGTTACATCATCATAATAGTTAACCACGACCGGTAACTACGATTTCCTTCGAACTCGACCACAAAATTCCCCTTTCATTTCAAATAATTTCGCTGTAATTCGGCGAAATCTGCCGAATTCGCTCCCCCGTACACGCGCGCTCTGAAATACCGCAATATATCGGTTTTCAATACAAATCGCAATTTGTTCCAACTACCCGCGGTTTCAATATTCCTGACTCACCTCTGCTGATTAATACGTTCATTAATGAGGATTTAATATAGTGGGGAGGAATATTTGGTGGTTCGGGTTTTGCATTTACCTTTTTGCGTGGTTGTGGAATATTCAAGAATTTTAATATGTATTCACATACGTTCTAGTAAGCCGATTAAGAGGAGCTCGTGGCTAAATAATAATGTATATGTAGTTGGTACACTGAGCAATCTATATGCATGTTTAAATGAGTTATTTTGTTGTATTTCCTTTGCTGGTTTTTAAACCCAGCTCGTGGCTAAATAATAGCAGCCACTTGGGTCGATCTTTAGGTTAAGCCGCGCTTGCCTAGGTTGGTTTGTGGATGGGTAACCACCCGTAACATACCGAGTTTCCTCCGTGCCTCGGAAAGCACGTAAAGCACGTTAACGTCGGACCAACGTCCCGGCTGTCATTTGTAGATCTTTGACAGTCGTTACAGGTAGTCAATGTTTAGAAAGTCTGACAACCAGTCTTACCAAGGGGTATCGCATTACCCAGTAGGTACTAACTGGGTTGTGGAGGTCAGATAGGCAGTCACTCCATGTAAAATACTGATATTCAGCTTCATCCGGTTAGACTGGAAGCCGACCCCAACATAGTTGGGAAAAGGGTAGGCCATTGATGATTCTAGTATGCCGATTTCAACGAAACATGCACGTGTTTACCACCGATGTAGGCTTTGTACACATATTCTATACCTGTATTTTGTCAGTTAAATTTCACATCAGAAATCCCAATGGCACCATGGGCATAATTATGTTCTGACTCCGGGCTACTGAGAGGGATCCCTGATGAGCTTTTGCGACCAACATAAATAAATCACCATTTTAGACTTCACTGATATATTTTTCATGTCAATGACGTTAAAACTATATTGACGTGTACATATACTATACCACAATAGACATGGACAAAGCTGAGCTGACATGACGCTGATGCAACAAATATTATTTTATTAAAGAATTTTGATATTTTGTTCGAGCTACTTCGCCCCGGGTACAACTCCATTTTGTAAAATTCACTCACAAATTCAAAACCATTTTGTGCTGTTCGATGCGAAATTCATTTTACTAATAGCGTGTCTGTTGGTTTTAGGCCTTTTGGGCTTGGAAATTAGTTCAACATGAACAAACATTTTATTTATATACGTATTTTGTAAATAGGGTTGTACAAAATGTAAATTATTGTGAAAACAGACTCAGGGACTTGCTTAGGGACTAAATAAAAGTTTTACGTCACAAAATGCAAAAGTATTTCGTAGGGTTCCGTACCTACAAAAACAAAAAACGAAACCCTTATTGGATCACTTTGTTGTCCATCTGTCTGTCTGTCAAGAACCTTTATCTCGGAAACGCGTGTAGGTATCAATCCATGCTTGGAACTTCACTCCAATACTAATAACACATGATTTACGCAGTACTTTAAAAAAATATTGTATGATCCGCCCAGTTTCGAGTAACGTCTGAAACTAATGTGTTAGCACACAAAGCTAGCAATCCGCCATATTGCCAGTGTGTTCACAAACACGCCGCCCGTCGTGCAGGTAATCCTCTTACAATGTTCGTTAAACGTACGCACATCAATAATATCACAAGTAACTAAAAAAAAACATGATTTATGTGATTTGAGTATTGCTCTGTATTTTTTACACAGATTTATACAATAAAGGGAGACATAAGTGAGACCAATTATCAAGACATGTAAATTGGTCCATCAAACTGATTTTGCATGTTAAAAGACTTTTAGAAATAACTTTTTATTCATTAAAATGAGGCCGTATTTTTATATTGTTGTTATATTTTTTAGATTTATGTGATTGTTCTAGGAGACTCTATATTGTGCTCTCTAATTATATTTTTTTTCCTGAACCTTAAAGTTCAATATTATATTATTAAGTAATATTTTTTTTTAATTTAACATTACGTCGTATATTGACTTTTTAATTGAGTTTATCAAGATGCCATACCCTAACTAAACACACACCGGAAAAACGAATATGTTATAAAAAAATAAATTAATATGATGCCTCTTTAATCTTCTGGCTTCTTCCTTTTCGTAGCGTGTGAGTGAGACAACGAGAGCCGCGTGTGTCTTATGATAGATTATCAGCCACACTACCAATAAGAGCACACGCAAGGCTCTCGCGGTAGCCCAACGTCTTCATCTGCCGGCTTCATCTTCATCGTATAAGGCTTCGTCGTCAATTGCCAGTGTAAGGTACCAGCCGCCTAACGCCTTCACCTGCCTGTGTCATGTCGAACGAGACCTGTTTTGACAGGCCTGTTGGTCTAGTAGTTAGTGGCCCTGACTGCTGAGCCGGAGGTCGTGGGTTCGATTCCCACCCAGGACAAACTTTGTGTGATGAGCATGATTGTTTGTTCTGTGTCTGGGTGTGATTTATCTATAATATGTATGTATTTATAAATTATATAAGTATGTATATCAGTAGTCTGGTTACCATAACACAAGCTCTGCTTAGCTTGGGATCAGATAGCCGTGTGTGAGTTGTCCCAAGATATTTATTTATTTTATTCCACTAATAAACCTGTATTTATAGAAAATGTATAAAACTTCAGTACAGTAAAAAATTATAGCCAATTATGAATTTACATGACATGTCATTGACGTGCCAAAATTGTTTTAAATGTCTTCGACTATGATGCTTTACCAAGTTATAAATATAATAATAATATATGAAATCTTGCAGACACACAGTACGTATGTACCTGATTTTCTCCTATAGTCACAGTTTAACTTTAGTGTGACCAAACTAACTTTGATAAATAAGCTAACAATCAAACAAAATACCTAGGAAACATTACAGCCCAAACATTTTAAATTATTCACAAAAATAAATGCTAGTCAAAAGGCTTTCATAAAAAATAAACCAATTTCAAACGTTCGCTAAGTCGCAGACGAAGTTCAGTGAATGAATGAATGAACCGAATGGTTGGCTTTCGTAAGCTCCCGACGGTTGGATCGAGAAGGCATTTAGTTCAGAAATACTTCATTACTAAGACTTTAAACTGAATCGGATTACAATGAGCTTAAGATTTCAGTTTTGATTGCGGAGTTTTCAATAGAACTACAGTTTTTAAAAGAGAAAATAGGCTCTTTTTTGTGTGCAAAACCAACACAGTACAGATTTTAGAAACGTGTGACCTATTGTGTATTTTTTTTTCTGTTAGACATGTAAATAATAAATTCAATCAAACCCGTAATAAAATAATCACAGCTAAACGATTCATAAAAATAACAGCTGTAAAAACCGTGCCGATAACAATACTAAATTGTCGAGCCACCTTGCTTTTTGTTCTCACCAATTAACCAAAACACTTTTGCTATATAATCGCTATCTCACTGACAGCTATCAACCTCACAAAAACCTTTCTCTTAATAAAACCGACACAAAAAATTACAAATTCCACGCAAAAAATAATGATCGCTTTTAATTAATATTCAAATAAAACCAATAGACCGGGAGATCGCCATCACTAAATCAACGTTACCTAAAATAATTTTCCTTCTCTCGCAAAAAATGACGGTTGTATCAAAAAGTGACGTCGGAATATTCAAAAGGTCTGGGAGTTGAATTATTCAGATGGTTGATTATTCATGGAGCTGGCTCCTTGTCTGAGTTCAGCGCACGTCATTCAAATTCATCGTACCTCATACTTGTTTAATTAACAAGTCTTGTATGTGGAAGACAATAAATATTGAGGGTCTTACGATGAGCATCTAGAATATCTAGAATCAAGCATACAGAGCAATACTTACTAAACCTTTAAATATTTTGAAACTTAATTAGAAGTTTATTAAGTAATGGTCTTTGATTTGACTGCAGTGTGTTTTACTTTGAATAATGTAATGCCTTGCTCAGATAAATGTTTGTAGAATCTTCATTTTATTGCAAAAAGAATCTTTAATCAATTCCATCATTACAAAGAAACATATACAAACAGTCTTTTACTAAATGTGCTTCCCTCCAAAGCTATATAGAATTTCTTGTCTTAATAAAAAAGCAAAATAATAAAAAAACATCAAAGCTGCATTTAATATGACGTAGTCTCAGCTTAATAAGACGATCTCAAGCAGTTTTTAATAAAACTAGCGGGTACCGCATCTATCTGGCTTATACCGGATAAAACTGGATATAATCGGTTTGAAGCAGACACAGATTTGCGCGACGTTTATTATTTTCGTTCTTTTACTGCACAATATCATAAGATTTCTAAACAAGAACAGGTTCGAATAATGGGGAAAATGAAGAAGAATTGTGTTTAATTGCTAATATAAAACATTAGGGCCATGGGGTCGAGTGTTCACCTAGTTTTTATTGATATGGGCAAACGGCTGGCCTTTATTTGGGCAAAGAATCAGCATTGCTAACCTCATTTCCACGCTGGATGGCAATCCTGCCACCCTTCTGGGCACTGTTCCTATTGACAGCGATGTGGAAAATTTTTTGACGCCCTGTAATTGTTTTTCCCTTTTTGAGACTTGTGCATATTTTAATTATATTATTTTATAATTACACTAAATTATTATAGATTGTTCATACAGTAAATGAAACTTCCCTAATTGCTTATATTGTAAACAAAGGATCAAAAAGCGTATGTCGCCCCAGGGCCTACATCACGCTGAGGTGTTCAAAGATCATTTTATTCGGAGTAAAAATTGTTGGCACAATCCTTTTAACATCGTAAATACATAGTTAATTTGTTAACAAAACTTTATTTCGTCCCAGTTTAGCGATAGACAAGGAAAGTTTAGTGGACTGCAAAGTTGGCGTTTTTTGCTCAAGACTCAAAGAATATGGCTGGAGGTGCACGCTCAAGTTTTAATTAATCCACAGTAAAGAAGAAATCGACTTTTAAAATGAAAGTTGCATAGTCCCCAATATGACAACGAATTGTTCCGACATTTTCTGTTCAGCAGAAATTCGTCAGGACACTGACGTACGGTTGTTGATGAAGTCAACAACGTTTTACATAATTGAACCATTATTTTGTACAACAAAATTTAATTTAATATAAATAAAAAACTGGGTTTGGACAAATTGAAAACAAGAACTAAAAAGTTAAGATAAAGTGGGGATAATAGATTATAGCAAAATGTATTACGAGAACCTTCTCACCCAACAGACAACAATCAGAAAAAGCTTGACAAAAGTACAAAGGAACGTATTTATTTCTAATTTACGTTTTTAGGTACATTCTACACAATTTGTATATCCAATAATATTGCAGACTGTATACAAAATTAAGCAGGATTAATAATCGGAACCATCGAAAAACACAAATATAGTAAGAGGAAGTCTCTTAATACACAGCAGTAGTAAACCAACCTTATACACATTACAATTAGTCACAAAACTACAAGACAAACAAACTAACTCCCCACAAATAGTGTTTCCGTTGGCCTAAATATAACAAGCGAACTAAAATCTGTCGTTCAAAACAGTTGCAGACACCGTGTGCAAGTGTCGTCCGTAACAAGTGTCAGTCGTGTCCAAACAACGCCGGACACGGCCACATGAGACGGCTTTCATTCGGCACACCGGTCGGCGCAACGGTGAGCCGGGAGGAGAAAGGAAACTGTTTGATCTGGGTGTCGGGTTTTATCAGGTAGATGTTTGTATTGAAAGCAGCATAACATATGTGGGTTAATGTTGGGTTTGTAAGTTTGGAATGCAGTTGTAGGGTTACATTTCTATAATATTGAAATAAAATTTGGTTGAAGGAATTTGTATATGCGTGACACCTTTTAATGCCATTATTGGTGTCGCTTACATTGATGACATTCTACTTTTTCCAAGTATTAATAATCCAAGTCAATATGAACATGAGAGCTGAGATCAATATGAACAGAAAATTTATGCTATCAGAAATTGTAAAGCAAGCACGTTTTAAGAATAAACGGAATAACCACGCTACTAAGAGCCACTAAATCACAATCCATGGCATGCCAAACAACAGTAAGTTGCCAAAGCCGAGCTGATCGATACTCCGCATGCACAACACGTGTACAGCTAATGAGCACAGCCGAGCATGTTGAGCATAGTTGAGCACGAGTCGAGCATCGCGAGTCATTGCGTTTGTTTGTGAAGCTGTACTTGTGAGTGTGCTCGATCGCTTACAAACAGTTTACGTGCAAAGTTGTTGGATGGTTAAGGTTGATGGAAAGGTTTTTAGGGAAGGTATTCTCATAATCGAAACATTTCAAAAAGCCAGTTGGTACTACCAAAACAAAGGTCTTATCCAGTGAAATACAAGTTTGTTAGTTGTTATTGCTGGAGACCGACCCCATAGTTTGCAAAAATGCCTTTTGCAAACTATGGGGTTTTCTTTTCATGATTGTTTGCCAAATACAGATTTCGTAGACAATTTATTTGATTTTTAGTATGTTAAAATATCTGTCATTGCGGTTCGTTGCAGCTTTAATTTAGTAATTCCATCACTAAGTGGGTACATACATTTTACTACTAACTCCCACATTATCCCTTGTAAAATAAACAACCACCAAAGTGTCTGTATCTGTCGAATTTATTTTATTTCACCTCAAACCGACGAATTGGCCAAAAATCACAACAAAACGAAATACATCCGGTGTGAGAGCGTGAACCGTGAAGACGGAGGTATCAGTGTTTGGGCGGGCTGATTTACTTCCCGCCCGCCCTACAGATATTAATAACAAAAGGTTGGTTTTCACGAGTCTCGCGGTAGACCTCAGATTTTGATCTTTACAGGTTTTACCGTCTCTATTGAGTTGTTAAAAGGATTTGATTTATATTGTATTTGCCAGTGTGTACATTTTGTACGTTTCAAAGAGCATGTGTTTTTGTAGTTACTGAAATCAAAATAACACTACCTAACGAAAGCTGTTTACTTAATCAATATTTTATAGTCATCATGACTTGTATGGTTACGTTAACTTAAAACCTACTATTTTTCTGTACCGTTTCGGTGAAATATCATCCCATCCTGTAGTCAAATCAGCTTAAGAAGCATACCTATAACAAAAGAAAAATACATTAATATACAAATCAGTAAATAAAAACCACCATGAAATAATTATAAAGACGTAAAGAATAACTGTTGCTTGTGACAAAATTAAAAAGCTTGTGGTTCACATTGATCTTCTGTACAATCGAGACACATTATCGATACTTTAGTTAATTATTAACGACTTAGATAAAATTTAGGGTTACGTTTTCCTTCAGCGAACTTGTTAAAATCCATGAATATGTCATGTCCCCCGTCAGGCTGAACCGTAGGGTTTTAAATATACATATTCATAAGTCTGGTTGTATTCTCAAACGTCGCTATAAAGTTAATTTATCAAATTATTCTATTTTCTCTTGTAATACTATTGTACAGGAGCATTGAAAGCTTAGTTAGTTATACTCATTTTGTGATTACTTCAGCCCTAAGAGTTTAGCGGCTAAAATGAAAATATTTTACGTTTTCGAAAATAAATTAAATAGGACCAGTTATAATGGAAAAGCAGCTTATGAAGAAAATACATGTACATGGGTATACCTGCAATTCTTATAATAAAAATTACGCAAAGCCGTTACTACTGTATTTCGAGTCTTTTCTTCTTTATCATATGTTTAGTGCCTATTCTGGTATTTCTAGTAATTTTTGCGAAAAACACTGCTTTTAACTGCCATTATAGGCATACTTAAATAAAAACTTCATTCGTTTCCCTATCTTTTTGTACGTACCAAGGTGCCATGTTTGTAATACGATTTTTCCCCACTAAATAGCAACATTTCTATTCACAACCCCACGACAACATTTCACGCCTACCTTCCAATCCAATGACAATAACATTAGCGTGTGCCCCCCCCTCCCACCTCCGATATAATCGCGACACCTTCTCTCTAAACGTCGCCTATAAATACGATCGCTTTACAAAAACACGCACGTTCCGTGACGTCACGTACGACATGCCGTTTACTGGAGAATGAAGAGGATACAGAAATCTTGCTTTTTAAAGATCTATAAACTCGCTAAGTTACGAGGACAAAGATCCGAAACTGGACAAATCAAACGACAAATAAATATATTTTCGAATTAAGTTTTAAACACATAACGATAAACGATTGTATTGTTTTCAATGCTCTTACTTTTTGTTGCAGTCAATTACTTTAAGAATAGGATTGGCATAAGATTTTGGAACAATTGTACCCGCTTTAGAAGATTTAGTTTTGAATAGACTGGATTCTCTGCACTTACAAACATCGAGATGCTAAAGTGACTTGGATCTCGTAATTCTACGTGGCCCTGGTACTAATACAGTACTCCAGGTGAACGGACGATAACCAAGGACGGTTCGTGTAAGTGTATTGCATCATTTGTGCTAAGCTTGTACAAAAATAGAAAAAGCGGGGCGAAAGATCTGGCTTTATTGCTACAGGTTTTAAAAGATACAAAAATGATAAAGAACATGTACTTTATATATCTTTTATCGATAAAAATAAATCTTCAACAATGTAGATTGAAAGTCTCGTAGCAACGGTGCTACGTGCTGCGCCGCTACGAGCTACGCCGCTACGAGCTACGCGGGTACGTGCTACGACAAACTTTTTGTTAAACCATTCAAAATTTGTTGTTACATTTTTCTTTGAAACTTGAAATTGGGAAAGAAAACTCTATCCAATATTAGCTACTTTAATATTTTGATTATTTTTAATTATACTATTCCAGAACAATGTAATAAGGTTGAAATCATAAATACTGTACTTCCAGCGATTTCCTGGCCCTCTGCCAGCACTCGTTTTGTTTAAAAGCAGTTGAAACGTGTGGTTATTAGGGAAGACATTACCATTTTACCACAAAATGGCGGAAATTGTGCTTTACTGAGATTGACTGTCAGAGTGCTGCCAAAAACGTAGATTGGAGTTAACTGTGTTATCTGTTGGTAATTGCGATGAGATCATAGTTGGCATTAAGGCATTTATCAGAAAGAGCTGTGAAAAAAACAAACTGTATATATTAATGAGGACCTGTATAATTTAGGATTGTAGAAGGGACCGGTCTGTAGTTTCTACACCACGGCGAAAGTATATGTGTGCACGCATTAATAATGGAGAAAATATGTGCAGAAATTCGTGACATGTCTCTTTCCTTTTTGTCGGTTAATAAACAGCATACAACAATAAATACGCAAACAAGAGCAAAACATTATTTTAATGCAGAAATAATTCAAAAACAAAAACATTCCGCAAATAAGTATTCTAATGTGTAAAGGAAAGCGCGAGCGACATGCTTTGTCTGTTCAGAGTTTCCGCAAAAAGTGAAATATTTCAGACATGTTGGTATTTTCCTTTGCACGAACGAATATTCTTGTATTCAGATTCCGGTTTTTTTGTATTAAATTATTAAAATGTACTGAAAAAGGCTGTGTTCAAATGCGTCTCCAATAAGTCAGCATTTTTTTGTAATAAAACAAAATTACGTTTATCTGAATCATAGAAAATTTTCTAGTATAAACTCCCAGATAAATAGCGCTCGAACATTTCTGAAATGAAAATGTCATGGAAAATATTCCAAACGCCATTTTTCATTTGAAGCAACGAAGTGCATTCATAAAATGTTAGTCAAAGACAACTTAAATAATGAAACGAGTGCACGTTCTGTTTTAGCTCGAGTTTATTACGTATATGAGACAAAGCAATTTTGTTGCAGCGGTTTGTGATTATCCTTAATTGTATTCTGGAAATAACTGCAGTATTATCTTTTGGCTAAATTTAATGATACCTAATTATGTAAATGTAGTTGGTACACTGAGCAATCTATATGCATTTTTTAAATGAGTAATTTTGTTGTATTTCCTTTGTTGGTTTTTAAACCCAGCTCGTGGCTAAATAATAGCAGCCACTCGGGTCGATCATTAGATAAGCCGTGCATATCTAGGTTAGTCTGTGGATGTGATGTGGATCATACCAAGTTTCCTTCGTACCTTGGAAAACACGTTTAGATTATGGTCCCAGCTATCATTTGTAGATCTTTGACTGTCGTTGCAGATAGTCAGTGTCCCGAAAGTCTGACAACCAGTCTTACCAAGGGGTATCGTATTACCCAGTAGTGACTAGGTTGTGGAAATCAGATGAGCAGTCGCTCCATGTAAGATACAAGTAGTCAGCTGCATCCAGTTCGACTGGAAGCTGAAACCAACATAGTTCAGGAAAGGCTAGGCAAGTGATAATGTTGGTTTTTAAACGCTTCTACTCTATTATAAAGCTCTAACATAGTACATAAAGTTATGTGAACTAAACCCAATTTGAATGATGGCTTCAAAGCAAACAATAAATAAAATTATCCACGTCTTCATAAAACTTCACCCCTTTGCACAGGTCTAAAAAGTCCCGCATTACACACGAGAGGGTGACAATGACCCACTTTATACAACACTGTTACCAGATTATACGCTTTAGTACAAGAGTCTTGTTACCGCAGTATCATAATAATATTACCATAAGAATCAGGAGATCTATCGACACTTTAACGTGATAGATCTCCATATCGAGCGTGATGAAAAGGAACGAATAAGGTTGGGTTTTATGTTGATACAATATTTTTTTCGAATAATTTGGAAAAAGGTACGAATTATGTAAATGTGACGTCAGTTCATTTAATTTTAAAGGAATTCTTATAGCATAATATTGAAATATGATGCAACTAGTTTCTTGAAATCCTTGATTTTTAGAAGTGTTTGTTGTTGCTACAAAGATATAACAACAAAACTGACTTATTTTGTCACTCTATTTTCTTTGTCAAAATGTTGTTCTCACACTGAATACAAATTGAGCTTGTTATTTTATACAAAATAGCAGAGGAGCGTGAGAAAATTTTGCACAAAACAAAAAATAGCTCAGAAAAGACTTAAAATTGAACGAAAACACTATCAAGAAATAGAACATAGCTGGACCCATTTAAAAATATGTATACATAGTAGTAGACTGGTGCCATTACTTATAACTTAGTAGCTTGGTTGCCGGCTGCGACTCCTGGCCTGGCTGGCCGACTTCCAACTAATCCTCCAGCTTAATATAATGCAACACATTTCTCATCTACATTGTATTTGCTAAAAATATATTTTGGACTAGACACGGCGCTTGCTTTGTGCTATCAGTTATCCGGCCTATTGACTATTGACTGTCTGGTAAAGTCGTGTGCAGTAAACATAAAAACAAATATACACAAATATTTGTATGACCTGTAGATAGCTGTTTCGGGTCTGGCTGTTTGTATATGTGAGTTTAAATGTTTTTAAACGCACCCACGATACAGGGGAAATTCCAAGTGTGGGGCAACATTAAGATAAAAAAAAAAACATGTGAACAGCTATTTTTGTAGTAGAAGGAAAACTGTGGCGTTTTTAGGGTTCAGTACCTCAAAGGGGAAAACGGAACCCTTATTGAATCACTTTGTTGTCCGCGAACGCGTAGAGGTATTGAGTTGAAATTAAAACCATGTACTCAAGTCTATAGTTCCCTTGTGCTGTGAAAAAAAAACACTTGGTCTATGCAGTCAACAGATATGGCTGTTTATGTCGCAAGTTTGTACGGAACCCTCGGTGTGCGAGTCTGACTCGCTCTTGACCGGTTTTAATGTTTCTCACGGCTAGTGTAGAGACACCAGAGTCAGCACAAGCTCAGGTGGCGTTGATTGTGTTTAAGAGAACGTGGAAAAATAAGTCACAATGGAGAAATAATGCTTAAACAAGCCAAGGACCATACGTGTGAAGAGTCAAAGCCATTACCATTCTTAAATGAAATAAAAATAAACTTGAAACCTTAATGCAATGGCGCAATCGACGAAAATCTAACTGAAGCACGTTCGCCGACAATCTGATAGTCGGGCTGCCATTTTTTGTTGCAGTTTGACGAACATCAGCAAGCATTATTTGTGCTGACATTTATTCTAATTATAATCTGTTGCATTTTATTTTAATACTAGCTGTGCCCAGCGGTTTCACCCGCTGGGGTTTAGGGATATAATAATAATAAATATCTTGGGACAACTCACACACGGCTATCTGATCCCAAGCTAAGCAGAGCTTGTGTTATGGTAACCAGACAACTGATATACATACTTATATAATTTATAAATAAATACATATTATAGATAAATCACACCCAGACACAGAACAAACAATCATGCTCATCACACAAAGTTTGTCCTGGGTGGGAATCGAACCCACGACCTCCGGCTCAGCAGTCAGGGCCACTAACCACTAGACCAACAGGCCCGTAAATAAATAGATGTTAGCCGATTCTCAGACCTACCCAATATTTACCCAAAATTTCATAAGAATCGGTCGAGCCGTTTTGGAGGAGTACGGTAACTAACATTGTGACACGGAAATTTTATATATTAGATTAATAATTTAAATTTGTATGTTATGTAATTTATTTGTTTTACGTAATTTCATTGTATTGTTCTGACATTATTCTATTTAATTAAAATTGGAATGCCTGTGGTTTGTGTTTGATGTTCCATAAAATAAGTCGTTGTGTTACTTGAAATAAATAAATAAATTATAATATACTAATCGTGAACCCAGTACAAAGACAGTCCTTTGAACTTTACATCCTCGTGTCAGGAAGTTTCAGAAGAAAATACATAATATCATTGGCGGCACCACAGCGGGATTATGATCTGGATAGGATAAGGTCTCAACTTACAAGTCTTAAATCTAACTTTAACAAAAGCGAGTGTAGTTTGTAACTTACATTATCGGTCCCTTACATCGCGAGCTCGAGTCAAATATAAAGTGTCATCGGATCTCGTCGAGGTCATTGACCTCCAAGAATGCAATATGAATATTTTTATATATTTTAAATGAAAATGGCAAAAGTAGATTTTTGTACGCACATGATATCTGCACATCCTAGGTATATTTGTAATCTCCAAAGCGTGAGACAGAGGTTTATTTGTTTTATTTATTTGGATTACCAACAATTGAATACACAGTATCAGGTTAGGAAATTCATCAAATAAACTTATACAACATTATTATTGTCATTTATTTATTTACATACATATTTTTTATATTTTTACATATTTTTTTTATCAAAAACAAAAAAAAAACATTTAAAAATACAAAAAAAAAAACATTTAAAAATACAACATTATTTTTAGTTTATGCGAAAGCCGAAACACCTGTCCAGTATTTTTATATAAAGAATCTATGTACAAAATTTCAAAACTGTATCATGAAAAACCACAAAGTTATAAGCTTGTTATGTTACCTGGATATCCGTGCAAATTCACTGTCACTAACGGCGCACGGCGTCACCGCGCCGCGCGCCTTGCGTTCATTTATAATAATAATTTCTCGTTTTGTATTGTAATTAACTGGTGATAACATTTTCCATCACACTGTCTTGCAGGCTTTGGCCTGTCGTAATGGTCAAGTGTAAGTAGATATTATTACTACTTAGTGTCGCATGGTGTCCATATTATAAACTTTTTTAAATATTTTTGGGAAAAAATATAACATGGTGTAAAAATGATTGGAATCGATTCAGTTACTTATTCTGAACAAACTATATTCAGGTTTCGCATATACTAAAAATAATGTTGTAGACTAGTGTACCAATTTCTTACAGGTAAGCACATCATGCATTCTATTAATGTTCATTGAAGCCTTTAGTGCATCCAAATATCGTAGATTATATTTCAAATGTACTTGGACGTAAATTATAACCTAAATATCCCAAATATCCAAATCCACACAAATAATTTCACCTTTTTTCTCATACCTCTAATAATAAACATAACAAATCGGCACGGCCTACCATAGCAACAGGAGCAAAGCGCACGTGTTTGTTTGTGCTCGACTTCCGGCCGCAATCGACGGGAACCGGAAATAGGCTTTGTGTCGATAATCGTGGGAAATCACATCGGAGAGCTCTGTGGTTGTGGCCGGTATGCAGGCCGAGTGTAAAGCCTTGCAAAGTATGAATGTCAGTGATCGTTTTGGATTATTGAATGTTTTGTTTTGTGCCCTCAGCGACTGGTTTTTGCGCTACGGGTAAACACGATTCAAAACTTTAAAAGAAATTTGAGACACCAAAGTGGGTTTAACAAGAAATTGTTTTCTAAAGCGACTGTTTTTTTATGAGCCTATTTTGTCCCACTGTTGGACAAAGGCCTTCCCAGTTCTTTCCAACTCTCGGTGTTTAGCCGGCTCTGGTCAATCCGATTGTTTGTTGATGCCGGAAATTCACAATAAAATAAATGAAAATATTAAAATAGATTTCAGAGACAAAATTCAGCGTAAATTGTTTTGTTCGACTTTCGACACGATTTTCATACATTTTCGTATTTGTATTTTATAGCTAATTTTAATATTTATTCCGTTTTGTTTGCCTTTAACCCTTAACTGTGTCGTTGATTGATTTGTTTTTCTTTACTTTAACTTTAATTTAAATTCCATTCACAACATCAAAGTCATGAAAAAACGAATTGAAGTCCGACAAATATATCTGAGTCGTTTAAAATACGAATGGGTTCCGTCTACGGGTGGGGGGGGGGGGCAGCAGACTACTTATCGGAGAGGAGGCCATAAAAATGTCGAACCTTCTCTGATAAATTATTGGCACCACATTTATACAGAACCCTGCTGTGTTTGTGTGTTTGTATGAATGTGGAATGTGATGTGGTGTGGCATCCGGATGAACTCAGAAGTTTTATGAAAGGGGAAATGCGTTTGTATGATTCATATTAACAGGAAATAAAACAGCTTTATTTTAAATCAAGAGTTAATGAGGGAGATTGAAGGAGTATCTCATATGTATGACAGCTGGTAATATGCTGGTCTAACGCTAGCACTAACCGCCGTTTCTTCAAGCAAATTAACGTCATAAAGTAAAAGTAACGGTTAATGTTGTTTCTCCACAATTTCTGTTACTTTTGACTTAAACCTTTACTGCTCATTATGGTGTAGCTAAAGCTTAAGTCAGTGTCATTTTGACAAAGTCGTGCATAGGCATTCGTTGTTGAAAAACTTTGACATTTCAATTGCGGCACCGACATTATGTAAAGAGCTCTTTACATTTTTTTTTTGGCGTGGCGACTCCACAGACTTTCTGTTCTAAGCTGTTATCAGTATAAATCAAGTAAGAGTTGATACTTAAACTGATTGCTCTAGCTGATGATGAAAAAAACAGTCTGTAAATTAAAATAATAAAATGTATTTCGAAAAAAAAAAGCCTGGTAAACAAACAATAGAATAATTTCAAAAGTTGTTTTAATTATCACCAGCCACCAGCAGACCCACGGGGACCTTACAGAATAGCGGTAATTCTGTAGGCTGTAGAGGTCCCATTGTAAAATAATTATTATATGTTTACTGAAAGCAAATATCGAATAATATAAACAAACGCCTATGAAATAAAATATTTTTTTGTTTCGGGTCAAACAATTTTCGTATGTCTCTACACAATTTCATTGTTATTTTATTTCATTAATTTACTTTTCTTTCGCATATTGTAATGTATTCATTTACACAATTTTTTTTTATCTGTGTTTTTGTATTTAAGAAAACAAAATGTAAATCAAAATATTATTTTATATTCGAGTCTAACATTCTACTTATTTGTTTATTTACTAACGTTCATAATAAAATTTATAAACAAAATGTTTATTCTGCTAAACTACTACAATAAACTTATTCTCGCCTGAGATTTTCTTGTTCGTTGACTCCGCTCATTGAAGTTCAGCAAAAGTTTAGCGACGACAAACTTTGAAAAACTTTTAAACAATAACTGGCCACTTCAGACAGTATTGATCATAGTTTGGTATGCTGTTATTTCGATGGTTTACTTATTTAAATATCAAAAATTATTTTTATTTCACATGGGCCTACATGGGCACTTATAAAACTTCGAGAAAAGGTGCACGGTTCGGATTGGTAATTTCCTGTGGAGAAGAATCGGCAAGAAACTCCATGGAGTAACCATGGAGTTTCTTGCCGATTCCTCTTTTAAAATAATTTGATTTTACAATGATGTTGTTGGTACTTAAGTAGAGAGGACAGCGTAGGACCGACAATAAGTCATAGCTTACTTTACAAAACGTAAAATAAGATAAATCTACAATCACATTTCACATTCATTTCCTTACAATGCACCGCACACATGTATACTAATACTAGATGACACTTAATTTAATTTGAAATGCTCAGTTCAACGGCATCGGGCTCAGCATATATAGTAACCGTATATAGTAACAGCATATTTGTAAACCTAGAAGTAACAAATTATTAACAACAGACAATTTCAACACAAATTACGGCATGGTAAATGATCGACTCCTTCACTGCGTGTCGCGGGTTCTATCCCCGAATAGAACAAATATTTGTATCACCTACAGGTAGTTGTTTCGGGTCTGGCTGTTTGTGTATGTGAGTTTAAATATTTGTAAACGCACCCACGATACAGAAGAAATTCCTAGTGTGAGATAAAGTTGGGTTGTGTTAAACTTTGGAAGTACATGACCATAGAAGACATCGCAATTGACATGAATAAAAGAAACCTTTCTCAATCTCTTTTCACGAGATTGAATAGCTAGCAAACCGCAGTTGTAGATAAAGCATGCGACAGTAAATAGAAACAAATGTGTGCGCTCCAGATTCCGCTCACGGTCGCCACATCGCCACATCTGCCGGGCGTTGGGCGCAATGCGCTGAATTAAATCGCGGCACCCATATTAAACAAATGTCACAAGTAGGTACAGAACACGGGACAAGTTAAGGAGGAATTATAATACCTACAAAGCTAGGGATGCTCTGCAAAACGATATGGGTTGGTTAAAAAACTTTAGATTAATCCCTGAAGTTGATTAATCGCATATTTCGACAATAATTAAATATAAAACTAGCTGTGCCCAGCGGTTTCACCCGCTGCTCACTTAGGGGTATGAAAAATAGATGTTGGCTGATTCTCAGACCTACTCAATATGCATATAAAATTTCATAAGAATCGGTCGAGCCGTTTCGGAGGAGTATGAGAACGAACATTGTGACACGAGAATTTTATATATTAGACTAGCTGTGCCCAGCGGTTTCACCCGCTGTGGTTTAGGGGTATGAAAAATAGATGTTAGCCGATTCTCAGACCTACCCAATATGTACCCAAAATTTCATAAGAATCGGTCGAGCCGTTTCGGAGGAGTACGGTAACTAACATTGTGACACGGAAATTTTATATATTAGATTACGCTATATCATGCTTTTATTACCAATATAATTATTGTAAAACAATATAACATTATTTTATCCATCTCAAAAATCATCGGGATGGGCGTTGAACAATAATGAAAGAAAAAATCAATTAATCTTAAACCAATGTAATCGCATCAACACATACAACACACGCCAGAGTAGCCAATGTCTCCTAATCAATAACGCAAGATAACAACCAGCCCAGCTTCTAAGCACGTCTTAACCCCATAACATACACAAACCAACGGGGATATTCCCAGTAATATTAATTTAACGGCCATAACATAACTACCTCCGCTAACGAGCCCGCGTCGTGGGGTGTAAATCGGCCTGAGTGACGATTTACACGGGGCGTGCACTGCAGCAATATCTATTGGGTTACATGTGCAAGTGTGCTGATAAGGACGGACTTGATAAACTGGTATAATATGGCAGGTTTATTTTTATAAGCAGGGAAAGCATTTATTAGACAACTAGTAGTGGGTTCCGATGGATTCTACCATCGGCGAGAATATCAAACTTTTACTTAAACTTGCGTCCTCTATAACCTTTTGTTGGGAGTCAATTTTTGATATATTTTCAAAAGAATTGTTGTGCAAAATTTCATCATCAAACAATAAAAAAACTTGAAGATCTCTTTTAGTTGGATAGCAAGACATAGGACTTATTTTAAAACTTAATTATTATTATTTTGTAGGCGTACGGCATACAGAACTTGAATTGTTAGTTGTTTAGTTTTTCGGAATTAAGACTTCAACTTGATAACACCAACAATACAAGAACTAGAAAGAATCGTATTTTCATTTATAAATTAACGTGATTGCACAATCCCCAGTTCAATTCAAGTAATAGTCTGAAAGGTTTTTTATTGTCAGGAATTAGACTTTAGCATTTCTCGTGTAAGTGTAAGTGCCTACAAAGTGATACGGGCCATCCAGGCCCAATACACATTCTGCCTGGTTTACGACACGCCTAACTTTCGAGATAGGCTCTTAGAAGTATCGTTAGCCTTTATGTTCTAGAAAAAAGCAATAAAGTCCGAGTTTATAGTTCACCCGCTACGTATTGTTAGAACGCTACACACAACTTGTAATGGAATTGTCGAGTGCAGTTGCGCGGTTTATGCATGCCACGGTGCAACTTTCAAACTCAACTGTTTTGAAAACTTTCCGCTTATTGTCTTGTTTTGTTTTAGTTGTTTGTTGCAAGTTAATGCGGTCACGTTACTTCTGAAACGTGATTGTTTACAAAATAACTGCAAAAAGTTTGTGAATTAACTTTGTAGTTGGGACCGCAGAGAATATATTTTGTTTTTGTTATGAATTTAGTACGGACAGAAAATAATATTATTTAGAATCATTTTTGCTATAAAACGGTAGTATAAAAACAATAAAAACGCCTATTCGGACAAAATTACATTATGTTCACAATAACACTCAAACAACCATTAACCCCACAATAAAGGTACCAACCGACCCCGCCAACAGCAATACCTAGTGTCCAAGTTGGACAGTTAGAGCTAACAACGGAGCTCGCTATACGGACGTAATTGCCAAACATGCATTCATAGTACACCGCACAAATCCGAATCATCTCTTATATACATCCACGGTAGTTTAGGCTTTATGGGTTGGTGTTCAAAGGTGAAATTCATGTGAATAATTAAGTCCATGAGTAATTAGATGAGTCAGCGCCTGTACGACGTGAGATATGGAGTTCATTGGAAGATATTGCTGGCGAACGGCGATATATTAGTAATTAACATAAATAATTATATGGACTTAGGATAAAGACTCGTGCCTGTATTGGAAGCGATAGGGATCGCGAGTGATGTGGGTTTGGAAGTAATAAAGTGCGAGGAGATATCATTGTTTTGTGATCTGTAGTAGTATGTTTGTGAGAGAATTAATGATCCTTTACGAACTTAACACAACTATGAGATGATTGTAAAACTTGTAAACGACTTGTACCGTTATTTAGGTGTTTTTACACACTTTGATTGGTCTGGAAATATCTGGCTTTTAGTCAGGACATCTCAAGAAATGTTATCTCTAATTGCAATCCTATAAAAACAATAAAAATAAATGTTGCCTAAAAAGACACATTGTAAATTGCAAAAATAATGCTGTCATTATTCCTCCCTTTAATTATTTTAAGAACAGGCTGCAAGAAAACCATTCTGAACTCTATTTATACGAAACCTTCGTCAACTCAAACGGAATCACAAACTCGAACACTAAGTACTGCCTACTCACACATTCGTTTCATCCTTCGAAGCCACAGAGGACAGTAAGGTTACGTTAAATAAATATGAGTTAGGAGTGCCTCCGGCGACCTCCAGCCGCACGTGCAGAGTGTCGGAGGGCAAATATATCAGCCGATATATAATCTTGAGTGAGTCAACACACAAGTGCTTATCACTTGACAACTGATAACATATCGATGTTTATTTTGGAGCCATATTTTGGCATCGAGATATTTAGTTTCGTTAAGATTTTTTTTCCTTTATTAGTTTTTCTATAAGTGTCATAAAATATCAAACGTTGCATGGTATTGTTTATTGATTCAGTTATAAGGAATATTAAAAATAACAACGAATAAATTAATTTCGAGGGAAAACCACGTTTCAATGTTATTAGTTCATCTTTTTAAGGTACAAATAAGGCTTCGCTCAGAGCGGGGGAAGTTATTTAATGATTTTCCATCCGCAAAAAAGTGTCTAATGTTACCATCAACCAACTGAAATCAATACCACTCCAATAAATGTCCTAAAAACTTTACTTCTTAAATGATCAACATGACATCAACAATGAATGATCAACGCAAACAACACCTACATATGCATTATTTACATTTCAATCTGAATCTCTTCTCAAACCGTTTTACCGCAACAAAGTCCAGACAGCCGAACATAATGAACGAACGACAAACACTCAATATTTACTCATTCTACATACTTTACATAAACAAGCACGTTTAGCCGCTCCTTAAAAATGTAAACGAAAACAGAGGAGTTTTTAACAAAAAACACGCGACCGCAACACTGCGGCCGGACATTTTGAGGTAATCCTTAATTACTTGTGTAGCTGCTACATATCCGGACGAGCTTGTAATGTGTGATGAAAATTTTATGTTTATTCTGAATTTCATTTTCGTGTCATTGTTTATTTATGGATGTAAAAGAGAGTGGGGATATGTTGACATTGTGAGATTCACGAGGTTGATGAAAAACTAATTGTAAAAAAAATATATTTGACTTTTTCCTGTACATTTTATTTATTATTTATTTATTAAAACTTTATGCACAAGTAAAAAAACTGTACAAAGGCGGACTTAATGCCTTAGGCATTTTCTACCAGTCTACCTTAGGGTGATGCAGAGACAAAAACAGTAGGTGCGATAACAGAAAAAAAGGATATTAGGAAATGAATATTAAAATATATATATATATATATAACAAATATACATACATAAATATTAATAACTATAAATACTTATATAAATACATAAAACAAAATTATATAAAGTTTAGAGATCGTAACAAGACAACAACCACAGCTTATTTACGAGACGAATCTACCAACTTCTTGTAAATATGTTCACGAACTTTTCTTTTAAAAGTAAACGGACTGATTTCCATCCTGATACTCTGAGGGAGCTCATTCCAAAGGAAGACTGCCTGGACGAAGAAGGCAGATTTAATAAAACCAGAGCGGTGAGAAGGGCATCGTAGAAGACGATTATTGGCGGAACGAAGATTCTTGCTGTGCGCAGAGCATAAATATTGGCAATGAGAAGACAGATAAGAAGGTGAAGTGGGTTTGTTAAGAAGAGAAAATAGGGTCGTCAAAGCTCTCAATGCTCTGCGCTCCCGAATGGGTAACCATTTCAAGAGCGAACGATGTGCAGATACATGGTCATACTTGCGTAAATTAAAAACGAATCGAATGCAGTTATTAAGAAGACGGTCTAGTTTATTGAGGAGATCTGCATTCAGGTCGTAGTAACACACATCAGCATAATCAATTATAGGGAAAATAAGGGACTGTACAAGCGTTGCTTTAATGTGTGATGGGAGAATATTTTTCAGCCGATAGAGCGACCGCAACGTTCCAGTGACCTTCTTGCTCACAATCGCAATCTGCTTACGCCAGTCAAGGCAAGTGTCAACATGCAAACCGAGGTCCTTGACGTCAGAACTAAACGGAATGACCGCGCCGTCAAAGGTAAGCGGTGGCACGCCATTCAGCCTTCGCAAGCTATGGGGGCTCCCTACAATAATTGCCTGACACTTGGTCGGGTTAACAGCCACCCCGAACCGATGAGACCAATCCTTTACCACACGTAAATTCCGGTTTAGCTCCTCGATCGCACCAGGTAAGCTGTCAACACCCGCCTGACAGTACAGCTGTAAGTCGTCAGCATAAAGATGATACGCACACTGAAGTTCGGTAGTAATGAGATCAATAAAAATAGAGAACAAAAGTGGAGATAAAATACCGCCTTGAGGGACGCCAGTTTCAAGTTCACGCCAGCTGGAAGAAGAGTCACTAGCAAGAACTGCCTGCTGACGCCCCCGAAGATAGGAAGAAAACCAATCCAGAACCTCGTGAGAGACCATAAGATAAGAGAGGATGGATAAAAGGACATCATGACTGACGGTATTGAAGGCATTTGTGAAATCGATCAACACTAAAGCCGTGACTTTAGTGTCTTCCATTCCCCGCCTTATATCGTCAGTCACTTTAAGGAGAGCAGAAATGGTACTGTGCCCGGGCCTAAACCCGGATTGGAGTGGACTGATTAGGGAGTTTTGGTGGATGAAATGGGAGAATTGTTTATGTACACATGCCTCGAGTACTTTAGATAAAAAAGGAAGGATGGAAATAGGGCGAAAGTGACTAGGAAGAGTGGGATTAGTGATTTTAGGTAACGGACGAACATGGGCTTTGCGCCACAAGGAAGGAAAACCACCGGAGTAAAGGGAAAAGTTAACAATATGGGAAATTGCAGGAAGGAGCTGATCAAGAATAGTCACAATCATGTGTCGACTGACGTTATCACAGCCCACGGCTTTGGATTTAATGGATAGGATAATCTTTTTGATCTCTTCCGGGTCAACTGGGGTGAAAGCAAAGGGAGTAATATTTGGTCGTGTTAGACCAGCAAGGTAGTCGAGGGTTTGACATTTGGTTGAACTATCAAGAGAGGGTACCGTGGAGAAATGACGATTTAGGTCGTCCAAGCCAAATGTGTTAGGAAGGTCTGAATGCCGTGATCTGCCGATACCTAAAGTTCCGAGGAATTTCCAAATATCAGCAGGGGAAGCAGAAGTGATATTATCAAGAATGTGGCGGCGTTTAGCGTTACGTATCATCTGATTGCAACGATTGCGAGCAGTTTTAAAGAGGGTCCAATTATTATCCGACCGGTCCTTTTTATACTTACGAAACGCGCGGTCCCTGCGTCGCATCGCCATCCGTACTCCTCTATTCATCCATGGCGCAGGTGGACGCTTAAGTTTGACTCTCCTGATAGGAGCGTGAGTGTCGTACAGCTTAACTACAACATTGTTGAAATAAGCAACCTTATCATCAACTGTAGTGGCTTCCGTCAGAGGTGTCCAGTCAATTTTAGAGGCGTCTTGTGAGAGCTTTTCACTGTTCATCCGCGCAAAAGCACGCCTGTACTGGAACGTAGGCTTGGGTTTAGGAGGTTTAAGGACATAAGAGAGGAAAATGAGGTCATGATGGGAGAAACCAGGAGCGTCAAGTTGACCATGAGAGGAGACCATAGAAGGATTTGAGGTGAGGATCAAGTCGAGCCAGGTATCATCACCTGCAGTGTTATGGTGAGTTGGTTTGAGAGGCAACAGATGAAGACTGGCTGACTCGACCAGATGTAGAAGTTTACGGGATCGATGGGAGTTATGGGCCAGGAGATTGGTGTTGAAATCCCCCATGACGATGTGATGTGCATACTCCGAACCTAAAGATTCTAAAACCGATTCGAATTCGATGAAGTAATCAAGTGAAGGGGGGCAATATACTACACCAAGGACGGTTTTAGCCCCCTTGACACAGATCTCTAAAAAAAGAAACTCAGCCGAATCACTAGAGGAAGAAGTGGACAGAATTTTAAAAGGAAAGTCAGCGCGGAGGTATATAGCTACCCCACCCCCTCTCTTACCGACTCGATCATTCCGTAAAAGAACGAACCCTGGGAGAGAGTAGGTGGTGGATAAAAGCTCAGGTTTCAGCCAAGTCTCAGAGATCAGGACAGCATGGACGTCGTTGTTAGAAAATGTTACACACAGCTCATTGTAGTGGCTTGGAATGCTTTGAGCATTTATGTGACAAACGTTAAACAGCCGGCTACAATTTTGATTAAATCTTTGTCGTAAAAGTTCTCCTAGAGTTTCCGTAACAGAAGAAAAGCTATCATCACAAGAAGATTCGTTGGCAGAAAAAAAAGAATCACTATCAGAAAATGTTGTCATAGTTACAAATAAAATATAAAAACTTGAAAGCAAAAATAAATAAAAAATAATATGAATATAAAATAGAGTAAAAAGCACACGAATTTCTGGTGGGACGTTTGCATCACTGCACCACCCGCCAGCTAACATCATCATTACAGACAGTGAACACAACAAGAAATTAAATAAAATTAATCTAAATCAAAAAGTAGCAAGTTAAATAGTATCTGGAACGCGCTCAAAAAGCATACAATATTATACAACAGACAATATTAATAGTGAACGTTTCCGAACAAAGAGAAAATAAAAAAAAAAACGCGATGTTACTTTATATTTATGTTTGACAAGTTTGACATTACGAAAATATTTGACATTAGAACCATCAAAAGGTAACAATAAAAGTTGGGTTGAGGGTAAAAACCAGAAAGCTAATTGTAAATTGGGAGATATGATAAAATACAGATAAAACTAATACTAATCAACAAACCGTGGCAAAAATACACAAGGAGTATAAACAAAGTATCAGTTACAGTCAAAGAGTGGATAGTTGCAGTTACAGTCAAGTTCTAAGGTAAGAAAATTAGATAGTGTGAACTTCATAATATAAAAAAAAAAAATACCAAAACTAATGTGTCTTATTTTTCAGGCCGTCTCCAGATGCTTGCTCAGGATACTTCACCAGCAGCAGATTTAATTCCTCGAAAGATGTCACCTTATGCTTGCTCCCATCGGGGGCCTTGATGATTATGACACCATCCTGAGTCCAACACGATCGCATAGTGAAATGAAGCCGCGCCTTCCCAAAGATAGATTGCCGGGTCTTAGTCAAAAACTCCTTGACAGAGATGGATGACCCCTTCAGCCCTGACTTCGCTCTCCAGACCGCAGACCTGTCGTCATAACTTGAGAACCGTACTAGGATTGGCCTCTGATGACCCGTTTTAGCTATGCCGAGCCTGTGGCAGACTTTTATTGACGATGCAGTGACAGTTTTGAGGGACAGCTTCTTATTGATTACCTCCATGATTGCCGTGCTGCTGACTTCTCCTTCAACCTCTGCAATTCCTTGAAAAATTAGTGCCTTCCGCCGATGCCTAGTCTCCAAACCATCAACCTGCCTTGCACACTCGCATATCTGATTTCTGAGCAGACTAAGCATGCTGAACATTAACTCCCTGAAGGTGCGGAACTTTTAATACGTGAAAAATTTTAATACGTGATCGCTATTGACGTTTCTCTATTTGATTTCATTATAATATAAAAACAATTATTTAAGTAATTAAACCCTACGTCCACACACACAGTCTTAAATCACAGTGTTATAACTGTACCTCAGTACACCGTACAATTAGATCGATCTCGGCCTATCCGCCGAGTCATATTTCATCTGCTCACTAAATCACAGAGATTCTCAAACAACTGCTGTACATTCATCAATCATACAAAGTGATGAGAAAATGTACTGACGATTAATGAAGACTTTAATACATGTATAACAGAAGTGAAGATTTATTACACTTGTATAGCTAGTGTAACAAAGGATTCCTGAGAAGAATGTCGAAGAAAACATCATTGTCGGCGATTTCTCTCCTCGTGCCTATTGTTAGAAAAGGTCTACGAAGTAGCTATGCGATTTGCTACGGTTGCTACGCGTCGTAGCACATTTGTCATCTGCTACGTAGTTGGAGCTACGCTGCTACGCACTTTTCGAATTTCTATGGCCTTAAACAATTCGTAACGCCTTTATTCTAGAGAGAGTAGGCAGAAGTAACAATTAAAAAAAAATCACCTTCTTAATATTTTGTGATCTCCGGAGAACGATATACAAAGTTAGAATAGAAACAACTTCTCCAACAAAACGTCCGCTTCCCTTTGTCCAATTAACGCCAACCACTACAAACAAGATTACCTAACTGAAGTCCACTACAGTCTAGTTATATTTCTAGTTCACAACACAAAACACAGTCCTTTAACCTAACTATCCCGGTCCCCAGGTCTCTGGGCGTTGGCACGTCACAACTTAATTTGTAGACCACTGTCGTTCACTGGGAACACAATTATACCGTGTAGAATCTAGTATGAAACCTTATTAGATACCATAAGGATGGTGACCTACGCTCTGTTTATACAAAGCTTTTTTGCAGAAATATCATATTAAAAATAAATAAATACTAATATTATAAATACGAATATTTGTGAGGATGGATGGATGTATGGATGTTTGTTACTCTTTTACTTCAAAACGGATCTTGATGAAATTTGGCACAGAGGTAGATTATGGTCTGGAATAACACATAGGTTTCTTTTGCGATATCACGCGGGCGAAGCCGCGGGCGCCATCTTATCATAATATTAAATAGTGTTTGTTTGTAAATTTAGTAATCTAAGTTAAGGAATAACCTAAATGTTGAGTAGTTCTATAACACATTTTATCAGTTACTCAAATCATAAAGTGGGTCTCTAAATGAAGCTAGTAACTCATTAAGCAACCGTGGAGATTAAATCTCTTCAGCACCTAAGCTAGGTATTACTATAGTACTCAAAGATTAGTCAAGACTCTACGCAATAAATGTTTCAAATAGTTCACGATTCAATTAGAAACTCCTCTGATTTATTCGGCACAAAATCGCTATAATTTATAGTTTAAAATGGGCGAGGCTCTATTTTGTGTTGAAATATCAAAATTTAATTAAGTTAGTTTGTTGACAAAGTAAGTAAGTAACGGTCGGATTCCAAACTAAGCAGACATCCTTGGATATATTGGATTTGTCACTTCTTGACTTCCAAAATTATGAAATAGCGCTATGATCTGCATATAGTGAATTAACCGCAGGTTTTCACCCCAAAGGAACTAATGTCGACATGACGATTTAATTCTTAATTAATTAGACAACTTATTTATTAATAAACTTGTATGCCGACGGATACACAGGCAAATAAGCGGCCTAATAATATATCTTTTAAAACTATGTGTAATAATGTGTATACTATATAGACTAATTACGATATTATTAATTCAGTTCAATCAATATCAATTACCGATTCTACTTCCTTTATTACGATGTTATACATCTACCTTGTCATTAATACAACAATTACATTTATAACATAGGTAACATTAAATTAATAATACCTTCACACAGGAATATGGCCTGCTTGTGTACACTTGGTCTAGTTAACTATATTTTGTGATATTTCGACATTCTGTGGTTAAAACTATGCGGACACTCGTGAGATAAACGGAGTGAACTACAGTCAGCTCAAACTGTGATATATGATGCGTTTCTGGAGAAGAGATTAACAGATTCGTATCTGTAGCATATCAGTTATGATACTTTCTTTTTCATTCATGTTTTCATTTGTTAGTTGCTAACAAATAAAATTTAAGTGAACTACGCTATAAATGGCAACTAAAACAGTATGAACAAGACATGATAATTTTTTGCACGTTTTTCCTATTATCGGACCCATAACCGTGTTTTTTTATAAAATGTTATCGTTTTCAAACTTTTCGAAATCATTCTCGTCGTAGATTTTCTAGAGATAGTTTAAATAACTCACGAAGCACTTAACTTTAAGACTTTGCCATCCTTAAAAGTAAGTAAGTGTCGTTTTTTAGTATCTGCCAATACATACATCAAGCATAAATTTATCTGTGCATGCTATCACCGAATTTACACATTTCAATCAATATCTCAATCCGTAGCCACATACATATATTAACAATCCCCGAATAGTTTTATTTCCATTCTGCACGAGTGAAGCTCTGACGTATTGGGGGCACTACTTAAGGTCGCCTTCGACGGGTCAGCCAATATTTAAGTCGACAGCTGACGAAGATCGCGTCTGCGTCGGGTTTATGTTACATTACATGTTGCGAAGCTTGATATGTACGTGTTACAGACGGAATATATTGACAATTTATTATGGCAGTAACAGATGATTGATTACTTGTAAATATGATGGTTGTCTAAGACTCTATAGAAGACTCTAAGTTTAAGAAAATAGAGACAGAATTTATGAATTACATATTCATGATAGTATTTAGCCAGGTCACACTGAACACAATCTGTACTCCGTAGCAACCTTCGTAAAATGTCGGAACCGGTTCCACAGACCCTCCAGAGGTTTAAAATATAATGTAATAAGAATACATACATACACCAAAAATCTGAATGATCAATTGCGTCTTAACCTATTTCTAAAAATACAAAAGAGATGTCTATGAACTCGCAAAAATTCCTTGTATCATAGAATTTGTTTTAGAGGCGTATAATCCTGTTAATATTCGTAGAGGAGAACAACAGCACTAAGGCACTCAGGCAGGTCACTTCCCCTACACTCAATTATTCGGAACAGTGGGGCAAAGCGGACACACACCGTCATGTGCTGGACACACAGACATACAAGGCGATACTACCATGGTACCATGACTGTATAGACGGAACTAGACCAGGAGCGGGGGCCGCGCTAAATTGGTAAGTTGGCTAGTCACGGTGCAATATTTAGATTATTTCTCAAGGTATAAGGTTTATTTCTCAAATAATGTACCATCTCGATATGAATAATGTAAGCAGATTTTGTAAGAAATATTCTTGATTTAAAAGAGTGTCCATGTAGTTTCTTTCCCATTCTTCTCTATAGAGATCTATGCTATGGAATTAGCAACGACAGAACTTTCACAGTTATTATGCATTGTACCTGGGACTGTACCTTGAGTTTGTTATTATCATTTTATCGACAGTTCAAAGGTGCCTGTAGCTGGCCTACTTGAAATAAATGCTTTTGATTTGATGGGTTGATCTCAAGTATAAATGGGTCGATGTATGTGGGGGTGAATCAAGGTCAATGGAATGTTATTCCCGAAGTTCAGTATCGTACTGTGAGAGTATAATAATGAATAAACCTAGATAGGTGTATAGGTAGGTAGGTGTTTAAATTGTTAACTCCGCTTGCATGATAAAAATGAACATCGCGAAATTATTACCTGTGCTACTAACTTTTGCAATGAATTGAACGTTACCAATTGAATAAAGAAGTAAACTGCCCGTTTCATGTCAGCGCAACTAAAACCATAAAATAAATATTTAATATTTTTCGACCGGAACTTCAAATTGACCCATTCACAGAAAACTGTGAGCAATAACACACAATATTGGCAATAACAGAGCGACGTATTGGAGTGTAAACACATGGAGTGCACCGGGTAGCGGGTTCGATTCCTGGCCGGGTGCCAAGCGTCAATTACGCTAATATCCCACTCTGCTTGGCACGGAAATGAACTCGTGTATCGAACGAACACACGATTTGTTTTTGTTGTTTATTTAATACGAATCATTTATTTAGCTAGTGTACAGCACCTTTACATTCTAATATTAGTCAATCATATGGAATTTCGGTTTTTTAATTGAAAACGTAAGATAACTCCTATATAACTCGATAGCTAAATCGCGATCGAGCTAGACGCTAGGACAATGGACAACGCGATTATTTCAGTATTCATAATAAGCATATTCATAGAATGTTCTCATTGAATACAAGAAGAATACCAACAGTCTGAACGAACACAATCTCTTTATCTGCGCCGTGAGGAACGGGTGTCGTTAGTTCTCAGCCTACATACATTATTACAAAGGCAACTAGGCCTCCCGGAAGCGCTTTCGTCCGATTCCGGGCCGGCAGCGGGCCGGACGCGCGCCGGATGCGGCCCGTCTCGCCGCAACTCACAAACGTACTCGCACAATGTGACGGACTGGAATTCGTTACACTAAATGTGAGGTTTTGATTTAGGTTGCTTTAGATCTTTTGAAAAGATATGAAAGAAAGTATGAGTTATGTTGACGTTGGGAGTGGAAAGGTTTCTAAGTCCGTTAATGTCAGAAAGTACAAAGATATGAAAGTCAGCAGCATGTTGCTTATTGTCAAACATACTGATATATGTACTGTATACTTAATCTGTCATCAGCGGAACTATGGTCGTACACTATCGCATGTTATGGGACGAACACCGTTATGTTAAATACCTGACAACTCTTACGATTTAAACAAGGAGAAAAGGTATCAGGTAATGCAGGGTTCTGGAAGGTGTACTTCGAACGTATGATTTGTAAATAACTATAAGATAATTTTTATGTAAATTTGGATAATTTTAAAAATAAAAATGTTATTCATCATTATAACGTACGACTTAGTTTGAAACACCTTGTTGCGAGTTCAGTCTGAGTCTTGCGTTCCAAGAGCGACGCGGAATGGAGCGGCGACATTTAACGTAAAAAACTACATACGAATAGAAGTTGAATATATGAAGTGTATAAATATTATAACTCACAAATAAAAAAACCACTCAAAACAATAATTTCATTCACAAAACGCCATTCCCTCACTGTTAACCCTCTGTTCACCGCGTGCGGTCGGCGCGACCCGCCGCCGGCGCCGTGACCAATCCGACCCAATCCCGACACACCATTGTGAAAGACAGCCCACCCGTTAACGAGATTACAGTAATCCAAGATTCAAGAGGCAATTAGCAAAGGAAATCCTATTATAATCTTGTAATTTTATGGAAAAGGTAAAGATGTCTCTTCCGCAGCTTACAATTATTAGATTTGTATTGTACTTTGAAGTTATGGATTGGATTAGTGAATTAAAACTTTTAAAGAAAATACGAAGACGAATGTTAAAGTGGTAATTAAGAAATATCAATGGGAATTTCATGGAAAATAAATAATAAAGGGTTTAAACAGCAAAGTTAAGTGGAAATTTAAATTAGAATTAAGTTGTAGTTGTTGTCTTGTTCCGCTTAATTTTGTTCATATTAGTAGGTATTAATATAAGATTTTTTTTCTCTGAATCTCTGAACCCTAAGCTAAACTGGTAGAAAATGCCTAAGGCATTAAGTCTGTCTTTGTACAGTGTTTACTTGTGCATAAAGTTTTAATAAATAAATAAAGTTGTACATAGATATTTAGGTATATTTCATTAGCTAAAAACCAATTTAGTTATTGACAATTTCTATCAACCAATCACAGCTGACATACGTGACAGCAGATTAAATATTATATGATAAGGTTTCCAGAGAAATTCGGCTAAAAAAGAGAAAACGGTTGCTATTACATTTCTATTAAATGAAATAGGCTTTCGTTTGTAGATTTTTAATATACCTAATATCTTAAAATAATTAGGAGTAAAGTGTGTCATACACTTTACTCCTAATTATTTTAAGATAGTAAGATAGTATTTTTCAATCGCAATCTGTATTAAGTAGTATAAATCAATTTTAAATGACATACCCAATATTTGTATAGCTAGTACTGGTGAAACATGTTGAACTTTCCATTATTGTATGTACCATCCTCAACACCATGTTTTTGACAAATAAATTACTTTGACTTTTGATTGAATCCTTCATGAATATAGCTGATATTATTTTAGTGTTTAAAAGAAGTGCTTCGTTTAACTCCAACATAAGAAAAAGGCCCAGCTTGATATAAGTATGTCTGAGTCCACCGCCACTTACCTAACGTAAACAGGCCTTTGTGAGTCAGTGGGTTGCTCTCAATGTCTACAACATTGTGAGTACTGAAACAGTTATAGTACATTTTTATTGCAAAAGGTAGAAATCGTGGGCGCTTAGGATATCTTGTATAAAGGTCAGAGAAGTTTTCTTAAGCTTTGAATATTCTTTACTAACTCAAGCCCGCGGCTTTGTATGAAAGGTATCCTACGTGTTAAACCAGATAAAAAACGAATTGTGTGCTTATGAGTGAAAGAGTAACATACATCAACAAATTTCGCATTTATAATATTAGTAGATTTTTTAAATATTTAGTATATCTAGTCTAGTGTTGACTGTAGACATTTACCGAGATAGCAGTTTCATTCATTTAATGTAGTATGTCTTGAGTAGCAGGTAAGGCCACGAAACCATGGCAGAAAGGCTGTCAAAGACACAATAAAATTCACATCAATCAACAAAGACCTTCATAAACCTTGCTTGCCAACCTATAGGTACGCTATTGCTAACTCAAAAAAATCCTAATACACCCCATACATCAATGAACAATACCCTCAAATAACCCCCCCACGTCATTTCCCACGCAACTAGTAGGCCGGTGGCACACACAGAGCGATCAGCGATCAATCAGCTGCTACAATGTCGCACATCGATCACGAGGTCCTTGAGACCGCTGTAATGTGTAGGGTTCACTTGTTTTTGTTTGGCTCTTTAGACTCCATGAATATGTGACGAGGTGAATGTTGTGTGAATATTCTTTTGACTATTTTCCGTATGGAGTTCTGATTACCGTTGAGTGGGACACAGTTTTATTCTAACTAATATTAGTGAATGTAAGTTAACTTGTAAGTTTAATTTACCCTGGGATAGACCATAGTTTATTTTACTATTACTATTTTATCCCGGTAGGCAGTACCTGAGGAATAATTAACGATCTCCATGAGAGCGGATCCGCAGGAAAAAGCGAGTGAAGATATAAAATGCAAAAGGAAATACTTCCGAGACTGAAGATTTGTTCCTCAGACCTGTTTAAGTAAGTGACAATGATTCCGAACTTCTCGGTTCCGGGACTGTCATCCGGGAACAATCTCACAAATGTGAATGTGTGAGATGTGATGAATGATATCTACATAATATATTATACGAATCAGCCACAGACCAAAACAGAGCCAATCAAAATCGGAGCAACTTCCGCAGTCAACTAGATTAAATCAGATAAATGGCGACTAATACATCACTTGCTATCATGATATTTGTCAAGCAGTACGTGTGATCAATCAGACCGTACATCGAATAAGGGGCCTTATATACCTTTTAACCCCCCCCCCCCCTCCCACCGGCCTCACACGGTTAACCTGCTTTGTTTGGTTGTCCAAAATTAACTGCAATTTACTGAAAATTCTCTGTTGTCAACAACAGCCAGAAATTGCAATAACTATTTTGTGAATATGTCCCGGATTTGCGTCTGACAGCCGCCAAAATTGATAAGCTTTGAGAGCGAATATTCAGAGTTTAATTCAAAATTGTTCAATTTCACCAATGATACGTCATTGAATTTCACGAGTTTACATAGTAATGTGATTATTATGTCAGATAACTTTGCGGGTAGAACACACCGCAGATTTCACGGAAAATATACGGAGTTATAATAAACCATATTTCGGTTTTAATTAACTCCACTAACTTTAGTTACATGTAAACATGCGATTTTCATATTAAGTTTGGTATTTATTTTAATTCATGAATACTACTAGCAAGTGAAACTAATTTAATAGTATAAACTAATTAACTTAACAAAAAATAAGTTAATAAATATAGAATAGAAATACGGCCTTTTCAAAAGGAGCTGAAAACCAAGCTTTTACGTGGAGAGACTACCCTGCTGTGTACCACAATGACTTTAGTTCGACGGGTTGTCAGACTTGCGGCTTTTGTCTGACTACCCATTAAAAAGTCAAAAATATCCGATCACCCATCTACTTACCGACCTCGGCAAATATAAGCCATACCTTAGAAATGAAACGAATGGAAAAAGCTTGGACACGCGCTCCTAAAAACAGATAATATAGGATAAGAACAACACATACACATATCTAGGTATGTAGTTATTTTCCTGATTACCCCGTCAGTTAACCCGTTAACCTTTTTCGCAGCTACCTACACGTTTTCCGTTTACGTTATTATTCGTGTCCATTTGTGCGAATGCAAACCTTTTCACACGTCGGCACACAATCCCATCGGCCTCACTAGAGATCGTTTGGAGAACTGTGTGTGTTACAATATTTTTTACTAAGTATTAAAAGACAAACAAAAGGTTTTTCGGTGTTTATAAAAACATTACTAGCCTACATTTGTATAGAGATATTGGTAAGCTTCGGGTTATTTCTATGGTTGCTCGAAATAAATAATAAATAAATAAAAATGTTTATTTCATCACTTTTGAAAACAACTTTGTTAGGTTTGGAGTCACCTTTTAAGCAAAGATTTGCTTGTATTAGGTGGTTCCGCTCCTCCATTTTAAAATACTCTAACAGTGTGAGAAATACATAAAAATAAAATAAAAAGTAAAGGTTAATAATTGATGACTAATAATACTAATAATTGAAGACTAATAATAAAACATTTATAATCTAAATAAGTTATCTAAAGAAGTTATAACGCACAGGGTTTAGAATATGTTTGTGAGTATGTGTGTGTTTGTGTAGGTGTGAGATGTGTTATGTGTGGTGTGGTTGTGGGTATAAGTTTACAATTTATGTGTGTTTCTAAGTTATGTGATCTTATGTAGGATATCCTCGGTTTCTTCGTAACTTTTGCTGTTGAGCCATTCGGTAAGTGTTTTTTTGCAGTCACGGTATGTCATAGAGTAGATCGCACATTGTTCATTGAGGAAGTTATAAATACGGGACGACTGTTTAACATATTGCCTTGTAGCAAATGTAGTTTTTACTGGATTATCTTCTGCTACTTTATTCTTCCTCCTCGAGTGTGTCTTAGAAGTAATGAAAGGAAGAGACTTATGTTTTTTTAGTGCAATCTGCAGGACATAGAGTTTCCTCACAGACAAAAGGTTCGAGGCTAAGTATAAACTTTCGGTGGAGAATCTAAGTGGCTTAAAGTACATGACTTTTAGTAAAGCTCTCTGCGCCCTCTCCAGCTCCAAAAATTTTGTTTTTGAAAATTTTGTTTTTTTCGAAATGCCTATTTAGTAAGTGTTTTAATACGTTTTCTTGTGTTGTATAGTTTGTGGTAATCCTAAATATTAATAAACTAACGCTCAAATCTATAACTGTCGATTTTCGCCCTATTTATGACAAGCCATTTATTCTATATTCAAAGCACTTTATATTTATTATTTTTATGGAATGTGTAAGAAATGTTATGAAGGAGAAAGGCATAAATGATGCCGTGAATGGAAGAAGTAAACGTGTTGCGCCGACTCCAAAGAGAATGGGGCAAGGGCAAGAAAATGATATAATTATTATTCCATAACTCAACTGAGTTACAATAATCAATATTCGCAGCGATATTCCTCGGCACATATTTCAACATACCAACGTACGCTAAAATTAATATTCCCACAAAAAAGCTTTTATCTCTCGAAGACAGAAAGCGACAATAAAATCGGTAACAAGTACAAATTGTCGCGCGCGCGACTACGCGACACGTGTCTGTCTGTGTGATTAATATCGTGTCATCCTTCACGCCGCCCTACACCTTACGTCACAAACACCTTTAGAGGTCCTGTCACACCTGTGACACTAGATGTTTTTTCGCCAGTGGATAATTTTTTTGACGTGAGAAAAATATGTCGAGTCTTGGTGTTGGCTGTGTGTGCTTGTCTTTGAGATAATGGCATGTTAGTAGTTGTGGTTGTGTATATGAGAGCGGAGTGTTGAGTCGAGTGCAATAGAACAGATTATTTGAACATTGTGTTTAGAACTTAGTATAAGAGAATACTAGTATAATGTCTAGTTTGAAATCAAGTGACATTATTCATTTGACGTAATTATTTGGTCGTTTCTATTGCCATTGTTTAAATTTAATGCGTTTTTATTGTGAAATTAGATCTTTTTTAGTAATCCTAATTTTAACAGCTTAATTGATATTTTTAAATTTTATGTTAACCCACAAATTGTTCTTGTATAAATTCTTTTGAATTAACAAGAATGTTAATTCAAAAGAATTGTCCAGAACATGTTGTTGATAGAAATCAAGTCTTAAATTAAGAGCAAATCCTCAAATAGATTTCAGATTCAACTCTCGCTTATTCACATATATATTGCAAGACAGGTCTCTCTGACGTATCTAAATTGAATAGATTTGCTTTATATTATTCCTGTATCCCACGCCTTCAATATCCCCTAGGCAATACAGACAAAAATCCAGCCAGGCACAATATGTTATATTATTCAGATTATTGTATGTCGTAAAGGCAACGCGATGTCATATTGGAGGTAACAGCTAAGAAGGTTATTTATGAGAAACACAATATATTCGTGTAAAAACTAGTCATTTAGAGAAAAACATACCTATCTCCTTAGCCTGAATTATATACAACCAATATTCAAAATAAAACAGCAAAAAAATATACAATAAACATTGTTTTGAACAAAATATAAATAGAGACACAGACCCTATTAGGACAAACCGAACGTTTCTATTTTTTTAGAAAATGTCCTCTAGTCCTAAGCTTGTTATATAAAAGGACCAATTTATAATACAATACATCTGTCTACTCGGTTCATGATAAATAGTTATTTATATATGTTTTCCGAGAAACCCTTTTTCTAAGCTTTAACAGGTAACTAGTACGAAAAGCCGTCGTCAGGTCTTCAAAAATGTATGTCCACAAAAAAATAAACATCATTTCTCCATTAACATTTCAACAGATTTCAGAAAAGGTCTTAAAATAAATTTGTTTCTGGACTTAAAGACCAAGGCACATACCTAACTTGAAGAGAAAATATATTCATATCGATAATAATTCTGACTAAGCACTTATTTCGGGTCGCAATCTCGCTAAAGACTACGTTATTTTCCGAAAAGCCTTTTCATCATGACGTTACGCATATATTGATGTAGTAATCGGACATACATATGTGTTATTGCATCACTAAATCGCCGTTATATACCTAGCGTGAAGCCATCGGTTTCAAGCAGATGGGTCTGCCAGGGCCATCGCCTGCCGGGTTTGCGGGTTGTTCGAAATAGATACCGAAAAAGGAAAATAGCTGGGTTTTAGTCAGTAAAAGCCTGACACTCCCCACGTTCCGTCCAGAGCGGGGAAAGTTATTTGATTTCCCATCCGCAAAAAAACAAAAATATCCGTCGGTTTCACGCCCAAGTTGTGAATAAACGCTGAAATAGTCCGCATAGTCCCGTGTGCCCGCAAACTATTCATAGGACATCGTTCATTAATCGTCATTTCACATACTTCTGTATGGATATTTAAAATACGTGTCTGAAGTAAATAATTACAATAGAGAAATATTAAATAAAATCATTTTTTTCAATTAGACCATTACAGGCACTTTTGAATGTCAAAAAAAAAAAAACAAAATGCTAAAGCTACAGTCCCGGCCACAAGACATAATAACTTGTGAAAGTACTGTAGTTGCCCATTCCAAAGCGTTGATCTCTATGGAGAAGAATGGGCAAGAAACTCTTTTAATTATTAGGATCCCTGCCTACAGTAAGACCATCATCAACTGCTTAGCAACCTAACTAACCTTACTATGTTGGAGTCAGCATCCAGTCTAACCGGATGTGGTTGAATACCAGTGTTTTACACAGAACGACTGTCTATCTGACCTCGCCAATCTTACATAAAAATATCCCAAACGAGAATATTTTTCTTTTGCAAACCAACCAATATTGTCGGACAATATAGTCAAAATAATAATTGGAACCAAGCCATTTCCATGGCTCATATGCATTCAATTCCACGCGCTTATAAACTCTCACTTGGGAACTACTACAAAATATATTTACACAGTTACAAATACAAATTCAATTGATATTCATACGTTTTTGTGAAGGCAAATGTCTTATAGTAAACTAGCTTTCGCCCGCGGCTTCGCTCGCGTTAAATTCGGTATAACACACCAAGCAGACCTGTAGTTTTTGCTCTTGCGCCTGATTGATTTGTAATAGCAACGCTAAGTTTTCCCTTTTCTTCCCTCGTTCTCCCTCATATCCCACTTTTTTTAAATAAAAATTAGCCTATGTCCGTCTCCTGGTTCCCAACTATCTCTGTACCAAAATTCATCAAAATCGGTTTAGCCATTAGAGCGTGAAGAGGTAACAAACAAACAAACAAACTCACTTTCGCTTTTATAATATTAGTAAGGATAAGGATGGTTTGTCAACGAGAATTTAATCATACATCTCAAGCTCATACTGAAATGTTACCATGTAATAATGTAGACATGCCCTATTAATATTCAATTCATCTAATTATGCTCTAATTATGATCCTCTTTGATGTGCCTGAACTAATTCTCGAGCTATTCATTAGTCAAATATGAAATACTAATTAATAGGAGATGGTAGTTAATTTGAGATCGTACTAGACGAAGAGTATTGTATAGTGGCAGTATTATTTATACCTAGACAAAATTCTTGCAGCCAGAGTGTATGACTATGTTGCGGGCAATTTGATAAGTCCGGCCACTATTAATAATGGCCGGTCTGTATTCATAATGCCCGACTCAATTGGGCAATGTGATTAAGACTGACGGACTTAAGATTGACGGGCCTGTTGGTCTAGTGGTTAGTGGCCCTGACTGCTGAGCCGGAGGTCGTGGGTTCGATTCCCACCCAGGACAAACTTTGTGTGATGAGCATGATTGTTTGTTCTGTGTCTGGGTGTGATTTATCTATAATATGTATGTATTTATAAATTATATAAGTATGTATATCAGTTGTCTGGTTACCATAACACAAGCTCTGCTTAGCTTGGGATCAGATAGCCGTGTGTGAAGTGTCCTAAGATATTTATATTTTATTTTATTTATTTTACTGCATGATTAATCACATTTCCCGGCCATTATGAATAATGCCCACTCTATCGTGGGCAAAGTAATAAAATAAGTGAACTGTAGTGTTTTTGTATATTAAATACAATTAAAACTACTAACCTAACCTAACTTATCGTTCCGAAATATTACTGCGAACTAATACGTCGCTACGTGCGCGCACGGCTCTCCTATTTATCACATTGCCCGGCCACAAGTAGGGAATTATTCATACTGCCCAGTCGAAATGATAAATTCAAGCTATCTCAAACACTGACTTATTACATGGACCACGGGCCGTTAGTCATTATTAATAATTTCCGGCCAATGTGATAAATTAATCACTTTGCCCATAGTTCTTGTTGTCTTGTGTCCCAGTTAATCACGTTGCCCGTAACAACTATATATATGAATTAGGTTAAGAAAATGGAGGTGTATAAGAAAAGTGTCTATTTAGCCTTATGGCATACAGGTGTGAGTTTATATACGTGTGTTTGTTGGCAAAATTCTTCCAAAATTGCCTGAACACTTCCCAACACCATTAAAAGTATGGATGTCTGCCAAATCCAACAGCTAACGTTTCCCACGATCACGACCTACCTCAGCCAACTACACCTATATTCTAGAACCATTAAGTTTCTCCACCTCACATCTCGGTATTTAACTACAGTTCCTCGTATGTTTCGAGTAATAAATGTAAAAAAAATCGTCAGCATGATAAACTGTCTGGTTGGTGGTTGGCTGGTTGCCAGTTCACCGCTGCGCCATTGCCCGACATTGCCCGCTATTGCACCGCGGCGAGGAGTAATAAAAACTTAACTTATATACGGTGAACTCTTTATGGCTGTCATAGAGTGCGCTGGAAGGAGACGCCAACGCGGCCCGTATACGTAACAAGTGCGGGGTGAGCACACTTGTGAATCGTGAGGATGTTATTCAACGTAAATCTTTTGATGTTTACGATAGTTTATCATCGGGCACCATATTAAAAAAGCGCGAAAATCAAATTTGCTTTCAACTTGATGCTTTGAAAAAGATAATTTTATTGAAGGTTCAATCTGATATGGACAGTTTGGGGAAACAATTCGGACGCGAACTAAACTAAACCTTTAGAAAGCAGCACGGTTGGCGGAGTGGCTGAGATCAGCTGCTGCGCTGCGTGTCGCGGGTTTGGTCCCCGCAAAAAACAAATATTTGTATGCTTTTGGGTCTAGCTGTTTGTGTATGTGAGATTAAACCACCCACGATACACGAGAAATTCCTAGTGTGGAGCAACGCTTTTTTTTAATGTATTAGTACAAAACATAAGACTTTTTACAAAACATGCCAAAAGAACACCTTACAAAGGCTAGTAAATAAATGTGAATTCAAGATTTAACTTATACAATCCTTACTAATATTATAAAAGCGAAAGTGAGTTTGTTTGTGACGTCTTCATGCCTAAATGGTTAAACCGATTTTGAGACCTTGTTTTCGAGTTGGGACCCTGGAAACGGACATACGCTATTTTTTAAGTGAGATATGAAAGAGAAAAAGGGAAAATTTAGCTTTGCTATTACAATAAATAAGGCGCATCACAGCAAAAACTACAGGTAGCAGGTTTCTGAAAATCAGGAAAGGGGAACTGTGTTACCCCGCATTTAACGCGATCGAAGCCGCGAGCAAAAGCTAGTTAACGAATAAAGTAATAGAATAAAAGCTAGTATGCGAAATCAGATCAAAACAATGAAAACGTTTGGATAGTTTCAGAACACTGCCACCAAGGGAGTTCGACTTAATAGTGAGATAAAATCATTCTCACCCGCCAGAGTACCGACAATATTCCGAAGGGTTTCCTCTAAATCGACTTACAAAAAGAACCTCTCAATCGTATGTCCTCCTGGTACCAATATTTCGAGGAGTCATATAAAATGTTCTTGCAGTCGATTCACGTTCAGTTAATGACCAACGATTATTACTTTATTGGGCTCATAAATGATTTCCTTTTCTTTCTGTTTCAGCAAAATGTCCTCCCATTTTATAACGAGTGCTACATTCTTGAGCAAGTTAATGTAAATACAGTCGGGAATAAGAACCAGTAAGAATTACTCGCACTCAGGTAGAATTTTTAGCAATATGTGACGTGATTGACGAAATTGGTCATAACATCGACATTTTCAGGGTTAAAATAAAATTTTGTCAATGTCATGCTCTTCGATTTGATTGATATTTCCAGAGACACCCTGTATAGTTCTGACTCTTTTGGGGGGAGATTACGCGCGGGAGATATTATAGTGCATAAGTGTGTGTGAAGACACAGGTGCACTCTCTGTGCCTTTACTGCCATAATCAGATGGGATAGCAATTCGACACGACCGTAAAAGGAGCAGGCGTAGGACCATGGGCCGTGCTTTCCAAAATAGCTGGTATCAGACCGCTAACTTCTGAATCCAAGGATGCTGAAAATCCTAATGTCAAAGAATACTAACGAATCAAATGTGCCGACCCAAATATGTGTCTAGTAACCAGGTTTGAAATAACATAACATCGCACCTGTAATCCACTAAGGATTAGGGTAGGTAAAGCCTTTTTTTAAATTCATGAAACCCAAAAACAAATTTGCCGTACCCAGAACATCATGGTCAGCAGTCGCGATTTCGACCATTGGACCATCGATGCAAGTTTTAAATAAGATCAGTATAATAATAAAACCACATTATCCCCGCCATACTTGTTCCTTCATATTCCTCGCACTTTATAACAATAAACGTCGGAACAGATCGAGCGCAGGTGCGCCGGTATAACAATGTTCTTTATGAGCACAGTTTTCATAACGCTGCAATTAACTTCAATGAAGACTTAAGAGTTATGGCTTCAACACCTCTTTCCAATATTTTAAAGGAAAGATTATGAAGATGAGATTATAATGTACTTATGGCAAACACTTTACATTTCCTTTGCTTTGGTGTTGTATCGTTTGTGCTGTATTTTTTACTCGTTAAGCTTAAATATAAACTCTATCACATAAAGCATATGATACAGGTCATATTTAAACTTAACGAGTAAAAACTAATAAGAATCTTAAATACATTCGATCTCTGACAGACAGCGGATTAAATAAAACGCTGCAACCAGAAGCGATAAATTTTAAGAGTCTCTTGCAAATAAAACGAAAGGAGTGCACAGCATTTATTAATCCATCCCTTGAAAGGCGATGCCGATGGGACCCTATCGGACACGGCTTGCTTTGTGTACAAACCATCTAGTCATCATTATAATTCACACAAGAAAGTCACCCAGTTTCAAGAACCCTTATATTTATTTACCATCATAAAATGAAAAAACATTATTTTTATAACTCGTAAAAGGTCAATACCCAAATGATGTGCGAAAAGAGAGAGGTGTCGATAATCGCCGCATTGCGGTCATCGTCCTTTGTAAATGTTCACTAGCCACTTATATACATACCTACCTAGGTACGAGTTAGGTATACCTACACGGTAATTCAGACTTAAGTATGTAACGTAGGCGTAATTGCCCTACTCGAGTTTACTTTCCTGCTATTCATTGAACTACCATAGGAATGTATGTATGAATAAAACTAACTAAGTATTGTGATACGAAGGTTGTCGTTGAAAGTAGAACGTTTATTCATTTAGTTAAGGTAACACAATGTAAAACAAACCACGCCAGTATTTTTCTCCGAAGAGAGTACAAAGGTGATTTTCTCCTCTTAACTTATTAACGTTTTCACGAGCAAAGTTTTTGTGAGCCTAATGTATTGTATTGTATAATAGGCTGCTGTCCGCAAGTCTACGTCCAAGGTGCGTATTTAGCTGTAATACTATTTGTTAATATGTCTTATTTCAAAGTAAAGATCTTTATCTCACGAAAAAATCGTTTTAAAATTTGGTTAAGTGTATACATATTAGCGCTTTTGAAAATTGTACTTCTAGTATTTCCAAATTCTGCTAGTTATGTTTACTTCCTATGTAATAAATGGCCAGCCATATAAAGGGCACAAAACCAAACACCTGTTTACTACTTAGAAGTTTACGGAAACAAAAATCTTGATGAATTATTTTTTAAAGTCAGGTTCAACGGTAGATATTACAATCACTCAGCTCACAAGGTAAAAAGTAAGTTTTCAACTTTATCTAAGTAGATAAATTCGAAAACTTAACTTTTTACCTTACGTAACACAGTACACGTAGTTTACACGTTTAAAAAAGGTGGCATTTGGAATATTAGCAAAGGTTTTTTTGGCTAAAACAAAGTAGTTTGCGGTTAGATCTAGACAGAACACGTGATTACGGGTTGGTTGGACGCTTTCATTAAGAATTGGCACGAACCGGCTATTCACGACAAGTGCAAATGAACACAAATTCTGTGTCTTTCTAGAATTGGGGCAAAGTACTTTAAGATAGTACTTTAATGAGACAGTTATTTAGTGAACACAAAACAGTACAAAGATGTTAAGATAACTTTAAATGCAAATTAAAAAATTCAATCCAACAGCAATCACAAGAGCTTTGGAACATCCATCTCTTAAAACGTGTGAACCGCATATTCACCACAATTACATCAGGTAGATAACCGACACACTTTCACAATAATAACTCACAAAATGAACCAAAATGCAAATAAAATCCTTACTCGGATTCCAAAAGGCTCACATTTACTGGCGTAACAACAATGACGTAATATTTACAGTCACAAGGCGGCGCTAAAAGCTTCTCAAACTAATTTACCGCCGCGACACAGACGGGGAAAAATGGCGATAAGGGAACCATTTGCCGATTGCTGGTGGAGACCTACAGGGTTGGTATACCGTGTGGTGGAACACATGACGCAGTAACAGGTTCACGCCTGTAGTTTCCGAAGCGTTAGGAACGCGATCCTGAACGGCTACTGAGAAATTCCTAACAACACATTCTCTTTACTAGGACTTCACGCTCTGCAGTCACGCTTGCAACCAACGATGTTAGTGAGGTTGAGTTCATAAGATGTAATATGGTAGCGCTCCCATGAGAAAAAGTATGGGAGTTTTAAAGTAACGTGGTTAAAGCAAAACTTTTATTATATAACGTTTCACAGTTTTAACAACTTAAGTCACAGACATTTACGAATTTTCACGGAGTAATTCGAATAACACAGTTAACACGGTTGGCGCAATGGCTGAGTGATCGACTGCTGCGCTGCGTGTAGCGGGTTCGATTCCCACACGGAACAAGTACTTGTATGGCCAACAGATAATTGTTCCGGACTGGCTGTTTGTGTATGTGTATTTAAATATAAATAAATAAATAAATATCTTGGGACAACTCACACACGGCTATCTGATCCCAAGCTAAGCAGAGCTTGTGTTATGGTAACCAGACAACTGATATACATACTTATATAATTTATAAATACATACATATTATAGATAAATCACACCCAGACACAGAACAAACAATCATGCTTATCACACAAAGTTTGTCCTGGGTGGGAATCGAACCCACGACCTCCGGCTCAGCAGTCAGGGCCACCAACCACTAGACCAACAGGCCCGTCAATATTTGTAAACGCACCCACGATACAGGAGAAATTCCTAGTGTGAAGCAAGGTTTTTTTTTAAAAAAAAAACCATTTTAGTTTCATAGTTTGTGTAGGGAGGTACTGCCCCTTTTTTTGCTTATGGGAATATCTCTTTCGAACAACCCTTAACCCCGTCAGGCGGTGGCCCCGGCAGGCCCCTCTGCTTTGCCGACATCTCTCTGAGGCAGGCTGTGCCCGTGCATCAGGAACATTACAAGATGAATATAGGAACACAATTTTAATTTTTTTTATATAATTTTTAATCATTTTTTTTTAAATTTTCAAAGACCAAATATCAGGTCTACGCCTGGTAACCCTGCTAAAAAGTCAACGTTTCTTAAACACAAGTTATTATTCACACGTGCGGGAGCGGTACAATTATATTATTGGTGGAGGAAACACACGGAAATAGAGATCTTTCGCGATAGGAGCCTGAGGTATTGCTTGATTGAGTGAAAACAGTGGTGTTAAGTTCAATTTAGTTTAGCTGGATTTAAAAAAACCTGGTGTAGGTTTTTTTAAATCCAGCTAAACTTAAACATACTCAAACCTATCGGTGACGTAATTTGTGAACGCCCTTAAGATGTGTTGATCGCGTTCAGTTTCACTAAAATAATTCTCCCTACATACTCTCTAGGGCAAGAAAAAATATCTCAAAAAGGTTTAGTCATACAATACATTTCCAAAGGCCCCAGGTGTGTCTAAATCTACCTATAATTTAAGTAAAATTTTGACATTTAAGCAATGTAAGATAAATGCCTACAATTATACTTATAAAAAGTTGGCCAACCTACCTACAAAAACAATCGAAACAAATTTTCCTTTAAGAGCCTTTCAAAACTATTCAAATCAAACTGAATTGAATATTCCACTATGAATTATTACATTCAATAAAGTTTTATTTTCAATTCACTGAATATTGAACTAATTGCATTCGTTACAGATAACTGATAAAATATTCTCTTTTGCACAAAAAACGTAACATATACAGAATTCAATATCGTGTTCAATCAAGCGAGGAGTAATTGAATTTAAAATAAAACATATTTCGTGCGTTCAAACACATACTATATAGTTATCATGTGCCATATTCCGTTTGTGCACTAGTGCTATAATGTGGTATGACCTGTGACATCTGCTGTCGTAGGAGTGATCCTTCAAGCCACGTCACACGACTGACTTTCTAGGGAATTAGGTCCAACGTCACAGGGTTCCAAAATAATAATAATATTTTTCCAGGACAAATACAAAATGAAAAAACTTTATTGGCATTTTTAAACGTACTTTCGAATTCTTTTTGAATCTTCGTGTTTTAATAGGTTCTCAGGAATCAAAATTATCAGGAATGTAACCTTTACAAAGTTTTTGACGTTTTCGAAATGCCATATAAAATACAGTCTATTCGGTCTTCATTTCTTTTGGATGCCGCGAAAATGAACCTAATAGAAAAATATTTTCACACGACTGTCTATTAAGTAAAAAGTCAAGGTTTTTTTTCCATGTAGGTTTTTATTCTGCGGGCACTCGCCTGTGTTAGCGTTTACTGCTCAATCCACTATACAGGCAAACGATAAAACTTCGCACCTGCGCCCTGACCCTTCAGCTTGTGACAAAGAAATAGCCATAAAACTGATATTTTCCAAGCCATATCACGCGGTTCATGTTTTAATACGAGTATTTTACAACGTGAAGTATATTTTTTATAGTTTCTTTTCATTTAAAGTGGTTTAGATTGGCAACAAAAAGAGGAGCTTGTGGCTAAATAAAAACTGCTGCGCGGGTCGAACTTGAGGTTAAGTTACGCTTACCTAGGTTGGCCCGTAGATGGGTGACCACGCGATACATACCGAGTGTCCTGCGTGCCTCGGGAAGTACGTTAAGCCGTTGGTCTCGACGGTCATTTTTAGATCTTTGACAGTCGTTACAGGTAGTCAGTGGCCCGAAAGTTTGACAACCAGTCTTAACAAGGAGAATCGTATTACCCAGTTGTTAAACTGGTCGCTCCATGTAAAATACTGCAAGCAGCCGAATACGGCAATGGCTAGGCAGGTGATGAGATGCAACAAAAGAAATCCACTGACTTTCTTGTCCGCAATATGTAATTTGCCATATCTACGCAATCTGAATTTTGGCATAATATTAGATGACGATACAACCACAAAGAGCCACAAAGTTTCTAACAAAAGAACTTTGCCCTTTACTTCGAATATTTATTTCCAATACCCACATATTTATCCAATAATAAATTGAGCCAATCTTTTCGTTCATATCGCAGTTCGAGCGGTACTCCTGTGAAGAGCTATTGACGTCCGCCGTTCATTCCCGATCCCATTCGTTCTCGGTTACCCATCAAATGACCAATATTGGCACAACGCGTATTTATTCATGGACGTTTTTAAATATTCGACGTTTAAAAAGATTTACATAATAACTATGTGAATAGTTTTTTGGGCCATATCCTTTCAACATGTATTTTTTATTTCGATTCTGCATCAGGTTATTTTGCCACCACGAGTACAATTGAAATTATTAAAACGAACTGTTAAATGCTTCCGTTAAAATATTTTTAAGATACTCTAGAATATCTAACTATAATGGTACCTCTAAAAGTAGTCCCTGATGAATAAGAACCATCTTATTAAAGGTTTACTCAGTTAACCGAATAACTACCAATCCAATTTCCGGGCTGCTCCGCTATTCAGAGCACAAAGCAAGCTCATATTATTAATTTTAATGTCCGTAGAAGCAAAACAACGATACCCATTAGTGATAATTGCATGTACAATAAACAAAAGAGGTTGGGGTGCAGGCAAGAAACAAACATCTTTGCACTGCGCGCAATATTCATTGTTTTTCTGGGCAGAATTATTTTGTTCTTGAGCTGATTTCCTTGCTAAGATATGGTGATCTACCTGGTAGAAAATAAAGCCTATTAAGAATAACAAAAAATACAAGGGGCCTAAAATGGCTGATTTGAGAGAATCATAATGGAATAATATTATGAATCAAGTTAAAAAATGGTCCCTGACGCAATTTATATTATGAATTATCACTTTGTGACCATTTTACGAATTGTAACGTAATTCATCGTTCATTTATTGTTTTTTTTAACATAGAATTACATTTTTAAATATTTCTTAATAAAAAAGCATAAAAAAACATTTAAAAATAGTAGCCCACCGGCATCGGGAACAGGATCCAAGCTATCGGCGGTCAGGGCTCCAGAGAAAAGAACTTTCTAACAATACGAGCCGTGTCCATGAGTACCGCTTTCTGTATCAAGCCCTTGATCCAGCTGCCTAACGAGAGCCTTCTCAGGTGTTGGTCGAGGCTCTTGGCAATTAGGCCATTGGCTGTAACCACAATCGGCACAATGATCGCTGAGTCTGTGGACTCCCACATATCGACAACCTCGCGAGCCAAGTCAATATACTTGATTTGCTTATCTTTCTCAGCTTTCATAACGTAATTCATATTATTATCTTATTATAATTCTGCAAAAGCAGCCATTATAGGACCCCTGTACTCGTTCCTGTCTCTCAAACTTGTATGAGTCTCTTTCTAATACAGTATACTACTAACACTTCTACGTTTGCGTAATGTAAAAAGTTTTTGTATGTGAAAGGCTACCCGTTCACTTGCCTGTTTCGTTGACTGTACGTATACATTGTACAGTTACATGCTACATTTAACAGTATGAATTGCTGTTATTTATTGAGCAAAACTGGAATAGTCTCCGCGTTTAGTTAATCTGATTATTGCTGAACGCTGATTGGAAAATTACAGAGTATTACATGCAAATTTTATTGTTCTAATTCCGATAGCGTTTTAGTGGAAATGGGACATTGTTACTTTAGAAAATAGTGACAGATTCAGGATTAACTTTGGCATTTGACATGGTATCCTGTTTGGTATGATTCCTTGTGGAAGGCCGATTTTTGTATCATATTTACATCATAGAAAGCACTAATGATTGTGAATATTTCTCATTTATTTTGTGTTTATTTATTTAAAATTATCACAAGGCAGTAAAAATTGTTACTTTCGTAAAATATTTAGGAAACCTAATGCGTAACATTTTATAAAATCATAACAAAATAACCACCACCAACAAGCTCGTCTAACTGACCTCTATAATATTAAAAACAACGTAAAAAATTCCCATAAACCAGTCTTAACGACGACATTAACAACTCTGTCGCGGCAGAGTGTCACGTTGCCCGGACAACTCGACAAAGAGCAAATTAAAGCGTTCTTGTCGCTCTCGGATGGCAATACGAGATTGTTTGTAACACGACACCGCGCACCCCGCACCCCGCACCCCGCACTGCCCGGTGCGGGACTCGACGGAAACTGTTTGAAGTCAGATGGAAATAATTCGGCTGAGATATTGACTTTTATTTGGAAATTTGAACATGATCCATTTCACGAGTCAATAATACTTTTACTTTTATCAAAAAATTATAGTTTCAGAACTTGTTTATTTGTAGTTGCAAGAATCAGACATTGTATGTGTGATGTATGTGGGTATACGTAAATTATGGTTCTCGCTAATTATTATCTAGATGTGGGTAACTGTCAATATGCGATCATGTTATGTACCGAGGGCCAGTCCAAATACAGCTGTAACGGTGACTAGCAGTTTTATTACGATTTCTATATCCTGCCTTCCCGACGATTCCCTAATATCACAGTGGCGACGAGGATTCACGAATTCAGCGCGTACGTTGTTTAGTGGTAGAAAAACAAGTAAATAATAAAAAAATGTCGATTGGTAAAATCAGTGAGTTCAAAGTGCAATCGGACGACTGGAGCTTGTACGTGGAACGACTTGAAAATTACTTTCTTGTGAACAATATTAAAAGTGAATTACGTGCACCTACATTAATTACAGTAATGGGAGCAGAAAGTTACGAACTATTGGTAAATTTGTGCACACCACATAAACCAAACACAAAAACGTTTGAACAATTAACGGCCATCATGGAAAAACATCTAAAGCCGAAGCCGAGCATTCTCGCCGAACGTTTTAAGTTCCGTCAACGGTCACAAAAAGAGGGCGAAAGTATCGCAGATTATTTAGCAGTTCTGAAGAAGCTGTCGAAAACGTGCGAGTTGGGGGAGTGGCTCGAAGAAAGTATTAGGGATCAGTTTGTTTGTGGAATCAGCAGTGAAGTAATACGGCAGCGGTTATTCGCTGAAGATAAGCTAGTATACGCAAAAGCTTACAGCATGGCCGTGAGCATGGAAGCGGCTGAGAAAAATGCAGCGGCCGTTGTGTGTGACAAAGCTGTGGAGTGTCTAGCGGTGACGTCAACGAGGCTAAGCGCCGGCCGAACGCTAGCGAGGCGGGGTGACGACGGTTCTGTGTCACAGAGCGAGCAACGACGCGCCGCCTGGCGCGTCCCGCGTCTGGTGAAGGGGACATCAGCAGCACCCGCGCCGGTGGAGCGTGTTCGGCAACAACAGCATTGCACCGCATGTGGCAAGCCACATGATACAGCGTCGTGTAAATACAGGCGATACGTGTGTCGTGTGTGCAACCAGCAGGGGCATCTCCAGCGCACGTGCCCGCTGGGCCTCGGACATCACCACGTCGAAGATGTGCGAGACATAGAACTGTTATCCGATGGCGAGTACAGTGATGAGGTAACCATTATAAATTTAAATCACTTGTCTATAGGCCAGTACCCACCAATATATGTGTCATTAAATGTAAACGGTCGGTACATTGATATGGAATGTGATACAGGAAGCGCCGTTTCTTGTATAAACTATGATATGTATAAGAAGTTATTTAGCAATTTAAAAATAAAAGAATGTAAGATAGCTCTGAGATATTACACAGGGGAACAAGTGAGCCCAATAGGTGTTATCAAACCAACAGTTGAATACGAAAATGTTCGTAAAATATTAGACTTGTATGTCATTAAAAATGGTAAAACGGTATTACTCGGTCGACAATGGATGGCTGAATTAAAAATAAGCTTACCCAAGGTAGAATGTAATAGTGTAAAAGTAAATACTTTAAGAAATGAGGAATTTAATGAATCCAATTTCAGTTCCAGATATTATAAAGTGTTTGAGGACGGTTTGGGCCGATACACCGGTGGTACGGTGAGCATTCACGTGCGCCCGGGCGCTCGGCCGGTGTACATGCGCGCGCGCCCGCTGGCGTACGCGCTGCGCGAGCCGGTGGAGCGCGCGCTCGAGCAGCTGGTTCGGGACGGCATCCTCACACCTGTGGACCGTTCGGACTGGGCCACGCCTATTGTTCCGGTGGTAAAAAAAGACGGTACTGTCAGAATATGTGCTGATTATAAATTAACATTAAATAAGGTGATTGAAGTCGATCGTTATCCTTTACCGCGGGTAGAAGATTTATTAGCACGTTTACACGGGGGTAAACGTTTCAGTAAAATCGACTTATCGCAAGCATACGCACAGTTTGAATTGGACGAATCAAAGAAATTTACGGTCATTAATACACATAAAGGTATGTTTATGTATAACAGGTTGGTATACGGTTTGTCGTCTAGCCCGGGAATATTTCAAAAGCATCTCGAACAATTATTCGCCGATTTGCCCAACGTAGGGGTATTTCTAGATGACATTATAATTACCGGGCCAAACACTAAGGTACATATAAACAACTTAAACAAAGTTTTCGATCGCTTGCAATCATACGGTCTAAAAGTAAAAAAAGAAAAATGCGCTTTCTTTGCTGAATCGATAAGTTATCTAGGTCACGTAATTAGTAAAGACGGGGTACATACATGTGTGGAGAAAATAAAAGCAATAGTTGATACACCACCCCCCTCAAATGTGTCTGAGTTGCGGGCGTTCATAGGAATGACGATGTACTATGCTAAATTTATTAAGAACGTTAGTACTATCCTCTCGCCCTTGTACAACCTGCTAAGAGCCGATGTACCATTCAACTGGTGTAGTAAGTGCGAAGAGGCATTCAATACGGTAAAACGCCTTCTAGCTTCTAGTGAAGTTTTGACACATTATTCACCAAATCTACCGCTCGTGTTGACAGCGGACGCAAGCAGTGTGGGGGTCGGCGCGGTGATATCGCACATTACGGAGGAAGGCGAGCGACCAATAGCTTACGCGTCGCGCTCACTGAACGCAGCGGAGCGAGCCTATTCACAAATAGATCGGGAGGCGCTCGCTATAGTTTTCGGTATTAGAAAATACCACCAGTACCTGTACGGGCGAAAGTTTTTACTTAGAACGGATCATAAACCGTTGACATATATTTTCGGGGATAAAGTGGGTATTCCGATAATGGCGGCTTCTCGGTTACAGCGCTGGGCGATATTGTTGTCAGGCTATAATTATGATATTGAGTACGTTTCGTCAAAGAAAAATTGTGCTGACGCTTTGTCGAGGCTACCGCGGTGTAAACAAACTAACACGACTGCGGAAATTACCTACTTAAACTTTGTGGAGGACTTTTTACCCATAACTAATAGTGAAGTTAGGAAGCAATCAGCAAAAGACACAGTAGTGAGTCGGATACTGCTATATGTGCAGTCAGGTTGGCCCTTGGCGTGCCCCGATGATCAATTTAAGCCATACTATATGAGACGCAACGAATTGTATGTTGAGTGCGGCTGTTTAATGTGGGGTTATAGAATGGTAATACCACCGACGTTACGGAAGTATGTACTGAAACAGTTACACACGAGTCATATGGGTATTGTTAAAACAAAAAGTTTAGCCCGTAGTTACGTATGGTGGCCGAACATAGATAGGGACATCGAAGAGCTTTGCGAAAGTTGTGAGACTTGTGCAATAGAGGGCGCCGCTCCGCCGCGAGCTCAGCCCAAGCCCTGGCCCTACTCGACTCAGCCATGGAGTAGGCTACACGTAGATTTCTTAGGGCCGTATCGAGGTAATACTTACATGATTTTGATAGACTCAAGTTCGAAGTGGCTTGAAGTCTTTGAAATGCCACGTACCAACGCGACCCAAGTGATTAAGGTATTACGTAGTACTTTTGCTAGATTCGGCCTGCCGATAGAATTGGTTTCAGATCAGGGCCCCCCATTTACGAGTTCTGAATTTAGTGACTTCTTAAAGAATAACGGTATACGCCAACTTTTTTCGCCAACTTATCACCCTTCTTCTAACGGTGCCGCCGAAAACTCGGTGCGCCTGTGTAAATCGGCTATTAAAAAAGCGTATAGGGATAACAAAGATATCGATGCAGCCCTACAAACTTTTTTACTAAATCACAGGAACACGGTACAGTGTACGACGGGCGAAACACCAGCAATGTTATTGCAACGACGCGCATTACGGACTCGCTTAGATTTGTTACGTAGTGACCGCGCAATAGACGAACGGGTGCGGGCGGCACAACAACGACAGGTGGAGAGTGCTGGTGGGGTAATTCGTGAGCTAGCGCCTCACGATACCGTGTGGACAAGGAACTTTGCTAAGGGGGAGAAGTGGTTGAAAGGTGTGATTGAGGCAAGGGCAGGCACGCGCGAGTACCTGGTGGATAACGGTGACGGTCGACTTACAAGAAAACATGTAGATCACATAAAACGTAGATCACGATTGTCTGACTTTGCATGTGCTGACAGTACAATCTCAGATACGACTACACCTATTTCGACACAGGTACAGGTTGAGGATGCAGTTCTGACACCAGATGTGAGTAGGTCACCTACAGACCGTGCACCTGAGGGTAGTAACGATAAGATAGATGGTGTCTGTGAGCAGCCAGGTAAAGTAAGGTCTGAGCATCCATCGTCACCGCCGGAGGGTCGGTCCAGACGAACTCGTAAACCGGTTACTAGATTCGAAGTGTAAAATATTAAGTAGTTTAACTTGGCAAATTGAGTCGTGCTAATTAGTTGTTATTAAATTTGTGTGTTAATTATTGTTAGTTGTAAGAACTTAGATATTAAGGATATTGTTAGTTTGTAAGAACTTAGATATTAAGGATATTGTTAGTTTGTAAGAACTTAGATATTAAGGATATTGTTAGATAAAAGCGTAGCATTAGATTAAGTGGTGAGGTGTGATGTATGTGGGTATACGTAAATTATGGTTCTCGCTAATTATTATCTAGATGTGGGTAACTGTCAATATGCGATCATGTTATGTACCGAGGGCCAGTCCAAATACAGCTGTAACGGTGACTAGCAGTTTTATTACGATTTCTATATCCTGCCTTCCCGACGATTCCCTAATATCACAGTATGTTGTCTACTTGATGTTTTATTTCTGTTTTCTTATTAATTATTTTAATTGGTGTTGTACTGTTTTAATTAACTATTAATAAATTGTATCAAAACTGTATCTTATGCAAAGTATTGATTATGGGGATCACATTTAAATATTAAACTATTACAAGTTTATTAAGTAGAGAACAAGCAGGACTTACCCAACTGAAGCCTGTGCTCCAACTGTCGAGAAAACGCGTATCAATGCGCATTCCCGATAGTACGCAGTTACGATAACACGCATATCAGTACGATAACGTAACCTCGTTATTTTTTTGAATCCAAATTAATTGTAACTGTTAATTAAAGTAAAAGTTATAATATAAACGTTAATGAGAAAGTGTTATTAAAATGGTTGGTTATAATTTGTTATTTTAAATTGGAATTATTCCAAATAAAGCTATCAGCCTTTAATTATGACTACTAATGAATCACTAGGAAGTATTATTTAACCTTAATCCTTACTTCCTCACTAATATGATATTATAAAAGGGAAAGTGAGTTTGTTTGTTACCTCTCACGCCTAAATGGCTAATCCGATTTTGATGAATTTTGGTACAGAGATAGTTGGAACCCTGGAGACGGACTTAGGCTATTTTCTTTTAAATAAAAGTAAGAAATAAGGGGGAAAGAGGGAAGAAAAGAAAAAACTTAGCGTTGCTATTGCAATAAATCAGGCGCAAGGACAAAAACTACAGGTAGCAGGTACCTGCAAATCAGGAAAGGGGAACCGTGTTACCCCAAATTTAACGCGAGCGAAGCCGCGGGCAAAAGCTAGTTACTAATAAAGATCGACACAAATGATTGAAATAGATTACAACGTAAAACAGGTTTACTACCTCTTAAAATACTCCAAGCCTACACTTTTAGATCCTATCTAGCCCCTATTTCTAGTCCAAAATATATTCATATTTCTACCCTTCCATATTTAGAAGGTCGATAGCCTCTGACGTCACGACACCTGTTCAAAATATTCAAACAAAGCAAAAGTACTACTTAGCATATCTACGAACGTAGTGTCTCGTACCGGGGGTGCTACGGACGTAGCGCTCGTAGCAGTTCGTCCACCCGGCGTAGGTATCTTGTAGACATGTGCTACGAGATTACGTAGCAATGATATTCTTGAATACAATGGATTTTTAAGTTTCTAGAATAATAGTAGGCAGGTAGAAACTAAAAATGTTGATTTATTTGAATTTAACGTTGATGGATCTTATTTGGATTGGATAAACATAAAAATCAGTATCAAATCAAAAATAAAATGGCGTGTAGGCGATTTTAGATCAAGACAATTGTAGGTTTAATGATTTCGGCAGATTTGAAAATTTTGTATTACTATATAAATTTGTTATGTCAGAAAAATGAAACCTCTGTTTGTCACACACAGACAAAAGGATCTTTCGGTTATTTGGTTTTAGCTAAAAAAAATAATATTTTTCCTTTCGAAGGTCCAAACTTCGTTTTCAATTAAGTTCATAATTAATGAGCATAACTAAAGTTGGTGTATTACATAACGAATGAACCTGCACGTTACAGGCGCATTGCGGCCGCAGCCAAGTGTTATCATAAACGTGGTTCTACTTAACTGCTAGTTTAATGTTAACTGAAGGAATAATGTTTAGTTACGGTAATGGTTTCCAATCGTGCTAGTTAAATGGTGTATTTCTTGCTCTGCACAGTTAATAAATGCAGCTTCAAATAAAATATTGTTCTTTCCTCTTTCTAGTTGAGTTCTAATTTAATAATGAATAACGAACGAAAAAAAATAACGATTGTCTGTCAGTTTGAGTATTATAAGCGACCTACACAAATATCCTTTTTTGGTATTGTTCGTCGTGTCTTTGAGCCCCTTGAGTTATGAGTCGAGCTACGCGATAATTGAAAATTGCTTGCACTGACTGGACAGGTCCACTGAAAGCTGTGTAGTGCGTTCTTAAAAAGATAATTAGACACTAATCTACAGTCTTCATGTAAGTTGACCAAGATTTTTGTCTCGACCTTAAAAGAGACTATGACCTCTGAGTTTGTTTCAGCTGTTCTTTCTCGCGTACGAAACACCGGCAATCAACTGTTACTATAAACAAAAACAAAAGGCGTGTTAAAGTGTTTGTAAAACCCTACTTGCAAAATAATCATCATTAATTATTAATATTTTCAGCAATAGAGGTGAATTAGAACGCCTTTATAAAACTAATTTGAATTCCTTAAGTTTAATACGCCTGTATAAATTAAGTACCTTTTATAAATCAACTAGCTTTTGTCCGCGGCTTCGCTCGCGTTAATTTCGGGGTAACACAGTTCCCCTTGCGCCTTATTGATTTGTAATAGCAACGCTAAGTTTTCCCTTTTCTTCCCTCTATGTCCATCTCCTGGTTCCCAACTATCTCTGTACCAAAATTCATCAAAATTGGTTTAGCCATTAAAGCGTGAAGAGGTAACAAACAAACAAACTCACTCTCGCTTTTATAAATAGCACAACACAACACATGAGTTAAGAGCGGTGACTCTTCTCATAAAACTATAACCTTACTAGCTGACGCCCGCGGCTTCACACATGTGATTTCGAAAAAAATATATCTTATGTGTTATTTTAGACTATAATCTACCTCTGTGCCAAATTTCTTCAAGATCCGTTCAGCTGTTTTGACGTGAAAGTGTAACAAACATCCATACATCCATAGGCACATCCATCCATCCTCACAAATATTCGCATTTTTAATATTATATTAGTGAGATAAAAAAATATTTTTAATAACTATTTTTCTCTTCATTTTTCCTATCTTGTTATTTATTGAGCGGACACCGCGTGGGCGTCGCTTCGCCTTGAAATGTAAATAACAACAGCTGATCGTTCGACAGCCGATGATAGATTACTTTCAGGCACTTTTCAAGTAAACACTTTAATTGACAAGTACGTGACAGGTGAATATTTACCAACCTGTTTTTCGGCACATGATACCATGAACATAGCATAGCATATTTTATAATTATGAGCCTACAATAACGTCATTGTCACTGTAGGGCAAAGGCTTCCCTTCCCAAAATCTCAGTTATCAAAGTACGTAATCTAAATTACTGACTTACAATATTAATATCCTGCTAGTTGATGATACTGCTGAACGTGTGCCTATAATTTAATGCGTTTAACAAAAACAATTAATTAATACTTAAAATAAGTTTATTACTTTGTCATTTTTATATTCTCATGTTAGTGATGCTATTTTTAATCTTATGAAAACATACTATTTATTCAAGAATACATGTCGTGGTGAAAATATTACCCAGGCAAGAGGTGTAAGGGATGAGGAACGCACAGAAGCAGGACGTGTGACAGAAGAAGAGGGAGGCACATTATCCTGGCTGATATGATAATGATGAAGAGAGGTTTAGTTTTATTGCATATCTTGGAGAAAACACGTAAAGGTTAGTTAGAAGACGATTGTCATCACTAATCATGTGAAATAGATGAGTTTGAGTACACACAAAATACTTGACATAACGTTACACTAAGACAGAAGAGCACAAAGGTACTGCATATTTCATTAGATTTATTTTTTCCAGCAGACCTGTGAGATATTATATTTAAATCAAGAGTCAGAAACTGAAACAAAACTGACTTAGTCTGAAATCAACTCAAAATTAATTCCGTCCTGAAATCTAAATCTTATCGGGGTCCGATCTCTCACGATCAGATATAATGTAATTAAATAACTATTGCTAACTTTAGCGCTCTGACGGGCCTGTCAATTTGTTCAGCCGAAGTTTCAGACAGTGAAACGATCAGCTGGGCTGTCATTACAATATAATAATTTGATTTAAAGCTTTGTTAGTCTAGACATCTAAAGCCTTTTTGTTTAAAACATTAAAACTATGTTCCGAACAATGAGATAGGCTAGGTTGATTGATTATACTTAAAGCATTCAAAATTGTTTTCTACTTTTACGTTTAAAAATATCAAGTGGATGTAAAAATTATAAATGGAACATACACTGGTAAATTTAAAAAACATTTTTTACTCCCAAAATATTATCCAGCTACATTTTTTAACTCCAGCAAGTCCTCAGATATTTTTCGCACTACAATAAACCTAAGCACACCACGTTTTAAACACCCAACAGTAAACAGAACCTTTCATTTCAGTATTACCAGCCAACAAAAATTAAACGTTGCTGAAATTAAAAGTCTCTAAAAGCAGAACTTTTTGTTTAAGTTCCAAACGAAAACCACTAGAATATTACCATAAGGTAAGCAAGACAAATATTTGGGCTAGCAACACTAGCGGGGAAGCTGAGCTTCGCTTCATGAATATTCAGCGAAGTGCCGCGACTGGCGGTACTTATGCCTATTTTATTATCTGTCGGATAAATAAATGGCAACGCAGGTTGCCATTTGCACGCATTTGTTTGAAGGACACAATTCCAGGTGCTTGATAGGAGTACGTTTTAGTAAATAACAGAAATTAAGCATTTAATACTCATGCTTCTTCTTCTTTATTATTTGAACACAATTCTTATAATCATCTTAGAACCCAACAGAGAAAGAGCTTCTTGTCATCTATACTTTTTTCCCGAATTATATATCCTGAAAATTTTATGTGTTATACATTGAACTACAAATAAGTCACTTAGTTGTTTACTACGATTGAATAAAGCTACGTTTTCGACTAAAAGGTACAAAAGTAAAAATATGTGTTAAGTTTCACATGAAAAACAAACATTACAATGTTAACGCTACAAATTCAGAAACTAAATTATTTTTCACAGAATGCGCGCCAAAGAGAGCTGGTTAATACTCAGCACGTAGCTACTACACGGGGATTTTAAACGAATAGCTAATGCACTTATCGTAAAGGAAAAGAAATCGAAAATTTGTACGTAACATGTTCATGTTTACGTTAAGTATACGTTTTGTTATTTTACCGAAAACGTGTAAACAAAATGGGGTGTAAACAGAGTTAACAAGGTGGTGAGAATTTCTTTGTGTTCATTCATGAAATGAATCGAGGAGTAATGTTTCTGTTGTGTTAGTGAGCAAAACTTTTCCTTAAATAAAGTTTTTTGTTCCTAAATTACGTCCAAATTCTTCGTGTGTTTACAAACATAAGTGATATCGCTTCACGTGTTGATGTTTTAAATGAAAACTAGTCTACATTCAATTATTTTGACTGATGATATTTGACTTCATCACAGTCTGTCAGTTAACTTTATTTCCGTTTAGATAAGGTTTATGTGAGGTAACTGCCATATATGCATTAAATTTAGGATTTTTTGTGAATAATCATCAAATAACTTCTCCCTCTCTGGGCGAAGCAGGGCAAGCGTCAGACTTTTACTGACTTAATCCCACCCATGTTCCTCATTCGAACAACCCGCAACCCCGGATTAAGTTTAAACTGAGGTTGGGTTGATGCTTTGAGAAGGAATGTAGCAGTCCATTTACACTTCTTAGCTTAGTTCAAGTTTTTGCAGTAATTAATTGTACATATTATATACAATCAAATAACAACAATAACAACAAGACTAGTATAAACAAGACTGCTAATCAAGTGCATCTTGAGTCTCCCATTCCTCGCTAACGGTAGGACGCTGGCACATATTACGAGAGAACTGATCGCACGTGTCATACCACACAATGAGACTATATGGGGAAGGAGGAGGGGGGGGTGCTTACAAATGTGGGGGGTTGAAAGAGGGGAGGATGAAGACAGGTAATGGAGATGTCTTCGGCAGGATGTCGAGAGAACTCACCGGTGATTGTCAGCGGGATTGAATATCGTAAATGAGTATTTATTCATGGCTTAGCTAATGGCATACTTTTCAGGTATTATTTGGTCCATCCCAGTGATAGTCAAATATGAAAAGGAAGATTTATATGTATCTTTTGAAACGCCTGACTTACTTATACAGCTATTCTCACGCCCTAATATGTTTAAATATACAGTTAGCATACTTTTAAAACAAATTGCATTGATATTCATTAAATACATGTAGTACAGATGTAACTTTTAATCGCATTATATTTGTATAGCAATCCTTACTATCCTTATCCTTACTAATTGTAAGGGCAGGACCCTTACAGTAAATGTTGAATGTTAATAAAATAAATGTTAATGTTCAAAAAGGTATTTTAATACGAAAAATGCACTAAAATAATATAAAAGAAAATGATGTAAAAATGTTATAAAAAATGTTTAAAATGTTAAATGTTACGCGAGCTCGATATTCTACCGAAGACTGACGTACTTGAGTACGTGACTGTATTACATTTTATAAATTAACAAAATTTGCAGTTCTCTAACTAGGCCAAAGTACAATGTGCGGTTGCTTGACCGTACATCTTGGCGGGGCAAAAAGAGTAAAAATTAAGAAAGAATATAACATCAATGTAAATAAATTCATGGAATAAAAAGAAATGTAAATAAAATGATTAATGTAAATAAAGTTAAATGTTAAAATCATGAGGCGTCGCGTAGGTAGATGCCGTAGCTCTTGGTGGCTTCTGTGGCGCTGATCTGGTTGGCGCGCCGGCGCCGTCACTGACGGCGAGCTTGCCGCAGCGTTTACAGTACACGTAGGCTCCTCCCGCGACGAATATTGACAGGATCAGAAGTCCCATCGTAGAGTATGAAACGATGTATTGATGGACATCGTGTTGCGACATTTCAGTCTGTTTTGTCTCTTCTTCCAATTCTTTCAACGAATTATGAAGTTTTTCATAATCGTTTTTCACAAAATGCGTATTATGTTGGGTTGTTGATAAGTCAAGCGGTTGTACCGATGTTAAATTGTTGATGTCATCTAGGTCTATCAGCGGTATTTCCGGGTTGACGTAAATTTTGTTTGTGTAGTAAAGTTGTGTATAATATGTTTCTTCGTTGTTTCTAATTATGCATCCTTCTTTGGCTTCTAAAATTCCCGTTGACCGTATTGCCTTCGTAGTCATACGACCTTCACAGATGATTTGCAGTTGACAATCCGTGCAGCAGACATAGAGCCAGGTATTCGGTTTTTGTAATGGCGTCCATTTGTTGTTGCATGACTCGGATGTGTAGATACATTTTGATAATGTAATATTTGTTATTGCTCCGATTTCGCATGGAATTTGATGATTTCGCATGTTGCGTGTTGGTTTGTTTAGTGAGCATACATATGTCCTTGGTTCTATTTTAATACAATTTTCCAGGTCACTGTCTGTTAGCTGCATGTATGTCTCTTTTCTCACATTTACTGCAACATATTCTGAGCTTGTTTTCATTGTAATTGACTGGTTGTTATTTTTGATCATCGGAATGGGAACTGTTTTATATATAGTGAATGGAGTGTCACCCGTTAGTGGTAATGTTATTTCGATGATGAAATAATTATCAAACAGTCTAGATTTTACTTCTAGTAGTTTGTAAATATCAGCTAATTGGTTTTGAATGTTGTCAACGGGTAGCGATAATTGTTGTGGCAATTGTCCAGAGATAATGTTAAGCTCTTGAAAGAGTTGGTTCTGCGGTAAAAGTCTGGTGTCTACATGACCATGGTGTATGTTAATAGCTGTGTCTAAGAGCATCTGTTGTATGTGACGGAGTTTGGACAGAATGGTTGAACTTGTTAAAGCCATGATGTTAAAGTAATTCAACGCTTCATCTTGTTGAACAGCTTCGTCCAATTTCTTCAGATAGTTCTCTGTAGCGTTAAGGTGTTGCTCTAATAGATTGAACTGAGTGTTCATCGCCTCTTCGTTTCTCTTTAAAATGTTATTGTGTGCTTCAATGATTGAGGTTTGACCTTTAATCAGATTTAATAAATGATCTCTGTTATTATGTAATGTTTCTATGTCCTTTTTATATTGTGTTGCGAACCTTTCATCTAGCACGCCGAATAGGCTGTTTGCAAGGTAACCTACTCCATCGACGAGACCTCGGGCAACGCGTCCCCTTGTTTGCCCATGATGAGTTTCCAGCATGTAGTTATTATGATCAAGTTCGTTGAGTTCCTGTTTGAATTCAGTCATGATGGTTTTGCACAATGTTTGGTATGCAAATTGCTCACACCTTTCTCCTAGGTGTTTCACAACTCTATGTATATTTTCCATGCCTTGCCAGTATGTTGTCATGTTGTAATATGTTACAATCTTCCAGTCATCGTGCACGGTTTGCAAATTGCCGATTTTGTCAAAATACACTCCTCTATTTGGTTCAAACGGTGTAACATTTATGCCGTCACTGCTCTGCTTTGTGGGTTGAAATAATGTTAGCAATGTTACGAGGATGCATAGCAGGCTGGAGCTTATCTTGTTTGATTTAAAACGTTGTTTCCTGTTGGTGTTATTTGTTGTGGTCTTTTGTTTTTCAGTGCAGCTTTTATCATTGGAGGTGGTGGTGTCAGGTACTTCTATAGGAGATTCTGTTACTGGGAGTTTTACTAATTTTGTTACTGGTCTTGTTAGTAGTCCTGTTTTAGTTTTTAACGTCACAACTCTGACCAGATTGTCTCTCCCCGGGTGAACTTCCTGTATTCTGCCAAGTGCCCATTTCGCAGGAGGAAGGCAATCTTCTTTAATTAAGACAATATCCCCTAATGATAAATTGTTTGTTTTGTTTAACCATTTACTGCGAACTTGAAGTTGTTGAAGGTATTCTGATGACCATTTTCTCCAAAACCCTTGTTTCATTTTATCTAATAACTGCCACCTATGTCGAATGTTGATGTTTTGATTTTCGATATTTTCTGTTGGCAAGAATGTTAAAGGTCGGCCGATTAAGAAATGTGCAGGTGTGAGGTAGTCAATATCGTCCACGTCCTCAGTTAAAGGGCAAAGTGGTCTAGAGTTCATACAGGCTTCTATTTGTGTAAGCAGTGTTAAAAACTCTTCGTATGTCAACTTTTGCTCTCCTAGGACACGCTTTAGGTGATATTTCATAGACTTAACTGCAGCCTCCCAAAGTCCTCCCGCAGTCGGCCAGCTTGGAGCGTTGAAATGCCATTCTATCCCCATCTCGTTACTCTTTTTCGATAAGGTGTCGTTGTTAAATGTTTTTGAAATATGCAGTTGTTTTGCTAACTCCCTTTCGGCTCCAACAAAGTTTGTTCCGTTATCAGAATAAATATGTCTCGGACATCCTCGTCGTCCGATCATGCGGTTAAGAGCCAGTATAAATGTTTGAGATGATAAATCTGATGCAAGTTCTAAATGCACCGCCTTTGTTGTCATGCATACGAATACAACGACGTAACCCTTACTCGTTCTGACGCCCCGGCCCTTGTTTAATTTAACGTTAACAAACCCTGTGAAGTCCACTCCTGTGTGGTAGAATGGTGGCGATTGTGTTATTCTCTCCCTGGGTAGGTCAGCCATCAATTGGTATTGTTTCGATGGTTTGAAGCGACAACATTTTACACAGTCCTGCAGGTATTTTTTAACAGTGTTATTTCCACCTGTGATCCAGTATTTCTGTCTCAATGTAGCCATAGTTAGCCTCGCTCCACCATGCAGTGTTGTAGAATGTGCACGAGCAATTAAGAGATGCGCCAGTTTGCTGTTTTTTGGGATGATAGCTGGGTGTTTTGTTTCTTCTGGTAAGTTTGAATTCTTTAGTCTCCCTCCGACACGCAAAATGTTATTTTCATCCAGGTAAGGGTACAGTTTTTGGAGTCCTCTATTTTTGCTTATTCTTCCTTTAGCCTTTAATTCATTAATTTCTTGTTCATAATATTCGTTTTGTACATGTTTTATTATTATATTAGTAGCGCATCGAATATCAAAGAGTGTTAAATTACATTGTTTTGACGCGTGCGAGTCATTAATGTTTGGATGATTCATAGCTGCGGCTTCCCCGTGCCGATTGTTTTGCGACGTCCTTGTTATGAAACGCGACACCCAAGCTACGATGCGTATTATAGTCATAATACAACTGTTCTTGTTAAGTAATTCTGTTATAAAGTTGATGTTTTTGTGTTCCGTAATTTGTGACGTAACTGCATGCACCTTTTTTAGTTCTATTTCAGGCATCTTTATCATGTCATGTGCTTCAGGAATGAATTCACTGTTAAGCCATTCCGGTCCACTAAACCACAGAGGAAAGTTGTGTAACTGAGACGGTAGTAGTCCACGTGACGCGCAGTCGGCCGGGTTTTGTTCAGATCTCACGTGTTTCCAATTCTCTGCGGGCACTACAGATATGATCTCTTGAACTCTGTGTCCGACGTAGGCTTTCCATCGCGAGACATCTCCCTTCAGCCAGCCAAGCACGATCATCGAGTCCGTCCATGCTGTTACTTTAATGTTAGGCTTATCAAAGCAATGTTTTATTTTCTTAACCAGTTGAGCTAACAGCTGAGCACCGCATAACTCAAGTCTGGGAAGTGTTTGTTGTTTTTGTATTGGAGCGACCTTTGTTTTTGCCGCAACCAATGTAATCTGTTGATGTTCTCCCTCTGTAATCTTGCTGTACACTACGCACGAGAACGCTTTTTCTGATGCGTCACAAAATGCGTGTAATTCCCAATTTTTGTTTGCTTCTAATCCAAGCCATCGGTTTATTTTGAAAGGTTGCATGTTTGTTAATTCCGTTTTTAATGTTCTCCATTCCTTTTCTATTCCATCTGGAACAGTATCATCCCATTCAATTTTGTACTTCCAGATCTGTTGGAATAAGATTTTTGCCTTGATTGTTATTGGGGATAGCAACCCCAATGGATCAAAAATTGTTGAAATGTCGCTTAAGATTTGCCGTTTTGACGAATTCTTGTTGGTTTCAGTGTCGGTTTTGTTTTTTAGTGTGGTTGAAAATATATATTCATCTTGTTTTGGATCCCATGCCAAGCCTAACGTTTTGGACGCTGATGCCTCTGTAAAGCTTAAACTGACGGGACTAATCATATGTTCTGGCAGGTCTTCTAGCAGTTGACGTTCGTTGCTCGACCATTTTCTGAGATTGAACCCTCCTTCCTTCAATAACTGTATAAGTTGGTCTCTTGTGTCTCGGGCCTTATCTATGGTATCCTTTCCGAATAACGCATCATCAACAAAAAATTGGTTGAGTAGGATGTTTTTTGCTTCAGGGTACTTGTCACCTTCGTCTCTTGCTAGTTGTTGAAGTGTTCGGAGTGCTAGGAATGGAGCGGCCTTGGTACCATATGTTACTGTACATAGTTGATATTCTCTTAGCAGTTGCTGTGGGCAATCCCTCCACACTATTTTCTGAAGAGGTTGGTGTTCAGGATGCACCATTATAAATCGGTACATTTTTTCAATGTCTGATGTTAAGACATATTTGTATTGTCTCCATTTCAGCAAAATACTAAAGATATCTTTTTGTAGATTTGGCCCGGCCTCCATTAAATCATTAAGACTGCGTTTTGTACTTGTTTTTGCCGATGCATTGAACACAACTCTGAGTTTAGTTGTGATCGCACCTGGCCGCACTACCCCATGATGTGGAAGATAATATTCCATGTTTTTGTTCCCAGTGTTGTTATCGACTTTTTCCATGTGACCCATTTCTTCATATTCTTCCATAAAGGCTTTATAATTACTTGCAAACGCATGGTTTTTAACCATTCTTCGCTCTAGTTGCTGAAATTGAGCGATTGCCTGTGGTTTTGATGTTCCTAATTGTTCAATAAAATTGTCCTTGAGGGGAAGACGAACTTGGTATCGTCCATCAGGAAGTCGTGTTGTTGTTTCTTTGTACAGCTGTTCGCACTTGTTGTCTGGGTCGACATCTTCTTTTTCCTCTTGCAGAGACTCCTGTTCCCAGAATTGGGCAAGATCCTGAATGTTGTTGACAATTACATGGCAATTGAATGTTTTGTAATTACCACATACTATCCAGCCTAAATATGTTTGTTGTGCGATGACGGATGACGTGTTTGTTTTTATTAGCCCCTCTAACAATATTTCAGAATATACCTCGGCTCCCAATAGTAAATCTATATCCTGGGATATGTTAAAATCTGGATCAGCAAGTTGCAAATGTTGTAAATGTTCGAAGCTATCTTTATTTATTGTCTTACTCGGCAGTTTGTTTGTTATTTTCTTCATAATAAGTGTGTTAATGTTAATGTTGAAATTGCTGTATATCGCTTGGCACTTAAGATGGAGAACCCCTTTACAGTTGGTGGTGGCTGAAGTCCCAACACCTGACACCACCGCGCTCATCCGCTCTCGTTTTAATTGCAATTTTTGCGCAGCATTTTCTGTAATGAGGCTGACCTGAGAGCCCTGGTCCAATAGAGCGCGTAGAATGACCATAGTTCCGTCGTTGGCTATTGCTTTGACCTGGGCAGTGGCTAGAAGTACCTCATTTGAGTTATCATGAGCTAAATGCGTGCTTACTTGTTGACCTACATTAGGTCTGTTGGTTCTCGATTTCGCAACTCCAATCGCATCATGCAAAATGCTGCTATGCGGCTCATCGCAGTGCTTGCACTTTTTTTCCGACGTGCATTTTTCGCCGTTATGACTAAACAGGCAATTTAGACATACATGTAGGTTGTTAGCGGTTTTTAACCTTTCGTCTGGTGACATACTTAAAAATTCTCTGCAATTATAGAGACCGTGTTGCTTGTAACATTTAGGACAAGTTATAAAAGAATGATGAGATGTTTGCTTGTTATGGAATGTTCTCGGCATGTTCTTAGATCCACCTGGACTGGTCTGTTGTTGCGCCTTAGACTTGCTGTATGTTGCATTATGTACTGTTTTTGGCTGAGTGTTTTGCTGTTGACTGTTAACGTTCCGAGGGCGGTTCGGGTTTGTACCCGATTCCATTGACATGAACTTGGTTTCGATGAATTTCAAGAACTCGTTTAATGATGGCATTTCCCTTGGGTTTTCCATGGATTCTTTGAAGGACTGGCATGTGTCTGCGTCTAGCTTTTGCATTAAAATGTGAACCACTAAAGGGTCCCAACTAGTAGTATCGTATTTCAGATTCTGAATAGCCTGGAGGCACTCAATGGTCGTGTCATGCATTCTTTTCAGTAGTGATGCCGTTGGGGTTTGTATGCTGGGTAGACTCAGTAACATGTTGGCTTGGTAGGTAAATAACAGTCTCTTATTGTCGTACCTCTGTTGAAGTATCCGCCAACTGGCTTCGTAGTTGTCAGCACTAATGTTCATGTGCTGTATTAATCGCTCAGGCTCTCCCTTTAACTTCGCCTTTAAATGTTGCATTTTTTGAGCGTTAGAGATGAAAGTGTTACGATGCACAATTTCCACGAACAAGTCCTTAAATGTTGTCCACTGGGCGTAGCTGCCACTGAAAATCGGAAGTTCGATTTGAGGCGTGGATTTTTCTTGGTGTTTGTTATCCCAAATCTTCTTGTTAATTTGTTCCTTACTGAATTCATACAGCCGTTCTAGTCTGTTATAGTCACTTTCAAATGCTTGCATGTTGACTAATATGTTGTCCAGCTTCCAATACGTGGTATCGACTTTTTCCCAACGTTGCGTAACTGACCTCAATTTATCTTCAAGTTGCCACTTTTCTTTCAAATTTTCAATGTCCATGTTACGTACTGTTCGCTCAAACGCTTTTATGTTAGACCGCTGCTCATTTATCATATCTCTAGTCCGTTGATCAACGACTAACTCTTCATTTGATCTCGTGTTCTTCACATCCTCCGCGATCTCGTCGCTTTCCCGTTGTTCTTCAACAACCTCTTGAGCACTTGACCTTTCTTCTTGTTGTTGTGACTGAGTGAACGAAGTAAATCCGTCGTCTTCGATTTTCGCCAGTAATCTTTGTTTCGACTTATTTATCATAATCTTCGTCTCCTCGTATAATTGTTCCAAACGCTCGTAAACACGACTCTCATAGTAAGGTCCAGACTTCTTGCCTTCAAATAAGGCTAATTGGATGTCGTTGTTTTTAAATTCACTCCAATACTCCTCCAGCTTTTGAAGTCTTTCATCGTGATACTCAAGAGTGGTTTTACGTGTTGAGCTATCTTTCTTAAAGTTTTCATTTATACGTTTGATAGAGTTAAGATTGGCAGATTGAGAATCAAGTAAAGCATCGTACGAAGACATTGTTGTTTCTCGGTACACAAATCCAAAATTTCAGAAAAATAGGTAAAATGGAACGTGCTCACCGGATTCGCTGCTTACACCTGCCTGCTGCTTATACTTCACCTCGTTCTGCGTACTCTCACTTTCACTCTTCACACTGTGTTTTAATGTTCTGTTGAATGTTCTGATTAATGTTCGAGTTTAATGTTCAAAATGTTCCCGCGAGTGAAAATATACCACGGCACTGATTTTACACTTAATTCGAAGGACCAAATGTAAGGGCAGGACCCTTACAGTAAATGTTGAATGTTAATAAAATAAATGTTAATGTTCAAAAAGGTATTTTAATACGAAAAATGCACTAAAATAATATAAAAGAAAATAATGTAAAAATGTTATAAAAAATGTTTAAAATGTTAAATGTTACGCGAGCTCGATATTCTACCGAAGACTGACGTACTTGAGTACGTGACTGTATTACATTTTATAAATTAACAAAATTTGCAGTTCTCTAACTAGGCCAAAGTACAATGTGCGGTTGCTTGACCGTACACTAATATTATAAAAGCGAAAGTGAGTTTGTTTGTTTGTTTGTTACCTCTTCACGCTTTAATGGCTAAACCGATTTTGATGAATTTTGGTAGAGATTTGGACATGGGCTATTTAAAAAAAAAGTGGGATGTGAGGGAAAAGAGGAAAGAAAAGGGAAAACTAAGCGTTGCTATTACAAATCAGTAAGGCGCAAGGGGACCTGTGTTACCCCGAATTTAACGCGAGCGAAGCCGCGGGCGAAAGCTAGTAACATATAAAAGTCCTATGATGGAATAATAAATAATCAATATCCCCTGAGATACAGTTTCCTGCCTAGTTCAGGGGTTGGAGTCAATGCGTTGTGCACCTTATTTAACTACCGCAGAATTGTAATTATTGTTTATGTACCTACTTTTATTTTCTATTTATTTAATCTATGGGATAAGGTGCATGTATACCATGTTTTAGGCAAATAAATAAATTTAAATTTGAAGGTAAGACTTTTCTAAGCGTATATTAGTGTATAGGTAACACTCTACAGAACTTTTCTTATAAAATAATTACTGACTTATGGCAACTTAGAACCCCAAGCACATAACAATAAGTAAAACAAAACCACACGCGACTGTCACAAATTCGATTACAAAAAACAACTCAAAGATGCAATCGTGTCCCATAAAGTACCCCAGCGCTTATCACAGAACATCCCATTACAATAATATAATAACGTTTAGATCCCGATCCCGTGAAAAAACCGGCCAAGTGTGAGTCAGGCGCGCACATCGAGGGTTCCGTACAAGCTTGCGACATAAACAGCCATATCTTTTGACTGTGTAGACTTAGAGAGTTGTTTTTTTCACAGCACAAAGGGACTAAAGAGTTCAGTATATGGTTTTTATTTTAGCTTAATACCTTCACGCGGTCCCGAGATAACCCTTTATCTTTATTTTTTGTTATTTATTTTCCATTGTAATCTTTATTTTCTATTTTTTATCCAAAGGATTCCGTTTTTTCCTATTGATGTACGGAACCGCAAAAACAACATGGCCGTCGTCCCGTACACTTGTTATCTTTTCCTATTATACCTTCCATTTTTCTCGTCCGCTTTGCATTTCCTTGATAAAAATCAAGGCTTGCTAGTATAAAGAAGCGGACCGGGCCGTGTCCGACCGTGCGGGACGGCAGACATATCGCCCGTCCGATAATGCTGGCCGGTGTAAAGCTGGACGGCAGCGAAACGGTTTTAGCACTCTCAGACGATTTTAAAATAAGTTCGAAGTCTTCTGGATTTTTTATTTGGTGATTCATGTCGACCTTTTTTATTTTTAAGTGTCTAACATGATTAATATCACGCGAAATCCATTCTAATATTATAAATGCAAATAAACAACTCGGGTTTTGAGGAAACTGGTCATATTAATTTACTTAAGTAAGGAGATACTTTAAATCTAAGAAATATTTTCTAGTTGGACGAATTTCTCAGGGAAAATATACTCGTAATTCCTTTCAAATAGATGTTTAAAAAACAACCTTGTAATTCCGATCAATAGCTTGTCATAATAATCCAATAAAGAAAGTTAACAAGTTCCTATTAAAGTTTGTGCTTCGAGAAGATTTCCGAACTAACCTGCCACATTCAGTCTCCTAAACTAAACTAAACTAATTATTTTCCTGTGTAGTTGGACTACAAGACAATCGAACTACACGATAACAGTTGTGTAACAACTTATAAATCAATGGTAAGCTCTAGTGCAGCGCTGCGTAGTATGGCGCAGCATATCTGCGTTGTTAGTAAACATTCATGTAAAGATCCGTGAGAAAGAAACTATAAAATATCTAAACAAATGCAATTTTAGCATCAAGAATCGTTTAACAATTTGTTATTTTTACACACTGTGTCTACGTCTCTTATCAATCTGTCTTATCGTAGGACTGTTGGAAGAGATCCCTCAATAAAATAAGCAGTACCTTTGATTTTGAAACTAGAATTTCTACATACTGTTATATTTAACATCTACAAAATCCAGCATAACATATCGAAAGCGATCATTCCTTGTTGTAACATTACTACAGTGGAACTAAAGTCGTTTGCATATGACGTACTGAAATGTTTCTACAAAGTTACACGTTATAGAGCGATGAATATAACTCAGTGTTACCAAGAATGTTCGAAGTTTCAACAACTTATTTTCGTTAAAGACGACTTCGGCAGAATTGTTTTTGTAAGACGTTTTTCTTCCAGCGTTTCTCGTAACATTTTCCGAACAGGTGAATGGTAGATAAACCAAACTAAGACAAAAGGTAGAATCAGATAGAAAAAAATCTAAATCTAAAAGAAATGGTTTTCTGGCTAAACACATTTGCAAAGACGTTTTTGTTTTATTAGTTTACCAGTTCTTTTTATAAATTCTGACCCTCAAATGCCATAGAATTGGAGACAAATCGACAGAAACGTTGAGTTAGGTAACAATGCGACGCGCGGCGGCGAAGACGAACGGCCCCGAAGGCCTACGAGTCCCGAAACAAAGGTTTTATCTAAGGATCCCACAAAATTACTTTCCACAAATACCTTTCGACACCTATTTATGGGAGTTTTGAAGTTGGCGAGAGTTCGGCGAACTTATTTGGCCATCAAAATCCAGCTTAGAGATTCTGGCGCCGAACCTAATCCGAGGTTTACGACGTATAAAAGTAGCAATTACTTGGAACATCATTGGGGCCATAGTTGGGGTCGACCCGTACGTGAGAACACAGGCCAACTTCTGCTGACAATGTGTTTACCTGAAAACAAAGAAAAATGGAATTAGGACCAAATTTGTTGTTCAAATATTCCTAAAATTTGTTGTTAATCGAGTACCTACTTATGTTGTAAATTTTTGCCTCAAAGAGTAGTTATTAAAACTTACATAAACTTTTTGGTAAAATCGTTAAATTTAAACTTGCAACTTCTTTTTAATGTGTGCTTTTAAAATTCGTTATAACGCGCAAGATAAAATATGTTGACGATGAAATATCTTCGGACAGTTTAATGGTCATGTGGCTATATTATATTTAATATTACGGACGTAAAAGAGCCTTCTCGGAGTGAGAAAAAGATGGCGCCGTGTCCTGCAGTGGGGTCAGTTACAAGCTGGTATTATTTATGTAAAACCCTGTCTACCTATGCAGTGCTATATAAACGAACATAAACTTACATGCCTTAAAAGTTCATGAAATATTAATAAGTAGTGATGTATCGTGTTGAACCCTAAAGTTTAGTCTGTCGGCGCTAAAACGGACTTTGTATCAAGATTAATGTATGCAGGGTTGTCTGACTCTAAATTATATGTAAACATGCGTCAAATTTTCGTTGGTTTATTAGTTTTGAAATTATTTTAGGTATTGTTATAACAGATCTTAAGCAAACATAATTAATATTTAACGTCGATATTTTACAAAAAGCCTGATATTTCAACATGTTGTTTAGTTCCACGTATTTCTGTTTATTTCGACCTATTTTACGTCAATCTTACTTTACGAAGACAGCATTCTTCAAACAAATTATTTCAATTCTAAAACAACTTACAGTTTTAACAGAATTAACATCGAGGAGAACATGGCAAACTTAGAGAAAGTACGGGAGATCCGGAACAGAACTAATTATTTTGATAAATATAATGGAGGATAGGATGGACGCGCAAGATGGCCGACTTAATTATAATCTGCCGTTGTTGTCGGTAATGGGATTATTAATACGTAGAGGAAAGTTTCCGCGAACGGTTCCTTTGTATTATAGCCCGATAGCGCATGAAACTGATAGCTGAGCGTTCAATGAAGAAAATGTACCGAAAATAGGAAATGAAAATGGTGTGCTTAGACGCTTTGGTCATGTTGAGAAATTTAAAGGATAACACGAAGTGTTAGAAGAGAGATATTATTTGCAAGGCCGGGAGCGGACGTAATAAAAGAACATACAATGATGATCTTATTAGAAATAAAAATCATTGGTGATGTTCTTGAGTAAAGTTAGGTGAGCGCGTGTGTGGCCAGATGTGGGCACGTAGGTATATGTACAAATCGCGGCGGGTTGCGTTCCGTAGTTTCTAATGTGTACCCCGGAAAATTAGTTAGTTTTATATACATATGTGTCTGTAGAAACTTTCATTCACATATGATTTTTTTTGTGGGCGAATGTGAAGTCATTAAATACCTTCCCCCACTTGGGGTGGAGCGGGGGGAGTGTCAGACTTTTACTGACCAAAATCCACTCATATTCCCTTCTTTTGCCCTTTATGTTCCATGGCCGCTGTATCTCTTTCGAACAGATCCGGTTTGCATATGACACAAAATAAAAATACTTAATTTCTAAAATTATTTTTTATAAACAAAACCATTGGTTCTTTTTATTAGGTACAAAGCCAAATGTATTTTAACAAAAAACATTTATCCTTCACTAAATAACAAAAATCTAGTTAACTTTTAGTGCCTACTCTTGAATCTAAAACTCCTAAAAGTCTAATACAATAGTTAATAAATAACATCATCGTTAAATCTCACTCGTCTCCAGAGGACCGTAACTTTAAGACCTACGACCCTTAACTGCGTTAGTGTTAGTGATGGCTACTATTAACTAGGGTACCTACACTACTAAACATCACGCCTGATTACTCTGAGAAGTTAAGCAGAAATGTATCTTTAGTAAACCCACATTTAACAGAAAATACATAGAAAATATTTAGATGTAATATTTGATTTGCCATTTATATTTTACATGTAATAAGGGTAAACCTCACCCTTAGTCAGCAGTGGTGTCGACTCCTAGTTACTACAGAAATTCTAAGTCAAAAGTCTGTTCTATCTGAGATTCGAACCCAGGACAACTTTCTTTGGCGACATGGTTGGCGCAGTGATTGAGCGATCGACTGCTTCGTGTCGCGGGTTCGATCCCCGCGCGGAACATATATTTGTATGGCCTACAGATAGTTAATCCTGGTCTGACTGTTTGTACATGTGGGTTTAAATGTTTGTTAACGCACCCACGATACTGGAGAAATCCTAGTGTGGGGCAAACTTAAAAAAAAACACCACTAGCAGTCCCATGGGCCCATAGGCGCATGTATCAGATGGGACTCTTTGGTGCAGGAAACCTTGTAAGGAAACCAGCATGCCTGAGAGATATTTATCGACGGCATGTTAAGCCAAGTCAGGGGCCCATGAATACCACACGATTAAGAATGTAAAATATTAATAGTGATTATCGTTTTCTTTTACTTTCTGTACCTCACAAACCTCTCCTTCTATTTCTCTTTCTTTTATTTTACGTTAAAATTACCCTCCTCTTTTCGGCAATCAGGTAGAAAGCAATTACAAGCTTACTGCTTTCCTGCCAGGGTTGCGGGTTGTTCCCATGAGATACCGCGACTCCGGGACACAAAGGGCAAAAGAAGGAAAATGGCTGGGTTTTAGTCAGTACAAGTCTGACACTCCCTCCTGCTCTGCCCAGGGCGGGAGAAGCTGTTCAATGATTTCCCATCCGAAAAACCTACCGTTTTATATCGGTATCTGTCAAACCGATACCGGGTTTTCAGTACCTATCAAAATTCATGTCCGCCATTGTGTTGATTTGATACCCCCCCCCCCTTTATCCCTATAATAAATAATAATAATAATAACTATCTTGGGACAACTCACACACGGTCATCTGATCCCAAGCTAAGCAGAGCTTGTGTTATGGTAACCAGACAACTGATATACATACTTATATAATTTATAAATACATACATATTATAGATAAATCACACCCAGACACAGAACAAACAATCATGCTCATCACACAAAGTTTGTCCTGGGTGGGAATCGAACCCACGACCTCCGGCTTAGCAGTCAGGCCCACTAACCACTAGACCAACAGGCCCGTCATCACCGTCATATAATTACAGGATAATGTAGTTACATAGTACACTTGTCTATAATTTAATTCCTGATACCCTTCCTAAACATTTACGTTATATTTTAATATTCATGATACCCTCCCTGAGACTTTCTATAAAACTTGGCAGCTTTAATTAAGTTCCAATTTTATACTTTGGTGGCTCTGTCGCTTTTTATCCGAAGAGTTTTATGAAAAAACTTTTAAAGTGATGAATACTAATATTTTTTTCCTGGAGACGAGGTAGTTGGTCACATTGAAAGCTCTTCGATAGCTTTATTAAATGTGTTTTTCTTGGCCTTCATTAATGTGTGTTTTTTTTTTAAGTTTCTTTACAACTTTTTTGTTTACTTTTTCAGGTTTCATAATCTTGTTTAGATCCACGCTTAGTTTCAAGTCTTAGTTTTAATAGTTATATAATGATGTTAAATGCAAAGAAAAAAAACCTGCTTTTAAAGAAATACGGTGACCATATTTTGATATGATTAATAAAATAGCATACCGACATCAATAACAATTATTTTCTCAAAGTTTCTATAATTTTAATTCTAACCTAAAGTAACTTAAAGTTAACTCGGAAAAATATTTTAGAATATTTACATTAAATAATAACAAAAAACTCACAAAGCCTGCGCCATCTTAATCCCAACAATCTTGTTCTAGATAACACTAACGAATTTTTTTTTAATTTTATTTATTAAAAAGGTCACCAACAGCTTCTGTATAAAAATATCTTAAAAAATAAAAATTACATAGTATTGGACTTATACAGTTGCCAATTACAGGTTAACCAACATTTTTACATAATGAGTAATAACAATAATATTTATGTATTTATAATAAAAAAAACTACTACAAAAACAACAAAAAATACAATTTCTTTAGGGTATAACAGAAGACAACATAAGACAAAAAAATAAAACGAAACTTGTTACAAAAGGAAAAACAAATGAGATCAAAATTAAATTAAATTATAAATTAAAAACAATAGAAGCCAGTTTGGGTAAGCAAGTTGCCAGATGTAGGTGGCTTGTTACTAAAACTACAAGTCCTTAGGAGATTGATTTTGAGACATTAGTATTTGGGTCTTAAAGGAATTTAATGAATCATGGTGTATATCAACGTGTGATGCGGATTTTATAAAACAATTCATCTCTCGACTGAGTCTGTTTAGAGGTGAGTTTACACCAATGTTTGTGTTGGATGCTCTAGTGTGGAATAAGTGAGTTAAAGGATATCTAGGAATTTTATAGGGTACTTTTAGTCCAATTTGTTCAACTAACGTATCGCTGTTCAATTTATTATTAACTAATTTGAAGAGAAATATGAGGTCCTGTGTCAGTCGTCGATCGCGCAGAGTATTCATTTTATACTATTGAAGACGTTGTTCGTATGGACACCGGGCAGATAATCCACCGAAAGCATATGTTAGATGTTTTGTAAAGGCTCTCTGGATGCTTTCGACTCTCTGTGAGTGTACTGTATAGTGGGGGTTCCACACCACGCTGGCAAATTCTAGGTGACTGCGAACTAAGGCGTTATAAAGTACCATTTTAGTTCTTACCAGCTTGAACCCTTTAGTCTCTTAAGAAAACCTAGCAACCGTGCCGCTTTCGTAACGATGTTATCGATATGGCGCCTGAAGTTAACTTTACTGTCCATGATGACGCCAAGATCGCGGACCTCATTTACGGTTTGTAAAAATGTTCCTTTTATATTGTAAAATACAGTATTGGACAGCTTTTTCCTAGAGAAACGCATATGACAACGTTTTTGCACGTTAAGACTCATGTGATTCAGGTTGCACCATTGCTCAATTCTATCCAAGTCCTCCTGAATTAAGGAAAAAACAAAAAACAATGAATAAACAAGTTCCATTCAAAGCTTAAAACAAAAGAATCCTATCTAGGTCATGTACCAGCTATCCGGTACAACAGCAGGCTGGGCCTAATCCCGTTTTTTCTCAAACAAAACCAGGTATAAAGCCTATAGTGAATAAAGAGAGGCTGTAAAAGAACACTGCTGTTTGTAAAGAACGTAAAAATGTTGTTAGCAGCTGGTTTTGTGACAACCATTACATGGAGATACGGAGGGGGTGAGGAGGGAGGATGACGTCGTACTTGTCATGTTTTGGTTGTCAGATCTGTGTTTTTGGCGACATAATTGATGAATATTTTTCAAGTTTAGTACACAGATGTTGGACGAATAAAGTAGCGGTAGCTTTGTCGCTATGTCTTCTAGCGGGAAGGCGGCGGAAATACGTGATGATTCTTTAGTTGTAGAGAAACATTGGTTCTGGGCGGAGTGTCAAACTTTAACTGACTTAAACCCAAGAGACGCGCGTGGAACATGAACGCGCCGTCGGCGTCGCGTCGACACGCCTATTGTCACTAGACGGGTGGACGGTAAGCTACACATTGCTCTCCGTCCACAGACATCTACGGTGGCCTGGGGTCGACTCGCGTTGCCCGACACCCGGAACGTCTCCCGCTGCGGCTGGGTTGATTTGAGGTTCGCTCCCTCAAACGTCCAGCCATCTCCTTCGGTAGCATAACTGCTTCGCAGAAGGAGGTGACCGCTTTCCGTTACCTCTCGCTCCAGACCATGGACTGAACTAGGGCAGGAAGCGAGAGATCGCCGCCGTCGACTGCCTATACGAGAACACGTGTGTATGTAAGAGGTAGTTGGTTTAATTTAGATCATCTAGTAGAATGACATAATAAATACGCCATATTGAAGAGAAAAATGTAAGAGTATAAAAATGAAAACTCTCTGATTAGAAGTCACACTTCTAGCAGTGTGCCAAGCAAATGATTATGGGTCAGTATTGCCGGTAACCCTTATTTGCCAACCCACCTTATTACCTTCACTTTGTACCTTATAAAACTACGTTAAAACCGTGAAACATCTCTCAAGTAGAAGCAATAAGTCGAGTGGAAGCTCCTAATGTCCGCCATTAGCTGGAATGTGTTGCCATTGCGTGCGTTACTAAGTTCAAATGTTTCAGACTATTGGATTACGCCTTTTACGCGTTGGAAATTAGTTTGAGTTTCAAGATTATCACGCCTTTAAAAAGGCCGATATAGTTTTAAAATGAGCTTTCTTTGTATACCAAAAGATATTTGAGGAATCTATTTTTTTAAAGAGGAAGTCTAAATCGTTTACAATCTGATTAGTCTTTTCCCTACATCTATACCAGCCGTAAGAAGGTTAATTTTCTTTTTTTAAGTGACAGTAAAACATATTTTAAACTAAGTTAAGATTTGACAAACTGCAAGGTAATTTATTGGCAGCACTCCTACTACTGGGTGACACGATGACGACGTGACACGACACGAGCCGTTTTCACGTAAAAGAGTAACAAACATCCATACATCCATCCGTCCATACTATACATGGATGGATGGATTCCATCCATCCTCACAAACAGTCGCATTTATAATATTAGTAGGATATTGTTATTTCGCCACGAGTCCTTTAAAATTAAATATCAAGTTGTTGAGTTTCAGTCGAAAAAAAATGCTCGTTCAGTAACAAACAGTTTGAGTATGAACATATTTTTCGGAATTGGGTCACAGATTAAGCCGCGCCTGCATTTTCTTCTCTACAACACTCGGGACAAAACTTAAAGCCGGCCACAAAACAACGCGCCGTAAGTTATAAGCGACTGATTAATAAAATATTCGTTTAAATAAAAATAATGCGCGTAACGCTATCCTCCTACACGTGTGTACCACCAGTTTGTGGAATTCACTGCTGACTTATGTGTTCCCAATTTTCTTCTAGGCAAACGTACTCCACGCTCGCCATCATCACCTCTCATCAGGCGAGTTCCAAACTTAATGGTGAGTTCCAAACTTCACATCAGGCAAACTTCAAACGCAAGCCTATTTGTTATAAAAAAATAAAGTCGCAAACAGGTAAAGATAATTTCGTCATATTTAGCTTAGGAATGACAGCAGATCAATTCATAACAACAGAAAGACGTCTTGTGTGCTTTGCAACCTGCTGCAACAAGTTCTTCTTTTTCAATGCAACTGACGTTTTCGAGAAGAAACTGTTTCAGAACCTCATCAAATTTTTCCTGCTTTGTTTTTTAGCTCACCAATTTTGGTGAGCTAAAATTAATAATTGTAACTAGACTGTACCATCCCACTATTTGTGTAAAATCAGATATTTTGTCGGTTTTTTTTTATCAAATATTTCAACACCTTTTTATTTAAGTTCATTTCCCGCTATCGCTGACGCTCGTAAACTAACTCTTACCACGGAAGTACAATCGCATTGTTTTTCGCGTCACCTGCGCGGTGCGGGCGTATTGTTGTACTAATTGTGCGACAACATTCTGCCCGGACAATAGTGCCCCAGTGCCCCGGACAACCAAATACACGCTTACTGATACGGCCTCCCCCGGAGAGAAAACGTTTGTACAAGTTTCGTTTAAAACTGAATGTTGGCATAGGGGCGACGGGAGGCTTTTACTATTTTTAGGCATCCTTTGTTTTAACCGCTGTACTTTTTAAGTAGATTGCTGGCCCGTATTCAACTAATAATGAACTTAGTTTTTCTTTCCTAAGCTAAAAGGATGTGGTTATTTTATTTATGTTCTCATATGACAATTATGCCTTATAGCCACTGATAACATTATAAGACTTTTTGTATGAAAAAGGATCGATCAAGAACCTAAACAGTACATCAATATGTTGGCGCGACTCCGGACATTGAACAGATAATGAACTATAAAATTATGTTATATTATTTGTTTATATCCGGTATTCGCACCCGGTCCGCAAGCTGCCGTCCCAGTTTAACCAATCCTTAATTCTAATTAAATCACCATAACGATGTAGGTCAAGAGTCCAGTAACTTTACAACCCACAGTTGCCAAATCTCAAAGCCACTTGATCCACCTCAAGACCATACAATCAGCTAAGTTACACTGTCGGCGGCCAGCGCGGCTAAAATAATAGCCAAAGCGGCTAAATAATAGCCGGAGAGGCTAAGGTAATGGCCGCCGGCTAAGGTCGCGTCGGACCGCATATAACGAGCGCCACTTGAGGGTTAATAAATTGCATCCCCAGTGCATCGGGGGAACACACGGGGGAGCGGTTCGCGCGGGGTCGGTATAGCGAGGGATGACGTTCGATATTCAATTTGTTAGGAGCTGGAAATTGAGGATACAAATGGCTTTATTGAATCGTTTGAAGACACTAACCCATGACTATTGGGGTTAGTTTTTGAAGAATTTCTCATGTGAGTTTATTAGTTCGTTTCAAATGGAGATGCTTAATCTACACTTAATTTAACTTGTTTTTTTTTAACTCTGTTACGACAATTCTTTATTAAACTAAGTATCTTTGTTGTCAAACGCTATTTAGCGCTTAACTAAACCTACATTATCCAATCACAAAGAAACAAAGCTGTTAATTATTGAAACAACAACTACAATTAAGACTTCACCGCCATCTTCCTAATCACTCTATTACTATAATTACTCTCATTATCAAACAGAATGTATACTACTATAACACGAAATACTTAAGTAATTTATTTCAAAGCAATAAACATTGTGTAGAAAATAAAATTACAATAAACGAGATTACAATGTCAAAAATAGAAATTAAATTACAGAAATAGGATATCAAACATGAAAATAAATATTCAACCTTAATACTTTCCAGTACAACCGCCGCGGTACCGCCCCCACCGCGACCCCTATGTTTTCATAACTAGGGAAATTAATAGAGGTGCTTCAGCCAAGCATTTGGACAAAACGGGGGGGCTACCTAGCTCGTTTGTCTGCCTAGACCAGGTAATAGGACTCGTTTGGAGAACCGATTAATTGCAACGGATACAGATCTTGTTTGTTAATGACCAGTTGAAGTGTGACTGGTTTAAATTGAGAGTAAAGAGGAGCTTATAATAATTTAGAAAGGTTTATTTATGTATGTGATTTTAAAGGTGTTAATAATGACACTTTATTTTTTTACGAATGGGAAATCATCAAATAACTTTAAGTGTTAGACTTTTACTGACTAAAACCCACCCATGTTCCTTTTTTTGCCGTTTATGTTCCGGAACCGCGGTATTTTTTTCGAACAACCCGCAACCCTAGTAATAATGACACTTAGATTAAAATATTACATATTCTATTTGCGTAGAATTTATTTTACAGTTAATGCCAAGCATGTGTTTCTTATTTACGGAATTATTTTATTACGGCAATAATATAAAGTTGTGGCTACACTAGTCCGGGGATAAGAATGAGATATTAATATTAGAATACAAGCTTATTAAATCCTTACCGACCACAACTAACTGGAAAAACATCGCATTTCTCACAAAAACATAAACCTTTTCCGTAATAAACGAGCGCACTTAACATACAGTTCACTTTACATTCAAAGCTATTCTGTGGAAGCTGATAACACATCTATAAGAGTGAAATATTCCGCCACTTGTGACATAAATACCGTATTACAGCACCGGTGGGGACATAAATCACGGGTTTTCGCGATTAACCAAACCAAGTTCAGAATATCTGACGGCTTTTATCAATAGGAATAAATCCTGCGTATTTTATTGAAAAGTTAAATAAAAAAGGCCATACTTTCGACAACTATGTCATTTGGTATGTAGTCAAAATCTGAACGAATATCTTTTTCAATGCATACTTACCTGTATTGAAAAAGTTTTCGCGAACAAACTTTTTGCGATTTGTACATCAGCATCCCCCCTGTCAATGTCATTAAAATCCTGTAGCATTTCTCCTGTTATTTGACAGTTGATTTTGACGTCACGTTTTCAACTGGAACTTGCACCCGTGTGTTTTGTGATAGTAACATTGGGCGCGAATTAGGAGGCCGGGTTAGCCCGCAATGCGAAATGTCTCGAAAAGAAATATTGTTGGCAAACGTACGTTTTCAGGTAATATAGTTAAGCATACGGTGCTTTAGTCCTTTTTTTGCGGATGGGAAATCATCAAATAATTTCCGCCGCTCTGAGCGTAGCGGGGGGGAGTGTCAGAATTGTACTGACTAAAACCCACCCATGTTCCTTCTATTCTTTTATCTCTTTCGAACAACCCGCAAACCCGGCAGGGTGCTTAAGTCTTTACACGAACAACTAAATTTTTTAAGATTGCTATTGTAGGTAAAATTTTATAAAGTTCAATGCAATTTTGTGGTAATCGTGAAATAACTTGTCCTGCCCTGGACGGAGCTGAAGGGATTGTTAGATTTTTACTGACTAAAACCCGTCTTCATTCTTTCTTTTGCCCTTTGTGTTCCGGGGCCACGGTATCTCTTTTGAACAACCCGCAACCCCAGCAAGATATATATATATATATATTATATATTATGGTACTAATTACTATATTGTGGTACTTAAGACAACAACCGTAATAATTAACTTTTAAAGAAATGAATGAGATTTTATGCAAATAAACATGAAAGAATTCTCGTATTTTTTATTTCCTGGGAATTAATTTCCTGTTACTCAATAATTCAGTAATCCCCAATGTATTATAAACATCTCAATGAAACGGAAATACATTCAATGTTATAACTAAACTCTCCCAATTTCCTTATTTCATTTCCATCTGTCATTCAAGATACAAACACAAAAACTCTTTTTGTGAAAGAGGTGACACAGACATACGAACAAACAGAAATATAAATCTTCCATATTATCATGTATTAGTTATAAAATTATTGTTTTTATTTCCGAAGTAAGAGAGCTTTAGGTACTTTTATAAATATGACTGGCTGGGCACAGCTAGTTACTCTTTAAAATGTACTCTGCACTTGTAAAGATAAGTTATACCTATATTTTAAATCAATTATAAATGACGTTTTTCAGCTGTACAATTTTATTAGGTATCATTGAAAAAGGTCAAATTGCATACCCTAGATTTTAGTTTCAGTAGTCAGAATCTAGGCTGACTGAAAGTTTTCATTATAGACGCGACAGTAACAAGTTGTAAGAAAATTGTCAAGCATCGAGTCATCGTTTTTTGAATAGTCTTACTACATTCAAAACATAAAGTATGCTTTTCTGATTTAAGTCTTTTAGAGAACTAAATAATAGTACATTACTGCCGCGGTCTATAATGACTACTTTGCTGGTCGCGCTGATGATGGCCGACAGCGCAGCGTAGCGCAGCTCCAGGCCGACACAGCGCGGTCAGCGTGCAGCACTTGATGGACGAGCTGAGATAAAGGCCGAGACCGTAGGTCGAGGCCTTTATAGCGAGGACAGCAAGGGCTGCAATGATGGCCAAGCTGAAAGGCCTAGAGCGTAGCTAGGCTAGCTCGAGGCAATCATAGCGTGACCAGCGAAGCAGTCATTGTGGGCCAAGGTTTGTATAGTGCTTTACTCAAAAATGCAAGTACCTAATCTAAATAAAACCAGCAAGTAATTTAAATAAAAAATATATTAATTAACTAGAATTTTAATTGAAATGACAATTATGTAAAGTACAGTTACTAAAATTCAACACCGACTTTCCCGGTTTGATATTACTGATAGTTTGCGATAATTCTAATGCGGTGTTTGACTGCTGAATTATTTCTTCATTTATTACTTCATTTATTTCATAATTTTTTTCTTTAGGTTCTTGATCAGATGTTGAAGCTTCCTGGAACTCGTAAGACGTTGTTCGTTTTAAGTTTTTTTTTTTTACCTTTAGACGTACAAACAGCTGTGTTTTAAATTAAATCTTTTTAGAATTGTGTTTTTAAAACGTTGAAACGTCAAAATAGCGGTCGGCAAAACATTGCCGGCCTGTTAGAGCGGCCAGCAAAACTTTGCCGGCCGCTCCTTGAAACAGAACGGCAAGGTCGACTTTGCTCAAACAAGGTTGTCAAAATAATGACAACATTACATGCATTTTTGAGTAAAGGTTAATAACGGTCGCTCTACAGCATTTGCCCAAACTCCAAAGATTTCTTTATTTACCTGAGCCAGTCCCATTCAACCACAAGTCCCCTTTATCGTCAATAATCAAATCTCCCATTTATAACCGTAACGTATTCTCTACCTTTATCGCTCCCTTCCTATATCATTGCAATTCAGTGATCAATTGGAGAATTTCCCTTTGTCCTGTTAGAATGGGACTGACACACTTCTATTGAGGTTTCTTATAATGTCGGCTGAATTATTTGCAGCTGAGAAAGTGTGACGCTTATTTAAATAACCCATATCATTTTGTACAAGTACTTTTTTTAAAGTTACCGTCCTAAAAAAAATGTTTGACGTTTTATTGAACTGGCAATTTTCATGAGTTGATCAAAATAGTTTGGTAAGGTTCTAGGTTCCACTTCCAGGTCAGGCAGGGGTTTTAATAGGAATTTGTAAGTCTGAATCTACGCCCAGTAGATGGCGAAAGACAATCTATATATACTAGTTGTGCCTAGAGGTTTCACCCGCTGCTCACTTAGGGGTATGAAAAATAGACGTTGGCCGATTTTCAGACTTACTGAATATGCATATCATAAGAATCGGTCGAGCCTTTTCTGAGGAGTATGGAAACGAACATTGTGACACGAGAATTTTATGTATTAGATAGTAAACTAGAGAACAAAGACAAAAGTTTAATTGTATCTATAATAGGTACAACCCTGCCTAAACCTTAATGTAAACACAAGCTAACGATTATATGCTGAAGTGATAATTATCTTCACAAGCTTTAATCAAACAACAATCACAGGATTGGAATTCAATCATCTAAGATTATGAACGTAGTTGGTTTGCATTGACAGTTAACTAACTATACTAATACCAACCTTTAAATATTATATGCAGCTACACTAATTGTAGGTATCCTACTAATATTATAAATGTGAATGTTTGTGAGGATGGATGGATGGATGGATAGATGTTTGTTACTCTTTCACGTTAAAACGGCTCAACGGAACTTGATGAAATTTAGCACAGAGGAAGATTATAGTCTGGAATAACACATAGGATACTTTTTTTTCGATATCACACGGGCGTAGCCGCGGGCGCCTGTTAGTAGGTTATAAATAAAACCTAAATGAATAAACCAAAAATGTTACCAAGGAAAAAAAGATGATGATTGAATCTGATAAAAACCGACTTCCAAAAAAAAAAGTGGAAAATAACTTTATTTCCGGAAGTCGGTGGCTTTTGTTGGTTTCGTTGACTTTTTTGCCACCGACTTCCGGAAATAAAGTTATTTTCCACTTTTTTTTTTGGAAGTCGGTTTTATTTTTTGCAAAAAAGTTTTTTATTTCAGCATTTTTAGTTATAGTATTATGATATAATTCGCAAACACGGTTATTTTTAGCTTTTTAGTGCGTAGGTCCCGTCTTAAATACAAGCTTTAGGCAGTTGTCTCACCAACGACGAGAAAACGACTAACTATCGGCTATTTTCTCGCTCAAGAAACGTACAATAGAAAACTTTCCGTGTGAATAAAAGAGATGCATATACAAACAGTTGATCGCTGACTGTTCACACTGCCGGCGAGCACTCGCTTCACTAGTTTGTCGCTGAGCGACAAGAGCTATGAAAGATAACACTCACTCGGCGATACTCGCCAAGCGATTAGAAATCACGCCGAGAGAGCAACCAGTGGTCATGTCATTTGGTCGCGTATGAGGCCGCAAGACTGACTGTACGCTTGACTGCCGCGAGCGAGTGATGCGAGTAATCGCCCGCCTCACTCGCACACTCGCTTATAGCCGAGCTACACAAATATCGGAACTACGCACTTGCTCCCCACGTCTCGCTAACTCGTTTCTAGTTCTAGCTCTACTCGTTAATCGTTGCCGGTGAGACAAGTGCCTTAGTTCCACATCACGCTATAGTATTTAATACTATCTAAATTATGCTTTAGTTTAAAACCAATTCAGAAATCATATGCATCATCGCCTAGGGGATACAGCTGATACTTGATCTAATGATTGATTATGTTTCTTAATGACTGGGTGAGGGGAGGGGAGGGGGTACGGGCACCCTGCTCCCACTCGCCTGCCTACCCTGGCGAAACCCATACTTATACATGTGATTGCAGCAATCACGGCAGATTTGCGGTCATTTATTGAAGAGTTCCGTTGTATATCACTGAAGATCTATCACCAAATTAAAATACAATCACCTCAAAAAACTGCGATGACCTTCCAAATCATAGTGCATAGCGTTTTTTGTTCATTTGTCTTCGACAACCTCTAAAGTTATATCATCAACGTAGACGAAGTCAATCTAATACGCATTATTAAAGATAACTCAAAAACTAGTGGCCGGATCTTGATATTTTTTTTATGGGACCAAACGACAATCACCAGCTTTCGAATAAAAAAAGAATCATCAAAATCTGTTCACCCAGACCAGAGTTATGAGGTAACAAACACAAAAAAAAAAAAAAAAAAAAAAATCATACAGTCGAATTGAGAACCTCCTCCTTTTTTGAAGTCGGTTAAAAAGAGATATGAATGGAACGGAAATAAAGCAAACACTTATTTCAGACATCATCATCTGCCTAGCCTTTTCCCAACTATGTTGGGGTCGGCTTCCAGTCTAACCGGATGCAGCTGAATATTAGTATTTTACATGGAGCGACTGCCTATCTGACCTCCACAACCCAGTTAGTACTGGGTAATGCGATACCCCTTGGTAAGACTGGTTGTCAGACTTTCGGAACACTACCTGTAACGACTGTCAAAGATCTACAAATGACAGCCGGGACCAACGGCTTAATGTGCTTTTTGAGGCACGGAGAAAACTCGGTATGTAACGGGTGGTCACCCATTCACAGACCAACCTAGGCAAGCGCGGCTTACCCTAAAGATCGACCCGAGCGGCTGCTATTATTTACACGAGGTCTTAACACTTATTTCGAACATTACACGACTAACGGCGAAGTCAAAAGGATAACAATATTTCTCCTCTAACAACAAGCTGCCTGGTTCACAACACGATGCAATCATTTAAACAAGTTATAACTGTAACACAATCTCAACTCAGATCAAACGAACCAACTTCGAATCTAAAACTCATATAACTCAATTCGATTCTCTACCGATAAAACCAGGAGTACAATATTACAAGTTGGAGCTACGACACTATCAGGTCATGTAGACGAAGCTTTAAATACTAATGTTCCGCTTAAAGTTACTAAGTTACTGTAACTTGTGCGCGAGCGCAAGTCTGCATTGAAAATTGTATCTATGATCTATTACAGTTTTGAAGTTAGGAGGAAGTTTGTCTCGTGAGATATGCGGATGGAGGAGGGAATATCGGATACTAAGGTAGGTTACTAAGAGGGAAAATAGGACTCGCGATTTATAAAAGAGAAGGAAGAAAAATAATTGCTTACACAAACCTTGGATCTTGTATCTGATCTATTGACATGTACCTAATTACACGTCATTTCATTTTTTGAGGCAAGTATACTATATTTATCTATATTTATTAAAAATAATATAAATTTGTTGTGAATAAGTAGACATGGTTGGCCTTGTAGATTCTTAGACGCTTGTTAACTTTTCTTAACGTATTATTTTATTTTACGTTTTGTAAAGTAAGCAATGACTTATTATCGGGCCTACGCTGTCCTCTCATACTTAAGTACTAACGCTGTAACAACAACATTGTAAAACCAAATGATTTTAAAAGAGTAATCATGGAGTTTATTGCCGGTTCTTCTCCATAGGAAACGACCAACCCGAACCGTGCATCTTTTCTCGACGTTTTATAAGTGCCCATGTGAAATAAAAATATTTTGATTTTGATTAAATTTTATTTCTAACTGCCTAATAAGCTGATTGGTAAGTTGTTTCTTATCTAAACATGTTCACTTGTAAGACAAATCATTTACAAGTCAAAACTAATATTAGATCAAGCTTAACCGTAGCGCTTGTAAGTAAACGTGTCGTCTCGTCTCCAAAGTAAAACGAGGTAATACCGTTGACGTTGAACTGCAAGACTACTTAGAGTTAGACTCACAAGTGAGGCTAACAAACCTCAAGTTTGCTTCGCTACTTGCTAGCTTGTTGAATATTTGATGTGAATTGATGTTACTTGTGCAAGTTTGGATGTTTGAATGCCAAACCCATTTCGAATGAAGGTACTAAGTACAGTCTTGGCAATTAACTTCTTAAGATTATTGCTTTTGGAGAGGGGCCTGCCAGGGCCACCGCCTGACGGGGTTGCGGGTTGTTTGAGAGAGATATCGCGGACTCGAAACACAAAGGGCAAAATAAGGATAATGGGTATCTTTTAACTGCGTAGACATAGAGGCTATTTTTTTACTGGCTGGCGCCTGCGGATATCCAAAAAAAATGTATCCTATGTGTTATTCCAGACCATAATCTACATCCGTGCCAAATTTCATCATCCGTTCAGCCGTTTTGACGTGAAAGAGTAACAAACATCCATACATCCTCAAAAACATTCGCATTTATAATATTAGTAGGATATACATACATGTATATTACATATATGTATATTATTTTTTTCGCAGCACAAAGGTAAGTTTTAAGTATAGGTTTTAATTTCAAGTCGATAATTCCAAGCGTTCTCGACATAAAGGATCTTGACAGACAGACGGACGAACAAGTGATCCAATGAGTGTTCCGTTTTTTTCCTTTAAAAGTACTGAACCCTAAAAAGGAAATTCTAAAAAGGCATCATCATCAAACTAAAACCTAGTCCACACCTCAGTAATAGTAGTAAACTACAAAGTTTGTAATGGAGTTCCATTTAATGAACACGAGGTGAGAATGAGGCCGTTCAGCGAGGCGGCCTGAAGTTCCGCCGTTTGGGCTAATATTGACAATCAAACTTTGAAACTAACGCTGCCTATTCGTTACTGATTTAATAGTTTTGGTGACAAGAAGACTTTTATACCCTACGTTTATCAATAAGTTTAGACATTTCGTATAAATTAAATTAATCTTCTGCAGTTTTCTAAAAGTGATTTACTCAATTTGATTTTTAACATCACCTGCTTAGATTTTATGTAATAATGTTTTTTTCGGTTGGGAAATAATTATATGACTGCGGAGCAGAATGGAATGTCAGACTTGTCAACTAAAACCCTTCCATGTCTTTTCTTTTGCCCTTTGTGTTCCGGTGTCGTGCTTTACGTAGGTTAGTACGTAATGTAGCTGTCAGAGTTTCGGGGTTCTCAATATCCATAACGACAGACAAAGAGCTACAAATGATACAATAGTACATATTTCATCGTGCCCTTTAATTCTTCACAGGACTATTCTATTTCTATGTCCAGTATAATTGGATTTTGTAAGTTAAGCCTAAATTAAAATATACCGAAAAGATGTTTTCTTCCTTTGTTAAGACATTTTTTTTTTCAACACAAACTAAGTAGAATAGTCTGAAGTTACAACTAAGTGCCAAAAACTTGATCTAACAATTAGCAAGCAGTTAGTTTTGCCATTCACCGCAGAACTAAAGTCACTGGAACTGACACAACCTCCCTACATTGTCAGTATACCAACTAGTTTGAAAGTACACAAAAGATATGCGTGAAAGCGCGGGAGCGTATTCGGGAAATTTGCCGCATCTAGTTTAATTAATTTAGGGATGTAGGTGCGAAATGATAATTATGCTTTGTGAAAAGGTATTTATATATTACTAGCTTTTGCCCGCGCGTTAAATTCGGTATAACACAGTACCTGTTACCTGCAGTTTTTGCTCTTGCGCCTTATTGATTTGTAATAGCAACGCTAAGTTTTCCCTTTTCTTCCCTCGTTCTCCCTCATATCCCACTTTTTTTTAATAAAAATTAACCTATGTCCGTCTCCTGGTTCCCAACTATCTCCGTACTAAAATTCATCAAAATCGGTTCAGCCATTAAAGCGTGAAGAGGTAACAAACAAACAAACTCACTTTCGCTTTTATAATATTAGTAAGGATATGTTTGCTAGATAGCGGCCAAAGTCAATTTCTCATGATTACCAAAATTTTTGAAAACGAAAATGTGAAAGCCTGTAAGTATCACAATAATTATTTTTTTTTTCGTTATCGCACGCAATCTATGCCAAGCGTTAAACAGAATTTATTTGATACGTTTATTTTCAAGAAAAAGCAAAAAGGAAAAATCTCTTATTAAAATGAGTTGTACCCCAGAGTACCTTTAATTTACCTCCCTGGCAATATTAGCCGCGATAGGCAACGGGAATTGTGAGGCAATTACAGCCAGATCTAATATCTGCGTGTCTGGGGAAAATTAAACTGTCTCCCAGTCTGTGGCGAATTAATTAAGGAGAGGAGAAAAGTTTGATGAAATCTAGACCAAACGTGCTGAGGTTTGCTAAATCTGAGCTAATAGAGGGGAGTGGGACCTGGCTAATGTGAGGGGACTGGCAATTGTCACTAGTGTTTCTGGACAGTGACATTTGATCCCGAAAAACGTGACGATTGTGTTGCCGTAAGGACTTTCAACATACAGAGCAAACACAAGTGAGAGTTATGCTTTCAAGCATTGGAATAAAAATAATCTGGATTTTCTCATAAATATACCAGAGAAAAGACCAAAGGGGTCGACAAACAAAACGGTGGACCGGTCCACCAGTCTTGGACTCCATACTTCCAGGAAGCCTAAAGACCCAGGACGAACATTTATAACACCAAGCTAGGCTGGACAACCACCAACAAGGAGTATTGTGAAAAAAATTCTTCTCTCTAGTTATTTACTAAATCGAAATGAGAATCATACTGTTGTAAAATCTTAGCCAATCACCAAGCAGCACCCATACTCTCATTACCACATTTACATACTACAACAATGTTCACAAAATATATAACACCATAATTTCCTTGACTCATCACACAGCCAACCCTCCCACTAATCATTTAACCCTTCCCCACTCGTTTGAACTCACAAACAATCCAATCAACCCCATCACCTACCATTACAGCATGTCTGTAGTATAGGCACAGGCAGGCGGCGCGTTCTGCCCGTGAATACTTGATGACCACCAACAGGTCACGACTGGTTGATTTACCTGTTGACTGCTGAATGATTGGGTTCGTAGAAACAATAGTGAAAAGTTAGGTTGATGTGTTTGTTTGATGATTACTGTTATTTATTTATGACATTTACACCTGAAGGAACTTGGGATCATCCCATTAGACACCAGGGGAGTATGGAAGAAGACGACATGCTGGGCCGACCTTAAATAAATGGGATACGGTAGGAGAATGATGACAGCTGGTTAAATGGATCAGCCATAGAATGTCGCCAACCAGAGTGTAGATAGTGTTAGAAGGTAATAGAGTGGAGTTAGACCTATAACAGACCACAATGAAACGTATGAAGGCTACGAGCCAGGTCAAGACAAGTTAAGGCAAGACTTTAAGTGGAAGCGGGAAGCCCATGAAGAGTCAAGGGGCGTTCAGTGGAGGAAACCTGTACATTAGGTGGACACGAGTAAATGAATACAGATGTAGGTATGAGAGTATGATAATGCAAGTGTTCTAAATATCGGGGTTGTGGGTTGGTCGAAAGAGGTACCGTGGCCCCGGAACATAAAGGGCAATAGAAGGGACATTGGTGGGTATAAGTCAGTACAAGTCTGACACTCCCCCCGCTTCGCCTGGAGCGGGGGAAGTTATTTGATGGCTTCCAATCCCCAAAAAAAAAGTGTTCGGAATACTTGTAAGAACCCCAAATATTTTAAAAGCCAGTAACCTCGAGGCAGCTCGCCTTATAATTAAGTAATGTTAAGTTATTTTAACTTTTTCACCGAAACAAGACTTATTTAATTAAACGTCTAGTCATTATAATATAATTACTATCCTACATTTACATTTAGAAAAACATTCTTCAAACGCTGAGGAAATAAGGCGAACAAAAATAAAATAAGCTCAAATATTTGAAAGGTCCTATGTAAATTAAAACGCTTCACTTGGCAAAGTAAAAATAAACAGCAACGAACGTAAGATAAGTAAAAAGAATGATTTAATTAGGAACATCAAACATTCTGCCGGCTCAATCAAAGCGAAAATTTAAAGAAAAAGAGCATATAATCAATGATGAAATCGTAACTAAAGTTGTTCACAAATATTCAAAGAGTGAAGCTAAGCCCAAAAGATTCTTGCAGGATTGTATTTACAAGAATAACCGTCAATAAAACAAGTCTTCTAAAAATCAGACTTTTGGCGCGAAATACAATTTGACAGGAAAAAAATATGGCTGCCGAAACAGCGCGCGAAGCCTTTGGTACAAGGCGTACATGAAACATGTAGAACGTACACGCTACACCCACAAAGGAATTCGGTTCGTCTGTCTAACGAGAATATGAGCGGAGTAATTTCGCTTGTAAAATAATATGAGCATCCGTCGGTACGTCCGTTCGTGGAAATATTTCTGAGAGCTCTCGTTGAATTATGCGAGCTTGATTTTATTTTTGGAGAAAGACTAAGCGTGTTTTCAGAGATTTTGTTAAAAAGAATTCTGTTCAAATCTGTATACTTTGTGTTGATTAAGTTTCCAAATTATACGGTGGTGTGTTTATTATATTATACCTAATTACCATATTAAACACGTTTCCATATTATCTAGTTTACAAATATTATAAAATTACTGTCATATTAATTTTGAAATACTGAAATCGATTTAAGAACAACAAATTTGATGTTCGTTTGATCTACGCTTTGGAATGGGCAACTACAGTACTTTCACAAGTTATTATGTCTTGTGACTGGGACTGTTGCAGCATCATTTTTTTTTGTTCTTGTTTTTATGACATTCAAAAGTGCCTGTAATGGTCTAATTGAAATAAATTATTTGAGTTTGAGTTTATGTCAAAATAATAATAACAAAGACATTCAATACAAACATGGTTTCTTTGGCACTTTAGACCTTTTCCGATTTCAGCTACTATCCAGTATTTTTAAATAAAAAACATTGAGGCAATCGTTTAAAAAAATACACGTTCATTTTTCACCAACAACAAAGTAGTACTCATTATTAAAAACATCCCGCATATCGCAACACAGAAAGCCTTTTACAGCGAAATCCGATCAACCCCTACAGCTACCCGTTCCATTAACAACGTCACATTCCATTGGCAACCATGCACATCTGCATAACCAACCATATACACGGCTGCATACACCGGTAACATCAAAGGGAAATGCTACTAATTATACTATACTATACCACCCCCTCGCCCCTCTTTGACATGTCCACGTATGCAAAGGTTTTAATATAGCGACATATGTTCTGCCCTCTGTTAAAATCGGAGTGGTGGTTTAGCATGGTTGATAAAACCGTGTATTCTGCGCCGTGTTACGTTTATAGAGACTGTTTCAATGTAGTAATCGGAAATGGTGAGCTGTTATTTCCGATATTAGTTGCGAAATTTCAGGCTGAATCAATTAAAATATATTGCCAGAGACGTCCTAAGAAAACGAAATTGTGAAAAAAGTGGGATCAGAAAATACAATGAAAAAACAAAAAAATGACAAATGAAAATTACACGGATCCAAATGAATCTGCTCCCAATCACAATTTAATTAATAATTATCATATTGGACAAAGGATTTTGAACGGAATCCGTAATCTTAATTTGCAATTATATTCGTCTGCTTGACAACATAAATAAAGCAATTAATTCTTGTGAAATATTATAACGAAGAGTGATTACCAAATTACCCGGATGATTTCCATATTTGTTGTTTTTCAATTGAGGCGAAAAGCAGTCTCTTATTTTGCAGTTCAAAACAGAAAACTTTCTAAAAACTTCATAATTATTATTGTTATTAAAATTAGATAATAATTAATTTATTGTAAATTTTTGTAGTCTCATAAACATAGAAACATGATACAATGTTATGCACGTCTGTGATTTGTGTAATTACTTTTAAGGTACATTAATAATTATAATAATAGGTATAAATTTATGTAATTATGCAGTTGGTGTGCTTATTGTTAAATAAATAAATAATTTTAATAACCAAGGCAACACTCGCTATTAAAACATAAATCTCTGTAAACTCGTCAAATACATATTTAATCGTTAGATTAGAACTAACATATAGAGCAAACTATCAACTAAAAAGGTTTTCATTAGCGGACGTCGCGTCTCTCTCCAACCTCCCCTTTACTACCCATTTCAATATACATTAGGGCTGTCTAAGTCTAACTTTTAAGTGCATATAAAAGCACGAATAAATAATCTGTTTACTTAATATTTAGCGGCTTTAGAAGTTAGGGACTCGTTTGAAAAACTTTGTTTTGTAAGCTGAGTTTATTTTTGGGTATTGAGGTACTTACTATATGTATGCATGTTGTTTGCTAAGTTAGATGTTGTGTTGTATGTTTTCTATAAGTTCCCATTTCACGAATATCATCATAAATGAAGAATTATAGCAGATTACATAATAAAAGTGATGTGACCTACAATCTTGCATCGCATTAACAAGCATGATGTATCAGATTAGTTTGCCGTGTAAAAAACTTGTATTTACGTTGTTTCAGACATGTAATGTTAACTATTTTATGTAAAACTTGACAAGTATAAAAAAAATACTGTTTAAAGTATAAACGTAACTCCTAAACACAAATGTGTACCTTGTTTAAATACCTTGGTGTAAAACAGAATAAGTTTAATAAGATAGAATTTGGAGCATGTCAATATTGTCTTAACACTCTTATTGAAGATATTGTCAAGTCATTTTTGCAATCGTACCAACCCTATCACACGGCATTGCTATTACAGACAATTTAAAAACAATTCAAACGGTTTTATTTCGTCTGTTGCGGATATTGCTTCTGATTGTGGCAATATTGCCAGTAAGTTTAATTATTGCGAGCTTTCAGTATATCCTTGAGGCTTGGTTGCATTTTAATACAATTTGGGTCAGGGTTTGTTTGATGTTTTTGTCCGTTTTAAACTCACCTGTATGTTTGGTTGATATCTCTCTGGTGTGTGTATATATACAAAACGATTCGTATGTTCTTACCTAAAACAAAATAAACAAATCATTAGTATTAAAATAAAAATATAGACTGAAGGAATCGTAAATAAATAGAAATAACCGATTTTTAATAAAAAAAAAATTAAAGCCACGGAGAGGTGCTTCCCTATACGTTAGGTTTTAGATGCGTTATGTAATTAAAATTAAAGATAATATTTGTCATCACTTGAGCAGATTATTGAGGAATATGTAATAACAACGAAAATGTCTTTAGGCAAGTTTTGAGTATGAACGTGGATGGGGTACGAGCAGAGAAAGACCAAAGAAACAATGGATAGAGGATGAAGGATGACAGGCGAGAATGGAGCTGCCTGATGAGATAACAGAAGATAGAGATAGAGTAGTATGGAAGAAGAAAACATTCTACGCTGAACCAAATAAAGTGGGGTAAGGACAGGAGAATAATGATAAATAACCCTTACTAATATTATAAAAGCGAAAGTGAGTTTGTTCGTATGTTTGTTTGTTACGTCTTCACGCCTAAATGGTTAAACCGATTTTGATGAATTTTGGTACAGAGATAGTTGGGACCCTGAAGACGGACAAAGGCAATTTTTTTTATAAAAAAGTGAGGTAAGGGGGAGAAAGAGGGAAGAAAAGGGGAAGAAAAGGGGAGAGAAAGATTTTTTTTTTCGTTTATCACGCGGGCTAAATTTTGCGTAAGCCCAAAGTGACTATGCCACGCGGACGAAGTCGCGGGCGAAAGTTAGTTTATTATGATATAAGTCTAACTCACAAACCCACAATACCTCCTCATGGCTCCATAAACTTTAATGCAACAACATAAGTTCCAACATTCAGCTAACATCAAATCCTCAAATAATTGACATCTAACATACTCGGCACCGCGTTCTATTTTACATCATCAGTTTCAAACTTAAAACGAGTATCGATGTCAATTTCCCGCGGGACTGGCATCCATGTGGCACATGGCACAGTTGGCCAGGCCTATCAGCACAATACTTGTTATTAAATTCGGCGTGCCAGATTAATGGCTGACACTCTGGCGGAATAATTTTATGTGGCCAGGAGTTGTAAATGAAATGTGTAAAGGATTATTACATTATAATGCTTAGGGTTGTTGTCATTTTTTCACAACTGAATAAGTTATTTATGGAATTGTTAAATGCTTTAGAAAATCGTGTGGAAGAGCTGAATGAGACTCAGACCATGGAGGCATTGAACGCTGAAAATTCAGAAAAATCTGTGTCAAATATTTTTGACAGCAATTTACGTGCTTGAACTGGGCACATTCATGAAAACGATTCGATATTGACAATCTAGACTGCAATAGTATCGTTTGTGCAAAAACTCGTTAAAGTAATTTATTCACAATTGCTAGGATTTAGATAGCTTAATTATTGTAGTGAAGTTAGCCGATGATTTATAGGAATCGTTAGGAATCTATTTGCAGTTCATGTTTCTAGAACAAATTACACAATTACAAAGTGCCTATCTGGAACGGCATCAGTCCCTAGGCTCTCTATTACAAAGCAATTCATCTGAGACCCAATCGACTAGATTTTATTACTTCGAAGACAGAATCCCCTAGTTTGCCATTCTACTTGGACTAAGCAAATAGCTCTAGTAATTGAAATGTTCCATTTAAAATGCTCGGAATAAATTTGCTTAGGAATAAATTTAAATTTTTCTAGAAAGCTTTTCCAGAAAGATTTATCACTGTCAAATAGCAAACAAATAGCGCATTACCTGACAGCGAGGTGAAGCTGCAGCCAATTGATGCCAGTTGCCAACCTGGCGGGAATCTGGCAAGGTCTGGCAATTTCTCAAAGTTTCCAGAAAATTCGAATATTCGTTGGAACGGTTGCAGATTACCTTCAGCGTATCGGATCTTACTGAAGTGACGATAAACATTTCGCCGCTTTCCTATTTCAAGAAGGATTTTGAATTTGGAAAGTTTACATCGTTCTGTAAACTTCGTCAGTGGCCTTCGTAGAGAGAACTCGACAACTTGTTTTTCGTTCTGAAATGGTATGATTATGGTTGCTTAAGCAATCATATTATAATATGGCAGAGATTTTTAAATGCTCATTTATCAGTAGTTAATTAACAGGAGAACTGTTGTAGGACTGTAATTAATCACCAATTATTTAAGCCTTCCTAAAAATAATATTACTAATCAAACAGCATTTCCTTATGATTTTTTTTAAATTAATGGCCTGAGTCAAAAGTAAAAGCTACTCTAAAATATCTTCTACACTAACGATATAACCCGTCGCAAAGTAGGGTCCCTTTTGAAACTTTAACTTGAGCTGTCATTTGTGTAACTTTCAGCTTAGCATTACGTTAGCATTCCTCCATCTGTGTAGCGAGTGCTCCACAGATGCTGTTAAGTTATTCTGTTGCGCTGAGCGCGCGTTAATATTTGATACGCTCGTTAAAAAGTCCACCGTTATGTGGAAACATTAGCGATTGAATAAGGACCGGGACCGCGAATGTCTTGGGAAGATGTCGCGCGCATTAAAGAGATTTTAAACGTCTCCTGAAGTAAAGCACAAAGAATAGCAGATCGAGTTTTTTCGGGCAATTTATTAAATCTAGAAATATCCTTGAACTCGACACAATTTGCACCCTTGTTCGCTGTTTTGCTCGCGGACCTGTCTTTTTCCCGTATGTTTCGTAAGGCGAACTGAATATTATACCCAAGTTTAGGGCGCGGGCATTTTGAGCGCCCCTAGTTTGTGCCCAACTAGAATTCTTAACGTAGTTTAAAAATAGCTTATATTAAGACATGAGTGGGAATTTTATCATTTAGTACGTAAATATACGTTAAAACTTAATGATTAATTATTGTTACCGAAGGTCCAATTCAAGCTTGAAATAACTAAGTCAACGTTTAAGAAGAAGTCTTCATTCAAGAGGAAGTAATTTTGAGAGAAAACGAGATGCAGCAAGATCAATCATCTCAACTTTATAAAGAGTATTAGAAGACTGGACGACATGAAAATAGATGTTGACGTGAAATGTCTACCGGCTAAGCCTTAACACCTTACCCTTGATCCCGCTGACAACATAATCCCTTAGCTTGAAGTATAACCTTACGGACACCTAAGTAAATGGGCCAAAAAGAAATGAAGGCGAATGACGAACGAACTCGTGTTTAGAAAAGGATTAATTTGGTGTTACTACCCATTAACCCCCTTTCTACCGGGAGACCTTTTCTACCTTATAGAGGGGTTGAAGCAGTCAGGTTGCTCTTACTATTAATGTTGCAGGCATTAGTGCATTGTTCTTAAAAGGTAGACCCTTTTAAAAGGCTTTTTGGATTAAATCCTGGTGCTAATGAAAAGTTTCTAATGAACTTAAAAATTACAAAGTTGGTAACAATTATAGCTCAAAACATAATTAATTAAACTTTAAGTTTATTACGTTCCAAGTACTATTCAATTCTTGACGATCTTTCTGTTTACTATAATAGTAAGTTTATTTGCAAGGCAATTAACAGCACGCGTCCAATGATTGTGAACGTTCACTTCCAATATAATGCTTAGTTAATTAAACGCTGCAAGCAATTATCAATCTGACCACACACCCACACACATAGACAGTAGACACTTACGTATAAAACACATAGGCACAGTCAACAATACTAATATATGTGTATATTTAGCAAGATATAAGAGCCATTTTCCCATGAAATAATAAATGATGTTTATTTTGCAAGTAAGTTTCTACAAACACTTTTAAACGACTTTTTTTTAATTAGATGAGGCCTTCGTTTCGTACCCGACTACTAAGAGAAGAAACAGCTAATAAACAAACAAACACAGAGGTCATAGTCCCTTTTAAGACAATTTTTTTCCAGACAAAAATCTTGGTCAGCTTAAAAGAACCATGCAGATTAGTGTCTGATAAGGTCTTTTTTTAAGAAAATGCTTTCTTAAAACACACACAGATTTTAGTCGACCTGTCCAGTCAGTGCAAGCACTTACCAGTTATCGGGTAGCTTGACTCATAACTCAAGGAGCTCAACGATACGACGAGCAATACCAAAAAAAAAGACATTTGTGTTGGTCGCTTAATAGTACTCAAACTGCCAGACAATCGTTAAAAACAAAATCATCGCCCATAATGTTTGCTATTTTGAGTTAAAACCTTGTCTAATACCAGTATTAGTCCCGAGACGCGTATAACTTCTTAACTTCTTCTTCTAATTGCCATCCAGCGTGGCAATGCTGCCAGCATTCTGGGCACTTTTCGTATTGACAGTTTGTAGATGATTTTTTGTCGCCCTGTAAATGTTTTCCCCTTTTAGTTACTTGTACGTATTTTAGTTGGTTACATTAAATTATTTTTATAGATTATTTTTGTACCTTTGCAATTAATAAAAGTATTTCTTAACTACATAAAATCAAACAATAGTTTTTTTTTTTTTTAAGTTGCAGTTGTTTTCTTTTTGGTATTAGTGATAGTACATAATTACTTAGTCCACATTTTACATGAAAATAAGTCGGTCTCTATACGGTCGTTTTTTTTTATAACGCGGTTTCAAATTCAGTTTTGCACCCCTCGGTTTAATTGAAAAGGGGTTGTATGTATGGAAATTGAGTAAATTGAATTTTCGAAAATAAAGTTTGTTTACATCGGAAACGACCTCCATTAAATTAACTTTTTTTAACAAACACATGGCCAAATTGAATACCACAAAGAGCATTAATTTAGGCAATCTGACTTTGTTAATAAATGGCTGACCATGTTCCTTAATAAATAATCAATATGACTGTACCTAACTATTCAATTACAAATGACTAAACAAGTTTTACCAACAAAACAAACCAAATTATTGTTATAGAATCTGTATTTACAGCTATAAATTTGAAACCAATATTTTAACAAGGAACACATAGGTACATACAAGAAACTCCCCTCTACAAACAAGCAAGTAAAGCAACCGACTTTGCTTGCTAAATGCATTTCCTTTCCCATAAAGTAGTGACAATGTTCCATTTATTATGGTAAAGTGCGCTCACAAATGGGTTTTTCATTAGCTGCAGTTGCCGTATCCAGCACAGTCGTGCATTCGTTCTGTTTTCAAGTCGTAATTTATATTTTTATACTGGCAACTGTTACTTATCTGTGTTTGCTTTTAGTTCTTTTAGATATTCAGTGTAGCTTTTTATTACAAAGTTATCGATAGACATATACCAAGAAACAAACTTGAAAAAGGTAAAAAAACCTGTGGTGTTACATTTTCCAAAATTTATAGCACTCTTTTGTTTTCGCCAAGAGTTCAAAATAATGTTTCAATCTCTAATTATTTCACCCCTTTTTTGTTGCCAGAACAGAGTAAACTCATTCACAAACGTATCAAATTTATTGGTTATAACCGAAGTCGATGCACATCAACATCAAAATCCACAACCGAAACCCGCATTGCACAATACATATCAGTGTGTTTAACTCGGAATATTGGTTCAATTTACATTTGATATCGCACACACAACCTCCCCCCGTAGGCGTGGGAGAGAGGGGGGGGGGTGTTCAACTCTGTGTTTCAACCCCGAGCTATCTTATTTGATTTCATGTTAATTAATCCGTGCATCGAATGGATGCGGTTCGATCGTTTTAGTTTCCAATTATTTATGACTGTAATTAGTAAATGGTAGAGCTTAATTTGTGGTTTATTTTGCAAGGTGTGTCTAAATTTTAATACAAGTTGTGCTAATTTAGACGTTCGTGTGTGGTATTAGTCAAACCCATATTTTCAGTGTTGCCATTCTGGAAATGGGATCCTAACATATCACAGTTATGGCCCATACATTCATTCTTAATACAATATCCCTGTCATAATTCCAAGGAGAATACATCTGATTACTTTATAATCTGATTTGATCCGAAATTACGTTAAAAAGCGAAGTAATTACATTGGGGCTTCGGCGGAGCTCTGGCGGGGCTCCAGCGGGGCTGCCGGATCTACTAATTAATATTTCGTGCTTCGAAGCGCTTCGTAAATCATGAGATAGATAGAAACCGGAGTTATTGCATGTTTACGACTGTTTTCTGTTTTAAAGTGGGACGAAATTAATTAAATTATAAGGGTGGAATTTAAATGGTGTCGGATGTTCTTAATTGGCTGGATTTACAACGCGGCGTGCTTCACATGCGGGTGGGAACAAAAACAAAAAAAAAAAGAATCCTATAGACTATATTTATACTGTGCAATTTGTATCAGGTCAGATTTAATTAGAACCCTCATTAATTTGGTTTCCCATAACGATTCAAAGATTAATTAGAATTGAAAAAACAATTGATTAAAAAACTCAGAGTGGCTGGGTAATGGATTTTCATTGAAAAACGGTAAACAACCAGTGTTATCGCAATACACAGAGAGTTCCAGTGACCTAAATATTTAACGCCTGCATTAATAACAACCGCATCGCTTAAAGCCAAAACCACTCTATTTTAATAACTTTAGCAAAAAGCTGAACCACAACAGCTTCTTAAAAATGCGACGAACGTCTTCAGAACAAAACTTCTCACCGACCATTGTTTCTAACTAAAAAGAAATTGCGGACAAGACGAAAAACAATCCAGTTTTTTTCGTCCGAACTTTGCAGACGGTCCAACTAAATGGTTGCAGTCAACTACAGCGTACCACTGAAGTTTTCAGAAAAGAACTTAAGATATTGCAAGACTTGCCTTTAAACTTATGGCAAGAACTACAGTTCACGAAGTAAAGGAAACTAATGTGTTTTTTGCTTTTTACTTGGCTACAACTATGGGACCTAAGTACAGTGTGCGCTTGAGGTAATAAATGGATGGGGAGAGTGGTGTTCAAGTTTTAGACGGATTGAAGTGTGGAATACGAGCCAAATTATTGAAGTTGGTAAGCATTATTCCGTATCGTGCACTTATAAGTACAAATCGGATCAATACATTCAACAAAAAACATCTTCTATACGCAGCTGTTTTCGTAAACTTAAGAATGAGAGCTGCCAAACGCTATTTGCCAGCTTGTCACTTTGACATTTCATGATATACAATAGATGTTGACGTTTGACCCTTTGTAAAAAAAAAAGTGAATTAGAGAACCGAGAAAACCACGAAAGTTCAGCATAACGAAAGGAAACAAAGCATTAGAAGTTTCACAGACAGCTTTAGCTTGCAAGGACGCAATGCGGCGAAGAAGCAATTGTCTAGTTTAGCGTGCAGCCGCATTGCGTTCTGTTTTGCCTAAATCAGTTCTTCGCTAATTATTAAGACTCCACCTGTTTAGGTTAAGAAGTGGACTACTAGGGTGGTACAATAAAGTTCACAGACACGTAAACTCACGCCCCTTTACCATGGGATAAAGCAGAGTGTAGATAGCCACCAGCTATTTTAATATATTTACTCCTTTCGCATCGTCCATATTCCTACATGTGGTTGCACATATAAGTACTACGCATCTGTCCTTTTAGAATAGGGTAGTTGACAGCACCAATCAATTGACATACTTTTTATGAGCTGTCAAAACGTGATTCCCCCATAGATTTTGTTTGAGACTCGCAACCGATGACGTCACTAAGTTGTCAAGTCAATGACGCAAGTATTTATTAATTTAAAAGCAACTAAAAATCGAATTTTAAAGTTATTTTGAAATGAATGGAGTTCTCAGGTCTAGAATAACGTGTTCTTTCAGAGAAATTGTGTCTTTAAATTATTGGTTAATGGTGTCAAATACCCAATTGTCATCAGAAATGACAGGATTTCCCCGAATCTTGTATGGTTTATTAACCTTCTCACATCCTCCATATTACAAACTAAATTAATGCGATAAATTCGCCTACTTATTTGTAACGTACTCATCGCTGCGTAAGCACACGCACACATAGTAAGTCCTACCTAACAATAACTAATATGTATAACTAATTACAAAAACATTTCATGTGAATTCAGAATAGTACTCTACTATAAAATAAATGATGATCAATTCTAGTACTCTGTGAATCACGGCACATTTCCAATTGGTAAATAAAAACTTGCTTTTTTCAACAGGCGCACGACTATGTAGATGTATCGTGCATTGTAAATGAACTAAGTTGTCTTCACAGAACGAAGTCGAAGGGGGTCGACTGGTCGAGTTCAACAGCGGTGACCCTTTGATTGACTGACGTCATACAAATTGGCCACTTACGACTGGACACGTGGTCTTGAACTTGTAAGGAGTTTCTAAACATGCAAGTAATCTCTATAGTCCATTTATTAATCACATTTCATTACAAATTAATGTTCAGGCTGATATTGGAAATTATTATTTTACTAGCTTTTGCCCGCGGTTTCGCTCGCGTTGAATTCGGGGTAACACAGTTCCCCTTTCCTGATTTACAGGTACCGGCTACTTGTAGTTTTTGCCCTTGCGCCTTATTTATTGTAATAGTAAAGCTAAGTTTTCCCTTTTCTTCCCTCTTTCTCCTCCTTTTAAAAAATAGCTTACGTCCGTCTCCAGGGTCCCAACTATCTCTGTACCAAAATTCATCAAAATCAGGTTAGCCATTTAGGCGTGAAGACGTAACAAACTCACTTTCGATTTTATGATATTAGTAAGGATTTCATTACAAATTAATGTTCAGGAGGACTTTGGAAATGGTTATTTAATTTGTGCACCGCTGATGGCAACAGGGTTGCCCCTATTAAGTAGAACTTAAACGTAATAATAAATGTGTGACTCTAAGCTTCAGGGGATTTCTGGCTTGACCTGTTATTTCATTTACTGTACAAAATATTGGCCTTGATAGTCTGATCTCAGGTAGCCGTTGCTCTTTGGTCAATGTCATGTGCAGCATCCTCACAGAACATCATGAACCCACATACGCAACAACTAAACATATTTACATTAGTAGCCGGAAGGATTCTAAAACATGCTCTAACAACTTTAATGTTTAAATAAAATAGTTGTACAGCTCCCTCCACGGGGTGTCCGCATAGTGTCCGGTACCGGGAGCCGGACGTCCGGTTTACGAGCTCTTTCACTGCACTCGTTAACTCAGTTTGGCATGTTGGTGGTGCTTTAAACTATGGGCGACAGTTTACGGGGTATTTATAAGTTTATTGTACGCTATCATTTAATTACATTTTGTCGTTACAGGTAGTCAGTGTTCCGAAAGTCTGAGAACCAGTCTTACCAAGGGGTATCGTATTATCCAGTACTAACTGGTTTGTGGAGGTCAGATAGGCAGTCGCTCCATGTAAAATACTGATATTCAGCTGCATCCGGTTAGACAGGAAGCCGACCCCAACATAGTTGGGAAAAGGCTAGGCAGATGATGATGATGATGTACGCTATCATTTAATAGTTTTGTTATTTCGTTTAGTTTATAATATTTTGATAGCGTTGCGTCGTTAACGTTTTTGGAATAGAGAACTTAAGTAACAAATTAGAGATATTCGTGTCTACATTATTATTTTGGCGACACGCTTGGCGCTGTGGCTGAGCGATCGACTGCTGCGCTGCGTGTCGCGGATTCGATCCTCGCACGGAACAAAATATTTGCCTACAGATAGTTGTTTCGGGTCTGGCTGTTTGTGTATGTGAGTTTAAACGTTTGTAAACGCACCCACGATACAGGAGAAAATCCTAGAGTGGCGCAAAAACAATTGTAATATTCTCATCGACTTTCAACTCAAAATGATAAGTTCTCATTTAACTTGTCTAGTGTTTTATCTTTGCGTATTTCTATTAGTTCTTGTAACAATCCGATAAACTCCCTCTCTACATTCATTCCATTTGAACACCGCTAACAATACCGTCGGAACTCAACGGCTCAATGCTTCGCTCGCGGCCGTCGACAGGCGCGGCCCACCGCCACCCGCCCCACAGACAACGATTAGCGAGAAGGGACTAGAGCTAGAAACAACCAGGGACTATGAACTTTATAGAAGTGTTTGATGCTGGGTTACCGAGAAAGAGCCGCCTGGCACGCTGCCTACCGGGGTTGCGGGTTGCACGATAGAGATACCGCGGCCCGGGAATGCAAAGGGCAAAAGAAATAACTTTAGGATGGGTTTTTAATCAGTACAAGTCTGACACTCCCTTTCCCTGAGAAGTCATATGCATTTCCCATTAGAATAAATAGTGTTGTGCCGGTTTGTTATGCCAGTGCTGAGCACTGGTGTCCCCCCTAACCTTAAAATTCTTCTTTTATCCGATTTTCTTCAGACAATCTCTCATAAGCGCTTCTAATTCGTTGCGACAACTTCTATTTCAACAACTTTAATTTCTAGGCCTCCCTCGGCTAAGAATATGTAGGTAGGTGTCGTTTTGCTGACACGGGACCTATTTCAATTGTACCCACCTCAGTGAACGAGAGACCAGTCGACAGTTGGACGCTTCCTCGTCAGCGCGGGGGCGGGGGGGGAACAGACGCTTTCAGCGGTCGTATTCAATGGCTCGAACTGACTCACTTAGCTCACAAATAGATCGTGCTGCAGCTGGAGGGGTTGAATGGGACTGGCTCTGTGTCTAGGTGCTAACGTTTTGCTGAATAGGCTTTGTATGTAGAATACCTGGGCAGTGAGCAATAACAAGTTCTTGCGATATTTGATGTGAGAATTATTCAGAGAATAAAATAGGCTGAAAGTAAACCGTCATGCGTCAGTGGATCGATGGGGAAAGAAGCAGCAGCGAGGAAAGAGGTATAGACAGTGCTGGGCAAGGTTTTGGTATAAGGTATGCAAGGTTGCATATTAAAAAAGCGATTCTTGGAAATCGCAGTCTACTAGTTTGAGTTATTTGAATAAATATATTGATTCTAGTGATTTGTGCCATGATACGGCAGTAAAGTTAGCTAAAAATTGCTTTGGCTTTGATATACAACCCAAACCATATTATATAAGACACTAACTGAGTACCTACTATTAAGAATAATCGCAAATAGAAAGAAAGAAAACAAGTTTATTTGACACAAGCCATAAATGCACACAGTAAAAAAAAAAGTTAATTCTAAACAAATAAAAATAATGTACTTATTATTGTGTGTCTCACGGCTGCGCCAAATAGGCCCAGTTCAGCAAACTGCCGAGCAATGCCCAACGCCGGCTTTCAAGTGGACCTGATATAGTGATGTGACGGACGTAAAACGGTTTAAGTGTATAATATGTATGTAAATGAAAGTGTGTAATGTGATAAAAAAATAAGATAAACCACATAATTGATTATAATGGGAAATTCCCCAAAGTAATATGAAAATTAAAGTTAAACATCAGGTATATATTCATACTCCTACAAATAACATTATCTAACCGAATACAAAAGAAACAGATGCCGCTACATGTATGTACAAAGAAACGATAGAAAGCGACGCAAAGAGTAACAAACTCGCCTGCTTTACTTCACTTTGTAAACTTCACCCCGAAGGTAATTCATTGAACACTCTCAAAGAACCGTACTTCTGTTAAAGAAACCTTATTTAAAGCACTTGTTAAATAACAAAGTATATAATGTCGTATGTATGCAGACAATGTTGCTGCATTATTGATTTACTGTTTATAAACATTAAATTTAATCTTAATTATCACAAACTCTTTTTCCACCTTACTGAGATTTCAGTTTCTATCGCTCAGTGTGTTTTTATTTATTTATTCACCTTTACATTGGACAGTACACCCATAAATTGCCAATAATCCTTAACCGATGTCAATAACAACATAGCTTAAGGATTACTAACAATTTATGTTACATAAACGACTAAAACAAACACCAAAAAAAAGGACAATTAACTTTAAAGCACACCTAATTATAGATATTTAGGTTTCGATTTTAAACTATTTTTACAAAACTGGGCTAGTTTTTAGTAACTACTGACGATATTTAGTATATTTTATTAAGATCCTTTATTTCAAAATAAAACAGACAGACCATCGGCCCATACGTCTACTAAATGTCTCCAAACTTTCCGAAACAGTTTAACACGGCCATTTGTATTCAGTTTCAGTTCCCCAACAAATCCCTATAAGCCTCATGCCTTTAGTTAAGATCTAAACACTAGAACAAGCCTTTGATGCCTAACCCCACAGTGCTAAGGGCAGGACAGTAACGGCCAATTAACCCGTTTGCGGCCGAGAGCCGGAGCACTAAGGGTTAATGACTTTTTCTCTAGCAGTAACTGAGTTACAAGGCTTTATAGCCTGTTAACAAGACTAGGGTTAAGTTGATTCAGTAAACACGTATCTTAAGCCACTTAGTGCTTAAGCAAGTTCTAGTCTAGATCTTAAACTTTAAAGAAGAGGTGCTCTCATTAATAGGATATTTAAGACGCAAACTAACAAAGGAAAAGGTATAAGAGTGAAGCAAACTTGAGCGGAACCAAGATTAATAAGGACAGGTAAAACTGAAAATTTGTAACAACTTTAGCTTACGAGTAGTGAGAAAAAAACTCGCTGTGTTTACTTGTATTAGTGACGGGACTTAGATTGTTTAGAGTGACCCAAAGATGGACTTAATGCGTGTGAATAATGGTGCTTTGCCAGGAAGTAAACCACCAGATTTCCCCAATTTTCTAAATCTAGTTGCTTTCCTGGATACAGATTTTTTGCAAGATAAAGTCTTCCTCAAAACGACATTTCAGAAACTACAAGTGCTAGAATTCTCAAATTTAGCATAGGAGATCTTTTTAGGACGTTAGTACTCAATACAATGGAATTTTGAAAAATTCAACCTGTAAAGGGATGAAACAGGGTGGCAAATTTTGTATAGAAGATAGATAGATAGATAGATAGAATATTCTTTATTATGTACACCATACAAGTACCAAGAATAACACTAGACAAACTTATAAATAGGGTGACACAATGGGCGGTCTTATCGCTAAAAGCGATCTTTTCAAGACAACCTTTGGATGGATATAAAAAGAGGAGAAACAGTACTGTAGGTAGTCTGTGGCGTAACATTTTTAAAAAAATTAATTTTAAACATTTTTTTAAATTTACAAAAACAAATACTTATATATAAATACATATAATATACATATAAAATAACAATCATGAAGAGCAAAGAAATATTTAATATTGTTGTTTATGGAGAGAGGTAGTGCTTTTTGACCAGAATTTTAAAAGTGGACAGAGTTTGAGCGCTCCTTACAGACATGGGCAGGGCATTCCATAGCCGTACAGCTTGAACCGTAAAGGATTTATCGTAGAAGCTAGTAGAATGCACCGGCATCTCCAGTCTCAGGTTTTCCGATGACCTCAGATATCTATTATGTGTGTCATGAAGGAACTTAAAACGTTCTTTAAGATAAGGGGGGGTTCTGGGATTAAACAAAATATTGTATAGCTGAAACAAGATATGAGTATTCCGGCGAAGTCTTATGGGAAGCCACTTGAGCTTTATACGGAATTCAGAGACATGATCATATTTGCGCAAGCCAAATATAAATCTTATGCAGACATTCTGGAGTCGCTCAAGCTTATCTAGTTGTGCCTCAGTGAGATCAAGATAACTGACATCGGCATAATCAAGGATGGGAAGTAATAGGGATTGAGCAAGCGCAGTTTTAGTAGCAGTTGGAAGAAAATTCCGCAAACGTCTCAGGGATTTAGCAGATGCAAAAATTTTGCGACATACGTCCTGCAGCTGAGGACCCCAAGAAAGATGCCGGTCGACCCAGACTCCAAGATTCTTAACTTTATCATTTATTGGAATAGTAGTTCCTTTAAACTGAACCTGGGGAAGCTGCGACCAGTTTATTTTGGGGAACATCCTTGAGCTGCCAACAACAATGACCTGAGTCTTTGCTGGGTTAACCTGCAACCCATGCGCCTCACTCCATTCGCAAATTGAAACCAGATCCTTGTTGATGATATTTATTGCGTAATCCAGGTTCGAAAAAGTAGCTTGCTTATAAATTTGTAGATCGTCAGCATAAAGGTGGTAGGAAGAAAGAAGTTGCTTTGAAATTGAATTAATGAATATCGCAAAGAGTAAAGGAGATAGGACGCCGCCCTGAGGCACACCGGCAGAGGTATCGCACCACGACGAGCACGACTCTTCTAAACATACACGTTGCCGGCGGCCATACAGGTAACTACGAAACCAGTCAATCGCCTTTGGAGATATGTTAAGAGAGCGAAACATGGCCAGCAGGATATCGAAGTCGACGGTATTGAAAGCGTTACTGAAATCCAGTAAGCAAAGCACCGTTAGACTTCCTTTTTCCATGCCTAATCGTATGTCATCAGTGACGTTAATTAACGCAGTTGCAGTGCTGTGGCCAGGACGAAAACCGGACTGGAAAGGATTCAGCAGACTATTTTTGCAAAGAAAAACACTTAGCTGATCATGGACCAGGCGTTCAAGGACTTTGGAGAGAAAAGGTAATATGGAGATTGGGCGGTATTCTGAAAAAGAAGTTGGATTTGATTTTTTGGGCAAAGGAGTGATCTTGGCCTCTTTCCACATCGACGGAAAGACACCAGAGGATATGGAGTAATTTAGGATATGACACAGGATAGGAAGGATTTCGTCGAGGACAGGGAGAATCATCTTACGACTGACACAGTCACTACCAACTGCATTCGATGTAATCGAAAGAACACTCTTCTTAACATCACAATCAGAGAATTGACTAAAAATAAATGGGGTATGATCCGGAGTTGGAAGGTTTGAAAGATCGTTTACCGTAGCTGCCTTAACGGTCCCATTGCACTGGGATGAAGAAGAGAAGTGTTGGTTGAGTAAGTTTATGTCTAAGTTTTTTGGAATTGATTCTTGGCGTGATTTTCCGACTCCCATGGATTTAAGAAATTTCCATACTTTGGCTGGATCTCCGTTTTCAACTGAGGTGTGAATATGGCGGCGTTGGGCATCTCTACACACCTTATTGCAACGGTTTCGAGCATCAACAAGGATCTCACGGTTCAATGGTGAGGGTCGACATTTAAATTTGGTTTTAGTAACCGCCTTCTTGTGCATAAACGCTCGGATATCATCTGTAAGCCATGGTGCCGGAAGATGCTTAAGTTTAATCGCACGAATGGGAGCGTGAACATTGTACAACTGCACAAGGTTTTCCGTCAGCAGGTTCACTTTAATATCCATGGACTCATCATTTATTAAAGGACCCCAGTCAATGCTGTTAGCATCTCTTCGCAGGTCGTCTGTGTTCATACCACTAAAATTGCGTTGCAGGAGAATCTTAGGTTTCGCTTTAGGTGGCCGAATTTTGTAGGAGAGGAATATTAGGTCATGATACGAAAACATGTCAGCTGTGCATTGACCATGCTTGCTAACATGTTGAGGAGAGGAAACAATAAGAAGGTCCAAAAGGGAGGGATTACAGTTTGGAAAATGATGTGTGGCACTTAATGGGAGAATTGTTAAATTTAATGACTTCACCATTGACTGAAATGATGAGGAACGGGAATCGAGTTTCAATAAGCAAGTATTAAAATCCCCCATGATAATTGTATGACTGTAAGAGGGTGTAAGGTTTTCAAGGATCTTTTCAAAGGAGGAAATAAAATTAATTCGCGATGAAGGGCTATAATAAACACCTAAAAGGACTTTCACGTGATTTAGGTTTACTTCCAAGAAGAGATGCTCGCCCGCGTTCTGAGGTGGAGGCTGTGCAGATATATCTACAATTGTGAAAGGAATGTGTGGACGGATATATATAGCAACACCACCTCCACCGCCACGCGCACGATCATTCCTTATTAGTTGGAAACCTGGCAAGGAGTAGGAAGTCGAAGGGAGACATGGCTTAAGCCAAGACTCCGAGACAAGGATAGCGTGGATGTTCTTACAGTCAAGGTTAGCTAGCATGTCAGAATAATGTGCTGGAATACTTTGGGCATTTATATGGACTACATTAAAATTCTTAGGTACATCAGAAAACCGATATTCGAGCGCGTCGGAAAGGGATGGGCAACTACCAAAACTGTTATTACTAATAGACGACAAGGAACCTTCGGTGTCACTGACGTCATTGCCGTCAGACATCGACACAATATAAAACTGATTATTAAAAATTAACAATAAAAAAAAAACGAAATAATAATTTAAAACAAAAATAAAAATCTAAAATCCACCCACCAGTTGAGTGCTTAAAAACTATACGTATAATAAATACAAAACAATGGCTAGTTTCAAAAATCGTCTGGGTAACAAAACAAAGAGAAGAGAATGACCTAAGATGATTAGCACTATACTATAATTAATATTGTGTATTATTATTTGGTTTAAGTAACAAAACTATATTGAGATCAGTAGCAACAGGTTTCTGAACGAAGATTTGTAGATGACACAACATTACATAGTTGACAGTTGACTGTATTATTTACTCTATGACAGTTGACAGGTGACATATACAAAAGCATAAAGTTGAAAATTGTTCTTCAAACCGACGTATAAAAATATTAAGTTGAAGAATTAAAGTGATAGTAAGAGGGTATGACTAACACACGAATTGCTACCCGGACGGTGATACTACATAAAAAGTGCACGGGATCACTTCTTCTTCATGGCAGCACGTCGAGCCTTTTTCGGCGCCGGTGATGGAGATGGCGATGACAACAATGGGGATCCGATGACAGACATAGCCTTATCACTAACCTGCTCGATGTTGTTAAGGTCATGCAGTGAACTTACTCGACGCCGCGACCCGTCAGCAGCAAGAACATAAATAATCCCTTGCTTGGTCCAGCAATGAGTTTCACCAAGTTTTTCACGTACAGACATGAATAGCTGATGCCGCGATCTCGTCAGGAACTCCGATGCCGTGATTCCAGTACCCTTCAACTTAGTCTTAGCAAACCAGACAGAGTCTCGAATACCAACATCCTGAAATTTGCAAAGGATAGGCCTGGGTTTGCTAGCACCAGTTTGCCTGCCCATGCGGTGGCACCGCCTGATGTCAGCAACTGTGAAATCTGTCAGCTTCAGATGACAGCGCACAACTTCTTCCACTACCTTTGGTGTGTCCTCCTTGGGCTTTTCGGTGACACCATGTAGAAGTATCATCTTCCGCCGTCCACGCATCTCCAGATTATCAAGTCCCTGCGCCAGTGCCACTAACTGCTGTTGTAGACAGCCTAGTGCTTCAAGTATGAAGTTTTTAAAGGAAGTGAAATCTGCGACTAGACTGTCTGTGTTACTTGGAGCTGGCTTTGCCTGCAATTCTGCCTCGAAGTTTGACATCCTGGTTTGGAACAGTGTCATCATTTCCGACATGGAGACCTTCAGTGCTTCCATGATAGACTTTGGTGTTTACTAATTGTTTTTGTGAGTTGGTATGATGGAGATAACACTACACTGGTGGGTTCTTTATGTTAGCATGTATATGAATGCATTAAAAAGCAAAAATTAAAGCTTCTTTCAATTTTAATAAATATTTCAAACCAGAGCAAAAATTTTTTCACCACTTCGCGAAGAAGAGCGCGATTACTCGGCTTGAAATTATGCAGAAGCATTCTTTCACGAAATTAGTAGAATATATAACCTCACGCTAGGATACTAAGGAGCTGTGCAGCGGGTGAAACCGCAAGGCACAGCTAGTACTGTATAAGATCTTTTTAAAAAAAGTTATTTTACTATATTTCCTGCCATACATTGCAGCATTTTCCCGCACATTTGGCACGGGAGCAGTAATACCTCCGGGATATGAGATAAGCTTCAAGTCTCGCCACAAGTTGGGTAAAATATACGATATTTTAGAAAGAAGTTAGTTTTGAATCATTCGCTTTTACCTGTTCAATGATGAAGAGTTTTAAAAGGTCCCAGAGGTTCATAGTTGACATGGGTATAATCTGAACTGATAAAAACTTTTGATAAATCTTAAGTAAATCCAGTAAATGGAGATTTTGTAGTTTATTTCGTAAATCTTTGACTTAATGATCTACTTGAAAGCAGAGGTTTTCTTTCTTTATAAAAATGAGTTTTATTCCTAATCCAATGAAGTACATCATACAATTAATTTCAGCCGTTTGGGGTTGAAACACCATGCCGTGGCAAAGCTGCCAGAATTCTGGGCTTTTTTCCTATTGCCAGCGATGTATGTAGATGAATTTTGACGCCCTATTTTTTGGGGTTGGGAAATCATCAAATAACTTCCCCCGCTTTGGGCGGAGCGGGGGGGAGTGTCAGACTTGTACTGACCAAAACCCACCCATGTTACTTCTATTGCCCTTTTTGGGACTTGTACATATTTTAGTTAGTTCGTTACACTAAATTATTAAAGAATATAGAGGTATTTGTTTAATTAAGATTTGCAGACACAATTATCCAAAAATTAAGTACAAGTTTTATATAATAATCTTACGCCCAGGCAGATATAAAACATTAATAACCATACTGGTGACATTTAATTTTGAAAAAACATGTTTATTAATGGGATGTATTCCTATGTTTGGTAGTCCTCCACAACTATGATATTCAGGGTAAAACCAATTTTCAGTCAAGTCATTGAAGAGGAATGTTTCATGGAACTAGTGTCAACCGCATCATGCTACACCATATTATTGTTACAATTATATCAATAATTCCTCCTCTATACATAACATTATTATCACTATAAAACCAAAGCTGAAGTTTTACCTCGACGTATTCGACTTCCAAATCCTATTAGCGGCGATGAATGGCCGCTAAAACTTATGAAAGAACATGATAGGGTCGGTAATCGATCGCTAAGTCGATCCAACTTGTGATAGCGGTCTTGAAGGCTATTAGGTAGGCTTCAGAGGTGTCTTTGATAAAGATCGGCCAAGTTTGAGAGAGTGTTTAATGATATTGTTGGAAGTTATGTGCTTGGCAAGACTTCTATACTTTTCATACGTTGGAAACTTTCGTATTTTAATGAAAATATGCAGAGCTCTTCGTTCTGAAAGATGCATTTATTACACACAAAAAAAAAACTTGAAATTAACGTTCTTGAATGTCGTAAAACTTTTACTAACATTCCACACTTCGGAAAATACTAGATAAAACCCCTGTAACAATCATAATTCAGCACCTTTCGTTCTCTATTATCCCGGATTAAAACATCAAACCGAACCTGGATAAAACCTAATTCCACGACGATTTTCAACGGCGCTTTTCTATTGGCCAGCAGCCACCCGTTCCCTAGCGCACCCCCCACTACTTCTGCTACACATATTTCACATTTAGCTACCGTAGAGCCGGGGCTAATCCCCGAACGTTGCTTTTTTACACAAAAATTGTTTTACAGAGGAATTTTCGGGAGCCTGAGGCACTCGAAGGTAGCTAATGGATCGTTTGAATGTTCAAGTGATTAAATTGATGATTCGCCTTCGGGTAATTTCGACCTGATTTTACGATGATGTAAATTTATCGTTTATCTCGTTTCAGGGTTAACCGTTCTATAGGTAGGGGATAGTTTTTATTTTACAATTATTAATGCTTTTAAGTTGGGCATGTAAAACAATAATAGAATTAAGGTCTCGCGAATACGGCGTCCAGAATTGGAGAAGCAGTAGAATATTAATCATTTACCTGTTAGGATCTCAAGATTTCTTATAATTAATCAACGAAACCATTTATGAATAAACTAGCTTCTGCCCGCGACTTCATCCGCGTGGCATACTTTACTTTGGGCTAACGCTAACTTTAACTCGCGTGATGATCGAAAAAAATGTAACTTTCTCTCCCCTTTTTTCCCTGTTTCTCACCTTTTTCTCACTTTTTTTAGCCTATGTCCGTATCCACGGTCCCAACTATCTCTGGACCAAAATTCATCAAAATCGATTTGATAATTTAGACGTGAAGACGTAACAAACAAACACACTTTCGCTTTTATAATAGATGTCTTTCTAAATTGTGGTAACTTTTGCATCTGAAACTCTTGGTAATATAAAACAAAGAGTTTTTCTTCACCCCGTCTCGTCCACGGCATCACAGCACATATATAGCGCTGTATATATGTACATTCGAACATTACTTGTTGACAAGACGACACCCCGGAGCATCGTCCGCCATCAAATGCATTACAACTACGTCTCAGCTCAGCTCAGAATAATCTCATAATGTACACTTTCACTGCACGATATTTAGTGAGAAGAGGTTTAAAGGATTATGAGACGGTTCTTATGTTTTTCATTAAAACATAACTTCACGACTATAATCCCCGGTGGCTGTGGCAGAGGTACCTATACTATTTCGTGACTTTTAATTATGAACTTACTAGCTTTTGCCCGCGGCTTCGCTCGCGTTAAATTCGGTATAACACAGTACCTGCTACCTGCAGTTTTTGCTCTTGCGCCTTATTGATTTGTAATAGCAACGCTAAGTTTTCCCTTTTCTTTCCTCGTTCTCCCTCTTATCCCACTTTTTTTAAATAAAAATTAGCCTATGTCCGTCTCCTGGTTTCCAACTATCTCTGTACCAAAATTCATTAAAATCGGTTCAGCCATTAAAGCGTGAAGAGGTAACAAACAAACAAACAAACAAACAAACAAACTCACTTTCGCTTTTATAATATTAGTAAGGATTATAATTAAAAACCTCTATTGGGTTCGTGAACGTATGTCAGCTGAATGATCTAACACGTAATTTGACTGTGTTTTCACAACAAATCAAATCAAAATATTTTTATTTCACATGCCTACATGGGCACTTATAAAACGTCGATAAAAGATGCACGGTTCGGGTTGGTTGTTTCCTATGGAGAAGAACCGGCATGAAACTTCATGGTTACTCTTTTAAAATCATTTGGTTTTACAATGTTGTTGTTACAGCGTTAGTACTTAAGTATGAAAGGACAGCGTACGCCTGACAACAGCACATATTTTATAGTTGTCAAAGAAAGTTTGTGAAAGGTTTTTCATATTCAGAAAAGCAACTTGCGGACAACACTAGCTGAAATACTAATTCTCTTATGCAAATAGAACAACACCCACAAATGAAAAATGATATCACCCGGCCATAATAATAATATCCGAAAATCCGCGAAACCAAGCCCCATGAAATAAATCAAACCACATTAAGTAAACATCGTACAGATCAAAAAACATCAGTTTTAAATGTACGCCATCCATAGCTCGACAGTCGTGCAGTCGGCAATGTAATAGGGAACGGAGCGAGCAGTGTAACGGGTATATAAATTTAGCGACCGGCGCCGCGGCAATGGTAAACATAAACTCGGTTTAATAGTACCGGGGTGACCTACTTGCCAATTGTATAGGGTTGACAGTGACACATATTTTACGAGTTTTAAACAACCCAGATTTTTCGAGGGCATCGCTTTCTGCTTTCTTTTTTGTGGTGAATTGAGCGTTTGTACATTTTGGTCATAAATGCTTATGAAATAGTAGGGGAGCTTTCAAAGTAATCTTAACTGTAAGATTGTGTGCATTCTACCCATTTAGGAAAATTACTTCACACTTTCCTGAGAATTTCATTTCAATTCTTAAATTTTCAACGATACGTAAATTAAAGTTTCATGTAAGTTAAGACACAGTTTCTCTCTATATTGTGTCAGTCTGCAAATTAGAGCAATATTTTTCGAGCCGCTCATAATCCATTTCCATAACTATTAACTCTCATCAACCAACACTGCTAAACTCGAAGCAAAATGAATTATCGACATCGAACAGACGAATTTCTATCATCAATCTATTCCCAAGTAATTTCAGTTCGCCATTTCCGCGTTTGGCAACCCATAATTCAGGTCAATCAGTCCATATTTCGTCGTATAACCCAATAAACTGGATAGTGTACAACCCTAGGTATAGTGGGCGTTTTTGTTAGGCAGTTGGTTGCTGCAGCACGTTTGGTGTTGCTGCAACTAGTTTTATTGCGTTGCTGTAACTTCGTTAGCGCGCTCCGATGCCTATCGACTATAGAGGTATCAATATGCAGGGAATAGGCAGGGACTACTGTTCTTTATTCACTAGTTTCAGGTAGCCTGTGAAACTTGAAACGAACACAATGTTTGAGAATTAAAAACTTTTTATTTTGTTGTTTTTTTTTTCCTTATTCATGTAAAATTAAATACTGGTACTGAAATGTTTATACTACTTATAGTTATCCTAACCTTTTTTTCAAGTATGTTAGGTTTCCATTGTAACCAGAATAATAATGGAGCGATTACGTTTTGGTACTTTTGATAAAGTAGGCTTCCGTTAGGATGTTTTTCAAACTTAAATCACAAATATACCTTTAGGTTAAATTGAAACAACTTCGTTTTTGGAAGTCGGTTAATAAGTCATAATACTGTGGACAAAAAACAATATTTTTTTTGGAACTGCTACCACAACGTGAAAACAATAATACTCAAAGACATCTCTCCAAGTCGTGAGTCGTAACAAACAGTAGTGTATTCTCAGATGAAAACATGCCATTAAATTCGCTTCCAAAATCTATGCAAATAAATATAATTGAAACAGGACATGGCGAAACAATTCAAGTTCACCGGAACGTAATGTCCCGGTCGCGTGCTCAACGATATACCTAATGCTACAGTTATTACAGAATCGAGCGAAACGAAACTTTACCTACCTACATAATTTACTTATAGATTTCCGTAGAAACGAAAAATTGTGGAAATTTCTGGTTAACTTACAGCCCAAGATAATTAGGTAAAATTGCTTTTAATATTTCCTCTAGATTAGCTAAATTACGAGGATTGCACACTTGATAAATACGGCTATAGCACTTCTGTCTGACCTGTGAGCTGACAGAAGCTACTGATAGACCCAAAATAGACGCCAAATTTTTCATGACGAGGTTATTTAGATTGCCATCGACACGCTAAGAAGCAGATATACTTATATTCAAAATGTATGTAAAACACGGTTCTTCTAACATAAACACTACCTAATCCTTACTATCTTTACTAATATTATAAAAGCGAAAGTGAGTTTGTTTGTTACGTCTTCACGCGTTAATGGCTAAATCGATTTTGATGAATTTTGGTACAGAGATAGTTAGGACCCTGTAGACGGACATAGGCTAAAAAAGTGGGATAAGGGGGAGGAAGAGGGAAGAAAAGGGGAGAGAAAAATATATTTTTTCGATCATCACGCGGGTTAAAGTTAGCGTTAGCCCAAAGTAACTATGCCTCGCATGCAAGACTTAACAATGTAAAAACACTAAACCTTTTAAGTCTTGCAGAAGCAGGGCATTGCTGCCGATTCTGATGACCCACCGGATAAAACTAGACTAATATAAAAATGAAATAAGTACCTAATCACATCTAATTGTATTCCACACTATTTCAGGCTTGATAAAAGATAGTCCGATTTGGCTTGGAAACCACTATTTTCGGTTAAAAACGTCAATTTCAGAATAGCAAGATTGCTACTAACTATCATTAATGCTGTCAAACTATAATATGGTTAAGTTTTGTGGGGACACGCCGCTTGACAGAAATAAACAAAATTTTAGTGATTTTTAGTTTAGTTTGCGACAACATAATTGACACCATTTTCTCTATAAAGAGATTAAGCGTTTACAAAGAACTAAGTATTTACTTCTCATCAAAACTCAGTACTTTAATCTATTATACTTAACTCCAATGACAAGTCTACTTCACTCAAGCAAAAAGAGCAAAAACTGAATAAAAATCTACATGCTCTCTTCAATAGAGAGGATTGAAGAGAGCATGTAGATTTCTATTCAGTCTGCTCTTTTTCTCAAGTTCGTCTAACTAAAGCAACGCTTCAACGGTTGTCAAAGTCACAGGAGATACAATGTAACATTGAAGCTCGCTACATTATCCCGCTCAAGTTATCAAAGGTGCGATCTCATAACGGCGATATTATAACATGCTTTGGAAGTCATCCACAAGTCTACGAGTGACTTGATAAGAACTGGGAGGGGTTTGCAAGCCTTTGACATGTTTAAACTAGATATTAATCTGTTTTTATATTAATGTTAATACTTAGTGGTAGGGGGGGTTAGGTTCAGAGAATGTTATTTAGACGTTAATTAATATTTTCTCTTCTATCTTTATCGTGTGGATAGTGCCTCACTTGGATGGGGCATCATTAAATAACTTTCCCGCTCTGGGTGGAGCGGGGGGAAGTGTCAGACTTGTTCTAACTAAAACCCACCCATGTTCCTTCTTTGGGTAACCTAGCCACTCTGCTTTGCTGACATCATTTTGAGGTGCGCGTGGAACCGGCGACACGGCCTGTCGTGACTGAACGGACGGACGATGAGCTACCCATTGCTCACCGTCTTCAGACCCGCATCTACGGTGGCCGGGAGTCGTCTATATAGAGCCCTTGGGCCTCTGATTTGGCTTGTCAACATATCGTCGAGAAATAGTATTCGACTATTCGACACAGATGGAAATTTATATTAAATTCTGTACAGGAGTAGAAATGTGGTGTTGTGTGCAGTTGAAGGAAAATTTCACAAGTTCTGGGTCAAAATAATTTAGATTGCCGTCGTCACGTTAGGAAGAATATCTAGGCTACAACAGACTCATGTAGTAAGAGTTCAGTAACTTTAAAGCGGAATATCAAAAATCAATAAGTTCTATGTTGTAAAACGTCTAACTTACCTACTTATTTATGACAACTCTGTAAACATGAAACAACAATACATTTCTTGCTTCAAGTTAATTTTCAAAACACCGAGTATTCTGAGTTACTCAAGCTGAACCAATTTCGTAAAAGCTTAGCAATAACAAATAGATTGTTTTAGAGGAAGTCGTGGCAAAAAAGATAACAGTTTCCGCTTCCGTTACTAACTACTGCACGTAAATGGAACATTTTCCTTAAAACCCCGATGACCAATAAAGTGCCATTGTACCCAACTGTACCCTCAAACATTGGAGAAACACGCACGCTGGCAACACAGACATTGAGGACGCTCTTACAGATATGGGATTAAACGGAGCATCGCGACATTGTAAAAGGATTTTATGCAGAAGGTAAACTTACCTAGCATGCATATTAAAGGCAGTTTTTTTGTTAATACTTCTTTATTTAACTCTACCCCGCACTAGGAATTTCTCCTGAATCGTGGGTGCGTTTACAAACATTTAAACTCACATACACAAACAGCCAGACCCGGAACAACTATCTGTAGGCCATACAAATATTCGAATCGAAGTCAGGGTTTTTTTTTTGCATTACGTTAACGTTTCTACGTTACGTTAACGTTTTTACGTTAACGAAGCAAAAAGGGTATGCATGCATCCTAGCAGGTGGCGTGGTGGTGGCATTAGTTTGTATGTAAGGACTTCATCTGTGTTATTAGTTCTTTCAATTATCCTACATGTGTTTGTTTCATTTCTAATTGGATATTAAACAAAAATGTTGTGAACTTGTTAAAGACCGCAGTCTTTCATACTTTGTAGTTGTCTGTCCGTACAATAATGTTTACAGAGTTAACATTTTACAAGTTTTACACCTTTTAACCTTTGCAGTCGTAACATAATATTACACTACAAGACAAACCGTAAAATTCAAGCTCAGGACGGTAGAAAACTGAAAATGGAGCAAAATAGAAGTTGTAGTTGTGCTGTGGAAGCAGAATGTTTTAAGTAATAACTAATTTTAAAAAAACAATGTAGATACTGGGACTGAAATTTTAAGCAAAAGGCAATGCACATAGCGCAGATACAGAGTTGTAATACCTCTATTGACAAAGTGGAACTTCTGTTGTCTTTGTATACTGAGGCCATATTGTATGTAGTTAATGGTGGTATGTTCGAGGGGGTAAGCACAAAGGGAGGCTCAGTGGCAAAGAGCATGTAACAAAGACGAAATTGGGTTCGTGAGACAGGGGGACACTTTTTAAGGAAAATAGCGAATGAGGACGATTCTCTGTAAGCTTTTTGTGATAAAATTATGTGCGGGAAACTGTACGAATTAGTTTTTAGAACGGTTCGGTTGGTCTGGTTTGTTGAGGTTCTTTCGTTCTTCTTTGTAGTTGCAAACATCAAGTGACCTTACATAACTAACACAAACGTTGGTTCAAATTCAAATGTTATTTATTGAATTGCGTGTGGGGTACTTGTTTTAGATCTTTAATTTAGGATTTACAAGAACACGATTCTAAAACAACAAACAAACTAACACTAGAACATCGTTACAAAGTGTTGCAAAAAAACACTAAGAAACTAAGATCCTTTCAACAGTAATTGACTTTCAGTCTTCTCACAAACTCATCAGCAAACAGAATCAGCGATCGTAGTTCTCGAACATCGCCATATTAGTTCGGTAATCGAATCGCTGTTCTAAGTTCAAAATCGACGCAACTGCAGTTGAACTCAAAGGCGTAATCAAAGTTCTTTATAGAGTAGAAAGAGGTGAGGTTCTATATGGGTGAGGTCTTGAACGAACAGCCAATATTTTGTTTTAATTAACAACTTCATGTAATTAATGTTTGAACATGTACAAAGAGCTGAACTCTCGCAAATTAATCTGCTTGCAACCAACGAAGCGATAGAAGTTGGGTCATATTTATTTTACAGTTTTTGTAATTAACAAAAAAATCAGAGCAAAACTTCGGACATTTCCGGACAGATGGTTACCAACCCTAGGCGAGGGGACGCACAGAGATGTAAAAATTGCGGAAACGCGTCACGTTCACACGTTTTACGACGGCCCCTCCTGGGGAGACGGTTTATTCCACATTACTTTGTACAAAACAAAAGTTTTAAAACTTCAAAATGTATGACGTTTTACAACCGCAATGTTGTGTATACGATGTCTATAAACAGGCTACTGTATGTTTATGGGCGGCGCCGCGCCTGACGGGCGCGCGTGTGTTTTTATCTCATTCAAAGATTGAGTGAAGTATTTTATGTTCCATTCAGTCGTTCCCTAACTTCTTTATAGAGTGAACTTATTTATTTAAGCAACTTGTAGTTACTTATTCTTTTACAACGTGTTTTCGAACAGCGATCAAAGAACTATAAATAAGAAAAAACTTTCGGCAATACCAATCGAAGTAATATTAACGGAGAGAAGTTTGTCTGCCATCCATTTAGTATATCGCGGATAAAATGTAATAACTGCTTCCTGAAGATCATTCTTAAACGGGAAAATATTACTGATTGTATTCGATTTGAAGAAAGTTGTGTGGAAATATAGATTAGGGAGCCATTCAACCTCGCTCACGGATTTGCCAAGACCATTTGCAAATATAAATGAATGGCGGGATTTACCCTTTTCATGTTTTCACGAAAAACGGAAAGCTTTTGTGAGTCTAAACAAGTGGTAAAGAGATAGAAAGAAGAACTTCAATAAAGCTTGACGCATGACGACATAACACAGTTGAAGAAAAAATATTTTGGTGGCGGAACCAGTGTAGGTAGATCTCTCATATTTCAGACTTTCTTTGAAAGTTAAAGATGTTACAGTTCTTGTAAACTGGTGGAGTTCGCTCAGTCGCAAGTTAAGATATCATTGCTCCTGATTCGTCATACTCATACGGATAAATTACGCGATGAGTTTGTGCTTTTCCTCTGTGTATATTTGTGCGTCGTTCCGTTGAATTTTTATGTAATACTTGTAATGAATGTGTATGTCAGATGTGTAGGTATTTGAATGTTCGTTCTCGTAATAATGTCAAAGAGCAATTTGTGTTACGGATGAATCAACAGATGTTATTTCTCCGGTGGATATTTGAGTAACGAAGGTTTTACATACGTAAATACAATATTTTAAATAGGGATCCGAGGGACAATTTCCATAATTTTAAGAACGGTCGCAATCTAATCTCTGGCTCAATTTATCAAACGTACCTATATTTTATTAATAGAAATATTTTTGTCAAGTTTTGGTAGGCTTTAATCTCTGAGATGAGGCTATGGGCTATGACTTATTTTTTTCGAGATGTAAGTGTTAATCGTTAACAGCTTCTCTTTCCTATCTGGCCTCAATAAATGAGGTCGTACTGGGTAACACGACACCTGTGGTAAGACTGGATGACATACTTTAGAGCCACTGACTAACCAACGACTGTCAAAGATGCACAAATAACAGCCGGGATCTGATGATCCCGGCTAAGCTGATGCTTAACGAGCTTTTCGAGGCAGGGAGGAAAATCAGTATGAATTGGGTGGTCACCCATCCACTGACCAACCTAGGCAAGCGCTGTACAAAGCAAACACTTCGTAAAACGTCTAATTTTCGTCGTAAAGTTACCCGTATCTGTACATGCCGCTAGCCAAAAAAAATTACCGTGTACTTAGTCAAATACATAAAGTAAAGACTTAAACAAAATCAGTTTACAAAAGTGGTCTAGTACTAAAAAAAATGTTTAAAAAGACAACGAAAAAAATCTTTTCGTCTCGAAATTCTCAATTTTTTCAGCGACAACCATCATATATTTTTATATCTATAACAAAGGAAATTTTATAGAATAAAGAGATATCTAAAATTTTTCAAACACGGAACTGTATTTTTTTATATTAAATTAAAACTGCAAAATGACCTACATTTTGGCGGACATGATATACAAATAAAATCAAACGACGAAATATTTTCGACCTTATTTCTATTCTTTCGATGCACTACTGTCGTGTACTTGTGTCAGACCATGCCCAGTCTGCAGCTAGCCTCACTTCCGCGAATACCTAAGAATTAGCTTGTTACCGCGCCTTAACCTCAAGATCTACCCTAGCGGCTGTTATAATTAAGCCTCAAGGTTGGAATGCAAGCAATGGGTCATATCATAAAATTCCAGACTGACATTCCAAGTCTATTTGCAACACGTCTGAGAGTCTGCAATCAATACAATGTAAGAATCCTTAGAACAATATGAAACTAACATAATATCCCCTTATAATAGAAACGAGAGATGTTTACTGGATAATGTATACCTCCAGTAAACATGTATGGATCACCAATATATCCTGGCATTACTCCACACCCTTCTCTACTGACTATTCGTGGCCGACAAATACATCGGACACCGTCAGAACCGCGGACACAATCTATTCGGTCAACCGTTTTCAAAAACTGTCGCCAGAGCTGAATCGCCTGTTTGTCGTATTCTAAAGATGCTCAACGCTCTCCTGACTGCCCACCCTGATTGTGATGTGTTTGCGGATGAATGGAATAAAGTAATGCTAGTATGTCTGGTGTTCGGTGAAAGAAAGTTTGCAAGAGTGTCCACTGTTCCGTGTTAGTTTTAAATTGCTCCTATTGTAAAGTTGTATGCTTGATGTTTTACTTCTGTTTAATTATTTTAATTGGTGTAATACCGTTTTAATTAAAAATAAATATCTAAATATCTTGGGACAACTCACACACGGCTATCTGATCCCAAGCTAAGCAGAGCTTGTGTTATGGTTACCAGACAACTGATATACATACTCATATAATTTATAAATACATACATATTATAGATAAATCACACCCAGACACAGAACAAACAATCATGCTCATCACACAAAGTTTGTCCTGAGTGGGAATCGAACCCACGACCTCCGGCTCAGCAGTCAGGGCCACTAACCACTAGACCAACAGGCCCGTCAAAATAAATAAATAAGTTTAAGGTTTTGGTTATATGAAACTGAATCTCTTTAATTTCACTAGAGCATGAGTACTGTTACTCATGCTCTAGTGAAATTAAAGAGATTCAGTTACTGAAAAAGAAGTTACTGAAATTCAAGATGTTACCGCATTCAAGAGTCAAGCAGATCCAGAGAAACATTCGGTACTAGGTACTACTTTGAAATGTTCAATAACTGGTATTTTTCTACAACTAAAATTCAACAGATTTCTAAACAGATTAGCATGATTGACACACAAAATAAATAGCCCTTAAATAAAATGTAGATACAATTTAACACATTAATCGTACATCGTATTAATCTATAAATATTATTGACAGCTAGTTTTATCGCCTGTGGTTGCGGGTTTTTCGAAAGAATTGCAAAAGAAGAAACAGTGGTGAGTTTTTGTCGGTAAATGTCTGACACTCTCTCCTGCTTTGCTCAGAGCGGGGGAAGTTATTTGATCCGCATAAATAAGAAGCTAGTTCTAGCTTTGGTTAATCTAGTAACTTTAATTTAGTAAAACGAAGGGGTAGCTATTGTAATTGCGATGTAGGTAAGTGATTAATAATGCTTAGCACACAGGTGGATGTTTCGTTTGACTTAGATTTGAGGCCGCGCCAGGGAAAACAGCTAAGTGTGTTTGTACCACAGGTTAGATGGATCGAATGTTGTTACTTATTAAATTCTTAGGCGTTCTATTATCTGAGGCATCATTTTACGTAAACCATACTTACCTATTCACCGAGATAGAAGTACATATTTGAAATATATTAATCTACATGAGTAATTTGGATATCACCAAAGATATTAATTTTTAACAAAAGATTTTTTCATAAAGTATTTCACAATTTCGCGTGATGAAAATTGAACAATAAATTGGTTTAACAATAGCTGGTGAAAAATATCAGTACACCTTTTGCAATATCGTGTACCGCCGAGTTTTTATCTCCGTTGATTTGTCGCTATGGTTACCGAAATAATATCTACTACGATGCGCTATGAAATGTATGAAAGCTACATAACGCCAAATATAAAAGAAATTCTGACAGCGTTGACTCTCCTATGTAATAATGTAGGCTTCACCTCAGTAGCTCAAACATGTAGGTTTTACGTCGTGAAAACAGTGAGCAAAATGCGATTTTGCTCACTGCGTGATACAAAGTTTTTTTTTTTTCATTTAAGCCTTTAAGGGAACCGTCATAGTCACGTTCGGAAACGCGTAATTATCTAAAATCAAAAGGCATTGTAATTAAAGATAATTGTATTTTTGTGTGGAATTTTTGAAGCTTTTAATTTTATATTATTTTTAGTAAATAAAGCAATAATGAAGTTGATCAAACTAGTATATAACCGGTAAATAATTATTTCTAGTTTCAAAAATGTTTAACTTTAAAAACAAAACATTACGGATGTTGTTTCAGAACGCGCTTATAAACGTCATTTCAATATAATCCTGTTTTTTTGTTTTATGTTGGTTAGGCACTAACCAAACGATAAAGAAAGAACATGGAATCAAAACTTTAGCGTATGAACATCATATATTATTCATATATTATGGTATAACATCCTGTGAGTTTTGACTATCTTCTGTTTGTTGAGAACATGAAATACATTATGTTGTCTGGTGAGATTAGAGTAATATATATTCTCGCTGCTGAAATTTTGTGTGTGACACACGAGCATATATGCATCTCGCGTCTTTGAATACCCCGCTCAGGATTCTACTTTAAAACCCCTCGCTTCGCTCGCGATTGAATCACAGAACAAGTACTCACAGCAAAAAATGACTTTACTCTCTTGCTGCATAAATAACTATTGTAAGATAAGAATAAAAAAACGCAATTGAGAATCCATCAAAATAAATGTTTTCCTTTATAACAGGAATGGTCAGTTAAATAAAAATGGATTCGATTTCATACGATAATGATAGCTATAACACACACACTCGTTACCCCTTTTATTTGTGATCAATTAATGTAATTCGGTTCCAATGAAATTGATTGCGACAACCGGTCCAATCGGGCCTCAATATGTATGTAATTGATATTCATGTATCAATATATCCAGCCAATTATGCATCCATTACCCTGTAATATTTTACTATTAATATTCCATGTTTACACATTAACAACTTCAACCTCAAATATTCGGGCGCCGCGAAACGACCCCCGTCCACCGTGAGTAATGGGTCGTCAATAGAAGGTCGTCAATAGAAGGACGGACGGTGAGCTCACCGTCCGTCCTTCTATTGATGACAAGCCGTGTCGACAGCACGTTCGTGTTCCACCGCCTCACAGAGATGTCAGCAAAGCAGAGAGGCCTGCCAGGGCCACAGCCTGCTGGGGTTGCGGGTTATTCGAAAGACACACCGCGGCCCCGGAACACAAAGGGCAAAAGAAGAAACATAAATGGGTTTTAGTCAGTTACAAGTCAGACGCTCCACCCGCTCCGCCCAGAGCGGGGAAAGTCATTTGATGATTTCCCATCGGAAAAAAAAAAACTCAAATATGGCGATAGTACCCGAGAAAGGGGTCCAGTAACACACTACTAGTCATGAGGTACTGGTATCGGTTCTTAGGTCGAGGAAATTATTATGGAGTTTATCTATCAAGAATCTCTCTGTAGCAGGCCGGAGTCTAGATTTGTACCCGATTGGCGGGTGAGTCGCTTTTTTTACGGAAGGGAAATCATCAAATAACTTCCCTCGCTCGCTCTGGACGGAGCAGGGGTGAGTGTCAGACTTGTACTGTCTACTACTAACCTACCCATGTCCCTTCTATTGCCCTTTACGTTCCGACGCCGCAGTATCTCTTTCGAACAACCCGCAACCCCGGCAGGCGGTGGCCCCGGCAGGCTCCTCTGCTTTGACATGGGACTGGCGAGGTGTTATTGTGATGTAGCAAACATCCTGTAAAATCCATCAAGAATGTTTTAAAGAATTCGATTAAATGTAAAAAGTTCTGATTAATGTCTCATTGTTTAACGCAAGCTGGTGAGCGCCAGATATTATTGAACCTATTTATATAAGGGTACCTACGTTAATTGTGTTAGCGATAAGGGTGACAAATAAATTGTCACTTCCCAGTTATTGGGTTCTGTATGTTTTATCGAATACATTTAGGGACGTTAAAAATGATACTAATATGTCGTGTTGGGTTTTGTTTAGATTAATACGATGTACGATTAATGTGTTAAATTGTATCTACATTTTATTTAAGGGCTATTTATTTTGTGTGTCAATCATGCTAATCTGTTTAGAAATCTGTTGAATTTTAGTTGTAGAAAAATACCAGTTATTGAACATTTCAAAGTAGTACCTAGTACCGAATGTTTCTCTGGATCTGCTTGACTCTTGAATGCGGTAACATCTTGAATTTCAGTAACTTCTTTTTCAGTAACTGAATCTCTTTAATTTCACTAGAGCATGAGTACTGTTACTCATGCTCTAGTGAAATTAAAGAGATTCAGTTCACCGCCTGCCGGGGTTGCGGGTTGTTCGAAAGAGATACTGCGGCGTCGGAACGTAAAGGGCAATAGAAGGGACATGGGTGGTTAGTAGTAGACAGTACAAGTCTGACACTCACCCCTGCTCCATCCAGAGCGAGCGAGGGAAGTTATTTGATGATTTCCCATCCGTAAAAAGGCGACTCACCCGCCAATCGGGTACAAATCTAGACTCCGGCCTGCTACAGAGAGATTCTTGATAGATAAACTCCATAATAATTTCCTCGACCTAAGAACCGATACCAGGACCTCATGACTAGTAGTGTGTTACTGGACCCCTTTCTCGGGTACTATCGCCATATTTGAGTTTTTTTTTCCGATGGGAAATCATCAAATGACTTTCCCCGCTCTGGGCGGAGCGGGTGGAGCGTCTGACTTGTAACTCATCATCATTTTCCTGCCCTTGTCCCATTCTATTTGGGGTCGGCGCAACACGTTTTCTTCTTCCATTCTCCCCTATCAGACGTCACGGCATCATTTACTCCTTTCTCCTTCATATCATTCCTTACACAATCCATTTATCTTTTCTTTGGCCTTCCTCTCGCTCTCCGTCCATCAACATTCAGATTCATCACTCTTTTAGTCACATGTCCTTCATCCCTCCTCATTACATGTCCATACCAAGACAAACGACTCCCTTTCAATTTTTCTGTAACAGGCGCAGCGTCTGACTTGTAACTAACTGACTAAAACCCATTTATGTTTCTTCTTTTGCCCTTTGTGTTCCGGGGCCGCGGTGTGTCTTTCGAACAACCCGCAACCCCAGCAGGCTGTGGCCCTGGCAGGCCTCTCTGCTTTGCTGACATCTCTGTGCGGCGGTGGAACACGAACGTGCTGTCGACACGGCTTGTCGTCAATAGAAGGACGGACGGTGAGCTACCCATTACTCACGGTGGACGGGGGTCGTTTCGCGGCGCCCGAATTTTTGAGGTTGAAGTTGTTAATGTGGAAACATGGAATATTAATAGTAAAACATTACAGGGTAATGGATGCACAATTGGCTGGATATATTGATACATGAATATCAATTACATACATATTGAGGCCCGATTGGACCGGTTGTCGCAATCAATTTCATTGGAACCGAATTACATTAATTGATCACAAATAAAAGGGGTAACGAATGTGTGTGTTATAGCTATCATTATCGTATGAAATCGAATCCATTTTTATTTAACTGACCATTCCTGTTATAAAGGAAAACATTTATTTTGATGGATTCTCAATTGCGTTTTTTTATTCTTATCTTACAATAGTTATTTATGCAGCAAGAGAGTAAAGTCATTTTTTGCTGCGAGTACTGGTTCTGTGATTCAATCACGAGCGAAGCGAGGGGTTTTAAAGTAGAATCCTGAGCGGGGTATTCAAAAACGCGAGATGCATTTAATTTTGCTTGTGTGTCACGCACAAAATTTCAGCAGCCAGAATATATATTACTCTAATCTCACCACACAACATAATGTATTTCATATTCTCAACAAACAGAAGATAGTCAAAACTCACAGGATCTTATACCATATAATATGATGTTCATACGCTAAAGTTTTTATTCCATGTTCTGTCTTCTTGTTAGGTTAGCGCCTAACCACAACCAACATAAAAAAAAAAACTTCTATCCTACCATGACGTCTTAAAGCAGAACAAATTCCACTGAGGGAAAGAGACAGAGCTATACAGGTTGTCTAGCACCATCTCTTTCCCTCAGTGGAAAAAGTTCTGCTTTAAGACGTCATGGTAGGCCTTCAGGAATATATTGAAATAACGTTTATTAGCGCGTTCTGAAACAACACCCGAGATGTTTTGTTTTTAAAATTAAACATTTTTGAAACTAGAAATAATTATTTACCGGTTAAATACTAGTTTGATCAACTTCATTATTGCTTTATTTACTAAAAAAAAAAAAAAAAAAACAATTATCTTTTATTACAATGCCTTTTTTATTTTAGATAATTACGCGTTTCCGAACATGACTATGACGGTTCCCTTAAATGAAAAAAAAAAACTTTATATTCACGACGTAAAACCTATATGTTTGAGCTACTGAGGTGAAGCCTACATTATTACATAGGAGAGTCAACGCTGTCAGAATTTCTTTTATATTTGGCGTTATGTAGCTTTCATTCATTTCATAGCGCATCGTGGTAGATATTATTTCGGTAACCATAGCAACAAATCAACGGAGATAAAAACTCGGCGGTACACGATATTGCAAAAGGTGTACTAATATTTTTCACCAGCTATTGTTAAACCAATTTATTGTTCAATTTTCATCACGCGAAATTGTGAAATACTTTATGAAAAAATCTATTGTTAAAAATAAATATCTTTGGTGATATCCAAATTACTCATGTAGATTAATATATTTCAAATATGTACTTCTATCTCGGTGAATAGGTAAGTATGGTTTACGTAAAATGATGCCTCAGATAAGAGAACGCCTAAGAATTTAATAAGTAACAACATTCGATCCATCTAACCTGTGGTACAAACACACTTTGCTATTTTCCCTGGCGCGGCCTCAAATCTAAGTCAAACGAAACATCCGCCCGTGTGCTAAGCATTATTAATCACTTACCTACATCGCAATTACAATAGCTACCCCTTCGTTTTACTAAATTAAAGTTACTAGATTAACCAAAGCTAGAACTAGCTTCTTATTTATGCGGATCAAATAACTTCCCCCGCTCTGAGCGGAGCAGGAGAGAGTGTCAGACATTTACCGACAAAAACTCACCACTGTTTCTTCTTTTGCAATTCTTTCGAAAAACCCGCAACCACAGGCGATAAAACTAGCTGTCAATAATATTAATGGCTAGCACACCACACCATTATTATTTCCTGCCCTTGTCCCATTCTACTTGGGGTCGGCGCAACACGTTTTCTTCTTCCATTCTCTCCTATCACACGTCACGGCATCATTTACTCCTTTTTCCTTCATATCATTCCTTACACAATCCATCCTTCTTTTCTTTGGCTAGCACACCACAATCGAACTATTTAGCGAACCTTAAAAACCAGGGACCAAAAGGTTAATCCGAATGAGGGTTTTAACCGGTTTATTTTTTAGGGTTAGGTTTAAAACCCCACAATATAGATTAACCCGTATGATAGGGTTAATCAGCCTATAAAAACCGGTTTCGTCGTAAGGTTCATTTTTGTACATAAAACATCTGCAAGAAAGTGACAGATATAACTACCAAGCGGTGTTTGATCGTGTTCCGACATGACTAACAGCCACGCACGATGCATTGAACTTTAGTCCTTACATGGTGCACAATACTGTTTTTGATATTGAAAAATGTTCGACGCTTAGATTATTTCAAATTTTATTTCTATTCTAGCGCGTTTCACTTACAGTAGGCACTTATTAGGAGTGACCTGAAGGTCTACTTCGGTGACTGCTACTGGAACTCCTCGACGGATCTAACTAGATGTGTCGAGTTTGGGCTCATTTTGTTAGTTATGATGAGACCTTACCTACGGACTTGATGGAATGACGTGAAGGTCTACTTCGGTGACTGCTACTGGAACTCTTCGACGAATCGAACTAGATGTGTCGAGTTTGGGCTCATTTTGTTAGTTATGATGAGACCTTACCTCCGGACTTGATGGAGTGACCTGAAGGTCTACTTCGGTGACTGCTACTGGAACTCTCCGACGGATCGAACTAGATGTATCGAGTTTGGGCTCGTTTTGTTAGTTATGATGAGACCTTACCTCCGGACTTGATGGAGTGACCTGAAGGTCTACTTCGGTGACTGCTACTGGAACTCTCCGACGGATCGAACTAAATGTATCGAGTTTGGGCTCGTTTTGTTAGTTATGATGAGACCTTACCTCCGGACTTGATGGAGTGACTTGGAGGTCTACTTCGGTGACTGCTACTGGAACTCCTCGATGGATCGAACTAGATGTATCGAGTTTGGGCTCGTTTTGTTAGTTATGATGAGACCTTACCTCCGGACTTGATGGAGTGACTTGGAGGTCTACTTCGGTGACTGCTACTGGAACTCCTCGATGGATCGAACTAGATGTATCGAGTTTGGGCTCGTTTTGTTAGTTATGATGAGACCTTACCTCCGGACTTGATGGAGTGACCTGAAGGTCTACTTCGGTGACTGCTACTGGAACTCTCCGACGGATCGAACTAGATGTATCGAGTTTGGGCTCGTTTTGTTAGTTATGATGAGACCTTACCTCCGGACTTGATGGAGTGACTTGGAGGTCTACTTCGGTGACTGCTACTGGAACTCCTCGATGGATCGAACTAGATGTATCGAGTTTGGGCTCGTTTTGTTAGTTATGATGAGACCTTACCTCCGGACTTGATGGAGTGACCTGAAGGTCTACTTCGGTGACTGCTACTGGAACTCTCCGACGGATCGAACTAGATGTATCGAGTTTGGGCTCGTTTTGTTAGTTATGATGAGACCTTACCTCCGGACTTGATGGAGTGACTTGGAGGTCTACTTCGGTGACTGCTACTGGAACTCCTCGATGGATCGAACTAGATGTATCGAGTTTGGGCTCGTTTTGTTAGTTATGATGAGACCTTACCTCCGGACTTGATAGAGTGACCTGAAGGTCTACTTCGGTGACTGCTACTGGAACTCTCCGACGGATCGAACTAGACGTGTCGAGTTTAGGCTCATTTTGTTAGTTATGATGTGACCTTACCTCGGGACTTGATTGAGTGATCTGAAGGTCTACTTCGGTGACTGCTACTGGAACTCCTCGAAGGATCGACCTAGATGTATCGAGTTTGGGCTCGTTTTGTTAGTTATGATGAAACCTTACCTCCGGAATTGATGGAGTGACCTGAAGGTCTACTTCGGTGACTGCTACTGGAACTCTTCGACGGATCGAACTAGATGTATCGAGTTTGGGCTCGTTTTGTTAGTTATAATGAGACCTTACCTCCGGACTTGTTGGAGTAACCTGAAGGTCTATTTCGGTGACTGCTACTGGAACTCCTTGAAGGATCGAACTAGACGTGTCGAATTTAGGCTCATTTTGTTAGTTATGATGAGACCTTACCTCCGGACTTGATGGAGTGACCTGAAGGTCTACTTCGGTGACTACTTCTGGAATTCTTCGACGGATCGAACTAGATGTGTCGAGTTTGGGCTCGTTTCATAAGTTATGAATTTATGATGAAACCTTGCCTCCACCTTGACTTGATGGAGTGACCTTGATTGAGCCCAATCTCGACACATCTAGTTCGATCCTTCGAGGAGTTCCAGTAGCAGTCACCGAAATAGACCTTCAGGTTACTCCAACAAGTCCGGAGGTAAGGTCTCATTATAACTAACAAAACGAGCCCAAACTCGATACATCTAGTTCGATCCGTCGAGGAGTTCCAGTACCAGTCACCAAAGTAGACCTTCAGGTCACTCCATCAAGCCCGGAGGTAAGTTCTTATCATAACTAACAAAACGAGCCCAAACTCGATACATCTAGTTCGATCCGTCGGAGAGTTCCAGTGGCAGTCACCGAAATAGACCTTCAGGTTACTCCATCAAGTCCGGAGGTAAGGTCTCATAATAACTAACAAAAAGACCCAAACTCGATACATCTAGTTCGATCCGTCGGAGAGTTCCAGTAGCAGTCACCGAAGTAGACCTTCAGGTCACTCCATCAAGTCCGGAGGTAAGGTTTCGTCATAACTTATAAAATGAGCCCAAACTCGACACATCTAGTTCGATCCGTCGCGCGGAGAGTTCCAGTAGCAGTCACCGAAGTAGACCTTCAGGTCACTCCATCAAGTCCGGAGGTAAGGTCTCATCATAACTAACAAAAAGAGCCCAAACTCGATATATCTAGTGCGATCCGTCGGAGAGTTCCAGTAGCAGTCACCGAAGTAGACCTTCAGGTCACTCCATCAAGTCCGGAGGTAAGGTTTCATCATAACTAACAAAACGAGCCCAAACTCGATACATCTAGTTCGATCCGTCGAAGAGTTCCAGTAGCAGTCACCGAAGTAGACCTTCAGGTTACTCCATCAAGTCCGGAGGTAAGGTCTCATCATAACTAACAAAACGAGCCCAAATTCGATACATCTAGGTCGATCCGTCGAAGAGTTCCAGTAGCAGTCACCGAAGTAGATCTTCAGGTTACTCCATCAAGTCCGGAGGTAAGGTCTCATCATAACTAACAAAACGAGCCCACACTCGATACATCTAGTTCGATCCGACGAAGAGTTCCAGTATCAGTCACCGAAGTAGACCTTCAGATCACTCAATCAAGTCCGGAGGTAAGGTCTCATCATAACTAACAAAACGAGCCCAAACTCGATACATCTAGTTCGATCCGTCGAAGAGTTCCAGTAGCAGTCACCGAAGTAGACCTTCAGGTTACTCCATCAAGTCCGGAGGTAAGGTCTCATCATAACTAACAAAACGAGCCCAAACTCGATACATCTAGTTCGATCCGACGAAGAGTTCCAGTATCAGTCACCGAAGTAGACCTTCAGATCACTCAATCAAGTCCGGAGGTAAGGTCTCATCATAACTAACAAAACGAAAAAAAAAGTCTTTGGTCAAACCGCATGAATGGAGCGATCGAGTCGAGCGCCGTGCCATGCGGTTATCGTTTTAAAGTAAAATATGCAGAAGCTGGTGCGTTATCAGTACATACGAACGTGCGATATCTACCTACACACACTCGAGCGAGTAGGTAACAAGCGACGCAGCCGAGACTGTGCAACTTAGAAGTTCTATCTCTTTCATTCAGATTAATCAGCAATATTTTATAGATTAATCGTTATGGCATATGGGTTAACCCGTATTACGGGTTAATCAAACGAAGGGCTTATACGTCTAACCGGTTAACCGTTAAATCCGATTAATGGGTCCTTGTTAAAAACCAGTAAATGTTTGTTGGTGGTGTACAAATGTATCGCTCAACAAACACCTAAGAACAATTCGAGAAAGAAATGAGAAAGAGGATAAAGGACCCTTTGCTGTTGTAAAATCAAGAATATTCCTTTGAGCCCGGAACGGTTGGTTGATTATAGAGATGAAATAACTACTACTTAAGTACATTACGTGAACGCCTGATAAAATAATGTGAGCAAATTAAATAAGCAAGCAACAAAAGGCTTGGCAGTCAAACAGGCACTATCATTTCGATATTACAGCACCTTTAGACAGGACTAAAACCACACTAAGGAAAAGTGTTTTTCTTTTATAGTTAATCTTCTAAGAGAACGCTCATGGTGAGTATCAAAATACTATCCTTTTGTTTTGTTAGAATTAAGGAAATTAGTTTCTAATACTTACCTAGTCTATTTACTTGTAAGAAATGCAATGTGGCACAGTAGGGGCTGACAAAATGGAGGAGATTCTCAATTCGACTGTATTTTGTTGTTTTGTATTTTTGTTACGCGATATGTCCGTCGATTATGGGCTATCCAAAATTCTTTCTATAATGAAAAGGGTATACTCCTGAAGGGGTCCCATGTAAATTTTATCTATATTGCTTTGGTAATTTGTGAGTTCTCTTCTGTAATATGTATTATTTTCTTCCAATATGACGATATGTTAATGTCTTTTAGTAGCTATGGAAAAAGAATACTCGGTAAGAATTTGTGTGTATTTTTTGTTATATGTTAGTGTACAGGTTACACTATTAGGGTGTTAGGTATGTTAAATTAAACAACAGTCTGTCTCCAATGAGCACGTCTTACTAGCACGGCGGACCAGAAGCGAGTGAGCGCTCAGTCCATTAATATGACTGAGCGCGCTCCCGCCACCGCTCGCCCTACCACTAAGCGTGTCGGTATTTATTATACGCTACATCTACCTTTTACAAAATTTTAAAAATAGCATAATTTTGTATAAATATAATAACATACAAATGAGTTTATTTCAAGAATAATCATCAAATAATTTTAATAATATTCCGTTAAACAATCACTTATTCATTTTCGTCACACAAGTTGTTACAGGCGGTATCGCTATTTTCTGAAAGCTTATTATCCTTATTTGGTCAAACTTCCCACTTTCTTTACTATATTTCTGCGCAACCGCTGTCCACTATTTATTCACCAATGTGTGTCGTATCCTTGAATGTGGTGGATAACTTGTTTTCTTTATTGTATTCTCAACATATACTTTTTTTCCAATATCTTTCCTAGATTCTGTTGCTTTCCTCTTGCTATCTGCATTTTCTTTTCTTTGCAGAATCTATGTTTTTAGTCAAAATCAAAATATTTTTATGTCACATTGGCCTACATGGGCACTTATAAATAACATTCGAGAAAAGGTGCACGGTTCGGGTTGGTCGTTTCCTATGGAGAAGAACCGGCAAGAAACTCCATAGTCACTCTTTTAAAATTATTTGGTTTTACAATGTGGTTGTTACAGCGTTAGTACTTAGATATGAGAGGACAGCGTAGGCCAAGCAATAAGTCATTGCTTGCTTTATAAAACGCAAAATAAAATAATAAGTTAACAAGCGTCTAAGAATCTACAAGGCCAACAATGTCCACTCATTCACAATAAATTGCTTATAAAGAATCAAACAGTTCTGCCTCTTAACTTCGACATTTGGAAATTTCTGTTTGGAACAACTGGATACCAAATTCTTTACAAAAACTTTCAAATTGAACTAACAAACTGCCGACCATGATCAGCGGTAACGCTTACGGGTGCACCTAACCAAGAAAATACCTCTTTAAGCTTGGAGTGTGCAGAGTCTATGTTAAAGGTTTTCATTTGTTTATATCTACTACTAGCCTAATATATGTACTTTAATTTACTAATAATATTTGTACTTGAATAATAAATGTGAGTAACAGCATTATTTTAGGACGCTACTGTAAACTATATTGAATGTCTTTCCATTTGGTGCTGATAAATATAGATTTCGGGCACTGGACACTCGCGACCATGCTACATACAGCTGGCACACACATACTAGTGTTTACCCTTGCGCCTTATTTATTGTAATAGCAAAGCTAAACATTCCCTTTTCTTTCCCCCTCTTTTTTTACTGAGCTTTTCACATATCTTGTCAATATGACTAATCCAGGAACATTTATGATCTAGATCTGTCCCAAGAAAAGTCATACTATCTGATTGTTGTATACTTTTATCTTTATAATTGATGTTCAAATATTTTATTTTATTCCAATTATTGTTACAAAATTGGACATATTAGGTTTTTCTATGTTGGGTTTAACCTCTCAAGGACCCCCATTATTTACGTCAACTATCCGTCAAGCACCGCCGGGCGGATTCTTATCGTATGTGTAATCTGATTTTAAGACTTGTCTTTACTACAAATACAGTTTTCAATCGATCGAGGTTTGGTGGCACGAATTTGTGCCAGCGGGGCTCAACGGTAATACTTGTTTACTGGCACGTTTTTGTGCCGCTGGGGCTCTAGAGGTTAAAGTTTCTTTTTTTTTTCTTAGTTATTACTTTGCTCACATTACTATTGATTTCCTCATTTAAAGTTTACTTCATTTTTAGGAATGGTTACGGACATATCGTCTGCAAAGACTACGCAAGGATCATCAGTTACTTTTGTCAGGTCATTGATATATATAAAAAAGGGTGGGCCTAAAATATTGCCCTGTGAAACGCCTTTGCAATTGTGACCTAATTTGAATTTGGATGTCAGTTCACCTTTTTGGTTTGGCTTATCCAAAGTAATCTCTACAATGTTCACCATCACTGTCCACTTTGGAACGTAGTCTCATTTTCATGGCTAGAATGCCCGGGTGGCTTTGGCCACAAGAATGCGCCAATGGATAGCCATGCGTCCAATTTAATGGATAGCCAATGCGTCCAATTTAATGGATAGCCAATTCGTCCAATTTAATGGATATGCAATTCGCCCAACTATTGTTCTATATTTCATTCCTGACTAACTTTAGCTCTGAATCTCCCTCACAGGCTTGCCTTTATTCACGCAAAGTAATTGCTACAGGATGATATTGATCAACTACCAAGTATAAATAATTGGGTAGCTGACACCATTAACCAATAATTTAAAGACACAATTTTTCTGAAAGAACACGTTATTCTAGACCTGAGAACTGCATTAATTTCAAAATAACTTTAAAATTCGATTTTTAGTTGCTTTTAAATCAATAAATAGTTGCGTCATTGACTTGACAACTTAGTGACGTCATCGTTTGCGAGTCCCATACAAAATCTATGGGGGAATCGCGTTTTGACAGCTCATAAAAAGTATGTCAAATGATTGGTGGTGTCATCTACCCTATTATCATCATTAAAAGCTTGTGTTTGTGTATCGTGCCAATAAGAGATGATATCCGTATCTTCAAAGTTCAGTCTTAAAAGTTCGCGCAAGGATTCGGTCTATGAAGCTGAATAAGGGATCCATTTTCCTACATAATATACTAGCCCTAAGAAGCTTTGTACCTTCCAATTACTGTTGGCACTCGCAACGATTCTATCAGTATCGGGTCATTTAGTTCCCTTCAAAATGGTTGAACGGGGCTGCCGTCATGTTCATGAACGGGCACTGACAGTCGACTATTAGCCGCCACGGTTTTGTTTAAATTAATTCGTTCATTCATCTATTAAACTCTTGTTTTTGCTTTTACTCTGGACGCTCTTAATGTGCTCGTTTTTGTACATCGTTCTCACATGTATGCATAATCTCAACATGAATGATATATCCATGATTTTGTAAAAATATTATGATTTAAAAGAGCGTTCACGGAGCCCTCTGCCCATTCATCTCCACAGAGATCTGCGCTTTGGAATGGCAACTACAGTATTTAATTTTTCACAAGCTACTATGTCTCGTGATTGGGACTGTAGCACAATCCTTTTTATTTTCATGACATTCAATATGCCTGTAAAGGTCTAATCGTAATAAATGCTTTGAGTTTGACCTCTGCTTAACCCTCCAGAGATTATACGCGTGATTTTATGTCAACTAAAACAGTTTATTGACTAGACAATCAGCCATCTTACTTTACTTTGATAAAAACATAGCCTTCGCTTAGTAATTACCGACGCCATGTTTTCAAAGGAAAATACAATAAACAAAGTACATTTTTAAATTCCCACGACGTTCACATGCCTAGCGCATTATTTAAAACGTTAATTCAGTCATTAATTTTCCTTTTTTCTAATGCATGAAAGTTTCAAAATGAATAACGTTAAATTTGTGTATAATTCAGTTTGAATAATCCAGAGCTTTTATTTTAAAGGGTTTTTATTAAGCGCGTTTTGATTCGTTTAGCAGAACATTGTTATCTTTTAAAACCCGTAAGACATTTTTTGTAAGCCTGTGCTATGTTCGGCCTCGTCGCTTCGTTCCATAGTGGGCAAAGGATGCTTTTCCCTAATGATAGCTCGATTGGCTCTCATATCATCATGCACACAGATGCGAACATCGCAATCCGTTCCGTTTTTTTTTTTTTTTTTTGACGTTGCTACATTAGTAGCGATCAAGTACAACTCAGGCGCACGCTCGAGTCTAGTGGCGGTAGGTGTATTTCGACGGTTCCTACGTACATAGGTATTTTATTTTTTCCACGTTTTTTTTTTGAAAAACTTATAGATGACCATTTATACGACACTTATTCGTTGTATTTATAATACTTGTTATACGTCTTATACGATTTCTAAAACACGGTAAATAAGTTAAATAAAAATCGTATGTATTAATTATTTCAACTAATAAGTAATTATTTTGTCACAAGTCTGCTACCATAAATAAAATAACATAGCGAGGAAAACTGTTCCACCGTAATACAGTTTATACTAGTACGGGGGGAACAGAGTGAATCAGTTCTGTGTTAACAACCATCTATAATGAGTACCGACAAAAAGTGTCTCCTACCTCTACTGCTTATTTGTAAGTAAGTTGAATTGTGCAAGGTTGTTATTTTGCTTTATTGAATAAAAACAAGTTCAGCATGTAGGCATAGATAATTTATAATCTAAAGCCGATGATATAATAATAAAATGCCATTTTCGACATGTCCTCATGCACGCAGGGACCGTCGACATTGTTTTTTTTTTTTTTTTTTCTTTTCGACGGAATTACTTCCATTATAGGTACCGTTCCGATTTTCATCGAACTTCCCTTGATCTTATTTCACAAGATCATTTAGGTACTGTTTGGTTACCCAAACTACCTCTTGAAAGAATTATTTCCTTTATAGGTACCGTTCCGATTTTCATCGAACTTCCCTTGATCTTATTTTACAAGACCATTTAGGTACTGTTTGGTTACCCAAACTACCTCTCTAAGGAATTACTTCCTTTATAGGTACCGTTCCGATTTTCATCGAACTTCCCTTGATCTTATTTTACAAGACCATTTAGGTACTGTTTGGTTACCCAAACTACCTCTCTAAGGAATTACTTCCTTTATAGGTACCGTTCCGATTTTCATCGAACTTCCCTTGATCTTATTTTACAAGACCATTTAGGTACTGTTTGGTTACCCAAACTACCTCTCTAAGGAATTACTTCCTTTATAGGTACCGTTCCGATTTTCATCGAACTTCCCTTGATCTTATTTTACAAGACCATTTAGGTACTGTTTGGTTACCCAAACTACCTCTAATAACCACGTTTTTGTTGACAGAACAAAAGTAAAATAACATAATAAACTACAGTGAGTTATTTAATATCAGTTACACTCACACTTATCAAGTTATTGTAACTATATTACTATATTGTTGTGTATGTAAAAATTATATAAAAGAAAAACATATTTAGGGTTATACTGTATACAGGTAAGTAAGCCATAAGTTCTCATAAAGTTTGTCTAATGAATAAGATTTTATAATATAATACCCGGTGATCGGTGATACAGGTGTTTCAATACCCACCACAGGCACCAGTGATTCACAAATATGTATTAACTTGTTAATGCCAATAAATAATTTATTATTATTCATAATATTTATGAAATCGTGTATTGTAACAATAGCTACTTCGAAAACACTGACATTCAAATTATTAATTAACACCTTTGATAGTTTTGTTCTGTCAACGACTTTCATTTGTGGTATATTTTGATGTACAGGTACTTCGATTAGTCAATAACGACTATTTAGGTACCAACCAAGTAACCAAATCAGATTTATCTTGAAATATTCCTTTTGTGATCTCAAAACACACAAATTACGTAAATTAATTAGAATGCTGGTTTCTAAAATAATAGCATACGTAAGCTAAATAAGCCAATCGTTTTAATTATTGTGTCATAACCAAAATTATATTTAAATTCGTTATTTTATTTCAATAATTAGGTAACAATTTAATAATTACGTAACAATTTAATAATTACGTACCCAGATTTAATAAAAGTAAGTAATTAATTCATTTTAAAACCCAGTTATGGGCTACATGGAACATCTCAATGAATAAAACTGATTAGTCACTGATTTACCTCTTTATTCACAATATGTTTTGAATTTTGGTACATACCTTACACTTATGCAATCCTGGCAGGGTCGCCACTTGTACAGGTTACACTATTAGGGTGTTAGGTATGTTAAATTAAACAACAGTCTGTCTCCAATGAGCACGTCTTACTAGCACGGCGGACCAGAAGCGAGTGAGCGCTCAGTCCATTAATATGACTGAGCGCGCTCCCGCCACCGCTCGCCCTACCACTAAGCGTGTCGGTATTTATTATACGCTACAGTTAGATATAGAGGCCATCGATTTGACAGTATCTTGAGAACAAACATTCAGGTTTCACTATAGCCGAATCATGTTCAAATCGGAACAAATTGAAGTATGCCGGGCGGCTTCGTAAAAGCACTATATACATATCTACTTTATATACCCGTTGCACGATTGTTTACAAAAATGTAGGGTAACAATGTATGTAAACTTTGCAGGATCTATGCGGAATTCATCTCTTTTTTCAGTTTTCACCTTCATGTTGATCAGCTGCTCGAGTTTGTTTCTATACAAAGGCCATTTCTTTTTGTGCGCCTTTATGAACTTATAAGACTGACTTCAGGAACAAACGTTGACAAGTTATTTGGTCCAAGAGACCACAAGGGAGGTCGTTTTTATTGCGTATGGGAAATCATCAAATAACTTTCCCCGCCTTGGGCTAAGCGGGCGGCAGTGTCAGACTTGTACTGACTAAAACCCACCCATGTTCCTTCTTTTGCCCTTTATGTTACGGGGCCGCGGTATCTCTTTCGAACAACCGTAAACTAGGATACGGGAGGACTTGTGTTTAGTATGCACCTTGTATATTCGATTTTGTTAGTATGTCACTTTTCAGAAGAAAAAGTATACCTATAAAATATATTACCGTCTTTTGGCAAAGCAAGTGACAAGTTATATTCAAAGTGCTCTTGAATTTCTGAATCCTTACTAGAAGTATGTACTTATGATACTTCAAAGAACGAAGGTAGATGACAGAACATGAAATTACTTACTTCTAAACATGCCTGGGATTTCCAGAAACATATTACTTGCCACTCAAAGAGGCAATCTGTCTCCATTCACATATCGTTCTATAAATCGTGTCACAGAAGCTTTGCGAACGTTTTTTTCAATATTGAGAACACTTACAAAGAAGAGAAAAAACCTTTCTTAATGATTATAACTTTGCTAGAGTCGTTTTCGACGAAAAAAGTAAATGAGAATATAGGGCTGTGTATAACTGAGCGACAAAAAGTTGGCAATGGGTGGGTACCTCAACAAACGGCAGCCATTTTTTAGATCAGATTAAAGAACGCCTTGGATGTTTTTGATTTCTCGTGTAGAGGTCGGAAATTATCCCACTGGGTCGTAGATAGATAGATAGATAGAATATTCTTTATTATGTACACCACCACAAATAATAAGAATATTATGTACACCACCACAAATAATAAGAATAAAACACTAAACAACTTATAAATAGGGTAGCGATAAGACCGCCCATTGTGGGCGGTCTTATCGCTAAAAGCGATCTTTTCAAGACAACCTTTTTTTTTTTTCGGGTGGGAAATCATCCAATGACTTCCCCCGCTCTGGGCGGAGCGGGGGGGCATGTCAGACTTGTACTGACTAAAACCCACCCATGTTCCTTCTATTGCCCTTTACGTTCCGGGGCCGCGGTATCTCTTTCAAACAACCCGCAACCCCGGCAGGCGGAGGCTCTGGCAAGCCCCTCTGTTCAAGACAACCTTTGGATGGATTTAAAAGAGGAGAAACAGTAGTGTAGGTAGTCTGTGGTGTAACATTTTATAAAATTAATAGCCACCTACATTTAAAAAAAAAACAAATACTTATATATAAATACATATAATATACATTTAAAATAATAATCATCAAGAGCAAAGAAGTATTTAATATTTTGTTTAAGGAGAGAGGTAGTGTTTTTTGACTAGAATTTTAAAAGTGGACAGAGTTTGAGCGCTCCTTACAGACACGGGCAGGGCATTCCATAGCCGTACAGCTTGAACTGTAAAGGATTTATCGTACTACTGGGATTAAAGTTATCCTAGTTCTTAAGGCAGGTGTGCCAACCATATAAATACGTTCATCCGTCATCTGCCTAGCCCCTTCCTATACTGGGTACTGGATTATATTGGGCAGCTTCCAGCATCACAGTATGCAGCTGAATATCAATGTTTGATATGAAACGACGGTGTTCTGCCGTCAAGGCGTATAAACGAACAAGAAAAAGGTACTTTATCATAATAATACATTAGTCTTGGATGATTCCTCTCTGTGTGTGCCCACTCCCTTATCTACCCATACATTTCCAAGATTACAACAACCATCTTATAAAAGTAATTAATGAGCCAACGTGACTAAAGACCCTAGACGTTCAGGCCCAGAAAGGCATTAACATTAAGACTCCCCGAAGAGCCATAACTCACTCATTTAACGCCTTTTTGTAGTAATTAACTTCCCGCTTTACCTGAAACAAATAAATTCACGATATAAATACATTTGAGACTTCTAACAAAGGATTTCCAATGTATTTAAACTTACGACGTCATTTAAGTAATGTTTGTCAAACACAAATTACACAAACCGCCATAGCTGAGAATAATATACATATTAAAAAAAAAAACATAAAACGTTTATAGACAAATATGATGAATCGTAGTTGTCACACACACACTATGGCGGTGATAGATAAGACTCCAATTGCTACTATTGTTGGTGGCTATTTGGTTAGGGTACGGCCTTAACAAACCGTACCACCCACATAAGCCCACTCATTATGATCACTTCCGTGAACGATTAGTCCACACGAGGCTACCTAGGGCTTCGGACGAGCACTAAACGGCCAAGGTCGGCGCGTACGCCGCTAAGCCGCGCGCCGACGCTACGTAAGCAGGTGTCAATGTCAGTGGTGCGTCTCGAAGGACATATTAGAGGTTGAATGTGGACTCTATAGTACAGTTAGATTCTTGTTGGCTTCTTAAACCTCTAAAACTACAGGCAGTAATGATGATAACTGTACTACTGATGTATGTAGGCGTTTGAATGACATTGACAGGGGACGTTGTTGCCTTGTAGGTAAACATTTGTGGAAAACAAATGGCATCTTTTTTTACGGCTGGTAAATCATCAAATAAGTTCCCCCGATCTGGGCGGAGCGGGAGAAGTGTCAGACTTGTACTAACTAAAACCCTCCCATGTTCCTTCTTAGGACCTTAATGTTCCGAGGTCGCGGTGTCTCTTTCGAAGATCTCTTCACCCCGGCAAGCGGTGGCTGGCAGGCTTTTTTGCTTTGCTGACATCTCTTTGAGGCTCGCGTGTAGCACTAACGCGCCGTCGGCACGGCACGGCACAAGATGGCAGCTATTGTTCCAATTTTGGTGATGAGCTAAATGATCTTTCGTAAGATGATCTTGTTCAAAGCACTTGATATGTAGCCAAATCTATTCAGAAACTGCTTTTTGAAATCTAAAGCATATTTGGAATCGCAGAAATTAGCGTATTTTTCTAAAAAGTCTGTGTTAAAAACGAAAGTCAGTACATATTTTCTCAGAAGTCACAAACACAACACCATATCTATTTCCAACGAAACAAATAAATTAAATGCAGAAAACTAGCAAGAAAATAATAAAAAGTAAAACGAGAATCTATTCAATAACAGCGGAAAAATAGCAAACGCGGCTCAAAAAACGAGGAACAGCAGTCCCAATGCTACACGCTGCATGAATTCGTTAACTGATACAAATAAATGAAAAACGGGGATGTTGTGAACAAAGTTGCCAAGATACTCGACACAACAAATTAAACGCTGCAAAAAAATCGCTGTTGAGAAGTTCCACAAAGTGTGGTTTCTAAAATCTTACAGCCTGGTTTGTTAAGACCAAAATCGTCTTAACCATATTGACACAAAAAAACGAATCAATGAACCAATTAATAAATACTTACAATTTCAATAAATAGGAAACCTAGCACATCCAAAAATTTGCATGCTGAATTTAGTAGGTAGAATATGAAGTTCTGTACATTGTACTTTAAGATCTGTAAGCACCATATTTCATGCAAATAAATGATTTATTTCAACACATCGAGGGTCAATAACATCACGTTTTGCAACGTTTTCAAAAACAAAGGAAACACACTCAGTCTCATAGCTTTATTCCAAAAAAAGCCTGCGTCATCGGCAATAAGCCAAGTCTCCTTCTGTACCTTGTCTATGCTCGTTGGCTAAAAGGGGGGTAGTAGTAATTGCCTCCTACTCTTCACTATTTCCGCTCTGACTAAATCTAATTGGCCGGATGCCCACGGTCGCACTGATAGCGAGCATAGCGCAACTTGACGGTGTAATTGCAAAGCTGAAGAGGTAATGTAAAGATTACATCTAAATTAAAGTTTCTGCTTGATTTAAGTAGTTTCAGATAGTGTTTAGAACACTTGTCGTTGTGTTGTCATTAGATCGTCTACCGATCTGCTATGCTGGTCACAGCGAGGATTCGCGTGTAGATTAAGTTTTACTGGACCAGTGGCTGCAGAGTTTCTTATTGTAGCCTTTTTCTCTTTAATTACACACATATTTTTTTCCCTAACTAGCTTTTGCCCGCGGCTTCGCTCGCGTAAAATTCGGGGTAACACAGTTCCCCTTTCCTGATTTGCAGGTACCTGGTACGTGCAGTTTTTGTCCTTGCGCCTTATTTATTGTAATAGCAATGCTGTTTTCTCTTTTCTTCCCTCTTTCTCCCTCACAAATCAATCTTTTTTTTAAATAGCCTATGTCCGTCTCCAGGGTCCCAACTATCTCTGTACCAAAATTCATCAAAATCGGATTAGCCATTAGAGCGTGAAGAGGTAACAAACAAACTCACTTTCGCTTTTATTTTAGTTGCATTCATTATTGAGTAGGGTGTTGGACGATTATATTTACAGGGTTGTCAATTCTAATCTATAAATATATTAAAGGGAAAATCACTGACTTCATCAATCATCACGAAATCTCAGAAACTGCAAGTGTTGGGAGACTTAAATTTTGCATTGGGCGATCCTACGTACTTACTACTTTGGAAAGTTCACCCCTAAGGTGGTGAAATTGGGTGGCAAAGTTTGTATGAGAAAACGATTGGCTTGGCCGGATTGACTAAAAAAATTGCGTACACATTCTCTCACGAAATTAATAGAATAAACAACATCACGCTACGACATTAAGTAGCGTGTGAAACCGCTAGATTAAGCTTGTAATTTCTAACGGTAACCCAAAATCACAAACACAAACGTGGTTCCCAAAACAATAAAAAAAAAACATATAAATTCATGAACTTCCTCTATTTCCCTCTATGTTTACGACCGCTGACAACACTGAAGTTATTATAAAAATCTCAATCGTCTTACAGCAGCAGATTCAATTGATTCAATCTCGTACCACTCGTAAAATGGTTACCACGGGAAACCAACGTCTTCCCGTAAAATAACTCGGGAATGTTTTCCATTTATTTCGTGTTTTCTTCGAGAGCTGGTTTCTGAGGTTTTTATTTATTGCTGTCCGTTGCTGTTTCATTCATGTCAGGAAATGGACTGGGAAATTCTGACGCTGCAATATTATTTAAGTTATTGTGTTATATTCGTTTTGAATGTCAACTGAACTGTTTCCAAGTTATTCCTTTTCAGTCTTCCTACGTTTTTACGGAGCAATATTATCCGTATTATACTTTGACTGACGTTGGGATAGTCAGACCGGTAAGTGTGTGGTCAGATAGACAGTTACTCCATAATACCATTATTCAGCTGCATCGGTTTAGACTGGAAGTTGAGGAAATGTTAGAAAGAGGAATATTGTTTTGTATATAAAATACACGTTTGGACATACAGTTGCGGACACCAACCCGACAAGCAATACAAAACAAAACGCATTCACGATATTTTTCTCACTTTGAAATCATCTTTTATCTCTGATAAAACAATCCTATCAACAAAAACATTCAGTGGCCCTGAGACCATGTATTCCAAAGGGGACCGCGCAGTGATGGTTAATTGGCACCTGTCAATACGAATCGCTAATTCATTGATCATCTGTCATGCGTGATGGACATTCGATAAATTGATGCAATACGTTGCGTTATTATTTTCATTCATTATATTTCATCTTCTTTTGGGTATTTTCGACAAAATTCAATGATGATGACGCATGTATGGTCGAATGGTTTGAACCTGAACTTGTAAATGTGGGATAGAAACACTATCTGCCTAGCAGCCTAGCATAAAAGTATTTTGACAACCTAGATGTCACTAAAACATTAGGGTCTAAGAAAAGTTTGAGTACGAACGTAGAAAAGCTTTTAGCTCCCCAAAATCAATCATATCCTACGCAAAAACTGCCCGCTATGGCTTTCAATAGTTTTATAGACAAACCAAATAAAATTTGAAGGAAGCAATGTAAGATGATATGACTAGCAACGAAGAAATACGATCCCAAAAACTAGATAGGAGGTAAATAAAAAACAGATGTTATTGACCGACAACAAACAAATGAGATCAATAACTCACTCTGCCATTTTCTCTCCCATATAGCAAAGTATTAATATTTAACGACATGAAATGGTGCAGAAAAAGCACAATCATTTGTGTCTATCATTCATCGGGATGTTTTCCTCAAGAAAAACCTGCTGATGATGGATCGTTGGCCGCCGGACCATTGTCATTAATATTTCAGATAGCAATATTGTCTAACGTAGTGTGAACGTCTCACGGAAGATGGATCGGATAGATTGAGGCTGGGACAAGGTGTTCTTGGGATAAACCTATGTCTATTTGGGAACTTAGAAGTTGATTTAGTTACGTAATCAATTTTAGATTTTCTTTTACTTGACTAGGGATAAAGGAAACAATACCTAAGGCGACCACAATCGAGAATTGCACTTCAAGGTGCCAATGCGGTGCAATGGCCGCTGTCATAAAGTAAATTTGCCAATCGTGTTGTCGCGGTCTGTTCGGCGATTGGAAAATAATCTCAGAGAAGCAATCGACACTGGATTTATACAAATACTTATGTGTTTGCTCAGATACACTCTTCTCTCGCCCCAAGACTAACGGCTGGCTGTTTTATTATGGTCACTTAGATTTGGCATATATTTCTCATAACAAAGTAACGGAGTCAATAGTTCACACTATTAAAAGTCCCAGATTCCTCTTCAATGATTAGACGAATTGATTACAAGATCTCAACGACCGACGGGAGTTCATTTGAGCAAGATCACAAGTTCAATGCCCGTCTGAGTAAGACATTAACACAACGAGACAATTAGCGAATGTTACTACTGTGTTTAGTGCAGTTAATTTATTTTCTGTATCTTTCCACAACTGCAATTAGAATAAGAATTGGTTTGAACGTTTTTCTTGAGACTAGAAATGGCGGAATGTGGTATTGTCATGTCAACATTCACAGTTTGGACTTTGACAAGTTTTACTATGGTACTGGCTTGGCAACATAACTCGTAGAGTAATAAGGTTTATACTTACTATCCGAACGATGCGAAAATTTTGTCCATAGGTTCTACATTTTCAGTTATACTTATCTAAAGTTTGCCTAAACACATTGTCGCGTCAACCGTTTGAGACTCGGATCTTGACTTGGAGAACACAACTTGGCACATCAAAAAGATGATGTAAGGTAGGAGATAAAGTTTTATTTTCAAAGATGTAAATATCAACATAAATAGTAGGTATAATAATAAAAATCTTTAACTATCAAGTATTAAATTTAATAGCGAAGTAAGTAATACCACACCACGCCTGTATTCCCCGATGAGATGGGCAGAGCAGGTGGCTTAGAGTATGTACGTACATAGGTATACCCTAGAAAGCCAATATCAATGAAAGTAAGACAAACTCATTGCCATCAGTACCAGGGGCGAAGGTCCTATAGAAGCCATAAGCCAGGCTTGCCCTAATATCAAACTCAATACCTATATATAAAAAACCCTACAAAACAATGTTCAAAATAAAAATAACATCAAATTCCGCGCCAAACGCATTGTGATGCAATGCGAGGTTGCCAGGTTTACTCACTCACTGAACACCTGTGTCACTCGAACATTCGCGCGACGTTGCCAAATTTTTTCTGCGAAATTCGATACTCGACCTCGCTCTAACACTATACAAAAAAAGAGTTCAAGTATATGCAGCACGTGTCTACGGTCAGTGACACCATTGTGCTAATGCTTTCTCGCTCGCACTCGTTGGCTTCTTATGGGGCTTGTAAACTTCTCACTTTTTCCTAGCAAAATATTTACGTTTTGATAAAATTGTTATGACGTCATTTGAAAATTTGTATGGAGTTAAATGCCGGGCTTTTTTATGACTGTGTGCGTGTAAATCAGTGTAAGTTCGAAGGAGAATGTGTGTTCGCACCAAGCATGCGCTCAAAGATGCGCGATGCGCGAATTTTGATAGAAAGTTTAGAAATTTCAAATTAGTTCATATTTGTTTTGAGCGGTTACTGGTGCATTTCTTTTTTTGTGATATTATTTTCTCAATTTCTAGTAATTTTAAAGTTTAGTGATTACTTTTTGGTGCAATTAACTTTGTTATAAAGTGATTACAGTTTCATAAAAATAAAAATGAATTCGAAAACGCATGCAATTGTTCCTTGTGAAGGTTTAAAGTGTGTGAAATCGTTATTGGGCAAGGTAAATAGTTTGAGTTTTACAGAAAAATATAATCTCGTTACTTCACCAAAACCTACCCCTGACTTGGATATTTATCAGAAAACTAAATCCCATAGTAGGCAGTTTAATCGATCAGTGTACAATATTCAATGGGTGGTCGGCTGCTCTCATTTAAACAAATTTTTCTGTTGGCCTTGTTTATTTTTCTCTAAAGATAATAATGCTTGGAATGTATCAGGTTACAATGATTTAAATAACTTCTCTGGTGCCACGAAAAAATATGCCTTCTGTGTGCTTTGTTGTTTGTCATCTGTCCGTGGTAAAGAATGAAGAGTTAGTGGGTGTTTACATTGTGAGTAGTTACAAATGTTTTCAACAATGTGTGGTGAGAAAGCAATTTATTATTTGTGCGCCATCTTGCGGTAAGTGCTTTTATATTTTTTGCATAGCGACCGTAGAGATCGAGCGAAATATTAGGAATCGAATCGAACTATAGTTGTTACATTCAACTCAATAGATGGCTCTTTTATCATTTACTTAAAACTGCGCGTATTATAAAATTACTATATCTGTTTTTCATTACTGTTTGTGCTTTTTTTTTTAAATTTAGGCATATTTAATTCCTAATAGGAAAATAAAACCGGCGTTATCAAAAAAAAAAAAAAAAATTTTTTTTTTCAGCCTGAAAAAAGGCTGAAAAAGCTATTGTAAAAAGGCTTTACCTTCATAAACAAACCTCTTTCGCCACTGATCAGTACATAAAATTAGATCCAGGACTGCTTCTTAAAAACCAGGAATTCAATTGAAAAACTATTAGTGCAAACAACAGATACTTTAACTGTCATCAAAGTAAAGCCCAATTTGACAACACGGTTAGCGCAGTGGCTGAGCGATCGACTGCTGCACTGCGTGTCGCGGGTTCGATCCCCGTACGGAACAAATATTTGTATGACCTACAGGTAGTTGTTTCGGGTCTGGCTGTGGCTGTTTGTGTATGTAAGTTTCAATGTTTGTAAACGCACCCACGATACAGGACAAATTCCTAGAGTGAAAAAACGTTTCCCGTTTTAAAAAAAAATAAATTCAAAAAGCATAACAAACAAACGAAATCAATGAATTCTTAAGCTCACAGTATTACGTGTCATTACACGGGAGATTCTCGTTTATCGTCGTTTCCGCACGATTTAGTTCCTCTATGTAAATATTGTCGCCGGTAGTGACGTCACAAGGGCCGACCCAAAGGACGCGTGTGGCCCTTGAGGAAGAATTAGGGCTCAAGGTTGTGGGTGGTAAGGTCAATTATTAAACGATTTACCGCTTCACCTCCGGCCACATCCTACACGTTCAAACGAGGCGCGTTTGGGTTAAGAAGTTAGGAATGTGCTGACGCAGCTTTAGCACTGGCAACTCAACAAGCATGGTCTGCATTTGTTCATAGAGCATAGTAACACTACTCTATCTCACATCCTTACTAATATTATAAAAGCGAAAATAAGTTTGTTTGTTACGTCTTCACTCCTAAATGGCCCAACTGATTTTGAAGAATTTTGGTACAGAGATAGTTGGAACCCTGCAGACGGAAACAGGCTATTAAAAAAAGTGGGATAAGGGGGAGAAAGACGGAAGAAAAGGGGAGAGAAAGATATTTTTTTTTACGATCATCACGCGGATTAAAGTTAGCGTTAGCCCAAAGTAACAATGCCACGCGGACGAAGTCGCGGGCGGAAGCTAGTGGTTATATAATCTAAAAATATATAATGTAGGGCTTGCTCTTACAGCGATTCCTGAGAAAACAAATGAAAAAGTTTCTTTGAACATGACAAGTCACCTAATTAACCGCGACGCTACGATACTCACGGGAAAAAAACCAGTGATACACGTGCGTGTCGCTTTTCACATGCTGCATTGCCCGAGGTCGTGCATGAGGTGTTAAGCGACCTTTACCAAGTCTTCTGAAGATACTTTATAAAATCAAAATAGGGAACGTTTCATTTCAATAATAAACTCAAGAGATATTTCTAAAGATACAATTCAAAGGAATACTTCCAAATGGGTTCGTTTCAATGAATAGCGATTTCATAAAGTTTGTAGCAGTAATAAAACATAATAGAAATAATATCGGAATACTTAAGAGGTCCACAAAATTATTAAGCTTCGCAAATTCAGAATAAATAATTAAAAGCCATCTTTTTGGGTTTAGAAAATTAATTACCATCTAGCAGGCCCTAGATTCTAAAACCTCCCACAGAGGGCTTACAGAGGGCTTAGTTATGAAATCCCGTTAACGTTAACTTCAATGTGTTCTGAAACAGGGGACCTAGTAAGTTCGCGGTGATTACGTAACGAAATACATAGATTTTTTATTATATATAAAAAAAAAACAAGTGTCCTGTGACTTTTTGCGCGGTAATACTACCAGCCTTCTGGGCACTTTTCCTATTGACAAAGCAATGCGGACGAATATTTTTGAAGGACTTGTAATTATTTTACCATTTTATACTTGTACATGTTTTTACTATTAGTTTATGTATATTTGTAGTTTGTAAATAATAGTTGATTTAAATAAAATTAAAAATATATATTTACAACAAGCACATTAAATTCACATCAAATTTGACACATTTCGTTACGTTAACGCTACGAACTCGAGCGAAGACCTTAAAACTTATGCTTTCTGGCAGCAAAGATGGAAAATACAAGGATTTACCTAAGTTCTGCCTCCCAAAACAGCAAAACGAGTAACTAACTGCCTGGAAATTACATTAAAACTAATTAAACTTTAAAACAAAGCCCATAGTTATAATTTCTCCAGTATCTCAATTACGTGAGATGTGCAGTTACCCATATAAAAGCAATTATTCCCGTTATATAAGTGTGTCCCGACGCGGCCCACGTCGCGGCCCACAACGGGGACAATAGTCACGTACGGCCCAATTACTAGGACCCATCGGACTGGAAAACTTTTGTCCACACGATAACCAAATAATTAATACGCTAGAGAGAGTTTAAGTGATATTTTATTGGTATATTATTATAGGTCTTGGATAAGGGGTATCGTATTACCCAGTACTAACTGGGTTGTGGAGGTCAGATAGGCAGTCGCTCCATGTAAAATACTGATATTTAGCTGCATCCGGTTAGACCGGAAGCCGACCCCAACATAGTTGGGAAAAGGCTAGGCAGATGATGATTATAGGTCTTGGATATACTCCTATACAGTTCAATAGGCTTTGGTTCATTAAAAGACTGCCATAGAGGACATTTCATATCGTCATCCGGCTCGAAGGACCAAAACGGTATAGCCATTGGTAGTATTTTCAAAAAGTAGGGGTATTATAGTTTTCAACTGTCTATTTTGTTACGCTTAAGGAATATTATTTGATTCATGGACCATTTTCGCAATAATATTATTGTCAGTAGTAAGCCGGACACGTGTGTTCTATTGTATTATAGTATGTTTTACAAAACAACTCCACCAAGAAACAATCTGGACCTACAATGATTGTTTCCCGCCCACCTAGACATTTGAGACTAATTTCATCACAACACCCACAGAAATCTTATACCCGAGGGACAATCACAGCAATACATATTCCTTACCTTCACCGACAAACACAATACAGGATTTAATAAAAACAAAAAGAACAAAACCCTAATCTCGTATTCATCGGATTTCTTCCAGAAAAAGCCTCAAATACCTGAGTAAGAAGAAGAAACGCGTGTAAATTGTCACAGCTCCTCGTCTACGTGACCAGACAAACAAATATATGAACAAATACTAGTATTTCCTAGTAGAAAACCGTCCGAAACATATATTTCGGTAATTTATAGGCTGTGCGACAAAAAGGCAAACAACATGTGTTTTGTCGTTTCATATTTTATTTTTGGCATTTCATTTTTTAGGTTCGGTCTATTTCGGAAAAGAAATGGTACAGAAAAAGGCAATTTTAACCATATGTCTTCGAGTTATGAGCTCGCAATAACTTTAATCAACTCTGCATGTTTAGGACTTGCAAAATATAAAGCACTAATATTGTTTCTAACGAGCGATAGAGCGCAGCATGAATATTAAAATAACTGACCGAATAAGAAACACCACATTGTGCTCCTGAACGCAAATACCAGCCTAGTCCCGTTTCAGTTCCGCAGCTTTATGACTGGGCAGACCATGTCTGCCGGGTGCACAGTTATGAGCCCGGATATCACACGACTGGAGCCCGGAGACAGGTAGTCGGGGTCGTGGTAGACCGAGAAGAGGGCGGGACACCTTGGATCGCTTCCTCGCGTATTGGCGAGTAGAAGCACACCAACGAGAAAAGTGGAAGGAATAGGGGAAGCCTTTGCGCAGGAATGGGATAATAAGGGCTAACTAAAAAAAGAATCGTCTACCTCGTGGCTCCAAAAAGAGCGCCATCTTGTTTTTTAACACAGTTTCACAAATTCATTGAAGCACCTGGACATCTAGTGCCACTGTCAGTTTTTTTTTCTAGCCATTTTTTACGTTTAACTTTAATTATTTGAGTGATAACTTTACTGCGGCGAGTATTTTTTTAAACTTTTTAATGAGACATCTAAAATCGACAGTTCAAAAGTGCCTGTAACCGGCCCACTTGAAATAAATGCTTTTGATCCCTACACTGACCTGACTAAAAATGAAAAACAAAATTATACTCTAAAACGGTTTGAAAGCTTACATAAGTGATCACCACACACACATTACACATAGGCCCATAATAGCGACCACGTCAACAGCACCATAGCTGTAGTTTGGCTAACTTATCTAAGATACGGCTATTTTGGGACGGCCTGGGATGTCCCTCAGGCGCACTATTGTTTCAGGGCTGCCGTAAACAGTGGATTATTTATTATAAAAATATATGACTATATATATTTTTTTATGAACAATAAATATACCTAGCTGTAATAATGGGTGTCTGAAAATTATTTTGGCGGAATATAGATAGTTTTTAGAAAGTGTCTGCTAGTTTAAAGGCTGCAGATTAGACATCGCATCATCCCTTTACATCAGGCGAGTTGAGGCCAAGCCTATTTAATATAAAAAAATACAATTATTCAAACAGCAAACAATATCAACAACTCCAGCTCCAAGTTCATTCCTAGTTTTGAAACAATATGAAACTCTATGTTCCTTCGTACTAATGTAATTTTCAGTAAGTTTGACCCTACAGAAAGAATAGTTTATTTTGCACAACAGCACAAGCAAGGAACACGTTTCAAAGAGCTGCTCTCGTTTACTATCCAAGCGAGGGAAGTACTCCTAACGGTAATCTGATACACCCAGACTAAGTGGTGCTTGCTAGGCGCCATTACCACTCCAGTATTCTTACTTTGTTACAAGCAAATCGGAAGCACTTCACATGTACACAAGATCTACGCGCAAGTATCTCGGAGAAAGAATTAAAACGAGACGAGGCTGAAGCCGAGGCTTTATTTGAGCGAGACGAGGCTGAAGCCGAGGCTTTATTTGTAAAGTTTATTTTTCTTTGTAGGTTAGAGTTGCAACTATGTAAAAATAATACTTTTTAATCTCAAGTGATTCAGTTGCATTTAACATCAAACAAGTCTGAGCAAATTTACAAGGATGATAAGTTAATTTCTTTTGGTGGTCTTTGAAATCGAAAGTCGAAGGAAATACATTACAATATTCACCTTTTTAGCACGCATTATGTTATGTAATACTAATAACAGAGCAATTAACAAATAACAGAACAAATTGCACGCTATTTTAAAACTTCTCTAGCAAAAATCCGGTAAGTTCTCAAAGCCCTTTCCAGTTTAACAACAATTTCCTTTTTTTTTCAAATGGGATATCATCAAATAACTTCTCCCGCTCTGGGCGGAGCGGAAGGAAGTATCAGAAATAGCCTGATACTTACTGACTAAAACCCATCCATATTCCTTTTTTTGCCCTTTATGTTCCGGGGCCGCGGTATCTCTTTCGAACAACCCATAACCCCGGCAGCACAACAATTCCCTTCAGCCGCAAATTAAAACAATGAGCTGTAAAGCGTCGCGCCTATCGATAGCGGACATCGACAACCCTGGGTCAGCACTCGGGCCACTCGGGGGACGCACAAATCATATTTTGTACAGCGAATACCCCTGAGGGTTTCATTGTCATCGGCAGTGGCAAGGCTATGCAAGACCTTGAAATAATGAAAAAGTTATAGATTGCTCTCACTAAGTGAAGTTCAAGATTTTTTGTCTTTACTTTAACTAATGCACGCAATGTTATTGTACCAAAACCGAGTTGGTTTATTTTTGCTGTGGCATTATAAACTGTCCTGTCTGGGATGGGTTACGGAGCTGAAACCTGTACACTCACGGTAGGGTTGATCCATAATTTCAAGGTCGCTCGGCAAGCTACGGTGTGAGCTGTGCTTCCGACAGAGAACCAGAGTTGTCTACATAGCTCACAGAATAAGTAAGCTGAAGTAGCAGTGGAACCGATGACCGTTGGTGTAGATGTGTTCTTGAGAGGAGACCGCGAATCGACAAGCGTAAGGTTGGACGCCCTCAGGTTCCGTGGAGCGACGATCTACGCAAAGTGGATGGCAGCAACTAGATGACAGTTGCCAAGAATCGAGTGAGTGGCTTGAAATTGAAGAAGCCTTTATCCAGCTGTGGAGGGCTGATAATAAATCATAAATAGCCAAGATCTACATACAATGATAAAATCAGTGTTCGCTTATAAACTGTTGAATCTTTTAACATCTACAACAAGAATTAATAACAGACATGCTTGCAGGAATAGTTAGCACATTTTTTATTTAATATACATACTATACCGTTATGATTTAATCAACTATGGCTGACAACCCTAGCGCGGCACTGGGCACGCACAAATCATATTTCGTTCCGCATCGTCCCAGCGGACTACTATAAGTGCCTACGTTTACGAATACGCGGCGTAGTCGGCGTACTGCAGGCGCTGTGGGCGACAGTCGGACTGCGGCATATCTATAGGCCGCATGAGGAAACAGTTTTACACAATGATATGAAGGAAAGTGTATTTACAAGTCCGATTGTTGTTTCCAAGTGAAAGAACAGAACATTTGAACTGATTAATGAGCATGTTCTATGGCAACAATGACGAAACCAGCTTTTGGCTAGAAATTCAGCAGAACGAATGCAAATATGATAGATTCTTTTTGTAATGAAATATTTATATATTTATAAGAAATTCCTAATTGTAAAACCTAATAACATTTTGCCCTAACCGGCAATCGAACACAAGACTTCATGTTCAGCAATCGCACTTGAGCGCTAGCACTCCACTAACGAGGCAGTCAATCCATAACAATATCATTCTTCTCTATTCATTTAGACAGTATTGAGTTCACAGATGTTCATCAAAACTTTTACCACGTTTTTATCACATATTTCACAAATGTATTATTAATATTTCCAGTTCAAAATATCTGCGTCAAAGTATAGTCCACACTCGTTTATTAGCAAGTGCCTTGACCTCCGGCCGCGGCACCCAAATGGATGGGCGTTGCGCAAAGAGTGACCGCACCCTCGTGCTGCGACACGTATCTTTATATAACGATAACCCTGGAGGAATTGCTTCTAGAATTCCGATTGTTTGGGACGAAGTAGGTGATATGCGCTTTTATAATTAAGCTTAGAGATAGCAGCGTTTTTATATGCCGCAGAAGAGTGCTGTCGCTTTATTTCCACAATAGTTTGCTCCAGTTTTATCCAGAAACTTGAACGTATTTAAATCCTAAAGTGTTCTACTGCATGCGATGCATAGTCTATGTTATGCTTTGGCCTAGTCTGTTTAAACATACCTATACTGCAGAGAAGGAGTTTTGACTCCAATAGATTTAAAAAAACTCAAGTGCCCAAAAAATATCAATCCCGAATTAAAACATAAAGACACAAGTTCTTTTCCCATTTCCTCCTTAACAACTTTTAACAAAGTCACTCATAAAGCTAGTTACACACGCTCGCAACGTACCTACAGGGTAAGCCAGCTACTCGCTGCGTACTACGCGGCGTACAAAGGGCGTAGTTAATCCTATTTCACATGTAATCCGCACAAGACGCCTGTGCTCGCCTCGACTACGATACGCAGCTAATAAATATGTATCGCTACTTCTAAGCCATATTGGATGGATTCCATTTGCTAAATAAGCCTATTTGCAATTATTGTAAAACGAAAATATCTAGGATAGGTTACATACAGTGAAAAATGTTAGTTTGCAAGTCAGGTTCAACAAATTGAATCCTAACTTGGTATTAATTGACTTTATTTCACACAAAATATACTTGACAGGACATAACATTACGACAGAAGAGTACAAAGTACTGCGTATATCATTAGACATTTCTTCCGGGAGAGCTGCGAGAGGAAAGTTTGATGAGATATAGACTATTACACAGCAAATTGACAAAGAAGTTGTCAATTTGCTTTACAAATAATTCCCCTGACAGCACTCGGATACCTAATAAGATTACCCAAGCACATTTTTTTTATTATTATCAAACATAGATTTGCCCCGACTAAGATACGGTGTTTGACCAGCTTGCTTACAGTCTTTTATAGACTCAATTTACACTGACGGGATATCTAATTAACTAGTGATTAACCATCATTTTGAGGTCCCTAGAGAGGAACCATGAAAGTTTGGAACAACTTTATAGACTGAACTGTACTACTTCCGTCCAATTTTAAATAAACAATAACAGTTATAATAATGTAGTAAAATTTACGACTGTGTATAATGAAATTGTATCCCAGTCCTTAAGCTGTGTACACACGATCATAAAACTTTCAATTTCACGGGTTTATCATAAAACCGCACGCTTCAGTAAAACCTTTGGTTTCGCAGTACGCAGTGCGCAGTACGCGGTTATCGTGGCGTATCACGCACGCGAGTGTGTACTGCACTTTTTATGGTAATGTTGTTTTTAACTGGTGTGTACGTTTTATATGGTTTTTAGTTCCCTAAAGGGCCCTTGTATATAAAGAAGAGATTATAACGATGATATTGAAATAGGCCAATGACCGCTGTGGCAAATTGTATCATAACATCACGCCTGTAATTGCCGAAGCGTTAAGCAGAGGTACCTAGTAGAACACCCACATTTCGGGCAATTATTTCCATCAACCGGGTACAATCTAAACTTCGTGGCGTACATTTTGTCCAACCCGGGCAATGTAATGGCAAATGTAAATATATGACATTACACCATACAACAGTTCAACTCAAAAATCAAGCAAAAACGGTTTAAGAAACTTTGTTCTTTAGTAAAAAATATAAAAAAAAACTACTTTCTTAACTCTGCCTCGTGTTTCCCAAGTGTTCCGAGCCATTATTTCCAATTTGTCACAGAGTTTCCTTAATAAAAACATTATGAACGTAGTTTGAAACAAGTCTATATTCTTATTTACGAGTTAGGGCCAACAGGCCAACAGTTTAGTGAGTAGGGTTTATTACTGCCAGTGTTTTAGCGCAGGCCTAAGTGGGAAGTTGGGAACACAAGTAAAATGTCGTGAAAAGGCATTTTTATATGAAACTAAGAGAGTATTTTCACCCACCCGTGGCAATTCTGCCAGCCTGTGTTTTTTTCGGATGGGAAATCATCAAATAAAGTGCCTCTTTTGCCCTGAATGTTCCGGAGCCGCATTATCTCATGCTCTCACTTTTCCTATTGACAACGATGTAGATGAACTTTGACGCTCTCTAATTGTTTACCCTTCTAGGGACTTGTACATATTTTAGTTAGTTACACTAAATTATTATAGATTATAAATATATTTGTTTAATAAATAAATTCAAATTAATATTAAAAAACAAAAAAAAATTGTTAAACATCTATAATATAAACAGGTATATTCTGTAAAGAGAGTTTCAAGTTTGAGTTTTGGAAGTAAAGTATTAACGTATCTGCATACATGCATGCAAGCAAAAAAGAAGAAGTAGCTCATTTTTAAGATGGAGTGACGACATTGTTCAAATAGCCGGATATTTATGGCTTGGCCTGGCAAGACAGTCAACTGGAACAGTCTGAATTAGGTTTTACCGCAAAACGCGGCCCTCTATATAATAGTATACCTATCAATACCTTATTTAAAGCAAAAACTATCTTTACTAACAAATAAATGAATAAGTACACTACCCATTAAATACTAGGATAAAAAATAACGAAATGTAAGCGATAATAAAACTAAATAATATCAAACATGAATTCAATCAAACTCAAAGTTTGACCACAAATAAAATACCTCTACTGGTAATTCCGTAACGTTAGGTTGACAAGTGTTTTACCTCTTAGAAATTCTTATTCTTACTTCTTACTAATATTATAAAAGCGAAAGTGAGTTTGTTTGTTTGTTTGTTACCTCTTCACGCTTTAATGGCTACACCGATTTTGATGAATTTTGGTACAGAGATAGTTGGGAACCAGGAGACGGACATAGGCTAAAAAAAGTGGGATGTGAGGGAGAAAGAGGGAAGAAAAGGGAAAACTTAGCGTTGCTATTACAAATCAATTAGGCGCAATGGGAACTGTGTTACCCCGAATTTAACGCGAGCGAAGCCGCGGGCAAAAGCTAGTATGTTATAAACTGAATCATGGCCACACTATGAGGAAAAAGCAAGCACGGTTATACCGCTAAAAGAAATTTCGAGATATTAAAAATATCTTAAATTTGGGGAAGGAGAAAGCCCATCCATTGCAGTCACCACAACCATTACTGCAAAGCCAGGAGGCATAGATGGCGCCACCGGCACGGAACTAATTAGGTCAGAATAATTAACAGTTGGAACCACGGAATTAGCATAATTAGAAAAGTTTCACTTTATTATGCAACCCTTAACGGTAATCTTTTTCTGTTTGAGGGTAGTTGGCAAGTTTCGGCGTTGGTAATGGTGGCACGTGGACGATTGGGGTTGTTTGGTAGATTAAGTTGGGTGATCTTCGAAGGGCGGTCGTGATGAGGATTTTAAAGACAATCATTGATACTTACTACTCACTTATTCGTGATATATCTTCATTCACTATGAAGGTAAAATAAGTTAGGGGATTATATTGATGATAAAAATGCTTGGCTTATTGCTGGTCCTGCTCCACAAGCATAGGGGTAAACTCATTGATTAGCATTCGAAATTATAGTGGAAGCTGCAAAAGATTGTAAGACTATCTTTGCGTTGTAAAGACAAAATTTTCTAGTAGGTATTGTATAATAGGGTATTTTACTCTAAATGAAAGAAATTCTAAAAATATACAATTCAGATAGCTTATGCAATAAGCATTCGGAAAATGTTAGATTTAGTTAATAAAATAACTAAATAAATTTTAAAATTGATTTCAAAGTTTTCACTTTTTTAGTCTGTTGTTTTACTAAGCGAAACAGTGTCCGCCATGATTATAACGTCTTATGGTCATGTAAACAAAAAGTGACAACTGTCAACTGAGCAACTATTACTATTTTTGTATTAAAATACTTTACATTTTAATTTTTATTGAAATAATTGTAATAATACCATGGAAGAAATAAATACTACCATAAAATAATACCATAAACTATAGTGAAATATACAACTAAACAGAAAGACTAATAACAGCGCATTTGGTTACATGACCAACTGACGTCATGACCACAGAGTAACATGGCGTCAAGCGTTTTTGTGATTTTACGCGCGAAAATAGAAATTGTAAAATTGAAATGCAGTTTTATGGCACTTATAGATTGAATATTTTTTTTTTGTTTTTTTTGGTGTTTTACTAGGACCCCAGGATCAAAATGAGATACTTTTTAAAAATGGGTGTAATACCGTATTGTATGGACCATGTGGGAGTACTATGTACTATCATTGACTATGCCCTGGTGGTGAGATTGTCACGCTCTCTTAAATGTCTCGCTGATGGTGGCGGGTGTCATTTAGTTCCCTTCAAAATGGTTGAGCTGAATAGGACTGATCCATGCATCAAAATCAAAATATTTTTATTTCACATAGGCCTACATGGGCACTTATAAAACGTCGAGAAAAGATGCACGGTTCGGGTTGGTCGTTTCATATGGAGAAGAACCGGCAAGAAACTCCATGTTCGTGAACGGGCGCTGTCAGTTCGCACTGGTCATCTCTTAGCTGCTACGGATATTTCTTTTAATTTAATTGATATTAATTTGTTTTATTGATTATCTATGAATTTAGTGTTGTTTTTGCTTTTACTCTGGACGCTCATAATGTGCACGTTTATTAACTACATCGTTCTCACATATTTGTATAATCTCGTTGTTAACATATTATGATTCAAAAAGTGTCCATGGAGTTTCTTGCCCATTTTTCTCCATAGAGATCAACGTTTTGGAATGGACGACTACAGTATTTTTATTTTACAAGTTATTATGCCTTATGACTGGGACTGTAACTTCTTTCTGTTGTTTCTCGAAATTCAATTTGAAATCGATTCAATCGTTTGAGTTTGATAGATGTACGTTTTGAAGCCACAAAAATTTATCTTACGAAAACGAATATTAGGAAATTCTGTTTGCCAAATGAAAATCACATGTCTGTATAATCTATCAAAAGCCTTTATAGAACAACAAAACATAAAAGTAATCCCTTATAACTCTAATTGTTTTAAAAGCATTATAAGTAAAATTGGTATTCGTTGATGACATACAAAAGAATACTTCGTCGTCTTTTCCAAAGAGGAAAAGAATTTAATTATGAAAGGATATAACTCTAAAGAATTCCTTATTGAGTATAAGGAAAATATGGAAGAAAAGAAACAAAACATTATTAACGAGTTAAAGATTCAAGACGAACTTGATGAGAAAAATAAACATAACAAGCTAAGAGAAGAAAGCAATCTGTCTGCCATTGTTTCCATATTAAATTGAAACAAAGCAATTTGCAACTCGAAACCATTAGACAAAGAAGCATTTAATTCTACATCTCTATTCACTCTCCTTCTATTGCTTTCCACAAAGCGGTTAAATTGCAAAGCCTCAGGGGATGCAAGCAAACACACGTCTACATACAAACGGACGAACAAACACACAGGTCTCTGTGATTAAACAACAACTGGCGTGCAGGTAAACCAACTAGGAGTAAGATGTGGAGTCCCCTAATTTACATAAACTGGGAAACTTAACTTTGAATGTAGGATCGAGTAATAATTGTAACTAACATACTAATTTATATTACGCTTCAGAAAAGTTGTCAAAGGCGCGTAGACGATAATGATGACAGAAACGCTCAAAAAAATACGCTGAAAACCTTATGTCAATCCTGTGAATCGTCGTAGCAAACATAAAAAAAAAACACTAATCCAGGAGAAGAAAAATAAAGTCTAATATCACAACTAGATAAAACCGAACGTTAAATGATACCGCTGTGAGCTCTTAAACGCTCAGGGAAAAATATATACTAGCACCTAGAGGCCACCAGCATCATCATCATTTTCCTGCCCATGTCCCATTCTATTTGGGGTCGGCGCAATACGTTTTCTTCTTCCATTCTCTCCTATCAGACGTCACGGCATCATTTCCTCACCACCATGAGAGAGGCCACCAGCATGTAGATCACTTTATACTAGTGTCATGCATTTCATTATCTTCTTCTAATTAACAGACATTCTGCACTAGAAAACTGCACACCCAGACAATTTGTAGAAATGCTACACTAACCTCCAACTAAGAAGACGTGAAGTCTACTAATTGTCATGAACTGAGATATAATGAGCCCCTCTAGTTAGAAGCACGTCCCGCTTACAGAGGGTAACAGGTACTAATGTCTCATTTAGTTTTGTTGCTCATTTTGCTTTGTAACTAAATTATTTATGAGCAAGAAAACATATACAAATGCAGTATCTTGTGAAGTTTGTGAAATTAACATGCGGATTCAGGAGGTCAGATAGGTAGTCGTTAGCACCCGATTAGACTGGAAGCCGACCTGGTATTATCGGTTATGGTCCGGAAAAGGCTTGGCAGATAATAATGAAGAGTGTCGACTTTACTGTATCAGAACTCACCAAAAACAAGCTCTGAATTCTGAGTCTTAGTAAAGAACAAGTCATCATTTAGCCTATTCCCAACTTTATTGGGGTCGGGTTCGGATGCATCTGAATACCAGTATTTTACATGGAGCGACTGTTCATAACCCAGTTAGTACTGGGTAATACGATACCCCTTGATAAGTCTAGTTGTCAGATTTTCGGGACACTAACTATCTTTAACGTCTGTCAATCCACAAAAGACAGCTGAGGCCAACAGTTTAACGTGCTTTCCGATTCACGGAGGAAACTCGGTATGTAACGGGTGATCACCCATCCACAGACCAACCTTGGCAAGCGCGGCTTAACCTAAAGATCGACCCAAGTGGCTGCTAATATTTAGCCACAATAGGAAAGAGCACAATACCTTTAAACTTCACCAGTAACATCTTCATATTGTATTCAATAAGGCAGTTGGTGAAATAATACTTTTTGAATCAACTGCAAGTAATGAATAGCTACTCAAATTCACCTAAGAACTCACAACAAAAACCCAATGTGAATAGAAAATCTTAACTTCTTGAGAAGAATACCGTAAGATAAAAGGGACAATAACCCCATAGACAACGAACACTTGTTGATGGTGTCTGTGTTTACCGACCGATGACATAACTATCTGTCACAATATTTATGTATAGCTCAGTATCGAACGTAACGTTCCAACATTCTCTAATGTGTACTTGTGTGAACTAGTGAATAACTGAGTTTTGTGTTTACAGATACAAATCGAATTAGTTAGCGATAGTACGCAGATGTAATTGCGACATTTAAGCATGTTCACCTGTCAGAGTTGCGGGTTGTTCGGAACAGATACCGCGGCCCCGTAACTTAAAGGGCAAAAGAAGGAACACGGGTGGGTTTCAGCCAGTACAAGTCTGACACTACCCCCGCTCCGCCCAATGCGGGTGAAGTTATTTGATGTTTAACCATCCGCAAAAAAAAAGTTCACCTGCTAAGCTATGAAATAGTTCATAGCATAATATTATTTTAAATACCCAAATCTTTCATTAGTCTCGAATCTTCCCTTCGAATGCTATACACAATAAGACTACGAAGCAGAAAATAGTATAAATACTTTCAGTATTGTTACTTTTACAATCGACCGTACATACATACAAGTGTACGAATCCGGAATCGAATTCGATCCCCTAAGGACGGGAACCCAATTATTTGGTTTGACGCTCGAAGCTATGGGATACAGCTTTCAGATATAAACCGATTACCAACACTTTGTGATACGATTCTTTTTCCGAAGTTTTATTTTACCATTTTGTTTTTTTTTTTGCATTGCGGTATTTTAGGAGATTTCGTTGTAAATGAAAAGATGTTTTGTGATGGCGGCTGCATCTATAGGCATGATCTTGTCTAGAGCAGTCTAGATCTTCTTCTGCCTTAGAACAAATTTTTGTTCTTTTTCCGTATTCCTCTCATATCATAATCATCTAGAGACGTGATATAGAGCTGTCTAGACACGTGTTTTTTTTTTCTTTTTTTTTTGGATAATAACGTTGCCCCAGACTAGAAATTCCTCCTGTATCGTGGGCTCGTTTGCAAACAGTTAAATTCACATACACAAACAGCGAGACCCGGAACAACTATCTGTAGGCTATACAAATATTTGTTGCTTTGTTTTCAATCACTTTCTAACAAAATTGTTCACATACTTATTGTGGTTTAAATCTACCATTGTAGTATTTATATTTATGTCAATAAAAACAACAAGCATGGTTTGTTCTTTAATATTTGAAGAACTGGTACATCGATGGTCGATGCTCCTCTTTGTTAAACCTTGAGCATGTTTTGGAGGATTTATACAATTCTATTCTTTATTATGTACGGCATTAAAGTTACATTTTCATAAAAGTAGACATTTCACATGGCTCTTAAACATAACTAGCAAAATGTATGTGCACTATTAGATCCTCTGTCTATCTCTTTGGGGATTAAAATAATAAAATAAAAAATAAAATAATAGCCTTGTAATTCTGAATTAGGTTGTCTGTTACTTTTAGATTAGTTATAAAATGTCCCTTAATTCAGCGTGCCTCTTGGCAAAGGCCTCCTCTAGCTGCTTCCACTGAACTCTATCGCGAGCCACTCTTCTCCAGTTGGGGCCTGCCGTCAGTTTTAGCTCGTCCTCCCATCTCATTATTTGTTTCCCTCTACTCCTTTTCCCATCTCTGGGGTACCAATCTGTCACAATTTTGCTCCACTTTTCCTGGTTGTCTCTCATCATGTGACCTGCCCATCTCCATTTTTGCTGGTCTATTCTGGTCAGTATGTCCGTAACCTTAGTTTTAAGTCTGAGATGTTCGTTTCTTATGTGGTCCTTTTTTGATATGCCGGTCATACTTCGTTCCATTGATCTTTGGCAGTATTGCATTTTATTTCTGTGATGTTTTGTGAGTGCCCATGTTTCACAACCATATGTAATGCATGGCAAAATACAGGTGTTGAAAACTTTTTTCTTACAGGAAATACTTAGATCTCTAGATTTCATGATCTCTTTTAGTGACCAAAACTTTCTCCATCCGCTGGCTATTCTAGTATTAATCTCCTTACTTATCTGTTCGCTAGGTGATATGATTTGTCCCAAGTAAGTATATTCGTCCACATATTCAAGTGGTCGGCCATCAACTTTTATGTGTATTTTTACTGAATTGGTTAGTAGTTTTGTTTTTTTATTGTTCATTGTCAAACCTACTTTAGCACTTTCGTCGCTCAGCTTTTGAATCATGGTTTCCAGACTATATGGATCTTCCTCGAATAGAATTATGTCGTCCGCGAATCGAAGGTGGTTTAGCCTTCTTCCGTTGATATTTAGACCACAGTTCGACCAATCCAACCTTCGGAAAATGGTCTCCAAGACTGCAGAAAATAACTTGGGGGACATTGGGTCCCCTTGTCTTACGCCTCTTCTTATCTGAAATTCAGGACCCGTCACTTCTAATTGTAGCTTTGCTTTGCTGTTGGTGTATATGGATTTGATTATGTTTACATATGGTTCCGGAATTCCTTGGCTCACCAGACTTTCCCAAATTGCTGTGTGGTCTATGCTGTCAAATGCCTTATTATAGTCTATGAAAACCATGTATAAAGTTTTGTTGTATTCATGGTATTTCTGCATAATTTGTTTCACTGTGTGAATGTGGTCTATAGTTGAGTATTTTTTTCTAAAGCCCGCCTGTTCTCTAGGCTGATTTTCGTCTAACTTTAGACTCATTCTCTCCAGGATAATTTTTGAGAATACTTTATAGATGTTGGACATCAGACTTATAGGCCTGTAATTCCCTATGTCCTCCTTTGGGCCTTTCTTGTGTAATAGGATAATATGTGAAGTTTGCCATTGTGGTGGTATCCATTGGGTAGTCATTATTCTGTTAAATAATTTTGTAAGTATCGGAATGAGTTCTTCAGCTGTCCCTTTTAGTAGCTCATTAGATATGTTGTCTGGTCCTGGGGCTTTCTCCAACTTTTGACTCATTATAGCCTTTTCAACCTCGCTTGGTAATATATCGGGTTCTGGATCGAACTCCCGCTGCTTGGGTAAGTTATAGACCACTTGGTTTGAGTTTCGGAGTAATAGATGATCTGAATACAGGTTTTCATAGAATTGTGTAGCTGTTGCCAAAATATCTTCTCTTTGTGTAACTATTTTCTTTCCTCTTTTGACCTTTGGTATCCATTCCTTCTTTATTTCATTTAGCTCTTTCCAGGCTTTCCGCACACCTCCAGTATTGGTAATGTGTTTTTCTAGGGTTTGAAGTCTCTTAATTTTTCGGTCTCGCCTAATGTTTTCTTTTATTTCCTTGCTTAGTTCGGCTATGCGTTTGACATTGTGCTTTCTAAGGTGTTCCACTGTGGTTTTATACTGAGAGAGCATCTGACCAGGCGATGGTCTGTATTAAAGTTCAACTTGTGAATGACTGAGGTGTCTGAGAAGGCTTTTGGTGTATTGCTCATGATGTAGTCAATTTCGTTTCTGTGTTTCCCATCAGGCGATCTCCAAGTCCACTTGTTGTTCTTGTTTTTTTTGAACATGCTACTCAGGAGGGACAGATTGTGTTCCATTAAAAACTCTACAAGTTTCTGTCCATTTGGGCTTCTTTTACCGTATCCAAAATGACCTATTATTTTTTCCTCGTTGTGTTGCTTTGCTCCGATTTGTGCGTTGAAATCCCCCATCAGTATTATATGATTATTTGAGAATTTGATCAATGCTTCTGATAAGGTTTTGTAAAAGGTTTCAATTTCTATTTTGTCGCCTAGCTCAGTTGGTGCATAAGTCTGAACAATGGACCAAGTTTTTCTATAACTGGGTAACTTGACATTAAGGACTGCTATTCTGTCAGATATGCCATATAAGTCCATTATACGGTTCCTAATATGGGTTTTTATAAGGAAACCGACACCCCGCTGTCCTTTTGTGGCCCCTTTTGAATATAATATAAAGTCTGAACGCTCTTCAATTACTTCTTCTGCCCTTCTCATTTCGCTGATTCCTATAATGTCCCATTTTAAATCCTTCACTGCTATCTCCAGCTCCAGTAAAGATTCAGGGGTTCTCAAGGTTCTGGTATTCAGTGTTGCAATATTCATGCAATTATGGTTTTTTGCTAGAGGGTGGTGGTCGCTTACTCCCTCGGTGACCGGCCGTGGTGGGAGAGGATTATGTGTTGTTGTTAAGTAGTTCGATTTGTGGTTTATTTTTAATTTAAATTCAGTTTTTTTTGTTTTTGTTGTAATAGTTTTAGTATTGGTTCTTGTTTCCGGAGGAATGTTGTAAGTTTTAGTAGTTTGTTTGCTGTTAATTTCTGTATGTATTTTTATCTGAGAAAGAGTATGCTCTCTCCCGCATGTACTGAAAGGCATCCCTTTGAGACTCATCCCTTTTGTCTTTTTTCTGTAACTTTGAAGTAGATGGAATTGAATTTGGGTTCTGGCTACCGGGACTTGGGGTTTCTGACCTTTTCCTTTTTTCACTTTCTACTTTATTGTTGTCTTTGTTATCTTTTTTCTTCAAAAGCACTGTTTTTGGTAAATCATGGGTGATGTATGTGTTTTCTTTTAGCTTCTTTTTGTTATTCAGAATTTGTATTTTTCTTTGGAGGGTAGTTGTACCAAGTAATATTGGTCTAATTTTTTGGGGATTATCACCTTTTTTCCCTAATCTCTGAAGCTTATCTATTTCACCCAGATCAACTTCCACTCCTATTTCTTTTAGTGTAGACATCACTAGAGTTTTTAAGTCGCCATGTTTTTCTTCATTAGGTTCTGGGAGTCCGTGAATTAGAATGTTGTTCCTCCTACTATTTGTCTCGAGATTTAATACTTTACTGTTCAAATAATCGACTTCCTTTCTTAACTTTTCGTTTTCTTTTAGAATTGGTTTCATTTTATCATCTAGTTTCTGTAATACAACTGTTGTAATATTTTCCGTTATAATTGTTGTTTGCAATTTTAATTGCTCTGTCATTTTGGTTAGTAGTAATGACATCTCAGGTGACAGCTCTGTAGACATGGTGAAACGAAACGTAATTTGCAAGCTTTTCCGAACGTGCTTTTGACTGAGGTTGGCAGTACTGTGACAGTGTGATAAAGTGACCAATAGCAGCAGATTATGGGTCGTTTTTTAAGTTTGACATATAACCTCAAACTTAATGTGATTTTATTTTCTTTCATGATTTATCACTTTTGATGCGTTTTTATGGTGTTTTTATATTATATTTCGATGCACACGCGTATTGGAAGTATTTATATGTAACTTTCACACCGATTGTTTACTATTTTGCACTGGTTTACTAATAATTCACGAGAGCGTTCAACAAAGCGTCTGACGTATTTCACACCGGAACCGGAACTCTTTGGGGATTACAGGTGATATAATGTTGGGTAAGCATTGCACTAAGAGAGACAAAAAATAGCCGCTGTTTGCTTGGATTAAGACCAGTCACCGACGGCTGCATTAACTTATTTTAAGATCTAAACAGAATTGATAGGTAGTTATATCGCTTATCAATTGCCAACTCAAATTCCTCTCTTTCCGAAAGAAAGACTACTGTAATATATTCAGACCATTAATAATATAATTCTTATCTCACAATTCATTTTATACCCGCACGCGCTGCCGCTGTAACGGCGTGCGGTCTCCATACATCGCGTTCATTACTCCAGGCTAGGGTTACCGCTCGTCCGAATCTATCCGGACATGTCATTTGTCCGGAATCATTGACTAAAGAGAATTTAGAGATATTTTTATTAAATAATAATAGTAATTGCGTGCTAAACAAACAAATATTACAAAGTTAAATCGCAAACGTCCGGGTTCTTGTCAGAACTTAAAGATGTTGGCTCCCTTTTTGGTCTAGTGATTATAAAAGCAACTGTTGAGTACGAGATTCTGAGATCGATTCCTAGGTCGGTAGGACATTTAGAACTTTTTGTCGAATTCCTCATTAGCAGCCCGAATTTAGGATCTGTTTGATAACCATAGGAGGGTCCCTATTATTAGAGACAAAACAATAGCTTAATGTTATTATAGGTCTGACTCTCCCGGGACTATATGTTTTACTACGTTAACAAATTTTAAATGGCAACCCTACTCCGGTCTCCAGCTCTATGGGTGCTTGGTGCTCAGTGCGCGGCTATTTGCGATCGCTTACATTAGCATAATAGCACATTACGTGTAAGTGCCCGCTATTCTGAATTAAAAACAGAAGACGTACGCAGTTTTAATGGTTTAGAGATGGTGTTGCTTAATGCTAATATTATGATTGCTTAAAGAATCACAAAATAGTTAGTATAATTAAGTGTTCTTGGAATCAATGGATAGCAAACATAAATCAAATGTAAATGAATGTAATGGCTACAGGCGCTACCGTCACCTAACATAGGTACTTTGTCAGGTGACACAACCTTCGCTACGTGTTTACGATTGGGCACTCCTTGTGGGGCTCCACATAGCTGTCAATGTAGTGAAGCAGTCGACTGCCTTGCACACAAAAAGTTATTCAAAACTTTTAACTCTTTAAATGTTCACTTATGTTCTGCCAAGTACCATTTTAACACTAATTGCAATTCTGCTGAACTCATTTGTATTGCAAGCGTGATTTAGTATGTATGTTAAATATAATTCAGCATTAAAAATGTACTTACATTAGCTCCCTAACAAGTTTGTAGCGCGCACCCGTTTACCTTTAATTAAAGACTATTCAAGTGATCCAAGCTCCTTGCACACAGGGTCAAAGACTTTTGATAAGTCTAAATATTCAGAGTAGTATTCATTTATAACACATTTTGGCCAAAATACTTTGAATAAACACCGAAAGAAAAAGGAATAAACGATACAGTGACGATTGACAATGGAAAACAAAAGAAGAACAGTTGTTATGTCTTTCCCACCTAACATGGAAAATGGATGATATCTGTACCTAATTTATTCATTTATCTACTTACTTGGTTTGTAAAATACATAAAAACAAAAGAGCACAAAGGTACCGCTTATTTCATTTAGAAATCTTTTCCAGCAGACCTGCGATAGGAGAGATTGATAAGAGACGTAGGCACGCCTTACCACCTTTTTTTACGAGTGGGAAATCACCAAATTACTTCTCCCGCTCTGGGCGGCCTGGGAGGAGTTTCAGACTTTTACTGACTAAAACCCACCCGTGTAAGGAACACGGCTTTTGCCCTTTATATTTCGAGGCCGCAATTTTTCTTTCGAACAACCCGCAACCCCGGCAGGACACCTTACACCTTACTTTATCTTCTTAGTGAACACGAAAGTTTTAAGCCATTGTATATTATTCTAATGAAGGCTTTCTAAAGAAAACCACCTACTAAGGACTATTCTTTTTGTTTTTATTACTTACAACATGAATATAAAACTTACTTTTTATTTAACCCAAGACTGACATTTATTTCTTTAGAACTTTTTCTAAGCAAACAAAGTTAGTTTCTACAATGTTTCTAGTTTTATACACAACACTTGAAAAACCAATTTAAACATACGTCCGAGTGTCGGTCGGCTTAAATAATAATAAACTTGTGTATAACTGTGGAATAATCTAGAAATAACATCATCTACCGTGAAATGTTATGCAGAATAAAAATAAGTTGTGAATGAGTCGAAGCAAAAACAAGTTGAATATAAATCATTAAGAAAATTGTTAATGCTTAGAGCCATCGTCCACAACGCGACTCAAAAGTTACGTGTTGTGAATTCATAGCAACAAAGAGAAGGCCAGAATGTCACAATATTAGTAATGAGTTAATAACGATCTGTTTACGACGTAAATAATAATAATACCAGTCAACTGTCCCACTGCTGGGCATAGGGCTTCTCTCAAACAGAAGGTAGAGTAAAGTAAAGTAAAAATTTATTTGCATGGATTGAAGAAGGCACGAGCATTGATAGCACTACGCTTACTCAAGACGGGTTGTCGATTTCAGACTTAATGGCCAAACCGATTTTGATGAATTTTAGTACAGAGATAGTTGGGACCCTGGAGACGGACATTTGCTAAAAAAAGTGAGAAAAAGTGGAGAAAGAGAGAAGAAAAGGGGAGAGAAAGATAATTTATTTTCGATCATCACGCGGATTAAAGTTAGCGTTAGCCCAAAGTAACTATGCCACGCGGACTACTAATTATAAGTGTCGGCTAGTTCATTATAAGTCCAGATTTCCTCATGATGTTTTCGTTCACAGATGTTTCATGTCCAAAATAAACTTAGCAAAGTACATGATGTCTTGAAAATTTATTTTTTTAATTGCCCGGAACCTACAATACAGGCGGAGGCGTGGATTTAACCTCTGATCCATCACGAAATTAAATAATCCTTACTAAAATTATAAAAGTGAAAGTGAGTTTGTTTGTTACGTCTTCACGTCTAAATGGCAAATCCGATTGTGATGAATTTTGATACAGAAATAGTTGAGACTCTGGAGACGTACATAGGCTAATATTTTTTTTAAATTGAGAAATGAGGGAAAAAGAGGGAAGAAAAGGCAAAACTTAGCTTTGCTATTACAGTACACAAGGCACAAGGGTAAAACTACAGGTAGCAGGTACCTGAAAATAGGAAAGGGGAACTGTGTTACCCCGAATTTAACGCGAGCGAAGATTTAAAACAATACGACGGTGCAGAAATTGATTTGCTAAAACCATAATACTAACTTAAATGGTAACCCAAGCAGATTAAACACATAACTTAGCAGTAATAATCACGACATGAATTATTCATAAGTGGCTACGTTCAGAGCATTTCTTTAGCACATGTGAAGCGATAAATGTAATAAGTTATTTAACAAGCAGTCACGCTACATGTACTCAAGTCTTTCTTATTATTTTTAATATTCAGAACATGTTTCCATGGTATAAATACTGTATGTACTACATAAGACAAACCTACATGACTATATATACATATATAGAAGGCTTACTCAGGTAAGTCAAAGTATTAATTTATGTGATTATCACTACATAGTATAAAACAAAGTCGCTTTCTCTGTCCCTATGTCCCTTTGTATGCTTAAATCTTTAAAACTACGCAACGGATTTTGATGCGGTTTTTAGTAATAGATAGAGTGATTCTTAAGGAAGGTTTTAGTATATAATTTGTTAAGTTTTTGTATTTATTTCTGTGTACATTAACTATATTTGTTGAAGATGTCGGCAAAAAGTATGCTGTCTGGGAGCTTTCAACGAAAACGCTGCCTAAACCCTTTAAGATATAACAAAATAATGTATGGTGTAATTGTGTATCTTATATAGGTCCACAGAAAAGTCAGCGGTGACATATGTCTATATCGTAAGGATAACATACTATATCCATTTTAATACTTTAACAAATGGGCAATTATAAAGCGCTAACTTGGAAAGCTATTTACACAAATACAGTATTAATCATTATCATTTTAAATAGGTTGGTTGGCATGAACATTTCATGAAGATTATTTTTTCCTTTTACATCATGCAGATTAAATAAATACTTTAGGAGATATAGCAAAATCAAAATAACGCGCAACAGAATTAATTTCATGTCGCCGTGACTAGGCTGGCCCGCTCGGGCGCGGTGTAGGGAACAAGTCGCTCATCGCTGAGTGCGCGACCCGAACACGGGCAGACGCGTGAGCACAGAGTACGTTGAGTTGACACGTTCCTTACAAACTAAATTCAAATCCTTTATTTGTGAACATATAGGTACAATAAGATCTAATTACATAAAATGTAATAAAACATAGGTTTTATGAAGTTTCATAATACATACCTATTAGTTAGATTCGTACCATTACCTATGGACGGACGGACAGCGAAGACTTAGTAATAGAGTTTTTACCCATTGGGGATGTAACCTTAAAAATGAGACGTACCTACCTAATTTTATTTATACTTCGATTTTTTTATTTTTGCTATAGGCTGCTTTTTATCAACACACCACGCGGGCGAAGCCGCGGGCGGAAGCTAGTTGATAATATAATAAGATCTTACAGATATTTTAATGAGATCAAAATATATATAAAATCTACCCTCAGGCATATACTATTAATTTTAAAATATTGGAGATGAAATTGTATTTTAAACATCTTTAGCTTAATTTATTAAAAACTAGCTTCCGCCCGCGACTTCGTACGCGTAGAATAGTTACTTTGGGCTAACGCTAACTTTAACCCACGATTTCTATTATATGTATAGGGGAGTAAGTACTGGGTCTAGGTTATAAGCAAAAGCATAATTCAAAAAGTTGTGTTGCCTGCGAGTTCTATTCATTGTTGATCTTGCATTTTGTTGAGCTAATCGTGGGAACGTTCAGCGCTTATTTCCCGTTCTCGGTTCGCCAACGTTCGAGAATTCTGTGCGGTTAAACGTTGCGAACGTTTAGTGCTAGTTTCCCGTTCGCGGTTTGCTAAAGTTCGGGAATTCTGTGCGGCCAAACGTTGCGAACGTTCAGCGCTTGTTTCCTACTCGCGGTTTGATATAAAGTTAAGGAATTCTGTGACGCCAAACGTTGAGAAAGTTCAGCACTTGATTCGCTTTGTCGATTCGCCGAAATTCGAGAATTTTGTGAAGTCAAACGTTCAACACTTGTTTCTCTGGCGCGGTTTATTGGTGCATTATTTTAAAACAAATGTTATTCCCATAAGAAAGGTTATAGTGACTCAACCTTAAAATATAGATATATACTACCGCAAAGTTTTTTAGAACTTTTTAAGAGCAATCATTTCATAGCTCAATTTTTTTGTGTATTTAACAAATACACTAAAATACACACGCACGCAATGTAAGCTTACAAAAGTAATCAATTTTTCCCGTTTTTCTAACATTTTGATATAGGCTCCGGTCCTATTTATTGTAGCGTAATTTTATATAGCCTATGTTACTCGCAGATAATGTAGCTTTAGATTGGTGAAAGAATTATTAAAATCGGTGATTACAAACAAACAAACATATCTTTCCTCTTTATGACGTGATGACGCCCACTTAGCAACGGGCCGTGCAGCAGAAATCGTAATATTTTAATATCGCCATAACTTCAAAACCAAACGTCAAATTTTAATCATTCAAAGACCAAATATTATCTACATAAACTGTACTTAGTGATGAAATAATTTACTTTAATAAAATAAAAAAGCGTTTAAAAGTATTCCAAAAAAATTTTAGATTTTTAAATAAAAAATGGTTGTTGTGTCTCACTCGACATAGATAGGTATAGTGTGTTGCGGTTTTTTTTGTAGATATTTATAAGATCTACAATTAATTAGAACATTTTATGGTTCCATCTTTTATAGATTAGGCAGCGTACGCAAAATAAGTAACTATTTTTTACACCTTGTGTCCGAAAAATCCAGATATCTTACGGAACCCTATTTTTTCCAAAATAAAACTTAGCCTATGTTACTCGTGGATAATGTAGCTGTCGAATGATGAAAGAATTTTAAAAATCGGTCCAGTAGTTTTTGAGCCTATTCATTACAAACAAACAAACAAAGTTTTCCTCTTTATAATATTAGTATAGATACATTGTCATACATATAGTCGAATCTTCAAGTGACCAGACGTTTCTTTGGTCAAAACAAAGAATCAACATTGCCATCCAACGTGGCAATACTGCCCAGCCTTCTGGGCCTTTTTCCTATTGACAGCGATGCAGATGAATTCTTTGACGCCCAGTTTTTCCCTTTTTGTGTACTTGTATCTACATATTTTAGTTAGTTACAAAAATATTATTATACATTGTACATACCTTTGCAATTAATAAAGATAATTATATATGTCATACATTTATGTCAAAAACACGTTCAGTAAAAATATTGCAACGAAAACTGGGTTAGTCTCGGACTCCCGGTATTTACCAGACATTTACATCGTGTAATATTTCAGTGCAAATTGGGGTGTCTACGTACCCCATATGTTGCAAGAAGCTTATGCACTGCAAAGTACCAATTAATTAAAGGCTTGAGAGGTGTGTATCTACTGCCAAAACAGATCAGCAGTTCTAATAAATCATTTCGTCTTCGTCTATAATTAGAAAGATAAGTCCTGTAGAGATGAAGCATCTGTTTATCATAAGACGTAACCTATCAACTCTCCACAACTTGTATCAACGTACAATCATAACCAGTGTATCAGTCATGCGGACACAATATCACTCACATGTAAAGGTGTCACAGGAGATCCGCGCTAAATCAATCGAGAGCGTCGCGTCGCGTCGTGTGCGTGTGCCGGGCGCAGTGCGGTCCTGTGCGGCATGCTCGTGTATTGTACACATTACACAGTTTGCACAGTTCTCACTGTCGGCAAGCTGCAGGTACCGTGTCAACACTGCACTACGCTTGCTACGGAAGTGTGTAATAGGGGTCAAATGATTGGGGCAAGAGCAAAAAGTGCAATATGACGGCACGGTTGGCGCAATGGCTGAGCGATCGACTGCTGCGCTGCGTGTCGCGGGTTCGATTCCCGCACTGAACAAATATTTGTATGACCTGCGGATAGTTGTTTCGGGTCTGGGTGTTTGTGTATGTGAGTTTAAATGTTTCTAAACGCACCCACGATACAGGAGAAATTCCTAGTGTGGGGCAACGATTTATTAAAACAAAAAAATATTTGACACAACTCCTACGACAAAACAAATTATAATAATCTTATTAAGAAAAGTTAAGCATAGTTACTGTTAATTACTGATGCCTAAAAAGAAACTAGCTGTGCCCGCCTACCGATTATCCGATTTAAAAAAAATTGTGTTTAAGTAGTAGTTACGAAGGAAAGCAAATAAAACTATGACACGACTATTATTTTTATGAATGAAAGATTAAATCAATTAAAACGTATTTTTGCGATACGTTTTAATTGATTTAATCTTTCATTCATAAAAATAATAGTCGTGTTTAAAAGCTAAACTCATCATCTATAATTTCCAGACTGCCAGAGCAAATTAAGAATTCAAATACACAGAGTGATAGCAAGCCCACGTAAGATCACAAATTAACATAAAAGTAATACAAAATTCATAACGATGTCAATAGTATCATATATCAAACATTCACTCAAATGAAAAGGCAAGTCTTAACTCCGACTTAATTTAAATACTGAAGCTTTTACTTTAATACACCTTAGAAGGCACACGTACGACATAATACCTTTAAGTTAAAGGTCACGACGTTTGTTTCTAATTTGTTACAAAGTTAAACGTAAGGAAATACTTAAGAAAACTTGGCACAAACTCTTGGAACAAGATATTTTATTAGATAAAAATATATTAAAGTTTTAAGACGCGACGATTGTGTCTTTGATGTCCTAAAAATCCGGAAACTTGAGATTATTGTTTGTTGTAAACAAGTTATAAAAACAAATATTGAGAAGGAACCCTGGTTGAATGAACCTATTTCATCGAGATGGAAGTGAGGATAACCTGGTTAAAGCTATTGCGGCTATTTGCGAGTTGACAGAAGGGAATGTAAGAAGAAAACGTGTTGCGCCGATTCCAAATAAAATGGGATAAGGGTGTTAAGATGGTGATGATGGTACACTATAATTCATAGTAGTAGTAGTCACCGGACCCATTGTCTATGTGGACCAGCTTCCAATTAAAGAAAAACCTAGAATTGAAATAAAACTCACACATCAGCATAAAACCGGAACGCCAATGATATCAACATTATTACCTCATGCGTCTCATATAAACATATTACATTTAAACGTTCCAAAGGACGTGACTTAATAACATTTAAAGATCGCAATAAGATAGGGGAGGAAATAATTCAAATAGGGGATGATATCATCTTAGAGGCTGACGTCACGGGCGCCATATTGTATGAGCAGACGGCGGTAATTCGTGTCACTCACGAACGCAATAAATACATGAGGACGCAGAAGGTTCAAGATACAAGACACGTATCTAGCTCATGGCTTTAACATATCCATCGAGGTGCCAGGCTACGAGATCTATCTTAAATTAATGAAATCCTTCATTATAGCAAGTACGATCATCTGGTCTTGCCGTCACACAAGTCAAGTAGTCACAGATAACCAGGAAAATGCACAACTGAACCGTTTCAGGAAACCAGCTGTTGCTACCTCGTACTAAGGCATTCACGTTCAAGTCCTCCTTCGTAGTATGTTTGGCTCTACTTCTGGAAGTCGTTAAATCAGATCCTTTGGTACTACATAAGAAAAAAATAATATCACCGTTCTCAACCACACTCCCAGAAGGAGAGACCTACGTCGTGGATCAAAGAAAGAAAAATAATCTAAATGTATAGATACTTTATAAACTATTTAATTCTGAATTACATTTCCAGGTATGTGTGGAGTGCCCCTTCTCCTAATTCTGCGCATAAGACAGTCGCGTGGGTGACGCCGTGTCACCAATCAGTGCTCGCGTTCAATTTGATGTGCGACATGACCTTGCCCCGGCGTCGACCAAGATTTACTGCGTCGCTGCGCGAGATACTGTCCATTCAAGGTCGATTTGAAATTTATATCTACCAGGTTGTATATGGTGATCTGTGCTATGTCCTTGTATTGACGCACTGGAGCCCTGTCTCTAAACGTCTTTGATCTAAGGGAATCTACTGTCAAAGTCAATTTAGCTATGGTGAGGTTAGGTTGACAGTTGATTTCTTCTGATTTGTGATTTAAATTGTTTATAGTATCTATATCTAGATGTATTTCAGGAACAAAGCTGTGGTACTATGTGGTGTAATGGGATGGGATACGCAATTCTGGATTAAGCTCGCCGTTGTACATAAGCTTCGGTATTGCAATTTGTGTGTATGTTTTTTTGAACTTTAGTGAGCAATAAAGAATAAGAATGGTATCCTATAAGCTTACATCGGAAACGTATGCTTAGAGTCAACAATTTCATGTAATTGTAAGTACTAATTTTTGCGTAATAAATTGTAGACTCGAATCCCTATGAGAATATCACTTGGCAGCCATGTTGCGGTACCATGCTGAGATAAAGGCCTAATGGGCCTTTTGGCCTCGTACAGGACTCATTTAGTTTATTGTCCTTTTTTAAAATATTGTTCGTTATAAGACTTTAAACTGACTTGGTTACTAAGATCATTATTGAAACTTGAAACGGGATATTTACCATGTTTGTTTTTTGTTTCCTTTCTTTAGTGTTTGTTGTTTTTTTTTAATTAATTTTGGTGTTATTGTTTTGTCCTGTGCGAATCTAATAAACAATTTTCTTTCGTTATTTCTAGAACGTACCACTAACCAAACCTAATTATGTAACCCTATAGGAATAGACAAAGATTTCATTGAATGTAGAGGAAATTCAATGAAATCTGTGTCCATTTCTAGAAATAAATTATTTTCAATCCTGCCACGTTTTTCTCGTAAGACAGAAACAGCGAGCAATGACCCCCATCCTCGTCTCAGATTACAAAGCATGTCTGGTCTGAGAGACTAGACGCCGGACGGCTGGTTTAATTAGGTCAGCAATGATTAACTCTTATCTTAACTATGGACTCCTAACATAAAACAGACGACTAAAGACCTTAATTCGAGTCAAACCTTACTGAGTCATGTGATAATGTGTCAAAACGTGGTCCTTCCGTTTGAGACCGAATTTATCTTACAAAAATCTTATGATGTCATCATTATCGCCGTAGCATCTTCTAAACTATGTTGGGGTCGGCGTCTAGTCTAACCGGATGCAACTGAATACCTGTATATTACATAGAGCATGAGTATCTAATCTCCACAACACAGTTAGTACTGGGTAATAAGATACATCTTGACAAGACTGGTTGTCAGACTTTCGGAACACTAACTATCTGTAACGACTGTTAAAGACCTAGATATGACAGCGGGGAACAACGGAGGAAACTTAGTGTGTGTGAGGAAACGGGTGCTCACCCATCCACAGATCAACCTAGGCAAGCGCGTCTTAAACTTAAGACGGACCCGAACGGATGGTATTATTTAGTCAGGAACTCCTCTGAATCTGAGAATCTTATGGCGTCTGACCAAAGTATAAAGTAACGCCACCTTCTTATTAACACGGTTTTATTAGAACATCTGTAACTATGTAAATCAATGTTAGAAGTTTTTGACAAACTCCCGGTTTCTGATTGAGCTGTTTTGCAAACATGTTTAATTTGCAAGACAATGCATGAAAGCTAAGTGATGTCATTTGTAATCAAACACATATCTATATAGACTTGTTATGCATTCCTATAGTGTCAAATTAAAGGGTTTGCTGAAAGAATAACACGAGAAAGGATATTTCTTACCCTTTTTACGATATTATTAAATGTTATTCAAATACAAAATGAATCAAACTCAGAGTTTTCCTTTCAATTAGACCATTACAGGCACCTCTGAATGTCAAGAAACAAAAGCTATAAAGCTACAGTCCCAGTTGATCTGTCAATGTCATTCGAGCACCAAAATCCCACAAAGTACTGCAGTGGTGAGAGATCACATAATAATCCTCTACTACTACTCTGTTTATTATTCTTAGACGAAAAACAAGTTCATTCGGGGAATCCATAAATCTGTCTGTTGTGGGATATTAGTATAGTATTAGCCTACTTTTAGGCTTTGCACTTTGGTATAAGCTTCTTATGTGCTAAAAATAACTATAATACCTTACTAAGCCTTCCAACAGCGAAATTTTGTTTAGAGCAGCGATCTCTTGTTATTGAATTTTTGAACACATCCACGACCATCACAGTGTTCTACCAAAATATCATCATCATCTTCCTGCCCTTGTCCCATGCTATTTTGTCACAGCATCATTTACGCCTTCCTCTTTCATATTTATTTTAAAATGATAGAAGTTAACAATACCACCACTTATAAAAAAAACTGGACTAATTTTAAAAACAAACTTACATGCAAAACCTAAAAAACCATATAATTCCTTACAAAGTTCATTCTTCATTGTTTCTTCTCTTCCTCTTCATCTGTCAACATTCGTATTCATCACTTTTTTGGTGACATGCGTTTCGGCCCTCCTCATTGTATAATGAGCAGATCATAGGATGACCATATGGCCATTCTAATAAAACGCCCATGTATAAAACATTATAATACCGATAATAATTAATATTGGTAACTCTATTTTTGAGTCGTTTAGGGTTGAAGCTCTGGGACCGTGGTCCTTTTGCTCACAGCATTTTTAAGGATATTTTTAAAAGTTTAGTTGACACTTCCCGTGACCCAAGGGCTGGCTACTTTGACCAGAGGCTAAGCATTGCCATACAACGTGGCAACGCGGCTATTCTCTTGAGGACATTACCAACTGACAGCGTTGAGTAGGTTATATATAAGTTTCTGTAAGTTATTTGTTTTTTTTTTAACATTAAAATTATACCGATGAAATAAGATTCTAAGTTAAAACAAATGTAAAACCTACAATTAATGAGTCTATATGTCAGTTGATGTAATGGTACTGGAAAGCCTTTAGATCCCACCGTGTTCCACGAAATATGAATTAACAATTCGTTACATACTCTAAAATTGAACTAAGTGATGCTTATATTAATCCAACCCTATATACTACTCCTTTGAAATTAATCTAATTTGACTCTAGGTACTTCATTTATTCTAAAACACGATACCTCGCTAGAAACAAATTAAATGAATGTCAACATCTTAATCATGATATTGAAATAGTATATGAGTTATTCATGTATTTTTAATGAATTATTATTTTAAGTAGCGTGGTATTATACAGTCTATTAATTTCGTAAAAGCATGCCTATGCAAAATTTCAAGTCAATCCGGCCAAGGAATCGCGTTCTTCCATACAAACTTTGCCACCCTGTTTCATCCCATTTAGGGATGAATTTTGAGACTCCTAACGTTTGATAGCTTTTTGATATTTCGTGATAAGGGAGTCAGTGATGATCTCTTTTAATATACTTAGGGAAATAAAAAGCCATGTAGCAAAAAAAAACTTATCTGTAAACTTCGCAGTCATACAACGCGGTATTCATGTAATGAGTTCAATGTGAATTGAATTCACAGAAACAAAAATGTCTGTCGTCTATCGTCTTCATTCACGTTCACAAAAATAGTGCCTCTTCGACTACTCTACCGCAAATGCTACAAACATCTGATTTATATCTAGTGTTTATGTTCTCAAAATCCAAAACCAACCCGCAAGCCATAAATTCAACACTGTCCCTTCCTTATCAGACAAACACCATAATCCCACTTTTCCAATCTCGCAATCTGATACCCACTTGCCGACACCCCAATCCCTTTGGCCATCGCTATCCAGCCCTTAAAGACGTTAAGTCTCTCCGTGACGACACCGACACGATTCCAGTCGTCACATATAAAAGCCAGTTGAACGAGGTCACACGATACCGAGGTCGATCGATGACACCGCATCGCTTTTGCACAACAATCACGCACTCTCTTTAATCTAACGCTTAATTGAGTCATCTAGACGATTTAGGGGACGCATAACTTTGATGGACAGAATTAAATGTCTGGACGTAAAAGAGATTTCTTTTAAGGGACAGTAGTTTCTTGATTAATCTTGTTAAGGAACCGTTTGGTATGTATAATAGAGTACTCAATACTGTTCGTGCGGACAAATAGAAGAAGAAAACGGAAGCTAAAAATAACATATTCGTTGAGAGCTTCCGCATTTCTGTCTATTTACACGGTACAGCACTTACGCAGCGCAAAATTCTAGATCTCAATCCGAAAGTAATCCTATTAGGATAGGATGGCATAGTTTAGGAATCTAGATATTGGATCCCGATTTCCATTGCGATAGACAAGAGAAAACGGTCAAGCTCGAAAATATTTGCCGCAAATATATTTCAAATCTAGTATAGAAACTAAAACACACTTCAAAATTAACAATACAAACCCCATTAAGGAAGACAATACAAGAATACCCAAAACAAACCCCTCTTCACAAACTAATTACGCTCTTAATACGCTTAATTTTCCATAATTTGTCTTCCTTACAAAACTTTATCCCCGGTTACCACCGTCACATGGGGTACTCCGGCACCCCAGCTCATTTCCATGGCGTTAATATTGCTCACTCGCTGCAAATGAATCACCCCAGCATGGTGGCCCAGTGACCTCATAACCGGCTCCGCCTAATCTTCGGCAAAGGGTTCGACGTACTCATAATTCGGCCTAAACGTTCCGTATTATCGGCCGCTTTACTTTATGAGAAAACGCTAAGATAAAGGAGCAAGATTTTTTTTGTAGGATTATTTATCGGCTCTAATCAAGGGAGGATCAAAGTTTATTCGTAATATTTGGAAAAATACATTATTTGCTTACATTTTCATCTCAGGGGTGCTTCTTGGTAATTTATTTGATAATTTCCTTTCCGCAAGAAGAAGGATGCTTATTTTATGCCCTACCGTGTCGTGTCTAAGTAGATACCCTATCTGTAATTTTTTTTTATTATTCGACCGGCATATCGCACTACAAACATTCGAATTTTTCGTTCGCACATAGAACACTGTCTTAAACCTAATCCTTGTTACTTGCTTGTAAACCTAACATAGGTACATTTCGCTGGATTTTCCCCAATTAGCTACGTTCGAATTCATACATGATTTCGTTATGCTCTCACATACAGTACGAAAGAGTATACCGAATACATACAACGTATGCTTAAAGGTGTGTCCAAATATCGAGCGGCAATCAAGCGCGGCTGCCGCGCGCGGCCCGCCGCGCTGTGATTAGACGACTGCCGCGCGCGAACGCTTCTGGCTACCTGCCGCGCGCGAACATTCTTAGTAAACATTCGGCAGTAATTGTGTTTGGACGTATTTCTGCGCACAAACATGGACAACGAAACATCGATTCGTTTAATTGAAATGTATGGATCTTTTAAAGAGTTATGGGATCCTCGACAGAAGGAATATATAAAATGTTGCGACTAAAAGTTGTTCCTCAAAAAACGATCTACAAAAATGGTCAGATATAATTTTTTCGTAAAATGATAAAAAAAAATTACATCTAAATTTTTTTTTTCTGGAATTTCTGAAGATTTTCGCTTATAACTTTTTTATTTATAGTTCTACGACAAAAAGTTAATAGACCAAAGTTGTAGAGAATTTAATTTGCAACAAAAAATGTTAACAATTTTTTTTTATCAAATAAATAGTTTAAGAGATATATCGTAAAAACCATTTCAACCTCTATTTTCAAGATGGCGGCCGTGGGACAAGGGTAGCGACCCCACAAACTTGTTTTTAGCTTTACACTGACCCCCCCTACACATCAAAAAAAATAAAATTGCGTCCTCTAAAAAACGCAAGGTAAGGCCAAAAAAATGTAACATTTCAATGGACTAGGTAATTAATTTGATAATTGATTGACTCAATATTCTGTAACCTCCGTTGAAAAAGTGGTTTCATCCAGCATTTCCTCGTTAAGATATGTTTCGTCTTAGCTCTTTTACGCAATTTTTTAATAATAAGCAGAGCTACGACACATGCGACCGCTTTCATTTTAGTTCTGATGCCAACTGAAGCGCGCGGCATATCTTGGTTGTGCCGCGCAGTACTGCCGCGCAAACATTCGTTGGCTTTGTCCAAACTAGAGCGCGGCAGAAATGTGTCCTACAAATGCCGCGTGTTGCTGCCGCGCTCTTGCTGCTCAATGTTTGGACACACCTTTATAATCACAGTCGTAAATACTCGTCAATCCCGACACGAGTCGTTACCATGGCAACACAGCGCCACAGATAAATCGCCGAGTGCCAAGATTGCCCCACTGACCCCCATTACTCGATACCAAAGGGTTCAGATGAGGCTTTTATTTTATTTGTTTGCTGAATTATTGCTGTAAACAATGCGAGGAATTACATTTTTTTGTTTATTGTTTTGGGTATTTTATAAATCGCAAACGAACTTGCTGGAAAGTGTTGGATTTATGTTAGCGATTTGATTCTCTAAAAAGTTCGGATCAGAACTTGACTTTTGAAAGGGCTGACTTTCAAATGTCAAATATCCATACTAGTGCTCTATCTGTCTGTCTGTCACCTATTAATGCCTGAAACGATACTCCTTTCCCTGAAATGTATACAGAAAATTACAACCAGGATTGAAATAATATATTCACAGGTACATTGAAGTAGGCAACAACGGGGGCAAAACCTAGTATATTATAGTAACCTCTATCTCCCAATTTTCCATTTAATATATCAAGTCTCATATCAACTCACATTTTCTGCTTTCCACAAGAATCTCAAGCATTCTTATCTCCCCAGCAACTTGATTCATTTCAAGATATGCATGCCTCTTCAATTCCTCATACGACAGCACCAACTAAAGATTGTGATCAAATTAGAATTTTAAATGAGTCTGACCTTAAGGTCGTACTGAAATTGTTGTCAAAATGGCCTTGACAAGGTCAAAGTACTTGATTAAGTTGAATACATTGAAGTGTGGATGGGGATGGTGGATGGTACTCGTCTCCACGTATATATCATCCGATTATGGACGAGACGCAATAAAAGGGTTAATTTCGAGAGTTTATAAATTTCGAGTGTCGAGTTCTGGGTCAAGTTGAACCCTTTCTCGCTCCGGGAATAAAGTAGATTAATTTATATTCAATAGCGTTGTTTCACTGGTAACATGCGGATTGCAAATATTTGCACTAAAAATACGCACTTAATGCCATTTTTAACTCTGTACTGAGTTAAAACTGGCGCGCTCTATGTGTGTTACGTGCGGTCTGATTCGAAACAGACAAGAGGCAAAATCGAATGAATATTTTGCCGTATTATCTAGGAAACATGTCTAATCCTGCTCATCTGAACATTTGCAGCCAACTTTCACAGGCTCAAATCTTTTCTAAAATTTTAATAGCCGATCAAAACTGCTGTAAAGCTCAAAATACATTTTCTATTTGACATAACCTATGCGCACTTATGAAACATCGAGAAAAGGTGCAGGGTAAGAAACTCCGTAATTACTCTTTTAAAATCATTTGGTTTTACAATGTTGTTCTTACAGCGTTTGGACTCAAGTATGAGAAAACAGCGTAGGAACGACGCATTAAAAATATCGTGTGAAGATCGCAATGCTTCAATAGATTACATACACCGAGCCGCCACGAATTGACGATGTTAAAAAGGTGATAGGAACATAAAAGATGCACTAGGCAAAGACTAGCATAGAGTAGTGCCCATTTTAACTTGATGATGCCATAATATAAATACCATTAAAAACAACTTTGTTTAATTTCGCCACTCTCGGTGAAATTTTATCAGTAGGCAAGTATTCTATGTCGCTTAATGTAAGTGAAAACGGGCATAAATAATCCACAATGAAAAAAGAACCTTTTCAAAGAATAATCATACAAATGTTAATCGTCGAAAGTGCTGTTATCGTGAGCACGTCTATGAGAGAAAGTGTCAGCATTTCTGCTACCTCGCTGGTGTGATGGTGGGCAGTAATTAGTAATTAATTGGAGGAAACCAACAGATAGATTGACACTCACTCATTAATTAGACGGTTTCTAAATCGCTTCACTCATTTGTATCAATTAAATAATTATCTGCACTAATGTAGCTGTTTGATTTGATTCATTATCAAATTGGAGGCTACATTTTTGTTTCCCGTTTTTATTTGTTCTAGTTCACGTCTGATTTCGCCAGTTACATTGTGATAGGCAGGCAGTAGGCGGTAGACGACCGCATACAGTATGCAACATTGCTAGTATTTACTTCTAAAATACATTTTCAAAAGATCTCATAAATCAATGTTATCATGTGTTTAAAATCGTCACATCCAATCTCATTACAAAATAACCTCTGGTAAAAAACACAACAACCGTTTTCCCACATCAAAATCTTATAAAAACAAACAAAACCAAACTTCCAAACTTGTCGTAATTAGTATTCACCCGGTGTCCGCTGACCAGGAGAAACAATTACTAAGGTCCATCCCCCGGGAGGGTGGAGGGAGGACAGTGTTACATTGATCCTGTATTGATGAGGATAATGGAAGGAACATTCGATAGGATAGAGAAGAAGGCAAACTCTTAATAATAATATTATGGAAATAATATACTGAATTAAGAATTCAGTAGCACCTGGTTAGACTGAAAGCCGTTCACAACCGAGAGACAACTCCCAGCCACCGTGGATGCGGGCCTGTGGACGGTGAGCAATGGGTAGCTCACCGTCCGTCCGTCTTGTGACGACAGGCCGTGTTGACGACGGCGCGTTAGTGTTCCACGCGCGCCTCAAAGAGATGTCAGCAAAGCAGAGGGGCCTGCCAGGGCCTCCGCCTGCCGGGGTTGCGGGTTGTTCGAAAGAGATATGGTGGCCCCGGAGTGTAAAAGGCATTAGAAGGAACATGGGGGGTTTTAGTCAGTACAATTCTGACACTCCCAATAAAAAAGCCGTTCACAACATAGTTTTGAAAAAGCTAGGCAAGTTCTGAGAAACGTCTTTAAAACGTCAAAATTGGGTTTTCAACTGTTTAGTCAATAAGAGTAAACTAAACAGTTTCTGCCAGCAATCTGTCAAAGATTGTCTCATAACTTTCTGGTTTGGTTTTTTAAATTGTGAATTTGTAGTGATATCTTCAAAATGCACTTAGTCAACGTCCGCAAAAGACTTTTGGAATCAAAAAGAATCACCTAATACAAATTACAAATTTGTCAAGACCAACCGAATGTCAGGTTTTAGTTTACAATGTGAGGGCGCGTTTTTCATTATATTTTTATGAGTTGATTTTCTGAGCTTAACTGGGGTTCCCAGTTTCCTGATCCCAAGAGTAACATTGTGTATGGATGGATGGTATCAGGTTTTGATACATGTGTGTGTTTCCGGAAGTCTTAACATATTAGGATATGTTTCGTTTTAGTCTTGCTTTCTACAAAGGCTCCAAGGACCAGTTATTTTCTGGATTTTCCTAAATTGCAAAGCTCCCATCGAGAACATTGGGAAAACATCATATAGGTAAAGCAATAGTTCTTAAAATACATTTCCTGTATTACATTCAAATTGTGAAATAACTACCGATATCCATGAAAAACATGTTTTCTACAATTTCACTAAACAATAACGGCAAAACATTGTGTTATCAATGTTTGGCCTTACAAACAGAAGCTATCGGTTCAACTTCCAAATTAACATCGAAACTGGCCATTACCCGTCATAATTAACAACACAATAACTGTTTTTGTTATTTTCGTTGACACGCGATAGGTTCACTGTATTATTAGGTATTGATCCAATGTTTGCGTTGTTGGGCTAAGTCCTACCCTTTTTCCTTCCAAACCTCTCAATTCTGAACGATATCTGGCCATGTTCGCCTCGTATATAAGATCAGAACGTCATTCCACCGTCACAGCGGTCTACCTCGACGGCGATTTCTACCATCAAACGTCCAATGAGTGACGATCTTGGAAAGACTAAGTGCTGAAACCAATGAAGAAGAAGTAGAAGAAGAGTGACAATCTTTACCCACCTATCCGGGTGCATTCGCGCTATATAGCCATTTTGGGTTTAGGTTCATCAATACAGTTTGATAAAGGGAGTCCCAAAATTGCCGCAGACAACAATAATATCTCATTTAGTGAATGAAACCTAATGAGCTACGAAATCGTCCTAAATTAAAAAGACACTTTTGCACTCAAGCTTGACAAAATAACTGACGATCGCAAAACTATTATAAATAAAATATCTAAAAAGCAAGGCAAAGTAAGCCACCGCTAATTCTCTTGACAAACTATTACTTGGGCAGACACCGAGACTTACTGAGGGATATTGGGTTACCCACGAATTGGGTTGTAGAAAACAGATAGGCAGTCGCTCCATTATAGAAATAGGCTAGGCAGATGATGAAGAAGCTGCGGTCTTACTATACCAAGAAACACAGGGCAAAGCTTAGCTAACGTTATATTATAACCAATTATGAAACAAAGTCTGATATATCTGTAAAAAAAACTAGTCTGAAGTTTTTATTAAGAAAATTTTCCACTGTATAACCATTCATACAACATACTGAATGGCTGACACGGACCAATACAATAGAATCGTATTTTTTTTACGTTCCTATTCTGGCTTGTAGTCAATGAATTAATGAGTCAACTCCTCAGAGATACTACGTAAAGATTATGATGGCTACTATTAACGTGGAAATATTTTATTTTTGTAGATATTTGTAGCATAGAAAGAGTAATTATTCTAGGTCTCTCATATTTTATATTTATTATTGTATACCTACCGGGATATAATGTATCTTATGTCGTCACCCAGGTCACGATGTCCCTCGAGATCCAATCGAACGTTAAGCCGTGAACAAGTTGTGACAAATAGATAGCCCGTCAAATAAAGTACCTACGCTTTTACAATTTTAGTACGGTATGGTATTAGTGGTTCAGAAAAAGTGTTAAAATGGAAAAATAAAACCAATTAACATTCATGTGGACTAGGCAGTTGTGATGATGGAAATAACGTCAATATTTTACACTAAGATTTCTCCTGTATCGTGGGTGCGTTTACAAACATTTAAACTCACATATACAAACAGCAAGACCCGAAACAACTATCTGCAGGTCATACAAATATTTGTTCTGTGCGGGAATCGAACCCGCGACACGCAGCGCAGCAGTCGATCGCTCAGCCACTGCGCCAACCGTGTCGTCGAAATAATATAGTACAATCAGAGGTATTTCGAAAGCTAAACCTGTCACGTTTCTCAATATAAGTAGACAACATTTAAACAAACAAAATCATGCAAATGACACTGTAAATCCCTGTTAAAGCTTGAAAGTACGTCAGCCATCTCCCATTTCTGCTAATGTTGATGATAACAGACCATCCCTCCGTAATTGTTATGATAATTACAAGAGAAGCCTTCTGTAGCCTGTGAATTTAGCTGAAACCGAAGTTTTAAGTGAAGCTGATAAAGTTTGTGAACAATTTGGTATAAGAAAATAACAGGTAAGTACTTAAGTATGATGAAACAAGGCTGATGTGTTTTCGAAATTTGATTAAAGTTAATTTTCATATCAAACGCTTTCAAATCTAAGAGAAACAATCAAAAGTTATTGAGAAATCATTTGGTCTAATACAACATCGTGAAACATTGTTGGGGTAAAGACTGGATAATGCTTTAAATGTAACAAACACCTACTGACGTTAAACAAGGAAAGAAGAATTACTCTCAGGAAAACACTGCTCACACCCCATTATCCTCAACAAATAGGGTTATAAATAAACAAGATAAATTAATCCATTATATTAACCTTCCTACGACACGTATAGAGTAATGACAGGGTGACACCCCTAATTAGAACCTAACAAGAAAATAGTTGTCAAACTTTGGCGCGAAACGACGCCATCTTGTAATTTTGTCCCGAAGGACCAAAATGTGAATTACGAAGGGCCGGAACATATTTACGATAAACTTTAGAAACGAGGTTCTTTGAGCAAAAAGGACCAAGTTTTTTCTCAGAATATGTACGGTATAAAGTGATACATCTTGTTGGGAAGTTGTGAATAAAAGGAGTTGCGGTTGTTAGTTCTCAGAAGTTTTGGGTACCAACCGCCTTGGGGAAAGTGGGAGCCGCTTTGATATTTATGAAGATCGTTTGTTGGTGATGAGGCGCTTAAAAGAAAACTTGTTTATTTTCCTTCATCAATATGCTTCTATCTTAAATTATTTATAACAGCTTCTGTATGAAAATATCTTGATAAAAGGAAAATTATAGTATTGGACTTATACAGTTGCCTACTACAGGTTAACTAACTTTTTTAATACAAGTGATAACAATATTAATTATAGAAAAAAAATGTGATCATCTAAATAAATGGCCAGCAACTATAGAGAAATTACGAACTCTAAACATAGCTTCCATATTAATCTAAACGACATTTACTACCAAATCAACGAAAATCCTTTTGCAAGGGTAAAACAGAAAACAAAAATATAAATTGTAACAAAAAAGGAAAACAAATGAGAAACGAAACTGTAATGTAAAAAAACAATGAAAAGTGTAAAATTGGGGGTATGTATTACGCTAGAAAAATTATGCAAGTTGCCCGATATAGGCGCTTATTACTAATGCTACAAATCCTTAGATTGTGACTTTTGAGACTCTAGTATTTGGGTTTTAAAGATAGATAAGGAGTCATGTCATGAGGCACACTGAACTACGGGACATCTTTTAAACATCCATATGAAAACATGTTGTAAAATGTGTAGTAGTTCAGAATAAAAGGCTTATTATTATTATATTATTAAGGAGTCATGATGTATATCAACATCAGGTGCGGATTTCATGAAACGATTCATCTCCCGACTCAATCCATTTAGCGGTACCAACATACCGCAGTTCAATTTATTATTCACTGTTTTGAAGAAGAACATGAGGTCTTGTGTCAGTGTTCGTCGCGGAGAGTATTCATTTTATACGATTGAAGAATATTGTAGTACACTGGAAATAAAACAACAGATATTGCGCAGTTTTCAGCTGTTAATATTGTTGCAATCAAATTATAGCAAGCCAGAAATTCCCCATCTCTCGTTCACCAAACCTATTTTCATTCATATTTCAACCGCACCTTTTTCCGCCATAATCCCACTTTAAACATTCTCATTTAACCGGAGTTAGGCCGAACATTAAACAAGATTACATTACTCACTATAACTCATCCTGGAGCCGAGATTAGCAGCTTACCTGTAACAAAACAGACAGTTATCGAAACCGTTGATTAATTCGACGTAATGCCGTCGTTACAAGGGTGCGGCACAAATGGGTTACATTGAGATAAACAGCAGAACATTCGGGTGACGCTTTGTTTCCTGTGTTTTGAAGTGTGAAGATCCATGTCTTAACGACTAAGCATTCATTAATTGTTCAAGGTATTGCTTTGATTTTGAATGCAGAACAGATACTGGAAGCGGTAAAATTAGCATAGCATAGTTTGAAGATTAGGTCCCTCAGGAAACAGATGGATACTTTGTCAGAAGGATTTGGTCCTTTTATTCACTAGGCATGTTGCTCAGTATATAGTGGGTCCTGTGTCCTGCATGTCATCCCATATTCTTCGTTTCTGATTTGTAAGACTGATTGGTAATAAGGCATTAATGTACTACAGTAACTAAAACAGTTAGTTTTCAGATTTTAAATCCAAACCCACAGTTTATATTAATATCCACGTCAATCTTAGGGTGATTCAACATTATATTATGATAACTTATGTCTCTCGAATGCACTTACAATATTTCAATATTTTTACAATATTTCTATTTAACGTAGAAATTATTAACTATTGATTGAGAAAACACAGACGTTCGATCTACAAAATTTAACAAATCGAATTTATGTTCCAACTTAATCTGATCTAATCAATCAAGGAGTTTATAAAGGTAAATATAAGAAAGTTTAGCTAAGTAAAGATTGTATTACGATGAAAAAGACGTTACGATATTGACAAATTAGGTAAGAAGGCTTCATGCTTAAAATAAATTCAGGTTATTCAGGGTCTGTAATCCCAAGGGTGTCGTTAGGAATCGGTCTTAGTTCAGTCCACGGTCAGGAGCGAAAAGGGAATGGGAAGCGGTCACCTCCTTCTGCGAAGCAGTTATGCTAGCGGAGGAGGTGGCTAGAAGTTTGAGGGACCGAACCTCAAACTGGGTGTCGTATGCCGCGAGAAGACTTCTTCTTCATCGTCCATCTAGTAAGGACAGGTCGTGTCGACCGCGCCTTCGTGTGCCACGTGCGCCTCAAAGAGATGTCAGCAAAGCAGAGGGGCCTGCCAGGGCCACCGCCTGCCGGGGTTGCGGGATGTTCGAAAGAGATACCACGGCCGCGGAACATAAAGGGCAAGAAAGAACATGGATGGGTTTTAGTCAGTACAAAACTGACACTTACCGTCGTTCCGCAGGAAGTTATTTGATGATTTCCCATCACAAAAAAGGGGGTCGTTAAGTTTATAATAACGTCGATTGAAAGATTTATATATCAGTAAATAAGTCTTGGCCGAGAAACATTCGCGTATGCACGGAGCCAGCCAAGGGGTGCTCAGCTGTTCCTCGCAAAGGACACGGAGGAATAATATGTTTATGATGAATCTTGCCGGCACGGTTGGCGCAGTGGCTGAGCGATCGACTGCTGCGTGTCGCAGGTTCGATTCCCGCATTGAACAAATATTAGTACGACCTACAGATGTTTGTAAATGTCTGGCAATTTCTGTCTGTGAGTTGAAATGTTTGTAAACGCACCCACGATACACGAGAAATTCCTAGTGTGGGGAAAAGTTTTTTTTTTTTTAAACTGCAGCAATTAATGAAGCGCCAAAAGACGAATAAGTACATGATTGCATTTTTTTATTATTATTATTTGGTTTGACAATCAACAAGTGCTGACCTACAGATGTTTGTAAATGTCTGGCAATTTCTGTCTGTGAGTTGAAATGTTTGTAAACGCACCCACGATACACGAGAAATTCCTAGTGTGGGGAGAAGTTTTTTTTTTTTAAACTGCAGCAATTAATGAAGCGCCAAAAGACGAATAAGTACATGATTGCATTTTTTATTATTATTATTTGGTTTGACAATCAACAAGTGCTGTTATGAGACAAGTTTGTATAAAATACTAGCTTTTGCCCGCGGCTTCGCTCGCGTTAAATTCGGGGTAACACAGTTCCCCTTGCGCCTTATTGATTTGTAATAGTAATGCTAAGTTTTCCCTTTTCTTCCCTCTTTCTCCCTCACATCCCACTTTTTTTTTATTTCGTAGAAGAAGAGAGAAGTGAAGAGGTAACAAACAAACAAACTCACTTTCGCTTTTATAATATTAGAAAGGATTTCTTCTGATATTGAATATTCTACAATTATGCGTAAGGCCAAACGGCATTGTTTAGTACTATCTCACAATTAGAACCGTTTACTCAGCGAGTATTTGCTAGGCTTCATATCTGACCATGACACTGAACGTTGTGGTAGGCTTTCTAAGGACGTAAGTATATAAACGATAACCGTTTAGTACTGAATATAAGCAGATTTATTCAAGAACATCTAAGAGATTATTATTAATACTTCAAACGGGATATTTACTATGTTTGTTATTTATTTCGAGTTTCTGGTATTTCGGCGGTGATAGCAAACGCCATGATCACGGATGAACTGAAGTTATGGTAAATATCCCGTTTCAAGTGTTAATAATAATGTTAGTGACCATGTCAGTTTAAATCTAACAGATTGTGAAATAATCGCTGTACATACATCGAAAAAAAAACCATACCGGCCGAATTGAGAACATCCTCTTTAGAAGTCAGTTAAATATGATAACGCACATCAACCAGTATTGACATTCTTCTAACCTTTCACCGCCACGGACTTCAATAGAATTTATATTATAAGTGATATTGAAACCAGTGGCAGTAAAGAGGTTAAACCGAAATATAAATCTTCTGCACCGGTTTTTCTGTACGCTAAACAACAAATGCAAAATCGGAAAAGTCTATTAATTTTTTCTATAACCCAATAAAATTTACGCAAACGAATGCAATTAAATCTTGGCTCGTTCAATGACAATCGTACGATGAACAAGTGAAGCATAGTTGTAAATATGGCCGTCCTTGACATATTTGGAACACGTCCAATAATGCGTTACTTGCCCTTTTTATACATGTCTATGACAAGGTCGGGGTGAATGAACTTGAAGATTGATGTTTACTTTTGTGGCATGTTCAACAGACTATCAAAGGTTGGATGGCTATCGGAATGGATGGACACACAGAGTGATACGACTGCCGAAGAAAATTGCGCACTAGAAAAGTGAGACTACATTTATTTGTATTGTGGTCAAATCAAATCATTTGTTTCAATTAGACCATTACAGGCACTTTTGAATGTCAGGAAACAAAATGAATCTACAGTCCCGGTCACAAGGCATTATAACTTGTGAAAGTACTGTAGTTGCCCATTCCAAACCGTTGATCTCTATGGAGAAGAAAGGGCAAGAAACTCCATGGACACTCTTTTAAATTATAATATTATTACATAATCGTATTTACATCATTCATGTTGAGATTATACAAATATGTGAGAACGATGTAGAAAGACGTGCACAGTAAGAGCGTCCAGAGTAGTAGTGGTGAGACAGACAGAAACAGAAGCTGATTAATTGAACATTTAGGCTATGCACCAGTGATGCAGTGATCCTTAATATTATTGTGGTAACTGAGGATTCCTTAGTATTTGGAGATGATCTCTTGAATCAGGTTCTCATCGTTTATTAGAGCCAGTCGTGGTTTCAAGTTAATAAAACAGAGGAATTTTTAGGACGTAATACGGTACTAAGAGAGTCTGTTTTGATGAAGATCAAGTAATATTAAATCACCCGTTCTCACTCATCTTCATTTTACCACTGTCTCTGCCTGTAATGGTCTAATTGAAATAAATGATTTGATTTTGATTTGATTTGTTCCAGGTCTGCCTATTTGTGTATGTTAAGAGTTTAAATGTTTGTCAGCGCACCCACGATACAGAAGAAACTCCTGGGGTGGGGCAAAGATTTTCCTTTAATAAAAAAAGAGATCTATGATGTGTCGGACGATGATCTGGACGCTGCTTTCGCTGTACCATCGTTTAAATAAACCGTTCCTCTTCAACCTGAAACGTCACCGGGGTTTACGATCATGACTGATTATAGGCTTTATCCTGAATATTACAAGCGTAAAGGACTAACCATCATAGCAATATATCCCATCACTAAACATGTCTTTTCATCTAAATACTCTAAAGCTTTATCTTCAAAAAGCAAGTCAAAGAGCTCTTCTCTATACTGTAATATTCCGCATAATTTTGTATATTTTAGGTATATATTTACTTTTATTTGTGTATTACTTATTGTATGTTTATTTTATGATTGATAATTTTAAATTTTCCTGTTTTGTCTTTTCCACTCACTGTGTCTACATATCTCATCCAACTTTCCTCTCGCAGTTCTGCTGGAAGAAATTTCTAATGAAATAAGCTGTACCTTTGTGCTCTTCTGTCTTAATGTAATGTCCTGTCATGTAATTTTTGTGTGCATAAATAAATTAATCTTGGTATGGACATGTAATGAGGAAGGACGAAGCACATGTGACTAAAAGAGTGATGGATCTGAATGTTGATGGACGGAGAGCGAGAGAAGGCCAAAGAAAATATGGATGGATTGTGTAAGGAATGATATGAAGAAGAAAGGAGTAAATGAAGCCGTGACTTCTGATAGGGGAAGATGGAAGAAAAAAACGTGTTACGCCGACCCCAAATAGAATGGGACAAGGGCAGGAAAATGATGATGATGATGAATGTCACCCGTACCATGCTGCAGCGAAAACAGTATAGTACATGTGCCAATAAACTCCGCGTTGCTAGAATCAGGAAATGGTGCACTCCCAAACAATATTACGATAGACTAACAGAGTTATCTAGTATTACAGCGCCGCGTGACCGACCACCGCGCATCGGTAACTCGTCGTGCCGCTCGCGCTGACCTTTCCGAACGATTGGCTTCAAATTATTACGTTATTGGCTACTCGTAATTTAGTTATTAGTTAAGGTTAGGAGTGGGTGCTGGTAGATAACAGCTCTATAATGTACTTCCGGCAAGAGTTATGGTGGTTCAAGGTTGAAGCATGTGATTTACGAAACTATTTATTAATGACAATTCGTAATTTGTATATTGGGATGTGTTTTGTAATCTTTTTTTTGTTTAATCTAATAATATACCAATTTTAAAATTGGACTAATTTACGTATATGGACTGGTTTCCGAAATAAATTTTTATAATTTCATTTATAATATCTTATAAAAGTACTGTAGTCACACATTACAAAGCGTTGAAGAATAGCCAAGACACTTCATGGACACTCTTTTAAATCATAACATTTTTACAAGATCATGGATACATCATTCATGTTGAGATTATACAAATATGTGAGAACGATGTAAAAGGTCGTGTTTTGAAGAAAATTGAGAGGAGAACGTTTTTATTATAAATGCGAATGTTTGTGAGGATGGATGTATGGATGTATGTTACTCTTTCACGAAAAAGCTACGGAACGGATCTAGATGACATTTGGCACAGAGGTAGATTATAGTCTGGAATAACAGAAAGGATACTTTTTTTCGACAACACGCGGGGGAAGCCGCGGGCGCCAGCTAGACAATCATAAAAATGGGTAATATTTTTCCAATTGATGTTTTGGTAACAAAGGCTAATGATTCAAACCCTGTTTACATTGTTACACATATACTTACTTAAAAAAAAAACTAGCCAAGTGCGAGTCGGACTCGGGCAGAGAGGGTTCCGTACAAACTTGCGACATAAACAGCCATATCTTTTGACTTACGAGGGTTGATTTTTTTACAGTACAAAGTAACAATAGAGTTGAGTATATGTGTCTAATTTTGTGTCACTAAATCAGTGACACATAATTTGTAAATACACTTTAAATAATTCTAGTTAATAAAGCTTACTACTCAATTGACGAATATATGACTGATAAAAATATTGACAGTGATCTTAGTGCTTAGCAATAATATGTTGTGATACTTAATTTTTGATTATTTAATTTAATTTGACTTTATTACTAATTATTTGGTTTTTATTTCTTATTATATAATTTAATAATAATTGAAAATGAATTGATAGTTATAATTTATAATTTTTATATGAATTACTATGTTGCTGTGCCCTTACAGGGTCCATAATTGTACCTTAGTTTTAAGACTTATTTAACACCTTTCCACATTATGATATGCAAATAAAGATGAATATGAGTATATAGTTTTAATTTCAACTGGATATCTTCACGCGTTACCGATTTAAAGTTCTTGGCAGACAGACGGACACGACGTGTTGCAATACGGGTTCTGGTTTTTCCTTTTAAGGTACGGTACCCTAAAACCTAAAAATCGAGTCCCATATTTAATTTCACACTGTAAAGGCTATTTATTAAAACTTTAAACCAACCGCTTATCATTTATCAACGCATTGTTTTTTGTATTAATTACCTTTCGTTGATAACGGCTCATTACTACAATCGATAGCAGTAATTAAATAAATAGTTATAACACTGTTAATTAATAAGCCTGCACCGTTTTGTAACTACAGTGTTGTAATGCTGGATTGATAACAGCTATCTCAGTTCTGTTCCTGTTAGCAGATTTAATAATCTATGTTTTATACGCGAAATATATTTTATGTACAGACGCCTGCACATCAAGCTACTACAATCTGTCAGATTTCTTTGATAGATTTTCGACTTTATATCTAAAGTATAAGGTTCAAGGTTCATTGGGAAACATTGACAGTTTCGGGTAGCTTGACCTGCAGGCGTCTGTAGATATTTTATTAGGTCAGTGTGTTACCATGGTAATTTAAAAGAACGTTACTATATCTGTAGACACAGTCGAAATCGCATCTCTAAGAGATTCATAGCTTAGTCACCGACCTCCGGAAGTAATGTCAAAAAGTCTTTTAATTTTTTTTTGGAAGTCGGTTTTTTTTAGCCTTTTTAGTTGTGGTATTATAAGTTCTACTACAACATAATTATTTAACAGCTTGTGTTGCCATCTGCCATTACGCTGAGCTAAGGCCCATTTGGCATTCATAGTTTTAAGGTTTTTCTTAAACTGCCAATAATCACTATATCCTTTCTTTATAACTGAAGAGTCTTCACAACTCCCCTATGGTTCTGTAAAGCAACTAGTAACTTGACACAACATGACCTAAGACAGGTCTTGGCACTAAGATGAATGGCATAAAAAGTGTAGGCTTTTTTTTCGGATGGGAAAACATCAAATAACTTCCCCCACTCTACGCGGAAGGGAGTGTCAGACTTTTACTGACTAAAACCCATCCATTTTCCTTCTTTTGTCCTTTGTCAAGGGCCGCGGTATCTCTTCAAACAATCCCCAAACCCGGCAGGAGAGTGTAGGTCTAAACACAGTACTAGTAGTAGACTACAGTTGTCAATGATGATGGTGAAGAAGATGAATAAATTCTTTTAAACGACGACTAAAACTAGAAACCATAGCAACTTCTTACAGAACATGGAAACATACGTCATTATTTTGACAAAAATAACGCACACAATTTACTACACAACATCATTCACGATGACCTAGAACAAGCACTTACAATAACCTTAAATTTGATATCAATAAAGTTAGTTGCGGAACAAGACGGAGTCACGCGAAGACATAAAGTTTCGACTTAGCTCACTGACTGGCGGCAGTCATGACGGGTGCGGCAAACTAGTTGCATTCGACTTGATACGTTATTCGTAAAACGGAACTTGTATTGTCTCGTGTACTACGCGAGACTAATTTCATCCATTGGCTAAAAACTTCGTTACACCAAACAAGAGGAACTATGCTGAAGTCAGCTTCTAGTCTAACCGAATGCAACTAAATACTAGCATTTTAAATGGACTGGTCTATCAGACCTTCACAAACTGTTTATTTGGATTATTCGATAGGACTTGGTCCAGGCTAGTTGTCAGACTACGCGTTAGATTTGATATACAAATTAATGTCATACAGCAATTTTAGAGGCAGTCAGGATTCTCGATATATAAAACCGAAGCTTAACCTTTGATCGACCCCTATCAAAGATCAAAGAGCCATTGAAACCCATATCCCATTGTGAACCCACAAAAGCAAGCTTCAGGAACCAAAACAACCATAAGCATTAGAAAGGCTTAATAACCAATAATTGTAAAGTACGCAATGACTTATTGTCGGGCCTACGCTGTCCTCTCATACTTAAGTACTAACGCTGAACAACAACTTTGTAAAACCAAATGATTTTATGATAATGAGTATGGAGTTTCTTGCCGGTTGCTCCATAAGAAACGACCAACCCGAACCGTGCATCTTTTCTCGACGTGTTATAAGTGCCCATGTAGGCCTATGTGAAATAAAAATATTTTGATTTTGAATAGCCAAGACTACTGATGACCAACCAGGTCTCAAAAAGGAAAATAAAACCTCCACCACTAATTCACCATAAGATGAGATAATCCGTGACGTCACCACCCCGCCACGTCAGCCCCGAGATGAGTCGACGCGACGGGTTAACTCGATGTAGATACGAGGTGAGTGGCGATCGATGCCGACCTTATGAGAGATACTAATAATATTACCTACATTAACGGTAGGGTATTTATGGTTGTAGCTTTGACATTAGACCCGAGTGGTTTATAGATACCTGCATAGACGATATTTACTTACACTTTCAAATGTTTTCAGGATGATATGTTTTCAGAGGAGCCTGCCAAGGTCACTGCCGGAGTTGCGGGTTGTTGAAAGAAATATCAGGGAGATATTTAGTCAGTAAAAGTCTGATACTCCCTCCGCAGTTATTTAATAATTAAAAACATCCAAGAAAATAATTGTTTTAGGTTATTATTTCTTCATTTATTCGTATTAAATATAATTTTACATGTTAAAACATTTCTTTAAAAAAAAACAGACTAAAACTATTAAATTATTAATAGTAATTAGAGCCGACTGATCAGGAGTACCGCTTTCTAAATTAAGCCCTTGATCCAGCTGCCTAACGAGGGCTTATTCAGGTATTAATTGAGGCTCTTGGCAACTAAGCCACTGGCTATAATCTTTATTATTGGCATAATGACAGCTGAGTTTACACCCCACACATGGACAACCTCACGCGGTAACTCAAGATACTTGATTTACCTAATACATTGTTTATGTTAATCAACATTGTGATTGCTTGTTCTAAAACCTACTTTGCTATTGAAACAATACCACTCTCAAGTCAAGTTTAATCCGCAGCATTTTGATTGTTGACTAAAGCTGCAAAAGCAATTTTAAATTAATTTATTCACTGGCAGATAAAATCATTACCCTAAGGTTAACTGGTGGAAAAAGCGTTTGGCGTTAACTCCGCTTCTGTACTCTGTGATTTGTGGTAGACACACAGAATTAAGTAGGTACTAGAGTACTTAATTTCGTTACCACGTTAGGGATTTTAAAAATTAATCCACTTAAGAGGTTAATGTGAATTTCCATTGCCACTCTATTTGTAGGTAAATAGCTGTCTTGTAATAACAATAAGGACTACTCATTACGTATCCTTTATTCCTCATTATTCAATTCGCTGTTTGTCTATTCATAGAGACCACAAACCAAATAAAGTTCAATTTTATTTGATATAACAAACCTTCCCTAATTAGCCCAAATCAAACATGTACCACAACTTTACACCAACAAACCCTAATTCCCATTTAAACCGCATAATGAGCTGAAATCAACCGGCTAACTAAATGTTAATGAGTTTAATTACCAACGCGTAGACCTAAACAAATCTCAGTAAATCTCGCAACCGTTCGAAAACCATAGATCTTTATATCGTTTCCACGATATTCAGAACTAATTTGCTGACCTACCTGAAATAAATACGATAGTTTTAGAGAATCCGTTCTACGAAACGATGTGGAATCAATCGGGTTACCCTTAGAAAACTGAGGATTCTGTGAAAACGTTGTCTTTGTTTTATTAACTCCTTTTGCATACCATCAAAGTGATTCAACTGAGGAAATATGTTTCCACATTTTAAACTTCCATGGATCTCTCCGATTTGTATCTCCATCTTTATTGGCTGATTTCTCAGCAATACCGTATCCCTTTTTTTGCGGATGGGAAATCATCAAATAACTTCTCCGCTCTGGGCGGAGCGGGGGAAGTGTCAGACTCTTGCTGACTAAAACCCAGCAATGTTCCTTCTATTGCCCTTTACGTTCCGGGGCCGCGGTATCTCTTTCGAACAACCCGCAACCTCGGCAGGATACCGTATCCCTTCGACAATAATATGCTTTTTTTCCATCATCCTTCAGTTATATATCCTTGGCTTCAGTTATACTGTAATTACAACCAAAAACCTTTTAATTATTTAAGATTTAAGATATTGCTACAGAGTTATAATCGCCATTGTAGCCATAGTTTTAAAAACATTGTAAAAAAACTGTGTAATCATTTTGGTGCGCAAGAAAGCGCACTCTACCACCACCTGCTTAGCCTTTTCCTAACAATGTTGGGGTCGGCTTCCAGTCTTACCGGATGCAGCTGAATACCAGTATTTTACATGAAGCGACTGCTTATCTGACCGGCACAACCTAGTTAGTACTGGGTAATACTAAACCCCTTGATTATGACTGGTTGTCAGACTTTCGGAACCCTGACTACCTGTGACTACTGTCAAACAACCGAGACCAACAGCTTAACGTGCTTTCCGAGGCACGGAGGAAACTCGGTAAGTAACGGGTGGGCACCCATCCACAGACCATCCTAGGCAAACCTAAAGATCGACCCGAGCGGCTGCTATTATTTGAGAAAGCACTCTCTATTTATATATATTTCTCTATACTTTCCGAGGTAATATTGCCCGTCACACTTTCAAGCTTAGTGTTGCAATGAACCCTTGCGTATGAATCGCGAATGCAGATCAAGAGGTGAAGGTCGGGTCAGGCGCGTCGAGTGCTTGCCAACTGGCGGGGCGCGTCCGGCTTGCCAACTTTGTGCGCGTCATAGCGAGATTAAGATGCATACATTACTGTTTAAGTTCAGAAATGGTTTATCTAAGAATCTTTTGAACATTGACAATATCTTTTCTCGTTTTGTTTTCAAACAATGTAAATTCATCGAAATTAATAAAATTAAGTTGTAACTTTTTGGATCGTTTATTTTTTTTGTCTTGAAGTCTCTGTTCTGTTTCTGTCATTCTGTTATGAATTGATAATCTAAATCTGCAAAGAAATACTTTTATTGTTTTGTTTCTATATTTTTTAATTACATGCTAATTATTCTCCAGCGTTTGATAGTTTATTACCAGTTTACACGTGTAATTGGCAAAATTGTGGTATCTCTCGTCCACAAAAGCCTTTAATTAAGAGTTGAAGTTGACATTGACAATAAGACGTTGTTTGTCAATAATAGGGAAATTGACAGTTGAAATAATACGATACAGAAGCATTTTCAATAGTAGTAGGGAGTGACTTTTTCATCTGCTCGCGGAAGACTTGTTTTTCAACCGTTTGTGTCCCACAGCAAGGTAAAGAGCTCCCTCCCCTCTTTCCACTTGGCTCTCTCTACAACTGTCATTGGTCAATCTTCTAAGAAAAACGTGTCAATGTTACTAATCAATTTGAGTTTTAAATTAGCATAGAGCGTAGAGGTCGCTTTGGCTGCAACTTTTGGGACACGGGCGGTGCACATCTGCAACCTTTAGCGGATATGCTTCATTAAAAATGAGATGGCAAGATATATGATTACATACTTAGTGGACTATGAAGAGGTATCGTTCTATGTAGGTCTAAATAGATTTAGGTCTTCAGACACTTTTTTTTCATTTCATCTCTATTTCTACATTAGGTAAAAGCTATTTAGGGACGATGTAGTTAGGTAATAATGTTTTATTAAAACTTAAATAGTTTTCTTTATAATATGTAAAGTAAGATAAATGAACAGATATTCTAACAATCTTTAGTGGTTCTTTCTATTTCTACAACTAATCTACACCAGTGCTGTAAAATTAGCAACAAACAATGTAGGTAATGGTTTTTCCAACCTCACATCTTAATACAGAGGTTATCACAAGTTCGTCCAGTTTGTTTCATTTTGCCGATCAATAATATAATTTCCTGAAGTCCATTGGTCAGTAAATATATGTCAATTGGAGTGAATGATCGGGGGACTGCGCCCTCTCTCCGCACAAAATATCAAAGGGTTTCGCTTTATTGTCATGTGATACAGTATTTTGTAGGTTATTTCACTTATATTTCTTTGAACTTCCCAAATTGGACGTTCAAACGAAATTACGTTTCAATTGAAAACCGTAGAGTTCAAATTACCTGAACTGTACCGTACACGACTACAATTATTTCAGAATCAGACTTTTTTTTGTGAAACATATGTATTTTCATAAAGGTTTTAGATTTAAACATATGGGCGCTGTTTTGCAGTGTAGCCGTACAGATATTGATAAACAAAATAAAATGATAGCAAGCAATAAAAATTCAAAAAAAAAACAAAATGAAGTAGGTACTTACAAGAATTGCGGGTTGTTCGAAAGAGATACCGCGGCCCCGGAACGTAAAGGGCAATAGAAGGAACATGGGCGTCGCCCAGAGCGGGGGAAGTTATTTAATGATTTCCCACCCAAAAAAAAAGTACTTACAAGAAAGATAGGTACTATTTTATACTTATTTTATGTCAGCAATATAAAGTAAAATTTATATTGCTGACAATGAAATGATTAAAATCTATCACACAAAAGTCATTGATTTCATCGTTAATGCAAAAAACACCTACGTTCCTATCTACCTCCCTTTACAAAATTGAGGCTCACAGGTAAGGAATAGAAACTACTTGCCTGAAATGTCGTTTGAAACATAAACAGTATATCCCATTAGGGCAATCAGTGGCCCCCAAACAACAGAACAACAGCTAGGTATATAATCAACTAAATAATAACAGACCAAACGCTGTTATTATAGACGATATTACACGTTTGCCGCTTGTTAAAATATCAATATTTTAAACGTGTTTTATTACATACTGTACAGGCTGAAAGATTTATTAGAAAAAGTAAAAATAATAATAACGGGGATCAAAAATGTGGTGGTGGAAGTAGATACCTAGGTACCAAAAAAAAACATGGTTTTACTTAAAGCTGTCAATTGCAATAAACGAGCTGTGAAATTGTAAACTAAGCACACATAATATAATAGAGCAATGTGAAGTAGAACTAACCAAAGCAAAAGAAGTTTTTGTTGTTTTGGAAGATCTTGAGGAGAAACCCTGAAGTTGTTCTGTTAGTTTTAAGTTTAAAGAAATCTGAATGGATGGCGACTTCTGAGGATGCAGTTGTGAAGAAACAAAAAGTATTTGTGCAGATTCTTGCAAGCGATCTATAGTCTACATCAAAGGCTTGAAACCTTTTTCAGAGTTTACTAACATTGATTAGATAATTAAGTTTTATCTTGAATCAGGTTCAAAAAGAATTTCCTCTATATTAGTATAAAATAGAAAAAAAATATGTTATATGTTATCGTAGGTTAAAGATATTAGTCAAATATCGGCAATGATGTATAGTAAGTAATTGTTTTCTTGAAAACCGGAAGTCACCCATGCTGATACGGAAATTAAAAGTGAAACGGGTGTAAAAATGTTAGCTAAAGGGAATAAAGCGATGCGAACTACGAGAAACTATGAAGGTTAAAGCACAACCTAAGTAAAAGAAACTTTAAAATTAAAAACAAGCATAGTCGCTGGAAGATGTTGCCATCAAATTTTCAAGACTTGACAATTAAGTTTCAATCAGCGAAAACTATGCCAGAACAATCATAAAAATGTATGGGATTGTCAGCTCAGACAACGGAAAAATCTTGCGCAATTTCTCGGCTGCATTGAATAATATAAACGTATGCCCATTGCTTAAAATAGATAACTAAACGCTTTCAAAGCGATTGCCACTTAGGTATACCTCAGTATTTATGTGTATTAGTATGCGAAGATATAAACAAAACCATCGGAACATTTCATAGCATATGACAGTCGCCAAGACACGCGTAACATCAACCGCGCCAAGAAACGTGATTTCAGTAAGATTACTATTCAGATTCTAGTGCCATATTTCTTACTATTCTGACATAATCATCAAGGACACTTCCAGCATCTCTAACATATACCCTATCAATAATACAATCTAAAATAGGGTCTGTTAAAGAACCTTTTCCTATCAGCTTTTTCACATTCTGACGAATCTCCAATTTCATAGCTTTGGTTTCAGTATTTTGCTACGATTTTCATATCGTTGTTCCAGTCAGATATTATTTTACATGGCTGAAGCCGGTCGCAAGCCGCTATGCTACAAAATTTTGTATGTAATCCTGACTGGATTTTGGGAAATATTCTATCTGTAACCTAAGGCGCGTAGTCGAGGAGGTGAAGTCGAATGGTGGAACGTGATGTATTCAATCTCAGACTTGAATAAGTTCAGAGCATTTGGGAGAATCTAGTCTAGTCTGAAGTGGGAAATAGAAAAACCTTATGACTGATGTAAGTTTGTATTAAATAGTTTGAATTGGATTGAAGTAAAACCAGTTACATATAGCTCAGGAACAGGGCAATGTACTACATTATGAAAGCGAAAGTTTATAGGCAAAAAGTTACTTCTCCATTTTAGGGCAGCCTTGAGTAACAAGATTTCATTTAACATAACTCACTATACCTATGTATAAGAAATCTACAGTATTGAAACCTATATGCATCCGTATACCAGTTTTACTAGAAATCAAACCACATTCTAAAGAAAAGGCTTAGAGTGGTAACTATGATATTAGACTAGAATTTCACTATACCGTACTTTTTGAACTTGACTTCATGCATATGAACATACATATTTCTCCTAACTTTAGATTGAGACCACCTGTCTTTTATCCAGCGTTGCTCTCTATACAGCTTATGCTATTCAACACTACAGTACTACAAGCTAATGATATGATAAACAACGCCACTCAAGAAGCAAGCTATCAGCATGGAGTGAAGTGGGCCAATGCATGCACACACGCGACCTCCTATCTTTAGCCATCACTGCTTAGAACGTAGAGTGCAGTGTTTTACCAGCCATTAGCATTGTTGGTGCAGCTACTTTAGCTACAAAGTTTAGCTGTATTTTAGAAACTGAATAACTAAGTACTTTTGGTATTTCGTCATTTTGTTTCTGTTTTATTTGAGAGTGAACTTAGTTATTATCAGTCAGGGTGTAGAAACTTAAGTATTGAACCAGGTCTGAAGTTGAAAATATAGCGCATACGAGTTTAAATAGTACAATTTCTAAAAGTGAACTGCATTAAAATAACAACAAGATTAAATCAGTTAGAACCGCCACAATTGTACGCACTCCTTTTCGACTCGAAAGTGTACTCTAATATAAATATTTTAATCGTTATCCTAACTGCACTTAGGTCGTTCGAAATAGTGTTTCCACTGAGAAGAGTGCGCTTACACAATCACATCCCATATGAAACAAAAGGGGGAACAATGCTATTTAAATGTCACTATCATCAATAACAATATTTTATGGCACAGGCGATTCTCTGCGCTTTACAATCTTAATATCGCTATGGACTCAAGACTCCATAACTTTGACGGTACGACCTGTCATACTTAAACTCGTTATTAAAATTAAGCACGTGATATTTAAAACTCAAAGCATTTATTTCAATTAGGCCATTTCATGCAATTTTGAATGTGATAAAAACAACAAAAAAGATGCTGCAACAGTCCCAGTCACAAGACATAATACCTTGTGAAAGTACTGTAGTTGCCCATTCCAAAGCGTAAATCTCTATGGAGAAGAATGGACAAGAAACACATGTGGAAACTCTTTTAAATCATAATATTTTACAACTAAAAGTCAAGTATCGATCGTGTCTTCGAGGTTGTCAGTGGTTGCCCAATTAGGGGCACGAGGTTGATCCTCATTGCGCGTGTATTTGTCGGATTCTGTCTGGGGATTAGGAGGCACGTTCTTCGTAATGATTTTTTTACCTGGCGTGGGAGGAAACTGGTTTCTTTATAGAACAGTTTTATTTTACTAGGCTTTAATTGGGCTAGCGATAGAGAGAACTAGCTTGTTGTCCTAGTTTTAATCTCCAGTCAGAAAGTATGTTGGGTTTCTCATCATTCACATAAATGCGGATAAAGACAGGAGATAGCTCCTGTCTTTATCTGAATTTATTTGAGGTTGCTGCAGTATTTCATCTTCACCCATAGGTGGTATTCTTTCATTCTTAATTGCAACTCGCCCGTTTTATAAGAATACTTTTTCCCGCGGCTTCGCTCGCGTTAAATTCGGGGTAACACAGTTCCCCTTTCGTGATTTGCGGGTACCTGCTACCTGTAGTTTTTGCCTTTGCGCCTTATTTATTGTAATAACAATGCTAAGTTTTCCCTTTTCTTCCCTCTTGCTCCCTCATTTCTCGCTCTATTTAAAAAAAATAGCCATGTCCGTCTCCAGGGTCCCAACTATCTCTGTACCAAAATTCATCAAAATCGGTTTAGCCATTTGGGCGTGAAGACGTAACAAACAAACTCAATTTCGCTTTTATAATATTAGTAAGGCTAAGCATAAGGATTAGCGACCCGCCCCGGCTTCGGACGGGTGCAATGTAGATACTAATATTATACATATAAACCTTCCTCTTGAATCGCTCTGTCTATTAAAAAACAACGCAACAATATCGCGTTGCGTAGTTTTAAAGATCTAAGCATACATAGGGGTAGACAGTGGGAAACGCCTATGTAGTAAATTCTCACCTCTTAATTGTGAGATACTTATAAAATAAGGTTGAAATTAGTATGTTTAGTGAAAACGGTTGCAGCTGTCGTTAATGAAGTGAAAGATAGATAAATCATTCATTTGATGCATATAAGAAACAAACAATATCAAGATGAGAAAAAAAGATATAGATATAAAAAAAAAAAAGACATAGACTTAACAAAAAAATAATAAAAAGATTTAACAAAAAAAAGAAAGAAGTTAGATTGACCCATAGACACTTAGACATATCACATACATTGATAACGGTCGCCCACTACTGGGCGATGTGTTCAAAGTGCTGGTTTTATCGTGTATGCAGTTGAAACAAATTTTACAAACAATTGTTTACAATCGTTAATAAATCATACTACGCTGCTATGTATTTAATAGTTAGGTTATCTAGAGGTTAAGTCTAGGGATCTAGACCACACACAATTTACTGATAACGTTTAATTGACTATTCTTGCTAGTTGCTAGACGAACAGTGTAGTTTGTTGTGAATGGAGTGTACAACTATGGTAGTAATTGACTTTATATCTTCTATTGTATGCACTCAAATTAGGTACAGTCAGCAGAAGAGACATGTGACTACTAAGGTTTACGGAAATAGTTGTTTTTCCTTAGAAACCGATTAATCTATTTATTGAACTGTTTGTTTGCCATCAAATAAACCTATATATTTTCAAAACATTCTTGGATTCTAAAGATAATTTCAACTGTATATGACGAACCTGGTGACTTATCTCTTTTGTTAACTTATTTTCTAAGAATTGTTGCTATGGAATATGGCCATCGATACTTGGTAGAATCATCAGACATTACTTTGTTTATTATTTTATTTTTTTACATTTCTTTTTATTATTATTATTTGTGACATTTTATTTTCCTTATTATTTTAATTTATGACATTTTATGATTTCATTATGATCTTATCAATTTAATTTTGTATTTTTTTATTTGTTTATTGTGAATGTGAAGACCATGTGGATCATTTCTTTTATTTACTTTGTTTTTTGACGATAGTCTGGCAGTTTGAGTACCTACTATAAGCGACCTACACAAATGTCCTTTTTTTGGTATTGTTTGTCGTGTCGTTGAGCTCCTTGGGTTATGAGTTGAGCTACACGATAACTGACAAATGCTTGCACTGACTGGACAGGTCCACTCAATCTGTGTGGTGCTTTCTTAAAAAGACCATTTCAGACACTATCTGCTAATCTGCATAGTCCTCATGTAAGTTGACCAAGATTATTTTGTCTGGACCTTAAAAGAGACTATGACCTCTGAGTTTGTTTCGGCTGTTTCTTCTCAGAGTAGTCTGGTACGAAACACCAGCCTCATCTAGTTTTTAAAAAAAATTACGTGTAAAAGTGTTTGTGAAAACCTACTTGCAAAATAAACATCAATTATCATAAAAGGACAATATGTATCAAGTTACAGTTTTTACAATGGGCACAGTCTTTGTAAATATTTTGAGTTGACACTTTGTGTTGTATATTATTATGATTCTGCTAAAGCGGCCATTAAAGGCTCCCTGATTGCAGTCAATGTGTCACTCATAAAAACGTAGAAGTGACGTCTTGTTGGATTCAATCTCATTCAATTTACTGTTCTCTAATTAATATTTGTAATGTCTGCATTATATTCACCTAAAACACAAAACAGAAAACAGCCAAACATTACCATATAATTGAAAGTTGAAACAAATCCCAGAGTGGTCGGAAAGAGTCCACAAATCCGCGCTAATGAGGCAGGTATTCTGCGGGAGGACCCTCATGTTTAGTGAGTGGAGAGTCCCTTTGACGGCCCTCTCACTGTGCCCGCTGTCGGCGACACACAAAGAGCAGTACCGACGGAAATTGTACCGAAATTGTAGCGGTATTTATAGTTGCCGATTGTTGGTCCAATGAATGGGAATTGGCCGAAAACGTGCACATAACAAGACTCCATAAAATGATATTGGCACAATATTGAATAAAACGCCCAAGGAGGCCAAAGAGAAGAAAAGCTCTACAGCAATTTATACGCTATGATCTCTACGGCATTCGACACAACAAATTCACTTGTGCAAACCAATGTGTTACGAGTCTATTATTGACACTATAAACAACAATACTTGTTCTTGTAGTAGTCTATCAAATATTCCTCCCCACTCTGATTCAATAATCTCAGGTTATCGTATCAAAGTAGTATTACTACGAATCCACAAATGTTTGTAAACAAAGCAACCACAATACGCGAGCAAAATAATCTGTTCAACAGCGGAATAACAACTTGGCGATAAGTTACCGATTCTTATTAAAGCATTCATATTTAGAATCAATTCATTACTACACGTGGGGGCACATATTATCTAATATATAAAATTCTCGTGTCACAGTTTACGTTCCCATACTCCTCCGAAACGGCTGGACCGATTTAAACGAAATTTTGTGTACATATCGGGTAGGTCTGAGAATCGGCCAACATCTATTTTTTCATACCCCTAAGTGAGCAGCGGGTGAAACCGCTGGGCACAGCTAGTATAGTATAACGGTGATGATTGCCTTTACTTTTTATTTTGAAAATTTGTTTGACTATTTTTTTACGAATAGAGAAGAAGACGCAAAGAAAACAATGCAATCCGCAAATTAGGGATAAAATTAAAGAGGTTGTTAGCGTTTTTCAAGCTGCCATGAAAAAGTGTCACCAGTATGATAGTTTTAAAACCACTACATTTTGCTGTGCCAAAATAGGTTTCAAAGGAAAAGTTGGTAAATATGCCAAGGTTAGTAAATCCTAGGACGCAGTACACAGCCTCATGGATTGTGGAGGGATGCCAACTAGACTTAGCCTTGAGCCAGATTCTTGAACAATATTCATGGGATACATACTACATCGATAGTTTAATTGCTTCTTGTATCAGTCTCAGTAAATCTTACGTCTTTGGTTAAATGGATATTTAGCGATAGGGGGACACATTTGCCTATAGAATGGCAGGGATAAGTCTCATCTGTTTGTGAGTCGTTTTCTCTAACATATTTTCTTTCTTTCCTTATTCATACCTACTACATATATTTGAGAGATGAAAATTAATTAAATTGGTTTGAGTTTGTTTTGAAAGAACCTAGAAGAAAGAAACCACCTTCTGAACGTCTAAAAATTATACAAGACACAGTCATATAATTGTACCAGATGCCCTAAAACACCAAGTAAAGAACTGCCAAAAACCCAATAACCTCAAAAATAAATCTCATCCTATGAATAGTGGTTGCGTTATTACAATAATTTATTAGCTCATTTTCCTAATAGTTACAGCTTGTACCTAAGTGCCGTGTCATTTATGAGGTCGTAATACTTGGGCCAATTTATTAATCACTAACATATAGTATACGGCGACCGTTTCATAAAATTAGTGGAGCTACTAAAATTTTAACTAGCTAGGCGCCCTGGTTTACTTGATTTAACTGGAAATACATAAGAAGAAATCTGAAAGTGGCGAAAAGTGATTTAACCACAACTGCAAAAAGCCGTGCCAAATTAAAAGGAGGAAAGTGCTGATATATAAGTGCTAACAACATCAGTAGACCGATACTCGTTCTTAAATCCCTTATCAATAGTAAGAGCAACCTAACATACAAAACGTTCATGTGCCGGAAAATGCCCTCTATAAGATGTGAGTTCAAACAAAACAAGTCTTCCATTCAAAATGCTGCCAACAAAAGCGATTCCAAAAACCGCAACATACGGCAAGACAAGACACGGACGAATAATCCCAGCAAACGAATCAAGAAAGAACCACACTGTCTTACCAATTCACATCAAAAATTTCCTTCCTCCACGCGAGAAAGAGGGGAAGACATATCGTCTGTCCCTCTCGCCTGTAGTAATGTAGGTCGCAGGAATATTCTGACAACTCAATTGCGGGTTACACTTCAGCTCCTGAATTTTGCTCTGATGTCAGAAGACGGATGAACGTTGTAATATGGAAGAAGTTCTTATTATACCACGGTGAGAAATGTTATATCACGTTTGTTACATTTCGCTTTTTTATGGGGTTATTTTCCCTGCCTGCAAAGGAAAGCAAAGGAGGGCTATTTGTACCTAGTATTTGATAGGTAACTACAGTTTAGTTATTTTGCCTTGCGACCAAGATTTCTGAAACAGGTATATGTTGACATTTTGACAAAATCCGGGGGTTAAGCAAGATGGTGTCAAAGGGATAAAACTGTTTTCTTGTTCCCATCTAAAATATTCCGACACACTGAATTTTGAGCACCCTTAAGGAGGTAGATCGTTTATTTTATCTATAATAGGTAACATAAACAAGACGACGCCCTTTTTACGCCTGAAATCCATCCACTCAAGCGTACCTTAAGCTGAGATACATGAAGCTAGGTATGATCAATAAAATATGTATGCATTTAAAACAGCTAAAGACGGTTCCAGAAGCGATATTAAAACAAAGAAAACTTGCAATATTGGATATTGCAGTCCAGACAAAGTTGGGTACTGTTCGGTGTGCGATGCTTGATACTAAACTTGTCCTTACATATCCTAACTTGAGGCACACTTGCCTGCGCTACTCGCTAAGTTCTAAGATATGTCATCTACTCGACACTATCCATGTTACATTTATAAACTTCATCTAGATTATTCTAGATAGAGAATAACCCAGTTCGATGGAGACAGTTTGTGTTAACGCTTCAATTGAATCGACTATTTGCATTTCGCAAATACGCATCAATACTTCCTGGGAGCTGGAGTTAGTCTGTCGTCAATATCTAGTTCTCTTTGCTCGCCATATTTAGTTAGCAGTTGAAATACGAGTTACTATTCTAATTACAAATTGATACAATTAAAAAAAATCATAATGAATTAACATTGTTTCACAGCAGGTTCCAGATTCAAATGTGTTTTTGTTTGAAACCAGAGGCCATTATCGTTATCAATATTGCTACAGATTAAAAATCTTTATTGAAAATTTTACAAACGGATCGTTTACACGTCCAGCAATTAAAATAAACAAAAAATCATCGGACAACGCCAACTTACAATATTTGCAATTCGAATGTCCAAACCAACGTATGCATGTTCCTGATATGCACAAAGCTAACAACGACTATTTATTTGTACGGCTCGCAGCCGAATTCGTTATTAAAAGTAAATATTTGTTGCTCCAATCCAATACACAGTAACAGTAGCTGGCCAGTATATGTTGATTTACGGTGGAAAAGAGAATTAAATTCAAAACTATTGTATTTGACGTTTAGCTGCCATTTTAATTTGCATTCAGCGCTTCCATAATATGCAAAGATATACTGGGCACACACTGTACTTGCGATAATATTATTGTGTATTAGAAACGGCGCGGTTATCAGCCCACGTGACTGCGCGCTGCGGATATGTGCTAATCTTTGCACAAATTCAGATAACGCATTGTCTGCCATTGCCAGTCTGTTGTGGATTGTGATCGAAGTTTTTATGCGTGTTGTTGGGAAAATCAATATTTGCTCAACAGGTTTCATGTTGGATAAAAGAGTACCGGGTATTTTATACCGTGAAACATTCTATTATTCGTTTACTTTTTTATTTAGATTCTGGAAGTAAGTCTGTAGAATCGAAACGCGACAATGCTTAAAATAAATATCTGAGATTGAAAATCGACTTGACTAAAACTTATCACACCAATATTATAAAGGCAAAAGATTGTATGCGTGTGTGTTTGTTTTTACTCCTTCACGCTCAAACAACTTAACGAATTTGTATGAAATGATGTTTCAAGATAGCTTTTAAATATTCTAGATGAATACGTAGCCTACTTCTGATCCCCGAAAGTTTTGGTGATTCCGTAGGATGATAAATAACTCCAAATAGGGTTTTTTACCGTGGATAACACCACGGGCTGCAGCTAGTATTTTATCAAATAAACAACATATTATAGACTCCTGTGCAATGAGACATTGATGATGATTTTGAAAATACATGTACCTTAATCCAAAAATGCTTCTACTCAGTAAAAGAATATTTAGAATCTAGTTTAAAATAACGACTTTCCTTCTTATACAAAAGTGGCGATCTGTCCTATATAAATAACAAATTTTATATTAATTTAGAAATGAGAATTATTTTAAGAGTGTTTACTAAAGGAAACATTTATTTTGACATTGCTGTATAATTGAATCAAATTAATTATCTATTGACATTATTATTATTATTAATTTTACATGACATTAACTACTATCACTTTGATGACATTAATATTGTAATGAATAATAATTATTATGGCATGCTAAATTGAGTTGTTATGGGCAGGAGGATAATATTAATTGCAATGCTTGAAAAAGGCCACTGAGTCTTAAGCACTTACCTAATATAATGCCAACTTTGTACACTTGGTTTGCAATAAAGATTTTGACTTTGACTTTGACCTACGGATAATCAACTTTGGCCCCACGTTATTTCAGATGAGTGACAAGTGAACATGACTTTACTGTAGGTAGACTGATTCGGTAGTATTTATTTTGACGATTGCTGGTCAAACTAATCGTTTCCAATCAGTAACTTCAACCTATTTGTTAAGCAAACTACTATTACTGACATGTATTATAATACTTACATTGCGTTAAGTAATATTTACTTATTAGTCAACTGCTAACTGGTCGTGACGTAGGTGTGTTTACATTCTGTAGTATTTCAACCATACGGGTTACTAGTAAAGATCTCGCTTTTCTCCTTTAGTGATCTTACATATAACTTCAATATCTTTTTATTATGTGACCTCGAAATCACAATAAAACGGTTTTTTTATAGACATGTTTGTGGAGCCATTGATAAGTGTTGCAAGAATCATTTGGGGTTGGAATTACATTGACAAGAAGCGTCGACGGTTTTTTTTTTATTGTTTTTTTCCTTGATATGCTTTAGCTGTTTTCAACGTCTGACATATTATTTAGAACAAATTATTTTAAATCTGTAGTGATATAAGTGTGTAGATATACTGTGATTGTTCATTGGCTTCAAGCCCCACAATAATGATTACATTTCCTACCATTGTCACATTAGTACATGCTCTATATTGAACTATAACTACCGGCTACAGTTTATTGGTCCTGTTGTGCAAATAGAGCATTCATTGAATTTTCCCATTTATAGACACAGAAGTAATTATGTTCTTCCTCGCAGTAAATATCATTCCACACACGCTAATAATAAGTTATCCCAGACAAATTAAGAAAACTATATTAATATGGCAAAAATGAAAGTAATAATTTATCCGGCAAAGCGTTTCGTATTTCGAATATTACAAAGATGAGTAGGCACAGTCAAGCTATTAAGCGGATCTTGTTTTAATTATTGCTAAGCCGCATTGTCTCTGGTCCGCCCAATGCATTTGCCATTTTAAATACGCGTTCAGAATATGAATTTAAGTTGAACTCTGTCAATTTGATATGTACCTATGTGTGATTAATAATATTGGCAAAACTATTATCACTTATTCAAAATATAAATAAAGTTTTGCCTTTCACGAATTATTTATTTCTTTTGAAAGCGGAATGTTTGTCATGGTAGTGCTGTACCAGCCAAGTAGAGCGTCTGCATAGATAAGTATTCATTATTTTCAGTGACGTAGACTTGCTATACCTACGTAAGTACATTTGCAAAACATTCCCATTGATATTTTATGTTTGACTAAATTGAACTTTACTTAATTTGCAAAACACGGCTATGGAATATTGTTTTAATTTCAGAACGAAAGCAATGTTGTACAGCAAACTCATAATTGCTGCCGTTTGAAATTCGAATGAATCACTAGTGACGTCACTCGTTTATTAATTCGTGAGTAGCACCGCGTTATGTGATTTTATGAACTAGCAGTTTCGTATCGCTAATTGTATTAATTAGGACAATTAGGATGTAATACAGATTCGCCGTGTTGTTAATTTTGTGATGTAAAGTATGGAGTTATGTAGATAGCCAATTAAAATTAATAAATCCCTTTCAGGTAGGTATATTATACTCTATTGGAAGTATTTTCTTCTCTGCCTCATTATCTTAGAGTCTGCTCATTAAAGTGTTTCATCAATATCTAAGAAAAAAATAAGGGCAAAATAATTAAACATTTCATCTATCCACGTGATTTTAATTGAAAGCCGGTATAATCTAATTGGATCTTACCTACGCTATTTCGGGACAAGGCAATTATTACTTACAAAAAAGCCTATTCACATAACTATACTTCTAAGACATTTAATAATAAATTCAGAATATACAGAGTGTTAGGTTAAACGAGGTACTTATTGAGGGAGGGTATTCAGTATTCGATTCTCGTCCCAAATATGTAAAAAACCTTAATTTCTGAAGTAATTGTCCAATAAAATACATTATTCATGAACACTGAGCGCGAGAGAAGTAAACTTGATAACAGTGAAGTAAATCACGCGGCAAAATACCTACGCGCCGATTCTACCGAAAAGGCGTCATAAGCCAGGTTTTAAGTATGAAGGGAAAATGGATTATACCTAAAGGTCATTGACATGCACACATGTTCTGCGATAGTATTAAATCGCTAGCGCAAGGGTATATACACGTTGCGAGACTTATGCGAAATTTTTGGTATGGTTCTGTCTTTTATTTATTAGTGTTTTTTTTTTGTTCATATTTTTATTAGTATCATGTAAGTATGAACTATTGTGGGTTTGAATACGTCCCTCGTTTAAACTTACATACTGTATAAATAAGACTAATAACGCTTCAAAGGAAAATTCCTCTCTAATAAACGAAAAAAAAACTGCTACTATTAACGCGTTATTTTTTGAGACAGTTGACTACATTTTCTGAATTATAAAGTGCTTTTCCGGTTTTAGTAACTAAACGAGTATTCCTGTAAATGCTCAAAGAAAATTACTATACGATTTCGACATCCATCATTATTAAATTCAGTGGCAGTTACGAGAATTTTCTTCGTAAACGTTCTTGGAAAAACTAAAGAGTATTTCATAGAACAAATCGAATGACCCGCCTTCCTTCACCATAATCAAGCAATCGTAATTGTGATCACGTTCGACGGTGATTTACGAGGCGAGACAAAGTATGTGGATGAAAATAACTGAACATAATATACATCCATGTGACTTTCGTCAATGAACGTGGCTTATCGTTATAAATGCCGTAATATTCTGTATCCCTATTACGACATTTATAATTTTGATTTCGATAGTTAAATACGAAATTGGAATACAGAGTTAGACATTGGAAAAGCGTTCATAAATCCAACAGAGCAGTTTTTCTTTCTTTCTTCTTTCTAAATATTATCTATCTAAGTAATATGGATATTTAGATCGCGCACCTTTTTAAATTAATATTGTTGTCTTCCCTATAACCTTCCGTTCTTCTCTCTGTGTGGATAACTCTGGCCAATCTCTCAAAAACGCCCTCTAAGTCGTCACGCTAGAGTTAGCATTGTCGACCAAATAAAGGGATTTAACATAATTAGTACGTATTGACAACTAGAAGGCAAGCACTTATTCACGAAAACAGTACGAAAAGAACAGATCTTCGCGCCTTACTGTTATTTTGATGTAGTGGTGTTTTGGAGACTTGTGTTCAGCAGTGGAAGTTAGCAGGCCGATTATAATGTAAGATTATCTGCATATATAAGAAGTATAAGCCCTTCTTTACAGTCGTAAAGTTTTTGTTTCGTAATTTAAATCGGCTGGGCAGCCGGTTTGGACCCAAACTTTGTCAAAACATGTTGTACTACTTCAACAATTGCGGGCCAAAATAAAATAACGAGAATCATGATCGAAAAAAAAACAATATTTCGAAAACAGAACATGTGAAACAGCATGGCGTGTTGTCGAAAGCAGTTACCGCCACATCCCTACCGACCCAAACAATTGTAATTCAACGCAGAATCCGGGTAATCCTCGCCAAGTCCACAAATCCTCTCGGACACTGACCACAACAGCCAGATTAATTATGATACAGATACTGACGTAGTTTATTGATGACTGGCTTAGGATAGGTCAGCACTGGACACACCAACACACGTGTCATGAAAAATTACTTATCCCTGAACCCGTACTACGGTTCCTAGAGTTGTATCAAATTTATCATTGTACAAATTAAATTTGTAACTAAACTACCAGGTGTTTAAAAATTCTAGTCTGTGGAATATTCCGAACAATCATTACCAATCCAATTATGAATAAATAGTCTGAAAAGTATTTTTCAAGTAATTTAATACTTCTGATCTATTGATAGCCTATTCCGACGAGTGATTACTGAAAATGAAAAGATTATAACGTTATAAAGCGCTAACATAAGCTATTGCGAAAGATAAAGACGATCAGACACATTTAACAGTTTAAAAACCGCTAAGTAGATTTTGATGCGCTTTTCATCTTTATTGCTCTTAATAAAAGACTTCAAAACTGTTTCATAAGGACCCTTTGCAGTCATTACTGTTTATTCGCTGTGTCCAAATACATCATTTATAAAGGAAAAGCGATATTCGGATTATTGGCGATAAAATTTAATATACCTATGGTGTTAAACATATTTTCCTGGTTGCTAACATTGAATAATAAATAACAAATATATTTAACACGATATCCTTAACACAACGTAATAAATGGAACTTACTGAAAAATGCAACATAGTTATTACGTGTAACAAAAAACCGTTAATAAAATGATGAAAGAATGGTGAAAGTAACTAATCTGGGTGTCGGGCGTTAATTAAATGAATCACTAGCTCAAGTCCGAGATAACAATGGACAAATCCAATTCCCCCTGTAATTACTTATCTCGGGAGAGCAGAAGATGTGCTCGTCCGTGCACCACATCACTAGTTGAATAACGCGGTGACTGATATTATATCATCGTGGAATAACTGTTTTATGAACTGTTATTTTTATTACAGCACTATTGGGTATTAAGTGAATTGTTTGTGCTTTACGGTTTTATTTTTCCAAGCGTTATTATATTTTTTGTGTAGTTCTGTGGTATGGCCCTACTAAGTCTATTGCAGATTAAAATTACCTAAGTTTGATTACACTTGTACTGTTCCTAAAGCTACACAGATCATTGATGTCGACAATAAAACATTCCTAAGCACCACCTTCGTCGTTCAAATAATTACCATAATCAATTCAATTTTCCTCAGAGAAAAAAGGAAATAATCCCACAATGTTTAGAAAATACCGCATCAATCATTGATTTTCCCGTTGGTTTAACCCACAACATAAAAGGTTATATTCGAAGGATGTTTAAATATTATCAACGCTATGCAGCGGCGGAAGATAACGGCGATGGCGGTGGAGCGATATACGGGGACTGTTATCGTGCTCAATTTACTACATATTGGCTTAACGTTGCAGAATGCAGGTTACTTTATTTGGCTATGTTCAACGATATTGTTGCATCTTTGTTAAAATACATATATGTACAGTACATTTTGCAGGCTGAGATTCGTACCGAGGGCATTGTGATAACTTTTGCTAGAAATAGCGAAAGTTATAACAAAACGGCGCGTTCGCCAACGCAAAATATTCAAATAACGTTTAATATTAGAATTTCTTATGAGTCAGTATCTAGATATCGATGTAATCCGATTCATACCGACAACTTATTTTAAAGTTATGTAAAAACCCGTTTTAATCAATAAATTTGTCGATAAATCCTTTTGTTATGAGTCACCGTTGCCCTGAGGTTGTCTGGCGGCACATCCAGCTGTGAACTCATGTTTGCTTACATCATACCGTATTAAAAATAAATAGCGACGTGCTCGGAATGACATTGTTTTCCTTTTATCTTGGATACTAAACAAGCGATATTCTATTTGCCACTAAGTATAGAACTCAGCATACGGAGTAGGAAGTCATTGATGAAATCTACGATTTGTCTATTTTTATTAGCTCTTTACAGAAATATTCGTCAATACCTGTGTTATTAAAGGTGCAATGTTCCTATCTGCTGCATATCTATTATCTAGGTATAATATAGGCCTCCTTATTCCTAACAGGACGATGTCTAAAACCACATAATACAGAGCAGGTGACTTAAATACGTCCTCAATTCTGACCGGAGACTCAATCTACTATCAGTCACAAATTCGTGAAGTTCTCACACAGTTCACAAAAGAATTAGCTAACTAGACATTTTTTCTTTCACGGGCAAAACAGCACCCAAAAATGGCTCGCCCCGCAAAATTCGGCCAAGAAAAGGAAAAGTTTTAAAAGCAAACCGCTGTTCGAATTCAATGGAGGACGATCACAAATAAATGTTTGTTTTCCATCTGCTGTTACGACCATAACGTAATTTACTATTTAAGAGTTTGTTCATTAACTTTGGCGGCTGGGAGAGTTTGCACGCGGACCCAGATGGTTCCATAAACAGAGGTGCTTAAACACAACTTTTTACAATAACTAGAACATTGAAAAGAGCAACCACCCTGCCGAAGTTCGGTGGAATGTCGTTTATTATAAGTTTGCTTCCACTTTTACGCTATCGATCATTAACATTACCCATGCTAGGCATTTAGACCTTGACATGGAAATGTTTTACTTTCCTGATTTCAGGAAGTTTACGTTTTAATGAGAAAGTATTTTTGTTACGCCATTTTTTACGTAGCGAGGGTAGGTATGCCCAGAAGGAAATAACTTATACCCTATTTTTTGTAGTGTTTTCGACTTTGTACCAATTTTGGCAATGGTTAAAAACACTGCAAAACTTATTTCTCAAATTGGTTTTTCACAAAATAATGACAACGTATTGGTGCAATTTCATGGCAAGTTACACGACAAAGGGCAAAGGCAATATTAAGTGCAGCCCTTATCTTATCTGTTATCAGTTCAATATTATGATCGCTATTCACCGCCTACAGGTGTACATACTGTTCAGTAATCTGACTAAAAATAATATCAGCCTAACAGACGCTACGTTATATTAAAATTGCCTAATCGTGCTTTCAGGCGGCCGTGCTTAGTAAGCAGATTACCAACAGTCATTGTAATAATGCCAATAGATTAAGTAGATGGTCAAGGCTGCTCACTGACGTAACCGAGTAACGGCAATCACGAACATTGTGCAGTACGCGGTACGGCACTACGAAATACTCTGAGATACACATTACGCGTGGAACACGTTCTTGGCTAAAGAAATGTCAACAAAGTTGAGTCATAGACGATCCGACGGTCCTGCGGTGAAAGTGGCGATCTGTTGTGATTGTTTTGGTGTACGTCGCAGCGGTGCAGCAGTGTCGGACGTCGCGGCGCGCGGCGTGCGTACAGTTTGTACACAACAGAGGCTGCACGCGCTGGCCGTCGCTCGCGGCTCAGGTGAGTGCCGCTACAAATACGGCACCGGCAGCGGAGCGTGGTCTCCCCTCTCCCCAGGCCCGCAGTCGCCTGCTCGCGTGCCGCTCATCGCCATAACGCCATTATCTGCGGGACCTTGGGCCGCGCCGCGCGATAAAACCACTCACCTTTTTGATTTGGAAGTGGTCGGGGCGCAGAGTCTCCTGGATCTCCTGCTCTGTGCCTCGCGGGGCCGCCTGCACCGAGCTGCGGAACCCGTCCAGCACCCCCTTGAACGTGAACTTCTTCATCGCGAATAACCGAGTAGCGGGTCCTTTGTCCGAAGGCCGCTCGCGCCGGCCGCGGCTACATCACAGCCGTCCGCCGCGGACAGCGAGCCGGTTTTGGCGGAAGGAAGGTCGGTCGCTCCCGCGCTACACTTGGTCGCTACTGCGCAGGGCCGCCCGGGGCCGCCGCCGACGCCGACACGCGCCCGCCACGCCGACGATCGACGAAAACTAGGCGAGGCACCGCCTCCGGAATGTACGGCAATGCGGCTTCACTCACGGATCGATAGCCCGGACAACGGAGTACACACGCGCACTGGCGACACGCTGTCAGCGAGGCCGACGCGGACTGGCCGGAAAGAGCACGACACGACCGATCGATGCACTCGTCCCCGCTCGGGAAAGAGATGAACACATATTGCGCATGTAGGCGCGTCTTGCGGAAGAAAAATTTCACAGCTGATAACCAAATAGTTCCGCATGCCGCCGCAGGGTGGCGCGCGCACGATAACAACATGTGTGACACATCTGTCAGGTGTCAAACCGGCTTGGCTAGCTAGGGTAGTCCAGTTGTCAAGATACCTAGTTGGTCATTGAAATTTTGTACATAACTTCATATAAACGGTGATTTTCCACCCGAAATATACACAGAATGTCGTCTAAAGTGATAACGAGGTGTTTTAACACTCTTAGTTATGTAGAGACCTTCAAGAAAATCAGAGACCGACCCGCATACAGGTGGAGTATTTACATTATTATTTTTTGGATTTACAAACACTTATTAATATTCAATAAAACATTGATGTTTTGGTTTGCCCGTTTGGTACCCTCACTAAGTAATACTACTATATTACACATTTTAATTAGTAAATAAATCGCATTTACTACTGTTTAGTTGTGATTGGCGTACGTGATCGGACCGTTGTGTTGTCGAGTCATCCATCATCTTGTTGTTAATGAGTGTATGGTGAAAAACAGACATAGTACTGGACGATTTATAGGTCTTTTGACAAGTACGAAACATCTTAATTCCAACAGCAACAAGTATAGATGCAGGGTTACTTGTTGGATTAACCTTAGAAATTTCTGTATTATTAGTGTAGTTTTTCTGTAGTCTTTGTGTTTGCCTATTTCACACACTAAGTTAAGCCGTAGTTATATCACTGTATTATAGTAATCTCAATTCAACATTATCTATAATTCAGAAGTTCCATAAAACATTTCCAATCTTATTGTGAAAGATAAGCAAAGTAGGTCAACGGCACTTGTAGCACACTGGCACAGTACTTTGAAATAGCAGAAATAAATTGTTTTCCTTATAAATATGAATTACCAATAGTTTTATTTGCCAAATAATTTTCAGTTTACTGAAATTCTACTAATCTATTTGCATACATTTACAAGAGATAATGGTTTGCAGCCAGGATGTAATAGCATCTTTACAAACAGAATAATTAAAAAATTAAATCAGTAGTAAAACAAAAATTATTATCTTATCAGCTTCTTGTTAGAAAAAAATATATCGCTGTTTTCTTGTCCTTCGCCTGTTCTATTTGGACACATTTTCTTCATTCTCCCCTGAATCAAACGTCATGTCATCATGACATCATACTCCTTCATATCATTCCTTACACAATCCATCTATCTTTTCTTTGGCCTACCTCTCCCTTTCCATCCTGCATGTGATTTTTTGCATTAGAATCTGCATAAAAACTATATGTATACCATATTTAAAAAACGGTAATTTGTTACATCATCAACATGACATTTGGAAATCATAATTTGTCAGATTTAATATCATAACACATCATCATGCTCATGCAGAAAATAAACAATCTATTTTGCTTAATCCATTGTTTTGTGGTCTGTTAAACTGCTACAGACTGCACAAAATTATTAATGCATCTCAGCAATCCCAGAACAGCAACATGGCTTTTGTTCACATTGCTCCACAGTATCGAACTTGTTATCATGTCTTTTGCTAGGACACAACACTAGTAAGAAAGAGCCTAACACCATCATATACATAAAAGAACTGACTAAAAAGGTTAATAAGAGCTTGAAATACATCTGTGACTGGTTTACGGCCAATAATCTTTTGTTGAATTCTAGTAAAACCAACTCAATTTTATTTAAAACAACATCTCGTATTAATGACGAACTAGACGTACACATATCAGGTGACAAGATTAAATTAGTTGACCATGTTAAATTCCTAGGGATAAACATAGATAATCTTTTAAATTGGAAACAAGAGCTGAAGGAAATTGACTCTTCAATTTCATCAGCATGCTATGCACTTAGGACCCTCAGAGATGTTTTAGTTCAAAAGCAACTCACGGCTGTGTATTATGCACTGGTAGAATCCAGAATAAGATACAGTATCATGTGTTGGGGTAACAGTTACAGTTATAACTGCCAGAAGGCGTTTATTTTACAGAAAAGGGCAATTAGGACAATAGTAAGGATCTCACAACAAGACTCCTGTAAGAATCACTTCAAGGAACTAGGCATATTGACAGTACCAAGTCTATACATATTAGTAACATTGTGTAATTTTGCTAAGTATATTCATCAATATGAATCACAGGAGGAACGTACGATAAGAGAAAACACAAGAAGAAAGGATTTTAAACATAAAAAAGCACCGAATTTAAACATTGCCAAGCATTGCACCAGATACCAAGCAGTAGAATTATTTAATAGGTTACCATCACATTTGAAATTATTAATTTATAGCTTTAACATATTTAAAAATAATCTAAAAGCCTTCTTATTGGAAAAATGTTTATACTCTGTAACCGAGTTTATGTCAAATGATTTATAGTAGGTAGTTAAATCTAATCCAATCTACTAAATTATTAAGAATTCACACAGACATTGTTGGTTATATTTTTTACTTTTGACATACTATTTTATACATTATTTGACTTTTTATTTTAAAACACTTTGACATTAGGTATATTTTAATCAATTTGACATTTTATTTTAATCAATTTTACTTTATATTTCAATATTAATTTAACATTAGATTGTACTTGTCTTGTTGCTTACTTATTTAAATTTATTAATGCATGCAAAAAAAAAAATGTAATTTTCAACACAATGCAAATTGTTACGAATAAATGAAATGAATGAATGAATTTAAACTTGAGAAAACCTTTGCTACGGTCCCTGTAAGAAAATTCGTCCAAATATTAGAATTTTTGGAAATATACCCACATATTTCAAGAAATCCTAATCTTTGCACCAGTTTGGGTTTTATCAATAGTTTTTTTTTTCCACAGATTTTACTGTGCAGCATTGCTAGGCACAGGCTATGCAGCATACACGCAGCTAAAAAAAAACAAAGCCGAGATGAAGGAAATAATTCAGCTGAAGAACTACATGGCAGATCCCATCACACCAGTGGAGCGCCTAGAGAATAACATGGATGATATGAAGACGCAAATGGAACTGCTCATCATGAGGATACAGGCAGAGTTCTGTAGAGCTCTGGAACAAGAGGAAGACAAGGTGAGGAGAAAAGTAATTCTTGAAATAAAATCTTTTGTAGTGGTATCTCCTTTGATCATAAGAGAAATGGAAATAAATCATAGCTAAAGTATTTTTTTATTAATATCTATGTTGGTATACAAAAACATTTTATGCAAATAAGGTACTATTTAAGTTTCTCGTTTTTTACTATTGTTGTTGATCAAACCTGTAGTTTTATGCTCCGCTCCAATAAACAAAAACGACTCGTTTTGCTTACGGATGGTAGTATTTTGACATAAGTTCTATGAGACTTATGTCAAAATCTTACTATCCGTAAGCAAAACGACTCGTTTTTGTTTATTGGAACGGGGCTTTAATGGTGATCATGAACTAGTATTTAAAGATATTATTTTTAATGATCTGTTAAAGTTCTTATATGAGTTGACAATGGGTTCAATTTCTTTAGAAATAATTAATTAATATGTATTTTAAAAAGTGATACAATTCATTATATTTGAACAAGCTACAAACAAACATACATACATATATTAAATATTTTCTTGTAGGCATGGGAGGATGAAAAAACAACAGATGAATATGATTTCGAAAACGATGTTTTCTTATTATCGCCGGTACGAAACTATTAAAATTATTTTAATTTATCAAATAAATATAATATCAATACCACATTTTAATGGGTAGGTATACAGTCAGCATCATAAAATGCATTCAGCAGTGTAGAAAATTATGGCATGACATCTGCTCAGCATGTAAATAAATAAGGCCTACATTTTTTATCATAATGAAATATAAAAATATAGTACGGCGACTATAGTTGTGCATGGACCTTTTAGCGTGTGGTCATAATTAGAACTAACATCGCCATCTTGTTTTTTCAATACAATTACAGACACTGTTGAGAAAAAAATCACACAAAAATCTAAATATTCTTACGGCACCATTACCACACAATACCATTAAGAACGTTTCATTCACAACCACTTTCAATATTTGCATGCCTCAGGAATCTAAATTCCAAGTGGACAGATGGCTTCGCAAGGAAGGTGGTGGCGGCATCACATGCGTACTGCAAGATGGACGGGTCTTCGAAAAGGCGGGCGTCAATATATCCGTCGTGTCTGGCACCTTGCCACCAGCTGCTGTCCAGCAAATGAGGAGCAGGTTAGTTACCCACAACAAGAATTAAATTCCGGGCTCCAGCTGTTGGGCCTACCCGCGTGTATTTAATGCAATGCATTTGGCTTTGAAGAAAGAGACTATCTGTGTTTCTCTTCACCTATAATTTTGAACAAGAGTAACTAGCGTCTTCTTGGTACGCTTTCCATCAGGCGAGACCAGGTCAAGGGGAAGCACATTAAGCCAAAAAAAATCTGCCATATAGGAGTGACCGACGAGACACTTCATAAAGCCGAATTTTTAAATTTTTTCCAAAAATCGACTGTGAACTGTAGTTCACATCACTGCAAAACAACAAGGAACTAGACTAGATAGATAATTGATGAATCTATCTAGTCTAGTTGCTTGTTGTTAGTTAGTAACACCATCAATGTGCCCAAACCCCCTAGAAACTAGGCAGGGCATGAATGCTACAATAAAACATGATATCTTTACTGGATATAATACGAAAATACGCCATGAATTAATAAATAAATAAATATCTTGGGACAACTCACACACGGCTATCTGATCCCAAGCTAAGCAGAGCTTGTGTTATGGTAACCAGACAACTGATATACATACTTATATAATTTATAAATACATACATATTATAGATAAATCACACCCTGACACAGAACAAACAATCATGCTCATCACACAAAGTTTGTCCTGGGTGGGAATCGAACCCACGACCTCCGGCTTAGCAGTCAGGGCCACTAACCACTAGACCAACAGGCCCGTCTTAATTACAATTGTTTAACCGCTCAGGGCCGGTTGGTTAGAAAGCCGGCCCTAAGCGGAGACTGGACGAGTTTAAACCTTAATGTGCATAAAAATAAAGTTTAAATCAGACGCAGCCGTCCTTTAGCGATTAAAACAAAGTTAAATGTATATATTGAGTTTAATTTTAAAGAAACACACTGCACTACGTCCAGAATGGCTTTCAATGAGATGCTTAAGAAGCGTATCTTATCACTCGTATTCCGTGTTGCGATTACTTTCCGAGTACCTGATTCAAGCTAGATTATGCAGATGTATCAGTTGTCTAGTAAATGAGACGCAGATTTAAGTACAAAAATCTTCGTAGAGGGCGTATTTTGATCAAGACGTTTTTACTTATTACGCTTTAGATTTTCATCTTTCAGTTATGTACTGAGCACTGCGAATCCAACAAAAACAGCGCGGCAAAACAGCTCACTGTTGTATTTTGAATACCAAGAGTGTAATGCTACGTTTTGTTTGAAAATTCATTAGGCATGAAAATCATCCGTACATTTACAACGCATATTATACATCTGCGCAATCTACATACGTTGGTTGTCAAATTGCTGTGGGACATATCGCAGATGAAGATCAAGGTGTCCCGTTAATACGCATTACCTTTTTATCCGAACGATTATTTAAATTCTCTTATAGTATTTTTTTTCTACAGACTAGGTATAGTTTATTGGAGCGAGTATTTAGAATTTTAAGAAATCAGTAGCTGTTGTGGTAGATTACCAAATGACCCGAAATGTTATCAAAATTCTTCAAAAGGTCAAAAAGATCGTGAGCGAAATGTAACGTGACTTTAAACTGCCTGCTAAGAGATCATTTTTTAAATTCTAATTCTTACTCTCTTAATCAAAGAATTGTGATAAAATATGGCACAGACTTAATTAAACTATATCTTATCCCGGTAGCAAGCATCTGTGACATAGTTCCTAGCCTGCACGCGAGCAAAGGCAGGTTCAATTAAGTATTATTCATCCTATGCTTATGTCATTTTAGGGGTAAAAAGCTCGAGAATGCGGAGCTGCCATTCTTCGCAGCTGGGGTGAGCGCTGTGATCCACCCGCGCAACCCCATGGTGCCCACCATACACTTCAACTACCGGTACTTCGAAGTCACGGATAAGGATGGTAAGTTAACGTGGTAGGTAACCCGATAAAGACGCACTTGTGTAATTATCTTGGTAGATAATTAAATGTATGTTTCATATTAATTCATTTGGTAATTCCGCCTCCTAATTTGATCGTTTTTTTTTATTTAGGTGTCCAATGGTGGTTCGGCGGTGGCACTGACTTAACGCCTTACTACTTGAACGAAGAGGACGCAGTATATTTCCATCTCACGCTCAAAAATGCGTGCGACAAACACGACGAAACATATTATGCAAAGTAAGCTTAGAAATACCTATAAGAAGATTCATTTATATTTTTTTATTTTAACAACAAAACCAGATAAAATTATTAGGCATTTGATTTTGTACCGTAATGATAGTTTTTGGTAGAATCAAATAATTTTACTGGCAACACTAAAGTTTTCATTATGTAATACCTTTAAAATAATTATACGGTCCATTTTGTGCAGCATACCGTTCCATTTATCTATAATTATTTAATTATGATAATTGATTTAGCATTTTGGAAACCACGACCGTGATAATAATCGTAAATCAATTAAGATCTTCACATGCGATGAAAATTAATTATTGACCATCTAAATTATACCTATAAGTATAGTTATGTTTTTTGGGGGTATTCCATTTCATGTAACAATTCCTTATACCATTTTCCAGATTCAAGAAATGGTGTGACGATTACTTCTACATTCCCCACCGTGGTGAGAGACGCGGGCTCGGCGGCATCTTCTTTGATGACATTGACTCGCCCAGTCAAGAAAAGGCTTTTAATTTTGTCACGTCCTGTGCAGAAGCCGTAATTCCCAGTTATTTGCCTATTGGTAAGAATGGTTTTAATGAAGTCTTATTGATTTGATAATTCAAACTGTCTCTTCACCTCACCGGTTTCGTTCATGTGTTTTTTTAATGAAGGTGTTTGTGTCTTAAATTTACCATCCAAATGTTATTATTTAGCTATTCAAGGCTAAGTTATGCTTCTCCAGGTCGGTCCGTAGATGGGATGGATCATTCATTACATACCGAAACCCCTTCCGTGTTTCGAAGAAGTACGTTAAACATTTGCCTCCGGCTGTAATATCTATAATTTTTGACAGACGTTTAGGGTTGCCAGAAGCCTAACAGTCTCTCAACCAGTCAAGGGTATTAAATTACCGAATAGTTACCAGGGGTGCAGAGGTTGTAGCTCCATGTAAAATATGTACTTATATTCAGCTGCAGCCGAATAGACTAAAAGTGACCCCAACATAGTTGAGAAGAGACCACTCAGATGATGATACTGTACTCCATGAAGTATTTAAAGGAAACGAAAAAATACCTATATTTAACTATATCTATGTTTCAGTTCAAAAACACAAAGACGACGCATACGGTTACTACGAGCGCCAGTGGCAGCTTCTCCGTCGCGGCCGTTACGTGGAGTTCAACCTCATGTACGACAGAGGCACCAAGTTCGGGCTGCACACGCCGCAGGCGCGCTACGAGTCAATTCTCATGTCACTGCCCCTTAACGCTGTGAGTATTATAGAAAAAGGGCTATTAGCAATGTCAGACGTATTTTATTTGTAGAATAAATTGGATGTCCCGACAGATTTTCTGTGGAAACGCAATAAAAAAAAAACGAAAAATCGAGCCTTCCCTAAGCGACCGTCTCGCGAATATACGACCACAGGGTTAATATTGTTGAGCGAACCAACAAACGGTGCATTCTAGTTTTTTACGTATTCTAGCATATAAAAGTTGTATCGATTTTCCCTCATTTAATGTAAAAAATACCATTGTCATTGCATGTAATGCAAATACAATAAATTATATTCTATACTATAAAGTCCCCAAAAACACACATCGAATACTGCATTAATTTTGTTCTTTAAACATTGTACACATACATAAAGTACCTAAATATTTTGTTGCAGAAATGGGAGTACATGAACGAACCCAAATCGAATTCACCTGAAGAAAAATTGCTGCAAGTCCTAAAGGAACCCCTTGATTGGCTCAATTTAAATCGTAAGCAACAGCGAGCAGCTGCTTGAAAAGTAAAATTATATGGGTGATGAGTTCAAGAAACACAGTGTTATAGACGCATTTTTAAATATGTATTTATAAATAATGTTAAATTATATTTTTTAAATGGTTTCTATTTGTGTTGTTATTTTACCCTTGCATCTTCTGTTATAATTTATTTATTTATTTATTAAGGCACTTCAACGACTTACTCACATATACACAAAAAAAAAACACAATAAATGAGACTAAAGTGAGTTCGTCACTTACAGAAGTGCACAGCACTTGCAGAATCATACAAATGGAAAGAGAACGCCGAGATTATAATTATAAATTATACACTTTGCAAAATAAAAAAAAATACATAAGACAATTAAAAAAAAATGTGAAATGATTATAAAAAAAAAATGGTAAATTTGAAAAATATAAATTAGATTTTTTACACTAAACATAAATTGGACACTACTACTACTACTAAAAAGAAAACAGATGGATAGAGAAAAATAAAATACTGTTCATGGAGAGAATTGAAGCGGATGCAATATATTTGAGCTAATTAAAAGTCTACGATATTGACGGAGAGGGTTCCAGTAGAAGTCTATGCTACTAGTTCGGGCAGCGATTTTATTATAATTTTTCATTAAGCGGTTCATAGGTGCGGTGCTACCAAGGTTAGTGCGACTAGCGGAGGTTGCAAAGGTTATGGTTTCGCGACCAGATCTAAATGTCTTGTGTCGAGGTACAGCTATTCTTAGTTCAGCCAAGAGTTCAGGAGCATTTACTAAGCCGTTCAATAATTCGAACCTGTTAACTCTTTACAGACCTTTACAGAACTAAGTTGACATCTGTCAGCAACAACCCAATAACAACCTTATTGCAACGGGAATAAAGATCAGTGATCACTCATTGGTGTCAGATAAATAAAAAGTGTTTGATCAATTTCTAGAAGCGAGTTAACGGACCGTATCCACGCGGGCCAAGTGCTGATAGGTGGACGTCCTTTAATCTTTACTTATAGGACATGCCTGTTCACCATTTTGAAAGTAATAGTGATGAAATGAATTTCATAATGCAAAAAAATAAAATAAATCTACCAAAAAATGAAAAGGTAAAAATAATAGAGTAGTAGACTTTTAAACATAAGATGGCAACACCAAAAAACAAACTGTCAAACAAAATTGTCACTTTCTCGATGGCTTCAATGTTGTGAACGTGAATTTCTTCTTTTCATAATACATGTTTACTTGACAGTTTGTATTGCTTTCTGCTGATACACCTATATCGTCGCCACCGTAACATAAATTCGTTTAAGTGACCGGTGTTGCATCACGGATTCAAGACGAAGTGTCATAAATATGTGGCGCGCGTAACGGATGCATCGTTTCCTACATTCCTTCGCCATAAACGAAACGTAACGTTTGTTTCTTATGTGATGTTATTGCAAAGTGGTGCCGGGTAGCTCAGGAAGATGCCTTTCAAGTTGAAGCTAAAGAAGACGCGGCAATACAATGTAGCGTCAAAGAGTTTGTTTGTGATAAGTGTTGAGCTGCTGGATGGCGGGGTGGCGGACTGCACGCTATCGGTCGACAGCACGGGGCAGGAGTGCCTGGATAACGTGTGCCAGCGCCAGGCTGTCATGCAGCCGGAACTGTTCGGGCTGCGCTACGTGAACCGAAGCCAGCAGCCGCGCTGGGTGCAGCTGGAGCGCCCGCTCAAGCGCCAGCTCGAGAAGTACGCGTCCTCGCACCAGCTATACCTACGCGTGATGTACTACGTCATATCCGGGACCAGTCTAATCACTGACGAGGTCACAAGGTATCACTACTTCCTACAACTCAAGAATGATTTAATAGAAGGCAGGATCATCTGTGATTGCCAGCAGGCTGTGGTGCTTGCATCCTACAGCAGGCAAGCAGAGTATGGTAACCATGACCGAGAAAGGCATACGGTTGAGTACTTGAAGAACTTGCTGACTTTCCCTAAACAAATGCTGGATGGGGGGCAGATTATTGATGGAAGTACTTTGGCTGAGACGGGGAGGCTGGAGTGGTTGACAGAGGCTGTCATACAGCATCATATGGCACTGCATAACATGTCCCAGGTAAGCACTAATTTCGAAAAATCTGTACTAATTTATTCAACCATTTGGTCAGCAGAGCATTTATTTCCACAGAAAATATAACTGTAACATGTGTCTGCTATAAATAACTGTACAGACCAGTCAATCTTATTTATAAACATGATTCTCATTGGAAACCTAACAAACTTGAACTTTGCTAAACTTTCACTAATAAAATGTTTTATTATACTATAAATCTGTATGTGTGTTAATAAGTTTCTTAGTTGTCAATAAGATCGGTTAATGATAACAAAACACATTGTGTGATGTATTTGTTCCCATCTGAATCATTCTGTGGGAAACAGTTTCTATAGTCTTCTGTAATATTTACTTGTCATCTCTTGGTACTTTAAAACTGAAGATCTCACTGATAAATATAATATTAAATGTTTAGTTGTACCTGTTTGATTTGTTATGGTGTTGGAATTTCCATTTATTTAAGGATAGTATTTAATTTCATTCATCACAATAATTTAAAATAAGAGGTGACCTGTTTTAATTGTTGTTTTAGTCATAACTACCTATGCCAAATAAAGTGTAGAATAAACACACCATTAAATACACATATTACATTTTTATTTAAAATATTCAAGAAAAAGTATTTCAAACCATATGCTAGCATTGTATCTCTTTGCTATAAAAATCATCTGATTATTGAATTACTAGAAGTGGAATCTTGATTGAAAACTTCTCACAAAATCTATTCTATTTAAGATTCTACTAGTTCAATTATTTTGCCACATTCTTACAACAATTTACTATAATATCTCAAAAACAACTGAGCTGCTACATATAATGATCACAACATAAACAATAATGTCAGTTTCTAATCTATCTGTGAAAGAATAAAATTATAATCCTAATAGGATAGTTAGTAAAACTGTCATCATTGTGCTGCCGAATACATTATTTATAACTGTAAATGCTAATATAATCAACTATTTTGTTATGTCTGTGTGGGATGTTACTGTTGGTTTTATTTAAGAGATATTTAATTGAAAAACTCAGAGTTGAGTTATCAAGAAATTGTAATCTTTTACAAACAATGTCAGTTATTGTAACAATGTTGGAATAGTTAATATAGTAAACATCGCACTTGACTTCAGCTACCTTATTTGCGTGTATTTTTACGATTTCGCAATGGTGTGCTAAATACTCGTTACGTATGTCTTACGACGCCATTTATTTCTGTATTTCCAAGAGAATGTCTCTGCTCAACCCCAAAAATGAAAATAACAATCCCAAAAAGAACTGAACTGTCGCTAGTTTTCCCGCGTGTTTGGTTACTGACGAAGTTTGCATTGCGCCAAAAATAGACATTAACTGCTTACTGCATGTCAATCACACATCAGTCGGTCATCCATCATACTATTGATTTTGCAAATCATCTAATAACAGTATCGCAAATATAAGCGGTAGGTGCGCCGTGGAAAAGGGGCACTAGTCTTCACTGGTTTGCCAAGAAAGACACTTGGCGGTGAAGCTTAAATGACCTTGAGCCCGGGAAAAGTTGCCGCGCAAAGCGAACACACACTTTGGACGAAAAAGCGTTGTGAAGACTCTTTATTTTTCCTAGAATAACCAGATTTCCCCTCGAAAGATAAAAAGCCTGAAACCAAAGTGTGGCTCAGAAGTCGGTACCTAATCAAAATTAAACGGCTCTGCGTGCGATATTTTCTTGAGAAAGTAGACTTGTTTTTTAGTGCTTGAGGAAAACACATGACTATAGTAGTAATAGCAGTCGAGTTTAAAAAGACGATTTTCTCGATTAATGTTTCATGGCCACAAATTGATGGTAGCGTACGATTTCTATGAGGAAGTCCAAAGAAACGCTGAATGGACTGTGAAAAATTTAGGATGACAGCGAATAGAGAAGTATGAGAGAAGAAGTCGTGCTGCGCCGACACTCATTCTGCTACCCTTGTCCGATTTTTGGACAAGGGAAGCAGAATGATCATGAATATAAGATTTAACTCTACCGATAAATGGAGATGTATGAAACATGTGTTCATTACTCATGAGCTGACAAAACAAGAACATCATCAAAATGTTACGACAATGAAACAAAACTTGGTCATTACTTCGTTGCAAATTAAACCATGTCAACTAAATAAAAGTAAATGCGTTTAAATGTATTTATCGTTGTAAGGGCAGGACCCTTACAGTAAATGTTGAATGTTAATAAAATAAATGTTAATGTTCAAAAAGGTATTTTAATACGAAAAATGCACTAAAATAATATAAAAGAAAATGATGTAAAAAATGTTATAAAAAATGTTTAAAATGTTAAATGTTACGCGAGCTCGATATTCTACCGAAGACTGACGTACTTGAGTACGTGACTGTATTACATTTTATAAATTAACAAAATTTGCAGTTCTCTAACTAGGCCAAAGTACAATGTGCGGTTGCTTGACCGTACATCTTGGCGGGGCAAAAAGAGTAAAAATTAAGAAAGAATATAACATCAATGTAAATAAATTCATGGAATAAAAAGAAATGTAAATAAAATGATTAATGTAAATAAAGTTAAATGTTAAAATCATGAGGCGTCGCGTAGGTAGATGCCGTAGCTCTTGGTGGCTTCTGTGGCGCTGATCTGGTTGGCGCGCCGGCGCCGTCACTGACGGCGAGCTTGCCGCAGCGTTTACAGTACACGTAGGCTCCTCCCGCGACGAATATTGACAGGATCAGAAGTCCCATCGTAGAGTATGAAACGATGTATTGATGGACATCGTGTTGCGACATTTCAGTCTGTTTTGTCTCTTCTTCCAATTCTTTCAACGAATTATGAAGTTTTTCATAATCGTTTTTCACAAAATGCGTATTATGTTGGGTTGTTGATAAGTCAAGCGGTTGTACCGATGTTAAATTGTTGATGTCATCTAGGTCTATCAGCGGTATTTCCGGGTTGACGTAAATTTTGTTTGTGTAGTAAAGTTGTGTATAATATGTTTCTTCGTTGTTTCTAATTATGCATCCTTCTTTGGCTTCTAAAATTCCCGTTGACCGTATTGCCTTCGTAGTCATACGACCTTCACAGATGATTTGCAGTTGACAATCCGTGCAGCAGACATAGAGCCAGGTATTCGGTTTTTGTAATGGCGTCCATTTGTTGTTGCATGACTCGGATGTGTAGATACATTTTGATAATGTAATATTTGTTATTGCTCCGATTTCGCATGGAATTTGATGATTTCGCATGTTGCGTGTTGGTTTGTTTAGTGAGCATACATATGTCCTTGGTTCTATTTTAATACAATTTTCCAGGTCACTGTCTGTTAGCTGCATGTATGTCTCTTTTCTCACATTTACTGCAACATATTCTGAGTTTGTTTTCATTGTAATTGACTGGTTGTTATTTTTGATCATCGGAATGGGAACTGTTTTATATATAGTGAATGGAGTGTCACCCGTTAGAGGTAATGTTATTTCGATGATGAAATAATTTTCAAACAGTCTAGATTTTACTTCTAGTAGTTTGTAAATATCAGCTAATTGGTTTTGAATGTTGTCAACGGGTAGCGATAATTGTTGTGGCAATTGTCCAGAGATAATGTTAAGCTCTTGAAAGAGTTGGTTCTGCGGTAAAAGTCTGGTGTCTACATGACCATGGTGTATGTTAATAGCTGTGTCTAAGAGCATCTGTTGTATGTGACGGAGTTTGGACAGAATGGTTGAACTTGTTAAAGCCATGATGTTAAAGTAATTCAACGCTTCATCTTGTTGAACAGCTTCGTCCAATTTCTTCAGATAGTTATCTGTAGCGTTAAGGTGTTGCTCTAATAGATTGAACTGAGTGTTCATCGCCTCTTCGTTTCTCTTTAAAATGTTATTGTGTGCTTCAATGATTGAGGTTTGACCTTTAATCAGATTTAATAAATGATCTCTGTTATTATGTAATGTTTCTATGTCCTTTTTATATTGTGTTGCGAACCTTTCATCTAGCACGCCGAATAGGCTGTTTGCAAGGTAACCTACTCCATCGACGAGACCTCGGGCAACGCGTCCCCTTGTTTGCCCATGATGAGTTTCCAGCATGTAGTTATTATGATCAAGTTCGTTGAGTTCCTGTTTGAATTCAGTCATGATGGTTTTGCACAATGTTTGGTATGCAAATTGCTCACACCTTTCTCCTAGGTGTTTCACAACTCTATGTATATTTTCCATGCCTTGCCAGTATGTTGTCATGTTGTAATATGTTACAATCTTCCAGTCATCGTGCACGGTTTGCAAATTGCCGATTTTGTCAAAATACACTCCTCTATTTGGTTCAAACGGTGTAACATTTATGCCGTCACTGCTCTGCCTTGTGGGTTGAAATAATGTTAGCAATGTTACGAGGATGCATAGCAGGCTGGAGCTTATCTTGTTTGATTTAAAACGTTGTTTCCTGTTGGTGTTATTTGTTGTGGTCTTTTGTTTTTCAGTGCAGCTTTTATCATTGGAGGTGGTGGTGTCAGGTACTTCTATAGGAGATTCTGTTACTGGGAGTTTTACTAATTTTGTTACTGGTCTTGTTAGTAGTCCTGTTTTAGTTTTTAACGTCACAACTCTGACCAGATTGTCTCTCCCCGGGTGAACTTCCTGTATTCTGCCAAGTGCCCATTTCGCAGGAGGAAGGCAATCTTCTTTAATTAAGACAATATCCCCTAATGATAAATTGTTTGTTTTGTTTAACCATTTACTGCGAACTTGAAGTTGTTGAAGGTATTCTGATGACCATTTTCTCCAAAACCCTTGTTTCATTTTATCTAATAACTGCCACCTATGTCGAATGTTGATGTTTTGATTTTCGATATTTTCTGTTGGCAAGAATGTTAAAGGTCGGCCGATTAAGAAATGTGCAGGTGTGAGGTAGTCAATATCGTCCACGTCCTCAGTTAAAGGGCAAAGTGGTCTAGAGTTCATACAGGCTTCTATTTGTGTAAGCAGTGTTAAAAACTCTTCGTATGTCAACTTTTGCTCTCCTAGGACACGCTTTAGGTGATATTTCATAGACTTAACTGCAGCCTCCCAAAGTCCTCCCGCAGTCGGCCAGCTTGGAGCGTTGAAATGCCATTCTATCCCCATCTCGTTACTCTTTTTCGATAAGGTGTCGTTGTTAAATGTTTTTGAAATATGCAGTTGTTTTGCTAACTCCCTTTCGGCTCCAACAAAGTTTGTTCCGTTATCAGAATAAATATGTCTCGGACATCCTCGTCGTCCGATCATGCGGTTAAGAGCCAGTATAAATGTTTGAGATGATAAATCTGATGCAAGTTCTAAATGCACCGCCTTTGTTGTCATGCATACGAATACAACGACGTAACCCTTACTCGTTCTGACGCCCCGGCCCTTGTTTAATTTAACGTTAACAAACCCTGTGAAGTCCACTCCTGTGTGGTAGAATGGTGGCGATTGTGTTATTCTCTCCCTGGGTAGGTCAGCCATCAATTGGTATTGTTTCGATGGTTTGAAGCGACAACATTTTACACAGTCCTGCAGGTATTTTTTAACAGTGTTATTTCCACCTGTGATCCAGTATTTCTGTCTCAATGTAGCCATAGTTAGCCTCGCTCCACCATGCAGTGTTGTAGAATGTGCACGAGCAATTAAGAGATGCGCCAGTTTGCTGTTTTTTGGGATGATAGCTGGGTGTTTTGTTTCTTCTGGTAAGTTTGAATTCTTTAGTCTCCCTCCGACACGCAAAATGTTATTTTCATCCAGGTAAGGGTATAGTTTTTGGAGTCCTCTATTTTTGCTTATTCTTCCTTTAGTCTTTAATTCATTAATTTCTTGTTCATAATATTCGTTTTGTACATGTTTTATTATTATATTAGTAGCGCATCGAATATCAAAGAGTGTTAAATTACATTGTTTTGACGCGTGCGAGTCATTAATGTTTGGATGATTCATAGCTGCGGCTTCCCCGTGCCGATTGTTTTGCGACGTCCTTGTTATGAAACGCGACACCCAAGCTACGATGCGTATTATAGTCATAATACAACTGTTCTTGTTAAGTAATTCTGTTATAAAGTTGATGTTTTTGTGTTCCGTAATTTGTGACGTAACTGCATGCACCTTTTTTAGTTCTATTTCAGGCATCTTTATCATGTCATGTGCTTCAGGAATGAATTCACTGTTAAGCCATTCCGGTCCACTAAACCACAGAGGAAAGTTGTGTAACTGAGACGGTAGTAGTCCACGTGACGCGCAGTCGGCCGGGTTTTGTTCAGATCTCACGTGTTTCCAATTCTCTGCGGGCACTACAGATATGATCTCTTGAACTCTGTGTCCGACGTAGGCTTTCCATCGCGAGACATCTCCCTTCAGCCAGCCAAGCACGATCATCGAGTCCGTCCATGCTGTTACTTTAATGTTAGGCTTATCAAAGCAATGTTTTATTTTCTTAACCAGTTGAGCTAACAGCTGAGCACCGCATAACTCAAGTCTGGGAAGTGTTTGTTGTTTTTGTATTGGAGCGACCTTTGTTTTTGCCGCAACCAATGTAATCTGTTGATGTTCTCCCTCTGTAATCTTGCTGTACACTACGCACGAGAACGCTTTTTCTGATGCGTCACAAAATGCGTGTAATTCCCAATTTTTGTTTGCTTCTAATCCAAGCCATCGGTTTATTTTGAAAGGTTGCATGTTTGTTAATTCCGTTTTTAATGTTCTCCATTCCTTTTCTATTCCATCTGGAACAGTATCATCCCATTCAATTTTGTACTTCCAGATCTGTTGGAATAAGATTTTTGCCTTGATTGTTATTGGGGATAGCAACCCCAATGGATCAAAAATTGTTGAAATGTCGCTTAAGATTTGCCGTTTTGACGAATTCTTGTTGGTTTCAGTGTCGGTTTTGTTTTTTAGTGTGGTTGAAAATATAAATTCATCTTGTTTTGGATCCCATGCCAAGCCTAACGTTTTGGACGCTGATGCCTCTGTAAAGCTTAAACTGACGGGACTAATCATATGTTCTGGCAGGTCTTCTAGCAGTTGACGTTCCTTGCTCGACCATTTTCTGAGATTGAACCCTCCTTCCTTCAATAACTGTATAAGTTGGTCTCTTGTGTCTCGGGCCTTATCTATGGTATCCTTTCCGAATAACGCATCATCAACAAAAAATTGGTTGAGTAGGATGTTTTTTGCTTCAGGGTACTTGTCACCTTCGTCTCTTGCTAGTTGTTGAAGTGTTCGGAGTGCTAGGAATGGAGCGGCCTTGGTACCATATGTTACTGTACATAGTTGATATTCTCTTAGCAGTTGCTGTGGGCAATCCCTCCACACTATTTTCTGAAGAGGTTGGTGTTCAGGATGCACCATTATAAATCGGTACATTTTTTCAATGTCTGATGTTAAGACATATTTGTATTGTCTCCATTTCAGCAAAATACTAAAGATATCTTTTTGTAGATTTGGCCCGGCCTCCATTAAATCATTAAGACTGCGTTTTGTACTTGTTTTTGCCGATGCATTGAACACAACTCTGAGTTTAGTTGTGATCGCACCTGGCCGCACTACCCCATGATGTGGAAGATAATATTCCATGTTTTTGTTCCCAGTGTTGTTATCGACTTTTTCCATGTGACCCATTTCTTCATATTCTTCCATAAAGGCTTTATAATTACTTGCAAACGCATGGTTTTTAACCATTCTTCGCTCTAGTTGCTGAAATTGAGCGATTGCCTGTGGTTTTGATGTTCCTAATTGTTCAATAAAATTGTCCTTGAGGGGAAGACGAACTTGGTATCGTCCATCAGGAAGTCGTGTTGTTGTTTCTTTGTACAGCTGTTCGCACTTGTTGTCTGGGTCGACATCTTCTTTTTCCTCTTGCAGAGACTCCTGTTCCCAGAATTGGGCAAGATCCTGAATGTTGTTGACAATTACATGGCAATTGAATGTTTTGTAATTACCACATACTATCCAGCCTAAATATGTTTGTTGTGCGATGACGGATGACGTGTTTGTTTTTATTAGCCCCTCTAACAATATTTCAGAATATACCTCGGCTCCCAATAGTAAATCTATATCCTGGGATATGTTAAAATCTGGATCAGCAAGTTGCAAATGTTGTAAATGTTCGAAGCTATCTTTATTTATTGTCTTACTCGGCAGTTTGTTTGTTATTTTCTTCATAATAAGTGCGTTAATGTTAATGTTGAAATTGCTGTATATCGCTTGGCACTTAAGATGGAGAACCCCTTTACAGTTGGTGGTGGCTGAAGTCCCAACACCTGACACCACCGCGCTCATCCGCTCTCGTTTTAATTGCAATTTTTGCGCAGCATTTTCTGTAATGAGGCTAACCTGAGAGCCCTGGTCCAATAGAGCGCGTAGAATGACCATAGTTCCGTCGTTGGCTATTGCTTTGACCTGGGCAGTGGCTAGAAGTACCTCATTTGAGTTATCATGAGCTAAATGCGTGCTTACTTGTTGACCTACATTAGGTCTGTTGGTTCTTGATTTCGCAACTCCAATCGCATCATGCAAAATGCTGCTATGCGGCTCATCGCAGTGCTTGCACCTTTTTTCCGACGTGCATTTTTCGCCGTTATGACTAAACAGGCAATTTAGACATACATGTAGGTTGTTAGCGGTTTTTAACCTTTCGTCTGGTGACATACTTAAAAATTCTCTGCAATTATAGAGACCGTGTTGCTTGTTACATTTAGGACAAGTTATAAAAGAATGATGAGATGTTTGCTTGTTATGGAATGTTTTCGGCATGTTCTTAGATCCACCTGGACTGGTCTGTTGTTGCGCCTTAGACTTGCTGTATGTTGCATTATGTACTGTTTTTGGCTGAGTGTTTTGCTGTTGACTGTTAACGTTCCGAGGGCGGTTCGGGTTTGTACCCGATTCCATTGACATGAACTTGGTTTCGATGAATTTCAAGAACTCGTTTAATGATGGCATTTCCCTTGGGTTTTCCATGGATTCTTTGAAGGACTGGCATGTGTCTGCGTCTAGCTTTTGCATTAAAATGTGAACCACTAAAGGGTCCCAACTAGTAGTATCGTATTTCAGATTCTGAATAGCCTGGAGGCACTCAATGGTCGTGTCATGCATTCTTTTCAGTAGTGATGCCGTTGGGGTTTGTATGCTGGGTAGACTCAGTAACATGTTGGCTTGGTAAGTAAATAACAGTCTCTTATTGTCGTACCTCTGTTGAAGTATCCGCCAACTGGCTTCGTAGTTGTCAGCACTAATGTTCATGTGCTGTATTAATCGCTCAGGCTCTCCCTTTAACTTCGCCTTTAAATGTTGCATTTTTTGAGCGTTAGAGATGAAAGTGTTACGATGCACAATTTCCACGAACAAGTCCTTAAATGTTGTCCACTGGGCGTAGCTGCCACTGAAAATCGGAAGTTCGATTTGAGGCGTGGATTTTTCTTGGTGTTTGTTATCCCAAATCTTCTTGTTAATTTGTTCCTTACTGAATTCATACAGCCGTTCTAGTCTGTTATAGTCACTTTCAAATGCTTGCATGTTGACTAATATGTTGTCCAGCTTCCAATACGTGGTATCGACTTTTTCCCAACGTTGCGTAACTGACCTCAATTTATCTTCAAGTTGCCACTTTTCTTTCAAATTTTCAATGTCCATGTTACGTACTGTTCGCTCAAACGCCTTTATGTTAGACCGCTGCTCATTTATCATATCTCTAGTCCGTTGATCAACGACTAACTCTTCATTTGATCTCGTGTTCTTCACATCCTCCGCGATCTCGTCGCTTTCCCGTTGTTCTTCAACAACCTCTTGAGCACTTGACCTTTCTTCTTGTTGTTGTGACTGAGTGAACGAAGTAAATCCGTCGTCTTCGATTTTCGCCAGTAATCTTTGTTTCGACTTATTTATCATAATCTTCGTCTCCTCGTATAATTGTTCCAAACGCTCGTAAACACGACTCTCATAGTAAGGTCCAGACTTCTTGCCTTCAAATAAGGCTAATTGGATGTCGTTGTTTTTAAATTCACTCCAATACTCCTCCAGCTTTTGAAGTCTTTCATCGTGATACTCAAGAGTGGTTTTACGTGTTGAGCTATCTTTCTTAAAGTTTTCATTTATACGTTTGATAGAGTTAAGATTGGCAGATTGAGAATCAAGTAAAGCATCGTACGAAGACATTGTTGTTTCTCGGTACACAAATCCAAAATTTCAGAAAAATAGGTAAAATGGAACGTGCTCACCGGATTCGCTGCTTACACCTGCCTGCTGCTTATACTTCACCTCGTTCTGCGTACTCTCACTTTCACTCTTCACACTGTGTTTTAATGTTCTGTTGAATGATCTGATTAATGTTCGAGTTTAATGTTCAAAATGTTCCCGCGAGTGAAAATATACCACGGCACTGATTTTACACTTAATTCGAAGGACCAAATGTAAGGGCAGGACCCTTACAGTAAATGTTGAATGTTAATAAAATAAATGTTAATGTTCAAAAAGGTATTTTAATACGAAAAATGCACTAAAATAATATAAAAGAAAATGATGTAAAAAATGTTATAAAAAATGTTTAAAATGTTAAATGTTACGCGAGCTCGATATTCTACCGAAGACTGACGTACTTGAGTACGTGACTGTATTACATTTTATAAATTAACAAAATTTGCAGTTCTCTAACTAGGCCAAAGTACAATGTGCGGTTGCTTGACCGTACAATCGTTATCTGTCATGTAATCATTATGTATATTTGATAAGACTTGTTCGTCGGCGCCTCAAGAACACGCCTTAAATACCACCATGTCTCATTAACTCGATAACAATCTAGGTATGCTAGGCAGTGTTTATAGATGGCAAAACGTACTGGCGGCATCGGCTGTTAAACAAGGAAAAATAAACTGTAATAGACGGTTTTTAAAACATAAGCGTTGTATTCGATAACTTAGGTATTAAGTTAGATACGATTAATAAGGAGTTCGTTATCAATTTCCTTGTTCGATGAACCTTACGAGAAAGCGGCGGCGGCGTTTTGATGAGAACTGGCACAGGCTTCACTGTAGATCTTCTGCATCATCCCTAAAAGGGAACTAATATTTGGAACGAAAACTTAACAACGTATTATCTTTTAACAACAACATGAATGCAATAAAAATAGTTATAAGATCTTTGTAGACTCCTCCCTCCCTGTCCTCCTCCCCCAATAACATGTAACGTCTATAATATTTACACATGGAGTACCATTGTCCTACGTAGGAAAACAAACACAATATCGCGGTGGTAATACTCGCAGGTTTAGGCCTTTTTTATGGAGGGGAAATCATCAAATAACTGTCCCCACTCTAGGCGTAGCGAGGGGAGTGTCAAACTTTTACTGACAAAAACCCACCCATGTTCCTTTTTTTCCCCTTTATATTTCGAGGCCGCGATATCTCTTTCGCACAAACCCAGCAGGCCGTGGCCCTGGCAGGCCCCTCTGCTTTGCTGACATCTCTTAGAGGCGCGGGTGGAACACTAAAGCGCCGTCGACACGGCCTGTCTTCACTGGCCGGAAAGACGGTGAGCTACCCACTGCCCTTGTGGGGGAGGGGGGGGAATATGTACGTGCTATATTCGATGATGACAGAAAATATTACGACCATGAGCTCCCCACGTCGACACGTAAGCGTTGAGTACATGAGTACGTCCTCCTTAGTCCGTACGAATGCGTACTATTATTGTATGTGTACCTAAATGTGAATGAAATCAATTCGACACACTTTACGTTTAGCGGTAGGCGTCCATGTCGGTGTATGTTGTCAGCCATCGTTTTAAATATTACGTTCGTTTGAAGTAAATGTGTAAAGTAGGTATCTTGTTTTGTGAAATGGGTTCTTGGCTGCTGTGTCATCTTTCCACACACATACCATAACATCACGCTATCACGCCTCTAATCATAGAAGGTTTAGCAGAGATGTATCTAATTTTTATATAGCTATAAAATAAATAAATATTACACCCACTTTTCGCCTGTTATACATATTTTTAAGTCCCATGTTATAGGGAGCGGGCTTATTATGAGTGGCTAGTTCTAAGAAATACTTATAATACTACGGATATTGAACCCAGGACCTTATGCTCAACAGTCGCGCTCACGACCACTAGAACAACGAGTCATTCACCTCACCCTCACCTTTCCCTTTTTACATAATTAATGTTATCTCGAATCTAGATATAAAAGGCTAATGAACTGCTTAGCCAAAAGCCAGGTGTCATTTTTGCTATCTAAACAATTAGAACTATAACTCCGCGATAATCCCGGACATTGCGTCTCGATAATCGTAGCATTCGGCTACTTCGTCCAAACGATCGCACGGACGGACGCTTTGAATTAAACAAGTTTTGTCCAAAACACGCACTATAACAATAGTTACAGTATCGGCCTATAACCAATTGAATGTTATGCACTCCACACACAATTACACGGAACGACCGGTATCATCCACTTACAAACAAGCCAAGTAGTGTACTTCTCGTTACTTAACTTCCACACATAAAAATCCCATTTTCATCTACCCCAGGCACAAGCAGAAGAAGGTTTCATCACGACATGCCAGCAGCTCCGCGGCTACGGCCAGGAGATGTTCAGCGCGCGCGACCAGCTCAACCAGAGCGAGGTCACCATCGCCATTTCACTCACCGGCATCAGGGTGCTCACGGAGACGAGCGAGACGCCGCACTTCTACAGGTAAGTTCGAATCTGGACTCCGAAGAGACGTCGAGACGAAAGAGAGAGAGAGAGAGCAAGCAACTTTATTTTCAGTACTACTTCAGTTTAGCGAGGTTTTGAGCGACGTCAGTAGTTTGTGTTTTGGGAGCGCAGTGTGGTGTTGCTTTCGGTTAACTTGATGACGCGACGCCTAGTATGCTGCGCCCCATTACACGTTGGCAGACTTTGAGTTTGGACTTTTGAATGTTTGGCAAAAACCAAGTCTGGGAATCATAGATCAAAATGGGAAGAATGCACTTGTCCATGATTTTTCACTTCAATAACAGAGGAGTCTTGATATCCTTACTTACTAATATTATAAAAGCAAAAGTGAGTTTGTTTGTTTGTTACATCTTCACGGTTAAATGACCAAACCGATTTTAATGAATTTTGGGGCGGAAATAGGATTTTTTTTTAAATATTGAGAAATGAGGGAGAAAGACGCAAGAAAAGGGCAAACTTAGCAATAGCAAATTATTGCTATTACAATAAATAAGGCGCAAGGGCAAAAACTACAGGTAGCACCTGCAAATCACGAAAGGGGAACTGTGTTACCCCGAATTTAACGCGAGCGAAGCCGCGGGCAAAAGCTAGTGCATTTATAAATTACTGTTAAAACCTTATAACTGTGACAGAAGGTATACTATTTTAGATACGCTAACCGATAGGGCGGCAAGTCCCCCAGCCTTGCTGAGCGCGCTAATCTTTTATCGGCGAAATAAGTCATCCTTGTATCAAGTTACCAGTAAGCACTAAAGCATTGAAGTAAGTTCTATTCATTCAACAAACCATAGCCGGGATCATTTACCAAAATTTCATTAAATTAATTCTGAAATTTAACTCCTCAAGTGAGTTTTCTTGTTCACTTTTGACCGTTTCATTTGATGGCCTTGTTCCAAAAGGAAGCATCTTTATTTTTAATCCAGTTTTCGAAAGGAAGTATCATGTTACGTGTTCAGTGTCAAAGTTGTCGCAGCCGCGTTCAGTATTCATTCAGGCCGATGTCTACCTTCGCATATGAAGTACAACAATATTTACATTTTGAAACAGGGAAACCTTTAGTCCGCTTGCATTGTTCATATTCAATGTGGGTTCAAAATCAACATTAATATTAGTTGAAAAGAGAATGAATATTTGAATAATAGTAGTCTGTAGTATCTCCTGCTGATCCCCCCCCCCTTTCTATGACGGCATGATGACGTGCTAAAATAAAGATAAATTGTCCAGAAAAAAATATGTTCTCTCGGAAATATGAAAATAAACAATTTATTAAACGAATACGATAAATCTGTTAGCACATTTCTATTTGGCCGGGAGCCAGCGACATCGTATAAATTATGGACTTCGTTATAAGCACCATCATCGTTAAGATTCGTTAGCAATGTTTGATTTCATTATAATAATTAACGATCATTTGGAAATCAATTAGTTTGTCGACATGCATACTATCCAAACGGAAACAAATCTGTCTGTCTGTAACATAATGTATGTCTCAACACGCTGAATCGATTTGGGTGAAATTTGGCATAGACCTGGGTAAGGAAATTTATTTCGGTAATACGGTCCCACGGGATGAGTTCCATCCACCACGCGGGCCTAGACGCAGGCATAAGCTTTTAGGTACAAGTAATAAAGTATCATCAGCAATTTGTCAGACATATATTATACGTCTAGAGATAGTGATGCGGTGGAATGAGAAAATGTCGTGACGAAAGTTTTTAGTATGAATGAAAAGATGGATGGATGTTTTAAAGATGATATGACAGGAAAAGAGGTGTCTGATAAATTGTCGAGTAATAGATGAGTATGGAAGGATTAGACATGCTGCACCGACCACTAAATAACTTGGGAACGCGGCAGGACACTTATGATGACGATACGAGTGGCATATGAAATTGTCGGTATAATAGGACAATTTTCGTGGTAGCGGTCATTGGCATATCATGCTCAACAGTGGGCCATTCGTGCCAATATGACACGGTTCCATAATAGTGATGCACGATCCAATGCGATGCTTAACAGTATCGATACAACTGGATACGATACTCCGATATTTCGGATCGAAGCAAACGAATGCGATACCATTATAAGTACTTGGATCGAAACACAATTACCGATATATTATTATGACATTATCCTTTTGTTGTACACAATGTCATTAGACTAAAGAATGTCTGGAAATTTGTCTAGATAGACTCATAGTCTGCGTAGCCTTTTCCTTACAATGTTGGGGTTGGGTTCGAATCTAATCTGATGCAGCCGAATACCTAAAAATTGACCCATAACGACTGTCAAAGAAAAAGATTAAATGAGAGCCGGGACCAACGACTTAACGTGCTTTCCGGAGCACGGTCTTGCAGCAGCTTTAACTTAAAGATCCACCTGTGCGACTGTTATTATTTAGCCTTCACTTCCTAGATACACTTATAGGCGTAACATCGCCTGCCGGGGTTGCGGGTTGTTCCTGCCGGGGTTGCGGGTTGTTCGAAAGAGATACCGCGGCCCCGGAACGTAAAGGGCAATAGAAGGAACATGGGTGGGTTTTAGTCAGTAAAAGTCTGACACTCCCCCCCGCTCCGCCCAGAGCGGGGGAAGTTATTAGATGATCTCCCCCCCCCCCCCCAAAGGCGTAACATCGAGTGGCGTACATCCCTAGTTCCAGCGAATACCAGTAATCAGTTAGTTGTCACTCCGAAAATCGATTACGTACACGAATGGCGTGCCACTATTAATTAGCCATATCAATATTTATGTTGATCTTAGAATGAAAACGTGTTTCTTTCAACTCGTAGTTTATTGAATAAAAGGATTTTATTCTCTGCCACCGTTTCTATGTATTCAGCTCTTATTTATTGGGAGAAAGTTGTCTGTCGTGAACTCGTGAAGAAAGAAATAAGTTTCTAGTTTTGTTTAAAACTGCTTTTAATTTTTAAAACAATATTGTAGCAGATTATAGTTAAATCTTTTGAGAAAATCGACGACATTTGCTTAGTTAAATTGAAACTGAAATTGAGTATGGCCGCCACACCGAACCCATCAATATATTATATATAATGGCCGGATAGAAGGGTAATCAGCGCGATATGGTGTGAACATGAGCAATTCTCGTGTTTTGCTTTCAAAACGGGCAAGGAAACCCGTCATTACCTAAAAACAAATATCCAAATATGTAACATCTTTCTACCGACACGCATTATGCGGAGGATCTATGTGGAGGCGATATAAGCTGATTACACTTATACTAGTCTCGATAAAAAACTTAAACTAAAAGTATGAAATAAAATTCCACTTTTCCCTATTTTTTCCGATGTCTAAACTCCACCCCTCTCACCCCGCAGATGGATGGACATAACCAACGTGATCAACCACAAGCGCACGTTCAGCATCGAGTGCCAGAAGCAGACTGGCTCAGCATCTTTCACGCTGGCCAGCCCCGAGGACGGCAAGTACGTGTGGTGGTCGTGCGTGCAGCAGCACACCTTCTACATGAAGCACCAGAGCGCGCTCAGCGAGGCGCCCAGGGACGAGCATAGACCTAAGTTTCAGGTGAGCTTAGACCTATCATTAAGAATAACGTCACAAATTCACTCTGTATACCTACGTTCCTGTGAAGGTGCTAGAAGGATTCATGAGGCGTACGACTGTGCGTTGTTGTGGCACTTAAAAGTTTGATAGTTATAGGGCGAGCCTCTGGCAAAGGAATCTTGTCATGAAGTATCATCATAGTAGCGGCTTGGACATATACACTCCCGAAAGACATTATAACAATCGATTTTACTATACCCGAGTAGTGGACACCGTCGATATTTTAGAGGTCGTCGGATCATCTTTCAGTGTTTTAGCAGTGATCATTCGAGCAATTTGTCAAATTGTGACGGTGCTAAATTCATCTGCTTTCGATTTCCTCTTACTTACAAAATGTTCATAATTATGGTCTCGTTATGTTTTTAACTACACCATAATTTTGACACCACACAAACTTATCATAACTTAAATTAGGATATATTTTATCCAAATTTTAATTACAACCGCATCAGACCTATCTTAGAAGAAAGAATCCATTGTCAGCAATTCTTCAAATTGAAAATTCTTGCTGGAAAAGTGCGTGGATAATTTCCTATTCTACAACAAACTAGTACAAAAACTCGTCACATTATGCTAAGCGCTATAGCGTGGGTTTTCTGCCCGGTCGACATAGCTTAGTAAATCGTAGGATGGTGTTGCCATTAAGTAATAATTAGCAAGTAATGTGCGGTATGAAAGTGTTCTCCGCGTCGCTTCACTTGGGTTATTGGAGATTACCATTCACTGGCTGAACGTGTGACTATTGCTTATTCGTACGTGATCGCGTTTTGTTTGTTGCATCTAATTAAACTTGGTTTCATTGACTATACGCTTTATTTACTAAAATTAGTCACAGTTTTACCTCACTTTTAAAATAATCTCTTTATAAGTTTAGATAATTTGATTAAATTAGTGTAAAACAAAAAATATTGCAGTAATTTAGTCAAATTATAACAGTTACATTGATATGAACGTAAACTTTATTGAAACAAAGATACAATGGAAACCGGAACAAACATAATAAAACTAATGAACGACGCGACCGGAAGACAAACAACGCGATTACAATCTGTAGCAACATGAACGGGGAGGGAGCGTTATAGATCGCGAGATATGATCGCTTGCGCACGCGTCGGCGATCGAGAACACTTCCGAGCCAGACGATAGACAAAGTACAGAAGGCTACACACGGAGAGTGCGTGGCGATACCTATAACGAAAAAAGTTATGCCCTGTTCTTCATACTTCTCGACGCTGTCCCAGACAATATATCATTTGTCAAAAAGTAGAGATTTACATCTCACGAGTGACGGCTGCAGTCTGATGAAAAAGTCCCATATTTCAAAAACTAAATATCAAATCTTGTTAAAACAATTTTCTTTAGAGGTAAGTACCTCATTGTTTATTCAAAATTTTCCTTCTCACTTTAAAAATCAGAGGGGGACCAAATTTTTACGAGTTTAGAAGCAAGGATATCGTCATCCATTTAATTGAAAACAAAAAGTATATAAGAAACCTTAATATTATTTTTTTAATCCTGTCGATAGCTTTATACGAAAATATTTTCTTCTCAGCGCCATGATCGCAGAGTCGGTTGAGAGGGACGCGACGAGTTCGATGCATGTGCACGGCGCGGTAGGTGAGGCACGTAAACAGTGCCCTCCACCTTTGACCATCATTGTTCCAGAATAGTCATAAATCATAAATCATTTATTTTTGCAAACATGGGTAATTTTTACATAGATGTTTTCGTATATAATAGGTCCTCCATATTCTACCGTCTTATGGGCATGCAAATAATATTAATTTCCAAATTTAAAGGAACAAGTTATTTAAAATTAAATATAATAAATTGATTCAAATAAATTTTACAGTTATAAAACAAAAAATTTCAAACTAATAAACAGCACAAAAAAAAATTAATTACTAATGTCAAATAAAATGAATAAAAATGTCAATCAGGAAAAAAAAATATAAAATAAAGTAAATAAAAAAATGTCAGAAAAATATAATAATAAATGTCAATCTTACATCATTTTCATTCATTTTTATCATTAAGGAAGTCATCAATCGTGTATCATCATTTCTTAATTAGGATTTGGATTAGTGCCCTTTTAAGTTTTATAACAGTCATGTTTTTTATCACATCAGGTACTTTATTATAAATGCGTGGGGCGATACCAAAAAAACTCTTCTGCATAAGTGCGGTTTTGCATTTCACAAGACAAAGTTTGTTACATATTGACTCCGTGTCGGATTTTTTCTGACTGCTGACAGTTTTTCAAATAATTGTGGATTATTTTTTACGAATAAAGCTGTTTCTAAAATATACAAAGATGGAAAAGTTAAAATGTTAAGGGATTTAAAATAGGGAAGGCAGCTATCTGTTGGCTTAAGACCACACATTGACCTTATACATCGCCTCTGCATTCTAAATACCAGCTCCCTATCAGTGGATTGCCCCCAGAAAATAATACCATACCGCAAAACAGAGGCAGCCAGTCCATGGTACGCTGATATAAGAGCCTGATTGTTGACTTTTTTTTAAAGTTGCCGGAGAGCATACGCAGTTTTGCTGAGTTTCTTGCACACAACCTCAATATGAGGCTTCCAAGTGAGTTTACTGTCGATCAGTATACCTAAAAACTTCGCCTGATTTTCTTCATTAATAGTCCACCGCATAATTAGTGGGTGGTGTATAAGATCCATTTTTTTCTACTCTTAGTTGTATGTTTGGAGGTTTTTTTATAGAGTAGGTCTTCTGTCCCATCTATTCTATCGCGATCGCGATCTTTCGTTTGTTGAGTTATTTAACTAAGTATAGCTTGTGGCTGTGAAAGTAGACATTACTGCATACCAAGCAAAATTTATTGATCGGGAGTAAATGATTACTGCATTAGTCTTATTAATACATTGTTATATTGACGTGTTGCGAGAAATCAATTTAAATAATCAATATTAACGTTGATGGTTTTTTAATGACCGTGGCAATTCATATAACATAACTGTAATCACTATTAATTTAAAAGTGATGGCTAAATTAACTTGTACTATGGTTACACTGCCAACATTTCTGTTTACTTTCCCGGTGAACAGGTGTGATGTTGTTTTGAAGCACCATAAAGTTAATTACGCCTGTATTAATGTTGTACGTACGAATGTTAATCCGACTGCACTAGATAGAGGTCGCGAGACAACTCCCGGCCACCGTAAACGCGTGTCTATGGACGGTGAGCAAAGGGTAGCTCACCGTTCGTCAGCCTAGTGAGAACAGGCCGGGGAGTCCGGGGACACGGCGCGCGAGTTCCATGTGCGCCCAAAGAGATGTCAGCAAAGCTGAGGTGCCAGGGCCACTGTTTGCCGGGGTTGCGGGTTGTTCGAGAGGTACCGCGCCCCCGGAACACAAAGAGCACAACAAGGAACAAGGATGTGTTTTAGTCAGTGAAACTCTGACACTTTCCCCGCTCCGACAAGTTATGTGATGATTTCAAATTCGAATTAAAAAAAAAGTACACGACAGTGTAATGAAGTAAAATGTTCAATTCCCATTTAATTGAAAACGAGCCCTATTGCTATTCTCTGAGCAGAAGGCCAGACTCGAGGCCGCTATTAAAACTAAAGAAGCCTTATACGACTTGACCTACCCGGTAATCATACCCAGGACCTCCCACTGAGCAGTACCCCTGTACAAATAATCACCCAAACTGTATGTCTACAATCCTAAATCAAAAGGTCTCTAGGAATAACACGCGTTGCCAACCACTGGGCTAACGAATCAGTCTTGTTAGTAAAAACATTTTTTGAATGTGTATGTCCACATATTTAAGCTGATTGCGCTTCGTTTGCGCTCCTTGTCTAGCGATGCGTGTGCGCCGGTAGTATTTTGTACTAATTTAATTTAACAAATACCTTAGTTTGTAGTGTTTCTTTGTTAGATTGTAGAAATTGTTTCACCAGTGTGCGATCTAGCGTCTACTTTGGTCATGGTAAATTTTTGGTTAGAGGTTTGTTTATCTTGGAGTGTGGTTTAAATCCTTTGAGAATAGTACTCTAATTTTGTAAGTACATCTGTGTATACATTTTTAAAGTATTCCGCAGAAACAATACTTTGAAACCACACAAAAACTGATAAAGACAGCCCGGCTCAATACACTAGGTCCGGCTCAACTCTATGAGAACAATGTCATATGACATCTCATCATCAGTCTTCACAAACTTCAACATTCTAATAGGGACTGTTGCTAGATTACTGTAGATTCCTCTAGTTCCAGGGTCTTTTATAACAGTCAGTCAGTCATCAACATGTATATCCTTTGTAACATCAAGCCTGACAACCAGTCTAACTAGAAGTATCGTATTATCTAATACTCTGGGTTGTGGAGTTCAGATAGGCAGTCGCTCCATATGAAATACTGGTACTAACTTCTTCCGGTTAGATTTGAAGCCGACCCCAACGCAGTTGAGAAAAGGCTAGGCAGATGATGATGATCTTTTGTAACAGCAAGATTAACAAGCTCTTATGTATACCTGTCCCCAGGAACATGGTTTATCAGACAGTCGCGAGGAGCTAGACGCGCGGGAGCTGGGCAGCGTACCTCGCCTGGAGCCTCTGACGTCAGCACACCGGGCCTACTCCACCTCCTGCCTGGAGCTGGCGGAGCAGCATCATCTGCAGCACCAGCCGCCGCCACAGAACAGGTGAGAACTTGAAGGGTTTCAGCATAGGTCATCAAATTGATTGAAATGTCAATCAAATAGCGTCTAGTATTTTCGTTAGCGAAAAATGATGAGTGGCTTTTACGCACGTATTACCTCATGAGGTAAGAATACCTCAATAAACCAGTGGTGAAAATCCTTTACTAGTTTACTCGTCGACTGGCTTCAGCATTGTTAGTGGCCGATATCTCACACTGCGGTCGATGACTGAGCAGTACACTAGTTCGATTAAATTACTTTTGATTAGACCAAGATAACAACTAGGCTCATGATCAGCGTCTATATTCTTATATCCTAGTGTTTTAACTGGGAAAAAGTGGCGGAACAAACTCCCCAGCAACAACTGTCTGGTACGTTTGAAGAACCAGTTTTGATAGATTAATATCCAAGGTACACATTATAATTATAAAACTCCACATTTAATCAAAATTAAAGTTAAATAAACATTGAGAATATATTCTAGCAAAATGAAAAATATCTAAATTAAAGCTTCCAGTCATAACGAGTGTACCCGCATACATATGCAATGTTGGAATATAGTATATTTCTATTCCAGAGCACTCGTGCCACAATACCGTCCCGCTCCAGACTACGAGACAGCCATCCAACAGAAGTACCAACAACAGAGAGCAGAAGCCCAGCTTCGGTACCAGAACCACCACGCGGCGCCCCTGGGGCCCGCGGCGAAGCCCTACGGCTCGCACCCCGACATCCACCGCGTGTACCCCGACGTGACGCGACACACGGGGCCCACGCCTCTTGCTCCCCTCACGAGTCCTGCGACGGATGACTACCCGTACCCTCTCAAATTCATGGGAACGAATTACCCCTTCGCGGTTAACCCCAATGTACAAACTGATCTCAACCAGCTACACTACGTGAATGTCTACAAACCCCCGCCCCCCTACCCCTCTAACGGCCTCGCCTCTAACTCAACCCCAGACCTAGCGGTCGCGAGCCAAGCACTGAACTACCATAGAGGTTATATTAACTCGCATGTCTCAGGATCAAGTCCCGACCTAGTCTCAACGCGAACTGCCCTGAACAGGCAGTATTTAGGTTACATTAATACTAGTCATATTAACTACGGAAGACCTAACATTATGCCAGGAACACACGGAACTTACAACAATCTAGCTTCAGTCTTAGACCCCAAACCACACATCATTATCGACCCCCATCACATATCGGACAACATACAAAAGGTTTACGATGAGAGAGGGAATATTATGTACTCGATGCCGATGCACAGGGTACCCTACCAGAGGCACGTAGTTCTACCACAGACACAACAAATTAAACTAGGAGATACACAAGAACCTATTTATGAAAACGTTCCGCTACCGTGGCAAAACGAAGGTAAGATTACGATGAGAGATCGCGCACAGAGTCTCACGACCACAGACGAAATCGCGAGACTAAACGAGCGAAACAGCAGTCATCCTACAATAAACAAATACTTATCACCTAACATGAACTTACCTTACGTTCCCATCAAAATAGAGAACCCAGACGGCCACTATGTCAACGCACAAATAATAAAAGGCGTTCGTGAATCCAGCGTACCCAAAGACCTAACAGTCTCAAGTCGGTCAGTGAATCGAGAAGCAGAATTCGAAAACGTAGCGCTGTCCATCGACAGACTATCGCTGCAGCACGATGAACGCGAATACGATGAGACGCCCTATCAGAGTTTATCGACACACCGCGTATCGAATAACAACACTATAAACAAAGCTGATAACGTGACATCGATCATAGTGACGGATTCGCGGCCGAACGTGGCGGACATTAGCTCGAGTACCATCGAAACAATAACTACAGATAGCTCCATGGACACTGAGACAAGTAAAACGAGCAGTAAAGAGAAGAAGCGGAGAAGATGGGGCGTGTTCATGGGGAGGGCGAATAAGACGGAGGTGAGAAGTGCGACGCTTGGTCGGAATAGGGCGACGCCTGCGCCGCATACGCATCGCTGGTCGACAGGATTGCCGAAGTTTCAGCCGCTGCCACCCAGTATCACTAAAGAGACTATGGTAAGTCACTTACATTATACCGAATTTGAAATGAGCTAATTTTTGAAACAGCAACTATAGTACTTTCACAAGTTATTATGCCTTACGTAACTGGTGGAGGAAAATGTACAGACGCCTGCAGGTCAAGCTACCCGAAACTGTCAATTTTTCCCAATGAACCTTGAACCTTATACTTTAGAAATAAAGTCGAAAATCTATCAAAGAAATCTGACAGATTGTAGTAGCTTGATGTGCAGGCGTCTGTACTTTAAAAATTAAAAAATGCTTCTAATTGTCTAATTGATATAAGTTTTAAGCGATAATTTTGTCGTTATAATTTCTACTAATATTATTAATGCAATATGTAACACTGTCTGTATATTTTTTCTATTTCGTTTGAGTACAAAGGTAGACCTTTTAGACTCTTCCCGATATTACGTTCTCTTGCGATAGTTTCTAATATCTCGGCTAACTCAAGTTGCGGGCATAAAAGAATGATAGACAGACATAATAGATACTACATAATCAGAAACAAATAAATACACCGCCATCTGCTACGATTCCAACATACCCCTTCTGCTCCGTACCTGATCTTTCTAAATAAAATCACCAATAAAAAGTGCAAAAATATTTTTGACAACAAGATAAAACAATCAATTATTCTCGTTGCTACAATTTTTGTCTTTAATATTGTGTTTCCGCCGGCAAAGTCTTATGATAACAATGGAGCTATCTTCAATTTGATCAGATTGTGAGGCTTAACAACAATCAACAATTGCCGAAAGTATTAAGACAATTAAATTGCTGTTTTACATAATTATTTTACTACCTTTATTTTGGTTTACCTTGCTGATAAGGACTAACATTGATAGCAAGGCAAGATAAAATAATCCTTTTGTAAAACTGCTTCAGATGCTGATCTAAGGATCTAACCCCCGAATACTGAAACGTCACTCAAAATTTGAGGGCTGCTTAACATTTGAGCAGCTCTTAAACTTTAGATTTTGTATTGTCAAACGTCACTTTTGAGTATCTGTTAAATTTAAGTGGTACTTAAATTTTGATGATGTTTCAGTATTCGGGGGTAAGTCCCTTAATTCGCTAGTTGACTATTAGGGTGTTCACCCCTTTCTACACATACATTGATAAACCGGACATTCACAATCCTACGCGGTTGGTCAAGGTACGTGAGAACTGGGAGCATGCCCTAGTGGCAAATCGGTAGTACTATTACATACTACACCTAAAATGATTTATTTTTTTAACTACCTGCAACACGCGGTTTCACCCACGTAGACTGGGATGTTATACATATAAATCTTTCTCTTAAATCTCACTCTATCTATTGCTAAAACTGCTATGTCACTGTCATACTGTCATAAAAATCCGTTGAGTAGTTTAGAAGATCTAAGCGAACAGACAAAAGACATTTATTCAAATTAGGCTGATAATCAGCACTTTTTGAACGTCAGATTACAAGAGACAGTCCCACAAAAACGCCCCGCCCTTCGCGGAAGCGACTTCGTTTTATACTATGTAAAGATATAAGTTTTTAAAGCGAATCATTAGTCTTGCTTTGGTTCGGATGAACGCTGGAACGGGAATATGAATCACGTTACCATTCGTAAAATGGTCACAATTCACAGTAGTTTTAAGAATTTTAACGTAATTCATATTATGATTCTGCTAAAGCAGCCATTTTAAACCCCCTCTTCGTTTTTGTGGGCATAAAGTTAATTATGAGTTTTCTGACTGACTCAAACCGATTCAGCACCAAAAAGTGATGTCATTCCATTGAACAATTGTGTCCGTTTGTACATCCCGAACTCACCTCTGAAGACCAATGAAATATCCGAACAATGCAAACAAACTGAATCAATGCTATGATCCACGCGTTGATTATCAACAATCTGATCAAACGCGATGACAAATAACAACACTGGTTTGTTGTCTATCATGTTTCAGTTTAATTGTTGTGCACGGTTCAATCGGTGATTTTCATTTGGTGCTCATGCATCATTCGTTATCTTTGTAAATTACTAGTATCTGCTCCGACTTAGCCCGCGTAAATTATCTGTTTTAACATATCCTATGACACCGCCATTGTGTCTTCTATGAAAAAAATATTTTTTTAAAACGGTTTCGTGGTTTTGTAGATTATCTCTTACACACAAACACTTAATGTCTTTATAATATTAGTGTATATAAATAATAAACGTGTGTCTGTCCTTTTCAAATTCCTATAAGGGGAATTTATTTAGTTTACTGCATGAATGTGTGAATCATAAATTGTCGTGATGAATCTGAGTTTTAAGAATACGTTTCTTAAGTATGAAGATGCTGATTTTAACATGGCAAGTATCTACTAATATTTGACTCAAACTTATGGCCATTCACAAATAGACATATCCAACTTTTTTTTTTTTTTTGACGGGCCTGTTGGTCTAGTGGTCAGTGGCCCTGACTGCTGAGCCGGAGGTCGTGGGTTCGATTCCCACCCAGGACAAACTTTGTGTGATGAGCGTGATTGTTTGTTCTGTGTCTGGGTGTGATTTATCTATAATATGTATGTATTTATAAATTATATAAGTATGTATATCAGTTGTCTGGTTACCATAACACAAGCTCTGCTTAGCTTGGGATCAGATAGCCGTGTGTGAGTTGTCCCAACATATTTATTTTTATTTATTTATTTAACTTTAAAAAACAATATACTCTGTGTCCATATTCGCACCGTGATTGCGAAAAGATTAAGAATGTAGCCTGCCAAGGCCACCTCCCCCTTCCTCCCCCCCTTCGGTCCGCCCAGAGCGGGGGAAGTTATTTGATGATTTCCCATCCGCAAAACAAATAAATATAGTATAGTAGCCTTTCGTAGTTAAGCTGATCAAAGAAATTGCCAACAGAACAACATTTACTGTCCAAAGATACTCGCATCTGCTAGAGTATCTTTGGTGTTTGGAGATAGTCCTTATACAAATACAAAATAGTTTATTGTTTCCATAAATATGTCATTACATGGTTACGTGTTTGGAGCCTACTTTTAGGCAAACAATACCTGTATTAGTAGGTTCCGCTCTTTCTTACAACATTTGTACACTGTACTAGCTGTGAGTACAGTCTACCGTAAGGGTAAATATGCAATGTTAAGGACTTACCAATTTTAACACCAAACTGAATCTTTCTCATCAGGTGCAGATCCTAGAACGCAAGATGTCCGATGAGCAGCTCTCGTTCGCGTTCGAGCAGATCCCGAAAGGTCGTGAAACTGGCGGCGAGTTCCGTACGGCGCTGCTTCCTCAGCACGCAGCTCTCAACGGGTTCTCGTCCGACCACCTGCCCTACGAGGACAACCGCGTCCGCCTGCACCCCACCCCTAACAACCCGCATGGCTATATTAACGCGTCGCATATCACTGTGAGTATTATACGTGGAATTCCTTCGGAAGAAAATTAATACGGGAATTAATGTTGAGAGGGTTGAATTTAAGATTGTTGATTTTCATCTCGTTAAAACTATCTTTTGGTGTTGGTGATGAGGTGTTGTAGGTAAACATTTGTGAAATATGTTGAAAAGACAAGATGGCGGCTATTTGAAATGTTAATAATATGAACAAAGTAAACAAAGGACAAAACTGAACTGTAAATAGTGTCAATTGAAATAGTTTATCAATTATGACAGTTTTGTAGGCTCATTGTTTTTCGTAGGTATTTGTTTTCATTGCGATCCATTCTTACAATTTTTAAAATACTGAATTTTAGTATTTAGTTGTAGTAAATGATTCAATAAAGCCCCATCGATTTATTAAAGTAACAAAATGTGTTAAAGAAAGTGTTCTCTTGTTAAAATAATGTATGTTTTTCTCAATGTAAGTCTCAGTAAATTTAAGTTTTACCAGTAGGATTACTATGACATCTTATAGCAGTACTTATTCCTGTGTGAGAAAGAGATGGTGCTAGACACCCTGTATAGCTCTGTCTCTTTCCCTCACTAGTATAAGTTCTGTTATAAGACGTCATGGTAGGGTAGCTGAGCCCAAAAAACATGTCCCACCTCCAGATGACAGTAGGCAGCACGCAGCGCTTCTACGTGGTGGCCAAGGTGGGCAACGCGAGCGCCGCCAACAGCGCGGCGGGGGGAGTGGTGGGGGGCGCGGGGAGTGGCGCGGGCTGCGCGTGCGGCGGCGCGTGCGCGGCGCTGTGGGCGGCGGCGGCGCAGGTGGGCGCGCCGCTGCTGGCGTGCGTGGCGGGCGCGGCGCATCCGCACTACCTGCCGCACGATAACACCACCAAGGACTTTGGGAAGGTAACCACTACATTATATTCTAATCATAAAAGAAAAAGACTTAATTTCATACAAAATTACAGTTTAATTCCATATTGTTGTAATTTATTCTAATTTATAAATACACTAAATCTCCACCTACAACAACCCTTCTGCAGGCCTCCACTTAAAAAGCCCATACAGCCTATATATCTTGCAACCTTAATTAATTTACAATATCACACAATAACAAAATTAAATAAGTGTTAAGTCATTTTTACTTAGCTGTTGTATGTTAGTATATCAATTTATTTGATATGATTCTTAACTTCTAGTTTTTAATTTAAACTACCAACTACATTTAGGAACAATATTAATATTTCTTTCAAATATCGCCAACCTCAACATAATTATATAAGACTAGACTAATGATGAGTGAACTATTGACTAGTATAACAGTACATAATTGCTTGTAATTTTTTTTTGTGTGCCCTAAACAATTTTACATTATTTCTTAAGTTAAGTTAAAGTTAAGACCATCATGTAAAACAGGCAGTCAGTGACTCTAACCAATCACTCCATCCGGTTAGACTGGAAGCCGAACTCGACATATCTGGGAAAAGGCTAGGCAGATGATGCTATGTGAAGAAATCTTAAATTGTGAAATGTCCCATCTAAGAATGTTGATAACACTGATCCTAAATATTTGTTTAGTAATGAGTCGTTGTTATTTGAATAAATTTAATGAATTATTATTATGATAATGCAAATTCAATAAACCTCTAAAATAATACGATCCATCATCAATTTGAAGTCATCACATCTTTACTGTTTATCATAAATTCGAAGACACATCAGTACAAAACTATCTCCAAACAAGCACAAAACCATTCATTTGAATGCCTCACGTACATAAAGACCCTTGCGCTCAGTTCCAGGTAACATCAGGCACGTCGTCGCGCACGGCGTGGGGCGCGTCCGTGCTGGTGCGCGTGCGCAGCGGGGCGCGCGTGCGCGACGTGTGGCACGTGCACTTCGCGCTGTGGCACAACGCTAGCACCGCGCCCGAACACACGCACTTTCTGGGTAAGGCAATTCGACTTTCTTAAGCGATGATAACAAGGGGAGAGATCGAATTAGGGCGGAATTTCAACACAAAATTACCTATAAACTCGTATATAATCTCTATATTACTTTACACACATTACAATTGCCCACACTTAAAACGAAATAAAATTAACGTTATTAGAGACATTGATTATTGACGGGAACGGCAGAACTTTGAATACATGCCCCTCTGCAAACCTTCAGCGTAAGCCGAATTGCGAACGAGTTCTAGTCCATTTTTTACATAAGTTGTCGTCACTTTTAAGTGTTTTGATTCATGTCCTTTATAACCTAAAATGACAATTTTTCCTCTTAGGCTGTAATTAAAGAATGTGTTAAGTTATGTTCTCTAAAAATGGAGCTATCCTCTAACAGTCTACTTCACATCACAATCTTGAACCTTCTTGATGAAACCGTAGTTAATATTCAGTATTGGTTCCCGCAGCGTTCCTGTCGGAGGTGAACAGTCTCCGGCTGGCGTGCGAGGCGGAGGCGGCGGGGCCGGGGGCGGGGCCGGGGGCGGGGCCGGGCGGCGCGGCGCGGGCGGCGGGGGCGCCCGTGCTGCTGTGCTGCGCGCACGGCGCCGGCCGCAGCGGGACGGCGCTGGCCGCAGACCTGCTGCACGACATACTCGACAACAACCAGGTGGGGCGGCCCTACAACAAACATCACGACTCTTCTTGCTTAGCAGATACTGCCCGATTACATAATACTAATAAGTATTTTGGTCCGTTCCTACTGGCGATATACTCACTTAAAAATATGTTCCGAGAACAGATAATAAAGTATCAATGAGAACAGAAAATAACTGTCAACATGATTTATAATAATGGTTTGCCAGTAGAAACTAATGCACGGTTAGGACGCTACTTGTCATCGCGCCGATTTTGAACATTGTAAAAAAGCTTTGTGACAAGTTTAGTGCAATTAAGTCAAACAAACGGCAACGACTGGTCCAGTCTAGCAGAGATGGCAGGATGAACTCGACTGTTTATCTCAAAAATTGGTCACTAATAACACTGGAAAAGGATTATTATATAAGCCTCTAAACTGTAGTGGGAGACAGCGGACTAATAACTAATAAATAAAATTGTGCTCTATCTGTCACTTTTTAATTTAAATGTCATATTTTACTACTTTAAGGCCCAAAATAAGCCTTTATTCCCTTCAAAATCTTTTCACATCCAAAAATAAATAAATTAAAAAGATATTTTCTCATCTCGCCAGGAACTAGACATCCCGCGCACGATCAGCATGCTGCACCAACAACGCGCCAACCTGATACAGAACGTGCATCAGTACAAGTTCCTGCATCAGCTGCTACTGCAGTACTTGAAACAGTCGCGACTCATATAGACCCTACACTTTGCTTACCACACTTAAATGCGTTGTTATAGAAGCACTGGTTTGAAAAAGAACCCAGAAAGGAATATTCGGTGTACATTAAGTGTACCCTAGTGACCACGCGCCCAGGCATATGGTAACCATGTGCTAAATGTAACCTAGGTCTTCATTTTATCTAGAAATGAACGAGGTGAAACCTAGGAATATACCAGGTGTAATGTAGACAAACCAAGGAATATTCATAATTGTAGGGTTGTGGATGGGGCAGTCACTATGTATGAGGTACCAGTATTTATCTGCGAATACAGTTGTATAGTTGACTGCAAGGCATCAAGAAACATTGATAGAGTTTTACATTGTTCTTTGTAAGCGAGAGGAACAAGCAGGACTGCTAATTGAATCTTTACTAAATAGTTATTAATAAAATAACATCCGAAAAATACGAAATCGCAATAATACGAATCGAGACTTTTAACACAAGTAAGATAACACGATAGTTATATGTAAATGCAACAAGATTTTTCCTGTAATTTAGTTTGTAACACAGGATTAGGTCATAGTAAATTAACATATTTCAAGTAATTATTGCATGATATTGACTAATTAGTGCCTTATCAACGATACAAGATATTACAAACAGCGATAAACAACAACTGTACGGTTTTATCGATGTTTGAGTGAAGCGACACAATCTTATCGATATAAAAATCGTGTATTCGATATTCTGTTAGTTGCTCAACACAACAGTTAATATAAGAGCATGCCTTAACAAATTATACCATAATTTGACTCTAAGGTTGAAACAATATTGTAATATATCATCAAGTTCTAAAAAAGAACCTTATACATGTAGATATAAGATATAATATCGATCGACTGGATCAAAGATCTAATACTTATGAGATTTTTACGATTTATGACTGAGATGACAAAAATGTTCCACCTTCGTCTAGTGATTTTGTATATTATGTATTTATTTTACGTTTTTTAATTGATGTTTGTATAGAAAGTGATTTTTTATAAACTTAGAGAGTTTTTGTGATTGTTGAATGGATTTTTATATGATACCCGTTTTGGGGATGTTTTAAATGAAGTTATATGTAAATTGATGTAAAGTATTATATTGTTACACAAGAGGCAGGATATCTGGTACTTACAGAGTGAATTTTATGAAAATGTGCTTTTAAACTTAATATTGTCTTGATTAAAGCTATTTTGATCAAGAATTTAACTATTTGTGCTAACAAATATTCACATAACTAAACTAATAGGTATGTAACTTTTTTATTAATTCACCTCCACTCCACATATATTCCTCTTTGTCAATAGACACTACCAAGGCACCCACAATGACATTTGCCATAGACAAATATATATTGCTCAAGTAAATCTACACAAAATACTCGTAGTGCTTTTATTTCAACTTTCTAAACTCTTTTACAACTAATACTCTTTAACGTTACATAACTGATGTCCTGCCTCACAGTAGTTAAGGATCAGTCAAACTGGTTTGCGGCTACGGACACTACTAAAGTATCTGTCATTGTCCGGTGTCCGCTAAATGTCCACTAGTTTGATCGAGCCTGTAGTGTGAATCGTACGACGTGCCTTAGTCAGAGATTACCGAGGATCTGATGAACCTTTCGCGTGCCTTCTAGACTTACGTTTTTATGTCAATTACGAAGAATTTTAACAGTTTTAGTCGTACATCATAATTCGGTTGATTACACACTTTCTCATACAAGAATATTGTTTTTTCACTTTTTCACCATAATATTAACGTTTGTTGAGTAGTAATAGAAATTATTATTATATGGTGAATATAAAGTAGAAATAAAGAAAATAAAAATGACTGATGGACTTGGTTTGCATGTGAACAACCCATCTAATGTAAACAAATATGCGTGCTAGAATTCTTTAACTGAGAATAAATGTAGCTTTGTAGAATAGTATTTTGAACTGTAGGAACGATATTCTCAAATCTGTGAAATTCTTCGTGATTACTGTTTTATACCATTTGTATTCGATGTACAGTTGACATTGTCAGTCACTGCCTATGTTCAAGTATTATGCCTTGTTGATGAAAATTTATTGAAAATCTCTCAGGTATGTCTCGACAGTGGAACTTTTGCCCGTATTCCCTAATACTCAGTCAACACATATAACTATTTTTACACTGTTGAAATTTTAACTTTCGGCGCTGGAAATATGTGTGGCGGTGTCATTTAAGTTTTTGTAAAAACTGCCATGTTGGTTTCAGTTATACCGGGAATCAAAGCATTTATTTCTATTAGACTATTTAATTGCTAAAGTCTTTTTTAATTGATTACTATGGTTTACTAAACCCTGAATGTTGTGTAGAAACATTCAGTTTGCATAAATATGTGTTATAGTCAAAGCATTTATTTCAACATTTACTGGCACTTTTGAACAGTCAAGGAGTAGATCAGCTAATTAATTTCTAGTGTCATTGAAGGCGTTATTACAATAATCATCATAAAATTTGCCTACATTTGTTTCACTGTCGATCCATATCCATTGCACAGTTGGTGCATCAATGTGTTCATACCTGTATGTCATTGTAGTGTGTAGAATTGGTCTAAACTTAAACTGCGCGCCCCTTCGCCAAAAAACAAAGAAATTTGACATTTATACTGGGTGGTCCAATTACCCCATCGGTCTAGTTACCGTTAAACAGTCTTCAAAGGGCAGGATTATTGATTTGATTTAATTATAATGGCGGGAATGCCCCATGCATGGGTCAATTGGAGGTCGAGTGACTCCAGAAGGCCGCTGTTAGTAAACATTGTGAAATATCAAAAACAGAACCATATTATACTTTAATTATTATATTTCAAATAAGGTCTTGGTTGACTTTATTTTCGAATGAACTATTCTAACGTGCAATGGAAGGGCGCGCATGTTGAGTGTCGACGAGCTATACCTGTCTAGTCCAACGGCAACTCCATATTATTGTTAGTTTGTTTGCTTGTACATACGCTTCGACTTTGTTTGTATGCACAAAATATTAAGGTTTACATTTTGTTTAGTCACTTATGATTTACAGTGTTATCGTGTTCGTTTTGTGATGTATTTATGACTAAAATTTTTATATTTTACTACAGTAACTTCTATATAATTCCAGTATTGATATCTTTATTGTGGATTGTCCTGTCAGGCATGAGTGCCGTGGTATTCAGACGTGAGGAAAGTTCTTAACTTGAAACTGACAATAAAATATACTAAGAAACGTTTATCGCTCTTTTTATTACAAAAAAATAACTTTGGCAGCTGGTTTTCCTACATTAGTACTCCATGTTAACAAACCTGACCCTCCAAATAAAAAACAAAAAATATAGTCTAAAATTATATTTCAGTAAAAAATTATACAATAACCTATTGCTTACATTAGGATCATGGCGGCGGGTAGTAGGGCCGCGGCGGGGGGCCGGGGGGAGGGGGGCCACGCCCCGGCAGCGGGGGGAAGTAGTTCGGAGGAGGAACGTTCACGGGAGGGAAGCGGGGCGGCGGCGCGGGCGGGGGCTCCGTGTACACCAGCGCGGGCGGCGGCGGGCCCGTGAGCGGTAACCTCGGCGGCGGCGGGATCGACGGCGGCGGCGCCGTGTACACGGGCGGGTAGGGCGCCGGCAACCCTGGATACGCCGGATATGTATACCTAAGCGGCTCCATCTTCGGAGGTTCTACCTTAATATCAGCGCCGTTCTTCATCGGCGTCAGCACTGGCCTAGAAACGACAACGGCGACAGGAGATGCGGAAGTTGGCGGAGTAATGGAGAGGGGCTTCTTGTCGTTTTTTGGCAGCTTGGCGGCTGAGGGCGCGGGGGGTGAGTCCCCGCCCGAGGACTGCGGCTGCGGCGAGTACAGATCTAACACCTGAAACAAACAACAGCTATAAAACTACACATTAAAAGGAAAAGAGTATGTAACAATCGTAGGAGATAGCATTTTGTAATTTATGCCCTACTATAATGGAAAAAGGCGTGAGTGCCATTGTCAAATAAATGCAAAAAAAAGATTGGTTATAAGTAAAATTGCACATGTGTTTATGCTGTGACGTTCAACAAGTTAAAACTGTTTAGCTTAGTAAGTAACAATCTCTTGGATTAAAAAAACAAGTGAGATGTTGAGAGCTAATCAAGTGTATTATCAGAGACACATTCAAGTAATCTACGAAATCAGACCTGTCATCATCATTCTCCTAGCCTTGTACCAATTTATTTGGGATTGATGCAGCATTTCTTCTATACTACTCTATCAGTACAACTATCCTTTTCAGACAATATTTGGGTTTCCGGGCGTTGAAGTTAGCCCAGTTTCTATGTAAGCTAAACCCTAATAAAATGGGTCATTAGTATGATATTAAATGGCCTCATGTAATGTGTAACCATTACAAACAGATTTATTTATTTGTTGATTAAATGTTAGGTACTTTTCAATTTAGTGTCATTACATTTTACATGGGAGAAAACTATAGCTTATTATTCTTGCCCTTATCACAATTTATTGGAGGTTTTTCTTGTATTCTTCTCAATTAATTATAATCTTGGTCTCTTCCTTTCTAGCAGTATTATCTTTGATGTAGTCCATCATAATCTTTTTCCTGCCCTTGTCCCATTCTATTTGGGGTTGGCGCAACACGTTTTCTTCTTCCATTCTCCCCTATCAGATGTCACCGCATCATTCACTCCTTTCTCTTTCATATTATTCCTTACACAATCTATCCATCTTTTCTTTGGCCTTCCTCTTGCTCTCCGTCCATCAACATTCAGATCCATTACTCTTTTAGTCACATGTGCTTCAACCCACCTCATTACATGTCCATACCAAGACAAATGACTCCCTTTCAATTTTTCTGTAACAGGTGCAACTTTCAAACTTCCTCTAATATACTCATTCCTTACTTTATCCATTCTTGTCACTCCACACGACATACCAAGACAAACGACTCCCTTTCAATTTTTCTGTAACAGATGCAACTTTCAAACTTCCTCTAATATACTCATTCCTTACTTTATCCATTCTTGTCACTCCACACGACATACCAAGACAAACGACTCCCTTTCAATTTTTCTGTAACAGATGCAACTTTCAAACTTCCTCTAATATACTCATTCCTTACTTTATCCATTCTTGTCACTCCACACATTCATCTCAACATTGTCATCTCCGCTACATGCAATCGTGTTTCATCTACCTTTTTTACGGCCAAGCATTCTGACCCATACAGTACAACAGGACTAATCACGGATTTGTATATTTTCCCCTTTAACATGAGGGGCATCCAGGGTCACAAGTTCCAGTGACCTGTCGCCATTTCATCCATCCTGCGTTGATTGATTGATACACAACTTGACAGCCACCAGTGCCACTTATTGATTTCCTCTTATACAAATTCATCTCTTATCTTATGCATTGATGGAGCTGCACACATCCTTTTAAGCATTGTAGTCTCAGCCATGCAATTTGCAACTCTATTACTAAAACAATTTTATGGACCCTGATGTTGCTTGAATAATTTTCAAGAAAATGGCATCATTTTCTTGAAAATTATTCAAGCAACAATTATGTTTTACTTCCAACCAATCAATACATAATATAATTAACCTTAAACAAATTATTTCACAGTTTTAATGACTTTTTCGGTTCCAAAAACTCACCTGATGACAGATATCCTCAAGCAGCTCCATTGTGATGTCTTCAACAAACATGTCCCACCACGCACTATGCTTGGGGTTCCGCCCGTTCCAGTCTATTACTTCAAACTTACTGAGCTTGCCGGCGAGGAACATTAGCGCTACGGCTATCACTTCCGGCTCCCATTGTAAGCACAATGTGGTGCATAAACTGGAAATATAATGAGAAGAATTTGTACACAAACATAAAAGTGAGCATGGATATGGTTATGTTGGTTGATAAAATACTGTGGGTGATTGGGACAGTTTGAAGTGTGAAGTTTGTTATTTTTGATTCTTTCCTTTTACAACACACAATGTATTATAACCCATAATAACCTACTATTTACAATATCAGAAAAAAAAACAAAAGGATTTACAAAACACATAAGTGAAAAGCTTTCTGTAACAACCTTAAGGCATTGTCAAGAATTACTAATTAACTTGCTCATTACTGACCTGTCATTAACAAACGTCCACGCCATTTGTACCATCTTCTGCAGCTTGGCCTTGTCTCCCTTTAGGCACTTGGCGTACTTCAACAGGTAGCCATAGGGGTGCTCCACCTGCAGATCGAACTTGATTGTCTGCAGCAGAATCCTCTCCAGCGTCATCACCTCTTCTTTGGGATCGTCTCCGAAACTAGCAAACTTCTGTTCTGTTAGCAAAGACTTCGCTACTTTTATGATATCTTTGCATTTCTTTGGCGTCTCCTCCACTTTGCCCGCAAGGAAGAGGCAGCAACACGCGGTGATGTACCTCGGGAATGTTCTGAACGAGTGGAACATGTAGAAGCGGTGGAAATAAACAACGCCAGTAGCCACTGTGTTATAACCTAGGTCCATCTTAGAGCCAGTATCGATGATGAACCTCGCACCTTCTTTCCTGTACCGGTTCTCCGTATCCGTGGTTATGGCATCGCGGAACGACGGCGTGTTCTGCAGATCCTTTTTATCATAGTACCAGTAAGGCATTGTCGTTGCTTCACTATAACACAAATATTATCGATAGACGGTCACTAACCTCCACAGCCATTTATTTATTACTGACAACTAGTGCAATACTATTGAATTGGAAAGCTTAGCATCCTCGGAGTTATATTAGACAAACCTCTATCATACAATTTAGTAGGGTTATAGTAACACGTTTGACATTTCAGTAACAGATTATTGCCAAAAACAAGGAAAGCATGAAATATAATGTTACCATTATAAAAAAGCTACCTGTGATATAGGTTAGAGTTAGTTAAACAATGCCATTTATTTTTTAATGTAGTAAACCCTTTCTCACAGAGGCACCACCACCAACCACGTCAAAGCTGCAGAACTGCAAGTAAAGGTTGCACAGTTCCGGTCGTATCCTAATTTTTGAATAATGTAAAGAAGGCTATTATAAAATACCCACCACACCGTCACCATTAAATAAAAATGATGACCCCAAGCTTTTGCTAGAATATCTTCATCATTTTCATTGTCCAGAAGCAAAGTTATTGTTAATAAGTAAAGGTAACAACCAGCAATCTGGTATCACTAATACAATGAATTATGGACAGCATCATAAAAAAGCTAGAGTATAAAACGCTATTTCGATTATAATCTTATAGCGTATCCTTGATGTAGGACGAAACGCGTGTGGTTAGAATTTGCGAAAAATCTTATATTTATCGCCCGTGGCGACCGTGTTATCTTATCGAGGAAATAATTATTGGGTTTTCGCTGAGATTGCACCATGTTATCCATGTAATTATCACTGGAACAGCATAAGTTGCAATTTGACTACCTGCCTATATTTATTGGCCAACTTAATTATTATGAGAAGCTCGTGGATAACTAATAGCCGCTCAGGTCGATCTTTAGGTTAAGTCGCGCTTGCCTAGGTTAGTCTGTGGATGGGTGACCACCCGTTACATACCGAGTTTCCTCCGTGCCTCGGAAAGCACGATAAGCTATTGGTCCCGGCTATCATTTGTAGATCTTTGACAGTCGTTACAGTTAGTCAGTGTCCTGAAAGTCTGACAACCAGTCTTACCAAGGGGTATCGTATTACCCAGTACTAACTGGGTTATGGAGGTCAGACAGGCAGTCACTCCATGTAAAATACTGGTATTCAGCTGCATCCGGTAAGACTGGAAGCCGACCCCAACATAGTTGGGAAAAGGCTAGGCAGATGATGATTAATTAAAGCATATTACTCTCAGAGTCAATCCGATTTACTGAGTCTGTAGCATGACTGCTACACTAGCAGTCAAGTCTATCTCCAGCTGTGAACTGCAATATATTAGTATATTGCAGTTCACAGCTGGAGATAGACTTACTTCACCTATACTGTTCGACACCCGCTCCTGTCTTTTGCATCCGTGCATGCAGTCTACCCCAGATAGGTAGCTCTTTAGCCGACATAAAAAAGGAGGGGGTTAAGTTGGCGTACGTGTGCCCCTACTTAGAACTCGTTTCATCGGTCGGCCAAAGGTCCTTCTTCAACAGACAATTCCTGTACTGTATTTAATATTATCTAGGTGTTTCCCGAAATGTTGTAAATTAATCAATAACTCTGATATAAAGTTATATTAGCCTTTTGGATCTTCCAAGGTCACCATTTCTCAAATTAGTTATTGGTCATTTTATTATAATCTGGAACTACGGTAGCGTGAATTGAAAAAAACCACAAAATTAAAAGCATTTTTTAAATTCTTCATTAAAACACAAAAAAATGCACATAATCTTAATGGTTTTTTTATTCATAATCTTTTAGACAATATTAATTGTCAGTATAATTATGTGGTTATACATACTATTAATTTAAAAAAGAACAAACCGGCCAAGTGCGAGTCGGAGTCACGCACCAAGGGTTTCGGACAAACTTGCGACATATACGGCCACATCTTTTGACTGCGCAGCCTTAGAGGGTTTATTTTTTACAGCCCTAAGGGATCACAGACTTGAGTTTATGGTTATAATTTCAACTCGATACCTCCACGCGGTGTATTAACATTGTATAGGTACATGACCAGAACGCAGCCATAGGAAACTGCTCGCGTATACTTTGTAATGCACTTTTTAAATTTGTGATTACAAAGTATTCACGAATTTTGCGTACTACTCGTGTATAGTTTGTAACTCAGACGTCCACATACCTCTTTCCAAATTAAACACGGCCAAAACGCCACCATAGGAATTTATTAAGACACTGATTTAAAGAGGCAGTTGTAAATAGCGGTTTTGGTAAAGTTTGACATTATTTGTTGTCATTTATTTTAATTAAGTATTTATTTCTTTAAAATAATTATTTTAATTATTATTTAATTGAATTTGAAATAATGTCATTTAATTCAATAAGTATCCTAATCGAAATAGTTCAGTTCCGGGTAACCTACTAAAAACAATATTTTTTTCTATTAATGCAAGTCGTTTCTGGCGTAGGTCACATTTTTTTTTAGAATAATCTAACAGCACGTGCCGAAAGACGATGCAATGTTTAGAATAGATACGCAGACGCGACAATCAGTATAATAGAAAGAGAGGTCAACAAATCAAAACGGCGAGCATGCAACTGCTCGCGTACCTAGGTATAGATTGGAATCGTAAAGTTTTTCGTTCCCGAAATAAATAATCTGAATAGACAGACCAACAGACAGACGGATAACAAATTGATCCTAAAAGGGTACCGTATTTTCCTTTTGAGGTAGGGAACCCTAAAAAGCTAGAGACTAGCTATACGAGCGACCGTAGCGAACTAGAATTAGAATCGCAGAATATTTTTATATTGGCTAAAATAAATTAGATTCCCGGTTAAGTTGTTGTTCAAGTTGCATTTCCTCTTTACCATTTTTAGAGATGCATAATACCTACTCGCTACGTCACTGGGGCGTCAAGCAAATTGCAACTTGTGACTCGTTTGTTACATACTTGATTTAAATGTCTTTAGTTTATCCAATTGATTTGTAAGAATTATGCCTTCGAAATGCTTAAAAACCAGTTTCACTATCAAGAATGATTAATAGTTGACCTCATGACCTCCAAGCAGTCGTCTGTTTACTGAGCTATTGAATGCTTTCAAAATATCGAATACGTAACAGCGAGTACGCTTGTGTGATCGCCTTATCAAAATTGCTAATGCCTTTAGCAACGATACAGTTTAATTATAATGAGCCTACGTCAGTGACAACATGGCGTTGAAGACGGGAGCTAGTGTTTTACGGTTTTGCACGCTACGCAATGCCGCTGTCAGGGTTAGTTCAACTGTCATTAAAATATTGCTTAAATTACGACAAAATTCCAATAGTTTATTATTAAAAATGTGCTGCTATTTTTGTAGAAATAAACTAGTTTTAAGTATATTTTTAAGTGAACGAAATCAGTGCGCCGAGTGATTAAACTGATAATCGTGTTTTGGATTCTTATCTACATAGTCGGTCAATATTGAACTCAGTAGAAGAATAATAAGTTTGTTTTTTGTTACATCATGTTCTGTACCAAACTTATTCATAATTTCGTGTCTGCATAATAAGTTATTGAATAAGTTCGCTTGTTTCTTTCCTCAATAATACATTTTATTTACTCACATTTACTTTATGGTCTCGTGTGATCAATTTGAATTTATTTAAATTTATTTCAAATCAGCATTTGATTTGCGTTATAAGTTTGTAAGAAAACATTAAAAAAAATGACGTCCACCGATTGATTTTGTATTGTCATTGTCATGCTTGTTATTTTGTATTAAATGGAAGTCACATAGACGGGGTGCAAGGTAGCAGTACCTTCAACCTATCCGGTGACCATAAAAGTATGTCGAACGTGTTTTACAGCTGCTATCTACCCACACAAGGCCGGAAGTTGCCCAAAACAACGGAAAAAATGCTGAGTTTCCGGGCGCCAAAGCTCCCTACGTAACGGAAATGAAGTTTCTGAACGAAACGAGCTACGATCCCATTCCCATCTACCGAGTGTTGGACAACAATGGCACCGTAATAGAAAATAGGGAGGAACCAAATATCGATAAAGACCAACTTGTAAATATGTATAAAACGATGATACAGCTTACTCAAATGGACAAAATTTTGTACGAGTCTCAGAGGTAAATTAATGTAATTTTAAAATTCTTGATATAAATTTCTTTGTAAACAAATAACGATACGTAAAAGAGCCTTTATTTATTTTTGTACAGATTTTCGTTTGAGAACCTTTATTTTTTTTTCAGACAAGGCCGTATTTCGTTCTATATGACCAATTACGGCGAGGAAGGCATCCACATCGGTAGTGCAGCCGCCCTGAACCCTCGGGATCTCGTGTTCGCTCAGTACCGTGAAGTAGGAGTGTTCCTGTACCGGGGAGTGACTGTCACGGAGCTCATCAACCAGTGTTATGGCAACCATGAGGATCCTGGGAAAGGGAGACAGATGCCTGTCCACTATGGAGACAAGCATCGTAATCTTGTAACTATCTCCAGTCCTTTAGGTAAGTGAGATAAAGATGTGTTATAGAAAAGTTTTGTAATCAATCCATTATTATTTATTTTCAGGCATCGAAGGCCCATAGATACAGTACATAAAATAATAATAAGGTGCAATAGTAAACGAATACATAAGGAAAACGTTTCCAGAAAACTATTAACTACGTTTGGGTCGGCGACGTATGCGCTATGCGCTGTGTCGAGGTGTCATAGACTTCCGTAAAAACACCGACACAAGACACCCTGCGGTCAATTCCTCCTCCATAAAGATTCGAGATGATGTGTTAGGACCCGGACCACAAAATACTTGAAGTAAATGTTGTGGTGCAACACCAACCTCTCCAATCTAAAGGCAAACTTGGCCTGTTTCCTTATAAACTCCACGACCTCCGCTGGTGGTCGTCGTAGTGTGATGTAGATTTTACTCAGATCCAAGAGATTTTGGAATAACTAAGTCTTATAATATGAAAACTATGTGTTTTTACAGTTAAATGTGTACTCATACCTTTACTAACAACAGTCTTAATGTTTCAGGAACTCAGATGCCTCAAGCCGTGGGTGCAGCTTACGCGTTGAAGCGTCAGCCCGACAACGACCGCTGCGTCATCTGTTACTTTGGAGACGGTGCAGCGTCTGAGGGGGATGCTTTCTCAGCATTTAACTTCGCAGCTACCCTTGATTGTCCTGTGGTTATGTTATGGTAATGCCATCAATTTTCAATTGGCTGGAATGAACATTCAGTCATTTTCAATCAACATAATACCCAATATTCATTGGCTGCATTTTCAGGCCAACCAAAATCATAATACTGAAGTACTAGCGACACGAAGAAGTAGACTTACACACAAAATTAATTTACAGACGGCGGAAAATTTTAATAATATTACCTTCTAAATTATACAGCAGAAACAACGGCTATGCCATTTCGACGCCAACAAGCGAACAGTACAAAGGCGATGGTATAGCAGCCCGAGGGCCTGCGCTTGGCATCCGAACCGTTCGCATCGATGGGACTGACACTCTTGCTGTCTACAACGCTGTTAAAGAGGCGAGAGAGTTCGCTATAGCTAACAACAAGCCGGTGCTGATTGAGGCTATGTCCTACAGGTTAGTTAAGTGTAAACTGACTCAACTAATTGTGCGTTCCCACTGGCGAAAGTTTCACAAGAAACATGTAATATTCCTTCTTTCTGTTACTATTACATTTCAACGGATGACACGTTTGAATGCAAAGCATAGCAAGTAACTAAGTTATGAAAACCGAGAATCTATAAAATCTTTAGCGCGAAGTGCCATTGCTTTGAGTCTGATCTCTGATTTAAATGCTATACTTTTACCAGCACCCCAATTATATAACACACAGATACCTAGTATGTTACATAAATCACAAAGATTTTAAGAAAAAATATAAATTTTGTGAATCGGTGGTGAATCGTCAAAGTAAATAAGCATTGGGATTTGGCTTGTATGTTGCTCAATTACTCGTGATTGCCCACTTTATTTCCACGTTCTTAGGTATAACAACGGACAAACATGGTATCCAAGCGGTCATTTACTTACCTCGAATTACATTCCAGGGTAGGCCACCATTCCACATCTGATGATAGCACTGCCTACAGATCAGTTGAAGAAATCCAAAAATGGACTAATGATGAGAGCCCACTTCAAAAGTTTAAATTGTATTTGGAAAGTAAAGGTAGGTTCGCAGTGATTCACATTATTTTTACTGTTTTATTGAGCTAAAAAAGTAAGTGAATATTATTTTAATAAAAATATATCCATGAATGAGAGTATTAGTATTAAGCAGTACCTACTTGTTTTAATATCTCACAAATTTTAACCAAATCCCGACGTGTACAGGTATTTGGAATGAGGATTCAGAAAAATCCTGCGTCAAAGAATCAAGAGACACGGTCGTTAGGACAATGCAGGAAGCAGAAAAGAAGAAGCTGCCTCATTGGAAAGAAATGCTCGAGGATGTCTATTATGACATGCCCCCTAGGATTCAGTAAGTTTATTATTTACCTATTTCATCAAATTTTAAATCCATGAAATAAACTAGCAAAATAATTACCTATACGCAAACATTTTTCAATTTTCCGAGATCAATGATAAGACGTTTCTGCAGGGTTTGAGCCAAGCTACGAGTACTAAATTAATTTGTTTATTTTTCCAGAAAACAAATGCAGCAAATGGAAGAGCATTTGAAAAAATACCCCGACAAATACCCTCTTGATCGCTACCAGAGTGATTAATTGTTTTAAACCGAAGTAAATAGCAACATTCTGTAACAAATAAATTATATTTTATTATTTATCGATGATTTTTACTTTTATTTTTAACAGCCCTATTGCTTTGCCAAGTAAAATTTATAATCCAATGCAAAACAAAATAGTCATCATTTTCCTGCCCTTGTCCCATTCTATTTGGGGTCGGCGCAACACGTTTTCTTCTTAAAATCAAATCAAATCATTTATTTCAATTAGACCATTACAGGCACTTTTGAATGTCAAGAAACAAAATGAATCTACAGTCCCGGTCACAAGTCATAATAACTTGTGAAAGTACTGTAGTTGCCCAATCCAAAGCGTTGATCTCTATAGATAAGAATGGGCAAGAAACTCCATGGACACTCTTTTAAATTACAATATTTTTACAAAATCGTAATTACATCGTTCATGTTGAGATTATACAAATATGTGAGAACCATGTAGAAAGACGTGCACAGTAAGAGCGTCCAGAGTAAATAAAAAGCAAAATTTAATTTAAAATCTAAATAAATTAAAAATGACCGTGGTAGCTAAAATATGACCAGTCCCAACTGACAGCGCCCGTTCACGAACATGACGTATGGATCAGCCCCATTCAGCTCGACCATTTTGAAGGGAGCTAAATGACCCGACACACCCGCCACCATCAGCGAGACATTTAAGTGAGCAAATGAAAATGAAAATGAAAATGAAAATGAAATCTTTATTTGTAAACATAGGTTAAAGAAGGTGTTTTTTTTAAATACATAATAATAGTTAGTCCATCTATGTCTTGCATTGAAGCGTACAAATACATGCAGGTGTACCATTTAATAGCCAATTAATAATAAATTAATCTGTGTCTTCACAATTATTACAAATTTTAAATAAAATTAAATAACACACAGTAATAAATAAAATTATACATTTTTTTCACAATAGGTCCATGTCACGTATTGTTTTACATAATTGGTAATACATTATTACAAATTGATTAAAGAAATTGGTATAGAATGTCAGAATTACGAGAGAAAAATAAAAAATAAAAAAGTTACATAGTAGTTAAATTATTACATTAAATAATCGTTAAAAATCATATCGTAAAATTAGGTTTTATTATCGAATTAAATAAATAAAAAAAAAAAAAAAAACGAGTTTACAATGATATAATAAGTACATAGTAATGAGTCGGATATATTAGATCTTCTATCTTTCATTCAAATAATCGTTTATTGTATAGTAACATTTTGCAATCAGAAATTCATTTAAGCATTTTTTAAAAAGATCTTTATTGTCGATATCAATGATATGCTTCGGTAGTTTATTATAGATTTTAGGGGCCATACCTAATAGATTTTTACTAAAAATTGCTTTTTTGTGTCGTGTTGTAGATATCATATTTTTGTAGCGTATGCTTTTTGGGTGGCTATAAAGATGTAGATTTTCTTTAACAAAGCTGACTACTTCATATATATAAAGACATGGAAGTGTCAGTAATTTTAGCTCGTGAAAATGCGGCTTACAACTGTCGCTGCTTTGTATGCCACATATTGCCCTAATACATTTTTTCTGTGCTTTAAACGCCATTTCTCTGTCGGGTGAATTCCCCCAAAATATGAGACCGTAACGTAATGTTGATGAGACATATCCGTGGTACGCCATCAAAAGAGTTGCCTGATTTGAAACTTTTCTTAGGTTATAGAGAGCATAGGAACACTGACTTAGTTTTTTGCATACGTTTTCAATATGTACTTTCCAGTTCATGTTTCTATCAATCCAGATGCCTAAGAATTTAGTATGATCAGTGTCCCGTATATTTTTGTCAATATATCGGATATCTGGTTTTTTATTGTTTGTTCTTTGTTCGAATGAAATATAGTTTGTTTTTTCTAGATTAATTTTAAGGTTATTTTCGGTTAGCCAATTTATTATGTCATTAAGATCATTGTTTATCTCAGCTTCAAATATCTCATCATTATGACTTTTAAATAGTATCGTGCTATCGTCTGCAAATAATATCATTGGATTATTAATAATTTTAGGCATGTCATTAATATATACGATGAAAAATAATGGTGCAAGGACACCACCTTGTGGTACACCGACTAAACATTTACGATGTTTAGAATTATATGTAATTTCTGTTTTTGTAGAGGGGCTGATTTTATTTATAGAAGTAAATTGTTGCCGATTCGTAAGGTATGATTTAATTAGCTCCAGGATGTTGCCTCTGATGCCACATTTTTCCAACTTATTCAGCAGTATATTATGGCTAACGTGATCAAAGGCCTTAGACATATCCATAAATAATGCAACTACAGGAGTTCTATTGTCCATATTAGTCAAAACGTGTTCAACAAGCGCATATATAGCGGAGTTAATACTTTTATTTTTCCTGAAACCGTATTGTTCTTTGATTAAAATGTTGTTGGTTTCAAGAAAGGAATATATACTTTTATGTAGTATTTTTTCAAAAACTTTAGAAAACACGGGAATAAGTGCAATGGGTCTATAGTTGCTTGGATCTTGCCTGTCTCCTTTTTTAAACAGAGGTTTAATTACTGAAATTTTTAGTCTTTCTGGGAATACACCTTTCTCAATACAGTTATTAATAATGTGGCTAAGTATTGGTGCAATTATGGTCGCTGTAGCTTTAATCACTTTAGTGATTATATCATCATAACCAGCGCTATTGGTATTTTTAAGAGAATTAATTATTTCAATAATGTCAAATGGTATCGTGGGTGTCAAGAATATTGAATTGGAATTTGTATTAAATGTCGATAAATTATTGTGGTTAATGTCACTCTCAGATTGAATTTGATTTATGAAATATTCATTAAATGTTTCCGCTATTTGTTCTGGTCTATTTATAATTTTATTGTCTATCAGTATGCTACCTATTCCTTCTTTTGGGTGATTTATTTTTTGTTTATTTATTAACCTCCACATGGCTTTGCTCTTGTTTTCAGAAGTATCGATAAAATGACTATTTTGTGCCTTTTGTGTTTGTTTGACAATGTATTTTAATCTGTTAGTGTAGGTTTTAAGTTTATTCTTGTTCTCTAGGTTAGGTGACTTTCGATATTCCCATAACATGTCTCTTTTCCGTTTGGAACATTTCCTAAGTCCCTTCGTAATCCACTTAGATTTTTTAATGCTTGAAACTTTTATTTTGTTAATTGGAAAACATAAGTCATAGAATAATTTATACAGATCATGGAACTCATTAAATGCGTTGTTGGGATCGGAGCACATAAAGACGTCATGAAACGTCAAATTTTGAAGGCACTTTTTGAACTTTCCGATGTTTTCGTCACTATAATCGCGCTTATGTATGTACCAATGAGATAACGTGCAAGTTTTCTTAACACGACATTTTAGCAGTTGCGCTGTATGGTCAGATAATGCTAATTCTTTAACCTCACACCGGCTGCCTCTGATATTGTGGATAACGTTGTCAATGCAGGTCCCACTGCGTAGACGTGTCGGTGAGCGAGTACCCAGAATCAGATTATAACTACATAGTATATTTTGGAAAGTGGCAGAGGTTCTGCTATTTTTGCATATATCTATATTAAAATCTCCACATAGTATGATCCTTTTGTTATGTTTTAGACAAATTTCTTTCAACATCCCATTCAAACTATCAAAAAACGTTAATATTTTATCCTTATTATTATTTGGTGGTCTATACATACAAATAATGATGATAGGGTGGGAAGAAAGTTTTATCGCACAACATTCTATAAGATGAGGTATAGCCCATTTTTTAATATTGATAACTTCAAACCTATGTGTGTTTTTGACTAAAATGCATGAACCCCCATTTCTATCATCTCTAGCGTAACATGTTGCAAGTGAATAATTTGTGACATGTAAATGTTGATGGTCTTCTTTTTTCATGTTGTGTTCTGTTATACAAAGGATATCTATTGTCTTACCTTCTTCCGAGAGTTCATTCAGATGTATGCATAATAGATCTGCTTTATTTATTAGACCGTTGATATTTTGATGCATTATGTATATATAATTAAACACGAAAAAGATCAAGATTATTGGAACCGTGGTCTTCAAGCTTCTTATTTAATGTTTTGTTGTCTACTTGTTCAAACACATCTAAGTCGTATAGTATATTACGTAGGATTCTATCGTGTATGTTTCTTATTCCATAATTGGTGATTTTCCCAGTCTTGTAGGAGAACATCTCAAGCGATAAATCGTAATTGCTATCAAAGAAGTGACCGTATCCATTATTTTCGATATCTAAATATAGAAGATTGTTAAACATCTCGACTTTAAAATTATATATTGGAGCACCTGCTACATAGGTGGCTGCACAGATAATTATATTTGTGTGTTTTACTTTTAGCAGGGACGCTCTGATTTTGTTTATTATATTAATGTGGTCTCCCTCCTCTTTTATATCGTTTTCTCCTATAAAAAGTATGCAGTAGTCATTTGGAGTGAAGCCTTGTAGTTTAATTTCAATGTCGCATAAAAGATCTCCTGCTGTGCTGTTGGTCCTAATGTAGTGGCAGTAGTGCGAATAGTTTGAGTAAATATCTTGAATTGTAGATAGGGACCCCTTAGTTTTGCTGCTGCTTAAGATACACAATTTGTTTTTTTGGCTAGGCTTCATAATTCTTTTTGTCGACGCTTTTTTGTTTTCGTACAGTGTGATTTTGTTTAAAGACGCAATGGTGGTTACTTCCTCTAGCTTGCTTGGTGTTGAAGTCGTTTGTGTCTCTTTGTTATGCATGATGGAAGTGCTTCCTAGGCCATTGATTTGGAGTTCATTCATAGTCGCCTCATTAATACTTCGCCAGCTTCGTTCTTCATTTTGCTTTAATGTTTTATTCGTGTGCATTGGTGATATGTTTTTCCTGCATGGTGTTGAGCATATTTTCTTGAATGTATTATTTGTTTTGATAATTTTTTGTAAGTCTGCTTTTAAACGGAAATTTTCTAAGTTTAAATTTTCAATTTCACTATGAGCGCTTGACAATTGCATCGTGAGCTTTTTTATTTGGTCATATAGATCACTTATGTCGCTGTTATCGTGTAGACTACTATCTGGAATGCTCATCATTGTGGTATCAAATATGGCTTTTTCACTACTATTTGTTATGTTGGACAAGTTAGTTAATGAACTTGACCTATATGGTTTGCGACAGGTGATATTGTCGTTGGGTGAGGCCATTTTCCTTCCCTGTTGTATTATTAGTTTTAAGGTGATATTATTAAATTATAATAAATAATAACACGTCTTGATCCCGACAAAAAAACAATTTTCTACCAAATCATTTTTTTTTTTATATGGTAACACGTTTAGTTCCACTACTCGCCGCTTGAAGCAAAATGTGGCAGTAGTAGTGCTACTTATTAGTTCTTCTATTCGCCGCTTGGGGAGATTATGGCGCTGGATGTTGAGTATTCACAGAGGTCAAAGTTCAACTTTCGAAATATTTTTCTTAACTGTTTTTGTTTTTATAAATAATTCACTAATGATGATAAGAGTGTCACTAAAATGTATAGATTATCGTCACTGTTAATGGTTGTTGCGTTATTATGAACATCACTTTGTTTAATAACTTTAGCACAGTTTGTTTAGCACTGACATCAAATTATGTTTTTTTTTTTGTCGTCGTATTGTCACTTGTCGTAGGTGGTCACAAATAATGTCACTTAAGACTCATAGTTCTAATAGTCGTTTGCACTAGTATTTACAATTTCCTGATCACAACTAGTAATTTTATTTCAATTTTAAATACGCGGCTTATGTAAACATTGCTGGTGTTGCCAGAGTTTTTGACACTATCAACCACCAGGGCTTCGTCAAGTCAATGATAATACATAGCACTCACATAATTATGGGCTTAATAATTATACAATACTAGAGAATTGATTCTATACATTGCAAAGATAGTCTTACAATCTTCTGCAGCTTCCACTATAGCTTCGGATACTAATCAATGAGTTTACCCCTATGCTTGTGGAGCAGGACCAGCATTGAGCCAAGCATTTGTATCATCAATATAATCTCCCAACTTATAATATGCTTGCCTACATAGTGTGCGTTTAATACAATATTTAAATTTCGTCTCATTCAGTTGAAGAATGTGGGGAGGTATTTTATTGTAGCATTTCAAACAGTACCCCATGAAAGATGAGTCTGCTTTAGCTAACCTGAAACCCGGCTGAACCAATTCGTCCCTATTTCTAGTATTATACTTGTGTCTATCACCTCGTTTACCAAATATGTAGATGCAATTTTTTACTGACGTACATGATGTTTTCATAGATATATTGACAAGGCACTGACATGATGTTAATTTCCTTAAACTGTTCTTAGAGAGTCTCGCCTACGTAGATTATACATGGCTCTAATGGCTCTTTTCTGCAGAATAAATACAGACTCGATGTCTGCAGCAGCAGCCCGTCCCCAAAGTAAAATACCGTATGACATTATAGGTACTACGAAAATAACTAAAATAGACTAGCCCCGCGGTATCTAGATCTGACGGATCTGACGGTATCTGGAACTGACGGATTTTTCTAACAGCATAATATGCTGCTGAACTAAGCCGTCCTGCAAGAGATGTTATATGCGGACCCCATTGTATTTGGAATACAATGGGGCTTGAATCTTGCGTTATCCCCAGGAAAACAGTTTTATCGACGAAATCTAGTTTCTCTTGATTTAATACTATGTCACAATCACTACTTTTGACGTTTGGCAGAGCAAATCTTATGCACTTGGTTTTTTTTCTCCATCTTCCATTCTCTTTTAGTCACATGTCCTTCATCCCTCCTCATTACATGTCCATACCAAGACAAACGACTCCCTTTATTTTTTTCTGTAACAGGCGCAACTTTTAAACTAACTCGAATATATTCATTTCTTACTTCATCCATTCTTGTCACGCCACACATCCATCTCACTCAACATTCTCATCGCATTCTCATTCTACATGCAATGCAATCGTTTTTCATCCTTTTTCATCCACCTTTTCTTCTGACCCACAGTACACCAGGTCTAATCACGGACTTATATATTTTCCCCTATAACTTGAGGGGCATCCGCATGCAAAACAAAATAGTGATAAACATAAAACAAACATGAAAGTTTTGCCTAATTACTATTCATGTGAAATAGCGTGTCTGTTTTTAATAAACGTAAAGCAGATTATTAGAATGTTACTGCCTTGGATCGTCAAAATTCTTCTTTTTTTTTTTTTTTTTTTCTTCTTTGGCAACTGAGCCGATGTCGACTATTCTGGGAGCGTTAGCGTTTCATTTCATGTCAAAATGACAGAATAAAATTAAAAATTCCAAGAACGTAAAAAAGAACACCCCAAGCATAAAATATCTTTCCACCTCTTTTCACACACGGTAAGTTCAAAAGACCATACTGCTCTGCAAGGCTGCTCTCTGTGTCAAAAACACATGGTGGATTTTGTTTACACTGCAAAAAGACAAAGTTCACGTAATTTGTGAAATATACAATTTATTCAGGAATATATTGTATCATTGTGTACAAAAATGTCTTCATTATTGCGCACGGACGTTACCGCTGTGAAGTTTTACAGAGACGTCGTATTAACTGGTAAGTATTCAGGTTAGTAATTTTTCTGAAAAATATCTGATACATTTCAAATGTAGGTTTCAAACCAATCTATTAATGACTTTCAGGCCTAGGAAGCACAATCAACATATTTGACAAGGTTTCTATGAAGTTATTGCAACGCTTATTCTGTTTATATGGGCAGAAAATATATGGATTTGTGCCTGCTCAAAGTGGAGACACAATATTAGTTTTTGGTGGTAAAAAATTCACTGTAATTTCTAAGGATATATCTGAGTCACCTAATGAAGGAAAGGATGAGTTTTATAGAGTGTTTGAGCCAATAGTATGTGATGACTGGCTGCACTCAGGAGTGTGGGTTGATGATGAAGTTGTTGCTCTGTTGACTGCACACAATGTGGTCCAGGTAAGATTTTATTTTTTTGCTTATTTTAGAGAACACAAGTACTTTCTGTAGATTATACATATAAGACAGAGGAGAAAGTGTTATACACTAAATGAAGAGTTTTTTTATCTACATAAGTATGTATGATTTCAACATGATGGTTACCCAATTTACATTAATTAAAAATTGATCAAAAACTTGTTGCTAAATATCCATATACACACCGCAAAAGTAGTTTTACTTTTTGTTTTAGCTATAACTTTTTGTTATTTATTGATGCTCACTAACACTTAAAAAAGCTGTTGAATTGATAGAAAGTTATTTAATCTTGTTTGAATAGTAGTTGCTTCTATAAAGTAACTTAGATAGGGATACCTAATATATTAATTTATACATTAAATTGTAGAAATGGAATACAGCCACCCAGACACTGATATCTCAACATGTTAGCCGAGACAACTCCATACTATACAGTGGATTACTCCTGCCCTTGCTAGATGACGTCCTGGTAATGGCTGGCACTGTGTTTTCTGAGGTTATCATACACAAGTGTAGCGAAGATCAACCCCTACATCATTTGAGAGGTCATAAGGTATTGAAAATGTAGAGTTTTCTACATTTTGTAGAATCTTAATAGGTTAATAATATGAATTACGTAAGCATTCGTAAATTGGTTTCTAAGTTCACAATATTCACTGCATATGTGACCATTATAAGAATTTTAACATATAACTGTTCATATTAATATCCTGACCATGTTAGACCCCACTCCCAGGTCTATGCTACCAAGATTCTATTTGTTATAAAGTGAGAATGCCTCATTAGTCTAGTGGTTGCAAAAGGGGTACTGCTGAGCATAAGGTCCTGGGTTCAATTCCCAGGTGGGGCAAACTGTTTTTGAGTTTTATCAACAGGAAATTTTAAGTACCTCTAATTATTTTATCCTATTTAGTCTTAAAATTTATGCTTGGTTGATGACAATAAGCCAGCCCTGAAAAAAATGTGTGCGTGTGCATGTGCTAATTTCCAAAGTTAATTCTGGAATCTCCAGGAAGTTAGTGACAAATGCTGTCCTTACTTTCAGGGTGTTATATTCTCAATAGCCTGTGAACCTCATAAGAACATAATAGTGACAACTTCTGATGACAGATCTGTCAGGATATGGGGTCCCAACTCGACGCCATTTCACCCATACAACACCGAAGAGTATTGGAAGACCATAGATATTGTTTGTAAACATGAGGTCTATGGCCATTTGGCTAGGGTTATGAGAAGTTGTATAACAAATGATATAATCGTTTCTGTAGGTGAAGACTCAGCAATATGCTACTGGAATTACGATGGCAAGTTGCTGAAAAAGGCATTAACTCATCAGAACAGCTGCATTTGGTCTGTTGACTCTGACGGAAGTAACTTAGTCACTGGTGGAGGTGATTGTGGGGTTATTCTACATCCCCTAACTGTAGCTACTGATTACTGTCATGATGATATAATTAAAATTGGTGTTGCCACCCCCAAAAAAGTTTTATTCACTGCTAGAAACAACTTAGTTGTTATGGATGAGAATAACTTGATCTATTTTGATGTTATAAACAGAAATAAGACTGAACATAAATTAAATCATGAATCAACTTATAAATTACTATCAGTATCGTCTTGTAAGCAACTGGTTGCTGTTGCAGAAATGAATGGCAAACTAGATGTATTTGTAGAGAAATGTAAAGATGAGGCTTTTATTTTAAATGTTATTGACACAAAATTGGAAGTAGGAAAGATTTTGTCCATGCATTGGGCTGGGAATAGACATCTAGTATTTTGTTCTGGTGACGGTAAAATTACCGTCTTAGCTTCAAATAATGCAAAAGTGGAAGATTATGCTCATTTTGTTTTACCAAGCTGCAAAGAAAGATGGCTGACAGCCTCTGCTAAAGATCCAGTTACCAATTACTTCTTTTTTGGAGACAGATGTGGCAATATACACGTTTTTGTAAAGGGCCAGAAAGATCCTGTAAAGAGTTTCAATAAGGTTCATGGAAGATATGGCCCCACCTCAATAAATATTACGAATAGCAGTATGATCACTACAGGGAGAGATGGCACCATCAAATATTTTAGTATAAATGATAATATTGTCAAATACATGATCAGCAAAGATCTAGCTTTTGATTGGATCGAGAAATTCTTAGATAAAGATGAGAACGTAGTTTGTGGTTTCCAAGAAAGAGTTTTTATCGTACATAATATAGAGGAAAATAGCAAAATACTAGAAGTGCCGTGTGGAGGCGGGCACAGATCGTGGGACGCAGTCAGATACTTCAAAAAAGTAAAAAACGATTATGAAGAATTTATAAAACTGATTTATTTGAAGAATTCAGACATTAATGTTACAACTTTTCAACTAAGCAAAATAGTGTCCAGAAATTTGATAAACGGATCACACGCTAAAGAAGTTAATTGCTTGAAAACACATAAAGTCGATAATAAGTCTAGAGTATACATTTCTGGTGGAGAAGACACTACACTTAGAATATCTAGTGTTGACGCAGAAATGAACTTTAGAGACGAAGTAAGTTTCAAACATTTATCCAGTGTAAGAACTCTAAAAACATATCCTTTAGAAGACAATCATTTCCTAGTTCTATCTGCAGGTGGAAGAGCACAACTTTGCATAAAATACATAAAATTAACCAGAAACAATGATAAAATGAGTGTCAAATCAGAAGATTTAATAGACTACCAAATAAAAGGCACAGATAAAGAAAGAAAAGGTAACCAAACATGGAGAAATCGTTCCATTGACTTTGATCCTGAAATGAGAATCATGGATTTGGATTTGATAAAACATAAAGATAACTATACTATCTTCACTGGCTGTTCAGATTCTTATCTTAGAGTGTTTTCTTTCAAAGACGATAATAAAAAGATAGAATTTGTGAAAGATTCAAAGTATCACAAAACTTGTATACTAAAAACCAAAATCATTAAAATTCTAGATAAAGATGTCCTAATAACTTGTACAACAAGAGGTGATGTTACATTTTGGGACGTAACAGATATAACAGAAACTGATTTAGGGCCATCTTTCACGACAACAACCAACAAATCAGGCATTAACAGTATTGCCACTACCATCCTAAAGGAAAACAGAATACTTGTAACTACAGGAGGCGACGACAATGCCATCCATATAATTGAGCTAGAAATCCCTGACCAGAATGACTTGACCTCTACAAAAGTACTGCACACTTGGAGAAGTTCCATGTACCATAGCTCACAGATAACTGGCTTGTCTCTGGTGGATGACTATCTGTTATCCACGTCAATTGACCAGAGAATCACGTTGTTAAGATGGCAGATACGCGAAGAGGGGATAGAGTGCACGTTCTTGTCGCAAACGCATACAGATGTCGCTGATGTTCAGGGGATGGAGCTTTTGGACCATGATAGGTAACTGCAATGCGTTTAAAATGAGAAAGTGACTGAACTCGCGCCATATTGTGACTTTATCTGACAACTGTCACATGCTGTCAAATTCTCGATATATGTGCGCTTTTTTTCGGTAGTAAAAAAGTATCAAACTACCAACTAATTCGATTTAACAGCGATGACGTCATCGACATGGCGCGAGCTCAATCAGTTTGTCATTCTTAACCCTCTATATGAATATTATATGAATATTTACAAATAGCTGTGCCCAGCGGTTTTACCCGCTGATTATCTCGTAAGAGTTGTAGCGTAATGTTATATAGCCGATAATATATAATGTTATATAGATTATTAAATGGTTCCCTCTCAACTTAAAGGATGAGAGCGAAATCTTTTATCATTATGCTATAGGTATCAGCTATTTATTTTTAAGTTTAAAACATACACCCAATTACGAGAAAAATATCAAACGTATCTGTTACACGACATATTTTAAAGGTTCCATACCTCAAACGGAAAAAAACCCTAATTGGGTCACTTTGTTGTCTGTCTATCTGTCTGCATGTCTGTCAAGACCTTTTTTTTATCTTGGCAACTCGTGGAGATATATCGAGTTGAAATTAAAACCATATAGGTACTCAACTCTGTAGTCTTCGCAGTCAAAAAACTTGTGGCTCCGGTTTACGATAGCCAAAAACCGGCCAAGTGCGAGATGCTACGACGATTTGAAACGGTCGCAATTTATATTTTAATCAACACACAACTTGACACTGACCAGAGAATTGCAAAAGAATAGACATTTTGTGGAGTACCCTGGTGCTTCCATCTTAAGTATTTATCAGTAGCCTTCCAGAGTATTAAAGATCGCCCCTTGCCCCCGCCCCCAAAGGTATTTAAAAACAGAAATGGGTGTATTAAAGTTTAGGAGTATGAGGAACTCCTCATCCTATATGGAAAAGGGAGAAATCCTAGTACCTGGTAGGCCGCTGTTCGACAATAGTTAATCGGGTTCTCGTATATACGCTTAACTCGCGGATAACTCTGCTTGCGAGATGTAGGAATTCGCAGTTAATTCTTCAGTGGTTGCATAGATGGCGCTGTAGTACTTTTTACCTCGTTCAGATTTGTGTCGCTACAATAGCGTATACATCTGCCTAGCCTTATTAAGTTGGGGTCGTCTTCCAGTCTGACCGGATTCAGCAGAATACCAGTACTTTACATAGAGCGACTGCCTATCGTCAGATAGGCAGTCGCTCTATAAACAACTGAGGAGGTCACTCCTCAGTTGTTATGTTATGTTTTACGCATTTAACTTTAGCTAATCGTATGTTCCTTTTTTCCAGCAATTCTATAACAGTATGCGTATTCGGGAAAGGAATGGAGGTCATAGCTGTACCAAAACTAGGCGAATAATCGCATATACTCGTATTTAAGGCTTGGCTGAAGCTGTGTATGAAGAGATGATGGCTGTGCAAGGTATGAATTCTATTTGGTACCAACTTTTTTTTTTGACGTTTTAATTCTAGCTGGCACCCGCGGCATCGCCCGCGTGATCTCGAAAAAATGCTGTTCCGTGGTACCTACAACGACCAATCAAGCTATAAGGAACCAGTTTATGCGTATACTCATTGTACGGGATATCCTTATAAATCGAGGCCATGTTATATTGGAAACTAGTTGTGCCTATGCGTTGGAATGCAATTATTTCTACCTACCCTACTTTTTTTTTCATAAGAACCCTCTTCTAACCAACAAAAATAAAAATTAGCGAAATCGGTTCAGCTGTTCTCGACATTTGAGCTTAGCAACAAATTCAGAGATTCTCAAGATAAGTTGAAATTTCACTGAATTGAAGTGTAGAGAATAAACTATCAGAAAGTAAATTGCGAATAATGAATGAAGAGATAAGACCCGTTGTAAAATAAACTATTGGAATGTGTGTTTGGCTTACTGCACTAAGGACGACGGTTGATAAAGGTTGATTGAAATTAGACCGATAAAACACCTATAAAATATGTACACCAATTAATGATGTTAATCAAGCCTTCGTCAATCATTATTACCAGATTTCATGTTTAGATGAAAATATTAATTTCAAAGAAACAACGTAAATCTCACAACTGTTGATAAAATCGAAATGTTGACATCTGTAATATTGTTTGCCGTTGTTAATAAGTTAACTCAATATTTAGTTCACGGAACAGGTGATACTCCAGAAAATGATTTGTCAAATAAACTTCGAATTAAAGACTCATTGGCGGTGAGTAGATAAAAAGTTTAAAAAGTGTATAAATTGTGAAGCGATTTTGGGGACTTTCTAATGTCATTTTTGACGTCTAAAAGTCTAAGATTATAATCAGCCCTAAATAAACATGCATGACAATCTCTCCACCATCAGGGCAACCGTCGAGTCAATTAAATTACAAGTACTCACACTTGGGCCTTATAATAGGCTAGTTTAAAAAAAAAAATGAGTTTAGGTAATATCCCCTTATCCCGGGAAAGTCAGTCATACGTCATGTTTTTTTGTTTATGTTTTTCTCCGTTTAAAAACGTCTGTGCGCCTAGGCACGTGGTTAGTTAGCCTCAGAGATAATCCATCTCTGCTTTTTCGAGTTAAGATAGTTTGTTATCGTGTTACAGAAATAAACTGTAGCTTATCTCATTTTCGGAAACCCCACGGTAATAGTTTTGAATGTTTTATCTAAATACGACAATATTATATATGCAGTTGCAATCTTGGCAGCTGCTATCTTAACAATAGCCCTTCCGATCGTGTTCGGCGGGCAATCGCAATGAAAATGATCCATCGGCGCAACAGATGTTATCTTTCGCAACTTGCACAAGTCAATCAACTAATCTTCAATTAATTATGATTAATTTGGTCAAGATTGATATCTTTATCAAAATCAAATCAAATTCATTATTTCAAGTAACAATAAACTCATTTTAGGTACTTAGGTACATCATACTAACATGCATTTCAATAAAAATATGTCAGATAAACAAAATAAATTACATCCCAAACACATCCAGTGTTTAAAAGCAACTGCATATCATGGGGAGAGGCCTTGTTGTTGTGCCCAGCCGTGGGATGAAGCTGGCTAGCAGTAACATCCTTATCCTTACTAATATTATAAAAGCGAAAGTGAGTTTGTTTGTTTGTTACCTCTTCACGCTTTAATGGCTAAACCGATTTTGATGAATTTTGGTACAGAGATAGTTGGGAACCAGGAGACGGACATAGGCTATTTTTTTTAAAGTGGGATGTGAGGGAGAAAGAGGGAAGAAAAGGGAAAACTTAGCGTTGCTATTACAAATCAATAAGGCGCAAGGGGAACTGTGTTACCCCGAATTTAACGCGAGCGAAGCCGCGGGCAAAAGCTTATCACATTTAATTAGTTTACATCTAATATATAAAATACTCGTGTCACAATGTTCGTTCCCATACTCCTCCGAAACGACTAGACTGATTCTTATGATTTTTTTTTGCATATTCAGTAGGTCTGAGAATCGGCTAACATCTATTTTTCATACCCCTAAGTGAGCAGCGGGTGAAACCGCTGGGAACAGCTAGTTAAAAAATTAAAACATAATCATGGCTAAAGTAATTTGTCATTAATCATCAAAAAAGAAATAACTTTCTATAGGAATTGACGTGATCAGCTGACCAACATGTATGGAAAAGCTGTCCAAAATTACGAATTTCCTAAATACATAAAACAAAAGTTGTTCATTATCATGGTCTGAATTCTCGAATCCCCACGAGAGGTTATGCGTTTATGTTACTTCTTGTATAGGTATCCCAACAGGAGTGGGCCCAAACAGCCAAAGACAGGATATTAGATATAAAGAGTAAAGCTCCCTTTACTCTTTCCATTTTCCTGTCTGCGTTTTAGCTACAATTGGACCCATCATACGAACTAATTATATGTAAGTGTAAAAAAAAATGTGGTTAAACCTGTGTAAACTTGTTTGCTACAAAAACTATGGCATATTGAAATATGTACTCCTAATTAAAGCTAGTTCACTTCAATACATGCACCATTAATTTTATGCCATTCGCATTGTATTCATAGTTTAATATCAAAACAATGTGACCGTCTGATACGGCTTCAGACGGCATTCAATATAACTGACTGCGCCAGAAAAAGTGAGTGTATAATAGAAATAATTAATACCTTTTTATATTTGTGTTATTCTTCTCGGAGCGAATCGTTTTAGAATTCCCAGTTCGCTGACTCCACTCTTTTGTGGTATTCATCCCTGTTCTGCACGAGTCTTACCCGTGATATTTTAAATGGCATTCATCCATCTATGCGTTGGTGAATTCTTTTACCGGCTCTCGATAGCTATTCAGAGACCCACACATAGCTTCCCCATTTACTGCTGATAGAAAAACTATCTAATTATCTTCTCAAGTTACAAATCATCATCCTCCTGCCCTTTTTCTTGCGGATGTGAAATCATCAAATAACTTCCCGCGCTCTGAGCGGAGCGGGGGGGAGCGTCAGACTTTTACTGATTATAAGTTACCCATGTTCCTTCTTTTGCCATTTATGTTCCGGGGCCGCGGTATCTCTTTCGAACAACCCGCAACCCTGGCAGGCGGAGGCCCTGGCAGCCCCTCTGCTTTGCTGACATCTCTTTGAACTCTCACGAACGCGCCGTCGACACAGCCTGTCTTCTATAGACGGACGGACAGTGAGCTCACCGTCCACAGGCCCGCATCTACGGTGGCCGGGAGTCGTCTCGTTGCTCCCGAAGCCCGGATCATCTCCCGCGGCAGCTGGGTTGCTTTGAGGTTCATGGTCCTGGCCTCATCCTAATTTATTTGTGGTCGGCTCTGCATTTCTTCTTCTGTACTCGTTATTTTTACGGTGATTTCCTTGCTAGCTATGTCATCATGGACACATCCCATCCATTTCAAGAAAAAAAATAACGAAGTAAAATACAAAAACCAAGTTTCTGCCTCCATTCAAGAGTATATCGGCACTTGTATATAATGAGATCTCCTGTAGATTAGATTAGATACTTGTAACGCTATATAACATTGATACGGCCGGCTCCCTTGCATTAGTTAGTGTGTTGTGCCTATCTGTGATATAACAGTGAGTACTACTAGTATTTTGTGTTTTTATCCTCATTGCGGTATTTTAATCATCTTGGATTATGTAATGATACAAATGCTACATAATGTTTTTGGAAAGGAACACTTAATTTTGCATCATATCTTTTATTTGTTGTTTAACAAATAAATAAATCTATGTAGGACACTCATGTAGGTAAATCATCTATGCAGCATTTAGGTAGGTTAGTACTGGGAAATCTGATACCCCTTGGTAAGACTGGTTGTCAGACTTTCGGAACACTGACTACCTTACAGGTAGTCAGTGTTCCGACTGTCAAAGATCTACAAATGACAGCCAGGACCAACGGCTTAGCGTGCTTTCCGAGGCACGGAGGAAACTCGGTATAATGTAACGGCTGGTCACCCATGCACAGACCAACCTAGGCAATCGCGACTTAACCTAAAGATCGACCTGAGCGACTGCTATTATTTAGCCACGAGCTCCTCTGAAATAATCTGCCATCACGTGGCACTAAAATGATATTCACTTAAATTTAAATGTAGAATTAATTAATGTTGTTGGGGACATTTAAAATTTACTTAATTTTATAGAGTCCCGTACCCAAAGGGTTAGACGGGACTCCGTTTCGCTGTCCATCCATCTGTCACCATGCTGTACCTCATGGACCGTGATAGTTCGACGGTTGAAATTTTCACAAATGTAGAATAACGGATGTATTTTTGTTGCCGTTATAACAACAAATCCTAAAAAAATTTTTTTTTCTGTTATTCATACAAAATAAGTATAGGATTTGGTCAATTTTTAATAAATAATGGTCAGAGATCGGATAATCGGGCGCTAATTTACCTAAACTTAATTTTTATGCATACGAAAGAATAATATGGATATGCCTTTTAGAATCCAGGATCCGTTTGAAATTCTTGATTGCTAAAAATGTTACCTGCATACAAAATATAGTTAGAAATCGTTGTAAACAAGATACCTATATTTTGTTTGAAACATACTTACATACTCTCGTACTTTCAAGACAGCTACGGCTGTTCCTTGTTCAACTCTCATTGTAACATTTTTTTATTGAAATTCCATTTATTTTGAATAAAATAAAGATGCAAAATCAAATAACCACTGCTACAATTTAATTAAGTTACTTATAGTTGTTTTTACAAAATTGTTTAATCCCAGGAATTCGGGATAACGTATTAATTCAGGAAGGAATATCCATATTATTCTTTTAAGAAAAGAAGGTATATAAGTGCCCGATTATCCGATCACTGATAATGGTACAGAAACCTTCGTGCGTTTGGTTTTAAATAATTTACATTTTTTTTTATTTATGTAGTTTAATTGGCAAGAAATTTATTTTATGAGATAAGTGTAAAGCGGCCGCTAAAGATTAGACGCGTATGAGGTAGTGATTATATTTCGTATATTATTGATCGGAGCGTGTATTAGTAGCAACCAGACAAATGTTTTATTCCAGTTTTTCTCAGTTCTAATTATAAGTTAATTTGTGTGTAACGACACTAACTTCATAATATGTAATAACTCTTCTTGTTGGTATCCCTTGCAGGATTTTCTTTTTAATTACCATTATCACGATGTTTATTTATGGGCGCTTTCAATCTTAAGTTAATACTTTCGTAGTGTGAGTAACGATCATTAATTTCGTGTCGTAATCCCGCACCACGCTTTCTGCTCTCAAAACGGCATAAGTACCACAGCAAAGTTAACTGTCATGTCTTAGAACTCCTAGTGAGCCCTTTTGTTGGATTACAACACACAAGGATCTGAATGTTGATGGATGGAGAGGGGAACGAAGACCAAGGAAAGATGAATGGATTGTGTATGGAATGATATGAAGGAGAAAGGAGTAAAAGATACCGCGTGAACCGTGACGTCTGCCAGGGGAGAATGGATGCATACGTGTTGCGCCGACCTCAAATAGAATGGGATAAGGCAGGAAAGTGATAAGATAGGAAGCTTGTTTCTCAGGATCCCAGCAGTGAGAGAGTTACTAACCCATTATGTTAAATAGCGTTGTTTAAAATCACTAAACATTGAAAGTGCATAGAAACAAGATTTACAAGTATTATTGTTGTTATTTTGAGCGGGTGGTAGATAATATGACTGACTGTCTCTCGGTCTGCTATCTCATCTCAACTCATTATCAATTGATATCAAGTAGATTATATCTTTGGAAAACCCACCACGAGAGATTCTGGCTTTTGTTTGTGGACGTCGTTTACCCTTTCCTTTCTTGCTTTATTTTGAAAATATTTTCAAGTTGGAAAGAAAATCGTGGTAGCTATGTTATTTATTTAACACTTTAAGTACAAAGTACAGAGGTGGACTTTAATGCCATCCATAGGCATTCTCTACTCGTTAATTTTTGGATGTTGTAGAGATTTTTATTTTCATATTACCGGGATTAAGTCAATGTTTCTAGACTAGCAGACGTGATTTCATTGGTAAATTAAAATTAATATGTTTCGAAATAACTTAAACAGGGTCAGATTTTTTCAGCTAAACTGTATATTTTAAAGGTCGATCTGGCGATGGACTCTTCAAACTATGTACTAAATTCATGACAATAGTTGGGCCAAAGTTTAATAATTTAAACATGGTCAATAAGAATTTTTACCACAATTTGACTGTTCTACCAAAGTAAATAGAGGGGAAGTAGGTTATCTCCGGCCCAATTCGCGATATAATTGCCTACTGTCATAGGGTTGTCACTTTTAAGTTATAAGCTTGTTATTTAACCTGGCTGTCCGTACAAAAACACGGCCACGGAGCGGCACAAACTACGCCGCACGTAGGTACTGTCGCTTTGACCTGCCGTGACCTTGTTGCGCGCCGTATGATTTCGTATGCCTACTAAGTGTCCAACTCGTAACCTTTTATTAATATTTTTGGGACAAAATATAACATGGTGTAAAAACTATTGGAATCGATTCAGTTACTTATTCTGAACAAACTATATTCAGGTTTCGCATATACTAAAAATAATGTTGTATAATATAATTTAAAATTAGTCAATAACTTATTTTTAATTACGATTTCATAACTGTGGGTAGTTAGGTACTTAGTTAATATACCTACAATACTGAGAAATCGGCACAACTAAACGTAAACAAAGCAATAGCGGTAAATCAGTTGACAGATCAAAAGTACAAACATTCTAGTGGGAAAGTAGACCTACCTACCTACCTACTTCGCGATAACTCGCGGTACTTCTTAGCGATAAGACCGCCATTGTAACCATAGATTTAACATCTTTTTGTAAAACAGTTTTGTTTCGTAGATTTTGGTGTGCAATAAAGTATATTCTATTCTATTCTATTCTACTTCCTCTGTGTGATAGAAAACTAATATGCTAATACAACAAAAAGAAGTCAGTAGGTAGGTAGGTATCTCATTATGAAGTAAAAAATTGAATTATGCTAGAATAAGTGAGTAGCTTACCTTTCCTGTTCAATAGGTAATTTGAACTGAGACAATTCTGGAATTGATGAATTATTAAGACACCCAAACACACAGCAATACTTTCTCCCGCGGTTATCAGACATTTTTTATTCGTTTAGCGGTGCCGAAAAGCCGTGACGCGCGAACCTCGTGCAGTGTTAGCCCCGACTGGCGCAGCGCGAAAGGAGCCGAGATTTTGTTTAGTGTGCGTGCGGCGACGCATAGATACTACGGCGCACACATACAAGCCGCGCGCTACGCGTTTGTATGAAGTTATCGTACTTCCCCTCTTTATACTATGGTTCTACTGTGCAAACAGAGCACCATACTTAAGTTAGTCTCTAGGTACTTGAATCAGAATCATTGATGCACGCAAAACCTCCCGCGGTCTCGCAACAAAACCTCCCGCGGTCTCGCAACAAAACCTCCCGCGGTCTCGCAACAAAACCTCTCGCGGTCTCGCAACAATAGACACTAGGTCATCGTGTCTTATTAGTAAACTCTTGATAATCCTTACTTCCTTACTAATATTATAAAAGCGAAAGTGAGTTTGTTTGTTTATTTGTTTGTACCTCTTCACGCTTTAATGGCTAAACCGATTTTGATGAATTTTGGTACAGAGATAGTTGGGAACCAGGAGACGGACATAGGCTATTTTTTAAAAAAGAGTGGGATGTGAGGGAGAAAGAGGGAAGAAAAGGGAAACCTTAGCGTTGCTATTTATGTTATATTTGTAAGTAACAAATCAATAAGGCGCAAGGGGAACTGTGTTACCCCGAATTTAACGCGAGCGAAACCGCGGGCAAAAGCTAGTGTTCATCATAAAGAGGAGCCACAGAAGCACATCCAAATGTATTTCTAAAACGTACCTAACAGTTTTATAGAATGAGGAAGTTGATACCAAGACCAAGGTTATACCGCCAATGTTTTTAGCGCAAAGTGTAGTGAAGACTAGTCGATCGCAGACGTATAGTTTGTTTGCTCCGGTCGGTAAATACTTCAATAGTAGGTACCTGTTTTGGAAATGTAAAATAATGTATTTGTGTAAAACTGGAAAGGAGATCCTTCAATTTCCAGGGCGGACAAAGTACAAATAGAAATAGAAATCATTTATTTTCTAAAATGTAAGTACAGATCTATAGGTATTTTTTTTTTAAAAAAAAACGTTGCCCTACACTAGGAATTTCTCCTGTATCGTGGGTGCGTTTACAAACATTTAAATTCACATACACAAACAGCCAGACCCGAAACAACTGACGGGCCTGTTGGTTTAGTGGTTAGTGGCCCTGACTGCTAAGCCGGAGGTCGTGGGTTCGATTCCCACTCAGGACAAACTTTGTGTGATGAGCATGATTGTTTGTTCTGTGTCTGGGTGTGATTTATCTATAATATGTATGTATTTATAAATTATATAAGTATGTATATCAGTTGTCTGGTTACCATAACACAAGCTCTGCTTAGCTTGGGATCAGATAGCCGTGTGTGAGTTGTCCCAAGATATTTATTTATTTATAACTACCTGTAGGCCATACAAATATTTGTTCCGAGCGGGAATCGAACCCGCGACACGCAGCGCAGCAGTCAATCGCCCAGCCACTGCGCCAGCCGTGCCGTCGCGATATGATGGTCAGTTTCATGTAAGTCCTGATAAATGCCTATGAAAATGATTTAATGTTTAATTCATTTAGCAGCCTAAAAAAACAAAATTTCATTCACTAAGCAAGCAACATGACTCTAATATTGATAAGGGAATACTAAAAAAAGAGAGAAATTCAACAAAAATATTTCGGAATTAGGCACAATATCAGTGTCAGTGTTATTTGGGATTTACATCAGGGACTAATCAGTAGTAGTCCAGGGTCAGGGTCGCCTGTGATGGCAATAGGCTCCCTCCCTATTACTTGTGGCATAACATGCAAAATGTGATATGAAGTTGCAAGTTGGGAAGAAAGTGATATAAAGGCAATTGATGTACCTATCCTCTGCCTAAACCTTCGGAGTAAACAAGCGTGATGATAATTATAATTGTTATGTTATTCGAGTGTGACTACAATTAAATTAAATAAACAAAAAACCGGCCAAGAGCGTGACGGGCCACGCTCAGTGTAGGGTTCCGTAGTTTCCCGTCCGTCACAATAAGTGTTCTTTACCACGGTAGGTCATGAAAGCACGGAAAATCTTAACATCGACTTTTAAAAAAATGACGTCATTACGCAACGCCATCTATCGAACCATTTATGAACTGGTTTTTACCTTAACATTTTGATGGTGTTAAAAAAATGAATTTTAGTTTTGTTCTAAATTGCCTTAGCATGTTCTTGATAGCAGTTTTATGTAGTTATAAGATACCGCCAATGCCAAGGAGAGACCAACCGAACAATTCGGTAATACCCGATCCAATGTAATAAGTACCTACAGCGCCATCTCTCGGGGAATTGGTTTACAAAGACGTGCAAGGAGGTAATTTTGGATTGCGAGAACCGATTTCAATAATTCTTTTTTTGTTTGAAAAAAAATACGTTCAGGATAATAAAATATGTAAACGAAGTTAAAAAAATGCTTGCATATACGATTATACTACAAACTTAGTCCAGAAATTATTTTGTACAACTTTTTGTCTTTTTTGTACAAAAACTGTTGTGTCAATCAAATTCAAAATAATTTTCCTAGAAAGTCCTTATAAAGTTCTACTTTTCAGATTTTTTTCATATTTTCTAAACTTATGGTTCAAAAGTTAGAGGGGGGGGGACACAATGTTTTTTACTTTTGGAGCGATTATTTCCGAAATTATAGACATTATCAAAAATGATTTAAGTAAACCCCTATTCATTTTTAAATACCTTTCCAACAATATATCACACGTTAGGGTTGAAATTAAAAAAAAACACTTCCCAATTTACATATAGGGTGGCTACCCTAATGAAACATTTTTTTCCAATTTTTATTTTACCACTTTGTCGGCGTGATTGATATACATATTGGTACCAAATTTCAGCTTTCTAGTGCTAACGGTCACAGAGATTAAGCGAGGACGGACGGACGGACAGACAGACATGGCGAAACTATAAGGGTTCCTAGTTGACTACGGAACCCTAAAAACGAGTCGTTTTGCTTACGGATAGTAGGATTTTGACATAAGTCTCATAGAACTTATGTCAAAACACTACCATCCGTAAGCAAAACGAATCGTTTTTGTTTATTGGAACGGGGCTTTACTAAACTAATGTTAGTATCACACATAATCAACAGAAACAATACAAATAATGACAGATAATAACATTAATACGACACAAAGTAGGAATGGACATAAAACCACCTGCACGACACCATCAGTCTCATCCATCGACCAAGCATAGGGCAGTCCCACCGGTCGCTCAATGCCCTCAACATGCTGTGGGAGCTGTCATCAGTTCTGCGCCGGAGAGAACCGCATCGCTTGCGAATGATCGCATAAAAATCGTCTATCCGCGCATCGGCAAACATACCCGAAGCGCTACAAAAACGCAAATTATGTGATCATTATTTATCGTATAAATTGGGAGAAGTCCATCATCACATCTGATCATGATTCTTTCCGGTATCATTATGTTTTACTAAAATTGTTGTCGTTACGCGGAAACTTGTAGTTCAAGTTTTGGTTTTTGTGCTGGCGCCAGTATAAAAGATTTTCCCGGAACATCTTGCTAAATAAATTATTAGTGAATTTCAAAAGTAAGCATAGTTCGATTTTATGTTTTATTCATACTTTAAGTTAAGCTTAGACAAATGTTGCCGTCTCTGTTTTGCATTTCTAGATTAATAGTTTTACGACAGGGACAGGAATAATGCTAAGCCAAGGCTTGCGCTGAATGACGTTTATAGATTTCTGCCTAAGAAGTGGACTTCGCACTAAATTCTTGTATCAGAAATCCTATGATTATGTATGTACAGTGTGCCGTGAGTAAATTCATCCATCCTTTGATGAATTTTAAACGTATGTACGATGAATTTTCAGACCGCGACGAGAGTCTCATTTTTAACCATGAAACCTATGAAAGAGAGTCAATTGGTTTTTTTGCACATGCCACAACTGCACACAACATTAAACAAAGAAAGAAAACAAACTAAAAACATAAATTTTAAAAAGAATAACTTGAAACTAAACACAAAAAGTCGATAATTATTGTGTGTACGGCACGGCTGCGTCAGATAGGCCCAGTTAAGCAAACTGCCGGGCAACTAGTGTCCGATGCGAACCTGTATAAAAGTTGCATTAAAGTTGCATTAAACCTGCATTAAAGTTGTCTACGTAATATAGTAGTAAAGTTGTCTACGTAATCCTTACTAATATTATAAAAGCGAAAGTGAGTTTGTTTGTTACCTCTTCACGCTTTAATGACTACACCGATTTTGATGAATTTTGGTACAGAGATAGTTGGGAACCAGGAGACGGACATAGGCTAATTTAAAAAAAAAGTGGGATGTGAGGGAGAAAGAGGGAAGAAAAGGCAAAACTTAGCGTTGCTATTACAAATCAATAAGGCGCAAGAGGAACTGTGTTACCCCGAATTTAACGCGAGCGAAGCCGCGGGTAAAAGCTAGTACCAACATAATTCATTTAGTTACGCAGTTTTAAGGTTTCTTAGACGGGTAATAGGTACAGTCAGCAAAAAGGATACGTAACCGGGCTCGTCAATTCAGATGAAAATTTCTTAGAAATCCATTAGTGTTTCGTAATTTATTTGGTCGAACAAGCAGTTTTGTAGATAAATTAAATTGGAGTTGAAGACGTCTGTCTGTCTTTATGATCGAGTTGTTATTTAAAACCACGGACCGATGCGGTTGATGGTCAGGCGTTTTCACCTTTATTTAGTTAGATCGATTATTCCGGAAGGACTTTTTGCTGGAAGATATTTGACACATCATAAAGAAACCATACGGTGCGACCCAGGGACGGATAGCTAAATAATTCATTAATTTAATAAAAAAAAACAATACTGCCTACAAGTGCAAACATGCATTTTGTAGATATAAGTAAACTGTAGAGTTTTTAGCCGTAATTACATAGTTATTGACCGGTTACTGACCTCGCGCTGTCAGCCATACGAAGTCTACTGCCAGTTCTAATAATACGAGTACTTTCGTACACGCGTGTGCGTTTCGTTCTGCATTTTTGGTGTGCTTAACCGTTGATATTTGTTTAATAAATCCTTGGTATTCTTTAGAAAAGGTATATTTTTCCTATCGTAGTTAATTCATTATTTTCAACTAGCTGTCGCCCGCGGCTTCGTGATATCGAAAAAAAAGTTATTCCAGTCTATAATCTACCTCTGTGCCAAATTTCATCAAGATCCGTTCAGCCGTTTTGACGTGAAAGAGTAACAAACATCTATACATCCATCCATCCATCCTCACAAACATTCGCATTTATAATATTAGTAGGACAGCTATTTAGAAGTAAATAACAGCACTTTAGAGAATCCCATGATTTAATTACAATGGTATACAGCTGAAGGAATAGTATTATTGTCTTTCTGCCAAGTCAGCGCAGCATACTAACAGTTAAGCGTATAGATCACGTTAGAGACCACCTTGCACTCCATAACTCAGGTGGTAACTTTGGGGAAATACAGCCAAGCTAAAGTGGGAGTGCGCTAGCCTAGCATAACGCGAATGCACCCGGAGAGGTGGGCCAAGATCGTCACTCACTGGACGCCTTATGGTAGAAATCGCCATCGAGGTAGACCGCGACGAAGGTGGAGTGACAACCTGGTCTTATATGCGGGGCGAACATGGCTGTTATCGATATCGATATCGCACAGAATAGAGAGGTTTGAAAGGAGAAAGGGAAGACCTTTGCAGTGGGACAATTGAGAGGCTGGCAAAAGAAACTGCTACTAAAGTTGCTGTATAGTTGTTCCCGCTGAGAAGTCTGTCGAAATCACAGAAACCTACAATAGGTTTACAACCTTAACTAACCGTCAATGTTATCGACTGACTAGTTAGGTCGTTTTAAGGTGACAGAAGTGAAATAACTGGAAAGATTATAGTTACCTATACGCTTACAGGTCACGTAAAAAAGAGTGTGTGTGCGTTGCAGTAGAACTAATAATGCACGGCTCGAGTTGATACGATTGCGATCTCTTTCCGAGTTTATATGTGACCTAACTTCACCGCGGTGTCGATGACATAAAAGTCCGGTCCTTGAGATTTCACCTATATTTTACTATTATACTAGTTAGACAAAACAATAATATAGCATTTGATAAGCATCAGCTGTTTTAACGATCACAAATACAATAAAATTTAGGGCGTGTTTACATCAAAACGTAAAGTCGGCCGACTGGGCGTCCCGTCCCAAGTAATATGGATGACAGAACGCTTCAGCCTGCCCACTGTCCTTAGATTTTCATCAATTTTCTCAGTAAGCGGCCTATACACTTGATTTAGCAGCATCATGTTCATTTTAATCACTTTTCTAATTATGTATCCTAGATTGCACATTTTCTCTTTTATTTTAATTATATTTTTTTTTACGTTTTTAATTTTTACTAATGTTATTATTTTTATACTTTTTTACTTTTTAATGTGTTGTTTTTTTGTGTTTTCGAGCGTATGGCACTCGTGGGCAGCAGCTGAAAATCAGCGTCAGGTGGTGACCTGGTGTTGCCATCTGGTATTATGCTGAGCTGAGGCCCTTTTGACATTAGTTATTTGATTTTGTTAAGGTGTTCCTGATTTTTTGTTTTTGTTTTTAATGCTAAATAAACGTAATTTTCTTTCTTTCACATCGTTTCACCACCCATTTCATCTTACACCTTTCTACATAGCGACTTTATACATAGAATATTCCGATGCATATACTAGGACAGGTCGAATCACGGACTTGTTTTCCCCCTTTTAACTAAGGTGGCACCCGTGGGTCGGAATTCGCAATGAATCAATTCAATTGCACAACATAACTCAACACCTTAATTTTCCTCATCATTCGCGTCCAAGAAGAAACACGTACAAATGACGCTGACGTCATGACGTCACGACCGGTTTCCCCGACCTAAATATGACCGCTATTCATAGAACTCGGCTGACTATAATATCAAAGCTACTTATATTAAAGATGTTTCCTCCTTTAAGTTCAGTCTAGCTTGAGACAAGATCTAAGAGTATTCTCTATAACGAAATGTTTTTCCACAATCATAACTTACCTTTCTTAACAAATGTTGTTATTTTGAGCTTGTTATCATATAAACCGGTACGTAACTTTGTTTGTTTATTTTTGTCTATAAATATATTTAAACTAAGGCTTCTTTACAAAAAAAAGGTAATTCTTCTGGTCCCATATCAATTTTATTTATATTTCTTGGGTAGTTTTTGAGTTTTCGTTTATAATACATAATTTTCTGCTAATGTATTTACCGACTTCCGGAAGTAAAGTAATTTTTCACTTTTTAGTTGTATTGAAAGGTTTTTTTGCAAAAGTTTTACTGCTCATTGTTTAAAATATATATCTTCACTCATTCATACTAACAATTACTAATGTGATAAATAAAATCTAGATATTACAAGTGCCTAATGACATTCAAGAACAAGCAAGTGGCCTAACCGGTGTCTTACGTAGCAAACTTAGAAACTTCATCTGGTAGATAAAAAAGGCAACACCTTGTACAAGTCATAAGTTATCACTTACCTTACTTTTTGCCAACTATGTTGAAGTCAGCTTCTAGCTGCATAAAAGTATTTTACATGAAGCGTCTGCTTATCTGACTTCCACAACTCAGTTACTGAAAACCACGATACCCTAAACTAGAAGTTTCTTTCCCATTCTTCTCCATAGAGATCAACGCTTTGGAATGGGTAACTACAGTACTTTCACAAGTTATTATGCCTTGTGACCGGGAGTGTAGCTTAATTTTGTTTCTTGACATTTAAAAGTGCCTGTAATGGTTTAATTGAAATAAATGATTTGACTTAGGGATTCGTAATGACAGTCAAAGAAGCAAAACCGAAATGGGCCTCTCGTTGTTAAAATTATAAAGATTTAGAACTACTCAACTGAATTATCCTGTGGTGACCTCACTCAAATGAATTTAAGGCCCCCGGCCAGGGCTAAAACCTACTATAATAATCGATAACACTTAAAGCACCCCCTGCGGGGTACAGGCCTCGGTTTAGGGCGTCATTGAGAAAACGACTAGAAAAGGGCCGGGTCGGGTTATTATTTGGGGACTTATAAAAGTACTAACTAAATTCGCGGGTTGGCTAGTATAGCAAGTCGGGACTTTACCGCAGTCTCCTAAACCTAATCTTGGTTTCCATTTTCTAGATGGCGCCAGTGGTGGAGCCAGTGACAGAGCCAGTATGGCTAGGTGAAGGCCCGCATTGGGACCACGATGCGCAGGCGCTGTACTTCGTCAGCATCTTCGACAACACCGTCAATAAGTATGTGCCCAGCACCGGCAAGCATACCAAGGCTAAGTTGGGTGAGTTTATCACTTCTACTTACATTCTAAAACTAATAAGTAGCCAGGGTTCGGGCTTAGCCAGATACGTTATTAAGTGTAATATATTTCATCACCACTGCTCTCAAAAAGGTGAATAGAAAACTTAGAGAATGCGGCATGTTCTAGAAACGAATGCCAAACCGAAACCATGTCAGATATAGTACCAGCAGAAGGAACATTATTAGCTACCGTTAGCATTATGCATGGCCATTCATAATGGGGCAAAATTCTTTCTTATTTATCCTAAATAATCAAAACATACATTTCACATTTCAGATGGCATGCCAACTTTCATAATTCCACTGGAGGGTAAGAAGAACCATTTCGTGGTGGGACTGAATCGGAAGGTGGTGGAGATCGAGTGGGATGGAAGGGAGAATGGGGCCAAGACAGGCAGGACCATTGCCGAGGTGGACCAAGAGAACCCCAAGAACAGGTTCAATGATGCCAAGGCGGATCCTAGGGGGAGACTATTTGCTGGTGAGTATTTTACTATAAGAGAATCTTCTCAAAATTATTGTTTCTACTTATTTATTTGTCAAAAACTGCCTCGTTGGTCATCTGGTCGTAGCGCTTCTGCTGAGCTTGAGGTGCTAGGCTCGATTTCCGGGTCGGGCATTGTGTTATTGGATCCTTAGTAGCAGACCTGAGTCTGGATTCGTGCCTAGACCTTGACATCGGAGCGTCGGTCAGCTGGTAGTACACCTCTCCCTAATTGTCCGAGAATATCAGGTGTGAAGAACATTCGCTATTAACGTTCTAATAATACGTTTACAATCTGTCCGTTATGTTCATTCCTATTGGCTAACAGATCGAAAAAAAAAATTGCATGAAAGCTTAATGACTATGATTTTCAAATATCAGTAGCTTTTGCTTAAACGTGCTATGTCATCGTATTCGTAGGAACCATGGGCCACGAGTACGAGCCGGGCAAGTTCCACCTGAAGAAGGGCTCGCTGTACCGATTCGACGAGGACGGCACTGCGCACCGCGTGGCTGACAACATCGATATCTCCAACGGTCTCTGCTGGGACCTCGCGGAGAAGGCCTTCTACTTCGCGGACTCTTTCGAGTTCACCATCAGGAGATACGACTATGATGTGGAGACGGGGGATATTTGTGAGTAGATAATACTTTTTTAGATTGATTTTGACCTTTTTGAGTCAATCTATGGTCATCTTAATCTTTAAGATTGGTAGTTTTTTCTTCTACATTGGGCTCGCATATACATAGAAGTAACACTAATGAACCCAAGAGTTTGTAAAACAAAACTTGTTTTAAAAAGTGTGTCCAAGGATCGTTTCCTGCCAGGGCACACCACAATAGTGGCGGTAAATCCCCTCTGCCTGACGCAGGCCCTCACCGGACACGGAAGTTTCGGGAGGTTCCTATACATAATCGGGCAGGAGGAATCGCCCGGGTGTCACCACTGTGACTATCGCCCTGTGAAGTACACAAAGTGAAGTCTGCCCAGCGCGGTGCCCGAGCTAGAGGCGATCGGCGGCGGCGATCTCTCGCGTCCAGCCCTGGTTCAGTCCATGGTCCGGAGCGAGAGGGAATGGGAAGCGATCACTTTCTTCTGCAAAGCAGCCATGCTAGCGAAGGAAGTGGCCGGGCGTTTGAGGGAGAGAACCTGAAACCAACCCAGCCGCCAACTGAGACGACTCCCGGCCACCGTATGTGGGCCTGTGGTCGGTGAGCAATGGGTAGCTCACCGTCCGTCTATTGACGACCGGCCGTATCGACGGCGCGTTAGTGTTCCATGCGCTACCGCCTGCCGAAAAAATACTAGTGAAAGAATTACTTATATATTATGTCAATTAGTTTCCGATTTAAGCCCCGTTCCAATAAAAACGACTCGTTTTGCTTACGGATGGTAGTATTTTGACATAAGTTCTATGAGACTTATGTCAAAATCTTACTATCCGTAAGCAAAACGACTCGTTTTTGTTTATTGGAACGGGGCTTTAGAAGTAAAACAAGACGCGGGCTGCCGGTTACGATGTGACGTCATCACACAACATGCTCAGTCTGGCTCATTCAGTCCGCTCGTGGTCGCGCGCCCTTACCGTTGAAATTATAACTAAATACTTTTAAAAAAGTCCAATCTAAATACTAGGAAATCATGTGTTGTGCCTAAATGTAAAAATACAACGCGCCGCGCATTGTGAAATGACGTCACAAGCGGTCACGTGACTGTTAGCGGGCTCGATATTTTTCGAAACTTTGAATGCCTATAAAATCAAAACTACTAGGTTTTTTTTTACTACAACAAAAACTAGTGTGTTTGTATACATACAGGCTTTACTGAGACAACATTTCAAGCGGTTTGGCATACCTAGTAACATTCTCCATTGCAGACTGTGTGTATTTGATATACCTACGCCGGGCCCCTCGGGGATTTATCGTTGCAAAATAAAATAAAGTATCTTTGGAAATATGCTTCTTTAATTGACAATAATTAACATTCTGTTATGTATCGTTTGTTTCCAGCAAATCCTCGTGACGTGTTCTCCATGGAGAAGCATAACAGCAGCATCAGCAACAGCGGCGACAAGCTGACTGGTATCTTTGACGGCATGACCATAGATACAGACGGTAACCTCTGGGTTGCCAACTTTGACGGATTTCAGGCAAGTTTATTTATTGAAATGTCTATTATTCAAAATATGCGGTTTCTTGCCCTGCAGTGGTTTAAACAAGCAGGAATGTTATACAATGACTAAAAGTTATATATATGGCGTATATCGATAAAGATTTTTAATTTAATACTTGACGGTTTTTGTTCGGTTTCGGTTCGATTGTTAAACTTTGGTTGCGCATACTTAGGAAGAGGCACAAGACGCAATAGGCATCTTTTGCGACATATAGAAAGCATTCGATTGCGTGAATCACGACACACTTATTCAAACTTGATTATTACTGACTGAGAAAGCAAGCATGAAACTTAGTAAAATCATAATTAAATGATCGAATGCAGCAAATACAAATAAATGGCGTAAATTTATTAGGATTTAAATTAAGAAAGGTATACCACAAGGCTCAATATTGGGCCCTTTCCTTTTTCTATTATATAAATGATTTATCTCCATTACTGAAAAGTGAACTTTAAGTTAAATAATTTCTTCTTAATAACTATGCCTAAGATTCAAAACTGGTTTACTGTAAATACATAATTTGGTGTTCAGTGAAAAGAAAATTTAATGCATAAAATTCCTGTAACCGTTGTTGTTACGTAGATAAGTAAGGAGATACTAGAATTCTTTGTAAATACTGTTTTAATGGGAATTACACGAGATCCAAAACCGCAATGGAGTACTGATTTAACAGCACTTGTATGGTTAAGTTCAGCCGCTTACGCTGTCCGCAATATCCGGCAATTACCAGACGCGGAAAACGTGCAGCTATTTGAGTAACTTACTTATCATCATGTCTAACGTAGGAATTATATTATGGCTAGTAGGGCTTATCTTAATATTATTGTCATTTATTTCTTTTTCTGCATTTTGCTTTTTTGTTTATCTCGATTTGAAAAGAGTCGCAATGTTTCTTGCCCATTCTTCGCCATGTGATCTACGAATTTTATTATACAAGCTATTCATAGTTATTGTGCCTGTAGCTGGACTGTAGGAGGACGCTTGTCTTTCTATTGTTGTCTATTTGGAATAAATGCTTTGTTTGAGTTTGCTGAATTTTGCGTGACGGTCGTATTTGCCGATGTAGATGGCGCCACAGTTTTAAAAACTTAGTTTGTCTTGTTCTTGTTTGTCCAGCTCTCAACACTAACCATCTACTCACTCTTTCCAGATGTTAAAAATCGACCCCAAGAAAGGGCAACTATTACAATCAATCCCGATCCCGGCTCTACAGACGACGTCGGCGACGTTCGGCGGCCCCGAGCTGGACGTGCTGTACGTCACGTCCGCCGCCATGAACCGCGGACAAGCGCAGCACCCGCCTGCGGGCGCCACGTTCCAGGTCACCGGCACCGGCGTGAAAGGACACCCTAATGCTAATGTCAGATTTAATTAGATAAAAGTACCTGATAATTTGATTAATAAGTAAAGTTATGAAATAAAATGACTGTTTTTTTTTACACCCATTAAGATTTATCCTATGAATGACCGAGTTCAACAATCAGTACTTAGGGAAGAAGAGCGGTACACATGTTCCCAAGGGAGAAGATCCACTTTAACTCGTAGGAATAATAATTCAAACAGGTTGCATTTGTAGATAAGCTGCATAACTGCCTTTCCTAGCGCTCTTTGTCGTTCCTTCACTGAGCTGAGGATCGCAATTCCCATAGGACACGTCTCCAAACCATGCAGTCTCCTATAGTTTGAACCGTTTGGTATATGGCAGCTTGTCTGGCAAAGGCAGTTAGAGCTGCCTCTAACAGCTTTTGATCGCGTCTGACCGATCAAGCCGACCATCTTGCCTTCCGCGCGATACGTTCTACCCTACCCAGTATCATAAGCCTATCCAGATAATATAGTTACCGGCACGGATCTTGAGCGCTGACCTTCACTTGCGCAGAAGTGAGTTATTATTGGGTCCCTTTGGTGGTATGAAGTGAGGCGCGGGGGCGGGGAAAGTGCAGTGATTGGCCCGTAGCGCATCGCGTCATAGACGTCACTCGGGATTCGTTCTTTTCCTGCTGCATGTACCTCACGACGACGAGTACAATTCCGGCCAATTTAATAGACAACATTTTTAAATTATGTTATTCAAATATTTTATGTGATTTTTTATTAAATATACCGTTGGAATTATAATTAAAGGTGATATTTATCGAAAGCAAAACGGGGAAAAAAAATAATGTCAGTTTGTAATTAGCAAAACTATTTTTCATTCAATTATTTTATTTGTACTTGTATCGAAATGTACTATTTTCAATAGATAAAGTTTTTATCTACAACAAATAAAATTCTAAGTCAAAAATGCTAACAAAATAAAATACGTAGTAGTTTTTTTAGTAATTTTCGACAAACTACAAGAACTAAGTTATAATTTTAATTTAGAAATACTTGTTAATTACCTACTTCTTTGATCTCAATTTCCATTTCTCAATTTAATGAATCATTATTAAATCTTTCTTTCAACCATAGAACCAGTAAGAAATTACGTAGGTAACTTAGAAAAAATAAATAATCAACGGGCGTGCGTTTTATTTGCCATATGTGTACGATGCGCAAAGCGATCCCCACCCTTCCGCCGAGCGCTCAAGATCCGTGCCGGTATCTGTACCTAAGCAAACGCATAATATGCCCGGAAAAGCTGGAAAAACGGTCCAGGCAGATTGTAGATAGCCGTTTGGTGATATTGAGCTCCTCCACTAAGAACTTATTAGTTTTTATTTCGGACTACGGTATAAGTAGCAGCCTCCGCCAACATCACATCTCAAAAGCACATCGTACTACTTTCTTGAATTCAGTTTTAAAAGTTTTACCAAATTTTGCTAATCTATTTGAGTTTTTGAATCTCTGCTGGCGATAGGGATTTGAGCAGTTGTTTATTGTTATCCAGATTTCGAGAAAGTGTATTAAAAATATATATTAAATAATAAAAAATACATGTTAAACATGTATTTACATGATTAATATGATAATAAAAAAACAGTTTAAAAGGTGTACGATGTAAGTACTTGGTTAAAAAAATAGACAATATTTAACGCTTGAACTTAAGATTGGGTAAACCTTTGACCCCTAAGCCTGTTACCATAAATGTGGAACCATCTAGTGGCCCGCGATTATTGAAATTTGCGGAAGTAACGAACATAATGTCAAAGTTGGGACCCCCAAAAGTAACCGAAGTTACTTGTTTTGCCGGAATTGGGATCTTTCGCAGCAATGCACCGGTTCTGGGATCAATATTGATGACGTTAGAGCCGTCGAAACAAGCGACCCATAGATTACCGTCCGTGTCTATGGTTATACCATCGGGATAACCTTCTACATTGTTTTTTATGAAATCGAAGATATATGTGAGATTAGCTGGAAAGAAAAATGAATAGGTTACGACTAGTGAGATTTATCCTTACCACCACCAGTAAACCTACAAAAAATTTCATGTAGATATTCACAGTGTGAATGTACACTTTATGTCTATGAACGACACATTCTCCTCGTTGCATTACAGAAATTGGTGGAAGTTACAAGTAGTGCCAAACTCGGCGTCAAATTTTGAGCCAATTTAGATTGCAACCAAATAGAAATGACCTCATTTGAAACAAAAAAAAAGTAGTGTGCAAAACGACTTGTCTACTTACAAATCTCTCCCGTTTCTACATCATAGTTGTATCTCCTGACTTTTCTCTCACAGGAGTCGGCGTAGTACATAGCTTTCTGTTGGAGGTCCCAGGACAGGCCGTTTGAGATAATGATACGGTCATCTACCTTTGTAATCTTGGACCCGTTGAGGCGGTACAAGCTGCCTTTCTGGAATTCGTATGTTGGATATGTTCCGTTGCCCATGGTCCCTAATGACGACAATTAAACAAATACACTTGAAAAAATAAAAATCAATCTAGCCTATCTACTAAATTTTCAGTTTCGAAATAACTTATTGGAGGTCAAATTGTTGTGCTTCTAAATTGTGTCTTCAGTTTTGAGGACCTGAGAAAGTTGAGAATTATTTGCACCAACACAATTTACAGCATATTTGTAAGAGCATCAAAAATAAGAATTTCGTGGGCTACCCTGCCGCTTCACCCTTAATCATAAAATTTATTCTGATTATGATCAGTCAATCTGGTCAATTACTATGCTTACCGAACCGATCGTCAATAGGAAAGATTAAACAAAGCTCATTCGGCGTGACCATATGGCTAGGTTCTTATTTTTCCAATTGAGTGAAATTAACAGATTTCTTGTCAGTGACCTCATGATTGATTCCTCGTTACATCACCTTTGAAAATTATTCAAATTACAGACCTGCAAACACCCTGCCCCTGGGGTCCACCTTGCCGTCGTTGATCCTGTTGGCGGGCACGTTACGGTCTACCTCACCGAGTTCCTTCAGCACAGAGACTGGGGAGCCCTCCTTCCCGTCCCACCGCACCACCTGGAACTTGCGCTCTACACCCACCAGGAACTGGTCAGACGTGCCTTCCACTGGCACTATGAACCCCACGCGTCCAGCTAGAGATCACATAAAATTACAGATATTTATGAAGTTATTTTTATTTAACAGGAAGTGGCGTACTCGTAGTGAACTCCTAAAAAAAATTAAATCGTCTGCATATAGTACCAATTCATTAGCAGCCATAAAAAACGGAAGATCTAAAATGGGTCATTATACCTACTCATCACAATGAAATATACCTACATGGTACAATGGAGTGAAATGGTGTTAAAGAAGAAGTCGAAAGATGATTTGTCATCCTTAATTTCCAGCAACTTACCAATTCTAGTCCTGGTATGCACTCTAGTAACTAGCACATACTTATGGATCATATTAAATGTTCCATGGCTGACGAAGTACAGTGCTTGTTGCCTGTCGTCCCAGTGAGGACCCTCGCCGAGCATCACGGGTAACGTGATTTGTTGCACCCTTATCGAGATAGCAAAACTTAAATAAGTAACTAGTATGAAAAATGAATAGTTAACCATTGTTATTGTCGTTAAGTCTCGTTGTTTTTTTGCTGTCAAAATGACCGCATACATAACAGTTGCATTTATAAGCACCTAACTATCTAGATAATTGCTACCTAGTGTAGCTGGGGAGGTAGCGTTGCATTTTTGATGGTGATTTCTGTACGATTAATTTTGATTGAAATTGATAGCTTAGATATGGGCAATAATTGAATCAAGCGTCAGCAGGCGCACCCGGGGTGGATCAAGTGGGAAAAAAAATATTATTATGTCAAAAAATAAAAAACCAAAAGTGTAATCTGGTCGTTTGAAAATTTGAACAGCAATAGTTTAAACAATAATAATAATTATAGAAATAATCAGCAGTAAAGATAATGGTGGGTTGTACGTCAGCAGGTCATATCCGCACATATTAAAAATAAGTATCTTTAATTCATTTCTGGTCGAATGAAATTGATACATATTATTCTTTATGCTATTAAAATAATTAAAAAATGCCTCAGCCGACCTAAATTAAAAAGATAATTTTATAAATAGGTAAATCAATTTCTCGTCGCTTGAAATTAATATTAAGAGTATTTTAAACAACATATTAAACAAAAAAGATAGTCAGCATAGTGATTGAAGAGGGGAAAGTCGTCAGTTGGATAATACAAATAGTTACTTATAATCCCCCTGCTGACGATCTTACCCCTATCAATAGGTCGGCTGACGCATTTTTTAATTATTTTAATAGCATAAAGAATAATATGTATCAATTTCATTCGACCAGAAATGAATTGAACTTAATTATTTTTAATATGTGCGGATATGACCTGCTGACGTACAACCCACCATTATCTTTACAGCTGATTATTTCTATAATTATTATTATTGTTTAAACTATTGCTGTTCAAATTTTCAAACGACCAGTTTACATTTTTTTTTTACATAATTAAATTTTTTTCCCCACTCGATCCACCCCTTCTGAGCCTGCTGACGTTTAGATTATTAAATAATTATCCATAAAGAATAAGTTCAGATATGAATCAATCGACCAGAAATTATTATGTGAAATGCAACGCTACCTCCCCAGCTAGTGTGTTGTTCGTCGCAAATTTACAAATTGATACAATAATTATTCAACCAGACTTAGATAAACAGAAATTACAGGTTTTGAATTCAGCTTCGAAACATATCTGAATCGCATTTTACCTACAAATTATTCAGTCTGTCTGGGCAGGAGAGCTTGTCTATGCACCTACCTACAATTTTTTTTTTATTATTTTACAAAGAAAGGTCTTTGCAAACAACAGCGGTTTTTATTTCTAGCAGTTTTAACCTCAAATCATAATTATCTGCAAACTGTCATTTTGCGTAAAAATGGAAATCGTATTCAACTAGGTACAAGACACATCATTCTTCAGTATCCTGCTTTGAATGGGGTTAGTGGCAGGCAATTAGGGCACCCCCTAATACATGGGACTTACTTATCTAGCGAAATTTGGGTGTACTAAATACCCATCGAGTACCATCACATGCTTGGGTCTATGTCCCCCTTGAATGATCTACATGGGGTGGACAAGCTAAGTCAGCTAATTAAAGGGAAGTGGTAAACAACGTATACTATACCTACATTTGAAATAGTTTCTCAATAAATTGTGATTGTAAAACACGATTATAAATAACAGTAAATTTACCATGGTCCATGTTACCGTCCCTATATAACAGCAACGTTGTTGTTACAGCGTTAGTACTTACCTATGTAAGAAAGGACAGGCAGCGTAGGCCCGACAATAATTCAGTGCTTACTTTACAAAACGAAAAATAAGATACTTATTAATAAGAAAGCGTCTAAGAATCTACAAGGCCAACAATGTCCACTCATTTACAACGAATTGGTAAAAAATAATCAATATAATCATAGGCAATGTCAATATGTTACGTTCCACAAATTAGGTTTACAGGTATCCGCTGTCTGAAGTCTAAATATCAATCTTATGCACCTTTTCTGTGCCCGAAACGCCATTGCATTTCCCCAAAAGATCACCCTAATTCTAAGAATTGATTCGGCTAATCCATAATAAGCAGTAATTAGCGCGTCTGCCTAGCTATTCACAACCACTCGATTGCCGTTAGTATAATCGAAAACGTCCTCCAAACGCTACTCACAAACCCGTAGGTAAATAAAAAAAAAGAAACTTCGCGCGGATCAGGTGCGGAGAGTTTTGTCAGTTGGGCGATTGGATTACGAGACCATGACTAGTGCCGATTGTCTATTACGGTTACGTTGGATTGTTTGTGAAAAGTATGCTGTGTTGAGAACCACAGCATGCTGTTTCGGGGCGTACTACTCCTTTTTAGGGTTCCGTAGTCAACTAGGAACCCTTATACAGGGTCTTTCATTAAGCGTGTCCTATCTTTAATTTTTTTTTTAACTTCGTTTATCTTTTTTTTTAAAATTTGAATCAGGATTTTTGCATTAATTATTTACAGTAAATTCAATATTCCATCAACAACATTATGATCTTATCTTAATAAAGTGAGTAATTGGAATCTTGAACAGGCCCCTCTTTTGCGTAATTAATTATCATTTATGATATGATGAGATAAGTAAAAGTGGCAAGTAAAGATGAGTCGCGTCGTGAATTTATAGCCATCTTACAAATTCTTTATCTCTGCCCCTTCGTGTTTCTTTCAATTTTTATTACTGTTTAGGTAATTTGTTAAGCAACACTTATAATAACTCTTTTTGGTTGTATCTCTAGCAGGATGTTCTGGTTAGTGTTTACTCTCTAGATGGCGCCAGTAGTGGAGCAAGTGACGGAGCCAGTATGGCTGGGTGAGGGCCCGCACTGGGACCACGACGCGCAGGCGCTGTACTTCGTCAGCATCTTCGATAACACCGTCAACAAGTATGTGCCCAGCACCGGCAACCATACCAAGGCTAAGTTGGGTAAGTTTAGAATATACATGTTTTTCAGGTTCATGCACACACTGTACCTAAGAGCAGACAGAGACTACGGGTAAAACAAACACCAGTGCTCCTTTGGCTGCGTCCACGTACAGTAAACGCTCAAAACTCCAGCAGCGCGCGAAGGATTACATTGCTATGAACTGCGCGAGCACAATACAGTTACTGCGTGTGCGTTTGTGTGATGAGTGATGTCTCAACATTCAACGAGTAGGTACGATTATTGTACAATACTCGTATGTTTGGTTACACACGCTGTACTATGGACCTCACCTTCGATTGCAGTTAGTAGTCTAGTGCCTGACAACCGACCCAACACCTTACCCAATAGTTGATCTTTCTTTACATCATGACCTCAACATCTAAAATCACGTATTTTTCCCACAGGGGTAGACACGTTTGAAACAGCTAAATAAATACAGTTTTCGTACCACTTGCTCAAAAAAGTGACATTCTATGCCACAAAAAGCGAACATAACAATAGTCATTTTTAATCTGTTAAAAACAGGGAAAGAAAATTGTACTGAATTTCATTCATGCTCTAGGGGGAGAATGTGATTTAAATTTGGAATAGGTACTTACCGTTTATACTGAACTACATCTGTGTTTACACCATTGAGTTTTTATAAAAAGCATTCCAAAAAGATGTATAAATACATCTTTTTGGAAAAGGAATACGCATTTATTATGCAGTTATGATTATTAAATAAAATTACGAAAACCGACGAGGCCTTATTCAGAGCTTGATGCCTTTGCTTTTCCGACAAAAAATATTGGTCTTGGAATTTGTCGTATTTTTGTTATCTTCACATACATAAACGTTAAGTTTATTTTAATTTATTTTTATAAAAAGTTAATGCTAAATTAAAGCGACAGTGACAGTGAATTGTCGGATTCCATCAGTGCAAATGCTGCCGCAATTATACTCATCAACAATAAATGTACCAAACAAAGATGTAACTCTCTCTATCAATAATTGGACCAATGTTTCGAATGTTAACTTTTACTTTTAATTGTCATTATTTTTAATAAATGCTTATCTCATATTATTACTGTGTTAATTTTTTCGCAAAATGGTACGAAAAGTAGAGTATTTTCCTCGGTGATAAAGCTGTCTTAGTCTTGGGTGAACTTAAATCCCTCGCTACACTCAGGACTCGTTTAAAATCCCTCGCTTCGCTCGTGATTTAAGTTTTTAACACCCTCGCTACGCTCGGGAGTAAACCTCGAGCCCTTCGTTACGCTCGCGATTTAAATCGTCACCCGCGACAGAAGACACTGCTTTATCCCCTTGGTTAATAATCTACTAATTGTAATTGTATTGCCATCTCTGCAGCCACTGATGAATTAACGGCAAGATCCGCTATATCGCGTAAGCAAAGTTGTACGCGAAGTTAGCATATATACAAGCACCCGACAAGCAACCGTCGGGCAGTGGCCCACCAGACGCGACAGCCGTCTGGTCGGAGGATCCTCCCTTTTCCACAGAGGATGGAGAACTTTACACCCTGTTCTTCATACCTCTGAAGTATATATTTCATATGGTGTGGTTTGGTATGGTGGTCTCTGATTTTGAGGTGCAAGTTGAAGAAACAAGTCATGGGGCATTTCACATTGCAGATGGCATGCCAACTTTCATAATTCCACTGGAGGGTAAGAAGAACCACTTCGTGGTGGGACTGAACCGGCAGGTGGTGGAGATCGAGTGGGATGGAAGGGACAATGGTGCTAAGACGAGCAGGATCATTGCTGAGGTGGACCACGAGAACCCCAAGAACAAACTCAATGATGCCAAGGCAGATCCTAGGGGAAGACTGTTTGCGGGTGAGTCTTTTACTAGAATAGGCTTTTCACTTCAGCAGCTCAAACATTTAGGTTTTGCTACGAGAGACAAAATAACTTATTTTTCAAGAGTGCCGCGCATTGTTAATCTTTCGTTCGAAACTTAAAATTGAAAGGCATTTTGTAAATAAGACAATTTTCTCTTTATGTAAATTATTGAAAGTTAAATTTATTATTATTTTTAACGAAAATAAGTATCTTTTTATTGCTTCAGATAAAACTGGCATGACTTACTAAATCTTTTTTTTTCGCTTAGAGCCTGGAAATAATAAAAAAAAATCCCTGTTGCGTGACGACATTCGGGTAATATGTGTTCTCGCTGCTGAAGTGAAAAGATACGAATGAATAGTAGATTATTAACCAAGGGGATAAAGCAGTGTCTTCCGTCGCGGGTGACGATTTACATCGCGATCGTAACGAAGGACTCGAGGTTTACTCCCGAGCGTAGCGAAGGTGTTAAAAACTTAAATCACGAGCGAAGCGAGGGATTTAAGACGAGTCCTGAGTGTAGCGAGAGATTTAAGTTCACCCAAGACTAAGACAGCTTTATCACCGAGGAAAATACTCTACTTTTCGTACCATTTTGCGAAAAAATTAACACAGTAATAATATGAGATAAGCATTTATTAAAAATAATGACAATTAAAAGTAAAAGTTAACATTCGAAACATTGGTCCAATTATTGATAGAGAGAGTTACATCTTTGTTTGGTACATTTATTGTTGATGAGTATAATTGCGGCAGCATTTGCACTGATGGAATCCGACAATTCACTGTCACTGTCGCTTTAATTTAGCATCGTAACGTATTTTTAGAACATTAACTTTTTATAAAAATAAATTAAAATAAACTTAACGTTTATGTATGTGAAGATAACAAAAATACGACAAATTCCAAGACCAATATTTTTTGTCGGAAAAGCAAAGGCATCAAGCTCTGAATACGGCTTCGTCGGTTTTCGTAATTTTATTTAATAATCATAACTGCATAATAAATGCGTATTCCTTTTCCAAAAAGATGTATAATGCTTTTTATAAAAACTCAATGGTGTAAACACAGATGTAGTTCAGTATAAACGGTAAGTACCTATTCCAAATTTAAATCACATTCTCCCCCTAGAGCATGAATGAAATTCAGTACAATTTTCTTTCCCTGTTTTTAACAGATTAAAAATGACTATTGTTATGTTCGCTTTTTGTGGCATAGAATGTCACTTTTTTGAGCAAGTGGTACGAAAAAAATATTTTCATCACGTGTCTTTAAATTCCTCGCCACCGCTCAGGATTCTACTTTGCAATCCCTCGTTACGCTCGTGATTCAATAATAGTATCGTTGGCTTGCTCGGGGTCGGAACTCAAAATCAGCACTTGCAGCAACAACTGACTGTGCACAAATAACTATTTCGAAAGTATTAGTTGTTTCTACTATTTATTGGCTAAAACCACCACTCTAATATAGTGGTAGCAAATGTGTTTGCAGTGGTTGAAAGGTGCTAAGTATAATTTCCGGGTTTGAACATAATGTTAATGGGTCTTTTACCTAAAAATCTTTAGTTGCAGGCCGGAATCTAAATTTGTGCCTAGTTGATAATTTATATTGTGACAGTAGGGCCGACCCCTAACTTAGGTATAACATGGGACTTTAACTTAACTACAAAAGCGTGGGTCTGCTGACATTACACCCCTGTCTAACCGTTCGAGTATAACAGGTGTGATGTTAATGTCAACTACTGAATATGGGTAGCAAACGTTCTAACAATACGTTTACAATCTATCCTTGCACGTTTATTTTTGGCAAATAGAAAAGAATTTTTGATTCATCATAAATTGATTCACTTTGAAAAAAAATCAGGTCTTTCTTTTCTATTTATGATGTTATATTTATTTAATTTATGCTTGCAAATGAGAAAGTATTTAATCGGTCGCCATAATGTGATGTGACCATTTTTGAGTCTTGAAGAATTACATAGCAGCAAAGTTCTTCGATTAGAACCAACTGTCTGACTGTAACTAACCTCCACAGCCCAGTGGCATGGGTTCTGACTACCTAGCAAGGCCGTCAATAATAGCCGGGACCAATGGCTTAACGTTCTTATGATGGCCGTCATCGGCATTTGTATCTTAACCTTTTAAGGAAGCGTGCGGCTGTTATTAAATGTAATATCTACAACTTAAACTCTGACTGACTAGGCATTTTCTAATAAGTTGGCGTCGGCTTCCAGTCTAACCGGTTGCAGCTGGACATTGACCGATTGCCTATATATATTGCCTGAACTCACAACGCAGTTAGTACTGAGTAATACGATAATACTCCATGGTCAGAGTTTCTGGCCACTGACTACCAGTAACGACTCTCAAAGATCTACAAATTTCAGTTACTATTACTTAAACGTTCTATGTATTTCCTTGAAGGAACCATGGGCCACGAGTACGAGCCGGGCAAGTTCCACCTGAAGAAGGGCTCGCTGTATCGGTTTGACGCGGACGGCACCGCGCACCGCCTAGCTGAAAACATTGATCTCTCCAACGGACTCTGCTGGGACCTCGCGGAGAAGGCCTTCTACTTCATAGACTCTTTCGAATTCACCATCAGAAGATACGACTATGATGTTGAGACGGGGGATATTTGTGAGTAGAAACTTTTTTAGTTTTACTTTTCGGAGCAACTCAAGACTCATCTTAATCAGATGAGAATAAGTAAAACTAATGAACCCAAGATTTTACGAAACTTGTTTTCAAAAGAGTGTCCGCTGAGTTTCTCGCCCAACATTCAACAATTTAATTCAAAAAAATCTGATTATTCGCTTGAGTAGCGATGTTTCAAATCAAATCAAATCAGCTTCCTAGTTATTATACAAATAAATATAGTACCTCGTCGGAGTCTTAATGACGGGTTGGGTTTTATTCCTTGGTCAAGTAGTGTTAATGGATTTTTACATTAGAAATTTATTTTTGTTACATACAATTTGGAACTAAAACATAACTGCGATATTGTAGGTGTTTAATGGATAACGTGTATAAGTCAGCTGCATGTATTAGGTGTAAAACATTAATAAAAATAAAGTTTAAATATTACTAGCTTTTGCCCGCGGCTTCGCTCGCGTTAAATTCGAGGTAACACAGTTCCCCTTGCGCCTTATTGATTTGTAATAGCAACGCTAAGTTTTCCCTTTTCTTCCCTCTTTCTCCCTCACAATCCCAGTTTTTTTAAAAAATAAAAATTAACCTATATCCGTCTCCTGGTTCCCAACTATCTCTGTACCAAAATTCATCAAAATCGGTTTAGCCATTAAAGCGTGAAGAGGTAACAAACAAACAAACTCACTTTCGCTTTTATAATATTAGTAAGGATAGTAAGGATAAGGATTATTTATTTGTAATAAAATATATGTTTATTTTTTGACAATAATGAACTTTCCCGCGTTTGTTTCCAGCGAATCCTCGCAACGTGATCAGCATAGAGGCACACAACAGCAGCATCAGCAACGACGACGACAAGCTGAAGGGCATTTTCGACGGCATGACCATCGACACGGAGGGTAACCTCTGGGTTGCCATGTTTGACGGAAAGCAGGCAAGTTCACACATTGATATGTTTATAATATAATTTACGCGCTTTTTTACCCTGCTGTGGTTTAAAACTGGCAGGAATGACAAAAAAAATACGAACTTAAATTCGTTTCCGAATATTCGATATTACGCTGCGTCTGCGTAGATATCAAAGATTCTTTATTTCTTACTGCTCGACAGTATTTGTTAGGCTAGTAAATCTTGCGGATATAACCAGTTTGGCGACGCTTGATTTTGCGTGACGTTCGTATTTGGCCTTGTAGAATGCGCCAAGTTTTAACAACGTAGGTAGTCTTGTTCCAGTTCTAAAAGTACAAAAATATTTCTTCTGCCTGTATTGCAGTTCTATTCAGTGACACATCAATAGAACCAACACTAACCATCGGCTCACTCTTTCCAGATGTTAAAAATCGACCCCAAGAAAGGGCAACTATTACAATCAATCCCGATCCCGGCTCTACAGACGACGTCGGCGACGTTCGGCGGCCCCGAGCTGGACGTGCTGTACGTCACGTCCGCCGCCATGAACCGCGGACAAGCGCAGCACCCGCCTGCGGGCGCCACGTTCCAGGTCACCGGCACCGGCGTGAAAGGACACCCTAATGCTAACGTTAGATTTAATTAGATAAAAAAGTGCTTTTTTTCTATTTGAAATTAAAATATTTTATTTTACATTGTGCCCGGTTCGGGTTGGTGGTTTTTTATGGAGAATAACCGGCAAGTTGAGGTAGTCTTTATTTTTTTTAACGACTTCCGTACGTACGTATGTACTGATTTTATTACAAAAACACATTTAATATAATGGGCATCTATTTGCATTATTGTCGTTGCAATAATTATGGTTGCAGTTAAGTTGATGCAGTTAGAAGTACAATATGCTTAAAAATATGATCCAATTTCTCCTACGATGACCTCGTGAATCCGCTCGGCTGTACCTGCTGTGCACAACAATTGAAGAAAAATACTGTTTTTCGTTTTGTGGATCATAAAACTCAGGAATAAAGGCTTCAATAAATAAATAAATAAATATTTAATATAGACGAACGCAAATACATAATTTAAATGTTATTACTTACTACTATTACTTATATTCACAATTAAAAGGCAGCATTACATAATTAAAGCTTAAAATTACGATTCGGTAAACCTTTTACCCCCAAGCCAGTTACCATAAATGTGGCCCCATCTTGGGGCCCGCGGAAATAGAAATTTGCGGTAGTAACGAACAAAATGTCAAAGTTGGGACCCCCAAAAGTAACTGAAGTCACTTGATCTGACGGAATTGTAATCTTTCGCAGCAATTTACCGGATCTGGGGTCAATATTGATGACGTTTGAGCTGTCGAAACAAGCGACCCATAGATTACCGTCCGTGTCTATGGTTACACCATCGGGATAACCATCTACATTGTATTTGTTGAAATCAAAGATGTACGTGAGATTGGCTGGAAAGATAAAAATATTAGATTACAATTTGTGAGATTTGTACCCGTCAAGACCAGTGTCATCACCATCAGTGTAGAATCACAGACTCTATGTTGTAAAACTAAAACGACTTGTCTACTTACAAATTTCTCCCGTTTCCACATCATAGTTGTATCTCCTGACTTTCCTCTCGAAGGAGTCAGCGTAGTACATAGCCTTCTGCTTGAGGTCCCAGGCCAGGCCATTGGAGACAGTGATACGGTTTTCCACCTTCGTGATCTCGGACCGGTCGAGGCGGAAGAGGCTTCCTCTCCTAGGTTCGAAGTTTGGATGTGTTCCATTGGTCATGGTCCCTAATGGCAACAGTTAAGGCAGACATTATTTCAATTGTAGCCTGTCTTTTAAGTACCTATAGATTAAGTGTCTGCACTTTAAACTTTAATTAATAACCGTTTCTTCCGCTCCCACAGACAAACTGACAGGTGGAAATAAACTGTGGGGCATAGTTATGTTGTTGTTTCACTGCGTTAGTCTAAGTGAATCATTGACATTTTATTTAGAGTAATATGTTCATATTCCAATATTCACACTCATTATGCTTGGAGACTGTAATTTAGATATTTTGCTTGAATTCTCAATAATAATAATAAATAAATCATTTATTTTCAGGCATCTTAGGCCCATAGATAAATACCTTACAGACAAACATATATATAGCTAATACAATTCGTGTTAGTAAATAAATCCTTAACAACTATGTTAGTAGCACTTCACTGCACTATGTCACTGTGCGTTCATGTGGCACTTGTCCGTGGAAGCGCCGGAACACCACTCCTTGCGGCCAAAAGTCCTCTTCCAAGACGAGGTGCAGATAACACGTCGGTACTCGCAGCACAAATGCCTTAAAGTTGACATTGCGACGCGACTCCAACAACTGCACTCTCGCTACGTAATTGAGCTTTTGGCGTACGTACTCAACAATGCCCTCCGCCGTAGTGGTGTAGTGTAGGCGGGAGATGTACACCGGAGTGTTCGGCTTAGCGGCTCTTATGGTGACGTTCGGCTCCGATGGAGCTGTGCCGCAGCGGTTCTTGTTGGTACGTTGACGACGCTTCCTCCTCAACACCGTCACAAAACCATCATCAGCCCGAATCGGTGCCTCTTCAGGCATGGGCTTCTCAACGCGAGCAGTAATGCTCGCACCTACGCTAGCAGAATTCACACCAACTCGACGCTTTTTCTTTTATATTGGCATATTGAAGAGTGCTACCGTACATGTGGCAATTCAATTAAATGTAGTAATTATTCATAATTATAATGTGTATCTTTGATATTACTGTATAAAGTTTCACACAACAAACTCCCCAGAAACACAAATTGTGTTTCTGGGGAGTTTGTTCCGCCACTTCTTCTTCCCAGCTAAAACACTAGGAAGTGGCGAAGGGTGGGCGTTTTGGGGGACTGTCTCGTGTAATGAGGTTTATAAATAAAAAAAATTGCTAATCGTCAGCCTAGTTTGAATAAATAACTTTTAATTATTTTTGATTTGAATCGTGTTGTTGTTATTCTTATCTTTATATGATTCATATATATCTTTTATTCTTATTTTATTCATATCTTTGTTTTTGTTTAATAAATAATACCTAGTAAGAATTCACAGCATATTTGCATATTTTTGAAAGAGCCAAAGTAGTCCGCGTCATTCTTATTTTCGGATGTTTTTTTCTTTATTTGCACATCAATTATGGCCCCACGGAATTATCATAATAACAACATTAAAATAGAACCCTTGAAGTCAAATAATCCCATTGAATGGCAATAACATGAAAAAGAAATTCATAATCATAAAATGAAACCAATAACGACGTTTGGAACTGCTATGCCAGTGTTATTCGTTTCCAGTTAAGTCCCTTTTGGGTATCCTTATTACAAACCTGCAAACACCCTGCCCCGAGGGTCCGCCTTGCCGTCGTTGATTCTGTTGACGGGCACATCGCGGTCCACCTCGCCGAGCTCCCTCAGGACAGAGACCGGGGAGCCCTGCCTTCCGTCCCACCGCACCACCTGGAACTTACGCTCCACACCCACCAGGAACTGGTCGCATGTGCCTTCCACCGGCACTATGAACCCCACGCGACCAACTGAGATCAAATAAAGTTATACCTAGATAATTTAGGAAATTTTCTTATTTGAGGTTTGCGACTGCCGAGATAATAATTAAAATAGAGAAGTAAGGCAAAAATATTTTTTTTTATTTATGTAAAGAAACGGTAATATTATAATATTACACAGAATTAGTTTGAGTAAGTGTATAGGTATTTTCCTCATAGTAGAAACTCGATAATCCGGCCCTCAGTTATAGGTACGGATTCGCGATTATCCGGACTACCAACCGGACCAACAATACTCAATACCTACAAGTCCAACTTATGCAAGCAAACTTGTCGGAACTGGCGAAACCCCGCCCGCGCCTGCCTGTTCGCTGTCCCACGCGTTTCGTTATTGTTTTAGTTAGTTAGCAAGTGTTACTCCGCGCTGACGTGTGTGTCACGTCTACTTATTTAAAAATGTTAAAGCGTAAGACTCGTAAGAGAGTGGTATTATCACTTAAAGATAAAATAAATATTATTGATTCATTAAAAAAAGGAGAAACCGGTCGTAAGTTAGCTGATAAGTATGGTGTCATCCACGATAAGTGATATTAAGAAGAATACCGATTCAATTTTGTTGTACACCTGCAAATTAGCTAGTGAAGACGGGAGTAAACATCGGAAAATTATGAAAAAACCGAAAAATGAACTCTTAGGCGCGTCGCTCACTGGTAAGTCGAGGCGGCGTCGCGTCAGCGGCGGTGCGGCGTCGAAGCACGGGCGAGGATAGGTCTCTGCGTAGGAGTCGAGGCGCAGGCGGCTATGCTTCCTTCACATTATTAATTCATTCACCTACTAAGACGTACTAGCACTACAAGTTCTTAATTTAAATAGAAGAAGATTTTGGGTGCATCCATATATGTGTGTGGCGACTGTGTGACAAAAGAGGTTTATTCAGAGCTACACGTGACTCAAAAAGTTATCCCGACAAGTTCAAAAAGTTTTATGAAATGTCACCAGAAACATTCCAATTACTGTTTGAAAAAACGAAGAATAGTTTACAGAAGAAGGACACTAACTGGAGGAAATCAATTTGCCCTGAAGAAAGGTTACTGGTTATACTGGTCATAAATACAAGGATTTAATTGAACAATTTCAATGAGTTTTGCGTTGGTTTCAAAATCGTCGCGCATATTTAAAACGTCTAAACGCAGCTCCGCACGAAACCAAATGACAAAATGGCGGCGGCGTCGTGGCTTGGGCACACTTGAGCGCCCTACCTGCGCCTGCACCTCGCCTCCGCCCCGACGCCACCTCGCCTCCGCCCCGACGCCACCTCGCCTCCGCCCCGACGCCACCTCGCCCGCGCCGCGACTCTTGTCTATGAGCGCACTGCCATTCATTTGTTAAGAAAACTTTGTTGCGGCGCGCCACTCCTGCGCCCGCGCTTCGACTGCGCCTCGACTCTTGGTCGTGTGGGCGACGCGCCTTAGAAGACGCTTTGTTGTATTGTTGGTTTTTACAAAAACGATCAACTGGGCAACCGATATCTGGTCCTTTGCTCTGTGAAAAAGCATTACAGTTAAATAAAAAACTAGGTGGCGATGAATCATTTGTGGCAAGTAACGGATGGTTGTACAGATTTAAATCATGTCATGGGATTCGTGAATTGGAAATACAAGGTGAAAAAATGTCAGCGAATGTACATGCGGCAAACTCTTTTAAGAAGATTTTAGGAAGATATTGAATGAAAATAAATATAACTTAGATTTTGCTCATAACGCTGATGAGACCGGATTAAACTGGAAGTCATTACCTTCAAAATCTTTAGCTTCTAGGCGAGAGAATTCAGCTCCAGGATATAAAACTAGCAAAGAGCGAGTAACAATATTGGTTTGCGCTAACGCTACCGGGACCCATAAAATACCTTTGCTCCTCATAGGAAAATCAAAAAACCCAGATGTTTTGAAAATATCAGAGTGCCCTTAATTTACAAAAATCAAAAAAGCGCATGGATGAACTCTGAAATATTCATTGACTGGTATGACAACACTTTAATACCTGAAGTAAAGAAAAGACAAAACGAAATTGGCAAACAACTTTTACTGGATAATGCGCCAACCCATCCTTCAGCTGAACTGTTAGAGAGATAAAAAAAATGGGAAGTTTAAAGTGAAATGTTTGCCTTCTAATGTGACAACCTTGCTACAACCAATGGATCAAAGTGTAATTGGAACTTTGAAAAGACTTTATAGAAAACAACTTTACGTAGATTGTTATCTGTTGATGAAGATAATGTAGAAGTAGTTTTATCATTCTTTAAGGAAATTAATTTAAAGGAGTGTTGTTACATGGTTGTAGATGCGTGGGATTTGATTGAAAGAAAGACTTTAAGCGGGGCCTGGAACAGAGTACTTAATCGGGAAAATGAACATTTAATAACCAATACGGATGATTCTATTTTGAAGGATATAAATGAGCTTATGTTAAATATACAAATATGCCAGGATTGTGATGATGATGATAATAAAGTGTGAAATATGTACTAACCACAGATCTTACATTGAGAACCACAGATCTACATATCCTACATAAAGAATAGGTCACTTGTGACAGTAATGATCAAGGCTTTGAGATTATGTCGGATGATGAAATCGTAGAAAACATATTGCAAGTAAATGAACAGCAGGAAATGCAAGAAGATGAAACAGAAGAAAATCTAGACGTGGAAAATGATCCAGGACCATCTCATAAAGAAGCACTTCAGGCCCTGGAAACAGCTCTCAAGTGGTTTGAAAAACAAACAGAGAGTGATACTGAGAGTTTACTACAGCTGAAACGAATTCGTGATATAGCAGCAATGAAGGGAAGTTTACGTCAAATGGCAATTACTAAATATTTTAAACCAAATTAAACTTATTTCATGATTACCAAATGCATATTCTTACAAATTATACGTACAGACGTACCTGAATATTATATTTCGTTTATTCATTTTTCAACTTTCGTCCATTTATTGTCTAAATAACATTTAATTAAATTTTTAAATATTTCTTAAAATCAAATAAAAACATTTAAAAATATAAAAATAGTAGCCCACCGGTATCGGGAACAGGGTCCAAGCTACCGGCGCGGGCGGTCAGGGCTCCAGAGAAAGGTGTTGGTCGAGGCTCTTGGCAATTAAGCCATTGGTAGATATGACTATCGGCACAATGATCGCTGAGTCCACATCCCACATGTCGACAACCTCGCGAGCAAAGTCAATATTGAAATTGAAAAATTTATTTCAGACGAGGCACATAATTATATAGGTACTTGATTTGCATCTTATATTATTTATTCATTTTCCAATCTTGTAAATACATTTTTAAACATTTCTTTAAAAAATATAGAAAAAGAGATCGTTTATATATTTTTACACTTGGGAACAGTTTTGTAAATATAATAAATAAAAGGGGTTCTAAAATTAAGCTTTGAGGCACTCCAAAAGTAACACTCAAGAGTGCTACTTTTATAAAACCTTTCATCACAGCCCTATTAGATACGTAAGGAGGGAACCATCTCAGCTATGCGATTCACTAACAAACTCATCATAGATGTTAACAACGACGAGTTCACGGATGTTTCATCGTAAATATCGCTTTTAAAAACAACGTTGATAAAAACCGTATTCGCTAAGGTACATATGCTCGTCGACGATCTGCTGAACAACGATGATGGGTTCGATGTTTACAATGTTGCTATATTTTAATCTAGTGTATAATCGAGAAAATCTCGACTAACCGATTTTTAAGTTATTTAATCATTTTAAATTTATATAAATGCACAATACGTATGTATAAAACACGTAATATTTTTTATGCAACGAATATTAAATTAATTATATCATTTTCAATTTGGAAAATAATGATTCAAATCTTTGACATTTGTAATTGTAGGTTATGTATAGTCTGTGTTATTTCAAAACTTGTTCAAAACAAACAACTTGATCTTATCTTGATTATAGTTTTGTTTTTTATCAAAATACGAAATTCCAAAGCTCCAAGTGGTATTAAGTGGACTGTTAAAAAATGCTGCACCCCTACCCTATGGCGTTCTATTTGTTTCGAGTTTTAGTTTGGTTCCAAATCTATCGAAAGTAAGTACACGATAACATTTCTATTTAAATATACAACATAGTTTCTGGAACTACTATCTATGTAACCAAAATATTTATTTTTTAGTGTCTCAGAACGCAGCTTCGTTGAATCAGCTGGAAACGCTAGTAAGCTTTTCAGAAAGCAAACCATGGTTCGGAACAGTGGTTTAAGGTTGGTAATTATATGTATTGTTGCATTGAGTAGGTAGCCTTCTACGGTATAGTACCTTTTTACATGGACAGCCCCCTGTGCATGTTCCTTTTTACTAAATTAATATAAACTACAAGTATATACTGTAACTTAAGTCTTCAAATTGCAGTTATAAAAGCATTTGAAAATGCAATGAAAAGTTAAACCAAGCAAATAGGTTTTCTATTTATGTAATACATTAATTATTTATGTATTTTTTTCTTGTATTGCAGTACTGGAAGGACAAAAAAGGAGCAGTGAAGAGTAAGTCCAGCTTAATTGCAGCCGCCAGGTGGCGCACTGGTGCTGGCATTGAAGATTTACCAGAACACTGTGAAATTGAGTTCAAAATACAAACCGTTATGGGAGGAGAAAGTTTTGGTTGTGGAGATCAGAACTTAAAAATAAATCACTCTGAGATGGTTAGCATCACAGACCGTTTCATAGCCATAGAAGAACGTCGAGCACAAGCGGAGCTCTTGATTGCCCAAGCAATTAGTCGTCAAGTAGCCATCAGGCTATGGCTCAGGCTCTAGATAGAATAAGTAGTGCAATTAGAGATTTAATAAATAAGTAAAAATAAAATGTATGTTAAAAGATTGTTTTATTTATTAATTAATTATATTAAAATTAATTTGCTTAGGTACATACTATTTCGTTAGGCTATCTTAATTTTATCTTTAGGTTAAATATATATAAGAAAAAACATTCACTTTCTATATTTTATGATGAACAATATACACTACTAACACACACACAGTATACACTACTATTTTCCAAAGACTATAATTTTTAACAAACAAACTGTGTTACAACCTAGATTAGTAATATTATTAATATGTTAAAAGATCGTTTTATTTATTAATTAATTATATTAAAATTAATTTGCCTAGGTACCTACATACATACTATTTTGTTAGGCTATCCTAATTTTATCTTTAGGTAAAATATATAAGAAAAAAACATTTACTTTCTATATTTTATGATGAACAATATACACTACTATTTAACAAACACTATAATTTTTAACTAACTGTCTTACAACCTAAATTGTTAGTATTTTCTTCTATTATTAACTATTTTGTCCACGTCACAGTCAATTAATTAGATGAGCTCTAGCAAGACGTCCACTGTCCAAATCACTGATAGAGTTCTGGCTTCCCTGTTCTAATAACTGGATCACCCTCGCTTCTTGCCTCTGTAAATGAGCTGGTAATTCCACTGGGGGAACTCCAGCTTGATTGCATATGTTTTGCAACACACAACAAGCTTTTACAATTTTTCCCAGCATCTCTGGATCATAGTGAAGAACACGATGAACCAAAAGGCACCTAAAACGGCCTTTAAGTATGCCAATGGTTAGTTCTGCAGTATTTCTTGCAGTGGCATGCAGATCATTATAATATTCTTCTCTTGATCCAGGCTCAAGGTTGCTACATGGAACCATCATGTATGTCCTAAGAGCAAAACCGGAGTAACCCTGAAATCAATTAATAGGAATTTGATTTAAGTAGGTACGATAAAAAAAAACAATATTTATCACTTTAATTTAAAAAATAACTAGTTTTACTTACATTTTAATCGTCTACAACTCTACAACCAAGAAAACATCTACAATTTACAAGCTTTACGGTTTGACAGTTAAAATCGAAGGCGAAGGCGCCGTTGTCGTTGAAGGCGAGGATGATTTGTGTTTGTGAATACCGTCTTTCATACATTCGGGACCATTTTTAGTTCTATGTCGCGCCGTCGACATCGTTGAGGCGTTACGATCGCGCAGTTTTTAATTAAAGAATACCGATATGTTTTCATCAGATGTTTCAACGATAATGTCTTGGTTGTAAAGATGTTTTGCGTTAGTGAATCGCACTCCAGAAGGTCTCCACGTGGGTAAACCCACTATTGAATGTAATTTTTCTCGTTAGCATCTTATGGACTGTTCAACCTTGTCAGTTGTCACGAAAGTCCATATTGTTAAACGAATTCACGAATTTCACGAATGGTTGTAGTTGACCTTCTTTAGACGAATCCATATTAATTTTTAACCGACTTCCCAAAAAGGAGGAGTAATAATAAAGTAATAAAAATATAAAGGAATAAAACCCATCCATGTTCCTTCTTTTGGCTTTTGTGTTTCGGGGCAGCGGTCTCTCTTTCGAAGAACCCGCAACCCCAGGAGGCAGTGGCCCTCGCAGGTCCCTTTGCTTTGCTGACATCTCTTTGAGGCGCGCGTGAAACACGAATGCGCCGGCGACACGGCCTGTCGTCAATAGGCGGACGGGCGGTGAGCTACCCTTAGCCGTCCAGAGACCCGCGTCTACGGTCAGCACGGCCAAGAGTCGTCTCGCGGCACCCGATGTAAATATCTTGGGACAACTCGTCTCCCTTCGTCTCCCGCGGCGGTTGGGTTCGGTTTGAGGTTCTCTCTCTCAAACATCAATGGGAAGCGGTCACCTTCTGCGTAGCAGTCATGCTAGCTAAGGAGGGGTAGCTAGCATGACTGCTACGCAGAAGGTGACCGCTTCCCATTCGCTGTCGCCCCGTACAGTGGACTGAAACAGGGCCGTACGCGAGAGTTCGCCGCCCCCAATCGCATATAAGAGGACACAGCGGTGCTCGGCCCAAGCGGATCGCCACAGTGTGCTCCACCGCTTCCTTGGAGGCGATCGTCACTGTGATGACACCCGAAGTTTCCGCCCGATTATGTGCAGGACCTACGTTAGGCGGTAGGAGAGGAAGCCATGGTGCCTGTCCAGCCACTCCTCAAATTAGAGTCTTATCGCCACTATTGTGTCTGCGGCAGTTTTCTTCAACTCATGAAAAATATTTAGGAAAAGTCATCAAAAGAAACGGAAAATCTAGAATGGGTTGTACTCGTGGCATTATACTCATCATTATCAATAAAAATATTCATAGTCAAATGGTGTTGTAGACTTAGATGATGATGATGATTTGTTAGCTTAAATTTCGAGCAACTTACCAATTCTAGTACTGGTATGCACTCTAGTAGCTAGCACATACTTATGGATCCTATTGAATATTCCAAGGCTGACGAAGTACAGTGCTTGTTGCCTGTCGTCCCAGTGAGGACCCTCGCCGAGAAACACGGGCCACGTGATTTGTTGCACCATTACCGAAGTGGCAAAGCTTAAATAAGTAACGAGTATGAAAAACGAATAGTTAACCATTGTTCTTGCCGCTTTGTCTGAGAGCGTTACAGTTGACGGATTTAATTCTTATTGTTAAAATGAGCGCATAACAATCGCACTTATATAAGCACCTGTTTACCTAGATAATTGATAGCTAGCGTGTTATTCGTTGCAAATTAATCACCAGACTTAGAGAAACTGGAAATACAGGTTCGTAAGATATCTAAATTGCATTATTTTTTATTTAGAAATTATTCAGTCTGGGAGTGCATAATGCACCCACTTCTTGCATAATGCACACACTTGTCTTGGCAACGAAAGGCGGTTTTCTTTGTACCAGTTCTAACCTTAATTCATAATGATCTGCAAAATGTAAGACACTTCCATTTTTCTGATGCAACCGTTACTAGTTAGCAAGTAAGTACTAAGTAACTGAGCGTAACAATGAAAATCGTTTTCAACTACCCCGGGTCATATTATATTGGTGCAGTGATTTGTCCAAAAATAAGTCTTTTATGGAGTAGTAACACTTGTCTACTAACAGTGACAGCTGACTCATTTTTTTTTTAATCTTAAGCTTAGGGTTGTTGTGTAGCGGGTTGTTCGAAAGAGATACCGCGGCCCCGGAACGTAAAGGGCAATAGAAGGAATATGGGTGGGTTTTAGTCAGTAAAAGTCTGACACGCCCCCCCGCTCCGCCCAGAGCGGGGGAAGTTACTTGGTGATTTCCCACCCCAAAAAAAACGGTTGTTGTCCCACTCGAATGCTTTACACGAGATGAGTAAGCTTAGGTAAACTACTTAATTAAAAAGAAATGTTAAACAAGGTATACGTATATTTTAAATAGTTTCTCAATACATTGTGCTCAAAAAACAAGAATAAATATATTTAACATGGTCTTAATATACTGTAAAATAATATCAAATGATTACAATAATTTCAGTCTAATATCGGTCTCCTTATTACCACTTTTACAAAGTTATTCTTAATAAATTTTAAAACATTTTATAAGTTTAGTATAGTTATCAAAATATGATATTTTTGATTATGATATTATAACAAATCAAAATAGCCACATAATTATGCTTACGTACAGACGCCTGCACATCAAGCTACTACAATCTGTCAGATTTCTTCGATAGATTTTCGACTTTATTTCTAAAGTATTAGGTTCAAGGTTCATTGGGAAAAATTGACAGTTTCGGGTAGCTTGACCTGCAGGCGTCTGTACATAAAACATGATAACATTAAAAAATTAAAGCTTAAAATTAACATTGGGGAATCCTTTGACCCCCAAGCCAGTAACCATGAAGGTGGCCCCGCATGGTGGATCCTGAGGTCCATTGATATTCAAACTGGCGGTGGTTACGAATAAAATATCGTAGTTGGGACCCCCAAAAGTGGCTGATGTCACTTGTAATGCCGGAATTGGGACCTTTTGAAGCAATTCACCGGTCCTGGGGTCAATTTTGATAACGCTTGAGCCGTCGAAACATGCTACCCATAGATTACCGTCCGTGTCTATGGTTGTGCCATCGGGAACACCCTCTACTTTGTTCTTATCGAAATCGAAGATAAACTTGAGATTGGCTGAAAGAGAATAGAAGAAAATGAATAAGTTTGAGAAAAAAATGAAAGCAGCGATTTCTTTAGTTAAGGTTTATAAGTTTTGAAGTTTTATCTCACTAGCTGTGCTCGGCGGTTTCAACCGTAGTTTTTTTTTTATTGTTTGTTTTTTTTGCTATTTGTTTGTGATGTTTAACAAACATCTTCAAGAATTAGGAATTTAATCAGAGGAAAAGATTCTGTTTTCAAATCTAACAAGCGAACTCGTCAGCTTTATTATTTAAAGCCCCGTTCCAATAAACAGAAACGAGTCGTTTTGCTTACGGATAGTAGGATTTTGACATAAGTCTCATAGAACTTATGTCAAAATACTACCATCCGTAAGCAAAACGAGTCCTTTTTGTTTATTGGAACGGGGCTTTAGTCATTTTCTATTAAGAATTCACGATAAAAAGACTAAACTGTAAAAAAAAACAAATGCACTTACAAATCTCTCCGGTTTCCACATCATAGTCGTATCTCCTGATGTTCTTCTCCATGGAGTCGGTGTAGTACATAGCCTTCTGCCTGAGGTCCCAGGCCAAGCCGTTGGAGACGGTGATACGGTCTGCCACCTTTGTAATCTTGGAGCCATCTAGGCGGAAGAGGCTACCCTTATGCTTGTCGAAAGTGCCAGGAGGATCCTCGCAGCCCATAGTTCCTAAAGCGGAGAACAGAAATCAATAGAGGACAACTCCTTTAACGTGAGAGGAAGTACCACCGCTATAGACAATAGTAACCAAGACATCCTTCGTAGATGCAAGCAGATATTTAAATATGATTTGTTAAGAAAATCTAGAATACAAGCTAGAGTTCAAGTTTTGGGGTTCCCCGATTTAAATTGATGAGGTTCGATAGGGATACATGCGAGGTTTGATCGCGATTGAATGCATGTCTACCACCCCGTTTGGTTTTCCTTTAACACAGAATATGCATCCCCAGGCTTCCAAGCTTATCTTGATACTGACCGAGTTTAGCCAAAGGGTACAATACAAAAAATGTACAGAAGAGGAAGTATGAAAGTAGCACCGGTGTCTAATAAGTTGTGGGAATTGGGCGCGGTTGGTATGTGATCTGCAATTCTGCATCTTATGCTTATCCCCACAAACAACCACGTCCAAAAAAACATGAAATGTACATGAAAAATTTGAGTTAAAATATAATAAAAAATAAATATGAATTCTGCAGCAGGAAAAGCCCAAAGAAAAGCTAGATGGACTGTGTGAAAGAAGATGGCTAGGACAGAAGTAGTACGGAAGAAGAAAACAGGCTTCGTCGACCCCAAGTTGTGATAAGAGAAGGGAAATGAGTGGCAGTTCAACTGACCTGCGAACACCCTTCCTCTAGGGTCCGCCTTGCCGTCGTTGATCCTGGTTGTAGGCACATCGTGGTCCACCTCGCCAACCTCCTTCAGCACAGAGACCTGGGACCCCTCACCGCCGTCCCATCGCACCACCTGGAACTTGCGTTCCACACCTACCAGGAACTGGTCGCTAGTGCCTTCCACTGGCACCAAAAACCCCACGCGACCACCTAGGGGATAGGGGTTAAGATTGTGAGATTATCTTCGAATGGCCTGATTTGTCAGGTCAGACACATATTCAGATTGGCTCATTTTATTCGGCTGAATTTGTTAAACAGCAAAGGTGAAAACAAATACTAGTAATCATTTGTAACATTGACGTTTGTTATTTGGTTCGTACCGAAGGCAATCTAGGTTTCACATCTACCGAGGTAAGCAAAGCGGCTTTCTTGATACTACTACTGCATATTATATTCGATTCTGCCGCCCGGTTATACCGAGATTATATAGCAACCGAAACGTGTAACATCAAAGACTATTTAGTCTCTTTTAGTTCCTTTTAAGCACTCACCAAGTTTAGTCTTAGTGTGTTTTCCAGTAGCTGGCACGTACTTATGGATGGTATGCTCCTGGATGCTAACGAAGTACAGGGCTTGCTGCTTCTCGTCCCAGTGAGGACCCTCGCCTAGGAGTACAGGCTCCGAGATCTTCTGTACCTTTAACGACATCTGGACATAACAGATGATTAGGAGAAATGAATAGAAACCTAGCAATTTTAATGGTTTTTTGCTAGTCATTGGAGTAGACCACGAGCCAGGCGGCCAGAAAATCTGGTCGCAGAAGCAAGCCCCACACCATATCGGTATTGTGGCTTGCAATGAAGGAGCATTGATTGAACATTGTGGATTCGAGATTAAATAGAAAATTATTTTATAATTTCAGTTTCACAGCATTGTTGAATTTGTTTTTAGATCTCAAATTAGGCTCACAGAAAAGGTCGAGTTTTATTGCAATTTTAAATCAGCATCATTAAGTATGTTACTTTTTGACAGACTTCAAAAGAAAGAAAGTTATCAATTCGACCCGTATGCCGTTGTCGGAATAGCTCATTTTATGTATGTTAGGTTAGCCTATACCAGCTTCTAAACATGTGTGTTAAATTTCAGAAGTTTATGTATGTAGGTTTGTCCACGCTTACATATCTCAAAATCAACAAGTCGAATATCATAAAAAAATTTTTACCTCATCAGCTCAAACATGCAGGTTTTGCTGAGTGAAATAGTAGATTATTAACCAAGGGGATAAAGCAGTGTCTTCTGTCGCGGGTGACGATTTAAATCGCGAGCGTAACGAAGGACTCGAGGTTTACTCCCGAGCGGAGCGAGGGTGTTAAAAACTTAAATCACGAGCGAAGCGAGGGATTTAAGATGAGTCCTGAGTGTAGCGAGGAATTTAAGTTCACCCAAGACTAAGACAGCTTTATCACCGAGGAAAATACTCTACTTTTCGTACCATTTGCGAAAAAATTAACACAATAAAAATATGAGATAATTAACATCGTAACGTATTTTTAGAACATTAACTTATTTATAAAAATAAATTAAAATAAACTTAACGTTTATGTATTTGAAGAAAACAAAATCGCGGCAAATTCCTAGACCAATATTTTTTGTCGGAAAAGCAAAGGCATCAAGCTCATACGGCCTCGTCGGTTTTCGTAATTTTATATAATAATCATAACTGCATAATAAATGCGTATTCCTTTTTCAAAAAGATGTATAATGCTTTATATATATAAACTCAATGGTGTAAACACAGATGTAGTTCAGTATAAATGGTACCTAAGTATTCCAAATTTAAATCACATTCTCCCCCTAGAGGATGAATGAAATTCAGTACAATTTTCTTTCCCTGTTTTTAACAGATTCAAAATGACTATTGTTATGCTCGCTTTTTGTGGCATAGAATGTCACTTTTTTGAGCAAGTGGTACGAAAACACAATTTTTGTTAGCAAAACACGATTTTGCAAACTGCGTGAGACAAAGAAAAATTTTAATCAAAGAGAGCCGCGCATTATATTTAGTACGTTCAGGAACACAACTAAAAAGACTGAAATAAAAATCTTTTTATGCAATCAAAACTTCCAGAAATCGGTGGCAAAAAATGTTAATGAAACAAACAAAACTCACCGAATACCGAAAATAAAGAAACTTATTGATTTTTAGTGTTTTTTTAAAGTCGTTTTAATTATAAATAAAAAAGTTTATAACACAACGGGATTAACTTTAACGGTATTTTCTGTTGTTGTCTGTTTTATTTTATTTATACCCATTTTTATCCAGTGCCTATAAAAAGATGTTATCTTATAGACCAGAGTTAACACTGTAGCAGTAATACACATTATACTCAGTAGTTTACACAATCACATCTACGAACATTGCACGAATTTTAATTACCTTTCAAACTGTTCCGTTAATTACTTTTTGTGGAAATAAATCTACATCCTATTCCAGTTTAAATGCTTACAGTTATTTACCGCTTTAACAAAGTGTGAAATTAAGCCAAGATACCAATCATGTTTGCAGGGTTTCGCTAGCAAGCAATTTGAAATTGTATACAAAGCCATACCTATTTTTCGAGGCCTAATGACCTCAGGAGGTCATAAATTGCCACTTTAGCAGAATCATAATAAAGGGCAAAGCAGAGGAGCCTGCCAGGGTCACCATCTGCCGGGGTTGCGGGTGGTTCGAAAGAAATACCTCGGCCTCGGAACACAAAGGGCAATAGAAGGAACATGGGTGGGTTTTAGTCAGTACAAGTCTGGCACTCTCTCCGGCTCCGCCCAGAGCGGGGGAAGTTATTTGAATTTATAAATGGCTTTAGCAGAATCATAATAGGCTAATAGAATAATATGAATTAGGTACGTTGACATTTTTAAAATGGTCAGACACAGTTAATATTGCGAATTGTCACTTTATGACCATTTTTCGAATAGTAACGTAATTCATATTATTAACCTATTATGATTCTGCAATGATTGATAAATGTAAATTCAAATTCAAATGTATGATTCAAACATTAAAAACTCTATTAAAGAAAATGTCCTTACTAATATTATAAAAGCGAAAGTGAGTTTGTTTGTTTGTTACCTCTTCACGCTTTAATGACTAAACCGATTTTGATGAATTTTGGTACAGAGATAGTTGGGAACCAGGAGACGGACATAGGCTAATTTTTTTGAAAGAGAAAGAGGGAAGAAAAGGGAAAACAGCGTTGCTATTACAAATCAATAAGGCGCAAGGGGAACTGTGTTACCCCGAATTTAACGCGAGCGAAGCCGCGGGCAAAAGCTAGTGATTAATAAATTTATGATTCAAACATTAAAAACTCTATTAAAGACTATGTGACGTGTGAAAATGTCCTTACTAATATTATAAAAGCGAAAATTAGTTTGTTTGTTTGTTTGTTACGTCTTCACGCCTAAATGGCTAAACCGATTTTGATGAATTTTGGTACAGAGATAGTTGGGAACTTGGGACCCTAGAGACGGACATAGACTTTTTTTAATTTGAGAAATGAGAGAGAAAGAGGGCAGAAAGGGTAAAACTTAGCTTTGCTATTACAATAAATAAGGCGCAAGGGCAGCGCCCGGCGTCAGGTGTACTGGTGGTCGCGAGAGCTGACGGCACTGCGAGAGGCATGCGTCACTGCGCGACACCTGTACGCCAGGCACCGCAGGCTCCGCATCCGAGCACCGGATGCGGCATCCATTAAGGCGGAGCTGTATGAGGGGTACAGAGCGGCGAAGACCGCCCTCCTAGAAGGTGTCTTGCGGGCCAAGGACCTGGCCCACGAGGAGATGCTGGAGTCTCTGGATGGAGATCCGTGGGGGCGCCCATACAAGATGGTGCGGGATAAACTCCGCACAAAGGCCCCCCCGCTGACGCAGAGTCTCCGGCCCCAACTAGTTGAGGATGTGGTGAGCGCTCTGTTCCCTTCGCGAGGGGAGCATGCTCCCCCGCCCATGGCTCCGCCGCTTGCGGTGCCACAAGCGGACCACGAGGACAACGACGACGACGACGTTCCGGAGGTGACTGGGGTAGAACTGAGAGTGGCGGTGGCCAGTCTGAAAGCCAAAAACACCGCCCCGGAACCCGATGGCTTGCATGGCAAAGCCTTGGTCCTGGCCCTGGAGACTCTCGGGCCCCGACTACTAGGGCTCCTAAGCGCATGCATGGAGAGGGGCCAATTCCCACTTCGTTGGAAGACGGGGAAACTGGTCCTGATACAGAAGCCGGGGCGCCCTGCGGACTCTCCGTCCGCATTCCGGCCCATTGTGCTGCTCGACGAGGTGGGCAAGCTCTTTGAAAGAGTTATTGCAAACCGCCTCGTCGGGCACCTTGTGGGGACGGGGCCGGATATTGCGGAGCACCAGTATGGTTTCCGCAAGGGGCGCTCGACGGTGGACGCCATCATGCGTGTGAGAGCCCTCACGACGGGGGCTGCAGTGTCCAGGGGTGGGGTTGTCGTGGCGGTGTCTCTCGACGTCGCCAACGCGTTTAACACCATGCCTTGGAGCTGCATCAGGGAGGCAATCCGATACCACCGGATGCCGACCTACCTTCGTCGTGGGGTCGGGGCATATCTGACGGACAGGGCCGTCATCTACCCCGGTCGCTCTGGAGAGTGGAACCGGCGAGAGATGTCGTGCGGTGTCCCACAGGGATCGGTCTTGGGGCCGCTCCTGTGGGACATCGGTTACGACTGGGTGCTGCGCGCCGACCTCCCCAGCGGCGTCAGCGTAGTTTGCTACGCTGACGACACGCTCGTTCTGGCTCAGGGGGGGTCGCAGCAGGCGGCGGCCGACAACATGACACGCGGGGTTGCGATAGTCGCAGAGAGGATCCGGCTACTGGGTCTCGAGGTGGCCTTGCACAAATCCGAGGCCATGGTATTTCATGGCCGCGGAAACACGCCACCGTCGGGATCCCAGTTGACGGTAGGAAGGGTTCGCATGGGCGTCGGGTCGACGATGAAGTACCTGGGAATCGTCCTCGACAGCCGGTGGAACTTCGTGGAACACTTCCGACGTTTGGCTCCCGAACTCGAGCGGACGGGGGCTGCTTTCAAGCGGCTCCTGCCCAATCTGAGGGGGCCAAACGCCTCCTGCCGTAGGCTCTATGCCGGAGTCGTGCGGTCCATGGCCCTTTACGGGGCCCCGGTATGGGCGCGCTCTTTAGGGCGGCGCGCCGCCCACTACCTGAACGCGCCCCAAAAGGTGGTAGCCATAAGGCTGATCCGGGGCTACCGCACGATCTCCGGCGAGGCAGCAAGCCTCCTTGCCGGACTGCCACCGTGGGATCTGGAGGCGATAGTCCTCGCGCGCCTGTTTGAGTGGCGCGCGGAGGCACTACACCGGGGGGAAAACCCGCTGCCGCGGCAAGTTGCCGCTCGGCGGGCAGACCTCCGGTGCGATCTCATTGTGGCATGGAGAGAGCGACTGTCGCAACCCCGTGCAGGGCACGCCACAATAGTGGCGGTAAGTCCCCTCTTTGAGGAGTGGCTGGAGAGGCGTCATGGCGTCCTCACCTACCGCCCGACGCAGGTCCTCACCGGACACGGAAGTTTCGGGAGGTTCCTGCACATCATCAGGCGGGAGGAAACGCCCGGGTGTCACCATTGTGACGATCGCCCGGAGGACACGGTGAAGCACACAGTGGCGATCTGCCCAGCTTGGGCGGAGCACCGCCGTGCCCTCGTGGAAGCGATCGGCGGCGGCGATCTCTCGCGTCCGGCCCTGGTTCAGGTCATGGTCCGGAGCGAGAGGGAATGGGAAGCGGTCACCTCCTTCTGCGAAGCAGTAATGCTAGCAAAGGAGGAGGCCGGGCGTTTGAGGGAGAGAACATCTGGCCAACCCAGCCGCCGTGGGAGACGCCCAGGGCGCCGGGCGCCGCGAGACGGCTCCCGGCCACCGTAGATGCGGGCCTGTGGACGGTGAGCAATGGGTAGCTCACCGTCTGCCCGTCTATTGACGACAGGCCGTGTCGACGGCGCGTTCGTGTTTCACGCGCGCCTCAAAGAGAGTCAGCAAAGCAGAGGGGCTTGCCAGGGCCTCCGCCTGCCGGGGTTGCGGGTTGTTCGAAAGAGATACCGCGGCCTCGGAACGTAAAGGGCAATAGAAGGAACATGGGTGGGTTTTAGTCAGTACAAGTCTGACATGCCCCCCCGCTCCGCCCAGAGCGGGGGAAGCCATTGGATGATTTCCCACCCGAAAAAAAAAAAAAAAAAAAAAAAGGCGCAAGGGCAAAAACTACAGGTAGCGGGTACCTGCAAATCAGGAAAGGGGAACTGTGGTACCACGAATTTAACGCGAGCGAAACCGCGGGCAAAAGCTAGTTTTAAAATAAAAGCTATACATCAGAATCGGCACCATTATCTACATACGACGTGTAATCGTCGTATTAACGTTAAACTTTTGCAAAGCAATAATTAACGATGCCCTTGGTAGGATGTTAATGGTAGGCGAGCGGTGGTTTTACAATAAAGGCGACAGCTATGTACCCCGATTTGCCCTCTATTGACCACCGCATCAACTCGTATTATCTTGTAGTAAAGGTAGTCAATTTTGGTATTTTTTAAACATCAAATATCTCTTTTGGTCCAGGCTTCCTGACGCTTACAAAACTATCATGCGTAGAATTTTTCTGGAATGCCAAAAATATTTGAAAAAAAATATATGTTCAGGTACTAAAAAGGTAGTAAATAACAAAGAGATAAATTAGTTATGTTGTCTAGAACTATGAAAAAAAAATGTTCCAGACGTCCTGATGTCAGAATGTCTAACCACTTTCTTTACGTGTGTTTTCACTGTCAGTCGAGGTTCTAAATATTTGAAGATAGGTATCAAATAGTAGTAAAAAGGTAGTAAATTTTGGTATTTTCTAAACACCAAATATCTCTATTGGTTCAGGGGTCCGCTTACGTTTCACCCGCTGCTCAGTTCCTTTTCTAGAGAAGGGTATGAAAAATAGATGTTGGCCGATTCTCAGACCTACCCGATATGCACACAAAATTTCGTTCAAATCGGTCCAGCCGTTACGGAGGAGTACCTATGGAATATACCTCTCAACACTGTGACACGAGAATTTTATATATTAGATTAGTATAAATCATGTTTGTTTGCAGAGTTGAACGCTAACTTAACCTTAGGAACATCTGTTTCCGGCCCTGGTGCAGTCCATGGTCCGGAGCGAGAGGGAATGGGAAGCGGTCACCTCCTTCTGCGAAGCAGTTATGCTAGCGAAGGAGGTGGCAGGGCGTTGAGGGAGAGAACCTCAAACCAACCCAGCCGCCGCGGGCTTCGGGCGCCGCGAGACGTCTCCCGGCTACAGTACATACGGGCCTGTGGACGGTGAGCAATGGGTAGCTCACAGTTCGTCCGTCTATTGACGACAGGCCCGTGTCGACGGCGCGTTAGTGTTCCACGCGCGTCACAAAGAGATGTCAGCAAAGCAGAGGGGCCTGCCAGGGACACCGCCTGCCGGGGTTGCGGGTTGATCGAGAGAGGAAGTTATTTAATAATTTCCCATCCGCAAAAAAAGGGCATAGGCGTCTCAAATTTTCCGTATCGATGGAGACATCAAGTACCTAGTTACATGACATTATTACATGAGCACCACTTAGGATGAAGAGGACTCCACCTTCAACCACTTTTGTTTAAGTGATGCTCAGCGCCCAGGTACTCGTTTACGTGTTTATTTTTTTTTATTATAAATACGTCAGAGTTGATGGTTAAGACAATGCAGATCTCACAGACAGATACCTAGTTAGTATAATAATAGAAGATATATGGAAAATTCCTAGTGGCAACTGGCTTTTGACCGTTGCGTTATTTCGCCCGCGTGGATGTATTTAACCCATGCATGGGAATATACATGACAATAATCATCTGTAGTAACGTAAGCAAGGTCATGGTCTATCCATATGCCAATTTTTACTCAAATTCCTTCAGCCTATTATGGCGTAAGAGAGGGATTACGTCTTTTGCTAACATGGGTTTTAGTCTTGTCCAAAAAGCGTTCGTCTCTCAGAATCGTTGTTATTTTGTTAACTACGATAAATTGTTGAAACAGACCGGCGAGGAATTCTGTAGGTTTGGCCATTGAAGTTAACAGATTGCCTGGGCGGCAATCTCATTTGGGGTCAAGTGCCTATGCACTTTTTGGCAGTATTTTAATTAAAATTACGGGACATTCGCTCTTTATCATTGATGTAAGTTTGAATAGGATTCAAAATGTTTTAATAGTTGTGATTTATGAGTTATGAGTAATATTTTTTTATTGCTACTAAAAGATATTTGCATATCTTCCATAAAGATTACAAGAAGAAAAAAATTATGATCATAAATTAGGTACGGTAGGTACCTAATTTATGATACAAGTAATTTAGATCAAATGTATATTTATGGGACACCTTCGGGAGTATATGTACCCTTTCGATTAAAAATAAAATTTAGAAAATCGGCCCACAATCGTCGAAGAAATCGCGTAACAAAGATTTAAGAAAAAAAAAAGGCAGTTGAATAGAGAACTTCCTTTTTTTCGGTTAAAAATCAAACCTATATGTTGGGGTGCTTGTTTGCTCCTTCTGTCATCCTGTAAGAGCCCCATTAATTTAAAGTGCTCAGAGCCTGAACGGGGTCATAATGATATTAAAATTAGTAATAAGGTTGGTTACCCCCAAATATCATAAACCAATATATTTTGAAATTAAATTTGTTTTTAATCAGCAGAACAATGAAGTTAATGTGTGACACAGATATCTCAGACCACAGTGAGGTTCATAATATTACATAACAGATAATAACAAGCGGCTTATCCTTATCACGGTTATTATTTTTTAAGTATTAAATGATAACAATTTATGAGCACCACATTTTCAAAAACTTTCAGAGCTCTTCATAACTATTTGTGATAGGTAGGTTGAAATGAATCAAACCATGAAGGTTTAAAGTTTGGTATATAATATGTACCTATATGTATGCATAACTAAATGAACCACAAATATGTTGGGATTTTGATAAGTAACTATGTTGGTTGTGAGTAGCAATGTTTACAATCTACCTTTTCTCTTTTAATGAGGAGGTTTTAGAATTTTTTAAATATTAGAACAGTATAATTAGGTAAGTACACAATTATACATGCTATAGAGGGACCTTGCAACCATATTACAAGATAAAACTAAGTACCTAAGTACTTTATTATAGAAAAACAAAAAGAAACACCATCTACAATTTCTATATATCATTATATAGACTGTAGATTTGGTCAATAAAATATCAAGCTTTCTATAAAAAAATATAAGTGATTATTTGGATTTTGTAAGGGTAGACCTTACAAAATGACAATTAATTGCACAATAAAAGGACCTTAACGACCACCTACCTTATCGTACAAGGGTCGAGCAGCAAATAACGCCGATTGCAATTGAAAAACAATTTTATATCTAAATCATTACAAACCGACGCTGTATATATGCGTACTCGCTGCGTTTCCGTCGCAGTAGGTTTGCTATAACTATAAACCCAAACAAGCGTCTTATTGATACTCGCGAGTTCTGAATGATAACAAACCACTTGTTTGCCCAAGGTCGGGTGTTTGCCGATTGTCCCCTCTATACCACGCATAGACGCACTCATTATAAGATCTAAGGACATTAAAGAGCTCTGTATCTAGTCGCAGACTGCGTACCAACGAACAATAAAAGTTCTGTGCTTCTCTACTCGTGCTCCGATAAGAATTTACGCTACAAAAACAAAATAAAAACCCATCGCAGAGAGAAGGAACGGAATTAGCCGGTACAGGAATTTTTTATGGATTAGGTATTGTAATAAGATTATTTTAGAGGTAACATTTAAATAAACAATGTTTAATGATGTTTTTATTGTACAAATGGGTAAATACTTCAGAAAAAGCAAATATTTTATTGACAGTATAGGTTACTTACCTGTCAAACTTGGGCCTTCAACCAATTGTCAAAATAATTTAGCACATCATCATTCATTCATTTTAATCATTCAATGGTAGGGGAGCCCATGCGGGGATTTCGGGATTTACTAAAGCGCGGCAGATTAATATACAGGGGGATACCTTGTACCCGGTGAAGTACCTCCACAAAACATGAGGCCCATATATAAGCGCGTCAGATTTTCTAAGGGAGTGTTAAGTGCACCAAATAAAAGCTCTCATTCACTAATCTGACGATTTCGATGGGTCGCAAACTCGCGGCCATTGTCATAATGTGCAAAAAAAAATCGCCATTTTGAAATACTCAAGCGCGTCAGATTAAGATAAAAAAAAAAATAGAAAAACGGTTCACCTTAAAGGCCATCCCTGCAACATCCCGCTAATTCCATTCCTGGGCGGATATTTTGAGCTCGCTGAGTTCAAAGAAATAATATTTCTATGCATTTGAGCTCTCCCAGCTCGAAAGTCTGATAGAAGTTTCATAGAACACTATTTTTGGAATTTTCAAACCGCAATAACATTTGAATGGATCAAGCAATTTTCACGCGGTTAGTGGCGTTCGACGCAGTTTTATCATCCTCATAAGTAATTTTGCAATTTTAATTGATCGAACCACAAATTTCGGAGTAATCCCGAAAAAACACGTTTTCGGGTTTCTTTCGTTCACGATCGTGCAAACGATCAGATTAACATACGTACATTATTAAAAATACGTAGGGCATTGATGCTATCAATATCTGACGCGCTCGAGGATGTCCATGCAACAGTTTTTTTTTACATATTTAAAAATCTATAGCTGCTTCCCCCACCAATGTAAAGGTATAATCATATAACATTTTTTTCTTCTTATCATCTAAGCTTTGCATCCCAATAGGTCTCTACGACGCTCGAGTAAATCCCCATTTAGCATTGTGGGCTCCCCTACTAAAACAGGTTTCCGCTGCGGTAACGTTACCCTGGTTTTTTAGGACCATCCAGACTTGTTCGTCCTATCACGTAATTTAATTGCACTGCATATTGTTTATAAATTGTATTTATTCACTTATAATACCACAAGAGCTTCAAAATTATCGGGTATTTTCCGATAGGTTCGTTGCAAACAAATGAAGGAGTCAAGTTTTTCTTTTCAGGTTAAAAAATCACGAGCGCGAAGCGCGAGTGATTTTTCCTGAAAAACTTGACGATTTTATTTGTTTGCAGGGAACCTATCGGGAAATGCCAGATAATTTTGAAGCTCGTGTGGTATTCGGGGGATTATTTTTCCGTCCCAAATGTCGGCCAATAGAATTGCACCATGTTTTGTTTTTTATGCATAACAACGACCAGAGAAAATTTTCAAAAAAATTTCACATATAATACCACAAGAGCTTCAAAATTATCGGGTATTTTCCGATAGGTTCGTTGCAAACAAATGAAGGAGTCAAGTTTTTCTTTTCAGGTTAAAAAATCACGAGCGCGAAGCGCGAGTGATTTTTCCTGAAAAACTTGACGATTTTATTTGTTTGCAGGGAACCTATCGGGAAATGCCAGATAATTTTGAAGCTCGTGTGGTATTCGGGGGATTATTTTTCCGTCCCAAATGTCGGCCAATAGAATTGCACCATGTTTTGTTTTTTATGCATAACAACGACCAGAGAAAATTTTCAAAAAAATTTCAGTATAATACCATGTAGGTTGTACCACGTGACGTCGAATGGTGCAATTCTATTGGTCGATATTTGGGTCGGAAAAATAATCAGTATAATACCATGTAGGTTGTACCACGTGACGTCGAATGGTGCAATTCTATTGGTCGATATTTGGGTCGGAAAAATAATCAGTATAATACCATGTAGGTTGTACGTCGATATTTGGGTCGGAAAAATAATCATTTAAAATAACTAAGTGAATAGCGATTAAAATATAAGATTAAATAGATTGTTAGAGACGTCACACCGACCTCACCGCTTTAACGTAGGTCATCACCCGACACGAAAGCTTCGGGAGGTTCCTACACATGACCAGGCGAGAGGAAACACCCGAGTGTCACCACTGTGATCGCCCGGAGGACACGGTGGAGTAAAGAGCAATTGGCGGCGGCGACCTCTTGCATCCGTTACTGTCCCAGTCCATGGTCCGGAGCGAGAGGGAATGGGAAGCAGTCACCTCCTTCTGCGAAGCAGTTATGCTAGCGAAGGAGGTAGCTGGACGTTTGAGAGGGAGAACTTCTAACCAACCGCCGCCGCCGCGGGAGACGCTCCGGGGGTCGGGAGCCGCGAGATGATTTCCAGCCACCGTAGACGCGGGTCTGTGAGCAATGGGTTGCGCACCCCCCGTCCGTCTAATGATGACAGACCGTGACGACGCACGGTGGGCTGAAAATCGGCTTTCATAGACTTAGGGATTTCAATTTGCAAGTGCTTGTTTTTATGCCGGATATCGCTTCTATTAGTCATTATTAGGGCATGCAAAACCGGAAAGTCATCAAAACCGGTTTTGAACATCGTTTTTTTGGGACCAAAACCGAAAACCGGAGCTAGGTCCGGTTTTAGCAAAAAAAATCTAATGTAGTATAATTTAAAAAGAAACACCATTTTTTTAAATACCCACTAAGTCTACAAATAAAACAAATTGTATGATACATTTCTTTTTAATCCAAACCATAATAATTGTACAGATAACAATGAACTTATAATAGTATAAAGATTAATTAACTGAGATCAAATCAACAACAAGTAAGTTTTTGGTATCTTTGGTACCTATAAAGTCTGCTATCTCTGCTAAAGCTGCTATAAAAAGTATATTTTAAACATAGAAAACACAATCAGCATCTTCAAATATTAAACACAGCCACCCACAATTACCAAAAAAATCAACATTTTTGTAACTTTGAAGATAAATTATCTAAATAGTCCCCGCACGTTGATATTGGGATTGGCGGCCATCTTGGCCACCAATTGCTCTCCAATAGGTTTCCTTTTGTGCGACGGGATTCGTCACGCAGCTGTTATTGTGACAAGGTTCCTTCCCAATATCAACGTGCGGGGATTATATTACACGAATAATAAAACACAAGTTTTAATTAAATCTTGCTTGCTGTCACAAGTGGTGAACCATAATGTAATATAATTCGGGCTAACGCAGCAACTACTGGATGTAATTGCGCCCTTTGTGTCGTTTCATCCACGAGCTCAACATAAATGTACATTAAAAGACACAAAATATAGTAAATTAATAACTAAGTAAATACTCACATTTTGTCCTAGCGTCGCACGCGAGGGCGGCGGACACGCATTTGCACTCCCGGTAAGGGTATATTACTGCAACAACGCAGGCGCAGCCTGGCGGGTTACGGGTGCGGGGCCGGGGGTAGTGGAGGGAAGCGTGTAAGTGGGTGGATGCAGGCTGTGTTCGGTCGGTTCGGATACATTTGATGCCTCAAAATTAATTATTTTTTGAGAGTGTTCGAAAACAATGTTGATAAAAATCGAAATGTTAATTGTTACTCAACAATGGGAAAACCGGAGCTGAGCTCCGGTTTTGGCTCTCAAAACCGGTTTTCAAAAATCGTAAAATTTTGGCCGATTTCCGGTTTTGGGCAAAAAATACGGTCCTATTTTCATAGGAGCCAATAAATTCCTCGAAAATGTTTCCGTTTTGTTTCGGTCTAAACACGCAAGTACCTTTACGACAAATACGCAACAATGACCACAATGGACATACCTACATACTTCTAGATACCTCTATGATCATCTGATAAAGATTTCATTGAAGACGTTCCTTATCAAAACTACTGCTAATAATATTGCATGCACCTGCAACCTAGCGCGTGAGTTCAAGGCCAGTTGCGTTGGAGATCGTAAGAACAGGAAGCTATGGAGACGATTTGATATTTTAAAAAAATATTGTGTAACAATGTTATTATAATTGAAGTGAAACTTCTTTATCGGGGTTGGAAATAAAAGTGTAACGTTTTTCAGTTACGCGCCATCTTTTTTTTCCGTTACGCGCCATCTTTTTCTTATCCCTACGAACGTTCCTAAGTTTTTTTCGTAATTCTTCGTACCATCAAAAAATATTTCATATTTTTGAGATATTATGAGACCTTACCTCCGGACTTGACGGGAGTGACTTGAAGGTGTACTTCGGTGACTGCTACTGGAACTCCTCGACGGATTGAACTAGATGTGTCGAGTTTGGGCTCATTTTGTTAGTTATGATGAAACCTTACCTCTGGACTTGATGGAATGACCTGAAGGTCTACTTTGGTGACTGCTACTGGAACTCCTCGACGGATTGAACTAGATGTGTCGAGTTTGGGCTCATTTTGTTAGTTATGATGAGACCTTACCTCTGGACTTGATGGAATGACCTGAAGGTCTACTTTGGTGACTGCTACTGGAACTCCTCGACGGATTGAACTAGATGTGTCGAGTTTGGGCTCGTTTTGTTAGTTATGATGAGACCTTACCTCTGGACTTGATGGAGTGACCTGAAGGTCTACTTCGGTGACTGCTATTGGAACTCCTCGACGGATGAAACTAGATATGTCGAGTTTGGGCTCATTTTGTTAGTTATGATGAGACCTTCCCTCCGGACTTGATGGAGTGACCTGAAGGTCTACTTCGGTGACTGCTACTGGAACTCCTCGACGGGTCGAACTAGATGTCTCGAGTTTGGGTTCGTTTTATAAGTTATGATAAGATCTTACCTCTGGACTTGATGGAGTGACCTGAAGGTCTACTTTGGTGACTGCTACTGGAACTCCTCGACGGATTGAACTAGATGTCTCGAGTTTGGGTTCGTTTTATAAGTTATGATAAGATCTTACCTCTGGACTTGATGGAGTGACCTGAAGGTCTACTTTGGTGACTGCTACTGGAACTCCTCGACGGATTGAACTAGATGTGTCGAGTTTGGGCTCGTTTTGTTAGTTATGATGAAACCTTACCTCTGGACTTGATGGAATGACCTGAAGGTCTACTTTGGTGACTGCTACTGGAACTCCTCGACGGATTGAACTAGATGTGTAGAGATTGGGCTCGTTTTGTTAGTTATGATGAGAACTTTCCGTTACGCGCCATCTTTTTCTTATCCCTACGAACGTTCCTAAGTTTCACTTCTTACGAGTGTACGCTAGTACACGCACACATTTTTTACAAAATTATTCCGTTTATTCATATTGTCACGCATTCTTTATATTTTTACATATTTTCTATACATACTTATATTAAAAAATACAAAAAATAGGAGCCCACTGGTATCGGGAACAGGGTCCATGCTACCGGCGGTCAGGGCTCTAGAGAAAGGAACCTCCTAACAATGCGAGCCGTGTCCTGGAGTACCGCTTTCTGTATCAAGCCCTTGATCCAGCTGCCTAACGAGAGCCTCCTCAGTTATTAGTCGAGGCTCTTGGCAATCAAGTCGGCTTGACTTTAGTTTAATGCTGCAGGATTTGGGCTCTACAAAGGGTCAAAGCTGGTAGGGCTTGAGTCCCCGATTATAACGCTACCACTCTTATCACAAGGTAATGCATATTTCTCGAGAAATTTACAAAATAAGTTTCTTACCCTCAATCCGATAAAAGGGAAAACGGAACGTGAAAATGGGTGTTAACAACTGAAGCTGTCACAATATTATTGCTTGTGGTGTAAAATATCGTGCTAAATCGGTAAAACGAAACGAAAAAAAAAAGTGACATTTTGTGACTGTGTTACTGTCATTCGTTTCTGTCATTCAATCATAGAGTACTATTAAATAGATGAAAAATTCATTCCGATTCTCTTCGAGACCCCGCCACCTCCTTGGTGGTTGTTTTTTTTTAAAACACCCAGAAGGTACCCCGGACCCGCAGTCGACTATCCCGTCAACAGACTTGGAGGCACCCCGACTCGGATAGATTTAGGTTAGAAGGAGGTGGCGGGGTCGTAGTGAGCGAGCGAAGCGAGCGAACAGACCCCGCCACCACCTTCTACCACGGGCGATCGTCAGAATGATGACACCCGGGCGTTTCCTCCCGCCCGATTATGTGCAGGAACCTCCCGAAACTTCCGTGTCCGGTGAGGACCTCCGTCAGGCGGAAGGTGAGGACGCCATGGCGCCTCTCCAGCCACTTTTCAAAGAGGGGACTTATCGCCATCGATCGACTTATCGTGGCGTGCCCTGCACGGGGTTGCGACAGTCGCTCTCTCCATGCCACCATGAGATCGCACCGGAGGTCTGTCCGCTGGGCGGCAATTTGCCTCGGCAGCGGCGATTCCCCCCGGTGAAGTGCTTCCGCGCGCCACTCGTACAGGCGCGTGAGGACTATCGCCTGCAGATCCCACGGCGGCAATCCGGCAAGGAGGCTCGCCGCCTCGCCGGAGATCATGCGGTAGCCCAGGATTAGCCTTATGGCTACCACATTTTGGGGCGCGTTCAGGTAGTGGGCGGCGCGCCGCCCTAGAGAACGCGCCCATACCAGGGCCCCGTAAAGGGCCATGGACCGCACGACTCCGGCATAGTGCCTACGGCAGGAGGCGTTTGTCCCCCTCGGATTGGGCAGGAGCCGCTTGTAAGTAGCCCCGGCCCGCTCGAGTTTGGGAGCCAAACGTCGAAAGTGCTCCACGAAGTTCCACCGGCCGTCGAGGACGATTCCAGGTACTTCATCGTCGACCCGACGCCGATGCGAACCCCTCCTACCGTCAAGTGGGATCCCGACGGTGGCGTTTTCCCGCGGCCATGAAAGACCATGGCCTCGTGCAATGCCACCTCGAGACCCAGTAGCCGGATCCTCTCCGCGACTATCGCAACCCCGCGTATATTAAAATTACACTTTGTATATTATTATTAAATTGTTGAAGATGAAAAAAAATCATCCAATCATATTTTTTTCGTTTCACTATGTTGTTTGATCAGATATCGATACACGTATCACGTCTGCGAAGTTTCGCTAGCTAATGTAATTTGACCCTGTATAAATATTAAATTAAATCGGTGTAGATATCTAAATATAATAAACCAAAAAATTAATTAATTTGATGTTTTTTTGGGTCATCAACCGCAGTGTAGTTGAAATATAATTTAAAAAAGTAATCAGTTTTTTGTGTTATTTTAACAGACGTGATGGATCTCGATATCTAAATACGAAAAAAATAAAACAGATTTCTCAACTCATACTTCAAGTAACACCATTACCATTAGTTTGACAATGTTTTGTATATGTGTAGTTAGTGTTAAATAAAAATTCGTAATTCCGAATTTTTTTAAATTATTTCATAAAATAAATAAAGGTGTCTCTATTCCATCTATGTTCGCTTTTCTAAAATCAAAATACAATAAAGTTCGAATTTCCGGCGACGCGCGACGTTCGGCGCGGGAAACGAAGCGCGGACCGCGCTGTGCGAGTGGCGGGGGTGCATGGGGCGGAGCTTGCGTAGAAATTATTTTAGAGTGCCTGGTCTTAATAGGTGATTTATAGTTTAATTTGTTCACAACTGTGTAACTGCTAACACTAAATCTGCGACTATAAAATCTTAAAATGGAAAGTTTAATGACCAATTTAGACTTGTTTGTTCTTCTACGAAGTGAGAGTACTTCATTTGATCATGAAGAATTGTTTAGTGCAGTTGTATCCCGCATAGGCGATTGCCTGTCTGACGAAGATTATGTTGTTCTCAAAGAATTTTGTCGGAGATTTACGCGAGCCGCTTTACAAAGGTGGGAGAAATCCAACCGATTCCTTGATAATTTCAGGAGAAAGTACGAGAATTGGTTGGGAGCAAATATTGATTGGCCGAGTTTTGTGCAAACTTTAGTTAATCAACAACCAAGTGTTGATGAGATACCAAGAGCGCCCTCAGTCTCTCCAGAACCGTCGACATCAACGTCCATTGGAACAATGACGAAAAGATCCCGTAAACCATTCGAAGACCTGGGAAGTAAACAAAAAAAGAGAAGATCTGATGAACACACAGGCGAAGGTTCCAGTGAATTGGCATATGCAGCTGCAGCACGTTTAAAAGAAGAAGGGCATGGAGATATCGCCTCTGTCATCGAATACATGATGAAAAATCCTGAAGCAGCCGCTAAATTAAATGAAACGCTTAAGAAACCAGCGAAAACAATCATATTTACGCCAGAAAAGGCGCTTGGATTGCTTCTTTCGCTAAAACTCTCAAAGTGGCAATATATTACGTTGCGTGAGGCTGCCATTCGAGAAGGTGCTAAAGATATTTATCCATCTTACTATAAAGTGCAACAAACTAAGCTTGATTGCTACCCTCCGAAGCAATCAGTGACAGTTACTGATTCATCGGCTAGGATTACACTTCAAGCTTTACTTGATATCACGGTTACAAGAATCCTTCAAAGCCTTTCTAACGAAGAGCATAACAAGCAGTTGAAGCTGATATCCAAGTGGGGATTTGACGGTGCTTCTAACCAAAGCCGATACAAGCAGAAAATTGAGGGTGAGGAAGATGATTCAAGCATTTTCATGACCTCCTTGGTGCCACTAAAACTGACAGATGGAGACAACATTTTATGGACGAACCCAAAACCATGCTCAGTTTTGTATTGTCGTCCAGTTCAGTTTACTTTTGTAAAGGAGAGTGAAGCAGTTGTCCTTGGGCTGAAAAAACAAATGGATGAAGAAATTGAGGCCCTTATCCCCACAGAGTGCAATAATAATAATAGGGTGACTCATCAACTAATGATGACGATGATCGACGCTAAAGTCTGTACTTACCTTTCTGAAGCTAGATCAAATGCATCGTGCTACCTGTGCTTAGCAAAGCCTACAGAAATGAACCGCTTAGATGCTGTAACATCAAAAATTGTGTGTTCGGACCTGTATGAGTTTGGCTTGTCATCCCTACACGCCCGTATAAATTGTATGGAATGTCTGTTACACATTGCATACAGACTGGACTTCAAACGGTGGGCAGCGAGAAGTGATGAGCACAAAGAAATGCTACAGACAAGAAAGAAAATAATTCAAAATAAATTCAAAGATGAGCTCAATCTGTTGATTGATATAGTAAAACAAGGCTCGGGAACCACCAATGACGGGAATACTGCAAGAAAATTCTTTGAGTTTCCTAATAAAACCGCAGCTATAACCGGTTTGGATGAAGACCTCATCAAAAGATTTGCTGTAATTTTACAAGCAATTACATCTGGAGAGCAGATCGATATAATAAAATTTAGAGATTATGCTCGCAAAACAGCAGAAAAGTACGTATTACTATACGACTGGTACTACATGTCGTCAACCGTTCATAAGTTACTAATCCATGGGGCTGACATAATCGAGAAAAATAATATTGTGCCGATTGGGACTCTCTCGGAAGAAGCCTCAGAGTCTCGAAACAAAGATTTTAGGAGGTTTCGAAAACATCATTCGCGGAAAAGAAGCAGGCAGGATTCCAATCAAGACATTTTAAATATGCTTGTTGTTTCTTCGGACCCTTTGCTAAGTGCACAAAGGCCTAAGTTAGATGCCAAGAAAAAGCAGAGCTTTTTTGCTGAAACTCTCGACTTAATTCAATTTCAGGAAACTGAGTTCGAATTTTTGGATATATCCAATCTGGATGCTGACTCAGAATTGGAGTCTGACAACGAGAGTGATAAGGAAAATTTGTAAAAAAGATATATATGTACATATTTGTAAATTTGTATTTGAGTGTGTTTGGGTTTTTTTGTAATATTTAATGATATGTTTTATTTTTTTTATTTATTTTACTTTATTTTACGAATGCTTAGTATTAATTCCTTAAATTAACTTATTTTGTATAAAATATAACTTCATATGTTACTTCAATATAAATCTTTTTTTATTTAAATTAATATAAATGTCAAAGTCAAAGTCAAAGTCAAAAGTCATTTATTCAAATTAGGCTGATAATCAGCACTTTTTGAACGTCACATTACAAGAGACAGTCCCACAAAAACGCCCTGCCCTTCGCCACTTCCTAGTGTTTTAGCTGGGAAGAAGAAGTGGCGGAACAAACTCCCCAGCAACACATCTGTCTGTCAGGTTAGAAGAACCAGATTTTATACAATTTATATTATGACAAAAAATTATAAAAAAATAAGAAATTATTCATTCATTGTCACTTGTCAGCTAGCAAACACCAATTATATGTAAAAACAAAAAAATACCCAAGTCTAAATAATAAATTCACCAGTCTAAAGGGTGTGCCCGCTTACACGTGCAGTGAAGAAGTCACAGGTGATAAACTAGGACCATAGTGCAAAAGAAATAAGCTAAGCATAAAAAGATAAATATAAATAATTATATTCAGTCAATGCTCGAGGTCAAATGTGTCAAAAACAGCAATTTTTTAATTTTATTTTTCTTGTTTCGTGTGTTCTTAATATTTGGGTTAATAACATATCGAACTTTTTAACTTAGACACTAAAAGGGATCGTTTTACATGTAAAAATAAATAAAAATATTTTGACGATTTTTAAAAAAAAAACGGCATTAAATTTTTCGTCCAATCGCCAACCAAAAAATCATAAATAATTAGCACTATGACCATCTCCAAGGATATTACGGTTAAACATGCCGTTTAGGAGATAATTCGATTTTTCATACTAGCTTCATACAAATTTTTCGTAAAAAAATTATATTTCCTTCGTTTTTGGGTAGAATTAACTCGGGTGTCATTTTTGTACATAGTAATGACTAATAGAAGCGATATCCGGCATAAAAACAAGCACTTACAAATTGAAATCCCTAAGTCTATGAAAGCCGATTTTCAGCCCACCGTGCGACGGCGCGTTTTTGTTTATTAGAGATGTCAGCAAAGCAGAGGGCCACCAGGGCCACTGCCTGTCGAGGTTGCAAGTTTTTCGAAAGAGATACTCCGGAACATAAAAGGCAAAAGAAAGGAACATGGATGGGTTTGAGTCAGTAAAAGCCTGACGCCCCCTTCGGCTCAGAGGCCGCGGCATCTCTTTCGAACAACCTGACATCTACTTGAGGCAAGAAGACTGTCTGGTGTTCACCCCTGGAATAACAAACATTTTTATAGCTAGCATATTCCTTTGTGATTAGTACTGCCAATCAGTAGGCCCTTATGTTGATGGATGGCTTTGAGAGACCAGGAAATAGGATCTTAAGGATAAGATTAAATGACAACCACAGCATGAGCTTGACAACTCTTTTTAAAATATATTTACAAAGAGAAAAACAAAAATAATAATCTTATAAAGGTTCCATTGGGTCATCAACGGGGTCTTGTTGGCGTCAACAGCACCATCTACGTCCATCTATAGCTAAGAACTTTCCACCTGGATAGTTCTTATCATGCATGGGGTCAAATTTTGACCCCATGCAACAAAATCCGTCAAGAATTCTTAAAAATCTTCTGTGAAAACAGAATATCTATGATCTATGCTATGCCATTAAACAAAGTTATTACTGCCGAGACCTTAAACCTTCCTTGAACCTGGAATGCCTATGCAGTTTGCTTCAATCCTATTCTTATACACAAACCACATACTCATGAATCCATCAGATTAAAAAATAAAAACCGGCCAAGAGCGTGACGGGCCACGCTCAGTGTAGGGTTCCGTAGTTTCCCGTCCGTCACAATAAGTGTTCTTTACCACGGTAGGTCATGAAAGCACGGAAAATCTTAACATCGACTTTTAAAAAAATGACGTCATTACGCAACGCCATCTATCGAACCATTTATGAACTGGTTTTTACCTAAACATTTTGATGGTGTTAAAAAATGAATTTTAGTTTTGTTCTAAATTGCCTTAGCATTTTCTTGATAGCAGTTCTATGTAGTTATAAGATACCGCCAACGCCAAGGATAGACCAACCGAACAATTCGGTAATACCCGATCCAATGTAATAAGTACCTACAGCGCCATCTCTCGGGGAATTGGGTTACAAAGACGTGCAAGGAGGTAATTTTGGATTGCAAGAACCGATATCAATAATTCTTTTTTTGTTTGAAAAAAAATACGTTCAGGATAATAAAATATGTAAACGAAGTTAAAAAAATGCTTGCATATACGATTATACTACAAACTTAGTCCAGAAATTATTTTGTACAACTTTTTGTCTTTTTTGTACAAAAACTGTTGTGTCAATCAAGTTCAAAATAATTTTCCTAGAAAGTCCTTATAAAGTTCTACTTTTCAGATTTTTTTCATATTTTCTAAACTTATGGTTCAAAAGTTAGAGGGGGGGGGGGGGACACATTGTTTTTTACTTTTGGAGCGATTATTTCCGAAATTATTGACATTATCAAAAAATGATTTTAGTAAACCCCTATTCATTTTTAAATACCTTTCCAACAATATATCACACGTTAGGGTTGAAATTAAAAAAAAAATCACTTCCCACTTTACATATAGGGTGGCTACCCTAATAAAAAATTTTTTTCCAATTTTTATTTTACCACTTTGTCGGCGTGATTGATATACATATTGGTACCAAATTTCAGCTTTCTAGTGCTAACGGTCACAGAGATTAAGCGAGGACGGACGGACGGACGGACAGACAGACATGGCGAAATACAGTACAAATAAAATACAGGCCACGGCTTAGTTTAGGCACCAGTCTCCCACAAATGAACATTAGATGCTTACTGCATATATTGTTATCTTTTAAGTTATAGCCTATAAGTGTTGTTTGTGGAGGAAAAATAAAGATTTTTGTATTTTGTATTTGTATAACTATAAGGGTTCCTAGTTGACTACGGAACCCTAAAAACAATTATTTGGCAAATACTGATTGCGGAATCTATTTGATATTTACAGTAAGGAACAGAATTTCTTGCTATGTATATTTTGATGTGGCATATTTATTGATGTGCAGGAAGAATAACACCTTTATGTTCAAATAAAAACAAATTTAAATCAAGTTGACATTTATTTAATGGAATTTGGAAAAAAAAATACAAATTACATCTCAAAGGCGGACATAACGCTATCTTTGAGCACTGTATAACCATAACCATACAGTTTAGACATACATCTACCCATAGAGTATAAAATTATTCACAACACAATTATTGTATGTTAGTTAGTATGTATCTTTAGGCTGATATGACAACGAGAATTTTGTTATATGGCAGTCACGGTGATCATGAGTATGGACATAAATGCCAATTTACACAAAAATACATCAAACTTTACTTGGCACACTTTCTTACTACTACTGTGAGAACAAAAAATATATATTTAACGCCCTAACTGACGAGATTACAAAGTAACTGATGGTATACTTAAATAAAGTAATACTAAACTATAGATACGTAAACAATAATTAACAACTAACATAAAATTCTAACTCCTAGTGATTTAAAACTAATACTGAAACACCGAAAATGACTTTACAAAAACATGACACATACCTATAGAAAACACTTACTTTTTTTTGTATTTTTAGTATAATTTCAACATTGGGCTATACAAACATCAAGATTTTGTCACGCACGTTATACGGTAAATACATGTATAATATTTTATGCGTAAAAATATGAAGAACGGTAAAGTGGGGATCAAAAAATCATGGGCGGAATTATCAAGGAAGGTACATCCGTAGCGATCAAGAGACGATCAAAATAAAGGAAAGAGAATATCGGGTACAATAGACACAAGCCTAACATCTAATATGGTTACAGTTACAGTGACGGGACACGTAAAGCGACATCTATTATTATTAAGCCTTACAAATCTGCCAAAATCGTCTTTTCAAGCTCTGAGAATACTTCCGAATCACAGCCGAATATTCATATAAACATTCCAAAAATACGTCAAGTCAATTTAGTCATCGTTATGCGATGAGAACACTGCGCTGCGGTTATACCAACGGTTCCGAACCTCCCTCTTCGAGTGAAGCGTAAACGAAATAATAGCAGTGTAAGGAAATGTTACATTACGTATGGTGCACTAGCATACCTGCTACTGACGGCTCTCCCAAAAAGGAGAAAAAAAAACTGGGCTCCTTTGATCTTTCAGCCTCTGAGACGCGATAAATGCACATAACTTAGGATAGTAAATGCTGAGACTAGGTGCGATTTAGAGAACATTGTTAATAAAAATAGTTTTTTTTTGTTATTCTCCGAAAGAAATGGATCATTGTATCAATGATAGCTCTACGTCATATTTATATTTGGAACAGGGTTTCTCATTTTCACGCAGTATTATAAAATGTTAGCGAATTTTAAGTAGTGAGAAAAAAATAAACGACTACCCAAGCACCAAGGTTTTTCTTACAGATGATATTTTGAGATCAATTTAAAGTATTACTTATTTAAAGGATACTTATGTGTTCAAGTTATTCAATTCACCTTTAATACTAAGTGCTGAATTTTTATTCTTCGAGATTCTATAGGTCTGCGATTTCATCGTGAGCCTGAGATCTGGGAATATTTAAAAGAAAACCTACTCTTAGTCAGAGTCCTAAATCGTGGCATGGGGAACCATACTGACTTATTTCTAACTAAACTAAAATTAAGCCAAATAATAAACTAATCACCACACACGACTCAGCTAACATTGCAACGTAGGTAAGCTGCTGCTGATACTAGCTCACGTTCCGCAGGAAGCCCTTTGGGTAATTATTGTGAGCGCATGTGTGAATCTATAAACTAAAGAAACAGAAACTTAAATTTGCGAATTAAAAACTACATTAAATTGGCTTACAATTTACAGTTTTACCTTACGTTACAAGGAATGATATACAGTGCCTAATTACTACGTAACATTTTATGTATGTCTAGTGTCGTTTACATACCATAACATTACGCCGACCCTGTTCTAGGCAATACTGCAGCACCAATGAACACTTTAGGGATTCAAATTTTCAAAATGGTATATAATAATTATATAGCATACGTTGGGTACAAAAATGCGAAAGGTATCAGTCCAAATTGATCACAGAAGGTGCACGATAATTATCGGGAATTTTAAAGAGTTTAAATAAAAGTTGTTCACTCATGTTCCTAATCTCACGTCCTTTTACAAAACCTCTCTTACGTTAAGTACACAAACATTGTAAATTTACAATTTTTACGACACATTGTCACACATATTTACTTCCAAATCGTAATAAATAACAAAAAAATCGTGTCATGCTGTGTTTAGGTTTGTTTGCATCTGATGCAGGACTATTTAAAGAATTTGGTTATCCTTACAGGATCTAAATATTTTTTTAAAATAAATACTCGAAATAAACGCGTTGAATTGACGGTTGCGAGGATTATTGTTGACATAATTGACGCAAGTTACTGTTCCGAGACCTATCTTGACCCCACACACAGCACGGCACCATGGACACTGACTTGTTTTCCGAATGTTTCCCTTTACCATGAGTCAGTGTCTAAACAATTTCGTATACTGGTATTTCGATGAGCATTTTCGTTGTTAGCAAACCATTAGCCACCCCTGCTGCTCTTAACAGTGTTAGGGTCAGTTCACACCGAAGAGGCAACGTAACAGCCAAAGTTCAATGAATCGGGCGACTTGACTGCTCGCAGCGCCGCGTGACGCTACGCTGCCATTTCGGCGTGAATTGAGCCTAATAAGGCTCGTTGGTTCTCGTTAGCTCGTTAGTGACTAAGTTGTAATCGGCCGAGACTTATGAATTTTTAATATCATTTCTTTAACAAAAATTGTAAAAAAAATACCAGATCTATGTTTGATTAAAAATCGAATGCATCTCGGTCGATTTAGATGTTGTATCGAACATACACTGAAACACCTATGATGTTTACATCCTTGCCACAATGTGCTTTAGTGCTTTAGTATTCTGACGATTACGTTCACAAAGTTTACCAAAAGTGTAGTTTTATGATGGTTTCAGTGTATATTCAGTTGACAGTACACCCACAGATTATTTGTGACACATCAACAATTAGCTTGGCGAATGGCGTATGTGTAATAAATCTGCAGTGAGAACTGAGGGTATTTTTAAATGCTGAGCATTTGAGCTGTACGACTGAAATGGACTAGGTATCCTATATTATGTACAATTCAAACAGTAAGTATTTAAATATACCTATTAAGTTTTACCACTTTCAAGTGACAGAATTTTAAACATAAGGAGACCTATGAATGTGTTTAACTGTTTGTAATTTACTATTATGCAATTATCCTCAAGTCAACTAGGTTGAACATTTGAGTCTATTAGCATAAAATTCCCCAATTTCTCACAAATACTTCACATAGTTTTTTGAAAATTTAAATTAAAAGTCACTTGAACGTGGTGTGCTAAAGCAAAACTGCCAGCATTATACAGACTGCAAAACAGGTGTTAAGACCGCTTTGTGAGTCCTACAGGTTCCTTATTATAGCCAAAATCTCTTGAATAAAGAATTGTACCGATTCATAATAACTAAATTACTCGAATAATCGACTAAAGCATTATTGCCTGTTGTTTTTTCGTAGTACACTAAGAAAGAGTATTCACAAGATATTAGAAATTGTCATAAGATATAAAGGGTACCCAGCTGGTACATAACTAGTCGATAGTATATTTAAACGATTATTCGAGAAATTTTAAGCAACTGTGAGACAAGATAATTGCATTTAAACTGAAGGTGATATTGAACTGAACATTTAAATATTTCGTGTATATTTTGAATGTAGATTAAAAAGAAAAACTTTTTTTTTTCAAATATCACCTCCAGTACAAATATTTTATCTTTTCAAGAGAGCTACACACATGTGCGGATCGGTTGCTATTCAACATATCGCCCGATACGAACAAGGGTCCAGCATCTCCCAGTCTCACAACACTCATTTGCGATAACTCGCACACAAGATTATGGAAAACCAGATTTACTAGTGCCCATGTTCACTGATGCCTAGTGCCCATGTTGCATGTGATCTTATTCTTAATAAGTGGGCCATCAGATATAACTAGATTGTGTTTTATTTTGACGGTATATCTATCTTAGGTCCTGAAGTCCGTGCGTGCGAGTTAAGGAGTGCCAACACATATCGACGCAAAATTGGCTTGAGCCCAATCACGCCTAACCACTCTTGTCGCATTAAGTTTGAAGGCGAATGATTGGAGATCGAGTTCTTTGAGAACGGGTCAAGCCAAATCAGAGTCCATAAGTGTGGTTACTCCCTTATAGTTCAGTCAAACCAGAGACAATACGGACACTGGACACTTACAGATAGTACAAAAAAATATCTGTAAGTGTACGATGTCGAATCACGTCGACAATTTGACCGAATCTGTATACAAAGTTGTTATGAAACAAATGAGTGTGTTATCGTCGGTACATGTCGCGGGTCGCGTTTACTTGTGCTCGATGTGGTGCGGGTGCGGGTGCGGCGGCGGGTAGTGCGGCGCGTGGTAGTACGGCTGCATGCCGCCGTCGTACACGCCCTCGTCGTAGCCCACGTACGACATACCGCCCATCATGCCCATCATCGCTGGAAAGAGGCCGAATTGTTACCTATAGTTGTTCTATTACTAACTTGCATGGATTAAAAAAAATAAAAATTATTCTGGATTTCATTAAAGACCTCAAAAAATGCTTGTTGTATGGAAGATGAAATGGAAGAAGAAATGAGTTCAGCGCAGCATGCACTAAATTTATATAAATTGTATTGGGATATGGGCAGGAGAGTGACAAAGTCATTGTTCTAGTGACTACAATCACTACAACTAATTGGGGTTTTTCCATTTGAATATCCCTGGCAGTCTTAAAATGACATTATCATAGTGTTTGTGGTACCTGGGTCGGTCTCGACGGGGTAGTACTGTATTGGGTACATGGGCGGCGGGTAGGGGATGTAGGGCAGCGTCAGCATGGGCTGCTCCATGACGCACTCCCCCTCGCCCGCGCCGTAGCCCGCGTGCGGCCCGCGAGCCTCGCCGTGAGAGTTGCGCCTAACGATAAAAAAACCCCCGTATTAATATTTATGGAAAGAATACACAACAATATGGAGTGAACATGAGGCCGAATTTAGTCAAGATAAAAATGCAGGTTATATTTAAAGTTAAGCTGTGTTAAGTAAGATACAGAAGATGCTCACGGTGTCAACACAAAGCTGTTACTAGCACAATAGAGCAGGTTATCAATGGTTCTTAAAAATCTGTTTATAAAGTAAACTAACCGGTTATTAGGTCCCTTGTTGCCCATGTTGTTATGTTTCTGATTATTGTTCTGGTTTCCCTCCTGATTGCCACCACCGCGCTTGAATCTGTTGTCAATAGGAAAATGAAATGTTGCAAATAAAAAATGTCATGAAATAAAACAAAAGCACATCAAATGAAAAGCAGGTTAGAAGAAGTAAACAATCACCTTTGTCACCTGATTATGCGGACTGATTGAAGACTGCGACTGGACTCCTTTGTGGCATTTTAGCGGCGCGACAAAAAATTGCTCAGCTGTTAGCAAATATGCTATATCGACTGTGAACTGGCAACCATTCCTATGTAATTTCTTTTAAGATTCCTCTTTCTATGCCATTATATACTATTTCGTTCTCCGCAGTGTTGCAAGGAATCCCATCTCAGGAACGTATAAATTGTTTTGCCAGAATTGGCGTCCTTCAACTTGTACTTACTTCAACGCGTAGTGAATGCGAACATTGAATACACCTCATACCGTAAAATTGTCCAAATTGAGATATGTAGAACCGGTTGCCAGTTCACAATTGAGATGTAGTATGAAATTTCTACCTACCATCACGTATTGCCGACCTTTTTCAAGAAGATACCATGCGACAAACACAAATGTACAGGCTCAAATCGAATTAGCCAGTAAACCTCAGCTGACATTATGGGTATCAATATCTTTCTCTAAACAAGATAATCTAGACTCAAATTTTTAAAAAGAAAAGTAACGTTTGTTAGTTTTGAAATTGGATGAGTATTAGTAAAACATGAAACTAAGTTGAAAGCAGAAACTAGTACCGACGTTATTATTTATAAAAATAGGCTCAATGAAGTTTAACCCAACGGACTTGAAGAGTTCTACTAGCTAGTTAAATCTGAGCCTGAATCTCCATGAGGTTGTATATCTCACCGCGGTCCCAACAGGGGTCGTTGTCCATTTCCTTTGCCCTGGTTCATCTGCGGCTTATCGTTGGGTTGGCCAGGCTTGTGCTTGTGGTTGGGCTCGGGCAGCGCGTGCGACATGACCGGCCGCTCGTGCAGCGAGATCTGCTGCATGTCCTGCGACAGGTCGCGCGGGGAGTAGTGCCGCGGGGGGGGCGGCATGGGGACGCCGTACGAGTAGTGCGAGCAGTCCACGCCGATGTTGAAGTAGTAGCGGAGGGTCTGCATGTCTGGAGAACACCAATGTTTACTTCAGATATACAACTAGGTTTATAGGAATGAGAAACAGGGCGTGAAGTTACTCACTCTCCACAGAAAAAAGAGAGTCAGTCATCTAATCAGACAAGTGTTGGATGCTGGAGCGACCTGCTACAATCCGACAGTTGATGTTGGGTTCTTGCTAATCTCGAGGATATGCGAGATAAGCATCATAGATGTGCTATATAGATAGTCAGTCAGATGGTAACTTTGACCGTACTTAAAACAGGATCACCAAGAAGGACCAAGTCAACTGCTTATCGACCCTGTCTTTATTTCGAGGCTATAAAGTCGATTTTGGTCTAGTGGACGCTATCAACATTTAAGCGTAAGGTCTTGGGTTTGATTTCGGCCATGTTAAACACGGTTTGAATTCATTTATTTCTAAAGATTACATCACTTGTACAGAAATAAATACTAAAGTATTAAATAAATAAACATGTTTGTTGTCCAGGAGTAGCAGAAGCTTACAAACAAAACAATTAGTATGTAATAAAAGGGGAATTGTTTAAGTTATTTATTGTCTACCGCCGTGCAGCCCGTTATAGCGGTATATTATTAGTGGTTATAGTATTTTTCCATTAGGTTTTTAGTAACAAGCTTTTATAGGCTCGCTTTCTATTACATACAACTTATTTGAAACTAGAGTTAGGTGTATGTATTGTAAGGTATAAACACCCTCGCCTTACCCTTTCAGGAAAGTCAGGCTTGCTGTAAACTGTTATGTTATCTCCCTTCACAACAGCACCATATAAAGGAAGAAAAGTGTTGATACTCACCACCCAAAGGCAGATCAGATCCATTAGCCTGCACGCTCTTGAAGACGTGCGGGTTGACGCCGGGCGGCGGCGGCGGCGGCACGTGCGGCGCGTGCGGCGCGGGGCCCGCGCCCGGCCCGCCGCACCACATGACGCCCTTCACGCCGCACACGTAGCCCGGCGCGCCCCCAGACACCGCGTAGCCTCCGTTGTTGGGCGGCGCGCCCGGTCCTGGGTTCATGACGTCTACAAAAAAGAACAATGTTTATACCATGAACAAATGGACACAAGCATCTGACCAGTTGCTTGGGACTCTAGTGATTTGCCAGGTTAGCTATAGCACCTTCTATGACTTCAATATTTAAATAAATAGACTCCAGACCAGGTCAAACGAAGCAAACCAGTTCAAGTGGAGATATACGACTCAGCTCTGGAGTGTAAATGAATCGATTATTATTTGAGACTGAACTTTACTCCATAAGTCAACCGTCCCTAACTTTACAGGGGACGAAAACCAGTCAAGGTAAAAAAAATGCCATGGGATGTGTTTAGTTTAAATGATACCTGAATAGTTTTTTTTTTATTGATTATTTTTAAGGTTCCGTAACTCAAACGGGAAAAACAGAACCTTTATAGAATCACTTTGTCGTCTGACAAGACCCTCTTTTTTTACGGGTGGGAAATCATCTAATGACTTCCCCCGCTCCGGGCGGAGCGGGGGGGCATGAAAGACTTTTACTGACGAAAACCCACCCATGTTCCTTCTGTTGCCCTTTACGTTCCGGGGCCGCGGTATCTCTTTCGAACAACCCGCAACCCCGGCAGGCTGACAAGACCCTTAATCTCAGAATTGCCAGGAACTCGTGGAAGTATCGAGTATCACTTCCGATTCCACAAGGCTGTATTTTAGAGCAAGTTGCTGATGGATAATCCTGGCTACAAGGTTGTGTCTATGCAAGTACTCTCCATTAGCTAGACGAGAATAACCGGAGATAATGTGTCCAATTGATTCACCCGGACGGTGGCATGCCCGACATGTCAACCGTGCCGTTCTTCACAATAAATCTCCGGTAGTTATTCGTCATCATAACTTCATCCATAATTGCACAGACAAAATCTTCAGTTTCTCCAAAGATATCCCCAGAACGTTACCAGACTACGGACGCTGATTGATCTACATCGGGTCCATGTAGGGCCCGGAAAAAGCGTCCGTGAAGCTCCTTACTCTGCCATACCTCCTTGCGGTCGTTAGTGTCAAGCACTACAGGTTTGCGCCAGTTCTCTTTAGCCAAGGAGAGCGGGGTGAGGCCTTTGTCCACTGCAACGATATCAAGATGCATTCCCACATCTGTTTCTAGGAAATATTCCCTGAGACTGCATATCTCGCGATTGTGGAGAGTCTTGGTGTTTAAAAAGCCTCGATCTCCAAAACTCCGCGGGATATACAGTCTCATAACCGAAGAACGTGGGTGATGCATACGAAATGCCGTTAACAATGTACGGACTTTCCTATCCAGGGCGTCCAGTTCTGTTTGAGTCCATTTGAGTATGCCGAAAGAGTCATCAAAACCGGCATGACCCAACCGTTGAAAGCACGCACCTTGTTTCCGCCTGATAAAAGACTATTAAATACTTTTCTCAAGTGGCCAAAGAAGCGCTCCTTCAACGATTGCTTCATGTCAGCAACATTGTTGCCCAGCGTTTCCGATATCTCCAAATACTTGTAGGTTTCTGTTGCTGAGAGGGATCTAAGGTTCATGGAATCTGAAAGCTAGGTCTGGTGGAATCTGTGGGACAGATTCCACAATTTCCCCTCGCTTTACATGCATGACCGCACATTAGTCCACACCAAATTCCATTCTGATGGCGCTACTGAAAGTTTAAGTTACCTTCAGTAGCTCCATCAGCTGCAAATCGTTGGGGGCAGAGTTTCAGGTCATCCATGTAAAGAAGGTGAGATATAACCTGACCACCTCTCCTTAATCGATAGCCCAGACCTGAATTCTCCAGCAGCGTGCTTAGAGGATTCAAGGCTAAGCAGAACCAAAGTGGACTCAAACTATCGCCCTGGAATATACCTCGCTCTATCCTTATAGGTTCACTATTTCTCTGAATCTGCCGACATCCTGGATAGCGAAGGACTGTACTTCATTGCCTCATACACGAGATCAGGAATGTGCGCAGAGTTGCATCAACTTTATACAACTCTAGCACCCTCATGAGCCATGTAATACATTACATCATCATTACAGATTTAATCATTAGAATATTAATAATTATACTGTCTAGCTCAAAGACTAACTAATGTTTTACGGTATATTTTAACCTCTGTACTTCTTTATCTTGTGGCAAGTCACTTGTTTATTTAGATCATGCATCTATTTCATTTTCAGTCTGATTTGATTTCTATGTGTATTTACTGCTATAGCACATATTTTATGGGGTTTGTCAAATAATCGATTAAAATGTAATTTTGATCCACAAAGGATGAAGCATTTAACATAGGGCGCTGCCTGTATTGTTGTTTGCATATAACAGGATACTAATGGACGCTACTGAAAGGGCTACACGTTGCCAATTTTTTTTCAAATTTACTTCCTATTAGTTGGCACCCGCTGCTTTGCACGCGTGATATCGAAAGAAAAAGTATCCTATGTGTTATTCCAGACTATAATCTACCTCTGTGCCAAATTTAATCAAGTGCCGTTCAGCCGTGAAAGAGTAACAAACATCTATACATCCATCTATCTATCCTCACAAACATTCGCATTTATAATATTAGTAGGATTGCCAATAGCACGCTAAGAGAAGAGAGAATAAAATGCCTGGTAAAGCATGCATGAAAGATGTTTCTATACTTACTTAGAACTCTAGAATTGACCAATTCTATTCAAGTTAAATTCCTACTAATTACAACTATCGGACGGAAGACAATCAATACACAAAGCAAATTATTGATCATTTAAGTCTTGACAGCCGCGTGTCGTAAATCGATAATATTCGGAAGGGGTGGACCGTAAAGTTCGAAATGCTTTTATTATAATTAGGTATAAAAAAAACCATTTCGAACTTTACGGTCCACCCCTCACAACATCAAAGTGCACTCAGATTACACACATATGCATACATGATGGGTCACTTTTAATAAACAACATCCAGCTAGGACTTAATAACGTTCCCCCAAAATGTATAGTATACGTAAGTAAGCCTGTCGACAATCATTCAGTCTCTAATTACAAAATTAATCTCCCCAACCAGACACACGGTGCTCCCCGCGGCTAAATATTAATCCGCGCCCCCTTTCATTGGATCTTTTCGATCTCTCCGTGTTTTCAATAACCTGACTCCCCTCATGTTTATGTCCTACACGAAAATTTGCCATGTCGTCCCCTAAATATTGCAATTTGAATGGACATGTAGTAACAATTATTTACACTTACACTACAATGCATTCTCTGTTAGTGAGTGCTGTCGTATACAATTATAAAGTATCCAATTAGACGATAATTCTGTTTTCGACTATGTGGAGTTGTTATGATTAAGCTTTACCTACAGTATGCGTCACGTTGTGCCAACAATAAAGAACTCCTTTAATAAACGTGAAACAAATTGGTACACCCTCACAACATAAGTCGTTTCGAAACCTTTCTATTTTTGTATTGTGTTGAAACTCCGACCATTACTTTTCTTTAGGGCTGGTTAATTATTGCGAAAGAACTTTTCATAAGTTTTCCCCTTTCCATGGACGTCTTACCCAACATCTATTATTGAAGGTAAACATTAAGGTTTTCCCTATCCCGACCTATGGTTACAGGGCTTCATGGAAAATTTTGTGTTTCGCAATTAGTTTATAATATTCGTTTAGAATATTTGTTAAGTTATTTTTTTCCGAAAATAACTTTAATGACATAGCATGCGTAAAAACGGTTTTATTGGACATAGCTGTTACGAGTAGGATTTTTTTACCCTCCTCCTTTCGGGTATAAATCCCCTTGACTAAATGCGGAGGACTAAAGAGGCGTGAAGAAAAGCTACAATACAACGCCTATTCTAGATCTGTTAGTATCGATGTGTATCATATTCATATCTCAACATGTAAACCGAATGCCGAACTGTGGATCCCTCAAAAACAGGATTGGTCTCATGACAAAGTGACGCAGGCAGCCCACGAAAAAGCCAACGGTTTTGGAAGGGATTTTTAATATGCATGTATTTTTTACACGACTGCCCAAAAAAATGTGTTATGTTTTTAGGGTTCATGTATGTGAGTTTCTTTATTCCATCATAACTTCTAAACGCCTGAACTGATTTATTAAACTTGCATTGATAATACCAACATACCAAGTTTAAAATGTACGAAATACACGTGTTCCGCAGACCCCAAATAAAACAGGTCAAAGACAGAAAGATGATACAAAATTGAATTTGTTTTGAACTACTAGAACTGACTTTATAAACCACCCTTACCAATATTAGAAAAGCGAAAGTGAGTTTGTTTGTTTGTTAAGTCTTCACGCCTAAATGGCCAAACCGATTTTGATGAATTTTGGTACAGAGATAGTTGGGACCCTGGAGACGGACATAGGCTAAGAGGAGGAGAAAGAGGGAAGAAAAGGGGACGAGAAAAAAAATCGATCATCATGCGACTTAAAGTTAGCCCAAAGTAACTATGCCAAGCGGACGAAGTCGCGGGTGGACGCTAGTGGCTTATAAGTACAACATCATCAATGATTGCGTCATGCATCTAACTTTTTGAGAGCTCCTTTGTCAACGCGTGCCCTCTGAGATACAGCTTTATTGCTTCACTTTGCCTTTATTTTTAATTTACTAAGAAATGATGTCAAGGGGCAGGAAGATCGATCTACTCCTATATTCTCTCCCACCTAACAAATTAAAATATTAGGTTATTAGCTTTTGCCCGCGGCTTCGCTCGCGTTAAATTCGGGGTAACACAGTTCCCCTTTCCTGATTTGCAGGTATCTGCTACCTGTAGTTTTTGCCCTTGCGCCTTATGTAATGTAATAGCAAAGCTAAGTTTTTCCTTTTCTTCCCTCTTTCTCTTTCAATTCCTACTTTTTTTAGAAAAGAGCCGTCCGTCTCCAGTGTCCCAACTATCTCTATTCCAAAATTCATCATAATCGGTGTAGCCATTAAGGCGTGAAGACGTAACAAACAAACAAACTCACTTGCGCTTTTATAATATTAGTTAGGATTTCTTTAGAGACTAGTTATACTTGTTTAGGTCAATTCAGCTTTTATCCCTACAAACACCGGCTTCGTTTACCTTTTGCAGAAAAACTCAGTTTCAATTTAAAAAAAAAACATTGTACTGCGAATGAAAGGGTAGTTCGCTTATTATTAAATAAATACTCTGGTTTCGAGTAAGGTATTTTCTTGGAACTTGTACTGATATTTCCTGGCATTTCCTATTTACTGAGTAATTGAGTAACTATGCAAACCAATAATGTTGATTGACTCTAACGACGTTGGCCATGACGTACCGGTATGTCCGTCGCGTGAGCGTGAACACAACGCGTGCGCGTGTCTGTAGCGGGTCGGGCGCGGCTGACATGATAGCGGCAGCGTGCAGCGTTTGCTACGACGAATCTGCGTCTTGTAACTGTTACTAAGCTCATACAAACGAGTAAATCAAGAATCTATTTGTCGTTAAGATCAATATTGTTTTTGTGTATGTATTATGGCGCAATGCACCAACCCTACATCCGCTCGCCCACGCGTTGTCTACGGCGGCGGGCGACGGGAGCGACTCCCGACAGGCGCCTGTCCTGCGCCCGCTCCCTTTGTGTTACGATTAAGCACGCAGTAATAATTCCTTTGGGCTATGCCGGCGAGTTCCTAGAATCGACTACGGACTGAAGTCCGTTTCATTAGTTTGAATAAAAGGTCAAAAGTCATACACAGAAATACAATATATTTCTATTCTCTTGAGTCTTAGGGCGGTTTCATACTAGCGTATTTTGGCTCGTTTTTAGAAGTGGATGTAGGCGTCTGTACGCGCGCGCAATAGGGGATATTACTGCAAAATTCTGGCGCAAGGGCGCAGCACTAGCGTAAGCAGTAAAAAGTTTTTTGCCGAGACGTAAATGGCCGTAGGACGCCATAATATATATAATTAAAGTACAGATAGGTAAGTTATACCAAAATAATTAACACTTTGACATATTTTCACAGAATATCTGGATACGCTATTGCGCACATGACGGTTTGTTTACTGCATGTGCTAGTGGCGCCCTCTGCGCCGAGGTTTGCGTAATATTCCCTATTAGTACGAGCGCAGACGCATGTGTACGCGAGAGTCACCCCGCTCGAAGACGCGCCGGGATAACCGCGTCTACGCGCGTTCACTTTCTTGAAACTTAATTATATTGCGGCGCGCGCATTCGCGCGTAAACCGATACAAGATTGTACGCGCTAAAGCTCTTACTCAAAGAGTCGGACACTTTAAAATGAAGTGAAATCCTAACTATAAGAAGCCATTTAAAGGCGAACGGCAGAATTCGTACCGCATACTTTTTTTGTTGTTATGTGATAGAATTTGTACCACTTATTAAGGCAACTAAACCATTCATTTTCATGTAACGTTAGTATTTTTAGAACACCGCATTAATGAATTATATCAATTAAAAGATTTAAGTATTTAATGTAATATAATCTTAAACTGAACGCAACTAAATGTGGTTATGTTTTTAGAAGTTGCCATTTGTAAAATATCACGAGGCTCGAAATGATAAATAATTATTTAAAAATAGAAATAACAGTAAATATAATTAACCTATTACACATTACACCTTACAATGAATAATTATTGCATTCAATCTTAATAATTAACTATTTAATTATAAGAATAATTTTCGCCGTCAAAGTTTTTTGTATTGGCAATCATTTTTTTGACAGGATAGGAAAATCCCGCGGAAATCTTGCCGAGTCTCTGTTCAATTCTGTTTTATAATTTGATTGTAATTTGTAACTGCATCTGAGCAATATAGCAAATTATCTGGTCATTTTTACGTTGAGTTGAGCTACTGCTCCTCCGCACTCTATCTGTTGATAGTAATTTCGCGAAAGGACGCTTTATTAATTTGTACTGTGTGTGTACGTGCTTTAATTAAAATGTCGAGTTTGCAATGCATTAATTGCAGCGTTCGCTTGCTCCGGTTAAGAAAGCACGCTTTATCCGATGAGAGTGAAGATATCGTCAATACTATTCGGCTGTGGACATATCCTAGAGATGTTTCCAAATAACATTTTGCTCACGAGTGAGTCAGTTACGAGTGTTAAAAAGTAGTCCTTACCATTTAAATACCCGATTAGTTTTAGTACACACATTTTATTTTAGTATGATACTAAAATAAAATGTGTGTACTAAAACTAATCTAAACAGTATTTAAAAAATAACAAACACTGTTGTGGTTGTATAAATATTTACAATTTGTCCTATTTAATGTACAAACACTTAAGTGATTTACATGCATTGTTTACTTGCCTGTTATAATAGTTATTACTCTGTAAATATGAGTGTCATAGTCATATAAAGCAATGTTGTGCGTACTCAAAATCATTTAATTATTTTCAGATAACATCTGCTGACCATGTTTGCCATGCATGCTGGCAGCTAGCTACTCATTCACATTCTTCTGATAATATGCCGAGGAGAAGCATGGGCCATTCAAGTGTTTGTGTTGTATGCGGACGATCCATACTACGGATCAGTCGACGCAGGATTTTGATTGAAGATGCAAATGAAGAACAACAAAGAATGGCTAACACAGTTGCTACTTGGATCCAACCACGAGAGGTAAAACCACATGTGCCTATTATAATTTTTATCAATTAGGTATCTTGATTTGATGTATACATGTGTTAAAACAATATTTATTTATGTGTTAATTTACATTGTTCCATGCATGCATGTATTCCCCTCCCCTCTGTGACGCCACCGCGCACTCACGTATTTGTATTTACGTCCGTGTTTTAAATTCAAAAACAAATTAAAAAGTGAATGAATCAGTGACAAAACTATATAGTTATATCCTTTAGTAAAGGAGTAACAAATTAAGTGCAAAATAACAGTGAAGTTACGTCTCAAACTCAGTGTGTGAATCAGTTTTAATAACACAACGAACAAAAATGTTTTAAACGTGTTCGCTTTTTGGACTTTGAACTCATTAGCTACACAAAGGTGTCACGTACACCTATCCTGATCACTAAAACCAGGCACAGCAAAGCATACACGTATTTCATATACCAGTGTAATAGCACAGTTAGCGCAGTGGGTTAACTATTAAGTATATTCTACGTGTTAACCGAGTGGTCGCAAGATCGATTCCAGCATTCAACAATTCTTTTTGCCTTTTATATTTACATTTTTATTTATTTTTTCTTTTCTCCAATTTTTACTTGCAAACCCTGCCACAATATGGAAAGGACCTCGCCTAAATCAGGTTTGAGTCAGGGACAATCTATTTCCGAGCCCGACATCCCGACTGCTACAGCTGAAAAAGCAGATGCTGTTAACATCACCGTACGGAACAAACGACAGCGCCTTGCCGACTCCCCTAATAACGTAGAGTATACCGAACGATCCGGAGCATTCTCCACTTTTAAACTGGAATTGATGGACATGCTAACTACTTGGAAGTCCGAACAGGAAAAACTACTCACGTCATGGAAAGATGATCAAGCTGCCATTTTATCCAAGCTGGTCAGGGAAGTTGCCGAACTCAAGCAAAAATGTCTCTCGATTGAAAAATCCAACGCCGAAATCGACAACAGCATGTCTTTTATAAATGAGAGATTTGAAAGCCTAAATTCCAAATTTTCAATCCTGGAAAAGGATAGAATTTGCAACGAAGACCATGTTAACCGCCTAAACAAGCAGGTACAAGATCTTAACTTCCTGACTCGACAAGCTACTATTGAGCTGCGTAATATCCCTGCTAAAGAAAAAGAAACGCCCGCAGATCTCATTTCTGCAGTATCAAGCGTAGGTAAGACTGTTAACATGGAAGTTCAACAATCAGATTTCCGGGATGTATATCGTATACCCGGAAAGGTGGGTTTGTGCAGACCAATTGTTGCTGAATTTAGCTCTGTCAATAAGAGAAATGAATTCCTTGCTGAGGTAAAGAAGTTTAATAAAGAACGCTCCGTCAATGACAAGTTGAACACACAATTAATTGGAATTGCCGGGGAAAAGAAACCAGTTTACATCGACGAACACTTACCTCCCGCAACCAAAAAACTGTTGTATGACGCTCGCCAATTTGCTAAGGCCAGAAACTACACCAGCTGGTATTCTAACGGAAGAATTCTTCTCAAGAAAAACCCAACAGACAAACCAGTTGAAATAAAATCTGAGAAATGCCTTACCATGTTGGCAATACATGGGGCAGTACCAGCCCCAGTACGAGTTAAACCATGACTATTCTTATTTTCTCTAAAAGCTATCCGCATTATGTTTAACTTCTATATTGTTAACTATTGCAATTATTTGTCAATGTACGAAACACTTGAACTACAAACACAACAAACACATGTTACACACATACACAGTTTCACTCAAGCTATATATGTTTACAGTTACTTTATCAATCTTTATTGCAAAATGGTGATGTTAAAAATACTCTTTCATATGGTTACTCTTCCTCACAGACATCGGTCACACTCAACAAACGTTTACTATTTTTATACATTTCTTAATATGGTATTTCCTGTCCCATCCACGCATGATGCACAAAGAAACGCCATAATCGAGTCTCACCTTACGGACGCCCATGACGTCATTTTGTATTTTTTCCCTTTCTGTCCAACGTTACTTAACCTTTATTATATAATTCGATAATTTAGAAGATATTCAAATTGATCTGGATAATATTTCAGTAGCTCACTCTGCCACTTGTATGATTGAAGACTGTAATCAGATTGCTAGCTTACACAAAAAATCTATCTCCCTGCTCTGTCAAAACATACGTAGTATAAATAAGAACTTTGACAGCCTAACAACACTCCTCGAAAGAAGTAGAACATGCTGGGATTTAATTGTACTTACCGAATGTTGGTTACACAATTCCCCCCCTCTACCCTCAATGCATGAGTATACCTCCACTGCCACTAACCAGCATAGGTCCCAAAATGAGGGCGTAGTAGTATTTTTCCGTTCCCATCTTCAGGTTTCTGTCTCTGAGCCTTTGATCCAGGACGCTAACTGCTTATTGCTAAAACTAAATAATGATACCGTTGTAATTACAATTTACCGCTCACCTGCTGTTCGGAATGTCACCGCGTTCTTAGATTCACTGAATGAACTCCTGAAATCTGTGTCCAACTTTAAAAATATTATATTAACCGGCGACATAAATATTAATATACATGAAACCAGCGATGATTCCCGGGCAGCTGAGTATTTGACTATTTTAGCTTATCATGGCATGCTTCCAGCACACACCCTACCTACACGACATCGTAACTCTTGTCTGGACCACCTTATCTTAAAAACGCGGCATCCTGCTTTTTGTTTCGTCGCTAATACCTCAATTACCGATCATGATACGGTTCTGTTGTTTCTGGAGAACTATACCACATCCAATTATTTTCTGCAAAAAACTAGAACTACTCGGGTAATGGACTACGAAAAAATTAAACTGGAGCTTCTCGAGACAGATTTTAGCCCCTTATATTCCTACCCAGATGTTAATGAAGCCACCGAATTCTTTATCTCTACTCTCAATCAAATCGTACTTCAAAATTCTACATTTAAAGTGGTTTCCAACCGTAAAAGACTGAGCAAACCCTGGATGACCCCAGGGCTTCTTAGATGCTTACAGAACCGTGACAATTTGCATATGAAAAGTAAAAAAAATCCCGATAACGAAATTATACAAATCACTTTTAAAAGGTACAGAAATTACTGTTCAATGATACTTAAAACTACTAAATCTAACTATAATAAAGCTCAAATAAGTAACGCACAAAATAACAATAAAAAACTCTGGGAGGCTATAAAATCAGTTACTCACACTGCAAAAGTCAAGACACACGCCGACGCTCTTCTGTCATCCTCCGATCCAGGGAGCTCCGTAAATGAGGCGAACTCTTATTTTGCTAATATTGGACGTACCTTAGCTGAAAACATACCAGCCATTGCACCCATACCTCCAAAATCCGATGTCTTCCCAGCGTGCCATAATTCCCTTGTCCTTCTAGAAACAGATGAAGCTGAATTGGATCGTCTAATTATGAATCTAAGGAGCGATTGTGCGATAGGTTCTGATGATATATCAGGAGCTTTTCTTAAAAAATTCAAAAATATACTCATTCCGCACTTAACTCACATATGTAATCTTGCTTTTAGTTCAGGCACTTTTCCAGATGCTTTCAAGCTGGCAGTAGTACACCCAATTCATAAAGGAGGGGACAGAGATCGTTTAAACAACTACAGACCTATCTCAATTTTACCTACACTTTCAAAATTACTTGAGAGGCTAATGAACAGCAGATTAGTCAAATACCTAAATCAAAATAACATACTCTCATCTTCTCAATATGGTTTTCGCTCCGGTATTTCCACTAACAATGCTGTATTAGACCTAACTAATACTATCGTCTCTAAACTCGATGAAAAACAAAAGGTCATAGGCGTTTTCCTAGACTTAGCAAAAGCTTTCGATACTATCTCTGTCCCCACCCTCATTGCCAAGCTGGAAAGAATTGGTATAAGAGGCACTCAACTATCCCTTTTCAGTAGTTACCTCACAGGCAGACGACAATGTCTCAGGATAGGAGATTGGACCAGCGATGAACTTCCAATAACATACGGAGTTCCCCAGGGCAGTATTATCGGTCCTACATTTTTCCTCATTTATATAAATGACCTATGCCAGCTAAAGCTTCCTTTTGCTTCCATCTTTACCTATGCCGACGATACTGCTTTAATTTTCTCCGGGGATACTTGGAATCTGGTGTTTCAATATGCACAGTCTGGACTCGCCTCTGTCACCAACTGGTTGGCACAGAACCGCCTCACCCTGAACGTTGATAAAACGAATTATCTCACCTTTTCGCTCTCAGCCGCTGGAAAGCCTCCTTCCTCTTCTCCAGCTCTAATTGCTCACTCCTGTAACTTAACTCAGAATTTAGGCTGCAATTGTCCCCACCTAAATTGGGTAAGTTGTATTAAGTATCTAGGAGTGCAGATAGACGACAATTTAACATTTAGTACTCACATTGATACACTTACCAAACGGTTGCGCAGGTTAATATATGTTTTTAAGAACCTCCGTTACGTTGCTGATACCAAAGTGATTAAACTAGTGTATCTGGCTCTCTGCCAATCCCTCATCCAATATTGTATACTAACTTGGGGTGGTTCAGGAAGGTCCCACATGTTGAAAGTAGAACGCGCCCAAAGAGCTCTGTTGAAAGTTGGTTGGCAGTTACCTTATCGTTTTCTTACCACAGACCTTTACAAAACTTGTAAGGTTCTGACTGTTCGTAAATTATATATATTTAATCTTTTAATGACAACTCACGGGCACACTCCCTATGATCCCTCTTTGATCTCCCAACGACGTAAGCATACGGTCTGTCCGTCTATTCGCACAAATTGTGTTTTGGCCCAACGCTTCTCCCGCTTCCTTAGTAGCCATGTGTATAATAACACTAACAAAATCTTAAACATATACCCCTTGTGCAAATCCAAATGTAAAGCAAAAATAATGAATTGGCTCCTTGATTTGGATTATTCTGAGACGGAAAATATTCTAGCTGTTTTGAAGTGAATTTGATAGTAAATTAGTAGACCACATTTCATTACACACACCTACATTCACTCTTACAAATACACTCTCTCACACATACACGTACATACACAACACTCAACACACACACACTCCATTCACTACACACTCGCAGATTATTTTGTTGCTTAATTTTTAATTTTACGTCTTCTAGTTTTTAAATATTCCTCTCTGTACGTGAAGGCCTTGATGTGTTCAAATTAGTACTCAATACTATTGTTTAAGAGGGTGAGAGCCTGGAGATCTGTCATACAGGTCCCGAACCCATTATAGACTCCAGCTCTCACAAAGGTTACAAATCTGATTTGACATAAGATGACATGAACCAAAAAATGTATGTACCTTTTTGAGAGAAATAAAAATCTATTCTATTCTATTCTATTCTATTCCATGCATTTTCTTTTTTTCTATTCTTCTTCATCTGGGACAGTCATGATGTTGGCTCTACTATCAACAAAAGGATACTGGTTTTTCCATTGTCACATAGAGCTATGTGACAATGGAAAAACCTCTCTCACATATTAACACAACATATATATTTTTGGTAAAGGTTTTCTGTAAGGTAAAAACCAATCATTGTATGTCAAGAACTATTCTGTAGCTTGGTCATGATGGGCGCAATTTATGTCTATCAAACTTAGTGTTTAATTTGTATTTCATCAATGTTATTCATTTACAGATGTCATCCATGAATGAAGTTTGTGGAGTTTGCTGGGGCCAAGCTCGAGATTTGAGCTTCTATGTTCCAGAAGGACCAGAAGAAAGACCCCAACATATTGTGTTGCCCAATATAAGAAGAGCGGCTGAAACACCAAGACACTGCATTTTCCAAGAGTGCATGGAACCAGAGCGAAATATTGTGCCTGAAGAAACCAGGCAAGCCGTATTAGTTAAGTATCAATATTTTATACCAAGAGGAGCTCGTATTTGCTCCTTACATAGACAGGACGCTAATTATGAAAACCTGTATACTGCTGACTATAGCCTTAATAGCTTTACTTTCACACACATAGAGGAGATCATTTTTATATTAATGGAAGGGTTAAAGAACATCTCTTATGAGAATATTCAAAACTACCCCGATAACCAAGTACAGTACTTTATAGGCATAAATAAACAACAACATCAACATATATTGGATGTTACACCGAGGCTTAGGAATATGCATCGGGGTAGTTTTGCATTAACAGCCTTATTGTGTAAATTAAGGACTGGGGATTCAGGGGACAGATTGTCATGTCTATTTCAAGTTCCAAGAAGGACCCTAGAGACATTAATGTCTGTAGCAAGAAATATTTTGCTAACTGATTATGTTCCACAATTTCTTGGTTTTTCTCATTTAAGAAGGGAGCAAGTGGCAGCAAGAAATTCATACATTGCCGATCACATTTTTGGTGAGCCTTATGCACCAGCTGATCAAAAACCTGCAATCACAATAGCTGATGCAACATATATATATACACAGAAAAGTAGTAATTACTTGTTCCAAAAGGATACATATTCCCTCCATAAATATAGGAATTTATTAAAGCCTTTTATCCTCTGTGCCTCTGATGGATATATTATAGATGTACGTAACTTGCCCCCTCTGGGAAAACCCACTGTTCCGTGGTTCTTGGTGGAAACCTTACGGTGCCAACGAAGCCAAAATGTGTTGACCCGATACACCGAGTCTACCCCATTCAGGGGTGACCAAATTGGAAGGGCACTGATCACGCGGCCTTGGGAGATCTCCTAGTCGCGCCCAGTTGCTTAACCCCGTTCTCTTTCAGCTTGCACCCAGGACGTCTGGATGTTTCCAACCCCAGTGGCCCGGATCGGTCGCAAGACCCATAGGGCCCCGCTGCACAATAAGACTGGCAGTGGGTTTACAAGCTTAGGGCACACCATAGGTACACACCTTCCTGTCACACAATCCCGACAGGGGGGCTACACACCCCCGGGCCCACCCACCCGAGGAGTTAGCTTTTTAGGGCTTTAGGGAGAGCTTCACTCTCATGTCGGTTAACTTTTAACCGCCCTAGGTCGGAAACGGAATTGTATAAAATCTGGTTCTTCTAACCTGACAGACAGATGTGTTGCTGGGGAGTTTGTTCCGCCACTTCTTCTTCCCAGCTAAAACACTAGGAAGTGGCGAAGGGCAGGGCGTTTTTGTGGGACTGTCTCTTGTAATGTGATGTTGAAAAAGTGCTGATTATCAGCCTAATTTGAATGAATGACTTTTGATTTGACTCTACGTAAATTCAGACATAAAGCGCCGTAATTCCGTCCTCGCCGACGAGGCCCGTCGCGACGTCCCGGTAACTGCTCCACCCGTCCCTTGCAAGAGCCAGCTCGCGCTGCTGAGCCAGTAAGTTTAAATCAGTCCATAAATAATATCACTCAGATCCAGCCTGTCCCTTGCTCTCCTCCCTCAGCGACGCCCTAAGCCGAGGCTCGTACCCCACAGGGGGTGCCCTTAGCGTGTAGTCGCTTAGTTTGTAAGTTTTTACCCTGGCTGGAGGTTTTAATTTTTAAGGCATCCACAGGATTTGCCCGGTTAAGCAGACGACAACCTCCTAGGTTGAACTGCGAGATGCCATTCATAAAAAATATATATAAGAACAATAAAATAATTGTAAAAACAAAGTTGTTTTATTTACCCACACTCAAATTCCATCAGCACTTCATCATTCATCATTATCAAACTCTCTTCTAAAGCACCCCACTGAATAGGTACAATTCTCATGTCAATATGCTTACTTAATGATAAGTAAAACACTACAAAGATAAAGCTATCTAGAACATATCCTTTTTCACCAAAACAATGTTTATGTGCCTACACGTAATAATATTAGGACATAAACTCAAAAATAAAACTGGTTATAACTTTTAGGTCCCAGGTGCTAAAAATCTAAGAATTTCAAAAGGGCTTGCCTATCGTATTGACTACCAATTGAAACAAAAATATATCCAAAACACGATATTTTATTAGCGGTACTAAACTCCCATACAACCCTGCCATTCGCCTTTTATTAGTCCTAAAAATTTTACAGAAAAACTCCCATGGTCTTTTGGAAAAGTAAATATGTAGGATATAACTCCCATCTACTTTATCGTAACAACATGTAATTACTTTATCGTAACAATATAGTATAGTATAGGTAATTTTCAATCCAAATGCCACGCGCGAAGACGAAGATTTGCAATGACAATGAAGTGCGTGGTGAGGTAAATACTTCTTATTCCTCCTTCTTTCAGATTTCTAGAATGTTCATAAGTACTTACTAGTAGTATTGTAGGTGGCCAAGGTGTTGGTGGTGGCGGGTGTCGAGGCACGCACCGACGCCGGCGACGCGATGCCGTGCGAACCCATGTCGCCGCTACCTCCAGCCTGTCGCGAAAAAATTTACCTACTACAACTCTATGTATAAAACGTGTAAGTATACATGTATCAGAAAGGAAGAAAGACTGATGAGTGATGGTGATAAAAGCGAACGAAGTTTGGCGGTGCTGGATGAAAGCCGAATGTGTGTATTATTTGCTTCGGCTCAGCTTTATTAAGGATACTAGTTGTTAAGGATTTATTTACTAACACAAATTGTATTAGCTATATATTATGTTTGTTTGTAAGGTATTTATCTATGGGCCTAAGATGCCTGAAAATAATTGATTTATTATTATTGTTCCACTAGCTGGATCCAGCGCGTGATGATCGAAAAAAAAATATCCTATGTGTTATGCCAGACTATAATCTAACTCTGTGCCGAATTTCATCAAGATCCGTTCAGCCGTTTTGACGTTAAAAAGTAACAAACATCCATACATCCATCCTCACAAACATTCGCATTTATAATATTACTAGCTTGCCCGCGGCTTCGCTCGCGTTAAATTCGGGGTAAAACAGTTCCCCTTTCCTGATTTGCAGGTATCTGCTACCTGTAGTTTTTGCCCTTGCGCCTTATTTATTGTAATAGCAAAGCTAAGTTTGCCTTTTCTTCCCTCTTTCTCCCTCAATTCCCACTTTTTTTAGAAAAGAGCCGTCCGTCTCCAGGCTCCCAAGTCCCAACTATCTCTATTCCAAAATTCATCATAATCGGTTTAGCCATTAAGGCGTGAAGACGTTACAAACAAACTCATATTCGCTTTTATAATATTAGTAAGGATTATTAGTAGAATTATAATATTAGTAGGATTAATACAAGCATAATCATAGTATCCGCAATCGGAAATTTGAGATATCAATGGGCAGGCTGAAAAAATGCTGAAATCGAGTGAAAAGAAGTTTGCCCCTGTACCTGTTGGCACTTCTCTACGAATTGCAGTTCTAGAGGTTGATGTAATGCCCGAAATATTATAGGTGTAGTTATGGCTGAAACCGACGATGAGCTTTATCAAATTGGTACCACGAAGGGAATCTTAAAACAATTATATTCTCGGTCTCAGATTAATGTGTGTCCAAGAGTTCATCTTGAAGCAGAGGATATGCCGAGTACGGAGATGGAACTACGGTCAGTTGCTAACCTACAATCCACTGGAACCGGCCAGGGATTTAAAAAGTGTCTTTGTAAGAAAAAGTGTACTACAGCAAGATGTCTGCTATAAAAATAAATTATTGTGTACTTCTAACTGCCATTACAGCTTACCCTGCTTTTCGAAGCTATAATTATTAAGATAATATGAAGATTATTATACGTATTGTTACCTGTTTTTGTTTCAATTAGTGCTTTAATAAAAAATATTATTCTCATTGTAACAACGTGTTTTATTACAGAAAGCATTGTTTTTATACATTTCTTAATACAATATTGGAATTATACATTTACAATTCTTAGGAATTGAACACATTTCCACATTTATGTATTAAATAGTTTTTGAAACAATATTTTATACATTTCCTAAATGGCTTCGGAATTGTATAAATTTCCTAGGATTTGTATACAATTCCTAGATTTTATACATTTCCGGTAACATCTAATTATTATTTCGTGACCATAGTTGTGCATTTAGTTGGTGTATAGCGCCTCTTTTTAAGCAGATAACGCCCGTGTTTGAAGACGCCGCTGTTTCTTAATTAGACTACAAGCTAATTAAAAACTACGGCATTTTAGAAAACATATTCTTAAAGGCCCAGAGGTTAAGCGCCTCGCCTCTCAGGCATGAGGAACTGAGTTCAAATCCTGGCAATTACCAATGTGACTTTTTCAATTCAATATTATATGAATTGAAAAAGTTACAGATATTCAGTGTTCCGAAAGTCTGACAACCAGTCTTACAAAGGGGTATCGTATTACCCAGTACTGCCTATCTGACCTCCATAACCCAGTTAGGGTTATGGAGGTCAGATAGGCAGTCGCTCCATGTAAAATACTGGTATTCAGCTGCATCCGGTAAGACTGGAACCAGACCCCAACATAGTTGGAAAAAGGCTAGGCAGATGATGATGTACTTTCTAAAAGTTTATCTGAGACATCACAGACATCGGCGAAAGAAAACAACGTGAGGAAACCAGGACTTATAATTAATCCAAACCTGAAATCACCAACCCGTCTTGAGCAAGCGTGGTGATCAATTCTCGTGCCTTCTGTTTGAGAAAAGGCCTTTGCCCCGCCTTTGGGACAGTTATAGACTAGTATTATTATTATAAAAAATATTTCATCCCACTAGTATTATAAATGCGAATGTTTGTGATGATGTATGGATGTTTGTTACTGTTTTACGTTAAAACGGCTGAACGAATCTTCATAAAATTTGGCACAGAGGTAGATAATTTATAGTCTGGAATAACATAATATAGGATACTTCTTATTCGATCGTAACGCGAGCTAAGCCGCGGGCGCCAGCTAGTTTTATAGTATGTGTGACTAGACTACTGAGAACTAGTGTGACTGATACGTGGGTGGTGTGGCTGTATCTGTCTTATTTATTGAAATGATTGACATTCGGTAAAGAAAATCGGATATAGTCTTCGCTTAGAAAGTCTACAAGAAACCTTATTTTAGTTGCGAAGACTGGTTGACGGATTACGCCACCAGGCCTGCGATCCTAGAAGGGAGAGGGCAGAGGTGTACCTACCTAATAGTACACCCATATTATTATTTCGCAGACTCTTTGGCTGCTACTGAGAATATCGTGATGAAAAACCCAACTACTCTTTATCCAACTCGGGATTCGAACCCATAACCTCATGCTCAGTGGTCGGGCTTGCGATCACTAAATCGCTCAGACAAAAACAAAAACCCAATCACGGATGTCTCTGACAGACGTACATCGTAAAATGCTCAATGACTTCTAAATAAAAGCAGCATCATATATTTATTGCAATCATGAGCTCCCAATATTAAATTAATTAAAATCGCCGTATCATGTTTCGTAGGAAAATTTCGCCGCGGCGACACGCAATAGTTAAAAAAAAAACATGGCTTCACGAAAAACGACTCACCTGGGTATGATGGTTCTCAGTAGGCGCTCCGCCGTTTGGCTGAGTATGAGCGAGGTCGTGGGGCGGAGCACCCGCGCCCGGCCGGCAGTCCACCATCAGGGGCAGTGCGTCAACTTCAACCTGACCAAACATTTCAGCAATATAGCATCCGGTACAAACTTACAGCCACTAACACTATAACTTAGTTAAATTACTGACAGTTGGACAAAAAACTTGTTTCTTTTTATTCTAGAATTACTTCGCGGCGCTTTTCTGCACAAGGTGCTTACTAGATACCTATGCTAGATACCCAAAAAGATAAACTTACTATCATAATTGTACGTAACGCGTCCGTGGTATCGGCTGAAGAGTACACGTGCGATACGAACAAGATGATTTTATGAAATGATTGATTGCATCTCAATTTTTAAAATAAAAGTTTCTACTTTGGTGCCGTCTGCGGGCCAATGGGGAGCGCTGAGCCGGCGAAGGGCATCGTCGCGCATGCGCGGGCCGCTCAGTGCCCGGTGCAATATGCACTAACCCTGATTGTTTAATTTCTTTGCTCTACGGAAGTAAAGTTGAAATTGATAACACGATTTCGTAGTGAATTAAGGTAGTTTATACGAATAAGTTTAAAAAGGTTCGATGACATGACTAAAAGAACGATGGAAGTTAATAAAAGCCGGCACAAAGTAGAAACTCGCAATTTACACTAAAGAGTAGGTTTTTTAAGAAAAACTACTTTGCTTTTTCGGTTTCTAATGTAGGAACTCATTTACTTTCTCCTGTCAGTAATTTATTAAACCATCTACGAAAGATTAGAATACTAACCAACAACAATACAAACTACTTAATTACTAAACTACACAAATTTATCCCAATTTGATTACCTCTAGAATAGCTACGATATGGTACTTGTGAGATAGATTTATAAGCACGTCACTTTATAATAATTTTCGAAGGCGAGAACTCATTTAAATATTATTTATAATAACTTCAAAAAGTTTCCTAAGCAAAAAAGAAGAAAAATCATTGAAAGTTTTGTCTTATCAAATACTGAATAAAATATGTAAATGAAGAAATGAAACGTATGGCATGTTGCTAGGTGCATTATGTCATCGAAGGTAGATTAATAATCAATGTGCAAATATGGTTGCCCTTTGATGTACTTGATGGGGCGTAAGGATGCTTTAACATGGACTTAATACTATTTAATTAATTGAAAAATGTAATAGGTTAAATATTGACATAAAGAGAGCAAAAGTTGATTGGCTTCAGTTACGAAATAATTCCACCACAGCTACGCAAATGTTATTTCAGATCGCCATTCCCGATTTTCTCGAGATTAATATTGTAATAAATAACAAGATTTCCCGGAAAACTTGTGTCGAAATAACTATTCGTTAAGTGATATGCTTACAAGTCACCCAGAACCTAGTTCTATTTGTGTCTAGCTACAACTAACAGGCATTGGTTCAAAGTTAAGAAAGTCCAGGTGTTGGTATGTGAAATCGACGTTGTTTTGGAAGGATAGCTCTGTCTCTTCGTTCCACGACACTTTGTTGGGCTTGGGCGGTTTCTCTGGTGTCTTATCGTCCGGAGCCACCTTGGATTTGTTTCGAGCCTTGCTCAGACCTTGTTTCAGTGTGATGTTGCCTGGCGTGGGACATTCATTGAATTCGAGAAGTGTTAATACGCTTGAGAGAGAATCAAACTATATTTTAAGAATACAATTATTGTGCTTAATGTAAACAAAAACTGTGCAAAGTAAGTAGTGAAAAAGGAAAGCAATTTTAAAAAATGTTTAGATAGAATTCGCAAGTATTACGAAATTATTTTGAAGAATGTCGAACCTATTTGCTGCAACATTTGGCTTAGGGTCAGGAACTGAGAATGAGCCCGGGAGTATCTGTAAGGAGGGGCCCAGGGTCTTATCTCCTCAAGGGGAAGAGGTTCCAACTGCTCAAAATTCACTATTCGCTTCTCGCCCAGCTCCTCGATAAACACGAGGCAGGGGCCACCTTCGGGTCTCATTTCTTGGATGTGGCAGTGGTAAGGGACTGACTGCTCAGGCTGCAGTCTGCACAAACATTTGACGCCCACTTGTAGGGTCGTCCCATCCGAATATCTCGCCCCATAACGCATTTCTGTAATACCATTTCACATGTACCGAAATAGGTGAATTGTATGTTAAAATAATTCCCTCGAAATGAACCGGAATAGGTAACTGAAACGCCCAAACAAAACACATCTTGGGATTGATGTTCTGACCTCGTTACATAAAAAATAACCCGACATTTCCGTTCTTACGAAATCAAAATAATAAGAAATTCGATCTACAAAGTACACAATACGAATATGAATAACCAGTTAATAATTAAAAAGGGCGAATTATGCAAGCGCCCAATCGATCGAAAACTGAATGCGGTCACAAGGTCACTGGTCCAATCTAGCGAAATATAAATAATTACTTGTATAGGGTTTCTGTTCCTATTCCGCTCATGGAAAATCTTTAAGAGTACCTCGTCTCAATTCACTCCAGACATCAAACTCTATATTCCTATAGATATCAGGATCCAAGGCTTTTGCCACCTTGTACGGAAACGGAGTGATACCATTGTCGAGCAAGTCTTTTGCACTATTAACGTTCAGGCAGTTCATGCAGACATTCTCAAGCTGTATCAGACTCCGGTTGAACACGAAGATGCTCAGAGACTCCTTTAAAAGACTGGCTCTTTCCAAATCCTCGGTATGGTGCTTACATTTAAGCGCCAAAGCATTACTATTTCTATCTTTGTCATCATCAGCGGCTTCTATGAATATCTTAGCCCTTTCTTTCTGTTTTTTACGACGTTCAACATTCTCTGACATGAAGTACTCGATATGGTTGCCAGGTACTTTGTCGTGGAGCATTTTATCGACGGCGTATGACAAGTCTTTTAGTTGGTAGACGCCGTCGTAAAGTATTTCGTATACCAGAGCTATAAGTATAATGTTGCACTTTAGATTAGGGAGCAAGTAGTTTTGTATTCAGAAATAAAACAAATGCCAATAAAAAATCTAGAAGTGACGACTTGCACATACAGAAATAGTACGAAAACTATTAGGCAAATCCACTTATTTGCATGAAATGTAGTGTCTATTACTTTCTGTGACTGATCTGAGACAATGAAAGCAGAAACCGGTGTTGTTCTGCAAAACTAGGGAGAATGGGAATAACAAAAGTTGGCGTGTTGATTTCTGTAAATGTGGCGAAAAGTATCATATTTCAGGATTGGCTGTAAAAGCTCATGGGTATATGTGTTGTACAAGGTAGGTTTGGCTGCAAATGGAATATGAACATACAAGAACCTTTGTAGAACCTTTGAACCTTTGTAATCTATCAAATTTGACATAAAAAAAAATTAGAAATTTTGAAGCCGCCGATTTTTTAGCTATCACGACACAATGTTATTAATGTAAAAAATTCCAACACTTCAAATTAATCAGAGAGGAAACAAAACTTGCTTATTCAAAAATAATTAATTAATTGAATCAACCTGTCTGCCAGACAAAATTAGGCAATATGACAAAGATTCTGTTTTGTTTTGCTTAGCCACTTATTATTGCCCACACCATCCAAGTACTTGCATGTTCCATGAATCAGGTCAGTCAGCATTAGTATAAATAATCAAAAGTTCCCCAGACAACAAAGAGATCTTTATTTTAATGAGAAACAATGTAATAAGTTTAGGTTAAAATTAACATTGCCTAATCAAATATTTTTTAGGTGAATAAACTTACATTGACAAAAAGATGATGTGTTAATAAAATCTTTAGTGTACACCACATCAAAATGCTTAGTGTCAGGTGAGTAAAATAGGTATATTGGGTCTCCATAACCATTGCATATCTTTGTTTGCGGACCTTTGTTGGCTTCAAATATTACAAAGTCTCGTCTGCAAGGTTTAATGGCAAGTTATTTTATTTGGGTCATGTGCCTAACACAAGTTGCAATTGACATGTACATTGTACTTGACATGTTAAATATAGAGGTGATTCATTTATAGTACAAATGCAGGTATAATTTTTTTATGAAGGTGTGCTTAAATAATTTAGATAATGTAGAGTGAAACAGGTATGGATTGGTTAAGACTTCGTTGTTGTATGTAAATTCATATGACAATAAATTTTTCCGTGTATTATCAAGCTTGTATTAGGCACAGTATCAACGAAAATTAAATGTTAGAAATTATAAATCAAGAAGTGGGTAGACAATAACTTCATGTGAAAATTTTCTTACCTATAGAGATGGCTCATGGCCGATATTTCAATTAAACCACCCCACTCGGACGGGTTTGACATCTCTTTGAGATAATTTTCAAACGGACAAGTCAACGACTACAAAACAAAAGTATTTATATTATCATTCTGCCTGATTCTGAATTATATCTGACAAATAAATGGTATATCCTACCCCTTCGAAGAGGTGTCTTTTAGTAGCCATAAACTGAACGCAGTCCAGGCGAACTTTGTGAAAGTATCGCTGGGTGTTATACATATTCTCAGAGACTGCGCGGAAAAGGCAGCTCGAGTCCCTAGCCGTGTGTTTACGGAAAAATCCCATTTCGTCCAACCACCTGTCCGGCTCCGAGGAACGCTTGTGTATCTTCCACGGCCCGCGACAGCGGATCGGGGAAGGCGACATTGTACACTGCTAACAATCTGGAGGTAAACAAAAACAAATGACGCTGCCGCTTCTATCAACATATCCGCCAAAAATTTCTAACAAACCGACCCATTTCACATACAGATGTGAACAAGATAAAGTTAGTTAACGGATAAGGTATCCATGAAACCATATCGTAGCTATATCGTCTGGCGAATGCAAATGGTTGTTTTGCTGTCTACGATTTACAACACGTGCAAACTTTAAAACTTACGTACGACGCTAAAATAACATGGAAACACTTACCGAAATAATATTTCCCAACTGTCAGCATCAGTGTTAAACTTTGTTGTTTGCGCTAAGTTGTATTTAACTAAAATCTAATGAAAATTGCACGTGCCAAAAGCAAACCGTCAAGAGCCGGCGGGAAGCAAATCAAAATTTACAAGACGACGGCATTTTTGCAACAATGTTACAATCCTAGGAGTGCATTCCAGGTCAACAGTTGTCATCTCATTTTAACTTGAAATGAAAGCGTATCTCGCTATTTCATCTGCATTTGTAAATGCTAGATATATTGTTATTGTAGAGGGTCTGAAGCGAACTTGGCCAACCATGGACAAATTCTCGGGCCATAGAGTAAGGAAACCGATGTAAAAAAAAAACAAAAAAGTTTCATCGCAGGTTTTGTTGTCTTTATTTTAATATATTATCCTATAATGATAAATAGTGTTTCTTTAAAGTGTTTAAGTTAAAGGGAAATGATTATTTTAATGAAAATATAATGTTAAAAATGCTGAAATTATTCAAATATGAAAGTTCGCAATGAGTGGCGGGGTTGCCAATTACAGTTCACTGCCGAGGAGGGCAGCAGGGTAATATTTAATAAAAAAATGTCATAGTTTGAAAATACCCCTATGTCATGTTTAGATAGTGATAAATGTATTAGAATGGTGATTGAAAGTTAGTTTGGGGGAGGACCTTTGGTCAAACATCAAAACCTGCCTTAGCAAATGATAATAATAACAGTGTATAACACCTTAGATCCCTCTCAGCAACCGAAACCTACAAGTATTTGGGTATGTCGGAAGCGTTGGGTATCAATGTTGCTGTCGTTGCTGACATGAAGCAATCGTTGAAGGAGCGCTTCTTTGGCCGCCTGAGAAAAGTATTTAATAGTGTTTTGTCAGGTGGAAACAAGGTGCGTGCTTTCAACGGTTGGGTCATGCCGGTTTTGATGTACTCTTTCGGCATACTCAAATGGACTCAAACAGAACTAGATGCTCTGGATAGAAAAGTCCGTACATTGTTGACGGCATATCGTATGCATCACCCACGGTCTTCGGTTATGAGACTGTTTATCCCGCGGAGTTGTGGAGATCGAGGGTTTTTAAACGCCAAGACCCTCCACAATCTTGAGATATGCAGTCTCAGGGAATATTTCTTGGAAGCCGACGTGGGGATGCATCGAAATGTGGTTACGGTGGACAAGGGCCTTACCCCACTCTCCTAAAGAGAACTGGCGCAAACCTGTAGTATTTGACACTAACCACCGCAGGGAGGTATGGCTGAGTAAGGAGCTTCACGGACGCTTTTTCCGGGCCCTACATGGACCCGATGTAGATCAATCAGCGTTCGTAGCCTGGCTACGTTCCGGGGACCTCTTTGAAGAAACCGAAGGTTTTGTCTGTGCAATTATGGATGAAGTTATGATGACGAATAACTACCGGAGATTTATTGTGAAGGACGGCACGGTTGACATATGTCGGGCATGCCACCATCCGGGTGAATCGATTCGACACATTATCTCCGGTTGTTCTCGTCTAGCTAACGGAGAGTACTTGCATAGACACAACCTTGTAGCCAGGATTATCCATCAGCAACTTGCTCTAAAATACAGCCTTGTGGAATCGGAAGTGCCGTACTACAGGTATCAGCCCGACCCAGTTCTTGAACATGGCAATATCATATTGTACTGGGATCGCTCCATCATCACTGACAGGACTATTGTTGCCAACAAGCCTGATATATTGGTGGTGGATCGATCAGAGCGGCGCGCAATGATTGTTGACATACCAGTCCCGCATGATGAGAACCTCGTGAAAGCCGAGAAAGATAAGCAAATCAAATATATTGACTTGGCTCGCGAGGTTGTCGACATGTGGGATGTGGACTCAGCGATCATTGTGCCGATAGTCGTGTCTGCTAATGGCTTAATTGCCAAGAGCCTCGACCAACACCTGAGAAGGCTCTCGTTAGGCAGCTTGATACAGAAAGCGGTACTCCTGGACACGGCTCGTATAAACTCGTATTGTTAGGAGGTTCCTTTCTCTGGAGCCCTGGTGTGCGTTCGCGCAGCGGAATGTTGTTGAATTTAAGGATTTTAATTATGCAGATATTTAGTGTATGACGTCGTGTAGTTGTGTATGGTAAAAAAAAAAGCTGTAGCTTTTTACATACGTTGTTTTGAATTTGTGTATATTTGTGTAAAAAACAGATTAAGAAAAAATCGTAGGGCTTAAAAGATAAAAATATAAACGTAAAATACGCTTATTAGGTCTTAGTTCTTAAAGTATGCACTTTGGGGTCTAGATTTTCACGTTTATACAAACCTTGTAAGTGTCTGCAATATGTTGCCAAGTATAAATGATGTTCCGTTAGTACTTAAAGAGTTATAGGACCATTTACCATGCATAGATCACTGTTTACAAAGCAGTCAAATATCACGACGTTCTAAAGGAATTGCATGGTAAAATGTATGCCAATAATTAGTGTATTCATTCAACTATTCACATGCAAAATTTCATGTCATTAAATTCAGTAATTAAAGAAAAACAATTATAATACTGACGAAGCATCGAAAACCTACATAACCCGACCAAGTTCGGATGGCTACAAAAAAGCGGCCGTGCCATATATCTAACAAACGTTATTAACCTTCCAAAATAGTATTTATTAATTTGGTACAGTTGCGTACACAAGCGCTAGGAAAAAATAAAACAATTGCATTTCTTGAATGAAAAATATTTTAAAATAATAACGCCACTATCTACGATAAAAATAAATATTCAATTATCAAGTACTTCTCTATTTAATTTTTTTTTACCATACACAAATACACGACGTCACACACTAAATATGTGCATAATTAAAATCTTTAAATTCAACAACATTCCGCTGTGGGAACGCACACGGAGCCCTGACCGCCGGTAGCTTGGATCCTGTTCCCGATACCGGTGGGCTACTATTTTTATATTTTTAAATGTTTTTTTTTGTTTTTAAGAAATATTTAAAATTTTTATTATATGTGAAGAAAAGAATAAATGTACGAATAACAGTGTATAACTGTCTCACAACTGAGTAAAGGCTTCTTCTCATAAGCATTGATATTGGCACAAGCATTGATCAGCACCCTTGCTCTAGACGGGTTGGCGATTTCAGACTTATATTATAAGTCTAGTATTCTAGTATAGTCTTAGATAAACTTTTAGAAAGTACATATAAATTGAAATAGTCACTTAGGTACTTGCCCGGATTCGATCCCACAACCTCATGAATGAGAGGTGAGACGCTTAACCTCTGGGCCATCACGATGCTATGGTAAACAGGTTAGGAAAAGCCTAACCTTAGCTAGTAAAACTGGATACAGATGAATAAATCTAGATACATATTTACATAGAGCGTCTGCCTATCTGACCCAATTACTGTTACCAGTGGTTGGTGACAATTTCATTGTTGTCAGACTTTCATGCCACTGGCACTGACTCCTTGTGACGACTGTCAAGATCAACAAATAACAGACGTAGATACTTACGGTTTACCGTGCTTTCCAAGGCACGGGGCAGTATAAATATATAACGATTGGTCGACCATGCACGGAGTATCGTCAGCCGCAGCTTATCTTAAGGTTGAAGCGCCAGGACAGCCCGTGAAACTCAAATTTTCTTAATTATATTCTTTGCAATTTACAAGCCAGTGGGAGTTTGCATGTTGATTAAAATATAAATTGTGACCGAATAAAATTTTTGTACATACCTACCTACCAGACTTAATTTTATCGTAAGAACCCTCTTCTAACATTACCCAACACAACAAAAAAAAAGAATTAGCGAAATCGGTTCAGCTGCTCTCGAGATTTCCGCTTAGCAACAAATTCAAAGATTCATTTTTATTATTATAGATGTTCTGGCGATGTTTCGCCATTATTGCACTGCGGATTTCAATTAAACAACCAACTAAGTAAATTATATTATTTTATAGGATTATAATTATATAGGCATCGAGTTCCCGTGCAAATTTTAACCTTTCAAGGCTGTAACTAGTTGTATTTAAGTAGATACAATTTAAATGGTTCGGATTACAACATATTTTATTTGTGTGTATGGACTGTAGTAATATCTACTGTTTCTGCAGAAACAAATAAAAAGACAACACTTTTTTAAATCTATATTTATAAAAAGCACCGTCTGTAAAACATACAAAATTCCGGTAAAAATGGTTTATTGGTATCGACAGCGTTATTATAAAAATGGAAAAATGTTTGTTTATGGTTTGTATATGACAATATAAAAATTATGATTGTTTACATCATTGCTTAGACAAACTATTGCTTCTTTTTGATTCAGGCCGAATATTTATACCATAAAATGGTTGAGCAAGTAATATTGTTACAGTACTACATTCGATGATTCTTACCATATTTCTAAGTTAATACAATGCAAAAATACTATATCAACGCAGAAATAAAGTTAAAAAAATAATTTAGACCCAAATGAGATTTGGTAACTACACTCCTAATTTATTGACCAGAGCATAACACACGCGCAGATGCATAATTCTCATGAGCACTTAAAAATATCTCAACTTAAGGGAGAACACAAGCACAGAACAAGACTGAAATGAATCATAGTATATTATTTGGAGTGCAGTGTGTTCCCGACTTAAATAAATCAGTACTGGACATTCATACTTAATTATTCCCTTCAATATAAATTAAATTATAAAATGCTCGTAAAATACGCTTATTAAATATACGTAGATACGTAGATATTATACCGTTAAAAAGTGACATAGAAAATTTGGTTCCTATAAACTAATGATAAGGGCCAGTTTACAAAGTCCATTCTAAGTCTAATCGAACCTTGGTGTAGTTCTGTCGTTTGATCAAAATAAAGACTTGTTAAAACGGACAGCGCAATCGGCCTATGACTTATATCGAGTTTAAAATACGGGCGATACTAGCGAGATATAGTTGCGGGTGGTTATGTATGAGGATGTTCAGGCTGTTTTCTCCTGTTCAATGACGTCCTTGGTAGGCAGAGGGTTCTTCTCGCAAGTCTCAGTGTGCTTCAACTTGGTAGGGTCGAAGTTCTCGATGCCGTTCAAGAACTTGTTCTTCTCCTTCTCGGCTTCGATAGCTGTCAGTGGAAAAAATCCATTAGTACATAATTATGATTTAGATGGAATGAATAGACTACGTTACCTATTCTATGTAGGTATAAATGAGCAATATTTGCATACATTTACTTATTTGTCACCACTTTTTCGAAAACGGCTCGGAACGATTTCAATGAAAGTTGTAATATAGGGTTTTACGGAGGCAATAAATATATCTGGCTAGGACTCATATCTGATAAAAAATTGTCTCATAACTACTATCGGTATGTTTGCTTCCCACACACGGTGAATGGGACGACGACGAAGCGCAAACTACTATCATACATTTTGCATAATATGATTTTCGACTTCAAGAATCCGCTCCGTAGTTAAATGCGGTTAATACAGATGCTAAGTGATAATTGGTTTCTAAATATTAGAATATTTTTTATTTTTCCAAACTAGTCGGAGAAATAATAAATTGTATGTAGGAATTGAACCCACGTTTTCAAATCGAACGACAACTAATTGATAAGTAGTCTCGCTACTGCCTGAAGTTCTACTCTCTGCATAAAGAGAAAGTAAGCGTGCAAATAATATACAGTCACGCAAAGGCAACATAAGTACAGGCAGTCGTAATGACGAAAATATATACTAAAAAAATACAAAATATACTCTCAAATAGGCAGAAAACTATAAAGCAGCAAAAATAAACCTTCAATAGGCGGTAAGGGGTTCTTTTCTTCCGTCGTCGTATGCTTCATCTGTGTCTTGTCGAAGTGCTCAACGCCATCCAACAGATTCTGGTGCTGTTTCTCCGCGGCAACAACTGATGCAAAGCAAATCGTGCAAGGCAAAACATAATAAATAAAAGCATTGAATGCGTATTTCGTATTTGTAACAATCATTCAAAGAAAGGCAACATTTACATGCTAATTGACTCACGATATGTAGTGTTCTAAATAAAAAGCGTGTCAGACCGTAAGTGGCCACAAAAACATCGATAAGCTAATGACAATGAGTCTTCGACTTGTTTAGTCATTAAAACTGCGTGAGATTGTAAAATAAGGATATCGGGTTGGTATATTGCCACATTTGTCACTCGTAGGTAAGCATTAGGTTTCAGCATAATGTTTTATTACAATTAATTTGTATTTTAATATTATTGCACATTATGCATGCTTAATAATCAAGGTGCTAGTGCTGATTAAGAAATTAACATTAAACATACCATCTTTGTCAGGAAGTGGGTTCTTTTCCTGCGTTTCTGTGTGCTTCAGCCTGGTGGCATCAAATTGTTCGATGCCATCAAACAGGGACTTTTGAGTTTTTTCGGTGGCAACATCTGAAAACCATAGACAATACGTGTCAGAATATTTCGAAATTTGAATCATTTGGCGCACTCTCACAACGTCAAAAAAACATGCGCGTTATTATTTTAGTAAAACGTAGTTAGATTTACCTACAACAATATCTGCAAAATGAGTTGTTTAAAATAGGTACATTAGATTCGTCCCCTGGTTTAGTTCCCCAGTTAAAATTAAAAGGAATGCGATGAGCAAAAGCAGCCACGTCTCGAAGGCGTATTGCGGCTCGCTATTAGGTATTAGTGGCGCGGCATTTCACCCAGTGATATACCTAGTGCATTTGGTAGCACGATTTTTTCAACCGTCTCCGTTTTCCTGAGGGAGGATGTCTGAAATTGTTCTACGCCTTGAAGTAGCGCGTTGTGTTGCTTTTCTTGCGCTACGTCTGTTGTGAAATTGAAATTTTCTTTGTTATTCTGTTATCGATTACTTAAGGAATGTTTGTTTTCAATCGAAGCGTCAATTTGTGCCCGTTTCGATATAATTTCAGTGTGTTTTGTAATGGATTTTAGATAAGGCGCATTACTCTTCGATGTCGATTAGACTCTAATTCTTTGGATATTGGTATTGGTCCGTCAGCGTCGTGAAATAAAAGATAAAAGGGTGTTTTTGTTTTTCTTTACCCAACTTCTTACATCAATATTTGATTATTTTGAATGTTTTTGCCCCTTACCATATCCGCATAGGGCAAACCACATATTATTGAAACGGAAAGAAGGAGTTAGTATTCCCGATCCCGATTGATAAGCGCTGTCGCCAAATATGTAAGTGATTGCAATGTGAAGGTGGTCCCCTGCTGATGTGCCCAATCATCTAGATTGCATGATGTTCTGACGATCAAACTGACGGTCATATTACTTCGGGATTATAAAGGTACCTATAAAACAGAAACGAAAGAAGATATTTTCAACTCTATGATTGCTATCGATGTAAACTGTGAAGACAAAATTGTGAAGCAGTTAAAGTTGAAGTTTTTCACTGGAGTCTGTTTAGTTTTCTAATACACTAAGCTACTTTAATGACTTGAGTAGGTAACGGCGTACCATATCATCAGTTCTCGATCAATAAATTAAGATTGTTTTAATAGCCGATTAGCGATAGACTATAAATAATACATCCAGACGATTTGTAAGGTTATTGACATTCACGTATGAGTTTATCTATAAACCCCTTGTAACCCTTTTTGTGTCTGATTATGGCAAGTTCTTGATAAATTTTCCGAGAAAATTAAGATGTAGATACCTGCATAGGCCGAAAAATTGTGGACTTCAGAACTAAGCGGGTGTCAGAGTGGCAGCCTAAGTGATGGCATATCCTACCTAATTTGAAACCTTATCATCAATGCGTTTGCCTTACCGCCTTGAGGTGAAAGTGCCAGGGTTAAAATCAGTGACTCTTACCTCTCAGGGCTTACTGAATTATAGTAATTGAAATCATTAATTAGTTCCTTCTTAGTTTTTTTTTACTCCATTTCGTGAGTTTTTCATGAAATTGTTATATATTATTGCCCCGGAGTACCTACTACATTTTTTTTCTCACACCTGATTCGGACGAATGAATTGAGTTCCCAAGTAAATCAATGTACATCCCCAACATCCTCTTTTTGACTTCTGCGTAGTGTATGACGCTCTGAGAGTGTCAGACTTTTACTGACTAAAACCCATTCATTTTTCTACTTTTACCCTGTGTTCCAGGGCCGCGGTATCAAATCAAACCGCGGCATCCTCAACATCCCCTGAACATACCTTGTGCAGAGGGCAGCACAATCTTCTCATTGGTGTCCACGTCACGCAGGCAGCTCTGGTTAAAACCTTCCAGCTGGCTCTTCAGGTCCACGGCTACCTTGGGCAGGTCCTTGAGGGAAGGGGCATCTACTGAACAGGCCATTTTAAATTGGTATCTGGAATTAAAGAGAAAATTGAATTAGTTATGGTCAATTATTAATTTTAAAAACTATGAGAGGCTAGAAGAAATGTCACAGAAGCTCCATATCCCTGTCTCGATGGTTTAAAAAAAGAAAACATTATTGCCGAATTAACATTCGTACATACCGACACTACATAAAACCAGTTGCTTATTGTAAAAAATAACGATGTAGTTCTCTTCGTATTTTGACGTGGTTATGGTGTACAAGAGAAAGAATCCAATTACATGGTGTATGTTGTAAGCCACATAAAACTTTTGGTTAATCTGACGACAGAAAGTTTTGCACATATATTGCACAGAATGCGATAAGAACTGCTTTATCCGCAGGTTTTCAGAAACTCATAACTATAGATAACTTTTATCTACAACTATTTCGGTTAGGTATGTATTTTTGTTGTAAGAATATCTGATAGAAACTAACACGTTTTGAAAACCTTGTTTGGTTAATGGTTAAATACCATCCGGCAAATTATATTATAGAAGCTAAACTCTATACGTTTTTATTTAGCACATACATATAAATTAAGTCCACCTTTCTGTCTGACCATGTCTGAATGACATGACGTTCCGGACTTTGAGTGCTCTTTATTTAATCTCTGGACTGTATTAAGTCTGGCTGACTGTAAGTTTGCTATGAATCAGAAAAAATCCTCATTTAAACGACATAAAAGAATGTTAAAAGTAAAATTAGACGTTGGGTGCACTTTCACGTATCGCTAGCGAACTTAATGGGTAGACGGTGAAACATCACATTAGTGGAGTTGCTAGAACGTCGCATCGTACATGATTGTTTACTAACAAACAATCGATAAAGACCGGACTGGTGGAGGTGTGAGGAATTATTTGGATGCTTTGAATAATTTGAAATGGTTTGGTCATGGCTCTTTATATGAGTAGTTTTGTAAGGAAGTCTTGACAAATGCTTGCACTGACTAGACAAGTCCACTCAAATATGTGTGATGCTTTCTGAAAAAGACCATTTCAGACATTTAAACATCATTTCATTTCAGATAAATGGCATTTCAATTTTTAATATTGTCGCAAGAGTTAAAATAATAGCGCTGCGGTTTTTAGTGCATTCACCAAGGACTCTTCACAGGTTATTTTGAAAAGTATCAAGTGACATATTCTTTGTATTGTAGAATCAAGTCAATACCAACTCATTTAACTTTAATTCATTAAGCAACACATTAACCAAATCCAATTATTTCTTACTCATTGAACTTATCATTAGTTCATGAGCTAGCCGCAATTCGTCACGGTTTCTGCGACCTCTTCAAATTACAAATCGCTTGTCGAGCGGAGAGTGAACTAACGGCAATTTAACCAACATAATATGCGTACCACGGCCATTGTTGGTTAGTAACTGTTTATATCTTCGCCCACATGTAAGGTAAGACGCAAACAAACACTAGCGAGTGGTGGCCCAATTTTTTCTTAAGAAAAATACTATGAAGTCGATCTTCACTAAAATGTTTATTTGTAGATTAGATACCTACTGCTGTTGAGGATACTCAAGATTGTTTGGTACCTAGTTGATAATGATGAATGAATATGAAACGCCGACCAAAGTGGAGTAGCCCTGGTGTGACAAAAGATATCACTCAGAAAGATTTGATTATTCAGAGGCGTCCTACTTGAAGCAGACTTCCGTTCCGTTCAATTTATATTTTAAATTCTTCAGCATTCAGCATTCAGAACGAATGCAGATAAATAATTAAAGTTGTCTGTGGTATATTTTTTCCACCAGCCTTTATTCCCAATGACTATGAGTGATGCATGGCCTCAGTAAGGCAGCCATAGCTAACGCTCGTTGCATATTAAAACACGGGGTCATTGTTGCCGGCAACTTGGCGTGTATACTAAACCAGAATACATCCTGTGGCCAAGGAAACAATCTTTTGTTTTCAATAGGATGTTTGTTCAGGGTTGATATAATCATAGGGGAGTTGTATCACAATGTTTTTATTATTAAAAACGATGAGGCTTCATAATAAATCCTTCGACAAACCATTATTACGGGCTATATTTTTACGTAGGTAGGTACCTACGTTGTCTATACAGGATAAAATACGGAATCAAAACATTCTCAAACAAAACTAATAATAAAGCTAATAGATAATAATAATAGCACGAGGATAAAGTCTATTGTTATAACGAGTCCTCTGACATAGTATAAAGAGGGGAATAGAATATAGAGTTTAACACAATTCGTTATTGATATTGTTGTTGTTGATTGACAGAATTCCAACCAGTTTTACATGTTTAGTAATAGAGGGAAGAGGTCATTGGCCTCCGTTTTACGAGTTATTTAATTGTTTATTGTGATTAAGTCATTGATTATAAGACGAGGTTGAGGCGCAGTACTTCTGCAATTTGTTATTTGAACAGCCTTAACTTTTGTCTTTTGTACAGTCATATTTTCGACCTACTTTGGGGGATTACTAAGCGTTGCGTTCATGGCTATGACTCGCTATAAATTAGGTACCTACTGTTTATTGAATCCATGCAATAATCCATTCTTTTTTATGAGGTAGTAGGTATTCAATAAATAAATTAGTAACTAATCTATGACAAACCAATATAACACGAAGTAGGCTTAGATGAATTTCCTTGGCTGAAGCATTAAAAATGGTGTAAAAGTATTTGAAATATTCCAAATAGCATTCATGGGGCCCCACCCATTGGTATGGTATGAAACTATGAAGCTACGCGGCAGCATACCATACCAGTAGTAGACAGAGTAGACTGATAGCTAATTACTTTATGGCGCTATAAAACCGCTGTAAAATAACATTGTTTTAATTTCTGAAATTGTCTATGATTATCAAAGATATTAATTTCTATGATGATTGTCGAGTGTTCGTAATTTAAAAATTGCCTTCAGATGACGGTGTTATAACGAAAAGAGATCTTGTAAGATAAAGTTAGTAATATTTCGTCACACAGTACCTGTTGGTACCTGCAGGCCGGTTTAACCTGTGTGTATTGATAAATACAAAACCTGTGGAACATGTTGGGGTGGTGTAAGGCGACATGATAACACCTCACGATTCGCGAATACTAGGACAGGCGTTTAGTCTTTTAAAACCTATACCCCCACTTGGTAGTGACATACAAATCCATGTTGCAGACTCTAAGTCACAAGTTTGTATTGATCAATTAATTAACGAAGCTACAGCGGACGAATCATGTCGGTAGACATGATACTGTTCCTATAAGTACCTACTTTCATGAATAAACAGATATTGTTTGAAAAATCTCTTCATAATAAACATTTCCTAAGATAAGTACGGATTTGTTAACTTTGTCTAGAAAGAAAGTTCTAGTACCCTATAGAGTGATTCTGAAACTTTTTACTTGTAAAAATAACTGGTAGTTAGATTACTACGCACGCACAAATAAAAGTCGAAAAAGTTCCTGATGTTTCCAAAGAAATCCTCCGAAGATTTTGTTTCGGATGTTTTGCGAAGTCGAGGGTGAAGGCGAACAATATGTCAGCACGAAAGAAACAATAAACTGCTATTACAGCCAACATGTTCAAACAACACGATGTTTACATGAGCCTTTCTTTATGAAATTCTTGAAGCGTGCCTGTGTAGGAGGACTTCGTTTTATAATAATGTAGTCTAAACGGATCATTCCGATTTCATGAGCTTTAAAAGTTTTATGATAATGTTTAGTATTTTCAAAGTATAGTAGAATATGTAGTAGAATACTAATGCTGTTGTTACTTTTATTATGCCCAGCCTGAAAAGAATTGTCGATGCATAAACAACAGATATTGCTGGAAAAGCAAATTTTGGCATGGAACCGGGATCTTGGACCTTGGTGCAAGGAAGTATGTATAAGGAAATTTGGCAGTTTGGTTTGGCACCCGGCACCATGTTGCGGAAATTGGAAGGCCACAAGCGCAAAACAAATACAGAAGGGTACTGTTCGGCAAACTTCCAAAATAACATTATGTTAGCTACATTCTCTCATTTTGGAACTTTGGGAGGTACTCTCCTGGATTTGTTTTTAAATAGCTATTTATTTTGTATAACGAACCACCTACGGGTAACTTCTAAATAAGGATCTTTTCAGCAATAAACTTCCAAACTAATCCTATTTCTATGGTAGCAAACTTAAGTAGGTAATGCTCCTACAAAGTTTCGAAACTCATTTCGTCCTATTTTTATACATATGCTTCTTATTTAAAACCTCATTACATAAGACTCCGTACATGTAAACAGAATTAAATGTCAGCTCCTTAAATAAATGTAAATTAAAGTGAAGTTATCGAACAATTTAAATTACACTGCAATACTTATCAATTGGCCTCAATAACACTGTCCCTGTTTATCCATGGCAGTCAAGTTTTTCAAGGTTTTCTACCGATAACTGGGTGCAAAATTATCGGATGCACCAGTCACCAATACATAGGAATAGTAAAGGAAGCGAAGTTTAAAATGGAATAATATAATAAATATTTTAATGGATTCAAATGAACGGTAAGTTGATACATCAAGTTGGACAAAGCAAACTTACACATGACTTAACATAGAAAACTACACTTCGCTAAGAAACTGGTTTACTGGAGATTTGAGGCAAACAAATATGTTTGACGTTTATGGCGTACTAACAGGCTGCATGGTTCTTTTCGCAATTTAATGACAGACAGAAGGGCGCTGTTGATTTGTTGAATCTTACTGGAGACACAAAATAGAGCGATAGTTACATACGCAAATTTTTCTATGTATCTATAAGTACCTACATGCACACACAGTCATTTTAGGTAACATAACTAACTAAGTAACTGATTCCAATTTTAGAATTTACGACAGTTTCAACATATGACCATTCGTCACTTACGTTCTCGTTTACTTAATCTTTATTTCACATAGCCCCACCCTACAGCCGAATTCGCACCTTTTGTCGCACCTACCGTTAAACACCGAATAAAACTGATAGCCCTTACTATAAACATTTGATAACCTAGTTATAAACTCAATTGAAAAAGGAACCATACATTAACTAATTAGTGAGGTATCCTCCTTTACTATTTAAGTTTAAACTTCACTGATCTCTTTGGACTGTAAATGTGGTCCTTCAAGTCATTAATTTCAGTCAATATTTTACGTAGCTTTACCCGATTTCTACCGTCCTTTCGTTTCCTCACATGACTGAATGAATCTACCTATTGCTTGCCTACAGCTGGAATACAGGCATCCTCTCTGTGAGTGTGCCAGTTCAGTAAGTTGTTGTTGTCTTCTTGTTTTTCTTCATCGTTTCGTGTCCTAAATCACGAAACAGTAAGCTACTTAATTAGTGTTAGACAGAAGGAGATAAGTAGTAATATATTGGGTTTGCGGTGAGGTGTTAGTTAACATAAACACGTCCAGCACATATCTCGTTACAGAACCATACCGCACGCGTGTTGCACCGCTAATCAGAGCATGTTGTTTTAATTAAACTGTAAGAAAACTGCCGCTCAACATTTAAGAGATTCACCCTGTTCGTTCTAGATAAACCACATGACTACGGTACTTTCTCTTTATGGGTCATCTCTTTTAATTAATTCGCGTAGACTAAGGTCGGGATGACGTTAATTACATGAACTGTCTGATTTTAGCACGAAATCAATAATTTATCCTCAAAAATTACTCATATACCCGAAAACCAAGATGAGGTCATTCTAGTCACGCCACCTTACTTTCGGCTTTATGTCCAATGTTGATAAAGTATGTGGATGCGTCATAATTGATTCATGCTCTTTAACTACCTTAACCATTTAGAAATACTAACATTTCTCTCTCGTATCGGGAAAGGATGTGAGTCATGTCATGGTCATGCTTAACGACATCGACTGAGAAAAAAAAAACAATGGGCCTTAAATAGATATCACCATACTTTGCTGCAACAATGGCTGTCACATACAATCTAATATGTCTGACTCTGACCATATGTCTCGTCTCGTCGAAATCACATCAGTGTTCTATTGTATCTCTAGATTAACTCGGCTTAACGGTGCGTAGCATGTCATGGCGCCTTTCCAAAACCTTATAAGGTATGAAACCTGCAAGAACGGGTACGTAAAACAAGTCGTAATTCTTGGCGCCATAAAAAATACGGCGCATGCGCGCCATATGGTCAGAGTTTTCAAATGTCAGCCGAAAAGTTTTGTTTTTAATCGCCTGTAATCTAAAAAAAATTAAGATGTGTTAATAAGATAGCGCTGTTGTTTCTGGGCTTTGTTTCTCATGACTACAACGATATTTTACATCTGTGTTAAAAAGCCGTTTCGTTTTATATAACGAATGACGATGGCGTCCTCCATTTTGAAATGCGTTTAATTGTTGTTCTTGATGATGAATTCTCATGCACTCATTGTTATGCAAAACTGAGAATCGATTGAGTAACACTGGAGCAGCTACATTTCGCCAACATTTGGGGAATCAATACCGGCTTAATGGCAACGTCTGCCGTATTTTGGTGGGGGAGCGTACAGTGAACTGAGTGAGTCATGCGATGCACGTCTGCGAGCCGACACCGTAGAAAGTTTAAAGTTATTAAAATTTCACCGTAAGCAGATCGCAGGCCTCGTACCGTTTTTGCTGATTTACTACTGCTACTTGCTATGTTTTGCAATTGTGGTAAACCATCTACACTCAAACAGAACCGAGTAATTAAGTACGAGAAAATATGATTAAGTTGTAATCTCCAATTAACATAAACGATAGGTGAGGAAAGAAATGGCTTCCGGGGAAACGATGTCTTAGTCTTGGGTAATTCTAATAGCAACCGCATTTTATTCCATATAAGTAAACGCTCAAGAAACTTCTTCCTGGAGGAAACCATCGAAGACTTACAAGTGAATATGCCTTGGTTGGAAATTAAATCGTCTTGTTACCCTTTTCCTTAGACGGGAAAAGATGGACGCTTCATCGAGACTAATTAGTAACGGCTTACAGACGAGAATATAAATGAAGGAAGAGAATTAACATCGTTGATTAGATTTGAATCTGCTTGTCTTTAACGCTAATGCTTAAGCAACGATTTCCAACTAAGTAGTAGTACTTTCAAAAACATCTCAGAAAATAAGGAAACAGTAGCCGAAAGACAGTATAGCACAATCATTCGATATAAACTAAATTCGCAGCACTAAAACAACCTTTGAAATTGTTCATGCATCATTAAAGTTGCACCAACAACGCACGATGAAACTTATTGTTGGAACTCTCCAGTTTATTCTATTTAAGAAACTAGCGTAGGCGATACCCAGCTCCAATGAAACATTAGAAGATAGTAACATAGATAAAACTGCGTCTCCAATTCAGCTTTCAATCAAATAGATGAACATCAAAGCAGTCGATAAACAGCTGTCAAATAAGGACTATCTTGATACCAAGATATGCTACAAATGCGAAGCCGCAGATCGACCTTGCCTCTATTAATACAACGACTTACTTCACGAAGAGTCGATACATCTGCAGTAAGTACATAGCTGCTAACCTTGGCGCTAGGACATCCATACATGGTGCAGTTGTCACTTTCCATCTAAGGTTACAAACTATATGAGAATCAGGTCGACTGAATTCTGTGATTAGATACGGTGAAGCTGAGTAGTGTTCTGTTGTTTATTGTCATGTTCTTGCTTTTACAGTGATAGAGGTTTATATAAATGAATATGCGTTGTCTTCACGACTGGCCTCGATGAATCTTTTTGAAAGAATCATTGCTGATGGTCCATTCTAAGGCGCGTCGCCCACACGACCAAGAGTCGAGGCGCAGTCGAAGCGCGGGCGCAGGAGTGGCGCGCCGCAACAAAGTTTTCTTAAGGTGAAAGCTCCAACCTACCCGCGAAATTCAAATTTTCTTACGTTTTTTGCAATTTTCAGGCCAGTGCTAGGTTGTATGTTGATTAAAATATTATTCGCGGCTGTAAGACGTATGTAATTATAGAATTATAATCATCAAAATCACCAATACAACCCTCCAAGTTCATAAAGGCGTAGGAACAAAAAAAAAACAGAAAAAGTCTTTCCTACAGCTTTATGAACTTATGATTGAATAGCGCTCAACGCATTCGGACGTGCACATCAATGCATTATTAAAAATAAATAAATTAACGTGAGCAAAAATATTGGCCTAGTTTTATAGTGACTCAGAGTGTTTTTACGTAAAATAATGTACTGACTTGATAAAATTAATTCAAAGTGATAATCTAAAATATGGAAGGCTTTTTAGCCTTTAACCGCGAGCACAGCTCTCCGTCTACAACAACAAGACCACCTCAACAACCCAAGCAAACTCAAGATGAAGGCGTTGAAGCAGTCAGCACTCCGGAGATTCAGAACTGGTTGGGATCTATTGAGCAGTATTTGAATGAGGTCTGCGCTATTGCTTCGGATGGTAAACTGAATTCTGAACAGAAGCTAAGAATAAGCAATCTTTGCCGGAAAGTTGGCCACGGAGTTTCACAACTGGCTGTTCAATACCAGTCGCTAAAATCAAGAGCCATACTAACCCATACTGCTTTAAAAACCATGAACGAATCTCGAGACCTAGCGGACTGTCTTACAGAGTTGAACCGAACCATTCAAGAGTCATCTGCAAAAAAGGAAACCAGTACTACATCTTTTGCCGATATGGTGAAAAAGGGGTCCAACAATTTTGTCCGTCCTAACAAACTAAGCTCCGTTGCGATTTTCCCGTGTGACAACTCTAAGACCAGTGAGGAAACTAAGAACATGGTTCAAAACATGATCTGCCCCGGTGAATTGAAACTGAAAGTGCGAGGCGTACGCAAAATTGGAAAAGGAGGCCTTATAATCAGCACTGAGACTAAGGATGATCTAGAAAAACTGAAGCGTACAGTTCAAACCGCTCCATCAGTGCTGACCGTCGACGAACCCCGGAAGCGCAAACCTCGCATCGTAGTTATTGGCGTGCCCACATCAATGTCCGAAAATGAGGTTTTTAAGTGTCTCTTTGAACAAAATGTAGTTGACAAACTGCCTACAATGTCCCTCGAAGCATTCATGACCTCATTAAAATTAAGCCATAAATCGGGGAGGAAAGATGCAGAAAACTGCAATTACATAATAGAAGTTTCAGCCGCTATACGTAAAGCCCTCATCACCCAGGAACGGGTATTTATTAATTGGACATCCTGCCCGGTAAGTGACTTCACGCTAGTAACGAGATGTTACAACTGTCAGCAGTATGGTCACGCAGCCAAGACATGTAAGATCGCTACCTCTACGTGTGGACATTGTGGTGACGAAGGACACTCTATTAAGGACTGCTCAAAGAAAGCTGCTGAACCAAAATGTGCAACTTGTTTACACTTCAAGAAGCAAGCCAATCACAAAACGGGAGACGCGGCATGTCCGGCTAAAATAGCTGCCGAGTATCGCTATATTAACTCGATAGACTATGAAGGCTACTAAGAACGCCGATTTTAGTTTTTAGCTTATCGTAATTTGTAATTATTAATTGTATTTAGAATGTAATAGGTATTAATTAGGTTACGTAGAAAATCATGTATCTTTAAGTTGATGTATTACAATTATGTACAAAGACAGCAATTACTTTTTTGCGCAGCGTTGCATACCTAGAGCCATGTACGCCCAGACAATTTTTACTTTATGTCAGCAAATATTTAATAACACTCTGTTCCACTTTAGTTTTCCGCTATGTTAGTTTTAATTTTAGTATTTTACACTGTTTATTTATTTATAATTCGAATAAGATTTTTTATGTACTGTCTAGCCTGAGACACAGGTTCAACCTAGTTCAGGCAACTGTGCAAACTGTGATCTATTTTAGATGTCAAGATAATTTTATTGTAAATTATGTCCTTTTATAAAAAATAAACAATTATTATTATTATTATTATATTATGTACAAAAATGACACCCGAGTTAATTCTGCTCAAAACCGAAGGAAATATAATTTTTTTACGAAAAATTTGTATGAAGCTAGTATGAAAAATCGAATTATCTCCTAAACGGCATGTTTAACCGTAATATCCTTAGAGATGGTCATAGTGCTAATTATTTATGATTTTTTGGTTGACGATTGGACAAAAATTTTAATGCCGTTTTTTTTTTAAAAATCGTCAAAATATTTTTCTTTGTTTTTACGTATGAAACGATTCCTTTTGGTGTTTATGTTGAAGAACACGGACTTTTAACTACACATAACATAAAATAGCATCACTCCTATATTTCCGAAGGAGTTGGCAGAGGTTTATAGTACACCCACACGTAGCCAACTATGTTTGAGCTAGATATTTATCAACACAAAATGAGTTTTAAAACTTTTCATACAACCAAATTACCAATTGTCTTCTAATGAGTCCAAAAAGAAGTGATTAAGTAACTACACTGATTAGGTCTTCTAATGAGTCTTAATAGGTGATTTAATGATTTTCAATATCTCACGACAATGGATTATATTTAACATTTCCTGATAAGTAAGCTAATTTGTTAATTAGCAGTGCTATGAGTTCTAAGAATAGTTAGTGACAATTATAGATTTTCATTAGCTAATGAGGAGATAACTAATGAGGGTAGTTACCTAGTTATTGTCGTTTTGCAATAAAAGGGCTAAAGTTTTGTTTTATAATTTAATTTGTTCACAACTGTGTAACTGCTAACACTAAATCTGCGACTATAAAATCTTAAAATGGAAAGTTTAATGACCAATTTAGACTTGTTTGTTCTTCTACGAAGTGAGAGTACTTCATTTGATCATGAAGTATTGTTTAGTGCAGTTGTATCCCGCATAGGCGATTGCCTGTCTGACGAAGATTATGTTGTTCTCAAAGAATTTTGTCGGAGATTTACGCGAGCCGCTTTACAAAGGTGGGAGAAATCCAACCGATTCCTTGATAATTTCAGGAGAAAGTACGAGAATTGGTTGGGAGCAAATATTGATTGGCCGAGTTTTGTGCAAACTTTAGTTAATCAAGAACCAAGTGTTGATGAGATACCAAGAGCGCCCTCAGTCTCTTCAGAACCGTCGACATCAACGTCCATTGGAACAATGACGAAAAGATCCCGTAAACCATTCGAAGACCTGGGAAGTAAACAAAAAAAGAGAAGATCTGATGAACACACAGGCGAAGGTTCCAGTGAATTGGCATATGCAGCTGCAGCACGTTTAAAAGAAGAAGGGCATGGAGATATCGCCTCTGTCATCGAATACATGATGAAAAATCCTGAAGCAGCCGCTAAATTAAATGAAACGCTTAAGAAACCAGCGAAAACAATCATATTTACGCCAGAAAAGGCGCTTGGATTGCTTCTTTCGCTAAAACTCTCAAAGTGGCAATATATTACGTTGCGTGAGGCTGCCATTCGAGAAGGTGCTAAAGATATTTATCCATCTTACTATAAAGTGCAACAAACTAAGCTTGATTGCTACCCTCCGAAGCAATCAGTGACAGTTACTGATTCATCGGCTAGGATTACACTTCAAGCTTTACTTGATATCACGGTTACAAGAATCCTTCAAAGCCTTTCTAACGAAGAGCATAACAAGCAGTTGAAGCTGATATCCAAGTGGGGATTTGACGGTGCTTCTAACCAAAGCCGATACAAGCAGAAAATTGAGGGTGAGGAAGATGATTCAAGCATTTTCATGACCTCCTTGGTGCCACTAAAACTGACAGATGGAGACAACATTTTATGGACGAACCCAAAACCATGCTCAGTTTTGTATTGTCGTCCAGTTCAGTTTACTTTTGTAAAGGAGAGTGAAGCAGTTGTCCTTGGGCTGAAAAAACAAATGGATGAAGAAATTGAGGCCCTTATCCCCACAGAGTGCAATAATAATAATAGGGTGACTCATCAACTAATGATGACGATGATCGACGCTAAAGTCTGTACTTACCTTTCTGAAGCTAGATCAAATGCATCGTGCTACCTGTGCTTAGCAAAGCCTACAGAAATGAACCGCTTAGATGCTGTAACATCAAAAATTGTGTGTTCGGACCTGTATGAGTTTGGCTTGTCATCCCTACACGCCCGTATAAATTGTATGGAATGTCTGTTACACATTGCATACAGACTGGACTTCAAACGGTGGGCAGCGAGAAGTGATGAGCACAAAGAAATGCTACAGACAAGAAAGAAAATAATTCAAAATAAATTCAAAGATGAGCTCAATCTGTTGATTGATATAGTAAAACAAGGCTCGGGAACCACCAATGACGGGAATACTGCAAGAAAATTCTTTGAGTTTCCTAATAAAACCGCAGCTATAACCGGTTTGGATGAAGACCTCATCAAAAGATTTGCTGTAATTTTACAAGCAATTACATCTGGAGAGCAGATCGATATAATAAAATTTAGAGATTATGCTCGCAAAACAGCAGAAAAGTACGTATTACTATACGACTGGTACTACATGTCGTCAACCGTTCATAAGTTACTAATCCATGGGGCTGACATAATCGAGAAAAATAATATTGTGCCGATTGGGACTCTCTCGGAAGAAGCCTCAGAGTCTCGAAACAAAGATTTTAGGAGGTTTCGAGAACATCATTCGCGGAAAAGAAGCAGGCAGGATTCCAATCAAGACATTTTAAATATGCTTGTTGTTTCTTCGGACCCTTTGCTAAGTGCACAAAGGCCTAAGTTAGATGCCAAGAAAAAGCAGAGCTTTTTTGCTGAAACTCTCGACTTAATTCAATTTCAGGAAACTGAGTTCGAATTTTTGGATATATCCAATCTGGATGCTGACTCAGAATTGGAGTCTGACAACGAGAGTGATAAGGAAAATTTGTAAAAAAGATATATATGTACATATTTGTAAATTTGTATTTGAGTGTGTTTGGGTTTTTTTGTAATATTTAATGATATGTTTTATTTTTTTTATTTATTTTACTTTATTTTACGAATGCTTAGTATTAATTCCTTAAATTAACTTATTTTGTATAAAATATAACTTCATATGTTACTTCAATATAAATCTTTTTTTATTTAAATTAATATAAATGTGTCAAAAACAGCAATTTTTTTATTTTATTTTTCTTGTTTCGTGTGTTCTTAATATTTGGGTTAATAACATATCGAACTTTTTAACTTAGACACTAAAAGGGATCGTTTTACATGTAAAAATAAATAAAAATATTTTGACGATTTTTAAAAAAAAAACGGCATTAAATTTTTCGTCCAATCGCCAACCAAAAAATCATAAATAATTAGCACTATGACCATCTCCAAGGATATTACGGTTAAACATGCCGTTTAGGAGATAATTCGATTTTTCATACTAGCTTCATACAAATTTTTCGTAAAAAAATTATATTTCCTTCGTTTTTGGGTAGAATTAACTCGGGTGTCATTTTTGTACATAGTAATGACTAATAGAAGCGATATCCGGCATAAAAACAAGCACTTACAAATTGAAATCCCTAAGTCTATGAAAGCCGATTTTCAGCCCACCGTGCGTCGGGGCGGAGGCGAGGTGAAGGCGCAGGTAGGGCGCTCAAGTGTGCCCAAGCCACGTGCGGTTTCGTGCGGAGCTGCGTTTAGACGTTTTAAATATGCGCGACGATTTTGAAACCAACGCAAAACTCATTGAAATTGTTCAATTAAATCCTTGTATTTATGACCAGTAACCAGTAACCTTTCTTCAGGGCAAATTGATTTCCTTCAGTTAGTGTCCTTCTTCTGTAAACTATTCTTCGTTTTTTCAAACAGTAATTGGAATGTTTCTGGTGACATTTCATAAAACTTTTTGAACTTGTCGGGATAACTTTTTAAGTCACGTGTAGCTCTGAATAAACCTCTTTTGTCACACTGTCGCAACATATATGGATGCATCCAAAGTCTTCTTCTATTAGCTCTGAATAAACCTCTTTTGTCACACTGTCGCAACATATATGGATGCATCCAAAGTCTTCTTCGAACTTGTATAAGTGCTAGTACGTCTTAGTAGGTGAATGAATTAATAATGTGAACGAAGCATAGCCGCCTGCGCCTCGACTCCTACGCAGAGACCTATCCTCGCCCGTGCTTCGACGCCGCACCACCGCTGACGCGACGCCGCCTCGACTTACCAGTGAGCGACGCGCCTAATAGAACTTATTATATTATTGCAAAACAATTATTTTCTCTGAGCGAAGCAGAGCAACACATCTATTGATCTTGTCTTTATTTGCTCTTTGCCTCTACAAATATGTTTTGGTCTCGAATTTCAGTCTGGCGAATGTCTGTCGCTAGCTTCCAGAGCGCCGCCATCATTGCTATTTCTTTTTTGTACGCAATGTCGGCATGGTTTGTGTAAATAGAAATACTGACAGGTAAAATGTGGCTAATGTTTCGGTCATATACGAAATAATACTTCGAGCCAATTCCACAGGAGCTGTTGTAGCAGTATATGTGCAGTAGTCTAAGTGAGGTGTTGGCTAGGTGCGACAAAATACCACGTCGTTGACACAGTGTTTGTCAGATTTATGACCTACAGTGTAAAAGATTCAATGCACCACATAAAATATTACTACCAGGTGCATATAGGTGGGCGTTTCAAGAATTAGGAGCACTGGATCACCTGATCAAATCATTTCCTGAACATAATACCTCCAAAGAAGATCTATGGTCTTCCAAATGGTCTGGAGCACTGGAAAATTGCCACAATCGCTTATCTTGGCAGCGGTATTGTTTTATTGGTGATGGCTTTTAGTAGTATAATAACAAGAATGTCACTGCATTCACCCAAAATAAAGACATCTCTGGGTGGGATACGAAGTTGGTTGCATCGTGGATAATTTACTTTATGGCCTGTAGTTTAAAATCGAATCGCATTCGAATCCGGAATATAAACATGGAAAGTAGTTGATTAATTCCTAGAGTGATATTACTAAAAATTCTCAGAATGTAACAAATAACGTTGACAAAACATTTGTAACTGAGTATGATATCTGTAGTTCTACGAAGTGGTAGGTAGTACTATCCTTTATCGGAACAATCCTTATTTAATGTCAATATTCGGTTATCATCAAGTCCAGAATTTACCGAAGAAAATACAAACGTCGGTACGTATTTCGACAGTTTATCAAAATGATTAATGCAGTTCTGATAATTACATAGAGGGCAAAACAACAAACATTGTTGATTAATAATTATCAACATGTGTATAGCAACATACAAATTATAGATTTATGTTTCTGCCAGATGCAGAAAGAATCACAGAGGTGGACAGCTGTAGACCACATGCGTTAACAACGTAATAGGAACGTCCTATGATGATCTTGACAGGTCAAAACGAACTCGTTCGTTTAGCGGGAAATCCTACACATTTGTCATGACAAAATAAGGTCAAGCATAGCGTTTAGGCATGACGATGACACTGTCTTGATTGAGAAGTTTCTAGAATTTAAACCAAGGGGAAAGGAAATCATCCAATAACGAGTACCCATTTCACCTAGCCAAAAACTAGTCAATTCAAATAAACAAAATTCGTGTCTTTCCATAAATATCGTTCCAGATGTGCGTCAGTTGGCACTGTTTTCATGCAAACCTGTTGAAGAGGGTTAAAACTAAACATTTTACAGCACACACAAAGTCATAAAACAGTGAATTGATGTAGCGGTCCCACTTACGGGCATCAGACGTCCCTTTAAGGGTAAAATGTTCAAAGGGAGCGTAATCAACCGTGTTGGGTTATTCTGTACTTTTATCTGAGTGGTACGTGGTGTGATTTCTGACGGGATGTTTAGAATTTGAAGCGGAAAATAACACAATTGCATGCCTAGATAATGCTTTAGTAATAATACTAACAGCTTAGCATAAACAAATAGGCCTATTATGGTTTGTGTAAAAAACAAATAAAATCTTTCCTCTACTGTTCGAATTAAGAAGCATGAAATACCATACCACAAGTATTCAACCTACACATTGCATTCTATTTATTTAAAAATACTTGGAATATGTTGAGGAAAAATCACATTTTTTTGTACGGAATTTGCTGTTCATCAATACATTTATTCAGGTAATACCTATAACTTATTACTAGTTACTCGGTAAATACCTACACTTGATTTGACATCGCTACATCGAAACGTTATTTATTACCTTGGAATGTAAATGCAAATAACACATTTCAAATCTACGTCGTAGACCAGGTATGACATTAGTAAAACTTCAAGATATTCGCAGTACCATACTTCCTCAGGTCTTTGACCTAAATGTTTATTCTAAATTCTAGGACAGCTTCCAAAAACAAAATAAAGGTTTTTAAGAACATTTTCTACAAACAATATTCCAGTAGAAAAGCAACTTTTTGCAACGAATTGATTCGAAAGGAGTTCTACCTACAACGAACTTTCATTCAAGAATCTACCGTAAATAGTTGGTATTGACTATTTTTGACGACTAAAAACGGTGATTGAAATCATTTCCGGATGCCCGGGCGCCAATCGTATGATTTTCAGAAAGTTGGTGAGCAAGCAGATGGATTGCATTTCTTTGGTAAAAAATTTCGTCTTCGTTTACAAATATCTTTCCACTGCAAACATCCACGATAAAACTCTCGCCAACTCAGTTCGTTGCTCCAAATATTATTGGTGCATCAAAACAAACAAGAGAAAGCAACTATAATCTTTCTAACACTGGAATCTGGATAGAACTATCTAGATCTTACAGCTGTTTTTGAATGCTAAGTATGCGATCTATACAAAGAACTGGTATTTCAAAATATTTGTTTTATTTTTAATCACAGTACGCTTAGAGCCTCTTGTACTCATTTACTTAACGAGGTAATCAAAACATTAGATTACATTTCCGGAACTATTTCTTTGTTATTTTTATAATATAATGATTCATAGCATTTTCTCTGACATTTCATTCACTTGGCGTGATTCATTCGACCCTCAGGTGAGTGAGAAGTTCGATTATTATGTCTATCAACGAATATCCCAATGTTTGAAGAGCAGTTGTAGATAATATTGCGATCGTGATAAATGTGTCAGTAAACTTTGCAATCGTTATACCTAGTTGCAGAGATCTAAATATAGTCCCGTTTAACCAGAGCTTGCAGAACTTTCAGAGAGTAACAGAGATAAAATTAGACCCAAGATATGGATGCAATGAGAGCAATGTTGTTAGTTAACTGCCGAGGTAAAAATGATTAATCGTATCAATAAAACTGGCTTGCAGATTACCATTTATATTAGATTTTTAGATGAGCAATAAAGTTAACACAAATGCGATCAAATTGGTAGGAAAATTTTCTGAAACAAATTCAAAAGTTAGCTATGACAATTACAGAAATAACTTGACTACAATCCATTGGAATAAATGATACGAACCTAAGCTTCCCGAAACGTTCTAATCAATAAAATAGTGCGTACAGCTTCAGTAAATCTTATAAACGGGACAAAGTAACGGGCTACCACAAGATATTGCTCCGTCACTTCTGTAACATCAATCTTAAGTCCCGTTCAATTCAAGTTTCTATAAATTGCGAACTTAGCCTTAGGAAGCACAATTCAATAATGCGGCTAGTGCAAAGCAAGATCACTGAAGTCAATGTCAGCAGATCTTGTCGAATCATTTTGTATAATTAATATTAGATATAAATAGTTAGTTCCATATTCAGGTTCAACTGTGAAATATTTTTAAACGATTATGTAATCACACTGATTTGCCTAGTCATTGGTAAATCTGTATAAGATTCGAGTCAGATTCCGAAGTTTTTCAGTCAAAATTGAGAACCATGAAATCTTTATTTCAATCATATATACATATAAGTGTAACTGAAGAATGTTTTAGGATTGGCCTTTTCTAAGATTACTGTTACAGGGCCATCCCTGTAATCTGCAAGAATGTTTTATACAACGCAGTTATCCGATTATGTAATGAGTTACGAACATTTCCGCAGTACAGTGAAGCAAACAATCGATATAGACCATTGTCTCGGCAGCCATTGTGGACGAGTCGAGCGTGAGTCGTGAGTCACAGTGGATCCTGAACCAGTCTACAGTCTCAATACAAGTGTGTATGCCAAGGTATTCCAGTCCTGCGGTAGTACTACGAAGCTACGAGTTACGCAGGCTTGGATCTAGGGCCGTGAATTGTCTCTGAATTACCCCGCTCCAAGACTCGTCGCGTGTACTGGTTTTATTTAGCTTATGCCCCAAATATTTCTCAACAAGTATTCTCATAAAAGGTCACCTTTGATATTTGTATCATCCGTGAAAGTCTTTGTGAAATAAAAAAAAAATATGCCACATTTTCCATGTCATGTTTTTATATAAACGAATATTTCAGCTTTCTTTTAGTTCGTAAGCTAAACAAGTTTCATGGAGATTGCATCTTCAAGAAACAGAAATATTTATATCATGAAAAGTAATGAAAACAAGATTCTATTTCAAGATCAATCCCTACATAACAAGAAATACTTTTGCCATCTGTGTAAACAGAATGTTTGTCGAGGAATTGTTGCGACGAGTTAAAGCTGTCGAAGCGGACAGCGATTGATAAACGATAGACCGCCATTTTGAAATTGAAATCTCATCTGTCAATCGATCTCTCGACATAAATTCTATGCGTTTCACTGCACTTGTGAACGTAGAGTATCACAAGAGCCTCAGCTTTCCATTTTCTTTGACGAAGGTAAAGCCCACTTCACGTTAATTACTCGCCTGATGCGGTACGCAGCTTTCAGTCGTTTGAAAAGCTTATAAAACCCAATTAGTATTGAATATTTATTGAAAGATAGCTAGGAAAATAATTAAACGAAAATGCTTTTAATTAAGTTAAGTAGCGGGGAGAATGGAATTATTCATATTTTGCTTCATCCTTCGACTCATTATTTTGAAAATAATTAAGTGCCTACTTATGTATATATATATAGTAGGCGAGGAAACCGGCATATCAAGGATTGAACCCGCTCTGGGTCTGCGTTGTGTTGGTTACGGTTCACTCTCTATCAAGAAAGGGGACCAGTTTCCTATCAGAGGAATCTTTTTTATGAAACTTATGTAAGTAGGGGTACACGTAGGACATACCGTACTATATCAAATCACATTATTCAAAAAACTAAAGTATTTTTAAAAATGAAAGTATTTTTTGGTAATGTCTTCTGTCTTGTTTATGCCAGTTCTACATATTTATGGTACACTATGTCACCCTCGGGTTAGGGCAAGGGCGCACGAGGGCGTCCCCTCGGCTCAATATGCCAAGGGCAATATGTATTTTAGTCTAATGCCAAATATAAATGCAGTTAGAATTCAACAGTAAATCAACTTGATGTTAGTTAGGACTGCTGAAATATTAAAATTACCTAAGGGTATAAATAAGCCTTATCTTGTTGCCAGACAACATAAATAAATGGAGTTGTTAGTGTAATTGATGAAGGCATTGTTATTGTTAAAAAACAGATATTTTTAATGGCAATAAGTTTCAGATGCATTATTATTTCCTAATCTAGGTAGGCAGCTAGTTGATTTATTAATAATGATAAACCATTCAAATAAATTCTAAACTCATCGTCATTAACTCTAATTAGTATTAAAATAAAAATGAGAGCATTAAAAATAAAAATGGTCTGAAATTCAAATATGGTGTGAATTACCGTGCAGTGTCATCGACCTCATCTATGCTAGAGCGTATACCAAAGATACGTCTCTCAAATTTTATGGAGCGTCAAGCTAGCCAACCAGCATCGGCAATTAAGAGATTTTCAAGTGTAAGCATCGCACGGATGGCTGAGGAAGCACTGTGTTATGTCTGTGCGCCACATTTTTTTATCTAAATCTTTCGGTATGCACCAGACCACCTAATTTAAAATCACCTCTTGCTAAAGAATAATTAGTCAACTAATAAAAAACCGTAATAACTATTATATAAGCTAAACAATTTCATTATGAAAATAGAGCTCAATTAAATTGTAAATACATTATTCAGATCTAACGTCTCCATTTCGCGAAAATAGCGTTATAGTTTTATTATTCAGTACAGTAGATACTACATGGGTGGGCAACGCGGAACGTTCCGATGTGGTTCCCCTCGCCGTTTATTGATCTACAAACCAACATAGCCACATAGGGTACCTAGGGCTTCATAATATATGCGACTGCTAGGGCCTGAACGGTTCAATGGCTGCCACCCTCGTAATTTTAGGGTTAAATTTTCTTTTCCAAGTCTGAGTATTTTATTTTGAGATATAAACTGCAGAACTTTAATCATCCAAAATCCTGTAAAAGTCACAACCTTTTTTAATTGAGTTTGTATGACGTTTTTAGTTTGGCTTTTGTAAGCCTACGTCCCCATGTGACTTATGAAACAAAGCAGTAAATTGAAGCCTGATTTTCTTAATTTGATCCATATGCTCTTCCCCCTTCTTTGTCCTAATATCCACACTTCATTTTCTAAGATATAACAATAAAACAACTACTTGAACGTCCCATGTATATCACAATCTTGCTCCCCAGCACAATTGAGTACTAATTCGATTAAAGCCCTCGCAGACAACCCTAGCAGTTAGGCATTAGGGGTGCGACGCGTCGTTTCGTCTCCGGTCTCCGGGCAATCGATTCGCGGATTCGGGAAGTTATTTCTTCTCTTTCCCGCAAACATGTCTGCGTATCTCCTTCTCAGTCGCGCATGAGCCAGTGTCCTGTTTGGACAGATTTCATTACAAACCAACGCACTTGTGCATCGATGTTGTACGTTGGAGTATACAAGGAAATGTTTATATGCAGAAGGTTTGTAGCCGATATTAAGGCGATTATTCATAATAATACGCTTGAAAAACGTTATTAGTATATTATATCCAACAGGAAAATGTGTTATAGTAGGTAATACTATATTTAGTAAGCGGTAACCTCAATGTACTCCCCGCTTTATAATGATAGATGAACAAAATCGCAAGTTGAACTCGCTAAACTATACTTCCTAAATGGATGACATAAACACTTACGTGCAATCGTAGCGTGTGTACTAATTATAGATTTCGTCAATGATTACCGTTCAATACGCTATGATGCGTGAAAGCGGCGAAAGTCCCAACGTTCACACGAACCGGTTAACTCTTTTGTAATTATTCAGCGTGGTTTATGACTACCGCGCATTTTAATACTCGAAAATTTTGCAGCAGGCGCAATGTAAGAGATGTTTGCCTTGATTAAAAAAAAATACTGCATCAATTGTCATGTCAGTGTCAAAATAGTGTGATTCTGTACTTTTTTACGTTAATCGTATTGTTTTTTTTTTTTTAAGCTGAAGCCTAAAATTTAGTATCAAAGGATGATTTATTATTCAAAACATCAACGACGGTTATTGGCTGTGTCAAGCATGTGTTGAGCATTAGTCAGATTTCTATATTTAGCGGCCGGCTGATACAAAACTTGAGTTCATTAACACCCGTCAATGGCTACTGTTAAGTTTAAGGGCCACCATAAATGTAAGCCTTTGCTGTATAACCGCATTACAGACAAGATTCATAGACAGTCAGCCATATGCTCGACGTTTCGATGTTTTTTTTTTATAGAACAAATCAGTTTTTTTTTGTTGATGCTTTATTTTACAAATAGGTATGTCATCAAACTTATCTCCGTTTTATTTTTATTATTGTTTGGTAGATATATATAATTGTCCGTCCTGCTCATTAAAACAGTTCGAAATAAACCATCATTTAGTAAAGACGTGTGTGTTTTTCTACAAAGTCCTGCAATCAATACTGAACCTTAATCACTTCAACATATGGTCCTTCGAGCCGGATCATTAGAAAAATAGATAAGGACGACCCGGCGATCGGAGAACAAAAGGCCGCATTCCTGAGCCGTTTTTTGTGCACCTTTTTTTGCAAGTCATTAGTGCTACGTGTGATGAAGCTAATAAACAAGTTATAGACTGATTTAGAAGGTGACTTATTATTGTGGGTGCGTTAAAACTATCGTATCAAGAAGAACAGTGCAATAACTATCTATAACAATGAGTGTTACGTTAACTAGTGAACAACAACAGTTAGTTAACTCATTAGAAGATATTTTTTTACTTTTACAAAAGACACAGAGTAATTTAAAGAAATGTCCGAAACAAAGATTAACAAGAGGTTATATTGAAACTAAGTTACAAAGTATCGAAGGATATTGGAGAACGTTTAATGCGACACATCAAGACCTAGTGAAGTGTACGCCGAAGTGTAAACGAAATGATGTTCCATATTTTGTGAACGAAGATTACTTTGTGGTAGAAGACACATATTCTTGTTTGTTAGGCGATTTGAAGGATATGTTGTTGATGCCTTCGAAGTCTACAGATAATCAGGCATATGACGCCTCGTCGCCGCCACGAGTTAACTTACCACGCATCGAGTTACCTACTTTCAACGGGAGCTATGATGACTGGCCAATGTTTAGAGACATGTTCACGACGCTAGTACACAACAACACGTCTTTATGTAACGTCGAACGGTTACATTACCTGAAACTGAGCCTGGTTGGTGAACCTAAGGAATTGTTAAAGCATGTCAATATAACGGAGATTAATTATGAACAGGCATGGAATACACTTACACAACGGTATGGTAATAAACGTTTAATAGTTCACTCTCTACTCCAGAAGTTATTCAATCAAAAGAAAATTACCACTCCGTCAGCTGTCCAAATAAAGAATTTATTAGATACAACCTCTCAGTGCTTAAATAACTTGAAAAATCAAGACATACCTGTGGACTCCTGGGATCAGCTGATTATATACATAGTTGTCCAAAGGTTAGATGTTGACACACACACAGCCTGGGAAGAGGTGTCTTACAAAGAAAGGACTGACAAACTACCGTCGTGGGAAGAATTAAAAACTTTCCTGGAAACAAAATATCGGACACTCGAGATGGTTAACCCTACAACTAAAAAGGAGCAGACAAATGTTAAGGCGAAGTCATTCCATTCCACGTCACCCGAAGAGAAGACAGTTACATCACCGACCAATCCGTGCAGTATGTGTAACGCGGATCACCCCTTGTGTCACTGCAAAGAATTTAGCAAGCTACAACCGAATGAACGCAATGATTTTATTAAGAAAAACAATTTATGCTTCAATTGTCTGACATCAGGACATTCTGTCAGGAGATGCCGCAATCGAATGTCCTGCCGAAGATGCAACCGCCGCCATCATACATTGTTACATCAATCCAGCAGCGGTCAGTCAGAAACAGTGAAAGCACATCATAGCAAAATTGAGGAAGAACACCAGAACGCAGAACAAAGTGACAAACCTGAGCTGGCATTATCTACGCACTTTGTGTCTGAGAAGTCCGCAGCTTTGCTTGCCACAGCATTAGTGCAAGTCAGAGATGAAGATGGACATAGTACCATATTGCGAGCGCTGGTAGACCAAGGGTCGCAAGCCAACTTTATTAGTGAACGAGCAGCGCAACTGTTGAAGGTCAAGAGATCCCGAGTAAAGGGAACCATCACTGGTGTTGGATCAACCCAGACTAGAGTCAATCACGTGATACAAGTCGAGCTTCATTCGAGATATGATAATGATGTCAATCTTACTATAAATGCCTATGTAATGCCAACACGGTTGACATCACACCTACCATCTGAAACAATTACTGGTATGCACACCTGGCCGCACTTAAAAGGACTCACCCTGGCAGACCCGAGCTTCCATTCACCAGGGCGAGTAGACATGCTGTTGGGCGTAGAAGTTTGTGCTCAAATTTTAAAGGCTGAGATAATCAAAGGTCCACCTGGCTCCCCATGTGCCCAAAATACAAGCTTGGGTTGGATCTTATTTGGAAAGATACAAGCACAAACCTCAGAACCAAGAGTACTGGTAATGCATCATAAGGTTGATCTAGATGACCTTTTGAAATCTATGTGGGAGGTTGAAACAGACACACAAGGAACACTTACCAAAGAAGAAGAAGAATGTGAGAAAATATATAAAGAAACTTACACACGAAATAGTGAAGGGCGTTACATCGTCAAGCTGCCATTTCAAACAGAAAATCCACAATCACCGCATGGTAATACGAAACAAGGGGCTACAAATAGATTATTACACTTAGAAAGACGTTTTATAAAGAATTATGATCTAAAAAGGGATTATACTAAGGCAATTAATGAGTACAGCGAAATGAAACATATGGAGGAAGTCCCATGTGATGAAAGGAATAAGCCAGCTGTATACCTACCCCACCATGCAGTGGTAAAAGAAGAAAGTGAGACTACGAAAGTCAGACCAGTGTTTGACGCCTCTCACAGGGGCTCAAATAATATATCACTCAACGAGGAGCTACTTGTTGGTCCTCAAATTCAGGAAGATATGAGATCACTCGTCATGAGATGGCGCCTGAAAAAGATAGCATTCGTAGCCGACATCCAGAAGATGTATCGACAAATACTTGTTACGAAAGAGGATGCAGATTATCAAAGAATTGTCTGGCGGAACAGGCACAATGAACCTGTGAAGGAATACCGGCTTCTGCGAGTTACTTTTGGTACGGCATGTGCACCTTACCTTGCCGTCAAGACTCTGCACCAGGTGGCTCACGATGAGGGCGGAAATTATCCTGAAGCAGCAAACACTATTACGCAAGATTTTTATATGGACGATTTGATGTCAGGGCAAGATACGGTATCTAAAGCAGTCAGTGTAGCTAAGGAAGTAAAGGCAATTCTTGAAAGAGGTGGTTTCATCCTGCAAAAATGGGCGTCGAATAAGTCAGATTTCCTTAAAGAATTTCATCCAGCTGAGCTCAGCTCTCATGTAACCATTGACATCAAGTTAGACGGCTTGATAAAAACACTGGGCTTATCCTGGAATATGGGAGAAGATGTACTTAAATATAATCTGAAGCTACCACCTTTATCAGATACAGTCACCAAGAGGAAAATATTGGGCGAGGTTCAACGACTTTTTGATCCTCTTGGATGGTTAGCTCCGGCACTGGTACCTGCAAAGATAATGATTCAGAAATTATGGCTTCAGCGGGTCCATTGGGATGAAGATCTCTCACCTGAAACAAAAAAGGAATGGTTAAATATTAGACACAGTTTTGAAGATATAAAATACATGAAGTTAAAGAGATGGCTAAATACTACCCAAGAAACAATGAAGGATATTACCATTCACGGGTATTGTGACGCTTCAACTAAGGCGTATGGAGCTGTTGCTTACCTGCGGGTTCGAGGAGTCAACGGAGAGTATCAGACAGGAATTATTGCTGCCAAGACAAAGGTCGCTCCTGTCAAGGCATTATCCCTTCCCCGACTGGAATTATGCGGAGCAGTTCTCCTGTCAAAGTTACTAAAACATATAAGCGAGGCGACACGCATCCCAAAGAGTCAGATAATTTGTTGGACTGATTCCACGATAGTGTTATCATGGCTGCAAGGAGATCCCAACAGATGGCAGACATTCGTAAGAAATCGAGTAATAACAATACTTGACAACATTGGAAACAAATGGTACCACATACAGTCACAACAAAATCCAGCTGATGTCGCGTCGAGAGGAATGTTGGCACCTGAATTGAGAAAATACGCACTCTGGTGGCACGGTCCGGAACACCTGAAACAAGAACAAATACACATGGAAACATTAAATAATGAAGAAATTGACTTAGAAAAAAGAAAAACCATTAATACTTACCTCACAAGAGCAGGTGATGATAATTCCTTGTACAGAAAAATGGAAAACTTTGAAAACTTACCGGAATTGCTGAAGACTGTTGCGTATGTTAGAAGATTCTTAAGATTAAAACCGAATCAATCCGTACAGTCGCAGATCACTACTGAAGAACTCGAAGACTCGCTTCAGACCTGCATAAAAATCACACAAGATGTTATATTTCAAGAAGACATTAGAGACCTATTAGAGAGGAAACATGTAAGAACTACAAGCCGTTTGAAGACCCTTAATCCATATCTGGATACTAAAATGATACTCAGGGTGGGCGGAAGACTACAAAATGCTTATTATTTAGAACACGACCGTCTCCATCCTATAGTCTTAGACCACAAAAATTCACTTACCTCCTTACTCGTTGCTGATGCTCACAAACAGACGTTGCACGGAGGAGTGCAACTGATGCTAAATTACCTAAGGTCAAGATACTGGATTCTGAAAGTTAAGGGTTTAGTAAAGACATACATTCATAAATGTTTTGTTTGTGCAAGGTTGAATGCGAGATCTCGAACGCAATTAATGGGCGAGTTACCGAAAGTGCGAGTAACCCCTGCACGGCCATTCCTCCACAGTGGCGTTGATTTTGCTGGCCCTTATGATGTCCTTATGTCCAAAGGCAGAGGTGCAAAAACCAACAAATCCTACATCGCTGTCTTCATATGCATGTCGACGAAGGCAATACATTTAGAGCTTGTGGGAGATTTGACGTCAGAAGCCTTTATCGCAGCTTTTCGGCGCTTTGTATCACGTCGAGGAAGGTGTAGTGATTTGTGGAGCGATCAAGGACGAAACTTCGTGGGAGCAAACAAGTTACTCGCAGAGGCGTTCAAGGCTGCAAACTTTGAATTTGGAGATCACATGTCCAATCTACTGGCAACGGACGGCACTCAGTGGCACTTCATACCTGCATATAGCCCAAATTTTGGAGGACTCTGGGAAGCCGGAGTGAAATCTATGAAGTTTCACCTGAAACGGATCATGAATACGAATTTAACGTACGAAGAGATGACCACCGTATTATGTCAAGTTGAAGCATGTCTAAATTCCCGTCCACTTTGCCCAATTATTGAGTCAGATTTGAACAATTTGGACGTACTTACACCTGGCCACTTCCTCATAGGAGAGTCTCCAATTACTTTACCCTCACCGAGCCTAAAGGACATCTCCCAATCAAGCTTAACACGGTGGCAACACTGTCAACGGGTACTGTCGAACTTTTGGCAGCGCTGGCAGTGCGAGTATCTCTCCAGACTACAGCAGAGACCAAAGTGGCAAAAAACACAAGAAGAGTGTGACATAGGCCAGATTGTTCTTATCAAAACCGAAGGATGTCCACCTGGAAAGTGGCCTTTAGGCCGGATTGTGGATAAACACCCAGGAGCTGATGGAATCACTAGGGTTTACAGCGTAAAGAGTGGTACCAATACTGTAAGAAGATCAATCTCAAAACTCTGCTTGCTACCAATCGATAATCGATAAAATATAATAATGTGTTATAAATGATGTGTGTAATTATTGTGTTAAACTTATGTCGTTAATTTTCAGATCTTTCATATTGTTTTGATTAATGCAATGTTAATAACAATTGTTTTTAAAGACTCTCAATTTGTTTTGTTATATAAACTTATGTTGTAGTCAATCTGAAGCGTCATATTGTTTTTTCTGATAGTTATACATTAATAATTATATTTGATGAACATAATGTCTGTATGATTTGTTTGTAAATGTATTTAATTTTGCTTATAATTTAAATAACTAATTGTAAAAGGCATATTAATCCCTTTTGGTGGGCGGTATGTTTGGTAGATATATATAATTGTCCGTCCTGCTCATTAAAACAGTTCGAAATAAACCATCATTTAGTAAAGACGTGTGTGTTTTTCTACAAAGTCCTGCAATCAATACTGAACCTTAATCACTTCAACAATTATCTACCTAAAAATCTAAAGTTGAACGACTTGCCACACGAGTGACTTAGCGAGACGGGTTAATTGTATTTATTAACATAATATCGCATGATGTTAAACGAACCATAACCGAACGGTTAATTCGGCTCTTTTCTCTTGTTTTTCAGTTTAAAAAATTGCTTACACAAAAAACTATTGTTGACGAATTGCTTCCCGGTAGAAAAGTCGGTTGTTTCGGTCATACGCAATGTATTTCTAAACAAGAATCTTTTTGTGGCGCCTCACTCATTTCCCTCCGCCCTCTGGAATGCCTCTTTGTTATTTTAATGACTGTGACACTCTCTCCCTATGACTTATCTACTGCATTATCCAAAGTGGTGCAAGGGTAAGTCGCTACGTTAAAAAATCACAATGGGGGATCTCGATTACGGAGTTTTTCTCTCTTAAAACTAGAAGGAAAAAGTCATAATTTCTAATCTAGTCCTCGCTTAGAATAGAACCATTGTTGTTAGAAAATACACAGGCAAATCTGTGTGGAATGAAATCGGGAACGAGTTAATTAATGAGCCATTGTGGGTAGGAAGGAAAACCGGCAAATAATGTTATCATCACGTACACCGGTCAAACAACGCTCAAATCCTTACGGGAGCACATTATCCGCGTCATTAGTCGTCAAAATGCATAATTATACAGTACGCTGACAATAATCAAACAATAAAAATGCACGACGTACGTTTTATACAGCCTAACAGCAGCGCACGATAAAAAAGAATGAAGTCATACAACCGCTCCCATTCCAGCAGACAAACAATGATTCCGTTCAAAAAATACTTATAATTTTTTATTCGATTCGTTGTATCGAGACAAAATCTCCAGAAGGAATTCCTGATCAATGAGTCCGCGATGCCGCTACTCTACCTCCACTACATCCGATTGTCGGTTCCCGAGGGAGGGACTACGAAAAAAACCGTTCGATAAACACGTAAAAGCACACAAAGTTGAATTGTTGCTCATGTTTTGTAAACGGAATCATATCAACAACATATTTTAGTATCGAAATAATAAAAAACCGGTTAAAACTATAACTCACCAAGTGTTTTTTGATGTGGAGATAGAAAGGCGTTGCTCCGTGCACTGTGTAGCGACGTCAAAATGCGACTGAGGCGAGCAGACAGAAGTTGTATGCGGGCGTGAGAGTCGGGGGTGGTGGCGGTCGGAGTGGCGGGCGACTGCTGCCACGGGTACAATAATAATATTTCACAGTACCTACGTGTCCGCGATGATTCACGGCCCAGCTCAGGCCTATCGCTCTAAAAACAAAATAATAAAGGAAATATGTTTAAATTGATGACATCATTGATCGTATGTAAATAATTACCTGTATGTAAGCTAAGCAAGATAAAGCGAGTTCATTCCACAATCAAGTCTCTTTATTGTTACTTTTATAATTAACATTCCTGTGTTTGTGATCGTAGTTTCAATTAAAACGACTTTACAACCTAGATGTCTTTAATCAACGGATAGATCGCGGTTTAAATTAATGTCATGAAACGCTACTAAACATTTTTTTTTTTATTATAAATTAAATAATTACTTACCTTCAAGATAAAATAGTTACAGCTTCTGAACAAAGAAAAACAATTATTTTACAATTCGTCTTTTGTTTGTAGTTTTAAAAGTTAAAAAATATTCCACTCCCTCAGTTGGCGGGTCGTGAATCATCAGTCACAATGAGAGGGGGAGGTCAACCGAGTACCGCTCGCTACTTAAAACCAAAGTTTTTTTGTCAACAGTTCAGTTATTCAGAGGACAAAATTAAAAGATGACGCTCCAGCGTTCGGATCTCGAACCCGATTAATTTTAGGACCGATTTTCTTTTTTTCAGAACATTTTTGCTCTCCTCTTTCCGTCAGCTGTTTCCAAAAGTGCAATTTATCGCACAATTTCACGAGATGGCACTGAAGAAAGCCAGGAATTTACGTCGCTGCCGGTTGGCTCCAGCCCGCATCCTGTGCATTTTCCGGCCGGAATATTACGGTATCACAAAATGTAGCTGACTGTAGACTTTCTCATGGCCTTAGTGTTGTCGTCCTTTTTCGTGAGGGGTTAATAGAACAGTACAAACCCGTAGAACAGCGTCCGGCGCCAGTCCCGTTCTTAATTTCGATCACCTCTAGATCCCAGAGGATAATATTACAAAGACGAAAGTGTGCGTTCCAGTATAGAGCTTAATAGCTACAATCCTAAATGGTTAGAGTTGATGCGGTATGTACTTCTATTTGAATCGAACTCACGACCTAAAAACAATGTGACGCTTCGCTGCGTCTCATACGTTTATCTTACTGAAAGGCGCAGCAATGGCGCAATGGCTTTCAAATTCAGACAAAGCAACAACTTATATTGCTGTGCTTCGCTACGTTGATTTTGAATTATTTCGGATAAACCAACCAAAAAGGTGCTTAAGGCAGTGGCCACTATATTGCCACCAATTTTAAATTATTTTTATTGGCCAACTTTTTCTATTTCTGGTATTTTTTTTTTTTACTGGCGAGCTTGAGATGTCCTGTCAACGTGTATTTTTTGTTGTGTGGGAATAGTCAAATTCAATTGACACTTTTTAAACTTTGAAGGGTAAAACCGGTGATTTTGTGTAACGTGTAACAAATCTAGCTCAATCTTTAAAATCTTTTGGGAAACTGTTAAGAGTTTGCATTTATATTTATTCAAGTGACATACGTAATTTCAATAATTACGTATGTCACTTGTACGATCGAGTAGTATTTTGTAAAATTACGTTTATTATTTTGATAAAATTTTGTATTTAACTGGTGGCAATATATCTGCCACTGCCCGTGTAGATAATAATATTACAGTATTTACTGCAGGTGAAAATGCCGAAAATATTGTCTGATGACGACATAGAAAATGCACTGGACGAGTTATTTAGCTTACCCGACGACCCTGACATTTCGGAGGACGAATACGAACAAGAACCGGATAATTTAGATAGATTTTTGATAGTCTTTTACAGGCAGCGGCAACTATATTGCCACGAAATTTTCTAAAATTTTCTCTTCGATTTTCACGAAAAAAAAAATGCATAAGGCATTCATGACATATTGGCTTACAAAATCCGTTTAGTTTTTTGTAACTGTCCTAGTACCCTCTGCCTTATAAAGGGTTAAGTGTGCTACTATACCAAAAATAGTTCCTTTTTTCGGTTCTGTCTTAATCATAATAGGATAATTCGTAAAATGTTCACAAAGTGATCGTCACTTTGTGAACATTTACACACAATAATAACTGCGTCAATTTACTGTGACAATTTTAAGAATTTTAACGTAGGTACCTATAACATGTTATTGCCTTGTTACGATTCTGCTATAGCGGCCATTTTAGGCCCCCAGGTTCATACATTATTATTATTTATTTAAATTGGACACATGATTCATATTGTTGTTAGTAACACTTATTTATAAACTATGTTACTAACATTGCTCATGCTAAAATAATAAAAAAAAAACGGATTCATAAACCCATACTGAAGGAATGGACACGAATCCAGTGCCCCGAGAAAGTTTCGATTGGCGATACATTTTATGTGTCTACCAAAATCTACGTGCGTTTTCTTTGTACATTAATCTTAGATTTTTACTGACTATACCAGGACAGCAGTGTTACTATCGTTGTTTACTAAGCAATTTATTTACAAAGAGCAGTTTAACGAATTACTCAAAATACGAAATACTAGAAGCGCATTTTATTGGAAAATTAAAGTAAAAATAAAAATCATCGTGTCGATCGCTCGATTACCACGATGATTTTTATTTATATTCCGCGAAAAAAGGAATAAACGCGAGACCCCAGGCTACATGACGCACTTCCGGCAAAGGAAATGCGCCATTACGAAGCCCGTGGGCGATGGGGCCGTCTAGGGTCTAGACTTGATTACTATCACCAAAGTAAATAGAGGGGAAGTAGGTTATCTCCGGCCCAATTCGCGATATAATTGCCTACTGTCATAGGGTTGTCACTTTTAGCTAAATTTTAATTCAGTACCTATAAATTGGCAAGGGTCGAGAAGTTGTATTTTTTACTTTTATGTTCTGGGTACAGGGTTTGTCAGGCCTCTCTAATTTGTACTATCACAAATTCATTAGTTTAAAGCCCAGCCCTGTCAAAGATCTCATAATAGTCAATAAAATTCAACAATGGTTTTCCTATCAAATATAGAAATGTATTCAAGATACAGAGCAGCATTATTTATAACTAACTTCCACCCGCGGCTTCGCCCGCGTGGTGTGTTGATAAAAAGCAGCCTATAGCAAAAATAACAAAATCGAAGTATAAATAAAATTAGGTAACTACGTTTCATTTTTAAGGTTACGTCCCCAATGGGTAAAAACCCTATTACTAAGTCTTCGCTGTCCGTCCGTCTATAGGTAATGGTACGGATCTAACTAATAGGTATGTATTATAAAACTTCATAAAACCTATGTTTTATTGTATTTGATGTAATTAAATCTTATTGTACCTATGTTCACAAATAAAGGATTTGAATTTAGTTTGTAAGGAACCTGTCAACTCAACGTACCTACTCTGTGCTCACGCGTCTGCCCGTGTTCGGGTCGCGCACTCGAGCGATGAGCGACTTGTTCCCTCACCCCGCCCGCGCGGGCCAGCCTAGTCACGGCGACACGAAATTAATTTTGTGGCGCGTTATTTTGATTTTGCTGTATCTCCTAAAGTATTTATTTAATCTGCATGATGTAAAGGGAAAAAATAATCTTCATGAAATGTTCATGCCAACCAACCTATTTAAAATGATAAGGATTAATACTGTATTTGTGTAAATAGCTTTCTAAGTTAGCGCTTTATAATTGACCATTTGTTAAAGTATTAAAATGGATATAGTATGTTATCCTTAAGATATAGACATATGTCACCGCTGACTTTTCTGTAGACCTATATAAGATACATAATTACACCATACATTATTTAGTTATATCTTAAAGGGTTTAGGCAGCGTTTTCGTTGAAAGCTCCCAGACAGCATACTTTTTGCCGACATCTTCAACAAATATCGTTAATGTACACAGAAATAAATACAAAAACTTAACAAATTATATACTAAACCTTCCTTAAGAATTACTCTATCTATTAAAAAAAACCGCATCAAAATCCGTTGCGTAGTTTTAAAGATCTAATCATACATAGGGACAGACAGACGGCGGATAGCGACTTAGTTTTATACTATGTACCTAGTGATAAAAAAAAGATAAAATAAACCGAGCGAAGTTCAATAGGTAATCTGAACAGACAATTCTGGAATTGATGAATTATTAAGACACCCAAACACACAGGAATACTTTCTCCCGCGATTATCAGACATTTTTTATTCGTTTAGCGGTGCCGAAAAGCCGTGACGCGCGAACCTCGTGCAGTGTTAGCCCCGACTGCACAGAACATATATACTCTAAAGGAGCCCGACTGGCGCAGCGCGAAAGGAGCCGAGATTTTGTTTAGTGTGCGTGCGGCGACGCATAGATACTACGGCGCACACATACAAGCCGCGCGCTACGCGTTTGTATGAAGTTATCGTACTTCCCCTCTTTATACTATGCTATCACCATCTTTATTCTTAGATGTTGTAGTGTCATCGTTGACTCGAGATTTTTAATTTTTCTAATCGCCTGAATCTTTATAGAATTTCGTTCTTGTAACTTCACAAAATTGTTTGTGAAGTTACAAGAAGTGTGTGTTTAAGGAGTTTATGCCACAAGGAAATGCTCTTTTGTAGCTTGGACGTACTAAAAGTACCTACTGACCCCCATATTTGAATACACATGTCTTTTAGTTTCGATAGATTTCTTGATACAAAAGGCCGGGTTTTTCATAAGGCTTCTATGGTTGCAACGCTAACAGCTATTGACTGCACAACCCTAATAGTGTTAGAACTGATTCCGGGATAAATCAAGATTTACACAACTTCATTTATTTTCTTTTAAAAAAAAACTTTGCCCTACACTAGAATTAAACATTAGAATTCATTTAAACTGACATACAAATCATCCAGACCCGAAACAACTATCTGTAGGTCATACAAGTAAGACTGGTCGAATCTAACGTGAAATGAAGATTAAAATGATTGCCTGGTGTTCGTTCGGTGTATCGTTTTTAACATCGATGTTGTATTGTATAACGGGCTGATGTCCGCAACTCCACGTCTGAGGCGCGTATTTTGCGTATGGGTGGGAATATTATTCGATCCACCCCAGCTCCACGAGAAACGGCAGCAGCGCCTTGGTGTTGCTGACGATCTCGCGAAGAGTACCTGGGTTACCGAAGTACTTTGCCCTGTATGGGGCAACCTCTGGGCGGTGCAGAAGCACGTGGGCTGCTGTTTCGTCTACCTCCATGCAGGCTCGGCACAATGGGCTGTCTGTGACTCCTAAGACAAAGAGGTGTTTATTAAAAGAGCCGTGGCCGGTAATGGCTGCTGTAATCGTGCGCAGCTGTGGTTTTGTCATCCGAAGCGCCTGTTTAGTGAAGCGGCCGTCGATACTAGGAAGAGCTTCCTTGGCCTGCCTGCACTCACCGTGGTCCAGCCACAGTGTGTGGTGTTGTTCTCTGGTGCGTTTCCTTACCGTAGGTACCAAAATGGTAGTGGCACGATAGGTGCGGGTCCCACTGGTACCATGCTCGATCCCATTCTAGCAAGTTCGTCCGCAGCGTCGTTGCCTCGGGAGTCGCTGTGTCCTTTGATCCATTGGATGGTTATTATGTTGAGATTACCAACCTTATTTAGACGCTGGTGACACTCATGTATTAGCCCACAATTGACTATTTGGCTGTTTAGCGCTTGCAGTACATCCATGCTGTCCGAAAGTATGCAACATCGATGTTTCAATATCGATATTTTTTATGAGCGATGTTGCATCCCTAGTTGGATTTTCAACTCTTGTAGCTGAACTGAGCCTAATAAATTCAACAGTGCACTTTAGTTTCATTTATATGACACCTGATATTAATGAAAACGACCATAACAAGGCTTTGCTACTACATGTATAGTATCAACAAAAACTTTAGATTTTCTAACAAAGAAAAACCTTCTCAGCAAAAGGTTGGCGCAGTGGCTGAGCGATTAGATGTTCTGCGTGTAACGGATTTAAATCCCACATGAAACAAATATTTGTATGGCCTATAGGTAGTTGTTCAGAGTCTGGCTGTTTGTTTATTAAATATGAGTTTTAATGTTTGTAAACGCATCCACGATACAGGAGATATTCCTAGTGTAGGGAAACGTTTTAAGAAAACCGGCCAAGAGCGTGTCGGGCCACGCTCAGTGTAGGGTTCCGTAGTTTCCCGTCCGTCACAATAAGTGTTCCCACTTATGAGTTTAAAGGTGGAGAAGGAAATTATTTTGTACAACTTTTTGTCTTTTTTGTACAAAAACTGTTGTGTCAATCAAGTTCAAAATGATTTTCATAGAAAGTCCTTATAAAGTTCTACTTTTCAGATTTTTTTCATATTTTCTAAACTTATGGTTCAAAAGTTAGAGGGGGGGGGACACATTGTTTTTTACTTTTGGAGCGATTATTTCCGAAATTATAGACATTATCAAAAAATGATTTTAGTAAACCCCTATTCATTTTTAAATACCTTTCCAACAAAATATCACACGTTAGGGTTGAAATTAAAAAAAAAATCACTTCCCAATTTACATATAGGGTGGCTACCCTAATAAAACATTTTTTTCCAATTTTTATTTTACCACTTTGTCGGCGTAATTGATATACATATTGGTACCAAATTTCAGCTTTCTAGTACTAACGGTCACAGAGATTAAGCGAGGACGGACGGACGGACGGACGGACAGACAGACATGGCGAAACTATAAGGGTTCCTAGTTGACTACGGAACCCTAAAAAGCACGTACATTTTGATAGACACATGAAATCTATCTCCACTCGAAAAACATGAGGAAACCCACAAGTTAGACCATAAAAAAGTCAAGTGTATGTATTTCTAGATAACACCGAGTGATAACAAGTCCCACCTGGCGAAATATCTTATCAAGGTAGCAAAATTAGCAATAGCTCTCACAAATATATTTGCTATCGATACTCTTTCTAAGATATGAGAGCTTGACAGTTTTAACTCAAGTTTTTTTTTTTTAAACTAAGTTCCATAGATACAATCTTATCGTAGTAATGTTTATGTGTCGGCTATATTTGCAGTCCTCTTACTTCAACAATAACCTTCACGAAGTTAATTAGGATTAATATCACTATGTATTTGTTATAAACTTCTTGTTATGTATTATATTTACATAAGTCCTATTTAAAAGGGGGCGAGCCTATTGCCACCAATCAGGCCAAAATCTAGATTCAGTGAGTACTACAGAGAAAATCTTGATGGAAATACCATATACAACAGCAATTTGCACGATGCCCCAGGACCACAACATGGTCAGCAGATGCATCAGTTAATGCAGTCAGAGGAGAAATGTGAAAGGCCTGTTTGAGTAAAATATTTCTATAGTTTTTTTTTTTATTATTTAAAAGGGAAAAAGGTTTTAGTAAAAAAAAGTCGTAAGTCCTGAAAAAGAAAAGTTTTTATTAATATTTTTTTCTCATATTTTTTCTGTTAAATCGAGTTATTTTTTTCGATAACGTATTTTTTTTTGTTTCGTTTTTTTTTAAGTGCTATTATTACATCAATTTGAACTTAAAGAAATTGTAACCTATCTGTACAAAAGCTAATAAGAGATCTACAATCTAATAACTAATAATGTTTCTTTTGAAATAAATTCTTTAAATCTGTAACAAGATAATAATCCTCTGTGCGGTAGGGAAGGTGGTGGGTTAGATTTTATAAAGATCGATCCTATAATTACAGGTATATAAATTTGCATATTAATAAATCTAGATTCGTTTAAACTAGTAATGTTTCGCAACTTAATAATAGGTAAGGCTGTATAGAATTTGGCGTAACTTATTGCCAGCCTAAAGGAATATACAATAAATATACAGAAGAGCAAAAAAATGAAATATACACCATTTTAATAACTAAATGTAATGGGAGAGGCAGCGATTCGCCTGATCAATAGTAATCCCAACGCAAATAAAAAGAATATAAACGGATATTTATATCTATTGTTCAAATAAACGTTCATTCTGGAGATTAAAAAGGATGTTTTGTAAGTAATTTATATATATTTATATTTTTTTTAATCATTTGAAATATGGTAACTAAATGAAAATATCGCGTTTTCCTTCCCCCATTAAAAATAAACATTTTATTATTGTTTATACAAGGAACCTGTCAGGTTTGTAACAAATATGATTCTGACACGATAACATTATGGATTGTATACGCAAGACCACGCTCAAAAATATTTTATTAAACACTACGTTTCAATGGAACACTTCAACTTCATGATTTTCTTTTTCACGACAACCAAAGACAATTTTAACGTTATTTTTTTTACAAAACTTGAAGTGAATTTTAACATTTTAGCAACAATACCTAAAAATATAACTTTAAAATCATTAATCAAGAATTTTTTCAACTTTTTGGCATTAATACAAAAATAGCCGTTAATTTTTAGAAGAATCCTAACTATCTAATAAATGAAAATATATTAATCTGTTTCTTTCGGTGGTCGACGTCTCTACTCTATCTATTAACAATTTATTTACATAACATGAGGCTGTCGGAGCTTAGTTTCTGTTTTTTTTAAAATAAAATCTGCATGTTTCATTCATTAATAGGTACTTAGATATTTCTAGGTTACAATCGCGATGGGTGAATATTTTCAGAAGGGAAGTCGGAGTAATGAAAATGTTGGTGGAAATCATCATGTTTATAGTGCGGACGGCCTAAGTGCATAACATGTATTTTTTTATTTTCGAAACTCAGTTTTGAAAACAAACTTTCGTCACACAAACAGCAGTCTAATAAATTAAAGCCATTATAAAATCGCCGTCGTTTGCGACCCAACACTGCTGTTCTATTACTTCTATTAGACATAGCACGGTATTTTTCGCTCGAATGCAAGGATAGTCTTGAAAAACTCAGCCTGTATATTATTATATCTTTAGTGAATGCATGTATTGTTTTATTTTTGTATATATTGTTTTGATACAGATTGAATTTCATTAGCAGTTTTCTGGATTGTTAGATCTCTGCAAGTGAATCATCACTTGCAGAGATCTCCAAATTGCAGAAATGAATTGATGAATTCATCTTGCAGAAATTTCCAGGCGGGATATCAACCCCGCCTGGAAATTTCTTTGGCGAATTAATAACGACTTCGTTGTTTAGTTTGCTTGACAGTAATATGAATACTTTTTGCAACGTCTTCTTCCTCATGTTAAAATATTACTACAATATCAAGCAGATACGTCATCAAAAACTCTGTGGTAAATATTAATGCATGAAACATGTAGCATACTATTTTTATTTAATTTATTTGAATGTTTTTGTTACTTCCTACTTAAGAATCTACTATCAGATTTGTTATCACAAAGAATTAAGGGCATTTATTGATAGGTCGATACGAATTATAAGTTAGAGATTCCTTTATAAATTTTATATTTGATTTTAGAAACCAACATTACTATTACTTATATAGTAATTATAAAAGTTTTTAAAAGACATTTTCAATTATGTACACACGACGACAGATCAACCTATACAAAACCAGTTTATGCGGATCTCTCATTGTACTTGAAATCTATGATGTACGATCCGTTGTTGAGAGAGCAGCATAAACTGGTTTTGTATAGGTTGATGTGTCGTCGTGTGTACAAATGGCTTAAGGTGGAAGAACCAGGGTTGCCAGCAAAATTAAAAGTTACTTGTTTTAGCAATTTGAAGGTCAGTGATAGGTTGTATGTTAATTAAAATATAAATTGCGACCGTAACAAATATGATTTTACAGAATTAAGTATAATAATTAAAACCATCAATATAACCCTGTATGTAAATTATATCCCAATAATTGACCATTTCACGAAAAACTCACATAATGAGGTCAAAAGAACTTATTATATTTTTGACAAAAGAAACTCTAAAATATGTCACAACAAATTATGTGACGCATCTCTAAAAATAAGTACGAGATTTTAAAAAAAACACGTACCATTTAACAGTACGTGAACATTATTATATTCTTGGCGGTTTATCAGGTTGACGTCTAATAAAGGAATCTCTAACTTAAACAGAAGACTTATAATTAGTTGGCTTCGATTTGTAAATACATAACACATTTATTAACTAACTCACACAACACACATACACTCTATATATATGTACATAAAGACTCATGATGACCACACTTCAACTTATTTACTTAAAAGCAGAGATGTACCCACGGCGACATGACAACCTTTCCAATTCTAGTATAATTTGGCCTTGATTTGTAAACATTTCCCATACAATGAGATCCACTTAAACTGGTTTTGTTTAGCTTGGTAGATCGTCGTGCGTACTTATAGTACACTCACAATTGCCAAATATGTAAAAGGGAACGAGCCTATTGGCATCAACCGGACTCCAGCAACAACCCAGGCTCCTTACTGTTACAGGCTCGTTGAGTAATTCTGTCAACCTATTATAATTTCTAGATTTTAGTAGCCTATATAATATGGCTACTATAAAATTGGTGTGTACCAATTTGGGGTCGCTTTATTTCGCGTAGAAACAAGTTTTGATAATGTTCACGCATATTCTCGTCTTGTTCTGGCGCGAGAAAAACGCGATACCCATATTTATTTATTTTAAAAGTATTATGTTAGTCGCATTACGAATGTAAAAGCCGACTATTACGGTACGGTGAACTGTTTAAACGACCCTGACCTGTACGGAAACTGTTTTTGAAAAGACTGGTGATGGCAATCAACCCATCAATGATGAAGGGTGCCCACTATCCGCCATTATGTACAAACATATATCCCCAAATGTTCATTACGCACTCACTCTTCCAATCTTTCTCTCTTGAACTTACTGAGTAATTCCCGGCCTTTGATACCTAACTAGCGACCTTTATGGACGATAGGAAATAGTTAATGAAGGTATTTTTTTTTAATACTTACCGTCTTTCTTTTACGCAAACCATTTTTTATGGTAAGTAACATTAGAATTTTAATATAAAGAATTAAATAATCATTGCACAGATAGTATATGACGGACTGTTAGAAAATTACTGAAAACTAACCCAAAGAAATATGCAATTAGGTTAAAATCGTCCAAAAGTCCTTCCACACACATTACATGACTACTGCCTTCAACACATTACTAACTTTACAATTACAGACGGGACAGCGCTTAGCCTTGGCCCACACTTTGACGGCGCACTTATAACAACAACAGATATGCGCTATCCGACCGTGGACAAACACACCCGATTTCGGCTCAGATATACAAATCATACATAAATCCTTTTCTTCCATCTTTTCAATCAAACTGCTTGCTATAACCTTCTTAGTAATCTTAGGGGGCTTATCTTCGATAGTGATCGCGGGATCGCTAACAGTCTTAACGAGTGGTCTCACGTCGATTTTCGGTTTAGAATCAAATAGATCATCATCAGAATCTAGTTCGGTGTCGGAATCCGTGCGTGCGCGTTTGCGTTTCGTTCTGCGGTCGGCGGATTCCGCGCGACGGTCCGCGGATTCCGCGCGCCTTTTACGGTATGAGCTTATGCTAGACAGTATAGGGTTAGACGTGCCCTCACCGAGGTTGGGGACCTCCTGACTGGGAGCGAACACATCCTGACTGGCAGGGAACACGTCTTGGCTGGCGGGCACGTCAGTCTCCTGGCTGGCCAGCACGTCGGTGTCCTGGCTGGCCAGCACGTCGGTGTCCTGGCTGGCCAGCACGTCGGTGTCCTGGCTGGCCAGCACGTCGGTGTCCTGGCTGGCCAGCACATCAGTCGCCTGGCTATGCAACACGTCAGTTTCCTGGCTAGCTGGCCCGTCGGTCTCCTGGCTCATGGGAGAGTCCACGCCGGAGTCCTGAGACAGTGCGCGCGGGATCTCATCAGTTTTGGTGAGTATGTTGCGCTTACGTCTCGGCCTCGGCGGAAAGAAGTTCTTGCGTACCTGTAATGAGTCGTTGGTATTTGTAAGACATTTTTTTTTAAATTATACCTTATGTTATACTACATCAATAGAACTACTAATCTTGATTTAGGTATATTAAAAGAATAATTTAGTGTGAAAGATGATCCTAGAAAATAAGCGACTAGACGATTAGTCAAGAATCCTTCTTCCGGGGGAAGTTATTTGAAGATTTGCCATCCGCAAAAAAAAGGGTGATGATGACATTTTTGAGCATCAAAATGCAATTAATTTTCGTAGTTATTTGTAGAAGTATTCATTAACAGTGACTGAAAGCATGATATCTTTGGTAACAGTATCGATGAATAATTAATAAGAGTAACGAAATTGAATCACACAGGCAGTAAAAAGACCTGCTAGTATAAACTAGACGACACATACCTGGAAACATTTATGACAGTATCGGTAGAGCGGGTTGTTGTTCTTGGCGCGGCACTGCGCGCAGTTCCAGTAGTCGTACAGGTCCATCTCGCTGTCACTCTCGCTGTCCCGCGAGTCCGTCCGCTCGCGCTCCGAGTCCGCGAACTGGAGCTCGCCATCGTCGCCCACCGACACCTCGATCACCTTAGTCGCTATTATGTCGTTCTGGAAACAATCGGAGACAAATATAAATGAAGATGTACTCAAATGTATTTTTGTAAGGATTGAACAACTACATAATCTCCATGGAACAAATTTCGTAATAGCGAAAAATAATCAGCTGTCCTTGTATAATGTTAAACAAATATTGAAATACGTATTAAATATTGTACACCTTAAAGGTATGTTACAGCGAGTAAATTTTTAATAATAAGAACATTTTTTCACATGTAACAAACAATAAATGAATTTGAATTTGAATATACATTTGGGTCAAGTATTTTTTAAATATTTTATTTATAATGCTTTTTTTGGTTGTTTCGCTGTCGAGCAAGGACTTATTAAATAAGAATAGTTCAAGGAAAAAATGGTTAGGATTTTTATTGCAGCACAGTATTAACCTTAACACACAGAAACCATTTAAGATCTCAGACTCATTACCCTACTGCGCAGCGTTTCTGAGTTATAGAAAAAAAAAAAACTTTAAATTCTCCGTGGGATACTGGTGCAAATAGTAGAGGGAAAAAACAATGGGACTTTTTCATTTAGTGTTTTTAAGTCACCAGGTGGAATTAGATCGTTATTTGCCGGGATGAGAACTAAGTTTTGGCAACAAAGATGTCAGAATCTGTTCAAAAGATGATATCGATGCCTCCCTAAATTCCATTGGCGATAAGCCGATAAGATTACCTCTAAAGACATGACAAAGTAATTACCACCGCTATCCGATTCATACAGATACTTAGTCACTTAGCAAATGAAGAACACAGCGAATTAACGATATTGTGTAAAAACTTAGATATACTTTTTCACCTTTACTGCAAAAGAGTAACAGAGCGCTTCACTTTATGTTCACGTTAATGATTTAATTCAAAGCAATTATCGTTTATAACTAGTCCTAATTATATTTGAATGTAGTTTAGAATTAAAATCGGTCTAGTGGACACGATCATTAACGCTAAGCAAAAGGTACAGAGTGGTTTCTTTACGCGCGAGCGCATACAAGAGGCATGGGATTATTTTACATGCCCTGATCGGCACCGACTTGTCTAAATTGTGATCTTTATGCAGACACCAATAGGCAGTAAATTCGGAGGACAATTCCCTAAAACTGCCTGTTCTAACAAGCTAGGATCGTACCTTAGTACGATGACACGATGCGTTCTCGTCGTACGATGAAAATAGTCAATGAAAATGTAACGCCTATCCTGGGACCTAAGTCTGCTATTACAATAGTGTCAGAATGGTCGATCACTGATCGCATAATGGTTGATTTTGATAATTTTGGTAATCTACTACATACTAAACTTGTCAAAATCAACCATTATGCGATCAGTGATCGACTATTCTGACACTATTGTAATAGCAGACTCAGGTCCCTGGCACGATGCTCTGCGAACTTCAATTAGGCCACTGCCATCGTACGATCGATAGCCAGAGAGGACAACACCTTCCGGTGAGTGTATCGTTAGGGTGAGCTCCTCTTACAGAGGACTGTATCCAGCAGCAGGAGTATTATCCGCTGATTATTGTGATCCTTCTTTTGCTCTGTGTGTTCCGGGGTCGCGATATCTCTTTCGCCCCGGCAGGCAGAGGCCCTGTAGAGCCCCTCTGATACATTATGGTTAAAGTTTCCTTGTTGAAAGTAATCTCTTGAACTACAGTACCGATTTTGAAAATTATTTCTCTAGTACAAAACTACATTATCCCCGATAATGCGGGCGAAACCGCGGACAAAAGCTAGTGTTGTATGATGTACTTACGTCGCTATTCGCAGAAGTATCGTCGTCGTCGACGGGGCCGTCTTCGTCGATGTCCGTGACGGGTTCGTACTCTACATCACTAGCGTCGGTTGCGTCGGTGAGCGCGCCTTCCGTGTCACTGGTGTCACGCGCAATATCTACAACATGTATATCGTTCAGAAACTGCGGTATTACTGCCCTGTTGCCATAATCCTTTGCATGTCCTCGTGTAGTAACTGTGTCTGTAAATGTCGTCACTGCGTCCTTTGGTTATTTGTTGTGAATAAAGAAAGTGTTTTTTTTTTATCTTGGCTGTCTTTTCATTATTTTCTGAACCTTGTTTTTTTTTTGCAAAACTTCCACTATCTTATAACTTTTTTGAGTGTTCAAATTCGGTTATTGAAACCAATCTTTTGTTTTTGTCAAAAACTGTTTTTTTAAATTTTCTATTTGAAACTAGACTGTCTGACCATTAATTTTTTGGCAGAATTTTTACTTGCAATTTTTTTTAGAAATCTTTCTGTCTCATATTTTTTTCAAACTATTCCTAGTATTGTTTGTTTTTTAGTCTGTCAAATAACTGTTTTGTGTTTTAGTTTTCTCATTCTTTTCAAAGCCAATTTAAACATACATACACAATTTAATCTACATACTAAAATACATGCAGATATGGCTGTGATATAAAGTCCAAAAATGTTTCGGATAAAGATAAATTGCTTTGAAATAAGAATACTAAAGCGATATGAAACCGACTTATGCATAGGCAAAGCTAATTTCAAACAATTGTAAAGAAACAGAAATTTTGATATTAAATAAGCCACCACAACACTTGCAATTGAATGGCATTCATACAAAGCCTGATGAGCAACTTTATGAGAAATTTCACACAGTATTGAAATCATCCATGTATCAACATGTTAGGTCAAGGTGTGACTCAAGCATGTTACAATCATGTGAAACCTACCACCGATGAAATCTATGATTATTAACCGACTTCAAAAAAGGAGCAGGTTCTCAATTCAACTGTATATTATTTTTCGCTTCGAACTAAACTTTGCAAATCCAACAGCGCTTTCAACGTCTCTTTAGATACATCTTTTTCCAGACGTTTCATGTTACTTAGAATCGAGTACAAAAAAATATTTTTCGACTTGTTACCACAACCATGGAATGAACTAGAGACTAGCTATAATTAAGAAGTACAATCACACAAAATACATATTCCAAATTAGGGTTGTCACCTATGGGGATGCGTTAATGAACGTGCAAATGTGAAAAAAAAACAACTTCCTTTGTAGAAGCACTTACCTCTCCCTTTATTTCAGACAATTGAGGAATTCAAAGGTCGTATAAATACGTATACAAAAAAAATATTTTTGCCAAAAATTTATAGATTAGGCCCCATTCAATCGGACCAAATAGGATTAAACTGAAATGAGTAATCAGAATCACTGATAAAGATTACATATTATCATTTTGTGTTTCTGATAAACCAAGTTTCTCACAAACACGCCAACATTTGGTCGCAAAATCAAAATTGCACGTCGTCATGCAATATTTATTTTCAGAGGTACACAAATGTTTGTTCAAGTGTCACCCCTTGTTTTCAAGTTAGGGTACTTGAACAGCCACTCGACAGAAGGATGATAGATGGCGCTTTTAACTTCGAGTTATTCTGGTTACAGTTTAACTTGCCAATTTCCTTGTTATTTTCCTTCACCATACCAAGCTGATTAAGCATAAACTTGACCTGGTTTTAACCAAGGGACGCCCTAACAAAGCTGTTCTCAAAGGTGTGATTAAATCAATTGATGAGCGAATGGACTACCTGAATTTGAAATATGTTGTAATTTTCACTACAGTCATTAAAACAATGTTCTAGAAAATACTATTTAAGTTAACGAAATGCGAGTGATAATATAACTATGTACGGTGACATCGGACGGACGTAGTACGCCTTTTGTTTCAATATAAATGTTACATGCATTGTTTTAACACTAGACTTGTATTAGCTTAGTGATATCGATTCAAACATTTTCTGTCCAGGCATTTTCTGTCTATTCACAGTTTAATCTTGTTAAAAAGCATTTTTTTTTCCAAAAAAATACTTTTTTACATCTGCATTGACGGAATTTCTGGCATACGCCTAAACATTTAGAAATATGTATCCCAATTACATCTTGCAGCCCTAAGAGTCGACAATAACATAGGCATACTGTTGTCAAAAATCCATTGAATATTTTCACTATTATTCTATGCTAAACTGCTGAGTGATATCCCATATATGATGATAATGAAGACCATCATCAAGTCTTCGGGTCCACTGGATCCTGTGTACCCTGGCCCTGGCTGCGGGGTCCACCATGTTGCAGCTCAGAACCATCTGACAATCACCAATTAAAAAGTTAATATTTTCATATTGATGACTGTTTACTCTGATTGAGGTGTGGCGAATCTTTGAATAATTTTGAAATCAAATTAATTGATCAATTTAAATGGACCAACATTCCATTTAAGTCAATCACTCAAGACATGAGTTCCAAAAATTCGCCAACCAGACCTAAATTATGGACCAAAAAACGTTAACCAATTTTCTGAGTGAAACACAGAACGTAATTCTACCGATTGCTAATTAAAATACATAATTAAGAGGTAAAACAGTTAAAATGAAGCCAGATTACCATCTACAGTAACTTTAGGAGCTTTTAAATTATCATAAACGTGTTTCATGCCCATTACGATTCTCGTTACGTTCTAGCAGACGAGATCGTAGTCTGTCGAGCGTCGGACTCATTAGCGGAATCCTCTTACGTAATGATACAGGGATTCTTTGCATATGTATATTTAAATTCTTAGTATCATGTCACAATATTTTAAGGATGTCAAGATTATAACTATAGAGAACAAGTGGGATCAAACCACTTAATTTTTAGGAAGGACGGCATTTTTTTTTCGAAGATCTAGATTTAACTTCCTTATAATAAGTTCTTAGTAGCTGCATAGCACAAAATCCTCCAAACATTACTGCGGACACTAATACTTCAGTAGTATTTGCATAGAGGTGTCTATGTCCGAAATTAGACCGTATCGATGTCACAGAATCTTTACTCATTTGCACAAATACATCTTTTCAACTCGGATTATTTTCTTTCTTGTCCGTTTGCTACCCACTCAATGCATGCCTGAATTCCGACAATCCCAACCCGCATGACCAGTACAGAGCAAGCCAGATAAAGATGTCACAGTAGATTACCAAGCGAGGCTCCTGACGTAATGCAGCCCACGGACAGGGTTACCATTTCAAATTTTGAAAACTCCTGATATTAGGCATTTCACTTTTTGATATTATTGTAATTAGGTATTAACGCTCGGTTACTTGAACACTAAAGGCAAATGAAGTTAGTTAGTTGAATGAAATACCAACAGCAAGCCGCATAACTTGCCATGCCTTTTTTTTAAGAAGGGCGGGTTTTTGTTTTACAAAAAAAAGTTTCGACTTTAAACGAAGCCGAACGTTCGTACCTAGAGAAAAAATCCGCATGTCCGAAGAAATCCGGGTGCATGATAACCCTACCCACATATCCACGTGACTCAAGCTTACCAGAAGTCTTGTTCAAACTTGCATAGACTCAGAACTTTGACACTTGCAGTTTTTGGAACAAGCCATATTCGCAAGTCCATGATATGATGCGAAAAAGGAGTTAGCGTCTATATTATATTTTGGTGGCATAACATGACAGGTGTTTGAATGTAGATAACCAAAAATCTCTTTGAAATAAAATAAATGATCTAGAACTTTTGGTTTTATAGTAACAAAAGAGGCGTCGATATTTTCTCCTTTCACTCGTAGCTCAAAGCGATTACAATTATTTATGAACAAACGACAGTCCCCGCAATCGCGTCATCGGTAGTTTCCTAGCGGTGCGGTGTAGTGAAGAAACGGTACGGCGCAACAAACTCAATCAAAAGCAACACGAAATGAGATTAATCTAGATTTCTTTAAAATCTAAATTGATTTATTTTACGAGCAACTGCATTTCTAAAAAGTTTCTAGGAAGATAACCAAATAAAAATTCGAGCATAAAATATTATTCGTTTTCGAAGATGAGATTTAACTACTTTTTCATTCATATGTAGGTACTATTAGCGTATTTTTTTCTAGTTTCCTAAGATAAGATGCACGAATTCAAGTCTAGACAGGTTCAACAACTGCTTTTCTTAGGTCAGTGACTTCTAAGTCATGTCGTAACTGGAATGCACTTCCGAAGTTCCCACTCTATTTTTGGAAACCGACAATTACGTCGAAAAACTCAAATTAGTAACACTAGTTACAAGTTTAGACTTGTCTGCACAAACTGATGACTAATGCCACTTCACTTACACCAGGCGTCACATAAATACAAGCGCTGTTAAATTTTCAACTTTAGAATCAGCACCGAGAGTTGATGTTCCAAAAGTGCGACCACAGTTACACATTAATTTAGCTGTTACTTATTATTAGTGAAAACTGTTACTAACAACTGAACAAGGAAGGACTTTTGTTGATTGTTTGATCCGGAAATAAGCATTAGGGGGATTCCCCTGATGGTAAAGGGTTGGATATATATTTAGAATAACTGCCTTTTATTAAAGAATAGTTTATTATTTTAGGCAGGATGTTTGACAATGGGACTACCGGTCGATAGACTGATGATGAAACACATAACTGGCAATGTGTTGAATGAAACAAAGAAACAAAAGGGCACCTCAGTTCCAGGTATTTTGAAGAATATTCGCAGACTCATCTTAGGTCCAATATGTCAAAAACCCTTTTAAATTCCTTTCAATTTTGTCAAGCTCACTGATTTTTACTGAGATGAGATTTTGATTTAATTTCGGATGGTTTTTTTTATGGATGAGCCTTCAAGAGTTTGTTGCGCCAGTTTTCCTTCCAAGCTTAAAATTTAAGAATGCGATAAAGTGAGGGCGTTGAGGGATGTCTTTTGCCAGCACGGCGTTTGAATGGGGTGGGGTAGCTTTAGTATATTTTAAACTTCCGATGACACGGTTGGCGCAGTGGCTAAGCGTTTGATATCTGCGTTGTGTTTCGGATTCGATCCCTGCATGGAACAAATATTTGAATGACCAACAAATCGTTGTTCCGAGTCTAGCTGTTTGTGTAATGCGAGCTTTAATGTTTGTAAACGCACCCACGATACAGGAAAGTTAAAAGAAAAAAAAATGGTGTTGAAAGTTTTATACTCTCGTCGCAATCAGCATCTCCAGCTATAAGTAGTAGTTACTCTGTATGATCTGTTTTATTAATATGTAGTAAATGAACACTCAAGTTCGCTGCCTTGAAGACGTCATTCTTGATAAGACATTCTTTGGACGTATTGGACCTATCTATAGGTATTACAAAGACAAGTACGTCTTATGACTCGTATGTCTGGATACAAAGAATGAAAAAATAAATAGTTTAACCAGATGTTAATTCGACCTTACGCCTAATAAAAACAAAGCGGGAGGTACTTGGTCCGTGCTAAAATAAAAAATGGTCATATTCATCATTATTAATAATATGGGATATCAGACTGTTTTGTAATACATACAGTACATAATTAAATTTTAAACATAATGTAGTACTTAAATACTTGCAATATTGGTTAACAGTTTTATAATTACATATTTAAATAAATAATATTAATGGCGAATGGTACTCGCCGAAGGATATTTTGAATTAAATATGTTGATGATAAATTAATTACTTATGTTTTTTTTTTATATTTAAACATTTATTCATTAATTGGGGCAGCCCTAATTCTGACAGAACAAACTAGTACTACGTTAGTGCTATTCTTTATTATGTGTTAGTACCAAAATTAGTGAATAATTGACTTTTAATTGTTTTTAAAACGGTCGCCTACAAAAACTAGTACTTTTATTTACCTACTCTTGTATAAATACGCAAAAATACATACTTTAGACTGTCAATGAATGCTCAATTGCCTTTTGATAAATAGGTGAACAATTACGATAACGCCCCTCATATCATAAATGCATATATACATGTACTTAATGAGGTTTCCAAAATAATACAGACATGTTGGAACTTGTCTGATGCGATTGAACAACCGGGTCATTGAATGACTTTGTGGAAAACATTACATTCCGTGAAGCGTGACGCGACGTTTTAAAACAGTCACGATGTAAAGGGAAAACAAAATTTGTAAAAAGTCCTGGCAAAACGCAGTACATTTACAAGAAAAAGACAAGTCCGAACAGGACGACAAAAAGTCGGACATGTCCCGACAAATCCGGACGGAGGGTAACCCTATGTATGCCTAAAGTACACTTGTCTTATAAAATTTTAAAAGCCAGTTTCTTCAGACAGTACAATTATGATAAACTAGCTTATGCTCGCGACTTTGCTCACTTGGACGTCGAAATTTTGCCCAAAGGACTGAAGTACCGGGCTTAAAAGTAGCTTATATGTTAATCCAAGGTATAAGCTAGGTACGTACATACCAAATTTCATCCGAATCCGATAGATCTTTTCAGCGTGAAGAAGTTACACACATACACACGCATACAAACTATGGTCTTTATAATTTTAAAAATGATTTTTCAGATTCTATTTACATGCAATTGGACACAAAATTGTTAGGAGTAAACCCCTGTGTGAATGACTGTTTTTTACATGGGGCAGTGAAAATTCAACGCACAGCTAAAGCGCTGACAGTTGAAAATCCAACAGAGCGCTTCTACGACGCTCTGATATGCGATCTGCTGGTATCTTGACTTCGAGACGCGAGTCGAATATACTAAATACAAAATTCAATAGTACACATCTTTGCGCTCTGTTGGATTTTCAAAGCCATTAATACCGTGAATTGAAAAACCAGCGCGATAAAAAAGCGCGGCTTTAAAACTCGCCCTTGTGAATGAAATAAGGACACTGTCTTGTCATCAACATTTAGTGGATATCGCAGCATATTTAACCGCGACCATGTGAATCTTTTTGGTCATTTTGAATTTATAATACCTAACGCGGAAAAGTACAAATTAGTGAAGAAGCATTGCTGTAATGAAGATTGGCGGGAATGTAAAACAATAATTAGTCTGTATTGATAAATAATCATTATAACTTGACTATGCTTATCTGCCACGCACGTTTTTATAACTTATCCGATCGATATGTGTTTGATAAACTGACGCACTAAATGTACCAAATGGAGGAAGTGGTACTGTCTACCCAATTCCATACTAGTATTTTACATGAAAAAGTAAATCTCTCAATCAGGTTGTATGTATAGTGTTTTGTATTCTTTATAATACTGAACAGATTTTGATGAAATTATATAATAAGTTGTGTTTGGTGTGGGCTTGTTCTTGACCCAACTTTCATGCTGTGGGATGATTTCAGACATTCGGACGGGCAAAGCCGCAGGCAAATGCTAGTAGGTACTCTGTACCAAAATTCTATAACAATAACACTAATTACCAATTAATAGCTAGCAGGGGGTCGCGCTAGTATCACCTAAGGTCACTAACGGGCATCATTTTTAAATCTGACCCACTAGTTTATTGTATTTATATGCCTGTTGTAATTAGTACTACTATCAGGCTTATTAAAAGCCGCGCATTTGCAAACAGTCCTGACATTTTTAACATATCTTCAGTACTCTACTAATTTTCACTATGATTAAAATTCCCTAAAGTCGAAATGTCTGTACAAATGACAAGGTTGTACAAGTCCAGAAGAGTTACAATAAGCCCAGCCATGTCCAGAAAAATCCGGTTCGATAGTTACCCTAGTTGTAGCATAGTTCTGAAAACTTCACAAACATTGCTCTAACCAAGTTGAATATGTCAGTGCTACAAATGTTTTTGGTATGACTTTAGATTTACTAGTAGGGCTGCCCTAAAATAGACTACAATTATTATTTTTAATCCCTCTATATTTTTTTTATTTTGGAACATGAAATGATAAATGAAAATTATAAATGAATACTGTTAAATAAATAAATGTTAATAGAGTGGAAGAAATTACTTTAAACAGTACTGCTAAAATCTAAATAATTAATTAAAAAGTTTACTGTACTTACTTTAATATTAAACAAATATTTAAAAAACACACAACACATAAATACATGCAAACAACAGTCAGGGGACAGTCAACAAACTCAGTTTTACAAGCATTTAGTTAAATCTTACCAGTTTCTTTTCCCTGTATGCTGAACACGGTTTCTGTTGAACAACGTCTGCTCCATGAATGATCTGGAAGGTTTTTAAAGGTTGCTTACTTGGAAACATACTAATATGCCATATTTTAGTTTATTGGCGATTAGAATTAAAACAGAATAGCATAAAATAATAAGAATTTTCATTTCACCACAGCATTATTATGCATAGATATTTCTTTTCAACCTTTAGTTAAAAATGTAGAAGGCCACCCCTTTTTTTTCATAGTTTTTCTCATATATTTGTGTAGTGGTTCATAGCACAACTCTCTATAAACAATGCAAATTTCAAAATTATTTTGTCAATAGGTTTTGAGTAAAATGGCACTGACATATGGACTGAGAGCGTAAATCTTTGCCAAATGGGAAAAACGGAAAGAAACAATAAAAAGCAGTAGATAATCAAGTACTATGGTGAAATATCCAATTCAATATTTTCTAACTAAACATGGTCATGATTTGTTGCCTTTTTGTAACACAAAGTTAATGTATGTCAAAGGTAGTCACACGAAAACTGAAGATTTTAAAGAAAAACACGTAACGAAAAACCATCTTCTACGGACCCATAAAGCATTAAATCATGTATTATATTTATTATTGATATTATAGTGAAATTATCTTTTAACTCGACAGGAGGCGCTACCGGGTAAAATTTACCACATGGTGCATATATTCGTGTAAATTTATTTTTCTACGTATTTTTGTGCAGCGCCATTCTAGGTACTTTTGTACAGATGTACGACAGTCCGCAATTTAGAATAGACAGTAAGTTGGCAAGCAGTGTTCAGGCGTGGCAGACATTTAAGGTGCGTATGGGTATTTTTTACCCAGTAGCGACTGTTTGTGTTTTATTACTTTTCTTTATTTTACATTCGTTTTCGATGTTTTAGAATATCAAAACGACTTATTTTCCCCTTCGTTAAAGAGAAATAGAAGAGTGCCTACTGTTAGAAAATAGTGAGAAAGAAAATATTTCAGAAATAGAAGATAATGAAGATTATAGTGAGCATGACAGCCACTCAGAGCAAGAAAGAGAAGATATACGACCATCTTCAGCTATTTCAACATCTGATGATGTCATCCCAGCCTCATATACAAAATATCCAATATCACCAGTATCTAGATGACGTGCCTTTGTCTTACATCACTGGAAAGGATAAAACTACTCATTGGCAAGTTTAGAGCCAGGTTTTTTAGGTTCATTTTTTTGTGATGTTTGATAAGATTTTTTTTTAAAAATTGTCCTGTTTCTAAATGTGCCTTATGCAAAATAAAAGAACATTTAGGCTGTGTTTTAAATAAAAATATTTATACTAAGAGTTAAATACTTTGTTCCTTTCTTGTTTCATTTAAAATATAATATATAAATTGGTTTTATTTAAATATCCTTATAGTAACCCCCGATTTTTCATAAATTTCAATGTGGTTATTTTTACCCAGTAGCGACTAACCGTGTTGTAATATGGGGTGCGCTTCCCGCCGAGTTAAATAAATCTACATTATGTACCATTTAATACAAATCTAAAATAAATTATTTCAAGTATAGTTGATTTCCCGCCCAACTAAAAATAAACACAAATAAGTTTATCGCGCGTTGGACAAAGATCACCAACAGCCTTTTTTTTATCAAATTAGGCATTACACGATTACAATAGAGTCCATTATTTATCATCAAACTAAATCACCTTGAGCAACAGTTTTGACAGAACATACATTTTATGGTACAAAACTACGTACAACATAAAGTGTAACCTCATTCGGAATGTTAATGATTTTGACATCTCGTACGCACAATGCTTATGAATGAAGATTAGTACCGGCCAAAAAGTGACCTCCCATTTGTGTGTGATATCCTATAAAACATATTCACAGGTTTAATTATACACTGAATATACGAGGTAATCGTAATAATCTACCATAATCACTGACCACACACCACTGCACAGAATTTTCTATAAAATAACACAATCAACACTCACCTGAAGAGAAGGTTGCTGTTGTGTTCATAATAGCAAAGCTGTCTGGCGTTTGGTTGTTTACCGAATAGTTATGATTTTGTACTCTAATAATGCTTTATTGATTTCATAACACAAATCGTAGCCAGATGGCCTGGCGTTTGTAAAAACCAGAAATTACTACTGGTTTGGAGAACTTAGTTATGCGCTTGCCAAGTTTGCTACCACAGTTTGCTACTATTATTACTTTTCTAAAGCGGTGTTGCCACAGTAAACATGTGTAACATCACAGATAAAATACGTTCGAATACGTCGACGCATCGCCATGCCACATCATAATGTTGTCAGACGAAACAAGATCGTAACACAAAATATCGACGCTTGAAAGGCAAAAATATCTAAGCGACAGAAATTCCAAAAATGAGTTAAATATACCAATGGATTTGTCATTTTTTTCTGCGTCGTTTAGTCTAATCGGTGTGCTTCTACGACGAGTTTTATGTCGCTTAGATATTGCGAAATTTATACCAAACCATGAATTTTGTGCTCACTAACCGACGCAAAAAAAGGGATTATTAGGAAATTTTAGACTTAGGAAAATTAAAATATTGCAAATATCTACTTAGTGTATTTTTCATGTTTTTAATTTTTTACTTGTTTGGACTTAATTATTTTCACTTGTTCGAAAATTTCTTTACGTATGTTACATACTTAGTAGATTCTACCCGTAAAAAGTATTTGTGAAATTGTACTTACAGTGTATTTAACTTGATGCCATTATTTTTCGAAAGTGGAACTTGTATAATTTTACCCATATTAAAATGTATTATTGGCTGTTAGATGCTTTTACTTATTTGACACATATATTAATTGTTCTAATGTAGATATTTTTACTTGATAACTTTTGTTATTAACTATTTTATTTGAATATTTAAGAATGGCGTTAAGATATTTTTTTCATAATAGCGCAACTTGATTATTTTGATCTCAGAATTAGTAGAACTTAATAAGAGTAGATAGTCCCTAAGGAGTTATTTTGTTTATTGTGTTTGTTTATGTGGTAACAACCGTCAAATAATAAATAAGCGTAAAGCAAAGATTGATTTTCAATAAAAAATACCTATATTTAACAACGTTCATTTATGTTCATTCACGTTAAAAAAGTACTTTATATTTAAATATTGTCGCTTACTAACTAAGATTTACATTAATTTTATTATTTAAGATACATTTTGTATGGAAGAGATTTAAAGTAAATAACATTTAGATGACTTACCGTGTTTTATTTTGTAAAATCTTAGATCATTTAGATAAATACTCTTGTCTATAAATTCTTAAGTGTTTGTATTTATTTATTTTTGCCTGTTATTTCAAAAATCTTTGTCGATAGCTTAAATAATTTTACATGTTGCTCCAAACCTATCAGATGCAATTTAAATAATGTTACTTGTTTGTATGTACATACATAACATTCAGTGATAGCTTAGATAGTTTTACCTGTTTATCAAATGGGGATTTTTTCATCTAAGCGACGTAAACTGCCTTTTATTCGAGAGTTACAGGGCTCATTTTAAAATCAAAAATAGCTATAAAAATTAGGTAACATATGTATGTTAACAGCATCTAAATCTGGCTATATTGTAATTTATAATCATTTTTTTTCAATTTTTTTTAACTTCAAATCACTCTCCTGTAAAGTTCATTCAATGTCGCTTAGTAATTTTTGCCTTTCAAGCGTCGATATGTAATATAATATAATCGTGATGTATATAATAATATATATATATATATATATTAATTTCCGTGAATGCAAAATTACAATACTCAATACTCAATACTCAATATCTTTATTGCTTTTCCATAATGTGTACTTAGGTGTTAGTTTATAATAATGAGATCATTATGGACCCTGTAGGGCACAGCAAAAGGGTAGAGGAGAGGAAGCTCTGTTTTATAATATAGTTGCTAGTTTTTACAATAAAATTATTTATAGAAATGTGTTTTCTTGTATATTTACATCTTTATTTTTATTATAATTCTGCTGATTTGTATGTGTAGGTATTACTGTGGTGGTGTGTACTTTGAATTTTTTTTTTTTTTTTTTAATAAGATTTTAAATTCAGTAATTTCAATATTTATTAAAATATTAGTTTATTGATTATTTGTAGTTGCTTAATTTATCAGTGGTATAATTTATGAATTATTAGTGTTATATTATTTATTATTTAAATATATCTATCAATTTCGTGGATGTCATTTATTGTTGTTGATTTATTAATTATTATTGGATTCCTATATTATAAATGTATTTAAGCATGTCTTTAATTTCTTATTGATTGTTATTAACTATTAATATTTTTAATTTATTTTTGATTATTATTAACTTTAATATTTTTAATTTATTTTTGATTATTATTAACTATTAATATTTTTAATTTATTTTGCTATTAACTTAATGAAAATATATTACTATTAGTTTTTTTAGTTTTTTCATAAATTTATTTAACTTTCTATTCTATTATATATATTGCGTGATTATTATAAGAATTATGTATGTCAATTTGTAAAATTATTTTATGTATTGTATTTTATATTTTATGTATTGTATATTATCTTTTATTTGTTGTTAATTAGAATGTCATGTATATTTATTATTAACTATTATTAGATTTATCAGCTAGATATTCGTCTATCGTATAATAGCATTTATTAATTAAGAATTTTTTTAATTTATTTAAAAATATATTAGTTTTATTTTCAAGTTTTATATTATCTGGCAATTTATTGTATATTTTAATAGACATAGAATATGGACTAGAAGAGTGCAATTTTAGGCGGGAGAAAGGTAAATTTAGTCTATTTTTATGGCGTAAGGAGTATTTATTTTGTATTTCTTCCCTCGTGGTATAGGAATCTGGGTGTTTACGGACAAGTTTACATAATTCCAAAATATAAATGCTGGCTAATGTTAGTATATTGTGTTTTTTAAAGTATGGTTTGCAACTGACAGTTTGTTCTATGTTTGTTATAATTCGTATTAGCTTTTTTTGTAACGTAAATAGTGAGGGAGCTTCTGTACTGTTTCCCCATAATATGATGCCGTAGCTCAACCAAGCATGGGCATACGCATAGTATGTGGCAAGAGCGGTTTGCAGGTTTGTAGTTTTTTTAATTTCGCGCAGGGCGTATGAGAACTTTGAAATTTTTGTTTTATTACTCGCTTTCTGGTGTTTTTGAGACAAAACATCTCCCGAGTTAGAAGTATACCTTGTACACAATATTGGATATCACCGACATAAAAAAGACCGGTAAAAGAAACATCGTGACGAAACCTGGAGTCATAATGGGTATGAATCAGAAATCGGAAAACTCATATTGAGCAAGCGTAGTAATCAATGCTTTCTATTTTACATTTAAGAAAAGGTCTTTGCCCAACTGTGGGACAGTAACAGACTGGTTTTATTCTCGTTTATTCATTTCTATACATACTTTTTATATTTTTACATATTCTTATAAAAAAAAACAACATAAAAACATTTAAAAATATAAAAAATAGTAGTCCACCAGCATTGGGAACAGGGTCCGAGCTACCGGTGGTCAGGACTCTTGAGAGAGGAACCTCCTAACAATACGGGCCGTGTCCAGAAGTACTGCTTTCTGAATCAAGCCCTTGATCCAGCTGCCAAGCGATAGCCTCCTCAGATGTTGGTCAAGGCTATTGGCTATTAAGCCATTGGCCGACACGACTATCGGCACAATGACTGCTGTATTTACGTGCCACATGTCGACAACCTCGCGAGCTAGATCTAGATACTTGAATTGTTTATCTTTCTCTGCCTTCACGAGGTTCTCGTCATGCGGAACCGTTATATCAACAATCATTGCGCGACGCTCCAATCGATCTATCACCACAATATCAGGCTTATTGGCAACAATAGTCCTGTCAGTGACGATAGATCGATCCCAATACAACGAGATATTACCATCTTCAAGAACTGGGTCGGGCACATACTTATAGTACGGCACTTCTGATTCCACAAGGTTGTACTTCAAAGCAAGAACATTGTAACGAGCATTTTTCGAATAAGAATTACTACTTAATGTTTATTCGAAGATAAGCGGACTTCATTTCTCATAATAATCTAATGACTCTTTGAACATTTTCAGATCGCTAAAGTAAGTAAGTACTGGATAATTGGAGACCAGATGAGTTTCTCCTTCCAGTATATATATACTGGAAGGAGAAACTCATCTGGTCTCCAATTATCCAGTACTTACAGCCTAGTAGCAGCAGTCATCAGTGATCTACCAGTGAATAGTAATGAACAATAACAATAATAAACAAACAAGTGTACAATAAGATTACTTATTTAAGATTTTATGGATACAACGATGAAAGTATTATCGGTAATTTTGTATTATCGGTAGGTTTGTCTTGAAATACAATGTTTCGAACTTGAACAAAAACGTAATATGCAGCCAAATTTGATAGTAGTACGCTTTGTGATGTTTGTAATACAAAAAAATAGGTTTTTATTTTGTAGCGTTATAGCTGTTTTCCCTGTTGGTAACACCGTTGTGAAATCGGTTTCCTTTTCCATGTGGCATGGTGTCGGCGTAAGGTGAGTTTGTCAATCTTGTGAAATAAATTACTAATTACTGCGTAATATTAGATTATATTGCTATTATTGAGTACGTATTACCGCCTTTATTGAAAAGAAACTATATAATTTGTTTTTTATACGAAAGTGAACTTACATTGTGGAAATATACAAACACGTGCAATTTGGTGTTTGACTTGAATATCGGGGTGGAGTTTTGAAGATTCTATAATTTACAACACTAGCAGCAACGATATTAATAGTTGATTTCGCTAAATGTGAGCGTTTTTCCAGTTTCCGTAAACATAACAGTGAAAATACGCATCGAAGAGGTTAGTTTTCTGAAGAAGCTTTTTGACTTTGATAATTTTGTTGTAGTTGCCGAATAAGCAACCACAATGCCGCAGAACGAATATATTGAACGCCATCAAAAGCTTTACGGTAGGAGGCTCGATTATGAAGAGCGAAAACGAAAGCGTGAGGCGCGAGAGCCTCACAGGCGCGCTGAGAAGGCTCGCAAGCTGCGCGGTATCAAGGCCAAGATTTACAACAAAGAACGCCGCAATGAGAAGATACAGATGAAAAAGAAGATTAAAGCACATGAAGAGAAGAATGTCAAACAGAACACAGAGAAGGTGGCCGAGGGTGCTCTGCCCGTGTACCTTCTCGACAGAGATGTGCAGTCCAGGGCCAAGGTACTGTCCAACATGATTAAACAGAAACGTAAGGAAAAGGCTGGAAAATGGGATGTTCCTATACCTAAAGTAAGGGCACAGGCTGATGCTGAAGTATTCAAAGTACTGAAGTCTGGAAAGACCAAACGGAAAGCATGGAAGCGTATGGTAACCAAAGTCACATTTGTAGGAGAGAACTTCACACGTAAACCACCTAAGTTTGAAAGGTTCATCAGGCCGATGGCTCTACGATTCAAGAAAGCTCATGTCACACACCCAGAGTTGAAGGCAACATTCTGTTTGCCAATCATTGGAGTGAAGAAGAACCCCAGTTCACAGATGTACACCAGTTTAGGAGTGATAACTAAGGGTACAGTCATTGAGATTAACATCTCAGAACTTGGTCTGGTGACGCAGGCTGGTAAAGTTGTGTGGGGGAAATACGCACAAGTTACAAATAACCCGGAGAATGATGGATGCATCAATGCTGTACTTTTAGTTTAATTTAAAGCTTAAAATACTATCTGAATTCTACTTTCAGCTCCAAAACTGAAACTGTTCAGTTATCATAAAATATTTCATAACATTATGATTGTAATGTATGACTGCATTATATTAACTTGGCCTGATATTAAATACTGTGAAGCATTTTTTTTTTAAATTTTATTTACTTACCCATTTCCCACCCTTCGATCTTCCACACCACAAAAGTTGTCACTTTTATTGTTGGCCCTATGAGACTAGCACAATCATGTTATATATTTGTGGACAACTAATGAGTATTCATTAAGTAGGTACTTGTATGTAATTAAATTCTGACTAGATCCATTATGTGTATCTATTGTTTCTAATCCTATTTTATTTATTTCTACTAAAAGATGTTTACTTACAATATTATTTTGTACTCACTAACAATGCCTGGAACTTGTTTTCTAAATGTAGGTACTGGAGACCTTGAATTTACCGCAAAATATTGCGGCCAGGTTCATGGCGCAAAAATTTAAACATTTACCAATCTGTTCTTTGTTTTGTATTTCGATTTTTATGACGTCAACCTCAAATGAAATTGTTTAGGATGTGCAGCGTCTTAGTTATAATGCAATATAGTCTCCGGATTATTTTTTAATTTTGTCGAGTTACGTTCAAATTGTTCCATTTAGGAAAAAAAAATTGTTTATCTTGGAAAGAAAAATTAATTTTGGTGTAGGTAATAAGAAAATTTATATTTAATACAATTTTAGGTACCTACCTTTCTCTCTTGTCTAGATATTAGCTAGTTCTGCCGGTAACTTATTCTTCATTTTCTATTTGTCCAGGTGAACCAAGATGCAGATTTTTGTCAAAACCCTCACGGGTAAGACCATCACTCTTGAGGTCGAGCCCTCGGATACCATCGAAAATGTGAAAGCCAAGATCCAGGATAAGGAGGGAATCCCTCCAGACCAGCAGAGGTGAGACTTATACTATAGTAGGCACTTATGGGGGATAATACCTGCTAAACCTGGCACTGGGTTTCCCACCAGTCTTTTCATCCCTTGATTATGAATAGTCCAAAATTAAATCCACTTTTAAAATTTTGTCAATTTAAACGAAATGTTCTGGTAGTATTATATGGCAGTTATGAATAACAATTAGCTAGTATTTAGAACCAACTCGGGGAGCGGGAATACCTACTGCGACAATTAACTGACCAGCTTACTAGGAAATAGAATATTTGATTAAGGTGTACTGGCGTGATTATTAATTATGTCCTATGTTTTCGCCGTAGTCAGACTAGACGTAGTAAGCGCATTCAAGAGAAAATCTGATGCGTACAAATAAAGTAAACGTCAGTTAACATCATTGGAATGCGGTCAATTCACATGCGATCGGTTTACAATCCGACTGGGAATGGTTCGTTAAAAGCTCGTAACAACATTCCATACTAAAGGGACAATGGACATTCGACACACCCCTTGTTTCGATAAAATGCAAAAGTTTTCCTAAACTGACTAAAAATGATTTCACAATCACAGAAAGACTCTTCGAAGGTTTTTATTTAGTAGTTATATTGAAATCGCAACATTTCCATCATAAATCTTCAATTTAAACCCAAAACCCTGATAAAATCGACCTTTCTTCTCCCAGGTTGATCTTCGCCGGTAAACAGCTGGAAGATGGCCGCACCTTGTCAGACTACAATATCCAGAAGGAGTCCACACTCCACCTGGTGCTGCGCCTGCGTGGTGGCGCCAAGAAGCGCAAGAAGAAGAATTACTCCACCCCCAAGAAGATCAAGCACAAGAAGAAGAAGGTCAAGCTAGCTGTACTTAGGTTCTACAAGGTAAGAATTATGTTTTTGTCTTCGTTTTTTTTTAGTTATGAGTTTGCGTCAACATCCACTTGTGGAAGACTATAAATCGGGAACAGCAAGCTGAACCGAGCGGTCCTGAATGCGGACATCGGCAGAAATGCAGATATTTCATTACATTGTTTCTCAAAGACCGGTGTCCACAGTTCCTCTCTGTGTGCCCACAACTTAACGTGTCTCCTAAATGCGACATAAAACATTGACCGTTTTGTTTTCGGACGGTAAAGTTGCCTCTTTGAAAAAAAAGAAAGCCGTTTATTTTTAACTTCTTTGTCAAAAATCATGTTGTCCATCAAGATATCCAATTAACATCTCAAGCATTTCATTGATAACTCACGCGTACCTATTCATGAACACGCACGGACATGTTCGCAATAAGGAAAACCCAGGAGACCACTTAGCAGTCAGCAAATAAAAGGGTTTGCATTTCAAAGAACTCTCGGGAATGAAAATAAAAGCTTCGAAAGTGGAATACTTGAGAGTCGAGACAGGTCGCGACTTGCGAGGGCGCCTAGCCTGTTGATTTGTTTGTTGTGAGTCAGGGAGGGTAAGCAGACTTGTCCGGACACGTCGTGTGAATCATGGGGTTCCGTAAACCGTGACGATGGGTATGGGTCATGTAATAATCGTTATGAAGTTAACAATGCATTGTTTTATTGCGACCGGTGATGCAATCGTGTACGTTGTGCATTTCAAAACAAACTGATACTCGAAGGTTCATGCGTTGATACATACGGCGTGGACATTTACAACTTGCGAATTTCCATAATGTCGTTGATACTCGTGTTTATTTTCGGATTTAGGTAGCTTACGTTCTATTCTCACTGTCTAATGCTGTGGGCTGGTCAACAACGCAATCGGGCTTTTTTCTTCGTATGGATCCCGCTTCTTGAGGGTCCGGTTCCCGCACTTATTCCTTAAATTTTTACCATTTCTACACCTCGGCTCGGCGAATTCAGGCTTTTTTCCTTTGTAATTTTAGAAGTTTCTGTAAATACGACAAGTTTGCAAAGTTCAATCCCGTCTTTCCTAGTTCTATCCAAAACTGTTTCTAATTTAATAGGACCTTATCTATCGATCTTTTTTTTAACCCTCACTACAAGTTCTCCAAAACAAATAACTCACTCCTGTACCCATGCTCTTTCCAGGTTGACGAGAACGGCAAGATCCACCGTCTGAGGCGCGAGTGCACGGGCGAGCAGTGCGGCGCCGGAGTGTTCATGGCCGTCATGGAGGACCGTCACTACTGCGGCAAGTGCCACAGCACGATGGTCTTCAAGGACGATGAGAAATAGAGCATAAAACTTAGATACTAAGACCAATCCGCTCGGACTGCTGTGTATGATGGATTTTTAATAAATCTTGACACAGTGTCAGAGTTAAATTTTGGTTTTATTTAACGATTTTTTATCGGTTTTCTCTGATGTTTTGGGTGGGTAAGTATGTCCCGTAACCTTAGGCTTTTGCCATTTCCTTTCATAATTTGCTAGAATATGGATGTAAGAAACATTGTGATACATGGTAGAAGTTTGTATCAGAGTGAGATTTGAGTGTTTTGTATTGTATGTAGAATTCTTAAAAGATTATGTAGTGTACTACATAGTTGATTGCTTGTAACTTAATACAAAACAGCTAAGTACAGTTACTGGTAAGTGTTCCAATCACAGTGAGTGACTCAAATACCAGTAAAAATGGTATAGTTGAAGACAATGAAAACCAAAATCCTGAGCCTGGAAATGATCGAGCATGAGAGGTGAGTTTTATTGCCAAAATATACGTATTTACCGATATTATGCATTTTATTTACACCTGTATCCAAGTATTTTTTACCCAGAAACCTCAAAGTACCCCTCAATTATAAGTTTTTATTATGGTAACTCTGGCCGAACAAGAGTCCCTTCTGCTGCAAGGTGCCGGAAAGCAGTCTATTCTTCTGCAAGCTATCTGAAGCAGTCCATTCTGCTGCAAGCTACCTTAAGCAGACTATTCTGCTTCAGGCAAATTGCCTAATACATTGTTCTCCATAGTGAACTAGCCGTTGTTTACGTACATACGGAACCGCTGGAGCAGTTTCAAGTTGAGACTCCTCGATGATGATGAATTACATCATGCCGTCACTCATTTATGTACCTACTATATCGCAATACCCTATTACATAAAACTCGTAAAAACATAACTGGCGAAATGCCCTTGATCTATTTGGTACACCTCCGCCAAACCCAGAGCATTATAATAAGCATAATCCTTTGGTGATAACTGATAACAGGCGTGTGATATGAAAGGGCCTTGTAGGTAATTATTTGGTCTCTGCTGCCACTTCAAAAAGGATGGTAGGTATTTAAGAGTACTTCAATTTATTCCCATTTTGTTTACCTAATTTTGCCTGTGTTCCACCAAATATACTGAATGTGCACCAAAATAAGTTAATTAAAATATGTCAACGAGCATCAGCGCACTACAATAAAAAAGTGTTATATCTTTATCCATTTTCTATTAACCTTTTCACCGCCACGGACATCAATAGAAGCTCCGGATTTTCGTGCCACCAGCGCCACGACTACATTAGAAGCCCTTCATTTTATCTGTTATAAAAAAAAAATTACTGAATTTAACAGGTTTTTTCCATTTCATAATTTAAAAGCACCGTCTAATACCATTACCACAAAAGAAGCCATTAATTGTCATAAAAGAAAATTTTTGATATCCCCAGAACGCCAAGGACTTGATATATAGTCAGCCAGTGATGTGACGCGAAAGTTAACACTGTTTGATTTCACCCGATGAAATATTTAGAAACATTATTATCGAAAACAATTTGAGGTCAGTAAAATATGAACTTAGATAACTACATTATAACAAAGGGAAAATAGACGAATTTCGTCCGTCGGATAGGTGCCGAACCGTAATTAAATAGTTATTTGCAATCCTTATCGATAATTATATTCCCATCTCTATAAAATAATTGGTTGTCAGATAAGTCTATGGTTGTTAGTGCCCCGGGCGCCACGGACTAGTATAGAAGACGTTCTGTGGCGTCATAAGCGTATAGCTGTCAAGGTCACTTTGTAATAGTGCAGTCAACAGCAATATTTATTTATTTTATTAAACATGAACGAAGAACTGGCTGCGGATGAGCTTTTAAGCATTCTACAAGGTGTGGAATCGGACTCGGAGAATGTTGGACCAAAAGACGATGACTCTGAGGTATGTCTTGATAATAATAATAACGTTTATACGACGAAATACACAATACAATGCTACAATGAAAAGTTCTGCCGGTTTTGTACGGTAAAAAATGTTGACAGAAGTAGTGTAAAAAACACGGCAGTAGACATCGAAAAAAGACCATAGACCACATCCCTAATCAGAATTGAATTTAACGTGTTCTGAGCGCCAAGGACTTGAAATGAAGTCAAAGGATGACGACATAAAACAATTAGTGATGTGCCTCATTTCTTATGGCTCTAATTGAGTTGTGTATTTGTTTCTTTGATATTTGTTATTTATATTGTTTTTCTTATCAAGGATACTGGGAAATAAAACAAATATGGTATAACGTAACTTAACGTGTATAATTCTCATTCATCGATACCTACGACTATCGACGCTACCCTCATCACTACTGTTTACTATACATTTCGTTATACATGTATAGCTTGGCGTGAGGCGAGGCATCGCGTTCTGTGTACGCTGGCGGAGAAAAGGTTAATGCAAGTCGTTACTGGCCACTGGCACTCGCCGGCCGCTGCCGCTTGGTGAACACAAAAATATTATCCCTTCAAAAATAGCGGCCATGGATGCATAAAGCCTGTTATAGGTACCTACCTATATTTAGAAGACGTTCTAATCTGCTTACCTCAACTAACGCCATCTACCGCCATTCACCACAACTAGTATCACAGCAGCGGTTAGGATTATTGGATACAATCTGCCTAAAATGGGGCGCCATCTATCAATTGGTAAATACACTACAATGTTTAGGTCGTTAAAATATTAATATCTTGTCATTCATTAGGTACCTGGGAAATGTTACTGGAAATGAAATGAAGCTTGGTTTATAAACCTAAAGCCTACATATCGAAATTTGGCACAAAGGTAGATAGTCTGGAAAACATAGGATACTTTTGTGTGCGTTTGCGCAGCGGAATGTTGTTGAATTTAAAGATTTTAATTATGCAGATATTTAGTGTATGACGTCGTATAATTGTGTATGGTAAAAAAAATTGTGCACGCAGCCATTGTGGAGAAATTCACCAAAAACTGATTCCGCTGGGCGAACGGTTGTCCTAGCGGAACTTTTTTTGAATTAGACTTTAGAAGAAAAGAGATGTGTCTAAAAAATTGTGTGTAATTGTGTATGTATGAATAAAATTAGTGCATGCATAAACTTCGGAGAAATTCAAGTTTCCGCTGCGCGAACGTTTGGCCATTAGCTAGTTTTCATATAAAGTGCTTACATAAAGAGCTGTAGATTTTTACATACTTGTTTTGAATTTGTTTATATTTGTGTAAAAAACAGATTTAGAAAAAATCGCAGGCCTTAAAAGATAAAAATATAAACGTAAAATAAGCTTATTAGGTCTTAGTTCTTAAAGTCTGCACTTTTGGGTCCAGATTTTCACGTTTATACAAACCTTGTAAGTGTTTGCAACATATTGCCAATTATCAATGATGTTCCGTTAGTAATTAAAGAGTTATAGGACAATTTACCATGAATAGATCACTGTTTACAAAGCAGTCAAATATCACGATGTTCTAAAGGAATTGCATGGTAAAATGTATACCAATAATTAGTGTACCTATTCATTCAACTATTCACATGCAAAATTTCATGTCATTAAATTCAGTAATTAAAGAAAAACAACTGACGAAGCATCGAAAACCTACATAACCCGACCAAGTTCGGATGGCTACAAAAAAGCGGCCGTGCCATATATCTAACAAACGTTCTTAACCTTCCAATATAGTATTTATTAATTTAGTACAGCTGCGTACACAAGCGCTAGGAAAAAATAAAACAATAGCATTTCTTGAATGAAAAATATTTTTTAATAATAACGCCACTACATATCTACGATAAAAATAAATCTTCAATTAACAAGTACTTCTCTATTTAAATATCCGTGTACAAAAATATTTTTAATCACATATAATAAAATAATTATGTAATTATAATAACGATAACAAACGCTTACAACGACAGCAATAGACTTAAACGTAAGTATAATATTTCGAGCTTCAATAAAAATTAAAATCACATCACATAACTAGACTGATCCGTGAAATCTTCAATAGAAATTAGTTGTATGAATTTTATTTGTCTTAAACAATATAATTATCCAGATTATATCTCAAATCTCAAGCGCATACTTAAATAAAGTACCTACGTAAATAGTACCTACTTTCTGTCATAGTCAAATACATTTAAAAAAGTAGGTGTACAAAAATAAATAACCTATAAAATTAAATCATATCGAAACAACAATTGTGTTATCACTTAAACCATTATTCAATACCGGTATTATACTCAAAATTTTGGGATGTTACCTAAATATATTGCCGCTAAATCTAATCGCCTAAATATCCGCCCCTAAGACTACCCACTGACCCCGCTTTTTTGTAGCCATCCGAACTTGGTCGGGTTATGTAGGTTTTCGATGCTTCGTCAGTATTATAATTGTTTTTCTTTAATTACTGAACTTAATGACATGAAATTATGCATGTGAATAGTTGAATGAATACACTAATTATTGGTACCTATACATTTTACATTTCAATTATAGTAATACATATTTTATAAAAACTACCCTGAGATGTAGGTACACGTATACACGGCGGCACATGAAGCAGTAACTAGTTTTGTATAGCTTTGATTGGTCACCGTGCCTATAAACTTGTGTCTGACGAAAGGTCAGGTGCGATGCGCGTCATACCGTGGCAATTTCCCTGCCCTTCAGTCCCCAGTGTGCGATGTCCTTTAGCTGGTTGATATACGCCGTAGATGGTGATGCGACATCATTTGGAATTACAAAACTGAAATCTCCTGATCTAGCAGTTGTCTATGGCAGCTTGAAGCTGTTGGCTATGACGGCACGAGCGGTTCGTGTAGCTTGATTACTGGCCAACTGCTCGATTACCCGTATTTCGCCCGTGGGATGTATTTTTGCGAATTTATTTCAGACTGCACCAAAATCATTTGTTTCACATATGCCTACATAAGCGATGACGATGAGCAATGATAAAACGTCGTATAAAGGTGCAGTCATCAGTGTCTATATATTTTAAAATTAATATATGTTAGGATAGAAAGTAAAAATCCGATAAATTCATTAAAATATTTATTCAATACTGAGAATAGAATTGTCTAACTTACATAAAATCCATAACACCTAAATGGAATTAATTGTGCAATAAATCCACCCTAGTTCTGGCAAGCGTTCCATTTCACGCAGACAACGAACATAGAAGCAGGCATCAGTGCTTTCATCAGGAACTGTTACCTTTTGCCCATTAGGTAGGCACGATTTTATAATCTTTGGCAGGCATATCTGACAGACAGCTGACTTGTAGGCACAAACATGCTAGAAATATTTCTGCATCTTTTTTTATGACTAGTCCGTTGACTTGAAATATAACTGGCGAAATGTGGATGTACATACGACAAATTAGGTACCCGCCCCAACAGGGGGTGACAGTGACTGGCGTGTGACAATAACGCCATCATTTCAGGCAACGAGATATTTCTGAATTAAAGTTACCATGTACAACTTGAATTCAGGGCAGGTCAGTTGTTTCACAGCACTATTTCAGAGATCATCATCATCCGCCTGCCCTTATCTCAAATTATTTGGGTTGAGTATCCATGCAATAAACTGGTACTACTATTCCCTATGACTACCGGAATAGGGTTCAAAATGCAAGTCTGAAAGTTAGTGATGCAGTAATTCTTCACAATGAAATATTGTTTGAAGTCCAAATGTTGCGTAGAGTGCGTTGCAGTGGGAGTGGGTTTGGCAGAAGTTGCCTGCATGTTCGATTTTACCTAACGATTAAGCCAGCTCTGATATCGTCATTAGCAATGATGTAAATTAATTCTGAAGGAATTGAATGCTACAGCACCATTGCCCGCTTCTGCAAGAATAACCGACTCCATTTTACGTTAGAAATGCACAAAAAAGGTTTAGCTAATAGGAATCTACATAATGTCTCAGCATTCCAATTTATCTATTTTTTCAGATCAATTCACACATCTGGAATGGAATTTTTAATACAACTGCGATGAGTCAATGTCATTGAACAATTTAATCTAAAGGCATTACAGTTCCCGGTGTAGGTATATGTAAATAACTCAGTGGCATGATTTCATTAATATACAGAGTGTAAAGCAACCTTTCACGAAGCCGTCGACCATTTATTCTATACATGAAAATTAGTAGCTTCGCAAAAAAAAAATTCTAAAAAACTTTGTATGTTTTACGGTAGAACTCATCTTACGCACTTAAACATGCTAGTGAATGCATTGATCGTGCGGGGGTCGGTGTGGTGTTTATAGTAAAGTTATAACATCAAAAACTTGACTTTAAAAAATACGTGAATAGTTGGAACTTTGACCATATCTCTATAGCTAACAATATTCCCAGGCATGGTCTACAACAAACAAAATATCGCACTGATGGGGATAACACCTGCTTCTCAGTTTCGTTAGGGTACTTTAACACCCTTTATAATGTGGAGTCCATCAAATGATTTCCCAATAAATAATAACATAATTGACATGTTCAATATACAAACATCAATTTAAAAAATAACTAAAAACATTACATTTTTAATAAAACTAGAGCACCAAAACATAACTAGGTGTAGTAAATATTTTTACAATAAGAGATCATTACTACAACTGAAAAATTTACATATTTTCCTTTTTATCTAGTCGATAACATTGACTTACTTATATTTAATACTCTTTGAATATCCTAAACAACACCATGATCATTTTCTTATTTAAATCTTTATATTTTTTTTTAACATTAACATCTTTTTCATTTTAGATTCGTTTTTGAATATAATTAATTCGACTATTAACAGTATAAGTATAAATCAGACATGTTTCGATTACAGGTCTCGTTACTTTTTGATTAATATTCAGCGAATATACAAAGTTCTATAAGTAATGCTATTGACAAGACCTACTGCATTTATTTTTGGAGTCATAAAAGGTGTTCATATTACTACATATAATGATTGATTCTAGAAAATTCTGAGAGAGCAATTAAGATAGGTACAGTTATCTACAGATGCAAGACAAGACCAAATCGATACATCTCTGATTAAATTCAAAACATATCTATAATATGCTAGCACTTAGCACTATGCCGCATTGACGACGTTTGGCGGTAGTCAACTACACAATAACCTTACACTTGTAATTACTCTAAACTGTTCAAATGCAACAACGGAACCTTATACCAAGCATGGTTAACAATTTTTGGTAGAGCTGTCAATAGTTTTGTTAAATACATACATACTCCTATGTACCAGGGGACACCAATGTATATTATACGCTTCATAACATTCATTATTAATAAATATTTATAAAAATTACCATCATGGGAATACCAAAAGTACATATATTTCAAACTTGAAGGCGCCAAAAATGTTTAAAATTATTTTATATTACATTATGATGCGAGCGCAGTTTCCTAAGCATTAATTGTTTCTATATTTTTATAATTATTGTATCTTTATATTAACTAATATTGCGCCTGCGTAATTAAAACCGTACACAATATTTAAGACAACATAATAAATAAACATTTTTTTCTACACATTTACAATACTCACGGATTTGCAAACTTATCTGTCTGTTTTTCTGCCCAAATCCATATATCGTTGGCAAAATATTGTGTACCGTATTTCTTCTTTTATTTACATGAATTTAATATAGTTGCCGTAAGTACTCTTTACATTTAAACGTTAACTCAAGCCTCATATGCACTGTACTCGATTTTTTACAACTCTCTAAAACTTGACATAGGCGATATTTTTTTTTAATTTGTGATGTTACCGCATATATCAAGCTTGAAATGAAGTACAGTGTCTTGAACCCCGGGTATGAAGCATTGTTAAAGTACTGAGGCAAATAAGGCCCTTATAGTACTGCCGAACCTCATATGAGGATAGTGTGATGATTATGAGCTCGGCATCGACTACCTTTTATAACTATTTATTAATTCGGTTAAGATAAAGTCTTGACTCAAAATTGTAAGCAACCAACCTTATTCTTAAAACTGTAGTGCACCTAAGGTCTCCTTAGTAGTTCAGAGGACCAACAAGAGACATTGGAATCTGAGCAGTGCAACCTTACATTTATAGGTGTAGTCAGTGTGCAGTAGATACGATCTTTTGGCGTAACGCCATATAGTATAACTTCTCGAAACCTTCACCAACAACGCCCCCTGTTCATGTCATCCACCGCCAAATGATCCTTGCAACACTTTTTCCTTAACCCTAGGCCTTATTCACCTCTGCCGTCTTATTCCAAATTAAACTAAGCATATATTACAATAACATAAGGAAACTGGAAAGGAGTACAAACGCTTAGCGTCATACGTCACAAAAGGGTTACAGTATTCACTAGAGGAATAAAATTATTATTTGTATCTACTTTATCACAGTGGGGATCTGTGAGGTTTTCTTTGTACACCGAGGGAATGAGGAATTGGTCAAATTAGAAGTATCTTTTGATGAGTGAGTAAAAGGTGAAATACATTTTTTTAAGCGTGGCGATCACTAGCCAAATTGAGTCTGACCTTTTCTAGAAAAAATGTGGGTGGAGTGCAGCACTGAGGCCCACCTACTAGCTTATACAAGCTCTATAGTCTGACAACCAAGGGCTATCGTGTAGCTAGATCCGGCTTGATAGGAAACCGATTCCACCATGGAAAAAAAGCCTGAGAGTTTACGCTGTTTATTTCAACAGGTTCGCCCAGCTATTTGTTTATATTAGTAAAATTGAAACAATTTTGTTCAAAATTCACTCAACAAAAGACATTCTGCTTGAAAAGGAATACAACTAACAATATTAGAAGTGATGCGGGATATAAATAAATTAGGTGTGCGTTTAACTAAACTTTAAAGGGTGTTAGGGAGCTGTTGAGAAAACCTCTTACAGACGTATTAGGATAAAATATGTTTCACTTTTAACACGCGTATGATTTTATATACAAATCGATTTGTACGGATATATTGTCCATAATCATCGTATACTTTTTATCTTACTGCGTTGCGAATTGAGCAATAGGAAATAGAAACGAATCTTGAAGGTGTCCAATGACTGGTTAGGAAGACACAAATGAGATCTAAACTATTTTCATGCAGTATCATAGCAAGTCTTTCTTCGCCTTACCTTCTGCATAGCAGTATTTAGAGGCTATATTTTTAAGAACGTTCGTCGCATCTTTCTAAAATACTTCTAATTTTTTTTATATTTTTGACACTGAATGTCGCTAAAACGACATTGGGACAGATTCGAAACGTTTCATCACAGAAATAGCGGTATCTGTTTGATCAGGGCTACACTAACCAGGGTAACTGAGTCAAGTCTTAACCTAGTATTATATTCTTGACTAAGGATGTGACTCAAACCGAAAGATAAAGACATTATTCGCCTTATTTTAGTCGAACAGCGCGACAAGACACCGCGTCAGACTTATTCACTTGTGTTTTACGGAACAAAGTTTTCTGAGGCACCAGCCCTCGATAAGTGAAGTAACTTCCTGTTTGTACATACAAGTCCGTATATAAAACCAAACGCGTGTAGCAGTGACATAATATGCGTATCGCTCAGAGCTCGTCCTTCGACTCCGCTTCGCTCTGCGCTTTCTCCAGCGAAGGCTTTATCGTCTCTAATAGCTTCTTTAGTGCTTGCTCCGTCTGGAAAGGAAACAGTTAAAAACGTTGTTATATTTTATGAAATTAAGAAAGAATCTATTTGGATAAAATGTAGTATAAACGCTTACAAAAGAGTTATTTTCTTAGAGAAATGTCAAATATTATAAATATTAAAATTTGGAACCATCATGAATCTGCAAGGTACTGATAGGCACTGGTACCAACCTGTGCGAGATGCTGCACGCTCCGCTCGAGCGCGTCCCTCCAGGCGCGCAGCTCCGTGCGCTGCCGCTGCAAGGTACTGATAGGCACTGGTACCAACCTGTGCGAGATGCTGCACGCTCCGCTCGAGCGCGTCCCTCCAGGCGCGCAGCTCCGTGCGCTGCCGCTGCAAGGTACTGATAGGCACTGGTACCAACCTGTGCGAGATGCTGCACGCTCCGCTCGAGCGCGTCCCTCCAGGCGCGCAGCTCCGTGCGCTGCAAGGTACTGATAGGCACTGGTACCAACCTGTGCGAGATGCTGCACGCTCCGCTCGAGCGCGTCCCTCCAGGCGCGCAGCTCCGTGCGCTGCAAGGTACTGATAGGCACTGGTACCAACCTGTGCGAGATGCTGCACGCTCCGCTCGAGCGCGTCCCTCCAGGCGCGCAGCTCCGTGCGCTGCAAGGTACTGATAGGCACTGGTACCAACCTGTGCGAGATGCTGCACGCTCCGCTCGAGCGCGTCCCTCCAGGCGCGCAGCTCCGTGCGCTGCCGCTGCAAGGTACTGATAGGCACTGGTACCAACCTGTGCGAGATGCTGCACGCTCCGCTCGAGCGCGTCCCTCCAGGCGCGCAGCTCCGTGCGCTGCAAGGTACTGATAGGCACTGGTACCAACCTGTGCGAGATGCTGCACGCTCCGCTCGAGCGCGTCCCTCCAGGCGCGCAGCTCCGTGCGCTGCAAGGTACTGATAGGCACTGGTACCAACCTGTGCGAGATGCTGCACGCTCCGCTCGAGCGCGTCCCTCCAGGCGCGCAGCTCCGTGCGCTGCAAGGTACTGATAGGCACTGGTACCAACCTGTGCGAGATGCTGCACGCTCCGCTCGAGCGCGTCCCTCCAGGCGCGCAGCTCCGTGCGCTGCAAGGTACTGATAGGCACTGGTACCAACCTGTGCGAGATGCTGCACGCTCCGCTCGAGCGCGTCCCTCCAGGCGCGCAGCTCCGTGCGCTGCCGCTGCAAGGTACTGATAGGCACTGGTACCAACCTGTGCGAGATGCTGCACGCTCCGCTCGAGCGCGTCCCTCCAGGCGCGCAGCTCCGTGCGCTGCAAGGTACTGATAGGCACTGGTACCAACCTGTGCGAGATGCTGCACGCTCCGCTCGAGCGCGTCCCTCCAGGCGCGCAGCTCCGTGCGCTGCAAGGTACTGATAGGCACTGGTACCAACCTGTGCGAGATGCTGCACGCTCCGCTCGAGCGCGTCCCTCCAGGCGCGCAGCTCCGTGCGCTGCAAGGTACTGATAGGCACTGGTACCAACCTGTGCGAGATGCTGCACGCTCCGCTCGAGCGCGTCCCTCCAGGCGCGCAGCTCCGTGCGCTGCCGCTGCAAGGTACTGATAGGCACTGGTACCAACCTGTGCGAGATGCTGCACGCTCCGCTCGAGCGCGTCCCTCCAGGCGCGCAGCTCCGTGCGCTGCCGCTGCAAGGTACTGATAGGCACTGGTACCAACCTGTGCGAGATGCTGCACGCTCCGCTCGAGCGCGTCCCTCCAGGCGCGCAGCTCCGTGCGCTGCCGCTGCAAGGTACTGATAGGCACTGGTACCAACCTGTGCGAGATGCTGCACGCTCCGCTCGAGCGCGTCCCTCCAGGCGCGCAGCTCCGTGCGCTGCCGCTGCAAGGTACTGATAGGCACTGGTACCAACCTGTGCGAGATGCTGCACGCTCCGCTCGAGCGCGTCCCTCCAGGCGCGCAGCTCCGTGCGCTGCAAGGTACTGATAGGCACTGGTACCAACCTGTGCGAGATGCTGCACGCTCCGCTCGAGCGCGTCCCTCCAGGCGCGCAGCTCCGTGCGCTGCAAGGTACTGATAGGCACTGGTACCAACCTGTGCGAGATGCTGCACGCTCCGCTCGAGCGCGTCCCTCCAGGCGCGCAGCTCCGTGCGCTGCAAGGTACTGATAGGCACTGGTACCAACCTGTGCGAGATGCTGCACGCTCCGCTCGAGCGCGTCCCTCCAGGCGCGCAGCTCCGTGCGCTGCCGCTGCAAGGTACTGATAGGCACTGGTACCAACCTGTGCGAGATGCTGCACGCTCCGCTCGAGCGCGTCCCTCCAGGCGCGCAGCTCCGTGCGCTGCCGCTGCAAGGTACTGATAGGCACTGGTACCAACCTGTGCGAGATGCTGCACGCTCCGCTCGAGCGCGTCCCTCCAGGCGCGCAGCTCCGTGCGCTGCCGCTGCAAGGTACTGATAGGCACTGGTACCAACCTGTGCGAGATGCTGCACGCTCCGCTCGAGCGCGTCCCTCCAGGCGCGCAGCTCCGTGCGCTGCAAGGTACTGATAGGCACTGGTACCAACCTGTGCGAGATGCTGCACGCTCCGCTCGAGCGCGTCCCTCCAGGCGCGCAGCTCCGTGCGCTGCAAGGTACTGATAGGCACTGGTACCAACCTGTGCGAGATGCTGCACGCTCCGCTCGAGCGCGTCCCTCCAGGCGCGCAGCTCCGTGCGCTGCAAGGTACTGATAGGCACTGGTACCAACCTGTGCGAGATGCTGCACGCTCCGCTCGAGCGCGTCCCTCCAGGCGCGCAGCTCCGTGCGCTGCAAGGTACTGATAGGCACTGGTACCAACCTGTGCGAGATGCTGCACGCTCCGCTCGAGCGCGTCCCTCCAGGCGCGCAGCTCCGTGCGCTGCCGCTGCAAGGTACTGATAGGCACTGGTACCAACCTGTGCGAGATGCTGCACGCTCCGCTCGAGCGCGTCCCTCCAGGCGCGCAGCTCCGTGCGCTGCAAGGTACTGATAGGCACTGGTACCAACCTGTGCGAGATGCTGCACGCTCCGCTCGAGCGCGTCCCTCCAGGCGCGCAGCTCCGTGCGCTGCAAGGTACTGATAGGCACTGGTACCAACCTGTGCGAGATGCTGCACGCTCCGCTCGAGCGCGTCCCTCCAGGCGCGCAGCTCCGTGCGCTGCAAGGTACTGATAGGCACTGGTACCAACCTGTGCGAGATGCTGCACGCTCCGCTCGAGCGCGTCCCTCCAGGCGCGCAGCTCCGTGCGCTGCCGCTGCAAGGTACTGATAGGCACTGGTACCAACCTGTGCGAGATGCTGCACGCTCCGCTCGAGCGCGTCCCTCCAGGCGCGCAGCTCCGTGCGCTGCAAGGTACTGATAGGCACTGGTACCAACCTGTGCGAGATGCTGCACGCTCCGCTCGAGCGCGTCCCTCCAGGCGCGCAGCTCCGTGCGCTGCAAGGTACTGATAGGCACTGGTACCAACCTGTGCGAGATGCTGCACGCTCCGCTCGAGCGCGTCCCTCCAGGCGCGCAGCTCCGTGCGCTGCAAGGTACTGATAGGCACTGGTACCAACCTGTGCGAGATGCTGCACGCTCCGCTCGAGCGCGTCCCTCCAGGCGCGCAGCTCCGTGCGCTGCAAGGTACTGATAGGCACTGGTACCAACCTGTGCGAGATGCTGCACGCTCCGCTCGAGCGCGTCCCTCCAGGCGCGCAGCTCCGTGCGCTGCAAGGTATTGATAGGCACTGGTACCAACCTGTGCGAGATGCTGCACGCTCCGCTCGAGCGCGTCCCTCCAGGCGCGCAGCTCCGTGCGCTGCAAGGTACTGATAGGCACTGGTACCAACCTGTGCGAGATGCTGCACGCTCCGCTCGAGCGCGTCCCTCCAGGCGCGCAGCTCCGTGCGCTGCAAGGTACTGATAGGCACTGGTACCAACCTGTGCGAGATGCTGCACGCTCCGCTCGAGCGCGTCCCTCCAGGCGCGCAGCTCCGTGCGCTGCCGCTGCAAGGTACTGATAGGCACTGGTACCAACCTGTGCGAGATGCTGCACGCTCCGCTCGAGCGCGTCCCTCCAGGCGCGCAGCTCCGTGCGCTGCAAGGTACTGATAGGCACTGGTACCAACCTGTGCGAGATGCTGCACGCTCCGCTCGAGCGCGTCCCTCCAGGCGCGCAGCTCCGTGCGCTGCAAGGTACTGATAGGCACTGGTACCAACCTGTGCGAGATGCTGCACGCTCCGCTCGAGCGCGTCCCTCCAGGCGCGCAGCTCCGTGCGCTGCAAGGTACTGATAGGCACTGGTACCAACCTGTGCGAGATGCTGCACGCTCCGCTCGAGCGCGTCCCTCCAGGCGCGCAGCTCCGTGCGCTGCAAGGTACTGATAGGCACTGGTACCAACCTGTGCGAGATGCTGCACGCTCCGCTCGAGCGCGTCCCTCCAGGCGCGCAGCTCCGTGCGCTGCAAGGTACTGATAGGCACTGGTACCAACCTGTGCGAGATGCTGCACGCTCCGCTCGAGCGCGTCCCTCCAGGCGCGCAGCTCCGTGCGCTGCCGCTGCAAGGTACTGATAGGCACTGGTACCAACCTGTGCGAGATGCTGCACGCTCCGCTCGAGCGCGTCCCTCCAGGCGCGCAGCTCCGTGCGCTGCAAGGTACTGATAGGCACTGGTACCAACCTGTGCGAGATGCTGCACGCTCCGCTCGAGCGCGTCCCTCCAGGCGCGCAGCTCCGTGCGCTGCAAGGTACTGATAGGCACTGGTACCAACCTGTGCGAGATGCTGCACGCTCCGCTCGAGCGCGTCCCTCCAGGCGCGCAGCTCCGTGCGCTGCCGCTGCAAGGTACTGATAGGCACTGGTACCAACCTGTGCGAGATGCTGCACGCTCCGCTCGAGCGCGTCCCTCCAGGCGCGCAGCTCCGTGCGCTGCAAGGTACTGATAGGCACTGGTACCAACCTGTGCGAGATGCTGCACGCTCCGCTCGAGCGCGTCCCTCCAGGCGCGCAGCTCCGTGCGCTGCAAGGTACTGATAGGCACTGGTACCAACCTGTGCGAGATGCTGCACGCTCCGCTCGAGCGCGTCCCTCCAGGCGCGCAGCTCCGTGCGCTGCCGCTGCAAGGTACTGATAGGCACTGGTACCAACCTGTGCGAGATGCTGCACGCTCCGCTCGAGCGCGTCCCTCCAGGCGCGCAGCTCCGTGCGCTGCAAGGTACTGATAGGCACTGGTACCAACCTGTGCGAGATGCTGCACGCTCCGCTCGAGCGCGTCCCTCCAGGCGCGCAGCTCCGTGCGCTGCAAGGTACTGATAGGCACTGGTACCAACCTGTGCGAGATGCTGCACGCTCCGCTCGAGCGCGTCCCTCCAGGCGCGCAGCTCCGTGCGCTGCAAGGTACTGATAGGCACTGGTACCAACCTGTGCGAGATGCTGCACGCTCCGCTCGAGCGCGTCCCTCCAGGCGCGCAGCTCCGTGCGCTGCAAGGTACTGATAGGCACTGGTACCAACCTGTGCGAGATGCTGCACGCTCCGCTCGAGCGCGTCCCTCCAGGCGCGCAGCTCCGTGCGCTGCAAGGTACTGATAGGCACTGGTACCAACCTGTGCGAGATGCTGCACGCTCCGCTCGAGCGCGTCCCTCCAGGCGCGCAGCTCCGTGCGCTGCAAGGTACTGATAGGCACTGGTACCAACCTGTGCGAGATGCTGCACGCTCCGCTCGAGCGCGTCCCTCCAGGCGCGCAGCTCCGTGCGCTGCCGCTGCAAGGTACTGATAGGCACTGGTACCAACCTGTGCGAGATGCTGCACGCTCCGCTCGAGCGCGTCCCTCCAGGCGCGCAGCTCCGTGCGCTGCAAGGTACTGATAGGCACTGGTACCAACCTGTGCGAGATGCTGCACGCTCCGCTCGAGCGCGTCCCTCCAGGCGCGCAGCTCCGTGCGCTGCAAGGTACTGATAGGCACTGGTACCAACCTGTGCGAGATGCTGCACGCTCCGCTCGAGCGCGTCCCTCCAGGCGCGCAGCTCCGTGCGCTGCCGCTGCAAGGTACTGATAGGCACTGGTACCAACCTGTGCGAGATGCTGCACGCTCCGCTCGAGCGCGTCCCTCCAGGCGCGCAGCTCCGTGCGCTGCAAGGTACTGATAGGCACTGGTACCAACCTGTGCGAGATGCTGCACGCTCCGCTCGAGCGCGTCCCTCCAGGCGCGCAGCTCCGTGCGCTGCAAGGTACTGATAGGCACTGGTACCAACCTGTGCGAGATGCTGCACGCTCCGCTCGAGCGCGTCCCTCCAGGCGCGCAGCTCCGTGCGCTGCCGCTGCAAGGTACTGATAGGCACTGGTACCAACCTGTGCGAGATGCTGCACGCTCCGCTCGAGCGCGTCCCTCCAGGCGCGCAGCTCCGTGCGCTGCAAGGTACTGATAGGCACTGGTACCAACCTGTGCGAGATGCTGCACGCTCCGCTCGAGCGCGTCCCTCCAGGCGCGCAGCTCCGTGCGCTGCAAGGTACTGATAGGCACTGGTACCAACCTGTGCGAGATGCTGCACGCTCCGCTCGAGCGCGTCCCTCCAGGCGCGCAGCTCCGTGCGCTGCAAGGTACTGATAGGCACTGGTACCAACCTGTGCGAGATGCTGCACGCTCCGCTCGAGCGCGTCCCTCCAGGCGCGCAGCTCCGTGCGCTGCAAGGTACTGATAGGCACTGGTACCAACCTGTGCGAGATGCTGCACGCTCCGCTCGAGCGCGTCCCTCCAGGCGCGCAGCTCCGTGCGCTGCCGCTGCAAGGTACTGATAGGCACTGGTACCAACCTGTGCGAGATGCTGCACGCTCCGCTCGAGCGCGTCCCTCCAGGCGCGCAGCTCCGTGCGCTGCAAGGTACTGATAGGCACTGGTACCAACCTGTGCGAGATGCTGCACGCTCCGCTCGAGCGCGTCCCTCCAGGCGCGCAGCTCCGTGCGCTGCAAGGTACTGATAGGCACTGGTACCAACCTGTGCGAGATGCTGCACGCTCCGCTCGAGCGCGTCCCTCCAGGCGCGCAGCTCCGTGCGCTGCAAGGTACTGATAGGCACTGGTACCAACCTGTGCGAGATGCTGCACGCTCCGCTCGAGCGCGTCCCTCCAGGCGCGCAGCTCCGTGCGCTGCAAGGTACTGATAGGCACTGGTACCAACCTGTGCGAGATGCTGCACGCTCCGCTCGAGCGCGTCCCTCCAGGCGCGCAGCTCCGTGCGCTGCAAGGTACTGATAGGCACTGGTACCAACCTGTGCGAGATGCTGCACGCTCCGCTCGAGCGCGTCCCTCCAGGCGCGCAGCTCCGTGCGCTGCAAGGTACTGATAGGCACTGGTACCAACCTGTGCGAGATGCTGCACGCTCCGCTCGAGCGCGTCCCTCCAGGCGCGCAGCTCCGTGCGCTGCAAGGTACTGATAGGCACTGGTACCAACCTGTGCGAGATGCTGCACGCTCCGCTCGAGCGCGTCCCTCCAGGCGCGCAGCTCCGTGCGCTGCCGCTGCAAGGTACTGATAGGCACTGGTACCAACCTGTGCGAGATGCTGCACGCTCCGCTCGAGCGCGTCCCTCCAGGCGCGCAGCTCCGTGCGCTGCCGCTGCAAGGTACTGATAGGCACTGGTACCAACCTGTGCGAGATGCTGCACGCTCCGCTCGAGCGCGTCCCTCCAGGCGCGCAGCTCCGTGCGCTGCAAGGTACTGATAGGCACTGGTACCAACCTGTGCGAGATGCTGCACGCTCCGCTCGAGCGCGTCCCTCCAGGCGCGCAGCTCCGTGCGCTGCCGCTGCAAGGTACTGATAGGCACTGGTACCAACCTGTGCGAGATGCTGCACGCTCCGCTCGAGCGCGTCCCTCCAGGCGCGCAGCTCCGTGCGCTGCAAGGTACTGATAGGCACTGGTACCAACCTGTGCGAGATGCTGCACGCTCCGCTCGAGCGCGTCCCTCCAGGCGCGCAGCTCCGTGCGCTGCAAGGTACTGATAGGCACTGGTACCAACCTGTGCGAGATGCTGCACGCTCCGCTCGAGCGCGTCCCTCCAGGCGCGCAGCTCCGTGCGCTGCAAGGTACTGATAGGCACTGGTACCAACCTGTGCGAGATGCTGCACGCTCCGCTCGAGCGCGTCCCTCCAGGCGCGCAGCTCCGTGCGCTGCAAGGTACTGATAGGCACTGGTACCAACCTGTGCGAGATGCTGCACGCTCCGCTCGAGCGCGTCCCTCCAGGCGCGCAGCTCCGTGCGCTGCAAGGTACTGATAGGCACTGGTACCAACCTGTGCGAGATGCTGCACGCTCCGCTCGAGCGCGTCCCTCCAGGCGCGCAGCTCCGTGCGCTGCAAGGTACTGATAGGCACTGGTACCAACCTGTGCGAGATGCTGCACGCTCCGCTCGAGCGCGTCCCTCCAGGCGCGCAGCTCCGTGCGCTGCAAGGTACTGATAGGCACTGGTACCAACCTGTGCGAGATGCTGCACGCTCCGCTCGAGCGCGTCCCTCCAGGCGCGCAGCTCCGTGCGCTGCAAGGTACTGATAGGCACTGGTACCAACCTGTGCGAGATGCTGCACGCTCCGCTCGAGCGCGTCCCTCCAGGCGCGCAGCTCCGTGCGCTGCCGCTGCAAGGTACTGATAGGCACTGGTACCAACCTGTGCGAGATGCTGCACGCTCCGCTCGAGCGCGTCCCTCCAGGCGCGCAGCTCCGTGCGCTGCCGCTGCAAGGTACTGATAGGCACTGGTACCAACCTGTGCGAGATGCTGCACGCTCCGCTCGAGCGCGTCCCTCCAGGCGCGCAGCTCCGTGCGCTGCAAGGTACTGATAGGCACTGGTACCAACCTGTGCGAGATGCTGCACGCTCCGCTCGAGCGCGTCCCTCCAGGCGCGCAGCTCCGTGCGCTGCAAGGTACTGATAGGCACTGGTACCAACCTGTGCGAGATGCTGCACGCTCCGCTCGAGCGCGTCCCTCCAGGCGCGCAGCTCCGTGCGCTGCCGCTGCAAGGTACTGATAGGCACTGGTACCAACCTGTGCGAGATGCTGCACGCTCCGCTCGAGCGCGTCCCTCCAGGCGCGCAGCTCCGTGCGCTGCCGCTGCAAGGTACTGATAGGCACTGGTACCAACCTGTGCGAGATGCTGCACGCTCCGCTCGAGCGCGTCCCTCCAGGCGCGCAGCTCCGTGCGCTGCAAGGTACTGATAGGCACTGGTACCAACCTGTGCGAGATGCTGCACGCTCCGCTCGAGCGCGTCCCTCCAGGCGCGCAGCTCCGTGCGCTGCCGCTGCAAGGTACTGATAGGCACTGGTACCAACCTGTGCGAGATGCTGCACGCTCCGCTCGAGCGCGTCCCTCCAGGCGCGCAGCTCCGTGCGCTGCAAGGTACTGATAGGCACTGGTACCAACCTGTGCGAGATGCTGCACGCTCCGCTCGAGCGCGTCCCTCCAGGCGCGCAGCTCCGTGCGCTGCAAGGTACTGATAGGCACTGGTACCAACCTGTGCGAGATGCTGCACGCTCCGCTCGAGCGCGTCCCTCCAGGCGCGCAGCTCCGTGCGCTGCCGCTGCAAGGTACTGATAGGCACTGGTACCAACCTGTGCGAGATGCTGCACGCTCCGCTCGAGCGCGTCCCTCCAGGCGCGCAGCTCCGTGCGCTGCAAGGTACTGATAGGCACTGGTACCAACCTGTGCGAGATGCTGCACGCTCCGCTCGAGCGCGTCCCTCCAGGCGCGCAGCTCCGTGCGCTGCAAGGTACTGATAGGCACTGGTACCAACCTGTGCGAGATGCTGCACGCTCCGCTCGAGCGCGTCCCTCCAGGCGCGCAGCTCCGTGCGCTGCAAGGTACTGATAGGCACTGGTACCAACCTGTGCGAGATGCTGCACGCTCCGCTCGAGCGCGTCCCTCCAGGCGCGCAGCTCCGTGCGCTGCCGCTGCAAGGTACTGATAGGCACTGGTACCAACCTGTGCGAGATGCTGCACGCTCCGCTCGAGCGCGTCCCTCCAGGCGCGCAGCTCCGTGCGCTGCAAGGTACTGATAGGCACTGGTACCAACCTGTGCGAGATGCTGCACGCTCCGCTCGAGCGCGTCCCTCCAGGCGCGCAGCTCCGTGCGCTGCCGCTGCAAGGTACTGATAGGCACTGGTACCAACCTGTGCGAGATGCTGCACGCTCCGCTCGAGCGCGTCCCTCCAGGCGCGCAGCTCCGTGCGCTGCAAGGTACTGATAGGCACTGGTACCAACCTGTGCGAGATGCTGCACGCTCCGCTCGAGCGCGTCCCTCCAGGCGCGCAGCTCCGTGCGCTGCAAGGTACTGATAGGCACTGGTACCAACCTGTGCGAGATGCTGCACGCTCCGCTCGAGCGCGTCCCTCCAGGCGCGCAGCTCCGTGCGCTGCCGCTGCAAGGTACTGATAGGCACTGGTACCAACCTGTGCGAGATGCTGCACGCTCCGCTCGAGCGCGTCCCTCCAGGCGCGCAGCTCCGTGCGCTGCAAGGTACTGATAGGCACTGGTACCAACCTGTGCGAGATGCTGCACGCTCCGCTCGAGCGCGTCCCTCCAGGCGCGCAGCTCCGTGCGCTGCAAGGTACTGATAGGCACTGGTACCAACCTGTGCGAGATGCTGCACGCTCCGCTCGAGCGCGTCCCTCCAGGCGCGCAGCTCCGTGCGCTGCAAGGTACTGATAGGCACTGGTACCAACCTGTGCGAGATGCTGCACGCTCCGCTCGAGCGCGTCCCTCCAGGCGCGCAGCTCCGTGCGCTGCCGCTGCAAGGTACTGATAGGCACTGGTACCAACCTGTGCGAGATGCTGCACGCTCCGCTCGAGCGCGTCCCTCCAGGCGCGCAGCTCCGTGCGCTGCCGCTGCAAGGTACTGATAGGCACTGGTACCAACCTGTGCGAGATGCTGCACGCTCCGCTCGAGCGCGTCCCTCCAGGCGCGCAGCTCCGTGCGCTGCCGCTGCAAGGTACTGATAGGCACTGGTACCAACCTGTGCGAGATGCTGCACGCTCCGCTCGAGCGCGTCCCTCCAGGCGCGCAGCTCCGTGCGCTGCAAGGTACTGATAGGCACTGGTACCAACCTGTGCGAGATGCTGCACGCTCCGCTCGAGCGCGTCCCTCCAGGCGCGCAGCTCCGTGCGCTGCAAGGTACTGATAGGCACTGGTACCAACCTGTGCGAGATGCTGCACGCTCCGCTCGAGCGCGTCCCTCCAGGCGCGCAGCTCCGTGCGCTGCAAGGTACTGATAGGCACTGGTACCAACCTGTGCGAGATGCTGCACGCTCCGCTCGAGCGCGTCCCTCCAGGCGCGCAGCTCCGTGCGCTGCAAGGTACTGATAGGCACTGGTACCAACCTGTGCGAGATGCTGCACGCTCCGCTCGAGCGCGTCCCTCCAGGCGCGCAGCTCCGTGCGCTGCCGCTGCAAGGTACTGATAGGCACTGGTACCAACCTGTGCGAGATGCTGCACGCTCCGCTCGAGCGCGTCCCTCCAGGCGCGCAGCTCCGTGCGCTGCAAGGTACTGATAGGCACTGGTACCAACCTGTGCGAGATGCTGCACGCTCCGCTCGAGCGCGTCCCTCCAGGCGCGCAGCTCCGTGCGCTGCAAGGTACTGATAGGCACTGGTACCAACCTGTGCGAGATGCTGCACGCTCCGCTCGAGCGCGTCCCTCCAGGCGCGCAGCTCCGTGCGCTGCAAGGTACTGATAGGCACTGGTACCAACCTGTGCGAGATGCTGCACGCTCCGCTCGAGCGCGTCCCTCCAGGCGCGCAGCTCCGTGCGCTGCCGCTGCAAGGTACTGATAGGCACTGGTACCAACCTGTGCGAGATGCTGCACGCTCCGCTCGAGCGCGTCCCTCCAGGCGCGCAGCTCCGTGCGCTGCCGCTGCAAGGTACTGATAGGCACTGGTACCAACCTGTGCGAGATGCTGCACGCTCCGCTCGAGCGCGTCCCTCCAGGCGCGCAGCTCCGTGCGCTGCAAGGTACTGATAGGCACTGGTACCAACCTGTGCGAGATGCTGCACGCTCCGCTCGAGCGCGTCCCTCCAGGCGCGCAGCTCCGTGCGCTGCAAGGTACTGATAGGCACTGGTACCAACCTGTGCGAGATGCTGCACGCTCCGCTCGAGCGCGTCCCTCCAGGCGCGCAGCTCCGTGCGCTGCAAGGTACTGATAGGCACTGGTACCAACCTGTGCGAGATGCTGCACGCTCCGCTCGAGCGCGTCCCTCCAGGCGCGCAGCTCCGTGCGCTGCCGCTGCAAGGTACTGATAGGCACTGGTACCAACCTGTGCGAGATGCTGCACGCTCCGCTCGAGCGCGTCCCTCCAGGCGCGCAGCTCCGTGCGCTGCCGCTGCAAGGTACTGATAGGCACTGGTACCAACCTGTGCGAGATGCTGCACGCTCCGCTCGAGCGCGTCCCTCCAGGCGCGCAGCTCCGTGCGCTGCAAGGTACTGATAGGCACTGGTACCAACCTGTGCGAGATGCTGCACGCTCCGCTCGAGCGCGTCCCTCCAGGCGCGCAGCTCCGTGCGCTGCAAGGTACTGATAGGCACTGGTACCAACCTGTGCGAGATGCTGCACGCTCCGCTCGAGCGCGTCCCTCCAGGCGCGCAGCTCCGTGCGCTGCAAGGTATTGATAGGCACTGGTACCAACCTGTGCGAGATGCTGCACGCTCCGCTCGAGCGCGTCCCTCCAGGCGCGCAGCTCCGTGCGCTGCAAGGTACTGATAGGCACTGGTACCAACCTGTGCGAGATGCTGCACGCTCCGCTCGAGCGCGTCCCTCCAGGCGCGCAGCTCCGTGCGCTGCAAGGTACTGATAGGCACTGGTACCAACCTGTGCGAGATGCTGCACGCTCCGCTCGAGCGCGTCCCTCCAGGCGCGCAGCTCCGTGCGCTGCAAGGTACTGATAGGCACTGGTACCAACCTGTGCGAGATGCTGCACGCTCCGCTCGAGCGCGTCCCTCCAGGCGCGCAGCTCCGTGCGCTGCAAGGTACTGATAGGCACTGGTACCAACCTGTGCGAGATGCTGCACGCTCCGCTCGAGCGCGTCCCTCCAGGCGCGCAGCTCCGTGCGCTGCCGCTGCAAGGTACTGATAGGCACTGGTACCAACCTGTGCGAGATGCTGCACGCTCCGCTCGAGCGCGTCCCTCCAGGCGCGCAGCTCCGTGCGCTGCCGCTGCGAGTGCTGCTCCAGCAGCGCCGACCAGTCTGACAACTGCGACCCGCTCACGCTGCTCATCCTGACAAACGATATCTATTCAATACTTTGACAAATAGATGCTTTTAACTAAGTTTAATTCCTATATAAATGTGTCCTGAACGACGATTTCAATGTGTACGTTAAGACATTTTTTTGTTATTATTGGCTAATTAAATGACGTAACCTGACGTGAGCTTACCATGCATTGTCATCCAAACCAAACATGTATGCAAAATTTCAGCTCAATCGGGCACCGAGCAGTGGGTCAAATTTAATTTCTAAGATTTTTAACATAGTTACAGAAGAAACTTATAAAAGTATTTTAAAAAGGACCAAATTAGTGTTAAAACTCAAGCTGATATCATCATCATTTTTCCGCCTTTGTTCCATTCTATTTAGGGTCGGCGTAACACGTTTGTTTCTTCCATTCTCCCCTATCTGACGTCATGGCAGCATTTACTCCTTTCTCTTTCATATCATTCCTTACACAATCCATCCATCTCAACTCATCAGTATAAAAAATTTCTTACCGCATTTGTGTGCGTGCATATATTTAAATGTACCTCCTAAGGGGTGGAGTCCTGGTGTCCTGAAATACAGGCGTTTTCGTCTAGCTTAGGCACCAGTCTCCCACAATACCAGTAAATCTTTATTGTTCGCAAAACCTAACGTAACGTACCTAATTATTTGTTGTGGTGAGAAAATAAATGATTATCTATCTTATCTTTTCTTTGGCCTTCCTCTCGCTCCCCGTCCATCAACATTCAAATTCATCACTCTTTTAGTCACATGTCCTTCATCCCTCCTCATTACATGTCCATACCAAGACAAACGACTCCCTTTCAATTTTTCTGTAACAGGCGCAACTTTCAAACTTCCTCGAATATATTCATTCCTTACTTTATCCATTCTTGTCACTCCACACATCTATCTCAACATTCTCATCTCCGCTACATGCAATCGTTTTTCATCCACCTTTTTTACAGCCCAGCATTCTGACCCATACATTACAACAGGTCTAATCACGGACTTATATATTTTCCCCTTTAACTTGAGGGGCATCCGTGGGTCACAAGTTGTTCCAGTGACCTGTCGCCATCTCATCCATCCTGCGTTGATCCGGTGCGTTACGTCCCGGTCTACTTCGCCATCCCCTTGGACAAGCGACCCGAGGTACCGAAAGTTGGAGCAGATCGGTATAGGCGTTCCGGCAAGGGTTATGGGCACAGGACTGGAGAGACCGCCGAAATCGCAGAACAAGTATTCTGTTTTAGTTCTGCTTAATTTCAGGCCAACATTCTCCAATCTTTGCCACCACACTTCCAATCTGACGGCACGGTTGGCGCAGTGGCTGAGCGATCGACTGCTGCACTACGTTATTATAATTTAAAAGAGTGTCCATGGAGTTTCTTGCCCATTCTTCTCCATAGAGATCAACGCTTTGGAATGGGCAACTACAGTACTTTCACAAGTTATTATGCCTTGTGATCGGGACTGTAGATTCATTTTGTTTCTTGACATTCAAAAGTGCCTGTAATGGTCTAATTGAAATAAATGATTTGATTTGACGTGTCGCGGGTTCGATTCCCGCACAAAACAAATATTTGTATGACCTACAGATAGATGTTTCGGGTCTGGCTGTTTGTGTATGTGAATTTAAATGTTTGTAAACGCACCCACGATACAGGAGAAATTCCTAGTGTGGGCAACGTTTAAAAAAAAAAAACTGCTCTGGACATCTTGGCCGCTCAAGGCAACCAACACAATGTCATCGGCAAACAGCATGCACCAGAGAGCCTCTTCCTGGATGTCCGACGTGAGAGCGTCCATTATCACCAGGAAGGGGTAAGGGCTAAGAGCAGACCCTTGGTGCAGACCGACAGCCATATGAAGGTGCCGGTAGTGCCTGTGCCGCTGTGGACCGGCCGGCCGGTACCCAAGTACTGCATCGACTGTACATCGCACGGATCAACTGCACATACTTCCCAGGCACACCTTTCTCAAGAGCCCACCACAAAACCGCACGCGGTACCCGGTCGTATGCCATTTCGAGGTCGATGAACACCATATGCAAGTTCTTATGTGCACTTCTGTATTTTTCGCACAACTGGCGGATAGCGAAAATGGCATCCGTCGTTCCCCGACCAGGCATAAAACCGAATTGGCTCTGTGTGATTTCGCTCTCTTCTCTCAGTCGCCTTTCTATAACTTTCTCCCAAACTTTCATACTGTGTGAATTTAGCTTTATTCCTCTATAATACGGTATTACACCCATTTTTAAAAAGTATCTCATTTTGATCCTAGGGCCCTAGTAAACCACCAAAAAAAAAACAAAAAAAAAAATATTCAATCGATAAGTGCCATAAAACTGCATTTCAATTTTACAATTTCTATTTTCGCGCCTAAAATCACAAAAACGCTTGACGCCATGTTACTCTGTGGTCATGACGTCAGTTGGTCATCTAACTAAACAAATGCGCTGTTATTAGTCTTTCTGTTTAGTTGTATATTTCACTTCAATTTAAAAATGAGTTATTACCCTTACCATTGGTGTGCTGTTCCTGAATGTAAAAACACTAGTGTTAAAACACCGGACAAGTTGTGGATTCAAGTGCCAACTGATTTAAATATAAGGAAAACTTCGTTCAAACTTGCGAGAAAGGATCCAACACAATTGTCCGAAAAATCTCGTTTGTACTTCGTGTCTCCTTTTACGAAACCTTCTTCCATGTTATTATTACAATTATTTTAATAAAAATTAAAATGTAAAGTTTTTTAATACAAAAATAACAGACGTTGCTCAGTTGACAGTTGTCACTTCTTGTTTATATGGCCGTATGACGTAATAATCATGGCGGACACTGTTTCGCTTAGTAAAACAACAGACTAAAAAAAGTGGAAACTTTAAAATCAATTTTAAAATTTATTTAGTTATTTTATTAACTAAATCTAACATTTTCCGACTGCTTATTACCTAAGCTATCTGAATTGTATATTTTTAGAATTTCTTTCATATAGAGTAAAATACCCTATTGTTGCACTCCAGCACATCACCTTTGTTTTTAAAGATGCACCAGCGAACTGTTACACCATTAGTCAGGTATGGCCTCTTCCAGCAACAGTTTATTGAAGAATAAAGGTAACCACGTCCATCCGTCCATCCGCAATAACTTCCATACTTCAACCGGTATTCCGTCCTATTCTAATGCCTTATTATTCTTCATTCCATTCACTGCAATCCTTACTTCATCCATACTAACATTTCTTACTAGTCCCTCATTTACTGGTTTATTTTCAAGCACACTATTCCAGTCTTTCCATTCATTCAGCATTCAAAGTAACCTTTCCACCTATACTTAATTTTCTAAACTCAAGCTGATACTACTACTCTAAATTGATCAATTCTGATTGGATTATTTGGATTTAAAATGTATTTATAGAATCGAGTAACGACCATACAGCCTGTAGACACCTAATAACAGGCGACCGATGTCTGTCAACACATCAGTTATATAGGTCTCATATAAGTCGCCACTCAAGAATTTCGAATCAGTTTCGACCACTCCGGTGATCTTCTTTCATGATGTTAAAATATTGTTTATATATGTATTTTTTTCGATTTGATGATATGATTTTGAAATCGGAATGTAAAAAACCAATTTTAATAAATATTTAATTGTTCTGATAGGCATTGATATTCGTGTTCTTCGTGTTCTATTTTTAACCTGTCCCATCTCTAATTCTACCTTATGACCTTGGTAGGGCCAATTAGAATGCAGTACTCCGCTTCCTCAGACCTTGTCCAGTTGTCAAAATTGGTTTGGAACAATTAATCAAACATTAGGCGTCTACGGGCTGTATGGTCGTTGGAACCGAGTGAATTCCCTGGGCACAATGTAGATATACACAAACACAACAGCCATAGTAATGTTGCAACAGTACAGTGCCTTACTCTTGCGTCGTGTAGTATAAACAACACCAGCCTGTTGAAATGCTTCTCTAGAATGTTTTGTTAAGTTACCTGTTCTGTAAGTCATCTAAGTCGAAGCTGGTGGCCGTCCTATCGGTATAGTACAGCTTGTAGTACAGCGCCGCGTTGATGAGCAGCAGCAGCGCCAGCAGCGCCGCCAGCCACGCCCCCGCCAGGCCCCGCCCCCCGCCCCGCCCCGCGCCCCGCCCCGCCGCCGCCCGCGGGGTCGCCGCGAGGGTCGCCGGGAGCTTGGCCGCTGTGGGTATGCCGGGCTCTTGCGACGACGCTGGATAATAACAACGAACATAAGTAATCCGGAATGTTGCATGGATAAACATGCATTCAAATGTTACATACATTAATGTTATCCTCTCAAAGTAACATATAAATAGGAAAGGTCTACACTCTACGAAGTCTTTGTAAAGCGAAAAGTCATCAATGAATTATGGAACATTCAAGAAAAAAAAAATGCTAAATAATGTCTTCTTTGCTCACAACCGAGTGCATTTTAGTTTTTTATTTACTTTTAGCTATTAAGCACAATGTGACAGCAAAGCGTAGCTCTACGTGAACACAAAGAACAGTATCCGACCGTAAATATAACAGATCGAGTTTTTGGAAAAAGTTCGACTTAGTAGAACATTGTTAGAAACTCATACCTGACTCTTTTTCAAAATCATTTTCATTTCCCTAACCTTCCCCCAATTATGTTGGGGTCATTGCAGCTTCTAGTCTAATCGGATCCCAGATGCTCTTGCTAAATACCAGTACTTTACAGGAAGTGACTACCTCTGACCTTCACAATCTAATTAGTATTAGGTAATACGATACCCCTTGGTAGGACTGGTTGTCAGACTTTCGGGCCACTGACTATCTTTACCGACTGTCAAAGATCTACAAATGCCAGCCGGGACCAACGGTTTAACATGCTTTCCGAGGCACTTATTCTAATGCTCGATTTGTCATATGATCTGGTGGGTACTGCTACCGTGGAATTAAGATCTAGTGACTTCTCGCTCTACGCGGACAAGTGAGAGGGAAGACCACAGGCGAGACAGAGGTCGTCGGCGCGAGGATGCCGGCCGTAGGGAACGGCACTCGAGCTGGAGTCACGAGTTTGAAAGCTGGCAGGACAAAACAACATACAATAAATACAACACATAATGTGGGGTCTTCATGAGGGACATATGGTGATCGGGATTGGAGGATAACCAAGATGGATGAGAGAGACGATAATATTATGGCTTGCACAGGGATGTATACCAGTAGCGTAGCTACCACCGTATCGATGATAAGCCCCCCCCCCCCCCCCGACGTGTAGAAAATAACCACAATAGGGAATATGCATGATTTTTTTTTATGACTTAAATTAATCATTTACATCTTTATAACATAGAAAAAAATATAAATAGGCCTGAAAATAGTCAAGTTACTTTTAAAAATCAAATTTAAAACATTGAATAAATTTGAGCCGTTAAAACGCCACCATTTTGCGCGCGCTTATGATGACGTCATTGGTTTTTTGACGTTTGTTCTGTTTGTTTACTATAGTAGCGTTTCAGTTACTTAATAGTTATTTTCAGTCCTAATTGCTAAGCAAACCATGGAAGAAGTTAAAAAAAACCTTCTTACAAGTATTGTATGGTACCGAAATGTAGAAACACTACCATTAGTACATCAGATTAAGTGTTTTTTTCGTATTCCACGCGATGCAAAATTACGAAATCAATGGCTTAAGAATATGAAAAGGGATAGAATATCACCGCCGTGCCCTCGTAGAGGTGATCGGCGCCGGCGATTTCTCGCGTCCGGCCCTGGTTCAGTCCATGGTCCGGAGCGAGAGGGAATGGGAAGCGGTCACCTCCTTCTGCGAAGCAGTAATGCTAGCGAAGGAGGTACCTACCAAGCGTTTGAGGGAGAGAACCTCAAACCAACCCTGCCGCCGCGGGAGACGCCCCGGGCGACGTGCCGCTAGACGACTCCCGGCCACCGTAGATGCGGGCCTGTGGACCGTCTATTGACGACAGGCCGTGTCGACGGCGCGTTAGTGTTTCACGCGCGCCTTAATAAGACGTCAGCAAAGCAGAGGGGCTTGCCAGGGCCTCCGCCTGCGGGGGTTGCGGGTTGTTCGAAAGAGATACCGCGGCCCCGGAACGTAAAGGGCAATAGAAGGACATGGGTGGGTTTAAGCCAGTAAAAGTCTGACACTCCCCCCACTCCGCCTAGAGCGGAGGAAGTTATTTGATGATTTCCCACCCCAAAAAGAAAAAAAGGGATAGTATATCTGTATTATCGGTTATATTTTGTTGTGAAGATCATTTTAACGTAAGTATTCTATTAGCTTAGTGTGAATTAGCTATTAACACTTTCGCTGCCCAGTCCAAATTATGCAATATATTATTATATTTGACGTTGTTGACTACAAATATACATATATTCGTAAAGTAACCACACAGAAATACAGTTTTAAACAATTTTTCTCACAAACACTAGTAATACAGTATGAATATTGACGCCGATAAATCAACGATGGCCATCAGTGACGTCACATTTCGTTTCGACCAATAGTGACGCGTTTTGAAAGTTTGAATTTCCCTCCGTTATTTTTCACTTTTTATGTAATATTTTCTGGGTTTAAATGATAACTACATATAAAAACTACTTTTGAAGGATGCTGTAAAGACTATAAAGAATCTAGAAAAAAATATTGGAGCCAAATTTAAATTTTATGCATATTCCCTATTCCCACTAGCCAGTTCCCATCAGCAATTAATGAAAATTTTATCTATCGCTGCCCAACAAGCTCGAAGGGTTTACTCGGCGCGATCCAGAACGCTCAAATATTTGAAGCTCGCTTTTACATTTTTACAGCTCACGCGAAGCCAGTCAGAAATCTATTTTAATGTATTTTGCTAGAATTGTAACTTCATTTTACTTTTTTTGTATTTCGCCGCACTCGACTTCAAAGGGCCAACAAAATATTTGGTTCAGGGCCCTATTAACACTAGCTACGCCACTGGTGTCGGACCGACCTTTAATAAATTGAGATGTGGACGGGGATGATAAGGACTTTTCTTTTCTTTTTTTTTTTAAAAACGTTGCCCCACACTAGGAATTTCTCCTGTATCGTGGGTGCGTTTACAAACATTTAAGCTCACATACACAAACGGCCAGACCCGAAACAACTATCTGCAGGTCATACAATTATTTGTTCCGTGCGGGAATCGAACCCGCGACACGCAGCGCACCAGTCGATCGCTTCAACCATTGCGCCAACCGTGTCGTCAAGGTACACTTGGATTAGATGAAGTTTTCGACGAATGTGTAACCATGAGATCGCTGCATTACTACACGGAGACATCCACACAAACCATGTTCAGGGAGTGATCACACGTATTGATATGGAATGGGATTGAGCCAATCACGTATCACCACATTCAATTTTGTCGCATTTAGTTCAGCGCGGTGGTCGCCATTTCATTTTTTGAGTGTACGACTAAACGCCGACAGACTGAACACCGACAAGACTTTACTTCGACGGGACTCTTCGCCGACAGGACTCTTCGCCGACAGGGCTCATCAGCGACGCAATATATCTCCGATAATCAGATACTTACTTTGGAAATCGATTACTTATGCTTTTCTTGTAAGTATCAATTCATAAAAAATAAATATTTTGCATTGGTTATTAGTGTAGGTACATCTCTTCTTATACATATATACAATTCTCGTGTCACAATGTTAGTTACCATACTCCTCCGAAACGGCCGATTTTTATGAAATTTTATATGCATATTCAGTAGGTGTTCAGGGAGTGTACGACTAAACGCGTTGAGTAGTGGTAGCCTACTAAAAATAATCTCTTTTTTCTATTACTGCAAGTCGTTTCTGGCACTCGCCGGCCGCTGCCGCGGCACCGCTCGCTCCGCTCGGCTCGTGCGTCGGAGGTCACAGTTTTAACCTACCCATTTTGTTTAAGAATTTAACCTAATCTAAAGTCGCTGATGAGCCCTGTCGGCGAAGAGTCCTGTCGGCGAAATGTCCTGTCGGCGAAGAGTCCCGTCGAAGTAAAGTCTTGTCGGTGTTCAGTCTGTCGGCGTGTAGTCGTACACTGCATTTTTTTTACTTTGTAGGAATATCTAGATCAGCTCAAGCCGATTTCGCGTCGAAAAGTGCGTTAAGTTTACCATTAAAATGATTGATACAACAGTGTGCAAGTGCTTGTAGAACATGTGAGCTATACATACTGGTGACCCGGCGATGCCTGCGCGCCTTCCGCGCGGCGGGTACAGCGCACTCGGCCTCGCACGTGAGGCGCGTCTCCAACAGACGCCCGAACTCCTCCAGCCCTGACATTGTGTTCTTTTCTAGGAATGCTGTATGGGCAAAATGTTGCAATTTAGTTTTGAATAATAAACTTCTTATAACCTGGACATTTTCCTGGTATTTTTCTAACCTTCTGAAACTTTGCGAAAGTCCCCCCTCAGCTAAACACAAAAAGCGGGCGTTTTGGCGGAATGTGGTGTGTGTGTATCTAATTGTGACGTTAAAAAACCGGCCAAGTGCGAGTCGCCACACCGAGGGTTCCGTACAAACTTGCGACAAAAATGGCCATATCTTTTGAATGCCTAAACTTACAGATATGATTTATCCACAGCCCAGGCACTACAGAGTTAACTATAAAGGGTATATAACTATAGGTTTTAACATTTCAACTGGAAACCTTCACGCATTCATACAGACAGACGGACAACAAAATGGTCTAATAAGGGTTTCGTTCATTTCTTTTGAGGTACGGAACCCTAAAGATGCTGATATTCACTATATTTTTAATAAATGACTTCTAAACGTGGATACATGCTGAAAACTAAATACCGTTAATACGACAACTAAAGCCATAGTTATAGAGTTGCGGGTAGTTCGAAAGAGATACCGCGGCCCCGGAACATAAAGGGCAAAAGAAGGAACATGGGTGGTGTTTATTTAGTCAGTAAAAGTCTGATACTCCCTCCGATGATTTCCCGTCCGCAAAAAAAGAAGCCTTAGTTATTATGCCTCTATATATTGCAGGTCCTTCAAAGTTAAAGTGATCTTTATTTCTATTGAAATATGGTAGCTATTGGGTTACTGATATCTAGGCTGGACTGAAAATGAAGGAGCCGTTACTTGATACTTTTACTTTTAACAAGTGATGCTCTCAGAAAGATACAAGTATTGGGAACCTTATATATTGCTTATATGTGACTTACTTTTGATCATAGGCCACATGCTCTTCTTGTAGTGCACGCGCCCGAACAGCGACAGCTCGGTGAGAGTCTCCGACACCCTCTGCAGGCAGTAGTGCACTTGCACGCTGAAGTAGTCCGCGTACGGGATGCCGGCGTTCTCACTTGTCGAGTCGATGGAGTACAGGACACCAGGTTTCGAACATTTGTTCATTACCTGCAAGGTTAACAGGAAGATATGGCTTATTTTTCGTACGTACGACATTCCAGGAAAGCTGCCAACGTATAAGTTATAAACAGAGGTCGGAATTAGGTAGGGGTTATTTATGTACTTGCATCGAAATGTTGATGTTAATATGGGTCTTCCCGGGATTTCTAATGGAAAATCCCGTGTGGCCAAAAATATTACAGATAAATAACAATAAAAACAATATTCGTTTCTTTTTTATTTATTCTATCTGCTCTCTAAAATTAATCCCGGGATTTGAGGCATATCCACATTATTATTTCGCTGTATGAAATCAGTGTAAGTACATAAATAACTCTACCATACCATACCTATAATTCCGACCTCTGGCAATAAAAGAGAAAGTAAACGCGCATTCGTGAATCGCGCGAAACTTTTTTTTTACTTTACGGTGCGGTAAACGCGCGTCGTTGGTTCTTATAAAATATGACGTGTGAATACTTAGGCGACTGTGACAGTAATAGCGTCAGTAAGTTTTATTATGTCTATGTTACCAAACGTTGTCATTTTATGGGAAAACAGCCTCATTGTTCAGATTGGGACGTTTTCATTGCATCTACTATGATCTTTACGACTCCTAATAACTAAACAAATAATAGTAACAATTCAAGAATAATATATGTTAAAATCCCATGAGTTTGTTTCAGTATTTCAGCTGATATTATGATGAACAGATATGTTACGGCATGTGACGTGTTACCATGTGGATAGAGCAGACGTACCTGCGTCTCAGTGACCTGCACCTCCTTGGGCCCGATGGGTCCCGACGTGAGGCCGAGCGTGTAGCTGATCTGCCGACACTTCAGTCCGCCCTGGACCTGCCATGGCGCCTGGATAGCACATTACGGCATCATTAGTCAATGAAGAAGTAAGGCAGATATTGTTCATTGGTAAAGTGTTAAAATCTAGAGATGCAGTTCTGTTTATAAATGCATTGAGTTTTGTTTAAACGTAATGTGTGTGAGTGACACGACATAAATGTTATTCCAGCCTTCAGAACAACCTGCTGGGGTTGCGCGGGTTGTTCGAAAAAGATACCGCCGCCCCAGAACACAAGGACAAAAAAGGAACACGGATGGGTTTTAGTCAGTAAAAGTCTGACACTCCCCCCTCACCGCCTAGAGCTGGAGAAGTTATTGGATGATGACCCACCCGAAAAAAGCCCTCAGAACAATTAGGTCACAGGAAGTGTTCGAATATTTATTAAAAGTGACTGATTAAAATCGTCTAAAACTGCATTTAAAGACATCGAGTGAATGCGTAGGAAATTACAGTAAAAGATAAATATAACTTTATTTCAGACTACATTCAATAGGTTCTTTAATATTTTAATGTTACTAACGATGGTGTTTAGATAATACATTGGTATCATGTAAAGCTTATTTACTTGGAATATGCAGCACAATGACCTTTATTATTATTGCCACAATGTTCATATTAGAGATAAAAATAACTGAAAACTGAATTAGGATATGTGGCATCTGTGGTAGATACCTGCACATAATCCGTGGTCGACCTGGCTGCCAGCAGTTCCAGGTTGAACTTGGAGTTTGTGAAGATCATGGTGAACATCTGGTCGATGTTGAAGTGGAACTCTTGCCGGAGGAGTAGCTTTCCGTCGTGTACCGCTGTGCATTTCTCTGCGTCGCCGCCGCTGTATAACAGAAAATATTGCATGAAAATTATTTGTATACTTTTTAAACGTGTTTGCTCTTATAGATCTCATAAAAAAATTGCTCTTTCAATTATCTACTTCAGTTTAACCTCTTGTGACCGTTGCGGCCATGATGTTTATTTTTATTTACCACAATTTCCCTTTTTTTATCAAGTTTTTAGCTGTTAATTATATTGTTTTACAAAGTGTATGAACTTTATTAAAGCAAAAATACAATAACAAATTATTATAATAAATAAATAATTTGATGATTTTCCATCCGCAAAAAAAATCCTTCTAAATTCATGAAATCCCATTCATGAAAAAGACTTTTACTGGGGTTAATGAAAAAGACTTTTACTGGGGTTCATTCAATTTGAATGTTATATTGATGATATTAATGATTATAATTCTGTAAAAAAACATACGTTTTATTTTAAGATACTGACTGATATTGACACAAAATTTGAAATTCTCGGACTATCCTGGCGCTTTCATTTAACAAATGATGATAAAGGTATCAGCATGATGATGTACATACTTGTGAGGCTTGTCGGGCTCGCTGTCGCTGGTGTCGGACATGTCGGTGGGCAGCGTGTCGCCGGCCTCCTCCTCGCGGTACTCCGCATCACCGTTCGTCACTGACAACAAAAAATTACCAAATTACACTATACTCTGCTATATTTGTGTAGTGTTAGTAGTGCACTGCTGACTACCCCGCGTAATATTTATGTTCGTACAGTCCATCCAAATGTCTGAAATCCATTGTAACTATAGTTTTAGCAAAATTGTAAAACCGTTGTGTTTTAATTCCTGAAAAGATTTTTTAATAACAGTATTATTACCCGTCGTATTTGTTGTAGTTATTTCGCCAAATTCAACATATTCCCAGTTTAATATTTCACACACCACAAACTCATCATCTGAATATTGTACTATTTCTATATCCTCCATTTTTGACACACTTCTTAGGTTTTTCTCCACAAAAATCATTTTACATAATATGTCGATCACATCAAAATATAATTTTTTTCTTCCTATCTAGTTTTATTAATAGAAGCGAAATACGTACTTTTTAATATTAGAAACTTAATAGTTTCACTGTTTTTTTTTATTTTTTCATGAATTTAATTTTATAACTCTTTGAACACATTTCTTCAATAATGTCTGTAGATTTAAACCAAACAATGTTTTCACTGTAGCTTCAGTACATCGGTTGGACAGTATAATTTAGTCCCACGAACGATATATTCATCGACAGTAATTCGCAGTGTTCATTAATACTGTTATTATGAGATTGTAAGACACAACACAGTCATTGTCCCATAGAAACAATATTTAAACTATTGTAAATTACTTATTAAATTGATAAGCATTCCTCATTTTAGTGAAAATTTTGTTTTGTATTGTTTTATTTATATTTTGATTTGGACATACAACTACATACTCAACAAAAAGTTAGATTTAAAAAAATATTATTTTAACTATTTAAAAATCACACTAGCTTATATAAATTAACTTTGAATTATTTTTTAAAGAAACATGAACAACTATAATAACACAGTATCTACACATTTTTTGTACGTTAATAAATACAAACACATTATTTCTTTCCTGCAATATCGTAGTTAAATATAAAAAACTCCGCATTAATACAAAACAACTTGCTGGAGAAACCAACGCGGTCTAAGAAGCAATCGACACTAAACTAAACATCGAAAACTAAGAAGTGAGTTAAAGTACCTACTAACAATACTTATTTAAACGATACGATTGCACTTTAAACTAAGTTTATTTAGGGCCGGTTTTTCAATGGCCAGTTAAGTTTTGTGCGACGAATAAGTTTGTCATTTTGTCTATAGACGCTCTGTCTAAATGTCACATTTACTCTCTAGATAAAAGTTATCTAATGATTGAATAATCGGTCCTTAGTGAATTAAGGGGTTTACCCGGAATTGTTGTTAAAAGTAACCGAGCCAAAATATATCAGTGATAACATCATTTTAATTTTATAATTCTGACCTTTGTTTTGTTTGACTATGTCCTTTGACTATGGTGTGTCGTTTCGTACTATGAAGGTCGACTTGTAAGTAATGGAAATACTGATTATAAGTTATATAGAGGTTCATTTATAGTATCACTAGCTTTCGCCCGCGGCTTCGCTCGCGTTAAATTCGGTATAACACACCAAGCAGACCTGCAGTTTTTGCTCTTGCGCCTGATTGATTTGTAATAGCAACGCTAAGTTTTCCCTTTTCTTCCCTCGTTCTCCCTCATATCCTACTTAAAAATTAGTCTATGTCCGTCTCCTGGTTCCCAACTATCTCTGTACCAAAATTCATCAAAATCGGTTTAGCCATTAAAGCGTGAAGAGGTAACAAACAAACAAACAAACAAACAAACAAACTCACTTTCGCTTTTATAATATTAGTAAGGATCTTTACGTATTGCACTTAAAAGTACCTATTTAAAAAAAAACTGTTTTTATCAGATACCATTCTTGGCAAAAGAGGCAATGCAGGCTTTCAAGTAATTTCCATAAGGTTCACAATTCATTGTGATACGACTAGCGCATTGCCAAAGCAATAATTAAGATATTTTTTTTTTGGGAATTCCCGCAATTATTCGGTTCATCAACTATTCGGTCTTGTTTATGGTAACGAGAAACCGAGGTAGTTAGTGAATTTTAATAACGTTGAAGACAGAAACCGTCTTTGAAAATAATTTATGATGCAATAGTTTCTGCCTGTGACTTTGTCTTTATGAAAGTCAGTTATACCATCAAACTAAGTATGTAACGAATGGTACTCGGCAGTAGCGTAGTTTCTCAAATGACTCGTTGGCTATACTCACAAAATCGGCGTCTTATCGTAAAACTTGAATATTTTAGGTTCATTAATTACGATTTTCAAAATTGCCTGTTGTACTTCTATTAAAATAGATTTAATTTGGCTATCCACCTTCTCAACACTGTGGTGGTAAAATAATCATAGTAGCATAACTATTATAATAGAATCGAACAATACAAAAAGAAAACTAGCTTCTTGTTCTTTTTCAATGTTATCATTAATTTATAGACTCAATTTCCTAGTATTGTAATGCCCATGTGTGAGTACTACGTACTGTCATTGACTCGACAAAGCCCTGGTGGTAGAGAGAATGTCATGCTCACTTAAATGTCTCGCTAATGTTGCCAGGTGTGTCGGGTCATTTAGTTCCCTTCAAAATGATTGAGCTGATCCATGCGTCATGTTCGTGAACGGGCGCTGTCAGTTGGGACTGGTAATCTCTTAGCTACTACGGTTTATTTTAATTCTTCTAGTAATTAATTCTTATTCTTGCTTTTACTCTGGATGCTCTTAAAGTGCTGGTTTTTCGACGTCGTTCTCACATATAGGTATGTATGTATAATCTCAATATGAATGATGTAACTATGATTTTGTAAAAATATAATGATTTGCAAGGGTTTTCATGTTCTCCATCGAGATCTACGCTTTGGAATGAGCAACTACAGTACTTTCACAAGTAATTATATTTTGTGACTGGGACTGTAGCAGCATCTTTTTTGTTTTTATGACATTTAGAAGTACATGTAATGTTCTAATTGAAATAAATGCTGACTATACTGTAACTTGGACAAGTTTATACTTGTCCAAATTACAGTTTAGTCAGCACAAGCTTATGCTTGAGAACTACTGTTCTCGAGCTCAAAGATCAAACAGATTGGAGCAAGTGTATATCTGCCTGCGCTTGTTATGACGACCTTCACCGTAAGCCCGTTGTTGTAAAAGAGTTGTGTACCTGTATACTGACCGAGGGGCGGCGAGGAGTCGCGCGCGTGCGGGGCGGAGCGCCGGGGCTCGTCTGTGCCGCCGCGCGCCTCCATGCAGGCCGCATCCACCAGCTCCTGCGCAACATACCACGATACCACGTCAAACACGAACAACACATTTTGAAATTATGCCGTGTAAAAGAGGTATATACGGTGGCCAGTTCTTTGTACTTCACTCACAGTCACTTATTTTTTTTAAATACATAGCTACATAAACTCATGCCCGCTGCTCCTTATGATCCCTACTTCATGTATCTTCTTCACAAAAACATGTAAGTCGTTAACGAGAACTACTCACTTGACCTTTTCTAAAGACAATCACCAATAAGAGTAGTGTGCGTCCTTCTAGGGCGACCCCCTTCTGCGATAGAACCGCCTTTAACCAAAGGAACACGATCTTCATATAATTGTTATAGATGAGCTCATCACGCGATGCAGTCGAGAATCTAACTGGTTGTCTGAACTATATAATGTAGTAAGTAAAACTGTAAACATTAATAATTATAGATATCTTACAATATTGATTATCCATTGTTACAAGAATACCTTACAGTAAGCGCTTGTAAAGTTATTAAGTAGGCTATTATTATGTAACACGTGGTTATTACGTAAGACGATTTAGGGGGGTAGGGAATTGGCCTATTATATATTTTCTTTTACAGGGGTGGGGGAGGGTTCAGAAACTAGCAAAAATATCCCATAGTTAATTTGTGCGTCAGGTTCAAACTGACTTAAAACCGAACGGTGTGAGAAATGTTCTGTGCAGGTGTATTCAATTATCTATTACTACCTAATCATTATAATCGCTTTGTTTATCATTGTTAAATAATCTCAGCAACAAACGTAACGGAGGTACAGATTGAAAACATAGGTACCTAAGTATCTACGTGTCATTCTGACAAAGGAGTTAGCTCGCGAATATGTACTTGGTACTTGTTATAATAAGCCATTGCCACAGGTTGGTCGAAAGAAGGAAAGCCTGCTCTGCTGGAGATTTAAAGACGAAAAGGTGTACCCAGTCTGCGTTGCAATCCAATTTTTTTACCTACGGTTATCTCCTTGTGTTTCTATCACCCTACCTACCCCTCCTAAACTCTACCTTCCCTACTTTTTTTCATAAGTACCCTCTCCTGACACTTACCAACACAACAAAAAAGAAGGAATAATTGAAATTGGCCCAGCCGTTCACGCGTGATGCGCTGACTAAGGAAAATAGGGTTTAATTTTTATATAAATAAATAGATTCTCCATGTTACCATTATTATTACAGGGTTACCTAATGGAATAGTTTACTCAATAACATGTGTAATTAAGTTTTGTAACTAATTACAAATAAAGCAATTTTTGTGAACTCAGTCAGAGAACAATAAAATTATTCAACGTCGCTATTTATCGTTTTCGCTGTAGTATCGTGCAGGTGATATTCGATAAACAGTATAGCTTTGACTTTGAGAAATGTGGTGCTGGTTCTCAAACTATAGAAAGAAAGAAAGAAAATTGCGTTTATTCAGCATTATTAAAAACAAAAAGCACAAAGACACGTTAACATAAATAATGTCAAAAGGGCCTCAGCTCAGCATAATGCCAGATGTGCAACACAAGGCAGCCACCTGACGCTGATTTTCAGCTGCTGCCCACACTATAAGACACATAGGATATATAGGGTACTTAACTATAATATCGTTATTGCTCCCACAACTTATTTTAATACAATTCCTCTAAAACTGACTCTTATCGGACTACTGTTAGGTTCAAAATACATATACTGAATTTTACACTTGTGATTAATTTTTCATTTAACTAGAGAACTATGTTAAACTTAAGTTAAGTTTAACATGTTTATTTTTTTTTGCCGGTCTTTAACGTTTTATTTTAATTTCAGCAAAGAAAGTGTACGCCTGTAATGCTTAATGAAACGATGAAATGTTTATTTGCTAGAATTACAGTACAATAGATGGTCGAGTTTTTTACAGTAGCTCAAACAATTCGCTAAAATTTGCATGCAAAATTATAGACTACATTATTAAAATAATTGAGCATTGGTATGATATTATATTAATTAAGTACGTCAATGATATGTCAATTTATTTTAGGAACATGTCGACGTGAATATTTGAAGTTAAGTTAATATATTGGTGTTCTAAATTTAAAAAGAAAATAGAATTTTCTACTTTTTATTTTATTGTTTTTTCTTTAACCTGCAAGGGCAAACTAGAGAAAAAAAAGAAATGAAATACAAAAATGAACGAAACCATCGTTCTATTATTTTGTTTCTTCAAGAAAAAAAAAAACTTTTTTCAATACACTTAGTACTGAAAAACTTCGTTTAATATACTGTGGACAATTGTCACCATTATGGCCCCGAGCCGAATGCGACGGTGTTCCGCATGAGGTGCTATGACAAATTTTCCCCACTTGTATTAAAATGTACTACATTTCTTTCTTTTCCCACCTCTGCATCAAGTTGGTTGGATTCAAAATCTCGCTGTTTATTGTGATCAGTACATTCAGTTGTTTCCTATTCGCTAATTGAAGCCGTTAACTAGTATTAGCTAATCATTGATTTATTATCACTATCGAAGGTCGGTGTTCGTTCTTGTAGGGCGGTGATTTCCTGGATGGATTTTGATATAAATCATCATCATTTGCCTAGCCGTTTCCCTACTATGTTCAGAATCAAAATACTTTATTTGTAAACATAGGTCATGTTACAAAGTGTGAGATGTTACAGACAGGTAGGTAGATCCTCTATGCTTTGCCCAGAGGCGTACAAATATATTTGTTGGGGTCGGCTTCCAGTCTTACCAGATGCAGCTGAATATCAGTATGCCTATCTGGCCTCTACAACCCAGTTAGTACTGGGTAATACGATATCCCTTGGTAAAACTGGTTTTCCGACTTCCGGGTCACTGACATGCAACGGCTGTGAAAGATCAACAAATGACAGCCGGGACCAACAGCTGAACGTACTTTCCGAGTCACGGAAGAAAGTCGGTATGTTAAGAGTAGCCACCCATCCACAGACCAACCTAGGCAAGCGCGGCTTAACAGATAAAAATATTTATAACATAAAACATTAGTTTAATTGTGATTCTTTCTTAGTCTGGACTGTATCTTTGTATCTTAAACCCAGATTGGCTAACTAAAATACACAAGTAATGTTTATTTTTATAACGTTGTTAGTAATTTGACAAAATACTGTTACATAAAACTTTTTGTTTGTTATCTTATGAACAAATATTTCACCTGTAACAAACAATAACTGAATGAACAAATATTCTATTCTAGCTTTTACATTGCATTTTTTTATGTTTTATATGTGTGTAAAGACACATACCATCTCAAATAAAGTTGTACCTGATACTACACTTTACTATACTAAAAACATTATCTCATATCAATCATATCTTTTTATTTGACGTATGGTTTTTGTACAAATATACCGAATAAAAAATCCTGTTATTTATTTGAAGACTGAAAGACTTACCCGTAAGTAAAACCGAGGTACCGAACTTAACATTTTACTAATAGTTGTCTTATTTTATAGGTGATGTAAACTTATGTTATTTATTTATGAAAAAAAAAACACTTGTACATTTTCATAATGAAACTGTACACAAATGTAAACACCGTTCAAGAGCTGTCAATGTCACAATTTCTATGGAACATTGACACTTGACAGCTCATGACGGACTTCTCAACGCTTACATTCGTCCTCAAATAAAAATAGCTCAAATAAAAACGACATTTAAGTAAACAGTTGTTATTAGACACTTTTACAGTTTTTTTGCGAATATGAAAATTCATTTTTCTACCGAAAAAAACGTTTTCTCGTTTTATGGGAGCGGTGTTAATATTTATTGCAAAACTCACTTTTTTCTTAGATTTCCCGGGATACCTCATGGCCAGTGGATACGTGCTGGTATCACGCTATCACTTATCGACTGATACTGACAATGGCTTGATTACCGATTGATTTTTTTCGGTATTTCTAAAGTTATCGGGTCTTATCTATATATAAGCCACTTTAGAGAGTAAACTTGCTATAGTATTCTGTACCCAAACCTTTTTAAGATAAAGTTCAGTTTTCAATGTACTTATGACATTTTCAATACTGTTTGTCATTCTAAAATTAGCTTTGTTTTCCCATCTTTAAAGTAGACATTTGTTAAGTTGTACTTTTTATTGTACGCACAGGCTTTTCATGCACAGGTGTTGAAGATTATCATAGACGAGATTATTTTGTTTATTGCGAAGTGTGAGTCAGTTTTGTTTAATCTTAGAGGCGTAGTAACGTAGCGATGATTAACGTTTGTTGTCATCTCATAAACCTAATTTGGTACATAAAGCATATGTAGGTATATCATATCTGTGCTCCACCGTAGGCCCTATCATCGCTTCAAATCAGGCGAACAGACAAAAAAAGACTTCAAATCCAAGTCTGTAATGAATAAAATGTTCCTTAGTCCCGTAAACTCCAACTAATCGTTATTTCTGTGATTTTTACATAACTGTTAAATCGTAGGTCGGCAACTTAAATAAACTAAGTCAAATGAAGTGTTAAGTTAGATCACTGTTATTGAAAGGCTTAGCAAACCTGCCACAGAACGCGAAAGAAAAGAGAGAGAGAACAAGCTAAAACATGTTGCGGGCCTTAAGAGGCACGGAGGAACGAGATTATGTCGAGCTCGCTTAGCGGTGAGGTGTGCCTAGTCCATCGCGACCGATATGTCGGAGGTTTTAGACAATACAATCACGAAGGACTAACTAAAGTGATCTTTATAATAAAACTAGCTGTGCCCCAGCATGCGTTGCAGTAAAATTTTCTTCCTTTCTACCTACCCTTCCTTAAGTAGTTTAGGAGTCCATCGGGGTCAAACAACGTGACACATGATTTATATATATTAAGATAATGTGTATCATTATGTAACACAGAGGGAACCACCGCTGAAGCGATAATTTACTTCTTCGGTCAGCAAAAACCCTATGTGTAGTCTAACAGTGCACGGCTGACTTGATAAGTTATTGTTATCGCGCGTTGCGAAAGGGGACTAGACGGAAAAAAATTAAGACCAAAAGTTGTAACGACACTTTTTGCAGTATTGAGTGTATACAGGTTTTTTGTACATAAAAAATGTTTTTCTATATAAATAATAACTTCTGGGTGTCACTTGACATAAATTTTTTTTTTAAAAATATGCTCTCAAGTTTTTATTTTTCTCAAATAAAAACTTGAGAGGATTTTTTTAAGGTGAGGCCTGTTCGGCCACATTACTAGCACATCACACTCTCACACGTGAATAGTCAACTCAGACATTCCAGTAGGTGCGTCTTGTCGTCATTATGTATCGGACGGGTCTATAATAATCCACTATTTTGCCAGCTGCGTGTGTGTTTCTTCATATTGGCTTAGGCTACTTCTGTTCATGATCTGATTGATATGAAAGTGGAACTTATATTGTTTTACTTCTCCCCGGTACTTTTGTAATTTCGTTGTGGGATCCAAGAAAATTCAATCGTTTCTTGGAAAATCCTGGTTTTCCTGCTAGAAAGCGAGTGGTAGTACGTACCGAGTCGGTGTCGTGCGGGAGGGGGGGCACGTCGTCGATGGCGTCGCGCCCGTAGCCCTCCTCGTCCGAGTTGAAGCCCAGCTCCTCGCCGTAGCTACTGTGCACCTGTAATACAAGCATTACATCTTGATATTAAACTATTACTTCAGAAAAGTAGATCATCTCAATATGAGTTCAAAAATCTTGGGTCAGACCGAGGTGTGATTGCCACAACCTTCACTCGGGTCCCAAGCCCGAAGCTGAAGTTTAATGACCCTAAGACATCCAGTTCAAAATTGGCAAGTCAATAATTGTGTTGAAGTAATATAATAGAGTAGAAAAAATTGTAACAACTGTTTAACTAAATTGTTTTTTCTATAGTTACAAGGTTAAATAAAATATTGATATTAAGTGCACAAATGTTTTATGAAGACCCCTCGCGCCTCCTCTCCCACATCGCGCTCTCACACATCCTTAACAGTTCGATCAATATCGGCGCTTGGGCAAATTCTAAGGAATCCAGCCTTTTGTCTTTGCCCAAAACGTCGCTCCAGAGTCAAAACTTTGGTCGGACACTAACAAAAATACTCATTTATATATAAATAGCGATAAGAACATTACTTCTCCTCTACACTGTAATATTGTGTATAATTATATATTTTAGGTATATTTTCTCAATTTAAGTATTTATTTTTACTTATATGGGTATTATTTGTATGTATATTTATTTTATGATAGATAATTTTCCTGTTTTGTCTTTTCTACACACTGTGCTTACATATCTCATCCAATTTTCCTCTCGCAGGTCTGCTGGAAGAAATTTCTAATGAAATAAGCTGTACCTTTGTGCTCTTCTGTCTTAATCTAATGTCTTTTGTGTGTGCATAAATAAATAAAAAAACTGAAAACATTCACTAACCCGCACTGCGCCCGCGGGGTGGATGATACTCGACTTTTTCTCAGAAATACGTTTCAATCCTAACACTGAGTACATTATACGCTGATTATAATGAGTACAATACACAAAACGAATGGAAATTTGGTAGATGTATTTGGCTGTTAGAAATGTTGTAAATATTCAACTGAATGTCTCTCTTACAGAATATATGTAGAATAATCGAGATTGGATTTAAGGGAATATAATAATAACATAATATAACATCACGCCTGCAATCTTCGGGGGATTAGATAGGTGTACCTAACAGTACACGTTCCATGTAATAGGGGGCGACCCTATTGTAATCAATCAGACATAAAACTAGATTTCGTTGAACTGAGAAATGTTATAATTCAAACCTAAATTACTTATCACAAAATATAAGTTTTTTTCTATAATTTTGGTAATTTTAAGAGTTAGTTAAACCAACGTACTTGATTACCTGTTATTTACAGAATTAACAGTAGAACGGTAATTCACTGTAATGATCCAACACTACTAACTTAGATAGATTTGGTTACTAAATACTTACACAACGCACTGTCAGTTCAATTGTGTGTGAATTAATATTGTTCGTGATGACGTTTTCCTAAATAAACTATATACTAAATATCAATGCTTCCTGTTTGGACTAGCTTATCAAGTTAAGATAACAAAAAAATGGTTGGTAAATTATATTACAATATCATTTTATAAAAATATTTATATATTGTTGTACACTATAAATATCCACAACGCACACAGTTACACTTTTCTAGTACTACATAACATTTGTTCTGATGAATGAAATAGATATTTCATTGTGGAAAATGACTAGCACAAGTTCAAGATGAAACAAAATGAAGAGAAATCAACAAAAAGAGTTATCACTGATTAAATATTAACTTTACCGAATATATCTTTTCACAAAAACTCATCTAAATGATAAGAAATCTTCACTTTAAGAGTTGAATTACAGGATATTTCAATCAAAATCATATGATATTATGATGCTTGTACGAAAATGAGGGAAAATAACAGAACGGGCAAAACTCCAAGTGCATTGGCTGCAGTCCAAGCAACGTAGTAAACATATGAATAAACAAAAGTAAAGATTTACAACAACAAATTACGGTGGGGGTTGGCAATATCGTGCACAGCTGTTTGTCAATGAATGATATGAATGCAAGACAACACAACGGACTCGTCATTACATCTCTAGGAGTATACAGCTGCGGAACTTTATATTAGACCACACAATATCCTATATTTTATTTTTTAATAGACTAATAGTCTATTAAATAAGGCTCAATAAAACTTTTTCTTGGAATTGGGGCTTTCCTGTGACAGAATCTGTTTTTGAATGTTAAACCGAAAACCTCGTGTTCAGATATTTCTCTTTTTTTAAAAAGAAGAAGATAAATGTCAGATATGAGACAGAATGGGTTGGTGTAACCAAGTCATCTTTTGAAATTTCTTTTCCTGCTACAAAATTCAATACAACATTCTATGACACAAAACATAAAATTGGAAACAACGGTTCCATGGAATCCTTGCTATTAAGACGGTTTAAACCTGTCTTACTAAGCCAAATTTGTACAACAGAAAATTGGAAATACAAAACGGTTCCATTTAAAAAAAAGATAACTTGCGAAAATATCATGAATTGTGTATATTTATCATTACGTTTAAGTTAATACCTGCCCCGGGAGTCCCTTGCACGCCAGCCCGCGTCCCGTGCCGCACTGCCCCACAGAACGTTTAGCGCACGCGGCGTCGACACCTCATCAACTTTATAATGAACAGGCTCCCAGCACACGCGGAAGATACTCATACGATCGCACGTCTATAGGTAGTTACAAGTTCTCTGCTCTCCGATAGTTTTACTCATTTCCACGTAAGGCTAGGCTGAGGGTTGCGGGTTGTTCGAAAGAGATACCGCGGCCCCGGAACGTAAAGGGCAATAGAAGGAACATGGGTGGGTTTTAGTCAGTACAAGTCTGACATGCCCCCCCGCACCGCCCAGAGCGGTGGAAGTCATTTGATGATTTCCCACCCGAAAAAAAAAGGCTAGGCTGAGGGGTACAGTGGGCTGCATCAATTGGGTACCCTAGTTGTTTTAAAATTAACTTTCAAGGGGTACCCCGGGGTTGCGGGTTGTTCGAAAGAGATACCGCGACTCCGGAATATAACGGGCAGAAGAAGGAACATGGATGGGTTTAGTCAGTAAAAGTCTAACACTCCCTTCCCCCCGCCCAGAGTAGGGGAAGTTATTTGATGATTTCCCATCTGAAAAAAAGGGGTACCCAATTGATGCATATTGTACATATAATATGTGCACTCACAATTCGCTAGTCTATTGCCACTAAGGGGCCGAAATCCTGAATCCAGGCTGAAATTCTTATAGAAGGAAAAACCCTAAAACACTTTCCCTAAATTGGGAATCTAACTCAAGACTTCTTGTTCAATAGTAGCGCTTGTGACTAGTAGAACGGGGCAATGAATACAGTTCTTTAACAATACAGAATTAAACCAAAGTACTTCAAAGTCGACTGACACAATGCAAACTAGACATTTCGCGTTGATAATCGCTTACTACGTTTTAATATCTCATTGTTTAAAACAAAAAAAACTTTTTTGCAAAAAATAAAACCGACTTCCAAAAAAAAAAGTGGAAAATAACTTTATTTCCGGAAGTCGGTGGCTTTTGTTAGTTTCGTTGACTTTTTTGCCACCGACTTCCGGAAATAAAGTTATTTTCCACTTTTTTTTTTGGAAGTCGGTTTTATTTTTTGCAAAAAAGTTTTTTATTTCAGCATTTTTAGTTATAGTATTATGATATAATTCGCAAACACGGTTATTTTAAGCTTTTTAGTGCGTAGGTCCCGTCTTAAATACAAGCTTTAGGCAGTTGTCTCACCAACGACGAGAAAACGACTATCGGCTATTTTCTCGCTCAAGAAACGTACAATAGAATACTTTCCGTGTGAATAAAAGAGATGCATATACAAACAGTTGATCGCTGACTGTTCACACTGCCGGCGAGCACTCGCACACTTCATAGCTCTTGTCGCTCAGCGACAAGAGCTATGAAAGATAACACTCACTCGGCGATACTCGCCAAGCGATTAGAAATCACGCCGAGAGAGCAACCAGTGGTCATGTCATTTGGTCGCGTATGAGGCCGCAAGACTGACTGTACGCTTGACTGCCGCGAGCGAGTGATGCGAGTAATCGCCCGCCTCACTCGCACACTCGCTTATAGCCGAGCTACACAAATATCGGAACTACGCACTTGCTCCCCACGTCTCGCTAACTCGTTTCTAGTTCTAGCTCTACTCGTTACTCGTTAATCGTTGCCGGTGAGACAAGTGCCTTAGTTCCACATCACGCTATAGTATTTAATACTATCTAAATTATGCTTTAGTTTAAAACCAATTCAGAAATCATATGCATCATCGCCTAGGGGATACAGCTGATACTTGATCTAATGATTGATTATGTTTCTTAATGACTAGGTGAGGGGAGGGGAGGGGGTACGGGCACCCTGCTCCCACTCGCCTGCCTACCCTGGCGAAACCCATACTTATACATGTGATTGCAGCAATCACGGCAGATTTGCGGTCATTTATTGAAGAGTTCCGTTGTATATCACTGAAGATCTATCACCAAATTAAAATACAATCATCTCAAAAAACTGCGATGACCTTCCAAATCATAGTGCATAGCGTTTTTTGTTCATTTGTCTTCGACAACCTCTAAAATTATATCATCAACGTAGACGAAGTCAATCTAATACGCATTATTAAAGATAACTCAAAAACTACTGGCCGGATCTTGATATTTTTTTTATGGGACCAAACGACAACCACCAGCTTTCGAATAAAAAAAGAATCATCAAAATTTGTTCACCCAGACCAGAGTTATGAGGTAACAAACGCAAAAAAAAAAAGAAAAAAAAAAAAACATAGTCGAATTGAGAACCTCCTCCTTTTTTGAAGTCGGTTAAAAAGACCGCAAAACAGATTGAATGTTTCACTATTATTGATACCACTTATCAGTATTTTTTAATGAATGAAACGGGCATGTACGAAATATGTTTAGTTACGCTAGTCACGTGACTGCAAGCGGAAAGGTGCAATGAAACTAATATCAGTGAACATCGATTCTTTGTCCATGAAGCGTTCTTCTGTGTCCCATTCCAATCTAATGATATTGTCACTCGATTAAGAGATAGAGTACAAACTTGCGACATACACAGCCATATCTATTGACTGTGTAGACTAAAGCCCCGTTTTAATAAACAAAAACGACTCGTTTTTGTTTATTGGAACGGGGCTTTAGAGGGTTGATTTTTTCACAGCACAAAGGGACCAGATAGAAGGTATCTTTTTTTTCGGGTGGGAAATCATCATATGACTTCCCCCGCTATGGGCGGAGCGGGGGGGCATGTCAGACTTTTACTGACTAAAACCCACCCATGCTCCTTCTGTTGCCCTTTACGTTCCGGGGCCGCGGTATCTCTTTCGAACAACCCGCAACCCCGGCAGGCGGAGGCTCTGGCAAGCCCCTCTGCTTTGCTGACTCTCTTTGAGGCGCGCGTGAAACACGAACGCGCCGTCGACACGGCCTGTCGTCAATCGACGGACGGACGGTGAGCTACCCATTGCTCACCGTCCACAGGCCCGCGACTGTGTAGACTTAGAGGGTTGATTTTTTCACAGCACAAAGGGACCAGATAGAAGGTCTTGACAGACAGAAGCACAACAAACTGATCCAATGGGGGATCCGCTTTTTTTCTTTTGTGGTACGGAATATCACTTTGTCGTCCGTCCGTCTGTCTGTCAAGATCCTTTATCTCAGGAAAGCGTGAAGGTATCGCGTTGAAATTGAAACCATATACTCAACTCTGTGGTCCGTTTATGCTGTGAAGTCGACCCTCTAAGTCTACGCAGTCAAAAGGTATGGCTTTTTGGCCGTTTTTTTTTCTATTGGCAAAGCATCAAATGACTTCTCTCGCTCTGGGCGGGGCAGAAGGGTGTGTCAGACTAACAAATATATAAATAGCTGACAAATATATCGATATTATTATGAATTTCTTTGTTACCACCCATTCAAAATGGAATATTATCAACAAAGTTTGTCGTTGTAGTCGGTTGTTTTTCACTACTCTCAAAACGGCGTAGAACGGTACATTCTAGAAGAAAAAGGAAAATATTGAAGACTAGCTTTCGCCCGCGGCTTCGCCCGCGTTAAATTCGGGATAAGACATTTCCCCTTTCCCGGTTTGCAGGTACCTGCCACCTGTAGTTTTTGCCCCAGCGCCTTATTTATTGTAATAGCAACGCTAAGTTTTCCCTTTTTTTCCCTCATTTTTCAGTCTTTTTTTAAAAAGTAGCCTATGTCCGTCTCCAGGGTCCCAACTATCTCTGTACCAAAATTCATTAAAATCGGTTTAGCCATTTAGGTGTGAAGAGGTAACAAACAAACAAACTCACTTTCGCTTTTATAATATTAGTAAGGAGTAAGGATTTGTGACGTCCACCAACCCGCATTGAGACCGCTTGGTGGATTATAGCCCATTCCTTGATAAACTTGGCAAGTCAAGTTCGCACTTGGCAAATACGAACCTAACTACATAAGACTGCTGAGCATGAGGAGGTTCGATTCCCGGGTAGGGCAAAGTGGTAGTGGGGATTTCCATCAGGAATTTCAGGAACATCTGTGACTGTTTGATGCCAATAGGGTCGCCCGCTATTACATGAGACTTGAAATATAACTGGCGAACGGGTGTACTAAGTTTAAATGTTTGTGATTGCACCCACGAGACAGAAGTTTTTCCTGATGTGGGGCAAAGTTTAAGAAAAAATTAGGTACTCCTCTGCCCAACCCTTTGGACAAGACAGGCGTCATGTTATATACATTTTACTAACTGTTACTTAGTTTTATGCCCCCTAGAGGAAGTAACAGGCTGCACATGCAACGCCTTTTATAGTTACTTTTTGAAAAAGTTTTATCTTTGCAAGACTTTTCACACATAATTTTTCATTTTTGTTGCGCAAATCGAGAGCACAATATATTTCACACAAAGGACAAACTATGTTTTAATATTAAAGTATATGTCCGCTGTATTCAGATCGTATATTTAGTTTTGAGGTCGAAAGTATTTGAATTGTTTTAAATTTGTAATCTGTGCCAAAATAGGGTTGCCATAAAATAAGTGAGTCGTCTGGATGTACTTAACTAATGTTCGCTCCTTAAGAATTCAGTTTAATTTAATTTTGTTATAATAGATATGTTTACGCGTAGACAATGTTAAATAAAAAAAAGGCCAGACTAAAAAATCGAATTCTATAATAATCCTCTAAAAGAAAGATAATAATCATAAAGTGTACAAAACTAAATTACCCCTACCACCCAGATGGTATTAATATGTGCTCGTCAAAACGCACTATTCTGGCGGTTTGTGTATCCTACATCAAGGTCAAGGTTATCATACTTTGGTAATATCATTGACAAGTGACAAGATTTTAAATTTTAATATAATTTTCAAGTAGAAAACAGGTGATGATCTTCAAATGGCTGAACAGTTTTCCTTGAAACATAGCTAGGAATACTCTCAATGAAGACATCTTACACACATAATAAAAAAACTTGATCAAAATCGGTCCATCCGTTCAAGAGCTACGATACCATAGACACACAGATACACACTTTAAACTTATAACACCCCTCTTTTTTGGTCGGGGATTAAAAAGTTAAAAAAAGTATTTTACAATAAACAAGCTTTTGTCTAAACATAACACCACGCCTGGAATCCCCGGTGGATTGGGCACAAGTATACTTCATATTAAATCCACATTTCACCAGTTCTTAAGTCCCATCTCCCATCAACCGGGTACATATCAAAATGCCGTGGTTGCTACTGAGAAACCAATAACATTCGAACCCAGGAACTTATGTAACCGCGCTTACGACCATTAGACTAAAGAAGCGTCAGGAGGAAGGGAGGAGGGTTTTAATCTTTTATCTCATATATTATATCGCAACTGATATAATTAGGGCAGGACACGTCTGTCACATGTCGGAAATCTGCGGGAAAAATGTAGCACAGAGTTAGTGCCTTATTATACCATAATATATGCCATAGTATATATACCATAATATACGAAGAAGATGGCGGGAAAACTGCACAGATACCGCTAAAAATAGATGAACGCGCGGTCCCGCAAAGGATGGAAGAAAAGAAGCAAGGCCTTTGCCCAAAAAAGGCTAGCGTAAGATCTAGGATGTATGAAAGCTGACAGACAGCTAGATTATAAGCTAGGTTAAGGCAAACGGTATTATTTTCCCGGTACTACGTTGTCGTGGATAGTTTTCGATCTCCTCGCAAGTGAAGCCGCGGTAAAAAGGCAGTTATTAATAACTGGCAACACCAAACATGTTGCCAAAGCACACCAACTCTTGTTTTTCACTTTTATATTGATTTGGGAGCGTTCAGCTATGCGCATGATTTAGAATTAATGAACGTATATCTGTGTCGTGGCTCCGAATCTATTTGAATGACAATTTTATGGCTCAATGTGTTTGTCCAAGGTGTCTGTGGTAGAATAAATAAGAGGAAACTGTTTGCTAGATCTACCAGTTCGTTACGTATATAAAATTGCTAGCGACTCCCGCCCCTGCTTTGGGGCGTAACTATTATATATTTGAAACTGAAACAAACCATGCACATTCACAAAAAAAAAACGGTTGTGAAGTTTAGATTTGGTTTTTATTTTTATTAAAAAAAATTAAGACCTGTGGTGTATTGCGACACGTTAGTCGCTAAATGCGGGGGCGACGGGCCTGTTGGTCTAGTGGTTAGTGGCCCTGACTGCTGAGCCGTTCGATTCCCACCCAGGACAAACTTTGTGTGATGAGCATGATTGTTTGTTCTGTGTCTGGGTGTGATTTATCTATAATATGTATGTATTTTTAAATTATATAAGTATGTATATCAGTTGTCTGGTTACCATAACACAAGCTCTGCTTAGCTTGGGATCAGATAGCCGTGTGTGAGTTGTCCCAAGATATTTATTTATTATTCGTATCACGTCACTTCACCCCTCCCGCACCGCGCAGCTACCCTTAGCCACGGTCCCCGTTAAGCGGTCAGCCTATGACAGAATGCTTGGTTGTCGGTTTCGTGAAGGGTCTGTTTACAACCTGTATATTATTCCATTATTTTATTGACAACTCCTTTGGTGTCGCGGGCGCAAGCGCGACTGCTGAGTATGGGGTCCGTAGGTTTGATTCGGATTCCCAGGTCAGACGAAAAATTTTATTCATGGGTTTTTCTATGAGAATTTCACAGTAGCAGTTCGGAGTTTGGATGTTGGCAATAAGATACCCCTGTACGTTAAGGTCGAACTATGACAGTGAGGCAACAGAGACCACGCACACGCCTGCACTATAATATCTACCGCGCAGATAACTAATCTCCGCTGTGATTGGCCGCCGTGGCCGAAAAACCGACTATATGTATTGTTCCATTAAATTTTAAAATAGGTTTTACCCGAGTCTTTAGTTGATGCCCCACTCCCGAGGGTAGTAGCGTGATGTTGTATGTATAGCCTATGTTACTTCCTGATAATGTTGATGAAAAAGTTGTTAAAATTGGTCCAATACTTATGAAGCCTATTAACAAACATATCTTTCCACTTTTTTATATTAATACTAGCTTTTGCCCGCGGGTTCGCTCGCGTTAAATTCGTGTAACACAGTTCCCCTTCCCTGATTTACAGGTACCTGCCACCTGTAATTTTGGCCCAGCGCCTTATTTATTGTAATAGCAATGTTAAGTTTTCCCTTTTCTTCCCTCTTTCTCCCTCAAATCTCAATCTTTTTTTAGCCTACGTCCATCTCAAGGGTCCCAATTATCTCTGTACCAAAATTCATCAAAACCAGTTTAACCATTTAGGCGTGAAGACGTAACAAACAAACTCCCTTTGCTTTTATAATATTAGTAAGGATAGATTGATCACATTGACGGAGAAAACAAGTGCCATTCGGTGTCGTTTAGGGCTTTTTTTACACCCAGTATATTCATATTCATTTATTAAATATATTAATTATTCATTTATATAATATAGCTGGTGGGATCTCTCACTGTGAGGTGTGTCTATCATACTAGTAGTGTCTGTCTAGTTGTTTATGTGTCATACACAAACGTGGCTGCCATAAACATGATTGTTGCCTAATCTATTTGTACCTAAAGGCTTTGTAAGATTATTAATGTGTCCGATAACAGGACAATTCTCCATTTAATTAGTTTGATGCAGGAAATACTTAATTTATAATGCACATTATTAGATATTTATCGTGTCAGTGACGACATTTTATTAGTCGATGTTGTCTGTAAACGCTTGTTTATTGTGTGCAGGTGGTAAATTGCTTCCGCAGTCGTGTTACCCTCTTTTGGCCAGAAAGTATTTTATCTAATAATATCCCTTTTCAACTGTTATTAATTATGTTAGTGAGCAGTTCAATTTAAAAAGTTATTTCAAGTTAATATATATAATGTTAATAATGTCAAGTTCGAAGGACAAAGAAAAGATGGATGGATTGTGTAAGGAATGATTTGAAACAAGTAAATGACGTCTGATAGGGGAGAATGGAAGAAGAAAACGTGTTGCGCCGACCCCAAATAGAATGGGACAAGCGCAGGAAAATGATGATGATGAATGTCAAGTTCGACGATCTGACGTCGTCAGAAACGTTTAAAAGGAAATGTTGTCTATTCCGCAAGAACTGAAAGGTTTAACCAATATTTTATGGCCTATAATTAATAATCCACGCATATATCCATTATACATAAATGCAAGAAATTGACGGAGTTAGTTCACGATAGATGCTTTGTCTCTTTCATTTTGGCTAATCAGGCATATTTAAATGTTTAACCTGTATAATGGTTAATCTAACACATTGGTTAGGGTTTTTTGATGGGAAATCATTAAATAAGTTCCCCGCTCTGGCCGGAGCAAAGATGAGTGTCAGACTTTTACCGACTTAAACTCACCCATGTTCTTTCACCCATGTTCCGGGGCCGCGGTATCTCTTTCCAACAACCCGCAACCTCGGTAGGGTTAAACGGTCCCTGCCTTTCCGCTATCGTATGAACACAATACTCTCAATGTGGTCTCTCTCTCTAAGGGAGCTGTGCTAAACCAGTTCCTAGTACTCACCCACTGCCAGAACTCCTGGCTGCTCATGGGCTGGTCCATGAGCGCGTTCTGCCAGATGCGGAACAGCATGAGGTACGCCTTGTCGCGACCGGAGAACGATGTGAGGAAGTTCTTCTCGCCTTCTGTGCACACTAGGATGGCGTTTGGTATTACCTGGGGAATGACAGGAATCCATTACTATTGTTTAAGTCGGTTTTCTTGGCAAGTTTCGATCTGTCTTGAGCTTTCATTTAGGATAAGCTTTTTTTTTCAATTAATTTTTATAACGATTACAATTTGGTCGAATTTCGAACAACCATTATCTTGCTGCCCTTGTCTCATGTTATTTGTGGTCGGCGCAACTCGTTTTTGTCTTCCATTTTTGCCTGCCAATCGTTAATAAAAATAAAAAAAAAGAGATTAAATGATAGCCATCATTTAATCTCTTTTTTTTATTTTTATTAATTCCAAACAACTAACTAAATATTTCAGCACAACAGGAGATACGTTACGTCGTAAGCTTTGTCATAGGTCCTGTAAAATATCTGGGTTGTATTTGTGTCGAAGATTACGATCTTGCGCGACAGTCGATCCGACGATCTGTTATATCTGCACGAATCATGAAAAATAAGTCTAAGCATAAATAGTCGATATATGGTTCCCATAACTGAGACTCTGGTCTCCACTCTGTGGGAGAGTGGGCTGTCACCCACGGGCCTCATCCCAGCTGGTGGATGTCACGGACTGCTCTCAGAAGCAGTGGTGAATGTCACAAGGTCATGGGTTTGAGATAAATACGTAGGACGCAGCCTAGATAAATGAAGATAGACTCACAAGAGCAGTCTTCTCTTTAGTGATGGCAGTGACGTCTTTCCACCGGGTGGTCATGCAGGTCTCCCAGCCGAAGATGCTCGCGTAGAAGCACAGGTAGTTCTGCGACGCGTACAGGCGCCCGTGCGCTAGGATGTCCTTCTGTAGTGCGCAGGAGTAGTCTGGGGAAACAAAACCATATATTTACGGGATTTATGGAGGCTACTTCGTTGGCGACTGCTGAGCCAAAGGTCCGGAGTTCGATTCTCAGGTCGGGCAAATTGTTATTGGGTTTTTGCATCAGGAATTTCTCAATAGCAGCCACGGAGTCTGAATTACTGCCCGGTTGATGGCATTAGGCTCGCCCCCTTATATGGGACTTAAACATAACTCGCGAAATGTGGGTGTGCTATAGGTATACCGCTGCTTAACCGCTTCTCCGCTGAGAATTACGGGCGTGATGTATTATGTTTATACAATGTGTCCCAGGGATAAGTGACCGCCCGGCGTTTTTTGAATATTTGTACAAAATTATTAATCGTCATTATTATTAGTCATCAAAGCTAACTAAAGCCGCTATTGACGTTGTTAGAAGTCTTAATATCCATTATATACTTTTTTTATTAGATGTAATAAAAATTTAAGCATAATTTCGCGTCTTTACAAAAAAAAAGAAAAAATCATAAAAAAAACTAAAGCCGACAAATATAAATGTAATTATTAATAATTTTGTACAAATATTCAAAAAACGCCGGCGGTCACTTATCCCTGGGACACATTGTATAAGATTGTGTAAGGAATGATATGAAGTCGACGATGTGACGTCTGATAGGGGAGATTGGAAGAAGAAAACGTGTTGCGCCGACCCCATATAGAATGGGGCAAGGGCAGGAAAATGATGATGATGATGTGTTATGTTTATATTTACAGTATAAGTCAGCCTGTCCCAGTCCATTGCCGGACGTGGGTCACTCCTAAACTGCCCCACAAGGCCCTAGGTCTGCCGCCTCGTGCATCCAATATAATCAAGCTACGTTCATAAGATCGTTAGTCCAGCTGCGTAGAGGGGGGTGGGGTGTCCCCACACTACGTGTCGATACGCGATCAATTTTGTCTGTATTGCTTCAGTAGTTTATGAGTAATCTTCTATAATACATAATAATATTTTTTCTTTTAATCTATGTGGATGATATGCTTATATCTTTTAGTAGCGATGTAAAAAGAATACTCGATAAGAATTTGTGTGAAATACCATCATACCACAAGTAAAAGGGTGAGATAAAAACTTTTTAAACAAACTGACTTCCAAAAAAGTCGGTGATAAAAAAAAAACTATGAATCAAACAAGTCACCGACTTCCAGAAGTAAATTATTTCCCACATTTTCGTGTTCTTTTGGAAGTTTGTTTTATTTTACACTATATAGTAAGTTATTAAAGGCATGCTGACCTACGATTAGCCGCTCATCATCAGGCAGGTCCTTGAACAGCCGCTTGAAGTCGTCAGACTTGCTCTTGTAGGTGGGGTACAGGGAGTTGTACCAGCTCTTCTTCTTGCTGCGAGTGACGTCCAGCGCCTTGGTCGGCGGAGTGCCCAGCTGCAGCGTGAGTACCAATTATTTACATAAAATGACGGGGGTTAGTTATTGTGTAGGCGGGTTACTGTGATATTTAGCGACAAGTATCTTGATTCTGTGTTAGTGGAAAACATAACGGTTTCGATATGTCGACGGTTCCTACGTACATAAGGTTAAGTCAAAAACCGAGGTTTACAGGAGAGCGTAATTTGTGTTCAACAATACGCCCTAGAAATAATTCTATGAGCAATAATAAATATTTTCTTTCTACAATATTTTAACAGTTTTAAGAGCTTTATGATGCCATTTACACATAAATATTTATTTTTTTCACGTTTTCTTGGAAAAACTGTTAGATGACCGTTTCTACGACACTTATTCGTTGTATTTATAATACATACTTGTTCTCTTATACGATTTCTAAAACAAGGTAAATAAAAAAAATAAAAATAGAAATCGTATGTCAGCATGTGCGCATAGATAATCTAAAGCCAATAATACAATAACAAAAATGCCATTTTCGACATGTCTTTATGTACGTAGGGACCGTCGATGTCATCGTCTGCTTAGCATTTTCCAGCTATATTCGGGTTGGCATTCAATTTAATCGAATGCAGCTGAGTAGCAGTATTTTACATTGAGCGAATGCGATGTGAACTCTACAATCCCATAAGTACTGGGTAGTACGATATACCTTGGAAGTTTGACAACCACTCTGGTTGTCAAACTTCCGGGTCACTGAATATCAAACGACTGCCAAAGACAGCCGAGACCAACTTAACAGCTTAACGTGCTTACCGAGCCACGAAGGAAACTTAGCAAGTAGGTAATCCAGGCAAGCACGGCTTAACCTAAAGATCGACCCAAGCAGATGTTATTATTAACTACGGGCTCCTCTATATACACGCAACATTAATATTTTCTCATCAACTTTAACCATTTATAGTGCAGTGCTCCTAACTGGTTTCAGCTAAATATCAGTATTTTTACAAAGAAATCGATTGCAGTCGATCCCGACATAGTTGGGAAAAGGCAAAGCAGCTGATGATATAGAACACATCTCACCCTGGGATTGTCCCCCTTGTTCCCCGTGGGGGTGGCAGAGACCACTGTGACGGCGAGCTCCCCGCTCGATATGGACGCGGAGTCGCCGCCCGCGTGGCACGGCATGTGCACTGAGCTCTCGCTTGTCTGGAATTAAGAAACTTCTCATTTAAATGCTAGGTAGGAACGCCATATTGGGAGTCATAATTAATCAAGAACCACTGAGGATGATGGTTTTTATTGGGTTTTTGGCTGAACTTGTAGCTCTGAGAGAATCTGGGGAATAGTTCACTGGGCTAAATCGTTTTTAGGTGTCATTAGATTATTTCTTTTATCGTGTGGTTAGTGCCAGGTGTCAGGGCTTTAAGCCGGCCAAGGGCCTCTTAACGCGGTTAAACATACCGTTAAGAAATATCTCTAAGGCATGCTGGTTGAATCATGATATTTTCCTTAACCGAAGCAAGTGAAATTATACATGTTCATCTGAAAACTCAGAGTTTTGGTTCGAACTCGAGACTCATGACTTGGTTTCGTACAAACTTTTAGTTGACTAATGAAAGTATCCAAAATTGCTCTAACGCAAAAATAACCTTAACTTTGCCGTTGGAAAACTCCATACATCGTCAAGTCGCGGTTAGTTTACCGACTGCAATTGAGTTTGTAATAACAAAGTGATCCGTTCGATCCGATTAAGGGTTTCATTTTCTTCCTTTTGAGAGACTGAACCCAAAAAAATCTGTTGTGCAAAATAACTTTCTGCATCTGGTAAAACCTCAATTTGCACGACTTGCCTATAGCTGTCAAGTTCTTTGCCAAGTTTGTGTGTGTTTAACTTTAAGTGGGTGGTACAAGTTAGTGCATACCTTTTTTTTGGTTGGAAATCATCAAATAACTTCCCCCGCTCTGGGCGGAGCGGTGGGGAGGGTCAGACTTGTACTGACTAAAACCCACCCATGTTCCTTCTATTACCCTTTACGTTCCGGGGCCGCGGTATCTAAGTTAGTGCATACCTTGTCATTGTCTAATGCTTCGCTGGCGCTGTCTGTGTTCCGAAGTGAGTCGCGTGTGGACGGGGAAGGGGATGGCGAACGGGACACGCTCCTGAAACATTCAAATATGTACTTGATATAAGCACTTAGTGGGGCAGGTGGGCCCGTTGTCACCCGGTGACGTCATGACATAGAGGCCACAGGGCCCCCCTGTGGCCTATCTATATACACAGAAGGACCGAACAGTCCTTCAGCTGCAATAATGAAAAAACACTTAAATTATATCGTTTATTTATTTTATCACATATTTTTTATACTGATATTTATTATTTACTAGGTTTTGCCCGCCGCTTCGTTCGCTTTAATTGGGGGTAACGCAGTTTCCTGATTTGCAGGTACCTGTAGTTTTTGCAATTGCGCCTTATTTATTGTAATAGCAATGCTATGTATTCCCTTTTCTTCCCTCTTTCTCATTAAAAAATATATATAGCCTATGTCCGTCTCCAGGGGTTGGTTGGTGGTTGGTTGGTCCTCGGTTTAGACATTTTAGGCGTGAAGACGAACAAACAAACGCACTTTCGCCTTTATAATATTAGTAAGGATTTCATAAGTTAGTAGCCGATCAGTAATAGAAACCACTTAAATTACTCATATTATAGATAGAGCAATGTTGTTTTGGGTCTGCAAGCATAGCTGGCCAAATATGGTTGTAGGTACTACAGGTACAAATCTGCCTAACCTGATGCGCATTAAAGGCGTGATGTTAGATGCGTGTAATCTCTACAATGAAGTGAACAGTCGTGAGAAACTCGTTAATACCACAAAGAACAGTTAAATTGATCAAGAAACAGTAAAAAATACTACATAACATCATTTACCCAGTGATAATTATTTAAACAGACTTCTACAAAAAAGTAGAAGGGATATCAATTCGACTGTATTATTTATTTGGTATGTTTGTTACTCTATTGCTCCGTAAATTACGGGCCGATCTTAAAAAGATTCCTACCAAAAAACACTCATCACCTGCCTAGCCTTTGCCCAACTATGTTGGGGTCGGGTCCAGTCTTACCGGATGCAGCTGAATATCAGTATTTTACATGGAGCGACTGCCTATCTGACCTCCATAACCCAGTTAGTACTTGGTAATACGAAACCTCTTGGTAAGACTGGTTGTCAGACTTTCGGGACCCTGACTATCAAAGATCTACAAATGACAGCCGAAAATAACAGCTTAACGCGATTTCCGAGGCACGGAGGAAACTCGGTATGTAACGGGTGGTCACCCATCCACAGACCAACCTAGGCAAGCGCGGCTTAACCTAAAGATCGACCTGAGCGGCTGCTATTATTTAGCCTCGAGCTCCTCATTAAAAACACTAAATAGTAGAAAATAACTTTACCTTAGTAAGCTGATGGCAAAAAAAAACATCGAAATAAACAAAAGTCACCTCCCGTCAAAAATGTATTTTGTAAAAACTCACTCTATTTTCAGTTCGTCTTTGAACAGGACAACATGTTGATTCCCCATGCCTTTTCTAACATTTCCGACTAGTAAATGTGTAGCTTAACAAACAAATTAACTGTACAAATACAAACATCCTGAGTTGAATGAGACAATAGTATGTCAAACAAATATTTGTTCTAAAGAGGGAATGAACTGTAGCCGAAAAGGGATACTGACAGTTATATTCGGTGATTTAGGATTCGGTCGAACTTGTACGGATAAATTGTGGACGCTGCCTCGGATGCTGGCCCATCCTACCATCCTACTTAGTATAATATATTCTTTTTAAAAAAAACGTTGCTCCACACTAGGAATTTCTCCTGTATCGTGGGTGCGCTTACAAACATTCAATCTCGCATACGCAAACAGCCAGACCCGGAACAACTATCTGTAGGCCATACAAACATTTGTTCCGGGCGGGGATCGAACCCGCGACACACAGCGCAGCAGTCGATCGCTCAGGCGCCAACCGTGTCGTCAATATGCGAAAATTTCTGGGGATGTATGGATGTCACACACAAACCTTTGAACGGATTGGATGAAATTCGGCACACGGGTAGTTTATAACCTGGAATAACACATAGGATATGTTTATATCCCGGTAGTACGTTGCCATGGGATTATTGTCGTACTCGGTCGAAGCTGAGGGCATCTGGATGTTTGATAATGTAGTGAAGGTTTTAAGAGTACGTCTGTTGGTTCTTAGTTTTTTTTTTAACATCATCCAGAGCCTTAATGGAGTAAAGACAAGTAAATGTGAATAAATTTGAGAGGCAGCTTTGTCGCTGGAAGAATGGACCTCGACTGTTAATAACCGCCAACGCGTATGCAACAGGGTGAGATATTGAGAACTCATATGATATAAAAAATTCAGTAAATATCCAGTAAAAAACGTTTTTAATAATCTGGAAAAGGTTTACAACTGAACGCAAGAAAAACAAGAAAAAATACTCAGAGTCTTTCATCTTCACTGCTCGTGCATACTCTCAAGTTTAATTTCATCGTTAAACAAATAAATAAAATGCTTTTCTTAAAACAGTACCTCAGCCAGCTCGCCTTTGTCATGACCAGATAGCAGACACCCAACTTCATTCACGTAAAAAAGAAATAAACACACGAAATGAACGACACTACTGCACTAATTGCCCAGACGATTTCAAGAGCATAAAAAAAATCTTTAACGACTTATTAATCTATTAAATAATTAAACATACTCGTGTTACGTTTATAACGTAATGATTATGTCAAGTTTCACTCACGAATTTGTGCTATTACACCTTATAGCTCTTGTTATTTTGTACAAAGGGGACTACACACCTTATTCGTCTCGTGCCGATCGGCTAGGTCTGTTCGGCATCAACCATCATGTTCGGCTTGGCTTCGAACTAAGCTGAGCGACTTTATTTTGAATGCATCTATATTCCATATTAGATAATAAAAAAAATATCAACAATATATCTGTTTAAATTCAATTGTTTTCAGAAGTAGAAAGAAGAAGAGAAGAAGAAGAACAACTACATACCTATTTAAAAAATCACAATTATTATTGAAGTTGTAGCTCAAACGAAACTTTGTGTATGTTTTAAAATTGTTATTTTAGAAACAAACATTTGTTAAAATTTTATTTTAATATAGCAGAGTACATTATTTTACATCAGGCAGTATCAGAATCATACCGATTCGAACACGTGTGAAGCCCACTTAAGTTTTCCATATTTGTACAAAGTATTTGTGCATGATTTTTCGTTCAAACAGCTGATAGTCATAATGCCACTGTTGAATAAATGCTTATTATTTTAGCCCACTAATTAGCTGCTATCTTTGATGACGGTGTGCGTAAAGGAACAAAAGGAAAATCGTGCGTTTAGAACGCACTGATAAATAAACACCTGCATGTTGTTAAAACTCTTGTATTTACTTCACCTAGAAATACGTAAAAAAAAAACTTAGAAGTTAAAGATCTACTTCCATACATGTTTAGTTTAAATGACAATGCATGGTTAGCGAAATCATGTCATTCTAATCTTCCTATTGTTGTGTTGTCGCGTTGTGAACACTGGCGAAAACGTAGGCAAAAGATCTCTTTGTGTACAAAAGCTTTGAAATGTCTGGCTAAAAACAGAACACATTTATATTAAAACAGCATATTTATAGATGTCAATTAAATTGACAATGAAATCAGGTTACCAGCATAATTATAACGTGCACCTTTACTTAATTGTGAGTGTTTTTTTTTTTTTTATAAATATAACATAATATATTTGTTTATGGAGGATAGTTTTGGTTTTCCTTGTAAAGTACGGCCAACGAGAAGCGATACCAAATGTAAACAAAACCCATGCTAAAACCCCATCTAAAATGGCCGCCCGAATGTTGGCGAACCCGTCTTAACGTTGTCATGTTTTTGCCGGGGGAACGAGACATTACGACAAAGGCACAAGATGGAAAGAGATAAATATTAGATTGTCAACGCCACAGTTGTTCTTTAGGTTAATGACCTTTCGTATCGCTTCTCGTTGGCCGTACTTTAGTTGTATAATGTGAACACTAAGATAAGCTCAGTGTTCACATTATACTACTAACTAATATTATAAAATCGAAAGTGAGTTTGTTTGTTACGCCTTCACACCTCAATGGCTAAACCGATTTTGATGAAATTTGGTACAGACATAGTTGGGAACCTGGATACGGACATAGGCTATTTTTTTAAGTAGGAAATGAGGGAGAGTGAGGGTTGAAAAGGAAAAACTTAGCTTTACTATTACAATCAATAAGGCGCAAGCGCATTAACTACAGGTAGCAGGTACCTGCAAATCAGGAAAACGAACTGTGTTATCCCGAATTTAACGCGAGCGAAACCGTGGGGAAAAGCTAGTTTATTTATATTTAGACAGAAACCTTTAATCCAAGGTATATTCAAGCTCTATTTTCCCCACAAATGGGACACAAGACTTCTCTTGGAAATGTGCCGTTATCCATCACGTAACTCCAGGTTCCTGTCTAGGTGATGAAATAAATTACACATGTTAAAGTGCCTACCCGAGTTCGAACTTACGACAACACGTAAGTTAAAAGCACTTTTAAATCCGGTTGATACATCTTTCTTAGATTTCCAGCTATAATCATATTAGAGTTCCGTGACTCAAAAAGAAAAAAAAAACGTAACCCTTATAGAACCACTTTGTTGTCCGTTTGTTTAGACTCCTTATCTTGGGAACGCGTGAAGGTATCGAGTTGATCTGTGGTCCCTTGGAGCTTTATAAAAATCAACCCTCTCTTAGTCATCGCAGTCAAAAAATATGACCGTTTAAGTCGCAAGTTTGTACGGGACCCTCGATGCGGGAGTTCGACTCTTACTTGGCCAGTTTTTTTTCAATAATCTTGTAGCTTATTTCAGTCCCTCATACACGTTTCTACACCCATTCGTTTAGTTGTAAAAGATTGATATATTGTTATGGTTGGTATCTTCTTAATATATATAAATCACGTGTCACGTTGTTTGTCCGCGATGGACTCCTAAACTACTTAACCAATTTAAAATTAAATTTGCACACCGTGTGCAGTTTGATCTAACTTAAAAGATAGGTTAGGTAGGGTAGGCAAAAAAGGTATAAAATTGCATTGCAACGCATGCCTATGCCACGCACAGCTAGTAACATATATAAAGTAGCAGTTATCGTACAACGTGTTGGTCTCACTACACACGATCGTGTACTAACGAAAGTATCATTAAATTTATTGTTCAATTCATTAATTTTAATTACTGTTAGTTGTGTGGCCATGTATTATTGGAGGCCGATGTGATATCGATAGATTGACAGGGAGAAAATGCCGTGAGGAGAGATTTAAAAAAAAAACAACTTTGACACACAACACAGGAATTTCTCCTGTATCGTGGGTGCGTTTACAAACATTTAAAATCACATACACAAACAGCCAGACCCGAAACAACTACTTGTAGGTCATACAAATATTTGTTTCGTGCGGGAATCGAACCCGCGACACGCAGCGCAGCAGTCGATCGCTCAGCCACTGCGCCGACCGTGTCGTCATTTTGAATGTGAATGGCTATAAGAGTAGAGGAAGACTAAAGAAACGATGGATGAATTGTGTGAATGATATCATGGCAAGAAAGGAGGTCTGATCATCAGATGAGATGTCGACTAACAGAGGAGTTTCGAAGAGACATGCTGTCCCGACGCCATTTTTTTTAGGTAAGGGAAGGGTTAATGAACAGGCGTTTACGACCTTTGAAAAAGTTACAGTAAGCCTTTCGAATTCTTGAATAGTATAGTGCGCATGTTAGGTAGCTAAATATAACATAACATAACCTTACAGCTGTGATCCCCATAGGGGTTTACCTCTGTTAACCCACATTTTAATGTACCTAAGGTTGTGTCGAGCCTATTGTCATCAACCCAGTACAAATACAGATTCTGAATTGTTAATGAAATATTACTGACTAGCTTTTGCCCTCGGCTTCGCTCGCTTTAAATTCGGGGTAACCCAGTTCCCCTTTCCTGATTTACAGGTACCTGCTACCTGTAGTTTTTGCCCTTGCGCTTTATTGATTGTAATAGCAATGCTAAGTTTTCCCTTCCCTCTTTCTCCCTCATATCTCAATCTTTTTTTAAAAAAACCTATGTCCGTCTCCAGGGTCCCAACTATCTCTGCACCAAAATTCATAAAAATCGGTTAAGCCATTTAGGCGTGCAGACGTAACAAAAAAACAAACTAACTCACTTTCGCTTTTATAATATTACTAAGGATGGACCTTGGATGGACGAACCATAACAAAATCGACCTAGGATTTAATTCGACCCAAGATGTGTTCAGCTGGTAGTACAAGATACATTATGTATTATACTTGCTGTGCTCTGCGGTTTCACCCGCTGCTCAGCTCCTTTTCTGGAGAGGGGTATTAAAATAGACGTTGGCTGATTCTCAGACCTACCCGATTTGCACACAAAATTTCATGCTAATCGGTCCAGCCGTTTCGGAGGAGTTTGGTAATAAATACCGCGACAGGATAATTAATTATGTATTAATTATAAAAAATATTTATTTTTAATTAATGAATGGAAGGTATGTCACCAATGCGGAATTTCAAAACATAACAATATTGAACAAAGGATACTTCGATTGTGCATGTACTTACAACTATCAGTCGTCTTGGAAAATAAATGATATACAAATCCTAGAAGACATTCTTTGCACTGTGATGTCTAGAACAGATCCGGATTGACTAATAATAGAGGGCCTATCGATACGCTACCGTGAGAAAAACAATAAAATCAGCATTTAACAAGTACACAACCAAAATCACTTACATCTTCCAGAAATCACTAATATTCCGTTTACGAAACACATTTTAAAGTAACAAAGTACGGCAGTGGTCTGACCGGGCGCCTGTTCACGCTTGGTTGGTGCACAGTGGAAAACCACCAGTTGCGACATTTATTTGACACTGGCATTCACTACAGCATTACTTTTGAGTCACTCTCTCATAGATATAATTAAAAAACACGTAATTTAGCAATTTGGTCGTTTAACTTAGAGATAGGGTCACACCAAACATGATAACGATGGCAACATGGCGTTTTGATGTTAAAAACTCAATCTTGTTAAATTATTGTTTTTAAAAAATGTCTTGTCACAGTGATTCCGTGGTATAGTTCGTGGTAGTACCCCCGAAACTTCGTCACAAACAGTTTTACTATTTTATTTTATTTATTTGCATCAAGTTTACATACTACATTAAATACATGGTAGTACATAAAGAAAATCTAATATATAAAATTCTCGTGTCACAGTTTTCGTTCCCATACTCCTCCGAAACGGCTCGACCGATTCTTATGAAATGTTATATGCATATTCAGTAGGTCTGAGAATCGGCCAACATCTATTTTTCATACCCCTAAGTGAGCAGCGGGTGAAACCGCTGGGCACAGCTAGTAATATATAATATTGTCAGTGTCTTGTGTAAAAACTTCAGGAGAATACTTGCTAGGTAAATACATGTGGATGTAACGTAAGAACAAAAAGAAGAAGTGTCTTCACCGGACCAATTTTATATAGCAGACCAGAGAAAGGTGGGCCAGGTCATATGGGGCGCTGACTACACTATGTGCTAAGGTATCATGCACGGTACATAGTACTACAACATAGCTGTTGTTACTGATAAGAAAGCCGCCGATCGACGCGTAAGATACACAGCTTATCGCCTACAAATGCGGGGCACAACGACATGTTTCCGTGAAAACTTGTTGCTACTGAGTGTTGTCGATAAGATTCTGCAATGTTTTCAAAACAAAACATCGCGACTCCATTTTCCTGAGAGTTTGGCAGAGGAGTACAAACCCTATTTTAGTTTCCTATGTGATAGTAGGAGGAGCTGTCTGAACAACTGCGCAAAAATCCAAGCTCCAACCAGCTACTGAGAAATCAAAATGGAAATACTCAGTAACATGTTCGACCTGGAATTGAACCAACGCCCTCACTAGACATACGAGTCAGGCCAAGCAAGACAAACAAACATATTTGTTTGCTTTGTAATATTTTTTGTTTCTGTATGCTTTCTCAATGTAGAGCAGGCTTAATAGTAGCAGCCGCTCGGGTCGACCTCGCCTAGGTTGGTCCTGGCATGGGGTGACCACCCGTTACATACCGAGTCCTCCCTGCCTAAAGCTAGTTAAGCTGATGAACCCAGTTCTCATTTGTAGATTTTTGACAGTCGTTACAGATAGTCAGTGCCCCAAAAGTCTGACAACTAGTTTTACTAAGGGGTATCGTATTAACCCAGTACTGACTGGGTTGTGGAGGTCAGACAGGCAGTCAGACTATGTAACATTCTAGTTTTCACCCACAACATAGTCAGGAAAAGGTTACACAGATGAGCAGGAAGATTACGTATGTATTCCATCAAGAGATATGATATGCCTGGGTGCGCCATTGTCATAGCGGGAAAAGACTGGACGAGGCTGGCACAAGAACGTGAAAGTTGACACAAGCAAAAAGAGGCCTATATACCATAGCCGGCAGTCAGTGAAGTCAAGCTGCGAATATCCATGATAATGTACGCCAAAGAGATTAGTAACCAAAGAGCAACCAAAGAGATTAGTAACCAAAGAGCAACCAAAGAGATTAGTAACCAATTTCGTCAGATATGGTTGTTTTGAAGGTTTCGTACCTCAAAATGAAAAAAAAAAACGGATCCTCTTATTAGACCAATTTGTTGTGCGTCTGTCTGTCAAGACCCTTTATCTCGGAAACGCGTGGAAGTATCAAGTTGAAATTAAAACCATATACTTAAGTCTGTGGTCCCTTTGAGCTATGAAATCATCGCTTTAAGTCTACGCAGTCAAAAGATATTGCTGTTTATGTCGCAAGCTTGTACGGAACCTTTGGGGCGCGAGTCTGACTCGCTCTTGACCGGTTTTTTTCTTAGAAACCGATAAACGTCTTCAACTCAAATTATTATTTTTTAATGTACTGTTTATTTCCTATATCAAATATTTTTTTTTTTTTTTTGAAAAAACGTTGCCCCACACTTGGAATTTCTCCTGTATCGTGGGTGCGTTTACAAACATTTAAACTCATAGATAGTTGTTCCGGGTCTGGGTGTTTGTGTATGTACACAAACACCCAGACCCGGAACAACTATCTGTAGGCCATACATAATATATTTGTTCCGTGCGGGGATGCGAACCCGTGACACGCAGCGCGGCAATCGATCGCTCAGCCACTGCGCCAACCGTGTCGTCAAATTATTTATTCGAAAACATTCATGTATTAAAAAAAAAAACAACAACAATTTATCTCTAAATGTCGACTGTACATTAGTCATCATGTCGTCGATAAGATTTACTAGTTCGCGTTTAAACATGTTTTAGGGTGTCTTAGGATTTTACATCCAAAATACATTAGATTATTATGCAATATTTTTTTTTGTCAATGATCAAATAAGTACAAAATCACTACATTTCAAATAACTCCAAAGTATCTATAAGTATTAATTTTATATAACTAATAATTATGTTAAATTGAAGAGTTAAAATAACTCCATTATGTAGGGCAACCATCACTTCAAACAAAATTAGATTGTTGATTAATCACTACACAATGTGCGTAAGCAATTGATAAACGATAAAAAAAAACATCTATTTTTATTTTATTTTTACTATCCCCTCAATTGCCCCACGGCCGGGGAAAATTGCCAAACGTCACTATTCTGTGCGATATCTGGCCATGTTTGCCCCGTATTTAAGACCAGATCGTCACACCACCTTCGTCACGTTCTACCTCGATGCCGATTTCCACCATCTGGGGTTCTAAAATGTCCGCTTTAGCAGAATCATAATGTGAGTAGTCACTTTGTCACCATTTTACGAATTTTATAATTATTCTGCTAAAACGGCCATTTTAGCAGCCCAGGCGATCAATAACAATCTTAGTAACCTCTCCGGGTGCATTCGCGTTACGCGGCTAGCCCACTCGCACTTTGGTTTGGCTGTTTTTCCCCAACATCTGAACCAACATCTGACTTATTAGTTACCCATAAAATAAACAAAAATATTACCTGACTATGAACACTTTACTCAAGGACTCCCACTGCGTGAAGAGCACATGAAACTTTTCAGTTTCCATCACAATAATCAACAGGAAAGACTGTCAGTCACATTACACAAACACAACCTTTTCTGAACTAATAAGTTCTGTACAAAGATAACCAATGATAACTCTAATCTATAAGCTTGGAAAATTCGATTACACATTGCGAAAGGTGCAAAAGTCCCGATGATAAGGTATTCCTAATTTATCTACGTTATATTATTTAGTGGTTACAAACAATAGGTGTGCAGTGCAGTTGAATTCTGTTTCAACTGCACTGCACACATAACTCATATCAATCATAACTGCACTGGTCAAATAACTCGGTTAGTAATCATTCTTTTGTTGTTAAACTGTGCGATTAAACTTAAACTTGAAATGAGCGTGTTTGTCTGTTAATTTAGGATTCAATCATTGTTTTTTCATATCGACGGTTGACCGACAAAACCTCCTAACTCAAAATGTCAATATTTTACAGGAGGCGCAATTTCGCAGCAAATATCGCTGAATTATGCAAGAGCGTCTTTCTTTAGATATCGGCACGATAGAAAAAACACCCGAAATATTACGATTCTCTTTAGGTTTTCGTATTCTGTGGGATAGATTTTTTAAACAAATAAAAGCATTTTGTCAGTTACTTGGCTTGGCGGTTAACCGTCGATATCACTTTAAAATAAATTTGCGTGCGTAATAAAGATGGATTTTTTCATTTTTGTTTTGTGTGTTGACAAATTTTGGAAATTGGTTACAACAGGTGAAGATTGCATTTTATATCTCTGAAATGACTCAAGTGTTGTCATGCAATTTACATATATCAATCTGGCACGCAACTATCTGTGACAGCTTCGATACGCAGATGTGCTAACGTAAGTAGCATTAAACATAATCCGCTTTAAGTTTTCACTGCTGTAACCAATGGTAATTATCTCCAGTGAGGCTGGGCTCTAGCCAGAAAGGGTACCTACATGTTTTTAAAGGTTCTGTCGCTACTGGATGCAATGTTCTCTCTCGCGCATCTTCGATCCGATAAAGCGGATCAGTGTTCTTATACACTTCTCATCAAAAAATTCGAAACACTTTCGTTTTTATTGTTTTTGTCCTAATTTTTTACAAAAGAGAATTAATTCCATGAAAAAAAAAACATTATTGTGTAGCTGGCAGTTTGGTCATTACAGTAAGAAGAAAAAAATCAAAATTCGAAATTAGAATTTCATTTGTTTATCCTATAAATGAAATTAATCACTGTTTTAAGACAAATGTGTATTTAGGGTTGGAGTACGTTTCTCGTTTAAAAACTAAAAATTAGCGCTTGTCTTTAAACTTTTTGTTTCTTATTTCATTTACTGTGACTTTGGGACGTCTGAAAAAACTTTTTTTTCTAAAACATATGGATACTTCGCCCGCAGAAGCCGCCCAAGTGGTGGCATTGCTGGATTCTGGACTTAGTCAGCGTGTTGTGGCTGCAAGATTGCATCTAAGCTTATCATCTGTTCATAGAGTCTACAAACGCTATCGGGAGACTGGTTCGTTCACGCGCCGTTCAGGATCTGGCAGGAATCGGGTCACTTCTGAGCGAGATGATCGATTTATTGTAACAACTTCTTTACGAAATCGACGCCTTAACGCTTTTCAACTGCAGCAGCAGCTTCGCGTTGTACGAAGAGTAGCTGTAAGTGACTCTACAATAAGAAGAAGGTTGAAGGAACGCGGATTGGCACCGCATAAGCCAGCGAATGGGCCGAAATTAACTGCAGACCATCGAAGAGCGCGCCTTAACTTTGCACGCGAGCACCTAACTTGGTCATACCTTCAGTGGAGTAAAGTACTGTTTTCTGATGAGTGTAAAATTATGCTGTATGGTAACGACGGAAGGAACAAGGTCTACAGAAGAGATGGAGAACGTTTTGCACAATGCTGCATTGAAGAAAAGGTCAGCTATGGTGGCGGTTCGTGGACGGTTTGGGGAGGAATCAGCGCCGACGGTAAGACAGAACTTGCCTTTGTGTCTGGGCCACGGCTGCCTGCACTAAACTCTCATCGATACATCGAACAGTGTCTTGAACCTCATGTGATGCCCTATGCACATTTTATTGGCAACGACTTCATATTCATGCACGACAATGCTAGAGCTCACACCGCGGGCGTCGTACGAGATTATCTTACCGAAGTCGGTATCTCCATTATGGTATGGCCAGCAAGAAGCCCGGACATGAATCCCATTGAACATCTATGGGATGAATTAAAGAGACGAATTCGAGCAAGAGATCCAGCCCCAGAAACACTTAGCCAGCTGCAAAATGCAATCCAAGAGGAATGGGATAATATACCACAACATGTGATCGTGACTCTCATCCGATCGATGAAGAACCGTATGGAAGCAGTAATAAGAGCTCGCGGAGGGAATACAAGTTATTAAATAAACGTTTCTTACATTTTTTTTTCATTTACGCGTGTTGTTTTACCCATTTCCTTCATATTCCATACAGGGTAAAAATTACTCATTATACAAAATACGAAACCTATGAAGACTTAATTTGAATTTAGAACATTAACATTAGGATTTAAAAACCTCATACTACTTACTATTAAATGACATTTTACATTTATTCCTAAATATACACATTTTTCTGATAATCCTTATCAAATCATAAACTGCGAGGTGTTTCGATTTTTTTGATGAGAAGTGTATATGTGAATTCCGTCATACAACTACATCCAGCTCCAGCATCGCTGAATTAGAAGGGGCTCTAAAACGGACTGCCGTGTGAACATACCGTAAGACGGAGTTGGTATCAGTTACCGATCATATCAGAAATAACTGTGCCAGTAGTAATAATAGACGACCCTAGTCACTAACTACCTCGTATGTAGCAAGATGCGACGTAGATAAGGTGTTATCAGTTACCGGCGGGTGCAATCACCTGAGCCTTGATTACGGTCTATCTATTGCAAAAACTTCAAGCTTCCTCAATAGTCGCGGAAGACAGATAGACACATGGCAGTCGTGCATAAAATCAGGGTCTTGCCTTCCGAGTTGCAGAATAATTTATTATATTTTTGCTAAATGTTTATTAATGAAGCGTCTACAAATTAAAATTCGACACCGAAATAAATTAACCCGTTTTGAAACCTATTTCTGCATTGATTAAATAAAAAAATAATAAATATCGATACACATCACGTCTAGAATTTCGCTAGTTTACTTGATTTGATTCTGCGCCTATATGATCACTGGTCGTGCCTTATATCCAATGTGGGTAGAAGAACAGATAGACAAATATTTCCTTTACTATCCTAGTTCAACTTAAGGAGAGGGAGGGAGAAAAGGGCGATAAATAAAATTAATTACCAATTAATCAGCATTGATCGATTTGTCTTCTCTGTTAGTAAATAAAAGTTTAATAAACGATTTTACTAAACTTATATGTTTAGATACAGATTACTCAAGTTCGTATTTCATTTCGTCCTTGTTTTAATTATTTAATTGCTGTAATGAACAAGGCGCGAGTATAACTGAGGCTAACTGCCGTCACGCATCATGTACTGGCTTCACGCGTTAAGATATCTTTAAGCTCGGATTAGTAAACGAGGAGGGCATGATAATAGCCCACAAATATTATTATGCTATCTGTGTGACCGGGAGTCAACTAGTGGCGCCAAACGCCTGGAGCGTCTCCCGCGGCGGCTGGGTTGGTTTGAGGTTCTCTCCCTCAAACGTCCGGCCACCTCTTTCACACCTCTTTCAATAGCATAAGAATAGAATAGAATAGAAAAATATTTATTCGAAACAGACACAACACAACAGCAAAAAGAAAAAAAGGTATACAGAACGGAAAAACATGGACAAGGTTGCGCTGAGCGTGCCCATAACGAAAGGGTTACCAACTCAGCATATGCTAGGCGTCAGACACCCAACGCTGGTTTTCAGTTGGCACCCGCAGTGACACACGGACGATGGCAACAAGTACAAATAAATAAGTAGATACTTAGTGATAAAATAATAATAATTTATAAATGTGAAATAACGATATAATTATGATGTAAATAAGTAATAATAATAAAAGATAAATAGAATAGTTTGGATCTGAAAACATTACCGCTAACTTCATTCTTTATTTAAAGAAAGCAACGCTCCGACGCGCGACGTGGCGCATCAGTCGACCAATAGGAGGCTGACGCGCCAACAAGACGCCCAATCTTTTGCCATTCCGTCTGAAGCGGCAATAAGCCTACCGACACCTTGGACAAAAGTCAACAGAAATACATTGCTTTGAAGAAGTAAATAATATTAATTACGTATAAAACACAAGGACTCAATTAGTGTAGAAATTAAGAGAAGATAACAAAAAATTAATTAAATTGAAATAATATTTGAATATGGAGTCAGCCTAAAATAAACAAATAAGTTCAGTGCAAGTGAACCACACTGCTTATGGCGACACAGACGCAGCCGGAGTCCGGAGCTCCGGAGCATCACATTTTACGAGCTTACCTACCCCCACTAATTACCTAGAATTCGGAACATAACTCTAAGGTGAGTGGCTGATACTAAATTACCATTACTAATAATTAATAAAACAACATTGAAGATATTTAGATATTCATATTTAAAATTGGAGATTGAATTTGAATTAGCAAATTAGATAAAAATTGGAGATAGGATTCGATTTAGAAAATTAGATTAAAATTGAACATACTTATACAAACAAAATATATGTACTTAAATTATATTTGATTGAATTATATAAATGATTCGTCAACATTAATGTCATTAAATTGTATTTGCGAATTAAGAATAAATTTCTTAAGAGTAATCCTAAATGTGTTAACATTGTTTAGGTCTCTAATCGGTGGGGGAATATTATTCCAACATTTGGAGGCTGCGTATCGAAAACTTCCACGAAAGGCCGCAGTTCGATGATGTGGGGTAGCCAGCTGCTGGGCACAACGCCTAGCTTTGTGCTGCCTGTGACTATTTATCCACGTAAGCTTCGAGTACAGGTATGACGGAGATTTATACTTTATGACGCCGAAGAGAAGACAGGCCAGATGCAACTTCCGACGCGATTTCATTTTCAAAATGTTGTGTTTGTTAAGAAATGGTGTAACGTGGTTCCTTGGTGGTACATTAAAACAAAACCGCGCGCAAGCGTTCTGAACCCTTTGGACCAGTCTTGCAGTACGTGCCAGAAGTCGAGGACCAACAACGGTATCGGCATAATTTAACTTGGCAAGAACCAGACTTTCAACGAGCTGAACACGTAGTTCTTCACTTAAATACGGGCGCATTTGGTATAAAACTTTTAAACGGTAAAAACAATTTTTTACACAACTTGCAACATGAGCCTCAAAATGTAATCCTGGGTCCAGAACCAGACCCAGACTTCTCGCCTCATACACACGCTCGATAAACTGGCCCATCACAGTTACGTTTGCATGATCACTGTTAATTTTATCAAGTTGACCCTTGGAACCAAAAAGCACAAATTTTGTCTTAACCGGGTTAAGCAGCAGGGAGTTTTGTTTCGACCAGTCAACAATCCTTGCCAAATCCTCGTTCACTAGTTTTACTGCAGCTACATAATCTTCCGGCTTAAAAGAAAGGTATAATTGTATATCGTCAGCATAGATATGAAATTTACAGTTTTTCAAAACATTTACAACATCACCGCATAACTGCTTGTGCGGTGCCCGCTTCCCATTCCCTCTCATTTCGGACCATGAACTGAACCAGAGCCGGACGCGAGAGGGCGCCGCCACTGAACACCACGGTGACACCCGGGCTTATCCTCCCGCCCGTTTATGTCCAGGAACCTCCCGTGTCCGGTGAGCACCTGCGTCAGGCGATGGACGAGAAGGCCGTGGGGCCTCTCTAGCCACTTCTAGAAGATCGTCATCGTCACTATTATGGCGTCCCTTGCACGGGTTGCGATAGTCGCTCTATCTATGCCACCATGAGATCGCACCGAGCGTCTGTCCGCTGAGCGGCAATTGCCGCGGCTGCAGAGTTGTGTATAGTCCTGAACACGATTCCCAAATCGGGCAGTATTATTAAGTTTTCTACCAGAATTTTTTGAGTCTACAAGCCCAGTTTGTGTGTATGTGTCCGTTGATGGCAAAATACTCGCCACCTTTTACATTACATGGGACTTATAACGTAATTGGCACATTAAGAGTGTACTATAGTCACACCTCTGCATAACCCTTTGATGATACAGGGGTGATGTTATAACTGCAAAAGTAAATCGTCCGTAGCCTCAATTAAAACCGCAGGAAGTGTTCAGTTGGCGGTGAACAGCCATTAATTTTAAATTAGGTCAAATGCCGTCACCTTGGCCTATGGTCGTTTATGAAGATCCAGAGGCGAAATGGGTGGCAGTGTATGGAATTGATTTGGAGCACTTCTACCTATGGACAGGCTTGGATTACTCGAAGGGATGGGCTGGCGTGTAGTGCACTTACATTCAGAAAGTTATATTTAAAACCTCATTCCAATAAGAGATGTCCACATTGCGCAAATGCGAATCCAAAATCTCACTCAACTAGGGAAGTCATATTTTTTATAATTATTCAGGCGGACGATGGTCGCGGTCTACAATAAGTATATCATTTAATATAATAATGGTGTCAAGAAAACCAGTCGCAGAACTACGTTATTCAACAAATGATGAAAGAAAACAAGCCACAAATAGTCTCGAACATGCTTGTAGCAGCAAGACAATATTATTGTTGACTAAATTGCACCATGACCTTCCCATCGCGCAGTCATTGTCTTAGTGAAAGTGTGACCATAATAAATATAACCTTGCGACTTTGAGAGGAAAACAAATAACCGTTTATTAGGTATGCGTCGTTGGTGTAGTGGTTAAGACTTGCAACCGCTACTGCTGAGCTTGACGTCCTAGGTTCAATTCCTAAGTCGGACAAAGAGTTATTGGTTTTCTCCGTCATTTCTCTACTCTGCGGATTTGGGCCCAGTTGCTGGCAAATTTAACGCTCTCTAGTACAAGTGATTTGAAAATAATTGGCGAAATATGTATGAGTGTAATAACGATATGACATCTGTTAGAAAAGTGGGGTAAAAGAGATGCTGTGTCAACAATTATGATTTCACCGCGTCAGTGTCTGCAACTCTACGTCTAAAGCGCGTATTTTGCGAACGGGATGATATTATGCAACAGCAGTTTTGTCATCGAAAACATTTTTATACAATTTAAAAGTGAACTGTGATCGTTATAAAAAGTGTCTGTGCCACACGACTTTCGTAGACCAGCTAATGACCTTCAAAAACCGGTCGTTAACACATAGTGCACAACACTAATAACATATCGCCTAATTCGCAATTAATAAGTAAGCTTCGGTGGTCTGGAGGTGTAAGCGCCTACACTCCGTTGAAGTACGCCCTGGGTCGCAAGTTCGAATCGCACAGACGACAGTCACTTTTTGTATTTTGATAAATTTTATTTTTTGTTTTTCCACCGATTCACTATGTTCCAAACACCACCAAAGGGTTCCGCAGACCAAAAGCCGTCGCGATCTGAGTCCGACATTCAAAAATTATGTGCAGAGGAAGGCCTTTCCACGGACATAACAGCTAAAAACATTACCCAGCGCGCAAAGCGTCGCCGCCCTTCGGGTGATCAATCTGACTCAATTAATGAGCTCAGGAACGATCTGATGGAAATGATTAGAGAGTTGATCAGCTCCCAGAACGCACGGTTGGACAAATTAGAGACACATATAATGGAAATAAAATCTCAATACACGAAAATAGAGGAAACGAATTCTGAAATCGAGAAATCTGTGACAAGTATATCGGACCAGTTAACCTCCTTAGAACTAAAAATTACGGGCTTAGAAAATGAACGCAAAATCATGGCCACCAAAATGTGCTCCATCGAAGAGAAAATTGATTTTTTGGACCGAAGCTGTATTAAAACCTGCGTTGAAATACGTAACGTACCGAAATTAACTCGTGAAAGCAAGAACACTCTTTTTACTGTCGTACAGCACCTTTCAAAACACCTAGAAACAGACATTCAACTGTCGGATATTCGAGATGTCACAAGGTTGCCATCTAAAAAGGAAAGCAAGACCTCTAGCATTAGTGTTGAGTTCTCTAATACCCTTCAAAAAAGTAATTTCCTAACTTCAGCAAAACATTTTAACAACAAGAATCCCGACAGTAAAATTAATTCTACACACTTGGGCCTTGATGTACCGCGCACGCCTGTATACGTCACCGAGCAACTTACTTCGCTGTCCAGAAAACTGTTTTACGCTGCACGAAATTTCGTCAAGGCAAACAACTACGCCTTTTGCTGGACATCAAATGGACGCGTCATGATTAAGAAGAGCGTTGATAGCCAATATATTTTAGTTAAAAATGAACAACAATTGCAACAGCTTTCATTGCCAAATAATGAATGACTAGATGTACTAGTAAACTGCAGATGTTCTTTTCTTGCTTTGTTTTTAGAACATTTTAATTATTTTTTAAACTTATTTCTTAATTATAATTATAATTTGTTTGTAAATTCTAACACTGTCACACAAATGCACACACACATAACTCACATTATACGTCATTACTCAACACTCACCACACACACATACTATTCCCCTACCAGAAACCTAAAAATAATACACCAGCCTTATGGAAAACTTTTGCCCCTTACCTTTATCCTTAAAAATGTTTGATAATACCAATGCACTCATGGATAACATTGACCTAACCTCTGTATCGGAATCGTATTCCTGTAGTCCAGAGCAGGCACAACTCTACATCAGGCAACCACAAAACTACCTTAAAATCTTCACACAGAACATAAGATCAATAAACCGTAATTTTTTAAGCTTACAAACGATTCTTCAAAGAATTCCTATAGATTGTGACATTATAGTTTTAACAGAATGCTGGCTTTCGTGTTCTAGTAACACCAACATCCCTTATTTAGATAACTATACAATGTACCGCACCACAAAACATTTAAACCAAAGCGATGGTGTCGTGGTTTATGTCAAAACTGAAATTAACTGTAATTGCACAGAATTATCTTTAAATAATTGCGCCACCGGTTTAGCGCTAGAGGTGGGGTTAGATATAGCTTTACTTTGCATTTATCGGTCACCGTCAAATACAAACACTAATACATTTACTTCTACTCTTAATGACATATTACCCACTTTCTCAAAGTTTAAATCAGTTGTTCTTACTGGTGACATAAATCTAGATATAAAACCACTTTCTCTTGACTCGCGCTCTCAAGAATACCTCAATATCTTAGCCTTTCATGGTTTTCTTCCCGCTCATACCTTACCTACCAGAGGTCTCAACTGCCTTGATCATATCATATTAAAAACTAAAATATCAACTATCTCACTTGTTTTCAATACAACAGCAACTGACCACTACTCATCGCTACTGGGCATGTATCTTAAAAAACCCGAACACAATGTTGTCACTACCTCTACAAAAGTAGACTTTGTTAAACTTGACAAATCAATGGAAGAAATGGACCTGACGCCCATCTATTCAATATCAGATGCTAATATTGCTACCGACACTCTGATAAATGTTCTGAATGGAGCTATTTCCGAGAGCACTACGGTATCTAAATCATCAGCTAAGAAAAAAATTCTAAAACCATGGATCACGCCTGGGCTGCTACGTTGTATGAAACACAGAGATTCACTACACAAAAAAGTTAAAACATCGCCTGGTAATACTACTCTCGAAATTAGCTACAAAAGATACAGAAATTTTTGTAATAAAATCTTAAAAAAAGTTAAAAGGCAGTATGATAGTGAAGAACTTAATAAGGCTGGTAATAATCCAAAACTTCTCTGGGAAACTATAAAGAGAATCACAAACACACCAAAAACACGAAATTCATCCACACATCTACTATCACACGACACACCTACTCAGTCCTGTAACAAAGTAAATAGTTTTTATGTTGAACTAGGTAAGAACCTCGCTAACAAAATTACACACACACGCCCCCTGGCACAGCCAACCATGTCACAAAGCCCTAATTCGTCATCATCATTCGTTCTAGATGAAACAGATCCAAACGAGATTATATCTGTGATTCATTCTCTCAGAACGAATGCAGCCACCGGATATGATGGCATCTCACCATCTATATTAAAAAGATATTCATCCACCTTAGCGCCTGTACTAAATTACATTTTTAACCTCTGTTTCCAAACTTCGACCTTTCCAACTTCATTAAAAAAGGCGATCATACACCCAATCTTTAAAGGTGGGGATAAAAAGTCTGTAACTAATTACCGGCCCATCGCAGTTCTTACTACCTTATCGAAGGTTCTTGAGCGATTGGTCAACAAGAGACTAGTACAGTACCTCGAAAAATTTAACTTGATCTCTCCTCAGCAATTCGGTTTTAGAAAGAACAAAAGTACTACTGACGCGGTACAGGAGTTAACGGGATATATTGTGAATAAACTTAACTCCCACAAAAAAGTTCTCACCATATTCCTCGATCTGGCCAAAGCCTTTGATACCATTCCGACTTCAACACTTTTAAATAAGCTCGAAAAATTAGGCATCAGAGGCTCACAGTTACAGTTCTTTCACAGTTACCTTACAAATCGAAAACAATTGGTCAAAATAGGTGAACATACAAGTGATGATCTTCCAATTTGTTACGGTGTGCCACAAGGCAGTATCCTTGGACCGACCCTGTTTCTTGCTTTTATTAATGACCTTTGTAATTTACACATCAGTAACGCTAATATTGTGTCGTTTGCAGATGATACTGCTCTTACCTTCTCAGCCAACACATGGTCTGAGCTTCAAAACACAGCACAAAATGGCTTCAACTCTGCAAACGAATGGCTACTTTCTCACACTCTCACATTAAACACATCAAAGACAAATTTTATAACCTTTTCTATCTCATCTAAGTCACAACCCGAAATTCCAATAGTCATAAAAGCTCACTCCTGCCACACACATTCTCAGACAGCTCTACCCTGTCAGTGTCCATTAATTACTCGCGTTGACAATATAAAATATCTAGGTATAACATTAGATCAATTTCTTAACTTTAAAACTCACATAAATCTTCTTACAAGCAGAGTTAGAAAACTTATTTATACTTTTAAAAACCTACGTCACGTTGCCACGTCAGCTGTAATACGTACTGTCTACTATGCTTTATGCCAATCTATTGTGACGTATGGTATTGCATGTTGGGGTGGCGCTGCTAAGATGACAATGAAACACCTAGAAACAGCCCACAGAACTATTTTAAAGGTAGCCACATTTAAACCAATAATGTACCCAACAACAACCCTCTACGAAAATTGGAAGGTCCTTAACGTTAGACAACACTTTGTTTTGCAGACCATTCTTCTACAACACCGACTAACGCCTCTTGTTACAGTCTCGAAACGACGGAAAGATATGGTCTGCACTATTCCATCACCATACTATAAATTCACCAAACGATTCTTTTTTTACCTTGGTCCATATCTGTATAACAAACTCAACGCAAACTTACCTATTTATACCCTACCATATTCCAAATGCAAAACTGCTGTCCGTTCTTTTCTTCTTTCAAAAACCTATGATGAGACTGAGGAGCTTTTAAAAACCATCTCATAATTTCCTGTTTTTGTCACATCATAACCGTTTAATAACCTAATAGTTATTTCACAAACACACACACACACACACACACACACACACACACACCCCAACACACCCCACGCATACGCACACGCACATGCACATATACACAAACATCACACACACTTACATATTCAATCACGTCTTACATAAAACTATCAAATTTTTACTATTACTTTTATACTTATTTTTTCTCTCCGAATTTGTAACCATCTTCTGTATTAATTTTATATGTATAGATTTCTAGTAAACAACGCTGATAAAATGTACCATGTACCTATGTAAGTTAATTAATGATTTGAGTCTCGAGACATCACGTAGCACTACCACTTATGATTTTTATGGCAAACTGTCTCTCCTTAATACAGGTTGCTCAGCTACCTAGCTAGGAGAACAGTAGTTCACCCCATACAAATATTTGTTAGTTTAAGTACTACGTTTACTTACATAATTATGTAACTCTAATATGTACGAACTACAAATACCTTTTAACCAATAAAACATTATTATTATTATTATATATAGAGTTTTTTATTTTTCTTCTCTTTAGAGAGAGAACGTTACCTTACACACGGGCCGGAGCCAAGTATGTAAGGGATAATTTAAATTGAAAATGTGGATGATAACGTGGAAGAAGTCAGAAATTTACGAGTGATGCGGCAGGTGTTTAGAATTGTGGCTTTTTGTAACATGTAGAGTGTCTGGGATGGCATGTTTAAAGTGCTAAGACTTTGTGTAAGGGATTTTGGTATTACACCGGTCGATGAGAGTACTATTGGGACAATGTGTACAGTTTGTGCATTCCATTGAGTTTTTATTTCTATGGCGAGGTCTTGGTACTTACTAAGTTTTTCGGATATTGTTGTTTGAATGTTGTGTGAGTTGGGTATAGCTATATCAATTAAATAAACTGTTTTATTTATTTTATCATGAACGGTGATATCAGGTCTGTTGTAATGTATGGTTTTGTCTGTAATTATTGTCCGATCCCAATAGATTTTTTGATTCCTGTTTTCTAAAATGACTTCCGGCTTGTATTTATAATATGGAATCATCTCTCCTACAAGATTATATTTGTGTGCTAAGTGTTGGTGTATAATTGCAGCAACCTGGTCATGTCGATGTTTATAATCTGTCTGAGCGAGTGATTTACAGGCCCCTGTTATGTGTTGGATGGTCTCAGAGGCACTGTTGCAGTGTCTACACATGTCTGTCGGCTGATTAGAATCTTTCATTATATACTTCCTGTAATTGCGAGTAGCTATTATTTGATCTTGGATCGCAAGCATGAAACCTTCAGTTTCGGGAAACAACTCGCCTCGTTTGAGCCATTCGTTCGACTTAGCTTTGTCGACGTGTGGCTGGCTCAGGCAGGCTCGATGTCTCCCGTGTAAAGATTTTCCGGACCAAACTGCGATTTTTTGTTGTGTGCTTGTAATGCTTTCATTAATTTGAGTGTTTCTACTTTGTAGGTTGAGTGGTGTAAGCTTTTTATCTGCTTCTGTTACATGTTTATGTAGTGATGAATGTACTGATTTGTTATGGAAGTAAGATCTGAGAGAAAGTATCTGTTTGTTGTGCAGATTGTGTATGTCTACCAATCCCCTTCCCCCTTCTTGGCGTGGTAGTGTAAGTCGCTGTATACAAGATTTAGGGTGGTGTTTTCTGTGTTTTGTCAAGAGTGTATTAATAGTGCGCTGTAGTTTTCTGATGTCGGTTTTTGACCATCGTATGATTCCGAAAGAGTATGTTAGAACGGGTATTGCGAATGTATTAATGGCTTTAATTGTGTTTCTAGAGTTAAGGTTACTTTTAAGGATTAGGTTAAGTCTATGTGTAAATTTTTTCATCAGTTCAACTTTTGTCATCTTTTGTTCTATCTGTCTGGATTGTTTGAAGCCTAGGTATTTATATGTACTGTGTTCATCCATTGGTTCAATAGATTCACCTGATCCGAGTGAGTAACTATTACTTTGTATTTTTCCTGCAGAAACGGATAAAATTTTGCATTTGTCAACTCCAAACTGCATGCTTATATCGTTGGAAAATTCTTGTGTGGTGTCTGCTAAATAAAAGAGTGAATTCTTATCTGCTGCATATAATTTTATATCATCCATATACATGAGGTGTGTTAAGGTGAATTGTGCGTTATCGTTTGTCAATGTGAATCCTACATTTGTTTTGTCTAATAGATGTGAAAGTGGATTAAGTGCCATGCAGAACCACAAAGGGCTTAGGGCATCGCCTTGAAAAATTCCGCGTTTTATTTGAATTGGCTCGGTGGCCAGAGTTGTAGAGGCTTGATTTATTTTAAGGACAGTTTTCCAGTTTTGCATGGTAGATTCTAAGAAAATTCTGAGTGTAGGGTGGATATTATAGATATTTAAAATATGTATCAACCAGCTGTGCGGGACTGAATCATAGGCCTTTTGATAATCGATGAACATAGTATAAATGTCTTTTTTGCTTTTGACTGCGCTGTTCATTGCAACCGCGTCAATAGTAAGTTGCTCTTTGCATCCTTGGCTATTTTTACGGCACCCCTTTTGTTGTTCTGCAAGTATGTTATGTTTAGCTAAGTGTTCGTATATCTTTTCACTTATACAGGCTGTTAAGATTTTATAAAGAGTTTGTAGGCAAGTGATGGGTCGGTATTTGGCTGGGTCTGTAGTGTTAGTCATGTCCTTAGGAATCATATATGTTACTCCATGAGTTATGTATGTTGGAAGTAGATGTGGTGATTGAATGAATGTGTTTAGGTGATGATATAGGAATGGATAAATGCTAGTGAACTTTTTATACCAATAGTTGTGAATGTTATCTGTGCCTGGAGATTTCCAGTTGTGTGTGCGTTTGATGACATCTATAAAAGTGTTAATTGGTATGGAGTCGAACTCCATGGCTGGGATTTCTGGTGTTACTTCCTTTATCCAATCTGCGTGATAATTATGGTGTACTGGGTTTTCCCAAATGTTTGCCCAGAAGTCTCGTAATGCCCCAGGAGGGGGTGTCTCTACGGTTTGGGTGCTGGTGTCTCTGTTACTTGATGCAAGATTCCTATAAAATATTCTTTCGTTATTACAAAATTTTGTGTTTTCCATTTTGCGGTTTGTACATGTGATATATCTTTTAAGCCGACTGGCTGCCGCGCTTAATTTTTGTTTTAAAGTGTCCAAGAAGTGTTCTAAACGTGTATTTGAATTTTCGTGTTGTGCGTGTAATTTGTACTTAGTTTTTATAGCTTCTACTGCTGTTATTAACTTTTGACTTCTGCTACCATTCATGAAATGCGTCAGCCTACCTAAATTCGCTCTTAGATTTGCGATCTTTTTTTCTAATCTTTTTTGCCAATTTGGTTTTCTTAGTTTATATGTGCGGCGTTCACTTTGTGAATAGTCTAATATTTTCGCTCCGTTGCATTTAGCTGCAGTCCATGCCGCACAGTAGATTATTGTCTGTAATTGAATGAACTCCGTATCTTTATTGACGATCTTAGGGAGAATAATATTATTAATATAAGTGACTATGGCAGAAAACTTTCTAGACGTCCTTTGTTTAGGAATGTATGGCCTATCAGTGGGATGCGTTTCAGAGAAAAGTTGTTGAGCTTGTTCAAACGTGGTTTCTATTTCTGGGTTTGTTTCTAATAAAGCTCCAGTGTTAATTTGAGTAGATCCAGCTAGACCAATTTCTATGCTATTCAAGAAGTTATCTCCGTCTGTATTTTGGGGAGTGCTAGGCATGACACTAGGGTCATCTATGCTATCATTTGAGAATATATCTCTTGTAACAGTGTTTGCAGGTGCATCAAAGATGTGAGTATTTGTAAATTGCGTATTTTCTGTATGAATGTATTCATCCGATTGTACTAATACATTCTGTGATTGTGTGTTTAAATTAACGTTATTTATGTCATCATTGTTTTGTGTGCTAGTGTTATTAATACTTAATTCTTCAGCTATTTGTTTTTTAATCTCTTCTAATCTAGTGATGTGTATATACTTGTTGTTTATAATAGCTCTTACTTGATCAGATAATCTTTGTTCTGTTAGATGTGATAATTCTGGGTATGTATTTATAAATTCCTCGTGTAACTGTTTTCTATAACCAGTTTTATTTGCTTCTAATTGTGTGACGGTATAATATACTCTCATAACGGATTCATTATATTCTTTTGTCCATTTCATACGCTGACCAGATTGTGTATTAATTGTTGTTGTTCGGGCTTGTGTGGAGTGTAGCTGTATTTGGGTATGTACCATTTCTAGTTCGGTTCTGACTTCCTCATAAATCTGATCTATAGTTTCCTGTGGTAATAATTTCTTTTGAACTATAGCTCTTCGTTGGTCTCCTATTCTTTGTCGGCCTACTTGCATATCAGGGTATTTTTCTAAAAATTGAGTGTGAAGTGATGGAAGGTATGCATTTTTGTCGGATTCCATATGAGTAAGATGTAGATATGTGCGTAGGATGAATTTATTCATTTCAATACTCCATTTCCTACGCGTTGTTGCAGTCTTAGTAGCGGGTACAGTGTCGTCGACAAAATTTGTCTCCTGTACAACATCCACTGACTGTACACTGATTGATGAAGATGATTGTGTCGGAGTGACACGAAAAGATTGTGATGATGATGGGATTGATGAGAAAAGAGATGAAGGTGATGATGAAGAGAATTGTGAATTTTCGTCATCTACCTGAGGCAAATTTGCCTGAAGTTGTTTTTTTGATTTTGATCTTGTATTCATGTTATTCCCACGAGTAGCTAGGGACTTAACAAGTCGACCACAGCAGAGCCCTGCGTTCACTGTGGCAAGGGTGTGTAAAACTGGAGATCCCCTATTTTCCAGAGTTGGCACACTAGCGACTAGCCTCTCCCCTAGCCATGCAGCCCTCAGCGTGTGCAACCTTGGCTTGGATTGTATCTCTTTTGGTCTGGCTCCTCATCCTAAAACTATAACAGCAAAGTAAACTCTACCGAAACAGATCTAGGGTTCATTGGAGCGCGCAAGCCCCACCACGACGTCAACGTAGAGATACAGCGGTGGGGTTATTATTATTATTATTATAGTTTTGTATATTGATCCTACTTGTAAGAGCTGCCGAAGCGTGGGCTTTCACATTTTATAGCAACCTTCACACAATTTTGATTGATCTATACTGTAGTACACAATGTACAATGCATATAATCAGACGGAAGTACATATACCGATGGCCACAGGTTGAAATAATCCATTTTATCTTACGAAACTGACTTGGTTACCTGATGATGGAATTAAGTAAACCTTAATACCACCATGGCACAGCCTATATTTATTAGTTTAAGATATTTTCTCTCTTAAACATGCTGATGATAAAAGTTTTTCATATGGTTTTATGAATACCAGAATTAACCATTTCCATTCCAGAATTAATAAAATTTGGCTTTGGGAGGAAAGATAAGTGAAACTCGCTTTTACATATAGGTATAATATTATGCAATTTCACATATCCACAGGTGTATTTCATTTTTGCTTGATAAAACCTAGTGTTAAAGTGAAACGGAATTATCACAGGAAATCAGATTCACTGTTAATACTTTTTCTTTTTTTAACTTAAGTGATTTCTTGTAAGCTATATTCAGCCTCCATAGGAAAGGCTCAAGGCTAGCACATATTTTATGCAAGGCAAGCACATGTGTCAGTCTGCATAGTTTAATGTAAACATTAAAAAAATTACCATTTAAAATTAAAGTATGCATTTTTTAATCTTAGATTGATCCTCTTTTGCCAATTTTCAGAATGCACAGCAACTTAATTCAAAGTTCCAACTAGTTAGAAATAAAGTGTTCATTATCAACACAGTTTTATATCCTCATTTCCGCAGAAATACCCATAATAACTTGATAGGTACCTACTTTAAGATATTAGGTGTGAAACAGCCATTGTTTTAGCTATTACCAGAACATAAATACACTATCTCACACTTTTTTCCATAATAGGTGTCCTGTGCTCTTACCTATTTTCCTGTATGATGTTGTTGGCATGCTGTGTGATTACTCCCGAGAATGTAAGGGCTTGGCTGATGCTCTGTCCGATGGCATCCTGTGATGATATCACTAGATTCTCCACCGACTTTCTCCTGTAGAACATTATAGGGAATCATTCGAATAGAATATAATTTTTAAATTTTGTTTCTAACAACTCATTAGAACTGAAATTTAAAAAAATCAAAGATAAGTAATTTAATTAATACTACATGACATGCATTTAATGTAAAAAGGTTTACTTTTAAATTACTATAGGTACCTTTTGTTGAATTAAAATAAAATTAACAGTACAATACAACAGCACACAGTAGTTTTTATGGCATTATATTAATATACCATTTGTTTTCCAGAAGTTTTTAAACAACAAGTTTTGAACAAATGTTCACATAAATAAAAAGAATTAAATTACATAATTAACATTTGTAATCACAAACAATATTTTAATAAATTATCATACTGCTAGAATAAAACAGAGCTAATAAGATGTTAATCTAACATTAAACTTACACCAAGGTTGGTATATTTGAATACTTTTGTAAATACATTTTTATCAGCATAATTATTTAATCTTACAACGCAGCTAATAAAGCATTATTAACTTAGAAGTAAGTACCTATTAAATAATAAGTTAAGGTAAGGTAGTTGTTGGTCTACTATTGCTTGACACTGCAACTGCTGAGCATCAGCAATGATTCCCAAGCCTAGCACAGTTTTAATTTTAAACAAAGGTTTTTTAATCAGAACTTTCTTAGTGGCGGAAGTTTGGGTTTCTGGCCAGTTCATGGCTATAGGCTCCCCCTTAAACATAACTGAAATATGGGTATACCCACTGTCAGGTACTCCTTTCCCCCCTCCTCCTCACAATCCCTAAGTGTGAGGGTATAATGTTGTAATAGATGGGGTCTATTTGTTTAACAACATCAAATTCTGGCTATTTAAATGCTGTTATATTTTTGAAATGAACATCATTTGTTTGCTAGCATTTTTCCTCTGTTTGGCTAAATTATTACAATGGGATATTAACCAGAATTGCAGTCAGAAGTAACTATAAATACTGGTAACAGTGTGCTGTTTGCAAAACTGAATATTTAGGTAAACAGTCTTCTAGAAATTATGTGTGCACAGTGTGAACATGTCTAGGAATATTTTGACCTAGAATTAGGCTTTGGGAGATCGTTTCTAATGTGTCTACGGAGCTGATGATGTTAATTTAAAATCTGCATTGCAGGGACGACTGAGCACAAAGATCATCGACCTATCATCACCAATTAGACGGTTTAGATGTATTCTATACATGCCACCAACTAGTATTAACTAGTAAACAACATAAACAATGTTCAGTGACGAACACAATAACACAATCGTTCTATAATTAGGTAAAACGCGTATATTACTCACATCGATATGGCGATGTTCCGGTTGTCTACATCTGAAGAAGTCATGATAACAATCCTTTTTAGTTCACTTTACTTTCTGCTACTAGCGAGCTATCATTACCAGCTACGTTTTTTGCTTTCATCATCCAAATAATGGATTTTTTTGCACAAAAATATAAAATTGATCTCTTTCTTTTGCTGTAGTCAATGACAACTGGACACAGTGTTGCAAGGTTAATCAAATAAATGTAATATCTGTAATTTTATAAATGGTGACCAAAATATGATTTCAGAAATAATAAGATAATATAAAATTGTACTCCCAGTAGATTCTTTGGGAAGCCCAATAGTTTTGCTTAACCCGGATATCATATCAAAGGCAGCTTTCTTAACTCCACAATTCTACATCAACGATGTCTACTGCTTGGTGCTCTAAATTCTAAAGTCTCTGCTTTCTCTTGGGTGTTATTATGCTTAGCTTTATTGGATTCGAGTTTAAGTCTTACCAGAAATAGCAAGAAGTATAATTCTCCGAGTCACAAATGGATGCAATGAAAAGTCATCCATCCACGGATAAGCCTCAGAAAGCTTAATCTTGAAGATTGACCTTGCCAGCTCTTTCGTGCTTACTCCTTGTTTACAAAAAGTCACAAACTTTTTTTATGAAAGTTTTTACTTTTCTGTAGTGCAGAAACAAAAAGTGCTGCTTAACTAGAAACTTTTTTTTTCTTTGCAAGCTGTAAAGACTAAAATCCAAACCAGTCAATTTATCACTAAAACTTAATTTAAAAGTTATACTGACTGTCACTTCACTTCGAATCGACATTTAACACGTGAGGTTATGTGGGTTATTTTGAAATATTTGTGATGTTATTTTACCATTAAAATAAAGTTAAACCATGGCAGATGAAACTGCTTTTGATAAAAAGAAGTCGCACCGTGCTAAACAAGCCGGGCGTAAAGCAGAGAAGAAGAAAAACAAGACCAAACTTTATCAGTCTAACCTAAGTGCTCGACAGAGAAATCCTAAAGCATTTGCTATCCAATCTGCTGTGAGAGCTGAGAGACAGTTCCGGCGGCGAGAAGATGTTATCTCGAAGAAGCAGCACATCCCACAAGTGGACAAAACTCCCCTAGAACCGCCGCCTATTGTTGTGGCAATCGTCGGTCCTCCTCGAGTCGGTAAAACCACTCTCATCAATAATTTGATAAAAAGTTTTATTAAAACCAACGTGACGAACACTAACGGTCCAATAACTATCGTTACATCGAAGAAACGGCGCATTACACTCATAGAATGTAACAACGATGTCAATTCTATGATCGACATTGCAAAATGTGCTGATCTTGTGTTGCTATTGTGCGACGCTAGCTTCGGCTTCGAGATGGAGATATTTGAGTTCCTCAACATCTGCCAGGTGCATGGCATGCCTAAAATCATGGGTGTTCTCACTCATCTTGATATGATCAAGAATGCTAAGACACTAAAAACTACTAAGAAAACTTTAAAACATAGGTTTTGGACTGAAGTTTATTCCGGAGCCAAGTTGTTCTACTTGTCTGGTATCATACATGGGGAATATCTCAGGAATGAGATTAAGAATCTGTCCAGATTTATCTCAGTGATGAAGTTCAGACCTCTAAGCTGGAGGATGACCCATGCCTATGTGTTAGCAGACCGTTTGGAAGATATAACTAGTCAGGAGTTAATCAGGAAGGATGCTAAGGTGAACAGAGATGTGGTCCTGTATGGCTATGTCAGGGGAGTGCCGCTGATGAAGGAGTCTTCGGTTCATATAGCAGGTAAGATAGTGTATAAAATCAATCATTTTGGGTTTAATAAAATGAAGCTCTCACCAAATATCACTTATCATGCTTTACATAATTCTATTAGATTTATAATGAAACTCGTAGTTATTTGTGTATACTTTCTTTAGTCCGTTACATTCAACATACAGTTTAGAAAATGCATTACCTCTGGTCTGTTTTTAACATTTTGACATCATTATTACACAAAATATAGCCTTTGTTAAATTACAGTTTTTATAGTAGATTTACAAACTTGTTCAATGTTTCCAGGTGTTGGAGATATGAAGATTAGTGAGCTATCTTACCTACCAGATCCATGCCCTCTTCCCAGCAAAGAGAAAAAACGTCATCTCATGGAACGAGAGAGACAGATATATGCACCCTTTGCAGGTGTTGGAGGAATTGTATATGACAAAGATGCAGTCTACATAGAGCTGCAAGGCTCTCACTCACACAAGAAGGAAGATGAGGAAACCAATGAGAAGAAAGCTCTTCTCAAAAATGTTGTGGAAACAACAGAAACAGTTGATGAACAGATGCAAGAGTCAGGGTTCAAACTGTTCAGTGGTGGTGCAGTCATCTACCCTGATATGATCAAAGATGATGAATATTTGCAACAGACTAAGAATGCTAAATTGGATGCATCTGATACTGAGGACGAAGGTAATGACAGTGATTCTGACAATGATAGTGGGATAGATCAGAGTGAAAAAGAAGAAAAGAAAAACAGACTTCCATGGGATAACAACTCTGCAGGTGGCTCAGAAGATGATGAGGATGGAGAAATGAGCGTTGATGGAAATGAAAAAGACAAAGGGGACATAAGCGATGATGATGATGATAGTGATTCAGATGAAGAACCACAGAAAGAAGATTTTGGAATGAAATGGAAAGAAAAGTTGGGACAGAAGGCCACAGAAGCATACCTGGAGAGACAAAAGACATCAAAAAACATCATGAAGCTTGTCTATGGTGAATTCGATATAGGCAATAAATCCAAAAATATGAAAGACCAAGATTCTGAAGAAGAGGAAGATGAGGAGCTTGGTGGTCTCTTTAAAAAAGTAACAGATACACAAAAGAAGAAACATAATGAAAAGGAAAGATTAGATTTAGATGAGTGCTCATTTTTTTATGCTTTGGACAAACCAAATCTCAGGGATTGGACAAGTGAATCAAACAAACAGTTCTTAATTAATAATTTCGTAACTGGTAAGAGATCAGCTGATGAAGACGCATCAGAACTATTGAAATTAGATGATGCCAGTGATGGTGATGATGAAGAACTTTTTGGAGATTTCGAAGATTTAGAAACTGGAGAGAAACATAAAGCAGAAGAAAACAAAGTAACTACTCAGGAAACTGGCACCAAACGAAAAGCAGAGCTAACGAAATCTGAAATATTAGACAAAAAAATGAAACTAAAAGCTAAATTCGATTCAGAGTATGACAATCCAGATGACCACAGGATTAAGGGAGACCATTCTTACTATGAGAACCTAAAAGCAGAAGCTTTGAAACAGTCAGAACTCAACAAATCTGTGTTTGAAAACTTAGACAATGGTCTAAGAGTTGAAGTGGAAGGGTTCAGGCCAGGATTATATGTCAGAATGTTATTCAAAAACATGCCATCAGAATTTGTTGCTAATTTTGATTCTAGCTACCCAATACTTATTGGAGCTTTGAACATGGCTGAGCAAAATATAGGCTTTGTATCCTGCAAAGTAAAGAAGCACAGATGGTACAAGAAAATATTGAAGACCAATGATCCTCTAATCATTTCGTTGGGTTGGCGTCGCTTCCAAACGTTACCCATGTATTCGAAGATAGAGGATGATATGAAATGCAGGTATCTGAAATACACACCTGAGCATGTTACATGTAATATGCACTTCTATGGTCCCATAACACCACAGAACACAGGTTTCTTAGCCTTACAGAGTGTCAATAACAATACAAATGATATCAAACGAATGGGCTTTAGGATAGCTGCTACAGGAAGTGTGAACGAAATCAATAAATCAACTCAAATAGTAAAGAAATTGAAATTGGTTGGTACACCATTGAAGATTTACAAGAAGACAGCTTTCATCAAGGACATGTTTACAACTACTTTAGAAGTTGCCAAGTTTGAAGGAGCTAGAGTAAAAACAGTTTCAGGAATCAGAGGTCAGATTAAGAAAGCCCTGAACAAACCAGAAGGCGCTTTTAGAGCTACCTTTGAAGACAAAATCCTGATGAGTGATATCATATTCTGTCGTACATGGTTTAAAGTAGATGTTACCAAGTTCTATGCTCCTGTCGTTAATTTATTGCTCCCTGCTGGAGTTAAGAATGCTTGGCAAGGCATGAAGACCAAAGGGCAGCTAAAGAGAGAACAAAACATCCAAAACGAAGCAAACACTGATTCTATGTATACAGAGGTAAACAGAGCTCCCAAAGTGTTCAAACCTTTGGTGATACCCAAGAACCTACAGAAAGGCTTGCCATACAGATTCAAACCTAAGGAAAAGTCAACTACACTGTCAGGAGTAAACCCTAAAGATAAATTCAAGAACAGGGTAGCAGTTATCAAGAATCCTGAGGAACAAAAGGTTTCTAACGTTATGAAGATGTTAAAGACTAATTTCGAGAAAAAGAAAGAGGTACAGAAAGAAGCAACGGCGCAAAGATTGCAGAAACATAAAAAGCAGCTGGAGGTAGAAGAATGGAGGAAACTGAAACGTCAGAAGGAGTTGAAGAAGAAAATATGTAGGCATTTAAGTAAAGTTGGTAATAAAAAGAAGCAGATGTGATTATGTGAACATTTTGTTTGATTTAATTGATAACCTAACAACGTCCATATTGTAACATTAGCTCATTCTTTTACCAATATATAACATAATTATGGTCATGAACTTTTCATGGAACAAACATTGATAACTCCAAAATGGTTAGCCTATTTTATTTAGTATTTAGAACGGAGCATAATACCGTATTTTGTTGTAGCGTGTAGGAGTTTCTGCTGGCTCACCCGCACGCCAGATTAAGCACTTCAAAAATAATTGAAGTGTCCAAAACTATGCATGCCGAAAATGCGCTGACTTGAAATGTTGATTTCAAATTTCGGGATTTTTGTAAATATGGTTTCTTACATTAATTTGCAAGGGCGATGCTGCCTACAGAAAGCAATATTCATGTCATGTTGGGACCATTCTATGTACAAAAACATGACAGAAAGATGTCATTAGCAAGTGTTCCACCAGGCTCACATACAGGCTACTGACGGTCTAATTCAGTTTTTTTAGGTGGTGGGACAAAAGAAAGTAATTTATGATTTTGTGTGTTGAGGTGTTTTGGAAAGTCTGTTAAGTATTTGTATCTTACCAAGATTATGACAGGGTATGAAGTAAATAAAACGAAACATTGTATCGTGTAAATTGTATTTACCTCTTATCATTATGCACAACGTATGCCGTCATCGCACATTTGATAAACGTTTTTACAAACGTACAGATTACACATTAGTACAGATTACATTGGTCAAAATAAACATTGTCTAGTTAACAATTTCGATATGACATCAAAACAATGGCCGTTAGAAGGGTTCACCTGTAACGATATACCGATTATCTAGTCGAGGGCCAAAGCGATCAATTATAACACGGAAAGCCTTGGAATGTAACGCGCTCGGTGACGAGACCCACGCGCACGCGCACGCGCCACTCGATACATATCCCGTCACTATAACAAGCTATGCACACACAGGCCAAATTATATACAAATCCAATTCTTTTCACTAATAAACATATTTTACATTAATTCCTTAACGTGAAGGTAACTTTATTCTTTGGTAGCGCGAGCCACTGGGACTTAAAATCTTGGAAAAATATTTGTTTTATTTTTGTTCGATAGTGCGTGATCGGAGTGGTGTGTTGGAATGTGATAAAATTATTCTAGTTATTGTTCGGTCGCGTCCGTTCCAGACTGGCGGTTACTTGGCACTTGTGGACTTACACACGTTACTGCACTACCGTAGTACACACCGACGACATGGAAACTACCGGCGCCGGCGACACTGATCGCGTTAACAACGTACTTATTGGACAGCTGCTCCGGCGACGTAACGCTGGCTACGGGTTTGTAACATCAGATATGTAACTTCTTTAACTAAGAATACAGTGTACTTAAATGTACAAAATCTCAGCGGACAATACTCGTCCACTAGAAGTGATTGGCGTTTCTGTCCAATCATTATAACAAACATAATGTACACAGAACAAAGTGGAACCATCCAAATAAATGATCTAGTGCAACAGTAACAAGGCACGTTACGCACTCGCAACCGAATGTGACCGACTCGGCCCGAACGTTACAAACTCGTCAGCGAGCGCTCCGCACCGGACGCACGCTGCAGCTACAAGGAACCGGCCGATTGACGTTATCTGCGATATCTTAGCTATCTGACGGGAACATATAAAAGTGTATGATTACAAAGAGACCGCACAGCGGCCATGACACTTCGGCTATACTACGTCATCCAAACAACTTTATACAAAACTTGATTAGCTACGTCGAAAAGCTATAAATAAGTACGCTAACAGTAAACTAATAACCATCTCCATAGTACTCCATACTTGCATTGTATACAAACTTTATGTAGCTAATATATATAATTTATTTATATTTTGATAATGAAACGATGATGTGTACGTATGATATTGAGTCAGGCTTTATTGACGAGACGTCACAACGACACGAACAGACGGAATACGAAACGAGTTTTTTTTTATTCTAGCTACGAATAAGGTTTAATTTACTTCAAGGAAACACTCTTAAACTTCGTGTCATACATAAAATCATCTTCAATTAGAATATACATTTCGCTAATGATTTGACGTCTACATCTTGGCCTATGGGTGATCCAGACCGTGATGTCACCCTCTCTCTCGTTCCGTACTCCAGTCGGCCGCTCCACTAACCTACCCGCGCCCGCACTGACGCGCGCGTTCACTAGCCGCCGCAGTTCTATACATATAGCGCAGTGTGTGACTGTACGACTTGCTACATAGCCAGGGTTACAGCGGTTCAAGGTCAGCTGCCAAAACTGGCTCTATTGGAAATGTCTTATTTCGGGAAACAACACGAATGCCTTCTTGCATCACTAATCATTATACAGGGTGGCCAGTTGATAGGCGTCCAAAGAAAAAAATTAGATGCCTTATGCTAAGGGGTACCTGAATTACCCCCATGTATGTTCCGCGATTTTTTGTAGTTTAGGAGCTAGAATTTTTTTAAGTACTATTTTCAAAATTCTGCATTTCTGTGGTAGGGCGGCATTTTGAAAACCTTATGTAGGGTGTTTTCATAAAATTTGTAAACTATCTACCGTATTTTTTTATCATAACAGTGGCAAAAATAACGAAATCACAAATATTAACAATAACTGTAAAAATACCTTTATTGCTATCAAAGCTAATTACAGGAAATAAACCCCTATCAAGCTCTATATTTTTTAACGATTTTGTCTGTTGAAGAACCATAGAAGTTTTTAAGATCATTTAGAAACCTCTGGCACCCCTAACTTATATTTTTTAAGCTCTGAATATTTTCGATTACCGAACTCTAATGGTAATTTTGGACTAATTTTGTGGTAAGTTCTACAATGCCTAGGCAAACGGATTTTTTTTGCATGGTAGCTAATGCTATCGCTAATAGATTCCACAAAAAAGAATATCTAAAATGATAGGAAATAAAGAGATAGAACATAAAAACCAATGATAGGTGAAAATTTTGAAAATAGTACTTAAAAAAATTCTAGCTCCTAAACTACAAAAAATCGCGGAACATACATGGGGGTAATTCAGGTACTCCTTAGCATAAGGCATCTATTTTTTTTCTTTGGACGCCTATCAACTGGCCACCCTGTATACATTTGAAAGTAATTAAAGTTAAACCATCATTTTATATATGGCAAATTAAATGACAATGGCAAGTTAAATAAAATGTATCCATAGTGTATCTATCGATGCATGCCGTTGGTTCCGGCTGTCATTTGTAGGTCTTTGACAGTCGTTACAACTTGTCAGTGGTAAAAATTTTTGACAACCAGTCTTACCAAGGGGTATCGTATTACCCATTACTACTGGGTTGTGGAGCTACCGATCCATGTAAAATAAAGGTATTCAGCTGCATCCGGTTAGACTGGGAGCCGACTCCAACATATTTGGGGAAACGGCTGAGCAGATGATGTATCTATATATTAATGGTGCAAGTAGGACTTATTCATTCACCCCTAAAACGGTAACTTAGGTATTTGAACCGCTGCGGACCCCTGGCTTCGGCCACATTAACACCAATAAGTGTATACCGAACGCCCCTCGCGTCACGTCCGGCCGACACGCCGACTGTCACGGCGCATACAAAGTAGATACCATTCACTTTCCAATTGATTATGAAAAATTTATTTTGAAAATACACCGCTTCAACTATTGCAACACGTCTGAAGGATTATGAGCAATATGCTGAATAGGATAGGCGCGAATTTTATATGTATGGGTAGACATCTTGCAATATTTGACGACAGCGCAGACTTACTCCGAGAAGTATATATCCAAATGTTTATCTACGATTATAAATTAATTAATTTTATAAAAAAATCACACCGGTGGCGCCGTGTCTCACCTTACTTTATTAATACTGTTACTCGATAACTATACATACATTAGCTGAGGCCTATACACGGCCGCGAGTCCGCGACGTCCACTACTCCACGGCGATAACATTACTTGTGATACGCAACAACCGTAAGACAAACCATTATTGAGGTAATTTTTATAATAAACCGGTATATTTAATACATTTCCTATAATAACTTAATAAATAATAAAATCTAGTTAATAAATAAGCGGTTATCATTACAAAGTAATAATACAATAAAAATCCTTTCAGTTTTGAACACATCTTAGCTAAATATTGCTATTACACCTACAGTCGATAGAAATGATATATAAACGATAATATTTACAATATATTTGCTACTGGTTAAAAAGATTCACTTTTCAAATTAAAATCGCTTTAGCTATACATTTCATTAAGTTTTATTTCATTATCTATTGAAGTCGGTGTGCGGTGTGCGCATGATTCCGATAAAAATTTAAACATTTACATTCACTTAATTATGTAATTTTCTTTAAAAAAACACGTTGTGGCAATATTGCCTTTTTAGTGATGAGCGCGGTAATAACGCCGATAATTATACAACAGTCGAATCCATTACAAAATGTAGGTATAACAATTGTACACCGCACGTCGACGGACCAAATAAAACTACAACATTCATGTTATACGTGCGGCAGCCTTACCTTCACTCGCAGTATAACGAAGACTTCTACACACAAGTGCGGTAAGGCTGTCGTACTTCAGGATATTTGTAAAACGCTTAACAAAAATATACCTAGCTAAGTTTCAGCTGATCTAGTAGCGAGTTAATAAAATAGAAGATTACAAAACAATGTAATAACACTGTACATAAGACTAGTAACTGTGCACTCGTGTGTCGGCGTCGCCACTCGACACCTGACAGGCACACATTCAACTACATACACCTATGTATATACACACCTCGGCGAGGCACTTGGTAGACAGGTTACACGAAACGCCTCTCTGTATCACACAGTCTAACCAAAATATATTTTCATGCGATTTCGTGGCCATAATTTTCTTTATTATAGCAGGCAGTGTGATAATTCCGGAGGTACATTATGTAATACATATTTCGAAAACTTGTCGTTAAATTGTGTGATACAGATTGACATGAGCATGTATTTCAACTATAAAGAGAGCCGCACACTATTCAGTATACTTGACAGTTTTGCTTATTCTTCCCGGTCTGGTTCAACAACTCTTTTAGTGATTATTGGTCCCGGACACATTGCGGACGCGACTCCGGATATGGACATCTAAACACTTATACTTTCTAAAGTATCTGTCTGTGTCCATGTCCTGAGTGGTATACTCTAGTTGTCTGTACCGGTTTGAGTGATCCTTTAAAGATGTACCTATCACCCACCCGCACATAGCTATGTTAACTAAGATGAGTTAAGTTGAAAATGAAAGGTTCTAAATGATTAATTTGTCACATACATCTTTATTATATTTCGAACAACTTAATACTACATTTTGATTCAAGTAAGCCAACTTTGTCATTGCGAGCGAGGCGAAATTCACACCCGAGTCGTGACGGAGGATGTTATGGTTCCCAGAACAATAGCTAAAACACGACGATCGTTTTGAATATAATTCCGGAAAAAAAAACTTAACAGAACGACAATTTGTCATTAATCACTTAGAAATTATGATTTAATTTCCTTTTTTCCCCGTCATCTTGTCAAATGATTTGAATTATATTTATTTTCGGTGAACAGGTAAAACTTTCAAGTATACAGGTAAATGTGCGACCACTAACACACAAACACAGTCCACAGTTGAAACACACGGAATTCGGCGACACAGTATCGCCGTCAGCTATAAAGTCATCTCTCACAACACAGTAACTTTACGAGTAGCTAGTCGAGTGCTATAGGCTGCAAACTGCCGGTATTTTAACCCCTTTTTACCGTAAAAAAAAAATGTTTAAGATTGTACTTTTCTTAAAAGATATTTTTTGTTATTTACACAGTAACAATTAACATAGTATAATTTTTGGCGTATTTTTCAAACCTCTTTTTTTACTGTTTTTTCATGTTCACAATATTTAAATTAAATTTTGTTACTTAAAAAGAGTAGTTTTTGATCAATTTAAAGTTCGGTCAAACCGAAACAAACAAATTGCGGATGTGTCTTCGGACATCAGACTCTGAAAATGCAGTATTCGGTGTCCACAAACTGTTCATACCGGTTTGCCCAAATCATGACTTGCTTTTAAAACCTTTTGCTACTAAAGAAGTGTAAGCCAGAGAAATTTACAGTAAAGGTTTATTTGACAGTTTGCAGACTGTACCATCGACATTATACAAATGTATATTAGTTAAAATATAACTAATATTTGGCATCAGAGTATGACAATGTTTACTTGCGTGTACCGTGTTTTGTCAACGTTTAAATAAAATAGCAAAGTTTGTCAGGCTCTTGGACTATCACCGTCCAAGATGACAGTCTAAGAGACTGACACTATAAACTATTGCGATATAAGGCTATTTGTTTAAATATTTTGTATAGGTGATTGTGTTACTATTCGTCTTAAAATGTCAAATACTTACATTTTCCTAGGTATTTGTTTTTTAAGATGAATAGTATAACAAATAACAGCCAATATTGCTTCATAACAAGTATACTGTACATCTAAGAGAATACTTTAAGGCGAGTAATACTTACATTATTAGTGTATCATAGTCGAACACGGTACATCGCGCCATAGCTACATTTGTATCCAAGTTACAATTAATAAATATCAGATTACAAGTTAAGTACATAGTCTACAGATATCAGAGCACGTTGTTATAGTGAAGCCTTAGCTACGACTGTTTACTTCAATATACACGTTACGGAGAATATTATTGTATCAACAACTTACACTATGATAGCATTTTATAGTACTTTGGTAGATATCGTGGCGACAAGATACTTACATGTTTTTGTTATTATAATAAGAAGCAGAATATCGGTAAATATACCGATAACGAAGTATTTACATAGTGAACATGTTAAGACTTGTTTAGAATGAAGCGTTACTATAAAATGCCGCCATATTGCCTCGCTCGTGCCCTGACCAGGGAGCGAGGTGAACTAATTTGTACCAAATAAATAGTGTCGTGTATTATACCGTATCGTATGACTATAGGATCGCCTCGCGACGCGCTTCATTTGTGATCCGTCGCCGACTGAGGCCGCGCCAGGCTAGCGCGGGTAGGACGTGGCCTGCAACATTATGTCACATTTGTGAAATATACTCAAAAAGGGGCTATGATATTGATGTGTATGGATTGTTTTTGGTCTCATTAAAGCAATATTTTGATTTACAATAGGTTTGGAGATCAAAAAATGCCTTTACCAAACATATGTTGTGTATTGTGTTCTTAGGCCCATGGAGTTCCGTTAGTTAATTTAATACGACCGCAATATTGCAGCAGCTAGGGCAGCAGGTAGGGCAAAATTTACGATGGTGGAGCAACGTCCTAATGAAGACAAATTGATGTAAATCGCTCTGAAATATTGAAGGTTTCCTCGGGAGGAAACTTACAAAAAGGTTTTGAGGATAAACTGTGAGATTTTAACTTCACTTAAGACACACAGGTAGATTCTATCTATTAAAACCGGGTTCGGGTTCCCCCTGCGCAGAGTCTCTTAGGGCACATCTCTGCCTGATCGTATAGGTTCTCCCTCCGCTACACGTCATTACTGCGCACTCTTCTGGGGAGACAAAGTCTTGCAGCGTATTGAAGGCCTAGGTGAGTGTGGGTATGTGTAGACTCGGCAAATCGTTTAAAGTACGTCATGGTTGTGTATTTTAGGCGAAGGGTTGGTGTGTGGTTACCTAGTTGAGCGTGTGATGTCAGGAGGCGGCGTGGTCGTGCGGCAGGCGCGCGGCGCGCTCGGTGCCGCCCGCCAGCAGGCTGCTGAACTCCAGCTCCAGGATCTGACGCGCCTGCACGGACAACTTCAGCGATTAGCGGAAAATAAAAACATTATAACACTCTGTGCGTAAGCAAATAATTAATTCATCAAAATAAATGATTATCCATTTTCTCAGTCGTGTACTAGCGTTCGCCGGAACAGTCATTTTATTTACATGACTCATCACCCTTCTATACATACGTACACAGTAGGTACACTTACATTTGGTGACCCCGATATCACTAACACGCCGCGATTTAAAGTAATTTTTTCGTGATTTTCCCGTGTCGTGATAACTGCACTGCACAACCTAATCAGCGTTCTACAAGCGGATCTCCCTGGTTTTTGGTTTTCAAGAGGCACATAGTTATCTCGACATGACGTCAAGCGGAAATTGTGGAAATGGGGCAGCATTATGCGGAGCGACGGACTTCAAGCAGACTGACGTCGCGGCAATAGGAATGTCCTCGAAGATCTCGGAATTATCAGGCGGCCCAAATCAGCTTATCGTTGAGTTAGTTAACCATGTGAGCAGTGGTGGATTTACCAGTAGGCTGAGTAGGCTGGAGCCTAGGGCGGCAGATTCCAGGGGGCGGCAAATTTGGTCTTTTTGCAATAATAATCTAGAAACGGTTACAACTAGCCCCCAGTAAACGATCATTTTAATAATGGGAAAGAGACGATGTAATGAGGACGATAGAACACAAACCATAAAGTTACAATTTCAGAATAAATGTCAATAAATGATTGTGAACTAAACTAGCGTACCTATTGAATTTCAAAGGTCAGTAGGGGCGGAAAAAATTGTATAGCCTACTGGCGGCAAATTTGTAAATCCGCCACTGCAAGTGAGTAAATTAACCACGGAAATAGCAGCGTTAAAAGCCAACTCACATGGCAACGGACGTCATAATTACAGACGCAATCGAAGCCGGTCGCGCCCAAGATCCCCCTCGAGATCGAGGATTACGCCTGATAGCCCAAACTGGTTATGCAAGTATCATTTTCGGTACAGGAATCGAGCCCGGAAAAAAATGTGAAATGTGAAAAACCATGCAACTGGAAAAAGCCGTCGGACAACTAAGTTCTGCGTTGACAGAGGCGGTCGTCAGCGCTATCATTCCTTCAAACCGAATATGCGTTACCGACCGCAAAAGTGGGTATCGTTTTTTGGTTGATACTGGCGCTAACATCTCAGCAATACCTAGAAGAGAAAACCGTTTAAAAATAGAAAACCAGACATATAAAATCTATGCCGCAAACGGAACGCGAATTTAAACATACGGTGACAAAACGCTGACGTTAAATTTAAACCTGAGACGGCCGTATCGTTGGACTTTCATCGTTGCTGACATTACGAAACCAATACTGGGAGCCGATTTTTTTAGAAAAGCACAATATTTTGGTGGATATACGAAATAAACGTTTAATAGATGGTATGACTGGACTTCAGAGGAACGCAAAGTTGATGAAGTCAAGCACACCAACACTTCGGACCGTAAATTTGACCGACGATTATGCAGACATTTTGGCAAAATATCCGAACATTTTAAAACCGCTCAACACACAGACGCGACTCAAGCATGACGTGGTACATCAAATCATTACCAACGGACACCCTGTTTACTCAAAGTCAAGACCTCTGCCGGCAGACAAATATCTAAGAGTAAAAAGAGAGATAGAGCATATGTTAGAAACAGGATTGTGTAGGCCTTCCAAAAGTCCGTGGGCTAGCCCATTGCTCGTGGCAGCAAAGAAAAACGGTGAATTACGCCTATGTGGAGATTACAGGAGATTGAACGCGATCACTATAATAATAATAATAATAATTTTTATTTGCTGCAAAATGTGGTAAATACATTTGATGGTAAACATTTTGATATAAACCAACACATCTTTGTCAGGTTGTTGACATGCAAATAGTAGGTACTGTCATATATTATAACGGCACGTACGTACACAAGTTATACAACACAATAATAGTAGTATAAGCAACTGACATATAATTACTTAGATTTACACATGAATTCAATTAAATTAACATATATTATAGAATTTAAATATCAGTATTCATTCATTGTTATAGATTATATATATACCTGTTATATATACCTGTTTTTCCCTTACATTTAAATAGTTCGTCTATAGTATAAAAACATTTTTTAAGCAGCCACTCTTTTAAATACTTTAAAAATCTCGAAGTTGGGTACGATTTTATGCTACGTGGAATAGCATTATAAATACGACCACACATCACATAGCAGTTATTTTGATACAGATTTGTTCTTGAAATTCGTGACAAGACAATTCTGTCCGGATCTCTCGAGTTTCTCGGATATACATCTTTTGCTCTCGTAAAAAAATGGGGTGCTGCCTTACAAATTTTGCTGTTTCATAAATGTACATACAAGGGAGGGTTAATAAGTTTTTTTTTTTAAATAGAGGCTTACAAGAATGCCATGGTGCAGCACCACAAATGGCTCTAAGGCACTTTTTTTGGGCGATAAACGCACGAATCGAATCCGTAGAATTTCCCCAGATAATAAATAATAATAATAAATAAATATCTTGGGACAACTCACACACGGCTATCTGATCCCAAGCTAAGCAGAGCTTGTGTTATGGTAACCAGACAACTGATATACATACTTATATAATTTATAAATACATACATATTATAGATAAATCACATCCAGACACAGAACAAACAATCATGCTCATCACACAAAGTTTGTCCTGGGTGGGAATCGAACCCACGACCTCCGGCTCAGCAGTCAGGGCCACTAACCAAACCACTAGACCAACAGGCCCGCCTAAACCATAGCGCCTAAACCAGGCGCGTTTAAACCATAGTTTAATATCGATGCGATGTAGCCATGATATGCCATCATAACTGTTTCAGGGCTCGACGTCTTTCTCAGTTTTGCCAAAACATATATGAATTTATTTATTTTATTACAGACCTTTTCTACATGTGCTTTCCAATTAAGGTTCTTGTCAATAACTATGCCTAAGAAGGGTGTCTCATTTACTTCTTTTAACTTGTCATTCAAGTATTTTATATCTAATGTTTGAGGCTTCGTCCCGTAATTTCTAAATTGAATAAATTGAGTTTTAGTCAGATTAACTTGCAAATTATTATTATGGAGCCATTGAATTATAGCATTAATTCACTGTGCCGGATAGATACCCGATTCCAAGATTACTAAACTACACGTACCAGGAACCAGTATATACTCGAATATCGATTTAAAAAGAGCTTATAATCAGATTCCAGTTCAAGATGTAGAAAAAACCGCAGTGATTACCCCGTTCGATCTATTCGAATTTCCTAGAATGCCGTTCGGACTACGAAACGCAGGTCAAATCTTTGTTCGATTCTTGAACACAGTCTTAGCTGGACTCGATTTTATTTTCTTGTACATTGACGACATACTAGTGACGTCATCATCAGTCAGCGAACACCGACGTCACTTAGAAGAAGTGTTTAAACGTTTAGACGAACACGGCATAGCAATCAATCAAGAGCAGTGCGTGTTAGGTAAACCTCAAATAGAATTCTTCGGATATCAGACTACAAAAGACGGTATCAAGCCATTATCGGACAAAGTCGAAGTGATCAACAAATATCCGATTCCAAAACAGTGTAAGAATTACGAAGATTTTTAGGCATGATTAATTTTTACCGAAACAACATTCCACAAGCAGCCCGTCATCAAGCACAGTTGAACAAATACCTAATTGGCTCAAAAAAAAAATGACAAAACTGAAATACAATGGACCCCAGAAGCATTAGAAGCATTCGATCAATGTAAAGCAAGTCTAAGCGACGCTGTTACACTGACTTCGCCAACAACGCATTCCCCGCTATCGCTCATGACAGATGCATCCCAGACATGCGTAGGCGCCGTTTTGCAGCAGTATGAAAACGGAAACTGGAAGCCTCTTTCCTTTTTCTCAAAGGGACTGAGTGAAACGCAATCAAGATATAGCACATATGATCGAGAATTGCTGGCAATCTACATGGCAGTAACACATTTCCAACCTTATGTCGAGGGACGAGAGTTGATTGTATATACCGATCATAAGCCATTATGTCACGCCTTTACTAATAAACAAAACTCCACAAGCAAAACGATCGCACCAAGGAGGTTACGTCACTTAAGAGTTCATTGCACAGTTCACGACAGACATCCGTCACCTAGCCGGTAACATGAACCCAATAGCCGACGCATTATCGCGAGTCGAACAAATAGATTGTCCAACACCTTTGGATTGGAACGAGATAGCAGATATGCAGGGCAATGACATTGAACTCACTCAACTATTGAACAACAATAACCTTAATTGGAAAAGTATGCAATTATCAGGAACAAAACAATTAATTTGCGAAAATTCAAAACCGAACCTAAGACCATATGTGCCGAAGTCACTTCGAAAACAAGTATTCGACACTATACATAACATAACGCATCCCGGTATAAGATCATCAAGGAAAATGATCTCCGAGCATTATTTCTGGCCACGCATGAATGCTGACGTTGGTATGTGGGCTAAAACATGTCAAGCATGTCAGAAAAGCAAGACACACAGGCACAACTCGTCTCCAATAGGAACTTTCCCACCAACAGCACGTTTAGACCACGTGCACATAGACATTGTTGTCCATTACCAGAATCCAGAGGCAACAGATACATTGTGACAATGATCGACAGGGGAACGAGATGGATGGCAGCTGTACCGGTTGCAGAGATAACAGCAAAAGTTGTGGCGGAAGTTTTCGTGAACACTTGGATATCGAGATTCGGATGCCCAAACACCATAACTCCGTAGTTAACTGTCGAGTCAGACTTATTCATAGCTCTGACTAAGTCACTTGGTATCAAGAAGACCAGGACCACAAGTTATCATCCGCAGTCAAATGGTTTAGTTGAACGCTGGCATAGATCAATGAAAACTGCTCTAGTCGCACGCGGTAATACTGTAAACTGGTCGTACGAATTACCCTTTGTCCTTCTAGGATTGAGAGCGGCATTACGATTGAAAGAAAATGTCAGCCCCGCACAAATGTTATACGGAACGAACATACGTTTGCCTGGAATGTTTATCGAGCCGAAAACGCAGATTACATCACCAGAAGACTATGCGCAGACTCTCCAAAGGACAATGGCAAAACTAAGTCCGTTTAACAGCAACCACCACGCCACGACCCACAAACCATTTATTCACCCAGACATGAAAGATTGTGAATACGTATACGTCAGAACGGATGCTGTCATAAAACCTCTGACCCCGTCATACGAAGGACCATACAAAGTATTAGAAAAGCAAGAGAAGCATTTCAAAATCCAAATGCCAAGGAAAACATCCGTAGTATCGGTGGACAGACTAAAACCAGCCTACATTTTAGTAAGTAAAATGTAGTAAATGAACCTTTAGCACACATAAAAAGTACCAATACAGGCGTGAAGGAACGCAAGAGTGCTGACCCAGCGGAAAATAGCGAGACCGCGCCGAACACAACACGTTCAGGCCGCGTCATACGTCCAGTGGTACGTTTCGCAATCCCGTAACATCAGCAATAGAGTAATACCAAATTAAATGTACTAAAGTGAAAAAGTGTAAAGGTGTAGTGCAAGTGATTTACTTATATTCAAGATTCTTTAAATCGTTTTTTTTTACATTGTTTACCTTTTATATTTTTTCTTTTTTGTTTTCGATCTGTTATGTAAGCGTACTATAAAGCGTATTAGAGATTATTATTTTTTAAAAAGGGGGGAATAATATACTAGCGCCCGCCGGAACAGTCGTTTTATTCACATGACTCATCACCCCTCTATACACACGTACACAGTAGGTACACTTTCAACTCTAATGCCACACCTCGTCTCCCAAAGCAATCGGAGGCATGGTATGATTGAGCCATGTAAAATTTCGAAATATCCTATGGTTCACGTCTCCCTCCTTCCCCCGAAATTGACAAAAATATACACGAAATTGCCAAGGAGATGGTAACCCGTTTTCAAAATATTAATTTAAGGAATCCTAAAATTTTCTTTTAAAAAAATGACTATTTCAAATGGTATCTAGTACCTTAGATAGACCTGGCATCAAAAAGTTCCCTGAAATATATGCAATAATTTGATTTATGGTCTTTAATTTTGTCATAAATGTTTTTTCACATTTTGTTTATTTATATAATTACAGACGATATAAACTCATTCCTCAAGACGTTCTCAGTCTGCCTATAAAAAATCATTTGAATACCTATATCCAGTAGTTTAGTCACAGGAAATTATTTTTCATTTTTTAAATCTGCTTCACTATGTATATAATAATAGGGAAGTACTGTTAGGTTAACGACCGGCGCGGCGGCACGATTCATGAGCGCTGACCTTCACCTGCGCAAAAGTGAGTTATTGGGTCCCTTTGGTGGTATGAAGTGAGGCGCGGGGCGGGGAAAGTGCAGTGATTGGCCCGTAGCGCATCGCGTCATAGACGTCACTCGGGATTTGTTCTGCGCGTACCTCACGACGACGAGTACAAGGTTAGTGACCTATTTATAAAGAGTGCTCTATTTTGCTTCCACTTTTATGCCATTTAGTTTGTTTCGAAATTTTTATTTTTAGAGATTTTTTGATAGTTTAGAATTATTGTCATTAATTTATTTACGTACATATTTTTTATATTTTTACATATTTCTTATCAAAAACAAAAAACATTTAAAAATATAAAATAGTAGCCCACCGGTATCGGGAACAGGGTCCAAGCTACCGGCGGTCAGGGCTCCAGAGAAAAGAACCTCCTAACAATACGAGCCGTGTCCAGGAGTACCGCTTTCTGCATCAAGCCCTTGATCCAGCTGCCTAACGAGAGCCTCCTCAGGTATTGTTCGAGGCTCTTGGCAATTAAGCCATTGGCAGATATGACTATCGGCACAATGATCGCTAAGTCCACATCCCACATGTCGACAACCTCGCGAGCCAAGTCAATATACTTGATTTGCTTATCTTTCTCGGCTTTCACGAGGTTCTCATCGTGCGGGACTGTTATGTCAACAATCATTGCGCGCCGCTCTGATCGATCCACCACCACTATATCAGGCTTGTTGGCAACAATAGTCCTGTCAGTGATGATGGATCGATCCCAGTACAATGTGATATTGCCATGTTCGAGAACTGGGTCGGGCTCATACCTGTAGTACGGCACTTCCGATTCCACAAGGCTATATTTTAGAGCAAGTTGCTGATGGATAATCCTGGCTACAAGGTTGTGTCTATGCAAGTACTCTCCGTTAGCTAGACGAGAACAACCGGAGATAATGTGTCGAATTGATTCACCCAGACAGTGGCATGCCCGACATATAATTATGTCAACCGTGCCGTCCTTCACAATAAATCTCCGGTAGTTATTTGTCATCATAACTTCATCAATGATTGCACAGACAAAACCTTCGGTTTCTCCAAAGAGATCCCGTAGCCAGACTACGGACGCTGATTGATCTACATCGGGTCCATGTAGGGCCCGGAAAAAGCGTCCGTGAAGCTCCTTACTCTGCCATACCTCCTTGCGGTCGTTAGTCTCAAGCACTACAGGTTTGCGCCGGTTCTGTTTAGCCAAGGAGAGCGGGGTGAGGCCTTTGTCCACTGTAACGATTTCAAGATGCATTCCCACATCTGTTTCTAGGAAATATTCCCTGAGACTGCATATCTCGCGGTTGTGGAGAGTCTTGGTGTTTAAAAAGCCTCGATCTCCAAAACTCCGCGGGATATACAGTCTCATCACCGAAGAACGTGGGTGATGCATACGAAATGCCGTTAACAATGTACGGACCTTCCTATCCAGGGCGACCAGTTCTGTTTGAGTCCATTTGAGTATGCCGAAAGAGTACATCAAAACCGGCATGAAAAAAACCGAAACCAGCTGTACCATTTTGGCAGTGCAGGATTGAGCGGCGCATTGGTGTGGCCAGAGCACTCATCGGCAAACTAATCTGTTTCAGGGAGGGCAACACTCGACCTCGAGTGATGCGCTTTGTGAGGCGGGCATTTGCAGGGACTGACATAAGTCCTCCAGACTATATGTCCCACATCACAGAGCGCATCGACTTCTTGAAGCAGAAAGTGTATGCATGGGCAAACCGTATTCGTAGGTATAAGCGGCGGGTGGAACGATACACTTTGAATCGCACATTCCAAAGCGATGAAAGGTGGGTGTATAGAGCATGGGAGCGACCGGACCAAGGTGTGTCTGACACGCACCTGCCGGATGATGACGCCATGTGTTTGTTTTGGCGCAACATTTGGTCGGTCATTTGGCCTGTCAGTCATACCGAAGGTGAATGGACTCGGGAAGTCGAACGAGCGTGTGATCCCATACCAGCAATGGGGGCCTTAACAATCAGCCCCCAAGATGTAGCTTGTGCGGTCCGTCCGCTGCCTAATTGGAAATCTCCAGGGCCGGACGGACTGCACAACTTTTGGTTAAAATGGATCCAAAGGTCGCACGCTCGTTTGGCGACCCTATTCCAGACAGCCTTAGAGTCAGGGTCGCTACCCAAGTTCTTGACGACTGGAATAACCCACCTGCTCCATAAATCGGGTAGTACGACGGAACCCAAAAGTTATAGACCAATTACGTGTCTTCCTACAATCTATAAAGTTCTTACATCCATTTTGAGGGCTAAAATCACTAAACACATAGATGACAATTCTATCATGTCTGCTTCTCAGAATGGATGTAGGAACGGGTCCCGTGGTACTAAGGAGCTGCTCCTCATTGATATGGCCATTAGTCAACAGGTTCGCCGTTCCCGAAGGCATCTGTCGACATGTTGGATAGACTATAAGAAGGCCTATGACTCCGTGCCACACACATGGCTCATGAGGGTGCTAGAATTGTATAAAGTTGATGCAACTCTGCGCACCTTCCTGAGCTCGTGTATGAGGCAATGGAATACGGTCCTTCGCTATCCAGGATGTCGGCAGATTCAGAGGAATAGTGAGCCGATAAGGATAGAGCGAGGTATATTCCAGGGCGATAGTTTGAGTCCACTTTGGTTCTGCTTAGCCTTGAATCCTCTAAGCACGTTGCTGGAGGATTCAGGTCTGGGCTATCGATTGAGGAGAGGTGGTCGGGTTATATCTCACCTCCTTTACATGGATGACCTGAAACTCTTTGCCCCCAACGATTCGCAACTGATGGAACTACTGAAGGTAACTGAAACCTTTAGTAGTGCCATCAGTATGGAATTTGGTGTGGACAAATGTGCGGTCATGCATGTAAAGCGAGGGGAAATTGTGGAATCTGTGGGAACCCAGCTCTCGGATTCCATACACCTTAGATCCCTCTCAGCAAACGAAACCTACAAGTATTTAGGTATGTCGGAAGCGTTGGGTATCAATGTTGCTGACATGAAGCAATCGTTGAAGGAACGCTTCTTTGGCCGCCTGAGAAAAGTATTTAATAGTCTTTTATCAGGTGGAAACAAGGTGCGTGCTTTCAACGGTTGGGTCATGCCGGTTTTGATGTACTCTTTCGGCATACTCAAATGGACTCAAACAGAACTAGATGCTCTGGATAGAAAAGTCCGTACATTGTTGACGGCATATCGTATGCATCACCCACGGTCTTCGGTTATGAGACTGTATATCCCACGGAGTTGTGGTGGTCGAGGCTTTTTAAACGCCAAGACTCTCCACAATCGTGAGATATGCAGTCTCAGGGAGTATTTCTTGGAAGCCGACGTGGGGATGCATCGAGATGTGGTTACGGTGGACAAGGGCTTTACCCCGCTCTCCTTGGCTAAAGAGAACTGGCGCAAACCTGTAGTGCTTGACACTAACGACCGCAGGGAGGTATGGCAGAGTAAGGAGCTTCACGGACGCTTTTTCCGGGCCCTACATGGACCCGATGTAGATCAACCAGCGTCCGTAGCCTGGCTACGTTCCGGGGATCTCTTTGGAGAAACTGAAGGTTTTGTCTGTGCAATTATGGATGAAGTTATGATGACGAATAACTACCGGAGATTTATTGTGAAGGACGGCACGGTTGACATATGTCGGGCATGCCACCGTCCGGGTGAATCAATTCGACACATTATCTCCGGTTGTTCTCGTCTAGCTAACGGAGAGTACTTGCATAGACACAACCTTGTAGCCAGGATTATTCATCAGCAACTTGCTCTAAAATATAGCCTTGTGGAATCGGAAGTGCCGTACTACAGGTATGAGCCCGACCCAGTTCTCGAACATGGCAATATCACATTGTACTGGGATCGATCCATCATCACTGACAGGACTATTGTTGCCAACAAGCCTGATATAGTGGTGGTGGATCGATCAGAGCGGCGCGCAATGATTGTTGACATAACAGTCCCGCATGATGAGAACCTCGTGAAAGCCGAGAAAGATAAGCAAATCAAGTATATTGACTTGGCTCGCGAGGTTGTCGACATGTGGGATGTGGACTCAGCGATCATTGTGCCGATAGTCGTATCTGCCAATGGCTTAATTGCCAAGAGCCTCGACCAACACCTGAGGAGGCTCTCGTTAGGCAGCTGGATCAAGGGCTTGATACAGAAAGCGGTGCTCCTGGACACGGCTCGTATTTTTACATTTTTAAATGTTTTTTATTTTTTGTTTTTAAGAAATATTTAAAAATTTAATTATATGTATAGAAAACAATAAATGGACGAAAATAAATTAAAATACTTTTCTCAGGCGGCCAAAGAAGCGTTCCTTCAACGATTGCTTTATGTCAGCAACATTGATACCCAGCGCTTCTGACATCCCCAAATACTTGTAGGTTTCGGTTGCTGAGAGGGATCTAAGGTTTATGGAATCTGAGAGCTGGGTTCCCACATTTCCACAATTTCCCCTCGCTTTACATGCATGACCGCACATTTGTCCACACTAAATTCCATCCTGATGGCGCTACTGAAAGTTTCAGTTACCTTCAGTAGCTTCATCAGCTGCAAATCGTTGGGGGCAAAGAGTTTCAGGTCATCCATGTAAAGAAGGTGAGATATAACCTGACCAGCTCTCCTCAATTGATAGCCCAAACCTAAATACTCCAGCAGCGTGCTTAGAGGATTCAAGGCTAAGCAGAACCAAAGTGGACTCAAACTATCGCCCTGGAATATACCTCACTCTATCCTTATCGGTTCAATATTTTTCCGAATCTGCCGACATCCTGGATAGCGAAGGACTGTACTCCATTGCCTCATACACGAGCTCAGGAAGGTGCGCAGAGTTGCATCAATTTTATACAAATCTAGCACCCTCATGAGCCATGTATGTGGCACGGAGTCATAGGCCTTCTTATAGTCTATCCAACATGTCGACAGATGCCTTCGGGAACGGCGAACCTGTTGACTAATGGCCATATTAATGAGGAGCAGCTCCTTAGTACCGCGGGATCCGTTCCTACATCCATTTTGAGAAGCAGACATGATAGAATTTTCATCAATGTGTTTAGTGATTTTAGCTCTCAAAATGGATGTAAGAACTTTATAAAGTGTCGGAACTTCGGAAGACACGTAATTGGTCTATAACTTTTGGGTTCCGCCGTACTACCCAATCTATGGAGCAGGTGGGTTATACCAGTTGTCAGGAACTTTGGTGAGACCTCTGAATGTACTTTATCCAGAAGAATATTATTTAGAACTAGCTTTTGCCCGCGGCTTCGCTCGCGTTAAATTCGGTAGCGCCTTATTGATTTGTAATAGCAACGTTAAGTTTTCCCGTTTCTTCCCTCTTTTTCCCTCATATCCCACTCTTTTTCAAAAAATAATAGCCTATGTCCGTCTCCTTGTTCCCAACTATCTCTGTACCAAAATTCATCAAAATCGGTTTAGCCATTAAAGCCTGAAGAGGTAACAAACAAACAAACAAACAAACAAACAAACAAACTCACTTTCGCTTTTATAATATTAGTAAGGATTTTCGTTCATTTATTGATTAATTTACATATTATTTACATTTTTAAATATTTCTTCTAAACAAAAATTAAAAAAAAAAAAACATTTAAAAATATAAAAATAGTAGCCCACCGGTATCGGGAACAGGGTCCAAGCTACCGGCGGTCAGGGCTCCAGAGAAAGGAACCTCCTAACAATACGAGCCGTGTCTAGGAGTACCGCTTTCTGAATCAAGCCCTTGATCCAGCTACCTAACGAGAGCCTCCTAAGGTGTTGGTCGAGGCTCTTAGCAATTAAGCCATTGGCAGATACGACTATCGGCACAATGATCGCTGAGTCCACATCCCACATGTCGACAACCTCGCGAGCCAAGTCAATATACTTGATTTGCTTATCTTTCTCGGCTTTCACGAGGTTCTCATCATGCGGGACTGTTATTTAGAATTATTCTTATGAACTAGTATTGTCAATGTTATCATTTATTGTCGTGTTATCATAACCACATTGTATACCTGTCCCTAAAGAATTTAATGAGTCTTTTTTTTGCAAAAAAATATTTTTTTAAGTATCAATATATTTTTTTTTTAAATAATTTCATTTTTGAAAAGGCCGGAATAATCTCATTTTACATAAAAACATAAAACCAAATTATTTTCAAAGAGAAACACAAGTTTCTTGCCGATTATTCTCCATAGGAAATAACCAACAAAGCCAGGATATACACTTTAGAAAATCTGCATCGTGCCACGAAGAGCTTATTAGAATTAGAAGCACCAGCGAAGTTTCTTTGCTTTCCCATACTTCTTTGCGGGCTTCGGTAGTATATACTACAGCTTTGCACCAGTTCCCTGTTGCCATGGACAGCGGGGTGAGTCACCTGTCCACTGCTACCACATCTCGGTGCATACCCACAACGGTTTTTAAAAAATATTTCCTGATACTGTACACCTCGCTGTAGAGTGTAGAGGCTCATCGCTTTTGAAAAGCCTCCACACCCGCACTTCCGCGGGATGTACAGTCGAATTAATTTCATTTTCTGATTTCATTGATCTTACATTCATTTTGAGAGACAGACATAATAGTTTTTGTCAAAGTATGTATTAATTTTCGCTCTCAAAATGGATGTAAAAAGTTCATGCATCGTCGACTTCGATCTGACTTTTGCAGTAGTGCAGACTATGCAGGCAAGCATATTAGGGAATAATATTGATGAAATGCTTGGCTAAATGCTGGTCCTCCTTCACGACCACAGGGGTGAACTAATTGATTCATCATTAAATTTAATCACAACTTGTTGGGTAGCCTTTTTTTGCCATTCTTTTCTGTTCCTTGCGTTCATCCATCCGTAATTACAGTATAGTATTGATATCTAGGATGACATTGAGTTGAGTTCATGGGGGAGCGCTTCAACCAAATGTTTCATTATTTCAATGAATTACAACGTATATATTATGAGAGTTAGAACAAAGTGTAGTGAGTAGTGAGTAGCGAGTAGTGGAGTAGTGGTGGCGTACCTGCGTGTTCTGCGTGGGTATCTGCAGCGCGAGCGCCATGCTGTTGGCGTCGAAGTTGTCGTCCAGCGCGATCAGCGCTCCGTGCACGCCGCTCTCCGACAGGTTGTTCGCGTACTCCTGCAACAACACAACGTTCCATGTCTATATCGCTCTGCGTATTGATCTTCTGCATCCGGCTAAACCGGCTAAGCCGACCTTCAAGTTGTTGGAAGAATGCTATAGAAGCAATATAATTCCAAAAAACACGAAACCGTTCAACTATCACAATTTATGTAATAACAGCTACCCAAATAACCCAGCTTTATGAATGAAACACAACCTTAAATAACTTTAAAGGCTGGGTAGATTGGACATCTCTAAATGATCTACAATAGATTGATCAAAGAAAACACTTCTCATTCTCACATAGAAAAGTCCCTTGTCCCAGTATTGGGAACGTACCTCAGGCTAAATATACTAAAACTGTATTAAGTTTACCTTGAGATTAATAGCTATAAGCCATCGCTGCAGCCTCTCGTTGGTCCACACGAGCACATCTCTGCTGGTATGGTCTGCGGCTCGTCTTCGTTCTTCTAACGCTCGCACGCTGTAGCCCACACGCTTCAGGCACGCTACGCCGAAGTGCAGTGACGTTCTGTGACAAGATGTTCAAACATAATAAAATCAAGCTAACATGACAAGCATGGAAAACATTTACAAACTAAAAGGTTGACGACATATGACATCTACCAAACCGCTTTGGACTGTATTGGTCTGATGAAATATTCCCAGATCTGACGCAGGCTTTTGGCAAGGTAGAGCAGACTTGAATAAGCCTTTAAATACTGATTCTATCTTTTTAGAAGCAGCTAACGAGATTATAAAATCTCTATTTGCTTGACAATAATGTAGTATTATTAATAAGTATAAACTGGCTTCCAATCGAAATAATCTATTACATGACATACGGGGATGCCACTAGGACATTTCTTCGTACCTGTTTAAATGCACACTTGAACCAAATATCCACAAAACAAGTTTAAGATATAGTCTTACCTGTGAAAACTGTCGACCATTTTGAGCTGCGTCCGTAGATCCCTCTTCGTGAGGTGTTCCAACATTCGCGCGTCTACCAGACACTCCATGAAAGTCGTTCTGTACTGTGGTAAACCTGCACAAAGTATTATTATTATTATTTATGGTTTGTGAACCATTTCAACCTCGATGCAATGCAAGTTCTGCGTAGCTAAGGATTAGCAGCAGTGATCACAAGTTGGATTTTAGGGCTGGTCTCATCAGAATGGATCATCGTTTGATCGAATAAGCTTTAATGTCATTAAAATGGTTAGAAAGTTGTTGTGAATACAGAGGAGACGGTAAACTAAAGATATGATTTGTTAACAAATCAACAGTATATTTGTAATACGGGCGATGATCTGCCAGTATAATTTGAACTTATCTCCGCTCTAATGCGCCAGTGTTAGGGCATGTGGCGAAAGATAGGAGGTGGGCATAATACAATGATGTCCTCATGGATCTGAGCCGTCCATGAACGCCTATCCGTGAAAGTTGTCTTTGCCGCATGCTGTTGAGCAATGTATAGGACTTACCTAAGGAGGGTAACCAGACGTTCCCGATCCACTCGTGGTTCATGTCTCCGAAGGCGAGCGCGGCACACGCGGTACCTCGCGGCGCCGACGGTGACGTCAGCGAGACCATCTCCTGGATGGCCAGCCGCAGCTTCAACCGGTGGAGAGGGTTACTTATTCCTGGATAATCAAGAAATGGTTCAAGTACTGGCTTTAGGATGCAAGATGTACTGTTCTTCTGAAAAGGTTGATAGTATACCTAACGATGATTTTTTTGAATGACATTAGCCATCGGTGTTGCAATTGAAGGAGTTAATGTGACCTGGCATGTGACAAAAAGAAATTGCTTATCATGTAATTTTGGACAGTCAAATGACACGAACATAATTTTCATTGTAAAGATATTGCTTCAACATCCAAGTTTCGCGTTTGTGCCGAGTAGCTTACGCTTAAGTGAGAAAGAATGGTAGTTTTCATATAGCAGTAGATTCTACAGATATTTTTTTTTATAAGTAATCATGATAAAACAAAAGTGATGAATGGGTATAGTGGAGGAGTTACCGATCTCGCGCTGTATCTCCTGGTCGGACAGCGCCGACATGATGGCGCCGGACTTGACGTTGGCGCGGCAGGCGGCCACGTACCAGGCCGGCATGCCCACCCACAGCTCCAGCCACGCCACCACGGTGGGCCCGTTCCACAGCGCGAACGGGGTGCCCGCGCGCATGGCCTCGCCCAGCAGCTCGTGCCGGTAGTCGCGGTCTCTGTGGAGGGGGGGGGGGGACGTTACATCTCATCAAAACACACTTTTATGACTATAACATTTGTAGACTAATAGAGTACGTTTTAGCGAGCTTTATTTATTTAAACTATTTTTGTGTTTAAATAAATAAAGCTCGCTAAAACGATATTGATAAGCAAATAATTGATAATTGCCTATAGATGTCTAACAAATGATAAGAAACCCTAATACTAAAACTTAGTCGAGTCAAATCCTATAAAATAAACTCTACCGATAGTGTCTTGTCGTACGTCGCTTTAAAAATGATGCTTCGTCGCTATACTACATCATTTAGTAAATATTAAATGATACGGTAGTGGTGCTCAATGCGGTATGATTGTAGAATGGCTGAATATTACCAGTGTCGCTCACCTTTTAACTACCTAACATCGTCAGATACTACGACAGACACAGCATACTGTAGCTATGGACTAATGCTAATACTGACTTGCTCTTGGTCCTGGCGTAGTCCTGGTGCGACATGGGTGCATGCGACATGGGCGCGTGCGGCGTCATGGCGTCGCTGCACGCCGGGTCGTCCGCCAGGGACGACAGACCCAACGATGATACTGACGAAAGGGATCGAGGACTCTGGCCCTGCTGTACACGAAAAGAAAAACAATTGTTATCTCCGGCCCTAAGTGCAATAAAGGATTAGTAGTATTTAATAGTAGATTATAACAAGCTAGATATTTATTCAGTATTTGATCTCAAAAAACAAAAATATCAAAATAATTAACAAATTCAAACTCAAATTATCAACACATACACCGCTGAACTACACAGAAAGGACACTTTCTGTGTCAAGAGAATTTAAGGTTTACTTTTTGTCTAGACGTAACAAAATACAACACTATGGACACATAGTGTTGTATTTTGTTACGTCTAGTCACTTTGTGCTATAATTAACTTAGTCTTAAACAAACATAGATGACGTTTGTGTTGCTCAATTGGTTTGCTGTTCATTGTATGTGTTTCGTGTACTTTCTATCTTCAACTAATTACCAACACAAGGACAAAAAGTAAACCTTAAATTCTCTAATCCGAATAAATCAAATGACTCACCGGCATCCCCGCCTTCTCCTTCTTACTAAAGAATCTTCCCAAGGAGCTCTTGATGCCCCTCTTCTTCTGCTGGTGCATGGACGCCAGCGAGGCGGCAGCGGAGCCCCCCGCGCGGGCGCCGCCCCCGCCCCACGTGCTGGCCATGCCGCTGCCCAGCGGCACCGACATGCCGCCCAGGGACTCTTGGCTCGAACTGGATGAAATGTTGCTATACGTGAAGAAATTTTATCGTTAGTTATAGGTTGGGGAAGATTTACAGTGGAAATATTTGTGTAGCTCAGTTGGAGCAAAACGTGTTTTAATTTTTTTTTCAGATTGTGCAGCTTAACATATTAAAGAGCTACAAAGATTTAATCTGTTATGTGTATTTATAAAAAAGGATCCTAAAGCAGTAATTCTAAAACTTGCATATACGTCGACCAGTGTAACTCAACATTTACCTAATAGTCAAACTTGCTTATGTAACAAAAGTTATCAAACCAGCAAAAAAATGGAGTATCACTGTGCCTCTAACTAATTGAGGTGCTTTCCTAGACAGTGGCCAACTTTCTAGCTAAAATGGAATTACTAAAAAATATTTAGCCTGCAATCGACTTCTACTATGGATTCGGGGATCACACAGAAAAATAGTTAAAAACATACCGTTAAATAATAATTGTAATGCCACTTCTATGACGTGATAGATTTGAGGGTGGAAAGAATTAGTAATTCCATTTTGTAAAAAATCTAAATATTTATTAAGTAAAAATAGAAATATCTAACAAATTATTACACTCATTCTATTAAGACATGCATCAAAGCATAACTCACAATAGTAAGCCATGTCTCTCGACACACTGTTCAACCAATTATATTTGAAAATCAAGAATAAATGAACTAATTGTATACACTATAACAAGCTCTGGGTTTCCGATTAATTATTTATTCTTGGGACTTCACTAAATATGAAACCGAAACATATTGTGCTCGGATTAAGGCACTTAGTGATGTGTATTTTAGGTGCTAGTTCTTGAACTAGCACCTAAAATAACTTTGTTTTCCACCTGCAGAGTCCAAGGTCTGTCAAGCTGTCTTTAGTAACCAAACAACTTGTAGAGTGCTACACAACTGTGGCGGAATTTGTGAAACAACAAGAGCAATAGCTAATGCTGTGCCACATCATGGTGATTCAAACAAGTGTGTAGCAACCCTCACTATATATCACCTTCCGCACCGCACAGCTACCTCAGGCATGGTCTCAGTTCAGCGGTCGACCTATACTTAAATATAACTAGCGGACTTAACCAAACACGGATGATGGAACAGATAACTATCAACGATCCTATACATGCTGGACTTAAGACATAATCTATGTGGTACGTAGTTGAACAACGTGTCGGGACAGTCACACCACAAGTGAGCGAGGTTCACTTGCGGGTGGGACGCAGGTTTGACGCCCGCGCGGGGCAAAGGCGGAGACCTGTGCATGGGGATCCGGGCGAGGCTTCCTGACATTATTGAAGTCCTGGTAGCGTGGAATGGAAAGTTTTAATTGTTAGTTTTATATGTAGATTAGTTGTGAAGATATGTACACTTAAGTTGTTGTTACCCCTGGTTTTTGGGCTATGATCGTCGAGCACAGCTAGCATGTGCATTGGTGTGCATGTGTATGGTACTCACGAGTCGTAGGGCGGCTGGTAGTGCGTGCGCAGCCGGTCCCGCTCGGCGTGTATGGCGCGCGCGGCCCGCTCCAGGCGCAGCGAGCGCGCCGTGAGCGGGGACTCCGCGCCCTCGCCGCCCGCCGGGGGACCTGCGCCCTCCTCGCATAGTTGGTGTGCATGTGTATGGTACTCACGAGTCGTAGGGCGGCTGGTAGTGCGTGCGCAGCCGGTCCCGCTCGGCGTGTATGGCGCGCGCGGCCCGCTCCAGGCGCAGCGAGCGCGCCGTGAGCGGGGACTCCGCGCCCTCGCCGCCCGCCGGGGGACCTGCGCCCTCCTCGCATAGTTGGTGTGCATGTGTATGGTACTCACGAGTCGTAGGGCGGCTGGTAGTGCGTGCGCAGCCGGTCCCGCTCGGCGTGTATGGCGCGCGCGGCCCGCTCCAGGCGCAGCGAGCGCGCCGTGAGCGGGGACTCCGCGCCCTCGCCGCCCGCCGGGGGACCTGCGCCCTCCTCGCATAGTTGGTGTGCATGTGTATGGTACTCACGAGTCGTAGGGCGGCTGGTAGTGCGTGCGCAGCCGGTCCCGCTCGGCGTGTATGGCGCGCGCGGCCCGCTCCAGGCGCAGCGAGCGCGCCGTGAGCGGGGACTCCGCGCCCTCGCCGCCCGCCGGGGGACCTGCGCCCTCCTCGCATAGTTGGTGTGCATGTGTATGGTACTCACGAGTCGTAGGGCGGCTGGTAGTGCGTGCGCAGCCGGTCCCGCTCGGCGTGTATGGCGCGCGCGGCCCGCTCCAGGCGCAGCGAGCGCGCCGTGAGCGGGGACTCCGCGCCCTCGCCGCCCGCCGGGGGACCTGCGCCCTCCTCGCATAGTTGGTGTGCATGTGTATGGTACTCACGAGTCGTAGGGCGGCTGGTAGTGCGTGCGCAGCCGGTCCCGCTCGGCGTGTATGGCGCGCGCGGCCCGCTCCAGGCGCAGCGAGCGCGCCGTGAGCGGGGACTCCGCGCCCTCGCCGCCCGCCGGGGGACCTGCGCCCTCCTCGCATAGTTGGTGTGCATGTGTATGGTACTCACGAGTCGTAGGGCGGCTGGTAGTGCGTGCGCAGCCGGTCCCGCTCGGCGTGTATGGCGCGCGCGGCCCGCTCCAGGCGCAGCGAGCGCGCCGTGAGCGGGGACTCCGCGCCCTCGCCGCCCGCCGGGGGACCTGCGCCCTCCTCGCATAGTTGGTGTGCATGTGTATGGTACTCACGAGTCGTAGGGCGGCTGGTAGTGCGTGCGCAGCCGGTCCCGCTCGGCGTGTATGGCGCGCGCGGCCCGCTCCAGGCGCAGCGAGCGCGCCGTGAGCGGGGACTCCGCGCCCTCGCCGCCCGCCGGGGGACCTGCGCCCTCCTCGCATAGTTGGTGTGCATGTGTATGGTACTCACGAGTCGTAGGGCGGCTGGTAGTGCGTGCGCAGCCGGTCCCGCTCGGCGTGTATGGCGCGCGCGGCCCGCTCCAGGCGCAGCGAGCGCGCCGTGAGCGGGGACTCCGCGCCCTCGCCGCCCGCCGGGGGACCTGCGCCCTCCTCGCATAGTTGGTGTGCATGTGTATGGTACTCACGAGTCGTAGGGCGGCTGGTAGTGCGTGCGCAGCCGGTCCCGCTCGGCGTGTATGGCGCGCGCGGCCCGCTCCAGGCGCAGCGAGCGCGCCGTGAGCGGGGACTCCGCGCCCTCGCCGCCCGCCGGGGGACCTGCGCCCTCCTCGCATAGTTGGTGTGCATGTGTATGGTACTCACGAGTCGTAGGGCGGCTGGTAGTGCGTGCGCAGCCGGTCCCGCTCGGCGTGTATGGCGCGCGCGGCCCGCTCCAGGCGCAGCGAGCGCGCCGTGAGCGGGGACTCCGCGCCCTCGCCGCCCGCCGGGGGACCTGCGCCCTCCTCGCATAGTTGGTGTGCATGTGTATGGTACTCACGAGTCGTAGGGCGGCTGGTAGTGCGTGCGCAGCCGGTCCCGCTCGGCGTGTATGGCGCGCGCGGCCCGCTCCAGGCGCAGCGAGCGCGCCGTGAGCGGGGACTCCGCGCCCTCGCCGCCCGCCGGGGGACCTGCGCCCTCCTCGCATAGTTGGTGTGCATGTGTATGGTACTCACGAGGCGTAGGGCGGCTGGTAGTGCGTGCGCAGCCGGTCCCGCTCGGCGTGTATGGCGCGCGCGGCCCGCTCCAGGCGCAGCGAGCGCGCCGTGAGCGGGGACTCCGCGCCCTCGCCGCCCGCCGGGGGACCTGCGCCCTCCTCGCATAGTTGCAGCTGTATGGACACAACACAACACCTGTGAGCTTACATGGTACGTTATATCGCTGAAGTATTCGTGTGTATTCACACGGTATCAAAAGCTATCGTCGCTAAAGGCTAGCTAGCTAGGCTTTACATTTATACCAGCTATTGTCATGGTGGTAAATATCAGCTATGGGGATGAGCTTAAACAAAACCATCCCAGATCTACTACTGGTACAAATTTTGCAGTGGGACCAAACTCTTAGTGCGCAATTTACCTGATTTTGGACAAATGCAGTATTCCGAGAGTTACACGTGCGCTATGGTAATACATAGTTATCATGTGTGATTAGAATATAGGCAGACAATTTAAAACAATCTTAGAAGTTATGTCAATTCTTGTAAAACTAATATAACATGCAAAAATAATAATAGTATTTTTAAATATAAAGATAACATGTATCTGTTTCTATACAATATACTCTGAAACTAATCCAATTTTTATTTTAAATAGAAGTTAATCTAAAAATAAATGTTGCTATATTTAGCAGGTGACTCTACTTGTTAAAAATTATCTGACTCTAACAGCCAAAATAACAGTTTGATAAATTTTACACTACACATACACAACTGGAAAAAATTAAGGGATCAAAAAAAAAATCCAAATTTTTGGGAAATTTTCAACAGGCCGTAATTTCGAGCGAAAATTGTCGTAAGGGAAACCAAAAAAATGTTTATGTTGCATTTTCAAATTAGCATTTTCAAAGGAAATTCATTGAAGTTCTTGAAACCTACCTTTAACCTTCTGTGCGATCATTGGTTGCTGAGATATCGACACACAAAAAGATCCTTTTGCATTTGAAGATCGATATCTCGGCGAGAAGTGGACATAGGTAGGTGAATAAAAAATAAATTGAAGCTAAACAAACAAAGTATCCGATCGTTATTGTGGTAAAGCAAACAATTTTTTTCCACGCCTGTACATTAAAAAGAAAGTTTATTTTTTGTTGCTGGTTTTTCTAAGATTACTCTAAAACCCGGCAGCTACAAAATTATTATAATCATATATATTCTAATCCAAAAATTAGACACTTGGAGTTACAATTTCCTTTTTTTTAGGTTTTCCGTACGACCATTTCTCTCGAAGTTACGGCCTGTTAAAAAATACCCAAAAATTAATTATTTTTCTGATCCCTTTATTTTTCCAGTAGTGTATTTTAAACTAAAATTAACAACTTTTATGAATCTATCTCAATAAAATGTATAATTGAAATGGATAAATCTTTGACAATCTCTAAAAATATTTAAATACATAATAATTAGGTATAACGTACGTCAAATTTTACATGTTTCAACGTCAGCAATATTCAACTATTTGCTCAGGACCAAGAGCAATGGTGGAAAACGTCAACCCAAAAAAAAAAGAAGAAAGATGAGGTTAGTCGTAAGGTGCACTTCTCTTTCCACTCGCTAAAATCTTTACAGAGCTTTTTGCCCTTTAAAACCAAAATTTACCTAGCTCAGACTCTGATTCAGCCGATCATTGATTACGCAGATGCCTGCTATCTAGATGCCACTGAGGAGCTTTTAAACAAACTTGAGCGTTTGCAAAACATTTGCATCCGCTTTGTTTTTGGGCTAAGGAAATTCGACCATGTCTCTCAATTCCGCAAGGAACTAAAGTGGCTACCTATTCGCCTTCGCAGGAACACTCGAATATTATGCCTTTTATTCAACATCCTCTACAACCCTGCATATCCCATTTACCTACGAGACCGTTTTTCTTTTACCCGTCCTCCTGACGCTTTGTGTAGATCGCATTTGCGTCATCATCTCAATTTCCCTTCCCATAAAACCGACTTTTATTCCTACTCCTTCTCTGTCCATGCAGTGCGTTTGTGGAACTCACTTCCGGCTAACATTTGTGGCGCTAAAACTATCTCTGTTTTTAAAAAACTGGTCAAAGAACACTACCTCTCCTCTATAGTTTGATATTTTGTATATATTTTAGATATGTATTAAGTATTTTAGTTTGTATATATGTAAACATGTATTTATTATTTTTATTTCTATTAGTATGTAAGTTTTCTATACTGATAAAGTTTTGTTTATTTAAGTTAGTGCTTAAGTTGTTTTGTTTTTTACACACTGTGTCTACGTGTTTATTTTTTCCATCTGTCCTATCGCAGGTCTGCTGGAAGAGATTTCTTTATGAAATAAGCAGTACCTTTGTGCTCTTTTTTCCTTATGTACTTTTTTATAAATTGTTCTGTGTGTACATAAATAAATAAATAAATAAATAAATAAATAAGAAATAACTTGTATTCTTTTTTTTAGTTATGGATTGTAAGTTGAGTATTACTGGTCAGTTATAAATCTATACTAATATTATAAAGCTGAAGAGTTTGTTTGTTTGTTTGTTTGTTTGTTTGTTTGAACGCGCTAATCTCAGGAAGTACTGGTTCGAATTGAAAAATTCTTTTAGTGTTAGATAGTCCATTTCTTGAGGAAGGCTATAGGCTATATAACATCACGCTACGACCAACAGGTGCTGAGCAGCGTGGGTGAAACCGCGAGGAACAGCTAGTATATTATATCTGGCACATACAAGCGTCGCCTACTATCTACTTTGCGTCAAGCAGTGCTGTGCACTTATATGACAATGTCGATTAATTACTGACTTTATTTATAAATTTATATAACCTATGTAGCTATACGATAAATACTACTTGCTAATACATAAGAGTTTTATATCATAGGAATTTAGCTGGCATGCCACGGATTTATTTTAAAAAGTTTTTGTTTTTATAACTTTCTTATAACGTGAATAATTATCATCACAAAATGATAATGCCAAATTCGGCAAATTTTGGCATAAGCACTCCATTTGCAATCCAAAGTCAAATGAAGTGGTAATAAAACCAACCTTTAATATATATTTAACAATAAGACATATTTTACCGAGTATTTGTTCACAATAATTATATAAAGGATGTGTCATGCTAAATGCTAGGATATCATAGTTATATTTACATTGTACTTAGATATTGTAACTAAATATTAAAGCTACATGTAGAACATTCGCATTTTATACTATAAAATATGGTGAATCAGTCTGCACTAACGTTCCCATCATAACGCATAACGCTATCCCATTTTGTAAGTAGGTATTTAGGTGGAGATAAAACAAGAAAAATAAGAATAAGCAATACCATTCAATGTGGCAATGCTGCACGACTGCTGAGAATGAAGTCCTAGCAGTTACAGAACCTGGATTTGATTTTTCTTTTTTTATTATTATAAAATAAATTTACATTAGATCGGAGGAAAATAAAATACATGGTTTTCAAAATTTTGAACGCGACTTAATCCTAATTATTTGAGTATTAGACTGTTTCACCGTACAATTTCATATTTATTTATAACGCAAATTTCCACACAGCTGCAAGCCATTCCTGTGAATGCGTGCATACCTTTCTTGTACAAGATTCTACCGCTAAACTGGCTCACTCAACATGATGCAATTTTGCATAAGACTGGAAAAGTTTATATTTCGGATAAAATAAGATTTATAAGGGTATATTGCGAGTACGACTTTTTTTTGATAGCCCTGACTAAATCGTGGCCTCTATTAAACAAACAACTAAATATAATGGCGGAGAAAATCAAAGATTGTTTAGGTGACAACACTGCAGCTTACGTCATGAAAATACACTGTCGTGTTGGCGTTGTTACTTTGATTTACGTTAATTATTTAGACTTCTTATTTTAAAAAATTGTTGTGCCGGCAGGGTCCATGTGAACTGTATTATTATTATTTAAGACCTGTTGAACACATGTGAGAAGCAATAAATAATTGAATTGAATTGAATTTGGCTATATTATATTAGATACACTTCTGCATAACCCTTCGGGGATTCAGGCGTGATATTTTGTGTTATTTTTAGAGCTCGGTGAGTGCACACTCGAAACATAGTCTTGTTAGGGTTCCGTACCTTAAAAAAGAAACAAAAACGGAACCCTTATTGGTGTTTATTCATTATGAGTGTTTGTTGTTTGCCTTTTATATTTGTGTTACTAACAATAGTTTTTTAAGTCAGTATGTATACTAAACATTGGATCAAGATGTCCGTAAAATAAATAAATTGAATTGAATTGGATCACATTGTTGTCCGTCCGTCCGTCTGTCTGTCTGTCTGTCTGTCTGTCAAGACTTTATATCTCGGGAACGCGTGAAGTTATCCAAATTGAAATTAAAACTATATATGTACTCATATCTGTGGTTTTTCTGCTGTGAAATAAACTCTCTACGCCTACACGGTCAAAAGATATAGTAGCTGTTTTTTAGGATAATATAATACCCAAATTACGAAGCATTTTTACCAGAATACTTTGTCCTCGCATTTTAGCCAGCAAATTCATAAGTAACATACGATAATTCTTAAACTAGTGTGCCAATTTAGCGGTACAATCCTTGTACAAGCGGTAGTGCGTACTGGCGAGTATAGAGTATCATCGGACGGACCTGGCTGGCGGGCAGGCTCTCGGACGCGGGCGGCGCGCGGTAGTGGTGCGCGGGAGACATGGACGCCGGCGCCTGACACACCAGTGTATGCACGAGGGTTAGTACCAAGTACCGTCAACGACAACATGTTACTGCTATTCTAGGTTACACTTATAATTAAGGTTTACTTAATTACTGCAATATAAGGTTCAATTTAACTAGCTAGCGTTACTCAACGCAACTCAAAATTAAAAGTTTTTGTTTAATCGTGTTTAGATATACTCGCCACGATTGCGGAGTATCGCTACATAGGTAAATTTAACTCAGTTCTAGTACCAATACAAATTTAATTAAAACACTCGAATTATATGAAATGTTACAGTTAGATTTTACAAATGTATGAATTATGTTCCCAAACCGAGTCAGGATTGTCTTATCCTGATAAAGTTAGTAAATATGCAAGAAATAAAGCGATGTCCGCACAAAGGGAACTTACTGTACTATGTTTAAAGATATTAATTGTATTGCAATTGCGTTAGTGCGAACACAGATCGTTTAGGTGAAGGTGTCTACAGCTTTGATCGATATATTGCAAACGTTTCAACACTTTGAATGATTACGAATAAGCTTGAAAAGTCTCTTGTGACAGCACAAGGAATATTTCTTGAGTCCATTTTTTCTCGTGTTAAAAATTTAATGTCCCATTCGCTAGAATGCTCATTATACAGGATTTTTTACTAGCGCCCGTTTTTCTAATGGGTCTTTTTGTAGTTGTAGTCGTTACTGGAGACACCTTAGTTTAGTTAGTGTGTCGGTGGTGTGACGTGTCGTGTATAGGTACAGTGTGGTACTTGTGGTGTGAGGTGTCGTGTATAGGTACAGTGTGGTACTTGTGGTGTGAGGTGTCGTGTATACGTACAGTGTGGTAGTTGTGGTGTGCGGTGTCGTGTATACGTACAGTGTGGTAGTTGTGGTGTGAGGTGTCGTGTATACGTACAGTGTGGTAGTTGTGGTGTGAGGTGTCGTGTATACGTACAGTGTGGTAGTTGTGGTGTGAGGTGTCGTGTATACGTACAGTGTGGTACTTGTGGTGTGAGGTGTCGTGTATATGTACAGTGTGGTAGTTGTGGTGTGAGGTGTCGTGTATACGTACAGTGTGGTACTTGTGGTGTGAGGTGTCGTGTATATGTACAGTGTGGTAGTTGTGGTGTGAGGTGTCGTGTATACGTACAGTGTGGTACTTGTGGTGTGAGGTGTCGTGTATATGTACAGTGTGGTAGTTGTGGTGTGAGGTGTCGTGTATACGTACAGTGTGGTACTTGTGGTGTGAGGTGTCGTGTATATGTACAGTGTGGTAGTTGTGGTGTGAGGTGTCGTGTATACGTACAGTGTGGTACTTGTGGTGTGACGTGTCGTGTATACGTACAGTGTGGTAGTTGTGGTGTGAGGTGTCGTGTATATGTACAGTGTGGTAGTTGTGGTGTGAGGTGTCGTGTATACGTACAGTGTGGTACTTGTGGTGTGAGGTGTCGTGTATACGTACAGTGTGGTACTTGTGGTGCTGCGCGAGATGCTGTCGGCTGGGCGAGGCGGCGCGCGGCGGGGACTCCCCGCGGCGCGCCAGTACGTTCATGTGCTCGTAGCTGCCCACCTGCCCGGACCACACCCGCTTATATACATCCTGTTAATAGCAGCGGGCCTCAGCACCCGGACCGACACGCATACACGTACTACGTACATCGGTATTCAAATCAACGAAATGTCTCAACCAAACAAACGGTATAAAATACATCTGAGAAATATCGAAACTTTTGCCACTCTGTGTTATGTCTTTTTTTCTCTCTTTCATATAAATCTCTTTTACACTTCGTATCTTTGCGAATGGGTTACCAAAATTTATATTATTTTATAAGTTACTTTTAATAGAATAATTGAAATAACTAAAATTGAAAATATGTAAATACGCAAAAGCTTGCGTACAAGTTTGAATAAAAAATACTGAGTATATTTTAGAAATGCTTAAATAGTTTTAACTTTTGGAATGTATTACGTTTTATTTTCATCCGTGTTACATTTAGGAACAGTGGTGAAACTTTAAATATTATGAGAGGCGATATTTCTCAGAAAATAATTAATCTTTTATTTAATTTGTAATTATCTCCGTAGGTAGAGTTTATCGCGCGTAGCACGTAGTACAAGTATGTAGTCGGTAGCAAAAGAAGATTCTAGGCGATGGAGTCCGACTATAAATATGAAATGAAAACATCATGTGGCGGCGCTAAACTTCCTTAGACCTTTTATTTCTTTTTAGCCTTTAATATCTTTTCCAAATGCTATTGGGATTCTGGTTTAATTTTGAGAACAGAGTACCAATAATATAATCAGAGGAATAAAAGTATTTTTTATTCATTAAAGATCATGAAGAAAATATGTTTTATTAACCGTCGCGCCGCCACAACTGAACACCAATCAAAACCTTATGAACAGATTAGTTTAGCCATCACCGAGAATTCTATTTCTATTTTACTTAAAAATACAAATTGTGTGGATAAGCAGAATGTAAGCTGAAACATTTGAATACAATTTATGACACACAGACGTTGATTGAGGTGTTATTAGTCCACAACCGTTGAGATGTACTATTCTAGACAACATTAAATGCACCATGTATCAAATATTTATACTAACCCCCACCAAAAAAAGATTATCTTACCTTTTTAATGCTTTATTGATGCACTCACTAATCCGCTTCTTGTGAATAAAAATACTAGCACTAGGCTGTTCTCCATCACTTCCCACTTATGTAATAATACTTCAGATCAATACTTGAAATCCACTCGAAAATAAGGTCAAATCAAGTATAAGATTCCATGCCAACCCAACGTTATTCTGTCAATCTTATTATATTCTTGACCTTATTAATTTTCTGTTGAATACTAATTATACCTAAGTTGTACCATCTCTTTATTCTCCCACCCCCAAAACCAGTAGTCGGCACTTACCCTGGACTCCAGCTCCTCGGCCCGTGCCTCGGTGGTCTGCTTCTCCTCCTGTATGAGCCGTATCTCGGTGTTGATGGCGTCCAGCTGTTCCTGCAGCATGAGCGCCAGCGCGGCCGCGTCCGTGTGCCCGCCCTCCACGCCGCCGTCCGACTCCTCGTTCTGGTGGGTGACGATCATGTAGCTACTCCACAAGGAGGACATGGCGAGAACTAGCTGTGCTGCTCTGCAGCCATATAGCCAGTCTTCGATTGGATTGATAGGGACGCTAATATAAAAATAAACTAAAAGCAGCAAACAAGGTGTTTATGTTCGAGTAAGATGTTTGAAGAGCTATCATGATTAATATTATTTTTTATCAAACAGAAGAAATGAAAAAGTCATATTTTATTTGTGGCAAGTTTATGAATAAAGTATTTTAAACCTATATGCATATTTAGCTGCATGCTTTTTCGTAATTCAAAAGTGAAATAACAATTTCTTCATTGAAATTTGATCATTTCGATCCAAAATATTATATTTTGGAACTTCCAAATAATTATGTTCGTGAAACGTTAATAAATACAATAGGACAAAATATTTGTCAGTATTTGCAAGTGTATACATTTTTGTACAGGCATTAAAACGTTAGAAGGGGCCTAAATCAGTGCGAGAGTCTTAAAATATAGTATGTATGATGTGGTATAAAAGTGTTGCGACTAACTTCGTACAGCGAACTGACCTCGGCGTCGCTGGTGACGTCATAGCCCTGCTGCAGCGCGTGCGCCTGCTGCAGCTTCTCCCACGACCCGTCCAGCTGCGGGTATACGTACTGTTTCAGTTTAATTTTAACAGTTAACAACGTCTATAAATGATTCATGGGCTTCATTCGATTTTATTCCAAAACCAACAGGTTGATTTTTTATGAAAAGCTTTTGCCCGCGGCTTCGCTCTCGTTAAATTCGGGGTAACACGGTTCCCCTTTCTTGATTTGCAGGTACCTGCTATCTGTATTTTTTTCCCTCGCGCCTTATTTATTGTAATAGCAATGCTAAGTTTTCCCTTTTCTTCCCTCTTTTTTCCTCATATCTCAATCTTTTTAAAAAAAATAGCCTATGTCCGTCTCCAGGGTCCCAACTATATCTGTACCAAAATTCATCAAAATCGGTTAAGCCATTAAGGCGTGAAGAGGTAACAAACAAACTTACTTTCGCTTTTATAATATTAGTAAGGATGACCCATCAGCTAGGACTTCTCAATGCTAGCTTTGAATTCATTCCACACAGTTTTTGTGTTAAAACATTGTTTTTTTTTATTACGAATGGGTTATCATCAAATAACTTCTCCCACTTTTGGGTGGAGCGGGGGGGGGGGGGGGTGTCAGACTTTTACTGACTAAAACCCACCCATGTTCGTTCTTTTGCCCTTTATATTCCGAGGCCGAGGTATCTCTTTCAAACAACGCATAACCCAGCAGGAAAAGTACTGGTATTCAGCAGCATCTAGGCCTCTAATAAGAGTCTAAGTAACTAAAGTACGGCCAACGAGAAGCGATACCAAATGTAAACAAAGCCCATGCTAAAACCCCATCTAAAATGGCCGCCCGAATGTTGGCGAACCCGTCTTAACGTTGTCATGTTTTTGCCGAGAGAACGAGACATTACGACAAAGGCACAAGATGGAAAGAGATAAATATTAGATTGTCAACGCCACAGTTGTTTTTTAGGTTAATGACCTTTCGTATCGCTGCTAGTTGGCCTTATTTTATAAGAAACATGGTTAAGAGAAAGCACGTCTAAAAAGACATTGATGAACGTCGGCCCCAGTCTTAACAAAGGAATATACGGTTAAGATACTTGGCCAGCCACTGCCCTTCGAAAGACCAGTTAAAAACCATGAACGATGAGTTAATATAATACCTTGGGCTGGAACAGTCCGGCTGGCGGCTGCGGCTGGGCGGCAGGCGATAACGAACGAGTGAGCGCGTCTGTCTGCTGGATGTTGAAGGCGATCTCCTGCTCCAACATTTGACGTTTTAGCTGGAATCAAACAAAACGTTATAAGTAAAAAATTAGCACTGCAGGGCTATCGCAATAGAGTGAAGTATAGATGTAGGTTCGATTCTGGCTGAGTCTTCGCTCTCGAACTCATTCCCTCCTCTCTCCTAGGCAACAAGCGACAGTAGAGTCACTTAGAAAGAGTCTGACGTAACCCTCCAATATCATTCTCTTCTGCAGAGGGTATGCATGAACATTTGTACCAAAACTCAAGTTACTGATTTCTATCCTATTAGTTACATGCTAGTCCCCCAACGAACGCCCTATAAATACCTGTTCGGTCTCCATGCGCCACTTGGCGAGTTCCTTGAGTATCTCCTGCTTCTCAGCGAGCAGTTCGTCGGCGTACTTGCGCGTCTTCTCCAGCTCCTGCGTTAGAGCGTTCTTCTCGTCTAACGCGTGCATGCGCTCCTTGAGGTGCACTTGTAACCTGTAATAAACAAAGGAAAAAAGAGGTTAAATTAATTGGCACATGTAGACATCTGTTGTTGGTTGAAGAAGTTTTACTATCTATAGTACGGTAAATTGCCACCTGGATCAGGGTTATGATACTGGGTAAAAAAAATCTCCAGTTTACAAATATCATGGAAAGGAAGCTCTGTTCTATGAAGTAACCAAGAACCTAGATAGACCAGACCATTAACAATTGTTCTAAACTGTGATAGATATTCTAGAAAGATCAGTGAAGGTAAAGTAGTTACCTGTCATTGGACTCGGACAGCAGTTTGTCGACGGTAGCGGAGAGGCGCGTGTTGTGTTCCTCGTTCATGCGCAGGCGCTGGTTGAGCCGCATGAGCTCGGCGTTCTTCTCCTCGACGCTGGCCTCCAGGCGCTGGATGCGGTCCTCGGCCGAGCCGTGACGCTCCTGTGCCTGCGGACAAACACCCTGGATTATAAAAAAAACTCATGTTATTTTTCACATTATGATAAATGTTAAAAAGGAATAGGTGGTTTTATAATAGGTAAATCCACCATAAATGCCGCAAATTAGAAGGCAGTGCATTTCTTGCAGCGTGCAGGGAAGCATGTCATGTAAGCCTCGCTGCACGCTACGCTTCTCTGAATTTGCGGCCTTAGAGCGTACTTATTTCCACCAGGGATGTGCGATGCGTAGAGGGATGTGTGTGAAACTAACCAATAAAGCTTATTTTTACAGTTCTAGCTGTGATAAGAGCTTGGTTAACGTGATTGGTTAGTTTCCTTCATCCACAATCTCGCAAATCTTTGGTGGTAATTCAGCATGCAGGAGAGACTACACTTTTGTATGGGGAATTGGCCCAGTCAGATATAATGTTGTTTGCACGCAAAAAAAGCAATTGTTCCACGCGGTCGATTTGCGAAAAAAAAACCAGTAGAATAAACTTTTTTTCGCTTGTATTGCATGCAAATTAAGCTCTTTCTGACTGAACCAATTAATTTCCAAATCGTTTCACATCGATCGAAGTGTGACTACTTCCTAAAATCATTATTGGTATTTTCATGCACATTTTTTTACAATAAAAAAAATCCGACTTGCAAAAAAACACTAGGGCGTTATTTTTGGTAAAAAAAGTTTTTTTTATTTTAGACCCTTTAGCTATGGTATCTCACACATATTCTTTTCGAGTTTTCATTTTTGATTGCTACTAAGTGATATTATGTATCATATCGTCCATAAATATTAGAGGGAAAAAGATGTATTATAGAAGATAAGTAATAAATCACCCAAGAAATATAGATAAAATTCATATGGGTCCGGGAGTAAAACCTTTTCGATTAAAAATAGAATTTTGAAAATCGGCCCACAATCGACGGAAAAATCGCGTTACAAACACGCAAAAAAAAACTATCGAATTGAGAACCTCCTCCTTTTTTGAAGTCGGTTAAAAATGAAACAACCATAAGGTCAAGTAAAATAGGTTATTGAGTTAGTAAACAAACATAAAAGTTACTGCAAAGAAATATTTTTTTTAATTTATTTATTTATTTTATAATTCATATCAGTTCAGGATTATTCCACTTTAAAAGGAAACATAAGATCTATTATGAGTAATGTTATATGAGAAGCACAAAGCAAGAGTTTCGTTGTTAATCACTAAAACATAAAAAAAAACTTAAAATTTGTCCTAATAATTACTTATTTTTACAGCTGCAATAGCCTTAGCCCGAGATCTACAAACGTTACTTGGTAGGTATTTTGACATGATCACGTTTCTATTTACCGTTGTAGTTTTGAGTACAGCTACAAGGATTACGTTTAGCTAAAGTATGTCCTAAGTTACATTTGTAGTTGTATTTGTAGTTCACGGACTAAGTATACGTTTCTAAGCCTATTTAATTAGCTGGTTTCTGAAACACACAATCTTTTTTCCGTCAAATCTCACGTTAAACCATTTGTATGAGTTGGTCGACATCTGGGGTAAGTAGTTCCCATTTCTGTAAACTATCACATAGACCGAGCTGAGATGTTTAAACATTCTACGATAATTGTTTTTTTCTTACTCGCACTCTTACACTTCTGTCAAACCCTTCGAGATAACAGGCTTGATGTTATGTTTTCTAATTCACCTCAGTATAAAAATAACTATATTTTTTCAACATCTTTTTCGTTGAGATGTGCTTGCAACTTGCTTTTTAACTTTTTAAGCAAGATAATAAGCCATCAGAATTAAATTAAACTATTAGTTTGTTCAAAGATAAATTATCAGTTTTGTTAACTCCAATATCACTCTATCTTTAACAGGACTGTCACCCAACATTTAATATTTATTAAAACTTATTGCAGTAGTAAAACTGTGCAAAGGCGGACTTTAATGCCTTTACATTCACATTTATCACTTACTCCTAAAACCGAATACTATCCTACACCCACACTTTCGTACATCCCCATTATCCTACATCTACATCACCATGCCTCCTCAACCCACCTGGCTAAGTGCCTCCATCCTGGCCTTAAGCTGTTCCTCCATCTCAGGCAGCGAGGACATCTGCGCCAACTTCTGCGTGGAGAGCTCCAGCTTCTCCTCAATGGCGGCGATCTTCTCCTCTTGCAACTGAAATGCGAATGACGTGGCATGGTCTATGAGAGTGCAGGCTACTAGAAGCGGGGCTAGGTTAGTTGTTGTTAGTTACAAGGCTCAGAAAAATTGAGTTAGGAGTTTTGTTTGGTCGAAAATTTTGAGGATTTTTTTGTGCCCAGACTACTTACTATCAAATATCTACCAGTTCAGCAACAAGAAATGTAAAGGACATAAAACTAACTACGTATTCTATATAACTACACAATCTACAAGGAAATGATAGTAACATATCTGCCTTATAGAAATAATTTCAATCCATGTTCCAGATTTTCTAACTTGATTTTTAGTTAAGAGAAAATATTTTTTGGTTCTGAAACAGTTAAAACTACTTTTGTAAAAGTATCTCATTTGACCCCTTAAGTTCACTCCCCCACGACCAAGCAAGAGCAATTATTCACTCCTCAAAAAAAATTACAAGATCTCTTATCTTTTTCCTGAAGTCTACAACTACTAACTAGTTCCATTCCTAAAAACGACACAAAAAAACATTCCTTCGTTTTTTGAAGTTGGTTAAAAATCTGACAATACACGTTTTAGGCTCTCATAATCATAACCGGACGAATCATCGCTCTCGTTTATGCAAACATCATAATGGGTGCAAAAAGACCCGCAACGAAGTCGAAAGGAAATTGTTCGCGTCGAGACAATGTTTCTGTTCTAAACCATACTTTCTAGTTACGGAGATTTTTTTTAAAAGTAAATTTTTTATAATTTACATGGACTCTTGACGGCAGGAGTTCATGTAATTTTAACCCTGACAAAAACTTGGTTTCCAGTAATCATTTTTGTGCAGTTAATTACTTTGATGCACATAATGCATGGTTGACTGCTTGGTGAAGGGTCTGCTTACACTTTGTCCACTCACGACCAATCTTGTTGAGTTTGTAGTTACAACGATTAGCGATTAACGCAATCGTTTATGTGAGTTATGAGTTCATAACTCACATAAACGATTGCGTTAATCGCTCTTGGTTTGGAGACGAGAACCTTCTACAGGTCAACGTGACGTAGTATGTCGTAGTCGTCTTACCTTAAGCTGTGCTTGCTTGTGGTTGAGCTCTTGCTCCAGCTTCTCGTTGAGGTCGTGCAGTGACGTGGACTCGCGCTGCGCGTTCAGGTACCGCTTCTCCAGGGTCGTTATACGCTCCTCCTGAGCCGAAATAAAAGGTTGTTCATTGTGGTCATTTTTGTGTAAATGATGTAGAACGATAAAAAAGTTTTTAGAAAAACACTTTACTTCTTTTTCAATATTTATATGTTTGTGGTAAGTAATTAAAAAAAAATGACATTTGACATTGGTCAAAAATAATTATCTACAATTTTTTTTTGTTTTATAAACTTGGTGTTTTACTCCAAAATCGCGAATGGATCAACCAATCTTCCGGAACTAGTGAACAAACATGGGCTACGAGTTTCTTCTACCATTCCGCGCAATCATCGACTTTTATATACTACTGGTACTAACTATAGGTACAACTTGTTCTTTTTTTTTTTTTTTTTTTTTCGGGTGGGAAATCATCCAATGACTTCCCCCGCTCTGGGCGGAGCGGGGGGGCATGTCAGACTTGTACTAACTAAAACCCACCCATGTTCCTTCTATTGCCCTTTACGTTCCGAGGCCGCGGTATCTCTTTCGAACAACCCGCAACCCCGGCAGGCGGAGGCTCTGGCAAGCCCCTCTGCTTTGCTGACTCTCTTTGAGGCGCGCGTGAAACACGAACGCGCCGTCGACACGGCCTGTCGTCAATCGACGGACGGACGGTGAGCTACCCATTGCTCACCGTCCACAGGCCCGCATCTACGGTGGCCGGGAGTCGTCTCGCGGCGGCCGGCGCCATGGGCGTCTCCCGGTCTCCCGCGGCGGCTGGGTTGGGCAGATGTTCTCTCCCTCAAACGCCCGGGACAACTCATACTTGAAAAGAGTATGTCTAACATACAATGCAGCCTGTCGAGACGTCGACTTTGATATTTCCAACACTAGCAGAACTGAATTAAACAAATCTTCTTTTCCAAAAGATAGCATAATATTGTTATTACCTATTATTTTGATCACATATCTGCTGTTTACTACCTGAAACCTACCCTCTTGTACCTATTTATGTATTTATAGATATTATATTATCAGTGAAAACTTTTAATTGGCCTTAACATGATTTATTCATAAAATCTTATTTTTGTACTGTAAGTTTTCCGAATGAACAAAAAATCATCTACATAACGTTTTGCTAACTTTGTTGGGGTCGGCTTCCTGTCTAATCGGAAGCAGCTGAATATCAGAAATTTACATCGAGCGACTGCCTATCTGACCTCCACAACCCACTTAAGTACTAAGTGGGTTGTAGAGGTCAGATAGGTAGTCGGTACTACGATACCCCTTGAAAAGACTGGTTGTCCGAGTTTCGGGACACTCGACTATTTGTAACGACTGTGTGAAAGATGTACAAATAACAGCCGGGACCAACAGCTTAACATGCTTTCCGAGGTATGGCGGCAACTTGTCATGTAATGGGGGGTCACCAAGCCACAGACCAACCTAGGCAAGCGCGGCTTTACCTCAAGATCGACCCGAGGGGCTGCTGTTATTTACCCATGAGCTCCTCAACTAAAATGAATAAATAAATGAAGGCACTCACCTGGTCCTCCTTCTGCGCGACGTTCTCCCTCAGGTCCCTCTGCAGCTTGACGCACTCGTCTTGCTTCTTGGCGAGTTCCTTCTCCCCCTTGGTGAGGCGATCCTCAAGCTCGGACACTTTGTTGTTCAGCTCGGCAACGCGGCGCTGCCACGAGCTTAACTCTGCTGACTGTTTAAAGAATGCAGTTGTAGATTCATTTCTTCGGGCCATAGTAAGGCTGCGATCTATTGGCGTTACTTAGAACGTGCTTGGATGTAAAAAGAGCGGATTTTACCAAAGACTGTGAACTCGATTAGGCCATTTGATTTAAATTATTCTAGCTCTTTGTGCTTCGCACGCTGTTTAAATGAACAGCTACCCTACTATGACGTCTTAAAGCAGAACTTATTCCACTGAGGGAAAGAGACAGAGCTATACAGGGTGTCTAGCACCATCTCTTTCCCTCAGTGGAATAAGTTCTGCTTTAAGACGTCATAGTAGGCCTACTGATCGTGCTTAGTAACGCTAACAGTTCTCAGCAATAGAGTTAGATGTGTTACTTTACTTTTAGTGATGGATTCTGAATTCAGTTTTGATTAGATGATTAATCATTTGAATGTGGATTTTTGGGATATTATATTATTTACAAAATGCTTTGACAATTTGGCTAGCTTTTTTAAAGCCACATCCATCGCTCCTTATCTAACTACATCGTCCTTTCAATACAAGAGAAGCGATGGACATAACTGATTCCAAATGATCTAAACGCAGACAAATAAAATAGCGTCAAAGATTTTCTAAATACCTTAAAAATAAAACTTTATCAACAGACTATAGACATATTACTGACAGCTGCGTCAGTAATTATACCAATTTGAAGTTTACAGGATTAACAATAAAGTTCATTTTCTAAGGTCATCACAAAATATTCAACGTTTCATTCTTATCTGTCTACGTTTAGTCTCAGCCAGTCATCGCGTAAAGACGGTACAAAATACAGATTACCATGGAGTATCCCAACTACAGTGTTCACCGGTGGTGGTCAGTGTTAGTGTCAATGAATGTGATCCTATGCTCCCGGTAGTCTTACGTGATGTCAGTGCGCGCCGATGGTAGTCTAGAGGGTTGCATGCTTCTAGTAGGGTAGTTTAGGGTTGCCTTGAGCAAAGTATCCCCCTGGCAATATGATTTGTATTCTCGAAAGAATATTACACATCTTTTCTTTAGAGAATAAAAGGTTTAAAGGGAATATTTTGATTGCTCAAGTCTGACCCTGAAAACTCTATTTGTCAAAACTAAATTATAACTGTTCTAGTGCATTTGAAGAGCAAAGCGTTCTTAGATATTGAGTAGTGTCAAGCTTTAAGTAGAATAATAGGCTATAAACTTATAAAGCCGTCTGTGAGGCAGCATGCTCCTTCATTCTTGCATCGCCGTAAAGTTTAAATTTGCCAACCCTAAGGTTCAGGAAAAGTTTGAGGTTAAATTTTCATGAACACAGTTTTGACAAATAGTGAGGTTAATAAACTAGTATTTGCTATATTTATTAACAAATGCAACTAAAATACGATATAATTATTAGTATGGTATAGTTATATTTTACAGTTGAAGTCTTCAGGTCATTGCACTATTTAATCAGTATACAGATTTAAGGCCAAATTAGTTCTAAAAGGTTTTTGCTATGTAAAGATATGGAAGCAGAGGCGATATCGGACGTTATTGGTCCAGTTGTTTCCAACTGCATATTCAGTTTCCAGACTAAAATAATGTATGGAAAAAAACATAAAAGCGGAAATACTCATCAAGTCAATCTTAAAAAGTCGATAAGTCACTGGTCGACCAAAAATATTAGATCTGGCTGAGATGATTACATTAAGCACGTTACCCCGAAGGGTTAGGCACGGGTTTACCTTAACAGATATGTGGCCAGTTATATTTAAGTCCCATGTAATAGGGGGCGAATACATTAACATGTTTCCGAATTAATCCCATAAAGCCCGTTTCAAATGTGCTGTTCACGTTTGATATACTGTAAGTTAAAAAAACACATTTAATAGCAGGTTGACCGGTAAAGCCCAGAAGATTTGTGTTTTACAAGAATGTTTAGCAGTGCAATCTTTCTTTTATCGTGTGGTTGGGTGCCTAACCTGGTGACAGAGTTTATATGCCGCCCATAGGCCTCTGACTTGGCGCCACCTGCCGCCGAGAGATGTCTCTCAGACACGGTGATTTCTCTCACGATTTTCTTCACCGAGAGCAACAGTGCAATGACCAAAAGTCTTTAAGTTTAGCGCTACTTATTCGAGCAGGTATTAGTAGTACATACATTTGGTTAGCGATATAATACATTAGTACAAGTTGATATGCGTATTAGTACGATGTATGCGTTATAGATGGCGACACGATCGTGCATGGCGACCAGGCCGCGGTGTTAGGGGCCGGTTGATTGTATGGTGCTGGAGATTTGGCTCCAATGGATGGAGATGGACTTTCTAATAATATAATTATTGCTGGCATATTAACTTAAATTTTCCCAATATTCCTGTTTTAAGGGTACCTCATTATTGTTATTTACCGTTTGAAAACTCCAGAAATAACACCTAAGAATGCTTATAGACGCCCTAGTACGCAATTTTGACAAGTTAGCTGTAGGGTGTTTGTGGGGTAAAATTTTACGAGTTTGAAACTGGGAGTATTTTACTGTTACATTGACAGTGCAGAAATCTAGGACATTAAATATTATGCAAATTGCGAAAAAGAAAGCGTGTATTAGGATGCGGCACCTGGTTCCCATTCGCAAAAACGACAATTAGCATGCCATCCAACATCCACCTAAACAGATGCTTGACACACATTTGTCCGGCGGAGAGGTTCATTTTCGTTATTATTGCGGTGGGTTGTGCTGCATCTTGCATGTATCAAATTCGCAGAATGAACACTAAACTAAACATTTGTAGCCATACCCTGCGCGTCCTGCATAACTTCCTGCGAAAGTCGAGGCATAACGCACAGGTCGGACAACATTTAAATCCTTCATTCAAGTAGAAAAAAATAGACAAAGTTACCTCGTCGTATTATGACTTGTAAGTGACATTCACCCTTGGGCGGTAAAGCAATTCCAAACTAGAGTATACAATATTTCGTTTGAAGTAAAACTTGGGCATTCAAAAAACTTCGTTTTGCTTAGTTTTAATCAAACCTAATCTTATTAAAACTTGCTTGTATTACAAATCGTCATAGTCGTAGAACAACGACGGTTTTGATTATTTTAAATATTTCTTTTTTACGTAAAAAGAGCTTATTATGCAGTGCTTTATTAGTGAATAACTCTTTTTTTTTAATATTCTTTAAAATAACTCAGATACTGACTAGGAATACTGACGGATTTGATTTCAAAACGCAGTAAAACGACGTAATATTCTATTCGCCCGTGTACTGCGCTGACCTCTGCCCCCCGCGCCCCGCTTACGCTCGGCGCACTGTTAGTTCCGCCGATGTTCTGAGTAAGGTTGCGCGTGGCTATCGCTTAGCACTAATTATTACACTAGCTTATTTTTATTTAACTATTTTGCTATATTTTCATTTCCCATAGTATTTAATCGTTACTTTGCTTAATTATGTCGACGAAAAGGTCCTTGCAGATATTAGCCTTGTTAAAAACAGCGGATAAAAATGTGAATGATCAAGAAATTGATGATTTTTCAACAAATGAGACCGAAGAACAGTTTTTCCACACTGCAGGTAAGTTATTATTGCTTAGTTTACTATTTAATTTTGAATTTTATTATTGTTTTAGTTGGCATTCGTTTTTTTAATATATTTCCGTCGTACATCGACGGTTAGTCAAATCCGTCGTTGTTCGTTGGCAATCGGAAGCGGTTTGTTTTTTTATCTTAGTTATTACACCAATACAACTTTTGAACTGCTATTAGTTAATTCTATATTTTCAATTATATTCAAACTTAATTTACTTTTCGGTGACGAATATGGAAATCCTACAATGTTCTACGTATTTATAATGAACGTATGGCACAAACCGTCATTTTTTTACGGATAAGTGGATGTCGGATGTGCATAACCGACGTTGTTCTTTGGATAAATTTTTTCATACGTCATTGTTTTGTTATATTTTGCAATTTATACAACTTTTTTACTATTCAATTTTATCTAATTTGGTTATACTTTTAAAACAAACGAAGTAAATTTTTGACATTTTATTTTACAGTTGAAGAACAGCCTTTTTCGCCGTTACCTCCAGAAGCGCATGCAATACTGTCGTCCGAAGAAATGCAAGGCGTGTGGGGTGATGTTTTTTCAAACCATGATTGCCAGGAAGAATCGGTCACAGTAACAGATCTCGACAATAAATCACCAGCAGCAACAGCCGTACAGGTACACGACATTATTTCCGAAGATGCGTATATGCCCACAGACCCATTGACCCCCGTTAATATCAGCGATTGCCCGCAGTCCTTACAATCCCAACATAATCAAGACTCTCCGATGCCATTGACACCCATTTTCAGTAATTTACTAGACCAACCTCCACCTTCCACAACCAGCCAAAATAATATTGAAGAGCCTGAGCAGCATGATTTACAGGATACACCAGTTCAATCGCCAGTTAATAGACATACAAAATGTGATGATGTTTTTTGCTGCCAACACGACCCTGATGAGTATGCCTGTCTATCAGTAGACACTGTGGGTACAGACTCTAATTACCCGTCTCCAAAACCCACTACATTGCTGAAGAATAGAGGAAAAAAACGACCTCAGAATCATGAAAGTTGGGGGGACGTCAAGAGGAAAACACTGAAAAATCAAGGCAAAACGTATTGTTCAAAGAGAGGGTGTACTATTGATGCAAAAACAATGGGCGCGCCGTGTCAATGTAGATTTAAGTGTACCACAAAAATTGAAGAAAAGGAGCGCATTGAGATTTTTACAAAATTTTGGGAATTAGGTGTAAGAGAGCGGCAATGGCTATACGTTGCTAATTATACAACAAAACAACAGAAAACTAGGACATTTCGGCGGGAATTAAAACACCAACGAGAATATACGTATAAATACTTCTTACCGAAGAAAAACACGGACGATGTCAGTTATAATAAAATTAATGTTTGCAAAACTATGTTTTTAAACACCTTGGGTATCAGTGAGCGTTTGACAAGAACCGCATGGAGCAAGTACGACGGTAGCACGACTGTAGAACAAGATATGAGAGGCCGTCATACAAATCACAGAAAAGTAGTTAATGACGAAATGCTACTGTCTGTGTGCGCTCATGTCAATTCTTTTGTCCCGATTGAGTCGCACTACTGTCGGAAATCGTCAAAAAGACTGTACTTGGATGGTAGTCTGAGTATTGCTCGAATGTTTAACATGTATCAGGAGTGGCCTGACCTGGATAAATATTCAAACAAAGCTACAACTCTTCGGCAGTACCGTGATATTGTAAACAGTCAATTTAATCTAACTTTTCATATACCAAAAAAAGATACTTGTGACCAATGCCATATATTCAAACAAACTGAGAACCCATCTCAAGAACTGAGAACTGAATATGAAAAACATCAAATGAACAAAAATATTGCGAGACAGCTAAAGAATAACGACAAAACAGAAGCTATGCAGTCCAATGGAACAATCTTATGCGCGACGTTCGATTTTCAAAAAGTATTGACTTGTCCACATGGTCAAATGAGCATACTTTATTACAAACGCAAGCTCTCTTGCTATAATTTTACCGTTTATAACATGGCCACCAAAGAGGGCTATTGTTACGTATGGGATGAGAACGTTGCAAAACGTGGTGCTAACGAGGTTGCCAGTTGCCTTTACGAATTTATTAAAGATTTTTCAGAAAAAGGAGTAAAGGATTTTAGATTTTGGTCGGATAATTGTGGCGGCCAAAATAAAAACCGAATTATATTTTCTTTATATACACATGCAGCAAGGGTGTTTGGTGTCACCATTACTCACCGTTTTTTGGAGAAAGGTCATACCCAAAATGAGGGAGATTCCGTGCACTCAGTTATAGAAAGGGCTGGGGAACACAGACTTATTTATACTCCCGAAGAGTGGAAGATTTTGATTAGATGGGCAAAATCAGAAAAACCATACGAGGTGCGAGATATCACCCAGGATATGGTTTTTGATTTTAAAGAACTACTCAAGAATAAAAATTGGACAAAAAACACCGTAAACGAAAAAATCGCATGGGCAAAAATTAAAGAGGTATATATACAGGAAAGCCACCCCAATAAAATTCAGTATAAATATAGTTTGGGTGATGAATCTATGATTTTGATAACACGTAAAGAGACAAGAAACCGTACATTTATTCTTAAAAAAGCATATTTTCAACCGATCGCTATTTCTAAAGATAAATTTAAAGATTTAATTAATCTGTGCGAGACTGGAATTATACCTACTAAGTACCACGAATATTTTAAAAGTCTAACACATGGCCATACTACTATACCTGAATCTGATGATGATGATTCTGAATAATCTTCATATTAATAATTATAAGATACTTTATTATTACTTTTATTAAATTTTAAGAGTAACGTTTGAGACTGATAATTACTGTTAATAAGATTTTAGTGCAATAATTGTCGTTGTTATCGTTCTAATATGAATATTTTTTTTCGTTTTTAAGGAGGTACTTTTATTTTTCTGTTCATATCTACATTTGTGATTACTACCTATACCTGAAACTGAAGATGGTTCTAAATAATAATTAGATGTTAATTTAATATTGACTTTTTAGATTTTAAGAATAACATTTGAGACTGTAATTTTTTTTTGTTCTATGAAGATACGTTTATGTTTCTTTTGATGTGTACAACATTTGTAATTTGTTAAACAATTGATCTTGTCTTTCAAAATAAATACAAACTCAAAAATATTTATATATTTTTCATTTACAAACTTATCAATTTCAAATCCGTCAACATTTTTTGTATAGATTTCCTTAAACAACGACGGAAACCACTTTGCGTCATGCACAGTGAGAAAAAAATCCGTAAAATAACGACGTATGATAACACACGACACACAAGTTTTCATAGAACAATGACGCAAGTGATATTTTATAAAATTGAGCCGTTTTAGGAAGTTATCTTGTTGGTCATATTATAAAAGTTCAGAAACAGAACAACATGTCCAAATTTCAAGCTTAGCGGATCAGCGGTTTCTAAAATATACCCTTTAACTCCATTGGAAAACTTTGATGCGGCGTACTGTAAAGTTACTGATTTGCAGAACCGTCTTTGTTCTACGATTATGACGAAATGACTCTCTCTATTCAAACTTCAAATGAACTTGCAAGACTAAATCAGCTTTAAAGATAAGCAGATAATCCCCTCTGGGATAAACAAAAAAACTCATATATTCTCTTTTTGTAGGGCTGAAAATGATGGCTCCTTTTAACTCGAAAGGGATGACAAGGGCAGACAAGGTTAATGAGACTTACATAGATATGTGTCTCGCCGGTTTTAGGGTCACGGCCAATTTTGATGAAAGTTTCACAGAGGCGGAAGACAGATTTATGTCGATGTAGATACGGTGCGATGTATCACGTTGAAATATTTACGTCGTAAATATCAGAAAGCCAAAACGTTGTGGATCGAAACATAAATAAACTTCAAACTTGTTTCTTCAATAGTTTATATTTTTATTGAAGCTAGCAAGGGGTTTTACCCGATTGTGGTGAAGCTAACAAAGATTTTTATTTTAGAAGGATTGAGTTTGGCCGCAACTCGCCCGTAGCGAAGCACGCTTGCCTAGAAGAAACTGATTCACTCGTACTTTGAAGAGATCCAGATTATACTATTTACCTAGTTTTATGAGCCAAAATATCTAAGTACTACTATTTTTTGTTATTTATATTTGGTTTAGCCTAACAACTCGATAGAATCTCCAACTCCCAGCCTTTGGAGCCAAGTCCTGCCCACCACCGAATCCTCAGTACAGCATGATGCTTCAGCATGTGTCTAACCTGCTTGGCGATCGTATTTTGGAGCTCACTGATTTTCCTTGACGTCTCTGATTCGCCGTTTACATTATTTGGATCCTGGATCGTTCGTCAAAAAACAAATATCATGGTCAAACTAAACGCTATTCACTTTAGTTTGTTTAAGCGGTTTTTTTTGCTAAAAGTGTTTTACTTAATTCATAATTTATGACTAAATAGGGTGTAAATCTTTTTACCACCTTGTATAGGTAGCTTTCCATTACAGCTTGGTCAAACCAATTTACGTCATAGGTAGTTGTCAAATTATGAATTAAGTTCCACATAATATTTAAAAAAATATACACACAACACACACATACCTTTTCTGACATATTTGTTAGCGTAATTAAAGACTAGCTGAAAATTAATGCACTAGGTACACGTTCTGCTTAACCGTTCGAAAATTACAGGCGTTATGTGTACTTTAAGAATATCAAAAAAAGGTACGTTCATAAAAGAGCACAATCACCAATCACTAAGGCTACGAACACATCAATGGCGATAAAGGTCGAAATATCGGGGAATTGTTAAAAGTACTTTTAACTTCTCGACACCTCGAGCTTTTTACAGAGTTTTAATTGAAGCAGGCACGATAAAAAAAAGATTCTTTTTCGGATGATCTCGTTGTCTTTCAAAGATTTTCATTTAAATGTGAAAAAAAATATGTGATGAATCGTTAGATGGCTAAAAAATATAAAACACGCCTTCAATAAATTCGCAGCCTAAGCATCTAAAGGGATAAAGTAGTAACACATAATTATTCATTCGAGTGTTTTCTTTAAATAATTTCTGTTAGTGTCATGTACTGTGTGTATGTAAGAATCAAGTACGTTATTATTGGTGCTGTTTGTTTCCCCGTGACTTTGTTTAAGATTGTCAATAAATTACAAGAATTACACCAAAAGTATAAATACGCGAATGATAAGATAACATAGTTTACGACGGAAACTCTTTCCAAACTAGATGATATCTCTCTCCTTAAGAACGATAGTTTAATGTAATTTACCGACAACCCCTCAACACCCAATATACAAGATTTACTTGAACTCTCAACACAATAACGGTATGCAGTGTAGTATGTGCAGTGCAGTGAGCACCGTACCTTAGTGGTCTGCTGTTCCCCGTTCTGTTCGGGCGAGCCAGTCGGTACGGTGCCGTTCTCCTTCGGCTTGTCGTCCTGCGACGACTTGTATTGCTGTAACTGATGACGAAGTTATATATTAGAAGAATCTATTTGTTTAGAAAACTAACCACCCGCTCCGGCTTCGCACGGATGTAACTTACTAATAAAAAAAAATATCAAAAGTTTCATTTTAATGAAACCAATCCTGACAATAAAGAACAAAATTAAAAAAATCGTGCCAAATCGGTCCAGCTGTTTTCAAGTTTCTAATGAAGAAATATCCTATTACAGGCATTTTTTTTTGCCTAAGAGAATGTTTCAAAAATTTGTTAGACAGTGCAAAGCTTGTTACACTAAATAAAGCATTTTGTATTTGTAGATATAAATGCCTGAATTAAATTGCGTCGTTTTTTTCGAATGAATAGTAATCTTCACTCGAGGACTAAGCACAGGTCAAAGGTCTTGCTTCTAAATCCTAACTAGCCAATAGAGAGCTTTTCTATGAAAAGCGACGGCGTCCAGTACATATATTGTAGTCTTTGGTCCAGTACCAAAACAACGTAATTGGCAGGGCAGTTCGTTAGTAGCGCTTAATCCGACTCATATTGACAGTTCATGGGAATACAGCTTTTACAGTATGAGCTTTGGGAAACTAGATTTGAAACACGATTGTACTATGTTCTTTAATTTATTCATCATTAGAATAGTCAACTACAAATTGGTACAACACAATTCAGGGCCTCACGAAAATTAACAAGTTTATTTATTTATATGATTCACACGGATGAAACCAACTACATAAAGCAAACCATATTAGGTAAATACATAAAACATTTAGACTAACAACAATTAAATACTATTATCAATCACACAACCACTAAATTGGCGAATTTATCAGCGAATAAATCGCAGCCAGGGAGAGTTGACTTGCATTTGCTTATTAAGTACGGGCAGCTTATTTAGTATTGGTAATTTTCTTTCACTAACACATAGATTTAGCGACCAACATAAGACACGCATGTTCATCAATACATTCAAGAAATACCATTTTCTGAATGAGAGTAAAGAACAGATTAGTGAAAGAACTTACTTCTTCCTTAGTGAGCGCTAGTTCTTCCTCTAGCGCCGTGTTCCTCTCTAACGCAACACGCAATCGTTCCCGCACCTGTAAAACGGCCAAACACATAAATTAAATTAAAAATATCTACAAAATCCAAAGGCAAACTGCACGGATCAGGGGGCCAATTCTCGATTTTAGAGATGGTGTCGAACTCGACAAAAATGTCTAATGACGTAATTTTTTCGACAAATTTTAAAAGTTGCTATTCTGGGGATCTCGAATTCGACATTTGTCGAAGGTTGACGTTCGAGTTCATGTCGAGTGCTTCTGAGCAGTAGAGATGTCATGTCGATTGTAGAGATATGTCATTTCTGAGTGAGTTTGTTGAATTTTTGTTAGATTGTTATTGCGTTACATTGTGTTTTATTGTTTTATTGGACGAGTTTATTAGCATCTTCTTCTTGGAGTTGTTGGAAAATAGCGAGCAACAGGCTAATTCACGGCGACAACAGCCCATTTATCCCGCCGTCGATAGTTATGACTTGAGCGAAACAAGTACCTACCTAATTAAAAACTTCAGATTAAATAAAAATGTAAACAAAACAAAAAACAATTTTCAAAAGATTTGAAGGAACTGAAAATTCTTCAACTCAAGCTGATTATTTTTAGACTAAACGTTTCGTTTTACATAAAGAATTAAGTGTGGTCAGCGTTTTAAAACAAAATCATAAATTCACTTATAGTTAGGTACATAAAATGGAACGTGCGATTGTTCCTAATGGTAACATTATCTTCACTCGACTCGACATTTTCGTGAAATTTATTTCTATTTTGACTGAGAATACGGAATTCTGCTCATTTCGACATTTTTTGTAGAGATAGAGATATTTTTGATAGGCATAGTGACAGACTTTGAATCTCGAACTCGAGATAAATGGCTAAAATCGAGATTTATTTCTATTTTGACTGAGAATACGGAATTCTGCTCATTTCGACATTTTTTGGTAGAAATAGAGATATTTTTGATAGACATAGAGATAGACTTTGAATCTCGAACTCGAGATAAATGGCTAAAATCGAGAATTGGCCCCCTGGTCGCGTTCTGTTGTTTCTGCCTACACCTGCCGGACTACGTTAAATATTTATAAATACCAAATACTATTAAATCATGCCTGTTTTCCCCGAAAGTTAGCCCAAAACCGGCCACAAATTCTACCCGAAATCGAACGAATCTAGAAACCTAGAGTTTTTCCAACCTAGAGTTGAACCCAAGACCACATGTTTAGCGGAATCACTTGCAATCACAAGATCGACGAGGCAGTCAGTTCCTGTCAACTACTAAATATTACTTTTCACATATCTTTATTTTAAAGAAATACTAGAATTTACTGCCGGCTTTTCTGTTACCTTATCATTATTGCGAATTGCAATCAAACGCAAGCCTATTTAGTATTAAGGGGCTTTGCACATAGAGCAACTTCTCAACATTTTTTGAAAATTTCCTGTAAATGGTTAATAGTTACTATAACTCTACGGTTGCCGCAATTTTATGGCAATCTGTGAGCAACTTTCATAGCCGAATTGCTCAATCTACGCAGCGATCAGCGTTCAGTGTGTATTCATTTATTTATAACATTTGGGAAAACAAACAGTACTAAGTATAAGTTGACTTAACATTAAATAGTGTCACGATGGATATCGAAAAACCAGTACTTTCTCTCATTTAAAAAAACCTAAATTTGGCAACCCGCAACATAAAAAATTGATATAATCATTTTAACAGTTGCTAGTTGCGGTAATTAGGAACTAACTTTATCGATTACAGCAACTGAAAACTGTTGACAATCACCAGAACTCGAAACTCGTGTTGCTATGTGTCCACTTGAAATATATATATAAACAGCTAGTTGCTGCAATAGTTGCTCTATGTGCATAGCGCCTAAAAAATACCCACGGAAACACGTTTACTTTTACCACGAACCGACACAGAAAAAAGTATCTTTTTATAGATAGAAATAACCTTATTTGGAAACATATTTATTGGAGAAAAACGTTTTCTATTGCTAAGGATTTCCTTATTTATTCCCAATTTTGGGAATAAGTAATAGCGATAAGTTTTGGAAACGTGTGAATTGTTCACGTTATTTTTATACCCAATTCGACTTTCAGACGAAACTGTTAGGCCAGATTCAACCAGGTATGCCAATTCTGGAGTTAGTTTAGCTAAATATTTTTCACCTGTACCTTTTATTTGATTGATTTTATGTGTCATAACTTGAATAAATAAATGGTTAAGAGTTAAAAGTCTTTATAGTTACGCTAACGAGAGTCCAGAAATCGAGACAGGTTTAACAACGGTCTTAACCTGTTTCCTCTTCTATGAAAAGGGGAATTGGTGTCGAAAAAAGGGTCAAGTAATGTAGGACACCGTTACCAATTTATGTACCTAAACCTTCTTGTCGATTCTGAACACCTTAACTCTTATCAAACTTCAAACACACATTGATCCCTGTACAATGTCACATAAGTAATCTTACCTTCTCGTCTAACGCCTTGTGATGTTCGAAGAGGCTCTTGAGCGCCTTCAGCACCTCGACCTCGGAGGAGACTCCTGACTGCGCAGCCGCCTGTCGCTTCACTACTGTCATGCGCAGCGAGCGCTCGTGTCTTGAGACCAGGCATTCTAGGTGCTCTAGCAATAACTGGAAATAGAAATAAATTATTAAAATCCCTCCGTTAAGACATGATGGGAAATGATTAGACTTACTGACGCGGAATCGGCTTGAGCCAATCACCACATATGTCGCATTTAACTGAGCCAAACCGAACGAAGCTGATGACAAGATTTTCGCATGAACATAAAGCTCAAAAACAATTTCGATAGTGCCATAAAGCTACCTTTGGGCCTCTAGTCTATGAAGCACAAACAATATAATTGAACACCGAATATTTGTATCCTTTTAGAATAACTATTCGTGTCAAAACTCATCATAACAGCTCATTAGTAAATAACCATAACAATAGCAAAATAAAACAAAACTAAATGAGTGGACTAGGAGGCACTTGAATCGAAGCTCGAAGGAAGCCGGGTCAACGACACGAGCGAGATAAAGAGATTAGTGGGTGATCGCAGCTTACTCGCCTCTTACGAGCCTTTCGAGATAAACAGGAGACGGGACTCTAGACATCACGTGTGATCCTGTTGTGGGGATATTTGGAGAGGACTATATCCACATTTGAAACAAAAATACAGGCATATAAGCGGAACAGAATATGAAGATTTAAGATACTTCATTTGCTGACACACAGAACATAAAATAACTACTTTTCGGGGGCGTATACAGAACATCAAATTTTACGTGCATCGTCATCTACAGTCGAACCGAGTCCAGTTAAATACAGTATATTTAAATGCCCATCAGACCTCTACAAACCACGTATTGGTGTTGGTTTTGACATTACTTTTTTTTGGGGTGGTAAATCATCAAATAACTTCCCCCGCTCTGGGCGGAGCAGGGGGGTAGTGTCAGACTTGTGCTGACTAAAACCCACCCATGTTCCTTCTACTGCCCTTTATGTTCAGGGGCCGTGCTACCTCTTTCGAACAAGCCGCAACCCCGGCAGGATTTTGACATAACTTGATTTGAGTTCGTAAAAGGATATGGAGGAGGATTTTGCCCAGCAGTGTTTGATAGTATGGGCTAAATAAAAAAGCTACCGATGATATATAAAGTCACACAAGAAAATTTAAGAAAAAACAAACAAACAAAAAAACATTTTAGATTTTAGCTACCTACGCCTTCGACACAGTTTCCACTTTCCATTAAAACTTTTAGGGTTCAAAGCGTAAGTGCTAATCTAGTTAGCGCATCGAATTCAATCAAGTGCGAAAGCCCCAGAGTGGCAAGACCGAGCCGTGGTCTAGACACGGAACCTCGTGAATTATTCAATATCTTTCCGCGAATAGCTGGAGCACCTTTTATATAAGGTGCTAAGACGTATGGGAAGATATTGTAATGTCATGTTTGTAGATGATCTTGAGATAAGTATGTTGGGTATATTGTTGCCATATTTGAATTCTGATCGAATATTAGATAGTTGTGTTAGGGTTTTGTTGGTCTTTGGTGCTTACATGGGTCATAGTTGATTCAAGTTACATGGGATAGAATAAAAAAAGAATACTTTTCACATGTGAACTACATTGGATAATAAAACAAATACAAAATCAAGACGGAGTTGGTTTTGTGATAGGATGCTAAAAAAATACAAAAAATACTTACGACGTAATGCTTTTATCAACTTTTTGATTAAACTGTCAGATATTCAAGAACTAAGTAAAAACTCATTGTTGAAGTGCTCGTAAAAGCTGACTTATGTGCACATTATTACTGTTTGAGTGGGTCAAACGTCTCTATGAGCATACGGGTGCACATAAAGCATATAAAATTCTGTAGGTATCGTGCGAAGGGTTAAGGCGCTGTACAAAGCAAACACTTCGTAAAACGTCTAGATTTTCGTCGCACAGTTAGCCGTATCTGTACATGCCACTAGCCAAAAAAAATTACTGTGTATAGTCAAATACTTAAAGTAAAGACTTAAACAAAATCAGTTTACAAAAGCGACAACCATCATATTTTTTATATCTATAACAAAGGAAACGTTATAGACTAAAGATATATCTAAAATTTTTCAAACACGGAACTGTATTTTTTTTTATATTCAATTAAAACTGCAAAATGACCTACATTTTGGCGGACATGATATTCAAATAAAATCAAACACCGAAATATTTTCGACCTTATTTCTATTCTTTCGATGCAATACTGTCGTGTACTTGTGTCAGACCATGCCCAGTAGGCAGCTAGCCTCACTTCAGCGAATACCTAAGGATTAGCTTGTTACCGCGCCTTAATGTAATTTCATTTATGCAAGAAGATACTACAGACCTTTTTATAGCACGGTTGGCGCTGTGGCTGAGCGATTGACTGCTACGCCTCGTGTCGCGGTTCGATCCCCGCGCGGAACAAATATTTGTATAACCTACAGGTAGTTGTTCCGGGTCTGACTGTTTGTGTATGTGAGTTTAAATGTTTGTAAACGCACCCACGATATAGGATAAAGATCCTAGGGTGGTGATATGTTTAAAAAAATACTAATATCTCGAAAAGACATTTTAGAATCCCAAAATATTATTTCATCAATGAACAAACTCAATTTAAAATCTTCTCAATATTTAATTAACCAACGGTGGTTACATCTTTTGTTTAGTTCATTGTATGAATGAAAATGGACGTCCTTTCATCGTTTCCTGTGCCTTGTAAACTACGAATAGGGGCGGAAAGACTTAATAAACAACCGAAATATTGAAATTATTAAATATTTTCCAGGAACTACTGACAGTGGACTAGTGACAATTCACATGTAAAAATAACCAGCGCCGAACACAAGAGGCAATTCAGCAATTACAACAGTAGATACTTGTAATGTTACAAGAACGCGAGGAATGCTACAAATAAAGAGAGGTTAATTCCAATCAGTTGGTGAACTCACACACTGTAGCTGGACGCGCAAGTCACTGCATAATTTGTGTCGCCGAGATTTGTTAGTTTCCGTCGACAAACCAACAAAACAACATACAACATGACCAACAAAACAGTTTTTAAGAAATCCCACAAACATACTTTCTTTAAAAAAAAAAAAACTGAGAACTGTATAAAATGCTGGGATTGGTTGGTTGTAGAAGCTCGGCGAGTGCGTCGCGTTTGGTAGGGTGAGCGTTCTAAACGACTTCTCGCTTGCTCTCTAAGAGTTATTTACGTGATGTGCACACTTCATCCGGACCAGGGAACAACTATGTCGTTGCGGTGTCAGCTTTATACTATCTAAGCTTGGTATTTTCGAAAGTGATAGTTTTATCTTCAGAACTTTAAAACACTTTTGGTCCGCTCAATGGCGATAATTGAAACCTCCTCTTGCAGATCGGGGCAACGTCGTATTTCACTTTGCTAGAAATAAAAATGGCTGGTGGAATAGAACTTTATTATGCGCTCAGCCAAGGAGTGGAATTGCTTGCCTACGTCTTTGTTCCCGAATTCATAAAGGCCGGATCTATTCAAGTCTTCTTTTGGCGCTAGTTCGATACACGATAGGCGCAAAGTACGTAGGTGCGGCCGGATTCGAAAACTATAGAACGTTTGTTTTACTTCGCCAATATGCCAAAAGGCCAGGGTTTTGGGGTCATACAGCCAGAAGAGTGGACAATTTACATACTATTGCATTGCATTTTACCGCTCTCGTTTGTTTGCCTTATGTCATATGCAAGGCTACATGTCTGTCTCAAACACATCTATAATCATTTTGTAACCTACCCTGGTGTTGTTTCTCTCCGCTTTGAGCTCTGAAATCTCCTCTTCTCTCTCGAGGAGCTGTTCCCGTGCTTGGTTGAGCTCTTTTGTGAGAGTTGCGAATTCCTGCAGACAAAAGAAAAGAATTACATTAGAAAAATATCTAAAGCAATCATCTAAAAGCCTTTTGCCAGGCGCTTTTATCTGAATATAGACATAGCGGTCGCTGTTAACAGTCGTAATTTTTCAATTTCATATTTTATGATACTCTTAGACAATAAGCAATCAAATCCGGGAACATAACTTGTAATAACGGAAAATCCGCTAACTTAAAAATAAAAGTGATATAAGAACTTGTAAAACCCCAGGCGTTATGTGCATAAATACAACATCAGCACACGTAACACTAAATCCGCGGAACTTGCCGAAAACTTGGAAAAATCACTTTATCGGAGTGAGGCTAAGAAGATTCGAGTCTAGACGAGGCACAGGTGTACCTCAAAGTAAGCTTAAGCCTCTGGGGGATGAACGAGGTCGCGGTACTGACACGGAACGAAAGCCCAGCACCCCACCGGGATTTACAGACTATACGCTGAAATAGTGACGATGCAACCAAAAGAAAGTTAAAATGTACTTAATTGTAATATTTAATTTACTGTTGCACCGCTCTGCACAAATAAAGGGGATGAACTATAAAAAAGCACACCACTTCTTAAAGACTTACTCCAAAACTAGATCACATCAGAAATACAATACAAACCTTTGATTATCAACTCCGAAGTAGTTCAAATCATTAAAACAAATTCACTCAAACCTACGATTTTTCCAAGTCTGTCTGACTTTGCTCGAGTTTTCAGCATGCAAATTGGAGAACTTGCTTTTTAATGGGCGTTTGGACATTTGCATATTATAATTATGGATAACGTCGTCGAAATTGAATTTGCTGGGTGCATTAATTTTCCTGGGGAATCTAATCAGCCAGTTTTTACTGTTAGACTGTATCCTACTGCTGTGTAAAAGCACATGACTTTCAGTTCTTTTGTTCCAGTTCTTGTGTGGACTCTTGGTTGTTGGGTGTATCTACTTCGTCTCGCCATCTTCTACGAGGTCTGCCACGTCTTTTGGTTGCGTAATGACTATTTTGGCCTAAAAGTTATTGGGCATATCACGGGCGTGGCCAGCCCAGTCTCCCAGTAATTTCCACTTTGGTGAATAGACAAATATATAATCTGCCGAATAATAGCGCGTCAGTAAAATACTATTTGTACGGCAAAATAAATTAATTCGAACGCTTTTAGCAAGTGCCACTCAAAGAGATGTAGTGCACTCGGGATTCATTTCTACGTATCGACATTATTTTAGTGGCACGCAATCAGATTACGTTTGGAAACGTGATGATATCGATGCAGGATTTTGATATGTGTTCGTGGAATCATCGAAACTTTCGAAGGGACACACTATGGCAGAAGTAATCAAAACATGTCAAGTCAAAAGCTTAGCCCTTCATTAACAAGAATATAAGTTGAGTTTTATTGCTGCTAGCAACTATTCTTGCATATTGGTTTCTGTTTTAGTAGTGATCGTTTAGTACTTCGTTATATTTAAAGGCACCATCTAAATTAACCGGGCAAGGAGCTTCGGACTGCTCTTAGCAGTAGACATAAACTTGGCAAATAGTCCTCGCATATTCTAGCAGTTAATTAACCATCTCCGTTGTATCTCCGTGAATTATACAAGCAAGAGCCGGTCTTTAATATTTTAATAATGAACACTAACTATACAGAGAGTATTAACCACAGTTTCTACATTATCCTGATTCGTAAAGTCTCATGGGGCTAGGCTAGTCTTCAATATAACTTTAAATGAGTATCGCTAGATATGATGGCAAATGAATATTTATTATTTTAATTTTTAAAGAGAAAAAATAATTTCTCTTTAGAAAAGATTTTTTTGTATGTTTGTGCCAAAGAGTCTCCGAAATTACAGGGCTGATTTTTTCGTCAATATAAAGTTATATTTTTTTGGGATGCTAATGCCTCAACTAATCAGCATCCACATCATATAATACCTGTAATCCCGAAGGGTTAGGCAGAACTATACCAAATTTACAAATTTGGTATAGTTCACACACATTTTACCGCCTTCCTATAATAAATTGTTTCAGTTTCTTTATCTACACAAAAGGTCTGATTCTAGTATAGTATTGGGAGATTGGCATTTGTGCTTTGAAACCTTAATGCACACAAACAACGAGTGCATTTCCTAGATCACAGAACATTGCGGTATGTTTTACTGCCTACACGTCTCACTTTTATAGTCGGCTTGCAATGTACCTTGTAGTAAAATATTCTCTAACGCTTTGTAGACTAGCTACTGCATGTTGGACAGTTGTTTATGGTTCGGAAAACAAGGCTTTTTTAGGCAAAGGTAGTCCGTATATGTGGGTTAATATAACGTGCAGATCAGAAAATACAGGTACGAGGAATGTGAGATTCGAGGGCACGAATCAGCTGCCGCTACTACCGAATATGCGCACAAATCCGAGGCCCTTTACATAATTCAATAACATACGAGTAAGATTATCATATTATTGTATCTTTGTTCATAATCGTACAAAAGTAAGCTTTTACATTCTTTTTTTGTTTACAAAAACGTTCCCCCACACTGCGAATTTCTCTGCGTTAACAAACATTTAATCTCACATACACAAACAGCCAGACCCAGAATATCTGTAGGCCATACAAATATTTGTTCCGTGCCGGGATCGAAACCGCGATACGTAGCGCAGAGGTCAAACGCTTAGCCCCCGCTCCAACCGTGTCGTGAGAGTAGTTATACTTATATGAATCCTTCAATCTTCATAATTCCACAAAACCGGTGTCCTGAGATTTACGACAACCAAAACATCTTCGTCAACACACACACACATGTATAAGATACTAACTTATTTCCACATCCTCCAACATACAAGAATGTAACTTAATCAGCGAATCCTTTGACTCCACTTTTAACCGGATCAAAGTTGTTATCAGCCGATCTAATGTAGCTAAGTTATATCCTCTCAATAAATCGATCTGGCTCCACACTTGAGGTTGTAAATTAAGGAGGATATCGCAAAGCCTTCTGTCTGCACACACGTCGAGTCGTCGATAGATAATGCTGGGGACGGAGGAAGGGGAAAAGGTATTTCATGTAGCCATATTTCGCATTAACATTGCGAATTGAGAGTTAGTATGGGTTGGGTGAAACTGTGAAGTAATTCATCATAAGAGAGCCTATTTAAGTGACATTCTGTCGGTGATAACGATTGCCAAAATATGCGCATTTCGATAGCGATGTTTAGAATCTGTCGAATATAGCCACGTCTTTTAACGCTTTTGATTGACTGCTGTTAGTAGTCGACAGTACAAAAATTACTACAGGAATATAATAGAAAAAGTACTACAGCGGCATCTCCAAACAAAAGAAGAACTAACATGAAAATTCTGAAACGCGCTATTGAGCTATTCGCGACTTAAGACTATAATATAGGAAAACCCGACAACAGGTGTCGGGCAGTAGCCACGTTTAGTAGAAACATCCTCATTTTTCTATGGAGTATTGAAGAACTTTTCACCCTGTTCTTTAAACCCTTGAGAACCCCTATACTGTTAACAGTCGCTATCGCTGATATATTGTCACTTTTTTTAGGGTGGAGAAATCATCAAATAACTTCCCCCGCTCTGGGCGGAGCGGGAGGGGGTGTCAGACTTTTACTGACTAAAACCCACCCATGTTGCTTTTTTGCCTTTTATGTTCCGCGACCTCGGTATCACTTTCGAACAACCCGCAACCCCGTTGTCTAGGCCCTGTGATCCTTTTTATGTCTGCGCAAAAGTTCGCTTCAAATACGTTAAAAATATATCGAAAACTGTTGGTAGAACTTTTAGAGGTGTTATTCGGTAATTATTTCCTCTTAAAAGCCTTTTCATGTAGACAATTAATGTAGCTATTGTTTTGGGCCAACATTGTCAGGGTCAGGCGTTCAATATACCGACTGACATTCAATTAACTGTGCATATACCATGTGTATAGGTGTGTGTGAATATAATAAGGGGTATCCATTACACTATTTCACTATTTTTTTTATTCATTATACATTACATTATTATTAAGTATTCAACTTATTTAAATTGACTCCACATACATTAATCTGTGTTTGATAGCGTTAGGTTTATAAAAAAAAAAAACTAATATATTTTTAAAACTACCTGTGACTAGCGGTTTCACCTGATTCTCAGCTCCAAGCGTAACGTGAAAAAAAGTGGCAACACTGCCCGAGTGACATGTAATATTTTGGCTCCGTATTTTAAAATTAAATTTAATTAGTAAATAAGTGATAATATAGTATAATTATTTGTTCAATCGGATTGTAAATGTATAAATACCCAGGATTATTGTTTTCCCGATAATCCATAAAGTTTTTTGGTAAAACATCGTTACCGGTAACCTTCAAACATCAGCTGACGTTTTACCTGTACTTTTATATACGGACAATTCAAGGGAAGTATTGTTTACTTTTAATATATAATAGCACACACTCGTTACTTTAATTATATAGCACATCCATGCCAATTCTAGATTTAATTTTGTGCTGATTTATTACCCTATAATGGTTTTAAATCGCTTTGTTGACAACCTAAGATTGTAATTTATAAACACAACAACATTGTGATAGTCTTTCCATAACTCTGTTATTCATATATTCAAGCTTATTAATAACATTAATGATAATTTTGTCTAAAAATAACATATGAATGAACTACATTAATTTAATTTTTTTTTGTGTTTTTCATCTAAGCAGCCTACCCACATAAGCAAAAGTATAAATAGGTTGATAAAAACCAGTAAAACTCAATATTCTATTAGATTAATTTAATATAAAGATAATCTTTTAAACTTAATAAACATCCTACCTCATTCAATTTCATATCTGAACTTTTGCCCTTTGTTTTTCCCCCTTTCACCGCTAACTTTTCTATATTTGTCTATTCTGTTAGTTCTCACCGTTTCTTTATTTCTATCTTTCAGTAACTAATCCTGAAACCATGGCTGTGATGACCCGTAAGGCTACTGCTCAGGAGATGGAGCTCAAGTTGAGAACGGCCCTCCAAGAGCTTAAAGAATCAAAACTCCATGTCCAACAACTGTTACAGGAGAGAGAAGAAAGTGAGGTGGAAGTCGTTAAAGTCAACAGCAATAACTCTTCCTTGAAAAGGCAGTTAGTGGACCTTCATCAGCAATACTTGGACGTTGTTGATGAACGGGATCAACTAAAGGTGGTCACAGATGGTTTCAGCAATTGCAGTAATTTATATGAGGAGGCTTTATGTAGGATTAGGGACTTAGAAGATGAAGTAATTCATGCCGATAGTCGTATTTTAAAGTTACAGAGAGAAAGAAAAAGTACTCAGGTTATTGAAACTAACCGCTTATATGAAGAATTGTTAAATAGTAATTGTAACTCCCCTTCCTTAATAACTATTGATTTGACTGAAGATTCCTTACTGAAACAAAATTATTCAGTAAGCAATAAGAAAATTAAGAAATATGCTAAGTTAAATAGACTAATTAAAAAGTGTTATCAATTTAAAAAACAACATAAACACTTTTCCAAAAACATTCCACTGAGAAAAGAACGTGTTGATTTAGTGAACAAGTTAAAAAATTATGAAATAAAGTTAGAAGATAGTATTAAAATATATAATATAGATACTCAGCAATTGCAGTCTGAAATAGAGGTACTTCAGGACTCACTTAGTTCCATTTCCAGTAGGTATTTGAGTTCTCAGAACCAAATTAGGGAACATATTCTTGCAGCAAACGAATTAGTAATGTCTCAATGTAGTTGTCAGACAGTTTCCAACCATGAAACTGTCCAGCCTGAGGTAATGGAGGACCCATCCCAGGCTGAGAATTTGCCTCCGGACTGTATCCTCAACCAAGATGCAGCTAATATGTCACAAATTAATTTACAAGTGGTACAGACTGAGATACATGATAGTCATGATTGTTCTAACTCTGTAATGTTCTCAGATAGTATAGGAAGGGGTGTAGGTAAATTATTAAGTAATAACCTGAGTTTTCCCAGTCAAAATACTTGTATGCCAGGGTCAACTTATAAACAGATAATGGCATTAGTAACTGGAAATGTTTATAGTAAAAGTACTGATTTAACTATATTTATAGGAAATTGTTCTAAAATTACAAAAGAAGACATCACAGACAGTGTAACTGAGTTGTTAAAGTTAAATTGTCGAAAAATAATATTGTGTGCTTTTCCATACTTATATAAAACGTCAAATAAACAAAACAATTACATTCACATGCTGAATAAGCATGTACACTTCTTGGTAGGTCACTATTGTGACAAACTTGTATATCTTGATATCAACACTGTTGTTGATAAACTTAGGTCGACACGGGGTAGTGTGTTTCTACCTACTAGTTGTAGACACAAAATAGCTAGGCTATTAGCTTATAATATTCACTCGGACATAAATAGTATGTCTATGTTTTGTACTATTATTAACACTGCGAATATTAGTACTTAATACTAATATACCTTTTTACAAGGAAGGCGGGGGAGTATTGTCGCTCACTCCGGCTCATTTAAACTAGCTAGTAAGACAACAGACACCAAAGTACCTTCTGGCTCTCAAATAGTTAAATTTAAAAAAGGGGCTAAGCAGAATTCCTTGAAATTATTTCATCAAAATATTCAAGGTTTCTCTTCAAAACAACTAGAGATTGAATTGTTTTTAGAAAAAACTAAGTTTGATATTGTTTGTTTCACCGAACATTGGTTAAAAGATCATGAAATGTTAATTAATTATGAAAATTACAGTGTAGGCAGTTGCTTTAACCGTAAATCTAAGATGCGTGGGGGTTCACTAATCTTAGTCAAAAATAGTATTAAATTTAGAAGTCGTATTGATATAGTTGATCTATCGGTTGAACATAATATTGAATTGTCTTGTGTTGAGCTAGATAAGCATGTCATAGTGTGCGTTTACAGGCCCCCAAATTATCAAAACTACTCGATATTTGAGTCAGTAATGGAAGATGCTTTGGCAAAACTTGCAACGGGTAATAAGTCGCTAGTCATCTGTGGTGACTTTAACATCAATATTTTAGATGAAAATTCAAATAGCAGTAGATTCTTAAATCTTTTTAAATCATTTAATTTGTTGAATGTGTTTTCGGAGCCAACCCGAATTACTACAAATACCGCTACATGTATTGATAATGTTTTCTGTTGCTGCGACTTCTTAGATAAATCCATTGTAAATTACCTTCCCTCTGATCACAGCGGTCAAATCGTTGTTTTCGAGTCCTACACAACATCACAAAAAATTCAGATACAGTCCAGACAAATAACACCCAGCAATTTAAATAAACTTAATAATAATTTAATAAGTAATCTAGGCATTCCGGGATATGATATTAATAATGTAAATAATTTTTATGAGGAATTCTTTTCGGTTGTCTACACAGAGTTCAATGATACGCTAAAAATAAAAACTAAATCTATTAGCCCAAAGTTTATATTTAGTGATTGGGCAACTAAGGGTATAAGAAAAAGTAGGGAACGACTGTTTGAGCTTTACGGCCTTAAGCCTTACATCAACTCGGAAACATTCAATCGCTATGTTGCTACTTACTCAAAAATATTTAAAAACACCTGCAAGGTAGCTAAAGCCTTATTCATAAGCAACAAGATTAAATCCGCTGATAATAAAATTAAGACGGTTTGGAAAATAATCAATAGTGAAACTAATAGAAATAAAAAATATAATAATGATATAACACTAGAATCTTCACGTGGTCTTCTAACCACTAAAAACGAAGTTGCTCAAGAATTTGTGGATTTCTTTACTAGTATCCCAATTAAAACTACAGAAACGTTAAATTCCTCACCCTTACTTTCTGTTGACTTATTAAGAGCAAACGTTTTACCATGCCCGGTTGAGTTTCAGTTTAAGCATATTAACCCCACTGTAGTCATTAAAGCTTTTAAACAAATAAAAATCAAATTAACCGAAGACCTTTGGGGATTGTCTATTAAAGTTTGTCAAGCTATCATTGAGACTATAGCACCGTACTTAGCCTTTATATTTAATTTGTGTGTGGACCAAGGAGTCTTCCCGGACCTTATGAAATACAGCAAGGTAATACCACTTTTCAAATCTGGGGACAGTAAAGACACCAATAATTATAGACCCGTATCCGTTTTGCCGGTTTTCAGCAAGGTGTTTGAAAAGGTAATGCTTAACCAAATGCTCAACCATTTTAACACCAATAAAATCTTACATGAGAAGCAGTATGGTTTCACCAAAGGACGTTGTACGACTGACGCCGGTGTCACCCTATTAAAACACATATTTACTGCGTGGGAAGAAGCACAGGATGCCATAGGGATCTTTTGTGACCTCTCAAAAGCATTTGATTGCGTGAACCACGAAACCCTTCTCTTAAAACTTGAACATTACGGCCTAGGGAAACTTGCCCTTAGTTTAGTTAAATCGTATTTAAATGATAGACAGCAGCAAGTACAAATAAATGGTGTCAATTCAATGGGTTTAAATGTAAAAATGGGTGTACCACAAGGATCGATATTAGGTCCCTTCCTCTTTTTAGTATATATTAATGATCTACCCCATTTGTTTAAAAACCAACCACAAATGGTGTTATTTGCTGACGATACTTCTTTAATATTTAAGATAAACAGACGTGCCTCAAATCTTGACGACGTAAATAATGCCCTAATGCAGGTACATAATTGGTTTACCGCTAATAATTTAGTATTAAATGGGAAAAAAACGAAGTGCATAAGATTTGCTCTACCAAATGTCAAAAACAGTGAGTGTGACATAGTATTGAATCAAGAGAAACTAGAATTCGTCGAAAAAACTGTTTTCTTGGGAATAACACTCGATTCAAAGCTACAATGGGGTCCGCATATAACATCTCTTGCAGGACGCCTTAGTTCAGCAGCATATGCTGTTAGAAAAATCCGTCAGTTTACTGATGTAGATACCGCGAGACTAGTCTATTTTAGTTATTTTCATAGTATAATGTCATACGGTATTTTACTTTGGGGACGGGCTGCAGACATCGAGTCTATATTTATTCTGCAGAAAAGAGCCATCAGAGCCATATATAACCTACGTAGGCGAGATTCTTTAAGGGAACAGTTTAAGGATATTAACATCATGACAGTACCTTGTCAATATATTTATGAAAACATCATGTATGTCAGGAAAAACTTGCATCTTTTTAGTAAAAGAGGTGACAGACACAATTATAATACTAGAAATAGGGACCAATTAGTTCAACCAGGTTTCAGGTTAGCTAAAGTAGACTCATCTTTCATGGGGTACTGTTTGAAATGCTACAATAAAATACCTCCCCACATTCTTCAACTGAATGAAACGAAATTTAAATCTTGTATTAAACGCACACTATGTAGGCAAGCATATTATAAGTTGGGGGATTATATTGATGATAAAAATGCTTGGCTCAATGCTGGTCCTGCTCCACAAGCATAGGGGTAAACTCAGTATCCGAAGCTATAGTGGAAGCTGCAGAAGATTGTAAGATTATCTTTGCAATGTATAGAATCAATTCTCTAGTATTGTATAATTATTAAGCCCATATGTGAGTGCTATGTATTATCATTGACTTGACGAAGCCCTGGTGGTTGATAGTGTCATGCTCACTTAAATGTCTCGCTGATGGTGGCGGGTGTGTCGGGTCATTTAGCTCCCTTCAAAATGGTCGAGCTGAATGGGGCTGATCCATACGTCATGTTCGTGAACGGGCGCTGTCAGTTGGGACTGGTCATTTTTAGCTACCACGGTTCATTTTTAAACTTATTTAGATTTAAAATTAAATTTTGCTTTTTATTTACTCTGGACGCTCTTACTGTGCACGTCTTTCTATATCGTTCTCACATATTTGTATAATCTCAACATGAATGATGTAAATACGATTTTGTAAAAATATTATAATTTAAAAGAGTGTCCATGGAGTTTCTTGCCCATTCTTCTCCATAGAGATCAACGCTTTGGAATGGGCAACTACAGTACTTTCACAAGTTATTATGCCTTGTGACCGGGACTGTAGATTCATTTTGTTTCTTGACATTCAAAAGTGCCTGTAATGGTCTAATTGAAATAAATGATTTGAATTTGAATTTGAATTTGAACGTTATATTGCGCATGAGACACTTTCTGGTAATTAAGCTTTCAATTGGTGAAAAAAAAAATCGGTACAGTATTTTCAGAGCCTATTCGGTAAAAACAGAAAAAAAAATACGTGTGGCACTCAGGGACTGCCGCGGTAAAGCTATTGCATCACGATTACCACCGTGAATTCATGCAAGCCTAGTACTTCATTACATACATTCTTAACATCACGCGCGCAAAGCCGCAGGCGCCAGCTAGTTTTCAATATACTTATGCATTGGCGCGTGAGCAAGTGTTAATAGAGGTATCTCTCTCCCTCTCTCTCTCTCTCCCCCTCTCTCTCTCCAATCGGGATTGAAATAACGGAGTGGGGAGCGTCAGGTTTTTTTTCGTTACGGAATTTCTGGATTCGGTCCCCGCGCTCAAGGCCCGCGATAGAAGCTATGCAATAGCTTAAAAATCTCTTAATAATATCAGTGTAGACTAGTTACGGCTAGTATTTCAGATTTTTAAAAGGTAGTCTAAAATCACAATTAAAACAATCGCATGATTAAAAAACTAAAATTCGTAAAAGATAATTTATTCCTATTCAACTCACAAACACAACATGACCAAAGAATTTTCAGTAAAATCATTGGATTTCGCTGATTCAATCAGTACACACACGCGCATGAGTCTACATAATTCTGCTTACTGATTTAATTCGTAAATTTCAGTTTTTCCAAACGTCATTAATGGACACCCTCTAACAGTGTCAAATGCTTGTCATAAGAAATAGTGCACCTGATCGGCTATTTCATTATTTGTCTAATTGGTCTGTCATTAATGATTAATGTACACAAGCTGCCTTTGTAAGCCGGGTATTCTAAAAATTGGAAAGTGGAAAGTTTTGTTTTTGCTTGCTAAAAGACGCGGCTCTTTATCTATTTCCGTTTAAACAAAAGCGTTTTACTTAATTGTTTTAATTTAGAATGTTTAATAGTACCAGCCTAAAACTATCCCACTGTTGGGCAAAGGCCTCTTCTCACATAGAGAAGGCACAACAAGCATTGATCACCACGGTTGCTCAAGACGGGTGGCGATTTCATAGACTTATATTAATTCTAAGTCCAGGTTTCTTCACGATGTTTTTCTTCACCGATATCTGTAATGTCTTAGATAAACGCAATTAAAATTAAATTTATTTTTTCTGAGTAAGTGTGTGCTTCTTCAAGAAGTCGCACTTCTGATGCTTTCTGTTTGAGCTGGCTAATGAAAGAATAACATCGGAGTGTAGCTTCATATCTTCATCAACAAACTGTCGTACATTGGCTTACGAGATGAAAGGGACGCCAATATTGTTCAAGTTGTGAGCAGTGTTAGTACAAAATACTACAGAATATTTTTTGTCAAGTTAACGAAGAAATGATGGCAACTTCATTTAGTGTTTATGAGATGGATGCATCTGTAAGATATGATGCACCTATTCAAAAGAGCTTCCGTACGACTGCTTCCGTATTGCCTTTCTTGATTTTTTGTTGCTTTCCAAAGAAGTCCATATCATATGGAAATCCTAAATCAACTGTTACAAATCCGTAGTCTCCATGCTTGGCAAATGGCTTTTCATATTCCATTTTCATCATACCACACCCATCCATTTAAAAAGTAATGCAGCCTTCGTCCTCCCAATAAATATTTTAGCAATTGATCGTATCTTCATTGGCCCAATTCTGCTTATCCTATTCCTAGCAATAGTGCTCGGTGGGTGGTCTCCCCCTCCCCTCTCCCGACTCCCCCGGCGGTGTCATCGTCCACGGCGCACTTTGCACCCTGCGGCGCTACTCGACAGCTTCCAACTGATAGTTGGAAAAGGTACACTTTGTGCAATATGGGATATTGTGTGATAGAGCGACAGTTGACAGATAAGAATGGAAGAAGAAAACTTGGTGCACCGACACCGAATAACATAGGAAAAGGGCAGAAAGATGATGATGATGGATTTCGATAGACTTTTAAAGACTACCGAAAGTTCCAAAGACGTTTATTTCAACCAGCTAAGCCACACATCAACATCCATTTACGAGAACTGACACGTTATCACTAACTCACTTGTCCCATCTCATTTTATGAGATAAGGTTCAAAAGCCTTAGATTCCGCGGCCCCGGATCGTAAAGGGCAATAGAAGGAACATGGGTGGGTTTTAATCAGTAAAAGTCTGACACTCCCCCCGCCCCGCCCAGAGCGGGGGAAGTTAGTTGATGATTTCCCACCCGCAAAAAAAAAGGTTCAAAAGCCTTTCCTTTTCTTCTTTGCCAATGATAACATTTCGTGAAATAATTTTGGCCCAGACGTCAAATATGCTATCATCTGCTCAGAAAAGTGCAAAATGCTAGAGTGGTCTCTAGCATTTTCGGGTTCAAATTACTTACCACACGTTCAAACTCAAAATTTTAATAAATGCTTTGAGTTTGAGTTCTAAGTTGGTCTTCTAATTCATCTACAGCGTGGTACCACCGCGCTCCCGCGTTGTATTGACAGCCTTACACATCTATTGAGTTGTTTATTCGCTTTCATTTGTCTGTCGTTCTCGTCATGTGGCTATGAACACTGGTTATCTATTGTTTTGCAGCTCGTTTACGTTGGTTGATTGTGATATGGGTTTCAGCTAAATGAATCTTGTTTCAAAGGGAACTTTAGATAAATTCGGGTTTGTGGACGGTGAGCAAAAGGTGGCTCACCGTCCGTCCGTCTAGTGACGACATGCCGTGTCAACGACGTGTTCGTGTTCTAGGCGCGCCTCAAAAAGATGTCAACAGAGGGGCCTGCCAGGGCCGCCCCGGAACATAAAGGGCAAAAGAAGGAACATGGGTGGGTTTAGTCAGTAAAAGTCTGACACTATCGCGCCGCCCAGAGCGAGGGAAATTATTTGATGATTTCCCATCCGCAAAAAAGGATCAATCATTATTTTTCTCGGCGTTTCGGAATTAACTTTGGTTCTGGGCAGCATATATGTTCTTTTTCCATATTTCTTATTGGTCACCTGAGTGAATAGTTCTGATGTTTCCTCATTAACCATCACAATTTAAAAAAAGAAAAAAAAACTACAGCCGTTTCAAACATACCTGGGAAAACGAAGATGATGGTTAATATGTATTTGTTTAGTTCTCCAAATCACTTTTAATAACTATCAAATGAACATTGTTAAAAAGCTTTTCTTTGCTATCGGTCATACCTTATTATGAGTTTCAGCGAGCTAACCAAGCGACAGCCTCAGTAGTACTTTTTTAAACTAGATACAATTGAAAATTCTACTAGTGTCTGGATAGAAAAGTGTGTCTGGCAGGTCGCCAGGAACTAACACCTGAACACATGTTCAGAGTAGCGATAAACCGACTATCTAACACAAAGATTCTGGTGTGATCAGATGGTGTATATTATGCATTTGGGTATACCTGAGCAGTTACAATATTACATGCGTTAGTGTAGTTTCTACATGAGTAGTTCGAGTTTTGAATATTTATTGATTATGAATATTCACTGAGATTGCTTCAAAAAGTAGACCTCAAATAGAATGGGACACGGGCAGGAAAGAGAAGATAGCTTCAAGAAGGAGGTCAAGTCAGGTCAAGTCGAACGCGATTGTGTAGGACTGAGAGAGTTTTCTCAAACTCTTGTCCTGAGGATAGATGAGGTCGACAATGGAACGAGCTAAACCAAAACCATCTTATTAACTAGCGACTTGGAATAGATCCGGGCTATATGAACTCTGGAACACAGACACTGGCAGGGAATTCTACTCCTTGACTAGAATTCGTAGTAATGATGTGTTTTCTTATATTATTTTAGATTAACGAATCACTGAAAATAGCAGACTTACCTCTTGAAAAGTTCAACTGAACTAAGGGCACTTGTATATTTCTGTAGTCAAACAAAACGTTCCTGTACCCAAATATCAGTTGTCAACGGATTCATATTCTGATTATCCATCACTAACGACAGGTCCAATGATGTATGATGTATGGGCCCGCATCGTTACGCATTTGTCAAAAAATACATTATCATGAATCTCGTTTTTCCAATATTCAGGTAAAAAACTGCAAATCTTGATAGATGACGTCATAATGTCAGGGTGACGGGTCACGACCACGTCCGCTGACCGAACTGACCCGTGTCCTCAGTGAAGACGGTAGAATTTCATTAACACGTCATCCTGAGCGAGGCATCTAGTAATTAAGCAGCTTACATTAATAGTTTGCATATTTGATTACAAGTGCTGAAGTTCCCTTGAGAAGCTTCAACTATCACAAGTCAACATGACATGACATGTCTTTAGATCCAGTCTCTAAATCGAACTTAACTGGAGAAATGTGTTTATACACATGAGCAATAACATTTTTCTCGTGAATAACGTTTCTACTTGAGATAAGACGTATTTCGTAATACTATGGCTCCTAAAATATTTTGTTCATGAAACAGTAACGCTTTTGAATTTAAAAACATAGTCTCAAAACGTGCCCTGAACAGTCGTGTAATAATCAAACATTCCAGAACCATCCACCCAAACACACACAGTTATTACCAGGCACTTTCCACCAAGACTCGCTGCCACATTCACTCTATAAGTTCAATTTCCTTCTACAAACACCGCGCCAGTTGTTCCAATTAGCAGCCGGCTAGTTTCAACCGAATCAATTTCCGTCGATACGACGAGCAAAAATATATATTAAACATGACACTCGACACACAGCCGTTTTCCGGTACGTTCCCAATCCGTTTTTACGGCTTTCGCTTGTACAGTAAGCGGCAAAAAAGGAAGAATGAATATTTTAAGAAGGATCTTTAATATCATGAAAATGATAGTTAAACTTCACGCCTAATGGATCAAATTAAAAAAAATACAATACTAACTACACCATAACATCACGCCTGTAATCCCCGAATGGGTCAGCAGAAGTACCCAATAGTACAACCACATTTTGCCAGTTATGTTGTAAGTCCCATATAACCGGGCACAATCCAGCCTCCGTGGGTGCTACTGAGAAATTCCTTCCTGATAGAATACCCCAATAACACTTAGCCCTACCAGGGAATCCAACCCAGAACCTCAACTCGATCAGCAGCAGTCGTTTGCGACCACTACGAGGCGAATACAATACTGTTGTTCCATAAAGATTTAGTGTTATTTCATCAGAGTTTAAAAGCTCACCAATAGAACTGAATGTAATCAGCTACCCTACCATGACATCTTAAAGCAGAACTTATTCCACTGAGGGAAAGAGACAGAGCTATACAGGGTGTCTAGCACAATCTCTTTCCCTTAGGGCCGATTTTTCAATCGTTAGATAACTTTTATCTAAAGAGTAAATGTGACGTTTTGACAGAGTGTCCATACAAAAACTGTCAAAATGACAGACTTATTCGTCGGATAAAATTTAACTGGCGATTGAAAAATCGACCCTTAGTGGAATAAGTTCTGCTTTAAGACGTCATAGTAGGCCTACAGCACAGATTAATCACACATTAATTTCCACGTTCAAGATTGTACACGTGAAAATGTGTTAATCGAGATCACTTTGATAGTTGAAGATTGCGCTTTTTTTCAGGTTATACAAATTGTCTGATGCGTCCTTATAGTGTTGTCCTCGACTGTACAGTCACACTGAGTATGTCGTCAGTGTTATAGCGGTTCCAATTGCGGTTTGTTAAATTATATTCTGAGATAAGCTGAGGAAATGGATTTTCAATAAACCGGTCCCAGGTGTTGTGGTGGAATTTAATTGTGTAGATCGAGTACTGTTGTTATAGTAAACTAACAAATGGTTATTTATTGCGATTATTATTCGTGAAACTTCCTTTAGCCGTGCCGCAGCCTTAATTTTATAAGCGTTTGGTGGGTAGTTTGTCAACGTTTGCCGTTTATCTTTGACTGTTAAGGCGCGGTAAGAAGCTAATCTTTAGGTATTCGCGGAGGTGAGGCTAGCTGCAGACTGGTCGTGGTCTGACACAAATGGAAATAAGGTTGAAATATTTCGGCGTTTGATTTTATTTGAATATCATGACCGCCTAAATAAAAACCATTTTGCAGTTTTAATTGAATTTAAAAAAATACAGTTCCGTGTTTTAAAAGTTTTAGATATGTCTTTGGTCCATGAAATTTTATTTGTTATAGAAATTAAAAAATATAATGGCTGTCGCTGAAAAAAATTGAGATTTTCGAGACGAAAAATTTTTTTTCGTGGTCTTTTTAAACATTTTTTTTTTCGTAGTACTAGACTACTTTTGTAAACTGTTTTTGTTTAAGTCTTTACTTTATGTATTTGATTATACACTGTATTTTTAACATTAAGTAAACATTGTGACATGGGAGGGTACAACCTGGACTATCGGTGTGTTCCGCGTAACCCTTTGAAACGCAGAAGACACAGCAGAGGAACAAGGGCACGGGCTTGGTGTCCATTTACCCTGCCTCCTGTCCCCGTCAATATAGTAGCCCCAACCTTACCTTTTAGTGTCGAAGCCCTTACGCCAAGTATGATAAATTAGCTGTTAGACTCATAGTACCGGGCTTAAAAGTAGCTTTTGTATTAATCCTAATCATACACTAACTGTGATAGAAATTTCATCAAAATCGGTTCAGTTTTAAGAGAAATAGTAACAAGTATAAGAATTATTCATATCTAATTGAAATACTGTTTCACTTCAACATAATTTTATTAACAATACACAGTTATACACAACAATAATAACTAGCTCACTTCGTAGCTCAGAGATGACTCCCTCGAATAACTTGTGGGGCTTATTTATAGGCATCAGCAAGTTATTGGAAGTACCCACTCATCTCATAACCAACGTCATTTTACCGCCATTACCGTACCGGAACTCAAAATTGAGCCACGAATTTAAGTAACATTAACAATAATATTAAATGAAATATAAGATAGTTCTTAAAAATACAAGTAAAAATCAACATAACTTATAGAACACTGAACAGTAATTAATGTTATAGTTAAATACAAACTTCCGTAATTCAACAGGTTTAGAAACAATTCACTACTTATTTTTAATAAATTTGGCAAAAGTATTTTAAAAATGCACAGAATTTAATAGAAATTCGAACATGAATTTTAAGTAAGCTAACAATTCGTCCATCCTGATAAATTTCGCGTCCTCGCGAATGACTGCATTAAATAAAAGCAACTATTTTAAAACAATAATTACAAAATATTTGTATCTATGATTATATAAAATGAAGAACAAAATAAACCCAGGAAAAAAATATACGAAATGGATTTCCAAAGGTATTAAAATATCAACTAATTCAAAAGAAACTTACAGTTTAAATATTACCTTTCATCTGACAAAGACAGTAAACAGAAATACTTAAAAATATAATAAATCGCTTAGCAAGTGTATGCAAAAAGCGCAAAAACATTTTAAACACAAATAATGTTCAAATTCAGGAGTCAAATATTAAGAAGATAGAAACTTAAACCGGTCTATTATCAACCCCACGGTCATTGTCAATTATGCAAATGACTATTGTATCAATTTGACCAACAATAATGTTGACATTAACACAGTAATTATGATATTGATTCTATTAATTCTAGTATTTTTTTAATGCCCTCTGACAAAAGCGAATTACAAAAAGTTATAAATTCACTCAGAAATGCAAACTTAACGGGTTATGGTGAATACTCACAAAAATAAAACGCTTCAGAACGGTTTTACGTTGGTGGTTAATTGAGAATTCCTTCTATACAAATTATAACAATTAAAATAGCATCTTAAATTTGCAAATAAACCTTCAATACAAATTAAAACAATTACAAACATATCTTAAATTTGCAAAATATTATTCAATACAAATTATAACAATTAAAATAACATCTTAAATTTGCAAAAAATCCTTCAATACAAATTACAACAATTACAGACATATCTTAAATTTGCAAAATATCCTTCAATACAAATTATAACAATTAAAAACATATCTTAAATTTGCAAAAATTCCTTCAATACAATTTATAACAATTAAAAACATATCTTAAATTTGCAAGAATTCCTTTAATACAAATTATAACAATTAAAAACATATCTTAAATTTGCAAGAATTCCTTCAATACAAATTATAACAGTTAAAAACATATCTTAAATTTGCAAAAATTCCTTCAATACAAATTGTAACAATTAAAAACATATCTTAATTTTGCATGTCATTATGTTACGATTAATTATGTTCAGCCACTATTATACGACTTTTGTAACCATATTTATCTGCAAATAAATATTTGCCTTTGACTTTGACTATTTTTGTTCATGCTTGAACAATTTTCATTACATAACAATAAAAATACCATACACATTACATTGTATTTTATAGTACATGCTTATTATTACAGAATGACCATGTTATTTCGGCTACTGCACAATGCACTTGAAAAGTGGTCTTTCGCTCATAGCGGCCTCTATATTTGTTTACACATTGCACTTGAAAAGTGGCCTTTCGCTCATAGCGGCCTCTATATTTGTTTACACATTGCACTTGAAAAGTGGCCTTTCGCTCATAGCGGCCTCTATATTTGTTTACACATTGCACTTGAAAAGTGGCCTTTCACTCATAGCGGCCTCTATATTTGTTTACACATTGCACTTGAAAAGTGGCCTTTCACTCATAGCGGCCTCTATATTTGTTTACACATTGCACTTCTATAGTTGTTTACACATTGCACTTCTATAGTTGTTTACACACTGCACTTGAAAAGTGGCCTTTCGCTCATAGCGGCCTCTATATTTGTTTACACATTGCACTTGAAAAGTGGCCTTTCGCTCATAGCGGCCTCTATATTTGTTTACACATTGCACTGCCATAGTTGTTTACACACTGCACTTGAAAAGTGGCCTTTCGCTCATAGCGGCCTTTATAGTTGTGTGCACATTGCACTTGAAAAGTGGCCTTTCGCTCATAGCGGCCTTTATAGTTGTGTGCACATTGCACTTGAAAAGTGGCCTTTCGCTCATAGCGGCCTTTATAGTTGTGTGCACATTGCACTTGAAAAGTGGCCTTTCGCTCATAGCGGCCTTTATAGTTGTGTGCACATTGCACTTGAAAAGTGGCCTTTCGCTCATAGCGGCCTTTATAGTTGTGTGCACCTTGCACTTGAAAAGTGGCCTTTCGCTCATAGCGGCCTTTATAGTTGTGTGCACCTTGCACTTGAAAAGTGGCCTTTCGCTCATAGCGGCCTTTATAGTTGTGTGCACCTTGCACTTGAAAAGTGGCCTTTCGCTCATAGCGGCCTTTATAGTTGTGTGCACCTTGCACTTAAAAAGTGGCCTTTCGCTCATAGCGGCCTTTATAGTTGTGTGCACCTTGCACTTGAAAAGTGGCCTTTCGCTCATAGCGGCCTTTATAGTTGTGTGCACCTTGCACTTGAAAAGTGGCCTTTCGCTCATAGCGGCCTTTATAGTTGTGTGCACCTTGCACTTGAAAAGTGGCCTTTCGCTCATAGCGGCCTTTATAGTTGTGTGCACCTTGCACTTAAAAAGTGGCCTTTCGCTCATAGCGGCCTTTATAGTTGTGTGCACATTGCACTTAAAAAGTGGCGACATAGATTTAGTAAATGATTCTACAATCACCCAAATTTTCACAAATTGACCAAGATGACCAACATGAATGGTGTAAAAGGGTGTATTTATTTTAGGGTGCAAGAAACCCTGTTTTTTTTTTTCCACCTACAACCCTTTGGAACCACCCACCTTAATCCATCTTCAGTTATTCACGATAAACCCTATTACGATTTAGGACAAAATTCTTTTGCGTTGCTTTACAGAGTCCGCTAGCTGTACGGTCGTTAGCCAATGATCAGTTATCTTCATGATGTCGAAAATAACAATAACTTGAATTATACCTGAATTTTCCATAGTTCCTACTTTTAACATTTAAACATTTAATGATGTGACATTAATATTCACTTTGTTTTTTATTTATTATTATTTTGATTTGTCACATTATAATTTCATTATGATCTCATTAATTTAATTTCGTAAATATTTTATTTGCTTTATTTGTGTATTGTGAATGTGAAGACCATGTGGATCATTATTGTTATTTAATTTGTTTGTTTTTGACGATTATCGGGCAGTTTGAGACCTACACAATGTCCTTTTTTTTTTTGGAATTGTTCGTCGAGGCGTTGAGCTCCTTGAGTTATGAGTTGAGCTATACAATAACTGACAAATCCTGGCACTGATTAGCCAGGTCCACTCAATTTGTGTGGTGCTTTCTTAAAAAGACTATATCAGACACTAGATCTGCACAGTCCCCATGTAAACTGACCAAGATTTTTTTTTTGTTCGGACCTTATGCGACTATGATCTCTCAGTATGTTTCGGCTGTTTCTTCACCTAGTTTTTTTTTTTAAACTAGACGTGTGTAAGTGTTTGTAAAAACCTATTTGCAAAATAAACATCATTTAACATTTACTCAATGCATCAACGTGAATCATGCCTCTGCCGGATTTATATACGACGTTACAGTCATATTCCCGAATCAAACTCCACACTCGCGCAACTCAGGGTATCATTTCTAGTTTGCTCAGCCACTGCGCCAACTGTGTCGTCAAGTATATATGCTCTGAATTTTACTAGAGCAGCAATAACGACCAGTGTCTCTAACTCATACGACGAAAAATGGGACTCTTCAGACGAAGTCTGTAAGCTACCGGTTTGAAAACTCCATCGACTTGTGTTTGTAGTAAAACACTACCTAAAGCATGTTTGCTAGCATCTGTGTATTTGTGTTTCAAGGTTAGGATTTTAATTTGCCAGTACGAGCCTAGAAATCAGTGTTTTTTTTTTTCTTCAATCTCGATACTGGTTCAAATTATTGAATAATTTAAAGAAGTATGGTCATTTCGTACCAGACTATGAAACGGTGGCGTCCCAATACGCCATATGTATGAAAAATACCGTTATTTTCTTTTTAAGGTCTTCCACAAGAATTATCTTTTTAAGTAGCCACAAAAAAAAACTTATCTATACTTTAGTTTTCACAACATTTTCGAAATTATTTAGAATAATAGTTTCGGAAAAATGTTAAAATGGCTTTTTAATAAAAGACTATAATTATTCACGTTTTTTGAATAGTTGTTGACTGCAATTGAATACAATTAGTGTACAGGCATTAAATCAACTAATATACCGATTATTATTACGGATTCTTGTCATAAAAAAATAATTATGTAACTTTTCATGGTAATACATATAAGCGTTTTGTTCAATTACGTAAAACAGAACGTCATTTGTCATCGACAGGTTACTTAATCTGTGGACATCGACCCGCACCATTGATTGACACCCGGGGATCATTCCACTTGTGAATTGTTATGATACATACTGTGCTATTTTGGATTTCCTTCTGTTTATTTGACCTTGGCATTGTCTTACGGACTGATAACTACCACTTGTAATGATTGTGCTTTTCATTTGATTCTAACCTCAAAGTATTGATGAGGTAATTATAAAAAGTCAAGTCCAGCTCCTATAGAAATTTGGCCATTGTTCTTTCTGATGTTTTTTTTTTTTAGTTTAGGATAGTTAATTAGCCACCACCGTTTTGAATACTATATAAACCGATTTCTACACTATAGTATAAGCGATGACTATTTTCAACGAAAATAATTCCACTAAATTTGAAATCAGTAAATACTTTTACTGACAACAGAAATACAACCTTAATTAAGCCTTGACAGATTCGTAAGATTTTTAAAACTAGTCGCTCGTCATTTTGTTCCCGTTTATCATTAAGGCCGTACCCTAACCAATATAACCTTGAGCATTCGTTCCCTCTTTGGCGCGCCGGAGTAACAGTAGTGAATAATGTCTATTTTTTTTTATAAAATCTATATACAATAAAGTTTTGGAAAAAAAATTGTACCAAAATGTTCATTATAAAATTGTGTATCCATTAGTGTCAAGAGCAAAATTAAACAATGTTTATTTTACGAGGAGATGCCTGTTAATGATCATTATTTCTCATTTCTGGTGTTTTGTTATAAGGAGATTTACTAAATAAACTCAACAAAAACAAATCTACAATAATGGAATCAAGATTTTAAAGAATTTTTTTTTTTAGTTTTAAAAAACAAGTAGATAGCTCCAGAAAACTGCACAAAAACGGCTTGTGCGGCGTTATGGTCGGGTAGGCGACTTAATCACCAAATTTATATCAGATTTAAATACCCCTATTTGGGGTCGTTCCGTAGCCGTTTGACCAATAAGCAATTCATAGCACTGCTCAGTCATTTTGTTGTTTGTTATATTGGCATTTGTGATTATCTATTATTATTAATTTTTCATTGTTATATTGGCATTTATGATTACTATTTTATTTCATTATTATTGTATTGACATTCAAGTCAATAATAGGTACAATGTTAATTTTTAATGGGATTGACTGTATGATGGCAGCATGATTATAATTGGTTCATTTAAGGCAACATATCCTGTTGTTAATTTGCACGCCGAAATAAAGGCAGAATAAGAGATCAATTTGATCTACTTTTCAACCTTCGTTACCTTATTTACGCAAATAAATGATTTTGGTTTGATTTGATTTTGATTTAAATAATTTTCAGGTATTACGATTGCATCAACAGAAATTTTAGCACTGTCAATCATTAATTAAATTTTAGTCTTACCCACTGTTTTTGATTTCTTGCCTGTAACTCCACAAGCAGAGGTGACCTTCTGGATCTACGCTGCTCGGAGCAACGATTATCCCTGCGGGGTGCTGCTGATGGGCGACAAGTCGGTCTTGGGGCTCTGGCACGTGTCGGGGATCGACTGCGCCTTGAAGAACCTCCCAGCATGACGCTGTGATGACTTCTACTGGACTTGTGTCTCTTCTTGGATCAGTACAATGTCCAATAACCTGAAATTTATTTTAAAACAACGAGTATCTATTTCGTATAAATAGTATCCTATGGACCAAACACGTTATTCAAATGTTAACCAAATAATTGGATAAATGAGGGTGTGTGTACAAAAGACAAAAAAAAAACCCAACGACATACAGGAATAAACCCCGGTTAATTGATCGTTTCAGCCTATTAAAGCAATAAGTAACTATCACTTGGCGTTTTACACGATCACACTAGTAGCCAAGCTATAGGATATTTTAAGGAGAAATACAAAATACAATTCATAATTTTTAATTATGAAATACAATTGGAACTTTGACATTCACTCACCAGAGACTTATTTTCCCAAGTTCAGTCTAATACATATAATAAATAGTATTTTCCGGGAAAGCATGAGACTTGGTCTTTTTAACACCCGACGCAAAAAGAGGTGTTCAACACCAGTTACATGCACAAATGCAATTACTAATTAATCTACCCGCAGTATTACGGATATTTTTTTTTCCGTTGTGGCTTCAGCGAAAAATAATTTACACATCACTTTATTCAATAATTAAATATCTTAATAACATACCTTATTGTAGGCGTATGCTCACACCAGGGTGGTAGCAGTATGCGCACCTGAATCCTTGGTGTAATCCCACTTCTGATTTATAAGAATTATTCATATCTAATTGAAATACTGTTTCACTTCAACATAATTTTATTAACAATACACAGTTATACACAACAATAATAACTAGCTCACTTCGTAGCTCAGAGATGACTCCCTCGAATAACTTGTGGGGCTTATTTATAGGCATCAGCAAGTTATTGGAAGTACCCACTCATCTCATAACCAACGTCATTTTACCGCCATTACCGTACCGGAACTCAAAATTGAGCCACGAATTTAAGTAACATTAACAATAATATTAAATGAAATATAAGATAGTTCTTAAAAATACAAGTAAAAATCAACATAACTTATAGAACACTGAACAGTAATTAATGTTATAGTTAAATACAAACTTCCGTAATTCAACAGGTTTAGAAACAATTCACTACTTATTTTTAATAAATTTGGCAAAAGTATTTTAAAAATGCACAGAATTTAATAGAAATTCGAACATGAATTTTAAGTAAGCTAACACAAGCAACTATGCATTTTTACAAACTTTAGTAAATATGATATTAGAGGAAATCACTTCTAGCTTATTTCACATCACAGATTTATATAGACTAAAAGCCTACAATTTCTTATTTAGTGGCTGATCTATTTCTGGTCAGTCTGTCTGTCCACAATCCCACTGGCAATTGGAATACTACAGATTGCTTCCGAAGCTGAATTAAATATGAGTTTATTATTGGTTTCGGATTTTTTAAAATCCTATCAGGATTGCAATGTAAAGTGCATCAGAGAATCAGTTTAATCAATTGATGTAAAGATAAGTTTTGTACATGTTTGACTAGAACGTATTCGGTTTTACAGCGTTTCGAATTCTTACAAACTGCTTTGACGTTTTAAGTTTATCGGTAGTGTGTAGTGTATATTTGTCAAACGAATACGTGCACCTCATTGTTCGTTGATATACAGGGTGTAAACGAAACAAATCAAGCATTATGTGCATCAAACTAAGTAACTGCGTGCCAAAAATATTGCTGGAAAACGAATTTTGTTTATAGAGTATTAAATCACGTATTACGGTGGAATTCAATATTACATGCTCAAAACATTTATTTAATTATGTATATACACACAGGAGAAAACACAGGAAAACGTCATAAAAAAACAGAGCATAAAAGTACATTATGCAAGCTCTTTTTTGTTTTTTTTTGTGTTCCATATGTATTTCTAAATGTTTGGGATGCTTTGTATGTTTAATGTATTTTAATTTTGTTATTTTGTGTGCTCTTTGTAATTACGACTTATATTTTTTCTTTCTTTCTAATGGATGCATTGAATAGTATGAGGGTATTTAAAACTAAATTATAAACATTAAAAACTTGGATTAAAAAGAACCCAATATGTCCGTAACTAGAAGGTTTCAGGTATGGTCTAGAAAGTCTAGCGCTAAAAAAATATCACAATGACATGAACAAGTGAATTTTGGCTTCGATAAGGGAAGTTACACCCTTTATGATAATTCTCCGGGAATTCTGGGTCAGGTACACAAAAAGTGGGTGTGTGAAGAGAAGTTTTTTCCAACACATCCAATAAAACGTTATCCTATCTTTGCTCATAACAACTTTCCCATGTACTGATGCATGCAGCGACAATTTTAAATTGCACAGGAGCTAACTTTGTTGAAAATCTGAGTTTTATAAACTAGATAGATAGTGCGCGGAAAGTGTATGGAAGTTGTTAGCAGTTGAAATCAACTATGAACTGAGGGCAGCGCGGGCGTCAAATCGAATAAAATCAGGATTGCGTGGCTCCGAGGTCTGACTACACATCACGATAATATGCAAAGTATTCTTTTAAAAACGACGATATTTGTCCTAGCAATCCTTTACGTAGCCTCAACAGTAAAATGCTACTATGATGCTTTTGGTAGGCGCTTTGCCCAAACACTAGCTACATATTCAAACGCACGGTTGGCGCAGTAGCTTAGCGATCGTCTGCTGCGCTGTGTGTCGCGGGTTCGATCCCCGTACGAAACAAATATTTGTATGGCATACAGGAAGTTATTCCGGGTCTGGCTGTTTGTGTATGTGAGATTAAATGTTTGAAAACACACCCACGATACAGGAGAAATTCCTAGTTTAGGGCAACATTTTTTTTTTATAAAAAATAAAAGAATATTATAAATTGGTATTTACATACATCTTAATACGATACATTCCGTAATACGATATCTTGTCTTATATCCTTTATTCATTGTTTATGTTAATTAAAATAAACGTTAATGTACACTTTTAAGTTTTTCCCTCTGTATACTCATTGTTATTAGCATAAAAGCAAAGCGTTCAGACTTTGAGGTGAGAAATTAATTCACGTTTAAGTACGAGACCATTTGCAGGAGCACACGCGTTCAGAACCGACCTAATTCCATACGCGGCGTAATTATAGACTTTCAGGCAACTTGAAAATATAATAGTAAAGTGTTTAACACGTGGGAAGCTTTCAATCATATGTGTTAACTAGCTGAGTCACCATTTCAAAAAAGCTTTTGCAAAAGTTGTTAGTTTGGAAAATGTATGCTAGTTAAATATAGTAGTTTCGTATCATCCATTTAAATCTCTTTATTTTGCAACAACCTGATCAGCACTTCGGTCCATAGTGCCATTATTACATCCCCACGTCATAAAGCAATAAATGATGTTCTTCTGCATCTTCTTCTCCTGGTATTACAGCCTGTTTTCGTCTAAATAAAGTAACATTGAAACGATTAGTGTCAGTTTGAGTAATTCATCCTTAATCTAAATGCGCCGTGGGCATGTAGGACGAGTTAATGAATTACTCGTCTCTTTCGACTGTCACTGCGATCGTGTGATTTGACTTGCTGGCTACTGCCTGCGAAGACTGATGGCCGAGCACCTTAGATTTGCTTGCAAACACGTTTTATTGCATTTTGAGCAACCGTTGTTTTCTACGGTAATCAAATATGTAAGGTACAGTCGCGAAACGAAACTGCAGAAGAATTTGTTACTCACTTGTTTGTCAACCTGAAGTTTCCTGAAAGAACGTCATCTCACGATAAATATTTACCTGTAAGAGTGCAGTGTGCACGCGGCACGCGCACACGGCGCCATTCTTGCGCGCGCAGGGCGTGCCGAGCCACGCGCACGCGCCGCCGCCGCGCTTCATCGCGCGCGGTCATCCCTCGTGCGCGTGCCAACGCGCTAATGTTCTCAGACAGGCATTTTGGATGGACACTTCGGTTTCACTTGGTTTTTAGGGATCACTTAGGGGCTTTCAAGTTAAGTTTCATTGCATAATATAGTCAAGTATTTGGAATCCGTTTATCTAATCTTCAATCTTAAAGAACTTTTTCAAATCACTAAATGAGCTTTAAGTGCTTATATTTTGTGAGGCCGTCTGTAACTCCGTATCTCATTTTAACCAATAAACTTTATTTATAGGAATATGTTGAAGCTATTTTCTACTCTGAGTGGCGGTAAAGACTGCCTGTTTTTAGCTAATTTGAATTTATATTACTTGATTAAATTAAGTGACTCCTTGGAATTAATTTATAAAATTGCATCCGATTAGGCATGAGTCTTGTCGGATGCAATTTTATAAACCCTCCCTCTAAATGTCCGAAAATTGGCAACGTTGGTCATAGCTGTCAATTATTTTGCTATTTCAATTATTTAATTAATATTATGAATGAAATTATGAAACATTGTTTGTGTTACACTAAAATACAAGCTTGCTATTGCAAAAGCATGGATACGGTGTTCTAATAGTTTTAAGTGTCTAGAAAGAAACACAAAGATTTCCAAGTGTTTTTTATACACTTACAACTTAATCATTAGTGCAACGATAGTTTTTGCAATTCATATCAATAAACTCACCATAACATCGATATATTTGACAGATATTTACGACATTAAGTGAATGATAATGATATTTATTTTGCAAGAAGGTTTTTACGAGTACTTTTACACGTCGTTTTTTTTTTAAACTAGATTAGTCCGGTGTTTAGTACCCAACTGTGGCGATCGGTCGTGAAGAAAAAACAGCCGACACAAACTCGGAGATTTTCAACTTTCAGAGTACACCCTCTTAAAAACTAGGTATAAGCTTTTAATATCATGCCTTGTCGGATACAATTTTAGTTCAAAAAGATATCACAAGTTCTCTACATTAATTCAATGAGAGTAAAATGTACAGTAATGGTACAGACAGACCCCTCGCCCTTACAAAACATAGATTAAAACCAAAACACACACCTCGAACTGAGCATTGTTAAAATCCCGCAAACTAACTCTCTCCCTACAGAAACAGTTTAGTAAGACGGTTCAATAGTACCGACAGCTTCGTTATCGAATTCAGTCGGCCACTAAACCAGGTGCCGACTGCAAGTTGACGCGGCCATGTTTATTGAATAGTTTCTCTGTAGCTGAGGTTGCGGCGAAGAGGAGTCTTATCGGTAATTGTCAATTATACATAAGTCAACTGATTGCACTAAAAATTGATTAAGAGCTATTTTGGAAGGATTAGTATCTCTACATTAAGATTTTGAGGAATGTTTTGTAAGGGGAAACTTATGCGGCCTTACTTGTAACTTGAACCAAGGTATTTAATTGCCAATCAAGAAATGTGACATGGCTACTTCTACTGCCTTTATTTACTTGGGGTTAGCGCAGCATGTCTGTATCTTCCATACCTCACTTTTAATCGTCATCTCAGTAGTGACACGGCTCCAATACTCATCATCATCATCTTCTATTCTATTTGAGGTTGGCGCAACATTTTCTCTTCTTCCATTCTTCGCTGTCAGACGTCACGGCATCATTTATGCCTTGCTCGTTCATGTTGTTTCTGACACAATCCATCTATTTGTTCTTTAGAATTCCTCTTTTTCTATATCCATCAAAATTCATCCATCATTTATTTAGACGCGGCTACAGTACTAATGTTAACATATCGACACACGAAAGTCAAATACCCAATTCATTTATTCCAGCCTCAAAGAAAACTTCTACCAAAACCAAAAGCCTTCACTCTCGATCCCTCTTTACGCGTCGTTTGACAAATCGCCTTAACCCCGACATGTATCTATCAGCGTTCACTCCGAGCAGGCGTGTTACCGAGGGCAGAGCATCGTAAACCATGCCAATTACTAGTTACAGCCCCAGCGGGCCCCTCTGGCCCCAACACGGCCACCGCCACGAACCCGATGCAGTATTAATGAGATATGTCAAAATTGTTGCTTGCTGTTTGTCGATTGTTTGTTTGTTTGGAAAAGGGCAATATTTGGGGTGTAGAAAATTCTTGGTTTGAGTTTTAAACTAGTGAGTTTTTGGGATAATGTTCGTACCTAGATTAATCTCGGAAATAAAAATAAAATATAATAAGGCTCAGGACCACGATTTTGGCCGCAGAAGCTTCGACTTTGAAGAAAGTTTGTTCGCACGGTCAAGGTTGCAGCCAACCATGCGACGAGGTAGTAGTCGCGGCAGCGCGTGCGGCGTAGTGCGTGAGCTCCCTAAAGTTGTACATGTGTAAAAGTTGGAACTTTCAAGATAATGAACCCATATTCTAGAGTGTTGTAATTTTAGCATACAAAAACACACCTTTATAATGTTAATTTTGTTTAAATTACATTAGAGTCTGGGAGCACTTCATATTCTTACAATATTGTCTCTTCCTAATTCGTTGCCTCAAAAGTATGTTGTTTTTCCCCAAAGGCACTTTACTTTATGTCACCCCAAAAGAATAAACATTCCCCCTAAAGCCATTATTCATGAATATTCTACAGTTAAAGGCAAAAAAAGCAATCTTTAATACTCTTAGTAGATATTTCCCTCCTTTTGTCTTGAGAAAAATGAAGCAATAATCCCCTTGTTTCTGATACGTTTTCAATGGAAGCTCGTTTAATCGCCAGGGGCAAAGAAAACAATACGAAATGGGTATTATAGTGGTCGGGTGCAATACAGCGGCTACGTCAAAGGATTGTGTAGATGAGGTACCTAGTGTCTATAGGATTTAGAAAATTGCTTGGTTATTGACCAAAACAAGCTATATATAAGACAAAACTCGTTTTTTTTTCTGACGAAGATTTCTTTTTATAACGGGGAGCACAAATTATCTTTAGGTGATGTTCTTTAAAAAGGTCAAGTCGTGTCGAAGTCACCGGGCGTGCGTGTATACCTAGTCATCATAGTTTATCATAATAAAACGCGTGAGTTTGTCTTTATGAAACAAATTAGTAACTGATAACATAGGCAAAGCACAGGTATATTTTTGACAAAACTACATTAAAATTCACAGTCTTTCTAAACGTACCTATTTGTGAGTTTTTTTGCCAACGTCAGGTGAGTGACAATAAGCTGGCGGATGACTGGCGGAAGAACAAGCCGACTTGAAAAATGTTCTACCACTTACTAAAGTGGGAAGCATTTTTAGAACCTTCACCTCAAAAGATTTTTATCTCATTTTGACGCCCTTATGTCAGTGGTAATATGAACAATGAAGTCACAAATTTATTTCGAAGCTGAAATTTTCCAAAAAACCATCAATGCAATATTCGGAGTTGACGGCCATGAGAGGAAGACGCACAGGATTTGACACTTTCATTCTGTATACGTGTTTTCATATTTGTAAAGACGCCTTAAGTAAACCTATTTCTTCTAAGTAAGCCATCTCTAAACCAATAGCTTAGTTTCCAAAAAAAATATTAGTCTGTCTTTTAGTTTTTTTAAAAATAAGGACACGTATCTTTTTATTTGTAAATTAGAATAAAAATTACAAAGATATAGCCCATTAAGGTTACGTGTGACGTCACGCGTTGCTGCATTTTTATGGAACGAGTGACGTCACACGTAACTTTTTATCTTTTCGACGGACTAAATAGAATGTAATTACTTTGACCCTTGAAACTACCCTATTGTACTGCAACGGGAAGCTGAAGTTCTACATCAGCACAGTGCACAGTATCGTAAATGTTTATTATTCAACAGAAGTTTGCATGTTTCCCTTCTTGGTGCGCTTTGAATTAAACTTTGACGACTTACTAAGGTTTCGCATCCTATGCTATCTTTAGTTGTTGAACTAACTGCTGTAAGATGACTTTCTAAACACCGTGTCACCTGATCAACGGACGGTGAGAGAGTTTGTTCCGCCACAGCTCCTCTCCAGTTTAAGACTAGGCAGTGTGTGTGCTGATTTTCAGCCTAATTTGAATAAGTGACTTCTGTTTGGCCAGTTATCTTCCTCCATATCGAAGTTTTTTATTTTAGACATGTATTTTAGCGATTATTTCAGTAGTAACTTCCTATACCTGTTCCAATCATACTATCATCCGGCCGTGTCTACTCAGTGACACTGTTGTTTGGGGTGCAGTTCTTCTAAATGTACTCCTATCCAAACCAAACTTCCAAAACTGCAACTATGGTGTACTCCAGTACTCCACAAACGAATAAGATATAGCGAATTTCATTCAACACCATAGTCCACGATGTTATAAGCAAATTTTATGATTAGTAATTTACATAATTGTACCGATCGCATTGTTACCCACAACCTGTACTATTATTCCCAGTACAGCCTTCATTATTCAGGTTGTCAGTCAGTCTCGCTTGTAGATAGAACTTTTGTGAACCTTGAGTGTATTTTCATCCGTAACGTCTGGTTGTTTTAAACGTTACGTTTCCTGTCATGTTGTGGCTCTTCACTATTGTATTTATGTCAGCCGTGGCTTAAGCTCGTAGCTTCTACTATTGGAATGAATTTACATTAAGAAATTATACACAATTTTCCACGATCCTTTTCAACTTTTAACTCAACATGATTAGGTAAAAATATTATTAACGAATAGATGGATAATTAAACGAAGTCAGTTTATTGATATTTCTTTGACTTTTAAAAGTGTATTTTAGATGAAAGATATTAATGCATATTAATGAGATTCTTTGTACAAAACCTAATTTTATTTTACTTTAATGGTAATTCTCATAAAATGATGACAAAAAATATCGACACAAGGATCTGAAATTTAATAAAGGACACCACGAATCTAGAAAAGGCGGGCTAGGATGGAGCTGCTAACGGCGTGGAGAGTGCTTTTAAAAGTAACTGGACACCGAGCCATCGAGGCGGGTCTGGGACGATGTGTACAGAGTGTCCTAAGTGTGGAGCTGTTTGATCAGCAGTGATGGATAATAAGTGGTAAGTGAAATGTTGTACAGACGCCAGCAGGTCAAGCTACCCGTAACTGTCAATTTTTCCCAATGAACCTTGAACCTAAAGACTTTAGAAGTAAAGTCGAAAATCTATCAAAGAAATCTGACAGATTGTAGTAGCTTGATGTGAAGGCGTCTGTACTAGTTAACGAGTGGTGGGCAACATATAATTTTTTTTGTAGTAAGAGCATTAATAATTTAGGAAGAATGAAGTTAAAGTTCGGCAAGACATCCAACGAAAGTGACGACACGGTTAGCACAGTGGCTGAGCGATCGACTGCTGCGCTGCGTGTCGCGGATTAGAACCCCGCACGGAATAAATATTTGTATGGCCTACAGGTAGTTGTTTCGGGTCTGGCTGTTTATGTTTGTGAGTTAAAATGTATGTAACATGCACCCACGATAAAGAAGAAAATCCTAGTGTAGGACAAAGTTTTATTTAAAGAAAAAAAAAAGTACCAAGTTGAAAAAATCTGAGAACGTGTGGTATCCAAAGACTGGAAAAAAAGAATGCCTTGCGGCGCATGGGTTAGACGACGTTGTTGCCATCTAGGGTAAAACCTGGATGAGGCTGGTACAAATTAAGAAATCAGTTGGTGAAAGCTGTGAATGATGATGATGAACGAGGGGCAAGCCTTCCAGCCAGGAACTTCGATAATTATGACAACAAGTAGAGGTAAGAAGAAGCAGCATAGAACGAACTGTTTTATGTTATTGGTAACTTATACAGCTAAGGCTAACGGCGATAATGAAGTTTCAACCATAACCACAACACAAGCTAACGTTTATGCTGTTTTTATTATAATATACTTTTTATTACGCCACATCCTAGGTCCGCTCGGCATACTTAGTGAAGATTAAGCTACGCACACTGCACAGTTATGAAATTAAAATTTTCTCTTTCATCCTTTGAAAACGTAATATTACGGGGCCGCACAATTATGAGTAGTAACGTCTCGTTCACAACCTTAGGTGATGCGACTTACGCCATATGACTCGCGGGTTCATAATTTCTTCGAAAGTCGCGTCGCGGTGACTCGTGGAATGCCTTACTTTAAATTTATATTCTCCGCAGGCTCTGTGGCGACACGCGTGTCGCTTGATCGCGTAGCTCGTGGTCAAGCGGTTTCAAACGTAATCATCTGCCTAGCCTTTTCCCAAGTGTGTTTGCGATCCAGTATAGCCGGATTCAGCACGGAGCGACGGTCTATCTGACCTACACAAACCATTTAGTACTGTGTGATTCGATACCCCTTGGTAAGACAGGTTGTCAGACTTTAAAGTTTAGAGCCATTACCTGCAACGGCTGTCAAAGATCTAAAAATGACAGCCGTATCGAACTACTTAAAGCGCTTTCCATTCAAGCGCGGCTTAGTCTCAGGATCGACCCGAGCGGCAGTTATTAATTAGCCACGAGCTCCTCCGGCATCAAATGCAATTCAATGTCAAATCACAGAGGCTACATAATTACGAAGAGCTACAGCGGCGGGTACGTAGGACGCATTCACCTCGTCCGCGGCCCTATGTTAAGATTTATAATAACTTAGCTAAACGCGGTACAGTTGTTCTCGTACACGACCGCAATGCGCTTGTAGTAAGTTCAGCGGCTCGTGAGCTTCGAAAACAATGGACATTCTTGTCTGGAATACGGGAAGATGGATTTACGTTTAATGAGTGAAATATGGAGTTCACAGGTTGGTTAGCTGCGCCCAGCAGTTTCACCCGGGTCGATCTGTATATAAAGCCCATGTGTTAATCCAGGGTATAAGCTATCTTAATGCCAAATTACATACAAATCTGTTAAGCCGTTTGAGCGTGAAGGAGTAAGAAACCTACACACACATACAAGCTTTCGCATTTATATTTTTACTAGCTGTGCCCAGCGGTTTCACCCGCTGAGGTTTAGGGGTATGAAAAATAGGTGTTAGCCGATTCTCAGACCTACCCAATATGTACCCAAAATTTCATAAGAATTGGTCGAGCCGTTTCGGAGGAGTACGGTAACTAACATTGTGACACGGAAATTTCATATATTAAATATATTAGTATGATGACCTATACCTAACCATACCTACCTACGTAATGAACATAAGAATACATATATGAAGTTTGAGAATCTTAGTAATCATATTGAATAAACATACATACAACAATAGCTACGAATTGATTTATTTTTCAAGAAATTTCTAAAAATCAAACCATAAAACCTTGTTCAATAAAAAGGTAAAAGAAAAAAGCTCACACAGGAAGGACAAACAATAATGAAATTAATCTAACAATAGGTCCTGTACAAGACCAAAGGGAAATCTCAACATGCACGTTTTCATTCTACATAGGTAGGGATACCGTCTCGAGAAGAAATTGTACAAGTCTCACTAGAGGTTGCACTCTGAAGGCTTGATTCAATACAATACTATTTGAACAAACAAGTTATAATAAGTATAGCAAGCGCTGTACATCGCTTTCATCTTGGAAAATTGTGTTTATTAATTTTTTCTTTCCCAAACTCAAAGCTTAATTATTTTTCTTTTCGATGTTTTTTTGCGGGAAAAAAGGTTAATATATAATGTTTCTGATGTGCGGTTTAATTAAGTTTCCTTGCTACCGTATAGAATAGAATCTACTTAATTGCTCACCAAAATTGTAACACTAGTGTTTTACAGAAATTGCCAATTCTATGGTTACGATGGCGGTCTTATTGCTAATAAATAAAGAAAGAAAGAAAGAAAGAAAAACTTTTATTTGGGACTCGCACAAAACAAGTAAAACAGTAACAAAATAAAATAAAATAGTACAGACAAGGTTATTGTCTGTGCGAGGCCAAAAAGGTCCCTGTCTCAGCATAAGCTGCGATATTTTAAGATTAAAATAACACAGCGCTGGTATTCTGACAGGGCCAGTTAGTGGTATCACGGACACAGAACGGAGCACATACCTAAATACATATTCTAATTACAGATACAAAGATTACAAAATAATAGATAAAAACAGATAGACAAAAGTATAATTATAATATTCTTCATGCAATTTATAATATTTATTAAACACACTACCAAATTGGCCAGTGCCCAATAGCCCAGCGCTCCAAATATCTTTTATCGACGAGACAAAACGATGGAACGCGTGGGAGTCTATGGCACGCTCCGGTCGGCTGTCAAATTTTCAAACAGAACAAACAAATTACTAACTAATTTTTGGTAATGGTACCTATATTATAGTTAAATTGACTTTCGCAGTTCTAAAACGCATTAGTATTGTTGATCCAAATAATACAGTGTGAGTGTAGTGCAGTGCATTTTCACAAATAATAAATACGTGCAAAACTCTGGAATGTTAAGGAGTTTGCTGTTGTATGTTTAAAAGGTGTCGTTTGAATTTAGAACTAAACGTACCGACTGTTCCTATAGCACGGAACGGAGGCGGCAAGTCATTCCAAATGCGTGAAGCTGCGAATTTAAAACTTCCACGGAATGCAGCAGTTTTATGACGCAAAGTCAACAAAAGGTAAGCAGATGCTCTTGTTTTTATTTTGTTTACAAAATTTTGTTTATAAATCTACGTTATATATTTATCACTAGCTTTTGCCCGCGGCTTCGCTCGCGTTAAATTCGGGGTAACACAGTTACTCTTTCGATTTGCAAGTACCTGCTACCTGTAGTTTTTACCCTTGCGCCTTATTTATTGTAATAGCAATGCTAAGTTTTCCCTTTTCTTCCCTCTTTCTCCCTCAATCTCAATCTTTTTTTTAAAAAAATAGCCTATGTCCGACTCCAGGGTCCCAACTACCTCTAAAATTCACCAAAATCGGTTTAGGCATTGAGGCGTGAAGACGTAACAAACAAACTCACTTTCGCTTTTATAACATTAGTAAGGATTATTTTAATGTTGTATTTAAACGTCATTCTTTTGAAAGGTTCACAACTAACTCCTAGTTTTCACAGCCAGCTAATTACGTGGCTGGAAAAAGACGTAAAATTAGTTGGGTTCTGTATTTTTTCTCGCAAGGAGTGTTCGCTAACTAGTCCTCCCGAGAGGCGGTGGTGTGTCGGGCTCGGATTGCACAATTTTTCCATACAATTACCTTCGAAGCTTCGAGCCATCGGTTCATTAGAGCTGGCGCGGTTGCACACTCCAGTTCAAGCTGTGGTGCTTATTTTTTTAGGTTGTTAGGTTATTTTAGACACGGAAGTGTTAATAATGGACTGATTAAAGAATTCATTACGTTTTTTTGCATTCATCTATTTTGATGTTTAGGTACTTTTCGCATGCAAGGATTTCTTGGAACCGAATCCTTAAAAAACGTTCATATTACTGATTATTATACCTATGTTTGAAGATGACTCCATAGTGCTCGGAATATGCAAAACTTACAACCAAAAAATCTCCAAAGTTGAGACTTACGATTGAATACAAGAGGGCTGTTCATACTTGATATGTTAATGAAACTTGTACCAAACTTGGAATGTACGCAGATGATTGTCAGAGCAAGACAAATAACGCGAGCAACTGCTGCTTCAATTTGCATAGCACGATACATGCACGTCTGCATTTGTGGCGAAAACCGGTGAGAATGTTACATGGAGTCGAGAGGTTGGGATGCCAAAACAAATCGCACGAATACTGGCTGTAACAACACCGTATGACCGTAGAATTAACTAGGAAACGTACACTTATACCGCGAATTAAATTTGTGTATTTTACATGAAGTGTGGCCTGGATACTGAACTTAATGTCCTTTGCATCGTAAATCACACTTTTAGGTAATTTTGAGAACATTTCACGTACACACGACGACAGATCAACCTATACAAAACCAGTTTAAGCGGATATCTCGTCGTACGGGAAATCTACGGCGTACGATTCGTAGTTGAAAGATCAGCATAAACTGGTTTTGTATAGGTTGATCTGTCGTCGTGTGTACACAACCTTTTTAGCAGGTACATTTTGTGGAAAAAATGTGTGTGTTATGTTAATTTCACAGAGCCAAGATGGTAATTAATTTTCAACTGTCTCTGTGTCAGTTTCATGTCATATAACAAAACAAATTAAACCAACTTGTACATAAGGGATGGTACGCACCTTGCTCGGGTCGGCACATTTGAACTAGGAGTATCTGTTGAACAACGCCAACGCGAACGAAAGCCGACCCGAAGCAATAACTACACACATTCAGTATAAATTCGACTTGTACTGATCGACAGACTTCGTTAAGCTTTTCGTCCTAAAGTACCATTGCTAATTAATAGTCGGAAATATCTATTTGACCACTTTGAGAAGAAGCGCAGTCTAAAATCAGACACTATCTTATACAGCTGTGTGTGGAAACCCTTAGAAGCCTTAGAATAACAATCAGGAACATTACAAATTACATCTATTCCAGTTGAGAATGTCACGATGACGTCTGTAATCTGTTTCTCACAGCATCTCTGTGAACAACAGGAGATGACTAGGCTAATAGATAAGCAATGGATGAGCCTATAAATAATGGAGGTGGGGTTTACCTGTGAATTGTTTAGATCTTGAGTTATGGTGGTGTGGTGGGGATATGATTTGTTTGGGGAAATGGTTCCAAGTGAATTGTAGCGGTCTGTGTGCTAATGAATAAAGGGACTATGGAATTGGAAACGTTATATCAAATGCCGACGTTGCTCTTTTGCGAAAGACTTTATTTTATGAGGACACTAGTCCTCGTGTTACGTTGTACGCCCGGGGTTGCGGTTGGGTTAAAGAAGATAACTCGGCCCCGGAATCCAAAGGGCATAAGAAGGAACTTGGATGGGTTTCTACAAATCTAACACTCCTTTCCGTTCCGTCCAAAGCTAGAGGAGTCATTTGATGATTTCCATATGAAAAAACAAGGGTGCACGTCAGAGGAAAAAAAAACTGTATAACAGAGGGCGCTTAAGTCACGTTTTCGCGTTTCGTTCTCACTTAGTAGTTCAGAAACACAAGACTAAATTGCCACCAAGTGTCAAAAAGTTGCAAGATCCGTTCAAGGACAATGTGTTACCACCGATATAATATAGCATTTCGATTTCAGACACAATTTCAGTTTTACAGTATTCCTAAAAATTGACCTGCGATGAAAATAAAGTGGTTAAACGCGGTAAAAGTCGCACTTAGGCTCAGTAAAACATTGAGGTATGCCTATAAATCGCGCGCCACAAAAGACGGGTCTCTGACGTCACGTAACACACATAAAACGTAAGGGAGATGGCAGAAGGTAACACCATAGTCGTTCTGCAATGGATATGGAAATAGATGTGTCACTTATGTAATAAAAGTAACTTCGGTATAAAGATTTAAGAGGAATATATTGAGAAAAACAGATAGCTGGAATGGTTTTTTTTTTGGTTCTTAAAAACAAACAGAATCTGTTTGACAAAGTGGTACTCAAAGTAGCCTCGAGCTCGATTTGGATGAAAACTAAAACTTCATCATTGAATTTATGACGAAATTCATAGCCGGGAATCGAAACCGATTAGAAAGGGATTCATTTCTGGGAAGCAAGGACATTTAGAAATTGCATGAAAATAAACCAGGAATTTAAAAAAGACTTGGTTATTCCGGCGCAAATTTTAGAGTTTACTCTAAAATTTTCCTACGATATCGTAATACCGGGAAAAGGTAGGTGGGCTGATAGCAGTCGGGAGGTGCGTGCGAATGTACCTACTTGTTTCTTCCAGGTCCCGGAAACATGGTAGTAGTAAGTACAGCGGGTTCTTAATCGGTAAGAGTCCGACATAACCCTGACGCCACCTTATACGGAGGGTCTCCATGAGGATTTTTCAATTTAAAAAACAAGGTTTAAGTTTATTAGTTGAAAACTGCACTATCGCATAAGGTAAAGGCCTGCAAGGAGGATAAATAAAGAAATAACTACGTTTAAGATAATTCCAGTTTATCCTATGACTAAGCAGCAAATGTTTAACGCCATTTTACAAAATATGTCACTTCTAAAACACTAACTTAAACCTTAATGTGACTTACGCTTCTCCAGGGGACCACAGTTTTAGGTTAGGCTATAAACTAAATTATGGCTAGATTTTAGTTGCATAAGTTGAGCCGACTTAGGACCGGTTCCACCAAAACAGAGGCGAGCGGAGCGGATCAGAGACAAGCGGGGTTCGATCAATCAAATCATCACCTGCCTAGCGTTTTCAGTCTAACTAGATATACCAGTACTTTATATGAAGCTACTACCTATCCGACCTCCACCACCTAGATACTACCACAACCAGTCAGCCAGGCAACCAGTCTTACCGAAGAGTATCGTACTACACACTCTTCGGTAAGACTGGATGCCTAAATTCCGGAAGGTAACGATTGTAAAACATATACATATATGCTAGCTGTGTCCAAGACCAGGAAAAACAGCCTATGTGTTAATGGAAGTTATAAGCTACTAGCTTTCGCCCGCGACTTCGTCCATGTGGCATAGTTACTTTGGGCTAACGATAACTTCAACCCGCGTGATATTCGAAAAAAAATTATCTTTCCCTCCCTTTTCTTCCTTCTTTCTCTTCCTTTTCTCACTTTAAAAAAAATATCTCTAAGAAAAAATAGCCTATGTCCGTCTCCAGGGTCCCAACTATCTCTGTACCAAAATTCATCAAAATCGGTTCGGCCATTTAGGCGTGAAGGCGTAACAAGCAAACTCACTTTCGCTTTTATAATATTATAGTGAGGATCTACATACAAAACGTGAAGTAGTAAACTTTCTCCTTTATAATATAAGTGTGATGATAGCCGTGAAAATTATATCCCAACGGCCTATTAGCTTTCCAAGGCATTAAAAAATCCCGATGTGGGATGAACGGTCACCCATCCACAGACAGACCACAAGCACACCTTAACCGTTGATCAACTCGTGCGGCTGAATCACATTAGTCGACCCCAACATCGAGTTTCTCGCCTCTCATTTGATTACTTGAACTTTGCACGTTTCCGCTTTGCTCCGGTCATATCCGCTTGAATGCAAACCAGGGCTTAAGAAGTTCTGCTGCTACTTTACATGCATCTTGACCCTACTTACGGAAGGCTTTTCATGAAGTTTGAGTTCTGAATTAACTTTATGGTGAATTCTGGCCAGTACAATGGTTAGACAATAGAGTTATGGTGTACAATGAAGTATTGGGCTAAGAGTTGAGCTATACATGGATAGATTAATGTTGAAGTACACGATGGGGGTGAAAAGTGGAGTTTGGGATGACAATTGCGCATTATAAGGGTTTCTGGGACGAAAACCATCGACGCGTCAAAATTAAAGGCAAGTCAAGTGATGCGATTGGCTGTTGATTATAATCAACAAACACTCTTGTCAATGGTCAAATAATTAATTATTCAACCAATCACAGCAGTTTGTACACGATCGACGATTTGTTAGTGAACTGATCGCCAAGAGCGCTTTGAGCTGCCAAAAATTATTCTCACAAAACACATAACATCACGCCTGTAATTTTCCCAAGGGTTCGTCAGAGGTGTACACTCATACATCGCTAGTTATGTCATAAGTCCCACGGAGTTGAGCCTGGCCATAAATAAAATAAAATAAAATAAAATAAAAATAGCCTTTATTCTACCACAATAAAATTATTCACAAAAATTCAAAAATTCACATTCCTAAATACATAAATTTATAATTTTCCAATTAGTTAAAACTTAATATTGTTATTTTGTGTATGAATAAATTAAAATTAGGGTTGAAATTATTAATTAATATTATCATATAATCATACCATGCATTTTTATTTAATTTGTGGAAGTCGCCTCTTTGGCGTAGGCCTCCCCCAGCTTCCTCCAGCTATGTCTGTCTCTTGTTTGTCTTCTCCAGTCTGGTCCACATCTTTCCTTGAATATGTCTTCCCATCGTTTTCTTGGTCTGCCTCTACTTCTTTGTCCTTCTCTTGGTACCCATTCTGTCACTTTCTTAGTCCATTTGTCGTTGGTCATCCTGAACACATGACCTGCCCATTGCCATTTTAAATTCCTTATTTTCTCGAGTACATCAGTTACTTTAGTTTCCTTTCTTATTGCTTCGTTTTTGATTCTATCCGATATTTTTATTCCTAACATGCTTCTCTCCATTTTGCGTTGGTGAACGGCTAATTTGTTTTCGTCTATTTTACGCAACGACCACGTTTGGCAACCATATGTTAGGCATGGTAGAACTACTGTATCGTACAGTTTCTTTTTTATTTTTATGCTTATGTCTCTATTCTTCATAATTTCTTTCAGGTTCCAATATTTTTTCCAAGCAATAGCAATTCGTCTGTTTATTTCTTTTTCTGTGAGATCCTGGAATGAAATTGACTGACCCAGGTAGATATATTCTTGAACATACTCTATGTTTTCTCCGTTTACTGTAATGTCTTGAACTCTACCGTTTGTGATGATTTTTGTCTTAGAGGCGTTTAGCGATAAACCAACTTCTTTGCTCTCTCTCACTAAGTCGTTAACCATGCTATATAACTGAGTACTCTCTTCCGCAAATATAGCGATATCGTCCGCAAACCTTAGGTGGCTTAAGTATTCTCCATTTATTTTGATGCCTTGGTTTTCCCAGTTGATATTTCTAAAAACCATCTCCAGTACTGCTGAGAATATTTTGGGTGAAAGCGGGTCGCCTTGTCTTACGCCTTTCTCTATGCGGAATTCCGGTCCGTCTCTTTCTAGTCGTATTTTAGCCCAACTCTTAGAATATATGCTGTGTAGGAGCTCAATGTACTCTACATCTATGTTTTGTTGTTTTAGTGCTTTCCAGATAGCGGTGTGTTCCAAAGAGTCGAACGCTTTAGAAAAATCTATAAAACATATGTACAGAGTTCTTCCATATTCTTTACTTTTCTCTATTATTTGTGCCATGACGTGAATATGATCGATCGTTGAAAAATGTTTCCTAAATCCTGCTTGTTCGGGTGGTTGGTTCTCGTCTAAGATTTTCGAGAGCCTTTTTAAAATAATTTTTGAGAAAACCTTGTAGATATTAGTCATTAGGCTTATTGGTCTGTAGTTATTTAGGTTAGTTCTATCCCCTTTTTTATGTAGCAGAGTTGTTGTAGCTCTGGACCACTGTTCAGGTGTTATCCTTTTAGCCAGTATGTTGTTGAACATAGTTTGTAGAGGTCTCTGTATAGGTTCAGATATAGCTTTTAGTAGTTCATTCGTGATGTTGTCTTCTCCTGGTGATTTGTCGTTTTTTTGTGTTTTAATTGCGAATTCTATCTCTGAAAGTAGTATTGAAGGTAGTTTTCCTCCGGTTCCGGTTATGTCCAAAGTATATTTATCAAAATTTGATGCTGCTTGTGCAGAGTAGAGTTCTTGATAAAACTTTGTAGCCTTTTCTATTATGTCTAATCGTTTAGTGATTTTGTTTCCAGATCTGTCTGTTAATTGTGATGTCCATTTTGAAGATGTGCGAAGCTCCTTGTAAGCTTTTTTTACGGCTCCCGTTTTATTTATATATTTTTCGAAGGTGCTTTTCCTGTGAGCCTTCATATTTTCTGAGATCTCTCTGTTGATTGCCTTGCTTATTTGAGTAATCTTGATTTTGACTTCCTTGGTTCTCGTTTTGCTGTATAGTTGTTTTCGTTCTTCTAGCAGTTTCTTTATATGGGTTCCCTTTTCATCTTTTTGGTTTTTCTTTATTTTAGGTAACTGTACTAGCAGTTTACTCATCTCTTCTCCAAAATTATTATATTGCATTTGTATGTCAGACGCTTTTTCGATTGTAGCAGTGAACTTTTCTTCCCACTGTTTTCCACTCTCTCTCGTTAGTATTGGTAAGTCTCTGGTGTAGTTTGTGTTTGGTTTAATATATTTCTTTTCCTTTATCTTGTTTACGTAGATCTTGGCTCTTATCATTTTGTGGTCAGTATTGAAATTCAGGTTTTGGACTATATTAAAGTTATGTATATCGAGGCTGTGAGTTGTAAGTATATAGTCGATTTCATTGTGATATAAACCGTTTGGAGACTGCCAAGTCCATTTTTTATTTTCCCTTATTTTAAACAAGCTATTTGCAAATATTAAGTTCTTTTCTAGAGCAAATTCTACCAGTTTTTGTCCATGTCTTGACCTTTTACCTTTTGAGTACTTGCCCAGTGCCAGCTCTTCTCCTTGTAGTGCTTTCCCGATCTGGGCGTTAAAGTCGCCCATAACTATAAGTCTCTTTGTGTTAGTTGCTTCTATGGCTGATTCGAGAGTACTATAGAATTTGTCCAACTCGTCGTCTTTGCATTTTTCAGTTGGTGCATAGACTTGAATAAAAGACAACTCATTTTTATTTGGCAAGCTTAGCTCTAAAGTCGCCACTCTATCAGAGTAACTCTTGAAGGAAACGATGTTCGTTTTTAGGTATTTTTTGACTAGAAATCCTACTCCATGTTGACCATGCGTACATTCCGTGTGGTATAGGATGTATTCATGGTATTCTGTTATTTCTTCGTTTTTCCTTCTTGTTTCGCTTATACCAATAATGTCCCATCTTAATTTTTGTGTGGCATAATCTAGTTCTTTGATTCTAGAGTCTGACATTAACGTCCTTACATTTAAAGTTGCAATATGTAGATTCCTTTCCTGTTTATTTGGGGGGCTGTGGTCTAGATCCTCAACCATAGTTCCGGGGACCAGCCGGCCTAGAGGATGCTGTGAGAGGGATGCTAATTGTTAATCTGATTTGGTTGTTAAGTAGTTTGTTATACTCGGTGTTTTGTTTTTCTTAGCTGGGCGGGTAATAGTGCGATTTGTTTCAAGGGTTTCAGTCGATTCTGGGGATTCTGACATATATCTCTTGCTGGGTTTGGACTTTCTTTGTTTTGATGGGGATTTGTTGTTGTTTTCTTGTAATATTATTATTTTGTCATATTTAAGAATCGCTTTTATTCCTTTATCTCTTGATGATTTTAACTCTTCTTGTAGTTCTTGGCGCTTTTTCAGTACCTCTAGGGGAAAGTCCTCTTTCATGTAGTAGGTTTTCCCATCCAGCATCTTTTTATTTTTCAGGAGTTGTATTTTCTTTTCCATTGTTGTAAAGGTAATTAGAACTGGTCTTATATTTTCTCCTTTCTTTCCCAATCTCTTGATAGATTCAATTGCATTTCGGTCGCATGTGACCTTTAGGTCGTTATTTAGTAACATAATAATGTTATCTACTAAGCTATAATGGTTTTCTTCCTCTTCTGGTATACCGAAAAATAATAAGTTTTTCCGTCTTATGTATCTTTCAAAACTATTTAGTTTCCTTGTTTGTTCCTCTATTTTTTCCTCCATAACAGAGTATTTTTCCTCCATATGTTGAAGCTTTGCGTTGACTTTTTCGTTTATTGTATTGGTTATATCTTCTTTCATTTCAGCCATCTGTATTTTTTGTTGTTTGAGATCTTCTTGGATGTTCATCAGTATTGTTTTTATTTCGTCCATCATGTATTTTAATATAGCGCCCTCTCTGGTTTATGCGTTGAACTATACCGATGTGTCTGTATTGATGTTTTTATCGGATTTCGCTACTCTCCGCTAGATGGCAGTGATTTGTGTATCTGGTCAGTTCTATCGATGCCTTCCTCTGCCTCCTAGATGGCGTTGTTTTTAATTTTGATAGATTTGTCTTTATTATTTCCACTGTTTTTCCCACTATCAAATGTTTGAGTAGTTTTTCATCCACTTATTAGTCTTAGCACTTCATATTCCAGTTCCCAATAAAGATATATGGTAAAAAACACTTTTGAAACACTGAATGTTCACTTGTTTTGTTAGTGGCGGTAGGTGGCCGCTAAAACTTAGTTTTTGTTGTCTTTCGTCCTTGTAAAACACTTTGTCCTTTAATGCATTCGCATCACTTTGATTAGTTCTTATGATTGGTACACAAAATTGTCACTATTGTTCACTGAAACTAATTTTAAATTTAACTTTTTGTATGAGTACTCTTTTATAAACTTGACAGGTGCACACCAGCGCCCTCTCCGCCTCAGCCTGGCCATAAACCAGGTGCAAATCAAGAACTTGGCTGCTACTGAGAAATTCCTGATAGAAAACTCCAATAAAACTTTGCCTGACTTGAAAATCGACCCTGGACGCCAAACACAGCAGCCGCGCTTGTAACAGCTAATTATTCTCTAGTAAAACATTGCATAACCGTGTCATTATTACATACATAATTAAGGTATGGTAAGAAGGTATGTTAATTAAAATGTTTGTAAACACACCCACGATACAGGAGAAATTCCTAGTGTGGGGCAACGTTTTTTCTATCGCGGGCCTTGAGCGCGGGGACCGAATCCAGAAATTCCGTAACGAAGAAAAACCTGAAGCTCCCCACTCCGACGGGCACGGAGGTGTGGCTTGTCTAACGTCGTTTACACAATACGGTCAGTTATTTCAATTCCGATTCTAATGTTCTAATAGCGTGTTTGGTAGAGAATCGGATAGTCAATCGACATTACGCTGGATCAAACCCAAGGTCTTGTTTTTCTTTTTGCGACTTCTTTTCATTGGAAGTACTTTTTAAATATTATATTTAGTTTTTTATTTTTTTATTTATTGTCTAAGTTGATAAAAAAATGTTTCTTTTTGCGACTTCTTTTCATCGGAAGTACTTTTTAAATATTTTATTTAGATTGTTTTTATTTATTGCATAAGTTGATAAAAAATGCTATGCAATAGCTTTACCGCGGCAGTCCCCGAGTGCCACACGTATTTTTTTTTAAATAAAAGATTTTCCAATCAGCAAAGAATGTGGCGAAACTAACTGGCTAGGACTGTGACGAGAACCTTTGAAAGTTGAACCCTTTTTGACCAATAAGACCGTAGAAGCTACAGGTAGTTGCTAGATTGCTGAAATACGATTATTCACGTTTTGCATGCTACGTAGTCGCCTAGTCATTATTAAACTTGAAGTACAGGTATAAATATACTGTTTGAACTATGGCGTAATAAAAGGGAAAACCAGCCACGGTTAATATTACGAAGAATATTTATTTATTATTCATGATTAGTGCGGTTCAACGGATTTGACCCGAAAACTACCCTGTTTACAAAACAAGCAAGGATTTTCTTACAAAAATATTTACTGTAAGTTTTCCATAACAGTCAGGATCAATACAGGGATCAACTTTTCACTTTCAGACAGTTTGATGTAAGCCTGCTTAAATTACTTTAACTGAAAAGTGACAAAAACGAGAGTAATAAAACTGTCACAAATAAATATTTTAGTGAAATGTTATTTTTTAAAATTTAATGCCTATTTAAAATTCTCGTTTCGCGGTGTTTGTTACTAAACTCCTCCGAAACGGCTGGGTCGATTTGTATGAAATTTTGTGAGCATGTCAGGTAGGTCTGAGAATCGGCCAACATCTATTTTTCATACACCTAACTGGTAAGAGCGGTCTGAACAGCAGGTCTTCATCTCTTAAATTTTTTTATGCTTTCTCTGCAGCCGCGGTCGCATCAGCTTGTATCTTGTGGCCACGGGGTAAAATGCACATAAGGAATTTTCAAACGCTAATGGATCAGAATATGCGTAATTTTAAAAGTTATCAAGTTAGGCGAGCTCGCTAGTTCAACAGCTAATAAGATCTCATACGTAATTTGTTTGCTGTAACGTAAACTTGGCAAGTTTATAGTTGAACGCGGGAATAGTTAGTAAAGTTACAGTTTGTGCTATCTTTTACTGTTTAATATAGCGATCGGGGACCTGGTTTTATTAAGTTTAAAGGAAGTATCTTGGATTCTATAAAAAAAATCTATCTCATCATCATTTCAGCCCGAAATCATCCCTTCAGGCCAGGCCAGATGCGGGCGTAGATGCGGGCCTGTGGACGGTGAGCAATGGGTAGCTCACCGTCCGTCCGTCGATGAACGACAGGCCGTGTCGACGGCGCGTTTGTGTTTCACGCGCGCCTCAAAGAGATGTAAGCAAAGCAGAGGGGCTTGCCAGAGCCTCCGCCTGCCGGGGTTGCGGGTTGTTCGAAAGAGATACCGCGGCCCCGGAACGTAAAGGGCAATAGAAGGAACATGGGTGGGTTTTAGTCAGTACAAGTCGTGTGCGTTCGCGCAGCGGAATGTTGTTGAATTTAAAGATTTTAATTATGCAGATATTTAGTGTATGACGTCGTGTAATTGTGTATGGTAAAAAAAAATTTGTGCACGCAGCCATTGTGGAGAAATTCACCAAAAACTGATTCCGCTGCGCGAACGTTGTCCTAGCGGAACTTTTTTTGAAATATAGACTTTAGAAGAAAAGAGATGTGTCTAAAAATTAGTGTGTATTTGTGTGTAATTGTGTATGTATGAATAAAATTTGTGCATGCATAAACTTCGGAGAAAATCAAGTTTCCGCTGCGCGAACGTTTGGCCATTAGCTAGTTTTCATATAAAGCGCTTACATAGAGAGCTGTAAATTTTTACATACGTTGTTTTGAATTTGTGTATATTTGTGTAAAAAACAGATTAAGAAAAAATCATAGGGCTTAAAAGATAAAAATATAAACGTAAAATACGCTTATTAGGTCTTAGTTCTTAAAGTATGCACTTTGGGGTCTAGATTTTCACGTTTATACAAACCTTGTAAGTGTCTGCAACATGTTGCCAAGTATCAATGATGTTCCGTTAGTAATTAAAGAGTTATAGGACCATTTACCATGAATAGATCACTGTTTACAAAGCAGTCAAATATCACGACGTTCTAAAGGAATTGCATGGTAAAATGTATGCCAATAATTAGTGTATTCATTCAACTATTCACATGCAAAATTTCATGTCATTAAATTCAGTAATTAAAGAAAAACAATTATAATGCTGACGAAGCATCGAAAACCTACATAACCCGACCAAGTTCGGATGGCTACAAAAAAGCGGCCGTGCCATATATCTAACAAACGTTCTTAACCTTCCAATATTGTATTTATTAATTTGGTACAGTTGCGTACACAAGCGCTAGGAAAAAATAAAGCAATTGCATTTGAATGAAAAATATTTTAAAATAATAACGCCACTATCTACGATAAAAATAAATCTTCAATTATCAAGTACTTCTCTATTTAAATATCCGTGCACAAAAATATTTTTAATTCCATATAATAAATTATAATAAATAAATAATAATAAACAAACTTAAAATCACACCACATAACTAGACTGATCCGTGAAATCTTCAATAGAAATTAGTTGTATGAATTTTATTTGTCCTTAACAATATAATATCTAGATTATATCTCAAATCTCAAGCGCATACTTAAATAAAGTACCTACGTAAATAGTACCTACTTTCTGTCATAGTCAAATACATTTAAAAAAGTAGGTGTACAAAAATAAATGACCTATAAATTATATCAAAACAACAATTGTGTTATCACTTATACCAATTCAATACCGGTATTATACTGTAAATTTTGGGATGTTACCTAAATATATTGCACGGCCGCTTTTTTGTAGCCATCCGAACTTGGTCGGGTTATGTAGGTTTTCGATGCTTCGTCAGTATTATAATTGTTTTTCTTTAATTACTGAATTTAATGACATGAAATTTTGCATGTGAATAGTTGAATGAATACACTAATTATTGGCATACATTTTACCATGCAATTCCTTTAGAACGTCGTGATATTTGACTGCTTTGTAAACAGTGATCTATTCATGGTAAATGGTCCTATAACTCTTTAATTACTAACGGAACATCATTGATACTTGGCAACATGTTGCAGACACTTACAAGGTTTGTATAAACGTGAAAATCTAGACCCCAAAGTGCATACTTTAAGAACTAAGACCTAATAAGCGTATTTTACGTTTATATTTTTATCTTTTAAGCCCTATGATTTTTTCTTAATCTGTTTTTTACACAAATATACACAAATTCAAAACAACGTATGTAAAAATTTACAGCTCTCTATGTAAGCGCTTTATATGAAAACTAGCTAATGGCCAAACGTTCGCGCAGCGGAAACTTGAATTTCTCCGAAGTTTATGCATGCACAAATTTTATTCATACATACACAATTACACACAAATACACACTAATTTTTAGACACATCTCTTTTCTTCTAAAGTCTATATTTCAAAAAAAGTTCCGCTAGGACAACGTTCGCGCAGCGGAATCAGTTTTTGGTGAATTTCTCCACAATGGCTGCGTGCACAAATTTTTTTTTACCATACACAATTACACGACGTCATACACTAAATATCTGCATAATTAAAATCTTTAAATTCAACAACATTCCGCTGCGCGAACGCACACGTACAAGTCTGACATGCCCCCCCGCTCCGCCCAGAGCGGGGAAGTCATTGGATGATTTCCCAACCGAAAAAAAAACAAAAAAAAGGCCAGGCCATCAGGTTTCTTTTTCTGTCATTCTTCTCTGTTCCGTGTGTTTTTTATCCATCCGTTTACCGCGCCATTGATGATATCGTCAACCCAACCCTATTATTTCGCAGCAGGGCAAAACCCTTAGTATCCTTAGTAGCGTACCTAACGCTACTAAGGATCACTAGTTTTTGAGTTCATCCCGCGGGAAATCTAATTTTAGTTAAAACATTACGTCTCTTAAACAAACAGAACGACTGATGACATTAACCGTGAGTAAACATTCCGAGATTGGGTTTCTAGTATTCACATCAATGTTAACAGATCTGAAGTACGATCAAGTTTAAGCATGATTCGTTTTCCTAGACTAGGTAAGTTTAAGAAAATGGATATGTAAGTAACCACGCTCACAGTTATAGTACATTCAAATGAAGATCAAATTAATAATGAATATATTTGATGAAAAGTTTATTTTTAGATTTTTAACTTTATTCAGAAACATGGATTTTTATAAAAATGTCATGCCTTTTGTTGATTACGTAGCAATTTATCTAAAAACTAGAATCCATTTAGATCAAAACGAAGCTTCAGAAATAATTACTCTTTTACTAACAAATGTACTAAGTGAGTCATTATCCTGATCCTTTAAAATCTAAATAGTGGCTTCAATTGTAAGAGAGAGAATCCGACTAAGTTTTCTAAATCCCATTCCTTTACGAGTCCATTCGCAGAGATCGTGAACCTTTTTACGTTAGTAGTGACAATTGATAGTAGCTCACCACTTTCAGAACCATGTCGACCTATTTGAAGTTAATATATGGCATTTAGAATTCTTTGACGAGTATTTTGGTCACTACAATTTGGAGCACCGAAGCCAGTTTTATACAGACTATTTTTCGCCTGCGTCTTTGTCCGCGTGACATAGTTACTTTGGGCTAACGCTAACTTTAACCCGCTTTCTTTCCTCTTTCTCTCCCTTTTATCACTTTTTTTAGCCTATCTCCGTCTCCAGGGTCCCACCTATTTCTATACCAAAATGGGATTTCATCAAAATCGGTTTGGCTATTTAGGCGTGAAGACGTAACAAACAAATTCACTTTCGCTTTTATATAATTAGTAAGGAAAAACAATTACGTTGGCTACGATTGTACCTTTCATCCGTTAGCATAGCCTGTACTTTTTATGTTCATCACTGACATCGGTGGAGGAAATCATGGTGAAGAAACCTGAAGAAAACTTATAAGTGAAGTTGCATCACGGCTTTTTACACGTCAAAGGTAAGCAGAGGTGATCAAAGGAGTCCCGATTTCTAGTAACCCGATATTTGGCCCTTAATGTTAAAGATCTTAAGTATTGCCCTATTGACATCAAATAAGTACAAACCAACATTCACACTTTTATATCCTACCTATGATGTTACCTACAAAAAAAACAGAAACTCATCATTTCTAGAATGGTACTATTATAAAGGAACAATAGATTGGCAATTACTTACTAACACAAAGCTTTTTCTCTCATTTGTGTTCAGATAATAACCAACTAAGAAAACAATTTCCACAAAACATGTTTCACCTAGTTTTTATGTCATGTTTCTTGCCAATAATGAAACACAAATATGCTACATTATGTTGCCAACAGCTAAGATTACAATAACATATATCACAACAAATATTGCCGACTCACATATACTATTCAAATAATGTAGTCGAGACGCCATACTGTGTTTACTGTCAACACTATCATGGGAATTACACTCCACAAATTTTGTGTGGGCGTTTTCGTACTAGCTTAGGAGTGACATCCTTACTAATATTATAAAAGCGAAAGTGAGATTGTTTGTTTGTTACCTCTTCTCACCTTAATGGCTAAACCGATTTTGATGAATTTTGGTATAGAGACAGTTGGGACCCAGGAGACGGACATAGGCTAAAAAAAGTGATAAAAGGGAGAGAAAAAGGAAAGAACGCGGGTTAAAGTTAGCGTTAGCCCAAAGTAACTATGTCACGCGGACAAAGACGCAGGCGAAAAATAGTCTATATAAAACTGGCTTCGGCGCTCCAAATTGTAGTGACCAAAATACTCGTCAAAGAATTCTAAATGCCATAATTATATTGACTTCAAATAGGTCGACATGGTTCTGAAAGTGGTGAGCTACTATCAATTGTCACTACTAACGTAAAAAGGTTCACGATCTCTAATTTATTTAAACAAAAGTGGGATATGAGGGAGAAAGAGGGAAGACAAGGGAAAACTTAGCTTTGCTATTACAAATCAATAAGGCGCAAGGGCAAAAACTGCAGGTAGCAGGTACTGTGTTATACTGAATTTAACGCGAGCGAAGCCGCGGGCAAAAGCTAGTTTCTGATATAAATTTGGGGTGCATTAGGGTTTTGTGTGACTATTGTTAGCGCTCAACTCTGACATTGTTGTTCCAGACAAGAGACGAGTTATTTCCGTGATGTTTGTGCCGATGCGAGGTAACGTGTCATGAATCCGGGTTTGCAGGTTATTCGGAAAAGATACCGCGGCCCCGGTACATAAAGGGCAAAAGAAGGAACATGGGTGGATTTAAGTCAGCAAAAGTCTGATACTCCCCTCCGCTCCGCCCAGAGCACGGGAAGTTATTTGATGATTACCCATCCGTAACAACAAAAGGTGTCATGAGTCAGTTGTTGAATAGGGCCTTTTTTTTTTTCGGGTGGGAAATCATCCAATAACTTCCCCCGCTCTGTACTACTCTGTCACTTGTACTGACTAAAACCCACCCATGTTCCTTCTATTGCCCTTTACGTTCCGAGGCCGCGGTATCTCTTTCGAACAACCCGCAACCCCGGCAGGCGGAGGCTCTGGCAAGCCCCTCTGCTTTGCTGACTCTCTTTGAGGCGCGCGTGAAACACGAACGCGCCGTCGACACGGCCTGTCGTCAATCGACGGACGGACGGTGAACTACCCATTGCTCACCGCCCACAGGCCCGCATCTACGGTGGCCGGAAGTCGTCTCGCGGCGCCCGGCGCCATGGGCGTCTCCCGCGGCGGCTGGGTTGGGCAGATGGTCTCTCCCTCAAACGCCCGGCCACCTCCTTTGCTAGCATTACTGCTTCGCAGAAGGTGGTGACCGCTTCCCATTCCCTCTCGCTCCGGACCATGGCCTGAACCAAGGCCGGACGCGAGAGATCGCCGCCGCCGATCACCTCTACGAGGGCACGGCGGTGCTCCGCCCACGCTGGGCAGATCGCCACTGTGTGCTCCACCGTGTCCTCAGGGCGATCGTCACAATGGTGACACCCGGGCGCTTCCTCCCGCCCGATGATGTGCAGGAACCTCCCGAAACTTCCGTGTCCGGTGAGGACCTGCGTCAGGCGGTAGGTGAGGAGGCCATGACGCCTCTCCAGCCACTCCTCAAAGAGGGTTGAATAGGGCCTTATTATATCTTAATCAGTATATTTTCCCAGAGCTTGAATGTAGTTTGAATGTTAGAGGGTATAGATTGTAATCAAATACGCGAGTACAGTGCGTATTCGCATACGTCATAATATCTTCGAATTTTCCAATTCTGGGCATGCCTTGTCAAAAAGATTCCAGCAATTACAATTTCGATGGTAGTAGTCTTAATACCGTAAAATCTGGATGAGTATGGTTATATAATTTTATTCATGGAAGTTCAACGTCTGGATGAGTTCCAGACATATGTTACGACACTTTATGAAAATACTGAACTTTAGTTATATTTATCTATGGCTTGTGATGAGAAACGAGTAAATATTATATCCGAAAGCGTGGAAGGGGTGGGATATGCGTAACCTCAATTGCGAAACACACTTTTCTATCCCGTTTGGAAAGATTTCTAAGAAAGCAAAAGGTCGACAACATATAAAATGTTGTTAAATTATAATTACGTTTTCTTAAAACTATTTTGATAATCTAAACTCGGGCTAAGACCAATATTTTCTTAGACAATCAACCATTTTGAAGACAAGGTCACGATATTACTACACTACTCCTAACCACTAATTCAAAAGTTGGAATCAATCAAACATGGGCGTGGTTAATTGTTGGGTGAAGACAGGAAGCACTACCGGTGTACAACTTTGGCGAAAAGGCAACACGAAAAAAGCAAAAAAAAAAGTTTGTATTGTCTCCAAAAGAAAACGTAAAACTGTTTGTCCCAGAACTGTCCGAAACTGTTAAAGTATTATAACTCTAATATTTGTAGGAGCCTTAATACTGTTTGAAGTAAATGTTCAATTAATTGCAAGGGATAAGCAATTTATTAAGAAGTCAGAAGATCGTTGCGACAAAATATTGACATAGTTATATCAAGGCAGACTGTCAGGTAGAACTCATAGACTACCTTTCGTTTCTAAACCCTTAACAACTATCAAAAGCAGGACTTAGTCTCCAATTAGTCCCACTTTGAGCTGGTAAAGCAAGACCTATCCACGAGGCTAACAGACAACATGATGGTGGCAGTACGGTGGTAGCATTTGCATTATAAAATCAACCTTAAAGTGGCATAAAAGTAATTTCATCGCCAAACAATGCCACTTACTAAACCACGTACCATGAGAGCAATTAGTAAGGATTATCGTTCTATATTGTTAGAATGAAACGAAAAGCTAGCAAGATGTGTAGGAATAGATCGCCTACAGAGCTGAATCACATCTAAAAAGGGCCTGAAAATAGGATTGCGAAGATCAAGTTTGTGAAGTTAGCGGAAGCCGGGAATTTATGATGTCCGTGAATGAAGCGAGGCTTGTAATGTTATTTTAGTTTGCTTTGGACTTAGTGTTGGGGAGAAATCTCTCATTGAATGAGCCAGAGTTTTGATAACTTTAAAATTAGATGGATCTATGTCAAAGAACGCACTTAATTAAATATGAATGATAGATGAATATGCACAAGAGTTTCTTTAATAGTTAAAGTAAGGACTAAACATTTTGTTATTGTAAATTTACCACCTAAGCTAGTTAAGTAAGTAATTTTGTGTGGAAATTGTTCATTTTTCGGTAGGGTATTTCCACTAGGTACACGGTTTGTTTATTCATAAATCAAAAGTTAATTAGCGAATTCAACATATAAAATTAACGAAATCCTTGTCAACAAACCAAGAAAAACCTCAACACAAAACGTGATTTCGTGTCTCGAATGATTAGCCGCACGACACAACGGGTTCAATGTCTGGACGAGGCAATAATTCCTTGAAAAATGCATTACAACTTTCAACTTCTTTGTTAAAATACTGCACGGAATCTGAAACTTAACTATGATTTATTTAAGGTATTATTGTTGAGTAGGAATAATACTTAGATATGTTATGATGATAAATTAAGTCTGCGAAGCGATATCAGTGTTTAAGATTTATTATTGTTTGTCTGTTCATTTTAGGTCGTAAGTGCTCACTAAGACGGGATTTTGTAAAATTCAACCCTTAAGGCGGTGAAACATGGCGGCAAAGTTTGTATGGGAGGACGCGATTCCTTGACCGGTGTGATTTGAAATTTTGCTTAGCATTCTTTTACGAAATTAATAGAAGATTTAACATCACGCTACGACACTAGGCAGCTGAGCAGCGAGTGTTAGTGTGCCAAATCTGTCTTCATATAGCAGATGGCATTTGGGGAAGGCTTTGACCGAATGGTGGCTAAAGTAAGGTGAACAAACAACCAGCATCCAAAAACCCCAGGACAGAGAACATTAATAAGAAGCAGCATAAAATAACTGCGTTGGGTTGACGATATGGACGAAGTTGCCGTAAAAACCTACGTACGGGAAGTATGACGTAAGGAAAGGTAGGTTCAGATCCAGCTGTAGGTTCAGGCTGAGATGCCGATGATGAAGATGCTGGTAGCTATACAGATGTGGATAAAAATGGAGCCAACTTATATATATCTAAGTTTGCCTTAATAGGCGGTCATGTGTAAACTTCCGTGACATCACAGCCTCTTTTAGTTCAGAAAGGGTTCACTGAACATGTCAGATATGTTGTAAACCCAGAAATTTCTATCCAAACCTACACACATAATTTTACACCTCGAAATAAAATTGACCTTATAGTCATCATTTACCTTATCCCAAATTATTCGTGGTCGATGCAGCATGTATTCTTCTTCCATACACCTCTACTACGTGTTATCTAATCGGACAATTCATTGGATCAATTCGTTGTGAATGAGTGGACATGGTTGTCCTTGTAGATTCTTAGACGCTTGTTAACTTTTGTTAACGTATTATTTTATGTTTTGTAAAGTAAGCAATGACTTATTGTCGGGCCTACGCTGTCCTCTCATACTTAAGTACTAACGCTGTAACAACAACATTGTAAAACCAAATGATTTTAAAAGAGTTTCTTGCCGGTTTTTATCCATTGGAAACGACCAAACCGAACCGTGCATGTTTTATAAGTGCCCATGTAGGCCCATCTGAAATAAAAATATTTTGATTTTGGACACCTCCTTTCATGGCATATCATCCTTCACACAGTTCATCCATCGTTTCTACTAATAACGTTTACAAAATTATAATTAAAAACAAAAATTGGTAGAATTCCCAAAAGAGTAATTGTTTGGTCATTAATGATGCAAACATAATAAAGACCTTCAAAGTCCAGATAAGTTAAATGGTGGGCAGACAGACTAAACAAAGAGATGCAAGTATCACGTAAGCAATAGGTTGTCTTGAAAGCCCAAGGTATAGGTTTTCAGTAAAGAAAAAGGTTAGCAATTACAAATAGCGTTCTAAAGGTAGCCAACGGTTAGTAATACAAGACGATGACAAGGCGACAACGCCGCTGAACGACGATCTCATAGCAAGCTTGCATAAAGTATATAAGGAGACTTGTTTACATGACCTATGGCCAACTAACAATATATCAGCGTCTAATAAATACTACAAGCAAACAAATAAAAATTTTCATGTACTATTATTATTTCATTACTTTCTATAAAATGGTAGTTGTAGAAGAACAGATAACCAACGATGTAAAATAAAACTACCAAAAGAGTTTTCCGCTTAGTTGACTCTAACAATTTCTTTGCCGACAGAACTTATATTCCTATAGTAAGGACGTCTCCCTCAGACTCCGGGCGAAGTCGCGGGTTTTAAATTAAATTAAAGTTTGTTCGCGTGATCCCTCTAATAGACGGGCTCACAATAGACCCGGGGAAGCTATTAAAAACGTTCAACTAATAGTTGGCGGTACGTCTGATACGTGTGTCAGGTTGTTTGTGGAAGATTTTGTAAAGAAAATAATAGACAGTTGTTTGTTTGTAGGGGGTAAAAAATCCTTAATTGGTGACGACGGTAAGTTTCGTTTCATATCCTTAAACTTACTATCATTAACATTCAACTTTTGACAACCTTATTTACAGTACGAACTCTTCGTTCTTTTTTTCTGTTCCATGCAACATTCGCGTGTTCTGCGAAAAATTAAACCTTTAAAATAAAAGTAGCGACTGACCGCAAAAAAACAGAAACAATGAACTAAAGCAGCCTTACCGCAAATATTAGACAACAGGCTAACTTCCAAGGTGATAGAAAAGTTAACACCAATTTCCATTATAAATAAAGCCACAAAGTGATGTCAAACCGTCAGTTACCGACACGGCGCATAAGCTAAACTAAACTCAACTTTAAACTACAAAGTAAAATATGCATAATGAGAAATGCAAGCATGTGCGAAATAACAAACGAGTTCGGGGAAGTTTTAGGCAAACCGCAAGAGTATATTTTAAGTTAGTAGCTGCAAAACTAGCTTCTGTAAACGTTAGGAAACGAGAGGGTTAACAAGAGGTCTTTACTTTGTGAGAACGACGCGAGACTTTTTAGGTCACCAATTAACTCAACATTTAGCTAGTGTAAACGCCCTTTAGGATACAAATGCAGTTCTATGTGAAGAGATAACTGCCTACATTGGCATATGAATAAACCTTTGGGAAAACATAAATTACGAACCTACATTTATCGCCCTTCATTAATTCCTCCTTCTACACTTACAAAAACATTCTAACCACCGTCTTCAAGATTTACAACGAAGTCATAAATTCTATCCATTCAGCAGACTATACCCAAGAGAACTGCGGCCTAGGAAACAAAAGCAGGTAAATTGGGACGAATTTAGGCATTTGAAGCTATCTAGACAAACAAAGGTGTAAGGTAGGCAGTTCAGGCGAAATGATTGCCAAGACCTACAATAGAGGCGTCCGGACTTCATTTCGTATTCTGAATCATGATAGCAGAAAGTTTTTCAGCAAACAAGAAAAACTTTTGAAGAGTTGTACAAACTAAATTGTGGAGGGTAGGTTATGGAACGTTTGAATGCATGGGTTGTAAGTTTGACTTTCGGATGGTCGGAAGTCTGACACAAGTAATACGTTCAAAGTTCTGCCAAGAATCATATCTTAAATTGATCCTTTACTAGTTTTGGGATTGATCAAATAGTTCTTTTATTCTGCCCCATATTTTGCATTACTGTTAAGACTTCAGCCATCGTTTTTTAGAACAACAAGTTGCTAAACAACTATTTGCTATTCTAACTCCAGTAAATTCACTCAGCAACACAAACTGACATTTCTTAGACAACGATATTATGCAAGAGCCTAAGAATTAGCTACATAGTTCACCGTGCTCTGAACAATATGATAATATTCTGAACGCTGAGTTGCTCGTAGATCAGTGTGGCAGTCTTGTTATAGAAACTGAAACTGACTGCTTCGTTAGTGCAATGGTAAATCCTCGAGATAAATGTCCTGTAGCGGTGAGCTTGTTAAAGCTTGAATAAACTATGAAAGTGGATATTAATCCAAGTGAGGAGCTACTCACAAAGTCCATGCTACATTTCAGTATTTAGATAGAACCTCTGGTTGTTTGGATGTTTGTATCTCCAATTTAAAAAGAACCCTTTGAGCGATTATTGGGAGTAAAGGTAATCCAATATTTGATCTTAACTTCCAAATAAGACCTTCGTAAATCAAAGGCATCGAGTAAATTTGGACGAATATTTTTATACCTATTTGCGAGGATGTATTAATTTCCGTAAAAACTGCCCAAAAATCCTACACAAAATAAAATTAATTTCCTACTTAAGAACTTTTTCCACTTAAAACTCGGATACGTGAGAAAAATTGGGGTCCTTAGGTACCAGGGCTCCATATTCCATCAGAGCTCGATGAACAATTTGCATGTGAAAGCGAGACGGGATGGCGCGCGTGACCAGAATTAATGAGCGCACGATTTGACGTGAGCTAATGGACGCTATTGATTGAGATGTCTCGCGGTCACATCCGACCAGTTTGTGGTCAAGCCGGTCGAGGTTTAGCGGAGTGTGCTCATCACTATGAATCAACGTCTGTCGTGGTTTGCAACTGGAATTTGATCGAAATGTCGAAGCATACTTTTTGGGAAATACAATGCAAATTGTAATAATTTATTTATTTATATAAGTTTTTAAACTGACATGATCACTACCTAACATTATTTATAACATTGTAAATATCCCATTTCAAATATTATTTATTAATCTTCAAATCAGGCAGTATACTCATAAAATTGATAGTATTTCTTAACCTATATTAGCTAACACACAAAAATAAACAGGGCCAATTCACTTCAACAATAATACTTAGTATTGCCACAGGTGTCCCATCAGGTGGCCTTCAGTCTTACTAGTTAACAGTGTCTTAGGCGACTGTTGTTGCTGCCCCACAAGCGACGCAGATCTATTATGCATAATAGCAAAGAAATCATCAGTACGCGCTGCTGCGAACATCACCGACGTGCCACAGAAACGCATTAAACGTTTTTTGCATATATTTAACATAATAATAATATTTCGGAAACAACAAAGAAAAGCCGGAATGCTAACAAAGAAGTGTTAGTAAGAGAATGACCGAAGAAGAAAGAACATAATAAATGAGTGGAACTATGGTTGTATATTGCGGGGCAAACATGGCCAGAGATGGCGCGGGAAAGATAGGTTTAGAAGAAGAAATGGGAAGCGTACCCAGCAGTGGGACACTCAATAGGCTATAAAAAAGAAAAATGAAATAATAACAGCAAATTGTTTGGTTGAAATATGTTGTTATTTTCACTGAAAATACATCAAACACCGAAGAAATGAATCTTTAATAACAAAAAAACCTCAAGGGATTGACACAACGCTTAAAAAGATACTAGAATGCTTCAAAATCAACGACTAAAATCCCAAGACAGTTACAAAATCCTCAAGAAAGCCTTCAACAATTTACACCAATTTCCGATACGAATGAGTTTATTCCGCTAGTTAGTTCGTTCGTTGTGGCTTCATATCTCTTAACAGCCCAATAATTTGACGGTTGTAATGGTCACTATTGATCTGCGGTGGTCAGATGGACCCTTCTGATAGAATTGATCACGGGGAGCTGTCGGCATTCAGGTCATCGATTAGGTGTTGAGTTTTAGTGGTTTTGACTTGTTCGAGCTTTAATATTGGGCGTTTGTGGATTTGACAAACTTTAAGACTTTTTTGATAGAGAAAATAATTTTGTATCGTTAGTTAACTAGCTCTTTCGTGCGGCTTTCCCATCGTGTAGATTGGAAATCTTCCCTCAAGAACGTACGTACCATCGGAATTAAAATCATTTTAAGTCATGAAACTCATGCTCTAAGAAGTTCGGTTGTGGTTTCTGCCAACTCCTTCAGAAAAAATAGCGTCAAATTATGTATGTAATGTACGAACTGGTGTAGATTAAGAGTCTATAATAGATTGGAATGCCAGATGTCTGCAGAACTTAGTAAAGTATTTCTTCCGATAAACAAGAAAATCTTTTGAGACTTCACTTTACATGTTTCGCTGTAACGAACAACACGCATAGCGTGTGATAAAAGCCTGTATGCGTGTCGACCGATTTAATAGCTTCATGTGCTCCACCATACCCGGAAAAGAAAGAAAGATGAGTAAGATAACAAAGCAATCACCCTATCTGTTGATCTGAGGGTAGTAAAATAAAAGTTTGAGAAGTTCCCCGATGTCTTGCGCCATCATGGTTACGTGGTACGACTTATTATGCTAATAACAGTTCCTTTGGAGAAAGCTTCACGCTTAACGGGTTTTATAGCACATTACTTACTATTAGTGGTTAGTTATGTCGATTTTATTGATAGGAATGACTTTTGTTTGCGATTGTTATCTAGAGGGTACAGCACTGTGTAAATCTTCGGGGTTTAAGGGGCTGAAGGGTTGTTGTGTTAGCTACGTCGCTTTCAGTGAGAGGATGTAAACTTTCTGATGTTTAGGGAGCGGATCAACATGTCTGTCATCCATTCATAACATAAGCTAAAGGTTGTTTGTTAAACAAGGAAAATCAACCTTTGACCGAAACTGAATTTAGTATTTGATCTTGAAAGGATATTTGATTTTTCTTTTACAATTTTGTGAGCAGTGGTGATGAAATAAATAACTCGTGGTAGAGGTTACTTAGAAGGACTTGCGGAAAATTTTTGGACGACAGCAAAACTAGAACAGGCTAGGTTCGAACTGACTTGCATACATGTAACTCGGGTCGGAAATGTGAAATACTCGGCAGATGATTTACAAGTTACATACAAAAATATTTTTATTATTTTCTGTGTTAACCTGATTCTATGTGCTGCATGCTGTCTCCTGCAACTATAGGAACACATTTAAAAGAATTATTACCTATTGAATTCTTATGACCTACTTTGTTCGAGATTCAAATAACACTCCTCCCATCTCTATATTAACGCACCCATCCAAAAGTCGATCAAACTAGTAGCAAGCGTTAGTCACAGCGCTCGTCAATTCAGCAGTTAGTTTGCAAACAACCGCACCAGTTGGCGACAGTAACTGCACCGAGCATTGCACGCGGCATTCAATTCCCTTAACGGTTACCATTTCGGAAGGAAAGTCCGGACAAACAGCCGGTATTTGCAAAAAAAGTAATCCAAACTTTTTGCAAATACCGGCTGTTTGAAAATAGACATAGGTTTGGATGCAGAGTACAAATATGTACATGCAGAAATTGAAAAAAATTGCATGCAACCCAAACTTATATACTCGGCCTGTGTTTCGCCTATTGACGAGGACATCCTCAGTTAATGATTCGACATTTAACGACGTTATTTCAGTAACTTCTGTTCACGTATCTTATTTATTCTTTTCTGTTTTCGTAAAATGCACTTCACAACACGCCTGTAATCCTCAAAGAATTAGACAAAGTCCGGACTGCGTGCCAGAAAACAAAACATGTCTGCAAAACTCCGGAAGTATGGTAACTATAATTCGGTTTGAATTTTCAACACTTATTTGTGTGGTTTCGAACAATTGCTGCGGGACATTCGATGTAGTTGAGTGAATGCCGAGCTATTGTTGAGTAAATTGGACTGCGCGATTGATAGGTGGGCGATATTAAAGTGAATTATCTTGGGACATGTCTGGCCCGAGATTGGATTGGATGAGTCTGACGCTGGTTTGTGATGAGCGAATTTTCAAGTTTAACTCAATTTTAAGGTGGCTTTACGTCTCATTTTGTCTCTATTAGTGTTCTCACACGGGATTTTTAAGTAACCTTTAAATAACATTGGTTTTCAGACAGTAGAGTGGGAGAGCAGGAATTTTAAATCTGTTGTTAATTTCCAGATGGCTAAACAAAGTGACATTAAAAATACAAAAACGTTTACATTGAAATAAGGTAAAGTATAAAAACAAAATATGGAATCTATTTTGAAATAAACGTTATTATATTATTACTACATGTGCCCAGCGGTGTCGCAGCGTGATGTTATACAGTCTATTATTTCGTTAAGTGACTCCAGCCAAGGGATCGCATTCTTCAAAAAAAACTTTACCTGTTTCACCCCTTTTAGGGGTTAATTTTGCAAAATCCCGTCTTAGAGAGCACCTACGTATTAAAAGGATCCCTAATGCATAATTTGAAACTCCTAAGACTTGCAGTTTCTGAGATTTTGTAATAAGTAAGTCAATGATTTTCTCTTTAAAATATTCATAAGCGAAGATGCCGTTTTAGTTACAATCCTTACTAATATTATAAAGCGAAAGCGAGTTTGTTTCTTTGTTACCTCTACACGCTTTAATGGCTAAACCGATTTTGATGAATTTTGGTACAGAGATAGTTGGGAACCAGGAGACGGACATAGGCTAATTTTTATTTAAAAAAAAGTGGGATATAAGGGAGAAAGAGGGAAGAAAAGGGAAAACTTATCTTTGCTATTACTCAATAAAATAAATCAATAAGGCGCAAGGGTAAAAACAGAATTTAACGCGAGCGAAGCCGCGGGCAAAAGCTAGTAATCTATAATTAGTCAAAGGAATCTCCATGAATTATATTGCTGGCAAATCATTTCCTAATTGCACCATAAGCGATACCCAATTAATAAGCATTCCTATTATGTATTCGTGTGTGTGGAATGCACTGTTAACGTTACTGCTAATGAGCTAATGCAATCAATATGTAACTTAAGTTAGATGACATAATATTATGTAGACGCTTAATTAGTCAGTGTCGAATAAGATAACATAAATAAGGATAGCCAACAAGCTAATTATTTGTGACAAGTTAATCTACATTAATTGGTCTTTCGCGGTAATTGGAACTACTAGTTACAGGTGCAGGAAAGGGGCCAACAACTTTAAGTTTAATTTAACCGAACCCAACATTAAAGTAAACAAAGTGAGCAAAAGTTTCTTGATATTGTTTTCAACTTGATCAAATGTTGTTAGAAACAGTTCCTGGAACAACATCTAAAGGAGTGCACTGGAATAAAACTAGCTGTATCATTTTTATTTGGGAACTATATTTTTTGTCACCAAAATTTATATTTGTCATCAAGTTGTATCACCTAATAAATAGATCTATCGCCACGAAATATTTTCGTTCTCAGATAAACAAAGAGTGTTCCCAGGTATGAATTACCAATAAAATTGTAGTGCATTACATGAATATAAACTTCGTTCTTATAATAATAGTTTTATTTCTTAAATAATAGTTTGGTGCTCAGAATGGTAGATCTGTCACCAAATAAATCGATCGCTTGGCGCAGATGGCAGAAATGGCTAGGTTAGGTTAGGTTAAAACTGTGACCTCCTACGCTGCCAGAATCGACTTGCATTGATAGAAAAAAGAGATTAAATAGTTTATTGGTGATCTCTTTCAATTAGTTTGCTTAAATGCTTATTAGGACAAACCTATTATAATATATACAAAAACAATTATTTGGTACTAGACCCTATATCTCCATGTTTTTTGGTAATTTATTGTGGAATTGATTTTATATTGTTTGGTGACTACATTTTGGTGACAAATCTACTATTTTGAGGGCAAACCCTATTATTTAAGAAACACAAAATGAATTAAATTGGTGACAGCTTAAATCATACCCTTTTTATTTTAGTGTGGGCATCATTTGTCTTATAAACGATATTGTGCAACTTATGTTTACTATGAACAATAAGCGTTTAAGAATGCATTCCTTATGTTATTTTGAGCGCATTCTGTGCTAATCACAGATTAGTTTTGTTAATGTAATTGGTTAATTTAAATGTATATGAGAACACACGGTATATGAGAAACTAATGCCGCCCATGGGAGTCGGACTTGGCAAAAAAATTGCCGTCGAGAAATATATCTTAGACCTGTGATTTTAGTTTCCTCTCGACGTTTTCTTCACTGAAGCAAGTGATAATTATGCCATACGGACATGACTAAAATCAGAAGTGTGTCTGGGGTTCGAACTCGAGACTTGGCAGTCTGACGGTCACACAAATAGATTAATTATTTATTTATGAAGGTCACCAACAGCTTCTGTTTAAAAAATATATCTTAGCGACATGATAAATAGTATTGGGCTTATACAGTTGCCAATCAATTCATAGTGCCGATAGTCGTTACAGCCAATGGCTTAATTGCCAAGAGCCTCGATCAACACCTAAGGAGGCTCTCGTTAAACGGCTGGATCAAAAGTTTGATACAGAAACCGGTACTCCTGGTCACGACCGTTAGGAGGTTCCTCTCTCTGGAACCCTGACTGCCGGTAGCTTGGACACTGTTCCCGATACCGGTGGGTTTTTAATAATTTTAAATGTTTTTTTCTCGCAGTTTTAATTAAGAAATATTTAAATATGTAAAACTATATGAGTTAAAATGAATAAAATATATTTACAAAAATATTACTCTAAATTAAATGGCCATAAACTAAATATAAATTATGACTATCACTCGTGAAGGGCAAACTTAAAAAAGGGTATTATTAATTAAATAGCATAGCGGAATGTTCAACCATATAAATGTAAAAACAACGTGCTTTAGTGGACATTTGAAATACCGGCTTTATTTTTACCATTGTGTAAGGAACAATAAATGTACCCGAGTGTAGTGCACTTTACGAGAACTTAGAAACTCAACGGTGTACGTGGTTCTAATCGGAAACAACTTTGGGTAAGAAAACAGGTAGGTGTGAAAGTCTATGTATTGGTCGAGGAAATAACATTAGGATTTAACAAAAGAAGTTGTGTGGCCGATGGGGTTTTCTGTCGATAAAGATTACGAAATCCCGGACAAACTTGTATCCCCTATTAAGCCTTTTCCGCGATTAATTTAAGAAAAATCTTCCTTATGCTCGCTTTTATTATAAAACCGGGAAATGGAAAGTCGATCTCGCACGCAAGCGGCTTAATGTTTTAAATGTTTCTTAAGTATTTCAAAATTGCAGTTCAAAATATACAATCCTATGACAGATGGGTAGACAGTGCAGCCTTAGTAATAGGGTCCCGTTGGTACAATGCCCTAAAAATACCTCTTGTGCAAAATGTCATTTTTCTAAATACAATTTTTCGAAGTACTTTCCGATTCTTTAATAATAACGATTTAATTTCATATTTTTATTAATAAAAACATAAAACGGGATATTTACTATTTATTTTGAGTTTCCGATAAAATTATGAAGTAATAATAGAAGTGTAGATTCATCCTTACTTCCTTACTAATATTATAAAAGCGAAAGTGAGTTTGTTTGTTTGTTACCTCTTCACGCTTTAATGGCTACACCGATTGTGATGAATTTTAGTACAGAGATAGTTGGGAACCAGGAGACGGACTTAGGCTAATATTTTTTTGAAAAAAGTGGGATGTGAGGGAGAAAGAGGGAAGAAACGGGAAAACTTAGCGTTGCTATTACAAATCAATAAGGCGCAAGGGGAACTGTGTTACCTCGAATTTAACGCGAGCGAAGCCGCGGGCAAAAGCTAGTCATAAATAAAATCGCTGTTAAGATTTAAAATTGAGCAATTTACAAAATTAAAGTCTATAAGGTAGCTTGCCGTGGTCTTAGATTAAAGGCCATCTCATTTTTATAGTGTCGTAAAGTTACTTTGTTCTCGTCGGATAAAAAAATAAGGTCCCTCACTTCGAACCTAGTGTTTGATAGTCTATTTAAAAAGATGGACAATAGCAATACTGATGTCTGAAAGTTATTATTAATAAATTTCTGCCTAGAAATTTTTCAATTGCGACTGCACGGTTGGCGCAGTGGCTGAGCGATCGACTGTTGCGCTGCGTGTCGCGGCTTCGATTCCCGCACGGAACAAATATTTGTATGACCTACTGATAGTTGTTCCGGGTCTGGCTGTTTGTGTATGTGAGTTTAAATGTTTTTAAATGCACCCACGATACAGGAAAAATTACTAATGTCGGGCAACGTTAAAAAAAAATTGAGGTCGGCTTCCAGTCTAACTGAATATAGTTGGATACCAGTGTTTACATTGAGTTTTAGTCAATCTGTGACCACCACCCAGCTACTAGGTAACGTGATACCATATCTTTCATTATCGTGTGGGTACATTGGTGTCAGTTTTTAAACCGCCCATAAGTCTTATGCCTTAGCTAAACATGAAATCGACAAATATGTCTCAGACCTGCTGATTTCCTCACGATGTTTTCCTTCTCTGAAGCAAGTGATAATTATACAATACGCACATAAATAGGAAAATCAGATATGCGTGTCTGGGATTCCAATTAAAGAAGATCTATGACTTGGCAGTCCGATGGATACACAACTAGACTATCACTGCTCATACCCATTGGTAAGACTGGTTAAACTTTCAGGCTTCTGACAACCCAGATCGATTGTCAAAGGTTCGCAAATGAGGTAACGAGTATAATCTCTATGTTATGAACAGTCTCATTCACGGCAAGCATTGCTATATTCGAAGATCGAACTGTGCGGGTGTTGTTTAGCCACAAGATCCTCCAAAAATACATCCTTGAATTTAAACACACGTACATACCAGCAGGTTTTCCCGATACTCTTAACATTCAAACGAACATAGGAAGGTAGTGCTGTAAAGAAATCGGTCAATCCCAAGGGCGGTATTAAATATCGCTATAAAGTACGCCGGAGGCAATAAAAGTGCGGATACGAACGTTTTATAACTGTTTGTATTATGTTGGACAGGACGTTCTAGTTGAAAAATGGTACTAAGACATGAGCTTAGAAAGCTGAGAGATAAAAAATAAATAAAAAGCCTTCGGTTTTTGATGAAGGCTTGAAGGATGAGGAGCTCGTGGCTAAATAATAGCAGCCGCTCAGGTCGATCTTTAGGTTAAGCCGCGCTTGCCTAGGTTGGTCTGTGGATGGGTGACCACCCGTTACATACCGAGTTTCCTCCGTGCCTCGGAAAGCACGTTAAGCCGTTGGTCCCGGCTGTCATTTGTAGATCTTTGACAGTCGTTACAAGTAGTCAGTGTTCCAGAAAGTTTGACAACCAGTCTTACCAAGGGGTATCGTATTACCCAGTATTAACTGGTTGTGGAGGTCAGATAGGCAGTCGCTCCATGTGAAATACTGATATTCAGCTGCATCCGGTTAGACTGGAAGCCAACCCCAACATAGTTGGGAAAAGGCTAGGCAGATGATGGTTTTTGATGAAGGCTGCTTGGAAACTATCAATATTTGAGATATTTTATCAAAATATTCGAATAATCATTGATGTTTGAGGCTTTAGTGAAAATTGATCCGGAGGGCACACCTTGGTATCAGGCAATTAATTATCAGACCGGAGAGAACCAAAAGGAAACACAAATTGATATCCCCGTCGGGGAAAGCTTCCCTAAATATGAAAATGTGACAATAATTATTTTCAATTACTTCACCTATAAGAGGGATTAGCTTATAAATAAACACTGCCACTCTACTGCTGCAAACTTGGGATATTAATTACAAGAACGATACCGCATACATAACAGTCAATTTGGAAGAATTTTGGCTAAATGGACATCTAATGCGGAGGAACAAGGACCATTAGAAAGTTTTGAAAATGAGTTTGGGTGAAGAGCAGGGAAAAAAATACTTGTACTGTGTGAAGCTTTTAAGATGACAGCTAATAGAGGTATGGAGGAAAAGGACATGACCCTAATAAAATCGGGATAAGGGCAGAATAGTGGCTGTAATCGAAACTACACGCCCTAGTCTCCTAGCAATGACACACTAACAAAACTTCTTAACTAACTGAATATCCTATATCTTGTTCTTCCAACAGAATACATCAAGTAACTTCCAAGATCACTCTGAGTCAGCGCTACAAACGGCAAAGTTGACTTTGAATATTGCAATGGTGGAAGTAGTGACGCTAGTGATATATGAATGTTAGTGGGACGAATCGAAGTGCGTGGTGAAGTAACACGGATTGCTTGCGTAACTTGAGGACGATATATTTGTGTATTCCCACCTGGATTTCACCTGGCATTATTTAATTTAAACAGACTACAGAATCAGTTTGTTATAAACGAACAAAACTAGCTCAGGTATCTGCTATCCTGCCGGGGTTGCGGAATGTTTGAAAGAGATACCCATGTTCCTTCTTTTTTATCATTTTTAGTCAGTAAAAGTCTGACATACCCCCTCGTTTCGCCCAGAGCGGGGGTGTCCTGTTGTCTGCATGCAACAGGAACCGACGGAAACTGCAGAGGACACACGCTAAGAAGTCAGTCGACGCTTAAAAATGCTGGTGGAAAGACTTAGAAGCTATCATGATAGATTGGCCGGAGGAAACCGCACGTATAGAAGAGTGGAGGGCTATGGTAAGGCCTCCCGTCTTTGCCCAACCGTGGGAAAATATAGGCTAAGGAAAAATATATGTAATATGCAAACAAGCAATGAATGATCATGAAACTCTTTGAATTAAAATCATGGTCCTAAATCGGGAATAATTTACATTTTCATGATATAAAAATATTAATAATATGAGAGTGTTTTGGTAGAGTAGAGCACGGCCATATGTATGTTAATAACAGGTTTTCAACAAAAGCTTATTCAAATTTCAATTTCCTGAATGTACGGTTAAACGAAAAAAAAAACCGTCATGAAACAATGGAAAACCAAACAGGGGTAGTTTCATAAATCAATTATAATGTATACTCGTTTTGTCGTGTTTTTCCACAACTGTACACGCATTTACAATTATTTCTAACCTTTACCATTTTTATATGACTGTTACATATTGACTAGTAATTTTATTGTCAGAACAATGTAATATTCAAATTATTATGTGGTTGTATACACGTATGCTGCCTTATCATTAATAGCAATCAAAAGCTTACTTGACATTCATAAGTTTGAGAAACAAACTATGTATTTTGCTTCACTAATCTGCTTGATTGTTACTATTGTACATAAACAAACAAATCATCACGCCTGTATTCCCCAATGGGTTAAGCAGAGATGTGCCTTTTGCTAGAATTACATTTCACCAGTTATGTCTAAAACTCAAAAGGTTGAGCCTGCACACATCATGGATGCCACGGAGAAATTCCTGATGGAAAAACCTAATAACAATTAGCCCGACCGGGAATCGAACTCAGGTCAGTAGCCGCAATTCCGATCACTAGACCAACAAGGCAGTTGTAGAACGCTCGATGAAAACTAGTCGCAGGGTTTATGCTACCTCTAACCTTACCTTTAAAAGGCCAAATGTCAGTGATTGAATAGCTGTATCAATCAAGATAAAAACTGAAGACATCGGATTTCTTTCACGATCAAATGAAAAGCATTCCAATGTTAGAACAAACACGTTATTACATTCCTAGACGCCACCGCCATATTAAAGCTTTTACACCAAAACTACCTACATTTACGATAAATCTCGAGAAAGATGGCTTCTACACTGTCGAGCAGATAAAATAAAAAGTGGGGGAAGAAAAAATCTTTGTTGTAATTCTTATTTGTGCGATCTCGTGCGTTAACCCCGTCTTATTGGCCCCCTGGTACCAATGGGTGCCTGTTGCTAATCTCGAAGGATACCCGACAAGAGGTACCTACAGGAAATACATAGGTACCTTACTTCAGTTGGTAGGAAATGAAATACAATTTGTATGACTTCGAAGGAAGGAGCTTGTAAATTGCGTTGTTCAATTAGGATGTATTGTAGTACTGGATTCGAGCTTGGATGTTCGCGACTTCTGTACTAAGAGGTTTAAAGATACTTCGACTAGATTAGATTTGCGATTTGATTAAGAAAGGTCATGTCTGGGACTAGATTGTAGAATGTGTTAGCCATAAAGTTTAGTTATTAGGCAAGGTAATATAATGATATCTATCAGGCTGTCGAAGTATGTAGGCAAAGCCTATCCAGGCTTATCCATCCGAAAACCGATACTAAAATGAGATACGGAGAATTACGAATAACGAACCGAAACAAACGCGATGATTGTCAACTAATCGGCTTATCCGATTTCGATTTATTTAATCGTCTTCAGTAAGCTTGTTACTTAATAAAAAATATTTTATACAAGTGCTTACGTCACAAGGACGGAACAAGATCAAACATCTCGTTACTCTTATTTTATCCAAAGACTGACCTTTTGTAGGGTCACCTTATTTTATTCAATTACCCACTAATTTATCCGTTTGCAAGAACAACCTTACACAACTTAATTAAACAAAGACTGTCCGACAGCCACTCTATTTTATAGTTAACACAATATAGCACCACTGAAGAAAAAAGTTCAATCCAATTGGCACAAGATTTGATTAAAAGTTCAAGTAAATCCTATTTTGAATCACTAGTTTGTCATCACTTGCACATCCCAACACTAGAACTCACTAAAATCACTGGCTGCCAACAATAAAAAGGAAGAAGAATAAAACCGTTATTCTATTTTCAAATTGAATTCGGTGGTCAAATGGGTAGGGAGTTTATTCGCGGCGCGAGGGTCGCGCGGCACGGGCGGTCGGTGCGCGCTTCCCGCCCATCTGACGCGCTTGCCGCCCTCGTTGACGTGCGATAACATTGCAGACTTATCGGACCGGCTAAATGGTATTGTGTGTTACATGAGCATTTAAATGGTATATTGGTTTTTGCAAATATATTGGGGGATTTCAATTACAAACTACATTTTCTATCTGTTTTTGTGGTGTGGTTAATTTTGCGGATTTTCAACGCAAAACCGCAAGATCCGATGACCAAAAGTGTTTGCATTACAAACTTTGTATTTAACTGCACCATTACCTACATTGCTGCTCTCCCCTTTCCGGTAACACTTTCCTCATTCTCTGGTAACAAAAACCGTCAACCACCACTAGATTCTAGGTGCCCAAGGGGTTGCACCCCTTTCGTGCAATTAAGTGCCTTAAGTGCTCGTCCCCTTGTCCATAATGTCTTTAAGGTCCACCGCCGTACTTATTTGAGAAGAAGTGTCAATTGTCTGATGGACGGGAGTCTAATGAAACACTAAATTACGTAATCGTTTAAAAGTGGCGAGACAGAAGCGAGATTTGTTTCAGTTTTTCGGGAAAGAAATCTAAATGTTGAAAATCCCTGATTATTTTCTTCTGAGCAAATATAAGTAGAACATTTCTTTACGTGTTTGCTTAATCTTTCGGTTTTCTTTAGTCCCTTTAGACTGTATAAAAACAAAGCTTACCGCTTTCTTCGGCAATAAGTTACTATTTTAGTATTTATACGTAGGTATTAAGTTGGCAGAGGCTCTGCGACTGTTACAAATGGGAGCAAGAAATTGCTTAAAATATATTCAAAACCGAATTCGTCAATCATTAACCAAATTACCGTATCCATATTTCAGCATTTCTTACCGAAGGCATCCATTGACAGCATTCTTCACATCGTGCGTGCGTAAAGGTACTGAGGTTTCAGCATTTAATGAACATTCGCTGAAAGGCCCCGGCTCACGGCACGCCCAAATGCATTTCAATGATTTACCACAGAAATGCTCAAAATTGGGTTATTGGCTTTTTCAGAGGGAGTTCCCGGGAATGAGTCAAGTTTATTATGGATTTTGGGATATTAGAAATTCGGTGGTATCAATGCTGGTTTTATGTGAAAAACGCATGAAAGCTGTTAGTCTGTATGTTTTATACGCAAAAAAGGTTAATAGGATTTCAGAGTGGCAAATACTGTTTCATGTTAGCTCTAAATGAGGAGCTCGTGGGTAAATAATAGCAGCAGCTCGGGTCAATCTTTAGGTTGGTCTGTGGATGGGTGACCACCCGTTACATACCGAGTTTCCTCCGTGCCTCGGAAAGCACGTTAAGCCGTTTGTAGATCTTTGACAGTCGTTACAGGTAGTCAGTGTCCCGAAAGTCTGACAACCAGTCTTACCAAGGGGTATCGTATTACCCAGTACTAACTGGGTTGTGGAGGTCAGATAGGCAGTCGCTCCATGTAAAATACTGATTTTCAGCTGCATCCGGTTAGACTGGACGGCCGACCCCAACATAGTTGGGAAAAGGCTAGGCAGATGATGAAATACTGTATCATGTTACAATGGATAGAGGTAACTGATATAGTCTGGCTATTAGTTTTATTTGAATATTTCATAGAACACAACAAAGGTTACAAAGTGCCCGTATTTTGCACTATACTCAATGCTTTTAGCGGGCACTCAGCTGAAGTCGCGTGTGTCATCTTGGAAATTACTGCATGCATTTTTCGTCTAACTTTTCCATATAACTAACGTGCTGCTTTGCAGCTTTCATAACACTGAGACGTACAGACATCCACATTTGTTAAAGATATTTACAAAATGTCGAAAAATACATCAATAATATCTGCACCTGAGAATTGTTCGTGAGCCTCCAAAAATTTCGAAATATTTCTAAAACGGTAATGCATTTCAGCTGTGAACTTTAGCAGAGGTCCATATTCAAGTTGAATTCGAACACGTTCAAATAAACACATCATCGTTGAATCCCTGTGGAGTTCACTCAATACGCCTGACAGTGTGTGGATGTGTGTACAACTGTGCACGAGTGTCCTGTATCATTGAGCAGTGAGTGCATTCGATCGGACATGCACTGCTAGAGGTGTTGTAGGAAATAGCAGACTGATGTTTGAGGTATGGAGTGTTTAGCCTGAAAGTTTTAAAGTGCAGGTCAAACCTTTGGAGATGATCACGATTAGGTGAATGTCGTTGCATGTTGTGATAAATAATATAGATATAACAGTCCCTGATATTTGGAAGAAAAACGAGTAGAAACGTAACGAAAAAAATAATGGGAAAATGTCGATAAGTTGACGATGAATTCTGAATAGGAATCTGTACTTTCATAGCCCTTTAGCCAAAATATCAGAGCAGCTGTAATTTTTTCTCCAGATTACTTGACTCGAAGAGGCCGCTCGGGTTAGCCTTTACATTAAGCCGCGCTTGCTTAAGTTGGTTCTTAGATAGGTGACATATCGAGTTTCCTACGTGCCTCGGAAAGCAAGTCAAGGTGTTGGTTCCGGTCATTTGTAGATCTTTTACAATCGTTACAGTCAGTGGCCCGAAAGTTTGACATCCAGTCTTAACAAGTCGTACCGTTATCCCATCCAGTACTGATTGGATTGTGGAGGTCAGATACGAAGTCACTCTATTTCAAATGCTGGTATTCTGACTGGGTGTCGACCCCAACATAGCTGGAAAAGTCTAGGTAGATGATTAACTCTGAACGTAAACCAAGGAAGTCAATCACACTAGGGCGAATTTCACCAAAGAGCTGTCATTCTCATCGTGTTCCATCTGATAGTAGATAATTCGTATTCAATAATCTTACAGACGCTATTACACAAATCCATACGTCCTACAGAGCTATATTTTATCTGACACTAATGAGCCCGTATTTACCTACGGCTGTGCCCTTATCTGTAACACGCCTGGCCTTGTCCTGATCCACGCCAATCATTCCAATCGCGAGCCTTGAATTGCAAACGTATTTCCCTTTCAAGAAGCAAAAATCTTCTTGAGCTGGAATTAGGGTGTGGAAGGAAACATTGGAGTTTACTCAAGGAGAAGATCTGCTCGAAAAACGTTTTAGGATCCCCAGTTCAGACGGTTATGGCTTTTTATAATTGGTTTGGATCCTGGAAAGGTAGGAATAATAGATCTTTAGTAACTTAGGGATTTAAGAAGACCTTTTTAACTCTTTATCTGAATATGAATGGCGTTATTAAAAATAACTGCCATAGAGTTATGTTATTAATGTCGAGAGTAGACATACAGAGTAAAGCTGTAGATAAAGATCTGTATGAATTATTGGATGTGGCCAAAAATTTCATTTTCCAGGCAATAAACACAACTTTTTACAGATTATGTTGCCTCGTTATTGTAGTGTTCGAAAGCATTTCTGCTGATAATGAGGTTCAGGGTACGAGTGTCAAGTCGATTCGTGCCCTTGAATCCTTACTAATATTATAAAAGCGAAAGTGAAAATAGCTAAACCGATTTGGATGAATTTTGGTACAGAGATAGTTGGGATTCTGGAGACGGACATAGGCTATTTTTTTTTAAAGTGAGAATTGATGGAGATAGAGGGAACAAATGGGAAAACTTAGCTTTGCTATTGCAATCAATAAGGCGCAAGGGCAAAAACTACAGGTAGCAGGTACCTGCACACCAGGAAAGGGGAACTGTGCTACCCCGAATTTAACGCGGGCGAAGCCGCGGGCAAAAGCTAGTTCTTTATATAAATTTCGCATTAGCATCCTACCGGGGTCTGGGTTTGTGCCCAGCTGGTAAATTACTCGCCAAAACATAACTGACTAAGCGTAAATGAACTACGTGTAGGTGCAATTTTGCCTCACCCTTCAGGAAAAGAAACAGGCGTGATCATTACGTACTCTAGCTAAGCGAAACCCTAAACACGAAAAAAATATTGGAATTCCCATGTCCACACAGCCGACCTTAACCCAATCATATCAAAATAATACAGCCAGTGATTGCACATCCCTGCCTTCCTCCCAGGGGTGTCGCACCATTTGTGTGGCTCCATAATATGTCATCCAGACATTAAGCGGACATGCGACTGACTGCTCGTCGACCCACAATAATAATTATCTATCGATACAGCTAACAAACGAACGATAAAATCTATAGCGCTGTCAATTGTTGTGAGAATGATGACGAACTAAATTGGCAATTATCGATTATTTTGACGGTCAAGTTTTAATTACACTACGATGTAGTATAATATAGTTGAGAGATTTTATTGTTTTTTTTTTAAAACACTACCCTACATAAGCAATTACTTCTGTATCGCGAGTGCGTTTAAAAACATTGAAACTGACATATATACAAACAGTCAGACTCGGAACAACTACTTGTAGGTGTAGATAATACAAATATTTGGTCCGTGAGGGGATGGAACCCGCCACACGCAGCGCAGCAGCCAATCGGTCAGCCACTGCGCCGTTTTAAGAAAAGTGAATAACTACACTTTATCGCCGCAAAATGGTAAGCCCATCTGGGCAGAAAAAGCTCTAGGTTCATACTAAAAGTTAAAAAAAATAGGTAACCAATAAAAGGACTGACATAGATAAAGAGAAAAGTAAAAGATAAAGTGTATTGAAGGACAAACTTAACTTTGCCTTAATTAAGTTTGTTATCATTTTTGTGATGCATCTACATATTTTTATTTATAATGTTTCGTAAACAAGTATGATAATTCTTTAACTTAGGTAACTTTCTAAGCCAATCAAAATTTTACACAAAGCTTATCCTAAAACATCCCTTGTTAAAATCACTAATGATAAATTATCGTGGCCGTTTTAACACCCCTTTTAAACGAAGACAATAACGAAATAACTGTACTTTCATATTTCCCTTTCAGATTGATTTTATTCTCTGACGCTCCCTTACTACCGAATATTGTTTTGCCTAAGTGTACTGAACCATTCTACAGGATGTTTGGTTGACAATGGGCAAGATGACAGTAAGACAGAATCATTAAAATATTGTGTTTATCTGATAAAATATGATGTATGTATTGTGGAAAAAATCTCCTTTTTTAGATTTAAGACGAGATTATTATTTTATTTTAGAAAATAAAATTACAAAATACTGCCATCCGCCATGCTTTTTAAAACACCAATCAAAGTGTGTTACGTCAGCCCTCAGTAAATACTGTCACTGTCACCGAATTTATTTCGAGTTTCGACTATATCTTGAGTTTTTACATTGTTTAAATTGATTAAAAGTGGTATCATAAGATCTGTATCGGTCTTTTGCTTACTTCATTAGTTAAGCCATGGAACTAGGATTTACTAAGGCAAACAGTTCTAATTTGCCCCGAATTGATTTGTTAATGCTGGGAGAGTTCCTGGCGACAAACAAAGATTTCTGTTCAGCAGAATTCAGAAACGTGAAAACTGCAGCGTAAGTACTATTATTACTGTATGAATTGTTTTATAAATTTAGAAGATATTTTGTAAAATATCACTTGATATATTTAGTATTTGAGGTTATGTTTTCGTTATGAGAATTAGTTTTGTGTATGTAACCTACGATTAATATTATGAATATATGGAATAACGTTACAACTTACGTCAAAGTGATCTTCACAGAAATAAATAGAAGTATCAAGACTAACAGCTTTAGGATCTCGCCGTGCCAGAGTTAGCCACTTAAATCGCATCGTTTTATCGTTTGGCACGTAAATAAACACTTTGTTAGGGGTTTTTAATGACGTATTAGTGCACTGAGGGACCGCACACCACTTATATCCTTTGGAATTTATATTTAAATAATATTTAATATGTTTTATTTGTTGCTTTGACTCTAATGTTTACAAGTTTACTGAGGGTTGACGTCACAGCAAATGTCAACGCCGGTGACTGCGTTTTGGCGCGAATTTAAGAACGTTTCATTAAAATTTCATTTTTTTCAATAATAATTTTATAAATTACAGAAATATTATATTTTTTAGAAATAGTAGATGCTTAAGAATATTTTAAAACACATTTCCAAAGATTGTCATCTTGCCCATTCTATTAAACGTTATTGGTTGTATGAATATCTAAGTAAACCGGCCAAGTGCGAGTCGGGCTCATGCAGAGGGTTCCGTAAAAGCTTGCGACATCAATAGGCATATTTTTTTAATGCGTGGTAAATGGTTTTAATTTCAACTCGATACCTCCACGCGATCCCCAGACAAGAAGAAAGAACGACAACAAAGTGATCCTTTAGGAGTTCTGATCTTCCTTTAAGGTACGGGACCCCAAAAAGAATTTAACTTAATTGTCTAGAGGGAATGTACATATATCTAGTACTACTATTATAATAAAAAGGTCAAGTTTGGATTTAGAAGTTATTTTCGGATCGGATTCGGAACTTTTGATCAGATCCCGAACGTTCTTTTCCAAATGTCAAGATACTTTATCCCAAACCAATATTATAATTGTGAACGTTTTTGAGGTTGGATAGATATAGAGATAGTTTATTACTCTTTCACGCAAAAACTACTGAACGTATTTGGATAATTATAAGCTGAATTAACACTTGGGCTTATCCCGGACTACGCTGGTGGAACCGCGGGGCGCAGCTAGTTTAAGAAAACAAGAAAATAATATCTGGATACCTGTGACACCTTCCTATATCCTATTTTTCAGCCAAAGACCTAATGTGCTTAACATTAGGCTCTGTGGCTGAAAACTAGGATTTCACTTCCAACCCCTTAGAAAATTTTGTCGGTATGTCTAGTAAACAGGGAACACCCTATAAAGCTACCTTTAATTGCTACCCGTTATACCATACATTTTTACATTCACCAGAATAGCCGGTTTTATCGTCGAGCCTAATTCTGTGAGTATCGGACCTAAAAGTTTTAATTAAACCAACGGCTTTGTCAGTTTTAATGAAACGCATTGACGTTTCATTTATGATCTAGTTTTAATTAACGTTTGGTAATGTTATGTGTTCACGGTTTAGTAATATTATTCGGCCATTAGTGAATTTGTTCGTATGGCTAAAATGAGAATAAAATCGTGGTAAAAATAGGTAAACTAGAGAGAAAATACCTCTCTTCGTCAAGGATTAAACCTGTCTATAGGATACATAGCAGTAAATTGGATCATTAAAGATAAATGGCTCATTATTTTAAACTTTTAAAGTAATAACATGAAAATTTAACTCTTTCAGTTTTTGGATAGCAACGAAAAAGAGGTTCAAAATTCCGGCAACGATACCAGTAAAAAAAAGCCTTAAAAATTGACCGCAAAAACGCTATCGGATAAAACTTTCCCTAGAAAAGGTCAAAGTGGGTCGTGAAACTAATCCCTTAAAAATATACCTTTAATAAACAACCCTAAGGTATTATTACCATTCTTAGCCTGTCAAAGTTAATGGGTCCTAATTTATATGGAGGAAACAAAAGGAAAGAGGCTGGTAAATCATAAATATGGTTTAAGAGTAGTGTGGCGTAACAGTAGGGGTGAAAGTGTGCTACATCACGAATCACGAAGTTCACTCTATTTTAGAACAAAAACAGGATCATTAGGGATGTGTGACGATTATTGTTTTTCATTCATTAAGCTTTATTTCTTCTGTTACTGCTGCTTATCCTGCTGTAACCTAACAAATTAACCTCTAGCCATGGTTAAAAACTTGTAAACTTATCGACTACACGCTAAGGGCACCCTCTGTGAGAAACAAAACTTTGATTTACCAGCTCTTAAGTCTAGATGGCGCTGTTTTCAAGAAAAAAAATCTTAGATAACATCTTTTAGATAAAGATGTTTCTAGAAGATCCAATACACAAGCAATGCAATATTTCTTGCCTAGATTAGGAAAGTAAATTGGCTTTACAGAATGTTTTAGGCAAATATTCGATGAGTCTGTCGGAGCGTGTCACATCAGATATAATTGAAGGAGCCAGATGGATTGGAAAATGTGATGTATTGCATTTCCCATGCGAAAATACCGCTGTATTTTTCATTTCAGGAAAACAAATAACAATTCCATCATATCATTCCGCCTGTTATTTTAGAAGGATAGAAACAGGACAACCTACAGTACACCCACATTTTGAGATCCTATTGTCATCAACCGGGCATGATACTAAGAAATGTTGATACCAGGAAAACAAAAACAATTCTTTTTCCAATAATAATGATATTTCTCAAACACTTTAGAGAAAATGTCGTCGTAAATTTAACTGGATATGGCACTGAAGTTAGTGTAGCATTACAAACGAGTCGAGGATCAAAGGAAATAAACGACACGATGTATCCTCAGATATCTTTATGTTATCGACAGGAACAAAGGAATACATAACATAACACCACGCCTGTAGTCCCCGCAGGGTTAGGCAGGGTGTACCTACTAGTACACTCACATTTCGCCAGTTATGTTTAAGTTCCATGTGATAGAGGTCGTCCCCTCCACACACCTATAGAGGAAGTATAGGAATGAAAAACAGAGCATTGAAATGTCCCTTTGTTCAGTCCGATTTGGTAATTTCTTGTCGTCTGGTTAACTGATTTGAGAAGGGTTTTTTATTTAGCTTCCAAGCTATTATGCAAAAAAGAACAGCATCCCTGATGCGAAGGATTCGGGGGAGCGGCAACAATATCTTCTTAACCCTCTATGTTATTGTGTAGTCTACATAGGCATAGGCAATAGGCTCGTGCCTATTGCCATCAGTCGGACACAAATCCAGACTCCGTGGCAATGATGATGATGGTGTGGTAATGAGAAAATCCAGATGGAAACACCTAATAACAATTTGATTGACTCAGTAATCGAATCCAGGAGTTTATGCTAGACCAACAAGGGAATACTGGGGATATAATTTCACCAGATAGTCGCAAGTGTTTTCATAATAGATGTGATTGAACGATGTAACAGGATAGGTGATGTAACTGTTGGGTCGCCCACACCTGTCCTGATTTAATGTATAATGTGTGTCATATATAGTGCAGCCGGTGCACTATGGTTGTCAACCGAATAGATAGATAGATAGAATATTCTTTATTATGTACACCATACAAATAACAGTGTAGAACTTATAAATAGGGTGACACAATGGGCGGTCTTATCAATATAGGCGATCCAACCTTTATTTTGGGCAAACAATATTGCTTTTTGTAACTCACGAAAAATCTGGGTGAAGTCTTGGACTTTGAGAGTTGCACTGGCCAGCGAATCAGGGCATGTTAAAAGACACTCAGAAAGAAAGAAGAAGAAGTATACTCAGAAGGTAGGTGGAATAAGGCAGTGATGATGATGATGATGAAAACCGCTTTTCACTTAACAGGGAAAAGCGGTAAAGTATTTACAAAAGTAGTAAAGCCTTTCCTCGCATGTTTTCTGTACATAAGATAGGATCAAAAAGGATGCAGGCACGTTTCCGCATACTTCCGGTATAGTACGGTGTTGTTCAGCGCATTCCTCATGACTGGGCACTGGACAAGGGCTGTCTCTACATGTTTTTAAAACATTTCATGGACCTTTCTTTTAGTTTAATAACTAGAGTTTGATTCGATTCAAAGAACAGAATATCGACTGGTAATATCACCAACCAAACTAAATAAAATACTACACTCAAGAGTTTCATAATTGTTTAAGAATATTAACGGCACTGACAGCTTTTGAAAGCTGTTTAAATCCTTAGTTCCCGAATTTTTATTTAATTTAATTTTGTGTTACACTGTTACCCATTGGGAAAAAAATACCGATTAGTAACACTAACTCAAAGCCACATTTTTTTCACCACCGATTATACTGTACGCACTACGACCTATCTTAGCGCAGGTGGCTCATCAGTTGTAAATACACACATCAAAAGTATCTAGGGATCAACATATATTTTTGCAATAACTTTTCTCCTGATTGATATTAATTAAAATTTTCTTTAAGGATTCATCAAATAAAGTGTTTTCGTTTGTCACAGTAACGATAAACCAAGTCACCTTTGCATTAATAAAGAAATTTGCCATTTTCCTAATAAAGGGATTTTTGACATTTGAACCACTAACATTAAAGTTCGAAAAAAAGACTGAAATAACAGTTTTCTTTAAAATTTTATTGGGTAACTTAAACAATTAATAATCCGTGTTTCTACCGCGAACACTAACAACACAAGAACATCGGTTTGGCATACTCAAAATGAGTTCATCCAAATCACGCTGTGGAATGGCCGCCCATGTTCGTTGCAACAACAAAAAAAGGTCTTCTTGCGACTGGATACCCTCCATATTCGGCAGAGCTCTTCTCTGTAGCATATCCCATGCATGCTCAATCGGGTTCAAGTCTGGCGACTGAACAGGCCAGGGCAGGACATTGATGTTAGCTGCGGCGAGAGTCTGTCTTACAACTCTTGCGGTGTGCGGTCGTGCATTATCATGCATTAACTGAAATAAGGGACCGATTTGCACTTGTAGTGGAACGATGACGTCTGATACAATCGTCTCAGCATAAATTTGAGCGTTGAGGTTGCCTCTGATCCAAATCAACTCAGTTCTTCCGCCGATCCAAATACCCGCCCATACCATGATGGTTCCACCACTATAAGGATGGACTTCCTGGCAGGATTTTAATCGCTGTTGGCGTCCAGGGGTTCTCCAGTGTCGTATACGTCTTGTATCCGGTCTCATACCAAAACGAGACTCATCAGAAAAGCACACGAAACGCCATTGTTCTTCTGCCCAATTTCTGTGTTCAAGAGCCCATTGATATCGAATCCTACGATTGTGCATTGCTATAGGTGGTACCCGTAGCGGTCTTCGGGAATGAAGGTTCACTTCATGCAAGCGGTTTCTGACTGTTTGGTCGCTAATTAAGTTCCCTGAAGAGTGATGAAGCCTCACGGCTAACATCATGGCGGTTATTGTTGGAGCTCTTCGAGTTAAGATTTGAATGTATCGGTCTTGTCTCCGTGTGGTGCAGCGATACCGTCCTCCATGGCGCTCAGCCACGGTACCAGTGCTTCGGTAACGTGTCCAAAGTCGACTGATAACACTCTGACTTGTATTCAGAGCTAAAGCTACAGTACGTTGCCGGGAACCAGCTTCTATCATTCCCACGGCTCTGAGCATTTCTTCCCTGCTTAAATGACGTCGCCGCTCCATAATAACGTTGGTTTTAATCAGTAGTAGGGAAACAGTAGCACTAATAATGTCTTCAATGCGTTGTATGTTTTTATAGGGAAAATATTGACAGTTAATTTTCATCTTTTACTCGAATTTGATTGAGAGTTCCTGATTCAAATTATGAAATGCACCAAAAAGGATCCATATAAATTTATAAAATCATAAATTTATTACAAAGCCACATCTCAATCTCAAGAAATCCGCATAAAAATGCTTGATCCCTAGACACTTTTGATGTGTGTATTAGAGATGTATTAATAGTAACTCTTTGGTACATTTTGTCCCGATATGTAGCCTTATTACGTACAGTGTATATTGATGGAAAAATGTGGCTTTTAGTTACAGTGTTACTAATCGGTATTTTTTTCCAATGGGTAACAGTGTAACACAAAATGGTGGAACTCAACGGGAACACACTGATTAGATGTGCATATCGCGTTTTGTTTGTCAATCAAACATAATATCACGTCTTGTTATTGGCAGAAGTGTACCTGACAGTACACCCAGGTTTTGTTAGTTGTAAGTCCCATGTAATAGGGGCGAGCCTATTGTCATCAAATAAATGAAGCTTTAATCTTTGAAACTAAATCTAGTTCTAAGTTGGTACTTGTAACTACTACAAGTGGTCTTTTCTAACAATTTGAACAAAAACTAGACGGTAATCCTAAGTGGGATTAACCCGGTCCGAATATCTTGGCAACGTAAAAACTTCGGTATTAAGATTAGATGAGGGAGGCACAATTCCACTTGCTCCGTTACGTACTTTTTGCTCAAAACAATCTCGTTCGCCTCGCTTGTAGGATTGCGTGTAATGTTACTTATATTTTTATTTTTTGAGATATCTGTGCCTGTTAAACTGATAACAGTCGCTAAGATAGAGTATATATTCAGTTTTGTTCACGTTTGCGTTGGATTCATTATGTCCTAATGTTTTACTAAAGAATCCCAACCAAAATTAACAGAAAGTGAAACAATTTTTGTTTTTGTTTTGTTCGAATGTGTGTGTCATCAAATAACTTCCCCCGCTCTGGGCGGACCAGGGGGAGTTTTAGACTTGTATTGACCAAAACCCACCCATGTTCTATGTCTTTATGTTCCGGGGCCGGGGTATCTCTTTCGAACAACCCGCAACCCTCGCTGGACTGACTTCAGCTTAAAGGCGCCTATTGAAATCAAGGATACAAACTGAAATGTCGTTTACAGTATAAATCGTTAGCAATTTTTATGTAACGTTAATGAAACTTAAACTCATTTAGCGTTCAGAGTCAATGAGCAGAAATAATGTTCATTACGAGTACTAATGTTATTATTCATCATCAGCTTTTTAGTAGCATAATTATGTTAATTTGATGAACTTTTGTGTAAAACCAATTTTGGTGATAGAATGTCACTTTGGTCTAGGTTGAAAGAAGTATCTACAAAACTTCGCGACAGCCCTGCATTCATAAATGATCGGGGTCAGGGTCGGGATCGGACGGCGGTCATCGCCTCCAAGTGCTCCCACCAACCATACCGCACATGTTTCGTAGAGTTCGGTTTACTTACGTGTGTACTGCATTGGAACACATCCAACCTTTACACCAAGTTCTAGGTGAGCTAAATGATATTTATATCCAAAAACTTTTAGTTCGAAGCTGGTATCCGCGATGAAAAATGTCTTCAATAGTTTACCTGTAACAAAATATACAACAATTATTATTGACAACTTTCATACGACCGGAAAATTATGGACGGTGCAGTCGTGTTTAAATAGTTGCATAAAAAAATATATATAAATTCATCATGACTGATTTCGGCCACAGTGGCCAATCTCAGCAGAGATAAGGCATCGGCGGAGGTAGATACTATAGTGCACAAGTGTGTGCGCAAATACAGGTGCACTCTCTGGTCTATCACTCTCATAGTCCGATGGGACGGCAATCCAAAACGACCGGAGAGAGATCAGTTGCAGGACCAACCTCTTAACGTGCTTTCCGAGGCAACGGGGGTTCCTAGACTCCGGGCTGGTACTGAGAAATTTCTAACGGAAAACCCAATAACACATTTTGCCCATACTTCTATTTTTAGAGTACTCTTATGAATAAACACTACAAGTACAAATACCTCCGGGCTGATTAGTAAGAAAATTTGTGTCAAATTATCTGCCACATCAAACTAACCGGTACTAATCCGTTCAGAAGGCGGCGAAAAGGGTCGTTAATGTCTTTTACCCCTCATCGATTACCCACTCAAGAAACTCGTCACTTATAATCGTTCCTAATTGATTTCTGCCAAATCTATGAATCTTCTTCTTTCGTAAAGATGGTACATCTTATCAAATCTTGTCTTCCGTACGTTTTATTTACGAGTTGACCACTGAAAACTTGCTGTGGGCTCCCACGGCACAGCATCATGCTAAGTGCTGATCAACTTGTCGCCTTCACGGCGGCGTGTAAGCAATTTATTTTTATTCCGTATGTATTTAAAAATATTTTTTACTTTCTATGTTCATTTTTTTTTGTTATTTTGTGGGCTCGTCGTTATTGCGACTAATATTTTTCTTTCTTTCTTTCAAATTACTTGGGTCAACACGATCGTAAGTAATTGTGATGCTTTGTAAGTTTATTTTTTTTTGTCTTTAATCCCCGGTTTTGCCAAATCGTGTTGACTGTGTACTTAGGTACGCTATCGACTGCCGGTCATAAACTCCTTATAAAATTCATCAATGCTACAATTCTGACGTTCCACAAACATTCACACATGCGATATGACATGTGTGTCGCGACATTAATTTACTGTTTAATTCATTTAACCCACATACCGGTTAAACGTTATTGGCACGATATGTGATGGAGGTTAATATTTATTGGAATAAAATATAATTAAAAAGATAGACATGACAATTACTCGTGTTATGATTGTGATCGTAAAAATATGTGCGGAGACTGGGTTAATAAAAAATATTGAAGATAGAGAATGAAGATATTTTCTAGCAGCTTTTATTCGAATGCGCATTTAGTAAGTTCTGCTACCCTACCATGACGTCTTAAAGCAGAACTTATTCGACTGAGGGAAAGAGACAGAGCTATACAGGGTGTCTAGCACCATCTCTTTCTCACACAGGAATAAGAACTGCTATAAGATGTCATGGTAACCCTTCAGGTCGAAGAAGAGTCACTGGTTATTTAGAGAGAATAACATTAATATTGGTTTTCGACGATATTCATTTGCATGTCATTCTAGTGCTCTTATTAGATCACTGTGACACCTTCTGCTTGCTCTCTATGGAAGTCCAAAAAAAAACTACTTCGTTAAAAAACCGCCCAAGAGTGAGTCAGACTCGCGCACCGCGGGTTCCGTACAAACTTGCGACATGAACAGCCATTTCTTTTGACTGCGTACACTTAGAGGGTTGATTGTTCAACAAAGGGACCACAGACTTGAGTATATGGTTGTCATTTCAATTCGATACAGACAGACAGACAGACAGATGGACAACAAAGTGATCTTATAAGGGTTCCGTTTTTGTCCTTTTAAAATACGGTACCCTAGAAACATAATATGCTAACATCCACAATGATTGGTCGATTTTAATGTTCTCTTTACTTGTCTGCCTGTTTTCCTCTAAAGTTAATTGGTCTAGATTTGTAAATTGTAGTACTTCCGAATCCTTACACGAGCTTGAAGAAAAATCCCCGTATATTTTCAATGATTGGACAACTTTTTACCTTTATTGCCACCAAATAGACTTCAGTATAAAACCCACATTAGTTACACAGCTGTCTCATTCACATACAAGTGCGTTACCATGGCAACGCTCGCGCCATCCCTTTCAGAAGCACTAAAGGTTTCGGCTGTGATTAGATACTGATATCGATAGTACTCCTGATTAAATTGCTTGTTTTAGCAGTCGCCGTGATTAGGGGGAAGCCTCGATTTGATTTTAGGGCTTCTGATATCAGTCTCACAATTTAAATTCGTGGCAGCCTGATAGGTTTCATTGACACGTGTCAAATGACCATTAATTTGTAATGTTTCCGTGAATATAATAAGGTGGATTAGCACCTTATTTGAGGAGCTCGTGGCTAAATAATAGCAGCCGCTCGGGTCGATCTTTAGGTTAAGCCGCGCTTGCCTAGGTTGGTCTGTGGATGGGTGACCACCCGTAACATACCGAGTTTCCACCGTGCCTCGGAAAGCACGTTAAGCCGTTGGTCCCGGCTGTCATTTGTAGATCTTTGACAGTCGTTACAGGTAGTCAGTGTTCCGAAAATCTGACAACCAGTCTTACCAAGGGGTATCGCATTACCCAGTACTAACTGGGTTGTGGAGGTCAGATAGGCAGTCGCTCCATGTAAAATACTGATATTCAGCTGCATCCGGTTAGAGTGGAAGCCGACCCCAACATAGTTGGGAAAAGGCTAGGCAGATGATGATGAGCACCTTATTTCTATAACACGCTTTTTAACCGAATAAAAAAAAATTGTAGATTTTTTTTTGTACTTTGTACCACGATTACTGCGTCGATTGTGGGACGATACTTCTTCGGTGACTTTTGTTTGATTCATAGATTATTTTGCCACCGACTTCGGAAGTAAATGTGTGTGGCGTCTTTTTGGAGGTCGGTTTTATTTGGCAAATGATTTTTCTATTATCCAAGGGATTTCGGATAGAAGTTCGTATGTATGTTCGACAACACAAAAAAAAACCTAATGGATGCAGATGAATCGCTAAAACTAAGATTGTGAATGACTAACACAATAACCCCGTATTTTAAGAGAGCGATAAAAATTGACCTAAAGCATAGCTATATCATAATTCAGATCCTACCGGTATCGATAACTTTTCAAATGGCATAAATACCGAAAACGGTTCAGTAATGTTCGAAACAAAAGCTCTTTTACATCTTGAAATTGAAAAACGTTAACCTTTTGTGATTTACAGGAGGTCCAAAATGTCCATACAAATGTTATCTAAAAGGCGAAAGCAACACTGTCTGTGCTTCACCATTACACCTTAACGGCGAAACATATTTTGACAACATTTTCGGAACACAGGTTATCTAGGTAAGGTCAAAGAATACTTTTAATCCTGCTATTCTCGCGTGTCGAGCCGACGAAGCAATGAGCAAAAGCTAGTCTACTAATGTTATAGATGCGTAAGTTGGTAAGGATGCAGGTACGGATGTATAAATGTATGTATATGTATGAACGGATTCCGATGAAATTTGGCACACAGATAGTTTTGTACTTTTTATCCCGGTAGACAGTCGCTCAGCTGCATCTGCTTATATTGGAAGCCGACCCCAACATAGTTGAGAAATGGCTAGGCAGATGATTCCGGTACTTTGACCTAGTGGGTCAATTATCAAACTTCATGCAGGCGAAGCCGCGGACATAAAACCTAGTATGTAATAAATATAAAAGAGAAATGGTACAATGAACAAATTATCCTAGCATTAGCGAGATAGTTAATAGCTGGTACTATACGAGCTGCAACCAAGAATAATTAGATGGAAATTAGAGGAACTTTCTAGCAGTTTTATTACTGCCGGCAATAAAACGAACAGTGCGCCACTGTTGGGACAAAGTGAAGTTGTTTAATTGGATTAAATGTGATTTATGACGATGCTGCGGCGACGCAACTAGTAGTACAGACTAGAATCTCTTCTAATCGTAGGTACAGGAAGCTGAATTTATTCTCCATTAGCTTTTGACCGCGGCTTCGCCTGCGAGGGTTTTAGTAATCGTTGTAATAATTCATGTACTACTTTTTTTCGGATGGTAAATTCGCAAATATCCAACTTCCTTCCCTTTGTGTTCCAGGGCCGCGGTATCACTTTCGAACAACCCATATTCCCGGCAGGATCTAGGTTATGAACTATCTGTGTGCCAAATTACGTCCAAATCTACTCTGTACTTTTTGCGTGTAAGCGTTACAAAGTTATCTAAACCAAATTTAATATATATCAACTCAAGCTTTGCTATTTTGAGGCAGATGCTTCATAAAATGTGACGTTTAGAATCGATCATAATAAATTGCCTGGCATGTAAACTAAGATAAAACCAGAGCGCCTAGACAAAGTGACATTCTATCATCGACTACAATAGAAAAGTAAAAAATATGCTGGATTGACATAAACAACTGGAAAAGCTTACTTATGTATTTTTTTTAGAAGTCATTGAAGAATTCCGAAAAGCATTGAGAACGCTTGCTTACATTTTGTAGTCCTTTTTTCACTGTTTCTTCCGACTCATGATTATGTAAACAAACACTGCACTCATAAAGATGACTACACACAACACCAAATACGCTTGTCAGTGAAATTGTGAGGGAAAGGTAAGACGATCCTCAGAGCAAGATTGATGATCCCACGTACATGTAAATATGTTGCAGTACATATTGTGATTAGCGGTGTCGTTAGTAATGCAAGCTACTCGTTTGAGTTGGTGTTATTATGTCACTGATGTGCCACCAGGGAATGCTACACAACTCCTGTTTCATTAAAATATCTTAAATACAGCTCCGTTTTGGCCTTTTTTTGCTGTGGGACATCATCAAATGATTTCCCTCGCTCTGGGTGGAGTGAGCGGAGGGGGAGGGTCAGACTTGCACCGCCCAGAGCGGGGGAAGCTAATTGATAATTTCCCATCCATAAAAAAAAGTAAAAATGCATTATCCCATCTCTAACTATAAGTGTTGATAGTACTACCTCCATTACCGATCCGCTATTTGGATAGCAGATCGTTCTCTATAGAACTATAACTGCGCTAGCCACCTTGATTGCCTATGCATCTAGATATGGGTCTCTTAGCACCTAGACCCGCTAGTAACACAGAAACACGACACATAGTACTAAGTAATTAGCAGTACAGTACAGTAGTGTCACTGTACTAGTCATGTCCGTTACTGACACTTGACAACATATTTATATGCAAAATATCAGGATGATCGGAAAGTGGTTTAAGCGTGCAAATGAAACAAACAGACATACTCTCTATAATATTAGTTAGGATAGGATGTAATTTGCAATTCCGTAGTGAGTCTTCTTTATGACGTTCAGGTGATTAGAGGCAAATAGCATAGGAATCATGATTATTTTCTTACCAATTATGGAATTGCGATCAATATTAAATCGGTTATTGCATAACATATTTTTTACATTGGGTGTTAACTTAAATTTCATGACATCATTATGGCCATGTCGGGCACAGCAAGATAGTAGGAGACCATCATCACCAAACAGTTTGCCAAGTGTTCATAACACTAACGGTTATGATCTCTTTTAAGTTCATCAGTATCGTCCATTGGAATGTTCGTTTAAGTAGCTGATATTAGGTGACTCGGTAATCACAGAATAGGTTACACTCTGATGGTGATGAAGATTTCAGTGAGATTAGTTCAGTTATAAGGTGATCCCGCCGGGATTGCGGGTTGTTCGAAAGAGGAACCGCGGCCCCAGAACATAAAGGGCAGAAGAAGGAACATGGGTGGGTTTTAGTCAGTACAAGTCTGACAGTCTCCCCTCGCTCCGCCCAGAGCGGGGCAAGTTAGTTGATGATTTCCCATGTGCCAAAAACAGCTGTAACGTGGTATACGATATTGGTAGAAACGTAAAAGAAAATAATTATCATTTGATGATTATTCTGAACTTGTCACATTCTATTTGGGGTCAGCGCAAAACGTTTTCTTCTTTCATTCTCGCCTGTCAGACGTCACGGCATCATTTACCCCTTTCTCTTTCATATCATTCTCTACAACATCCATCTTTAAATAATATTGTATTGTATTTTATTCTATAACTATCTACTGTGAATCAAAAAGAAAAACAACACAACATAATTTGATTTCCCGTCGATTGAAAATATTTCTGATTAAAATTCTGCAATGTGCGCTGGCTAAATTGGATTATCAACTTGACTAAATGAAAGTTAGTGTTCAGGAAGTTTAATGTTTTCTTTCATATTATTTTGCGAACGAAAAGACGAAGAGAACTGAGTAAATACACATTGTTTTCTTTGGGCCATTTTAATAAAAAAAAATGCGTCGGTAAAACTATCATTACCAACACTTGCCACGTTATTCAATATTATATGCCGCCAAGAAAATAAACTGTCTAGTAAATTAATACCCTGACAATTTTATGAGTTACTACCTTTTTCGGTTTCAATTGTCTAGGAATTTAATTAATATATTCGAATAGGTAGTTTAAGTTGCTAGTCAATTTGCTTGATAATTAATTTCTCCGAATTTACGTATAAACTAATCTAGCCTCTTACTTGATAATAAAACAATTTCTCACTCTATCCCCGAGAGACCCAAAGTGCTAGTGTAAGAACCTTGGATAACTGTTCAACAACACAAATTGCGTTTAAAAGTTACCAGAAACGTCACTTTCGAATACTTATCTAACTTCAATTACATCAGTTGGTAAGTAAGGAACGTTGTTCCGTCAATTCTGAGTATAGACAATTCTGTATTGTGTCATGACTGGCAGGTCTGTGCGAATCACGTACTGTCTAGCCTTTCCCAACTATGTTGGGGTCTGTCTAACCAGATGCAGCTGAATATCAGTATTTTACATGGAGCGACTGCCTATCTGAACTTGCCAACCAGTCAATACTGGATAATACGATACCTCTTGGTAAGACCATCAGATTTTCCAGCCACTAACTGTAACGTACTGAAAGTTCTACAGTTGACACCCGGGGCCAACTGCTGAACGTAAGTAAAGAGGGAACTCGGTATGTACCTAAATGGGTAGTCACCCATCCACGAACCAACCCAGGCAAGCGAAACTTAACCTGAAAATCGACCCGTATGGCTGTTGCCGTGCTGCCGTGTGGCAGCCAAGAGCCTGTGTCTCCGAATAATACGTTTAAGCCAGGCCAAAAAGAGTTGGTTATTCCCTTATATGCCTTCAAAAATGAAAACCACATAACTGCCTCACAGCTAATTACCAATGCAACAACGCACGAACATAACATCACACACTACAAGCTTCAGTACAAGCGTCCGTTGTATTCAATTCCCGGTATGAATCCCGCGGGAGGCGGGATCCGCCGCACATCCCTAAATGTTCAATTATAATTTAATTAATACAATTTAAGCCGTTTAGGAGAGCTTTGTTGGATCTTTTATGATTATTGTTATCGTATTTTTGTTGAAACGAGTTCTATTGGCATTACTTTTGTGTTTGGAGAAGCCTTTGACCAGCTGTGAAATCTTTTGGGATAGTAGTATAAGTATCACTTATTAAACGTATACACATTATGTTAGTGCACATTCTTTATTGATAGGAAATTATCAAATAACTTCCCCCGCTCTGGGCGAAACGGGGAGGAGTGTTCGACTTTAACTGACTAAAACCCGTCTATGTTCCTTCTTTTGCCGTTTATGTTCCGGGGCCGCGGTATCTCTTTCGAACAACCCGCAACCCCGTCTGTAGATACACTTCAGACTTTGTTCTGTTTAGTTTACGGGCCGCAATTTATGGAAAATCCTTTACTTTTCCGAGAATCGAAGCCTTTACACCATGTTCAGAACGTGCTTTGCAACCAATTAACCAAAGTAGCTCTCAAGGTATGAAATATTACATATCATCATTGAACCTAGCCTTGGTTGTGTTGTAACATCACTATTTAGTATGTTACTAATATGGTCTTCACTAGTAAATGTATTATCTGTGGTCTGCGGCACTCTGCCACACTTCATGTCATGATGTAGCCTTGTGTGTATCTCCTGTCTTGTGTCTCCTGCCAATAAACCAGTATCATACTTAATGGACATCTTTTATTAAGAATCCAACATAACATGGTGTCAGAAGTCATCTGAAAAAATCGAGGTCGTCGAAGAAAATGCCTAACCCAGCCGACGCGACCCGGCAAGTCGGCCATGACGGTGAGTCAACGTTCAACTCACATATCAAAAATTTCAACATATCGTCGGATCCAGCTCATAACAACGCTGAATCATGGAAAAAATGGTCGCAAGCATTTGAGCTATATTTACTAGCGACAGGCCTTGACAAAGCAACTGAGAAACGCAAAATCGCCATTCTGCTGCACTCAATCGGTGAGCGAGGACTGAACATTTTCAACACGTTTAACCTAACAATCAATGGCAGCACGCTTGAAGAGGTGAAAACAAAATTTGACAAATATTTCGAGCCAAGAAAAAATATCACGATGTGCAGATACCTATTCTTCACACGTAAGCAGGAAAAATCCGAAAGCATCGACGAATTCCTCATGGATTTGGAGAATAAAAGCAGAGAATGTGAGTTTGGCACGCTCAGGGAATCGCTAATCAAAGATATTTTCATTGCAAACCTCAATTTGGACTTGTCACATGTGCGTCAAAGGTTACTGCAAGAACATGACTTAACATATCAGAGAATGCAAGAGCTGGCGAGGACGCTCATAGTCGCACAGCAGGATGCTGAGAAAATAGTCAAAGGGAGCAGCATCGCCAGTGAAAACGTCATGCATCTCAGTCGGAGGAGCCGTAGTCGAGGAGATGGTCGACAGCGAGCTTCCAGTCGCAAGTCAGCGTCAAGCAGTCGCAAGCCAGCTTCAGGCAGTCGCGAGTCACCTTCAGCTTCAGGCAGCTCGAAGACATGTAGCCGCTGTGGGCAGTCTCATCGCTACAAGTGTCCAGCTCAAGGAGTTCAATGCAGGTCATGTAAATCTTACAATCATTTTGCTAAATTTTGTCTCAAAAATAAAAAAGTCAGTCAGTTGCAATCGTTTAATTCAAATAATGGTAGTCAAGATTATTTCGTAGGTATGCTGAACAGTCAAAGTCATAATAGTTATTCTCATGGTCAGTCACTTAGTCAGAGACACAGGAACACACAGACACACAGTAAGACATCACATCCATCCATCCATCCCTATGATGAGAAAAGTGACATGTCGGAGAGATTTATTATCCAGTCAAATACTCAGAGTCCCAATTCATATCACATGTATGAAAACAATTACATGTCGGATAGATTTTTTATCCAGTCAAATAGTCAGAGTCCCAATTCATATCACATGTATGAAAACAATCACATGTCGGATAGATTTTTTATCCAGTCAAATAGTCAGAGTCCCAATTCATATCACATGTATGAAAAAAATGTCATGTCTGAGAGATCCAATGTCCAGTCAAAAAGTCAAAAGAAAAAATGTCAGAGTCTCAATGATGAAATCAGTCACATGTCTGAGGGATTTCACAATAAGTCACAGTCGTCCAGTCAGTCACACAATGGATCATCAGTCGTCAATACTTTGAATCACTCAAAGCAGTCGTGGGAAATTAGCTTATTGGTAGGTGATACAAAAGTTAAATGTATCATAGACTCAGGAGCAGATGTCAACATAATGTCAAAACAAACATTTAAAAATGTTAAAAGTCGAAATAAGCTGTCAAAATTGTCACTTGTCAAATGTCAAGTAAATGTCACAGGATTTGGTGGAAAATCCATTCCGATTTTAGGCAAAGTCAACTTAAGTTGTAATTTTTGCTTAAACAATAAGAACATTGTTGAAAACATAATGTTTATTATACCAGATATAGAGTGTCCAAATGTCCTTGGTCTCCCAATTTGTGAAAAGTTAGGTATAATAAAACGTGTCTTTTCAGTGTCAAAACAAGACTTTTGTGAGCAAATTCATACACAATATAATGATGTATTCCAGGGTCTTGGCTGTCTGCCTCCAGTCTGTCATCTAAAACTCAAGCCTGATGCAGTACCATGTGTGGATCCGCCCAGGAAAGTCCCATTCGCATTACAAGGGAAACTGCGTGAGGAGTTGGATCGCATGGAGAAAATGCAAGTCATAGTAAAGGTTACAAAACCTACAGAGTGGGTTAATTCAGTCGTTGTAACAGTAAAAAGTTCAGGTCAGTTACGAATTTGTCTTGATCCTAGAAATTTAAATAAAAATATCATGAGGGAACATTATCCACTCAAGTCAATTGATGAGATTAGGTCTCAGCTCGAAGGGGCTGTATGTTTTTCTCACTTAGATGCATTTTCAGGATTTTGGATGCTACGTTTAGATGAATATAGTTCAGAATTATGTACTTTTCAAACACCATTTGGTAGATATAAGTATTTAAGATTACCCTATGGCATAAATGCCTCGTCTGAAATATTTCAAAGAGTCATGATGAATCTATTTGGTGACATAGAAGGCGTACTTATATTCATCGATGACATTTTAGTCTATGGACCAAATGAGTCAGTTCACAATGAAAGATTACATAAAGTCATGCAAAGAGCTCGTCAAGTCAATTTAAAATTTAACAAGTCAAAGTGTAAATTTTCACTGTCAGAAGTATGTTTTTTAGGTTATGTCTTCAGTAAAGACGGTGCAAGGGCAGATCTTGAGAAGGTCAAAGCAATTGTCAACATGCCTACACCACAAAATGTCAAAGAGTTACAGAGAATACTAGGTATGATAAACTACCTAGGACCTTTTATAAGTAACCTGTCAGAAAAAACACAAATGTTAAGAAATCTTTTAAAAAAAGATGCAGTCTGGACTTGGGATGAAAATCATAGTCAATGTCTGAGGAAACTGAAGGATGAAATTACAAATTCACCAGTTTTAGCTCATTATAATCCCAAGATTCCATTAGTCTTGTCAGTCGATTCGTCAAAGTCAGCGTTAGGTGCAGTCATTTTACAAAAAAAATAAACCTATAGCATACAGTTCCAAAACTTTAACTCAAACCCAAGAAAGGTATGCTCAAATAGAGAAAGAGCTATTAGCAATTCAATTTGGTTGTGAAAAATTTCACCAATATGTATATGGTAACAGAGTCACAGTTCATACTGATCACAAACCTTTAGTCTATCTATTTAAAAAACCATTACATGATGTCCCAGCTAGATTACAGCGTATGATGTTAACTTGTCAAAAATATGATTTAGAAGTTATACATGTCCCAGGCAAAGAAATGTTCATATCAGACACATTGTCAAGAGCAGCTTTGAAAGAACATTATAGGCCTGAAAATGAATCAGAAATGTCTTGTCATGTCAATCTAATGTATGCTAACTTAGCAATTACAGATGAATATAGCACAAAATTGGCTCAGGAAACCAAGAAAGATGAAACCCTGCAGCTATTAATAAAGTATTATAATGAAGGTTGGCCAAAAACCAAAAATAGTGTCAGTCCATTAATAAAACCATTCTGGAATATACAAGGAGAAATCCATAAAATTAGAGATTTAGTATTCAAAGGCTCAAAATTAATAGTACCACAGTCAATGCATAAAGAAATGTTAGTAAAAATTCACAAAGGTCACCAAGGTATAAATAAATGTCTAAACTTAGCTAAAGAATCTCTTTATTGGCCAAATATGTCTAGTGATATTAAGAATTTAGTAGAACAATGTCTAGTATGTGCAAAATTCAAACCATGTAACCAAAAGGAACCACTACAGAATTATGAAATAAGCAAATATCCATGGCAACAAGTCGGTATTGATTTAATGCATTTCGATAGTTTAGTATATTTAATTGTCACTGATTATTATTCAAAATTTATAGAGATTGCATTATTAAATAACAACAGTACATCAAAAAATGTAATAACTCATTTAAAGTCCATATTTGCTCGTCATGGAATACCATTGTCACTGGTATCAGATGGTGGACCTCCTTTTCAGTCAGTTGATTTTAAAAATTTTATGGAAGAATGGGACATAGAACATATTGTAACTAGCCCATATCATTCACAGTCTAATGGACAAGCAGAGAGTTCAGTCAAAATCATAAAAAACATGCTAAGAAAATGCAAAGAAAATGGATCAGATCCATACATAGCATTGTTACAATACAGAAATACAGGTAAAAATAATTTTTCATCACCAGCACAGTTACTCATGTCTAGGAACTTAAGAGATAACATTCCAACATCATATAAGAAGTTGAAGCCAAAAGTGGTAACATTTAAAGATTACAAAGAGTCTGTCAAGAAAAATGATAAAAATAAGTCAAAATACTACAATAAAAATGCCAAGTCAATGTCTATGTTACATCATAATGATCATGTCTATTTTAAGAGAAACCCAAGTAGCAACTGGGAACAAGCTATTGTTAAGCAAAGATTGTCAAATAATAGATCATACACACACCGGCACAATTAGGGGAACACAAAAAAAAGGTCGTTTTTCTTAACAAATTTATGTAGCACATATTTTTTTTAGTTAATCAATAATTAATTGCACTCAAACTAACTGAAATAAACGCTAAAGTGACTCACACAATACTTCTACGTGAAGAAATAAACAAAAATGTCAAAAAATGAGAATTGAACGTTTTTTCCTTACAGTGAAATCTGTAAACATTTTCAAAAATGACAAAAAAAAAGGAGTTTTAGTATCGGGTATTACCGCCACGGGCTCTAATTAAAACCTGTACACGATTTCCCATGCTTCGGATAACGTTATCAATGAGTTCTTGGGACAAATTGTTCCACTCTTCCACTAACGCTAATTTAAGTTCCTCCACATTATTAGGGGCTGGATTTCTTTGTCGAACCTTTCTTCCCAGGTAGTCCCAGACATGTTCTATCGGGTTCATATCCGGTGATCGCGCTGGCCAGTTCATCTGAGTGATGCCTACTTCATTAAGGTAGTCACTCACTATACGCGCAGTGTGAGGGCGTGCGTTATCATGCATGAAAATGAAATTTTCGCCTATGAATGGGGCAAAAGGCATGACATGGGGTTCTCAGACTTCTGTAATGTACCGCTGTGCAGTTAGCGATCCATTACTGATGATCACTAGCTCCGTGCGGGCTCCCAAACATATGCCACCCCATACCATAACTGACCCTCCCCCATACGACACAGTTCCAGTGAAATTTGCTTGGTGATAACGTTCCCCTCGATGTCTCCACATTCTTTCCTTCCCATCCACGAAATTTACACAAAATCGGCTTACGTAACTGAACAAAACACGGCCCCACTCATTAGTCCAATCTTGGTGCTGTCGAGCGAATGCTAATCTTGCTACACGATGAGATACCTCGAGTTTTGGGGCCTTTGCTGGCACGTACGAGTTTAAGCCAACTTCATTCAACCGTCTTCTAACAGTCCTTTCACTCACGTTGACGTTACGGACTTCTGCTAAACGATTTCGGGTCTGGACAGCTGTTTGACGACGATTTCGTAAAGTCTGCATGACCAAGAAACGGTCATCCAAGGCGCTAGTTGCTCGATTTCTGCCCTGTTCTCGTCTGCGCACGAACGATCCAGTCTCCCTATAACGTCGGACGACGCGATGAATCACCGATGTCGATACACCCAGTGGGTGACTGACTGAGCGATAGGTGTGCCCTTCCTCGATCATGGTTACAGCCCTAGCTACAGAAGTTGCTGGTAAATCACTCATTTTGTATCAGAACAATGTGCACTATTCAAATGTAAACAGTTAAATGACCCACAGTCCCTATTCGCAGCATCCACTAAAGTTCTTATCAGAATGAGTACAAAACGTTAAGTGAGCAAATTCTTAAACAACCATAAATTCTTGTCAAAACACTTAAAATTAAAGTTGGGGGTTCTTAAAACAATCTGTTATGAAGTTATTAACACTTAAACAAAAACTACTTATAAAAATGCCCGACAATGTTAGACAAAATCAACCTTTTTTTTGTGTTCCCCTAATTGTGCCGGTGTGTGTATGTTGTTGAGGATGTCAATGGAGTTAGGTATAGGAGGAATAGAATACACTTAAGACATAAATATTCTCATAATTGTGCTAACCCTCCCATGCAATCCAACTCGTCACAAAGGGGAGAGGAAGGTGACAGACAGGAGTCTAGGCATCAAGAATCCTCATCTCAGCAATCCTCAAATGTAACAACTAGGTCAGGTCGTATTGTAAAACCTACCAGAAGGTTAATTGAAGAAATGGATTAAGTTAAATTATAAATAGAGTTATAAGTAAAGTTTAAGTAACTATAAGTATAATTAAGCATGTTGTCTTGTATAAAATTAAATAGCATAGCACTTATATTAATTGTCAGTCAGGGGTCTAATTTGAACTCAACAAGGGGGATGTTGTAACATCACTATTTAGTATGTTACTAATATGGTCTTCACTAGTAAATGTATTATCTGTGGTCTGCGGCACTCTGCCACACTTCATGTCATGATGTAGCCTTGTGTGTATCTCCTGTCTTGTGTCTCCTGCCAATAAACCAGTATCATACTTAATGGACATCTTTTATTAAGAATCCAACATAACAGGTTGATGGGTTTCTAATCTAACCAGATTCACCTGAATGGAATTACACGGAGCAACTCCCTATTTGACCTCCATAACCCAGTTAACAGTCGACTGATCCAGACGATACCCCCGATAAAGATCACGTATGTCAAAGCGAAAACTTAACGAGGATGAGCAGATTGCATCGTTAATTTGTAGTCTAAAAACGTAAATGCTCGCTGCCTAACGAGCTTGGACATCAAGTATTATAAATTCCAGTACAAAATTAGTTTCCATACGACACACATGGGTTGAAGCAACGGTATCGTATATCAAAGATGACTTGCCTCCTCTTGAGTATGTATCCTTCATTCTTGTATCTATTTGGCACGAGTGTTGGAAACTAACTGACAGTTGTTTCGTGTTCTTATACGTTAGGGTGTTTTTGTTTATGTTTCTTGTCAGGACTTCAAAGCCTTAGTTTCTATTATCATATCAGGTAAGGCATTAACCGAAGACTGAGAAAATCCTTTTGTTATTTTTTTTTTTTCAGAATAACTAATGTAGTTATTTTCCAACACAACTCCCAAGAATTCTTTGAATATTAATTTACACGGAAACGTTTAGTTTACGACGAGAATAAGAAGAGAATAAACCAAAGAATTATAACCACAGAGCACGTAACTGCCTACTCATAAACTCAGTTGACGCTACAAGTGCGTTGAACACATGACTTCTTTCACGACCGCCATTCAAAGCTTTCAGTTTGCATCAATTAATTGATGACATGCTTGCTTTGTTTGGGATGTGTTGAGAGTCCCCTGTCCACTATAGCAGTGACTACCAAGGAGATTCCGTGCTCTGTATTTTTCTTTGAGTTAGGTGCTCTGGACCTTTCCAGGTGATCCTGTTCGTTGGATTAGGCCAATAAAAAATAAAACAACGCATTCAGGACCCCTCATTTTTGTCCGATGTTTCAATAGGCTATTGTTTGCTCACCACTTAAGTCTGGGTACGTTGTGCACATAGTACTTGGTGAATTAATAAAGGTAATAATCCTACCGTTATAAAGGCAGACCAACAAAAACAAAAAGATGAGTGCATCAAGCCTGGCGTGTTCTTGCGCAATTTCCAAGAAGTTAATAGTGGGAAATGGCTGATTATATTCATAGACGCTGAGCTGATCTATCATTACCCGTAATTTTACTCATTACACGTGTGCGTCATGTTTCATATTACTCGGGTGGTCTAAGGATATGAAAGAATATAACAAATGTGTGGAATTTAGAATAGTAAAATGGGATGTTTAAACTTATTCGTCAAATGGGTTGTCTTCAAGATGTATGTGTATATTCTTGACGTATGCCATTATCGAGTGAAGTAAAAGTAATAGGCAGCATTAGTGGACTATTTTTTTGGAATTTGTTGGGTGCATTGGTTGCACCAAACGTATTCCATTTATTACAGCACTCATTTAAAATCCCGGAATATTTCAGTAAATGATCAATTCTATAAAACTACGACGATTTGACCAAACAAGTAAGCATTTCAATCAAAAAACTATTTCATTATTCCATCAAACTAAATACAAAAGCCGTACATTTCCACGAAACCCGATTATCGTAGCAATCTGCAAAGATAATTCAGCATTTAGCGGATAACTGAACGCTGCAATTTTATATGCAAACCGCTAAACAAAAGGTAGGGCCGCGCCGTAATAGCGGTTTCATGTACTTGCCGTCTAGTGCGCAACTTTGCCATAAGAGCTATAAATCTAGTTTAGGTCCGCACTCGCATCTGTGCCAATTTAGGGCTGGTCGGTTTTAAAAGTGCGTAGGTAAGTTGCAAGTTTGTTTGGTTAAGAATTTATTAGTAACAATTTTTGCTATTAAAAGACAGAGTAGGTAGCCCTATATATATATTTTTTTTTAATACGTTGCCCCACACTAGGATTTTTTCCTGTATCGGGGGTGCGTTAGCAAAAATTTAAACTCACATACACAAACAAGCAAACCCGACAACTACCTGTAGGTCATACAAATATTTGTTCCATGCGGGGATCGAACCTGCGACTCGCTGCGCAGCAGTCGATCGCTCAGTCATTGCGCTAACCGTGCCGTCAATATTGCTAGCCTACCTCAGTCTTGGATACAAAAATTATAGATTGTTTTAGTGATTTTTGAGGAAGTCACCCATTACGTTTCCCTGAGACAGCCTGATGGTGTCGCAGTAGACCTCGTAGAAGGTGGCGGAACGACCTGGAGACAACAAACGTCTAGTAGTCTTCATTAACCCTGAATGGTAGGAAGAAGAAACCATAGAGAGCTCTGCCCACCAGCGGGGTGACGCGCGACTTTCCCCTCTGCTGGGCATAGGCTTCGCTTTGCTTACGCGAAGCTTCACGTTCAGTATCAGTATGTAACATTTTGCTATACTGCTTGCTAGACTAATACTTGCGGAAGGAAGAATTGTTCTTCCTATTCACCGAGAATTTGCATAAACAATCATTCATCATCATTTAAACAAGCAATATATGTATATTACTATTATATGCTATCCATCTAAGGTTGTATCGACATCTATTTGTCTTTTCATGACGAGTGACAACCCTACACAATGTGCCGACAAGTTGAAAGGATTGTTGTTTAGTACTGTAATGTTGTTTGAGTTTCAGGTTAACTTGCAATTTAATTAGATAATGGCTTAGCGTTTCTTATGAAGGTATTCGAATACAGTATGAGTGTTCAGAATGGATAAGATTCTAGAGACGCACATTACCCACATCGATGAGTAGTAAATGAGGCAAAAACTAGCGATCTAGCATGCACACATAAATCATAACTAGCTGTGGCCCGTGGTTTCACCTCCGCTCGGCTCCTAAGAGTCGTCGCATGATGTTATGTTTCCTTGATAAATAGGCTATGCAACAGTAAAAGATTTTTTAAAGTCAAACCAGTAGTTCCTGAAATTGGCTCGTTCAACTAACCTAGCTTTTCAGGTTTATAATATTAATGTTATTTAATTTTTTTTTTTATTATTTGTGTCCGCTCCTTATCTTTAATATAGTGAATGGTTTAAAGATTAAATTCAGAGCTCCATAAGCCACTCACGTTTGGTAAAAGGTACAGTTTTCCTCAACTACTAAAACGAAAGGCAAAACTGCAGTGTTATCTTATCTTATCATCATTGACCTTGCTTATCTGACCTTCCCTACAGTTGCAAAATTTAATTTGAATTCATTGCTTTCCATATTCTGTACGAAAGTAACTGTTTTGGGCAGCGCCGTTACAGCAGTGTTTTATAAGTTCTGGAACACGAAATCCAAGTGGCGTTTGTGGCGAGCGTTACGGACTTCCCTCCAAGGATACAATTATACGTAAAACACGCCAACTTTACCCAAATGAAGGAAACGTTTGTAATAAATCCAAGATTTATCGTTTTGGGAGCAAAAATTAAAAAAGAACCCGACCCCTTGACGTTTCAACTGTTTGAGATATTCTTTATGAGATTTTTGTGTGTTATGAAATTTCCAAATGTTTGTCGTCAACAACAAAGAAACGTATAAAATGTGCAAACAACAGTTAAATTATATACAATTATAGGAAAGAAGAAAACACATTTTCCTTTCCGCGACATCTGTTTGAAAAAGTCGTTTATAATAATGAGTACAAATATTACAGCAACAATGCGGTAAGTAAATTCCATTACAAACAGTAACAAAATGCATTCAAGTCTGGAACGAGGCGGTTGAATCGGGTCGCAACTGCTTTGGACTGGATTAAACCAGACTTCGTCACAAAAACGCAAACGTAGTACTTAGTCACACTAAAGAGAGGAGGCGAAGGGGGGTGAAGGTACAGTTTTGACTCGCTAATGACGTCAGCGGCTTCAGGCCGACAAGTATTCAGGATAGTTAGGATTCAGACAGAATGGGCGGATTCATTGCTTTGGCAAGTAATTACAGTTTCGCTAAACTGCTAAAAAAGATATTTATGAAAAGTTGCTTTAAGCTTTAGTAACGTTATTTAATTCAATAAATTATGCTGTTTTCGCTGTAGCATTTTGCGGGTGACATCAGACGACAAGACATGTTTAATGATGGGATATTCAGGGTAAAGCCTATAGTAATGATCGTAAATATCGGTAACGTTCCGGTTCATCTAATTATTAGCTACAGCGAAAACGGTATAGTGATGATGGTTCAACCTATTATGCATTTAAAGCCAAGTCAGAGGCTCTTGAGCGGCTTAAAAACTCGGGGTGAGGCACACACAACACAAAAAAAATACGTGTGGCACTCAGGGACTGCCGCGGTAAAGCTATTGCATCACGATTACCACCGTGAATTCATGCAAGCCTAGTACTTCATTACAGGTCTTGTGGTTGAGGATCACTTTGTTGTCCGTATGTCAGTTTGTCAAGACCCTTTATCTCGGGAACTTGTAAAGGTATCGACTTGAAATTAAAACCATATAGTCAAGTCTTTGATTCCAGAGTCGAGCTAAGGTTTTTAAATCTGGAATTCCTCAGTAGCAGCCATAGTTTGGATTTGTGCCCAATTGACGGCATTAGGTTCGTCCCTATTAAATGACGGCGATAGGTTCGTCCGTATTAAAAAACGGCAATAGGTCCGTCCCTACTAAATGACGGCAATAGGTTCGTCCCTATTAAAAGACGGCAATATAAAACAAAATCTATATAATCTCTCTCTCCCTTCAATCGGGATTGAAATAATGGAGTGGGGAGCGTCAGGTTTTTTTTCGTTACGGAATTTCTGGATTCGGTCCCCGCGCTCAAGGCCCGCGATAGAAGCTATGCAATAGCTTAAAAAAGGAAGTGGAATAAAATATTATGAGCATAGCAGGCGCTTAAGACTCCTTCGTAGAAAAAGAAAAAACTCTCCTTGATTTTCATTTCAAAATAGCCTGCGGTTTTTAAACTCAAAAGCGAATCCGCAGTAGAAATAAACTTCAACGTAACAAACTTAACAAGAATAACATCAACAAAGTCGAACTCCATTATAATACCATTAGCTTTACCACCCCGATTTTCTATTTGAAATAATAATCAAGTTTCTTCGGCGACTAGTTGCTCGACTGGAAAGCCATAATAACTTGTTTGGATCATGTTATAATAACTACTATTAAGTTGTCACTAAGTATTTTTTAACCAAAAATTGACACCTCACCATGACATGTCACTGTCATTAGTTTTGAAGGTCCTAATTGTTCCCGCCTTGATGACGTATTAGAAGCGTTGATAATTATGGTCCACAGTGATACATGGTGGGAAGTACGGGTTTACTAATGATAAACATAAAATATATTGTCATAATCTACATTGGCTTAACGAACTACAGCATAATTTGATCGAACACCATTGTGCTTGTAGAATAAATGATAATCCAAGTTATGCGAAACCGTTATGCCAAACAATATTATGCCTTAAAATTGCATGTAAAGAGAATTCCCCGAAGGATGTCTCTTTCACTACGTGTTACATGGTCAATTTGTGTCATATGTCCATGATTTGATTGAGCCTATGATTCCAGAATCTAGGACCATGTGAAAATTAATTATGGATGGGTTTAAAAAAAAAACACCTGTTCCATTTATAACTCCAACGCCCACATTGTCAAGACTACCCTGTTTTTTTTTAACAAACCGTCTGAACTTGCAACTCTTTGTAGGTCTAGTATGAACTACATATTTGATAAAAATACCGTGGTCAAAGTTTGTGCTAAACAAAACCAACGAAGTTCAAAGCACAAACTCTCATCAGAACATTTCTTGTCGAAGTTTCGCAGGTGTATGGAAATGAAGGCTTCGCCAAACAACGCTGTAGACTATAGACGCGTCGAATGAGTATATTTACATGCACGACTCGGGAATCGAACCGCGACGTCTCACCTGCCCTCAACTTTTGTCGGCAATTGAAATCCTATTGTGTTCGGTCGTCTGTTGTTTGCGTTTTTCAGGACAGCCATCGTTTGTGAAGCCAATAAGACCAGAATGTGTTCCGAAATGGAAATATGATCGTATTGTAATACACGCTTTTGTTTTCATCTTGTTGTTATGGGGTTATTTGAATTGGTGATCGTTTTATTTTGTTGCTATGTGAGAAGATTAGCTGCATAGAGTAGGTGAGTCTGCAATAACAGATACATATATACCTATAGATCGTAACAACAAACGCAGTAAAAGTAAAATATTCAGAAATAATGTTCTGTTCGTAAAACATCTAGAAGAGTCGGTAGGTTAATCGTATTACCCTGCGGGTTAGGACCTTATATCAACGCCCTAATTACATGCCACCTTTTATCAATTTAAAAACAACACTGTTTTATGGTGCAGATGCTTGATACAAGTTTAATGGCCTTATAGTACGACATCTACGCTTGCATCGTACGAGTTATAAGGAGCCATAAGGTACACGAGTATTTGTTGCCAGTGTTATAAGTGTTTTCTAGCTTTACTAAGTGAGTCAATTATTTAGCTTTTATTTGTTTGTATAAAGTTCATCAAGGCTATGTGGTAGTAATATAACCTGTAATTTTTAGATGGTTACAAAAAGGTATCAAAGAAGTAAAGTAAGGATCTAATATCATAAGTTTTTTTTTAAGTCAATGATTGAAAGCAAATCTATTGCCTATTATTTCTTCCATGAGATTGACGTCTCAGACAAAACCTGTGTGCAATATTATTCTATTGATCTACTCACAACGAGTTGCCAAGAAACGTTTGTGAAAATTAAAAGTTAGCAGGAAATGTAATAGTAATCTCTGGGTTACACACTGACAGGATTAAAATTGATTTTACAAGATCTGCCTCAGATTAAAGCCTTTTATTAACCCACACTTCAAACTACAAATATTCAATTCATCAGAAACACACAAGACGACCTTCACGTAAACACGTACTTTTGTAACCCAACATTTCCCCACATCATACCTAATTTCCATCCTGCCTCATCACGCATAACTTAAGGTAGGCTTGTCACTTAGTAAGGTAACTTCACCGGATCCTTCGAGGCAGGTTTTCATTAGTAGTACGGTCACAGGTGACGTGAAGATTAGAGGATCAACGCATTTGTACCTAGGCTGGGGCGAGACGAAAAATGGAAATTGTGGCTGTATACGGACGGAGATTGTGAACATTTTTTGTGATCACAAAAAGGTTTTCTTTTTTAAATAAGTCTGTAAAGATATTGGTAACAAAATGGAAATCTTAAAGAATCTTCAGTGCAAGGGTAATGGCAGAATAAGGATCAAAAAGACTAACAAGTTTAATTTTAAAGCTTACTGTCGTACTATTTTTTCATTATATCTAAGCAAACACATTGCATTTTTTGTGGCGGTACTTTTATAAATTGGCGTACCCTGATAAGAGTTTCTGAACAGTCTGCTCAGCTTGCTACATTGCCCTAAACATGTCACTGCTTAAAGAATAAGTATTGAGAAGACCAATTAATTTGCTGTGATCTAAGAAGTAGAAGTTTTATTGGGTAAAACCAATACTGCTTGTAATTATGTACAGTCCGCTCTCTTTATATGCTTTGACGGAATGCCGCTATTTGTTCATACATCTCTCGGTAGTCTCAATATTTTCTGTTTACGAACTACCGATAAATTGAATTTATACCCCGGAACTTTCATCTCTCAGCTACCTATGTCACACGTGCCCGTTCGAACTACTGCCACGTATGTTTCCTGTAGGGCTTAATCTTGGAGGTGATAACGCGACACCGTTTGACTTCGGGATAGCCGGCAGCGCTCCCGAGTTTTTTTTTAACGGAGCACGTCTGTTCAAGTGATACGTCTCGATTTTGAGGTACGAGACTTGTGTTGGTAATATTGGGTACTGGAAGTATGTGACGATGTAAGCTGTAAGATGGAGTTTGTGTAGCTTTTTAATGGGTTACAGTTATTTGTAGCTATGTGTCTTTAATTGTCCGTTTGATTATGAATACGGTGAGTATGTAATTATTCGATGAAAGAAAACATAGTGAAGAAAAAATCGAAGACACGTGACATCCGCTAAATCGCACTAAGCCAGCCAAACTGACTCCTTTGTTTCCTTGTGTTTTCCAAGCAGGGTACGTGAACATTGTAGAAAAATTATGCTAATGGTAACTTACAATATAAAAAAAAATGGTCAAGTGCTAGTCGGACTAGCGCATTGGACAAAATTGAGACATAAACGGCAATATCTTTAGACTGGTTAGGTTTGGAGAGTTCATTTTTCACAGCCAAAAGGGACTACAGACTTGAGTATATGGTTTTAATTTCAATTCGAAATCTTCACGCATTCCCGAGATAAAAGGTCTTACATACAGACAGACAAACGGACAAGAACGTGATCCTGAACGTTTATACCTTTTGAGTTACGGAACATTAAAATGGCAAGGTGCATTGAAATAACTCAGAGCAAGTAATTTAGATGACTCGATTCCACTTCAAAGCACTTACCTTAGATAGAAAACCGTTCAGAGTTAAATTGAATGTACCACACCATTTCCTACTTTAAACACTCAACAAAAACTTTAGCATTTCTAAGTGACATTTCGACAAACGACCCCTCCAGCTCACCTCGCTTTCAATGGTCACAATAGAAATAATATCAATATTTACGAGGCTGTTAAACAAAAGGGTGCGAGATAAAGTTTCTCGTCCCATTGTCTTGTCAGACATTGTTCCGATCATAAGGGAAGTTACAAGTTGTCGATAAAGTATCATATTTTGTCGTGGGAGTATCGTAAAATAAGGGTTAACTTTGAGATAGTTCGGACTATTGTTTCTAGACAATTTGCTTGTGCTTTTAATGTGAACGTAGGAGGTGAAATGCCTTATCTAATTGTTTGAAATTCGCCTACATCTGTGTAAAGGTCTTACGTAGGATTTTTCATTATAGCACTTTCAACATTTTGAATAACTACCTACACTTACCATTTAATTTATAGCTTTATGTCGGAACGTAGATCTACGCGAGAAACAATGCGTTTTTAATTGTGTCTGTAATTCCGACATACAAGCGGTTAATATTTCAGTATGTTCTCTTTGGCTGGTTCTAGTGATCTGTTAGTAGTTTCACATCATTCAATGAATCTTGACACATGATTTTTATGTGTGAACGAAGCAAGAAAGTTATTTGTATCAACAATAATATCCTGATCTTTTAACCTAATTGTAGACTCATTGTCAGTCATCTAAAGATCTTTTACTTCTGTACAAAATATTGTAATCAATCTTCACATTTCTGTCGGAATTCCTCATCATCTTGTCATTTTTAACACCCAACTTTATACCCCAATCTATCCCCACACCATTCAGACAGTCTGCCTTAAAATTAACACCAACTATCTAATTGAAACCTTCCATCACTAATCTATAACTACTGCTTACCCTGAAACTATTACGAAGCGCCATCGATTGCCGCCCATCATTCCCTTCGGCGGAGCGTGAGAAATATCGGCGGCGGCAGATTAAAGACGCAGCGCTGTTAATAGTGTATGTTAACATTTATTGCGGAAACCTTGCTCTAGAGTTACAGTTACGTGTAGAAGGTCTAGTCTGTTGTGGTATGGGAAGATGAGAGGAGAATTATAGGAATTCTGATCAGTCAGGCAATGCTGCCAGTTTTCTGGAGACGTTTCCGCATGCCAGCGAAGCGGAGAAGCATCTCGACGCCTAAGCATATTGTTTATTAGGTTATTTTATATTTCATTAGTTTTAATTATAATTAAGAAACATAATCATAATCACTATCAAAGAAATATGTGCAAAGACAGAATTGGAGTGGGTAGAGGAAGGTCAAATAGTATATACTTTAGTGGAAATACATCTTTTAGTTAGGTATATCCCTAAAACCATAATTCTAATCCTCCATCTAATTCAAGCCAAAAGCTACACTCGCTAAACAAATATGGCTTTTTTGCGGATGGGAAATCATCAATAACTTCCCCGCTCTGGGCGGAGCGGGGGGAGAGTCAGACTTTTACTGACTAACACCCACCCATGTTCCATCTTTTGCCTTTTATTTTTCGGGGCCGCGGTATCTCTTTCGAACAACCCGCAACCCCGGCAGGAACAAAAAATGACTTATTAATTGTTTTAATCAGTACTTCCCGTGGTCCTTCTGTACACATTAATAGTAAATGTTGAATGGTTATAAGCAATATGTAATAAGCTGTGCTAAAGCGATTTAGTGGATAAGTGAAAACAACAGCATTATGGTCGGTTTAATTGGGTAATCGGTTATAGAAGATTTGTGAGGTTTACAATGTTAATGGTTTAGGAAGTATCAGCACTAATATTGGGCCAAATATAATTAAATTGGCTCACGATATTGCTTGATTACGTTTCCCCATATGTATGTATAAATATTTGTGATGCTTTGTATGTTCAATGTTAATTTTTAAGCTATTACATAGCTTCTATCGCGGGCCTTGAGCGCGGGGACCGAATCCAGAAATTCCGTAACGAAAAAAAACCTGACGCTCCCCACTCCGACGGGCACGGAGGTGTGGCTTGAAGGCCGTGCATTGTCTAACGTCGTTTACACAATACGGTCAGTTATTTCAATCCCGATTCTAATGTTCGAATAGCGTGTTTGGTAGAAAATCGGATAGTCAATCGACATTACGCTGGATCAAACCCAAGATCTTGTTTTTCTTTTTGCGACTTCTTTTCATTGGAAGTACTTTTTAAATGTTTTATTTAGATTGTTTTTATTTATTGCATAAGTTGATAAAAATGCTATGCAATAGCTTTACCGCGGCAGTCCCCGAGTGCCACACGTATTTTTTTGTTATTTTATGTGCTCGTCGTAATTGAGCGACTATTTTTTTTTGTCACTAGCTGTTCCCCGCGAGTACGAGTGCGAGTTAGGTTCGAATAAAGTCTTTTATTCGGAAGTTTCTTATTTCCAATTTGTTCCCTAATATCTCGAGTATGCCTTCTAGCCGTTATATTCTATCATAGTCAAACAGTAGAAGAGAATATGGATATACTGATTTTTGCTCACTCCCCTAAGCTGTTAGCTAGATAGTATATTAGATTAAAATCTATCTCCTAGCCAAAACAGGTAACAAACAAACAAACACAGTTACTTTCTTAGGTGTAGGCTCCGCTCTCTTCTTGGATCTGGTCCCTTTCGAATAAAATGTTTCATTCAAAAAAATATGTTGATATTGAAAATCTTAACGTGTGCTGACATTACTTTTAACTTACTAACAATCGGGGCCGATTTGGGTTTTTAATATTCAACGGGGCGAGTAGCTACACTTAGGCAATTAGGCGCAAAATCCAAGGGCGAGCGGAGCCTAATGCCCTTTTGCATTTATAATATTAGTATGAAAGCGAAAATCCTTTAAACCATTGAGTTATAGAATTTTGGATTTGATATTTTGTTTGACATATGATAAGTCAAGACGCCGAAAAATGTCTAAGTAACGTTACAAAATAGTGTCCAAATACATAACAATTTCCCAAAGAAAATGAACCGTGAACCAGAAGAACCTTGGATCCACAAAACTCGCAGCTAAAAACAACAACATCCAAGATTATTTATGGACACAATCTAAACGAAAAACGAAGGTTAACAATATTCCAGCAGGCTAGGACCTTACGAATGATTTAGGATGTAGCGCCTAAACCAATTCCTAAGGGTTTAACCCTTTCAGACTGAAAACGAAAGTCTTAAAACGTTAAATAAAACCGTCTTTTTGGCTGAAAGGAGTTGTCTGTGCGGAAATCGAGATTTGTATCTTTAGGCTGCTGTTTTGAATAAAGGGAATTCGTTTATTTTAAGTTGGGATGGAAATAGAATAGGTATGGACTCAATGACCAGCGAAAACAAAAGAACCAGTACCTATTTACCCACCCTTCATCCCTTAATAGAGGATAAGAGGAGGCACATGAAATTTTAACTTTCTTACTTTTTTGCATTTTTCGTGTCAAAAGTTGTACGATGAAATGAGATGATTATTCGCGGTCGCAAATCATATTCAAATATGACTCGCGACCGCAAATAAGTCAAATTATAAGAATGATAAATACAACTCTCTAAGCTACAATTAACGTCGATTATTATTGTTTGATGAAATAGGCATTCAATGGGGTGAAGCAGGATAAGACTGCTATAGTACCTTTAATAAAACCTCAAGCTGTAGCAGCTGTATAATCCATAGCATTTACAACATACAATGTAAACGCTAATATCCCTCTTGCGAGCATAAGCAGAGGCATAACTAATCTAGTTTCAATGTTTGCGGAGAACGGCGGAAACAAAACGTTTCACCGCCAAGGGCCTAGTTTGGAAACTATGCAACAGATGGCGCTGGAAACAGATTTAATTTCGTAACTAAGTTTCCACTATAAAAATAAAGTTAGTTTACGAAATGATGCTGTTTGGACCTAAAAAAATATGTCAGTATTACAGATAGATAAAAAAGCACACGATTGGTAGGGTTGTATGAAATAGATACATTGTCAAATGGCATGGCTTTTCAATTATAAATACTAAGTCAACTTTTTCTAAGCTGGGATTGCCCCTGTAACCTAGTTTATATTCAACTTAAGTCAATACTATTCCACTGGATACTAGATCTGGCTTCCAGACAGTTTGACTTCAAGACTGCTCGCATGCCAAGCAGGACACGACCTCAGCCAAGTCGGTCAGCAAATAATACTAGGTAAGTCAAGATAAATTATTATCTAGGACTCTAGGTCTTCTACGCAGTGGACTATACTATATTCAATAGTGCAATGTGGACTGGACTCGGATGCCCATTAGCATAAGCTTATTTTACAGTACAGTGGTACCTTGACTTTTCCGATATATAGGGACCTACGGCGAGACTGTCAAGCCATAGATAGGTGCCGTCATTTTATTTATTTTATCGTATTTATAAGCCTCCTCAGTTAGCAGTAAAGTATTGTTGAACTATGTATTAACTAAGCATAATATCTAAAGTATAGTTATTAATTAAATAAATATATGAATATAACTGATTAAAGATGGCGTTTAGTTCCCAAGCATAACCAATATTTCGCTACTTTTAATATCAATAAGGGAGCGCTGGTTGATCGAACTTTAATTAACTTTTCATCTGTCATTGTTTAGTTACAACATGTAAAGTTCAAATTCAAATTTCAAATTGGATTTCTTCTCTTATCAAGATTAAAATTTCTCAAACGTGATGAAATTCTTTTGTTAAAAACGAAATGTTTACCTGGGACATTGAGAGTTTGTGACTGACAATAACTATTCAATTTCGTTGTCAGGCTGATTTTAGATTTCAAATCTTTCCTAAAGTATTAAACACTGACCCCGTGTCTAGACTATCATCATTCTTCTGCCCTTGTACCAATTTATTTAGGTCCGACGCAGCATGTCTTATTCTTCCAATCCCATCTATTACTCGTTATCTAAGCAATTATCTCCTTTCCTGCCATATCATCCTCCACACAATCCATCCATTGATTCATTGATCTTCATCTATTCTATATTTACTAAAAATTTTCCTCATTCAACTGCATCTCATTTCCATACCCTGTGTCTAGCTAGACCAACGTATTGACTATACTGTGTTTACTATTTCCTTTGACCGTTTTCTCCTTCTTAAAACTTTCTCGTGCAAATAACTTATTGAAAATGTAAGAAAGGTGAACAAAATAGTGTCAACTGATTATCTAGCTACAAAACTTGTATAGATAGGTCAGGGTGAGGATGTCCTATATTATTCAAATATGCTCGACATTCTATTATGTCTGTGTATAATATAATAATCCTCTATTAACATTATTCCATATTAGTCATAACTATAGCATTGATACAAGGAAACGCCATTACCACAAATTATGAGTAACAACGTTAATAAAACAATGGCGTGCTGCATAAACACGAATCGATATTATTTTTTACCGATTGACATTAAAAACGTATTAATGTGCTTGTAAAAAACTCGTATAGTATAGTTTGTAAGTACTTAAAGTTGTTATATCGATGGAAAAGAGCTTAATTTCATGTTGTGTTTGTTTCTTACTCTAAAGACTGCGTGCACTTGTTCCATCGAAACCGATAAGCAGAAAGCGAATAGAGCTTGTCATTAAATAATAACAGCCAGTGCGTTCGATCTTAGATTAATACGCGTTTTTTAGAGCAGCCTGCCTAGAAGAAGCCGATTCACTCGATATTTTAAGAGAGCCAGATTATAATGATCAGGGAACAGAGAAGCCGGCAGCAGAAGACTGGCGGTATTTACAATAAATGTGGAAGTATAGCGTTTAGTTGGAGTTGGTTTGTGTTAGAGTGACCTGCCATTTCATTTGTCTCCGTACCTCGGAATACACGTTAAGCCTTCTTAACTGTCATTTTTTTAGATCTTTGACAGACGTTACAGGTAGTGCAATATTAACTAGTACTAACATAACTGGTTGTGGAGGTCAGGTAAGCAGGCGCTCCATGTGAAATAATTACCAGTATTTTAGCTCCATAAAATTAGAATGGAAGGCAGATAATCTGCATAAAATGTATTACTTTTATTGTGAAGAGATCTACATCTTTTGTAGGTTTCTTGAGTGAGAATATTGTCGATACCTAGTAGATTACTCGTAGGCGACAGTACAGGTGTCTTACTGAACCGACACAATTTGGGAAACATTGTCATGATGACTTCAAAAATGTTTTCAAGCAAAACTTGTTTGGAGAAGGCACGAAAATGAAGGGCTTAGAAGTTTTTTAAGTGATTCTCACAAAACAACAAAAATATAAGGGGATATACGGCAAGAGAATGAGAGACTTAAGGAAAGCTTTTCAATCCGTTGTAGTTTCTTAAAGAGAAAAACTTTTTACAAACACCCACTCCTGAGAAAGCGTGTACCAGAAAAGTGTGGTTCAAACATAGATCATAATGTTTATTTATTTCACCTGTTCATTACCGTTCATTACTTTTTGTAAAGGCAAAAAATAAAAATAAAAAATCGCAGAAAAAAAAACTCATACATTTCGGTCAATTAGGTATTGAAGTTAGTATGGAACAACTGATTTTGTTTTCGCTACTTTGATGGTAGTCCCATGGAGAAAGTTGTTCAGGTTAATAGTCAAAAACACAGCCTGAAATATGACCACACCATTTTGGGACATTTAATAGTTACACACATTACATTACAATAAAGTAGGACAATATATTTTTATAACTAACTAAACGTCAAACCCACATCAATTAAATGCGTGCATTCAGTCCTACAGAAAACAAAGCTGACAAGAACAGGAGTACTTTTCAAAGATTCAATAGCCATCCTTTTGAACATAAAGTGTAAAAGCGCGAAAATTTATAGTAAGTCTTTTTTTTGTAAAAATCTAATAGGATTTTCTATAACAGTTTCAGTTGTTACCGATAGATGGCATAACAACGCTATTATCTACTAGAAGCGAGTGGTAGTCCCGCACTTCAATACTACCGCTACGGTTCTGTAAAATGATAGGTTTTAACATAGCGTAAAGTAGTTAAGCCATTTCTATGTTCCATATTTTTTTTATACTTGCGGAGATGTTTTGATACCACCGCCAGGGAAATTAATTGTTTATCAAGTTGACAAACTCCGTCAAAAAAGCGCGTTGATAACTGTCAAGTAAAGACATTGAAAATACGGATTATTTACGGTTTATTTACAAGTATCCTAAGCCCACGGCTTTGTATTTTATTGCCGATGGTATATTATGAAATAATTTCCGCCGTTCTGTGCGGAGCGGGTGTCACTCTTATATTGAACATTCGTGGTTTGCCATTAAAGAAATGAGTGGGTGTCATATTGTTTTGGTTCATAGATTGCGCTCTGGTCACTACACATCCCGAAAGTTCGGAATTTTAATAAAAAAAAAAAGAAAATTCTCCCAGCTGTGAAGCATGTGGAACAGTTGAAGATGTTCATCTACCCCATATACTTGAAGAGTGTATTAAGAAAAAGAAACTCTGTGGAGTAACTTGAACTGATAAAATACGATACCGGGCCATATGTTATTACAACCTTCATCGGAAAAAAGCAATTCTCTTTACTGATTTGTATAGTTTATTATTATTATTTATGTTTAGTTAAGTTCAAAATCTAGCTTGAAAAATATAAGTAAGTAGGTATAAGTATGCATATAAGTTATGACGAGGCTGACTTGCCTTTGAGCATAAATGCCTCCAATAAACTCAACTTTTCTTAAGAACTACTAGCAAAATCATTAGTTTCGTAGTGTAAGTACCTAACTGCTAATATGCTTGACAATGCCGCCTTCCAGCAGCGGCCGCCGCGGAGGCGTCTACAAGCTCCGCGCTCTGTGCCTCAAAAGGAAAATTCTTCAGATGACAAAATTTTCAGGAATTCTCAAGTTGCTTATTAAATCTGAATACTTGCGAAAATCTGTCCCGCAGAAATACGCGAACAAGATCGGCAAATATGTAGTTATACATAAATGTACCGCCGAACTATCAAATTGCTTTAACTCTGTCTTGCTTATTTGAATTGTTGCTGTGCCCGACAAAGTCCAATATTGATTCTATTTTATTTGACTTACTACGTGATCGTGTACATTATGGATTGCAATAAATATTTCAGTTTGAACTATTTCTGACTGACAAGACCTTTCGGTAGATTTTACTAAAGCTTTAACGAATTCAAATAGTTTTTCAGTACCAACATAAACTTTTAGTCTGGGGTTCGACAGCTAGTGACTAACTCACGCGATCCCATTAAGAACTATTTCATTTAGTGAACTCCAACCTATAGTTCCGTTCAGATGGCCTGGCCAGGTTATTGTGGAAAAGAGATAACGCTAGATGGCCTGTCTAGATATCCATCCCATACATGAAATCTAACCTTTGTCCCAAGATATTTATTTCTTCCGCGGGGTTCGCTTTGGGTGTCGGGACTATGTGATGGCTCCCGGCCACCGCAGGCGCGGGCCTGAAGACGGTGAGCCATGGGTAGCTCATCGTCCATCCGTCTGTGCATACGTGTTTCACGCGCACCTCGTGGAGATGTCAGCAAATCTGAGAGGCCCGTCAGGGCCAATGCCTGCCGGGGCTACGGGTTGGTTCAAATGAGTTACTGCAGCCCCGGAACACGGCCAAAAGCAGGAACATGGATGATTTTAGGCAGTACAAGTCTGAAACTCCCTTCCGTTCCGCCCAGAGCGGAAGAAGTCATTAGATGATGTCTCGAGGTAGTTTGTGTTGTTTAACATGCATCTTAAGGAGAAACGACGGCGGCGGCGCACAGATAAACTGCTAAAACAGACGGTGGTATGAGCAGTTTACTTCTAGAACTCGTGGGTCAGCGTAGTCTCTCCCATATGAATATGAAGGCATTACGACTCCTCATAAATATTAATAGGGGTACCTCTACCTATACGATCGAATATCGGGCATTCTTACGGGCAAATATACGTATTATTTGAGGCGGGCAAAAAATCCGACGTATCGACAAATTGTAGATTATGTGACGCCGACTACACTCGTATGAACGTAAGTACAGAGTAAATGGTTTATTCAATAAACCATACAGGCTCATACACGGAGAATATTAAGTGGAAATATCGATAATAACATATTTTGGGGCTTGATTCGGGATCTTTTTAGTGTCTTGCTTGGTTCCGAACTCGAGAACGGATCGTTTTGTGGCCGAGAGTAAAGATTAGTAAAGTCAAAGAGGTTGCTTGAAAAAGCATTAAGTGTTCGTTATCAGGTAAAAAAGAGCAGCTTTTTTTTGGGGGTAATCATTAAATAACTTCCCCCGCGCTGGGCGGAGCGGGGGGGAGTGTCTGACTTTTACTGACTAAAAATCACCCATGTTCCTTCTATTGCCCTTTACGTTCCGGGGCCGCGGTACCTCTTTCGAACAACCCGCAACTCCGGCAGGACAAAAGAACAGCTTCGGATACTGTTAATAAGAAATTAATCAGAAGATGATTGATTCCTTCTAAGTCAGACAAGTCTCTATTAACTAAACAGCTTGTCAGAATACTTTGTATATTATGAATATACATGACGAGTAGACGAGTAATTCGGACACTTAGGTATATAGTATGTTACTTTCTAGAATATAGGTCGCCCAATTAACATGAATTTATGTATGCACACGTGTGGTGTGGTTGTGGAAGATACATTATCCGATTGGGCATTTACGGTTCATTGTGTAAAATTATATCTTAAATTTTATACTCTACTGTTAAAGGACATTCACAGTCATTTTGGAAACCTTTCTCGAGAATATTCTATGTAGTTTCAAGAACAAAGACGTGATCGGCATGATAGAATTTTCATGGCCATTTTCATAAATACTCGGTTAAAATTCTCCTTGAAATGTCTTCTTTTTAGATTCTCTTTGTTTGAGTAAAATGGAGTGAATAATATTAAGGAAATATCGTACTTATACCCTAATTCTGTTAGGTTTTCACACTGTTTACCTGTAACAAAATAAATAAGTAGTTAGTATTATACTGAGGGCAACAAATCAATCGTACAGTCAGGGGAAGGAACTGTTAATCTGTGCAGAAGAAAAAAACATATTTTTCTGTTATTAAGCAAACAAAATATAAGCTGCCTGGGTGTAGATTTTATACATTTTACCTTTGAACCTTTTTTAATAATACATGAAAGAACTGTATTCCATCATTTGGCACATCTATGGGTGCCGTAAATAAATCATAAACCCAGTGTTTGTGAATGTTTTCCATTGCCATTATGTCCGCTTCTGTACATTATGTGTGCGTCGTGTACATTGTGTGTCAACGGTGCGTTTATGTTCCACACGCGCCTCAAAGAGATGGCAGCAAAGCAGAAGGGCCTGCCAGAACCACCGCCTGCCGGGGTAGCGGGTTGCGGGTTCGTAAATTATCATTTGGGTCGACCTTGAGCTAAGTTTCAACATAGGATAATTTTTATTTCGGTACGATAGTATCCGAGCTCCAGATGAGGAAAACCGCGGGGAAAAGTAAGCAATATTATAACTAGGTTTTATTCTTATACTAGCTTTTGTCCGCGGCTTCGCTCGCGTTAAATTCGGGGTAACATAGTTCCCCTTGCGCCTTATTGATTTGTAATAGCAACGCTAAGTTTTCCCTTTCCTTCCCTCTTTCTCCCCCACATCCAACTTTTTTTTTTAAATTGCCTATGTCCGTCTCCTGGTTCCCAACTAGCTCTGTACCAAAATTCATCAAAATCGGTTTAGCCATTATAGCGTGAAGGGGTAACAAACAAACAAACTCACTTTCGCTTTTATAATATTAGTAAGGATTCGCATGCAACAAATTCTTGACTCAGTTAGTAGTCTGTGCATGTTTGCAACTATGCTTGGTTCCTAGGAATGTTCATATGAAAGTTATCAGAACTACACCAGGTGGTACAAAGGGTCGTTATTGGAACAGCGTTCAAGTACTACTGGAAGGAGTTTCATATATAAGTAGCAGCCGTTTCGTTCTTAGCTACCATTAAACGATGTCGTTTCTAATATGAAAAATGTCGTTTTATATTAATGTTGTGTGTTCCCCTAGTATATGCACGGTAAAGGACTGCTAGCGACGTATCTGGTCAAGAAATTAAAACTTAACACGTCGTCATACCTATTTTCGATCGCGAATGGCTAAAATATTGTTCCCCTTGCCCTTCTCCTTGTTTTTTGTATTACGTTGGACTTAACGTCGTAAATACATGGAATTCTGCTCGTAAACTGAACGTTAGATTCAAAAAACCCATAAAACCTCATCATACAACTCATACACAACTCATCCATCACCTTGCTCATATCGTGTCCTCACCGCTGCTGCTACATTAATGTACTTATTGCAAGCTAGCTGTGTTCACCCGTTTCGTCCGCTGCTTAGCTCCTAAGTGACGTAGTGTGATGTTATATAGCCTATAACTTTCCATGATAATAGGCTATTCAACACTAAAAGCAATTTTCAATTCGAACCAGTAGTTTGAAGCGTACACAGTGGAACTTAACATCTTTATCTATATAATACTAGGGTCTGCAGACTAAATCACATAAATCAGTTCTGTTGTTTATAATATCGAAAGATATGAAAAGAATGATAACGTTGATAACCAACAACAAAAAACTTACTTCCGGGAGGAAGGAAAAAGAAAGAAGAAAACGTTTTTTTATTTCAGCATTTCTAGTAATGGTATGATATATTTTATCGAGTGTTCATTTTCCATTGTTATTAAAATATATTAGCACACATACATAAAAAAAAGGTCGATCATAGAACCTCGCTCCTTTTTAAGTCGGTTAAAATTTACGTATTATACTAATTGTAATGACCGACTGTGTGCTAGTGTCAGTGGATGTGTTAATTCAAGTGAATGTTGTTTCATTAATAACTAGCTGTGCCCGCAATGCGTTGCAATGCAATTTTTTACCTACCCTACCTACCCTACCTACCCTACCTACCCTACCTACCCTACATACCCTACCTACCCTACCTACCCTACCTACCCTACCTACCCTACCTACCCTACCTACCCTACCTACCCTACCTACCCTACCTACCCTACCTACCCTACCTACCCTACCTACCCTACCTACCCTACCTACCCTACCTACCCTACCTACCCTACCTACCCTACCTACCCTACCTACCCTACCTACCCTACCTACCCTACCTACCCTACCTACCCTACCTACCCTACCTACCCTACCTACCCTACCTACCCTACCTACCCTACCTACCCTACCTACCCTACCTACCCTACCTACCCTACCTACCCTACCTACCCTACCTACCCTACCTACCCTACCTACCCTACCTACCCTACCTACCCTACCTACCCTACCTACCCTATATCCGTCTCCTGGCTCTAAGCTACCTCCTCACCAATTTTCAGCTAAATCGGTTCAGCCGTTCTTGAGTTATAAGTGGAGTAACTAACACGACTTTCTTTTATATATATAAGATAACAAAAAGTAAGCAACAAGACTTACCTATGTGCTATATATAGTCTGCCGACCGTAGGTGTATACAAATGAATCCCTATATTTCCCTTGGTCACGACATCACGCGTGAAAGGCTGGACCAATTTCGCTAATTCTTTATTTTTTGTTTAGGTTATTTTCAGGACAAGAATAATATGAAAAAATAAGTAGGTTAGGTAGATAGGATATGCTAACCCATCTTAGGTAGGGTAGGTAGAAAGGTAGTAAAAAACACAAAGTTAGTAGTGGCTAGGAAAAAATTGCATTGCACCGCGGCACAGGGAGTATAATTATAAATAATATGGATGTATCGTTCTTCTTTATCTATACTTGCCGAATTCACTCAAATATTCTGTGTCATGTTTCGTTTATAATCAGCATGCGTAACTCATTGTTTGAAAATAAATAGCTAACCAAAGGCTAAACAGGAAAGATTAAACACTGATGACAAAACTATTAGCTTCCACTTACGAAAGCACGCGCATGGACGAATTACGGGCAAAAAAAACAATATTGATTTACTGGAAGAATTTGATAATATTAATGTTTATATCTAAATTTAAAAACAATAAAAGAGCCGGGTGTTTGCGAGCGGCAGTACTCACCTCGGTGACCCGCATATTCATTTGCCTTCTTTTATACAATATATCTAAAAGAAAAATATATGCACCTTGTCACCACCCACCAACACCCACCACCCACACAACACACCAGATGCAATGAGTATGATAATTGTGTAAGCTCTTTGTGCTCTTTTAAGTGAACTTACATTTATGGAATATACATTCTCTAAACCTAATTTGACGTTGACATGAAAGCATTTTTTGTACATAAATACGTTCAAATCACTTGCCTCCCCCCATCTCCCTTCCTATAGATCCACAAACGCCATTCATAAAAGAACCCGATGTCCCCAATTGGTTTCAAAGCTCACGTAACACGATACGGCCACAAAAATCGATGTGACGTAGTCTTTTGACAAACACCCCGACATCGGTTGTACATAGTGTACACAGTGCGAACGACTAAAAGCTACCACTTGTAGGGCGTATTCATACTGTACAGACACATAGCCTCACGTATGTAATCTCCGTAGGATTATGCAGAGATGTACTTTTCGTACTATGCGTATGGAAAATCTTTAAATAACTTCCCCCGCTCTGGGCGGACCGAGAATTAAGCATTTGTTTTTCGAATGTTTCATCATCAATTAATGATTCCTTCTGCTCTGGGCGAACGGAGGGGAGTGTCAAACTTTCACTGACTAAAACCAACCCATGTACCTTCTTTTGCCCTTTATGTTCCGGGGCTGCGGTAAATATGTGCCTAAAACTTACATTTTGCTAATATTTTTAAAACCCATTTATACGGGGGTGAGCCTATTTGCCATCGTCCGGGCACGAAACCAGACAGCAAAAGAAACAGTACTTCGGGAAAAAAAATCAGTTGTATTTTTGCAAGTTTAAGGCTTATGCTTGTGACTGTACATTCAACTGCATTTCAGTGGTACCAGTAATACTTGAACTAAGAAAACTTTTCTTGTTTCCATTCCATGTGGTTGATGGTACAACTTGTAGGTAGGTACTGGGAGCCATCGGAAAGAACTTAGTTTTCCATTGATTTAAGGATTTGGGTACATTACTTTAGCCAGACTTCGATTCGCTTGAAATATTTTTAGAAGTCATGATGTATTTGCATAATCTTCTGTCGATTTGTTAACATATTCAAATATATAAGCTTTTAAAACGATTGTAGTTAACAGACTACTACTGCATGTTTATTTAGGATTTAAATTAATTTATTCAAAAAAACATAAAATAAATAACTATTATGTTTAAAATTTGAAAAGGGATATTTACCATATTTCCTATATTTGAGTTTCCGATATTTCGGTGCAGTTGCATACGCCATGGCCACGGATAAACCGAAGTTATTGTGGGTGGATGTTTATAAGCAGACAAAACTGTCTACCTTCTTGCCGACTCGCTTTTTTGCGCTCGGTACCGTTACTACTGTCACTCACTCACTCACTCACAACACGATTCTGTTCTCGGCACTTGAAACACACTGTTTCGGAAGAAATAAGTAGCTATTAATAAAAACCCCTATACTTTTATTCGTACAATAATTCCCTATTAAAAGACGAAACCTAACCATCCAAACATCCCCTTATCCCCCACTCGTGCCAAATTCAGACCAACATTGGTAGAAACAAGCGAGTGATAGATCAAAGTCAATCCGCTCACAGATAAGAGTACCGCTCGCTCCGCTGTCAGCGCACACAGCTTCGCTCTCAAGATGCATTTGAGTACGAAGTACGTCAGTCGTGTGGCTGTAGAGCGCTGAAAGCTGATTAATTATCAACACAGCTTCCGACCAATTTAGGTTTAGATGTAGAAGTTTAACCGCTTCAAGTTGGTGTATTAGTGTAAGTACTCGTATCCAAGAACACACCTTTAGTTGTGTAAAATGCTGCCATTTAAAATGTTAATGTAGTTTTGTTGTTTCAGTTCAGGCAGTTTCTTTGTACTACAACTCTACGCGAATACTCGAATAATATTGCAACCGCACCGTGCATAATGCAAACCACGGCACAACATTTTTTTCTTCCATTCTCCCCTGTCAACGTCACGGCATCATTTACTCCTTTCTCTTTCCTCATCATCCCTAACACAATCAACCCATGTTATCTTTGGCCTCCCTCTCAAAACACAAACATATAAATAAATAGTAATTACCTCTCCATTAAATATTTTGGAACGACTAAAACTGTCAATTTACGTCGAAACCTGTCATTTCAAATCCCCAAATTAAAATGCAAACGCTATAATCCTCAAAGGAAAATCTCAGCTGAAATATAGTAGTGAAAATATTTCGGCAATTTATCAAACGTTGGGGTAGTAATTATATCGGTGCTTCGGTGGCTATCAAGTGCCACAAGATGAATGGGGCTCCGGACGGCTCAGATTTGTGTACCGGACACTAGAACCCACCTAGGTGTCCGGTGTCTTGGATATGGGTTGGAAATTAGACGGAAATTCTGTGGGTAATCATTGAGGAGGTTTTTACCAGAAGTTAGTGTTGTATGTATAATATGTATATGTATTACCTTTTCTTTAAACCACATGAACAAAAGTCGTACTTAGGCGAATTTAATTCCATAAAGCATAATCTACCAGCCATCTCTTATTAATGATGTATCTACTTAATAAGTTTTACTGGATGTTTCCATCCGATCTCTCTGGTTAAGACAGGTTAGAATAATTCTTGAAAAAAAGGGTTTTAAACCTACTTTAAACAAACCTACATATTTGACATAAAACAATGATTCTTGGAAGTTCTCGTCCTCTTTTGTGACAAACGACTGACGTCAGTTGGCAGCCGTCGTGTCGACAATAAGTCTAACTTACAAGTACAGTCACGATCATAAATACCTTACATTTACGCATAATTAAAGAGCGACTTTCTCGTGAAACAACGATTGTAGCTTTGAGTAAAGATTCATTTCACAGTTACACTATGAAACAGACATTCTGAGGTTTGAATAAAGAAACTCTGTCTCCACATTTACAAGTGAAGAACTATTTTGGGAGCCGGGGCGTCTATCTGTAAACTATGTCTGTATGTAATCCTTGAAGATGCCTGTATTTTTTTTTGTGTATTTAAATGCTTAATTTATTATTAAAATTGTGTGATTTCGAAAATCCTTACTTATATAATATTATAAAAGCGAAAGTGAGTTTGTTTGTTTTTTTATTTGTTTGTTACGTCTTCCCGCCTAAATGGCTAAACCAATTTTAATGAATTTTGGTACAGAGATAGTTAGGACCCTGGAGACGGACTATAGGCTATTTAAAAAAAAAAGATTGAGCTGTGAGGGAGAAAGAGGGAAGAAAAGGGAAAACTTAGCATTGCTATTATAAAAAATAAGGCGCAAGGGCAAAAATTACAGGAAGCAGGTACCTGTAAATCAGGAAAGGGGAACTGTGTGACCCCGAATTTAACGCGAGCGAAGCCGCGGGCAAAAGCTAGTATATTATATTGAAGAAAACCGCTTTTGAATTTTGTAAAAAGTTTCCAGATACTGAAGTATATTTCAATGAAGTATCTGTCTGTAGATTCCTACGCTATTTGTCCGGCCTTGTTTGACTGAATCTTCAGTGTTAAGTATTTATGATCGTGACTGTACGTACCAACCCTGCGAGGTACGTATCATGGAGAACTGAGGATGCTGTGAGAAAGTTTGAAATAAGTAGGCAAGTGCTGCCTTTCTAAAGCGGTAGACTCATTAAGTAAGATAAGGGTATTTCAGGGAGAGATTTCAAAGACTTAAGATGTTATGAATGCTTTTTTTTTGGGTTTCTTCGCCAGAATGTGCCAATGAGAACTTGTAAGCCTAAGCCGAGTGACTGTTTGCCACAACGCCCTTGTATATTCTGTTTTATAAAATACTAGTTGTGTCAAGCGGTTGCACCCGCTGCTCGGGTTTCCTTCGAAGAGACCGTATCACTTAGGAGTATGAAAAATAGATTACGACCGATTCTCAGACCTACCGAATATACATGATATAAAATTTCATAAAAATCGGTCAAATCGTTTCAGAAGAGTTTGGCATTTAAAACTGTGACACGAGAATTTAATTTATGAGCATTTACACAATACTATGTCACTAGCATATAAAAAAAATAGGTTGACGTTTCAAATTAAAAAAATGTGTGTACATTGAAAAATGATTCTAAAAAAAGCAGAAAAGAAAGAATCTTAAAATCAGCCATTAGTATGCGAGAACTCGCGATAATTTTATTGTTGTTACGATACCTTTCTGTGTTCTAATTAAAACTTTTTTCAGTCTGTTACAGCTTGTAATTCGATTTCAGCAACAGTTATAACGATAAACATCTATTTAGATATTACAGGTAGGTATAATAAACACTTCATTTATTTATAAAAAGGTCGCTTCACAACTTACAGAACATAAAGATAAAATTCATAAATTAAACATTACGCCAATTACGAAGTACACCCTCCTAGATGAAATTCTAAGAATCAACTGGTAGTTGAAGTTATACATGTGTCAATCATAGAAAACTCTTTTGTCTCTGCTGCAATTAGCAACTTCGCTTTCGCTTACCGCTCACTATTTCAGCTTACTCTCTGGGGCGGTGACGTAAATATGATTCCATTGTTATTCTCCAAAGAGATTTAGCATACAATACAAGTACAATCACGGATGTCCTATGATAGCCTTTTTCATAGGAAATCCGTAATTTCATTTCTGAGGGAGACATACAGGAAGATACACCGAAACGCAAACGATTACCACGTATTTAGTACCTACATCATTTTGAACTCCTCAACAGTAAATTTTCATCGGTAAATTTAAAAAATAACAGCAATTTCTAACAAAACTGCAATGATTTCAGTCAAAATGTATGGAACGGCTCGTTATTGAATTGCTAATTTGTTTGCAAGGATAATCTACAAATATCTTGCATCTTGCAATAAAATTGATGGTGATATTTGTTGTTATCCCGTCTATCGTATCATGCCTTTTAGGCGGCAGTGACCACTTTCGAAACACAAACTGCATGTTTGGTATTTATTTTTAAAAACCTGGTATATGCTTAATACCTGCATAAACTGCCTGACGCAGTCAGCGCCATGCTCCCTGAGAAAGCCCTGCAGTGTCCTGATGCCCTGCACCGACAGCCTGTACCCGTTGCCGTTCTCCCCGGCACAGAAGAACACCCCCGGCAGTGAGCCCTCACCCATAGCCAGCGATCACATATTGATGGCACTCACAGTTCAATGTAATTTAAAAAATATTGAGATTTACTGTTAGCTAAAATTAGGATGTTAATCAGCATAAGCTTCAGCTAATTGAATATTAATAATTTGATTGAAACGATATTTATACTTCACGTCACTTTAAAAACAAACACAAACTTCACCTCGCTACGTGAACTTCAAACGCTACGCGCTCGTAGCATCTCGTAGCGTTCGCCCAACGTGTCTGACGCGCCCGTAGCCACTGCTACGCGACCGCTACGAGCCGCTCGTAGCAATGCGACGCGAAAGGTCGCGCCGAATATGACGTAATGGCCGAAAGCCGATTTTTCCCATGTCAGCCGAAAATGTGGAATCAGTTATAGGATATAAGTGCGATGATTTGTCAAGCTAGGAAGTATTCGGCTCACGTGTTGTTTATCCATTTATACGTTTTGGGCGGGCGGGCTTATGTGCGAAAAAATTGCTCACAAACATGTTGTTGAAAATAAGTTCCCACAACATGACGAGAAAATTCCGAGCTGTTTAAACTTTTTGTTACCACTAAAACGTTTGCATGATACAGTTTTTCATAATGAGCAATATATTTCAATGTGTTACTATGTTATAGAATCAATACTCCGTGTTTCTACATTGTGTGTGAAATTCGGGTCCTCATTAAAATACCGTTAATATTATGATCCTGCGGCTTCCCAAAGCGGGTCTAGTTCAACTATTACAAATTGCCAATTCTATTGTCAGCCTGCGAATGAACGAGACTGAACGAAACTAATAATTCTTTCAGTGGACGCCTCTAGTTTAACGAGCTGATAATTAAAACTTTCAGCTGGGAAGATTAAATATTGTTAATCTCTTTGTGTAGTTATTCTTAGGTATATTTTTCAGGTGTGTCTGAAGTTTGTTAAGTGGATATTGGATTAAGAAATAAAGTAATTAAATTAAGATCTCGTTAGTTTAGTGCTCGAAAGCACCATTTCTGAGAATGAGGTCCTGAGTTTAGTTTTCAGGTCGGGCAAAGCGTTTCAATGGTTTCTCCATTTGCGATTTCTCAGTGATTTGAATGTATGCCCGATTAATATCAAAAGGTTCACGGTCTGTTGGCATGGGGCTCTAAAATAACTGGCCAAATGTGGGTCTACTGTATTTTATATAGTGTGGAGGAAAAAGACAGGATATTAGTTTAGTTCTAGCCCTATCCCGGCCAAGGCTAGGTTCAAACTAAGCCAAGGTTTTTATCTCGACTGCCTTTGTTTTAGTTTGTCTTATCTATTTGCTGTTTAGATTGCAAGCACACAGACCTTGAAACCGAGAGACGAAAATAGGGAGGTATTAGTAGTTTTAGAAGCGAGAAAACGTGGATATTCGTAGTTTCATAAGCTATTTCCGATTTAAAATGTCAAAAAGCAAAGATTTTCAAAGAGTGTCTCATATGTTTTCTAGCATTTTATGCTTGTAACTTGTCATAAACAGCGAAATCTATTTTGAGATTTAAGTATTTTCACGAAACTACTTTACCTTACGCAAACCTAGTGTATATGAGAACTTTGTAATTTTATGGTCGAAGGATAAGAATAAAGGTTTTCTTCCAAACAGTAAAAAGTACTAATTTTAACAAAGTACCATTTTTTATCACTTCGACAAGTATTTTTTTTTATCATATATATATATATTTTATTATATATACCGTATATACAATGAAGGTGTTATATAGGCCTCATCACCAATCCCCTGACCTTATTCCACTTTTTTGCGATCGGAACAGCATTTCATTCTTTATACATACTCCTTGTCATTTCAGTCACCACCTTTCAAGGCATACCATCCATCACACTGTTCATCTTTCTTTGGGTTTCCACTGCTCTTGTAGCCATACACCACATTCATACTTAAAACTATTCGACATATCCTCGCACCATACGTTCATACCACGATAACCGATTACCCACGAGTTTTCAGTCAACATATAATTATGGTAACCTGCAATCACACTCTCATTGACTCCTTTATCATAATGATCATCTTCACACAGTCCATACATGTTCTCGTTTCAAGAAATACAAACTTTGCTGTATTACCTAACTACCGATCATTTTAAAGCACCAGCCCAATATTTCCGATGACGTATGAGGATCCAATAAATATCACTTAAGAGGGGTCGTAAACTCGACCGTTACAACAACTACCCTCCATTTACAACGACAGTAACAAAACTGGGAGCAAAAGCTCTAGTAGCAGTAATACCCTATATGACAAGGCATTAACTGGGATTTTGGCAAGTATTTGCACTAAAACATATCCTCTAGAATCCTGCAGGAAGTTTCCATAGAGTTAAAACCTTTCAAGGGGATTACTGTATCGGCAGTAGCAAGAAACATTGGAAACATCATTTTCAAGAGATTAAAATGTAGAACACATTTCAGTGTTCATTTTCTTTGAATACACTCAAGGGACCAATGTCCATTAATTGTGGTAATGCTGATTAAGTTTGGAATAATGCGCAACAGAATTGTCTTTCTTTTCTTTAATAGGTTTCTGTATGTTTCTTGTACAATTGCCATTAGTAAATTGAAGGTCAAGATTAAGCTATAGTCATTGCACGTTACAGCATTTTCTCGAGCCATTCGGGATTCTTCTTATGATGCTTTATACTTCAATGTACAATTACGATCACTAGCGGATGGGAAATCACAAAATAACTTCCCCCGCCCTGGGCGGAGCGGGGGAGAGTGTCAGACTTGTACTGACTAAAACCCACCCATGTTTCTTCTATTGCCCTTTATATTCCGGGGCCGCAGTATCTCTTTCGAGAGCTACTGCGCTACTATAAGAGCCTTGGGTCGGAATCTGTAACTAAAAAAAAATTGATGACATGTAGTGCTTATAAGAGCGGTATTAACTTAAGAGCCATTTCACAAAATGATTGCGCTCGAGTTTAGGCAAAAGAGTGCGTCATTGTTTATGTGTGCGTAGCGAGCCACACACGTGCAATATAAACAGTGTAACACGAGAGCAATCTTGAGCCGTAATCGTAATATGATTTGGTAAATTTTATTTTAGTATTGTATTAGTATTTATATGTTATTGTAATTTAGACTGATGTTCAAATTGATATTTTGACAAATTATATGCAAATATTTTCAAAATAACTATAGGGTTCGATTTCCCAAAGAACATAGATTATTTCTGAATAATTTTATTTTTATAATTACTATGTATTTGAACCAAAAAACACGTAAAAAAAAACAAAATAAAAGTTAAAAATTGGTCTAAGAATTTATTTTTTTACTAATTAATGGTAATATAATTCAGGAATCTATTTCATTAAACGACGATTTAAATATATGTCTGAACCTGTATGTATTTTGATTAGTTTCATTTATAAGTATTATTGATAGATTTAGGACTCAGAAGTAGACTCTGCGGCAATTTTTCAGTAAAATGGTTGTGGGAGATGTGTCATTATAAATTAAACAAACCGATTTTAGTAAATGTGTTACATTAAACGACACTATAAACGATTAATCTATATTTTGTATTCATTCAATAAATTCTAGATATTACTTAGATGGTAATAGAGAAGCTCAAAGTCTTAAAAATTTGGGCGAAAATGTGAAATGGCTCTTAAGTATTTTATTAATGTGACAATCTCTCAGAAATTGAAACTTCTGTACACTGACTTACTAATAGCAGTTGCTTGAAAATCATATAAGTCATCCCTTTCCTGTGTTAAAATTAATTTCCATTCGGAATCGAGCTTAGATATAAAATAATATTACTACTATAACTTACAACAGTTGTAATATCGTACGATTTTATAAGTAGAGGTAGATAAAATGGCCCACCTTACTTGTATTTCAGTAATATCTTGAAATTCAAGATACAGTGAAATGAAATTCTCCACTACCATAAAATAGAAACCAGCTAACTCCTCAAAATCGAAAGCTGCAGTTCCTGAAAGTACTAAAGTCGTGAAGATATATTCATAATTCAAGATTCAAGTTCAGTATTTCATGTGTTCCATGATTGTATGGGGAAGTTCTGATATAGGATCGTTCGATGTTATAGCAGGCTATTGCCTGAGGCTGATAGTAGGCTTTACGATTTCTTTAGAGTTGTGAGAGAGTAGGTTATAAATATTTTCTTTATTACAAATAATAGTGTGTAAAAAAGAATTGTTCTAAGCAGGCACATTTACAGTTATAGTAAACTAGCTTTTGCCCGCGGCTTCGCTCGCGTTAAATTCGGTATAACACAGTACCTGTTACCTGCAGTTTTTGCCCTTGCGCCTTACCTATTGATTTGTAATAGCAACGCTAAGTTTTTTTTTTTTTTTTTAAACTTTGCCCCACACAAGGAATTTCTCCTGTATCGTGGGTGCGTTTACAAACACTGAAATTCACATACACAAACAGCCAGACCCGGAAAAATTATCTGTAGGCCATACAAATATTTGTTCCGTGCGGGAATCGAACCCGCGACACGCAGCGCAGCAGTCGATCGCTCAGCCACTGAGCCAACCGTGTCGTCAAAAAAAATTTTTCTTTTCTTCCCTCGTTCTCCCTCATATCCCACTTTTTTTTAAATAAAAATTACCTATGTCTTTATTTGTATAAGCCTATGTCCGTGTACCAAAATTCGTCAAAATCGGTTTAGCCATTAAAGCGTGAAGAGGTAACAAACAAACTCACTTTCGGTTTTATAATATTAGTAAGGATAACATAGATTCAGTTTTTTTTTAACTCTGAAAAGTGCCTATTACGAGTATTTTTTCTTCCAGTGTCAATTTAAAGAATCGTCGATCACATCCTCTGCTGATCCTATTCGTGGCAATCAATCACCCGTCAATCCTTGACGACTGACGAAAGCCCTCATACTAAGTGTACTTTCTGATTCCAAGGAATGGGAAATCGATCTACCCAGTTCCCAGTTATTCGTCGTTTCCCGAATTGGGAACGAGATAAAAGTATCGGCTTTCCGCTCGATAGCCAATTTGATAAATTGAACCAATTGATTATATCTACTTTATAATAAAATGTAAAATTAAATTAATGGTGACCAAAATTTTGTTCAGTGAATTGAATTATGTGCAGTGTGCAATTTATGTGGCTACATATTACGTGCAGCGTTCGGGTTGGAAACTATTACGAAGTTTTGAGGCGATAATGGCCGAACGGGTAAGTATAGACTTTAGATCAGTGGGCCGGCCATGATTTAGCACCAGAGCGCTTTAAGTGTCCTGACTAGGGAATGCAATCTCGATCTCGCGAGATCTCGATCTCGCGAGATCTCGCCTTATTTTTTGAGATTAATCTCGAAGCATAAAATGACGAGATCTCGGCCGAGATTGACGAGATTGAATGGCAGCAGTCAAGTTTTATAAGGAGTTATTTCCAAAACCATTCATAAGACTTGTTTCTTTTATATTTATTATTTTTGTACTCTAACATAGGTTCAACTTAAGTCTACTGATAAGTAGTTACTGTAACCGTTTACTACATTAATGATCCATGCTCTTAAATGAAAAATAAGAACGGTTTACTGCGCAATAAAGAGTCTATTTTTTGTTAAAATTCTTTACCGTGAGAGATGTTGTTAATTTTTATATCTTTATAAACCAAAGACTGGTAATTTTAATTTCAAAAACTTAATTGTGATTCGTATGTTAATTAATGGCTTAATTATTATTAATAGTAAATGATTACTAAATAAATGAGGGTTTTATTTTCCAATTCGTTCTGTATCTTACTCTCGTAATAAAGAAAACTAAGCTGTTTTCTTTGCGTTTTACTTACTTAAGAAAAACGATATTTTTTTAAATTTCAGCCGAGATCTCGAAATTCCCGAGATCTCGCGAGATTGACATTTCTAATCTCGCGAGATCTCGAATTTGCGATCTCGCCTCGAGATTGCATTCCCTAGTCCTGACTAAGTGCATTTTGTTGGACTTGAACTTTACTGAAATATTTGAAAACGTTGCATGTATATAGACGTTTCAGCATGACAATTTTGTAGCAATCTCTCGCTATTGTGCGATCCGTCTAATCCCGATGCGCTGTATCCGTCTCCGAGTTCCATTCTGAATAAACATGGCTTCCTTATTACTCTGTGAAGGTTTTTCTTTGTAGAGACTCCATTTTACATCTTTTTAACTGTCGGCGGCATGTTTTAACTCCACAAAAATAAGGAAGAAAACCAACAACTTAATTAAATCTTGAATAAAGTTAAGACTATCCTTGTTTAAATCTTCTGACCGGCTTCATTAACCGTCACAAGAAAAAAAAAGGGATAGATGTCTGAAAACCGGCGTGGCCTCTTACAATATTATTGTAAAAACACTGGACGCCAATTTCAACGGGCTCGCTGTAATAAACATGTTAGGGACAGGAATGAGTTTTCTAATTCAAACTATGAATTTTAACGAGTATTGTGGACTGCAGATTGCATTTATAATGGGTTAACGCATAAACGCTTGCAGCAGCTAATTTGCAATATCTTACGTTGTTATTAAAATATAGACACTAAATCAAAAATGACTGTAAAGTTCTTTAACCTAGAATAAATTAAAAAATGTTGGAGTTATTTTGGACTACCTGCAGTAATGTATCTTCCTGTTACTGTATCCATTCAAAGGATGTCTTGAAAAGATCGCTTTTTCTCTATCAATCTATTTTTCTTTATAATGTTATCTTCTAGGTGTACATAATAAAGAATATTCTATTCTTCTTTTCTCCAAGTATTTACCAAAGTAAAACTAGTATTAAACTTCATTGTACCCGGTCAAACTTTGTCCTCCGTACATTTCCTCACTGAGAAATAAATGATTTCACAAAGAAAACATCTATTCCTGTGAGGGAGGGGGGCGGGGGAGAAAAAAGGCGTAATAACAGCGCAGATGTAATAAGACGCGGAGGCTGGGATCGCGAAACTTTAAGTAACGAGGGTTCTTCATAAGCTGTTTATCATTTAAAGGGAAGGTGCTCTGATTGTTAAGGGAGATTGTTTCTGAAAGTTCCAGGAAGGCGTTAAGTTTTTTCATGCTTTTTTTGGAGTTGAAGAGTCGAATGCTTGTCCAAGTTATTACTCAACAGTGTCTTTATCTTAGATTTATAGCGCAAATATTAACAAACCATCAGAGGTATGCTCAATACATATAGAAAAGTCTTTCCATTACACACCTGACCCATCTTATGAAGCAGAAGAAGGGTTGTTCGGTCAAGTTATGCAGGAAACTGACTATACATACCCATGTAATATAGGGCGAGCCTATTGCCATCAATCACACGTGCAAAAACCTGAGTTTAAATATTGTATTTAACATCTTTATATTAATTTGTAAAAATAATGTAAATTCCTATGTGAGTGTGAACATAATAGGGCTCTCTAAGGGCGGGTTGTAGCTGATCACACATGAATTGTTTAACACCTGTATTATGTACAAACCTATCCATTCACAATAAATATATTGAACTTGAAATATCAGAAGCCATAGAAAAACAATGTTATTGGCCATTAAACTTACTAACTTTTTTTAAACACTTTAAAAGTGCTTCCAGAAACTACAAAAATCTTAAATTCGTCCTACCCTACAAAGCAGACAAAACGAAAACAAAAGAAAGCCATTAAATTAATCCAGTTTCAAATAAAAAAAAGTATGAACATTTACTATTCGGGGGACGTCCCGCGAAGCTGTCAGACTTTGACAAGCTATAAACTTACTTAGATTAGTTAAAAGGACGGATCGCTTATGGAATACATTACGGCAAGATATTGGCCCTGGAGATATATTAGCCTGTTACTTAGATATAGATGAATATTTGATGCTTAGACGCACTCAACATCGTTAAGTGCTGAGTATATGAAGACTTCTACAGGCTTCAGCTATCATAAAGTACCTACATGATTTATCGTGATATTTACGTCCAGACGAGACCAGCATTGTGAAAGACACACATATAACGGTGAGCCGGGTTAGGTTCACTCAAGCTGGTACTAAACAAATTGTGAATTTCTGGACAAGGAAACCTATATACAAATGTCTACTGAAGTTTGTATTTGTCAGTGTCCAGCGTATGCAGCTGGTCCACAATTTGTCTGTTTCATGCGAGAGGGTTGCAAGAAAGACGGTCTACAAGGTCAGAGGTCACACTCGAAACCAATGATCTTAACAAAATAGTGAACGCCATTCACAGTAGGGTGGAAGACGAAAAAAAACTTATTAGCGGCCTTTGTAGGGTTGCGTACCACGACAAGAAAAAACGGAACCCTTATTGATCATTGATCTTTGTAGTCCGTCCCTCTGTCTGCCAAGAACCTTTATCTCGAGAACGCGTGAAGATATCGAGATAATGAAGACGAAAAAATTTCACGGAACCCTCGGTGCGCGAGTAACTCGGTCTTGACCGGATTTATTATTATGACGGATATATTATCTGCTGTTGACTTATTCTGTAGGTGGATTACTAGGTATTTATTTGGATTTATCATGGTCTGTAAACAGCTAATTAAATGGAAAGAAAGTTCGAAAATTTCATTGTTTAACTTTTAGGGCACGTAAAAGATGAACAAAATCAAAGCTAAATAACTTGACTTCTAAAGACTCAGGCTATACTTCTTCCATTATTTTATTATCAACGTCTATTTTTAAATAACCGTGAAAATATTTGAGTCTTGAAACGAAGGAAAATAATTAAGAACGTGGTTCTCTTGACTTGTATTTTTACGAGGTTCTCGTTTATTGTGAGAGCATCGTTTCCGGATCGCAAGAGAGATCTAGACTAGAACATCAATACACATTTTACGAGCAGCATCAACTTCCTACTCTCATTGGTAATAATGACGGGAAAATTCGCAGAATACGTAGAAAAACCTATAAATTGAAAGACATAGCTTAGGAAACTTTTTGTCAAGTTTAACGCCTCTGCCTGCGTTTCATTTCATTTATTTCATAATCATTTTTTGCATTATATTGAAATTGTATCTACACTACTTACGCTTAAAGCTAGAAAGATTGTTACTGAAATTTTACATAATAAATTTTACGTTAAATGTTTAGTTTTTAATGTTAAAATATGTTACATCATATGCATTTTAACAATAATTTATCTAAAACTAATTTAATTCCCAGAAGTTGAGCCGTTATAGGCTAATTAGAATAGAATAGAATATACTTTATTGCACACCAAAAGTTTAAACATAACTGTCAACAGAAATTGCGAATTCTATGGTGTGTATACAGTGGCAGTCTTATCGCTGAAAACGATATCTTCTAATTATGCGTATACTATGCATAATCAAAATGCCTGTATACATCTCAGGTTTTCCCCGCTTTATCAAAACCTTTCATCAATTCCATATTCAATTTCACCATCGACAAACAAAAAGCCCAACCATTGTCTATCATTTACGTATCGCATGTGACAGCCCAGTTAAAGTATAAGCCAACGGCATGTAACCATGCACTAACTCCGAGTAGAACCACCAAAACACACCACATCCGACACGCCTAACATCGTAAACAAACGCGTCGTGTATATTGATACCAGTGTACACATAAAAATAAATTGTTCTGTACACTTTTATACGGTTGTAGGAAGGTTGGGAATTGTTTGTTTTTTACTTTACTACGTGGGGAAAGAAGACTGTCTTTTCTTTGATTAGGCTTGGGAATTCTGTGAGATTTGACTATCAAGTTGACTAGAGATTGCGAATAAGCGTTTGAATCATGAGGATATCAACTATTTCTGTAGCGGTTACGCTGCGTTTTCTTAATAGGCAGAACGCAGCATATCGCGGATGGGAAATCATCAAAGTTCGCCCGCTCTGGGCGGAGCGGGCGGGAGTGTCAGAGTTTAACTGACTAAAAGCAACACATGTTCCTTCTTTTGCCCTTTATGTTCTTGGGCCGCGGTATCTCTTTAAAACAACCAAAGAACGCAGCAATGTTTAATGTTGACTTTCTTAAAATTGTAATCAATAAACCTTTACATGGAACATGAATGATTTCTATTATATTCTGTTTCACCCTAAAATCAACCCCTTAAATGAATGTATAATTCACCATGAAACCAGCAACAACAATCTACTGCGTTCCCCTTTGAAATCGGAATTAAACGGAATTCTAAAAAGAAAATAAAGGGGTCATTTGGACATGGAAATGTGAGCGGGGCTGGCAAAAAGACGTATTATGTGTTGGGGCCGATTCACCTACCACTGTACCTAGTACACACCGCGACCGTCGCGCCCGCCTGTCTGATAGAGCATTTTGTAAGCGGGTGACGCGCAATATAAGCGTTTAGCGATTTGCCCGATTCTTAATTCATTAGAGGTAGCGTTTACAAATAAATGTTAATCCAAACTGAGTTCACGGGCTGTAAATTCGATTAGATTGTTTTTATAACTGTCAGACTTGTAGGGACTGAACCCCATCCATGTTCTTTCTTTTGCCTTTTTGTATTCCGATGCTGCGGTATCTCTTTCGAACCCGCAGACCTAGAATCAGAGGGTGTGGAATTGTGGATTGATACTTAATATCATCATTGAATTCTCTAATTAAGTTGTCCTGCTACATGACAAGCGGTGAAGGCGCAGGTCAGGCAGTCCACACACTCTAACCATCAAGTTCTTTCCGATTTGACATTTTCGCTCAAAACTAAAATTGCTCGACGGCTAACTGTCTGGAAAACAAAGTTAAACCCCGCGTCTCCTTCTACCTTGAACCACAAAAATTGTAGAGGGGCATTTCTAATTGAATAGCCGCCCGGAGGCAGTTGCTTTGATTGGCGCTCTGTACCGGGAGGCGTCTATCCCTCGCGATACACGAGTCTTATCCCGCTACTCTTCATATTTACCTTTTTAATCTAGAAAACAATGCAAGTATAAAAATTGTTATTAGATTTCAGATGCTAGTTCAGGAAATATGATTCTGTATGTAATGGATTGAAGACTGAGAAGAAAGGACATTTACTAGAAGCAGGAGGACTTCCTTTGGATCAGCCAACGGACTTATTAATGCGCGTTTGCCCAACGAGGGTAGCAGACAAAAAAATCCCAATTTCTTGTTTCGCTACGTAACGTCTTACTTAAGTTTTGAAGGTGCTCAAAAGTAGCTAATCAACACTTTAAGATACCTCGTAAGTGTGCAAGTTTAAAATAGTTCGTCCATTAAACAAGATATTAACTACCTCTTTGTTTTCAAACTAACTACAAGAGCTGTTCTAAATTGCACAAGTTTATAAAACAGTGTTTATTGCGCATGATGAGTGGACAATGACTGAGAGTTTCACCTTTTTATGTAGACTTCTGACACTAAGTGTGTGAAAAAACACGGAAAGAATATTGGTTTGTCAATTTTTTTTTACTATATTTTTTTCTAGTGATATTTGTTACATGCCGCACTGAGCCCACATTTAGGATTATCACCCACTCTTCAAAGAGGGAAGGCCAGCAGAGGGAACGTTATAGGCGATAATACTTATATCGGAGGCACGTACTGAGATTTAAAGGTTTGTTTGTAAAAACCAATGAGGCTGAAACTGAAAAGCAACACAGAATTTGTGGCATCGTTGCATTTCTTTCCATTGTGTGTTTCGACTACCAATATCTTAAAAGCTGGCAATAAACGCTGGGTTTTTAGCAGATGTATAAAGGCGCTTGCAGAATTGCAGATCAATCGTCGATGGTCATATATCTCCCAATTACGGATGCAATAAAACGGTATATCCATGCTTCGTCTATATTGGACCGTTATTTTTTATTCGACACACCCCAATTTGCCACTGGGGATGATTAAATTGTATTGGGCAATTAAATGACATATTTCTATTAGTTTATAATTAAAAGCAAACAACGCGAAGAATTCTAGTCGTCAGATGGGATATTATCCTACTCAAGAGGTTGCTCGACGTAAATCCTACTTCCTACTTATAATAATATAATAAACGTGTTTGTGAGGATGTATGGATGTTTGTTACTCCTTAACGTCAAAACGGCTGAACGGATCTTGATGAAATTTGGCACAGAGGTAGATTATGGTCTGGAATAACACAGGATACTTTTTTTCGATTTCACGCGGGCGAAGCCGCGGGCGCCAGCTATTTAAGGATATATCCTTAACAGGACATCCTTAAAGGACACTGAGAGACAAAGAAAAAGAAAGAAGAGTGTATTTCAATTATTTGTCAGTGAACTTCTTATAAGAGGAGGATGCTCGAGCTGAATTCGCTCGGGAAAGCCAGTACTGCACTGATTAATTTTTCGACTGACAATGATGATTCAAATCGTGACGTCGGACGTCGTGCTGTTCATGCTGGTTTGGCAAGCAATGTATGTAAATGTATGTAAATGTATATACATGTATATATATATATATATTACATATATTTTGTACTGCATTTGTTAGTCAGTTTGTAGTGCATCTTTTCTCGACGTTTTATAAGTGCCCATGTAGGCCTATGTAAAATAAAAATATTTTGATTTGATTTGATTCAAGAAAGCTTATCCACGAGAGTACTGCCGACAAACTGTACTGCAGTTTGGCAGAAGATTTCTGTGAAAAAAATTATGTCATTTTCTTGGAAAAAACGATTAAAAAAAATATGTTTTAGCCATTTATTGGGATCAGCCTAAATACCAATATTTTACATGAAGCGACAGCCGACAGCCTACCTGTCCTCCACAACCCCGTTAGTACTAGGTAATACGGTACCCCTTGGTAGGACTGCAATTATGATGAACATGTTGTATCAGATTGTCACCCTTGGAAGATCCAGACACGAGAGGATCGAGACCAGTGAAAGTGACAACTTAACCGTCTCTAAAACTGCGTAGGTTTCAGCTTCAACAATGTTTCCTGCGGCTAACGGGCCTGCTATAAATCGGCGTAAGTGCCTCTGGACAAACAAATGTACTGTGAAACCACACGATGACCTTACGACCTTTCCATCTCGTTTCTAAATGAACATCAGTACATTTAATGGTAGGGTCTAAATCTTAAGAGTTTCTGATATCAACATATTTTTTACTAGTTTTGTCGAAAACAAATTCGGATATGACACTCGAAGCTTGATTTACCATAACATCACGCCTGCAATTTCAGTAGGGCTAACCCTAAGCTGCATTATCAGGCCTCCACATTTCGCCAGGTTTGTTTGAGTTCCAGGTAATAGTTTCGATATGTGACATGTCACTACTATGTCAGACATTGTAGACAAATTATTCCATGAATATTTTTTTATTGTTGAATAATAATATGAAGAACCGAAGAAAAGAAAAGAACCGAAGCTATCATTTGGACACGAATACAGACTCCGTGATGCAACTGAGATTCCGGATGGAAACACCCAACAGTTCTTTGCCGATCCGGGAATCGAACCGAGGACATCATGGTCAGCAGTTGCGCTTGCGACCACTCGACCAACTTGGCAGTCGAAACTTGGTATGTGATGAAAATCACCACGAAAGCATAACCACAGAAGGGAGGGGCATTAAGTGGAAAAAAATACCTTTTATGAAAATGTTGATCAAATAAATATTCTTACAATAACACTTCTAATAAAAATAAAAGATTGTTAGAAACGTGTTAAGACTACTATTGCAGACTTAATTTTATATTGGTCCTTTCACAACATGACATAACCTTAATTTCGCGTGAGAAACAAACTTGGGCCTTGTCCTTTCTGTTGGGAATAGTTACAATTATGTGGTCCCCGAAACTGAATTGGGCTCGTTAAATGGCAATAGGCTGGTCCCCTATAACATGGGACTGAACACTCTGAATCCTGTTATCGAGAACAGTGGGTATACAACAATACAACATATTATGATCCTTGTGTAACGATTATGTTTATACTTCTTTGTTTATACAACTAGTAACAAAAATCAACAAATCTTTGTACGTATATATATTCAACAGAAACTCTATACGTCGCTGTCGCATAGTCGGATAATCTTACGTAAATAACTAGAATCAACTGAATAAATAAAACAAGCCGAGATCCATTTTTCTTTTGTCGAAAACGAAAATATTGTTGAAGCTCATGTTTCACGATAAGAAAAATATCTCCAAACTGATTATATTTGTTTTGTTGCTCAGCTAAGCGGGACGAATTCAGTCACATCTGGAAGATTAAAGGCCAAGACCAAATATCTTGTAGTTAGAAACGATTGGAATCTTACAATCTTTTTCCGGTCAGAAATATTGAACTTACCACCGGCACCCGGTACTTTAATGTCAAAAGAGAATGATGATGATGACGTCTGCGCACAGAACCTATATAAACCTGATTTTTAGAATGGAAGCCTACCCACAGTTGAAAAAAGGTAAAATAAATTATGAGATGATGAAGACCTGCATACATTTAATCCGCGTTGTCGACAGAAAGCTTTTAGCCCGCCTATCAACAAACCTAAAGTAGTGACAAATTGTTATAGTAACGTGTCACAGTGACAAACGATTTCATAGTAAACAAGCTAGCGTCGTCACACATGACTACTGTAGTGCCATCGTCAAATTACATCAACAACATCGTTTGGTCAACGTGATTGAGAAATTAATGCACTACACCGTCAACCGGATGGTATAGGTGATATGAATTACGTTAATATTCGCAAAATAGCCACATTGTGACAATTCATTATTAACTGCGCTTTTTTTGTTCGGATTGGAAATAATTAAATAGCTTCTATCGCTCTGGGCGGAGCGGCACAGAGTGCAAGACTTGTACTGACTAAAATCCATCCATGTCTATCTATTCTTTTGACCTTTGTGTTCCCGGCCCTCGATCTCTTTAGAACAACCCAAAGCCTTGGCAGACAGTAGCCCTAACGGCCCCGACAGATTTGCCGACATTTTTTTGAAGCGCGCTTGGAACTCGAACGCGAAATTGACATGGCTTGTAGTAGCTAGACGGGCGGTCGGCGAGCTAGCCATTCCTCACCGTTCTGGCCCGCGCTACCCCTGGTTTCCCTAACCCCAAAACCTCTTTCGCGGCGGCTGATTAGCAGCGACTGACATTTCAAGAATTTCAACGTGATTCATATTATTATTCTACTAGCTTTCGCCCGCCACTTCGTCCCCGTGGCATAGTTACTTTGGGCTAACGCTAATTTTAACCCGCGTGGTGATCGAAAAAAAAGTCATTTTAGAAACCCTTCAAACTTGTGTGTAGTTAGCACCCTTCATACGTTCTACCTCAACAGTTGTAGACCAGTGACAAGATATACATACTTATCTTCAAAATGAATACATCACAGCCTATTAAGATATTCTGCAAAATTCAAAACATTGGTGGTAGCACAATTGATTTATGCGCTGCAATTGGTCGGGCAGCGCAGGCTGTGTCATGCTGTGAACGGGGACAGATTTATCGCAATGCAGGCTATTGCATGTACTAGCAGGTGTATTGAACTTACGTTGTTTGTAGTTAGCAGTGATCAGGCGAAGGGGTTGGGGCAATATTTTGCTATTTTTAAAATTGATTTCAGTACTTTTGAAGCAGGCACGATCAATATGGTCTACATGAATATCTTAGTCTAGTCTTTACACTGCAGGAGCGAATTTATTAACTATCTTTTGTGGCAATCTAACACTACAATGTCTCCTCCTTTGTGAGTGATCTCACGTATAGGATTCAACTCGCTTAGCTAGCATTTACCTCTTTAGTTATTATGGCTACTTCTCTAAGATACAATTCTACAGCTGACTTGCATCTGAATCTCAGATGTAAATTGATCATCAAAGTTCACCGTCGAATTCTAAAGTACTCCAAAAGCCTCAACCTTGACCTGAAGCCGCTGAAGCATATTAGTCAAGATTAGGAAGCTCTTACGAAGTACCGCTCAAGTAGGAAACGCGTGGGTGCGGAACACATCGACATGTTAACAAGTACAAGTGGAGAAAATAAATTCAAGTCCCGAAAAAGCCTCTTATACACGCCTGACATATTTGAGGTACTCCTTGAAATGACAGCCTTGTCAGTCAGGCTTAGGAAGATACACTTTTGCAAGTTGGCTTTGAATATGTGAATATCTATAGCAAGTGATGTCTAAGGCTTTTGAGAGTCTCCGTTTTTTATTCGATTACTAGCTTTCGCCCGCGGCTTCGCTCGCGTTAAATTCGGTATAACACACCAAACAGACCTGCAGTTTTTGCTCTTGCGCCTGATGGATTTGTAATAGCAACGCTAAGTTTTCTCTTTTCTTCCCTCGTTCTCCCTCATATCCCACTTTTTTTTAATAAAAGTTAGCCTATGTCCGTCTCCTGGTTCCCAACTATCTCTGTACCAAAATTCATCAAAATCGGTTTAGCCATTAACGCGTGAAGAGGTAACAAACAAACAAACAAACAAACAAACAAACAAACAAACTCACTTTCGCTTTTATAATATTAGTAAGGATTACGCGCATTACATGGCCACAGGTTTGCCAGGAGCATCATCTGTTACCGACATCTAAATATATTTTAAAACATCAGATTAGTCCGAAGCCATTTATAAAAGTAACTGAAAAATTGTGGCAGCGTATTTGAATTCCAAATCAACGCTAATAAACCTCCAACAATAATTTTGTCGACTTGCCAACATGAACCGCGGCCTCAATTAGACAGATATCCGATGAATTCTGCGCTGATCGAACTATGACAATAGCCAGTATAGTCCGCTATCCGACACACATGGACACATGGCAACTGTACATTTATCTAAATAGTGGGTGGGGCACGCACTAACCCACATAATAACTGGTATTTGAACAACCGATCCTATTGTCAGACAGTATTTGTGCTGCTGAAGTATGTTCAGCTTGTTTGTTGGTTAGAATTTATTGTAAAGCATAGATTTGGTGGAATAGGAAGTGTGGCAATTATAGAGTCATTTGGGAGAGGCTTATGTAAATCTAATAATTATAGGTTTTAGACTTGTTTAGTATAGCCATGTGATGCGGAAGAATAAGGAAATGTCGTGAGGAAAGTTTTGAATATTAATTTGGATGGGTATAAGAGCAGAGGGAGACCAAAGAAACGATGATAAAGGTATAGCAAGAAAGGAGGTGCCCGGTGAAATTACAAGTTATAGAGGAGCACGGAAGAGAAAATGCTGCGCCGTAAATTGGGATTAGGGCAAGAGAATGATGATAGGTTTAATTAGACAACGTAGCATATGTGGTTCAATTATATACCAAAACGTTGAATTCCAATAGAGCCTGTCTTCAAATATTTATTAATAATTCAAAAACTGAAGAGTAAGTAAGTATTGTTTGTAGCATGACAACCTGTGCAAAGAGATTTGTTATCATCTGTAGCTGAATTAAGAACGTTGAAGTGTAATTACTTCTACTACACTATTCGAAGTGTATTTATGGATTTCGACTATTATGATAATATCCGCAAGTACACCCTATGTTTCCTAACACTGCAAATGTGTGCTAACGAAGGCAATCAATCCACGCGTAAGGATTTCGAGATCTGAATGACGGGTAACACGTGTACCTATCAATACAGGGCGACGAACAGGTCGCAGATTCAATGACAAGTTAATTGGATCCTGATCCTGAGGACATTAATGCTGATTCACATTCGATCTTTCCGATATACTAGAATGTGAGCAAAACAGGGTTTTACACGTGAATTGGCACAAATAAACCTATTTTTATTTTCAGAAATCAATCGCTTAGATTTTAAAAGATATTGTTATTTTTTGTACTCTATCACAATGTTGTCGAATTTTACCCAATGGTTGACTGGTAGAGAATACCTTATAACATTATGTAAATACGCTCCAATGCAGGAACTTTGATGAGATGAGAGACGAACCAGTCCCAAGAAAAAGCAGAAAGTGTATTCGACGGGGTGTAAATCCCAAACAACAGGCAAAATTTTCTGTATTTGCCCTGAATCACCGCTATGACCGGCAATGTTTTCTAGGCATTAGTTCCTAAGTATTATATCTGATAAATCTAAATTGAACTATTGCTAATTGTATCACCTCAGCTGAAGTCAGATCTAATGGTAACATAATAGATTGTTGACCCATCAATTGACCCGGCCGCGTGTGTGATCTTCAGCTTATTGTATAATCGGCCTATCCCCACAAGAACTACAAACTACACTATTACACCGGATATTTACAAGTAACAGTAACATAGGTGCTATAATTCAATCATCGTTTGCTTTAAACTCACGCCTCATTACTTAAAATAGTTTAAAGTCAACATTAAACGGAAGGAAACCGTATTTATTGAATTATTTATCGCCTATCTAATTAGTTGGGATGACAACCGCACACGCCTACGGCTACGAACGAACTGACCGAGTACAACGGGAAACGTCACGTTCTAATTTTAAACCGTGAATGAATGAACTCTAAATGCGTGCGCGCATACAAAAATAGTGCCGTGACCCTCAGGCGGTGTGCCAAATGAATGTTATTGATTTTTTAAATATTTTAAATTGTGTTTACCTTTGTCACATAGATGCTACGTGTTAGATTTCAGAGTCTTTGATTTTATGTTGTTTATTTTACTAAGAAGTGTTTAATGATTAATGGGAATACTTACTTTGATCTGTGTCGATAGATCAGGAATTCTCCACTATGATTGATGTAAAAGAGATTTACCTGAAAAAAAACAAAAAAAAAAGATGGTTATTTATCTAGCTAGGAAGAAATTATAAGAATAAAATATGTAAAGATTATTATAATTTAATATGTAAATATATAAGAAAACACATTTCTATAAATAATTGTAAAAAATAGCAACTATATTATAAAACAGAGCTTCCTCTCCTCTACCCTTTTGCTGTGCCCTACAGGGTCCATAATGATCTCATTATTACATATAAACTAACACCTAAGTACACATTATGGTAAAGCAATAAAGATATTGAGTTAATTACTTTTACTACTCGCCATAAAATTGAAAAATGTATTTATGTCTAAATTAACAAATAAAACGCATTTTCAGAACCTATATTGTTTTTTTTTCCATTGATGTTCGGTTGGCTGCAGTGTAAAGGCCTATTTTATTAACACCTGATCCATACCACCCATCTTATACCAAGAACAGCTCAATGTAACGCCTGCACCGCCACGTGTTCACATCTAACACACAATAAACGTCTCCCCCTCCCTCCCCAACTATTACCAGAGAAACATTGACAAATATAACATGTCCGCTTCATTAATTTCCTAGAAATCGATTCATTGGTGACAAATTTTAGATTCAGATATGTGCATTTGAATAATTGCGTAGGCATTGCTGTTATGGTATGTTTAGGTTTTAGTGCAATTACAAGCTCATCAGAAAAATCTTGTTTTTCTGTAATTTCCAACAACAATCTATAGCTACTATAGTAAACAACACTTAATTAATTAAACACCATAGTAAAGGCTCAATTGGAAGCAAGTATATCGAAATCAAAGCAACAACGCTTTTACGCCTACACTAGGAACCACCAACGCCATCTAGTACTAAAGTTCGAAACCACCCGTCCCGAAAACCCAATTTGTCTAGACTTCTACATTCCCCGACACCAATAACCTAATAATACACCGTTGACGTCGCTTGGCACACGCCATCTGCCAGCATTATTTACAATAACCAGCGTTGTATTACGTCATGGTTTTTGAGCGTTTGGGTGACATCGTTCAGGAAGGGGCTGTTGGTAAACAGTGTCAAAAATGTCTGTGGAAATTGTATTGAAAAAGTTGGTGGTGTTAGTTCCGACTATGGCCACGTGCTAGGAGCACCACGTCGCACTATAAAACCTAATATTACATATCTGACGTCGTTCGCACGCGCCATCTGCCACTATTGTTTATAATAACCGACATCAGAAGTACTCGTAACTGGTATTAACGTCATAATTATAATGCAGTATTACTCAACTAACATAACTAGACACATCAGGGTGGCGCTGCCTGCTAACAAAAGCGTCATTCACCTGTCAGATCAAGTATAATTAAACGAAGTTCCGAATTCTACCGCGTGGCAAGATATATTGGTCGGAGCTATCGATGACGGACGCCTGTAAACATATCATGGGAACTTATCGCTATTGTATGGAAAATGATGGTGTAATAGTGAGGAGTTATTGTATGATGATGAGGTGTTAAGATTGCTGTTGCGATGATTAGTAGCTTTTTTGCGCTTGATTGTAAACATGGAAGATTTATTGCTTTATCTTATAGTTTCACGTTAAATAAAGCATGTTCCTCGACGATTATCTTGCATTAAGAGCAAGCTTTTCGTGACTGGATGAAACAATAAATGGATTTGAATTTGACTCTTGGCGAATTATAACTTAGACAGTTAGATTATATATAAATATCAAACAGACTGACACTTTAACAAACAGTCAAGCAGTTCTGTTTCAGTGTTCTATTCTAACAAATAATTTGAGGCGAAAAAAAAAACAACTTCCAAAAAACAATATTCAAAATAACGTAGCACACCAAACTTGAAACGTATGACCAAATGATACTACTAACGCCATCTATCGAAGGGTGGCAAAACTTACACGACTGAGTGCGCTATTACGAAACAAACAACCCTGTTGCTGAACTTACACCCTGTTGCTTCAGCGAACAGTTCCAACCTTTCTCACTAGGTGGCGGTAGTTTACACGGCTAGGGGTGAAAAATCCAAGACACGTGGATAATAATATGAACGAAGTCACGTAGAAAATTGTAAAGGAATGTTACAGGAGCCGAGACATCGGTTGATTAGTTTATAACATAGGATAATGTTACAAGATATTCGTAATTATAGAAGAGGTACCTACGTGAAATTAATCACGTAAAATAAAGCAAGCCGAAAATCACATTATGTAATAGAATTAGTCTCAGGAATATATCATCCAATAGTAAAGCATTAATTCTGACGAGGATAAAATCTAAAACATCAATTTCCTTAGGCTCTGTCCAAATTTTACTGGGGTCGGGTTCAAGTCTTAACGGATGCAGCTGAATACCACTATTTTATATGGAGCAACTGCCTATGTGACCACCCAGTTAGCACTAGACGGGTAATATGGTACACCTGGGTAAGCCTCGATACTAACTTATTATGAAAATTTATAAGGACACTAGCTTTTGCCCGCGGCTTCGCTCGCGTTAAATTAGGGGTAACACAGTTCGCCTTTCCTGATTTGCAGGTACCTGCTCCCTGTTGTTTTTGCCCTTGCGCCTTATTGATTGTAATAGCAAAGCCAAGTTTTCCCTTTTCTTCCCTCTTTCTCCTTCATTTCCTACTTTAAAAAAATGCCTATGTCCGTTTCCTAGGTCTCAACTATCTCTGTACCGTTATTCTTCAAAATCGGTTTAGCCATTAAGGCGTGAAGACGTAACAAACTCACTTTCGCTTTTATTATATTAGTAAGGATAATATATTTTCACTCAGCATCTCAAAGCAGTGTTCACAGATCAGAGTAACAGTACACAGCTAACACAAGCAGAAATATATTACTAGTATCTGCTATAACCATGATTATATAATCGCACTTCCTTCCTACAACAGTCGCCAAATAACTCGCAATAACAAACGACCTCTTGTGCACCTCAAGATGTTCATGATCCCACGAGATAAGCCAATTGTGGGGAATAGGTAATTGGGGTGCTCATCGACACAATTGTGATCACAATACAATATCACGACAAATGGCTTGCGGGTTTCATTCTACCTACAGTGCAAGAGTGAATGGTATGATAAATTGGAATAATAGATAGATAGAATATTCTTTATAATGTACAACTATTAAAGCAGAAATTAACCAAGCTTATCAGATTAACAATTTTTTTAAAAAAATCCATGAATGTTTTCGAATAAAGTTTAAATATAAAATTGATAGAAAACAAAAAGTTCATTCAATAATTACATTTTAAGTAGAAGACGCCCATCGGTTTCTATGAAGAAATTCTCCTATATATGACAAGGCTGGTTATTTTTCTATTTTATTAACCACCTTACAAATTTCCTCCAAGTCCACAAAGTGCAAGTTGTGAATGGTTTATTTTTATTGACTTCAAACGAAATGAACGAAATTACAACTCCAACATACAAACAACCAAGTCTGTCTTCTAGACCCATCATGTTACATATTCGCAACAACTGCAAAAATATCGGCAGCAGCAGCAACAGAACATGTTTAGGTCTTTATCGATCGATGTATTAATAAATATCTATATTAATATCATAAAAAGAGGAGTTTCATAGTTTGGTTGTAGGAGGTTTTATTCGGAACCACTGATCAGATTCCGAAAGTTCCCGAGGTAAAATTTCCACCGACAGAGGGAGCTAAGCCGCAAGCAACAACTAGAGGAATATTAACCTGTACTCAAATTGTTAAGGATTCAAGAAGTTGCCACGAGAGCATCCAGAAAAGTTCAAAGAACCGAATTAGCTCAATAAAGCCATAGCCATTTGAGCTCATTGTAAGATCTTCATAAAGTAAGGATTGCAAATGAATATATGAATATCGTCTGCAAACGTACGGCCCAAAGTGAAACTGGTACTTATAGGGAGACGAAACTAAAACCAGTCTCCAAAGATATGGATACTTAAAGTAACACGTATTTACTTTTTGTTTTTTTTGCGGGTGTGAAGATTATCAAATAACTTCCCCCCTTCTGGCAGGAGCGGCGGGAAGTGTCAGACTGACTAAAATCCACCCATGTTCCTTCTTTTGCCCTTTAAGTTCCGGGGCCGCCGACAACTCCGGAACAACCCGTAAAACCGGAAAGTGACGCGTTCCCAAGTTATTTAGAGCAATGAGATCGGTATGATAACTAGTTGTAATTTCGAAGGTAAACAAAAATGACGATGGGATGACTGCCAGCTTCCACTTAAAAAAATTAAGTCCTTTTCAAATTAACAAGTGTCTTACGGGCACTCCATAAGCGATTACTGCTGAACTGATTACTGTAACAAGCAAAGGGCAATAACATCTAAGTTACACTGACAATAAAATACCTCCCGAACACTATTACACCATAAACTCGTCTGCTTCCCAGAACTGGACAGGCGCGAACAAAAATAAAGTCAATTATCCAATCAACCATATCCCTGTTTACAGTTCGGCGTCGATTGTTAAAAGCCATTTACTTCGCCAACGATTACCTTAACCAGCGTACAAAATATACGTTAGATAAGTGAGAAAAGAAGTGAAGAAGATACATTATATGGAAAGCAAAATATTATACTCTAAAACTCTAAACATGGACATCTTAAACACTGGAAGTAGTTGCGCAGTGTGTTGAAAATGATTTACAGATCAAATGCCACACGTGAATATATTATTTTCATACCAACAGGTAACAGTTTCTCTCCATTGACTCTTTCTGATCTTTGTTGTTCACGATACCAGCTGAAAAGGAGAGGAACTTGTGGCTAAATAATAACTGTCGCTCTTGTCGATCTTGAGGTTAAGCTGCGCTTGCCTAGATTGGTTCGTGGATGGATGGCCCTGGCTGTTTTGGAGATCTTTGACAGTCGTTACAGTCAGTGGCTCGAATGTCTGATAAACAGTCTTACCAAGGACTTTCGTATTACGACGTAGAGGTTAGATAAGCAGTCACTCGGTTTAAAATACAGCTGAATCCGGTAAGACTGAAAGCCGTCCTCAACATAGTTGGAAAAAGGTTAGGCGGTGATTACCTACCGAACAACACCTAAAGAACTGAATATTGCCAAAAGAGAGAGAGTAATATAGTTCCATTTGGACCAATTCGTGTCTATTAATTAAGTTCCTCATTAAATATTACGAAAGACTGGTTCTTCTTAGCTTTTTCCCATCGCGTCCTATATCCGCCAGCCGGATATAACGGGATTATGGCGGATCGCGCCGGATGAAACCAGTTCAGAGTTAGAACAACGGAGTCGCGCAATTGTGAAGACGTTCGTTTGAATAAGATAAGTTTGGCGATTATAAGTATTGAAGAGAGAATGGTTTTAGGTAATTGAATCGGGAATGCAATGCTTTGCTTTTGGCTTTACAATTAGAAAGAAAACTAAGTAGAGCTAACCATTAAGAATGAATTAATGAGAGCTAAGCATTATTTTTAAGGCCTCAATAGGAAAGGCCTATTTCCAAGGCGTTATGCGGATTGCAGACCAAGAGCTAAGCTAAGTTAGGTTAGCTTAGCTCGCATAGCTGACACAGTTTGTCATACTTGTTACATAGTTTGCGGTCTGCACACAAGTATGGAAAACTGCGTCAGCTATGCGAGCTAAGCTAAACTAACTTAGCTCAGCTCTTGGTCTGCAATCCGCATAATTATACTTGAGCCTTTCAGTGTACCGATTTTGTTTACAGGCACATTCGTCACAATTCTAGATTCTTTATTCGTTAAGTCATAGAACCTTAAGCAGGTAAAACTTTAGAAAACCTGCAGATGTTCACAAACCAACACCTGAGTTCGAATTCGAATATTACTTTTATTCAATTTAAAACAACAACAACAACAACGACTGAAGCACAACAGACACTCGTTAACCGTGAAAACACGATGAAAACAGGAACATTTACAAAACGCCCAAGTTTGTGCATAAAAAGTGTAACATGGTTCAAACAAACAAACAGCATAACAAGCTTAACTGCGTATACAAATTAGCTGATCAGTCGGTCGCTGGGGGATTCTATGGGGAAAAGTTGGAGGCCCATAAGTAGGATTAATATTGTAAAACAGTCTTTATGAACACTCCATTTTCGTCGCCGTTTGTAGAGTTATAAGGAACATAAAAATGAGGCGTTTTGATGGGCAGGACATGTCGTAAGAATAGAATGAGCTCATAGCACCCGAACGATAGGATAGCAGGAAAAGCCGAGGAAGATCCCAGCTTCGATAGTTGGATGGCATAGACCAAGACTTAAGGACTGGACTGGCACGGGGAGATGGACAATAGAGAGACAAGCTACGAATAATCGCAATGAAAAAATATATTCTACTAGGGTAAAGTCCATCCGCGACTGCGATGCGTGGCCCAGTGATAATCTATATGAGCTTGTTATTTGATACCAAATTAGAACTCCGTAGTCATCGGTTCTTCTTCTTAGCGTGTCGATGACAAAATGGAGTTATATTTTTAGCCCAAAATTCAGCTATGCGAAGACCGCTCTCTGATGCAGCCAGAAGATCGTCAAGTGTGCAAGTGCGCATGCAGCGCAAGATGGAAGGTTGGCCATTGTGCCTGTGGAGACACGCCGCATACACATCGGTTACCAGCAGGTGATAAATTGAAACGCTAGTCTACTCAAATTTGTGAAAGAAACTCCACGATAGTGTAAAGAATTCTGAATAGAGCACGGAAACAACCTCGGCAAACGCTACTAATTTAATACCTGCTGCCGTTTCAGACGCTACTGGTACAGCAATTTACATGTTGTTTTTGGCATCTCTATGAAAGTTCAGTTTCTTTCGTACCGATGGATTCTGGTATCTCGTCATTAGAGAAAATCGTGTAATTAACTGTTTCATCCCTTTGATGTTAACCCCAATTAGGATGAGTATGCTTGTATCAAGTATGGATTTATCACAGTTGTTGAACAGGCTCAGATTATTACTCAAGACCCTTCGAGAAACTGTAGCCTTTGGGCGATTTTAGACTTCAATTCCTTTCAACATTAGGGATTTAACCTCGTTAGATTCGGCCTACAGCGTCAAAATACGATTAGATTTGTTTCGTTGATATTTGTTTTGTTCACAAAATCCGTTTCATGAGGGATCTTCTGAGTGTGAACACTTTTTCCTCGCGACATAAGTAAGTTGAAGGCAGATCAAATAATTGAAGTCTAGGTCCGATATGCGGTTAGTTTTTGTAGTCAAGTCTAGCGTACGTTACGTTATAAGCAACCCGTTCCTCTTAATTCACTGTCACATTTGCGAAAGTATATGTGGTTTATAAACCCTACCTCTTTCTTTCTTTATCTATTCGTGATAGCTTCTATATTTTGGGTGACTTGCAGCCTTCCAATGCACTGCATTATAAGTATTTTTATATTTCATTGGCGTGAATCAACACAAACACTGGTCAAAAACTTTCTACTTTGGACACTTCGCTATAAAAAATCTACAGGTACCTCAATCAAGATATTTATCGCTTTAATTTCAGGTAGACCCAATAGCTTTAACTTTATGCCTGTCAATACATCAAATCGAGCTATTGCAAACGTCATTTAAAAGGCAGTACACGTCAATATTACTTGCCCAACGTGACAAGTAGCTCAAGTTATGACCGTTCACAATAACCAGTACAGTATACCAGAAACAGTCAAGTCATTCATAAATCAGTTTGGCAAAAGGAACATAAATTATACGTTTCATAAATTAATAATTTGGCAAACAGAACGCCAGGAGTGTTCAACTTGGCCAGAAATAACCTACTTTTAAAGGGAATTAAAGTTAAAATAGCAGTGGGCGAAGACATCTGTGAAGCTTACGGTTGGACAGAGTTCGCATCGGGATTATATTTAACATCTCTCTACAATTTGCACGTTTTTCTCCGGCCTTTTTCTATTTTCATTTCTTGGTCTGAAACTTGACGTTAAAATGAACTTATCTTTATTATTAGACCTAACAAATAGAACTACAAGGCAAGTGCGTGTAGAATTTTACTAAACACTTGTCTGAAAGCTTTGAGAACTTAAAATTGCCCTTCAATATTATAAGCTCGTGTGGGCGCAGACGTAGACATTTGTGTTAGATCTGAAAGCTCAGACTTCATACCGAGGCTATATTTATTTAACAACTTTTTAACATTTTGCACGTGGCCTGCCCACCTGGGTCTTGATTGGCAGTAAATTTTTATTTGGGTAAAATGAAATAGCAGTCGAATGGAAAGGAATCAAGACATAATTTCTGAATCTAGAAGACATTTTAGAAAGGTTTTTCCCAAAGCTGGCTAGACGTAAAGTCTGCGACGCAAGCAAATCTTTTGTCAGTGGGCCAAAAACGTCCATGGACCAAGATTCTATAGAACTTCACATTAATACCCACCATCATAGCTCGCAATCCGCATTAATGTGAGACATTGGCCCGTAAACCTCGTAGCTTCTGATATTTAATTCATAAATAATTAGCTTCTAAACTCAGCTAAGTTATGAGCAACATGCTAACTGTGCCACATAGTGAATGAACGCGAGAGGGTAGTTAACTATTCACTTACATGAGCGATCGTTTAACATATGAACATAATCAGGCTATAATGTGCTGTTCTGTTATACTGCTGGGGTACAGGCAGCCAAGAATGGAACCAGGTGGGACCAGCTAGGGTTTGTAGATGCATCTTTTCAAATGGTTGGTTCTAAATACATGTGGTTTTTCGTTTCTCTTTACGGTTTTGAGAGCAGTAGTAGTATAGAAATTAACTACACAAAATATTGCCTGACGGAGTAAGAAACCACGACCTACAATTCGCAAGTCGGTGCCCATACCACTGGGCGACAACTGGTCGCTAAACCATTTGGACGGTTTACAGCAAGTTTTAATTTTACTACTCGCTTGTGATGTGAAAGTTACTAATTAATTGAGCGTTATTTGCTCAAAAGGTTAAACCGCATTTTGTCGATTTAGCACGTGTTTGTCGATTGAGTATTATAATATTTATGGACATACTTCAAGCATTATTTTAATCAGTAAAAGTCTGATACTCCCCCACTTCGCCCAAAGCGGGGGAAGTTATTAAATGATGTCCCATCTGTTAAAAAAGCATGACTACATATAATGCACATATGTGTGCGTGTATAGTTGTTTCATTTAACCAAGCTTTTGTTTGCAAAGCAATGAAACACCCCATCACATTTACTTAAAAGACAAGCACCATTTGACAAAATATATTAACATCATCAACATCAGAAGACACAACAGAAACTTTTTCAATTCCACAAACTTTTTTTTTAAAGTGTTGAATAGGCCGAAACTTTTCAAGTAGCCACTTTTCAGCACAATTTCGGGACTCTCGCAGCCTCTCGTTCATGCACGATCCTTCAGAGAACACATTACTTATTTACAACGTTACGGTCACTAGATATAACCGCACAGCCGACTGGCAAATGCGTTTAAATTTTAGCTGGGTGCCCGTAAGCTAGCTAATGGACTTGGTATTAATAGAGAGATTCAGAAGGACTGCTATCTAACAAAAAAGTACGTTAATGACATTAATATTGTAGTCGGTTCAGGAAGAGGAGGAGAGATGACCTAGAGGAGTACGCGACAAAGGCTTGGTTTGAAAAAGGAAACTTGTCAAAAAATGGAGGAGGCTTTTACTTAGCAACGGGAGAGTATCCGCCAATCAAGAAACAAAAATACTATTTTTTTTGGTTGGAAAGGAAATCATCAAATAACTTCCCCCGCTCTATGGGGAGCGAGGAGTGTTAGACTTTTAATGATTAAAACCCACCCATGTTCCTTTTTTTGCCCTTTATGTTCCGGGGCCGCGGTATCTCTTTCAAACAACCTGCAACCCCCAGCAGGTGGTGGCCCTGGTAAGCCCCTCTGCAGCAATAATGCCATTGATGTACATTTCGACATCGTTTATGAATGGCATGAGACGAAAACGTATCCTTTATTAGATGATTATGACAATAAACCTAGTTACATTCTGATTGGCCACAAATGCCAACAAATGATGCTTTCATATTACACTTCACATAGTTTCTTTGTTTTTGAGTTTCAATGGAAAATATCATGAAAAGAATAGCCTCGATCGGACTCACTTCATTGAATTTTCCGTTTCGTTAAGCACAGAGATACATGAGCTTGTATCGACAGTTGGTACGGCTGGTGCTTCTGTTCATGTACTGTGCAATTACTGTTGACCTATCATGGCAGTGCTAGTATACTACTGTCAAGGTGAAGAATTAGGCGAAGCGTAACAAACAGGACATTTTTAAAGGATGACTGAGCATAGTACAACATTATAAATTAGATTACTACATCTTTTTCTTAAAATGGTTTATGGATTGTTTGCAAAAAAAAGGTTGGTTCGGTCGTATTATAACAGTTTTCTTGGCTTGCTTTATTATGTAATAGTAGATAACTCATAAATTACCCGAACAATATAGACAAAAACTATTATGGGACCGATTGTGACAAAAATAATTTTGAAAATCGGCCCACAATCGACGCAGAAACATCGCGTAACAAACATACACAAAAAAACAATAGAATTGAGAACACACTTCTTTTTTAAAGTCGGTTAAAAATCCAGTACTTTTTTATTTTTTCCAGCACAAACGACTTTTATTTGTGCTAGAAAACTTATATAAATAATCACAAAAATGTATGAGCGTTATCTGCTCATTAAACGGTTTCGAGTAGAAATAATATCCAGATACCTTGAGACATGTCTAACTGCATACAACTTTGACCAATCAGGTGAAACTAATATAGGCCGCATACACATTGGGCACGAATGCCGTCACAGAAACATGTGTACTTCCAAAATTGAGTTGTCGATGATTCAATCAGTATTTCGGCAGACGCAATGTACGTAAATGTATTTTGCGGTGCGCTTGTACAAATAAATTGAGTTTCATTTGAATAGGCTATCTCTGTATGTATGTACATATCTGCAGATTCTCTTTCTAGGTAGTTAGTTACTACCTGCTCCATTATATAATGGTCAGTGAAGTCAAATATGTCTATAGAGAAAGTCGTATTCAAGTTCCTTCGAGTGTAAACTTCTTCGAGTTGCAGTAAACATATTTTAAACAGGATATCATCATTTGGAAGGCAGTGGCTCTGGCAGGCCCCTCTGCTTTGATGACATCTCTTTGATGCGCGTGGAACACGAACGCGCCGTCGACACGCCAAGACACTCAGCCTGGCCTATCTTTCGGGCCACAGAGAGCAGAATAACAGGAGGAACATAATTTGCGACACAGCTTCACCTTCAGACCCTACCACCGAAACTGAACGACCTTATTAATATCAGTACACAAGAAGAGGAATGTTATGATCAGAGGCCTTGTACTGTTAAAGGTAATAAAATAAAACCAGCACCACAGGCTGGTGAATATTCATGAATTTGGTGTTAGCAAAGCGTGATCTTGATTCTGTTTGCAAAATCTTGTGTGCGTGCAATGCTCATTAATTAAGAACAAAATTGTTTGAATAGTTACTAAATGTATGAATTTCATTACCATTTATTAAGATACAAATCTAGGTCAAACATTTGTACAGTGGAATAAGAACCAAGCAAACTTTAGAAACCATTTTTGTAAGATTAGGAGAGGAAACATACCACTCCCAAAAAAGAGCCCTCGAAGAGATTTCTGATGTACTGACTGTTGATGTACAGTGCCCTTATCAAATTACTTTTAAATACTGGGAAATGCGTGAGAAAATTTAAAATCTATTTTGTCATACTTTACTAGGGGAGTACTCACAAAGGGCGTACGAACGTAGGACGAAGCTAAAGACATCTTAACTAATATAATATAAGCGAAAGTGAGTTTGTTTGTTTATTTGTTACGTCTTCACGCCTTAATGGCTAAACCGATTTTGATGAATTTTGGTACAGAGATAGTTGGGACCCTGGAGACGGACATAGGCTATGCTATGCTATTTTTTTTAAAGTGGGTAATGAGGGAGAAAGAGGGAAGAAAAGGAAAAACTTAGCTTTGGTATTACAATCAATAAGGCGCAAGAGCAAAAACTACAGGTAGCAGGTACCTGCAAATTAAGAAAGGGGAACTGTGTTACCCCGAATTTACCGCGAGCAAAGCCGCGGGCAAAAGCTAGTAACTACATAATGTAAAAATGTAAGGATTGTGGCAGATGTCGTTTTGTAGTTCCTGCCCGCCAAAGCTAGACGCATATAAATCATAAATTTCCCTTCTCATTTCCCAACCAACACTCAATTACAAATCCCATTAGCCAATCAAAACCACTTGACAGATGAGACAAAGCATTTGCTCTATCAGTCCCTCGACTGCTCTAACGCAGGCACCAAATAGAGATGGCTATTAACATTCCACGGCAAGGTGCGATATGTAACCCGCTCGCCTTGACAAGGTCGCTGCGACCGGTTCGACTCGATACCGTGGGACCAACTCATTCATACTATTGTGAGTTTGTGACGCTTTTTTACGTTATGGCGTTGGATTTTTAGGTGACTACTGTTTTTAGGAATAGGGGTTTAGGTTGGTGTTAGTAAGGGGGGTTTTCCTAAGGTTGGGTTTTTTTTTGTGATTCAGTTTATTGAATTGGTTGGAAAACGATGTTACATGTAATATATTACAGAAAAATTTGAAGATTCTTCTCTTCAGCTAAATATCTAACAGGTGAACCGGAGTCTTTGATCATCAACCAAAGTCACCCTTAAGTTATTTCTTGTGCCAGTCTCCACGATTATTTCTCACTCTACTAAATTATTTTTGATAACCAAGATAAAATTAACGTTTTTTAACTAGCCCGGTTAAAACTCCGAGAAAGTTTAAACTCCTCCCTCCTCCTTGAAACGTTTTAAAGCCCAAAATTCTCAGAGTAACACATTGCGTAATACATATGTACAACAAAGCACCTTAAGTACTACGCACTTAAAACACGCCAAAACAAAACTTCCTCCCAATATTTCATGCTGATGTTGCAGATAATGCTGAACTCACATCAAGTTTAGCCACAGAATGGATGAAAACAGTAGAGCCAGATATAAAAACACATAATATGTGTATCTAATAACGCCTTAACAAAATTGTGTTCCGAGCAAATGTCATTTATTTCCCCCGCACGGAACAAATATTTGTATGACCTGCAGATAGTTGTTTCGGGTCTGGGTGTTTGTGTATGTGAGTATAAATGTTTGTAAACGCACCCACGATACAGGAGAAATTCCTAGTGCGGGGCAATGTTTTATTAAACAAAAAAAAAATGAACAAAAATCAGCACGTTTGAGCGCCAATCGCTCAATGCAGTCTCCCGAAAAACCCTTCGCTACTTCTAAATGTTTTAGCTGGGAGGAAGTGGTGGTACAAACTTATAAGCAGCAACAATATAGCAGTGATATCGCACTAGCAAGTCGTTGCCAACGATAAGGAATGATGAACCCTACTGAAAGCGCCAAACTCGTATCCAAATTCTGAGCCGACTTCATTAAGCCACGCTAAGAAGGAGACTGACAAAAACAGACGTCCAAAATCCAAAGATCCTTAAATTTTAAAGAATGTGTGTGTGTGTGACGGCAATGACGTGACATGATATAATTTGCAGCTCTTAACTTCAGCGTAATGAGCTTTTGCGCAGTCCTAAAAAGGTGGTCCTTCTAGGATCCCTCCATATTATATTGTGGGCAGTAATACCGTTTAAAACGTTTCGACATGATTAATTGAAGTAATTAAATCTCACTTGGTTGATAACTGTGTACACAATCGTGTTGGACAATTATTATTATGAATGAGTTGTTAATATTGTTATAGTGTCGTTGTGCTGGTTACAGGTAAAGGACAGTAATTATACGCGCATACATTTACATTGTAATTACTTGTAAAACCCATTACAAAGGAATTGGATGTACTTCACCCCGTAATAAGAAATAGGCATATTAAACCACTGAGTTTTTTTGCTGTAATCTGCCTTATTATATAGAAATCAATGGAAAATAGGAAGGCCATAGATAGCCAAAACACCAATCTAGTCAAGGCAAATGAAATGATTGTGAGACAAATGAAACGGAAAGGCAACAAAGCTACCATTAAATTTTTAATGAAATAAAGAATTAACGTAAAACTACCGTCAATTACTAACTGTTAACAAGTAATTATCTGCCCCTATTACTAACGTAACTAGACTTTAATTACAGCTGCCGTACAACTACACGTGCCATTCGATATTAAAGTTTTCCAGATTTATTTCGAAGTTTCCAGAATTAAACCAAAAAAATCCTAATTAGGTGAAATATGTTTTTGGAGAGTCTTTCAAATCGATACCTACTTAAAATGATTGGAAAATGTAAGAGAAGCCTATAATGATCCTTTTAATTATAAGATAGCCTGATAATGTCAGACGGTCGGGATTTTGTCTGTTAGTTCAAAATATATCTTAAGATAAAAACTAAATTAATTGAGCTGCCAAATCGATACGCATATTTGCTTCGGTCTGAGTCAGTAGACATCTCCCGTCCGGTGAATATGTCGCCGTAAAATTGGGCACTTATTGTTCAACTAATCAACGCGCAATTCCATAGCATGCCATTTCACAATTTGAGGGTTATACTTCGATAGATTTATAACCTACCAAAAAATAATGCAGTGCGTTACAGTTCACAACCTGTAAACAATTTACAATCTCGCGTGATAGATTTTAATCTAACGGTAATTACAATTTGACGGTGACAGATACACCCAAACTCATAAACATCTCTCCACCTCTTACCTCACACTTCTGGGCCTTAAACACCCTTTTTAAGGATAGGAAATCATCGAATAACTTCCGGGGGGAGTGTCAGACATTTACTGGCTAAAACCCACCCACGTTCCTTCTTTCATGTTCCGGGGCCACGGTATCTGTTTCGAAAAACCCGCAACCCCAAGCCTTAAACACCCTTAAAGTCCGGGCGTAAGATGACTGTAAGTCCTGGTAACCATAGCATTTCTACTTGTTACAACCCACGCAGTCGATCCATCAAAAATCAATACGCAAAACAAATTTAATTCACGTTCTGGTATCTTAAATCCTGTGGCGTAACAAAGTATTTATTAGTCTCCAAAGTAAGCAGACTGATGTACCACGCATTTAGGTCTGATTTCGAGTATCGAATCTGGAGTGACTATCGACCAGGCTATTTATATCGCCGTCGGCCCTGCGGAGTGCCCCACACGATTATAACTGGCGGCACTGATATATATTTTTTATTTCAATACAAATATAGTAAGCTTTGGTCTAGATAGGGATAGGTCTTTGAAACATGATTCTGTAGCTCCAGAGTTAGTTAGTTGGTTTGAATTAATTTAGAGTTGATTTGCAAGGATTACTTGCAGATTATATTTGGGTCGTTGGTAATTAACTTCGCAGATCATACATGACCCTTTTAATTGAGAACAGTGTTATCGTTCGCCGATCTTAATGATGTTTGGAGATCCACTATTGGCTTTAATCTTTTACAACACGTGTGATGCGACGAGTCGATTAAATTGGAAAATAGTTTTGAGATTCCTCTAATAGGCCTCAAATTCCTAGACAAAAAAAGGTAGAGGGCTTTCTTGACGCTTAGACGCAACATCATCAATAACCTATACATTGTCAGACATACCTAGATATTGGTGACGCCAGATTGTTTTGGAATTGTAGCTGAGAATAATATTATTGTCTTAATAAACTACCCGTCTTTTGGTATTCTTCTTAGCTTCGTGAATAATATAAAAGTCATTTCTAAAGATAGCCCAGGATACGATACAAGTCCCCCTGGACACAGCACAGACAGACAAAGTAAATGCAATCTACGTTTATTGCTATTTCCCCGTACTGTTTGTTTATTGGCCAGGGTATTGACTTTACTGCACTTTATCTCATCTTGATAGTTTATCTAGACAAGCAGTAATAGTTTATATCTTATTCACGAACGTTTATCTCCTCTTGGAATTTACTATCAATAGTGCATCGTAATATTTTCCGACCTGCGTTATCTGATAACCTAGTTGCATTGGGACTGGTTTTGTTTGAAATTAAGATCAGTGAATGAAATAATTATTTCTGTTTGGTTCCTGAAATCCTACTAATATTATAATTGTTAAAGTTTGTGAGGATGTGTGAATGGATTTGAAAGAAATATGGCGCCCTCTATAACCTGGATTAACCACATAGGATACTTTTGACCACGGTAGAATGATCTCGTGGAACAATTACCGAACTTCACGCGGGCAAAGTCGCGGGCACGAGTTAGTATGAAAATAAGAGAGAGCAAGCAGCTTCGACGGAGAATACGACAAGTGAATGACAACTGAATAAAATTAGGTCAAGTACAAGGTCGATAAGATGGGGAAATTCTTCCCGAGCGCTTCAAATCTAATTTCTTATTTGATGTTCGAAAGGACTCCAAAACAAAAAGAGTGTGGTGTGCAAAATAAAAGTACCAGGTCTTAATAATTAGATGGGGAAATACGGACTAGTTTCAAAGCAATTACAGAATTGAGATGTAAGTAAGCCTCCGAATAAATGTTAGTCGGTCTAAATATGAACTCATACGACGCAGTTTGGCCGCTCTACCTCTAATTCGAAAAACACTGGAGGGTAACGAACAATACACGCGCGAAACAGACACATTATTCAATCATGTGTCACAGAAAACAGCAATAGTACAACAGGAATAGTCGATTAGCTCAGCTTCCACCATAATTTCCTGCCCATCCGCTCAGTATGTAGCCCGACACTACATAATTATCAAAATTGACAACATAACATCAAATGCCACAGCAAACGCTGAACATGAATAAATCTAAACAAAAACAGCTTTGTAAATACTTTGGGGAGGCCGTGCTGAGTGTTTCCTTTAAATATTACAGCGGCCAGAGGGTTTGTGAAAACTGCCCTGTACCCTAAACGAGCGCTGGGACCTGCGCATTTGGGCCAAGCCTCTTTGCCAGGTATTCAGAAAATTGTGTAAATTGACGTATAAAATGATTAGAGAGATTATTTGTGAAAAGTTAGAAAGATTATTTTTGGTTGACACATTATAACATCACACATCATAATTAAATAACCGGTTCACGAAAAAGACTTTGTGATTCATAGGTTTCCACCACAATTTTGATTTTTCAAACAAAATAAATAAGTAGATGAAGGACATGGAAGGAAACACGACCTTCACAACTCCTAAGAAATTTCAATTCTGAATAACGTGCCCACAATATAACTTGAAAAACACAGCCCCTGGGTCGAGTGCTGGGTGCTGGCCCATTGTCGTCGCTTTTCATAATTAATTGCTGCTTCTGGTGAAAACAACGTTTCCCAGACAAATTAACAATTCTTGTTACTCTATTACAAAACGTTTTCAACCACTCATGAAGCCTTCAATTTTATTATCAACAAAACAGAAATACAACCGTTTTACTGTAATAAAATCTCTTTAGTTTGTTTTTTCGAGTCATTGTTGAGATAATAAAATTTTAAGGGCGCCACATTGAACGGGGTCTTTTGCAAAATTTATTCGATGAATTCACGAAAGTTAGCAGGTGATAACTGTAACTGTATTGATTCGCAATCAATGGCGTGCCAGTTTTATCTAATCATTATCGATACCTACGTGCTGAGGGGTACGAATGGATCCCTATCATTACGTTGACAATTTCCATTTGGTTATTTCTAGCTAGATCATTCTTTATGGTTGTACAAGGGTCTTTGGCGTGTGTCCAAAATCGGAACTGCACCCGCCATCTTGTTTTTCACGAAATCATTTTTTCTCAAATGTCTACCAACAAAGACAATTGCATTAAAACACCAAAGGATACTGAAAACAATATATAGGTTAACAATGTCACAAGAACGTGTCAAGTCAAAAGATGTATATGGTCGTCCTTAAAGCTCAGCCCAGTTGCGGGTCCACCCACTTAAAACTTGTCACGATACTTGTGACAAGACAAGACGGTATCTAACCGTCTTAGAAGATGTGCTGTGTATTTTATTAACGCACTTATAATATTACTAGCTTCCGCCCGCGACTTCGTCCGCGTGGCATAGTTATTTTGGGCAAACGCTAACTTTAAACCGCGTGATGATCGAAAAAAAATATCTTTCTCTCCTCTTTTCTTCCCTCTTTCTCCCCCTTTTCTCAATTTTTGTCCCAATTATCTCCTAATTTTTGTACCAAAATTCATCAAAATCGTTTTTTTTTTATAATTACAACCTTATTTGAAGAGCTAAATCGTCCAAGAACACCAAAAAATATATTACTTGAGCCCATAAAATCTCGGCTCGATTTTTCATATTGAGTTTGTAACAAAAACTTGAGGAATCTGGAGAAAGCCCCTAATAACGACGGGACGTTCTTTAAAACGTTTGATTGATGTAGCTGCGGAACTCTCGATCAATTACAATCACCGTGAAGAGTCTTATGGTTCAGTTCGTGGTTGTAATTAGTTACCGGTGGAAAATTGGGTGTTGTTTGTGAATAGTTATGCCTGATTTGAAATGAAATGACGCTTTTAACTGTGAACTTGCTATCATATTCAATTAAATTATTTATTACACCTCACATGTGTTTTATAAGGTCTTAATAATAATAAAACAGTTCACATGGACCCTGTCGGGCACAACATTTTTGTTTAAATATGAAGAAAAGTCTAAATTAACTTAAAATATAAATTAATGAATTCATAATAATTAGGTAATATTGAGTTTTTATAAGTATCAATGTCGCAAGTAAATTAGTAAAAATATCAGGTCGATTCAATAATAAATCAATACATTATGTCAATACAATACGAATTAAATACATTAAATCAATAAAAATAATGAAATACATCATGCCAATGCCATGAAGGATATATGGCATCCCGATTGTTGAGCTCTGTTATACACTACTAGCTGTGCCCGCAATGCGTTGCAATGCAATTTTTTACCTACCCTACCTACCCTACCTACCCTACCTACCCTACCTACCCTACCTACCCTACCTACCCTACCTACCCTACCTACCCTACCTACCCTACCTACCCTACCTACCCTACCTACCCTACCTACCCTACCTACCCTACCTACCCTACCTACCCTACCTACCCTACCTACCCTACCTACCCTACCTACCCTACCTACCCTACCTACCCTACCTACCCTACCTACCCTACCTACCCTACCTACCCTACCTACCCTACCTACCCTACCTACCCTACCTACCCTACCTACCCTACCTACCCTACCTACCCTACCTACCCTACCTACCCTACCTACCCTACCTACCCTACCTACCCTACCTACCCTACCTACCCTACCTACCCTACCTACCCTACCTACCCTACCTACCCTACCTACCCTACCTACCCTACCTACCCTACCTACCCTACCTACCCTACCTACCCTACCTACCCTACCTACCCTACCTACCCTACCTACCCTACCTACCCTACCTACCCTACCTACCCTACCTACCCTACCTACCCTACCTACCCTACCTACCCTACCTACCCTACCTACCCTACCTACCCTACCTACCCTACCTACCCTACCTACCCTACCTACCCTACCTACCCTATATCCGTCTCCTGGCTCTAAGCTACCTCCTCACCAATTTTCAGCTAAATCGGTTCAGCCGTTCTTGAGTTATAAGTGGAGTAACTAACACGACTTTCTTTTATATATATAGATTACTTGGTGTGCACTTCGTTTTGAGCTTCAGCCTTAAAGAATTCTGCACCCTTATTGTAAAAAACATCTTTCATTTTAATAGAACAACTGTATGGTACATAATCCACGAATTCAATTCTAACACTACCCTCGTTAATGCCATGAAAATGCGACTACCCGCCTCCCACAAAAAATACCAACACCAAGAATTTGTTTTTATCAACTAGATGTTTAAGAATAGAAGTTAAAAATAAGAATAGGAGCCCGTAGCAAAATAATAACAGTGGCTCGGGTGGATCTTTAGGTGAAGTAGCGATTGCCTAGTTTGGTCCATGGATGGGTCCACCCATTGCAATCTGAGTTTTCTCCGTGCTTCAGAGAGCACGTTAAACTTTTGGTCCCAGTTAAGATTCCTACATGCTTGACAGTTGCTACAGATAGTCAAGAGCCCGAAAGTTTGACAAACAGTCTTACCAAAGGTGTATCCCTTGGTAAGACTGGTACTGGTAGTGGAGGTAAGATGCATCCGATTAGACTGGAAGTCGGCGCCATATTTGAAAACAGCCAGTTGATGATGTTTAATAATAGCAAAAAAAATAAGACCATTTAACCCTGATATCTTTTGACTACACGAATAAGTTTAATCTTCAATACTTTTTTAACATAATATGCAAATACCGCCCTAAAAACGTGACCATGCCCATATTGTACCGAAAGGAATGTTGTATTTGTTTTATTTATAGGCTGGAGCCGTTTTATTTCAGAGGAGCTAGTCTTCAAGTATTTTAAGTCAAGACATTTAGTATGTCAGGTGTTTTACCGCCTGGATTCCGAATGTCTTATTTAAGCTATGTTTTAGGGAGATTCTGGCTTTCAGCGAACCTATTCCTGGGATTTTATACCTTTTCTATCGCGTTATTTAACCTGATTTTTTTAAAATAACATCGCGCCGTCGTTTGGAAACACAATTTCCATGCAAATTGAAGTTTGAATTGAAGTTGACGCGGACGCGTAGGTTTTGTCAGTCACAAAATCTAACACACAAAAAAGCAAACCAAAAAGAGAAAACAATGATATTTCATGGTTTAACGAACTTCCCTCATTCGGCCATAATTATAGTCCCATCTAGACCCTTGTCACCAATGAGATGAATGTCTCTAAAATGAATGAAGTATAGCGGAGATGGCGCTACAATCGACGGGTATCGTTTCACAACCAATTACAATTTCATAATTTGATTTTTATTTCCACAGCTTTATATGTGTGACGCCTAATACATTGAGAAGTGAAACTACGTAAATATCTTCAGATGTAACGTCTCGTATAATTGAAAAATACATCTTTCTGTTGTCATTTTTACAAGAGCCATTTTTACGGTCACAGAGAAATACGGATCGTCATTTAATAACATTACTAATACGAGGAGTCACCAAAAAATTTGCCAAATGTACTTCAGAACAGTGCAAAATATCTTGATTCACTTACGGCTTCAATAAGGCGCGAGTAGGTGGTGCTCCAGCTAGAACGTAGCCTGGAGAAATTAAATTAAACCGCTTCACAGTTCTTGCATAATATTATTGATTTTTGCTGTAAGATATTGAAGAAATATGTTGGATGTTATTGTTTTAAACTGATGTGTATTTTGTCATTAGTCAATTAATAAAACTAATATCATAAGACTCGTGGCTTTTTAACGGATCTAATTAGTGTAAGTAATTACCAACTGGTCAACACAATGTAAGCTTTAAAGATATTTTCATTCTGAATGATTTCAACAAATGTCGATTATACCCAATTGACATTTGTTGAAATCATTAGTGTTCATTGTATCAGGTTCAATTTCCAATTGTTCTAAATAGAATGAAAGTATTTTATTTGAGCAAAGAAGAAACCAATTGTGTTTAATTGATGTTATTTAGTACTTAAAATAACAAAGCATTTAACTTCGTAACTCCCGGCATAGCTCAATTACCATCATGGCAACGGGATGACCTTTGCCTTTCTAACTCAAGTCAGACAGCGAAAATAAAATTATTTATCTTACTTTAGTAATCTTTTTTCTTGTTACACAAGTAATATTACTTTTGGCTTCAAACTGTGGACGTCTTACACGCAAAATAATTATTTGAAAACGGTCCCAGTTGGGCGCCAAGATGCTGAAATGGTAAATTGAGCCCCATTTCCCTCGCAATGAAAAAAATTCGTCCTTGATGAATAGTTTTAGTAAATATTCTTACTAATGATGTAAAATACTGTTGGCGAAGGCGTTTTAATACTGAAAATTGTGAAGAAAATTCCTTGTAACAAATTAGAATTTTGTTTATACAATCGATACGGTCTGTAAAATACGTTTTGTGTACATAGTAAACATCTTTAAATTACTGAAAACGATCTGAAGATAAGATAAATAAATAGACGAGCCCATAGTAAACATTGGGTGGGTTTTCCAACTAGTTGAACTAATTTATGTGAGTGTATTAAAATGAAGTGCAATATTATCTTGTACTACCCGAGTTAGTAACAACACGTTGCAGTAGTATGTACTACATGTATATGACGAAGCAACAGGTTACTGGAATAATCACTACCCACAATATACCTAATTGACCTATTATAAACGAGCAGGATACCTTAGTAGTAAATTATACTTAGCCCCGATCCTATCGCCAGAGCTTGTTTCATTCTAAAATTAAACCTCGCAATTTTTAATTGCGTGAAACCTTTTCACGTGCATTTTTATCAGAGTAGCTCATGAGAATATTGAGGCAGATATTGCTTATTTGTTGGGCAGCAATTCCCCTCAGTGTCGTCTGTCATTACTACGTACACATGGCCGGATAATCAGTTACATAATCAATACATGTTATCCCGGGAGAGAGGCGTTGGAGTCTGTGATATTGGCGAAGGTTCGTTAATTTTTATGGACAGAAAAACAGGAAAAATTACTGTGTTCATGCTGAAGCAACCCTGTTAACAGGGGCTGCCCTTTACATGTGAAGAAAATCGTTCAAAAGTATAATACTAGGTTAGGCATCAGAAAGATATTACGGTGAATCTATCGCATCCAAAGCAGGTTAGGCCCTTTTCAACCTATACAGCGTATTCCTAAAAAGAACACAAAAGGCAGACAATTAACATCCTTATTAAAACGTCACAAATCAAATCTCTGTAAGGACAAAGTTAACGAGAAACATCTTCAAGATTAAAACCTAATCAACAAAAGTAAATTCGGGAGACGTCAAAGAAAAAGACAGGTTCATCGACCGTCGACATTCCAAAGAACAAGATTCGTATAATACCCCATTCATCATCAAAACCATTACGGCATGTGGAAAATGACAAGACACTGCCAAAGAAATCTAATTCTTCTCTTAATGCCCTAAAGTATAAAATTGCAATTGAAGTGGCCCCAAGATTTTTGATTACCCTAACGACCTTGCCTCATTGCATTGAAGGAGCGATAATCGATATTTGATGTAGTTACGTATTAAAATCAAATGATAAAATATATTTTATTAGTATTATCAAGGGTATATTGAGCCAATAGCGATTTTACGGTCGCAAATAACTAAAGTATTGGTTATGAAGGAAGATATTCATTTCGGGCAATTAGTCTCCAAATTGATTGGGGGCTCAATACCACACACTGTCGTATCAGTAAATTAAGGTAAGGCTTTGAAAGCAATAAATTTTGAAATAGTCTTATTTGGTAAATTTATCGTAAGTACCTATCTATTTCTTTACCAACTGTTACCGAGTTTCTAAATTGGGTACCTTCTAGCTAAACTTACAAAGATTTATTGGAACGCGAATTCATAAAGATATGAGAAGCCGCTTATTTTCGTTGGATCCCAGTTTTTGATCCCACTTTAATATTTTTGGCGTTGGATCCCACAAAACATTATTATATATTTCCGTTGAATCCCAAATTTGAAAAATACTAAAAAAATACGTTTTATTGCCACTGAATCCCAAAAACTATTTCCGTTGGATCCCAGATGTTTAAAAACATCTGAATGCGGGTACATCCAACAACAAAATCACAATAATATTTTAAGGCGAAATTTTGTATGTATGTTTGTTATTCCAACACGCTCAAACTTCTAGACTGATTTGGATGAAATTTGGGTATGTGGATAGGTTATGTTAGAATAACGGGTGCTTGCCGTTTTTCCGAAAAGATTTGGACAAAATTTCATTACCCAAACAAATTATAGAAACCGGGAACTAGGTTTGGTTAGGTTAAAACTGTGACCTCCTACGCACGAGCCGAGCGAGCGGAGCGAGCGGTGCCGCGGTAGCGGCCGGCGAGTGCCACAAACGACTTGCATTTATAGAAAAAAGAGATTGTTTTTAGTTGTTTACCCGGAACTGAACTATTTAGCATAGTATAAGATTAGGATAATTACTTATTTACAAAAAAAAGGTTAGGTTAAAACTGTGACCTGTGTGCAAGAAACGGCCACATTATATAAAAAAAAATATGGAAAAATTATGACGGCAGTATTTTTTTTTGAGCTTAGAGGCGCTTGTTTTGAAGGCGTTCATATTTATTTATTTATAAACATCACAAATAAACCTGATCATTTTTAACTCATGCCAGTCTAGTACTATTTGGAGTACATCATTTGTCTCATTTATTCCCCAGTGGCAACAATCCTAAAAAATCCAAAATAAACACACGGTGTTTTTGAAATATTTAATAAAAGTAAATCACTTTTCTTCTGAAATGTACACATGTTGTCATAAAATGGGATTCAATGGTAATATCAAATGGGACCCATCGTTAATACCTAAAAAATGGGATCAAAAACTGGGATCCAACGGAAATAAATCTGAGAAGCGAGGAGCGCAGATTCCGTCGAAACGTCGCAAGAAATGAAAATCCCAAGGAGCTAAAGCCAAAAATTGTTCGCAAATACTACGCAGTTAACGTCCTTAGAAAACTAGGTACTAGCAAAAGATATGCGAAGATACGTCTCTGAATTTTATTTTAGCAGCCTCGGCGTATCACACATTCCTTTGTGTGAAATCAGTTTAGCATTAACTGTACCAAAATCTACCCAGTAATATTAAAGATTAGTCCTGAAACAGAAACTGACGCGATCGACAACTTCGTATTTCGTATCCACAAGGCACCCGAAACATTGATTTTGTAATGGGTCAGATCTAATTCATATTTAATGGTGTTCTATAGAGCTGCATTACCCTATATACAGGACATCAATTATTTACCCGGACAAAAATCGCTTTTAAGGAATACAATATAGGGTGGATTTTCTTTTGGGGATTTATGAAATATTTGTAACTTTGTTCCTGATATCTTTGGGCTTTGCTTACTTAACTTGGAGGAAAATACTTAAAAAAAAGATTCTTTACAACGCCTAGATCAAAGACTCTTTATGGTACAAATACAACAATTAAAACGATTATGACGCAGCGTGTATCTTACAATGCAAGTTGAAACTCTTCGTTTATTTATCTCTGAACGGTAAAGAAATAAAGGCCGCTAACAGCCATTGTTTAGTATTCGATAAAAAAATTCAACCGAGGCGGCTTTTTATTGTAAGAATTCGACTAAAAACTGCAGTAGTAAAACTATCGAATTGGCATCGGTCATAAAATCGTTACTTCAAAAGATCACGCCCTATCACCCCAAAGAGTTACGCAGAGGTGGCCTTTAGAGCACCCACATTTTGCTAAATAAACTAGGTCCCACAATATCATAGGGGATGACTTCAACCTGCTATTGAGAAATTCCTCCTCAAAAACCTAATAACTTAGAGCAATGCGGCAGAAGTATTAAGTACTAAGCCAAAACAAATGAAGCTAACTTAAAGAAAAAAAAACTGTATCATGCCAAAACATCTCTTGAACATAACACTCGGATATCTACAAACGGAGCAATCAGAATCTTTGAAGCAATCATGAAATTGGCAAATTCGCGTTTCCTTGATGTAAATGGCAAAGCTGAACTTATTAATTAGATTGCTAACGTAGCTACCGTTGAATTCTGCCATTACCTAACACAACACGGCGTTGCTGCGACGACTGAAACGCGTAACAATATCCGAGTGAACGTTTGTATGAAAGGGAACGCCCGTTGCGCACTGATTATCTGCTAGACGCGAATGGTGCAAGCTTTGAGCGGTACGGATTTCGCGAGAATATAGATTAAACAAGCTACTGAACCGGGATTCGCTCGAGATGAAAAAATACGTCTTATGGCCAGTTCTACGAAATGGTGGGAAATTTAAAAACTCCATAGCACATTTAAGGATTATACATATTTACAAATGCAGCGGATCTATTTTATAATACATTTTAAGACCATAGTGGTTTTTATCATTAGTACCTACCCATAATCGTCCACTACCACCTGATATTATCGAAAGCACAAAAAATTGTAGCAGTAGCGACTAATAAAAAATCCCATATTGTACGGTGTTAAAAATTGCAGCTGTGCATAAAATGTGGGCTACGGTCCAAAAGCTAGATTCTTATTTGGTTTTTAGAGCTCGCGCTAAATATTTTTTGAACAGCAGGGTTATTTATGATTTAATAACGACATGAATGTCATTTTTTACGATGGAGTGGACAAAAATACTAGCGGATGTTTTGTAGGAGACTTTAAATTACTCAGCTATATTCATTAATGGACGTAGGAAAGATCATGATATCATCCATGAAGACCTAGTGCCTGATCATTGTGGTAGTTTTAATCCCTACTAATTTTATAAAAGCGAAAGTGAGTTTGTTTGTTTGTTTGTTACCTCTTCACGCTTTAACCCGCCGCGCGATTGCTAAACCGATTTTGAATTATTTTGGTACAGAGATAGTTGGGAACCAGGAGACGGATATAGGCTATTTTTTTTTAATAGTGGGATGTGAGAAAGAGGGAAGGAAAGGAAAAACTTAGCGTTGCTATTACAAATCAATAAGGCGCAAGGGGAACTGTGTTACCCCGAATTTAACGCGAGCGAAGCCGCGGGCAAAAGCTAGTTTTATATAAAACTAAATCGACACTCATAAAACGTTAAAAGCTAGTTAGAATAGAAAGAAACGGCAAGTAATTATACTATGTACTTTTAAAAAAAAGTATAATAAATATTATATTATAAAGACAAGACATGACATATTAAAGACAAGAAGTTGAAAAACGACAAATAAAACAGTGTTGAAATACAGAAAAGCCCAGCCCTTACGGATCAAAGTACGGACACGGCTAGTCTAGGACGTCAGTGGCTATGAAAGAGGCTGTCGCGCCCTGATTAGTTCGCGACATAGGCGCAGCTCGGAATTTGGTTCAAGACATAAAAGGTAGCTGTATCTAGGCAATACGGAAAAAGGACTTATTAACAAGCAATATAGTAGAACGCATAGGATAATTACAAAAAAAAAAAATTGACTACTTGACCATGACTTAGAAATTGACCAAAAATATTGGATAACAAAGTTGGCACAAGCACTAACAAATTCATAACAAATCTGCAAAATAATTATTTTACTTACTTTTCAAAAATATCTTCGAATCAAAGTTCGTTATAGATATGTTGTACACCTGTGTGTCTAAGGATTTCCACAAAGATGATACAGTCTTGGTGTGAAATCTGACCCAGGGGCAACTTCTGCGTTATTATTCCGATAGGTCCACAACAACAAAGCCAGTCTCTACGCTCATTCATAATTCTACGTTTCACGATGTTTTCTAAAACGGTTATCCAACAATTACATCATGCATTCACAAATTGTCAACACAGTGCGGCTCAAGCGGTGACCATTGTCCAGTCATGCGTATTTTCTCACGATCATAATATCTTTTGTTTGCATTATCAACTCTGACGAAAGAAAAAGAGGTTTCACTTGGTTTGGTCAAATATAGCCCAAAAGTTTCTTTCATTTTCAGTTATCACGGTATATTACAACGGACTTTGCAAGTCTGGATTTGTACTCAGCTGTCGGCAATAGGCTTGCCCCTTTTGTAAGAAACTTCAATATTACTGGCGAAATATGGGTGCATTACGAAAGTACACCTCTACTCTTTGTTACATTACAGTCAATTCTTCAAAAAATTCGGATAAGGACGACTCTCTTCAAGATACCGTGGCTGTATGCAACTAGTTGGATTTGATGAATAATAATTATGTTAATCCACAAAACTGGATAAAACCCTTTTTTTTTGGTGGGAAATCATTAAATAACTTCCCCCGCTCTGGGCGGAGCGGGGGGGCTTGTCAGACTTTTACTGACTAAAACCCACCCATGTTCCTTCTATTGCCCTTAACGTTCCGGGGCCGCGGTATCTCTTTTGGAACAACCCGCAACCCCGTGGATAAAACCCTTTGCCCTATATTTATTGGTACGTTTACCAAAGCAAACTTTTTTACTACCAAAACGTTTTAATAGCGTGAAAAGTTTTGTTAGAGGATCATTAAATATTTTAGTACAATCGTACCATTTCTGTTGGAGTTGCTCTCAGCGTGGGTTCATGGCTCACTAATTACTAAAATGGGATCGCTAAACAGAAAGTAACACGGTTTTACTTTTTGAATGAAACACAAACTTAGTCACGATTCAGTTTCCGTATATCAGTGAAATATACAGATATTGGTCTATCAAATAAACCCTAAGGATACATCACTGAGAGGATATGGGAAGTGGTCACCTCCTCCTGCGAAGCAGTTATGCTAGCGAAGGAGGTGGCCGGGCGTTTGAAGGAGAGGACCTCAAACTAACCCAGATGACGCGGGAGCCCATTCGGGCGTCGAGTGCCGCAAGATGGCTCCCGGCTAACATAGATGCGGGTCTGTGAACGGTGAGCATTGGGTAGCTCACCGTTCACAGACCCGCATCTAGCACTGTCCGTCCGCCTACTGACGACAGGCCGTGTCGAAGGTCAAAGAGATGTCAGCAAAGCAGAGGGGCCTGCCAGGGCCACTGCCCACCGGTGTTGCGGGTTGTTCGAAAGAGAACCGCGGCTCCGGAACACAAAGGGCAAAAGAAGGAATATGGATGGGTTTTAGTCTGTAAACGTCTAACACTACCCCCGTTCCGCTCAGAGCGGCGTAAGTTTTATAACGATTTCCCATCCGAAAAAAAGATACATTAGTAAAGATACTTCGAACTTCTATAGTTGGTAGATGTTAAACTAAGATTAGCTCCAAATCATAGTGCCTGTCTTCAACTTTAAAATTATCAAACCAAAAACACGACATTTAAAAATTAACAGCATGTTAGTATTTCCCGTTAATTGACCAGGGTTATCAACCAGAACTAACATCGATTAGCTCCACTAACACCATGACAATTTGATTGGGCGATCGTGATGGGATCGAATTATGACAACAGGTTGCTTGGGAACCCACCAAATCGAAAACAACACTCGAAGCGTTGAGGATTGTGCCACTTTAACCACCAGATTATTTTTGGAGACATGCTCGTTCCAGTTCCTAAAGGTGGGTCTACGCTAGACGAACCGAGCAAGAGCGAAGCACAACCGGAGCCGTTTTCGGCTTCGTCGTTCGCGGCGTCAAGTGTGGACGTACAACGAACCTACAACGATCACTGTCCTCGAACGTAGTCAAATCCCTTTGTGTTCGTCAAAAAACCGACAACAGGCGGAACGCAGCTTAGCACGGACGAAATGCTCGCAGCGCGTTCGTTCGAGGGTTGTAACTCGGTCCACACTAGACGAATTGTGTTCGGCTCGTGCTCCGCTCGTGCTCGGCTCTCCTAGCGTAGACGCAGCTTAAAGATGTGATTTCAAATGCAGTCAAACGTCAAACTAAATCATTTAGATGGATGCCATCTCAGTGTGGCATAGCAAACAATAACGATAAATCCCCGTAATCCGCAAAACACGCAAGTGCAATATCAGGATCAATAATCCCATATAGGTATCCATAATCGTAGAAACATCCCGGTGCGCCGTTTATGCGGGCACGGATGAAGTTAAGCGGTATTCAACTTATGATTACGGCATTCTACCAAATGGCAATTGGATTTTGATACGGCTCTACTTGGAAAGGTGAAGCACCGGCTGAAATACTGCGAAAAATCTCTGACGTGGAATAGAAAATTAATTACGTTTTTGGCAATGTTTTTGTACTTCGCATTTCATTTCTAGCACGGTGAGTTCTAGGTCTTTCATTATTAAACATTTCTGTGGTAAATTCAAGATTCTCAGTCACTTCAATATTTAATCTTCACTTCACAAAAGTGGCCGGCTTTGAAGTCCAAATCCCCTGCAAATATTCGAATGGAACTGAAGCTACGGGAAAGCCTCTTTCTGGCTAAGAACTCCGGTCGCCTAATCCGACAGTCTAAAGGTTCGTTTCGGTCGACATCTCTGTATTACTGATATTCCTAAGATAAATCTGTGCTCACTCTGAAAGGGAGATCCGTGTGGGATCAACTCTAGAATGCGTAAACAATTTCTCAACAAAGTCTGTGTTAAAAAGCTCCTAGGTAGAATATTTATTATTTTATGAAGCGGTTCCATTAACATTACAAAAACTGTGTGTTTGCTTCAATAATTCTTTTCCCTTCACATGCTTTTTTTGAATATTATAGTAGCACGTTTTTTCGTTGACTCCATATCATGTTTACTTGAACTGCACTTGCTTTACGAAATACTATTTAATGATATTACAACTTTGGAGTCATTACATGTTGGGGTAATTATGACGTTTTCACTCCGCGTCAACGTTTTCTTTTGTTTGCAAATCTGTAACGTCAAGATTGTGACTGACGTAAGATGTCTGGGATGTCTGAACGATGATGAATTTCAGTAGGTCACCGCCGAGTATTTTAGATATCAATAGTCAGCGGCGACATTGATCATTTACAATCAGTAAACAACGCTTTAGAATGGGCAACTTCAGTACTTTGACAAGTTATTATGCCTCGTGTCTAGGATTGTAGCTTTATTCTTTTGTTTCTTAACATTCAATATGCCTGTAATGGTCTAATTGAAATAAATACTTTAAGGTTTGAGTTTGCTATAAAATGCTTAGCATAGTTTCAAGTAACTGAATCTGGTAGCCCTGTTGTGAAAGTTATGATAAGGGCTCTCTCAAAATTGCCAATAATATTTAAACTTCGTAACCAAACTATATTTATGGCATTCAATCATATTTTCTAATACAAGTCCAGGTTCTTCTTAATGATCTGCATTACGCAATACCATGACAAACTCTTCACGTCATTCGAATGCCATTACTTTAGCAAGTAATTCATTACGCGCGCATGCGCCTACGTCGGTATATACTTTCTTTTGTTTGCAAATTAGTATGTTACCATTCACTAAAGGTAAGCAGAAATAATCTGTGGAGTAGGACCTTGGTTCCTCTTTGAATAATTCCTTCTAGTATGATTATTTTCTGTGAGGGACTAAAAATGGGTTGTTAGTTCGTGCTTAAGAAAAAGCCTTTATTCGCTGTCCAAAATGCAGTACATTTCAAGCTTATATAAATGTTATTTTAATCTAGTTTGTAAAAAACTTAATTCTAGTACTAAAGTAAAGCTTCTTCCACTGATCTCTATCATGAGCTAATCCTCTCCATCCTTTTGAATAGTCGACTTCTCATCTCTGGTTTTGGCATCCTTTATGTCTCTTTCTATCTCTAGGATACCATTCGATTACGTCTTTCTTCTATTTTCCCTTTTCGTTTTCATAATGTGACTAATTTAGAAAAATTACAAAAATCCAATTTTGATTAATTAAGATCACTGCTAATCACAGGAGTTTCCCCAAATATATCTCTAAACTGTGCTCATAGTCCTCTGGGTCCTTCACCATCCTGGTAGTAATGTACTGTTACTGTAACGTCATTGCAGTAGGAACACCATTTTACCAACTTAACACAGTTCATTACGTACACTTCACCATCATTTTCTCTTTCTTCCTGTTCAAATATTTGACGTTTGTTTGCAAATCGGGCGCAGCTTGTTGTGTACACACAGAGTGTCAAAAGATTTACTTGAGAAAAGATTTAAACGGAATGTCGCTTGGCTCTAAGTTTATCTGATAGCGGAAGATGGTTAGCAGTTAAAGATTTTATCCGTACTGAGTTAGAATGTACTAAGATAAAATGTTCTGCAAGTGACAAGGCTTGTCTTTAATTTAAAAAACCATTACAAGTTTCAATCTATATTTCTTGTTTATTTTGTAGACAATTATCGGGAAACACGTTTTCAAAGAAACTGTTCCTCTGTTACTATTGAACGCGTGACTAGCTCTCAATAGAGATGAATTTAATTTAATTTAAACTGTCTTGTCGCTCGGTTGTCTTTTTAATTTTGTTGCATCTTTAAAGTGTACAATGGTATCATTTGAAACTACTGCAGTATAATACGGAATTTAATTACGTTGAAGTATTAACGATTAAAGCTTCCAACGTAATAGTTTAGACCATTTAACGACTTAAACTTTATTGCCCTCAGCACTCACGATCTCCGTTAGAATAGTGCTCTTCCAAAGCTATGCTTGACATCTGGCTAGCAGCGCAACTAACATACTCGTAAAACACAGATCTTAGGGCAAACAAACACAGGAAGCTTGAAGTTGTCATGACCGACTGCCACAAGCTGAGGCTGCATAACGAACAACAATCTTCTATGTATAGGAATACAGCTTTCGGAACGGTTAAACACAGTTCATAGATAGTTGACACGTTGACAGTGTCTGCTCTAGTAGACAATGACTGCTTATGCGATCTATGCAAGTTGTTCAATTACTAAACGCTCAGGCTGGTCGTGTACGACCGCTTCAGGAGTACTTAAGACGTGTTAAACACACAAAGAATGATGGCGACATCTCCCAAATCCCAACAATAACATGTCCGTTTATCCTAATATCTCCAGCCATAAACTTCAACATCGTGTAAAAGAGTATGGCGGATTGTGTACAAGTTTATGTGCCCGTTCGCGCTCTAACGCGCATTGGCTGAAAGCCAATAGGGATGTTTTAATATCGACTTGGTTACCAGCGTGTTTATTAAATGCTCCAAATAAATAAATGTATGATTGTGGTCATGACATTGTTCAAGGGCGTGAAAGCTTGAGACCAATGTCCGGTGAAGATTCGGAGATGTTGTTGAGTCATTATGATGATAATATTGAGTTGTTTTATCCAGGAAAATAAATATTATGGCGAAGCTGTTGCGATGGCGATATCTCGTTAATCATGCATAAGTGATATATTGCAATTGATTATAACCGGTTTGCAGAAGATGTGTAGACATCGCATGTAGCCATCAAGTGCATTAAGTAAGTACTAAGTTGTGTAAGTGAACTTAAAGAAAATATTATGTTTACAGATCCAGACTTCTAAGCCAACTATGCTACAGCACTACAGCAGTTTTACGTTAAAACATTTCCCTCACTTTACCAATAAAAGTTATGCCAACTAAACCGTCAAACATTCACATTTGCTCGTAAATTGTCGAATTACACAGGTTAGACTTGACGAATCTACAAGGAGCAGGCTTGAATATTCAGCATGCTTGGAAGGGAAACTTGGGTTAAATTCTCAGCGGTCGAAAACGGGTCCAAATAAGGGAATTTTATCATTTACCTAACAACGTGTCGAAGGCTTGTTTGTTCGAGTTAGTTTGTGGTTACATCACAACTTCCAACGATTTCACGGGACCCGCAGAATAAACAGAGCTTGTGTAATTCTCAAATTGAATAAATTTGTTGAGTATATTGATATTTAATTTACGGTGAACTTATGAAACAGCTACCTGTTCCTGATCAGATTTTGATTGGATTCCTCACAATGTCCACTTGTCCATAATTCGATTAAAGATTAGAAGCAAAAGAAACCTTGGTTCATTTTTCTGTGTCAATTTGAACTTGAGTACCTAATATTTTTACAAAAAGGCCAAGTCATATAAGCACAAGAAAAGTACTTTTTGAACCAGCAAATACCAACAGTTTTGGCGTAACACCGAAATGGCCGGTTCTGCACAGGGTCGACAGTTTGAATGCGGCATCGCGACAAATATTTGTATGGCCTACAGATGTTTGCTTCAAATCCAGATGTTTCATATATGCTTCGAATATTGTGACTGACGACGACAAATGTAACCCCACAGCGAAGCATTCTCTTTTAATTATTATTTCTTAGTTTGCTTTATTAACTCATTATTGAACCAGTGATAGATTTTGCAGAAAAAAACTAATTACGAAAAGGAGCCAGGCAGTTGTTGCTTGGCTAATTAGTTTTTAACCCACAAGCTATTAAACGTAAAACGGTACTTGTCTAACTCCGTTACTTGACTTACAAGTATTAAGTGTCTTTTCATTATCCATTTTACTAATCAACTTTAACATTAACTTTCTGCTGTAAAAAGACTTAGGTAACTGTTTGGGGTCTTCTTCTAGAATCGTAACACGTAATTATAGAAAATATAAATGAATGAACGCGACAAACAAAGTAACAGGCGTTCGCAAATTGAAAAATGTCAAGACTGAAACAGACTTATCGCCACAGACGATATTAAGTTCCTGAGGATCCAAAAATAATTTTTTTTTCAATAATTAAAATATAATCAAAAGCAAAGCTTAATAATAGCTACCGTTTGACGGCACCGACATTAGTAGAAAGCGTTCCAAATTATCTCCGATCTAAATATAGGGGGCATTAGAAGTTCATTGATATTTTGACTCGGCCACGGTGCTGACCGAAATAGATGCTTCCGGAAATGTGTAGTGGCATTCTAGGAAGACATTGATTATCAGGAATGTAGGCGGGGGCTGGGGAGGACTGCGGGTCGGGATGCTTGAGAAAATATTGGAGATAAACCAGATAGTTTTGTTAGGATCCCCGTGAGAGAACGGGGTAAAAATGTTGTTATTAAATGTTCAAACCGACATCTACGATTCACTGTTCGTCAAATTATTCAGCTATGCATGTATTTTATGTACGAATGAAAACATTAAGTAACTTAAGCGACAAATCAGGGCGCTTGTTCACGCCAACAAGACAGCGCTAATAATAGCGTTCAGAAAGCTGTTAAAAAGTTTTTATGACACAGCCCAAACTATGCTCATAATCATAAATATCTTCATTAAACAAAGCTGCTACCGCCTCGACACCTTCTAAAACCTTTTTAAACCATTCCAAAGTTAATAACACTCCATTTTGAAACCCCTCACGGCTTCGCAACATTCTTTGGTGAAAAATTCCGCTGAATTACCTTCAGGTACTAGGCTTGCTTAATTCATGCAAAATCACTGACAATCCAGCCTAATTGCGCTACGGATACATTCATAAATCACTGCGAGGAAAACTCTAGTCATTCTCTAAGCAAATTACTTCGTATGAACTTAACACAATTATTTGGTTGAATATAAAAAGACTGAAGCGAAATTTCGGTGAGAGTCCCTTAAAATTTTCGCGGTCGTAAATGATGGATCATTTTACAAGGCCGTAAATTGCATTTGAATAAAGGTAGAAGGAATATATAATTTCTCATCAGTTTCCGATTCTTTGAAGATATTCAAACGCATGGAGGTATCAGTGGGTGTAAAATTCGGACTAAAGCAGATAAGTGTGTTCTTGAAGGCGATATTCATTGTTTGGCGGAACTCGGCTTCCTGACAAATGTAACCGACATCGTAACTCTGCGAGCAGGATCCTTGCAAATCGGAACACTGGCATTAGAGATGTAAAATTGGAATTGGGACAACTTGAAAAATCCCAGAACACACCTCAGATATCGTAAGAACTTTTAGCGAACCTTTAACATATCGTATAGCCAATATTTTTATAACCCAGGAATACAACGATAACCCAATTGAAACTGTAAGTTGTTTAATGATAAAAAAGTGTAACGCCACTCCTATTTTTAACCGTTTTTTAGATAACATGGGAGTGAAATCGATCGGTGTGCCTAAGGTAGACAAGTGCTGAACATGGGTCTTCATCATGCCGTTTCGATGAACCTAGCTAGGGCTGATTCAGTAATGATCTCTGTTGCAGAAGAAAACAAAGAAGCCAAACCTTTGTCTAATTGTGAACATATTTTTTGTAGATTTTTGTTAGTAAACTATAACGTTCGTTGGTGCTTCGTGGATCCTTTTAGTGGTCTACTAATAATACAAATTATGACAAGGGTATAAGCATTTACATTAGTCATGGTAACGATAAAAAAAACCAGCCAGTAAAGAGAAATGATGAGATATGCCACGTTTTGTCGCTCATTAACATCTGCCACCTTTTTCCAAGTATGTTGGAGTCGACTTTGTCTAACCTGATGCCGTTCAATACCATTATTTAGCTTGGAGCCTATCTGACCTCACACTGTGACTGGATAACTTTCATGATACAACCTGGCGAGACTGGTTGCCTTACTTTCGTGCTTCTGACTACCCATAACGACGCACAAGATCTCGAAATGACAGCCAGACCACCGGCTTAACGTGTTTTCCGACGCAAGGTGGGGTCCCGATATACAAACATGGTTACTGACCCTGCATGCATATCGGGACCATGCATGGACACACTTTACGTTTGCGTGCTAATTAATTACAGATGAAAATAAATTTATTTGCTAGCTTGGCAGTCGAAACTTTAGCTCTTCGACCATTAAACAAAACATCCGACAAGAAGCTTGCTTAATTTGTATAGAAATTAATGAAAAAAACAAACGAATGCAAAATCACAACAGATGTAAAGGGGAAACGTGGGCGAGAAAACATTGTTTTTGGCGATGTTTACGTCATTCTCCTAAAATTATTAGCAATTTGGTGATTTCAAGTGCTTACCAATCCTTGATTGTTTTGAAGGCTTTTGTTAAATTAAATTCAAATTTGTATTATATTTATTAGAGAACTAAATTATTCATGATAGAGCCATACTATTTTAATAATAATAGTCAATCTTTATTAATTCATACCACAAAAAATCAATACAACAGTGTTGTGAAGAAGGTAACAGCTACCAGCCTGTTGACAAACTATAGCCCAAATGCTCTAGGATTACCATCAAGCAACAACCAGGCACAAATATATAGACTCCTGGCTGTTGATTTAGAAACTACAGAGAAAAAAACCTAGTAGGTAACACTGTCTGACCGAATCAAACCTAATATAATAATAATAATTTATTCATAAAAGTTGAGAATGAGAAACAACTAAAAATCTTGACTTGGCACGCGAGGTTGTCGATATGGGGAATGTGAGCTCGGCTGTCATTGTGCCAATAGTAGTTACGGCCGATGGCCTGATGTCAAGAGCATCGACGACCATCTCCCGAAGCTCTCCTTAGGCGGTAGGATTAAGGGCCTGATTCAGAAGGCAGTACACTTCGATACGGCCCACATTGTTATGAGGTTCTTGTCTCTGGAGCCCTAACCACCGGTAGTTTGGACCCTGATACCGATACCGGTGAAGACCTATTATTAAATGTTTTTCTATGATATAGAAAAACATTTATTATAAATTATATCATTTTATAAAAAATAAAGATTATTTAAAAATGTAATACGACATGAAAGATGAATAAAGGGAAGTTATTTATTCATAATATAATAACTGTATTCTTATTTTGCAGAACCATTACTAGCCCATATGCTGGTATGCATGATGTATGGTAATTGTGATAGCGCAAATAAGCTGGCTACACACAGAGGATCAAATATTTCAGGCCTGACCAGTTACAATACAACACTGATTTGATAACAGTGATTAGTTAAATTCAGGCTCCGTTGCCGCAGAGTAGATGTTCATTATCATAGTACTGTGTACACTATGTTATCAGAACCATGACAATTTTACATAGTGTTCAGTCTATCACAGATTTTATCTACATGTATTATGTGAATGATAGTTGACCTAACATCAATATTTGAATAATTAGAATTTGCCTGCAGTTTTGCCTGCTTTGATGTTGCAATAACCCAGGTCAAGATCAATCTAGGTGCAGAAAGTTAAGTACAGCAGAAAAACAGTTCTGTGAAATTTAGTTTGTAATTGATGCTTATTCTAAGTTTGGTTCCATTTCATCATGTTGATCATTAATTGCGCAAATCAAACAAATTAGTATTTTAACTAAGTTTACGTCATTGTCAACTTAGTTAAAATAGTAATTTGTTTGATTTGTGCCTACTGAATATGCAATGTTATTGTTTTTCAGCAAAAACCACACTGGGTAAAGTACCTATTCCAACAAGACATATCACTTGATAAAATTTATTAGTTCAATTATACATACTATACATAATATACTTTAGGTATGGATGATGGATAGAATATTCTTTATTATTTACATCATACAAATGATAGGAATAACAGTAATTATTACTATCATTTGTATGATGTAAATAATAAAGAATATTCTATCCATCATCCTTATAAATAGGGTGACACAATGGGATGGTATAATTGTATAGTTAAAGCAGGGGTTTGGACATTTCTCTAAAGCCTGAGGTCACTTTTAAGATAAGGTTTAAAAAAAGAAGTAATCAACATTTTAAGACACCAAATATTAAAGTTTACATTCAAGTCATTAATTCATTGCTCTGCATCTTTAACTGAATGTCAGCAAAATAATACAAATATTTGAAATTACAGCACAATAAGATCATAATACATTAATTCTTCATCTCAGTTACAGAATGTACATTTATTTAATTCTGTTCCGTTGGCTGAGCATTATGTCTACACCTCTCCTTGACATGGTCTGCACACTAACAATATTCATTGTTACTTCACAAGCATACTATATTATTTAAGATAAAGAACCAACATAACAGATTTGTATTGACTTGAGTCAATAGTGAAGTTACAATTATTGAAATAACTTTTTAATACAACACATAAGATCATAACTAATAAAGACATTTGAAAGACGATAAAATGCTGCACCATCCCCAAATACATTAGGATAAAATTTGAAAATAAGACTAAATGAGGTCAAATTCAAGCATAAATTAGATGTAGGCCATGGTGACTATTCAGGTAACAATTATTTGAAAGCATTTAAATTTAATCACATTAGCTACCAAGTCTACCAGGCTGCTTATGTACCTGCTGATGTCCAATGACAATGGGATAATAGGCTTTCAGCATGATGAGAGTAAATTTGAGATGAGGGGAAAGAGTACCAGAAAGGATGTGGATAGATATAAACTAAACAATTAAAAATCAATATTGCTCAATTTGATTGGCCTTCTTCCAATTTCAAACGCAAGAGTACCTTGAGCAACAAACAAACCTATTATTTCAAAGACACAGGACTAACAAAACTAAAGGCATCACAATCTAGGTACTATAAATTAAAGGCAGTAATTGTATCTTGAGGAATACAACTTTGAAATGTTTTCTTATGTTTTTGAATTTTTAAATCTATGAGACAAAAGTGATTGCAGTCTTTCAAAATTGACACAATGCAGCAAGCCCACAATGTCAAAACACAATTAAACTGCTTGATAGGTGACAGTCTTCTGATCAGATTTCCTTATCATAGTTACGGAGCAATAAAAATAACAATAGCACATCAATACCGTAATTGTCTAGCAGTCAACTACGTCTGGTTAATTCTGATTGTACAATAGACTGCCACTATTGTTAAATTAGATAATTAATGGTTTAAGGAAGATTTATTTGTTAGCATTCAGTTTCCAGTGACTTTTTATTTTAAGAAATTCAACTACAAGGTTCAAGTAAAAATTCAAGATACAAAAATACTCAAATAATATAGTAGACATGAACTTGAACATAACCCCAAGCATGTCTACATCGTAACCGTAAATGAGTACTACTTGCAATAAATAATATCCACTTTTACATAAGCAGCTAGGCATTAGTATTCAAGTCACTGACCTGAGGCAAATTGGCGGCGATCTGTCTGTGCAGCGAGTCCCGCTCCTTCTCCACCTCCTTGAGGCGTAGCTCCGAGTCTCCCAGTCGCTCCTGCGTCTCCCGTAGACTCTCCACCAGTTTATCGCGCTCATCGAGCATCGACACCATCAACTGCTCGAAGTTCGCATCCTCACCGGATAACTGCGAACTCCTTTGACTGATACTGTCCTCTGATATAGTGGGCATCACGTCGCACATCATATTCCACATTTTAATTTAACATCAAACCAGAATACTTATCGTACACGACACACCGAAAAACACAATTTCGATCACCGTTTTATTACATATGTCCCGGCACAAACGTTTTACGTTACCTAAAACTAGCGCACTTGACGCAAGGGAGTTGTTTCACATCGTCAGAACATTCGTATAATACATTAGTCAAGAATTCGGGAGACATTCTAGTTCGATATTTAGAAAGACACACCTAAAAATCGTAATCCTACGATTCCATACTATCATGGCTCAAGCGGCATGTCTGCCATCTTGGAATGGAACGTCAATTAGAACAAAGAGTAGCACTAAAGATAATATTCTGCTCGTAGAGGTGACAGTTCTCTCTTAGAGTTGAAAAGAAATACTGAACTAGTGAACTAGTGAACTCAGATATAAGAGTATACGTCAACGCACGCAAAGAGTTAAAACCCGTGAAAAATTCTGAAAGACGTCAAAGCGATGTGTTAAAGTAGGAGATACTTTTAATTTTGGGTTTTCACATGTACCTACTGTAGGAATTTTTCAATAACAATTCTCGGAACTAGAATTCGAGCTTATTTCCATTTAATTTGAAAATAAAAATGATCTTGTTTGTAGCAAACTGCACTGTAAAATTTTAATTTGATTCCCATGTGATTAGAACAAAATAATTTATATTAAAGATTTAAATCATTTCACATTTAGTGGAATAACTACATCAATTCACGTACGACGCGACGTATAAAAATGGTGAAGTTAAATGTACTTTTAATAAGTACCTTTTTTTTTGTAAATGGTCATTATGTCATGATGGCTCAGAGGTTATGGCCATGGGTCATGCAAGACGTTATGTGTCCAAATCTGGGCAGTTACCAACTGTTTCAATTCATGTACATGTACTTTACTAAATTAATCTTGGACATCACAGACATTGCTATAGGAAATCATCGTGAGAACCTGGACTTCTAATTAGTATAAGTCTGAAATAATCAACCCGTCTTGAGAAAGCGTGGTCGTGGTGATCAATTATCGTGCCTTCTCGGTATGAGAAGTGGCATTTGCCCAGCAGTGCAACAGTAATATGCTTGTAAAAAAGTGGCCTACCAGTACGTTTACTTTTTTCCAATGGCAATAGGACACTTGAACGTCAAGGTACTTTTCCACATCATTTAAATATAACATCAAAAATAGTCTATAATACTCTTTTTCTATTTTTTTTATTGATCTGAGCTTAGCACACTCTAAGCGAAGGAACGTGTTTCATGCCTATGCTAACATCTCGACATTTTTTTAATCTTTGCCCCCATTTACCCGTAGTGTCCACAGAGGTCGTTACGATACAACATGAATGAAATTTACAAAGCATGATATGAACAAACTAAAAAAACTATTTTTGTGTTTTGTTTAATACCAATAAAAAATCATTTACATCATCATTAAAATCCAATTACTTTTGAAAAAAAAGTTTCATAATAACTAATTAAAAATAAAATGATTAAAAAACATTATTACGTTATTAAACATTCATTTAAACATAACTATGTAAAATTGGTACAAATAAAGGTGCTCAAGCTTCAACTTTAAAAAGAAAATTCCAGTCTGTAGCTTTTAAGCCTAGCTAGCTATTTTTCTAACATTTATCTACAAATTCAGCGTTTCTTTGATAAACTGGTGGTTAGTGCCATCTAGCGGATACACGAGTAACTAGCAACTAAACCAGTAAGCCAAACACGAAGACGTAAAAAGTGTTGGCTAGATCGACATCTTAGGTTTAAAATGTACCAGTTTCAAATCAAGAGATTATATTGTAATTTATTATTTTTTTTTAAATTAGAAAACATGTTTTAACTCTGACACAAGTCACCAGAGAGACAGTGTAGCCTACGCGATTCTCGGTAAAAACCTGTTGCTAGAGTTAGGCGACGAGATATCTGCCAGGCTGATTGAAAGAGCCTTTGTTTTTTTTGCAATCTGATAAGTAACTGTGGAACACAAAAATATAAACCATTACATACCGACACAGCAAAATAAATCTCATGTTCGTGTGCACTAACACTTCGCGATACCCAAATGAATTGCCTAACATAAGCGCACCCTTGAATTTTCAACCCTAGATTCATCGCCGAGAGTTAAAAATCCCACAGTGCGTTTACACTTAAGGAGATTTCTCGTAGTATAAGAGGTCTTGAATGTTGAACCTATCTAAGTTTATTCGAACGTTGACCCTTAGAACCCTATCTTAAAACAAGATACCTATTATCTACGTTGCCAAGGGGTTCAAAAAACAGGTTGTTGACTAATTTGACAATCACTATCATCATGCCAGCCTGACCTCTGACTTGACCTTACTGATAATTATCTGGGCCTGTTTTGTTTGCTCTCCAGTCTGCTAACTCCGGCTAGAGAGGACGATCGTGTTATATAAACATGTTTAAGTTTTGTGTTTTTCTTGCGTTTTGTGCAGTGGTAAGTTTTTACCAGGGTTTTTGGGAACTTTTGTAGTATTTTGAATGTGTGTAGGTAGGTACCTTACGATTGCGATCTACGATTGTCGTTTTTGACAATGCAGTCACAAAATAAGTTTTTAAATCTTCGGCAATGTCCTCGGCAGAAAATTATTTGAAGCCCTCGGCGGTCTGTGTAACGTGATTTGGTATAGTACCCAGCTTGGTACCTAGCTCATAGCCACTTTTGTCTATCAACCTTATAATAATCACAATCATTTCCAATGAACTTGTTGACTACCGTTTACTTCATCAGTCGCTATTTCTTATCTTACTATAGCAGTCTTTTATTTCATATTTTTCCAAATATTGGTCTGACGGTCTTACTTTACAAAACCGTATGCTAGTAAGATATTACTAAGTAGAAAACTATCATTTATTAAATTACGTTATGGTAAGTTGGCAACGTCGTAAATATCTATAAAAAACTAGCTGTGCCCAGCGGTTTCACCCGCTGTTCAGGTCCCCCTTATCACTTAGGGGTATGAAAAATAGATAGTAGACGATTCTCAGACTTACTGAATATGCATAAAAAAAAATCAGAAGAATCGGTCGAGCCTTTCGGAGGAGTATGGGAACGAACATTGTGACATGATAATTTTATACTTTATTAGAAGATTAGATATCGCTGTTATGGTCAGTTTCTTTACTATTAGGTACTGAAAGTAAAGGAAATATCTCTCTAAATACAAATGCACTACTTAATGATTTAGTTGAAGGTGTATAAATACCACTTGGAAATATTTCTGTTGCTTTTTACATACGTAAAACGGTTACAACACCTTTTGCAGTAGTTAGCCAAAATTTAGTGCAACGCAGAGCAATATTTCATTCAATACTGTTTATTAAATAATACAATAAGCGTAATATTTGAAAGGTATCTGAAACATTGGCAACTTTCAGAATACACACTCTTACTGTGGTATCCTTAGAGGTGAGACACCAGTGAAGTCATTCGTAGTTTATTTATGTTTATGACTAATTATGTAGGTACGGCAGTATTCCATCGAGACGTGAAGATCCGGTTTTACGGCACATAAGTAGGTAGTTGTTATCCCACGTATTGTATAAAGAACGTAATCAAGCTTAAAAGAGGATAGATTAAACTAATGGTGACAGCCTGCACCTCTAAGATGCTGCTATTTGGAAACAAAGGAGAGCTCCTAAAAGATCTAAATGCACCGAATAATTGTGTTTCTTATGACATGCGACCTTGTCTGCTAATAACACATGCAACATTGGTGTGATGATGTCACTAAAACTTCTTTTAAACACGGTGTTACAAGGATATTTTCCTGTAGCGTATATAGACGCATTTACTAACATAGTCAGACCTGATAAAACTAGTAATACCATAAAGCAACGTGCAGTAAGAAACTGGGAGTCAAACTCGCGACACGCCGATACAATGACGTACAGCTACAACGCTTACAAGCAATCATAGCCATTACGCTTTCGGTGGCGGAACTTACTCCTCAGTATAGTAGTTAATAGGAGACCTAGGTCCATTGCTCTGTTACTAAGGCTTTATCTTTATATTCCTTCTGATGCACTTGATGCACCATGGACTGAACCAGCCGCCGCCGATCGCCTACACGAGGGCACAGCGGTGCTCCGCCCGAACTGGGCAGACCCCCACTGTATGCTCCACCGTGTCCTCCGGGCGATCGTCACAATGGTGACACCCGGGCGTTTCCTCCCGCCCGATTATGTGCAGGAACCTCCCGAAACTTCCGTGTCCGGTGAAGACCTGTGTCAGGTGGTAGGTGAGGACGCCATGTCGCCTCTCCAGCCACTCCTCAAAGAGGGGACTTACCGCTACTATTGTGGCGTACCCTAGACACGATATTGCTTAAGATACATGTTAGCATCCCAACCTCAGCCACGTGCAAATGCCTTTCATTCATCCCTTTTGTAGTCCAACATTCTGATCCAAACAGGACAGCAGGTCTATCCATTGTTTAAAAACTCTAACCTTGACTTAAAGTGGAATGCGGGAATCACGTATTGTTTCCGTAACCTGCCGCAGTTTCATCTTCTTCTTCATTCTGAATAGTATTCTCTCCTTTCGCAGGTAGGTATGTTGTAAGAGTTTTCTTTAGAAATAATAATAATATTGGTTTTTGTTCCTGTTTCTTTACTGCCTTCAGTGTGTATATAAATCTTTAAATAAATAAATATTATTGCAGTTCAAAAAATGAAGTTGGGCAGTATTTCTAACTAACTTATTCCTTTGTCATTGAGTTTATTCTGTTTGTTTTTACTTCGTAGAGATAAATAATTATTAGTAGAAACTTCATTAAACTTTGTTTTAATTGCTTTAAAACTGAGATAATGGCTTCAATTTCTAGGAAGCGATAAATGAAAAAACAATAACTGAATTGTGGAACGAAGTAGGTAATTAGAATATTTCAAGTAGAAAACTGTCGAAGTTATTTAAAGGACACAAGGCGCTTAGGAAACATTCACTTAGATACTGTGTAAGTTAAATTACGGTTGTAGCCCAGAGGTGCTAACGGTCACAGAGATTAAGCGAGGACGGACGGACGGACGGACGGACAGACAGACATGGCGAACGGTTTTACGGTTGTAGCCCAGAGGTCTTCACCTCTGGGCTACAACCGTAAAGCCAGGCAGCGCATGGCTTTTTAACCGACTTCAAAAAGGAGGAGGTTCTAAATTCGTCGGAATCTTTTTAGGGTTCCGTAGTCAACTAGGAACCCTTATAGTTTCGCCATGTCTGTCTGTCCGTCCGTCCGTCCGTCCGTCCTCGCTTAATCTCTGTGACCGTTAGCACTAGAAAGCTGAAATTTGGTACCAATATGTATATCAATCACGCCGACAAAGTGGTAAAATAAAAATTGGAAAAAAATGTTTTATTAGTAGCCACCCTAAATGTAAAGTGGGAAGTGTTTTTTTTTTAATTTCAACCCTGACGTGTGATATATTGTTGGAAAGGTATTTAAAAATGAATAGGGGTTTACTAAAATCATTTTTTGATAATGTCAATAATTTCGGAAATAATCGCTCCAAAAGTAAAAAACAATGTGTCCCCCCCCCTCTAACTTTTGAACCATAAGTTTAGAAAATATGAAAAAAATCTGAAAAGTAGAACTTTATAAGGACTTTCTAGGAAAATCATTTCGAACTTGATTGACACAACAGTTTTTGTACAAAAAAGACAAAAAGTTGTATTTTGTACAACTTTTTGTCTTTTTTGTACAAAAACTGTTGGAGCGCCTACCGCGGAACGTGCAACATTGCACGCTCCTCCACCTTTAAACTCATAAGTGGGAACACTTATTGTGACGGACGGGAAACTACGGAACCCTACACTGAGCGTGGCCCGACACGCTCTTGGCCGGTTTTTTTATGTATGTTCACCGATTACTCAAAGGCGTTTGGCAAAATATTAGCAAAATAGTTTTTTTTTTATTTTAGCTTTTTCATCTGTGATATCTCACACAGATTCTTATAGAGAATTGATTTTCCATTGCTACTAAAAGATAATAAGCATAGATATCGTCCCTATGCATTAGAATATAAAATATGTAATATAGAAAATAACTCATTAATCTACGAAAGCAATACAGATAAAATTGATATGGAACTTTCTTCGGGCCTTCTTATTATAAACTAGCTTCCGCCCGCGACTTCGTCCGCGTGGCATAGTTACTTTGGGCTAACGCTAACTTTAACCCGCGTGATGACCCGAAAAAATGTATCTTTCTCTCCCCTTTTCTTCCCTCATTCTCCCCCTTTCCTCACTTTAAAAAAACTTGCCTATTTCCGTCACCAGGGCCCCAACTATCTCTGTACCAAAATGCATCAAAATCGGTTCGGTCATTTAGGCGTGAAGCCGTAACAAACACGACACGGTTGGCGTAGTGGCTGAGCGATCGACTGCTGCGCTGTGTGTCGCGGGTTCGATTCCCGCACGGAACAAATATTTGTATGACCTACAGATAGTTGTTCCGGGTCTGGCTGTTTGTGTATGTGAGATTGAATGTTTGTAAACGCACCCACGATACAGGAGAAATTCCTAGTTTTTAAAAAAAAAGAAAGAAAGAACAAACAAACTCACTGTCGCTTTTATAATATTAGTAAGGATATGAAAATAACCGAAGGTAACTGAATGCCTATTCAGTTACCTAACGAAATAAGCTACGTTAGAGGTCCTAACTGTAGCTACCTTACACTTAAAAAAGTGCCTACTTAAATAATAAAACTGATCCTAAATACACTACAGCTACAACTAAATAAAACAACAGCTAAATAAATTAAAAAATAATAATTTGAATTTATATTTAACCTCAAAATAATTTAAGTACTAAATTATATATATATATTTTGTTTTTTTTTTTAATATATCTAACTATGCCTATTATCTATAAGAACCTATTAATTACCAAATAAAGTAGGTACTAAAACTAAATAATTCTAATAGAATTATACCCAGAAATATGTAGGTAAGTACAACTTGTAACAAAAAAAGAAATTAAAATAAAGCTAAAACGCCTGTCCAATACACCCAGTATTGGACAGGCGTTTTAGCTTTATTTTAATTTCTTTTTTTCCCACTCCACTCTATAAAGCAGAACTTTTTATGTCATAATTTTATTTTGCATAACAACGGATAGCATAAACTTCATTTCGCAGAAAATTGTTTGGCAGACACTCATTTATCATACATTCAAAACTCATAATTTTGTAAGTCAGAATCATCTCTAGACATAAATTTCATATCCATAATATTCAAAAAGCAGAAACATCATTTCGCAGAAAGTTCACAGTCAGAATCGTCTTTTGACATATATTTCATATCGTTATCATTAAACGGCAGAATTGTCATATCGCAGAAAGTTTATAGTTAGAATCATCTTTATCATTATTTGTTGTCATTTATTTTAATTATTTATTTCTTTAAAATAATATCATTGATTTTAACTATTATTTAATTGAATTTGTAATAATGTCATTTAATTCCATAAGTAATTATTATTCTAATGTAAATAGTTCAGTTCCGGGTAAACTACTAAAAACAATCTCATTTTCTATCAATGCAAGTCGTTACTGGCACTCGCCGGCCGCTGCCGCGGCACCGCTCGCTCCGCTCGCTCGGCTCGTGCGTAGGGGGTCACAGTTTTAACCTAACCTAACCTACGCATTTTTTTTGAACAAATTAACCTAATCTTAATAGTTGAGTCCCGGGTTACCAACTAAAAACAATGTCTTTTTTTCTATATAATTCCAAAAATATCTTATTTTTGCCTTAATATGTTTTTGTACACAATTGTAACTCACTGTATCGGTTCACACCAAAATATTGGAAACTCAAAATAAATAACAAACATGGTAAATATCCCGTTTTAACCGTTAATAATAATGTTAGTGACCATGTCAGTTTAAAGACTTATTAGGCATATAAGTCTTTAAACTTAAAGTTATTCTTAATTAAATTCTGCCATCTGCATAGTATGAAAAGTAAAATTATACCAAATACTCGTCGCTCTAAATGAACATTATGCTAAACGATACTATGCGAAATTTGAACTCTGCCAATCGTAATTATACTAAATGTAATTCTGCCATCTTAAAACTATGCAATTGTAAATTCGGAGTTTTAAACATCATGCCAAACGATAATTATATCAAATAATTTTTATGCCTTTAAAATGTTCGTTTAAAGAAAAATATGCTAAGTGTGTTATGCCAAATAACTATATAACGCTATGGCGCTCATTAGGGGAGGGCTATGTCCAGCAGTGGACTAATATAGCCTGATGATGATGATGATAACTATAATTAGTATAATTAACTACGCTTTTACCAATATAGTATAAAAAAAAACTGAACATAAAATTAGCCGAAACTCGGTTTTTAAAAATCTATGCGTATTACTACTACTTCACCTAAAAAGAAATAAAATGTAAACTATGAATAATTTGTAATTTGAACGAATATTTAAACACTACCAAAATAACTAATACCTATTTTATAAAATAACAACAAAAGAAATCTAAAAAGAAATTATTTAAAGACTAAAAGTCGGGCTGAAAGCATTGTCTGTCAATAAGGTCGAACACTCTGACTGTCTATTCGCATCAACAGCCAAATATTACACAAAAATAATCCTTATAGCATGATTCAGTATTCACACGCGATGGCTTATTAACGTATTTCATGCATAACTTTGGTGTTTGTATACCGATTTATATGATTCTTTTTTTATTGAATACGTAATAATGTTAACTGTTTTTAATTAGAGATGAGTGGGAGTGTTATAAACGTAAGAGTAGACAAATATAATCAGAAAGCTCTGAACTGCTAAGTTATCGGGAGTTACACGTGTTATTGTGAGTCAACCATAAAAGATAGACCTATGCTGTCGTAGGATATTTTTTATATAATTTTAAGGAGAACATTTCCGTCATACATGATTTCTGTGTAGCTTTAACCAACTTCTCCCGATTACCCAACATTTTCCTTCACTGCTCTGCTCCTATTGATCGTAGCGTGATGAAAAGTATACTATAACCTGCCCAGGAGTATGAAGAATAATTGTACCAAGTTTCGTTAAAATCCGTCGAGTAGTTTTTGTTTCTATAACGAACATACAGACATCCAGACAGACAGACAGACAGACAGACAGACAGACAAAAATTTTACTGATTGCATTTTTGGCATCAGTATCGATCACTAATCACCCCCTGATAGTTATTTTGGAAATATATTTCATGTACAGAATTGACCTCTCTACAGATTTATTATAAGTATAGAAGAAGAATTTTGAAAATGGCCTCCATCTTGACGGCAAACCTTTTTTTGAAGTCTATTAATAAAATAGGTGTTCCTCACAGAATCCTTCTATTGATAACATATTTGTAATGACATTATAGAAAGCTATAATATCATTAATAGAAAGCTATTGTTTGGTTTTTGCTCGAAATCAGAATACTAATTTGTTTTTCATGATTTTTCCAGGCTAGTTCAGCTCCACAAGAACCTCGCACCTACTGTGGGGAGACGCCGCGTGTGGTAAGTTATCCAGATTTAACAATAACCATATTTTAATAAGCTGCTGCTCTGAACAAGAACACCCCAAAAGCAACCCCTGGTTAGGTTTTGTAAGAACAGTGACGACCCGCGTACGAGCCGAGTGAGTTAAGCGAGCGCTACACACCAAGATCTAAGCTTAGTTAGTTCGGGCGCTGGGCGCCGCGAGACGACTCCTGGCCACCGTAGATGCGGGCCTGTGGTCGGTGAGCAATGGGTAGCTCACCGTCCGTCCGTCTATTGACGACAGAACGTGTCGACATAACTGACACAGTTAATCATACTTGTCGCATAGTTTGCAGTCTGTACGAAAAAAATAACTTAGTTTAGCCCTCCGTATGCAACCTGCTACAACATTGGTAACAAATCATCAACTTAGCGGCACACCTAAAAATTCAACCTAAGAGCGTATTGATGAGTTTTTAAGATAATTGGAATACGATTAAATATAAGTACATTATAACACCATTGTTTTAACTTTTCAGATTTACAACTGTCTCAACGCTCCAACAATTTTCAGCCATGATGTGACCTCCAAGTGCCAAGGTGCCCAGTACACAAATGATGTAATAAAGCTTACCACGAACCTATTTTTCTTAGTAGGTTCCTTTACCCTCTTTCCTTCCTTCCTTCCTATTATCACATCTGGCCTTGTTACTACTGAAAATGAACGAATGACTGTTTGTTACTTTTTTACCCAAAAACTACTTCTAAGATTTTGATGAAACTTTACAGTCATTCAGTCACAATCAGCTATGGTCATACATCAGAGTCCTTACTAATATTATAAAAGCGAAAGTGAGTTTGTTTGTAACGTCTTCACGCCTAAATGGCCAAACCGATTTTGATGAATTTTGGTACAGAGATAGTTCGGATCCTGGAGACGGACATAAGCTAATTTAAAAATAAATAGGGGGAGAAAGAGGAAAGAAAAAAGGAGAAAAAAAATTTTTTTTTGATCATCACGCGGGTTAAAGTTAGCCTAAAAAGCTAGCTAAAAGCCACGCGGACGAAGTCGCGGGCGGAAGCTAATAAAATATACTTTTAAAAATGTTGTTACAGAAATCAATTTTCGCGGGTGAAGCTGCGGGCATGAGTGAGCTAGTAAATAATAATGTTTCTATCTACAATGTCGAAACTTTTGTTTTATTCAAATCTTAAATTAACAGATCACTCAGTATAAGTTTGATGCACAATGTGCTGTTATTTTATCCAGTGTGAAAGACTGACCTGCGCCTTCCGGGAAGCCAAATGGTTGAAAGGCAACGCAGTGGACAAGACGAAGGTGGGAGCATACTTCGACCAGTTTGTGAAGGACCATGCAGAGTGGGGACCGGCCATTCAGCATGTGAAGACAACTTGCCTGGGGGCGGAGCTGAAGGCACAGGGGGTCTTCCTCAACTGCCCAGCTTATGATGTCATGCAGTGTGTGTTACGTAGCTTTATTAAGGTTAGTACCTAAGTTGGTTGTTATTATTTTTTTATATTTTGTCTACTTATAAGAAATAAACAATTTTGAAATAAGTAATTCTGAAAGGCGTAAAACTTGTAAACCAAGCATTCTTTAGGTAGGTATGTACATCAAACCTAGTTACTGTAAAAAATATTGCTGGGAAACGAATTTTACATCTCATTAAAGTTAAGTTAAAAGTGACTAAAAGAGTGATGGAACTGGATGTTGATGGACGAAGAGCGAGAGGAAGGCCAAAGAAAAGATGGATGGATTGTGTAAGGAATGATATGAAGGAGAAAGGAGTGAATGATGCCGTGACGTCTGATAGGGAAGAAGAAAACGTGTTGCGCTCACCCCAAATAGAATGGGACAAGGGCAGGAAAATGATGATTAAAGTTAAGTTAAAATTGGTATATATTATAAATCCAAGACGGTAGGATTTATCGACTCTTTAATCAAACCATACATTTTGTAGGACAACAATTTTTTCGAATAATTTAGATAACTATCATAAGATTTAACCTAAAAAAGTCCAGTTAGTAATAATTTTTGGAGAGTTATCAAATTAACATATTTTATCTCTGCTACCTCTGTTACCTACGACAATCGAGAATTATCGCAAAGGAAAAAGTTGGGCGTCTCAATGAAACGAAGCTATCTCACGGAATATTAGCTTGTTAGTGATCAAGTGCAAAAAAGAGCCATGGATCCTGGACTATATGTTATGTGCACGGTTCGAGTTGTTCGTTGCGTATGAAAGAGAACTAGTAAGAAACACCACGGTATAAACTCTGTTTGTATGTTTCAGCACGCGACTCCAACACAATGGTCGACCGCCTCATCATGTGCGTACCCTCGTGAATTCGCAGCCGCCTGCCCTGTCTGCCCGAGCGACTGCTACGCCCCACAAGTGCCCATTGGATCCTGTAACGCCTGTTATGCGTAGCCTAGAACACCTTAACTACAGAGGAGTGATTAATTCATTATAAAATACCTACGTTTATTTTGCAAAAGTAATTGTTGTGGTATTTTTTTTGTATATCCCTAGAAAAATTGTTTAGTATTGCATGTAATGCATCTTTGTACACTGAAGGCAACGATCTCTATGAAGTTAAAAAAAAAGAAAACAAGACAGTTATCGATGCTGTACCTATGTCAATTTTTTATTTATTTAATAAACGTTGCTCCACACTAGGAATTTCTCCTGTTTTGTGGGTTTAAACTCACATACATAAACAGCCAGACCCGAAACAACTATCTGCCGGTCATACAAATATTTATACGTGCGGTAATCGAACCCGCTACACGCAGCGCAGCAGTCGAACGCTCAGCCACTGCGCCAACTGTGCCGTAAATTTTGCACCGCTTACTTTCTAGGCATCTGGACACACACTGGCCGACACAGCACTACACACATTTTTAGTTTTTATTTTTGCTTATCTTATTTTTGAACAAATTTATTTTTTCATTAATTCTTTAAAAACGTAATGCTTACCACACACTCACGCAATCACCCACACCCATAATCACACTCGCATACCTCACACAAGTGCGCTACTTCATCATCTGCCTAGCCTTTTCCCAACTATGTTGGGGTCGGCTTCCAGTCTAACCGGATGCAGCTGAATATCAGTATTTTACATGGAGCGACTGCCTATCTGACCTCCACAACCCAGTAAGTACTGGGTAATACGATACCCCTTGGTAAGACTGGTTGTCAGACTTTTGGGACACTGACTACCTGTAACGAGTGTCAAAGATCTACAAATGACAGCCGGGACCAACGGCTTAACGTGCTTTCCGAGGCACGGAGGAAACTCGGTATGTAACGGGTGGTCACCCATCCACAGACCAACCTAGGCAAGCGCGGCTTAACCTAAAGATCGACCCGAGCGGCTGCTATTATTTAGCCACGAGCTCCTCAAGTGCGCTACTTATTGTATTTTAATTTAGTTTTGTTAGTTAGAGATCCTTTGTTTTCAATTGCATATGCAGTGTATGTATAATGTGAAGTGGAAGCGGAGTCACCTAACACAAGCATCTCGTTGCTTAAAATGTGATCTTTTTTTTAAATTATTTTCGTTGAAGACTTACTACTACTTACTAGCTAGTTCGAAGGCAATCGTGACATTCAAGATACAATAATCCTAGTACGATTGCCAAAGCAAACCTTTGACACCAGTGATTTGATTCGAATATATTGCACATTATATTCAAACAAATTAATAAAATACATCGTAATTTTTATATTACAGGGTGGAATTTTGTAATGCCACCTGAAGGGGAAGTACCTACTCTTAATACTTTAGATAGAAAATTTTACTCAAAGAAAACACTTCTTTATTTTTGAAAAGAAAGAAAACCGCATTCAAAGATTTTTTTAAATTCGCTTGCCCCGGACATGGGAAACGAACCGACTAAAATCTGTAAAAGTTGCACCCTGTACTTTTATTGCATCGATCGTTTTCCTTTCATTTAATTTATGAAGTTTGTTAAAGAGATTTCATCCTTTATAAATATCTCTGAGCACACCAAAGAAATTGTAATAGTATAAAATGATGGTAGAACAAAAACTTTCATCATCATTCATCAAACCGGGAATCGAACGTATTAAACATCTACACTCTACAGAATCTACCAACTTGATAAAACGAACAGAAATTGGAGCAAGCAATACTTTTATATTTATATACGAAACCCTATAATAAAATGAAGCATTGAAATCCAACATAAAGTTTGTGTTTTTCCGGGAAAACTAAAGCACGAGGCAATAGAAAATACAACACGTGGCACGATCGCCAACGTGTTCCAGTTCGATGGCTGCCACTCTCTACACGTTGGGCCATCATGACTGAGTCCCGTGTCGGATGATACGATTGTTACAATCTAAAGAAAAACTTGAACATGAAAATAAAGGTAAATTGAGAGACCTCCGATACTACATCACTCTTAGCAAAACATGATCGATACATATCGAAAGTCGAAACAATGAATTGAGGTAGATTCAACAACAATCATTTTGAAAAGAAAATTGTTAATCGATTGAGTCCTTAAAAAAAATTGTAAATCCTACATCCACGCTTAAATAAAACACTGTCACAAGCTTTTACAAATAAAACTAAAACCTATTTCAATCTGGGTTTTAATTTCCTGCGCCACGTCACATCCTTTCGAGTATCGAGCGCTTCCCACCCACTGTTTCCCGCCCTCTCCATAATTTTCCACTGGTTCCTCACGCATGCGCGCCACCGGGTGCCCTCTCTGACACCTGTCAAAATCAGTCTATCCCTCCCCAGTGCTGTGAACTGTTTGACGTCATTGCAAGCATAATTACGGGAAATCCAAGTGCATTTCGGTGAAACATGTAAAATTAGGTAAGTGAAAAACTCCGTTCTAATTCCAAGAAAATCGTTTATTAAATTATTCCTCTGAACTTTGTGTCGTTTTCTTACGAATTTGCGGCATGTATTGAAGGTGTTACTCATATTTTAAAATGTCGATGGTTTTAATATCATTTTCATGATGAATCTGATCGCACTTTTTAATTTCAATTTTCTCAGTTTCTTTCTCGGGTGTCATCGATCGATGAAATAAACTTGAGACGTCGATTATGACAGCCTTCGGTCTATTAATAGCTCGGTAGGTTTATGTGATAACAATTCCATGTACCTGTAGGTATACGACTGATATTGCGCGTGTCTCGTGACCTTTAGTCTTATCAGTGTCTGATTTAATGGTAATTGATTAAAGACACTTCATTGATCTTCGTCGATACCTATTGAGTTTTCTTTGAATCATGGCTGTCTTTATCTGTACTAGGATACTTAAGATTAGGAGGTTTTCGTTTCTACCCACTTTGCTTCTAGTACTGGGTACCTATCTACTTTAATGTGGAAACCTAGGAGGAAGAGAAACAAATAAGTACTTTTAACTCTTCTCCACTCTAAAATTGCTCTAGGTCGATTTCGTTTCTAATATTTTCTACTTACACGATATTTTCCATGATTTCAGTTGCATTTAACGCTACAACTCAACCAACGAATATAGAGTAGGTACCATAAAAACATCGAAGGCTGCAGTAGATCCTAGCATATTTTTCAAACGAAACGTCTATTTCATACCCATTTAGAAAAACAAATGCAATATATTTAGCTGGTACAGAAATGAATTGGATTGACAAAAGCTACCGAAAACTATTTATGTAAATCCAGTCGTTGTAGCAATAGGCAATGCTTTGAAACCGATTGTCATTTGTTCAGGCGCTCTGATAATTTTAATCAGAATCATTAATTAGTTGAAAATAAAGGTGTAACCATTTGTTAATCTTGGTGGTTTAGGCATGTAATTAGGCAAAACATACCAAAAAGTAAATAATAACTTCGACATGACTTCCATTTTATCACAATAACAAACTTGGGGCGTTTCTATGCTTAGAACGAATATTATTTTCTAGAACTGCTCGAAAGTGGTTATTATTAGCTATTGAAGTCTTGACATTGTACAAATACTTACCTAGAAATGGTCATGGGAAAATGACCATCTGCATTAGAACAGTGTTGCAAGTTTTGTGTATTTTTTCTGTTCAGGAGTAGGTTACTGCTGTATATTTTTTAACCTTTGACCAGAAAAAGATGTTTTACGTTTGAAGGTCTATCTGTCTGTGGCATTGTCCAGCGATTTCACATGTTAAGTTAGCGTGATAGCCAATGTAACTTCCTTATAATTTTGCTTTCTACTGATTGGTTTAAAACGGTTCAGTAGTTTCGGAGCCTATTCAGTAAAAACAAACCAAAAAAAAAGTCTTTCCCCTTTATAATATAAGTATAGACAGATAAGTAGGTAGAAACATGTCTATCGAACATTCTAGACCTAGGTGGAGCAAGATCGCGATTTGCGATCAAACAAATTATTTTGTGGTTATGACGATATCCATAAAATCCGTGCATGGGTATATCGGTAGCCTACTAGGCTACCCTCCACTGCCGCCTTACGAATTGTAGCTTGTAGCTTTGAACCCAGACTTGCGTTATATCAACTATTTCCAAAATGGTGCAGGAAATCATAGGAGGAAACTGATATTATTATGTGACATGTGTCATCAAACCCGCAGCGAACCCGCGTAGCATATTTATTTATTTGAACTTCATGTAGAATAGTGGTACATAAACGGATTTAATGCCATAAGGCATTCTCTACCAGTCAAAAGTCAAACAAAATTATATATTAGGTCCTTACATATGAAATTGGCGTTTTGTATGGAAGGAACAAAAAGTCGAATATTTTTTAATATAATATATTTAATTAATCAAAGTATGAACCATTGTTTTCAATGCACTTTTGCCATCTTAAAGGTAGTTCATTGATCCCTTTACTAAAAAAACCAGTCGGACGGGAATCAATAAAATCTTTGAAGGCGATTTGGACTGCCCCATCGGAGTTGAATTTTTTCCCTTGCAAAAAGTTATCCAAATTGCGAAAAAAATGGTAATCTGTTGGAGCAAGGTCCGGGGAGTACGGAGGATGTCTAAGACATTCCAATTCAAGCTCTTCTAATTTGGTAGCCGTCTGTTGCGCAGTGTGTGGTCTGGCGTTGTCGTGAAGCAGCAGTGGCGTGGAGCGATTGACCAGCCTTGGTTGTTTAGCCGCTAGCTTTTCCATCATGGTTTGTAATTGCTGACAATAGACATCAGCTGTAATAGTCTGGCCAGATTTGAGAAAACTGTAATGAACAATACCGGCACTAGTCCACCAAACGCTTACAAGTAACTTTTTTGGGGTTAATTTTCGCTTGGGGCAGGATTTGGCTGGCTGGCCAGGATCCAACCATTGCGCTGAGCGCTTCCGATTATCGTAAAGAATCCATTTTTCATCACAGGTAATGATTCGGTTTAAAATACCTTCATTGTTGTGCCGGTTCAGTAATGTAACGCAGCAGTCGACGCGCGTTTGCCGGTTTGCTTCAGTCAATTCGTGAGGTACCCACCTTTCAAGCTTTTTAATCTTCCCAATTTGCTTCAAGTGAATTAAAACAGTTTTATCACTAACATCGAAGCCTGCAGCTAACTCGGACGTGGTTTGCGATGGGTCCGCTTCCACAATAGCCTTCAATTCTCCATTATCAACTTGGGTCTCAGGCCGTCCACGGGGCTTGTTCTGCAGGTCGAAATTTCCAGAACGAAAACGTTGGAACCAAAAACGAACTGTGTTTTCTTTTGCAACATGACCGCCATACACATCATTCACCCTTCGAGTCGTTTCCGCAGCACTAGTGCCACGCACGGCGGAACTCGTACTCGTAAATAATGCGATATTTTAAATTTTCCATTTTGTAAAATGAGTGACGCAAACAGAAAAAACAGAAGAAAAAAAACAAATGAATGACGGTCATCGAAGCACAAATACATGAGTAAATAGCTGTACAAATTTGGATTTGGAATTCCTTACCAAAGAGGAGAAATTCGTGATTAAAGTGGCCAGTACGAAAAACGCCAATTTCATATGTAAGGACCTAATATAAGTAAATAAAGAAAAGTTGTTATTATAAACTTATATTATATATTTACTTACACAGATGTTAATATATGAACAGATGAAAGAAAATAATAAATATATTGAAATAAAAGAAAATTAATAGTAATTACTATGAGTTTTGATTGGTAGACGGACCTAATTATTAGTTACGAACTATCATGTAACACGCACGGATCACTCACAAAATAAGATGCCTGTATCAAGACACTGGGAACGTCTACAAGCATACCAGTGTGGTTGAAGTGATAGTCATACCCATACTGTAAAACAATATAGAAACCGTGAATCGATGAACCAAAAATCCAACGTTGCCAAACCTAATAGCACGGCTTTTAAAACAATAGACATAGTTATAGTTTTGTGCACCATTCTGACACACATGGCCATGTTTTGTGGCTTTTGAAAAATTTAAATATTCTAACTTGAACCTCTTCTACCAAACGTTAGCGCTTGGGCGAAAGAACTAGACTGTGAGCTGTCGGACCAGAACTTAAAAGGTAGGCCGTTTTTTGGCATAGACAACTTTTGGGATTGTACAATTCTTTAACAACGACAATGGAGGTATGATGATTGTTGATTAATAACAAAAGGAACGATAATGAAACGTGGCAATGTTACCAGCCTTCTGGGCATTTTTCCTATTGACAGCGATGTAGATGATTTTTTTGATGCTCTAGTATTGTTGTATTTGTTTAATAAAGCGAATATAATCATCTGTCTAGCCTTTTCCCAACTATGTTGGGGTCGGCTTCCAGTAGTTCCAGTCTTACCGGACGCAGCTGAATACCAGTATTTTACATGGAGCGACTGCTATCTGACCTCCATAACCCAGTTAGTACTGGGTAATACGATACCTCTTGGTAAGACTGGTTGTCAGTCTTTCGGGATACTGACTATCTCTAACGACTGTCAAAGATCTACAAATGACAGCCGGGACCAACAACTTAACGTGCTTGAGGAAATTCGGTATGTAACAGGCGGTCACCCATCTACAGACCAGCCTAGGTCTAGCGCGGCCTAGCGCGACTTAACCTAAAGATCGACCTGAGCGGCTGCTATTATTTAGCCACCTAAATCAAAATCAGTTCACCCACACAGGAGCTACGATGCCACAGACAGATACACACTTCAAACTTAAAACACCCCTCTTTTCTGGCGAAGTGTATGATAGGTTCCCATCCAAGTTAATTTTCTTTGTCATTAGGTAATGTTAAGTAAGTAAGGCTTGCAAAAAATCTTTTCCCAGATTAAATTATAAAAGTAATTAAAAAACTCAGCCATTCCAATTTCGAAATTTCTATTAACTTTTGTATTTAAAATAGTCTATAAGTGCGGTCACCACAGCAACATAATCCACTTGGATATCTTGATCATCCTTTCAACGGCTACAACGGCGCCTTAAATAATCTAAATAAAAATAAAATTGCCAACAAAGTCATCAAAACTCATTAATGTTGGCAGCCCCGGCAAGCTTTTAAGACGTGACCTTTATTCCGGATTACTTTGTCGCTTAAGGGATTTACAACAGTAAATACATTGATTGGAACTGAGGTTTACATAGAATAATGGAACTGTAAAAAAACAACAATAAACCCTGTGAATTAAATCATGGAATGTGTGACACGTTAGTTTTGAAGTCGGGGATGTATTTAAAGTAAAGTTGAAGGTAACATTAAAAACATGCAAATTGTGCAAAAGTCGAATCTTTGACTCCCAATATATCCGTAGTCAGAAGATATCCTTATTATAAAAGCGAAAGTGAGTTTGTTTGTTTGTTACGTCTTCACGCCTAAATGGCTATTATTTATTTTATTTTGATGAATTTTGGTACAGAGATAGTTGGGACCCTGGAGAAGGACATAATTTTTTGTTTTAATAAAGTGAGATATGCGGGAGAAAGAGGGAGGAAAAGGGAAAAGTTAGCTTTGCTATTACAATAAAAAAGGCGCAAGGGCACTCGTGGAGGCGATCGGCGGCGGCGATCTCTCGCGTCCGGCCCTGGTTCAGTCCATGGTCCGGAGCGAGAGGGAATGGGAAGCGGTCACCTCCTTCTGCGAAGCAGTAATGTTAGTAAAGGAGGTGGCCGGGCGTTTGAAGGAGAGAACCTCAAACCAACCCAGCCGCCGCGGGAGACGCCCCGGGCGTCGGGCGCCGCGAGACGACTCCCGGCCACCGTAGATGCGGGCCTGTGGACGGTGAGCAATGGGTAGCTCACCGTTCGTCCGTCTATTGACGACAGGCCGTGTCGACGGCACGTTCGTGTTTCACGCGCGCCTCAAAAAGATGTCAGCAAAGCAGAGGGGCTTGCCAGGGCCTCCGCCTGCCGGGGTTGCGGGTTGTTCGAAAGAGATACCGCGGCCCCGGAACATAAAGGGCAATAGAAGGAACATGGGTGGGTTTTAGTCAATAAAAGTCTGACACGCCCCCCCAGAGCGGGGGAAGTTATTTGATGATATCATACCCTAAAAAAAAAAGGCGCTAGGGCAAAAACTTCGTGTTACCCCAAATTTAACGCGAGCGAAGCCGCGGGCAAAAGCTAGTATGGTATATGGTCTAAAAATTAACGCAATGACGAGGACAAGAATTTCCTTTCGGATTCATTAAGAGTACTTTTACACCCAATATACAACCATCAGCCATCCGCGCACAGGCCGCGGCAGAGAAAAAGCCGAAATCCAAAGTTGGTACGCGGTCGTCTTTGTAAAGTGATGTTTGGGAAGATTATCTGATAAACCTTATAACAGTTTTCATGTAACTATGGTCTGGCTTTCTTCTTGATGATGAATCTATCATTAGCTTCAGTTCTTTGGACATCGGCTGTCACAATGATGATTCTATCGTTTGGGAAATCAGAGGAATAGAAAGTCGTACTTCACTGTGATATTTCTGGCATATCTGCACAAATGGTTTTCGAAACTCCAAGATCCATATTTATTTTTCGGGGAGTCTTTTCAATGTTATTAATATGTTGAATATCTAAAGCTCATCCCCTAAACCCTATAATTGATTGAATCTGGAGTCACTTTGGGGTAAATCCATTGTGGATTACTATCTGCGAACCTTTTCTGTCCAAACCAATATTCGTATTACTGCGTTTAATAATACACCACATTATGTGTAAGGATTTGGTTTAACGAAATAGTCCTAAATATACTTACTTAGGTTGCTACTTATATCATACAAACTCGGCGAATGAGTTGATCGGAGATACGCCGCATAACCATACTGGTACCAGCCTTCAGCCTCTATTATTTTTTCATATCTATTTTTGTAACTTGCCAGAAAATGTCTAGAGGTTTATAGTTGAAACCGCGACGTTTGTAATCTGGTGAAAGCCTCTTTGCTTGCACGCTTGATTAGATTAGAAGTTTTACTTAACATTATTGAAAAAGATAGCTACCTGGGACGGGAACCTACCTTAGTACTTAAACATGGAATCTATTGATAATGAAGGTTCATGAAAAATAGCTCAACCCCGTCTACTGATTCACTCTTCAGTCATGTTGCTGTCGTTAAACAACATTTTACAAGTTTGATTTCACCTCAACACATCCTTTTTTTATCGCCTTTCTATGTTTTTTCTCAACTATGCTAGAATCGGCTTCCAGTCTCACCGGATAAAGCTGAATACCAGTATTAGAAATGTACAGATTGATCTAATCGTAACAATTCAGAACCTAGGTAATACAATACTGTTTGGGAGGACTGGTAGCCAAATATCCATGCTCTTGAGGACCCATTACGATTGTCGAGAATCTTGTTCTTCTATAATTTTGGCTCAATTATGCGAAGTATGGCAATATAAGAGTCTTTTAAATTGGTTTGGCCCAGAAGGAGATGGCGTGACGAGCTGGACTCTTACCTAAAAGATTGGGCCAAGTTACCTAATGACAGAGAAAAATGTAAAGAGGGAAGGGAGTTTTTGCCCTGCAGAGGGATACAACTGACTCATAATCTAATCTAATCTCATCATTACGGATTTTTCACATTGACACTTGTGGCAAGGGCCTTCGCAGAGACAGAATGTATTTTTATTGAAGCTTGCTTGTCACGCTATTTTCCTGAAGCCTTGATGATTTGAAATCAGACTTCGAATTTTGAAACAATTTTGTAAGTAACCGAATCCAAGATGGCCGTGTTTGTATTTATTTTTATTTTTCATTAGCTCCTACATCGCCAGCGGCAGCCATTAGCATTTAAATGAATTTCGGTCTGTCGGTGAGGTATCAGCACAAAATTGTGTAATATTACGCGCTTGAGTATTCCCTGTGCTTAATGGATATTTTTTGTATGAACTGCTTATTATGTGAGAGCAATGTTTCATGAAACTTGGCAACTGAACTTTACAGGCTACATGCTCTCTTTGCAGCGATGTTTTAGAAGAAATATTTTCTGTTACAGTTTAGTTTTAAATGTATTGGGCTGTTTGGAATTTCCTAAGACATTTTGTAGAACGGATAGTAGTACTGAAAGAAAATATATAATATTAAACAACAGCATCCTTGTTATTGGCAGCTCCTCCTGTTCTTCTGGATCACGTCAAGCAGTACCGTCTTTCAGTGAGCTACAGTAACAAAAGCTGTTGTCTCGAAAAGTAGGATAACTTTTACACTGTAAAAAATATAAATAAGGGCTTATATTTTTGTTTGTGCATATCATCAAATGACTTCTCCCGTTCTGGGCGGAGCGGAAGGGAGTGTAGGAGTATGTTCGGACTTTTACTGACTAAAAACCCATCCATCTTCTTTTGCCCTTTGTGTTCCGGGGCCGCGGTATTTCATTGAGCACGAACGCACCGTCCCTGTCGACACCGCCTGTCGTCACTAGACGGTCGGACGGTGAGCTACCCATTGCTCACCGTTCACAGACCCGTTTATACGTTGGCCGGGAGTCGTCGTCGCGACACTCCTTTAGTGTCAGAATTTGTATGCCGCTCATGGGCTTTTGACTTGGCCTATTTATTTATTTATTTAAACTTCATGTACAATAGTGGTACATAGGCGGACTTAATGCCATAAGGCATTCTCTACCAGTCAACCTTTGGGTAAAATACGACCACATTGTCGATTAATTGTTTGATTTACCTTTTCATTGTTTTATTTATACATTTCTTGTTATCGTAGTCTAGCTCAGTAAACAAACTACCCTCGGGGCGCCCAACCCCACACAGATTTATATTCATCCAATATTTGAATAGAATTTGAGTGTGCTATCGGTTAGTTTCCACTTCCTAGCATTCATGTTGATATAGATCTATTGGAAGGCCCATAAACGCTTATGTACGCACTTAGGCAACAATACATAATCCTAAATACACAATCGTTTATTTAAATAAATATCTCATCGAGGAATAATTGAACAAGTACGATGAAATGTAATGAATTTCGTTTTATTGCTGTTATTTCATTTGTTATCTTGCATTGAAACAAAAGGAAAACGAGAATACCTTGGTATTTGTTTGTTTTTATTCAGAATTAGCTGTGCCCAGCAGTTTCGCCCGCTGCTCAGCTCCTTAGGGTCGTGGCGTGTTGTTAGTGGTCAAAGACCATCTTCGCACTATGAAACCGGTTTGGAGCTCGTCGGTTGGATGGTTTCAAAGTCTATATAACGGCAAAGGTAGAAACAATTTTTGTCAACAAAAATATTGGTCAACTTACATGAGGACTGATGATGAAGATTAGTGTCTGAAATGATCTTTTAAAGAAAGCTCCACACAGATTGAATGGACTTGTCCAGTCAATGCAAGCATTTGTCCGTTATCGTGTAGCTCGTTTACTATGTAAAGATTACTTATTTACCCACCTATTTTCTAAGGAAAATTATACATAATTTGGGTACAGCAAACCATTCTGTTTACAAAAACCATCATGTCTTTGAATCGGGTTAGTCTATGGTCCTACATAAATGGTTCTATTTACCTATGTACTTCATTCATTCAAATAATATGACGTAAGCAGGAACGCCGACGCTTCGAGTTCCCGACATACCAGGCACCTATATGATATGGACGAGTCTATAATTTTATTGTATTTTCATTGTTAGTGAACACATAACATCACGACTAATAAACGAAGGGTTAGCAGTGTTACCTAATAGTACACCCAAACACAGTTATGTTTTAAGTCGCATGAAATAGAGTACGAGCTTTTTGTCATCAACCGGGTACATATCCTAGACCCATGAGGTCCAGACCAAAATCTTGGACAACTTACGTGAGGACTATGCAGATTAGTGTCTGAAATGGTCTTTTTAAGAAAGCACAACACAGTTTTGAGTGGTCCTGTCCAGTCAGAGCAAGCTTTTGTCAGTTATCGTGTAGCTCGACGTCGACTCATAAAGCAACCAACCTTGATATCCTGTGACTCTCTTGTAAAGTATAGAAAGTTTGTTAAAGATTTGTCAATTTTGTTAATTTTATTTCTTAATTTTAATTCCAAATACTACTTAGTGTTATTCAACATTTAATTATTATAAACTTTAAAATTTTATTTTGTTAGCTTTTAGTTTGTTTGTTGTTTTGAAAAGCTCGCTTTTAGCGATAAGACCGCCCATTGTGTCACCATATTTATAAGTTTGTCTAGTGTTATTCTTGTTACTTGTATGGTGTACATAATAAAGAATATTCTATCTATCTATCTAGTTTTGTGCATGCTGTGGTCTCCTGTAAGTGAAGGAGTGCACCTACGTGATACTATTGTCGTTCATAATTTACGTTATGATCTGTGTACATCTTTTGTTGGACCTTAAAAAAAACTCAAGGAGCTCAACGACACGACCAACAATACTTACCAAAAAAAGGACATTTATGTAGGTCGTTCATAGTAAATACCTTTTTAAAAGCTTTATAAGTAAATACACCCAGAAAACCGCACACACAATAAACAAATGACCTCCGTATCTCAACGATACGGTAAACGAGAAAAACACCACGAATAAACATAGAAAAATATCAGCAACATAATGTCTATACATTTCTATTTGGATTTGTCCTCATTACTCCGGGACAGCTATTATCCCCGGGTCCCGGAGTCCCGACACAAGTGTTCCCGTTTACATAACACGGGAACAGGAAAACAGTTTCATGTTATACAAATAGTTAGTTTTGAAGATGGAACTTCTTGCTAGGGGTAAGGTTTGTTACAATGTGAAGTCCTTTTCTTTACCTAACTTATTTGGTGAGAAAAGGTACATTACGAACGTCCATGACAGAGATATGCAAGATGTAGTATAATAAACGCATCTCCGAAGTATCTATCTAGCACTGGCACAGTCAATAATAGGGTACTGTATTACGGCTTGGGGAGGTGCTTGCAAAACTTACTTGATACGCCTTGAGAGAGCCCAACGATCTCTATTAAAAGTTATGACCTTCAGGTCGTACCGGTTCCCTACAAAAAGCCTCTATGAAAGTTGCCAAGTTCTTACAGTGAGACAACTATACATTCTCAATATTATATTAAAACAACATGAAATTACACCTGTAAACCATGCAACGAAACATAAAAGAACAGTTGGTAACGTTTGCAGCACAGTCAAATGTAAAACCGCATCGGCTAGACGACAAAGATTATACTTATCCACTTATATATATAATAAAATAAACATCCTTCTCAACTTTAACTCTCTATCTAAACATACAACTAAAATTAAACTAAATTCATGGCTTCAAACATTGGATTACCTGCAGACAGAAAACATAATTAAAGAACCATACTCTAGATGATTAAATAACAGCAGGCTTATTAACTCTTATATATATTACCCAACACACACATACATATATACATACACACTCATACTTACACGCTCTCACACATACATATATACATACACACGTATACTTACACGCTCGAACCCATACATACACACACATTCCACACAAGAGCATGCTTGCATTAAATTTAATTTTAAGTGATTTTTGTTTATTTTTTTCTTTCTTTTATTACATAAACTGTTAGTTCAAAAACGGGTGAAGACACTGACTTCTGTAACACAGGTCTCACCTAGCTCAGGAGTCAGAGTTTCTTGTTGTAATGAAACATCTCTTTATGTCAATAAAACTTATTATTATTATTATTATCTCTTGTGGTTTTACTCAGACATTTTTTTGTGCTGTTTGGAAATTAGACTTATATTGACTAAAACCCACCCATGTTCCTTCTTTTGCCTGTGTATCTCTTTCGAACAACCCGCAAGCACGGCAGGCGGTAGCCCTGGCAGGCGGTAGTCCCGGCAGGCGGTAGCCCTGGCAGGCCCCTCTGCTTTACAGACTTCAATTTGAAGCGCGCGTGGAACACTGGTAACTTAGAACATGAGACAACCAACAACGTTTGACTTTTGTTCTATGATACACTATGTTATATTATAGAAATTCATTTAATAACACATTTCCCAGTTTTTTCCTTACATTGTTCAGTTGATTGCGTATGTTTCCAATATCACGTAGAATAAATGTTGTTCAGTTTCATCGTCTGAGAATGAGAAATCACATGGAAGATCTTGCGCTTGTTATGTTACATATTGTAACGGAAGGTAAAAAAGCGATTTTTAAAAAGGAAGAGAACCTCTTCCCTTTGTAAAGTCGGTTAAAAATTAATAAATTAATTTTTATGAGCACAAGCGGTCGTATTTTTTTCGTAGTTAGGTTTTTCTTAGTTCAACATCTTTCTTTATACAGTGTAAAACTTTTTTTTGTAAAAATAATAACCGAAATCCAAAGTTTTGGTGACTCTTGTGTTGGTTCGTTGAGTTTTTTGCCACCGACTTCCGAAATTGAAGTTCCTTTCCACTTTTCAGTTTTTGTTTGGAAGTCGGTTATTTTATTTGCAATAAAGTTTTAGTACAGCGTATTTAGTTGTGGTATGATGATATCTCTCATAACTTTTTATCAAGTATTCAATTTTTAATGTTACTACTGATACTAGCTTTTGCTCGCGGCTTCGCTCGCGTTAAATTCGGGCTAACACAGTTCCCCTTGCGCCTTATTGATTTGTAATAGCAACGCTAAGTATTCCCTCTTCTTCCGTCTTGCTCCCTCACATCCCACTTTTAAAAAAAAAATGTCCTGCCTATGTCCGTCTTCTGGTTCCCAACTATCTCTGTACCAAAATTCATCAAAATCGGTTTAGCCACTATAGAGTGAAGAGGTAACGAACAAACAAACAAACAAACTCACTTTCGCTTTTATAATATTAGTAAGGATTAATTAGCTGATCATCCACGTATTACATTATAGAAGAAACAAATATGATCTATAGATGACTCATAAACTACCCAAGCAATATAAATATAATTGATATGGGACCACCTCGGAATTATACCCTTTCGAACACGACGACACGGTTTGCGCAGCGGCTGAGCGATCGACTGCTGCGCTGCGTGTCGCGGGTTCGATTCTCGCACGGATCAAATATTTGTATGACCTACAGGTAGTTGTTCCGGGTCTGGCTGTTTGTGTATGTGAGTTTAAATGTTTGTAAACACACCTACGATACAGGAGAAATTCCTAGTGTGCGGCAACGTTTTTTTTTTTTTAAAAAGTGTTAATCATAAGGTTAAAAATTAGTTCGCTTCCACTGTCTATTCGCTTAAATTATTCAACGGATTTAAATCCAGTGTTCAGAAATAGATAGATTGGATGGTTAAATAGAGATTCAAAAGGAAGGTTTATATGTATTAGTATCTTCATTGCACCCTTGCGAAGCCTGGGCGTTGCTAGTTCTCCTATAAACCGATATCCCTCGGTTAACCTAACCGTCGACCGTTAAACATTATTTGATGAAATAACGAGCGCGTCGGAAACATAGTTATATAATTCTAGGGCATATTGGTCGCCTTGCTCTTGAAGTAACCAGGGCGCGTAACAAAGAGCCGAGCCTGGCATCTGAGGTCAAGGCAGGGACGTGCTGGAATATGAATATATATACATTGATAAATATCATATTATCTTCCAGTCCAGGATCCATGGCTCTTTTTTGCACTTGATCACTAACAAGCTAATATTCCGTGAGTAGCTTCGTTTCATTGAGACGCCCAACTTTTTCCTTTGCGATAATTCTCGATTGTCGTAGGTAACAGAGGTAGCAGAGATAAAATATGTTAATTTGATAACTCTCCAAAAATTATGACTAACTGGACTTTTTTAGGTTAAATCTTATGATAGTCATCTAAATTTTTCCAAAGAATTGTTGTCCTACAAAATGTATGGATTGATCAAAGAGTCGATAAATCGATAGTCGATAATAATATATACCAATTTTAACTTAACTTTAATCATAATTTTCCTGCCCTTGTCCCATTCTATTTGGGGTCGGCGTAACATGTTTCAATTAATCTTATCTTCTATATGGAGCATTAAATATGACTTCATACATCTTAGAGCCAGATTTCAATCACCAGTTCAGGTTTATCCGACGAATAAGTTTGTCGTTTTGAAAATGTTTGTACGGACTTGGAGACGGTCAAAACGTCACACTCACTATTTAGGTAAAAGACATGGCCGAATTCTGCCCTGATAATGCACAGTAATGATTAATATATGAAAAATCATTTTAAAAATAAATAAAGTTTAATCGCATTAATTACATTTCCCTATGATAAGCAAGAGAAAATGCAAAGAAATATATGACCGTCTGTCTGTCAAGCCCCTTTATCTCGTAAACGCGTGTCAATATCTAGTTGAAATCAAAACCATATACTAAAGTCTGTAGTGCCTTTGAGCTGCGAAAAAATCAACACTCTAAGTCTACACAGTCAAAAGATATGGCCGTTTATGTCGTTAAGTTTGAACTCTCGGTGCGCAAGTCTGGCTCGCTCTTGGTTGGTTTCTTTTTCATTTCTTGTCAGCAGGTCTTTGATCATTTATTGATCGAAACAGCAGGTAGTTTTATTACACTATTAAGTCAATTATGGTGATGAAGCTAGGAAGGTAAGCAAGGTATAATTCACTTACGATGTCCACTTACGTCTAATCAATAACGGTAGTAAATAAATTAAACTACACAGCTCACCGTAGAGTTATGAATAGAACATAGACACGATAGCGTTGCACCGTTCAGAATGTTTACATATTGATAAGGGAATTCAAGATTTTCATCATGCATATTGAGCATAAAACTTTAGCTTCGGACCAATAGGGACAAAAACTAATTATGGCGTGTTCAGCAACGTTGATTTACATCTTCATACGGTGCATGAATCAAAACGAAAATTATGGACTGTCGAACGAAATCCTGGAGGGCCGATGGTGGCGGGTGTGTCGGGTCATTTAGCTCCCTTCAAAATGGTCGAGCTGAATGGGGCTGATCCATACGTCATGTTCGTGAACGGGCGCTGTCAATAGGGAATATTACGCAAACCTCGGCGCAGAGGGCGCCACTAGCACATGCAGTAAACAAACCGTCATGTGCGCAATCGCGTATCCAGATATTCTGTGAAAATATGTCAAAGTGTTAATTATTTTGGTATAACTTACCTATCTGTACTTTAATTATATATATTATGGCGTCCTACTGCCATTTACGTCTCGGCAAAAAACTTTTTACTGCTTACGCTAGTGCTGCGCCCTTGCGCCAGAATTTTGCAGTAAAATCCCCTATTGGGACTGGTCATATTTTAGCTACCACGGTCATTTTTTAATTATTTAGATTTTAAATTAAATTTTGCTTTTTATTTACTCTGGACGCTCGTACTGTGCACGTCTTTCTACATCGTTCTCACATATTTGTAAAATCTCAACATGAATGATGTAAATACGATTTTGTAAAAATATTATAATTTAAAAGAGTGTTCATGGAGTTTCTTGCCCATTCTTCTCCATAGAGATCAACGCTTTGGAATGGGCAACTACAGTACTTTCACAAGTTATTATGCCTTGTGACCGGGACTGTAGATTCATTTTGTTTCTTGACATTCAAAAGTGCCTGTAATGGTCTAATTGAAATAATTCGCTGGCATAATTCTGCCAAACAATATTTGGGCGCACTGTACAGGTTTAAAATAAATTTGGGTGAGTACAAGTTGAGGTAGCCAGGGTCACCTATCTTATTCGACGTCATATCATATCGTTTGACGACACGGTTGGCGTAGTGGTTGAGCAATCGACTTCTGCGCTGCGTGTCAAGGGTTCGATTACAGATAATTGTTCCGGGTCTGGCTGTTTGTGTAGGTATGTGAGTTTAAATGTTTATAAACGCACCCACGATACAGGAAAAAATCCTAGAGAAGGGCAACGTTTAAAAAAAAAACAAAAAAAAATACCCCCCCCCCCCCTTCCGGGAAGGGAAATATGAAAACAATGATACCCTTTCCTCAACCAAGTCACTGTCTGCTACTGTTACATCCTCGTAATAGACCCTGTAGTCGGCTTTGGAAACGCCAACGTTTGGGGGATTTACAAAGCTGGTTGCTCTAAATAAGTACCCAAACAATTTACCCACATCAGAATGGTACGTTTATAGTTGGATAGGTAAAGAACTTATGCCCGTTTTCACCGACACTAACTGACGTCTAAACGAATGCCTAAATATTATTCCAAGGAGGAAGAAAGAGATGTTTTTTCCATTTTTTAAAATGTCTATAAATACATTTTTAATGAATATTATTCCTTTTTTAAATGTGTAGGTATATTTCAGAGTACGTGAAAGGATAAAACTGGCAATAATAGTGAGCTAACAATTGAATGTCATCGTCCGAACAATCCTTTGTAAGGTTGTATTGGTTACCGAAATTGGCCATCAAAGAGACTGTGCCCTTTTCATGTTTTCAGAAAAGGGACTACTTAAGAAATATTAAAATTTATAATGATAGGTTTGTATTATATAGACATTGGGCGTTTCTTGCCTTTTAGGGCCTCCTCGGGCGTTTCTTGTTTAATTTCGTGACACAAATCTTTGCAATATTTCTAATTTAACGTCAAACTTGTGAAACATATCGCAGTCGTAGATCTTTCTACTTGCTTCTTCAACGTAACTCTCTTTTTTTTTTCTTTGCCAACTTGTTAAATACATCTTTAATCGGTGCATCAATTGACTCTAAAATCCCATAAAATCCATAGCATTTAAAAAAATATATCGTGTCTCAAATCTGACTCAACCCTTTCTTGTCTAACACTGCTAAACACACGTCATACAACGCATCGATAAATCCAGAGATACGTTATCTGAAGATAAAACATTGATACCGAATTAATATACGTTTACTAGAGCAAGCGTGTCTGATGTTTACTAGCTCGGCGACCAATCGAAAATATCGATTTTGTTATTGTTAGGAGCGCGCGAATCGTACGCCTGTTCTCATCGTGCTAAGACGTTTCATCGCATTTGTGGTAAATCTTTTGTTTATTTTTAATTGTTAATTGGTGAATGTGACAAGACTTTCGTTTAGGTAGTGTCTATGGAATTTCTTTCTAATTCTTTTTCACAGAGATGTAAGATGTAAGTCTTGCAAGTACGTTTTGGAACGGTCAACTGGCTAGGATTTTTTGACGATCTGACCGACTTCTTGTCAATTGAAATGTGTCTAATGTTTAATAGATGATGCCGGAGTTTGACGACTTAGTGTTAGGTATCTTGCTTGTTTCAAAAGCTCTAACACAAGCAAGTATATCACGACTGCCTGTGTCAAGACAGGCAGGGGGATCTCTATACGATACTTTATTATGAGTTTTTGTGTACTTTTAACCGACTTCAAAAAAGTTTGGAAGTTCTCCATTCGTCGGAATCTTTTCTTATTTATTTTTTATGTATGTTCACCGATTACTCAAAGACCTGGACCGATTTGTGATATTCATTTTTTTGTTTGATAGGGTTTACTTTCCAGGTGGTCCCAAATTTTATTTCATATTTTTACTTAAGTGGTTTATGATTTATCGTCGAAAATACATATATTTTTCTCTATGTCTATATGGATGATCTGCTTATCTTTTAGTAACAATGGAAAATGAATACTCGATAAAAAATATGTCATATATCATAACTAAATATGCTAAAATAAAAAACTTAAAAAAAGTTTTAACCTATTATGTTGCGGTTTTTAATCTTCAAAACGTTATCCTACTTCCTATTCCTTTGTTAACCATAATCATCACACGAAAAATAGGCCTCAATATCTTTGTCTTTAGGAAAGTATGCAGATATCGCGTATTAGATAGCATAGTTCATCAAATCTTCCATGTATTTATTTCATTTGAAATTCCAGTCTTCATCTCTCTCTGGAATACTTTTTATTAAACGCAATTTTGAATATTACTGAACGTGCACGCATTTCGACTGTGTATGACTGCAACAGTACAGTCATACACATTCATACAAATATCTGTAACAGTACAGTCATACACATTCGAAATGCGTGAAGCAATTTGTGATTCTTACATATGACATTGACAACTTGTCTGTACAAGTTGTCAATGTCATATGTAATCGCAAATTGCTCTTGAAAATATTTTAGTGCACTAGTGTATGAAGCACTGGTTCTTAAGTGCGGCTCATCGATCACTAAGGGAAGGGAAATTAGCGGTAGAGAGTAGTATCTACCTCTTATTATGTCTTGGCAGTATCTCTGAAAGCTAGAAATGTTTGTTAGGAATAAGAACAAGTATTAAAGTTGGTTGCCAGCATTTTTTGCCGGGTTTATTGGCCAAAGCCCGATTCTAGCCTAAATAAGCTTCTGAAAATGTCTACTTAACTACTTATAAGCAAATATATCTGTTTTTCGTCCATCCAAACTATAATAGACATGAATAACTTTAAAGTTTTATCCTCGAATTACAACAACTTATAACACAACGCTGTGCCTGTAAATCCTGAAAGGTAAGAAAGACACATACAAATTACGCCAAGTAAAAGGGCCCGAACCCCTTGATATAAAAAAATAGGTTTGGTTTAAATCGTTCTGTCTTTCAAATTCAGTCAATAGTGGTGAGCCGGTACCGACAAACGTTCTTAAAATAGACTACCGCATCGATTCCGAATTATAAAATGTTTTATTTGCAACTTACGACGGAAAGCGCCCAGCTGTGGCTTCACATAACATATATGAGTAAGTAAAGGACATAATATTGTAAATTATGGTCAACTGTGATTTTTAAACTTTGATATATATGGATAACTCGTCCTAGATCACCGTTATGTTACTGCCCTTATCCTAATTTTTTTGTGATGTTCCTTATTCAGTCTGCGGGCAAAATTTTGATGTTAGAAATAACGATAGAGTATATTCTGGTCAAGTAAAGGAGCTCAGGGCTAAAAAGAAACAGTCGTTGGGGTTGATGTTTAGGTTAAGCTGTGCTAGGTTGCTCCGCTGATAGGTGCCACTATATAACAAGTTCCGGCTATCTTTTGTAGATCCTTGAAAGACGTTATGAGTGTCCCAAAATTTAAACAACTAGTCTTTCTAACTAAGGGGTATCGTATTTTCCACTACTAACTGGGTTGTGGAGGTAAGATAGGCAGACGGTCTATGTTAATACTGGTATTTAGTTCTAGTCGGTTAGACTGGAGCCTAAGCTCAACATAATTGGGAAAAGGCAGATGGTATTTTTTTTTGTTTGAATGGCATCTCGCAGTTCGAGGTCGTTAGCTGCTTAACCGGTCAGTTCTGTAGATGCCTTGCATTTAAGGCGCTGTACAAAGCAAACACTTCGTAAAACGTCTAGATTTTCGTCGCAAAGTAGCCGTATCTGTACATGCCACTAGCCAAAAAAAAATACCGTGTATAGTTCAATACGTTCAATACATAAAGTAAATACTTAAATAAAATCAGTTTACAAAAGTGGTCTAGTACTACGAAAAAAAAATGTTTAAGAAGACCACGAAAAAATTTTTTTCGTCTCAAAATTCTCAATTTTTTCAGCGACAACCACCATATTTTTATATCTAAACAAAGGAAATTTTATAGACTAAAGAGATATCTAAAATTTTTCAAACACGGAACTGTATTTTTTTTTATATTCAATTTAAACTGCAAAATGACCTACATTTTGGCCGACATGATATTCAAATAAAATCAAACACCGAAATATTTTCGACCTTATTTCTATTCTTTCGATGCAATACTGTCGTGTACTTGTGTCAGACCATGCCCAGTACGCAGCTAGCTAGCCTCACTTCCGCGAATACCTAAAGATTAGCTTGTTAACGCGCCTTAAGGCCAAGGCGACTGCACTCTAAGGGCACCCCCTGCGAAGTACGGGCCTCGGCTTAGGTCGTCGCTGCGAGAAAACATCAAAGGGACAGGCTGGATCTGAGTTCCATTATTTGGGGGTCAGATAGTCATGATATTCTTGCAAAAATATAATGGAAGTTACCCATAAAATCGTGAGCCTACATGATGAATAAAGAGTAAAGCCCTCTGTTTATCAGCAGTGGAAAGATTATGTTTAATATGGGGGAGTGACCGGGAACAAGAGTATTTTTAAAACCATTTAGAAGACTAGGATTGAACGAAATTCTTCCATACACAAAGTTTTCTGTGTGTAGATGTTTTTTATGGTATCTTACCTCAAAAGTAAAAAAACGATCAGAATCACTTTGTTGTCCGTATGTCTTTCTGTCTATTAAGATCCTTTATCTAGGGAACTCATGGAGGTATGTAGTAAAATTAAAACCATATACCTACTCAAGTCTGTGTGCTCTTGGAATTGTAAAAAAATAAACCCTCAAAGTCAACGCAGTGAAAATATATGGCCGATTATGTTATTATTTTGAACTGCACCCTCGATGCGCGAATCCGACTCGCACTTGATCGGTTTTTTAATATTAGGTTACCTACAAAACAATATGCTAGCCCTAGTCTAATAAGTAATGCAGCACCTTGCTACAGAACAGGGTGGTGCCACTAACTTATTCATCGATGACATTTAATGGCGGACGCCATGATTGCAGCTACGATTTAAGCTATTGAGGGTAATAAAGTTCAGGGTTTGTGGAGCATGCGGTTGTAGAAGTTTAATATTGTGATTTTTTGCTTCATTTATCTATGCTCATTATTTTATGAATATCTTCTTCTTTTGCAATATATGGTTTTTGAGGAATATTAATATAACATTTATCTTTATTTCACGGTGTTCGGATGGAATAGGTCGTTTCAAATAGTGAAGAACCGGAAAGTCCACGTTTCTAGATTGGTGTTGTAGGGACTTGGGAACCAACGTTGGGATCGCATAATACATTCAGAAGCCGTTGGATTCTGAGAGAACATGTGTGTTAGGCAAATGAAGCACATTAAGTAGGTAGATAGTAACGGTTTCAGGATTCCGTGCCCAAAGAAAAAAACAGGACCCTATTGCTAAAACTCCGCTGTCCGTCTATCTGTCGCCAGGCTGTAACTCATCGACCGTGATAGTTAGACAGTTGAAATTTTCACACATTATATATTTCTGTTACCGCTAAAACAACTTAAAAATAGAAAAGAAATAATTAAGGGGCTCCTATACTATAAACATGTTTTTTTTTGCCGTTTTTATAGAGAATTATACGGAACGTCTGCGCGAGTTACCTGCGCTTATTATACACGCTTGGTTATAAATATTGACTGTTTAGTTTAGTTAACAAGTAAAGAGAATTTTACAGGGTAGTCCCTCCCAACCTATCGACGCGATCAAATGATGTTTGTTAAGACTTCATATTAAGTTTATGGTAGATGCGTGTCTCGTGTACTACTTGGTACAGGACAATAATAATTACAGAAACTCCTTTATGATACCTAAGTTCTTTGATGGGTATGTTCTTCGCTAAAGTTTTATAACGATGATTGTTTTTGTTTCTTACCTTCGTAGTGACGAGCATGTTTCATGATTGTTTGGCAAGTTTAATAAACATTAAATACAATAAGTTTTCCACAAAAAAACATGGTATAACTACCCGTTACAATCTAGATAAATAATATAATAAACTGCCGTGAGTGGCACAACTTCTGTCACGTTTAAAGACGGCTCAGATCTCAAGTGTGTATGCGGCACAGATTGCTTACCTTTCATAGCACCGCGTGCCCGATCGAATGCGCACTTGATGATATAGGTACTGCATCAGTCAGCGGTCACGTTTGAACTCTTTGTCATCGACATGCTAAGAGGAAGAATACTGGTAGTCAGCTGTATCTGGTTATATTGGAAGTCGGTCCCAATATAGTTGGGGAAAAGGCTAAGCTGATGACGAAGTACAGCTAACAAAGGAGATGAGTCAGCAGGCTCGTCAGATACAGTTGAAATTTCCATTAAAAACCATGAATGTTTTCGATTAAATAATACAAAATTTAAAAGAAAACAAACAGTTCTTCGTATGAATTATTTTGGAGATAAAGAAAAAAACGACTACATCTAGTGAACCTGCTCAGTTATTTCTTTTGTTGAACGTACTTGTTTGTGACAGTAGGTTAACTTCGTCTCTTCCCAGCTGATCACCAGCCACCGTCACCATGTTCGAGGGCGCCGTCGCCGGCATTCTCAACCGGCTGCTGGGCAAGTACGTCCAGGACCTGGACACAGAGAACCTCAACGTGGGCATCTTCTCTGGGAATGTCAACCTTACTGATCTGAAGCTTAAGCCTGAGGCTTTGGTAAGAAAAATATTAAAATTTTAAATGACTGAAAAACACGTTTTTACATGCTGCTCTGGTTTTATTCTCCATTGAATAATATTTCTTAGTAACTAAAAAACACGGCTAATAGTCGTGAATTTCTTGTAGTAGGGCAATTTCTTGTACTGGCAGTAGAATTAACTTCATATTAGTTTTTGTTACTAAATTGGCTTTTATGTTCACAGTACGAACTCGACCTGCCAATAGATGTGAAAATCGGCACAATAGGCCGCATCGGCTTGCAGATACCCTGGTCAGGCCTCTACACTCAACCTGTCGTGGTAAACATCGAAGATGTACTGGTCCTGGTTGGCCCAGCCATATCCAACAGCCATTTTGACCCTGAAAGGGAAAGACGGCTCACCAGAGCTGCGAAAAGGAAGATTCTGCAAGACTTGGAAGCCGAAAGTGAGGTCCTCAAAGGGCCTCAGAACTTCTTTGAGCATTTGTTCACAGCAATTGTGAATAATTTGCAGATTTACGTGAGGAATGTCCACATCAGGTATGAGGACTCTATCAGCTCTAAGGATGGTCCTCTCGCGTGTGGACTCTGTCTTCAGAGTTTGTCAATTGAGACTACTAATAGGTGAGTTAGTAATGACGTCATGTTAATCAATTCATTTGTTTTATAAAGTTACTAAAGAAATATTTTCTTGAATAAGCCTAGTCGAGTGTTATCTTCTTGACCGTTCTTCTTCATAGAGATCTACGTTTTGGATCGGGCGCCTAGCTTTGACTTATTTACTTATTTATTTGTTCGAATCCTTGAAAAACCAATTTAAAAAGCAAGTTCAAGTTTGAAGGAATAAATAATACTTTCTGACACTTCTCCAGTTAATATATTATTCAACAAGAAGACTACTTACTATTTACTGGAACCATATCAACTTTCAGCAAATGGAAACCCTCAGTGACTCCAGCGAATGCATCAACGGTTTACCAGATGATGCGTATAGAGTCCATGTCAGCCTATTGGAACCCCACAGCGACCGCCCTGGACGACAACGAGACAGCCCACATCACGCCCATGCAGTATTACAACTGGAAGCATTACATGCTCACTGGGCTGGACAAGTTCTCTATGCATCATGAGGATTTTGAATTTTGTGAGTAGATTTTTGTATTGGCTGGATCAACTGCACGCCCTTACTTCCCAAAGAGTTTGCGTAAGAGTAGCTAATACCGGGGTCGCGGGTTGGCCGGGGTCGCGGGTTGTTCGAAAGAGATACCTCGGCCCCGGAACGTAAAGGGCAATAGAAGGAACATGAGTGGGTTTTAGCCAGTACAAGTCTGACATGCTCCGGCCAGAGCGGGGGAAGTCATTAGATGATTTCCCACCCGAAAAAAAAAGAGTAGCTAATAGCATACCTTCATTTTGCCAGTAATACAATAGTCCTATTGAATAGGGGCAGAACGGTTACCTAACGGGCCGGCATCCTGGCTGGAACTCTTAGAAAAAAAAACAACAAAGATTTTTCTTAGTGAATCTTAGACATTCAGAGTAGTCTTTGATGTTATTCTTTATGCTGAACCCTAAAGCATACTAAGACAGCTTGGCAATCAATCATAGGCCCATTTACTCAACAAAATAGCTTAAGTAATAATAGTTCTGGTCACTAACATGTTTTTTCTTTCCAGTATTGAAACCAGTGACATGCAAAGTGAAGGTTCTTATCAATCGCTCTGGTGAGGCACGTGTTCCACGTCTGCTGTTGGATGCGGTGCTTCAAGATAGTGCGTTGCAGCTGTCTCGTCGGCAGTACCTATCCATTAATAACTTGCTGGCTTCGTTTGACAGAATTAAGCTGAATAGGTAAGTCGTATTATGAAAGTAGAAAAAAGAAATCTTCTATCATCTGCTTGTCTTATCCTAATCGTTTCTGGGTCTGCGTAGCATGACTTCTTCCATACAAACCTATCAACCACCCCCATTTCTCTAGCTATGTAGAAAAAGTTATGGTTGTAATATAATTTTTTTCGTGTCGATACTAACGTTTGACTCGGTAATATTTATGAAGCAGTTAAATTGACTCGAAGTAATTACTACAAAGTATTCGGCTTCCTTTCTGTTCATGCCGATTGTAAAGCACCGATCTTCATCTAGCACCGTTGAATTAAATTCGGCTCAGCCCAATTCAAGCCAGAACGGGTTTTTTTCCAGAACGTATATTTGTTTAAACCACCCGGCTGAGCCGCATCAACTCGAGCATACATATATGTGTACCACTAAGACTAACTAATGCACTATCTTGTTTCCAGAAAATATCGACACCTCCACCCAGGAATACCACTATCCAAGAACATAAAAAAGTGGTGGAAATACGCCTTCAACGTGGTGGTGGAACAGAGGGTCAGGCCCTACACCTGGGTAGCCATCAAGAAGCACCGGGAGAACTACAATGTGTACAAGCAGATCTACAAGAGTACACTGAGGAGTCCTAATGATATCGAGTTGAAGCTGGACCTCCAGAAGTGTGAGGACAGTCTGCCGATCGTGTCGGTGATCATTGCTAGGGAGCAAGCGAAGTTTGAAGTAAGTGTTGTACTTTTCTATCTTTAATTGGTTTTCATAATTCTTACTCTGTAGACAGCAACCAACGATTTAAATTAATGCCCGGTTGATAGCAATCGGTTTTCCCTTTATAATATGAAACTTGAATATAACTGGTACTGTATACACACCTTGGTCCAACCCTTCGAGATTTATGGAATAGGTCTCATGTCGGCGAAGATATCCATGGCGGAGCGCTGTGTGACTGTGGGATTGCCTTAATAGAGTTCACCATCTTTATATTTAGCTGCTCGCCCAAGAACCCGACCGCATAGAAGTAGTAGAAACCGAATTTGACTGGTGGAAGCCGACAAGTTCTCCAACTGAGAATGAACCAGAAATGCCGAAGAACCATGTAGAACTGTGCGTCAAGACAGAGAGGAGTAAGACGCTTTGGAGTCATTTGTCCAGTCCTGAGAAGAAAAGGGTCTGTGAGCTGATAGGATATGTGGAGGGCGCGCCGCTGAAGGATAAGTCGAAGCAGTATATTGGTGAGCATTTCTGCTGTAGACGTTTTGGAATTCCTGTCAATCTAGTTGGAAGTGATTTCTGCCTTCCTAAGACACTGTAATTTGTAAAGGATATAATAGCCTTGCCAGTTCAAAGGCCGCAAGAGTGCACACTTGTGCTTTATAATTTTTCATGACTTATTCAGGTAGAAATTCGGTAATTTTCAGATCCATGTTATGGTCCAAAAAATCAAAGCATTTTCTTTAATAATTTCAGAACACAAAATAAACCTGACGCTCGCAAACTGTTCACTAACACTGATGAATAGAAGCAAGGAGGTTCTGGTTGTGACCCTGACTCAGTTCCTCGCGTCGCTGGAGACTAGACCATCAGCTAAAGCGTACAAGGTATACTTACTTTTCAAGCTGGTAAACGTGCTCTTTGATATCTTCGATATTCGATATACAGGATCATATTAAATTAGCTAGTGGAACCTTTGTGAAGGGTACAGATTTATTTTTTAATCTAGATCTAACAAGCGGTCTTCTATGAGTATGACTCTTTGGCAGTGGACTATAATGACGCATTCGTATATTAACGGGCAACTATGTGGTAATCAGTTTACTATGTGGGTTTCATTACGGGACACTGTTCTCTGGCATAAGCAGGCGGCGGAGACGAAGATCACAGGTTTAATGAAGGATTCTTGTGTATTTTTTAGCCCAACTTTGAAGAAAGGTATTTTAACGTGTAGCGTGATGTTACAATAACGATGCCGAGTAAAGAAAAAAATGCCGGTGAAGCTGGGACGCCCCTAGTTTCTGATAAATTTTCAAATCATCCAACAGCTATCAGCTCGAGCAGAGAGCGCCGTTATTGAAGGAGTGACATCAGATGGAGACCTGGTGCCACTGCTGACACCGGAACGAGGAGCTGGCGTCACCAGCCCCAACTTACTAGCTATAGACCTGGAGAAGAACCCGTGCAGCAACGAAGCTGATTATGGACTATGCTGCCTCATGGAACCCGTAGAGTTGGTCTACATTGAGGTGAGATTTTTTATTATTATGAGGTAGTTGGTGTACTGGTCGCAAGCGCAAGTGCTGACTGTAAGATCCTGGGTTCGATTCCCAGCTTGGGTAAAGTGTTCACAATAGAATTTTCTCAGTAGAGTCTGGATTAGAGCTCGGTTGATGCCAAAAGGTTCGTCCCTCATTTGATGGCAGTAAAACATTTTTGGCGAAATGTGGAAGGTTTCTTATATCGTTATCTCCTACCCAGCACTCGTTCACGGAGCTGATCAACTTCTTCCAAACGCACTCGATGTCGGGCGCGCAGCTGGCGGCGCAGGCGGCGGGCGCGGCGCTGTGCGCGGGCGCCGCGGGCCGCGCGCTGCTGGCCTACGCCGTCAGCAGGCGCAAGGTGTTCCACCTCAACGTGGACGTCAAGGGACCCTGCGTCCTTGTACCGGAGCATGGATGTGTGCATAAGTATGTTTATAAATAATGCAAACTAATCGTAGATCATCGAGGTATTTTGAAAGGGAGATTTTATACGGAGTAGGGGTAGTTAAAAAAACATAACCCTGCCTTGGTAGATGGGTAATAATAAGCTATCATACGAAAACGTAGTGTAGACTTAAAAGAAAGAAGAATCGGTTCATTTCTTGCTATAAATTTGATCATAGCTTCTGTTAATCGTGACTCATGAGGCTGTTCTTCACAGGTCCGGACGTGTAATGATCTTGGACATCAGTCGTATCATAGTAAAGTCAGATCTACAGCCATCCAACTTGACACTAGAGGACGCCACGTGTATGGAACTTGAAGAAAGGCTGTACGATAGGTTGCACGCCGAATGCTCTTGTCAGGTAAAACGCTGATTAAAATGAACAGACGTGATGATCGGTTCTACCTGCACCGATTACAAACATCAATTTAAGGCGTATATTTTAGAACCTTGAAACATTGCATGCATGAATCAGGCTTTATAACGCTTAAGGTTTTTTCTGACAATACACTAAAATAGGAGTGGTCAAAAGCCCAGAAACTAAAAATCAGTATCATTGTGGAGCTCCAGCAGTAGCTCCATGTAATATACACGTATCTAGCTGCGTCCCGTTAGATAGATGGATCTCATAATAGTAGATAGCTTGAAAAGCAATTTAAAATGGTTTAGTATGGCAAACTTGGCTTTATATTTTCGTAGACTGATCCCACAGAAGGAAGCTACTGCTAAGAGACGTTATGTTGTTTGGTCTGCTCAGGTCCTGTTCAGCGAGTGGACCGAGACGTGGCGAGAGGCGCGTCGCCACGCAGACTCGGAGCTGCACCTGGTGCCCAAGATTAAGATGCAGGTCGTGTTCTCCAACAGCATCAAGAAGGATTACAAACTATTGCCCAAGTTAGTGTATCTACAAAGATGAAATGTATTTTGGTTGAGAAAAAGCATGGTCTCAATTATCTCTTTTACACCTTGTTTCTGATATGCTAGGTTAACACAGTTTGTATTTTCATACGTAAGTTTTTTGCCTTGCTTGGCCTTATAACCTACTACTCTTTATGATGAACAGTAAATGGTTTCTCAAAAGTCTGCTTCCCCTTGGAGTTTGCCGAATCGTTGTCCCCCTAGATATACTAGTCCAGCAATAATTTCAGAGGTTATCTTATCTATCTTAGGTATCAGAAAAAAACTACATACTAAATCACTATTTTCATCAGGTACAAGCTAAACATCTCCCTCTCAAGCATCAAACTGAACTTATCAGACCGCATCATCGCCAATCTCCTGGACTTCTGCGACAACCTACCAGTTCCCGTGCCCAACACCGTGCCGGTCTCCTTCATGGACTCCGGAGACTATACCGAGGAGGTGGAGGAACCTGAGCTGGCAGAACTACTGAGTATTGACAGGGTGACTTCTGATCCTGAGTATAAGGATCTTATGAATTTGAGGCAGAAAATTGTGGCGGCATATTTGAGTAGGAGCAAGTAAGTTGGGAATTAAAATACATGTTTTTTTGCAAGAAAAGTTAGATCCAACTATCTTTAGAAACTATTTTGTGTCCCAAAAAGCACTGCATATGTAAATCCGTAAAACATATAAAAAAGGGTTGGCACCTCTTTACCAGCTATATATATACATTTTTTTTTTAAATAAGATGATGTAAAATTGCATCGGGCTAGGATTGATCTCATTTTATGAGTTGTAGTTTAGGTATGCTAAGCTACTTAGGTACCTGTGAGGTAATGTTCTAGTATCATGCAGGCTAGTATCCAAAATTAGTTGTTTCTGTGGGGTTTAAGCTAATCAATGATGTTGCAAGTATCAATTAAGTCGATGATAGCCAGTTAATATATAACATACTTTATCAGGGCAGCAGAAACGACATTTGACGTAGCGACAGCCAAGCTTGGCTTCCAAGCTGCACAGCAAGCGTCAGCAGTATCCGAGCATAGCGACGAAGACATGGAGGTGTACGCCAGGACTGTAGACCTACCAGGCTTCGACGACAATGTGTCGCCTAGCAACAATATTAACACGCTGCTGAGGTTCATTGTGGGTGAGTTGTGTTGAGCGCTTGAGAATAGAGGAGAGAAGAGACCATGTTGATAGGAGCTATGAGGACCCAAGAGAACCTCTCTAAGCTTTTCATAGTTTACCTTGCTTACCAGTGCCATTTTGGAAACACAATAATTACTAAGAAAGTTCGAGTAAAGCGTTTGAGAAAGTGTGCTGCTGTTCGGCTAGAAACTCCCAATGCTATACCAAAAGAGAAAGGAGGTATTAGATATAAAAAAAAAATGTTTCTATAAGATTAATTTTTCATCTTCTTGCGGAAAAGTTGCATCTTTCTCTGGCTTCCAGACTGATACATTTATTTAGATGTCATTGTATAAAATACAAGAAGTATATAACATTACAAACTCTCTTCTCCTAGGCGAAATCGTAATCAACCTCTCCCGTTCATGCGAACAAACGGAGAAGCCGTACGTTATGCTGAGCATCGCAAAAGTCTGCCTAGACGTTGCTCTCATGGAGTTCGGACCAGCTGTTCAGTTGTCCATCAGCCAGGTGCTTCTAACTGACAAGCAGCATCACTCCAGCACTGGACAGTATCTGGAGCTGATCACCAGTTCTGGGGAGCTGTTTAATTTGTTGTATAGGAAGGTAAGATCGATCAATGTTATCCGTATCCCTTTTTTATCATTTATTTAAGGTAATCTAAACTTGACACGTATCCGTATCTTTAGCTTCCGTCCTGTTTCAAATTAAAAAATCATCAAAATTCTGTTCTTCTTTTCTCTTTTACTACTGAATTGTTTATTTCTTTCAACAGAATAATACTAAGTCCAGATCGAAGAATATTACCATTGTCTTTCACCTGAATTACCAACCATATCATCATCAATGACATTTATTTTATGTTATTTATTTGTGTAGGTACGCGCAGACTGTCCAGAGTTCCGATCCCACTTCCATAGTGTGGAGCAGGCGCTAGTTGCAGATGTAGGACACCTAGCATTACTACTGCATGCCGATGCACTGCCCACGCTGCTAAAATATCTGCAATACATTGGTGACAAGTAAGTAGTTACAGTCAAAAATTAAACTGCAACTAGTCTACGGCTGTACCAGCTCAAGTAAGGTTAAGGAGTGACCACATTTGTCAACGCAAAAATTGGTTTGAGCCGATCCAATCAACGCAATCGACGTCAATCTTCTTGCTTTGGTTCATGCGGCGCGACTTGAGACGATTTCGTGTCGAAAAGTGTGGTTCTTACTGCCTGACTGCCATTTTTGCGTTGTGGCTTCGTAAAATAATTCAAAAACGTTTGTCAACTATTTGCCAGTTACATTTTTTATGTTTTTATAGAATCCAGAACCGTCACTCAATAAACCTGAAGAGTGTAGTTCTACCAAAATCCAAGTCTCTATGGGACTATATGATGCAGCCCGAAGCTGACCCTCCTGTCCCACCTGGCGCTACCAAGTTCAGTTACTCCGTCAGGTAAGTTTTGAAATCAGGCGTTACTTGCCTTGACATTAAAATGTTATGCTACAAATAATATTTGAAAATTTACGAGTCCTGAAGGAGCTTCGCTTAGAGTGCCTTGATTGGTAGCAATTACCTGAAAGGGCTTTGTATTTCTACAACGACTTTCAATATTGCTTAAGTCTTTTATATGATAAGTCAATACATATTTTGGCTTTATCATCGTGTATAGTATGAGTCACTATGTTTTTGCTGTAACTGTTTTTCTGATTTAAAGACCTTCATCATGAGATCTTCAACTAAAGTAAAGCACAAACTACTATATCTTTTATATTAATGTTTGTTCATCTTTCGCAGAGCTTCATCAGTATCACTAAAACTCTGCCACCTAGATAGCGCTGTGCTAGAGATGCGACTAGGTTCCCTGGAGAGCGACTGTGTATTCAGGGCCAATGACCGCATGATCTTCAAGCTGTACCTCAGTTCGCTGCACATTGATGACCTGGCTGAGGCTACGCTGTATCCTAAGGTTAGTGACGACACTTGTTTAAAATGAATAATGTAAGAATTGAATTAAGTTATCCCTTAAAACGACCAAATAGAAAAACTGGGAATAAACTCAATAATTATACTAAGCCAGTTTATTTTTAACCTAAAAAAAACCGACTTAAAAACACACAAAAAAGACGGAAAATAAATTTACTTCCGGAGGTTCGGTTCCGTATTCTTTTGCCACTGACTTCCGTAACTTATTTTCCACTTATTAGTGGTTTTTAAGGAAGTCGGTTTTTTGTGTTTGTTTATTATGCGAAAATCCTCAATTTTCATTGTTTATTTATTTATTTAAACTTCATGTACAATAGTGGTACATAGGCGGACTTAATGCCATAAGGCATTCTCTACCAGTCAACCTTTGGGTAAAATACGACAACATTGTGATAGGGTACAATACATAAAATATCTATTTTTGCGAAAACATATATTTTTATACGGATACTAATACACATATACATATCAAATAAACTAATACATACATTTAAAAATAAATAAAAACGAGAACTTTAACAGTAATTACAATGACTTTTAATTGGCAGACGGACCTAAATAGTGGTTACGAACTTTTCTTTTAAAAGTAAATTTACTTTCAGCTTTTTTAATGTCAAAGGGTAGTGCGTTCCAGAGCTTGATTGTCGAAATTACGTATGATTTGTTCACATATTTTACATCACCCAAATATGGAGCCGTGTAAATTTGCCAAGAAAATGCAACCTGCTCCTACAACACGCGAAGGATGCATAATTTATTCAGGCGTTGGACGATATTGTCAATTCAACGCGCAAATTTGGTGTCATACTAATGAGATAGTTCTTGGCAATCTCCAGCTGGTCTGGCCTGACGAAGATAAAGTCCTGGAGATAAAGTACGTGCGAGCAGCCGCGCGGGTGTACGGCGCCGGCGCCAGCGAGCAGCGCAGCATGAAGGCGGACGGCGAGCTGCGCGTGTATGTGGGGAGGCTGCATGTCGTGTTGTTCTGCTGTGTCATGCATCACTTGCAGGTACAAATACTTGTAATATGTACTCGTTTTGAAAGCTTTTAAGCATCTCAAAATGTCTTCAGTTGAAGACCTTTGGGGCATGCAGCTCCGAAATGTATCCAGTCTGTGAATTTATTATTGACATAATAGCATCCTATAATCCTAAAAGAGGTTTTCCCAGATGTATTCTTTGTTATTTCCTACTTAATTTATTAGTATTTATTGGATATATATTTATATTTATACTAGTTTGATTATAATAATGCGCTTGGTAATATGCAGCAACTCCTGGAGCCGCTGCTGCCGAGCGCGCTGCCGGCGGCGGCGGCTGCGGCCGAGCGCGCGGCCGGGCGGCGCGCGCAGGGGGCGAGGACCTGCAGCACCAGGCTCAACCTTGTCATTGAGGTCTCTACATACTAATTACTACTTCTAAAAAAGTTTAACTCTAGTTCACACACACATCTTCGTGTCGGATTATTTTCCAATTAAACTACTACGTGTCAGATGTACTTTAACTGTATGGGTGGCACATGTAATCCTTAGCAGATGATCTTCGTAGTTTTGTTACCAAAATAGCCTGACTATTTTATAAGACTTTCAACATTTCTTTACATTGTTTTCAGATCCATGCTCCTGTACTGCTGCTGCCACAGAAACCATCATCACCAAATCTACTAGTCCTCAATATGGGTAAATACAACATTTGGTCAAACACAACACTAACATCACGTCATACTGTATGTCCATTCATACCCTATACAAAAAATACAGCAGTTAAGAAGCCCAAGTATTCAAGTTATTTTTTTTTTCCTGACAGGTGATCTTCTTATCGAGAACTTCTTCAAGCAATTAAATACCGCTCATGAACCGACCAGTCCTATACAGAATGCGATCATAGACAATATTCTGATCAAGCTCGTCAACATCACTTTCTCTAGAGCAGTTATGACTCTGGCTGGCACCTTGGAAGTGCAGGTATGTGATAATTTAATTATGAGTTCTTAATACAGTTTCATTTGTAATAGAATAGATATGAACCTAATATAAAACCTTGCTGAATTTCTAACTTTAGTGTGGAAAAAGTTCGAGTTAGACCTTCGTTATATCAACAGAGCTTTATAATTAAGACGTTCTGTCAACAGATACTTGCTTGACGATATCGGAGATATTTCTAGACTAAGCTTATGATTGCGGAAGCAACCAAACGCTTTATAGGAATCAAAATTATACGTCACATATTTGGAAAATTTATTTTGCACTATATCTAAGGACTTTAAAACACAACCTATTCCACTGTTCGTGCTAACTATCTTTTGTCACTAGGAACCAATTCTTGAACCCGTCTGCGTACGCTGTGACATGAAGCGCGCTGTCTCCTACCAGCAACTCGTCAGCATCAACTTGTACCGCGAGCTGCTCGCGTGTGAGGCCGACGTGGCCGTGGATACTGTGCTACTGAATGTGGGGCAGAAGGACCTGGCTACTATGCTGGCGGTGTGGACTGATAACTTGAGCGAGGGACATTATATTGGTACGAAACTACAATTAGAACCGTGTAAAAGTAAAAACTATGAAAATTACATTGCATTTTTAACCGACTTCAAAAAAGGAGGAGGTTCTCAATTCGACTGTATTTTTTTTTTTTGTGTTTGTTACCTCATAACTCTGGTCTGGGTGAACCGATTTTGATGATTCTTTTTTTATTCGAAAGCTGGTGGTTGTCGTTTGGTCCCATAAAAATATCAAGATCCGGCTAGTAGTTTTTGAGTTATCTTTAATAATAGTATTAGATTGACTTCGTCTACGTTGATGATATAATTTTAGAGGTTGTCGAAGTCAAATGAACAAAAAACGCTATGCACTATGATTTGGAAGGTCATCGCAGTTTTTTGAGGTAATTGTATTTTAATTTGGTGATAGATCTTCAGTAATATACAACGGAACTCTTCAATAAATGACCGCAAATCTGCCGTGATTGCTACAATCACAATATAAGTATGGGTTTCGCCAGGATAGGCAGGCGAGTGGGAGCAGGGTGCCCGTACCCCCTCCCCTCCCCACCCCTCACTTAGTCATTAAGAAACATAATCATCAGATCAAGTATCAGCTGTATCCCCTAGGCGATGATGCATATGATTTCTGAATGGATAATATTTTTGTGTTCACCAAAAATCTTAAGGTACATCTATGTATGCATTTCTAAAATATTGATATTAAGCCCGTTTAATTGTTTTACTATAATTATACTACTCGGGCACAAAATATGTTACATCAAACAAATTCCAAATTAACACCAAGATATAACACTTTTTTATTGTAGTGCGCTGCAAATATTCTATTGTAACAATAACTATTTTATTCTTCCCCGAAAAATACTGATCGTGCACCAAATATTCCTGAATGTTAAAAAAATGCGTAGGTTAGGTTAAAACTGTGACCCCCTACGCATGAGCCGAGCGAGCGGAGCGAGCGGTGCCGCGGTAGCGGCCGGCAAGTGCCAGTAACGACTTGCATTAATAGAAAATGGATGAAATTCCAAATTAACATCAAGATATAACACTGAAGTAAAACTAAAAAAAAAGTGTGTGTCAGCACACGACTGGAGTTTACTCCTTAAGTACAAAAAAATAAAATAATTAAAAATATCACTGACGGACGACAAATTTCATAAAGCGCCATCTAGTAATATTAAATTAGGTGTATTACTATTTTTACAAATTTGCAACAGTTGTCAAATAGGTGCTCGTTATGACATATTTTAATTAACATATTTTGGTGCACATTCAGTATATTTGGTGGAACACAGGCAAAATTAGGTAATGAAATGGGAATAAATTGAAGTACTTTTAAATACCATCCTTTCTGAATTGCTTTTAAACTAAACCACCGCTTTAGCATGTTTCACGCTAGTAAAATACATAACTGAAAGTCTGAATAAAAAATCTAAGATAAGTTGCGTGTTCCTCGACATGACAAAAGCCTTTGACTTTGTTTGCCATAAAACACTACTCTCAAAGCTTGAACATTATGGAATACGGGGTAAAGCCAACGATTGGATCAAAAGTTACTTATCAGAAAGAGTACAATGCGTTGAAGTAACAAAAACCTTTAAAAATGAAAAAAATACCTATAGGTCGGAATATAAACAAAATAATTATGGCACCCCACAGGGAGGAATTTTATCCCCACCACTTTTTCTAATTTATATCAACGATATTCTAGAGGCGATAGGTAAAGATTGCATACTATTTGCGGATGACACAACAATAATGCTTAAAAGTGACACAAACAAAAATTTAGAAAATGAAATCATCCAGGCGTTAGACAATGCTATCAATTGGCTCGAAAAAAATAATTTCAAAGTAAATATGACTAAAACAAATATTATACAATTTCAGACATTCAATTCAAACATAGATAAACTCGATATTCATTATAAAGACTCTCACTTGACAACTGTCGACAATTGTGTATTTTTAGGTATAACGATAGACAAAAATTGCAACTGGAAAGCACATATAGATAAAATTGTTACAAAAATAGATCGTTTTATATATGTCTTGAAAATAATCAGGCAAACGGTAAACTATGACACTGCAAAACTGGCTTACCATGGTTATGTATCATCCATACTTAGATACGGTATTATAATTTTTCATTTTTTTCATTTATTTCCATTCATAAACAATTTACATTGTGTTGAATATATAATATGGGGTAACTCAGTAGATTTTGACAGAGCTTTTAAAGCCCAAAAAAAATGTATTCGAGCTATTTGTGGAGCTCACTTCTTAGACAGCTATAAGCCATTATTTCAAAAACTTAAAGTTATACCTTTGCCATGTTTATATAAGTTTATTTGAACATAATATTGACAGGCCTAATAGCCGAACACGGCACAAAGACAGACTTCGGCTGCCACCAATAAAATTGCAACTATTTAAGAAAAATGTATAGGTACTGTATGTCAATAATTATTTACAACCATTTACCAAAAAATTTACAAGAGCTACCACTGAGGATTTTTAAAAAAATACTCTTCAATCTGTTACTAATAAAGATATATTATACCGTTAAGGACTATTTAGAAGATAAGTCAATACAAGATGTAATTTGCAATATAGACTGATTAAATTGACATACGAACTGTAAATATATTTGCACGCCATATTATGGCAGGATATGCTGAAAACCATTAACTGTAACACCTTATGTACCATATTCTAGCAAATAAATACTTTTGATTTGATTTGATTTAAAGCATAATTTAGAAAGTATTTAATACTATAGCGTGATGTGGAACTAAAGCTTGTATTTAAGGTGAAAGCTCCAACCTACCCGCGAAATTCAAATTTTCTTACGTTTTTTGCAATTTTCAGGCCAGTGCTAGGTTGTATGTTCATTAAAATATTATTCGCGGCTGTAAGACGTATGTAGTTATAGAATTATAATCATCAAAATCATCAATACAACGCTCTAAGTTCATAAAGCTGTAGGAAAGACTTTTTCTGTTTTTTTTTGTTCCTACGCCTTTATGAACTTGGAGGGTTGTATTGGTGATTTTGATGATTATAATTCTATAACTACATACGTCTTACAGCCGCGAATAATATTTTAATGAACATACAACCTAGCACTGGCCTGAAAATTGCAAAAAACGTAAGAAAATTTGAATTTCGCGGGTAGGTTGGAGCTTTCACCTTAAGACGGGACCTACGCACTAAAAGCTAAAAATAACCGTGTTTGCGAATTATATCATAATACTATAACTAAAAATACTGAAATAAAAAACTTTTTTGCAAAAAGTAAAACCGACTTCCAAAACAAAAAACTAAAAAGTGGAAAATAACTTTATTTCCGGAAGTCGGTGGCAAAAAGTCAACGAAACCAACAAAAGCCACCGACTTTTTTTTTACCTTTAAAACCTGATGAATTGAAATGATTGTGTCTAATTTGAGTGTGTGAATCCATCCATTTTTCGTAATCGGTTTCTTTGTCTTCGTCCCCAAATAGTAAGCGTTAATAAAAATTTACATATTGGCGAAGTAAATTCACGAATTAATAAATATTTTAAAAGTCCTTACACCATTTCTTATTTTACAGGTAGCATAGTCCCCAGTTCTCCTGTAGACACAGGACCTTCCGACTCTTCAGTCAAGAAGTTACAAGCTTTCTTTGCTCAGGGAGAACCGATCAGAAAAGAAGCTGTTGTAAGGTAAAGTTAACCAAACGCATTAAGGCATACCCTGTAGATTACTTGCGTCATCACACAGCTTTTGATTCATGCGTCATGTAGACATATTCGTTGGCTCTGTCCAGCTCGTCTCACCATCTTCTATGAAGTGTATTTATGCTGTGTGGATCCAAATAATGGCTGATAGGTACAGTTCCTTGGGCATACGACGTGAAAAGCACAGTCTAAATACACAAACAAAAGCATGGCTATTTCTTGTTAATAGTTGTGTTTTTTTTTAAATTAAGTTCGCAGCTTTAGCTATAGAAACTAGTCTGAAACTAAAGTATTTTTTCCAGGTTTATTCTGGACGGCATAGAATTAAAACTATTCTCAGACATGGATGAGGTCTTAAGTTCTCCTGTTAGAGACCTGAACCATGGGCTAGCCAAGCTAACTGCTGGAGAAACGATGCTGCAGATGGAGTACAGCTCCGATGGAAGCCTGGAAGTCAAGGCTAGTCTCCAGAGTTTGCTAGTTGAGGATATTAGGCCTGATCCTGGAATTGTTATTAAGAGGTGAGTTTTACTAATGACGAAAGGGTAATGCTGATTGTGTGTGATGCAGAAAATGAGATGATTAATTTACTTTTAATGAAGGTCTCTGATTTGCTTCAAAGAATGCATGAATCATGTTACATTGAAGTTTACGGTTTACTTGAATGAGCTTCTTACCGACGTGGATCGGTTTGTTCTTCAATTCTACTTTTCGCTCGTATTACGTAACCAGCTAAAGTGAAATCCACGTTAATATGCGTGGCTGACAACCTTTCGTATGTTGCAGGATCTTCCAATCCCAAGGCGGCAGCAGCGCGGACGCGGCGGACGCGTGCATCTCGGTGCGCGGCGCGCCGCTGCTGGACGCGAGCGTGCGCGTGTCGGGCGCGCGCGCGCGGCACGCCGACGTGCGCGTGGACCGCACGCGCCTCAACCTCGCGCTGCCCTTCCTGCTGCAACTGGCGAGGACGCTGCTGGATGCTATGCCTGGTAAGCCTTTCATATGTCGACGCGAGCGTGCGCGTGTCGGGCGCGCGCGCGCGGCACGCCGACGTGCGCGTGGACCGCACGCGCCTCAACCTCGCGCTGCCCTTCCTGCTGCAACTGGCGAGGACGCTGCTGGATGCTATGCCTGGTAAGCCTTTCATATGTCGACGCGAGCGTGCGCGTGTCGGGCGCGCGCGCGCGGCACGCCGACGTGCGCGTGGACCGCACGCGCCTCAACCTCGCGCTGCCCTTCCTGCTGCAACTGGCGAGGACGCTGCTGGATGCTATGCCTGGTAAGCCTTTCATATGTCGACGCGAGCGTGCGCGTGTCGGGCGCGCGCGCGCGGCACGCCGACGTGCGCGTGGACCGCACGCGCCTCAACCTCGCGCTGCCCTTCCTGCTGCAACTGGCGAGGACGCTGCTGGATGCTATGCCTGGTAAGCCTTTCATATGTCGACGCGAGCGTGCGCGTGTCGGGCGCGCGCGCGCGGCACGCCGACGTGCGCGTGGACCGCACGCGCCTCAACCTCGCGCTGCCCTTCCTGCTGCAACTGGCGAGGACGCTGCTGGATGCTATGCCTGGTAAGCCTTTCATATGTCGACGCGAGCGTGCGCGTGTCGGGCGCGCGCGCGCGGCACGCCGACGTGCGCGTGGACCGCACGCGCCTCAACCTCGCGCTGCCCTTCCTGCTGCAACTGGCGAGGACGCTGCTGGATGCTATGCCTGGTAAGCCTTTCATATGTCGACGCGAGCGTGCGCGTGTCGGGCGCGCGCGCGCGGCACGCCGACGTGCGCGTGGACCGCACGCGCCTCAACCTCGCGCTGCCCTTCCTGCTGCAACTGGCGAGGACGCTGCTGGATGCTATGCCTGGTAAGCCTTTCATATGTCGACGCGAGCGTGCGCGTGTCGGGCGCGCGCGCGCGGCACGCCGACGTGCGCGTGGACCGCACGCGCCTCAACCTCGCGCTGCCCTTCCTGCTGCAACTGGCGAGGACGCTGCTGGATGCTATGCCTGGTAAGCCTTTCATATGTCGACGCGAGCGTGCGCGTGTCGGGCGCGCGCGCGCGGCACGCCGACGTGCGCGTGGACCGCACGCGCCTCAACCTCGCGCTGCCCTTCCTGCTGCAACTGGCGAGGACGCTGCTGGATGCTATGCCTGGTAAGCCTTTCATATGTCGACGCGAGCGTGCGCGTGTCGGGCGCGCGCGCGCGGCACGCCGACGTGCGCGTGGACCGCACGCGCCTCAACCTCGCGCTGCCCTTCCTGCTGCAACTGGCGAGGACGCTGCTGGATGCTATGCCTGGTAAGCCTTTCATATGTCGACGCGAGCGTGCGCGTGTCGGGCGCGCGCGCGCGGCACGCCGACGTGCGCGTGGACCGCACGCGCCTCAACCTCGCGCTGCCCTTCCTGCTGCAACTGGCGAGGACGCTGCTGGATGCTATGCCTGGTAAGCCTTTCATATGTCGACGCGAGCGTGCGCGTGTCGGGCGCGCGCGCGCGGCACGCCGACGTGCGCGTGGACCGCACGCGCCTCAACCTCGCGCTGCCCTTCCTGCTGCAACTGGCGAGGACGCTGCTGGATGCTATGCCTGGTAAGCCTTTCATATGTCGACGCGAGCGTGCGCGTGTCGGGCGCGCGCGCGCGGCACGCCGACGTGCGCGTGGACCGCACGCGCCTCAACCTCGCGCTGCCCTTCCTGCTGCAACTGGCGAGGACGCTGCTGGATGCTATGCCTGGTAAGCCTTTCATATGTCGACGCGAGCGTGCGCGTGTCGGGCGCGCGCGCGCGGCACGCCGACGTGCGCGTGGACCGCACGCGCCTCAACCTCGCGCTGCCCTTCCTGCTGCAACTGGCGAGGACGCTGCTGGATGCTATGCCTGGTAAGCCTTTCATATGTCGACGCGAGCGTGCGCGTGTCGGGCGCGCGCGCGCGGCACGCCGACGTGCGCGTGGACCGCACGCGCCTCAACCTCGCGCTGCCCTTCCTGCTGCAACTGGCGAGGACGCTGCTGGATGCTATGCCTGGTAAGCCTTTCATATGTCGACGCGAGCGTGCGCGTGTCGGGCGCGCGCGCGCGGCACGCCGACGTGCGCGTGGACCGCACGCGCCTCAACCTCGCGCTGCCCTTCCTGCTGCAACTGGCGAGGACGCTGCTGGATGCTATGCCTGGTAAGCCTTTCATATGTCGACGCGAGCGTGCGCGTGTCGGGCGCGCGCGCGCGGCACGCCGACGTGCGCGTGGACCGCACGCGCCTCAACCTCGCGCTGCCCTTCCTGCTGCAACTGGCGAGGACGCTGCTGGATGCTATGCCTGGTAAGCCTTTCATATGTCGACGCGAGCGTGCGCGTGTCGGGCGCGCGCGCGCGGCACGCCGACGTGCGCGTGGACCGCACGCGCCTCAACCTCGCGCTGCCCTTCCTGCTGCAACTGGCGAGGACGCTGCTGGATGCTATGCCTGGTAAGCCTTTCATATGTCGACGCGAGCGTGCGCGTGTCGGGCGCGCGCGCGCGGCACGCCGACGTGCGCGTGGACCGCACGCGCCTCAACCTCGCGCTGCCCTTCCTGCTGCAACTGGCGAGGACGCTGCTGGATGCTATGCCTGGTAAGCCTTTCATATGTCGACGCGAGCGTGCGCGTGTCGGGCGCGCGCGCGCGGCACGCCGACGTGCGCGTGGACCGCACGCGCCTCAACCTCGCGCTGCCCTTCCTGCTGCAACTGGCGAGGACGCTGCTGGATGCTATGCCTGGTAAGCCTTTCATATGTCGACGCGAGCGTGCGCGTGTCGGGCGCGCGCGCGCGGCACGCCGACGTGCGCGTGGACCGCACGCGCCTCAACCTCGCGCTGCCCTTCCTGCTGCAACTGGCGAGGACGCTGCTGGATGCTATGCCTGGTAAGCCTTTCATATGTCGACGCGAGCGTGCGCGTGTCGGGCGCGCGCGCGCGGCACGCCGACGTGCGCGTGGACCGCACGCGCCTCAACCTCGCGCTGCCCTTCCTGCTGCAACTGGCGAGGACGCTGCTGGATGCTATGCCTGGTAAGCCTTTCATATGTCGACGCGAGCGTGCGCGTGTCGGGCGCGCGCGCGCGGCACGCCGACGTGCGCGTGGACCGCACGCGCCTCAACCTCGCGCTGCCCTTCCTGCTGCAACTGGCGAGGACGCTGCTGGATGCTATGCCTGGTAAGCCTTTCATATGTCGACGCGAGCGTGCGTGTGTCGGGCGCGCGCGCGCGGCACGCCGACGTGCGCGTGGACCGCACGCGCCTCAACCTCGCGCTGCCCTTCCTGCTGCAACTGGCGAGGACGCTGCTGGATGCTATGCCTGGTAAGCCTTTCATATGTCGACGCGAGCGTGCGCGTGTCGGGCGCGCGCGCGCGGCACGCCGACGTGCGCGTGGACCGCACGCGCCTCAACCTCGCGCTGCCCTTCCTGCTGCAACTGGCGAGGACGCTGCTGGATGCTATGCCTGGTAAGCCTTTCATATGTCGACGCGAGCGTGCGCGTGTCGGGCGCGCGCGCGCGGCACGCCGACGTGCGCGTGGACCGCACGCGCCTCAACCTCGCGCTGCCCTTCCTGCTGCAACTGGCGAGGACGCTGCTGGATGCTATGCCTGGTAAGCCTTTCATATGTCGACGCGAGCGTGCGCGTGTCGGGCGCGCGCGCGCGGCACGCCGACGTGCGCGTGGACCGCACGCGCCTCAACCTCGCGCTGCCCTTCCTGCTGCAACTGGCGAGGACGCTGCTGGATGCTATGCCTGGTAAGCCTTTCATATGTCGACGCGAGCGTGCGCGTGTCGGGCGCGCGCGCGCGGCACGCCGACGTGCGCGTGGACCGCACGCGCCTCAACCTCGCGCTGCCCTTCCTGCTGCAACTGGCGAGGACGCTGCTGGATGCTATGCCTGGTAAGCCTTTCATATGTCGACGCGAGCGTGCGCGTGTCGGGCGCGCGCGCGCGGCACGCCGACGTGCGCGTGGACCGCACGCGCCTCAACCTCGCGCTGCCCTTCCTGCTGCAACTGGCGAGGACGCTGCTGGATGCTATGCCTGGTAAGCCTTTCATATGTCGACGCGAGCGTGCGCGTGTCGGGCGCGCGCGCGCGGCACGCCGACGTGCGCGTGGACCGCACGCGCCTCAACCTCGCGCTGCCCTTCCTGCTGCAACTGGCGAGGACGCTGCTGGATGCTATGCCTGGTAAGCCTTTCATATGTCGACGCGAGCGTGCGCGTGTCGGGCGCGCGCGCGCGGCACGCCGACGTGCGCGTGGACCGCACGCGCCTCAACCTCGCGCTGCCCTTCCTGCTGCAACTGGCGAGGACGCTGCTGGATGCTATGCCTGGTAAGCCTTTCATATGTCGACGCGAGCGTGCGCGTGTCGGGCGCGCGCGCGCGGCACGCCGACGTGCGCGTGGACCGCACGCGCCTCAACCTCGCGCTGCCCTTCCTGCTGCAACTGGCGAGGACGCTGCTGGATGCTATGCCTGGTAAGCCTTTCATATGTCGACGCGAGCGTGCGCGTGTCGGGCGCGCGCGCGCGGCACGCCGACGTGCGCGTGGACCGCACGCGCCTCAACCTCGCGCTGCCCTTCCTGCTGCAACTGGCGAGGACGCTGCTGGATGCTATGCCTGGTAAGCCTTTCATATGTCGACGCGAGCGTGCGCGTGTCGGGCGCGCGCGCGCGGCACGCCGACGTGCGCGTGGACCGCACGCGCCTCAACCTCGCGCTGCCCTTCCTGCTGCAACTGGCGAGGACGCTGCTGGATGCTATGCCTGGTAAGCCTTTCATATGTCGACGCGAGCGTGCGCGTGTCGGGCGCGCGCGCGCGGCACGCCGACGTGCGCGTGGACCGCACGCGCCTCAACCTCGCGCTGCCCTTCCTGCTGCAACTGGCGAGGACGCTGCTGGATGCTATGCCTGGTAAGCCTTTCATATGTCGACGCGAGCGTGCGCGTGTCGGGCGCGCGCGCGCGGCACGCCGACGTGCGCGTGGACCGCACGCGCCTCAACCTCGCGCTGCCCTTCCTGCTGCAACTGGCGAGGACGCTGCTGGATGCTATGCCTGGTAAGCCTTTCATATGTCGACGCGAGCGTGCGCGTGTCGGGCGCGCGCGCGCGGCACGCCGACGTGCGCGTGGACCGCACGCGCCTCAACCTCGCGCTGCCCTTCCTGCTGCAACTGGCGAGGACGCTGCTGGATGCTATGCCTGGTAAGCCTTTCATATGTCGACGCGAGCGTGCGCGTGTCGGGCGCGCGCGCGCGGCACGCCGACGTGCGCGTGGACCGCACGCGCCTCAACCTCGCGCTGCCCTTCCTGCTGCAACTGGCGAGGACGCTGCTGGATGCTATGCCTGGTAAGCCTTTCATATGTCGACGCGAGCGTGCGCGTGTCGGGCGCGCGCGCGCGGCACGCCGACGTGCGCGTGGACCGCACGCGCCTCAACCTCGCGCTGCCCTTCCTGCTGCAACTGGCGAGGACGCTGCTGGATGCTATGCCTGGTAAGCCTTTCATATGTCGACGCGAGCGTGCGCGTGTCGGGCGCGCGCGCGCGGCACGCCGACGTGCGCGTGGACCGCACGCGCCTCAACCTCGCGCTGCCCTTCCTGCTGCAACTGGCGAGGACGCTGCTGGATGCTATGCCTGGTGTACGCGTTTCTGAATGGTTCGCACACACCTTGACTTGTTAGCTGAATGAAAGTCACGGATAGCTAAAGATGATTGTTTATTGATTGAACTTAACTACCACGTAACTATTGCTAAATGTATAATGTTTGAATGAGTACCGCTGTGTATGATCGCTGATTGTGTACTGTCGCCTTACACTATAATTTGTGCAAGGTGACGGAAAAGTGCTGATGTATGCAATGCGCGCGTGCCATGTACGATGCATGACTCGTACATATTCCCGGGCGAGAAAGATGCTAGTGGATGATGAGAGTGAGTTACAAAGTGCTTAAATGCTAAACTTATAAATTTCACCCAAGTTACAATTCATGACTTAAATCTATTCTTAATATATAACTAGACTTAGTCACTATCACCAGACACCGGTTTGGTGAATGCAGGCGGTGTCCTCTTGTGGCGCTTGATACTGTTGAGTAGGCTCGAAAAGTTTCTTAACTCCACCGCCTCTTCTGGTTGTCTCGAGTCTCTAGTGCGTGGCGTCGGAGCGACGAAGGGTGCCTCGCGCTGTGTACGCACTGGCGGGGGCGCCGGAGGCTGCGTCCCGAAGTCCGACTGTAAGTTGGTGCTTCTCTGCCGACGACGATAGACCCACCGACACAGATAAACTGCTACTGCTAGTACGGCGCCAGCCATCAACACGTAGATTGCTGAATATTGATGGATATCGTGGTTTGAAATCCCTGTGTTCAAGGCGTTTTCTGATTTCATCTGCTCGATCTGTTCCTTGATGTGCCGCAATGCAGTTTCGTGATCGGTGTCGTTGATTTCAAATGGTGGCAAGGAGACGTTGAAGAAATGGTTGATGGGTGCGATTTGTTGTGATTTCAGGTCAACCGCAGTTTTAATCTCTGAGTATCCCAGTTTGTGTGACAAAACGGTAAAGTCTTCGCCTTTAATTACGCAATCTGAATCCAATACTATGACCCCGGCTTGAATCCGGCTCGAAGGACCATAAAGATGTACGCGTTTCTGAATGGTTCGCACACACCTTGACTTGTTAGCTGAATGAAAGTCACGGATAGCTAAAGATGATTGTTTATTGATTGAACTTAACTACCACGTAACTATTGCTAAATGTATAATGTTTGAATGAGTACCGCTGTGTATGATCGCTGATTGTGTACTGTCGCCTTACACTATAATTTGTGCAAGGTGACGGAAAAGTGCTGATGTATGCAATGCGCGCGTGCCATGTACGATGCATGACTCGTACACCTGGTAAGCCTTTCATATGTCGACGCGAGCGTGCGCGTGTCGGGCGCGCGCGCGCGGCACGCCGACGTGCGCGTGGACCGCACGCGCCTCAACCTCGCGCTGCCCTTCCTGCTGCAACTGGCGAGGACGCTGCTGGATGCTATGCCTGGTAAGCCTTTCATATGTCGACGCGAGCGTGCGCGTGTCGGGCGCGCGCGCGCGGCACGCCGACGTGCGCGTGGACCGCACGCGCCTCAACCTCGCGCTGCCCTTCCTGCTGCAACTGGCGAGGACGCTGCTGGATGCTATGCCTGGTAAGCCTTTCATATGTCGACGCGAGCGTGCGCGTGTCGGGCGCGCGCGCGCGGCACGCCGACGTGCGCGTGGACCGCACGCGCCTCAACCTCGCGCTGCCCTTCCTGCTGCAACTGGCGAGGACGCTGCTGGATGCTATGCCTGGTAAGCCTTTCATATGTCGACGCGAGCGTGCGCGTGTCGGGCGCGCGCGCGCGGCACGCCGACGTGCGCGTGGACCGCACGCGCCTCAACCTCGCGCTGCCCTTCCTGCTGCAACTGGCGAGGACGCTGCTGGATGCTATGCCTGGTAAGCCTTTCATATGTCGACGCGAGCGTGCGCGTGTCGGGCGCGCGCGCGCGGCACGCCGACGTGCGCGTGGACCGCACGCGCCTCAACCTCGCGCTGCCCTTCCTGCTGCAACTGGCGAGGACGCTGCTGGATGCTATGCCTGGTAAGCCTTTCATATGTCGACGCGAGCGTGCGCGTGTCGGGCGCGCGCGCGCGGCACGCCGACGTGCGCGTGGACCGCACGCGCCTCAACCTCGCGCTGCCCTTCCTGCTGCAACTGGCGAGGACGCTGCTGGATGCTATGCCTGGTAAGCCTTTCATATGTCGACGCGAGCGTGCGCGTGTCGGGCGCGCGCGCGCGGCACGCCGACGTGCGCGTGGACCGCACGCGCCTCAACCTCGCGCTGCCCTTCCTGCTGCAACTGGCGAGGACGCTGCTGGATGCTATGCCTGGTAAGCCTTTCATATGTCGACGCGAGCGTGCGCGTGTCGGGCGCGCGCGCGCGGCACGCCGACGTGCGCGTGGACCGCACGCGCCTCAACCTCGCGCTGCCCTTCCTGCTGCAACTGGCGAGGACGCTGCTGGATGCTATGCCTGGTAAGCCTTTCATATGTCGACGCGAGCGTGCGCGTGTCGGGCGCGCGCGCGCGGCACGCCGACGTGCGCGTGGACCGCACGCGCCTCAACCTCGCGCTGCCCTTCCTGCTGCAACTGGCGAGGACGCTGCTGGATGCTATGCCTGGTAAGCCTTTCATATGTCGACGCGAGCGTGCGCGTGTCGGGCGCGCGCGCGCGGCACGCCGACGTGCGCGTGGACCGCACGCGCCTCAACCTCGCGCTGCCCTTCCTGCTGCAACTGGCGAGGACGCTGCTGGATGCTATGCCTGGTAAGCCTTTCATATGTCGACGCGAGCGTGCGCGTGTCGGGCGCGCGCGCGCGGCACGCCGACGTGCGCGTGGACCGCACGCGCCTCAACCTCGCGCTGCCCTTCCTGCTGCAACTGGCGAGGACGCTGCTGGATGCTATGCCTGGTAAGCCTTTCATATGTCGACGCGAGCGTGCGCGTGTCGGGCGCGCGCGCGCGGCACGCCGACGTGCGCGTGGACCGCACGCGCCTCAACCTCGCGCTGCCCTTCCTGCTGCAACTGGCGAGGACGCTGCTGGATGCTATGCCTGGTAAGCCTTTCATATGTCGACGCGAGCGTGCGCGTGTCGGGCGCGCGCGCGCGGCACGCCGACGTGCGCGTGGACCGCACGCGCCTCAACCTCGCGCTGCCCTTCCTGCTGCAACTGGCGAGGACGCTGCTGGATGCTATGCCTGGTAAGCCTTTCATATGTCGACGCGAGCGTGCGCGTGTCGGGCGCGCGCGCGCGGCACGCCGACGTGCGCGTGGACCGCACGCGCCTCAACCTCGCGCTGCCCTTCCTGCTGCAACTGGCGAGGACGCTGCTGGATGCTATGCCTGGTAAGCCTTTCATATGTCGACGCGAGCGTGCGCGTGTCGGGCGCGCGCGCGCGGCACGCCGACGTGCGCGTGGACCGCACGCGCCTCAACCTCGCGCTGCCCTTCCTGCTGCAACTGGCGAGGACGCTGCTGGATGCTATGCCTGGTAAGCCTTTCATATGTCGACGCGAGCGTGCGCGTGTCGGGCGCGCGCGCGCGGCACGCCGACGTGCGCGTGGACCGCACGCGCCTCAACCTCGCGCTGCCCTTCCTGCTGCAACTGGTGAGGACGCTGCTGGATGAAACTCAAAACTCAAAGCATTTATTTCAATTAGACCATTACAGGCACTTTTGAATGTCATAAAAACAAGAACAAAAAAATGATGCTGCTACAATCCCGGTCACAAGGCATAATAACTTGTGAAAGTACTGTAGTTGCCCATTCCAAAGCGTTGATCTCTATGGAGAAGAATGGGCAAGAAACTCCATGGACACTCTTTTAAATTATAATATTTTACAAAATCGTATTTACATCATTCGTGTTGAGATTATACAAATATGTGAGAACGATGTAGAAAGACGTGCACAGTAAGAGCGTCCAGAGTAAATAAAAAGCAAAATTCAATTTAAAATCTAAATAAGTTAAAAAAATGACCGTGGTAGTTAAAAAAATGACCAGTCCCAACTGACAGCGCCCGTTCACGAACATGACGTATGGATCAGCCCCATTCAGCTCGACCATTTTGAAGGGAGCTAAATGACCCGACACACCCGCCACTATCAGCGAGACATTTAAGTGAGCATGACACTATTAACCACCAGGGCTTCGTCAAGTCAATGATAATACATAGCACTCACATATGGGCTTAATAATTATACAATACTAGAGAATTGATTCTATACATTGCAAAGATAATCTTACAATCTTCTGCAGCTTCCACTATAGCTTCGGATACTTTTCAATGAGTTTACCCCTATGCTTGTGGAGCAGGACCAGCATTGAGCCAAGCATTTTTATCATCAATATAATCCCCCAACTTATAATATGCTTGCCTACATAGTGTGCGTTTAATACAAGATTTAAATTTCGTTTCATTCAGTTGAAGAATGTGGGGAGGTATTTTATTGTAGCATTTCAAACAGTACCCCATGAAAGATGTGTCTACTTTAGCTAACCTGAAACCCGGCTGAACCAATCGGTCCCTGTTTCTAGTATTATACTTGTGTCTATCACCTCGTTTACCAAATAGATGCAAATTTTTTCTGACGTACATGATGTTTTCATAGATAAATTGACAAGGTACTGTCATGATGTTAATTTCCTTAAACTGTTCTCTTAGAGAATCTCGCCTACGTAGATTATAAATGGCTCTAATGGCTCTTTTCTGCAGAATAAATACAGACTCGATGTTTGCAGCCCGTCCCCAAAGTAAAATACCGTATGACATTATACTATGAAAATAACTAAAATAGACTAGCCTCGCGGTATCTACATCAGTAAACTGACGGATTTTTCTGACAGCATATGCTGCTGAACTATGCCGTCCTGCAAGAGATGTTATATGCGGACCCCATTGTAGCCTTGAATCGAGCGTTATCCCCAGGAAAACAGTTTTATTGACGAATTCTAGTTTCTCTTGATTCAATACTATGTCACAATCACTACTTTTGACGTTTGGCAGAGCAAATCTTATGCACTTCATTTTTTTCCCATTTAATACCAAATTATTGGCGGTGAACCAATCATTTACCTGTAATAGGGCGTTATTTAAGTCGTCTAGATTTGTGGCACGTCTATTTATCTTAAATATTAAAGAAGTATCGTCAGCAAACAACACCATTTGTGGTTGGTTTTTAAATAAATGGGGTAGATCATTAATATATACTAAAAAGAGGAAGGGACCTAATATCGATCCTTGTGGTACACCCATCTTTACATTTAAACCCATTGAATTGACACCATTTATTTGCACTTGCTGCTGTCTATCATTTAAATATGATTTTACTAAACTAAGCGCAAGTTTTCCTAGGCCGTAATGTTCAAGTTTCAAGAGTAGGGTTTCGTGGCTAACACAATCAAACGCTTTTGAAAGGTCACAAAAATTCCTATGGCATCCTGTGCCTCTTCCCACGCAGTAAATATGTGTTTTAACAAGGTAACACCAGCGTCAGTCGTACAACGTCCTTTGGTCCTTTGGTGATGCTATGCCTGGTAAGCCTTTCATATGTCGACGCGAGCGTGCGCGTGTCGGGCGCGCGCGCGCGGCACGCCGACGTGCGCGTGGACGCACCTGGTAAGCCTTTCATATTTCATATATACGCAAAGATTCGCAACCAGGAACTCTTATGAGTCTAATTAGGACAGAGTGGCGAATGCTTTATCATTAATAATTAACTAAATTACACCCGGAATAGAATTTTAATGTCTCATTTTTGTCGTTACGGGTAGTAGAAACCCAAAAGTTGTCTGTTTAGTGGTATCAGTAGAAATTAATTAAAATAGTCATTGAGGTGCATCCGGTTAAACTAGAAAAGGTTAGACAGACGATGTTTTTTTTACAAATTATGATTTCAACTACCTTTTTATAACAATAAGTCGGCTAATTGTCAGTTAGGGTGCTTTATCAATCTCATGCTAAGCATTACTTATATTTTCGTTCACATCAACAGGAGAGAAGACAATGGAAGGTGGTGTTGTTAACCACGGGTATGTGGGTGATGTGCATCCTTCGAAGAACAACAACCGTGCAGCTAGGTTACCCAGCTCCAGTGATTCTACCAGCGGTTATTATTCTACGGGTAAGATTATTTTTATAACCTTATATTCACTCAGATATCTTCTTGGCAAAGAATGGTCGTAGAGCATGCCAGGAGTAATTGTGAAATTTTTAAAAAAATATTGCAAATTAAAACAATAATTTGATCGCCATTCGGTTTGTTTCAGCAACATCAGTAACAGAAGAACAACAAAGCTTATCAATATCAATCCAGTTCCGTCAGCCAGAGATCATGTTCTTCACAGACCTCACGAAGACTGAGGGACACGCCCTCCTCCTTCGAACAGAACTCCTCATTGACTACTCCTGTCACTCTAACAGCGAATCATTCGTAGTCTCCTTGGCAGGGCTTCAGATCATGTCCAAGCTTCAGTCGAAGCTGAAGAATCTGCCCCCACAGCTGGTGTTGAGGCCTTGTGATATAGAGTTTTCAAAGGCCTTCAAGAATATTGAGGAGGGTATTTGGGTTAAGATGAATGTTTCCGAGATTGAGGTGCATGTTGCTGCTACTACAGTGCATACTGTTATGGGTTAGTATACTGGAAAATCTATTTTTATTTTAAAATTTCGCTATTAAGACCATCCAGAAAACATGGAAACACTTCAACGGCCTATACCACAGGATGCCATCCAAATCATGAGTAGCATCTTTTACTCAAATATTGTATTACGTATAGAAATTCACGGGTGTGAAGGCGTTTCGTGCAGAAGTGGTATGGATCATGGTCACTATATTGTGCCAATATGGTTCTAAGTTTCCATCGTATTATTTAAAGTTTTGAATTACTTTGCTAGTCATAGGTATATTTCCCACGCCAAAAGATGCACGAAGTAACCTTTTTTACCAACATTTCTATCCACAGACATAATCGAAGAAATAACATCAGAACTAACAATTCCTGACGAGAAAGAACCATTCAACTTCGCGACCTACAATCCGAAAGCCGAAAAGCAAGAAGAAGACTTGTGGTCTCCGAAGAAGCTGACTCCATGCGTGATGATTAACCCTGAGGAGGGGTACACGCAGCCGAAGTACCCAAGCATCAGGCCTTCGGAGACGTTCATTATGTCCGTGCCTTGTGTCAGGGTTATGTTTGAGATGGAGCATACGGTTAGGGTGCCTGTGCTGATGATGAAGGTTCGTCTAATCGTTTTGCATAAATATGTTTATTGTATGATAATAATTGTGTATTTTAAATGGGAGGCAACTCGACTCGTCTGGGTTGTTGGTTTAACTTTGCTTAATTGGCCTTGGGACCCTTGGGATCAATAATGCTCGCCACCTATTACATAGAACTAACACTAAACTGGCGAAAATTTAATGTACTTAGTTACAATTTTGCCTAAACTTTTGGGGGAAAACTAAATATTCTCTTCGATATATAACAAGACCCTATTAATTTACCCACTAGATGAAATCCGAGGTGTCCCTGCACGACTGGTCGCAGCAGCTGCACGGCACCGCGTCGCTGAGCCTCATCGCGTCGTGCTACAATGAAAGATTAGACGCCTGGGAACCTCTCATCGAGCCTGTGGTGCAGAACGAGAATGTTTACCGACCTTGGGAGATTACTGCTACCCTGTTTCAGGTATGTTGGCTTTTATAGTCAGTTAGTTAATGTACGGTGCACGTACATGGGTTTTAAAATATGTATATTTATTGCAATAAGTTAGCCAGCAGTAGGCTCGCGTATGTGCACTTTGAACGCAACCTACATTTGGCAGTGCATTGACATAGGAGGTGCAACTATTGCATGCATTCATGTAAATGATTCAATTTAGTGTTCAATTAGACGTGGTTTGAGTCGGACAACTTGCATTTTTATTTAGACTCATCCCGTTTAACACTCAGTGACATCTCTGCATCTTACACTACATTTGCATTGACAATCTACATTACTTATGCTAGGGATGCATCCTACATAGTTTTTTGGTCCTTCAAAACTATTCCTACATAGTTTTTTGGTCCTTCGTAACTATTGCAAGTACTATACAGTCCGATACGTCGGTCGATAAGACGCCGCGCGGGGTTTGTGTCGTGTCATACCGTGCCACGTGTGTTGCCGTGCAGGAGCATTCGGGGAGGTAGCAGCGGTCCAGGTTCCAGAGCGTCACACTGCATTACATTTGCATACGGGGAGAGTTCCTGAATTTCAAGTAAGATCGTTCATTATTTATCTTACGACTTTACAATGGAGGGTTTAATCATGCGTCAAGCGGAGATCCTCGAGGAGGTGAAGAGAATCCATTCTAATTTTAAGAAGGTTTCAACGAGCAGGAAGACCACCGATTACATTCGTAAAAGGCTTGAAAGGTTAGATGAACTATGGGCGGAATGTGAAGAGAAGAAGCGAGAGCTGAGTGCAGTAGCGGAGAAAGATCATCAATATTTCACCGGTAACATTTTCGAGGTCATTAAAGGCTGGTACCATGGAACGCGTCAGGAGATCGCAGCGTTCGAGATGAAGACTCTTGCTGGACCCAGTAACGCCGGCCATAGTAAGCTAAACATTGAGTTTGACAAAACCCTGTTCGAAACATCTGTAGGAGCAGAGGACAAGCTACTCGAGTTACAGCAGTTGCAACAAGCTAACTTCCGTGCATTCACTAGGTTAGTAAATCAAAGCCTAGACAAGGTTAAGGAAAAATGGGAAATTGAGGATAGGCTTAAGACTGTAGAGTTCCGGTGGACTGCGATTGACAAATTGCATTTACAAATTGATGGCATATTAGAGGGGAATTCCCAAGATTATTATGAAGAGTTCTGTCGTTTCGAAGATGCATTTATAAATATGAAACGGGCGTTAAACACTAAATTGAACGCTTCTGTACACCAACAGCAAACATTACCTAAAATTGAGATACCTATCTTTAACGGCAACTATACCTTATGGCCTACTTTTATGGATCTCTACGTAGAAGCGATTCACAACAATCCAGCGATCGCAAAAACTCAGAAAATGCAGCATTTAAAGGGTAGACTTCGCGGTGAAGCGGAAAAGCTCGTGCAGCATTTACACATAGCACCCGAAAATTATGACACGTGTTGGGAAATTTTGAACCATAGATATAATAATAAGTTTCTGTTATTCACAAGAAATTTCCAGGTATTTATGCGTCAACCTAACTTGCAAAAACAATCTGCGTTCGACCTCAAGCGGTTATATGACACCACCAACGAAACAATAAACGCGATACACAACTTGGGCATTGATACAAGCTCATGGGACCCGATTCTAGTTTACGTGTTGTGTGAAAAATTAGACTCAAAAACTTATTCGGAATACATGCAGTCCAGGTCGGACCCACGCACGATACCAACATACAATCAGTTCATGGATTTCGTCGAAAATAAGTTTATGGCATTAGAACCATTGCATAGGAAAAGGCCAGAAAACTGTGATAAAACTGCATCAAAACCACATTTTCAGACGCCACATCCGTTCGGAAAAAATTCCAAGTCACAACCCAATAAAAGTTCAGCGAACTTCTCTCGCAACTTCCATGCGTCAAACGCTGGACAATTCAGCAAGATTGGTTGTCCATTGTGCAATATGAATCATGCACTATTCCAATGTACTAAATTCGCTGACATGTTGAGTCCGGAAAAAATGACATTTATAGAAAACAATAAAATATGCAAAAATTGCTTATATGTGCATAATAAGGGTTACTGTGCGTCACAGAAAAGATGCAGAGAGTGCAATGAACAACATAACACACTTCTGCACAGCGATATTGCGAAGTCAGTGCAAACGCCCTCAGCAACACAAATGGCATCTAAACCGTCGTCATTGACTTTAACTAGGTCAAATAAAAATCTGCAAAACAACTTCGCATCAAATAATGATGATGAAATATTATTACCAACAGCATTATTGCAAGTAGCCACAGCTGGAGGTGATTACATTACATTAAGGGCTCTAGTTGACCAAGGTTCACAAATTACTTTGATAACGGAGAATGCAACACAAAGATTAGGCATAAAGCGTCAACAGCTGAGTGCAAACATAAGCGGCATCGGTACTTTATCCAACAGGAGCAAAGGAAAGGTCCGTCTATCCTGCAAGTCCTTATATAACGACTTCCAGTTTGCAACGGAAGCGTTAATCATGACACGGGTAGTAAACAATCTACCTAACGTTACATTTGCAAAGAAACCTTGGGCTCATGTGACAGACATCACACTAGCCGACCCAGATTACAACTTATCTAGGCCCATTGACATACTTCTGGATGCAAACGTATTTTCCGAAATACTCATGAATGGCCTAGTCAAAGGGGAGGTTAATGAACCCATGGCTCAACAAACACGGTTGGGTTGGATATTGTCAGGCAATGTCACTAAAACATTTAATTGCAACGTCGTAGTAAATGAAGTTAACGACTTGACAAAATACTGGGAAGTGGAAGACATCAACGGAGATTCATGCAATTCTATGACGTCAGAGGAACGATACTGTGAGGAGCTCTACACTACAACAACCAAGCGATTATGTGATGGCAGATATGCAGTTCGTTTGCCAATGAAGCCTAATTTTAATCAGCTGTTGGGCAAGTCAAAGCCACGAGCTATAGCACAGTTTAGGCAATTAGAAAGGAGATTAGGCAGGAATGACAAATTATCAGATAGCTACATCAAATTTATGCAAGAGTACCTGGAAATGGGACATATGAAGGAGAGCAAACCTGGCTGCAATACGGCGTGCTACTTACCACATCATGAAGTCTTTAAACAGGACTCAGTGACAACAAAATTGAGGGTGGTTTTCAACGCCTCCCAGAAAACTGACACAGGTTACAGCCTGAATGACTTGATGGAGTGTGGCCCTAAGCTTCATCAAGATCTGTTGACATTATTATTAGGATGGAGGTTATACAAGTACGTCTTTACTGCAGATTGTGAGAAGATGTACCGCATGATCCTTGTCCATGAAGAAGACCAACACTTACAAAAGATCCTGTGGAGGGAATCCAACCAAGGTCCTTTAAAGGAGTACCAGTTGTGCACAGTAACGTATGGCACCAAAGCAGCACCATTTCTAGCTCTTCGAACGTTGAAACAGCTTGCAGGCGATGATGCAGAGAAATATCCGTTAGCAGCGGATGTCATTGCTAACGAAATGTACGTTGATGACGTCCTAAGTGGCAGCAACTCCATCGAACGAGCACAAGAAATTCAAAAGCAACTCATCGACATGCTGAGTGGAGCTGGCCTAACGCTACGGAAGTGGTCAAGCAACGACCAGACCTTGATTAGAAGCTTATCTTCCTCAGATCTAAACCAAACGACAATGCATTTTACAAACGATGGAATGACAAAAGCCCTGGGGGTCCAGTGGAATCCTACAACTGACACATTTTCATTTACAAACAAAATACAATTTGACAATAAAAACCAATTGACAAAAAGAAAGCTACTTTCGGAAATATCGAAAATTTTCGACCCACTGGGCTGGCTGACACCGTTGACAGTAAAGGCCAAACTGATATTTCAAAACGTCTGGCTATCAGGATGCGATTGGGATGCAACCTTACCTGACGACGTGCAAGAGGAATGGAAGCAGTTTACTAGCGATTTACACAACATAACCGAATACCAAATACCAAGGTGGCTGGGAGATATTACGAAACCATTCCAAGTACATGGGTTCTGCGATGCGTCCGAAAAGGCCTACGCATGCGCTATATACCTACTGACAACAAATGACAAAAACGAGCCTGTGACTAGACTTATCGCTGCAAAATCGAGGTTATCGCCCATCAATAAAAAATTGACCCTACCACGACTCGAATTATGTGGAGCGCTACTACTTTCACGGCTCATGAAAAAGGTCCTTACAGCCTTTAAATGGGACAATGTACACAAAAACACATACGCCTGGACGGACTCTATGATTGTATTAGGCTGGCTGCATGGTGACGTCACAAAATGGAAGTCGTTCGTTAGCAACAGAGTACAGCAAGTGCATGACGTAATTCCTAAGCAACACTGGAGTTATGTCAAATCCGAGGAAAATGCTGCAGATTGTGCATCACGCGGAATCAGTTGTACCCAACTATGGCGACATTCTTTGTGGTGGCAAGGTCCATACTGGATGAAAAATTACAATGAAGATACTTTTGACAAAATTGCAATTACACCGGTAACATGCGAATCAAAACAAAAGAAAATGCAAACATATGTTGTGAAATGTGAACCGTCTTCAATAGTAATTGAGTTATTAGACAGACACAGCGATTTGACTCGTATTACAAGGGTCATTGCTTGGATGAAACGTTTCATAAACAACTGTTCGAACACCGACACTCATCGTACTACTACCTATTTGACATCTGCAGAACTACAAAGCGCTGAAAACCTTATAATGAAACATATTCCGGAACCCGAAATGGACAAAACTTACCGTTTAAACACGAGATGGCAAATTGTACAACAACTTAGCAAGGATTTCTGGAAGAAGTGGTCGCAAGAGTCCCTCCAACAACTACAAGCAAGATTAAAGTGGAAACGGCAGAATACTGACATAAAGAAAAATGACATTGTATGCATCAAAGATGAAAGGTTACCTGCAGGAAAATGGGCACTGGGTCGTGTAGCGGATTTACACCCTGGAAAGGACGGCCATACTAGAGTTGTGACATTACGAACTGCAAAAGGCGAAACTAAACGACCGATTACAAAATTGGTCCCACTAGTTGAGGCTGAAGAACAAAATAACCATGACACTGACAAACTACCCAAAAACAAGCGAAGCCGAGCTAAAAGGCTTAGCTGGAACAGCTTGGTATGTTATATGCTGATGCTAGTTATGACATTGATGACACCTACTATCCAGCAAGATATATATGCAACTTACACAACTGACAAAAAATCAAACACTGTACTTTGACAAGATTGCAAACCTACAAGAAATTAGAGATGAATGGAAACTGGTATTCTATTACAATATGACAAACTATTGGCGCAATGTGGACACGTTGCAAGTATTCGTATCTCACATAATACAAGCTCGTTGCGAAGAGTGGATGATGCAATTTCATGTTTTGCTTAACCAACTTGAACAAAGCACGAGTGAACTAAATTATTACAACGAATTACTGAGGTCCCAACGGATAATCCAACACAGGTTCAAAAGAGGATTAATCGACGGAGTAGGGTATGTTGCGAATTCGTTATTTGGAGTGCTAGATCAACATTTTGCAGAACAGTATGAACAGGACATTGACACAATCCAACATAAGGAAAATCACCTACTTCAATTACTTAAAAATCAAACAAGTGTTCTGGAAACCGAGAATAACATTGTACAGCGTAACGAAGCAACAATGGTAAAGCAGTTCACTTTAATCAACGATCACCTCACGTCCTTAGAAAATAAGACGCTCAAAGATAAACTTGAGAGTTCACATGCATTCTATATCATTACATCGGCCATAGCTGCAGAAAGAATGGCCCAAAACTTAAAAGATATTCAAGAATCACTCATCAACACCCTGACAAATATGTACCAAGGACATATGGACGTGCATCTATTATCACCAACCCAAATGCAAAGCGAACTAGACAGAATAGCTCGACTACTACCTCGCGATTCTACACTACCTGAAGTTCATAACGACATAAGAGACATCTACAGGCTGTTTAGAATACATGCGCGCATAACACAGCACTATCTGTTGATGGAAATAAAAGTACCGATCTTGAGTGATGCCCTATACGAACTTAACCGACTTATCAGCATTCCTCAACGTATTGACATAAATCAGGTAATGTATGTTATTCTCAACTCAGAATTAATAGCATTTAACGCCAACCAATACTCATTTATACCCCTAGACCAGTATGACATTAATGAATGCCAAAAATTACATGACCAATCTCTACTGTGCAAACTAAATCACCCTATATACAACACCGGTGATCGTCACAAATCTATTTGCGATGTACAGCTGATTCGAGACAACGAAGAACACAGCGTTTATTGCCATACGCAAATATAAATATGCACCGACAAATGGGTCAAATTGCATAAACAAAACACCTGGTTTTATTATTGTTGTGACGCGTGCGAAGTACAATTAGTGTGCGGTACTCAAATGACATCGGAGACGTTACGTCACTCGGGTCTGATAACGCTGAAACCAGGATGCAACTTGCAAGGCGACTCATTCACACTGCACGCATACATGGAACATTCAAGTAACATTTTAGTCAATGAACCATATGCGATGATCGTGCCCACGATCTCTTCAATCAACAACATTATCAATACCTCGATTCGTAACTCATCTTTGCATATTGAAACGCACGAAGAAACGTTCAAGAAGATTGACACGCAATTACGCTCTATAAAAGAACAGTCTAAGCTAGACACCTTATCCTCTCACGACGTTCATCACTACATTGCAATCTATGTGGTTGTTGCGATTAGCATTGCACTGTTTGTAACATCGGTATACTTTTGGCGAAAGATGGCCATCCAGAGACAGGGGGAGGGTCCGCAAGACGCAAGAAGCAGAAGCAGACGAGAAGAAGATGATGACATCGAGGACAGGATCAGCAAGATCGACAAACGGGACTCAAAAGTAAATCAAGTGTCGTGTGGTAACCCTACCACAAGTGAAGTGAAATTTGACACTGAAAAACATAGTGAAGTGTGCTAATTTATTATTATGACATTCTATTTATAGACTTTAGATATTCATAGTTTAGTTCAACCATTATTTACATTAGAGTCCTACATTTTTACATTCTTATTTTACTATTTTACATTTATTTTCTACATTCTTTTTTATCATTCATTATTTTTTACATTCTTATTTTACTATTTTACATTTATTTTGGGATTGTTTTAATTAGTTATTCTCTGTGTTGTGGCAATATGTACGGTGCACGTACATGGGTTTTAAAATATGTATATTTATTGCAATAAGTTAGCCAGCAGTAGGCTCGCGTATGTGCACTTTGAACGCAACCTACATTTGGCAGTGCATTGACATAGGAGGTGCAACTATTGCATGCATTCATGTAAATGATTCAATTTAGTGTTCAATTAGACGTGGTTTGAGTCGGACAACTTGCATTTTCATTTAGACTCATCCCGTTTAACACTCAGTGACATCTCTGCATCTTACACTACATTTGCATTGACAATCTACATTACTTATGCTAGGGATGCACCCTACAGTTAACATTGCCATTCAACGTAGCAATGCTCCTAGTCTTCTGGGCACGTTTCCGGATAACAACGGTGTGGAACTTCGACGCCTTATGTTTGTTAAGTTAGTTTATGTTTGATTTATTCTTTTATTATATATAAATTATAATAGTATTTATATATTAGTAGTATTAGCTAACAAAATGGCCCGATTAGTTCAATAGCTGTGCAGGAAAAACTTTTTTTAAGTAAAATAAATAACAAAAGTATAAAAGCGTATTTATAGTATCCAATGACTGGATAGAGGAGGCCATTACATAGCGCACAGTAAAATAATGACATACAGCTGAATCCGGTTAGACTGGAAGCCTACTCAAACATAGTTAAGAAAGTTAGGCGGAAAGTTTCCCTGCCTTGGATTAGGACAGAAATGCTAATAAAGCTAAATGATAGTAAAGCTAGTCATTAAATAATTTAACAAACATCTTCCAACAGGCAAAAGCATACCCAATGTCCTCCCGCCTGGACACCTCAAGCCATCAAGAAACGGAAGTCGACTCCTCAATCGCATCAGACCAAACTAAACGACCCAAAAAGAGAAACGGCTTCGAATCTGAAACCTCAGCAGACGAATGCGATACGGACAATGAGATGACGTTCATAAAGAACCCTAATGGTAGCGAGAGCAAGCACTATAATGTGGACTTTAGTGCTGGACATATGTCCTTCTTGGGACTGCTGGATGCTGATGAGTCAGACTCGGAGAATGAGAATGGGCTCATGGATAAATTGGCAACTGCTATTGGACATCTGTTTACTGAGTAAGTGGTTTCATCAAAAGATCATTTATTAACAAGACTTCCTATCACAGGCAAGATAGACTTGAACACAATACACACCTACTTATAATACCCACTTTTAACAACAATTGTCAAACAATTGAAAATTCACTTAGGTTGAAAGAAACTACGTTAATACACCGATAATTTGAAAAAAAAACAAGAATTATTAAGATTTAATGCATTCTACTTTAGCAGCTATTAATAAACGTTTTCTTAATAATTTTACAACTCATATTGCTTGCAGTGATTCAAGTGCAGAAGAGATGAGCAATGAAGAAGATTCTTCAGCCCCAGAGCACAGTGATGTGGAAGCTGGTAGTGATCATGATGAGAACGAGAAAGCTGTCACGTTTATAGATGGAGAAGTCAAGGGGAAGAAAGAAACGGAGCATAAAACTGTTACTTTGCAGGTAACTTATTAATGTTTTTTTCTCAAATCAGATAATTTAATTTCTGTACATATATTATACATCCATCTATTAGATACTTATCTTTCACTGGTTGTGAAACGCATTGTGAATCACAAGTGAACGCCGTATATATTAATGAATATTCACGTCTGTGAGTTTTTCATAAAACACTTCCAAAGAACAGTTATCATCAAACACTCCCTATATACTATCAATGTCAATCAAGCGTAAACCCTTGTTGTAGAAATAAAACTATTTTTAAAATGATTTGTATGAAATAATCATGTTGTATCGTTAATGTTGACGTCATTCTTGTAATTTTAACTCATAACTGTGTTAATGCTGGGTATTTAGTTGGTTTATTTGTTATGTTTGTTTTCTTTTTTAAATCTTAAATATTATTTCATAGTATTGTGTTTTAATTGCCAATTATATTTTTATATAATGTTTATCTTGTGGCACATTATACATAATTCCATTTTTGTTAACATGCGGATTATGTATGAACTGCAATATGACTACAAATTAAACTTTATTAATTCGTATTCGTGTTAAGATTGAATATTGTAGCTGTCCATTGTCTCTAAAAAAAAAAAAACTTTGGAACTATTAGAGTAAAGTTCAGCAATGTCAGCAACTTTACTTTGTATACATTATATTCAAACCAGCAATTTTCTTTACTCAGGATCCCGTCGTCCGCGAAGACAGCGTAGACTCAGGCCTCGAGACAGAAAGCTACGTCGATAAGTCCTGCACCTACATAGCAGTTGAAGCCAGAGATATGCTCAATGTGACCGTAACTCCAGCTGGAGCCAGGGCGTTACTAGACCTGGCTGCTGCCTGCACTGACAGGACTGCTGTGGTCGCTGCCATTGTTACTGGAGAGAGCGGGCTGCTATTGGTCAATGATATAGGTAAGTTTTGAAAGTAATCATAACTCTCCTGAACTTAACAGTCGTGTTAAGGTGTTCTTTAAGGCATTTTCTAATGAGGCACTCTCTTCTAGTTATAGAATTGTTAGAGATCCGTACATTAAAAGGAAAAACAAAACCCTTTTAGGATCTGTAGCGTATAATAAATACCGACACGCTTAGTGGTAGGGCGAGCGGTGGCGGGAGCGCGCAGTCATATTAATGGACTGAGCGCTCACTCGCTTCTGGTCCGCCGTGCTAGTAAGACGTGCTCATTGGAGACAGACTGTTGTTTAATTTAACATACCTAACACCCTAATAGTGTAACCTGTACAAGTGGCGACCCTGCCAGGATTGCATAAGTGTAAGGTATGTACCAAAATTCAAAACATATTGTGAATAAAGAGGTAAATCAGTGACTAATCAGTTTTATTCATTGAGATGTTCCATGTAGCCCATAACTGGGTTTTAAAATGAATTAATTACTTACTTTTATTAAATCTGGGTACGTAATTATTAAATTGTTACGTAATTATTAAATTGTTACCTAATTATTGAAATAAAATAACGAATTTAAATATAATTTTGGTTATGACACAATAATTAAAACGATTGGCTTATTTAGCTTACGTATGCTATTATTTTAGAAACCAGCATTCTAATTAATTTACGTAATTTGTGTGCTTTGAGATCACAAAAGGAATATTTCAAGATAAATCTGATTTGGTTACTTGGTTGGTACCTAAATAGTCGTTATTGACTAATCGAAGTACCTGTACATCAAAATATACCACAAATGAAAGTCGTTGATAGAACAAAACTATCAAAGGTGTTAATTAATAATTTGAATGTCAGTGTTTTCGAAGTAGCTATTGTTACAATACACGATTTCATAAATATTATGAATAATAATAAATTATTTATTGGCATAAACAAGTTAATACATATTTGTGAATCACTGGTGCCTGTAGTGGGTAGTGAAACACCTGTATTACAGGTCACCGGGTATTATATTATATAATCTTATTCATTAGACAAACTTTATGAGAACTTATGGCTTACTTACCTGTATACAGTATAACCCTAAATATGTTTTTCTTTTATATAATTTTTACATACACAACAATATAATAATATAGTTACAATAACTTGTTGTTATAAGTGTGAGTGTAATTGATATTAAATAACTCACTGTAGTTTATTCTGTTATTTTACTTCTGTTCTGTCAACAAAAACGTGGTTATTAGAGGTAGTTTGGAAGGGAAGTTCGATGAAAATCGGAACGGTACCTATAAAGGAAATAATTCCTTCAAGAGGTAGTTTGGGTAACCAAACAGTACCTAAATGGTCTTGTAAAATAAGATCAAGGGAAGTTCGATGAAAATCGGAACGGTACCTATAAAGGAAGTAATTCCTTAGAGAGGTAGTTTGGGTAACCAAACAGTACCTAAATGGTCTTGTAAAATAAGATCAAGGGAAGTTCGATGAAAATCGGAACGGTACCTATAAAGGAAGTAATTCCTTAGAGAGGTAGTTTGGGTAACCAAACAGTACCTAAATGGTCTTGTAAAATAAGATCAAGGGAAGTTCGATGAAAATCGGAACGGTACCTATAAAGGAAATAATTCCTTCAAGAGGTAGTTTGGGTAACCAAACAGTACCTAAATGATCTTGTGAAATAAGATCAAGGGAAGTTCGATGAAAATCGGAACGGTACCTATAATGGAAGTAATTCCGTCGAGAAAAAAAAAAAACCTCGTTAAAAAAAAAAAAAAAAAAAAAAAAGTCGACGGTCCCTGCGTGCATGAGGACATGTCGAAAATGGCATTTTTTTATTGTATCATCGGCTTTAGATTATAAATTATCTACATGCTGAAAAAAAAAAAAAAAAAACGGATTGCGATGTTCGCATCTGTGTAATATGATATGAGAGCCAATCGAGCTATCATTAGGGAAAAGCATCCTTTGCCCACTATGGAACGAAGCGACGAGGCCGAACATAGCACAGGCTTACAAAAAAATGTCTTACGGGTTTTAAAAGATAACAATGTTCTGCTAAACGAATCAAAACGCGCTTAATAAAAACCCTTTAAAATAAAAGCTCTGGATTGTTCAAACTGAATTATACACAAATTTAACGTTATTCATTTTGAAACTTTCATGCATTAGAAAAAAGGAAAATTAATGACTGAATTAACGGTTTAAATAATGCGTTAGGCATGTGAACGTCGTGGGAATTTAAAAACGTACTTTGTTTATTGTATTTTCCTTTGAAAACATGGCGTCGGTAATTACTAAACGAAGGCTATGTTTTTATCAAAGTAAAGTAAGATGGTTGATTGTCTAGTCAATAAACTGTTTTAGTTGACATAAAATCACGCGTGTAATCTCTGGAGGGTTAGGCAGAGGTCAAACTCAAAGCATTTATTACGATTAGACCTTTACAGGCATATTGAATGTCATGAAAATAAAAAGGATTGTGCTACAGTCCCAATCACGAGACACGAGACGAGCTTGTGAAAAAATTAAATACTGTAGTTGCCATTCCAAAGCGCAGATCTCTGTGGAGGAGAATGGGCAGAGAGCTCCGTGAACGCTCTTTTAAATCATAATATTTTTACAAAATCATGGATATATCATTCATGTTGAGATTATGCATACATGTGAGAACGATGTACAAAAACGAGCACATTAAGAGCGTCCAGAGTAAAAGCAAAAACAAGAGTTTAATAGATGAATGAACGAATTAATTTAAACAAAACCGTAGCGGCTAATAGTCGACTGTCAGTGCCCGTTCATGAACATATAACGGCAGCCCCGTTCAACCATTTTGAAGGGAACTAAATGACCCGATACTGATAGAATCGTTGCGAGTACCAACAGTAATTGGGAGGTACAAAGCTTCTTAGGGCTAGTAAATTATGTAGGAAAATGGATCCCTTATTCAGCTACATAGACCGAATCCTTGCGCGAACTTTTAAGACTAAAACTAGGCAAAGATACGGATATCATCTCTTATTGGCACGATACACAAACACAAGCTTTTGATGATGATAATTATTTATACTTGGTAGTTGATCAATATCATCCTGTAGCAATTACTTTGCGTGAATAAAGGCAAGCCTGTGAGGGAGATTCAGAGCTAAAGTTAGTCAGGAATGAAATATAGAACAATAGTTGGGCGAATTTTATATCCATTAAATTGGACAAAATGGCTATCCATTGGCGCATTCTTGTGGCCAAAGCCACCCGGGCATTGTAGCCATGAAAATGAGACTACGTTCCAAATTGGACAGTGATGGTGAACATTGTAGAGATTACTTTGGATAAGCCAAACCAAAAAGGTGAACTGACATCCAAATTCAAATTAGGTCACAATTGCAAAGGCGTTCCACAGGGCAATATTTTAGGCCCACCCTTTTTATATATATCAATGACCTGACAAAAGTAACTGATGATCCTTGCGTAGTCTTTGCAGACGATATGTCCGTAACCATTCCTAAAAATGAAGTAAACTATATATGAGGAAATCAATAGTAATGTGAGCAAAGTAATAACTAAGAAAAAAAAAAGCAACTTTAACCTCTAGAGCCCCAGCGGCACAAAAACGTGCCAGTAAACAAGTATTACCGTTGAGCCCCGCTGGCACAAATTCGTGCCACCAAACCTCGATCGATTGAAAACTGTATTTGTAGTAAAGACAAGTCTTAAAATCAGATTACACATACGATAAGAATCCGCCCGGCAGTGCTTGACGGATAGTTGACGTAAATAAAAGAGCATTTTCTGTATGGCCCCCATAATTTATAATAAACTTCCAAAAGTGTGGAAAGAACTTAATGTCCATAGATTAAAAATAACGACACTTACAAGGGAAAGCATACTATGACATACGCGACTTCCTAAATGATAAAATTATTGATATTAAATGAACTGTTAAATTTACGTTGCGAATGAATTTAATTATGCTATATTGATTTAAATCGGATTATACTATAATTTTGGAATTGAATTGCATTGTATTTTATCAATGAATTCTACATGTTAAATGTTCTACATATTAAACTGTTTTGTAAGTTTTGACAACATTATTATTTGTACGCCTGATAGGCCAAACGTGACAGCTCATTTATAAATTGTCATCTTGCATGCTAAACTGTATGTACATACACTCATGTTTGCACAAATAAAAATTATCTTATCTTATCTTAAAAATTATCTTAAATAATGGGGGTCCTTGAGAGGTTAAACCCAACATAGAAAAACCTAATATGTCCAATTTTGTAACAACAATTGGAATAAAATAAATTTGAACATCAATTATAAAGATAAAAGTATACAACAATCAGATAGTATGACTTTTCTTGGGACAGATCTAGATCATAAATGTTCCTGGATTAGTCATATTGACAAGATATGTGAAAAGCTCAGTAAAAAAAAGAGGGGGAAAGAAAAGGGAATGTTTACCTTTGCTATTACAATAAATAAGGCGCAAGGGTAAACACTAGTATGTGTGTGGCAGCTGTATGTAGCATGGTCGTGAGTGTCCAGTGCCCGAAATCTATATTTATCAGCACCAAATGGAAAGACATTCAATATAGTTTACAGTAGTGTCCTAAAATAATGCTGTTACTCACATTTATTATTCAAGTACAAATATTATTAGTAAATTAAAGTACATATATTAGGCTAGTAGTAGATATAAACAAATGAAAACATTTAACATTGATTCTGCACACTCCAAGCTTAAAGAGGTATTTTCTCGGTTAGGTGCACCCGTAAGCGTTACCGCGGATCATGGTCGGCAGTTTGTTAGTTCAGTTTGAAAGTTTTTGTAAAGAATTTGGTATCCAGTTGTTCCAAACAAAAATTTCCAAATGTCGAAGTTAAGAGGCAGAACTGTTTGATTCTTTATAAGCAATTTATTGTGAATGAGTGGACATTGTTGGCCTTGTAGATTCTTAGACGCTTGTTAACTTATTATTTTATTTTGCGTTTTGTAAAGCAAGCAATGACTTATTGCCTGGCCTACGCTGTCCTCTCATATCTAAGTACTAACGCTGTAACAACCACATTGTAAAACCAAATGATTTTAAAAGAGTGACTATGGAGTTTCTTGCCGGTTCTTCTCCATAGGAAACGACCAACCCGAACCGTGCACCTTTTCTCGAATGTTATTTATAAGTGCCCATGTAGGCCAATGTGACATAAAAATATTTTGATTTTGACTAAAAACATAGATTCTGCAAAGAAAAGAAAATGCAGATAGCAAGAGGAAAGCAACAGAATCTAGGAAAGATATTGGGAAAAAAGTATATGTTGAGAATACAATAAAGAAAACAAGTTATCCACCACATTCAAGGATACGACACACATTGGTGAATAAATAGTGGACAGCGGTTGCGCAGAAATATAGTAAAGAAAGTGGGAAGTTTGACCAAATAAGGTTAATAAGCTTTCAGAAAATAGCGATACCGCCTGTAACAACGTGTGTGACGAAAATGAATAAGTGATTGTTTAACGGAATATTATTAAAATTATTTGATGATTATTCTTGAAATAAACTCATTTGTATGTTATTATATTTATACGAAATTATGCTATTTTAAAAATTTTGTAAAAGGTAGATGTAGCGTATAATAAATACCGACACGCTTAGTGGTAGGGCGAGCGGTGGCGGGAGCGCGCAGTCATATTAATGGACTGAGCGCTCACTCGCTTCTGGTCCGCCGTGCTAGTAAGACGTGCTCATTGGAGACAGACTGTTGTTTAATTTAACATACCTAACACCCTAATAGTGTAACCTGTACAGGATCACTTTGTTATCCGGCTGTATGTATGTCAAAACCTTTTCATCTTAAGTCTTACCTTGGAGCTGTAAAAAATAAAGAATAAAAAAATTAACTCTCTAAATCTACACAAGAAAAGCTATGGCCGTTTATGTTGCAAATTTGTACGGAACCCGCAGTGCGTTAGTCCACACGCACTTGACCGATTTTTTAAAATATAGTCAAATAATTGATTCCTTTGTTCTTGCTGTAATCTTGTAGCATAATTCCTCTGCATCACATGTTTATGATTTGACTGAATGAACCGAACTGCACACAAACGGTTTCGAGAAAAAAAAGGAACGTAAGCTGCGTTCTTGAGACACGAACAAAACGCCCAAAAACTAAGATCCAGGATGTAAACTAGTAAATGGTACCAAATACTGTTAATGACCAGAAAATGTCACATTCTGTAACAGCTATTCAGAAAGATGATTTTGTTATAGGTCCTGGATCAACCGTCCATTTGAAAACGAAAGCGGAAACAGATTTGGCGGGTAACGAGAGGATAATAGCCATAGCCGATTATGATGTGGACACAAGCCGGCCCAGCACACCAGGTGAGAAATGAGTGATTACCAAACAAGTAGAAAATCCTGTGCGGATAGACTGCGGTCATGAAACGCGCTGAGATGTCCTTCTGCACATCCTTACTAATCCTTACTTATTTGTTTGTTTGTTACGTTTTCACGCCTAAATGGCTAAACAGATTTTGATTAATTTCAGTACAGAGATAGTTTAGACCCTGGAGATGGACATAGGCTATTTAAAAAAAAACCGGCCAAGAGCGTGTCGGGCCACGCTCAGTGTAGGATTCCGTAGTTTCCCGTCCGTCACAATAAGTGTTCTTTACCACGGTAGGTCATGAAAGCACGGAAAATCTTAACATCGACTTTTAAAAAATGACGTCATTACGCAACGCCATCTATCGAACCATTTATGAACTGGTTTTTACCTTAACATTTTGATGGTGTTAAAAAAAAATGAATTTTAGTTTTTTTCTAAATTGCCTTAGCATGTTCTTGATAGAAGTTTTATGTAGTTATAAGATACCGCCAATGTCAAGGAGAGACCAACCGAACAATTCATTAATTTTGGATTGCGAGAACCGATTTCAATAATTCTTTTTTTGTTTGAAAAAAAATACGTTCAGGATAATAAAATATGTAAACAAAGTTAAAAAAAAATGCTTGCATATACGATTATACTACAAACTTAGTCCAGAAATTATTTTGTACAACTTTTGTCTTTTTTGTACAAAAACTGTTGTGTCAATCAAGTTCAAAATAATTTTCCTAGAAAGTTCTTATAAAGTTCTACTTTTCAGATTTTTTTCATATTTTCTAAACTTATGGTTCAAAAGTTAGAGGGGGGGGGACACATTGTTTTTTCCTTTTGGAGCGATTATTTCCGAAATTATTGACATTATCAAAAATGATTTTAGTAAACCCCTATTCATTTTTAAATACCTTTCCAACAATATATCACACGTTAGGGTTGAAATTAAAAAAAAAATCACTTCCCACTTTACATATAGGGTGGCTACCCTAATAAAACATTTTTTTCCAATTTTTATTTAACTACTTTGTCGGCGTGATTGATATACATACTGGTACCAAATTTCAGCTTTCTAGTGCTAACGGTCACAGAGATTAAGCGAGGACGGACGGACGGACGGACAGACAGACATGGCGAAACTATAAGGGTTCCTAGTTGACTACGGAACCCTAAAAAAGTGAGAAATGAGGGAGAAAGAGAAAAGAAAAGGGATAACTTAGCTTTGCTATTACAATAAATAAGGCACAAGGGCAAAAACTACAGGGTAGCAGGTACCTGCAAATCAGGAAAGGGGAAATGTGTTAACCCGAAATTAAAGCGAGCGAAGCCGCAGGCAAAAGCTAGTTATATATAAATTATAGTCTAGGTTCCGGAGCCACGTCCGCAATTGGTATGTCGGCCGAATCTTGTTGTTGATATCGCATGCGCATTTCCATGTCATCAACATCTGCCTAGCTTTTTCCAGACCCTATTGGGGTTAGCTTCCAGTCTTACCGGAAGAGCTGAATACAAGTGTTTTACTTGTAGCGAATGCCTATCTAAACTTCATAACCCCGTGGGTACTGCATAGTACCCCTTGGTAAGACTGGTTGTCAAACTATCTCATGACCATTACTTCTACTTCTGCTAAATAATTGTATCATTTACTAACATTTCCTAAATCTTCCTAGGATGTGATACATCGTCAGCTGACATCCTCGATGAGCCAATAAAAAAGTCAAGACCCTTAATGACTGATGTCAGTGACGAATGGGACTGGTGAGTTCTATTCAACGTTATTTACTTTACTATAGAAGATGGTGCTATATGCCGCGAGACATCCCTCTTGGCCACAGTCGGCGCGGGCCTGTAGACGGTGAGCAATAGGTAGCTCAATGTCCGTCGTCGACGTGACGGCGCGTTAGGGCTCCACGCGCGCCTCAAGGTGGTTTCAGCAAAGCAGAGGGGCCTGCCATGGCCACCGCGTGCTGGGTTTACGGGTTGCTCAAATGAGATACCGCGGCACATGATTTTTGATCCGAAAAATAGGTGCTATTCGGGTCAGCTGGATTATGTTTGATGCTTTACAAATCCAAACTCCGTGGCTGCTACTAAGAAATTCCCGGTCGAAGAACCCAATAACACTTTGCCCGAAAATCAAACTCAGGACGTCGCGTCGTTCTCAGCAGTCGCTTGCGACCACTTGGCCAAGGATGCAATGTTTTTATTATTGGGAAGAAAACATCGAAGTAGGATAGTTATAGTGATCGCTATCATGTGATGTTTGGTGCAGTTTCGAGGGCGGGTTCCCGGGAGGCGAGGTATCGGCGGGCGGCGCGTGCGCATGGTCGCCCGCGCCGCCCGCGCCGCCGCCCGCGCTGCGCACGCGCCTCACGGACCTCACGCTCACCGTCAGACTGCATGACCTCGACCACCTAACTGTAAGCACCATTTTATAATATGTTTCAGTAACAGTAACAGACCAGATCCATTCAAAGCTTTTGTGCAAGTTGCATCCTCTGAAACATTTTATCTCCTTTCACTGACAGTTGGGGCTACCGTGACGTCATAAAGCAGAATTGTTTTAATATTATCCCAGTGTGGGAAAGAGATGGCGCTAGATATTCTGCATAGCTCTGTCTCTTGCCCACACTTAAATGACATTTTAGCAATCCTGCTATATGACGTCATGGTAATCCCACCACGGGTAATCCCTCGGGGTTCCTTCCACCCTACATATTAGTTGATTCAACTCTAAATACGCTGGCGTTGCTGGTTGATCAAAAGAGATACCGCGGCGCCGGAACATAAAGGGCAAAAGAAGGAGCATGGGTGGGTTTTATTCAGTTAAAATCAGATTCTCCCCCGCTCCGCCCATAGTGGGGGAAATTATTTGATGATTTCCCATTTGCGAAAAAAAACCCTAAATTACCCACTATAAAAAATCAAAATAAAATAATAATCGACTTTACTTTCCCCGTAGATCCTATGCCCTCAGCGCAGCGTGTCCAAGCTGCACGTACTGCACCCCAGCAAGCACAGCACACGCTACTACATCGCCGTCGAGAGGACGTCCAAGTACAACAACAAGAAGATCGTTGTCAGGTCTCCGTTACAGGTTTGCATTTGCTCTTTTTAGCACTGACTATAGCGAGTTGTGTTGCAAAGACTACAAGTAAAAAAATAACAATTAAATAAAACATGCCCTTTTCTAAGAATCTCAGCAGGAATTTGCTCAAGCACTGAGCCAACCGTGTCACCAATTAGAATGGATTGGAGTTTTGACTATGGAGATTGAGTAGCCCTAGAAACCACATACGTCAGCACATGATACAAAGCATTACCTCTTTTACAAATGTAACGGTACAAAGCGGAACCATACAATTATTTATTTATTGATGTACACACAAAACATATTTTGGAAAAATACATACAGACAAAAGAACACAAAGGTACTGCTTATTTCATTAAGAAATCTCTTCCAGAAGACCTGCGATAGGACAGATTAGTAAAACACGTAGGTACACAGTGTGTAAAAATAACAAATTAAGCTCTAACTAAAACAAACATAATTAGGTATATCAATTATGTCGTTTTATATCGAGAAAATCTCAAAGAAGAGTCTAGCTGAGCTAAACTGGCATACTCGTACGATACGTCGTACGAACTATATATACAGCTAATATATAAATAAATATATAAAATAATTACCTAATATATAATCTAGAATATAACTATTAATAATAAATAAATTTATAAATATTAATAATAAATAAATATGTAAAAATATAAAAAATATGTATGTAAATAAATAAATGATAATAAATATTAATAATAAATAAATATATTAAATATTAATAATAAATAAATATATAAATATTAATAATAAATAACGAAATAAAATTAATATAAATCTACATATAAATAATATCTACTTAAATATCTAAATATAATTTCAATATTATTATGTTTTTAAACAAAAAGTGCTTCATCCTCTCCTCTAAAAACTAACTTGCTGTGCCCGACAGGGTCCATAATTGTTTCTCGTTAATTTACCTACCAGCTTTGTATAGGTACAATATGGGATGCAATAAAGTATTGAGTATTGAGTAACTACGTCCGCAGTGAAAGAATTTCAAATGAATCTCCCTGAAATTATAATGATGATCATCCTGCATTCCTTTCACTTATACACTTAGTCTTTAAAATGTCTATTTCTACAGATCCGAAACGAAACTTCGTATGCCCTCGAGCTCTTCTACAAGAAGACAGACCTGCAAGCCATCGGAGCCGAGCTGATAGGATCCCTGACTAACCCCTTTGATGACAAGATGCGGTTGGCAGTGATCGCGCCGCAGGAGACGTATAACATACCGCTGTATATTGCTTACCATTGCAAGCTGTTCCTGCTTCCTTCGAACTTTGAGTAAGTAGATGTTTTAACTTGGTGACTAATGGCTTTTACACGATATGAGATTAAATGGTATCCATGTTAGTTAGTCATAATGCTCTCGATACAGTATGAAGCAAAACCTGTCGGGCGGGACACTTCTATTCGGGGTATTTCTTTAGTTTTGGGACTTCTTTTCGTGTCGAAGGTATTTTTGACACCCTTAGGATCTAGGGTAGTGGGTGGCTTTACAGCCGCAGTGTTAGTGGAATTCATTACATCTTCAAAAGAATAATTGTATGGACACTTAAGGTACCTATTCCAGTAAGCGGTTCACATCCTTTGAAGGGGTTTGCATTTGAAAACATTGAAATATATGTGACAGACAAAAGAGCGTTGATTTCTTGGACAACACATGCTGGAGAAAGATAAAATTGACCGGAAAAGTCTTTATTTTCATGTCGTTTTATAATCAAAATCATTTATTTCAATTAGACCATTACAGGCACTTTTGAATGTCAAAAAAAAAACAAAATGTTAAGCTACAGTCCCGGTCACAAGACATAATAACTTGTGAAAGTACTGTAGTTGCCCATTCCAAAGTGTTGATCTCTATGGAGAAGAATGGGCAAGAAACTCCATGGACACTCTTTTAAATTAGAATATTATTACAAAATCGTATTTACATCGTTCGTGTTGAGATTATTCAAATATGTGAGAACGATGTAGAAAGGCGTGCTCAGTAAGAGCGTCCAGAGTAAAAACAAAATTCAATATAAAAATCTAAATAAATTAAAAATGAACCGTGGCAGTTAAAAAATGACCAGTCCCAACTGACAGCGCCCGTTCACGAACATGACGTATGGATCAGCCCCATTTAGCTCGACCATTTTGAAGGGAGCTAAATGCTAATGTTCCTTATTCAGGAGTTACCAGACAGCGACGCAAGGTATCTGGTGGATGGAACTGGCGAACGAAGTGGGCACACCAAGGGATGTGATCTGTCCAGCTAAAGATGGAGAGGACAAGAGGATATTTGCCATGAGGATACTGCCTGTTGAAGGTAAGAAGATAGAAGGAGAAAAGAAAGAAAAGCTTTTTTCGCTCTGAAATATGTATAACTCAATTTTCCATGTCGTAGTTAAAACTTTAAATTCAATCTAATAATCCATCGACCGATCGTTCGGGTCCAGTCCAGGCCGCGTCCGGGCTCATTGTTGTATGGTTCCCCCAGGCTGCCAGTCCCGGCGCAGCACGCGCGCGATCCCCAACCTCGTGCTGCGCGTGGTGCCGCCGCTGGCGCTGTACAACCGGCTGCCGTACGCCACGTCGCTGTCGTGCGCGGGCGCCGCCTGGGGCGCGCGCGTGGAGGCGGGCGAGCGCGCGCACACCTACACGCTGGCGCTCGCGCAGCCGCACAGGATCACCATCAACATGCACTACATGGGCCTGCCGTGGTCTGGAAGCTTTACATTGTCACCAGGTTACTATTTTACTCGTAAAAACAGAATTCATATCTTTTTCGAAGCTATTTTAATTGCCATTTTCAATCAGACTAGGAGCAACTGAATAAAAGTACATTTATTTATCATGAAGTGCTAAACTGCTTTTAAGATAGACCAACTACCAACCTTACCTACACTGCCCAGTTATTGGATAACACGATACCCTAGGGTCTGACTGGTTACAAATGTTTTGAGGTTCAGACTACCCGTGATGACTGTCAGAAATATACGACTTAACGTGGTTTCTGTGACAGAACTGGATTTCGATCATTACTCCATATAAAGTCTCATTTATTTTTTTAACCGACGAAAAAAAGGAGGTTCTCAATTCGACATATATATATATATATATTTTTTGTTTTTTATTCATGTACACACAAAACCACATGATGGAAAAAATATATATACAGAAAAAAGAGCACAAAGGTACTGCTTATTTAATTTAGAAATCTCTTCCAGCAGACCAGGTCTTAGTCAATATATGTATAAGCACGAAGACGAGAGCATAAATAACATATTTGTTTTCATTAATTCTAAGAGAATTCCCTCTTCCAGATGTAACAGAAAAGAGCGTAACCCTGAGCAGTGAATGCGATACAGAAGGTGGTAACAAGCAGGTGCAGGTCTGCGTGACGGTGGAACGTAACGACTGCTGGGAGGTGTTCCTGCACGCGCAACACTGGCTCATCAACAAGACGGGGTTGCCGCTGCAGATGAAGGTAATATCTGTCAGGATACAACTATCTTTAACTCATCGTGCTCAGGCACAAGTTATTGCCAGTTAACATTCTGGGGTCGAAATTCGTTTCCTCAATTATCTAAGCTTTTGTGCAGATAAGATTTTAGTGGTCTTGTTCGTCGTTTTTTATCCTGTACTTATTTTGTTATGCTCTTTTTGTTTAATTTATCTCTTTTTTTCTAATCTATTATGTTTTCTGTAGCCGGTTTCGTGTTTGAACCTGCGATATGTTTGTCAGGGCGGCCAGTCGGACACGTGGTACTCCGTGCCGGAGGAGCCGCTGCTGTGGAGCCCGGGCGCGCGCGGGCGGCGGCGCGGCGCGCGCGTGCGCTTCCGCGCGCACGTGTCCGCGTGGTCGCGCGCCGCGCGCCTGGCCGCCGCCGCGCCCGGCCTCGTCGTGTGTCCGCACACCGAGAGGAGGACTAACTACAGATTGCTGCTCAATGTCAGTACTTTCCCTCTCCATTGCTTCTTAATCGTTATTCCGGATAAGAAAACCAGCTACCCTACCATGACGTCTTAAAGCAGAACTTATTCCACTGAGGAAAAGAGACAGAGCTATACAGGGTGTCTAGCACCATCTCTTTCTCACACAGGAATAAGAACTGCTATAAGATGTCATGGTTACCCTACAGGAAGCTCTTAGCACAAGTTTTATTTAGTATGGGCTCCTTAGCCCTAGCTTCAAACCATTGTTTATTACTTAGTTCATTGGGCTCGCCACCGTACATGGTTAAATAGTAGCAAATAAGATAACGAAACGAAACAAAGACGAAGACAACCAAGCTGAAGATACATAACACCCTCGTGAAGCCTGTTGCATCAGAATACTTCAGAGGATACACGATAAAATATGTAAAGTCTGTATCACAATGTTTCCTTTCCACAGGTAACTCTATCAGAGCTCTGCCCTCAACTCACAAAAATCGTGACCCTACTACCATACTTCCTGGTATACAACGACACAAAGCGTCACCTGCGGTTTATGGAAGAGAACGAAGCAGCTGACCTGTGGAACGACCTGTCTCCCCAGCAATGTACGCCATTCTGGCCGCAGACTGATTCCATGTCGATGCACTGCAAGTATCGGGACTCGACTGTCGTGTCGCAGCATTTCCCGATTACGAAAAATCATTTTACGGTATTGAGGATGGATAAAGGGGTAAGTGGACTTGTGAATGATTTGCTTTTGAATTTAATTAAGATTTTGATCCTTCCAAAAATCATCAAAACAGAATATGCTTGAGTCAATCACATATCACATTTGGCGCATTAGTTCTACTCACTCGCCAAGTCGCGTTATCCAACCTACAGCGTCTGCCTTCATATTTCCTTTGTAACAACATGTTTTGCACAGGTTTCAAACAAATAAGTGTATTCTTTTTTCATTCCAATACGAAATTTTGCGATGTCGTCGTTTTCCCTTTTATTACAAGGCCATATTATTTTTCTCACCAGCTTTAGTCGAATGATCAAAACATGCTTCTTAGATTTAAACCTTTCCTTAGTTAAGATCGAGGTTTTATTAAGTTTGAAAGAGACAATCCCATAGGCGAAGGCTCCAAAAAGCTGAACATTTTAAAAAGTACAATGTACCAGTCTAGCTGTCGTATAAAATATATCATAACGAAAACTACTGGGGAAATAAATAAAACTACCAACTACAAAATAAATTACTATATTACTAAAACTTACAAAACATCACTTCCCATACTTCGGCGGTCTCGGCCACTCTGGAGTTAAAGTTCCATCATCATGCAACGTATATGCTGCTCCTTTAGATTTGTGAGACCAGATCTTGATGGCCTTTAGATGGGCATCGCTCTGGGCCTTAGCAGCTGATACTGGAGGAGCAGGTTCGAATGGTGGAGCTTTGATGGAGGCAGCAGCTGGTGACGGCTTCAAACCAGTTGATGAGGAGTAGGACTGTGATGATGAGAACGATTGTGGAGGTGCTGATGGGGGCGATTGTGATTTTGATTGGGTTACCTGAAACATTAAATAGGTCATTGAGATCCAAGAATTTTCTAATCTTTTGGGGCTCCCATTCATTATTATGGTTATTTTGGCTTCAGATTTGAGTGGACATTCAGTTAAATAAATATCTTGGGACAACTCACACACGGCTATCTGATCCCAAGCTAAGCAGAGCTTGTGTTATGGTAACCAGACAACTAATATACATACTTATATAATTTATAAATACATACATATTATAGATAAATCACACCCAGACACAGAACAAACAATCATGCTCATCACACAAAGTTTGTCCTGGGTGGGAATCGAACCCACGACCTCCGGCTCAGCAGTCAGGGCCACTAACCACTAGACCAACAGGCCAGTTGAGTTTATTCGGTAGTGATTTAAGATACTTGCTTCCATAAACGAACACGAGCAGCAAGAGCATCTGATTGGGTATAGCATAGATCGCATTGAAACTATAACGTTGAACATTATTAGTTAGATACTAGTTTAGTTAGATCGCCAAACAAACTACAACAGATTAATTTTCCCAGACCGCTTAAGTAATCTCAAATACTTACAGTATAATGTGGCACATGATACGAACTGACCGAATGTAACTTGGAATTATAATTCATCAGAGGTAGATCACCAAAACTCTCCACTTGATACGAATCTGAATCAGCTTTCACCACGGTAGGCACATTATTTGTGTAAGATATATCAAAGTCTTGTTCTCTCATGTTTGTTGGCGGTGGTAGTTTTTCTTCTTCATTTGATTCAGTATAATCTGAATTACTAGAGACTGGATATGTAGTAGGTTCTTGGGGATATCCAAAATTCTGGCTATTCAGACTGTCATCAGGTATAGATGTGGGCATTTGTTCATCTTGTGGACTATAAGGTTTAAATTGAGAGGGTTGGTCATCTTGGAATACAAAAGGTTTGTATTGAATAGTTTCAATGTTTTGAGAACCTAAATCATTGAATTGAGTAGATGTGTCACTTTCAGGACCAAATCTTTGGAATTTAGCAGGTCCAGCTTGATGGCCAAATCGGAATGGTGGAGGTGCATTGTCTTGCTCAGTGTACGTTTTAAAAGTCAGTGGCCCGTCGTTCTGAGGTCCATAAAAACTAACTTGGTTAGGTTCCGCTTCTATTGAGTATGGATTTCTCTTTTCATATTTTGGTGCATAATTTAGAGGAGTTGCTTCAGTCACATAGTTTATATGTTTCTTGAACTCCATTTCATAAGGTTCCTCTGCTTGATATTTGGTATCGGCATTGCCTTTGTAAAATTCATTGGTATTCGTCGGTCTTTGTGAATTCTCTCTCTTATGCGGTCGGCTGTATTCAGGGTTTAAATTTCCTTTGTGGGAATATTTATCTTTCTCGGAAGCGAATTCGAGTATTTTGTCCAAGTCTTGTTTAGATAAGTTTTTAACTAGGTTACTTATGTCATCGTCCCCTAAACCTTCGTTAGTGGGGCGTTTACTAACCTTGTAGGGTCTGCTGCCGGGGTACTGGGGATCATCATCCTGCATGAACGGCGGGGGTGTGTAGGAGAACGGGCCTTTGATAGGGAAGGTCATGGGCGGGCGATTGTAGAACCTTATTGGAGGGCCAGGATACCTCCCTCGTTTTACTCTTGTGTACGATCTTGAATGTCTGCATCCATAATCACTTTCCGCAACCACACATAGCACAGCAAACGTTACAAAAAGTACAATTTTAAACATCATTTCACTGTAGTCTGCGGAAAACTGAGGGAGAGTGTATTTGTGTGCGGGTCTTATAAAAGTTGAGATGAAAGTGGTGCTAATTGAGTTAGTACTTGCGCCCCGGCCGCGGTCGCGTTCGTATGATGTAAGTATTACGTCACGGCTTTCATGTTTATCATACAAGTTATGGTCTCTATATTATTATGCGGATATGTGAAATATTTACGTGGACCTTTTTTCAACTGTGTGGGAAGTTGGGAAGTAGGGTGACAAATATATACAGGTATTTAGATTGTGTAAATGTTTGACTTATATAATTTTCAAGCCAAGTTAAATAGTGTAGTCTTTGACATAAGTTTTGTAACATGCATTCTTTGTACCATACATATTTTTCTAAAGACAACAGCAAATTGCACAGCAAACTATGGGTTGTCTATACTTCGAAAGACCTTATCTACTTATGTCTTTGCCCATTGAAATGCCAAAGGTTTCCTAGATTACCGTACCTACGTTTATCTTCTTTCCCTAGAAGCAAAAATATATTAAATATAACCTTTTTTTCAGACGGCAATCTGCGTAGAAGTAACTGGCGGCACAGACCGACCATTCACCATTACTTTCAAGCCATATAGCGTAGGGGACTCGCCAGTCCGCATCGACAACTTGTGTGATGACCTGTTCCTGAAGCTGCATCAGGTTGACTCAGGGCAGGTGGCGCTATTGAGCCCCTACCAGTCCTTGCTTTATACCTGGGATGATCCAGCTAAGGATAGGAGGCTGATATGGAATATTTATAACAATAAGGGCAAAGGCTTTGACGCTGCTTTTGGGCAGGATGGGTGAGTCCAAGACTGATTCTATAAATAATGACTTAGTTCAACAACAATATTGTAAATTAACGTACTTAGTCACATAACACGAGCATAATCAATCTAGGTTTGAATTTTTCAATGTTTGGACGAGAACGTCTCTCTATTGGGCGATAACGTAGTTACATTAGTAAAATTCTAGCTAGAAGATATTAGTAATAGTCCAGTATTTCCTCTTTTTAAAATGTAGGTTGGGAGTAAGGTGCTTCAAAAGTCGTATTTCAAACTATTTAATGTCTTGTAGATATGGCGAAGAAAAAGTAAGTTTCCACTCAGTGAAACACTCAACCTTGGTAGCCACCAGCAGTGTCACATCAAAACTATCTTCGACCCTCAAGAGACTTACCCCTAAGTCTCCTGAACCCTGCTCTTCCAGCAGTGACGACTCCGACAGCTCAGACCTTCCCGAAGCACACACCAAGACCAAGAAGATGAGGAAGGATAAAGTCATCGTGTATTGGATATCTTATATGGATGGGTACCAGAGAGTCTTCGCTTTAGCTCAAGATGAACGCATAGCTAACCAGTACAGAACGAGGATCAATGCAGAGAGGAGTAACTATGAGGTCTACATGTCCTTGTCAGGAGTCAGTTTGTCCGTTTGCGTGCCAACACATACAGGAGTTAAAGAACTGGCGTATGCGAGCATGACTGACTCTCTACCTAGATGGGAAGTCAATGTCAATCACAAATGGAAGCAACTATCCCCAGACCTCACGTCCTGGATCGAAGATAAATACCAGACGGAGCAAAAAAAGTGTCAGTTAAAAGAGTACATCCATTTAGACTTGGAGAAAATGCAGATGACGAAGCCATTCTTCTCTGAATTACGCCGGACATACAACCCTGGTGTTTGGATGCAGTTACGCAAATCTGACACTTATACCTATTGTCATTTGAAATGTCAGAGGTTACAAATCGACAACCAGCTTCACGAGGCTGTGTTCCCAAGCGTTCTATACCCCGCCCCGATTCCCAATGACATCAGATCAAGCAAAGGTTTCAAACCTTGCATAGAGGTCGTTGCATTAAAGCAATATCGTCCAAGCTTAAACCAGGACGTCTACAAATACGTGAAAATATTAGTCCAAGAGTACTGTGTGAATTTAGACCGTGGTTTTGTGAACTACGTTTTTGATATTTTGAACCACTGGAAGATACAGGAGAAGCCTGCTGTAAGGTTGAGGGCAGATCTTGCGTTGGTCCACATGCCTTTGCCAATGATTGCTATCAAAAGTCAGATTACTGCTCAGAGGAATGTGCTCTTTGAGTATGTCCATCTATCTCCAATAAAGCTGGTGTTGAGTCTGTCATCTCGAGGGTACTCTGCGGAGACTGCCAATAGTCCCAGTAAGACGAAGTTTGGCAACAAGAAGGAGAACAGACCCAAACTGTTCAACAGTGACTTGCTGGAGTATCTGTTCAACTCCTGGGGATCTTCGCTGTGTGATATGAAGGATGTGGTTATAAAGTAAGTGGATATATTTTTTTTAATAGCTGGCTGGCCTACAACACTTTATTTGCCAACATTCTTTGGTATCATAATAGTTCCTTTTTTGTGCAAGACTGCTTTCACCATGATAATGTTTATAGCCCTACTGTGTAGTAATTCGATCCCTTTCAGTACGTCTTATATTAATTCTTATTTTTAATGTTTTTCGAAGGAAGGACCGCAATAATAATTAATGTGCTACTCAAATTCAAAATTGTTTACGGTGCAGTAAGTTTTTTGAATCTGAACTCGAATTGCGTAAAATAATTTCAATAACAATACGAAGGAATTTGAAAGAAAATTAAATGCTCGTTTTTTTTTGAAAAATACGTTTGTTTTTAAACCCTGCCAATGCTATGAATATTGCTGAACGACAAAATGAAAGACATTGTCGTTATAAATTTGTTTCGCAAAGGACGCATATATTTTCAGCATAGGCACAATTACTTCAGCTTTACTTACGATTACATTGATAATTCTAGAATGTCCTACCTTGAGTTCCGCAACGCTCCGATCTCAGCGTGCACCCTGGTGGACCAGGCTTCCCGCCACTACTGGATGCAGCTGGTGCAGCAGTTCTACGTGCTGGTGCTTGGCCTCAACATCCTCGGGAACCCCTACAGCAATATAGGAGACTTCTCCAGAGGACTGAAGCAGTATTACGAACCCTGTCTGGTAAGGAAATAAACGCGTTACATGGGACAACGTGACACACACGTAACCGGAGGGATTCAGTGGATTAATGATTTTAGACTCCGCGTAAGAAGTCTGTTGGAAAACTATGGGTTATGATGTCCCTTACATAGAAGAAATCTCATGGGAATGAAGGTACTGTAGACATAAGAGCCTACAGTACCTTCATTATTGTTTCATTAAGGTAAACCGCTAGCCATTTTGAAGTTCACGTGCTATACTGCCGTGTGTTTCATAAATAATATAATTTGCAAATGGCTCACACAGTTATAGCTTCTGTAATTGCGCAATAAATGTGTCACAAATCAAACTTTATTGTCCCAGGGTACAGCAATTGGCCGGAAAGTAATGGACGTGGCGTCTCGCCTGGAAGATGGGGCCGCAGCCCTGCTGGGACTGCGAGCAAGTCCTAGCACTAGGACAAACGCCATGTTCGATGACCTGCCTAAACCACAGACACCGAGGAGGAAACCAGGTAGATTCATATCTGTAAAAATGAACTTGACTACTTGACAAAAAATAAAATGAACAACTGACTGCGATTACGTCTTTTCGAACACGAACTAGGGTGTTTTTAATAGGTTGGTGATGAGTTTACCAATTTCGCAACGAATTTTACCCATTTCGAAACGAATTTCACCAAGCGAACGAGTTCTTAAATGGGAAAGCCCTCGTATGTATGCTATTACTTACAGTCCCGCGTTAAAAAAAAATGAGGTGTCAGTGATAACATATCCTAGACGACGATGACTCTGATAGCTCTATATAGGTAGGTACTTGTGCAGTTCGAGTTTAGATTCATTACCGTAATTTGCTCTTAATTATTACATAACCCAAAATCCTTACTAATATTATAAAAGCGAAAGTGAGTTTGTTTGTTTGTTACCTCTTCACGCTTTAATGGCTAAACCGATTTTGATGAATTTTGGTACAGAGATAGTTTGGAACCAGGAGACGGACATAGGCTATTAATTTTTAAAAAGAGTGGGATATGAGGGAGAAAAAGGGAAGAAACGGGAAAACTTAGCGTTGCTATTACAAATCAATAAGGCGCTACCGAATTTAACGTGAGCGAAGCCGCGGGCAAAAGCTAGTATAAAATACATCAAAATGCTTCGTCTGAAATTCGAGTTTTTTTTTATTAATCCCTTGATTTTTGTGCACCAGGTGAAGTCCCGCAACTAAGCAACGACATCCCCGAAAGTGTGATTGAGGGAGACAGCAGTAATCAAGCTAGCATCGCGTTAGCCCTGACAGCTCTCGTTGCAAGACCTACATTTGGTAAGTCTAGAACTATTTTTTTTTTGTTTCTTTCTACCTATACTTTTCCATAATTGTGTTTCAATATAATGTGTAGAAAATTCTTTCTGAAAAATATCAACATATTTTGACTTTTTGTAATAACAGTCACAGTAAATATTAATTTCTTCATTTTATTCAAATGTTATGCATGTAATTATTTGGAAACTATTGGGAGAGTTTTACAGAATGAAAGTGATACGGTCAGGAGTCGTCCTAACTGGGAAATATCGTACGATGACACGATGCGTTCTCGACGTGCGATGAAAATGGTCAATGAGACATTGACTGTGCTCGCGCGATGGCTTGCGAGCTTCAATTAAGACACTCTGAAAAACTTTGGAAAAAAACTGGAAAATAACTTTACTTCCGGAAGTCGGATAGTTAGAGGTACTCCTCAGAAGGGTATAAATACCCCTTTCGAACAGAAAAAGAATTATAAAAATCGGTCCACAGTTGGTGGAGCAATCGGTAAACATACATAAAAAAATACGATCGAACATAGAAGAACCTCCTCCCTTTTTGGAGTCGGTAAAAAAATATGTCTCTTCGTTCGTTCGAGAACGCATTGTGTCATCGTACGATCGATAGCTATTTAGGACGACACCTTAGTTCCCTACATCACCTGCCCTCCATGCTTGGATAAGAGGGCGGGTATCAGTTAATGTGTGGCTGACTGTACATAACTAAAAAGCATGATTGTGTTTTTTTTTTCTTATCCTCATATCTCATGGTTCCATATTTTAAGCGTTTTACTATTTTACTATATGTATGTAGTTTATTATTGTTAATTAACTGTGTTTCTCGTTTGTTTTCGTCTGCGATGCGGACAGATGACGACTGTGTAGTCGTGAAGAGTGAGTATCGTAGTGCATGCTTGCTTTGTTATATCTAGATAGTATCAGCATGATAAACTCTTACGATTACGAAGATTTCGCTTAGTACTTTTTTAACATTGCCCCTCTCTAGGAATTTCTCCTGTATCGCGGGTGTTTTTACAATCATTTAAACTCACAATCACAAACAGCACGACCCAGAACAACTACCTGCCTCTAGGTCACACAAATATTTGTTTAGTACGGGAACTGTCATCACGCAGTGCAGTAGCCAATCTCTCAGCCGCTGTGCTAACCGTGTCATCTTTTAGCTAAGGCAGCAGACACGTCTGGCCTGGGTTATAGGCCCTTACAATAAAATATAGGCAGGCGCGTCAAGGTACGACCATTAAGAAACGCAGTCAGCCAGTCTGAACTTCAGAAACTACAAAGAATAACGGACAATAGACAGAACAAGACAGATAAAACAAAATATCGTTTGTCGTCATTAGGTTTTTTTTTGCGAATGGTAAATCATCCAATAACTTCCCCCGCTCTGGTCGGAGCGGGGGGGAGTGTCAGACTTAAAAACTAAAACCCACCCATGTTCCTTCCTTTGCCCTTTACATAAATCTCTTTCGGACATTCGCAATCCGCAACCCCAGCAGGGCCATCATTAGGATGTGCTTATGATGAACACCTATAGCCAACCATTTAGTGCACAGCTCCAGTGTTTTGATTATCATCTTTTCATTATCTTGTACAATTCCTCAGACGTATGTCGCGAAGCCGCCCGCGCTTCTCTGTCTCGGCAGCTGAACGTGAGCAGCGCGGAGAGCGCCCTGAAGGCCTGCGTCGAGCGCAGTGGAGGACGGCTGCTGGCGAGGCGCCGGCTGCCCAGACATTGTGACCCTATTGAGGTGAGCTTCTACCACAGACAGTCGATGACAGTACGTTTCTGTGGTTTGAGTTCTTAAAGTTGCAGGTGGTTGTGCAGGATGGACATATAAGTAGGTGGGGCATATCCTGCAAAGGGGCTTCTCACTGGCAACCTATTTAAAAAAAACCGGCCAAGAGCGTGTCGGGCCACGCTCAGTGTAGGGTTCCGTAGTTTCCCGTCCGTCACAATAAGTGTTCCCACTTATGAGTTTAAAGGTGGAGGAGGAAATTATTTTGTACAACTTTTTGTCTTTTTTGTACAAAAACTGTTGTGTCAATCAAGTTCAAAATGATTTTCATAGAAAGTCCTTATAAAGTTCTACTTTTCAGATTTTTTTCATATTTTCTAAACTTATGGTTCAAAAGTTAGAGGGGGGGGGACACATTGTTTTTTACTTTTGGAGCGATTATTTCCGAAATTATAGACATTATCAAAAAATGATTTTAGTAAACCCCTATTCATTTTTAAATACCTTTCCAACAACATATCACACGTTAGGGTTGAAATTAAAAAAAAAAATCACTTCCCACTTTACATATAGGGTGGCTACCCTAATAAAACATTTTTTTCCAATTTTTATTTTACCACTTTGTCGGCGTAATTGATATACATATTGGTACCAAATTTCAGCTTTCTAGTGCTAACGGTCACAGAGATTAAGCGAGGACGGACGGACGGACGGACGGACAGACAGACATGGCGAAACTATAAGGGTTCCTAGTTGACTACGGAACCCTAAAAAACAGAAATCGGCGTGTAACGAGCAAATCGCTTTTGTATTCTGCTAAGTGTAGGTATACATATTAGTGTTCGTAAATGTACTTACACCATATGAATAAAAAATAGACTAATGCTGAAAAAAGGGAAATGAAACAGTCTGATGACTTCTTTTTAGGGTTCCGTACCTCAAAGAGGAACAACAGAACACTTATCAGTCTGACTGTATTTCAAGACCCTTTATCTCGGGAACGCGTGGAGGTATTGAGTTGAAATTAAAAACATATACTCAACTCTGTGGTACCTTCGTGCTGTGAAAACATCAACCCTCTGAGTATATGCAGTCAAAAGATATGGCTGTTAAAGTCGAAAATGTGCACGGAACCCTCGGTGCGCGATCCCGATTCGCTCTTGGCCGGTTTTTTCCTTTTTCTAACATTTTGAAAGAGCCAACCAGACGTTGTTATGATCCCGTTGTGTCCGCTGCAGGGCGTGCGTCCGTACTCGCAGCACTCGTCGCTGGGGCTGCAGCTGCTGTCGCTGTTGGGTCGCGGCCACTACGCCGACACGGACGCGTACATTGCGCACGCGCACCTGGGGCCCACCTCCAACTGCACGCTGCTCATTTCTACGCAGTAAGTATTTGGAACAAACGTTGTCATTTGAAATTCCTGCCGGAATAATAGTTTGTCCAGGCAGATGGCACCATTCTTTAGTGGTGTCTTAGATACTAGCAACATTGTGATCGCATAAAATATTATAGCTTAAAAATGTTATCGTATTCTTCTCAGAAAACTCATTAATTTGTCTTTACTTACTATTATTTCATGGGAATGGATAAAACATAACTAAATAATCCGCCATATTGAATTTAAAATGACACAACTTAGCTAACCCTGACAGCGCGGTTGGTTCAGTGGTTGAGCGATCGATTGCTGCGCTGCGTGTCGCGGGTTCGATCCCCGCACGGATCAAATATTTGTATGACGATACAGGTAGTTGTTTCGGGTCTGGCTATTTGTGTATGTGAGTTTAAATGCTTGTAAACGCATCTTACGATACCACGATATAGGAAAGATTCCTAGTGTGGGGCAACGTTTAAAAAAAAACAAACAAACTAGACTGAGATTATAATGACATACCCAATCACATCAAATTTTATTCCACACCATTTTAGTTGTGAATAAAGATAGTGCGATTTATAATAAATAAATAAATCTTTATTTCAGACCATGTGCCCAAAATTATTATTGTAAAATTTATATAACACTAACTGTGCCCAGCGGTTTCACCCGCTGAGGTTTAGGGGTATGAAAAATAGATGTTAGCCGATTCTCAGACCTACCCAATATGTACCCAAAGGAGGTGTTTATTTTTCGGCCATGACTGTACCGAGGTACAAATTACTATTAAAACTCCTACCAATAATTTGTATTTTGAGCAGTATTTAAAATCCTAAAATACTAGATAGAAAAAGAAATAAAAGTATATGAAAAAACACTACCTCGCAACGTAACTGCGTTCAAAGAAACGTTTATGACATCATTGACGGCTGTCAATCTGTCTCATCTGTCAAAATCACGTCAAATTATTCAAAATATTTATTACATCGGTGTCAATAAAAACCTTAAAAACATGATAAAAACGGGTTATAATGAATAAAAATATATATATCCACCCATAGACTGGCAAAAAGCTGAGAAAGCTATACCCACCCTTTTGAAGTCTGACAAGAGGATCTAAATTATGTACCTATAGGTCATTCTACGCCAACTACATCGTCTATGATATGATACAGGATTATAATAATATCTTCAACTTCAGGATTATACCTTCAACTCTTCATGAATGGCATTTGTGGAAGCGTAATACAAGAATATATATTATGTCTTTAAGATTTGATTATCGTCATAAAATAAAAGATAATCGTGAAGCTAGGTAGTCGGAATAACAGTATTGATTCTTCTATTTTCATTATGAATTCTGGTAGGTAGTAAAGACATCATCTTCTTCGATAGCGAACTATAAACTCATAACAATACTATTGTAGTCTTCTTTGACTCATAATATATAACTACAGAGACGGGTAACCGAAACAAACCGAAACGGAATGATAATTCATCGTCGACCACATCATCACTTACCATCAGGTGAGATAGTGGTCAAACGCGAGCCTATCAATAAAAAAAAAAAAAAAAAAAAAAAAAAATTGACAAATTGACAATGAATATCAACAACAATAGAAAAAAAAACTATCGGCCTAGGTCTGGAGCCCTGGCTTTTGGCCGGCAGATAACCAAACGCAAAAAATAATACAAAATGTGAAATAAATGTATTTTTTTAAATTCTTGTTCCCATGATTATTCACAAAAAATGTGTACTAGAAATAAAAACTTATCTGTAATACATAAATAAATTCTGTAAAGTACATTTTTGTGTTTTCATATATTTATAAAATGAAGTAACAAACGCATCATCGGAGATGTAAATCATGACATTGCCAGATTGAAATTCTTGGGTTGCAAGTTTTGACATCTTTGATCGACAATATCTACTGGTACAAATGCGCGAATAATTACAACATATTTTTTTTCAAAATCTACGATTTTTTTCCTATAATTTCGTATTTTTGTCCTTGAGGTACATGGTTTGGCCATTTTTGTAGGGGATAAAAAACGCATCCTTTCATAAGAATCGGTCGAGCCGTTTCGGAGGAGTACGGTAACTAACATTGTGACACGGAAATTTTATATATTAGATGAGCAAGAATAAATTTTCTTATACTTAATATTTGAGTCCTGCTTGACTGCAATGACCTGCAGGATACTGTTAGTGCTACCCCGGACGCTGCCTAACAACGATGCGAGCCGCTTGCGCACTATGGCATGGAAGCCATCTACCCTGGCCTCCGCAAACATACCAGAGGCACTACAAACGCGGGGCAGCCCTAACAACATCCTAAATCCATTATTGTATTGGACACGCAGGGCATTGAGCGACCTCTGCGTATACTTGAACCACAGGTTGCAGGGGTAGAAAGTCTGACCGTAGGCTCTAAAATAGTGTTATTTTAACTTAATCACTACAACTATAATTTTTAGAGTCAGTAGTTTCATTTTAGGTAGTGCCAACAAAAGCAACACAATTGTAAATATCACAACTACAGATCTCCAATAGGAAAGACTAGTCAAAGCTGATTGAATATGTCTATAGCTTAGCCAATATGACCAATGAGTTCAAGCTATTTTGAAATATAAAATGACATTGTCAGACATTCAACCAATGACGACGCTTGGTACAAACTATGCTAGCGCCATTAGATTGACAGCAGTTCCCCAAGTTGTTGTGTCAGTTTATAGGTAGTTTATTTTCCTCAGACACATATTCATGGTGCGAGCGAGCGGCACGAGCGGCTCCTGGCACGTGGAGTGGGCCGTCAAGCTGGATGACGTCATCGGCTCACCTGCTGTGTTAGAAGACAAACTGCTGCTAAACATCAAACAGGTCGGCATGCATCTTGTCCGTTTTAAAGCTACGAACGCACTGACAGGCATCTGGTGAACGAACGGTCTAGAATTTTTGCATTTGGCAGCATTGCGCGCTTCTTTAGCAATTCACCAGTGTGAAAGCGCTAGGGTAGCCCGCCCTGTGGACGGTGAGCAATGGGTAGCTCACCGTCCGTCTGTCTATTGACGACAGGCCGTGTCACGGCGCGTTCGTGTTCCATGCGCGCCTCAAAGAGATGTCTGCAAAGCAGACGGGCCAGGGCCTCCGCCTGCCGGGGTGAAGGGTTGTTCGAAAGAGATTGGTACCGCGGCTCCGGAACGTAAAGGGCTATGGGAAGAAACATAGGTGGGTTTTATTTAGTACAAGTCTGATACTCTCCCTCCCTCTCCACTTTTTTTTTGGGTGATTTGCCATCCCAAAAATCTTACATTTTCTGCATTCTATCGGGTCAATTTCAGATAGTAAGTTGACTAAAATATGATTTGCGACCTAAAAATGTGTATTAAAGGGTCAAAACGTTACGTTAAATAAATATAATAATGAATATTTCCAGGACGAGCATGTAAACTACTTCTCAACGGACGAAAAAGTGGTAGAAGTATGGGATCGGGAGGTCCTCACTTGGCTACACTCCAAGATCGAGTGCGCCCTCATCCTGGCCTTAGAGGACAAGAGATGCACTTCAAGCGAATAAACGCCACTAAAACTACACTAACTATAACTTCACTATACATTGATGGTACTTACTGATGTATTCAATACGATTTGTACTAACTTCTTAAAGATTCGGTCAAACTGCGGCAGATGGGGTCGCGACACTGGCAGGATATTTTACTAAACTACCCGTCAGTGTCTTGTGTCTGTAATAATTCCGTACCAGTTTAACTGTTGCGTAAAAAGTTGAATAAAAACTTTTTAATATTGAAGTAGTAAGTATTTGGTAACGGGAGCTAAAACATCACAAAAAAAAACCATAAAACTGGATATTAAAATGTTTTTTTAGTTAAACCTGAACTATCAATATCGCTTCTTAGTGAAGTTTAAAAGTGGTATCATTTAACGACGATGGATCGGCTTGAGCCGGCGAATGGCCAAGTGAAGTGTTAAATACGCTTGTCGTTCGTACGACGGGACTTGATACCAAATGGACACTCCCTAAAGGTAGGTACTTTGCCCTCACCATCATTGTTTATAAACAGAAGATAAATAACTAAGGCAAACATTCCCTCTGCCAAATTGAAATAGGTGTTTATATATAAATTGTTTAACGCATAGAATAATGTAACAGGGATATTTCTACATTATATAAAAATCATCTCATCTTCAATATGTTGTTTAAAATGTATTTATTTATTATATTATTCATCGATTTTCGTTTGGAATAATGCAGGGGACATATTATTATCAACATCCTGAGCCTTATGTCTGTTTTAAAACGACAATAATTTGAACTATATTTGTACTGTATTTGTAACCTATTTAACAATTTTTTGATCTCAAATTCTAGTCAACTTTTGCATACATTTATTTTGATTAATTGTGTAATTTAGATAATTATATTTTTGCAATTGTCACGCCAAATAATACTTTCCGCTGCAGCCAAAAGCAAAAAGTTATGTCTAGATATTTTGCTGCCAGTTTTTCTATAGCAGCTATAAACACTTGCTGCCAAGACATACCTGTTATGATTAATTAAAACTTAACCATCGGAACAAAACCATCCTAAAAGTAAACAAAATTAACTAATATTTGTCGTGAACTGTAATTTGGATGTTGTAAAGACGAATTTGTAGAAAATATCGGTGAACAAAGTGTCGCCATCTAGCGCAAATTATATTAAAACTGTGCAATTTCATTGCCTAATTAATTTAGTAATTAACTCACTGATATTGTATTAAATGTTAAATTAAAAGTATTTTCATAATAAATTACATAAATATTTATATTGTTTTATGTATTCGATCTCTAAGCTTTAGTGTGTAAGCTTGTTATCTGTTAATAAATAAATACGTGTAATCATTTGCCGTTAGTGTAGGTTTGTATAAGTTACCTACCAGTATTTCCACTAAGTGTACCTGGGTATTAATATGGCAAAACGAGATTTACAAAGAGACTCATTGCGGTGAGACAATGCAAGGCTGAGTTGACTCAGCCCGTAGCAGTCCACAGCTGGTCGTGGGCTTCTGTCCCAGCAACCTTTGTAAATTCGTCGCTCCATTGTTTTGAGCTGACAAAATCGGTACCTACGCGTACTAACTGTCGTTTTGCTTAGTTAAAGCGATTTGACTTATAGCCGGGGGCGTCTCACACTACACTTGCGCCAGTACACGATCTCCACTCTAAGGCTTCATCTGAAAATCAAACTTAATAATAGTATTACGTCAAAAGTGCATATTTCTACAAACGTCGGAGATCAAGTGTTTTATGCGAAAAAGAACAATATCTTTATCAACAAAGATTCATTTTCGGATGCAGCTCGCAACTCAACGAACCATATTAACGCCTAGGTACTGAACTCTGTTTGCCCATAGGGTGACAAGAAATTGGATGTCTCTCGATTCTTTGGTGTCAATGTATAGATATTTGTTTGTGTCCTGAGTGTTTCAACGTAGACAGAAGTATTGCCTATAAGCACAAAATATGTTCTAGTTTAACTCCATCAAGCATTTCTCTAGTTTTCATATGTAAGACACTGAGATAATTGTTGCACTTTCTGAAAATTTCCCTATTTTAGAGCAAGTATGCTGTAAAGTTCTGGTCAAACTGTGGCGAATCCCGTGCGAAACGAAATTTGCTGGCGTTGCCGAATGTGTCAGCTATCTTGTATGAAGCTGTTCAAACTGGTGTAAATGGTTATTGAAACAAAAGATACAAGCGGGTTTCGCCTCTGTTTAGGCAGTCCCTCTTTTCTTGGAGTAGAACTAATTTAAATTAAAATATTTTTAATCCTTCTAAAATATGTCACATTATGTAGAAAAATTTGCAAAAGTAGTTTCTTCAATTCTTGGTCTGGTCAGTGGAGCTGGCATTGATTTTGTGTGGGTTAATGAATATCGAATTATATAGATATTAATTATATGCTATTTTCTTGTTTGGAGTTAAATAATGTTTTTTTTAAGGTTTTCTATAGTTATCTCTCGCTTACAATATTAGAACATGCGAGCGACACAAATAAGTACAGAAATAGGATTTACCATTTTTTTTTCTATATTTGCGTAATTTTTTCTAATCCTTATCTGCGTTCCATTAAAGCCCACATTCCTCTATAAGTTAAGTCGTATGCAACCGTAGATTCACTTTCTATACAGTTATTTGAGAATGCTTGGCGGAGTGGATATTCCCTTTTAATTTAAAGGGCAATTCACTTGTTTGGGACGGCACTTTCAATTCGGAAGCGCTGCTTTAAATTCACATATTCGGCTATCGTTTGGCGTGTGCCAATTGGCAAACTGATTCATGAACGTTCTGCTGATTCATGTTGGATTGGCTCGGCTCGGCTCGGTTAGCCAACCCAAGCGCTATTTTCCTGAACATATTTTCCATTTTGTTGGCCGAGTGCCGAACCGAACATGTGAGTAGCACCCCCAGTGGCAGGAACATCATACGTAAGGAAACTTCATCCAACGCGAGTTACATAAGAGTACATTTGCTTACATCGAAAGATAAATCATGAAATTGAATGTTTTTTAAATGGGAAAATAAAATGTGATTCTGATGTTCGGCATTTTTATTTCAATAAATAAATATATCTCTTTTTGTGTACAATTTTATACTCATGTAATTTCATCAGGTGCTCTGTTCATACAAATCATATTTTTTAAGTATAAATTAAGAGTTTATCATAGTCAACTAAATCAAATGACAACGCATTTAAATTTTGGAATATAAGACGGAATACAAAATTATTTATAATCTGTATTTTCAATGCTTTGTCTGACAGCCACACCTCTTGACTTCAATATATACAGTAATGAATCTTGTCCAACCCAATAGTTGTTACAAAGCAAAAAACTCCTGAAAAGCTACTCCCTGTACATCTTAAAAAAAGTACTGCATTTAGTGTAAATGTTTTAAGTCTATGCTGGTCGAAGACTGATGAATGAAGTTAGTCACACACTGCACTCGTAAAGATGGCTGTCATAACCAAGACCACCCCAAAAAAAGGTTACATGGTAATCGAAACTCATTCTCAACGGCATGGTTAGAGAAGGCATAAAAAACGGAAAGTCAAGGCAATTCTTTTGCCTACCAGTGGGAAAGAATAGGCTGGTATAAAGATAGGCTGCTATTTAACATAGAATCATACCAATATAACACTAATCATACTATAAATAAATAGTAAGTTCTTCTCCTAGTATTTCATTTCCTTTGAGGTGCTGCAAATATGCCTCATAGATCAAAAGTGCATTTTTTATAGGTCATAAGCAAGGACTAGTAGACCAATCTATTGCATGGCAAACCCATCAGTATTTTATATCTCTCTGCTTTCAAAGAACATTGGTTCTTCAACAGTTACAATTTAGTGTTAGCCATCTGAACTTTCCCCACTAGAACTGTAGTCACAAACTAAAGATATAATTTTTGATATTCTTTCTTCTCTAATAGTTTTTGCATCTTTAGTAGTGTCTTTTTCATCTTTCATGGCAGCCATAGTGTCCATTTCTTGTTTTTTTACTTCAATTTGATCCTCCGGTATTTCTTCTTTTTTGCTATCTCCTCTAACTAGTTCACAATCATTAACTACATTGTCTACCTCTTCACGTAATACATGGTGATTTTGTTCATTATTTGTTGCAGTTCCAACATCTTCTTTATCTACTGTTTTGTCAATAACACTGTTGTCTTCAGACACATCAACAATTTCATCTTTTGATTTATTCAAATTGTTGTTTTCAACCTTATTTCTTTTAAAAGTGATACCTAAAGTTTGTCTAGTCAGTAAAGTACTCTTACCTAGCGATTCTTCTTTCTTTAACCCACCAAAGCTGGTCAGAAGTCCACTAGAGCTTGGTAATGCAGGCATATTGAGGATTTTACTCCTGGTGTGGTTCTGGGACTCTTCTATACTCTTTGAAGGTCTGAGAGAGAGAAGGGAGGCCATATTTCTGTCATCCTCATTCTCTGGTAGAAGACTAATGCTGAGCGATGATTTTGCTAGGAGTAGGGCGTCATTTACAGATGCTTCTTCTAATTCTTTTCTTCTTTTCTGTAATTTTATTAAAACATAATGTAATGCAAACATTTTGTGCTGATTTTCAATACATTAAATAATCCTTACTAATATTATAAAAGCGAAAGTAAGTTTGTTTGTTAGTTACGTCTTCATGCCTAAATGGCTAAACCGAATTTGATGAGTTTTGGTACAGAGATAGTTGGGACCCTGGAGACGGACATAGGCTAAGCTTTTTTTTAAAAAAAAAGTGAGACTTGAGGGAGAAAGAGGGAAGAAAAGGAAAAACTTAGCTTTGCTATTTTAATAAATTAGGCGCAAGGGCAAAAAATACAGGTAGCAGGTACCTGCAAGTCAGGAAAGGGGAACTGTGTTACCCCGAATTAACGCGAGCGAATCCGCGGGCAAAAGCTAGTATCATATAAAAATAAATCCAGCCATGTCTTGCCTATCATGTTAATACATAAGGGTTTGGTTGTGCAAGCAACCTATATTTCATTAATAAGTAATATTTTTTATTCATGAATTATTTAAATAAAAAAAATACAATTTAAATCTAAAGTATTTCATATTACTTTATGTTTATTTAATTTAGAGGATTTATAAAAAAACTAACTTTGAGATTAAAATAACTACATTGTTTACTCACTCTAAAATTCCTCCTTAAAGAACAGTTGGCTTCATAATCATCTTTCCAGACAGACTCGTTCCTCCCCACCAGTCTTCCCAACCTGGGTTTATCAAGTTTAGCAGCATCTTCATCTCCTGTTTTGTGTTCAAGCCTGAACATGGCATCATCAAACAATTTCTTCTGGGTCTCTTTAGTTTCTGGTACAATCTGGCCATTCTCTGTGGGGTCCCAGCGGTTCTCTTGACGCCTAGCACCAGAAACAATGACATAGTCTAGGTTCTGGAAATGTAATACACAATTCAGTATTAGGAATACTATTACATGGTGCTTCCAAGATAACTGGCGTAATGTACCCACATTATGGGCATTCCTGCACCTAACCACTTTTCACTCTTATGCTCTAAGTAATGAGATTGAAAAGTAGTCAGGTGTCGGCCTTTGTGAACAGGCTTGATGTTATTTTGTTGTAATTGGTAGGTGGTGTAGTTATTGCATAATTAGTAATATGGATTTGTAAACAAATTTAGTAGCCTGGCCGTTACTGTCTTACTTTTATGACATAGCATGCAACTTTTTAGAACAATGGAATATTTATAATTATTAAAACAAAGAGCAGGAAGGCACACAAGAAATACTTACACCTGGATCTGTTTTAATTTCAAAATGGTTATCACACAAGTGACATTTCATCCTAAACTGGTAAACTGGAGTAGTGTAATACATTCCAATCTTGGTTTTCTCAGCATTGTACCTAACTCCCATTCCAATATGGTTGTTACAGCCATCGCACCAGATATTGTACGGCATCTCGAAACGGATGATCAGGATCCCCAAATGGACCTTCCTGGCTCTTTCTCGTAATGCATGGGTGCCCATGAATTTGTTCAACCCCCCGACCTTAGGGTCGTAGTCGGGGGGGTAGTAAAGGTTCTGGCCCTTTCGTTCACCCATCTTTTAGCCTGTGAAGGTAAGATTAAAGTAGGTTAGAAAATTATGCAGTTTCATAAGGTTAATTTAGTCAAAGACCTCTTCTAAGTAAGCTCCACAGCAGCTATCAAATTTAAAGGTGTAATACGTGTAAATAAGAAAGCATAGCTTTATAATATACCTTTGAAACACTTCTTGAGATGTAGATTTAACTGTTAGGTATGTTGTTTTGTGAGCAAATTCAAATAATAAAAGTAATCCGCAAGTCCGAGGAGAAAATGCCTTTTGACGAAACGTCAAATCAAACAATCAAACCAACTTGTCAAAAATATTGTCAGAAATCCAATGCTGTCAGCTGTGCGATACAAAAAAAAAACACAATTTGGGTAAGGCACAGTTTCAGCTGGGCCCCAATAAAAATTAACAATATTTTTTGTGAAAAAATTAACGAACAGAACAATTTTACATAAAAGATGATCTTATGATTACAATACAAATAAATTAATGTTACTGAGACAGAACAAATTTTCACTTTATCATAGACTAAAGGAAAAGAAACACCGCTGTTGGTAACTCAGTGACAGCTGTTTGACAGCTCCACTTTTATTTTCGTAAGAGAAATACCTTCTTTACAGAATAAAGCTTTTGTTGATTGTATTTGTTTGTTCATTGTGTATTTCGCATTGAACTATTAAATATTTTCGTGGATATTTTCGCGTGCACCACTAAGTAATGTGAAGTACGATGTCTAACACTATTAATAGATTGATCCGCAGTTAGTTTGATGAATCGTCTGATTGTGATGGTTGATCAGACATATTGACTAGTTATTTAGTGAAAATGGGCAGAAGAGAGGAGCCCGCTTGGGCCAGCGGCACCGTGGGGCTGGTGGCGGCGAGGGAGCGCGGGGATCTGAACAGGAAGTTCCAGACTCGGCTCACAGTGACCCGACCCATGATCGACAGATTGGGTCTAGAGAAGGAACTTCACGGACATATGGGATGTGTAAATTGCCTGGAATGGAACCATGATGGGTCGTAAGTATTATAAAAACATCGCTCATACATAATATATTATAATCGTAAATTGGTACAAAAATTATAAATATAATTATAGAATACTGGCATCAGCATCTGATGATCTCCACGTAATGCTGTGGGATCCGTTTCGCTACAAAGAGCTAATGAACATATCTACAGGACACACTGGAAACATATTCTCTGTGAAGGTGAGTCAGTAAACAAAATACTCAAATAACTAAAAGGATGATTAAACATTGGAAAAAATTATTCTTTTTGTTATCTATTGAAATGATTAAATCTTTGCATCAATCATCATGAAATAATATTGAAATCAAAATATCCAAAGAAGTTGGTTATAGTATATAATTATTTTGAAATATTAGTATTAAGTCAAAGTCAAATTCTTTATTGCTAACTAAGTGTCTATTACATTTATAATTCATAATGTTCAATGCCAATTAGAATCCATTAAAGAATTATCAATGAAAGACATGACAAGGCATTTAAATAACCATGCACAACAACAATGAATGTTCATGTTTTTATTATAATGGTCATGCAATGTATTTCTATATTATATTCTTTACTAATACTTTATCTGTGCAATGGTGGACTTAAGCTAAGCCTTGGGTATTTTTAACTAACCATTTTGCCTTGTGATGTTCTCTTCACAGTATTGTATAGGTAAGGTTTTATTGTTCCACACTTAAAATACCAATATCCTACAGTACAAGGCCCATAACATTTGCTACCTAACCAAATCAATATATTATTTTACAGTCTTTTTTTGTCACTGTTAGTAATCTTCTATGAGTTAACTAACATGGTTATTTTATTTTTTGGCTCCCCAACAATTGAAAACACATGTATCAGTAGGCCTACTATGACATCTTAAAGCAGAACTTATTCCACTGAGGGAAAGAGACAGAGCTATACAGGGTCTCTAGCACCATCTCTTTCCCTCAGTGGAATAAGTTCTGCTTTAAGTCATAGTAGGGTATCAGGTTAGGAAACACATTGAATAAACTTATAGACTAGTGTACCAATTTCTTATAGGTAATCACATCATGCACTATATTAGTGTTCATTGAAGCTGAGTGCATAGGTACTTATAGTTAGATGAGTTCAAAGCTAGCAGTTTGAGAAACTGACCGGGTCATGTGGCAGCACATCGACGGTCCCTACGTAAAGACATGTCGATTTTTTTTTATTGTCTCATTGGCTTTAGATTATCTATGTGCACATGCTGACATACGATTTTTATTTAATTTATTTACCTTGTTTTAGAAATCGTATAAGAGAACAAGTCTTATAAATACAACAAATAAGTGTTGTAGAAACGGTCATCTCTCAGTTTTTCTAAGAAAACGTGAAAAAAATAAATATTTATATGTAAATGGCATCTTAAAGCTCTTAAAATTGTTAAAATACCTATTGTAGATAGAAAATATTTATGATTGCTCATAGAATTATTTCTAGGGTGTGTTGAACACAATTTACGCTCTCCTGTAAACCTCGGTTTTTGACTTAACCATAGGTACGTAGGGACCGTCGAAATATTTGTATGACCTACAGGTAGTTGTTTCGGGTCTGGCTGTTTGTGTATGTGGGCTTAAATGTTTGTAAACGCACCCACGATACAGGTGAAATTCCTAGTGAGGGGCAATGTTTTAAAAAAAAAATGAAAATGAAATGAATGGCATGTTAAGTATAATTCAGAGGCCCTTGGACAGCATAACAAATCTGTCATAAGGTTAGGCACTAACAGCACAAAAAAGAAAGAAGACAATTCAATTCAATTATTTATTGCATCTCACATGTGTTTTACTAGGTCTTAAATAATAATACAGTTCACATGGACCCTGTCAGACACATCATTTTTTTAAATAAGAAGAAAAGTCAATAGAAGCATTCAAAATAATTAACATAAAATATATGTTAATTATTTCATAATAATTAGGTAATGAGTTCATTATAAGCATTAATGTCGCAGGTAAATGAATAAAAATATCAAAAATACAAATATACACCCATATGCCATAGTTTATACCTACCACTGGGCAGAAACCACAGACACTGCTTGTACTATGAACTTGCTGACATTTGTATTCTTTTTTCCCCATTGCCATTGACAGGGTTTTTCATGACTTCTACAAATTTTAATGTTATCCTAGCCTAGTTATAGCTGTTTTAAAGTGTATCCCTCTTTACTAACCACAGATAATCTGCAACGATTCATAGCAACTTACATGTCTCTGCCTTGATTTTTTAATTGTGTCCTTGATGTGGTTTCTTCGTTGAAACCCAATTGACGGAGATAATTACTCATTGATTAAACTGTTTTCTGTCTTCGTTTGGGGCTACATTGTAAACACAAGTGAGAAAGTGAAACAGGTTATTGAAGGTCAAAGTTAATTGGCTACAAATACATCAGTTTTACTAGAGGAGGGGGGGGGTATGGTTTTATTGTTGTATTTTTAGGGTTCTCTACGTCAAAAGGAACCCTTATTGGATCACTTTGTTGTCCGTCTGTCAAGACCCTTTATCTCGGTAACGCGTGGAGGTAATGGGTTGAAATTAAAACCATATACTCAAGTCTGTGGTCCCTTTGTGCTGTGAAAAAATCAACCCTCTAAGTCTACGCAGTCAAAAGATATGCTGTTTATGTCGCAAGTATGTACGGAACTCTCGGTGTGCGAGTCTAACTCGCTCTTGACTGGTTGTTTTTTTCCAAATACTACCGAACATTAAAGAAAGATACAGAGTTCTTTTTTGGTGCTTTAGAAGGTGTATTAAGATATCGTTATTTATCCAGCCTTAATAGAAATTAAATATGGAGTATTCTAAAATAATATACAGTGTGTACAATGTATATAATATGTGCTAACAATAACATGTCAATTATTAAGTAGTTCAGAGTAGTTCACATCTATTCAAAAGCAATTGGATCATCAATAGCAATTGTAGTCATTACACTGCATCATGTAAAGAGATAGTACAGTCACAAGAACAAGTGTTATGCACTTAGCAACTGTAAAACTGATTTTATCTTGCTGTATTGCATATTGTAAACGAAAATAGTATTTTAGAACCTAGACTAAGCTCTAAACTAACCGCTTTGATGTATTTGGTCGCAAGTGAGTCTGCTAGTTCGATCTCAAGGTTCGATCTCAAGGTTGGGTTAAGTGTTTTTTAGTTTTTCTGCATGATTTTCTCATTAGCATCTACGGATTCAAAGTTTTGGGTTGATGGCAATAGGCGCGTCCCCTATTACTTGGGTCTTAAATATAACTGGCGAGACCTACACCTCTGGCTGATCTTCAGATGATGACACAAAAATAGGTACTGATTCAATGTTGCGACCAATATTCGACGAGAAATTTCCGTTTGAACTTTGCCTAGTGTTAAGAAATTTGTGCTTGTGATTGTACTACATTGATGTGTATTACATCTGTATGACGTGCATGTCTTGAAGTTATTCTTAACAAAAGGTTTGCTTTGAGATATGTTGGATTACAAATTCTGGTGTACAAACTTGTTACTTTGGATTTTGGTTTGTCCAAGTTCCTGCCCTACACTTCTTTGAACCCTAAGTAAACCGTCGTCGTCGGGAACTGTTCCCTACCCGTGCTGGTGCTCGGGGACTTCAACGCCAAGAACTTGGCTTGGGGTTCTCGCTGCACGGATGGTGGAGGACTGGGTACTGGAGATAGGCCTTGTCGTCCTAAATCAGCGTTCTGTTACTGATACTGAGATACTGCGGCCCCGGAACATAAAGGACAAAAGAAAAACATGGTAGGGTTTTAGTCAGTACAAGTCTGACCCTCCCCTCCGCTCCGGCCAGAGCGGAGGAAGTTATTTGATTTTCCATCCGCAAAAAAGAACCCTAAGTGAAACAAACACTCGAAGTGATCTTACGCTGCCACAAACTACTCTTTGGACGCTTTGGGTCAACAACATTATAAATATTACGCCATCCAGTGTAGCTCGTTTTAGCTAGCTTATCCTAGCTCAGTTACCATGATAGAACCAGAAACTCTAAATAGTTAAAAAAAAACTGCAAAAAAGAATATTTATAATTTTTGCTAATTAGTGGCAAATTCAATTCTGCTTCCCCTAGAAAGTGCTCAAAGGATTTCTTACACATCAACTTTACAAAGCTTGCAATGTACTAACACTACGTCAGTTATTTATTTTTTACTTAATACTAAACCAGCACTCTCCACTTCTATCTGATAAACAGCTCTGATTGACAAAAAAATTATGTAATGTTGCCTCAGCAACAACCAACACACAATTTATACCTTCTTGAATTAAGATTTAAGTTGCTTCAGCCGTGTCCTAATAAAAGCGATCACTACAACATTAACGTTTCCGAATTTACCGCCTCTGACAACTAATCAAATCAAAATCATTTATTTCAATTAGACCATTACAGGCACTTATGAATGTCAAAAAAAAACAAAATGCTAAAGCTACAGTCCCGGTCACAAGACATAATAACTTGTGAAAGTACTGTAGTTGCCCATTCCAAGGCGTTGATCTCTATGGAGAAGAATGGGCAAGAAACTCCATGGACACTCTTTTAAATTAGAATATTACTACTACTAAGATGAAGAAGTAAAGAAAATGGCCGGGTAACATTGCATTTATGAATTGAGAGTGTCCCCCGAGACTCCACGAGCTTCATTGCCTCGTCGCTGTTCACTGTGTGTTCTGGCTTTCAGGAGTAGCAGTGATTGGGATTTGAGCGGGCATATCCCAATATAAAACCTCAAACGTGTCCATTGTCTCCAGTTCCTAGCCCCGGACTTGATAGCGACATGTGCGGCGGACGGGTCGGTGCGCGCGCGCAGCATCCGCTCCAACACGCCACTGCTGGAGTGCGCGTGCCACTGCGCCAGAGTCAAGCGCCTTGCCACTGCGCCCGACAACCCGAATCTACTTTGGTCGGCGGGAGAGGACGGGCTCATACTGTAAGTAACTAAAGGAATAGAGTCAGGACTAGTTGCCACCAACGCAGAATCGAACGGAGTAGAGCGATGAAGTCGACCAGTACCATTGAACTCCATTTTGCGTCTCTCCTTTGGCTGGTCGGAAATTGTATGTCTCCTTCCACTTTGGTAAAAACTGACCTTCACTGCTTAGTACCGGACGGAAAACTATACCAATGGAGTATACCGCCATTCAGCTTCCGTTTTAGAAAAACATATCGTCTATAACATATTGTCGTCAGCGACGCAATGGGCCACAAAAATGTCTTGCAGCTATAGTTTTCAGCAATTTGATTGTGAATTTTTAAATTTCTGTTTTTACCACATTTTTTTTTACAAGAATCGGCACAACAATTTCTAAATCCCCTTCTCATCAATAGTCACTTTCGCTAGAAATGGCGGTTGACGAGAAACGTCATATTGTGATCGTGATTTTATATTATTCTCAATAATATAAAATCACGCTTTTTCTCATGAGAGTATAGAGATCCTTAAATACTTCTTCCCGAGACCTGAGGCGCCAAATTATTAATTTCTTATATTCCCCCAGCCAACACGACCTGCGCACCTCACACAGCTGCAACCCTGACTCCGCCAACGTGCTGGTGAACCTGCTGAACCACCTGGGTCGCTACGCCGAGGCCAAGTGCGTGGCTGTGAACCCTCGCCGCCCCTACCAACTGGCTGTGGGGGCCAACGACTTCTATGTGCGGCTGTATGACACCAGGATGATTAAATTGGCGAGGTTACAGGTAATTAATAGCTGATGATGTACGTTGCTGTGATATACAAGATTCTGATTTCAGTATGAATTCTCCATGCCTTGCGTGACTGCTTCGTTCATCTAGTGCTCGCAATCCCGACTGCTTAATTTAAAGTTCTGAGTTCGAACCCAGGACCTTATGCTCAGGGCAAAGTGTTATTGGGTTTTTTTCTATCAGTTTTTTTATTACGGCTGGGAAATCATCAAATAACTTCCCACGCCGCGGCCGCGGTATCTCTTTCGAACAACCCCGGCAAGCGCTGGCCCTGGCATGCTCCTCTGCTTTGCTGAAATCTCTTTGAGACGCGCATGGAACGCTAACGGGCCGTCGTCACGGCCTGTCGTCACTGGACGGTCGGACGGTGAGCTACCCATTGCTCACTGTCATCAGACCCGCATCTACAGTGGCCGGGAGTCGTCTCGCGGCGCCCGACGCCCAGAGCATCTCCTGCTTCTGCTAGGTTGGTGTGAGGTTGGATTCCTAGGCCTAGCAAAGTCCTATTGGGTTTTATTAATCTGGAATTTCTGAGTAGCCCGGATTTGTGAAGTGAAAATTATGCTTCTTCTGCAATTCTTTTCTCTGGGAAATCGTCAAGCTATACTGTCTTTTTTGGTTTTCTGGTGGTCGCGATGTTGATTGTAGCTCTCAGGAGTTGAGGTGGTTTGAGAATAGTCTGAGGGACTTGTCCTAAATAAAATAGTCCGGATTACTGCCTGTGTAATCTTTACCTTAATCAATGACTTGAGACTGCTTAGAATTTAGATGATGGTAACGTGACAGGTATCTCAATATCCAGTATTGTACAGTTCATGGAGGATGTATCCTTATGATGTAGGTGAACGCGCCGGCATCTCGTCAGATGTGGGAGCGACAGAACATGCGCTGCTCTCGCGCCGGACACGGAGACCCCGACAACAATATCCCGCGCGCTGCCGTGCATTATTTCGCACCCGGTGAGTTACCTACAGCTCATTTGCAGGTATTTCACTTCTGCAGCAATTGAACCTTATTACCACGACAGTAAAGGTCAGCGCATAGCATTGTCGGGAGGGCAGAGCGTTTCATCTTTACTCAACGTAAATTCTTAAGTACCTAGAGGTGATAAGCTAAGATTCCAATGTGTAGGAATCGACCCTAGGAAATCTAAGCGGATTTCCCTTAGCGGCATTGAACATTTTAATAAAAATCACTAAGCTTTATTTGAAGTAAAATAAGCGTGAAAGAATTGTGTCTTCATAACTTGACTGCCTCGTTGGTGTCGCGGTTGCAAGTGCGACTACCGAGTCCTGGGTTCGATTCCCTGGTCCGGCAAAAAGTGTTATTGGGATTTTCCATAAAGGTTTCCTCACTGACATCACGAAGTTCCTAAGTTGGTGGTATGATACCCCCGTGCCTCGGAAAGTAGGTTAAGCTGTTAGTCCTGCGCCAGATCTCTCTCCGGTCTTGTTGGATCGCCGTCCCATCGGGGATTGAGGCAACAGAGAGTGCACCTGCGCCTGCGCACACCTGCACTAAAATATCTCCTGCGCCGATGTCTAATCTCTGCTCAGAATGGCCGCCGTGACGAAACGAGGAGAACTATTATTTACTTTATTCGCACCCCTTTGCCACGAGCGGGGCGCAAGCTTTATAGAATTTAATCTATATCGACTTTGTCTGGACCTTAGGGGAGAATGTGACGGTTGAGCTTGTTTCGGCTGTTTCCGCTCAGAGTAGTCGAGTACGAACCGGCCTCATATATTATAAAAAAAGATATGTAAAAGTGTTTGTAAAAACCTACTTTCAAAATGAACATCATTTACCAAGCATGTGCAGTTAAATCAGTAAAGGAATAGGGAGGGAGTTTTTTTATTTCCCATTCCGCAAGAACGTTGCACCTAATAATCCTTTTTTTATGGATGGGAAAGCATCAAATAACTTCCCCTGCTCTGAGCGGGGTGGGGGAGGGGAGTTTTAGACTTTTAGTGACTTAAACCACCTATGTTCCTTCTTATGCCCTTTATGTTCCGGGCCGCGGTATCTCTTTCGAACAGCCTGCAACCCTGGGCCTAATAATCCCTTACAGGCAATATTATGAATTTTCTTCTGCCGCGCTACAAAAGTATAAACAAAATATTTATAACAATACCTAGGCATTGTCCGCTACAGAGCCTCACTTGTTACTCAACGTTGTCAAATCCTACTAATATTATATCTTATCCTACATGGAGGGATGTATGGATGTTTGTAATTCTTTCACGTCAAAACGGCTGAACGGATCTTGGTGAAATTTCACAGAGGTAGATTATAGTCTGGGATAACACATAGTATACTTCTTTTTCATTATCACGCGGACGAAGCTGCGGGCGCCAGCCAGTCGTGCATAAAAATCTGTAAACTGCACTAAATCAGGCTTGTCTTGCAGGTCATCTGTCAATGGAGCCAAATGAACACACGTTCCCTAAGAAGGCGACTACATACGTCGCCTTCAGCAACGATGGCAACGAGCTGCTGGTCAACTTGGGCTCCGAACAGGTGAAAAATCTTGCCAGTCATATTTTCTGTCTCTGATAGATAGGATTTTAAAATTTTCTTATTTGTCCAAATTTATTGACAAAGGTAATTAATAAAAGGTATTTAATTTAATTGTTATTTAAAAATTTTATGTACCTATTTTTGATTACTACTGCTTTTTGATTTGTTTTAACGTGTAATTTGATTTTATGGTGTCTGATTTATAGACAGTATGTCTGAAATAAATGAGTTATTATTATTATTTTTGTAGATGGCGTGACTATAGCTAAGTTCCTGACCAATCAGGTCAAACTATTTTGTAATATTAAGTGACATTAACAGATTTTCAGATTTAAGCTTTGAGATAGCGTCAAGCATCATCATTGCTTGAAAATCTGTTATCTACTTGCGCCAATCATTCAATAATTTCACAGTACACTTTTCCTATTGTTTTCTGGAACTGAAGATTCGATAAAAAGGTCTAATTGAAAAAAGGCCTTTAATATTTGAATAGCTAACCAAAGACAAGTCTTTGTAAAAGTTCGCCTTAACTCATACCTGTAGAATCATCATGACGTCGCAGTAATTACTCCAATGTGAGAAAAAGATGGCGCTACACACCCTGTATAGCTCTGTCTTTTTCACTCGTTGGAGAAATTACTGTTTTATGACATCATGGTAGTGTAGCTGGTAGTCACTATTCTTTTTCTTAAGAAGTATGTAAGTTTGTCGACCAAATAACTTAGCATAGGGCCAGAGACCGCGGTCTATTCCATGTCTTCTTCCACAGGTGTACTTGTTCGACATAAACTCAGCGAGGCGTCCCGTCCTGGTCGAAAGCTTCATAATACAGCACAACCACGGCAACCGCGCCGGCGAGAGCAAGCAGTCGCCGCGCAACGGCACTAACGGCACAAACGGCACTAACGGCAATAATGGCACCAACGGCAACAACGGCACTACCGCGCTGGACCCGCCGCCGCAGCTGCCGGATCGGGTGCGGCAACTGAAGGAGCTGGTGAGATATATATTGCATGTTGTAAACGAACTTTTTACGAAGTTGTCAACCATGCATTCTGTACATTAAAATAAGTAACTAACTACGCATTTTCTGCCGTGAAAAAACGTGTTTTTATGCAGATTCATTAATAGTATGGGGGTCGGGGAGGTATTTAAAGTAAAGTTAGAACATGAAAATCTTGACTTAGTAAAAAGAACTTGTGATAAGGTGGTTACTTTGACCCCCCAATATCCGTACTCATAAATGTTCGGGAAAAACAAGTGCCTTTCGGTTGCTTTAAGGGTACTTTTACACCCATAATGAACTCGCGTCGTTTTCGAGGTAACTATAGCCGCCACAAGTATGTGGTCTGTAAAAAATCAACCCTCCGAAGTTTTCGCAGACCAAAGATATGGCCTAAGCATGTTTGTACGGAACCCTCGGTGCGCGAGTCCGACTCGCACTTGGCCGGTTTTTTTTTTCACTTAAAGGACTCTATGTCAGTCACTCCATCAAATGAGACGAATTTAAAGACACCTTATACGTCGAATTCCTTAAAAGGGTTTTAGAATGTGGAGCGTGCCAAAGAGTTAGACATACATACATACGCTCGAAAAAAAACACAACCTTCGTGCTTTCGGCAGTCGGGTAATTACAACTCAAAAAGTAATGACGCGTGGATAGCCTCAACACGGGGCAACGAGAATAGGTTTGGGTTGCACACAGTTAAAACTAAATATTAAAAATAACAGTTATTTTATTTATTTATTTATTTATTTATGTACACACAGAACAATATATAAAAAAGTACATAAGGAAAAAAGAGCACAAAGGTACTGCTTATTTCATAAAGAAATCTCTTCCAGCAGACCTGCGATAGGACAAATGGAATAAAATAAACACGTAGACACAGTGTGTAAAAAAAAAAAAACTTAAGCACTAACTTAAATAAATAAAACTTTATCAATATAGAAAAACTTACATACTAATAGAAATAAAAATAATAAATACATGTTTACATATATACAATCTAAAATACTTAATACATATATAAAATATATACAAAATATCAAACTATAGAGGAGAGGTAGTGTTCTTTGAGCAGTTTTTTAAAAACATAGTTTTAGCGCCACAAATGTTAGCCGGAAGTGAGTTCCACAAACGTACTGCATGGACAGAGAAGGAGTAGGAATAAAAGTCGGTTTTATGGGAAGGGAAATTGAGATGACGACGCAAGTGCGATCTACACAAAGCATCAGGAGAACGGGTAAAAGAAAAACCCTATAGTCTATATTTTATTTATTCTTTCAATAGAATCAGAGCTTCTATTCTCAAGTTTGTTTGTAATTTTCAGGGCAAATGACTACGTGAACAAAGGCAACTATTCTACGCGGTAGAGTTTTACAATGAAGCCATCGCCGCGTGCCCCGACTGCGCCATCCTGTACTCCAACAGGGCCGCCGCGCTCATGAGGACGCGGCTGGTAAGTCTTACAATCAAAACACACACATACAGAAGTTGTGAATATATGTATGGCTTACAGTTAGTTGTTCCGGGTCTGGCTGTTTGTGTATGTGAGTTTAAATGTTTGTAAACGCACCCATTATACAGGAGAAATTCCTAGTGTGGGGCAACGTTTTTAAAAAGAAACGAAAAGGAAATATATTATGCCTTATTTTATTCTATTTAGATGTCGATATCCAATCGTAAAGCTACACTATACGAAACTTTTTACGAAAAACTTTTCTTCATAAACAGGCTTTGTATTCGGAATTTAAATTTTTTCGGTACCCTATGTAACTTATGGTGTCGTACCATAAAAAGAATATCGTAACGCTTATAGAAACACTTTGTTGTCCGTCTGTGTGTCTGTCAATACCCTTTATCTCAGGAAGGCGTGAACGTATCGAGTTGAATTTAAAACCATAGACAGAAACCATAGAAAAAAAAAACCATAGAAAGTCTCTGGTCCCTTGAAGCTTTTAAAAAATCAGCCATCTAAGTATACGCATTCAAATGATATGGCCGTTTATGTTGCAAGTGTTTTTTAAGGAATGCCTCGTTGCGCGATTCCGACTTGTATTTGACCGGTTTTTTTACATGTTCAACTACCAAAGTTTTCTAGACAAACCAATTTCCTCATTCCCTCTTCTTTCTAGGTCAGGTGACACATACGCCGCAATAAAAGACTGTTACAAGGCCATAAAGCTGGACTCTTCCCACGTGAAGTCCCACTTTCGGCTGGCCAAGGGTTTAATGGACCTCAAGAGGGCCCGGGAGGCCCACGAGTGTCTCCTGTACTTTAAGGACAAGTTCCCCAGACATGCGACCAGTCACGCCGTGTTTCTGCTGCAAAAGGACATTAATGTGGCTTTGGAGAGTATGGAGACCACGCCTGATGAAGGTATGGTGATATTTTTTGATGTTGGACTTAACCCTCTATCCTTACTAATCTATAATATAAAAGTGAATCGCAAAATGTGTTGGTAAGCGCATAACTCACTTACCACTCACCATTTCGTGGACCAATTTTACCAATTTTTTTTTAAATATTCGTTGAAGTCCAAGGATAGTTTTAAAGCGAGGAAAAAATAAACAAAAAAAGCTAAAGGTAGTACTTATAGGTTTTTGTGTGGTTTGGGTAGGTAGGTAGAAAGGTAGAAAAAATGCATTGCGACGCACGCCGGGGCACAGCTAGTATTATAAAAGCGAAAGTGCCTAAATGGCTACACCGATTTTGATGAATTTTAGTACAGAGATAGCTGGGACCCTGGAGACGGACATATTTTTTTTAAAGGTAGAAACGAGGGAGAAAGTGGGAAAAAAGGGAAAACTTAGCTTTGCTATTACAATAAATAAGGCGCAAGGGCAAAATCTACAGGTGGCAGGTACCTGCAAATTAGGAAAGGAGAACTGTGTTACCCCGAATTTAACGCGAGTGAAGCCGCGGGCAAAAGCTAGTAGCTTTATAAATAACTAGCTCCTTCCCTACAGAAAACTATTCTTTTTTTCAGAATCATGTGTAGAGTCTCTCTATCCCCTCTTATTTGAATATACAAACTGACAATATCCTAAACTTAGCAATAAAATCTTACTTTTTTGTGGGTGTAAAGGGCGAAAGAAATGAAAGGTAGGTATTGTAGTCAGCTTATAATGCGTTCCAAAGCATAACTTGTACAATATTACAAGCACAAGAAGTATACAATTTTCTTAAGGTTAAAGGGCACAGATCGGCACAGAGAAAAACGTCTATAAGTTTACAAGTTTATGAGTAATTTTAAGATAGCACGGTAAGGTCTAGCCATACATCGCCGTAATATCGATTCACTATCAAACTTGAACGGTGTAAGCAGAATAGTAAGCAGTAAAGCGGTGTGCGCTACCGCTGTCAGGACTGTTCAGCGGCGTGCGAGCTTCGAAACAGGTTCCAGAGAGTGCATGGTTGGCGCAGTGGCTGAGCGATTGGTTACTGCGCTGCGTGTCGCGTTCGATTCCCGCACGGAACAAATATTTGTATGGCCTACAGGCAGCTGTTTTGGGTCTGGCTGTTTGTGTATGTGAGTTTAAATGTTTTAAAACGCACGCACGATACAGGAGAAATTCCTAGTATGGGGTTAGTATGGGGCTAGTGGGGGGTAGTAGGGGAGTAACGTTATTAAAAAAAAGTGTCGATTTCGTCGTATAAAATGGTTAAAATGTGATTAGTGCCGCTGCACAGGCTCATTTCGAACTTATCAACTAAATATACGGGTACCTGCGAATGCCTAGCTACCCATCGCCAAGTCCGGCCGGTCTCTACGACCCCCTAGAACCACTTGTATGCTAACTTCTGGTTCCGACTCCAGCAGCCGCGGAATCCGAAGACAGCCAAACGACGAGCGTCCTGGAGAGGCAGCTGCGCACGGCGGCGCTGGACTACTCGCAGCGCTTCCTGGGACACTGCAACACCACCACCGACATCAAGGAGGCCAGCTTCTTGGGGCCCGATGCTAACTATATTGCAGCCGGGTAAGTGGACGACTCACGGGAACTTATTTGACGCAGCCGTGAGACACACAATATTAGCTTTGCTTTTTATTTTTTTTTGTTTGTGGTAAGTGCCAAATAAATTTGTTTTTTTTTTTCTTGACTAACAGTTTGCAAATGCACTTTGTTTACCATTCTTCTTAAAAACACTAATTTTAAGACCCTTGTCTTGTCTTGTTGTCCCTAAATTACATTCATTTCATATGTAGTTTGGGAATGGGCAGTGTTGGATGGCTGTTTTGTTAATTTAGTGTTGCTGAGGATTAAGTTGGCATGCACTTGTTAGTTTTGTTTTCTGTAGGACTGAACGCACGTATTTTTTTTTTACCATTATGTCGCAGACTTTGGTGTGGGTTTCACGTTTACTTAGTTTTTACAATTTAAATTGTCATACTTTATTGTAATGCGTTAAAAGTCTCAATAAAGCAAAAATAAATTTTTAAATTGGCATACTTTATTGTAATGTGTAACTGTTAAAAGTCCCAATAAAGCAAAAATAAAAATAAATTAAATAAGACAAATAAGATGAAGAAGTGGCGGAACAAAATTACGATTATTCTTGGTATTTATTATATGGTTAGTATTTAACCTGATATTAGTTTGTATACCGCCCAAATATTTCAAATATTTTATTTATTTAATGCAACTTTTACATGGTTGGCGTAGTGGCAGAGCGATCGACTGCTGAGCTGCGTGTCGCAGGTTCGATCCCTGCACGGAATAAATATTTGTATGGCATACAGATAGCTGTGCCGGGTCTGGCTGTTTGTGTATGTGAGTTTAAATGTTTGTAAACGCACCCACTATACAGGAGAAATTCCTAGTGTGGGGCAACGTATTTTAAACAAAAAAAAAATCTTCGTGTTCCAGTTCCGATGATGGCAGCATGTTCATCTGGTGCCGAAAGTCCGGTAACATCATCCGCTGTCTTCGTGGAGACGACTCCATCCTCAACTGCATCCAGCTGCACCCTTCCATGTTCCTACTCGCCACCAGCGGCATCGAGACTGTCGTGCGGCTCTGGAGCCCTAGGCCTGAGGTACTGTACTCCATCCTCTGCCACTGCTTTCGGGGGTTGGGAGTCGAATGAAAGAGTTATCGCATAGGGGCCATCCATAAAGTACGTAACACGAATTTCATGATTTTTAGACCCCTCCCCCCTCCTTGTCACAGATGGTCACATTTGTGAGACCCCCCCCTCCCTAGAGTGACGTCACAAATTTGCAATTTTACATCTAAAAATACCTAATATACAGAGAAAACTAAAAAATAATTTAATATTTCAAATTTCGCGATTCAATTTATTATTTTTTTAAATGTGATGTCACAAAACTAGGACCCCACCCACCCCTTGTCACACCATGTTATATTTCGTCGACCCCCTCCCCCCCCTTTACATGTGACGTACTTTATGGATGGCCCCATAGCTTCGGAACACAAAAAGCAAGAGAAGGAACATGGATTTTAGTTCGTAAAAGTCTGACACCCCCTCCGCCCTCCCGCTCCGCCTAGGGCGGGAGAAGTTATTTAATAAAATCCCATCTCAAAAAAAGGTCCAACATAATGTAATGAGTATGTCGATCAAATTCCTAGATTGTACATGAGTACCTATAGCTATAATGAGATTAATGTATATTGGGAATCCTTACTCGTATTATAAAAGCGAAAGTGAGTTTGTTTGTTACGTCTTCACGCCTAAATGGCCAAACCGATTTTGATGAAGTTTGGTACAGAGATAGTTGGATCCCTGGAGACGCACATAGGCTAAAAAAAAGTGAGAAAAGGGGATAGAAAGATATTTATTTCACGCGGGTTAATGTTAGCGCTAGCCCAAAGTAACTATGCCACGCGGACGAAGTCGCAGGCGGAAGCTAGTACACAATAAATTTGAGTCCTTTCTTACACGCAGGATGGCAAAGAAGAGACCCGCATCATCCGCGACTCGGGCTCCGCCGCCCAAGCCAACCAACAGCGCATGCGCAGCGATCCCTTCGAGGCCATGCTGCTCAACATCAGCTTCGCGGGCGGCTCCGACCGGGACCTGCACTCGCCTGCCTGCAGACCTACTTAGGTAATATTTGTACTACTAGCAGACCTGGCAGACGTTGTATTACCTTTTGTACAGCGAATCTAATTTGGTGATATACCGACAACAGTGCCACCGACCAGATCAAATTGTGTTTTCAAACTATCCAACAACCTATTGAAATATACACACACAATTTCTTTCAAACCGGTCCAGCCGTTTAGAAGGAATTAGGTGACAAACACACGTATAGAAGAACTGTATAAATCAAGATTAACTAGCACAGTACCGCGGATGTTTGTCCAAGGAGATGGCGAAGTAGAATGTCACATAAAGAGCCGGATTAACGCAAGATGGATGAAATTGAAATAGCGATAGGTCATTGGAACAACTAGTGACCCACGGATACCCTCCAAGTTAAAGGGATATACAATTTCATGATTCGAATCGAATGTCTTGGGGATTCATGGAACAAGGCAACTGTCTGATGAGATGTCCATAATTATTAACCACTAACTTTTCCCCGCTCGGTTTCATCCACGTTCTCGTTGACACTTACCCTACTGCACAGCAAGAACTCGTGTAACTCATAACCTATTTTCAAAAATACCATCATCATCATTTTCCTGCCCTTGTCCCATTCTATTTGGGGTCGCCGCAACACGTTTTCTTCTCACATTCTCCCCTATCAGACGTCACGGCGTCATTTACTTCTTTCTCCTTCATATCATTTCTTACACAATCCATCCATCTTTTCTTTGGCCTTCCTCTCGCCCTCCGTCTATCACGTTCAGATCCATCACTCTTTTAGTCACATGTGCTTCTTCATCCTCATTACATGTCCATACCAAGACAAACGTCTCCCTTTCAATGATTCTGTAACAGGCGCAACTTTCTAACTATTCTCATAAATACCGTGACTTTCTATTGGTAAAATATTTTTAAAATCGGTTCAGTAGATCCAAAGATTACTACGAAACTACCCCCACACAACCTCACTAAATTTGCCTTTTTATAATATACTAGCGCCTCCCTGCGGTTTCACCCACGTAGACTGGGATTTTACACATATAAACCTTTCTCTTTAATCACTAAATCTATTGCTGAAAACTGCATTCAAATCAGATGAGGACTTTAAAAGATCTAAGCGAACAAACAGTGGAAGCGACTTCTTTTTTTACTATGTAAAGAAGTATAGATATAATCATGTTCTACACATTATTTAAATGTCCCATTTCTCTTACAGGTAACACCACAAATAAATTATTAAACAATATTTATAGGCGTTATAGGAGCGCGGTCGATAAGAAACATTATAATCATCACTTCGAGTCATTTGTAAATAGTTACTATTATATACATTATTACATATTATTATTAATTCGGCGTTATCATTACTTTCCACCTTTTAAGTTATACTCAACGATGTATCTGTGCTACGTACTAGAGACGTTTTATACGAATTGTTTATTCCATTTATCTAGGATTTAGGTATAAATAAATATTACTTTTTAAAGCGCTTCCTGGGAGCATTCGCCTCTGTAACAGTTCAGATTAAATTAAACGCTAAGAGTTACCGTGCAGGAGATGCATAACATTAAATAATATGCAAAATATTTAGTTTTAATTTTGTGAAATACCTGGCTTGGATTCATGCATAATAAGCATGATATGCACCCAAATCTATGCTTGACACGTGTTTCGTCCCTCCACGGGGCATCTCCAGGGGTGTTCACTCCATAACTGTTTCGACTCGAAGACTCAGGGTGTCCCGCCTAAGCGCTTGTTATTATCATTGCTTTTCCTGTTAATGCATATTTTTGTGGCCGGAAGGATGATTCAGCATCCAAGCCAAATATTTTGCATATTATTTAATAACAGTTTCGATTCAAGCATTGTGGAAGTCAATGCGCAACCTGTAATGATAGAAATTGTAACAACCACTTATTTCCAAAGGTGATCCCTTAACTGCAGCAACCAGTTTACGCATTACGTTACAAGTTGTATCATTACAGGTTGCGCACTGTAACAATACAATTTGTATCAATCATTTGTTTTTTATTTTGTATGAAATAGAATGTTGTATTGCAGGCGAATGTTCCGATGAAGGGGATCGCCTTTATAAGATGGCGGATCTACATTTGTCACAACAATTTGTTAAAAAATAAAAACCCTTTGATCCGATCCGTGAGGGTATTATTAGGTACCCAGAATAAATTATATTTATGTAAACCTTTTTTGGGTAACAAGTAAAACTACACTCATATCATACATTTTATAATACATTAATGTATTTACTTTCATGAATAATATTTGATTTGGTAATGTCATTGGTATAGTTTATGCCTATATTCAGAACAAACAGGGTTTTTTTTGACATGTAATAACATGTTGTGATTTCTTAAAGGATAAAAAATCTGGATTACCTATCGCTTTATTTATCTTGTCGCTGGTACGAATTCTGTAGAAAAAAAAAGCATTGTCATGTAAATTACATACAATATTACGACATACTGATGCAAGTGGTACCTACATAATAATGTAGCCGAGAAGAAGGGATTATTCTACTTTGCCCTACAAAATAGTGCTACAAGTGGGACTATTTTGTAGGGCAAAGTAGAATAATCCCTGCTTCCTCTGGGACAAAGTTGAAAGTTTGAATTTTATGTCCACTACTTGCATTCGCAGAACTCTCGACAGTTGTTTAAAATCTTTGTCTGCTTCATATATCACACATCCTACCTTGTCCTACACAGCAATGATAGCCTACTGGGGACCATCGAACTGCCAAGTCATTTGGTCTCAAGTTCGAACCCAATAGGCACGCACCTCCCGGGGTTGCGGGTTGTTCAAAAGAGATACCGCGGCCCCGGAACGTAAGGCTCTAGACAGACGGACTGCATTTCAACTGCAAAACAACTGCAAATTTGCAGTTCGGATGCAGTTTGAATGCAGTTGACACGACTGCATTAGAACTGCAAACCAACCGTGCGGTCCAATTGCAGTCGTCTCAACTGCATCCGAACTGCACCATACCCACCCGCCCGCACTACTTTAACGCTCCGCCCCCCCCCCCCCCGCGCATAGAATCAGTCATAGAAACAAGGTTAGAGTGAGCACATGCGTTGTCTGTCCGGCGTGCAGTCGTGTGAACTGCACACCGACTGCAATCGGACTGCACGGTTGGTTTGCAGTTCTATTGCAGTCGTGTCAACTGCATTCAAACTGCATCCGAACTGCAAATTTGCAGTTGGATTGCAGTTGAAATGCAGTCCGTCTGTCTAGAGCCTAAAGGGCAATAGAAGGAACATGGGTGGGTTTTAGTCAGTACAAGTCTGAAGTTATTTGATGATTTCTCAACCGCAAAAAAAAAGGCACGCACCTCTGATTTTTCAGATTTATGTGCGTGTTTTATAATTATCACTTGCTTTCGGAGAAGAAGACATCGTGAGGAAGCCGCTCGAGGTGCTTGAGAGTTATTTCTCGACAGCATGTTAGGCTACGTAAGAGGCTCATGTGCGCCATATACGACACGGTTGGCGCAGTGGTTGAGCGATCGACTGCTGCGCTGCGTGTCGCGGGTTCGATCCCCGCACGCAACAAATATTTGTATGACCTACAGATAGTTGTTCCGGGTCTGGCTGGGTATGTGAGTATAAATGTTTGTAAACGAACCCACGATAGTTGAGAAATTCCTAGTGTGGGGCAACGTTTAAAAAAAAATAGACTGACACCAGTTTCGGCACTAACCACGAGGTAAAGAAACAATCATACGTCCTCGAAAGACTGTCAAAACACTGAAAAGGCAGTTTTGAGATATGTGCTTTTAAAGTTTGTGCTAATCGATGCTTTCCATAACAAAAAACTGTTTCGTGCCCTTCGGATGACTTGTTTGTGCAGTACAAATGATAATTTGAGGAAATAAATTATACGAAGACGTTGCCGTTTAATACTCACTCATTTGTAAAAATAACTAACTAATTGATGTGATATGAGTGTCATAATTAAGGTCAAAGCACACTTGTCACTGCACGAGATCTAATCAGGCTGCACTTGCGGAGTGGAGTGGGGGGGGGGGGGGGGCTAGACGTCGCATACCGGATCGAGTTTTTTTAATTACCAATATTCTACGTAATTGTCACGCCCGCTTGTCGCTAGGCGTAGCAAGGCATAGGAATTATGCCAAAATCGAAAATGAGGTGAATAAAATTCGACACTACTATATATCTTTTAAATCTCTTTGCCTAAGAACGACACAGGCGACGACCGTGTGCGTCGCCTAGCTAAAAACAGGGTAAAGGTATCAACTCCCCGCTGTAAGCTCGGTGACTGGTGTTTTAGCTGATTCTGATCAGATACAGAAGGTTCCTACATTGAGTCCCAAACGGCTTGGAGGTGATGCAGATCCCGTGTAGTGCTCACGTACGGCTGTGCTTTGACCTTTATTAAGTACGTTTCGCTCAATCCGTGTCTAGTACGTAGAACGCAGATGTCAATTTAGTTTTTTTTTTGTGTGCAAAGTATAGTCTAGGTGCCAAGTTTGTTTGTTTTTATTACCCTTTTCTAAGTTTTTTTTTATGATGATGTCAATTTAGAGTTAAAATTTTATTAATATATATATTTTTTTAAATTTTAGTTCTTATGTTTCTAAATAAATTGGTGGTTAAGGGACGAGTACATAGATGTACTGAGTTATTTTGTATGTAAAACGTTTGAAGAGACACTAGTGAAACTTATATTGGAATATAAAACATATTTATTAATATATAATTGACATAGATTTAGTTACAAGAACTGATATATAATCATGAGTCATAGCCATAATTATAACCTGCTGTATCATAGGAAATAACAACTCTTCCCATGGTGTCGGTACAACAGAAAAAGAAACCCGTTCACCGTAAAATTATTGTGCGGACGACTTATTGTGCCGCGGTAGAATATACTCTAAACTAAGGGCAATAAAGGCTTTTTCGATTTTGTTGTCACGACACAGTGGGAACACTCACTAAGAAAGTAAGCAATTGACTAAGGATGGATAATGTAGCGGACAATGAGGGCTGTCTATGGTAGTGAGAATAATATAGAAGTATACTTTTAATAAAAGAAGTCATTAAACTTGTTTGTTTCTCTACTCATTCCGTTGTTCCTGTCCTTATTTTCTTTAAGTCCATGCTGGAATTTGAAGTGCGAACGTGTTGGTAATTTGAAATCCTAAAATCCTGAATTGCGTGAAGCCCTTACTGCAGAAAATTAATTTCAGCTTTCAAAAACTAACAGCGGATTGTTCAGCAACGTTGATTTTAATCAACAAAATATGTAACTAAAGTACAAAATTTACATCCGGAGCCCCTGGCACGAGTTCGCGGCATAACGTCAATTTAAAAATCGACTTAAAAAAAAAACAAAAAAGACAGGAAATAAATTTACTTCCGGAAGTCGGTTTTTTTTTGCAAAAAAGTTTTTATTTCAGCCTTTTTAGTTATGATATTTCACATAAATTCTTATCGAGTATTTAAAAAATATAAGCAGATCATCATAAAAATGTATCTATTTTATAATATAAAAATGAATCGCAAAATGTGTTGGTAAGCGCATAACTCAACAACGCCTGGACTAATTTTACCAATTCTTTTTTTGAAATATTCGATGAAGTCCAAGGATAGTTTTTACGTCGAGAAAAAATAACTAAAGGCAGTATGTTTGTGTAGGTAGGGTAGGTAGGCAGTAAAAATGCATTGCAACGCATGCACAACACAGCACAGCTAGTTATAGTATCAAATAACTCAAAAAATTCTTAAGCAATATATATATAGCCTTTCGATGAAGCCAAAGAATTTTGAAAATCTACCCAAAATTGGCGGAGAAATCCATTAACAAAAAAAACACGAATAGAGAATTCGGTTACTAACTTATTTGAAGTCGGTTAAAAATTCCTTCAATGGTTAGGTTATGTCGGTTTTGGTGTACTCCTTCGACTTTCTACATACTGTTTGGAACTTGACGCCCCGGATACGAGGGTCCGTACATTTCTGATGTCATATGTCTACAATATCGTCGTAACGACGTCCATGTGTGCCAACGTGGGGATATGGTCGCACTGGATAAAGACAGCGGGGTAAGTGCCTTGGCTAAAGAGAATTACTGGCTCTAACTAAACTGTAGTGCTGGGACTAACGACTAGATGAAATATCGTAGCAAGGAGCTTCACGATCGATTTTATTAAAATATCGTTAGGTGTTTTAATCAGTACTGGCCATTTAGTAACTTATATATTTTATAAATATTTCTTAAATTGTTGTCATATTTTTTTTTTTGAAAATAAATTTACTTGGTAGGTATGTGGAAAAGTGAGTAGGAAGATGATATTTATAAGTTCATCAAATGAAAGACAAGCTTTAGGGACGATTGATTTATTTATTAAAAAGGCATCAGTACTTCAACTTACATAAACAAAAATACATTCTTAAACAGTTCCCACACACACCTGGAACATTCGCTTGCAGTTTAGTTTCTGTACAAAATCGAATCTTGAATTGTCCAATCAGACGAATGTTAATTCATTTAGGCTCTTCTCGTGACCAGAGGGCTGGCCCTGGTCCAGGCCATGGTCCGGAGCGAGAGGGAATGGGAAGCGGTCACCTCCTGCGAAGTAATGCTAGCAAAGGAGGTGGCCGGGCGTTTGAGGGAGAGATCATCTACCCAACCCAGCCGCCGCGGGAGACGCCCCGGGCGCCGGGCGCCGCGAGACGACTCCCGGCCACCGTAGATGCGGGCCTGTGGACGGTGAGCAATGGGTAGCTCGCCGTCCGTCCGTCGATTGACGACAGGCCGTGTCGACGGCGCGTTCGTGTTTCACGCGCGCCTCAAAGAGATGTCAGCAAAGCATAGGGGCTTGCCAGAGCTTCCGCCTGCCGGGGTCGCGGGTTGTTCGAAAGAGATACCGCGGCCCCGGAACGTAAAGGGCAACAGAAGGAACATGGGTGGGTTTTAGTCAGTACAAGTCTGACATGCCCCCCCGCTCCGCCCAGAGCGGGGGAAGTCATTGGATGATTTCCCACCCGAAAAAAAAAAAAAAAGGGCTGGCCTGTTTTTTGCACAAACAAATTACATTGCCATCCTGGGCATTATTCCTGCTGACTGCGATGCGGACGAGTTTTTTGACGCCCTTTAATTATTTTAACATTTTTATACTTGTACATATTTTTATTATTAGTTTGTAAATAATAGTCTTAAGTTTATTTCAATAAAAAATACATAATGAAACATATTAATCTCTCATAAGTTTACATTGACCGCCAATTTGGACTTCTAGCAAATGATGAGCTGACTACAATTGGGACTAGCGACCGGCTGAAAATAAATAAATATTATATAATTATACTAAGCGAGATAAATTACTTGACATTTAGTTTTGATTGTTCTTTTATAAGGTACTTTCCATAGTTCTATACAAGGTTGTTATCAGCTTTTGGGCTATGGAGGGCAGGGGGTGGGGGACAGGAAATGGAGAATGAACTTGATTTGTGAGGGTCAAGGTCGTCGCCAACTATTGAATTAGGGGCGACGGGGTGGGGCAGACAAATGCAAGTGTTTGCATTTGACTACCCCACCCCGTCGCTTTATGGGCTAAGTAGGTACTAAATACGGATGCAGCTGTAGTTCCTCTATGAATCTAAAAGGCTATAGCAGCCACGTCCAACAATAGCACCTCGGTTTAGTGAGATTATTTAGACATATTTTATTTTTTTTATTTTTATATTGGCACACTCGGTTTGAGATTATTATTTATACTTGTTCATATATAAATAATAGGATTAGAAGTTACTAATTTCGTCGAGTAATTGAAAAGTAGAAATAGGAACTAATAGAAAATTTTAGCTCTCCACTACAGACAAGTTGGAATTACTTTTATAATTTTACTAGCTTTTGCCCGCGGCTTCGCTCGCGTTAAATTCGGTAGCGCCTTATTGATTTGTAATAGCAACGCTAAGCTTTCCCGTTTCTTCCCTCTTTCTCCCTCATATCCCACTCTTATTAAAAAAATAATAGCCTATGTCCGTCTCCTGGTTCCCAACTATCTCTGTACCAAAATTCATCAAAATCGGTTTAGCCATTAAAGCGTGAAGAGGTAACAAACAAACAAACTCACTTTCGCTTTTATAATATTATATATAATATATATATATATATAATATATAGTAAGGAAGTAAGGATTCAGAAATGTATAGAGAAGTAAGAGCCCAAAAGCGAGCGCAGTGAGCTCGGTAATGTTATATCCTAACTGGTTAGAAATGTTTCGACTCTTCATACAAGAGTTAGGTACTTGGTCGGCTTACAAAAATAATCCACTTCCAAGAAGTAGGCTCTAAGGCTGGCACTGTGAGCTCGATTCGCCGCTCGGTTTTTTGCTACCTTGTCTTGTTCAGGTTAGAATGGTTTCGATCCTTCAGACAGGAGCTACTTGGTGGACTTTTAGACAAATTTAGGATTCCAGAGAAAGTAATCTGCCAGAGCGAGCAAAGCGAGCACGCACATTTAAACATACCTACTACTTTTGTCCCTGGATAGTTTAGAAAAGTTTTGACCCTTCACAGGATAATTACATTCTTCTAGTCTACTACTACTACTGCTGAGTGCTACTAGTGAGACGAGGTCGACAATTTTTACAGCTTGTCTCAAATACGTTTAGATGTGGAGATAGAAGTTTTGACCTTGTGGTTGTGTACCCATACCATAATTGCTTATAAGGGTAAGGGGTTTCTAATTTAATTCAGCTTGTCTATACGGTTGATCATACAACAATCCAATAGGAGCTAATCCAGAGGCAAAAAAAGAGTTCCTAGTACTAATTGTGTACCTACGTTCAAACAAAATCTTGAGTCTCCTGGCGACTATGTTTTTCTGTATGAGTTTAATCAAGTTTGGCTATCAAGGTATAGCATATATTTACAATGTATGTATAATGTGACTCAGAATCGCGATATCTCACGAATATAATTCTTAGGAAAAAATCATATCGACCAATATTTAGGTCTACGACTGTGGCTTGAGGTTTCTTTTTGATAAAACTTACCGATTGATCAGCCGTTTAGCCGAGAAAAGGTAAAAAACAAACAAGCAAAGAGTTTCTTTCACATTTATGATATTAGTAAGGATAAACAAGGATACAGAAGTAAGTAAGTAAATAGGTTAACAAATACATAGGTACATATATCTACAGGGTTATTTGTAAAACACTGGCAACGTCTCAGGACCATGTTACTAACATCATAATCAACAACTTTTGTTCTAGGACATTTATAGTACATTACGATATTAGTGCGTTATGATGGTTATAACATGCGAGGCGGAATTTCAGCCCGAGCCGAAGGCGAGGGCGTAATCGAGCCGAGCATGTTATAACCAATAAGCACGTATATCGTACGACGTTTTTTAACACATTTGCGAGGAAACAGAAAAAAAAACATTTCACAATACAAGTACAAAGAAAAGAAAATTTGATAAAAATGGCGCGAGGATATTTTTCTGCCGTGGCTGCGTGAACATGTTGGCAAAGACACTAGACTTCACTAGAGCATGCAGCCAAGTTTTTAAATTACCGAATAAACTGTTTTTTTTTTTTAATTTTAAATAAACTCAATCTGTGAATGCACACTGTTGCTTTAAAATGGCGATTAGTTCGAAATTTGAATAGCAACAGCGCGCTGCTCACTAGCTGGTCAGTCGTGCGGCGGCGATCAGTTCCAAATTTGAAATGGCAAATAATACTGTTATGGAATTTGTATAGACTATAACTTAACTATTTGCTTTGATAACACACGCGTTTTTTATGACCCTCTTTACATCTTTAAAACCGGTGAAATTACATCAGCTTTACGAGCAAGGGTGTTAAAAAACATTTATCATAATTATTTTAGTTCATCAGATTTTCCTACAAAAATAAAAATATTGAAATTGAACGCTCTAAATGTTACGAAATCTATGCGAAGCAAACGTACCTACCTACAAGCGGCGGTGTAGGTATGTAGGTACAGCAAAATATGGAGTTGAAATGTGTTAGATAGGACAACGAAATCTTGAAGATTTGTTTTTGGCAAATGTATAAAATTTTGTAATAAATCATAGAACAAAAGTTGTTGTTTATGATGATGGTAATACAGTCCTACAAGGTTGTCAGTGTTTTACAAATTTTAATAACCCTGTATATTTATGATTGATTTTTCGCAAGTTTACACGAATGTGGGTTACAATAAATAAATGATTTTCGTATAAGAATGTTTTTGTGATATTTTGTGAGCACTGAAGTTTGTACAGAGCCGCTCATATTCAGTTACTTACCGTAACCCACATTCGTTGCAAATAAATACCTACTTAAATGATTTGATTTGAAAGAAGTCACGACACGACAGTTAAACAACAACAAAATGTTCATCATTTTGGTAATAAAATATATTGAATATAATTATAATAAATATATTGAAGTTAAAATGTTTGTCTTCCGAATCTTCTGTAGTTTAAATGGTTTGATAGTCTTCTTGAACAGTAGAATTCTTCGCATGAGGAAACTCGCAACTAGGAGAAGGAACTTCGCCCCCGTTGGCGCATGAGCACAGCCAACGGTGGTGGAGTTACCAAGCCCAGGTACGTCTGGAGAACTTCTAGAGGGTCTAGAACACCCCAGAGAATGATGACGGAGATGTTCTGGAGATGAGAGTTCCGCTGGCAGTTGATCCTTTGAAGTATTTGCTTGAAGAGATTTCGCTGGACAGTGAATACTGAAAATACAAGAAACAGGATTTGAGAGTAGAACTTGTTTTATGTAATGAAGAATGGATGATAGGGAACTTCTTTTTGTAGTTTTCTTCCCACCCTAACTGAAGGTCGTAGGTACAACTGTGATTGCTTATCCGTGTGGCAAATTATTTATTGTAAGTAAGAACTGTCAGTGCTCTAACTTACTTGAACTCTTTTACTAGAAAGATGAGGGGTTAAGGGGTCTGATAATTCGGGTCGCTGGATGTACCTATACTTACCTACTTCAATGCTAATATTTATATTATATATAATTATATTTTTTTTATATTATAAAGCTCCACAGTTTGTTTATTTGAACGCGCTAATCTCAGGAACTACTAGTTCGAATTGAAAAAATCTATTATTTATAGGGTAGCCCATTTATTGAGGAAGGCTACATAGCATCACGCTACGACATATGAGACCCGAGCAGCGCGTTTGTTCCACTTCATATTCAGGTATTTGTTAAGTTCAATGAAAACTATTTGACTTTTAACCATTTCGACTCTTTCAATAATATTAAATACCAACAATATTTCATAGAACGCCGGAACCCGCATTTGGCTTAGAACAATTTTCTGTGTGCGATCGGGGAGTGCTTTCTGTTCACTGGAACGGTTACAGCACGGTCGGCTGGCTTTACTATCACTCCTGATAACTGCGGTAGATAATATAATTTACTTTAACACAGGTGGTCTTACCGATGTAAATGTCTGGCTGGTTGAAATATTGTTCTGACTTGACTGTTCATTTTGTTTTTCTCCGCAGAGCAAAAACTACGTTTGCTGTGATTAATTACTGTTCTTCAACACCTATTTTCGGGTTTGTTGTTTTAATTTGAAGCCATGTTTCCTTCCCTTTGTGTAGTTTTAGTATTAGGGTTTTAAAATGGGGTAATTTCAAGTTCGAAATTGCTTTTAATTTCCTTTTTTTAACATAAATTTCTACTCTTTATAATTTTCGGTTATATTTCTACCGATCTGATGTTCGTGATGGCCCAGAGAGATGCCCCACCTCGGAAGTATCTACCCTTATAATATAAAAAAATAATGTTGAAAGGCAATCCAAAATTGACGGAGAGAGCGTAATAATTATTATAAGAAAACAGTCGAATTGAAAACCTCCTCTTTTTTATGTCGGTTTAAATACTGATATTCAGAAACATACGGTTTGACTGAAATTAGAACAAAAGATTGTTGGAAAAAGGCACAAGTGTGAGAAAGTAGTCTGGGTAATCAGAAATGGTCACCATCGTATCAGCCCTGAACCACCCACTGCTGGTCTCCCTTCTACCACACTTCCAGGCTCTGGGACGCACCCTTATCCAGGAGCTTCCCGCAAGACGAAACAACTACTTATTTAATTGCTGTACAAGTTCAATAAATTCCTTTTATTCATTATTCACCCTTTATGACATTTATGGGAGACAGGGGTAAACTTTTAACCACCGGAAACAGTAATGGTTTTAACGTTTATTATTTCGCGTAAATTGGGGAAGCAAGTGAGCGTAACGCGATAATGGGATGTGTTGTGGGCTAATAGGCCCTTTCGCTGTGTGGGTTTGCCATAATTTCAAATGTATTGACAGGCCGTGGGTACTGTTTAGGGACACCCAGACGAAGGACAAGTTTTTGCTAGGCTAAGCAAATATTTATTTAATGCAGTGATGAAGCCGAGAGGTTAAAATTTGTCGCACACGGGATGTGTTTTTTTTTATCAAAACTATGAAATATAGCTTGCGAGTACAAAAATACATACAAAGGCCTTCCCGTGTCTGCCCCAAAATCACACATGCATACTATGTCTTTTACCGACAAAATCCACCAAGTTTCACAGAGTACAAACACAAAGAATTTCGTTATTCACCAGTTAAGAAAACCTACGTCCATTTGGACACTGTGTTATATTTCTAACTAACTGGAATACGATCCGCTCTCTCACTCACCCCTTCACAACGACCGCCTATTCGAAATTCAAAAAAGGAACGAAAAAGCTACGCTCGCTCCGGCCGCCATCTTGGATCGGGTTCGTTTGTTTAATTCATGGGCCTATTTGGTTTCTAAAGGGTATAAAATAATGCCTGAATGATTGTATGCTGCTTTTGTGGAGCTATATTAGCTAATTCATGTTGAGTTATAAAGATGGCACGTAAATAAATTGCCGGGTGTCGATCTAAATTGATTATGTGAACTTTATGGAGGGTGTTTAATTGTGGTTTATTGGCATGCTGGTATGAAGGGTGGAATTCTGGGGGCGATTTCATTATAGAAAAGTTATTAAGTTCGCGGTTACATGGTTTTTTGGACAAGGGCAGGTGGAAACGGTAGTCCGTGGTCACAAACACTCGAAGTAAATATTGTAAAGGTGATACTTAAATCTTATCATGACCAGGATCTTCAAATTGTGGGTATAAGTCCTGCTGATTCCATAGGCACGATGCTGGGGCCAACGTTATCTGGAATGTAAAAAAAATGTTTGATTAATTATTAAGTTAGCAATAAATTGGATCAGGTAGACTAGAGAAATGAATCTCCGTAGACACTAGTCTACGGAGATTCATTTCGCCAAGCCTCAAAGTTAAGGAACGATAGTCTCAGCTAAAGGTAGTCCTTTAGCTGAGACTATCGTTCCTTAACTTATTAAATCAATATCAGAAAAAATATTTTATTAGTGCTCACATAGAGTTTGTTTATAAACTATCTCTATGATCAGTAAATTACCATTACTTCTTAAAACTAATTTAAACTTAAACAACAATTCTTACCAACTTAACAAGTTAACCACAACAGCTAATAAGCGCACTAACTCACTTAGTCCTTTTGTTAAGCAAATATAACTTCTCCACGAAGATGAAGAAGTAATTCTGCAATTACTATAATTAGAGTACATAGGCAACTAAATGTGAGGCCTAACTTTTCCTAGAAACATTTACACCGCTTCCCACACTGAGGTAAAATTCTAACAAGCACTACTTTAATAATATGTGGCGTATTATCTCTCTCAAGCTAAGCCCTGGATAGCCAAGTAAATTAGATACTCATTCACACATTCTTTTCCCATAAGATTCTTAGGTGATATTACATTATAATAATGTAGGAAACAGAAATTCTGAGCTTATGTAGAATACCGCTTTGAAGCTGAGAAAATAATGATTCAGTTAAAGCAGTACATTAAACCAAGCTTAATAAGAGTTTAGTGCATAATTTATCCACTCAATCCAAAAAAAACATGTTCAAAAGGCTACATGAAAGGTACAAGAATTGAGCCTTGCGACACGCCCATTTCAACTACAAACCTCGATGATTTAGGACATTCAATGTACGTCCAATAACGGAATATTTTAGTGGTATTTAAAAAAATCGAGATCAGCAGTAATTCCTAAATTTCATTAACGGTTTAAATTAGTACTACGATGTATAAGTGTATCGAATGCCTTGGAGGGTTACATTTCTCAAACATCCACATAATGTTTGAGGTTTCAATTTTAGTTTTATTACCTTGTTCCCAGGCTTATTATATTTTTTTTTAGCTTACGAGTACCTAGATAGTGACTTACAGTACTTATAGTACTCTCAAATTGCAAGTTATTGACGTAGGACATTAACTGTCTCATGTACTTGCATGCTAACAGTAGGTTAGTAATATTAAATGACAATAAGATAAAATTGAAATGCTTGTGCGACTGAATTCATTTCACATTGTGAGTCAACAGTTTTTTAGCGTGGGCGGTTTAACGACCATTGAATTGTTATAAATTGAAAATTATTTGATACCAACTGTCATAGAAATAAGGTTTGAAATCAAACGATTTCAAGGCTCACAAGGCTGTATGGTATTGCAGGCTGATTAAATTCTTATTGTCTAAGTTACTCGTATGTTCAGCAACTATTATTTCTGATGGAATTGAGTTGAAGTTACGATCAAGTTAGGTTTAATTTATATGAGAGTAAAGTTAATTACGAACAATTAAAAATAACAAAAGCCACTGGGTAAAAAAGAAACACTTAAATGAAAAAGAGGCAGGTTACTTTAAAAAAAAGAAGAGTGAAAAAATTCTCTTGATACCAAATTCAAATTAGCTGCAGTTTTTAATTAACCTCATTTCTGAGTGCAAGTTTATGATACCGTGACCTCAAAAAAAGAAAGGAGACGGCTCCCCTCATTGGAATACAACGAACAATAAAATTATAAAGGTTATTGTCGTAATCACCATTATATTTTCTTGGCAAGCTGCTTATTAAGAACTTATTATTAGTACACTTGTTACTACTACCCTACCTGGAAGGGGAACCAACGATGAATGACTAAAAGAAACCTTAGCATCAGTATATTAAGCATTTCCCAAGAATGTCTCTATTTAGAAGGGAACACGTGTGTCCGAGAACATTATACTATATTATAATAATTATAATAATCAATTTCAATACATCACACGAACAGTTTGTTTAATCAACAAGGTCTGATTCAAAGGATAATACATCGAATTCTTTCGCAATGACGGAATCAACATGCCTACATTTATGTTGAATGAGGGAAACAAAGGGATTTCCTATAAAATGGAGAAAGTTATTATAAATAAATGATGTAAGAACACGTGAAGACAGAATTCCAATGTAGGTGTCTCATCATCTGTTTTAACCATGGAAAATGTACATAACAAGTATTTGTTATTAGAAATATCTATGGTATTACCTAATTCACACCTGTCAAACCTTCACTACGAGAGTACCTACTGTTATTTATTCTGTTCCTATACCATAGCTTTTCACAGTCATTGTTATCAGTCTGGCTTTTTCTCAACTATCTTAAGGTCGTATCAAAAGTAGCTGAACCAGTATTTTAGATGGAGCGACTGCCTATCTGAACTCCACATCTCCGTTAGAACTGGGCACGAAATACCTCATGGTAAGCTTTCGTTGCCAGATTTTCGGGCCACTGACTACCTGGAACGAGTGTCAAATATTTACTAACCACGGCCGGGACCAATCTCTTAACGTGTTTTCGAAAATGTGGTGGAAACTGGGTATGTAACGGGTGGTCATCCATTCATAGACCAACCTAGGCAAGTCCGGCTAAACGTGAAGATTGATCAGAGCTACTGTTATTATTTAGCTACTAGCACCCAACGATTTATATGAAACACTCGATCTTCCTAAACATTTGGGATAACTTGATTTTTTTGGGATAACACTAGGAATTTATCATGTATCGTGGGTGCGTTAACAAAGAACAGCCAGACCCGAAACAACTATCTGCAGGTCATATAAATATTTATTCCGTGCGGTAATCGAACCCGAGACACGCAGCGCAGCAGTCGATCGCTCAGCAACTGCGCCAACCGTGTCGTCTATTATAATAACTATTAACATGTGTAATTAATTAATTCTGAATAGACACGTCCTACATCATCATCATGATCCATCCATAGTGTCTGCAAAAACTGCAAATGCGTCTTTGTTCTCTCTAGCTACCTCTGATGATTATTTCGATAAAAGTTTTACCGAGCCTTTATCCGTTATATCTAATCCTTTGCTGTTCTCCTCAACACTCGTTCTTTAAAACACAGCAAACAAAATCTTGGAACAAACTCCATCGTATAGCGTCCTATCACAATGAAAATTATGAATCAATCTCTCTAAAACTTCACAAAACTCACACAGATAAGGGCCCATTGACCTCAGTTGGAGACCATGGTATCTGCCTACCCCTGTTTACGTTACTTATCTATTTTTATTACGGGGAACCGGAATTGGGATAGGTTATAGCTACGTGTGAAACGAAAGTGTGTATCGTAAGAAGCGTCACTCGGACTTGTATCCGACTGCTCGACTGGTATCATTTTGTAGGTGCATAGCAACAGAAGTTATACTGTCATTGAGGTTTATTTGTTCATCTGAATGAAATTTATCGGTAATAATGCTTCGTAAATAGAAATTTCAGTCTGCTACGGTAAAATAGTAAAAATATTTAGGAATGTGGTATTATAATGTATAATTTATTTTGCAACAATCTTATCTATGAAATATATTCGTTTAATATTATGATTAGATATTGTAGAATGATATAAACAGAATAAGTTATCGAGAGAAAGCACATGTTGATGAAAACGGTCATCTCTCAGTAACCAAATAATAGTGTCGATTCTGCTGTCACAAACCAAATTAAAACTACTCTAAAAATCGCTAAAATTTAGTTTATTCCTGTCAAACGACATTTCCTCTTCAGAAATTGATTAAAGTTACAAAACTAAACCATATTATAGTTTGACAGCATTAATGATAGTTTTACTCAATTTAGAGACAAATGCAATCCCGCTATTCTGAAATTGACGTTTTTTTTTAAAAAAAAATGTGGTTGTCAAAGCTAAATCGGACCATCTTTAATCGCGAATAAAATGGTGTGGTATAAAATAAGATGTGATTAGGTATGTCATTTTAATATGTAGTTTAGTTATCCGGTGGTTTATCATAATCGGCACCGTTGAGCAACATGTAATGTAGGTCTGAATGTTTACCATTCATTTCATACTTTACATGCAGTGGCACAGTTTTAATCGTAACACTTTCCCCTACGTACAGTTTCTTAATAACACCTTTAAATATAAACTCGTCCGTCCCCAAAACGACCTCAAAAGAAAGTAGAGAAGGTCACTTTAGTCAGTATTACAGGCGTTACGATGACATACAACAAAAAAGTAACTTGCTAGTGGCCTTGAAAGGAGTCAATGATCGGAAACCCTCGCATCCGTCGACTGCACTCCTCTATCTCACTCTCACTGCAGGTACAACGTAGCGCCTTCTCTTTCGCACGCCCGCCGCAGCGAGTTGCATCGGCCAATGAGAGGGAGGCGCAAGCGCAGCGGCGCGCGTCGTTTGTTCAACTGGATCGTTAGGGGTGTCAGCTTTTTCTAAAGCTCTCATGCGAGCTTTTTGTTCTTAATTGAAGGAACTAGCTAGCATTAATGTCGGATGGAATTTTAATACTTCATTACACGTTTTATAAGTTTTACGAATATAGTAAGTCATGACGTGATATTTAATTAGGGCTGCCGCTGCTTGCATGTGAAGTTATTGGTAGTTATTTAATATGTTTTACAACAAAAGCAATTCTTATCGTCTTCGTAATTTAAAATTCATTCATCATAAAAATATTTTGTTTTTTAACAAAAAAGTTCCAGGTGGACAGCCCTGCGTCCACCGCGTGTTGCACTATTATTATTGCTAAGCGTTCGTGTCTCGAATACATAATGATTTATTTTATAAAACTCACTAACACAGTATCCTATTCTTATTCCACACCACACTCCCTTTTGTTTTTCTTTCATCATCTTTTTTTTCCACTTTCCAGTCTCTTTGTATAGATATTTGCTGTTCAAGTGGAATGGTGAAACAAATATGGGAGGCATGTCTGTGTAGTGCCGGCTACCCGTTTTTGGTAAAACTTGTTTGAAAGATCTTGTGTTTGACTGTTTTTCGATGAGATTTGAACCAATAACCAGCGGGATCGTGTTGCTAGGCGACATGTTGACCAAGGTAAGGAATGAAAACGATGACGATTTTAAAGTTACCGGTGTTATAGTAAAATACGGTAAGAGATCCAGTGTATTATCGCCCAATTGAGAGGCAATCTTATCTTAAATAAGGTACTTAATTTATAGAATAGTGGATCTACAAGTCGAAACTATAGCAACAAACGCAGATTTCATTTTTAGTAAGAGAAAATATTCTTCCCTTTAATATAAACCGAATTTGGCAAAGAAAATTCATAATGTGCATGCTAGTTCTAAAGAAAACCGAAATACGTACATTTAATTTCAATAAAAATCAGAAACAGAATCCAAAATCCAAAATCTAAGTAAAATAATTTAAGAGCAGAAACCCGATCCATGTAACAAATCAATCGATCAAGAATGTCCAAAAGATTTAACAGCTTGTTTCAATGAGGAATGAGGAAAACGTTGGCACCTTAATAGACACCTATTGACTAGCAACTAGCCAAGTTCCCAAGAATCACGGAAAACACACAGTTAGTACACAGTTGAACGAACTGTTGGCAAAATTGACATGATTAAAGAGTTGATGACAGATTCTGCTTTACTTGGATGATGGGGAAACTATGTTTTCAGTTTATTAACTATTATTTGATTTTGTACTTCAATAAAAATAATGATAAAGAGAAGAATTAGGAGAGGTTGCAAATGAATATGACTTTAAACTTTGCATTGAAGCGACTTGCAACAACGAAAAAATAAAGGGCCTAAGATCTTTCCTCCTGATCAAATTGTTAAAGTAGTTAGTTAAGATTGGCGAGAGCTAATACAGTAAAGTATTTTCCAAAAATAAAACTCTTCAGTTGTAACAATAAAAATATAAAGTCATAATAACGATAAATCCATCGTTGCCGAAACATACAATAATAACACCAATAAAATACAGATAGAATGTCGCAGATGGGGTTGTCACAAAATATGCCTTGACTGGCAAAACGTGTAAAGTGAAGCACATGCCATGTCGCACATAACTACATTTTAACACAAAAAGCCCCTACTGTGTCACGAACTCACGACACTTGTACACGTTGACAGCATCGACGCAGTGTGAAAAGGGTCCTAGTATAATTATTTAGGTCTAATTTTACGTTACAAGTTCGAGACTGACATGTGAGTGACACGAGAGTTTTCGAAATGTCATGAAATGGTTAGCGCTTTCATTTGTTTTGGAGATTTTTCATTTGTTTGTAACCTAATGACGTGTCCATGCAAATGCTTACCTGTAAATATTTTTAAGAAAATATTTCTTGAGTTTAGATCGCGCGGAATGATCTCTGCTTGAGAAGTAGCAGAAACACCTTTTTTATTTCTCGCAATTGTAAAATGCCGAGGAAAACTTGTAACAGATTCAGGAACTGCTTGTCAGAGTCTACACCACATCTAACCTATGCAAGGTATAAACTCTCGTGAGACGATTCCTATTCCTACCATAGACGCGGCTCTGTGGATTGTGAGCAATAGGTAGCTCGCCGTCCGCCCGTCTTGTGACGATAGGCACCTGGGCGTATCGACCGAGTTCGTGCACCACGTGCACCTCAAAGAGATGATGTCAGCAAAGCAGAGGGGCCACTGCTTATTGGGGTTGTTCGAAAGAGATACCGCGGCCTCAGAACATAAAGGGCAAAAAAGGAACATGGATAGGTTTTAGTCAGTAAAAGTCTGAAACTCTCTCGCGCTCCGCCCAGGGCAGAGAAGTTATTTGATGATTTCCCAACCAAAAAAAAATAAGGTATAAAGTCTGTGCGTTGATTTTAAACTTGACAAAGGATTTTGTACCAATGATGAACTTGAAGTGAAGCTTGATCAATACGCACTTATTAACCCTCATGCAGGACCGGATTCACTCAATGTCAAAACAATGTTGGTAAGAGAAAAGTCGCTGAACTGCACTTTATCGAATAAGATAGGTAATGAAATGCATTCCTAATCGATACGATACATAAATAAAACCAATTTAAAACATTATGTAAAATTGAAGTAATTATAATCAGTAATAAAAAGCAACAGAATATATTCAGAAAATTTACAATCACTTTCAAAAAGATAGATAACATTTTTTTTTTTTCACATTTATTTTATCATTTTAAAACCAGCTCTGGAACCGAGAATCTAAGGTTGAAATTGAAATGTAATACAGCTGTTACACTAGACTGAATTCTAATTACAGTGTATATTAGCATAGGGACGGGACAGGTCTCACTATTGTTTTACTTTTCCCATTGGGAACGCGGAATTTGATTCACGTCAATTTAAGATGGCATCTTTCGTTCTATAAGGAGATTCGATTTAAAACTAGGTACTATTAAAACTGATGTATGCAGAATAAATGAAGTGTTTTAAAAGTCTGTAATAAAATGAGTGTGAATGTATGACGGCCCTGTTGGTCTAGTGGTTAGTGGCCCTGACTGCTGAGCCGGAGGTCGTGGGTTCGATTCCCACCCAGGACAAACTTTGTGTGATGAGCATGATTGTTTGTTCTGTGTCTGGGTGTGATTTATCTATAATATGTATGTATTTATAAATTAAATAAGTATGTATATCAGTTGTCTGGTTACCATAACACAAGCTCTGCTTAGCTTGGGATCAGATAGCCGCGTGTGAGTTGTCCCAAGATATTTATTTATTTATTTATATTTTAACAGGCTGTACATGTATATTTTTTTTTAATTCCGTAGTGAAAGGGTAAAACGGGACTTTATTACTAAGAGTCCGCTTTCCGTCCATCTGTCCATCTGTCACTAGGCTGTACCTATCTCATGAACCGTGATAGTTGCATAGTTGATTCTTGTTCTATAATATCACAGATGTTGTATTTGTGTTGCCGCTCTAACAACAAATACCTACTAAAAAAAGTTTTAAATTAAATATTTAAAGGGTCTTCTATAAAACAAACATGATTTTTTTGCCATTTTTATAAATAATGGTACGGAACCCTTGAGTTTGACTCGCACTTATTATTTATTCGTGATTGCAGTTTAATGTTAACAGGTTTAAATTAAAGAAACAACGGATTGGTTCTGCTGAAAACTTCAAGTGAATTTAAATGATTAAACGTTGTGTTGACAGATTTTTCGGATTTCAATAAAACTTTATTGAAATTTTCTAGCAAAAGAAATATCAAATCATCAGCTTTTGAAAAGGACGAGTCAACTGCATTTTAACTCAAAACTTTTTTTAAAAATACTAGCTGTGATATTCTCAGACCTACCCGATATGTACACAAAATTTCGAGTATGGTAACTAACACTGTGACACGAGAATTTTATATATTAGATTTTCGGAAGGGCTTTTCATTTAAGTCATTGTAAGCAAGGGATAGCAAAACCACACTAATATCACAAGATTAACATTACTTAAATAGTTATCGACTGACCCATTGAAAGATGCAGCACAACAATTTCTATACAGACTGCCTGGCTATTAGCGTTGTCATGCATTTAAAATTTTCATACAATTTTTACACCTGGGAAATCGATTAGGAATTCCCATTCACTACGTTGCGTTCGAATTTCAAACGTGTAACGCTAGGTTAAAAGCGTGGTGAAACGGTAAATGCCGAAATTAACATGCTAACGATAATAGGGCCGGTCAGAAGTGTTGCCAGCGTTTCGATTGGGAATAATATTTTTATTACAGACCTTTTTTTGTTGAGTCTGGTTTTGTATAGTAGGTATCTCTGAGTTCTGTAAGAATATGAATATGGTTTGTGTTTTGAATTTTAAGATGTGGATATTTCAAAAGCAACAAGTTATCAGCTAGAATGTTAGATTTAAAAGAAACAGTGGTTTTTCTAAGTTGTAAGGCTGTCAAATACCTTTAATAGTTTTCCTTCATAGATAGATGTTTCAATAAAATATCACGGCAGTTAGTCAGAATAAATTAAAGCAGATATGATGACAATTTGATAAGCTTAGAAAGGTTATTTTAAAACTTAAAAGTGTGAGAACAATTTGACGAGGACAAACCGATAGACATGATGTCCCACACAATTTTAACTAGACGTGTGTCATTGACGGTTTTATGGTTAACGTAATTTAACTGTTAATCATCAATGGTCAACAGGTTGAAAAAACTGTTAAATTATTAATGTTAAATCAGTATTATTAATGTTATGCCATTCCATGAGTTAACGTAACGTTTAATTGCTGTAAACAGTTTATTGAAGAATATTAGGACTAATTTTGAGTACGTTGAGCCGTTGACGCAGCTTATATTTTCAACCAGTTTTTTCGGAAACGAATAAAGTAATGTGTGTGTAAAGACGTGTTGATGTTTCAGTTTTTTCGGAAATGAATAAAGTAATGTGTAAAGACATGTTGACGTAAATTAACAGCTAATATTTTCAACCTGTTATTTCATTGATGAATAACAGTTAAATCGTTGACGAATGAAAAGTCGTTAAAAAAAACAGTTTGTTGATTCACACCTCTAATTTTAACCCTTTCGCTGCCCAGTCCAAATTATACAATGTATTTTGGACTCACGCTGATTTCTTGGCAGCAAAATTTTAATTAATAGTCTCAAAATCAGCGATATTCGAATATCTAGTGATTTCCCAAGATTGATTGATTTCTAGATTCGGTATCGGAATGTAAGGTAGCTATTTATATTGGGTGGTAGAAGACATATATATTTTTGGTCTGGACCACACCTGGAACCTTCTACTTACTTATATTGGAGGTCAAAGTGCCAGCATTATTTAAAAAAAAAGCTTTTAATGTGGGGATCTTCATGACACTTGTGCTATTCAGTGCATCCATCCGCACAATGTTTTGAACGTAGATAACACAGAGTCCTACAGATTAATAAAAGTCGTTTCCCAGCAAACATTTTTGCGTTAAATCACTTAGTTTGTTGTACAGTATGGATGATTGACGTTGATGGCTTTGTGAAGAATCCGTTTACACTTTCTATAGACAACAGTAGGGTTACCATGAGATCTTATAGCAGTACTTATTCCTGTGTGAGAAAGAGATGGTGCTAGACACCCTGTATAGCTCTGTCTCTTCCCCTCACTGGAATAAGTTCTGTTTTAAGACGTCATGGTAGGGTAGCAGGACGACTTGCAAGTAGAGTCGTCTTGATAATGGAATCTATTAGTGCCGTAAAGGGGTACCTAGAAAATTAATTTAGGTAGCCTAAATTATTACTTGTATCCTAATAACCTATGTATGTATGTCTGTACTTATACTCCGGCTATGAAAGAATTTCTACTATCGTCAACTATTACTATTTGCTCGTTAATAAATTTTGCTTATAATCAAATATGACCATGGAAAACTATATAATTATCGTTAAAGTAGCTTTCAATTATGTTAACCGAGTATTATATTATATTCTCCTATGTATATTAAATCTATTAAGATAAGACTTAGAGTACCGTAAACTTGGTATCTTTAAATCGATACTAGTTCGGTGTGGTCGCCACTAACATTCATATTTTTATATTGGATATCGGTTATGGTCTTTTAAATAATTTTATTTGATGACTTGTTGACCTTATATTACTTTTACACGCATGTTTAACATTAAATTCTTTGGAATATGGCTAAGAATAAATAGGCGTAGATTGTTAAATTGCAATGATTTTAATTATTTAATATGTTATTGAAGTGCTTATTAAACGGTTAGTAGTTACTCTTCACTGCATCATATAGCTAGCTGATTTATTTTCTATCGAGCCACTTATTTAAAATGACTGTGACTGTAGACGGTGAGCAATGGGTAGCTCACCATCCGTCCGTCTATTGACGACAGGCCGTGTCGACGGCGCGTTAGTGTTCCACGCGCGCCTCAAAGAGATGTCAGCAAAGTAGAGGCACCTGCCAGGGCCACACCGCCTACAGAGGTTGCGGGTTTTTCGAAACAGATACCCCGGAACAAAAAGGGCAAAATAAGGAACATGGGTGGGTTTTAGTTAGTACAGGTCTAACAATCTCCCCCCCTCCGCCCAGAGTTGGAGAAGTTAACATAAGTTTAGATCGTAGGTGACTCTGAAAGCATTTATCATGAAAGTTTATTTAGATGTTAGGCTTCGTATGGTGGCAAGTGACACCATCAGGCGCACGGCTTGTCAAACAGAACAAAGAACAGAAATATGTTTTACTGAAAAATATCGCCCGTGTTTCTAAACGAGTCTATAGACGGTTTATTTTGGGGGTTATAAAATAAACCGATGTCAAAATCACTAGGTACATAAAACACAGATTATGAGGCTTTAATATGATTGGCTATATGAAAGAATGCTTACATTTAAAGCACAACAGCAAAATAAATAAAAAAGCACCGTCACAGTATCTTATCTCAAACCGGACATTACTCGAAAAATTAACGCGTAAATTAGTATTTAGGTAATAGATATTGTTCTCAAGTAAGTGACATGTTATGTTTTTTTTTATTAAGAATACCTAAGGTTTATTTAAACCTAGACGTTATGCGGGCATGAACATACTGCATACCGTTCAGTAAAGAGGGGTTCTCATCAAGTTAAAAGCCTGCACAGTACGAACAATAACAAACGTCCATTTATTCTCAAGTATCCAACTTTTTTGACCCCTTAGACTCGTTTACAGCGGTCTATTTTTTTTGGTATCGAGTGATACCGGTTTGTGTTACATCCCATCCCTATCGTGTTGGTATTATCACACCGAGAGTCCTGACTGTGTTCTTTGTTGAATTTAAAAATAGAACGGTTATGGTATTAGTTGGATAATTTGAATATATGGAACGTGTGGCGGTTATTAAATGGGGCAAAGGGGACCATTTTTGGTTAAAGTTCTTATACCTAATTTTTTATCGATAGTAGTAATAATATCATTTAGGATGTTGTTATTTGAACTTGTCGATTCAGAAAACATACGGAATAGGCTTTAGGATAATTATGATCATGTTTATTAAATAACTAATGCTTAAATATTTTCATCAAACTGGCATTATTTTTCAGCCATCAAGACAATAGTGCATTGGCTAATTATTCGGGTTTCGCGCAAAAGCTCAAAAAGTATTCTGTAATATACGTACTTTATTATAATTTGCTTAAGAATTTTTCATCATCATTTACCTCCTAGCCTTTTCCCAACAATGTTGGGGTCGGCTTCCAGTCTAACCAGATGCAGCTGCATGCCAATATTTTATTTAGAGCGACTGCCTACCTGATCTAAAATCCAGCCCAAGTATGCCTCTTTCCGAAGAGGGTAGGCAGAAATCAACTGCAACGATTCTTGCACAATCCTTTTGCCTCATCCACTAAAACTAAAATGGCATTTCGCAGTTCAACCTAAGAGGTTGTTGTCTGCTTAACCGGGCGATTCCTGTGGATGCCTTGAATTTAAGGCCTCTAGCTAGGCCAAAAAACTTACAAACTAAGCGACTAAGGGCACCCCATGTGGGGTACGAGCCTCGGCTTAGAGCGCCGCTGGGTAAGGACAGCAAAGGGACAGGCTGGATCTGAGTGATATTATTTAGGGACCGATTTGAACTTACTGGCTCAGCAACGCGGGCTGGCTCTTGCAAGGGATGGGTCTCTTCCACATTCACACATCTGGTCATACAAGCACGCTGGTGCGAGTTTTACGCACCTGACCTGAAGAACCGCACCAATAAGATCAGTGTTTGGTCCTCTAGGGCGTCCCCTCCCGCTGTTGTCACACACATCTACCTTATAAATACCTTTTGATAATCATCTTACACTCATCCTCTCCACATGACCAAACCATCTAAGCATACTCTTTTCAATGTTTGCCACTACATCTTCTTTTAAACCGTACAATGAAAGACCCACCAACAAATTAAAACAATAACACCTTGTATCTACAGGATCTACTAATAAACTAGCATCTGCTTCCGCCACGTGTTATAAGTCACAACAAACATTGTTTATGAGTCGTCTTAGGGTGTGGGGTGGGGTAGCTTAAATGTTAAGGGATCGATATTTGTCTGTTAAAATGTAATTTGGGAGTAACGAAGTTTTTTTAATAAAAGTATAGCAGAACTATGAATGTATATTAGTCTTCAATCGAAAGAAATGGAAGTCACGGGGAGAGTGCCTTTGCTCAGCTGTGGGGTGATGTAGGCTAACAGTATTGCAACCCAGTTCTAGAATGGGATATGAATCAAGATGCATTGGCATTAACAAAGAGTTCCATTATTATTTCACAAACAACACACGCACTCTGTCTCACACCCACACACACACATTCAAAAATGCGCTCGCGCACTAATATCTTTCTTCTTCTCTATTTAAACATTTTAGTTAAATTGAAGTTATAAATACATATATAATTAAATTGTAGTTAAACAACTAGAGAGGATCGACACTGTTACTTACTAATATATGCTATTTCATAGTCTAGCTAGGAGAACAGCACGTCATCCACTTGATTGTCAGGAATTTAATACAACCCACTTTGTGAAATCTGTATGGTAGAAGACAAAATAGCTGTAAACAAAGTTCTTCGATAAAAACGTGGCAGACGGATAATTGTTCCGTTTTCTGTGCAAAGAAAATAAGCGATCAAAAATGTAGTTTCCTGGCTAGTATCATAGACAACATAGTTATTTCGATACTCGACTACATAGCGGTTCCTGCCCTCGCGAGTGAAATCCCACAAAAAGTAGTCGAATTGAGAACCTCCTTTTTTTTGTTCAAAAAGTAGCTACAGATGCTGTCTAAAACGCGTCTTTTATTAAGTATTAAATAAGTAATTGGATTTATATTACTACTCGTAACTAAGTAACTACCAATATTGACGGACAGAAACTGCTTTATGCAATGCCAGGCCAAACGAAGGCATAATAATGAAAAACATTCAGGACATTTTGCGTATGTACCTACCAGATTTGTATCATTTACAAAGTATGAATAAACCATACCTACTACATCACTACACTTTCAGCTCAGACGCAGTCTGATATAACGAGGCCATGCGTTTTCAAATGTAAATCAAGTTTCAGATGTTTGCAAAAAAATATCCTTTTAATCTTTTAACGAAACGTGGCACAATCAAAACTGTTGCCTGACCTTCGTGTTTCAATAGGTTACGGACATCAAAGACCATAATAAAAAGATGGAGGGTATAATGTTTGTGTTCTATAGAGCATGGGGTGGCGGGACCTTGGCAGTGAAATGTCGACTGTCGGCATGTGTACGTAGGGATGGGAAAGAGTCGATAGTCGATTAAAACTCAAACCATTTATTTCTATTAGACCATTACAGGCATTTTTGAATGTCAAGAGATAAAAGGATGAAGCTTCAGTCCCAGCATGCTTTTTTTGATCGATCGACGTGTTCTGGTCATGAGCAGGCTTACCTTATTTTAAACTTCTTTATTATTAATTGATCGTTATTATTTTTAAATAATTACCTACCTACCAACACCGTACGTTTAAAAGCAAAATAAATATATGAAAAACATTTATGAATCGATTTAATTTTTCATCAACATGATAAAGAAAACGAATTAAATATGAAAGATCAGTTAAACTAACGTTTTACACAAAAAAGTATATATTTAGTAATGAACTTCTATTATATTGTATTGCGCATTCAGAATGTTTGAAGTTCATGGCTATTGCTAAGCGGTCAAAATAGTTAACCTTTTATCGTTGCGTAGGTATTTCTAACGCTTTATGCAAGGACCGAATAATATCTTTGATGGATTTCATAGTTTTAAATTATCGCGATTACATCTCACTATTTAAAAGTTTCATTAATTCTCAAATTGCCCATAAAATACACTTAAGTATATTATTTTCTTCGAAGAGTTAGGAAGCAGAAGTTTATCGATAGTGCACCCACAATTCTTAATTTATCGATACCCTAACGAAAACAGCTGACAGCTTCCCCCATCCCTATAATTGGAAACAAAAAACCTGTCTGCTGGTCACTCATGACCTCACCAGGTAGGGTCCCTCCCTCCCCCCTCCGAACCTCACCCCTCGCAGGGACAAATTGTTATAGTATATGGCCACATGTAACCCTTGACTGGACTATAAACGTCATTTTTTTAGGTTAGTTGTACCCAATATGGCGGAGCAAGGAGGTGGCGAATTTGAAACGGTGGAATTTGAATTGGGTAATTTTACTAATTAGGATTGGATTTCTTTTAGTATAAGTATTTAGTTTTTAGATCTTTTTTATTAGTATAAGGTTTCTTAATAACAAAAGGCTAAGTTTGTAATTTTCGTAAAGTTAAAAAGTCTTTAATTTTAGTGTTTGGTGTTTAACTATCGTTTGGTTCTTTCGAATGTATAAACAATCAATTCTCATGTGATTTAACTAATTACAAAATAAAGATTAACTGAAAGCTGCTTGTTTAATTAAATATGGAAAAACGTCGACATATTAACTAGCGAAAATTTCTTGCATTCACCTGTTTACGTCATTTTTGGTTTGTCTATCATTCTATTCTTACTAAATTTAATGTTCGGAAACATATTATTAAGTATTTGTTACTCTTTGCCGGCAAAAGTTCTGGTAGTCGCCGTCGTAGAACTTTTTCCTATAATCAGATCAGAATCAGTACTATGTTTTTTAACCGACTTTTAAAAGAGAAGGAGGTTAAGTATTGAACGAGTATCGTTTTTTTAGCGTACATATACATTTTATTAATTTTGTTTCGGGAATTTATACTCATAAATTCCTGAATCCGTTCCTCTATAATATTCATTCCTAGGGTTCCGTACCTCAAAAGGGAAAAACAGAACCCTTATTGGATCACTTTGTTGTCCATCTGCTGTCTGTCTGTCAAGATCCTTTATCTCGGGAACGCGTGGAGGTATCGAGTTGAAATTAAAACGATATACTCAACTCTGTGGTTGATTTGTACTGAGATTAAATGAACCCTCTAAGTCTACGCAGTCATAAGATATGACTATTTATGTCGCTAAGTTTGTACGGAACCCGCGGTGCGCGAGTCTGACTCGCTCTTGGATGGTTTTTGTTCTTCGTATGTGTCGATGATGTGCCAATAACTTCTAGTTAGAGTGTAAAATTAATACCTGGCGTGGATAAAAGAGTAAAATACAAACTCGTTTCCCGTAATTATTAGTCTTATTTCCTTTTTTTTAAACTAAGGATTCAATTCTCCACAGACTGCAAATATATTTGCAAATTTTTGAGTGGGTGTACGGCCTTTATGGACCCACTCGATCTTTTAACCCGCAGAAAATATATCATTCGTCTTATTTCATCAGAAAGATGAGCAGTAATGTGGCCTCAGTTAGAACGTTGACACATGTAAGGACTATTAGTAGGTACCTACTTGTTTTTAAAACCGGTGTTCATTTCCCAGAAACCGTCAGGCAGAGAAACTGGTTGATACGAAGCCAAGTGCTTGCAGGCTGATTGCAGGAAACAGAGATCATAGTGTTTTCTTTATAATTGTTATAGTCTATAGTTTAACTAGAACCTTTTATGCCTCAATGAACTTATGATGGAGAAAAAATCTTTTTATTATTCTGTTCAAAATGGTATTTGCAATGACGAAGACGCTTATAGATAGGAGTCAACTTACAGACAAACATGGATTGATTAATATAGAGATGTGGAAAAGTTCTACAATCTGAGCCGTGGAAGCTATCAATCGATGATGTTTAAATGTGCCAAAGTTTAACGGTCCATTGACACATTTCATTCTCAGAACAGATGATAGCAAAATCATTAGAAAGAATAGATGATGGAAGCGAAGGTGCTGTTGGAGTAATCAGAGCAGCCTATGCTCTTATTGAAGATAGCCGTATTCCTAGAAGAATGTCTAAATCGCCAACCTTGTGTCTAAACGACTGCCTACCAAAAAGTAATACTCATTCCAAATATCTCCAACAAGTTATGAATGAATTAGTCACCTTACTACGAAACACTATCGCACGTCTATCGTTTGACACAGCCCGTCTGCGTTCGGGCGTCGTCGGGCGCCTTCGTCAATGATCGTGAAAGCTCGTGCCAGTGACCTAGGATAACATGCAACTATGACTGCGCTGGAGTCGACTTAGAAACCGTTTTTAACACAGCCTAGGGTTGGCAGTGTTGACTTGCTTTTCGTTTTGTGTGAGTTCATTTTATTTTGCTCTGGGTATTTGCGTACCTACTTGGGTATTATTTTTAATTTTCACAAGAATGAAATAGGTTTAATTTTTATAAAATATGTCTATTTGAGAGAGTAGGTATATAAAGTGATGCTGGTTTCTTGTCATCTATATAATTATGCTATGCTATTAAAAATATAAGTTAAACTTTTACAAAATAAAAAATAAAATACCTATGTTTGATACAGCAAATATTTTTTTGTTTTGTGATATAGTTCTAATATTGTATTTTGTAAAATGGTGACGAAATTCAGATTTGAATGAGCGAAAACAATGGCTTGATGTTTTCAAAAAAGAAATTAAATTAAGCTGTTTTACTGTTGTGCCTTGTATCTATTAAAAGGTTTATCATACTTAATGAAATAATAAAGTACCTGCACGTGTGAGAGAACTTCCGAATAACAATTATCAATTTAAAAATGATTAAAGTTAAGTTTTAAACTTTATACCCTACTTAAAAAGCTAGAAATTCCGATACTCAAAACAGTTAAATAGTTAGTTACTTACGCCGTACGCCGTCTGCCACGTCCAACTTGTAATTACAATTCCTACATAAGACTAAACAAGAATAATTCTATTCCCGGGAAAGCGCATGACCATGACCGGGTGTATTGACCTGTGCTTCCTATCGGCTATGTTGGCCTAGGTTAGGCCGCGCGTCACCACTGCACCGGTGACGTGGTCTTGCCGCCATTTTCTTTCTAATGGTAAAATGCCGGGAAAAATGCTTTTTTTTTCTTTTGTGGCGAGAGGTTTTAAGTTTGGATGGTATTGTTTAAAGTAGGTTCTGATTTTAAAATAATGTTTGTGTGAAATGTTTTTTGCATGTTTAGAAAAAAAAAATAACATGCTTCTGCGTACACGGTATAAGTAGTGAGATTTTTTTACTGACAGATGATATCTAAATTATTGATGTTGAATGTACGATAAATACCCATTTAAAGGTTTTTGTACAATAAAATTATTGATTGAGATAATTTAGAACTAAGTAACGTGAAAACAATGCGGTTTTATTTTCTTCTAGGTAGGTTTTTAACTTCTGTTTCTCATTTGAAAGAAAATTCCTGATAATATAACAAACATCAAATATTATTAGGATGTTGGGTAGTCTTAGAGGCGGAGTTAAAAACAGTGAACACACAGGACAGAACAGGAATTAAAAACAGTGGGTTAAGCGTCTGGACATGATTAAAAAAAAAACTGCAAAAGGAACGGAAATTAGGGATAATTTAGAAAAGTGTTGGCCTTTTTTTTCCTAAATATCTAGACACAAAACAACCGACTAGAAACTTATTAGAATGGGTCTTAGAAAACAAACAAAATAATATATATAAAAAAAACTTACATTGTTCCCTCCGGGTAGGCCGCTGCTGACGACAACACACGTGCACGGGCGATGTGCAACACTGTGTGGGAGGGACTGAAGAAAATATCGACACATCATAAACCTCAAAAAAATCACAAATAAAGAAAATGGTTAAGTTGTCAATGATTTTTTATCAGCTTATATGTGACGATATTTTTTCAATGTTGTAAGGTTAGGTTGGATGTGCTAGATGCGCAAGCGCCGACCGGGACGCGCGAGGGCTCGGATGCCACTGCGCCGGCGCGCTCCCGCCGTCAGTGAAATTACGTCAGCGCACACACTGGTCGAGCACACCCCTTTCTTTTTTTTCTGTAATTAATTTCTTGTAAGATTTTTGGCGATGCGATTTTTTTTAATACATGATCTGCGGTGCGATAATGGGTAGCCGTTTTCGAGTGCGTTTGAGTTGGAAGTATTTTTTAATGATTTAATTTTAATAAAATTATGTCGTTTTTATAGAAAATAACACATATAATTTCAGTAAAATAATTAATACGCAATAATTATGTGTATTTATTTAAGGAAATAATCCGAATAACACTGACTGTCTAAGCAATGGAACAGTTTATACAATCACCTATATTCACTGGCACTCCACAGCGTTCTCCGCTTAGAGTTTGATTAATTAGCTTCTCACCTTGCTTTATTTAATCCCCACTCCTTTCAAAACACTAGGCATTCTAACACAATTCTAAACCTAACTCTAAATAACCAACCCACTAAGAATCTTCTAAGAGTGAAAGAAAAAAAATCTAACAATTTTGTACGGAGTATGAACGCGGCCTATCCCGGCGCACCGCAGACGATCCCGGTTACCTGCGCAAGAGTCGCTCACACATACAGCTGCGCGTGCGCACACACGCAAGCGACGCGAGACGTGACACAGACGCCGCACGGTGGGCTGAAAATCGGCTTTCATAGACTTAGGGATTTCAATTTGTAAGTGCTTGTTTTTATGCCGGATATCGCTTCTATTAGTCATTACTATGTACAAAAATGACACCCGAGTTAATTCTACCCAAAAACGAAGGAAATATAATTTTTTTACGAAAAATTTGTATGAAGCTAGTATGAAAAATCGAATTATCTCCTAAACGGCATGTTTAACCGTAATATCCTTGGAGATGGTCATAGTGCTAATTATTTATGATTTTTTGGTTGGCGATTGGACGAAAAATTTAATGCCGTTTTTTTTTTAAAAATCGTCAAAATATTTTTATTTATTTTTACATGTAAAACGATCCCTTTTAGTGTCTAAGTTAAAAAGTTCGATATGTTATTAACCCAAATATTAAGAACACACGAAACAAGAAAAATAAAATAAAAAAATTGCTGTTTTTGACACATTTATATTAATTTAAATAAAAAAAGATTTATATTGAAGTAACATATGAAGTTATATTTTATACAAAATAAGTTAATTTAAGGAATTAATACTAAGCATTCGTAAAATAAAGTAAAATAAATAAAAAAAATAAAACATATCATTAAATATTACAAAAAAACCCAAACACACTCAAATACAAATTTACAAATATGTACATATATATCTTTTTTACAAATTTTCCTTATCACTCTCGTTGTCAGACTCCAATTCTGAGTCAGCATCCAGATTGGATATATCCAAAAATTCGAACTCAGTTTCCTGAAATTGAATTAAGTCGAGAGTTTCAGCAAAAAAGCTCTGCTTTTTCTTGGCATCTAACTTAGGCCTTTGTGCACTTAGCAAAGGGTCCGAAGAAACAACAAGCATATTTAAAATGTCTTGATTGGAATCCTGCCTGCTTCTTTTCCGCGAATGATGTTCTCGAAACCTCCTAAAATCTTTGTTTCGAGACTCTGAGGCTTCTTCCGAGAGAGTCCCAATCGGCACAATATTATTTTTCTCGATTATGTCAGCCCCATGGATTAGTAACTTATGAACGGTTGACGACATGTAGTACCAGTCGTATAGTAATACGTACTTTTCTGCTGTTTTGCGAGCATAATCTCTAAATTTTATTATATCGATCTGCTCTCCAGATGTAATTGCTTGTAAAATTACAGCAAATCTTTTGATGACGTCTTCATCCAAACCGGTTATAGCTGCGGTTTTATTAGGAAACTCAAAGAATTTTCTTGCAGTATTCCCGTCATTGGTGGTTCCCGAGCCTTGTTTTACTATATCAATCAACAGATTGAGCTCATCTTTGAATTTATTTTGAATTATTTTCTTTCTTGTCTGTAGCATTTCTTTGTGCTCATCACTTCTCGCTGCCCACCGTTTGAAGTCCAGTCTGTATGCAATGTGTAACAGACATTCCATACAATTTATACGGGCGTGTAGGGATGACAAGCCAAACTCATACAGGTCCGAACACACAATTTTTGATGTTACAGCATCTAAGCGGTTCATTTCTGTAGGCTTTGCTAAGCACAGGTAGCACGATGCATTTGATCTAGCTTCAGAAAGGTAAGTACAGACTTTAGCGTCGATCATCGTCATCATTAGTTGATGAGTCACCCTATTATTATTATTGCACTCTGTGGGGATAAGGGCCTCAATTTCTTCATCCATTTGTTTTTTCAGCCCAAGGACAACTGCTTCACTCTCCTTTACAAAAGTAAACTGAACTGGACGACAATACAAAACTGAGCATGGTTTTGGGTTCGTCCATAAAATGTTGTCTCCATCTGTCAGTTTTAGTGGCACCAAGGAGGTCATGAAAATGCTTGAATCATCTTCCTCACCCTCAATTTTCTGCTTGTATCGGCTTTGGTTAGAAGCACCGTCAAATCCCCACTTGGATATCAGCTTCAACTGCTTGTTATGCTCTTCGTTAGAAAGGCTTTGAAGGATTCTTGTAACCGTGATATCAAGTAAAGCTTGAAGTGTAATCCTAGCCGATGAATCAGTAACTGTCACTGATTGCTTCGGAGGGTAGCAATCAAGCTTAGTTTGTTGCACTTTATAGTAAGATGGATAAATATCTTTAGCACCTTCTCGAATGGCAGCCTCACGCAACGTAATATATTGCCACTTTGAGAGTTTTAGCGAAAGAAGCAATCCAAGCGCCTTTTCTGGCGTAAATATGATTGTTTTCGCTGGTTTCTTAAGCGTTTCATTTAATTTAGCGGCTGCTTCAGGATTTTTCATCATGTATTCGATGACAGAGGCGATATCTCCATGCCCTTCTTCTTTTAAACGTGCTGCAGCTGCATATGCCAGTTCACTGGAACCTTCGCCTGTGTGTTCATCAGATCTTCTCTTTTTTTGTTTACTTCCCAGGTCTTCGAATGGTTTACGGGATCTTTTCGTCATTGTTCCAATGGACGTTGATGTCGACGGTTCTGGAGAGACTGAGGGCGCTCTTGGTATCTCATCAACACTTGGTTCTTGATTAACTAAAGTTTGCACAAAACTCGGCCAATCAATATTTGCTCCCAACCAATTCTCGTACTTTCTCCTGAAATTATCAAGGAATCGGTTGGATTTCTCCCACCTTTGTAAAGCGGCTCGCGTAAATCTCCGACAAAATTCTTTGAGAACAACATAATCTTCGTCAGACAGGCAATCGCCTATGCGGGATACAACTGCACTAAACAATACTTCATGATCAAATGAAGTACTCTCACTTCGTAGAAGAACAAACAAGTCTAAATTGGTCATTAAACTTTCCATTTTAAGATTTTATAGTCGCAGATTTAGTGTTAGCAGTTACACAGTTGTGAACAAATTAAATTATAAAACAAAACTTTAGCCCTTTTATTGCAAAACGACAATAATTAGGTAACTACCCTCATTAGTTATCTCCTCATTAGCTAATGAAAATCTATAATTGTCACTAACTATTCTTAGAACTCATAGCACTGCTAATTAACAAATTAGCTTACTTATCAGGAAATGTTAAATATAATCCATTGTCGTGAGATATTGAAAATCATTAAATCACCTATTAAGACTCATTAGAAGACCTAATCAGTGTAGTTACTTAATCACTTCTTTTTGGACTCATTAGAAGACAATTGGTAATTTGGTTGTATGAAAAGTTTTAAAACTCATTTTGTGTTGATAAATATCTAGCTCAAACATAGTTGGCTACGTGTGGGTGTACTATAAACCTCTGCCAACTCCTTCGGAAATATAGGAGTGATGCTATTTTATGTTATGTGTAGTTAAAAGTCCGTGTTCTTCAACATAAACACCAAAAGGAATCGTTTCATACGTAAAAACAAATAAAAATATTTTGACGATTTTTAAAAAAAAAACGGCATTAAAATTTTTGTCCAATCGTCAACCAAAAAATCATAAATAATTAGCACTATGACCATCTCTAAGGATATTACGGTTAAACATGCCGTTTAGGAGATAATTCGATTTTTCATACTAGCTTCATACAAATTTTTCGTAAAAAAATTATATTTCCTTCGGTTTTGAGCAGAATTAACTCGGGTGTCATTTTTGTACATAATAATGACTAATAGAAGCGATATCCGGCATAAAAACAAGCACTTGCAAATTGAAATCCCTAAGTCTATGAAAGCCGATTTTCAGCCCACCGTGCGCCGCTCCTAATGCCGATGTGAATGTCAGGGGAAAATGGCGTAAGTGAAATCTAAGTTTTTTGTTGGAGATTTTTTATTTCTAAAGGGAATGTTTTTCTTGTTGGATTCTTGTGGTTTTTTTTAACCGTATGGTACGAGTAAATTGGTTTGTATCAAAAATGCTATTTAAAAACAGCCTCATACACAGAATTTAATTTTAAATAAATTCATGTTAGAAATTATGTTTCATGAACTAAACGAACCGAAAACATGATGTTATTATTTAATAGACATAATGAAAATAAAAATGGAAAAGGCTAGGCAGATGATGAGACATAATGAAATAATATTTTTACATGAGTTTGCCTGTGTGACTTTTACTTTAATACTTATTTTCTACTTAAAACCGATTTTGATGAATTTTGGTACAGAGATAGTTGGAAGTTGGGACCCTGGAGACGAACATAGGCTATTTTTTTTTAAAAAGAATGACATATGAGGGAGAAAGCGGGAAGAAAGGAAAGAAAAGGGAAAACTTAGCATTGCTATTGAAAACATGATGTTATTATTTAATAGACATGATGAAATAATATTTTTACATGAGCTTGCCTGTGTTTACTTTAATACTTACTTTTTAGTAAAAATAACAGCGTAAACTGAATGTTTTCTTAAAACTGTACAAAATATAAATTTTCTTTTCACGTGTTATGTGTGATATGCATAAAAGAAAGATTAATGAAAAACTTAAACTCGTTGCTTCAAATAAAACAAAACCATCCGAAATTCAATTTCCGCAAAAAAATACCAGCCAACGATTGTATCGCAGATTCGCAGCACAATTCTAACTCCATTAAATGGACATTGGCACTTAGAAATTCTCAGTCACCGCCGCTTGCCCGTATCCCCTAAGCTAAGAAAGTATAAATAAAACACAACTATCGGGTAGGTAGGTACACATAGCGAGTTAGGGACGTTGCCCGGTACGCGTCGGTGTGCGTGCGCCTTTATTATGTTCGCTCACGTAACCGTGCCGGTGTGTGCGCAGCCTAAGTACACACCGCACACTGATGCGGTGACGTGTGTCACACCGAAGTGTGGCGTTTAGTTATTTTGGTTGAAGAAAGTGTTAAGCAGAAATAAAACGAAAATTTCGACAATTCTGATAGACTGTTCTAACACCCATCGAGTCTTCGACAAAACATGACCAATCCATCACCAGTTCAACTGTCTTACTCCGCAAGCTATGTCTGTAACTCCCAAATTATACAGCATGTTGCGGGTTGTTCGAAAGAGATACCGCGGCCCCGGAACGTAAAAGGCAAGAGAATGAATATGGGCGGGTTTTAGTCAGTACAAGTCTGACACTCCCCCCCGCTCCGCCCAGAGCGGGGGAAGTTATTAGAAAATTTCCCACCCCAAAAATAAAAAAAAAAGTTATACAGCATAGTATAGCATATGAGCGAAAGCGCAGAAAAAACAAACTAAATTCTGATAGTGGATAATCTTGATAAATCTTACATACATATGAAAATAGGGTCTTCAAAATCTGGTTCATTATTGTCATTTCAGCTGACCACCGTCCAACGCTGAATATGGCCCATATTCAGCGTTGGACGGTGGCCAGCAGACCTTCACGAAGATACACCCTCACATTGATCGGTTCTGTACTTCTCGCATTTAGTGGATTGCAACCACATTCCACAAAATTTTCTTTTAATGATAACTGCGCGAATTTAACATCAATTCGAAAAGAAGAACAGCGAATATGGGTATATAAGGTTGGTTAAACTTAACGTTACGCAACGGTGTAACGCGCGCCCTCGCCGTGTAGTGTTCGCATCGAACTCAGCTAGTTCAAGACTTCTATGTAAATGACAAATCGTAATTACGTTTACCGAGTCGCCACGTAAATCCCATAGGTTATGAGAGACCAGCTCTTGATGGATCCCTCCTTGCCAGGAAGTGGCAGTGGTATGTTGTACATACAGGTTTTCGTTATAAGCTTGGTTTAAATTACGTTGAAACTCTTTGAGAGGTTCCTTTCGACAGGTTCGTTTTGAAGAGTTATTATATCATTATGTAAGTTTGTGGACTAGCTTATGTACGCGGTTTCGGCTGCGTGGTAATTCGAAATTAACCCACGGACTCCGGGATAAAACGCCTATGTATAAAAGGCTAGGCAGATACTATCTATGTTCGTGCCAAATTTCATCGGGTTCCGTTCATCCGTTAACCCGTGAAGAGCTACCAGACAGATACAGTAGACAGACATTCGCATTTATATATTAATAACTAGTATATTAATAACTAGTTGTTACCCGCGACTTCGTACGCGTTAGGTTCGCGATTTGCCTTGCCTTATAACCATTCTATTCTATGTCATGATAGTTGTCGGTTGTCAATCAGTTAAGGAATAGGGACATAATGCAATATTGCTTAGGCCCCTAATTTGTTAGTGTGACAATAACCTATGTTCTTCCCTACGTTGAAATCTATCTCCTTGCCAAATTTCATAACGATCCGATCAGCCGTTAAAGGTACAGAAGAAGTAAGGGGGAGGGGAGAAAGGGGGAAGAAAAGGGGAGAGGAAGATATTTTTTTTTTCGATCATCATGCGGGTTAAAGTTATCGTTAGCCCAAAGTAACTATGCCACGCGGACGAAGTCGCGGGAAGCTAGTCTCAGCAATCAGCGTAACTTCGTAATTTCACTTGTTAAGTATATTAGGCAATCCCTGTATGGTAAAATGGTTACAATAGGTCAGATCTTCGTTGTGCTAACATCCTGTCACAGTTATAGCGTGACCTTTCGCTTCCCCGTAGGTCTATAACCTGCTTTATTGTGTGCTGCTTCTGTACCTTTGGGTCTAGTCAACTTACATAGATTTAGCATTAGAGATGTCTCATTTATCAATGGCTGATTTTCGGTGAATTTTGAAGAATCTTCTTCTGCTTTCTCATGTTTTTTGGACTCAGTAGGTGTGTCTTCAGTTCCTTTGATGCTGGTGTGGGGACTCCTGGAGGCTTCGGGAGGACCTTGTGGCTAAATAATAATAGTAGGTCGGTTTTTAGGTAAAGTCGCGTTTGCTTAGGTTGGCTTGTGGATGGATGACCACCCATTGTGTTTCCTTCGTGCCTCCCATTGGTCAGGCTGTCATTTGTAGATCTTAGACAGTCGTTAAAGGTAGTCAGTGACCCGAAGGCTGACTACCAGTCTTACTAAGGGATATCGTTTTACTCGGTACTACTTGGGTTGTGGCGGTCAGATAGGCAGTCGCTCCATGAAAATACTAGTATTCAGCTGCATACGTTAAGTTTTAAAATTGACCTAAATGTAATTGGTAAAAAAAAAGGTTGCCAAGCAAAAGGCAATTGAGTTCCCGGTATATTCTATTATCCCTCCTACTTATATTATATTATCCTTACTAATATTATAAAAGCGAAAGTGAGTTTGTTTGTTACGTCTTTACACCTAAATGACTAAACCAATTTTGATGAATTTTGGTACAGAGATAGTTGGGACCCTGGAGACGGACAACTTTTCTTTTATAGTGAAACATGAGGTAGAAGGAGGGAAGAAAAGGAAAATCTTAGCATTGCTATTACAATAAATAAGGCGCAAGGGAAAAAACTATAGGTAGCAGGTACCTGAAAATCAGGAGAGAGGAACTGTATTACCCAGAATTTAACGCGAGTGAAGCCGCGGGCAAAACCTAGCATATTATATTATTATAAATGCGAATGTTTGTGAGGATGGATGTATGGACGTTTGTTACTCTTTCACGTCAAAACGGCTAAACGGATCTTGATGAAATTTGGCACAGAGGTAGATTATAGTCTGGAATAACGCATAGGATACTTTATTTTGATAACACGCGGGCGAAGCCGCGGGTGCCAGCTAGTATTCTATTTTTGGCCAGCAAAGTGGTCGTTATAATTAACTGGCTGGTTTCTAAAGATGCTAGTAAAGTCTTAAGTCAAGAAATACGTTGTTAGAACTGTTCTAGCCTAGGACAAATCACGAAACCAACTCAATCAAAAATTTGTTGTTACCACGACATTAAACGCAGCCCCTTCAGTATGCTATCTATCATTTTTAAAAGTCCCACCCGTATTAGCAAGGAAACATGTCTCCTTTGGTAAGAAATGTAATGTCAATTTCTATTCAGTCTCAATTTGGATAGTTATTATTACCTATAAACCATGCTATGCGTCTTTCTTTCTCTTTGATGTAGTGCCGTGCGTACCGTTTATGGTATTACTAGTTGTTACCCGCGACTTCGTACGCCTTATAGCTGTTCCATTCTAATGTATGCCAGGACAGTTGTCAAACGTTTGAGGAATATGGTCCTAATGCAATATTGCTCAGCCCCCTATGTTACTTAATAATAAGCGTGATAACATATAGTCTATGTCTTTTTCTATGTTAAAATCTATGGCCTTGCCAAATTTCATGACAATCCGATCAACCGTTTAGTAGTGAAAAGGTAACAAACATGCAGAGGGGCCTGCCAGGGCCACCGCCTGCCGGGGTTTCGGGTTGTTCGAAAGAGATACCGCTGCCCCGGAACGTAAAGGGCAATTGTAGGAACATGGGTGGGTTTTAGTCAGTATAAGTCTGACACGCCCCCCGCTCCACCCAGAGCGGGGGAAGTTATTTGATGATTTCCCATCACAAAAAAAGGAACATACATACAAACAAACACATACTTTCACATTTATAATATTACTAGCTTTTGCCCGCGGCTTCGCTCGCGTTAAATTCGGGGTAACACAGTTCACCTTGCGCCTTATTGATTTGTAATAGCAATGCTAAGTTTTCCCTTTTCTTCCCTCTTTCTCCCTCACATCCCAATTTAAAAAAAAAATAGCCTATGACCGTCTCCTGGTTCCCAACTATCTTTGTACCAAAATTCATCTAAATCGGTTTAGCCATTAAAGCGTGAAGAGGTAACAAACAAACAAACAAACTCACTTTCGCTTTTATAATATTAGTAAGGATTAATGTGAAAGAATGTGTTTGGTATCTATTATTAGAATGGATTCTTCCGTACGCAAATACGAGCCTTGGACGTGGAGTTGCGTACACCAGCCCGCTATACAATACAAAACAATAGTATTTATTATTTTATTCTTGCAGGAATATGAGAAATTTTATGTTGGTATGGTGTTAAGTATTTATCCACAAGTATTAGACTATTGTTACAATCCATACACAATAAATAAATAATTATGATAAATTTTTCTCACACACATACCTTCTTACCTAAAAATAAAAAATACAAACACTGTCAAACTTAATACTCCGATATTGTAACAGTAACATCAAAAGCACTATGTAACATTTACATCAATCACTATACCTTAAGGGGACCGGACTGCTTCGAAGGTTTCTTAACCTAGCCAGGATAGCAGTGCTCACCCACGTTTGTAGAATTACTTAATACTTATTATGTAAAACTGTATTTTTAACGTGTACCTACTACTATGCTATGTTTGAGTAAAAAAAAATATATATATACCTATATTTTTTTTTTTAACTTTGCCCCACACTAGGAATTTCTCCTGTATCGTGGGTGCGTTTACAAACATTTAAACTCACATACACAAACAGCCAGACCCGGAACAACTATCTGTAGGCCATACAAATATTTGTTCCGTGCGGGAATCGAACCCGCGACACGCAGCGCAGCAGTCGATCGCTCAGCCACTGCGCCAACCGTGCCGTCAAAATATAAAATATATATATATTATTATGTCTATACTAGCTTTTGCCCGCGGCTTCGCTCGCGTTAAATTCGGAGTAACACAGTTCCCCCTTCCTGATTTACCTACATGTACACACGACGACACATCAACCTATACAAAACCAGTTTATGCTGCTCTCTCAACAACGGATCGTACACCATAGATTTCAAGTACAATGAGAGATCCGCATAAACTGGTTTTGTATAGGTTGATGTGTCGTCGTGTGTACCTGCTACTAGTTTATCTATAAAATTGTCCACGTATTTTCTAACATCCTCTCAAATCAAATTCGACCAACAACAGCGTGATTATCAAAACTAATTAAATTTTATAATTTCCTACCTATATACTTATGTTTATAGGTATAATTAGTGGTGATAACATAGCCCCTAGCATGGGCGGTGTGGTCCTACCTCAACACAGACACTGGTTCACTGGTCGCTAGTCAACCAGAGAGTTACTTAACAGGTTAATCAACGGAGATAATCTAGCTGCGGTTGCCAAAGTTTCACGTGTGTTATCTTAGATTTTTAATTTCTTTGAAAGCATCATTCCAGCTTTAGTGAAAGAAACAAAAACTGTTAATTAGACTCGCACAAAAAATAAAAACAATTTTTTTTTAAAAGAAAAACAATATAAAAAATAGCAGACAATTCATTAAATTAGTCCTGTACGAGCCAAAAGGCCCCTAAGCATGGTGAAATGATTAAAACGATCAATCGATTTTTTTATATTTAAAAAAAAAACGTTTCCCCACTCTAGGAATTTGTCCTATATCGTGGGTGCGTTTACAAACATTCAAACTCACATACACAAACAGCCAGACCTGAAACAACTATCTGTAGGTCATACAAATATTTTTCCGTACCGGGATCGAACCCGCGACACGTAGCACAGCAGACAAACGCTTAAGCATTGAACCAACCGTGTCATTATGTCAGATCATATTCTGATGCATGCCAGGAAAAATACGAAACCCTTATTACCTCGTTGTCCTTCTGTCTGACTGTCAAGACCCTGTATCTTGGAAACTTCTGGAGGTATTAAGTTGAAATTAAAACCATAGACACAACTCTGTGGTCTCTTGGTCTCAATCTGCCCTGAGGACAGAGATGAGGTCAACGATAGAAGGTAAGCTAACTCAAAAGAAGCCTATTAACTCGCGACTTGAGTAGACTCGGGAACAAGAATACATGCAAGGAATGTCAGTCCTTGGCTTGACTTGTTTAGGGGTCAAAGTCAAAGTTATTTATTTGTGAAACATAAAAAAAAACTATATCATTTTTGAATGCTTATTTATTCTTTACTACTCGTAATATACCAAGTTATTGCGTGAGTTTTTTTTTAATTTCTAAACAGAAGTAATCAAACTGGTCAAAAATATAAAAAAGGTTCATAAATTATTCACTAATTAATTTCAGTTTATGTGTACTTACGTTAAACATAAAATATAATCTTAATTGTGTGTTCGTCATGGTTTTGATTTAACAGTTTAAGGGGTGCAAGGTTTGTAACCAACAAATTCGTATTAAATGTGTAGAAGTTTAACCTCTAAAGCCACAGCGGCACAAAAACGTGCCAATAAACAAGTATTACCGTTGAGCCTCGCTGACACTTTGTGCCACCAAACCCCGACCGATTTAAAACTGTATTTGTAGTAAAGATAAGTCTTAAAATCAAATTACGCTTACGATGAGAGCCCGCCCGGCGGCGCTTGACGGATAGTTGACGTAAATAATGGCGGTCCTTGAGAGGTTAAACTTTTTATTATACAAACTCTAGGTAAAAAGTACGGTTTAGAAAAACATTTCTAGCGCAACTGCTAACCATGAGGACCTGATTTCGATTTTCAATTCTTGCAAAGTGTTATTGGGTTTTCAGGAATATTGTACCATTTTTTTGGATAGGAAATCATTAAATGACTACTACGCTCTGGGCGAACAATCAAACCCCACAAGGTTCCTTACCGAGCGGAGATCTAGTTTTAAATTAAGTTCGTAAGCCCTGGGCGGGGTCTGTAAACTTTTCTAGGTTATCACAGGAGTGATTCTTTAAGCTTTTTACCTTCAAGTATTGAACTGCGAGTGGCAATAAAAATAACAGATTTTTAAGGTCTTTCAGCGCTTTGAAAACGTCTTTAGTTCAAAACGTCATGCAAAGCTTGTTTTCAACGCCCTGGTTCAGGCCATGGTCCGGAGCGAGAGGGAATGGGAAGCGGTCACCACCTTCTGCGAAGCAGTAATGCTAGCAAAGGAGGTGGCCGGGCGTTTGAGGGAGAGAACATCTGCCCAACCCAGCCGCCGCGGGAGACGCCCATGGCGCCGGGCGCCGCGAGACGACTCCCGGCCACCGTAGATGCGGGCCTGTGGGCGGTGAGCAATGGGTAGTTCACCGTCCGTCCGTCGATTGACGACAGGCCGTGTCGACGGCGCGTTCGTGTTTCACGCGCGCCTCAAAGAGAGTCAGCAAAGCAGAGGGGCTTGCCAGAGCCTCCGCCTGCCGGGGTTGCGGGTTGTTCGAAAGAGATACCGCGGCCCCGGAACGTAAAGGGCAATAGAAGGAACATGGGTGGGTTTTAGTCAGTACAAGTCTGACATGCCCCCCCGCTCCACCCAGAGCGGGGGAAGTCACAGGATGATTTCCCACCCGAAAAAAAAAAAAAAAAAAAAAAAGCTTGTTTTCAACTGCAGTCTAATACAGTTGGTGACGGTAATTTTAGGTAAATTTTAATTCACCAACTTCATTCATCATAAAACTCATTAAGCCTACGAGCGTGTCATAAAATACATATACTCACATAATTTCTCTTTAGAAATAGTCGAGCAGAAATGGGGGAAGTTTTGTAGAAAAGTTTGAGCATAGCTGGTCTTGTCATTAATAATACTAGAAGCATCGTGCCGTAAATTTCTAATATTTAATCTAGATCATATAAAATATATCATACTGGCCGTATGTCACTGTTTATAAACCCTTAGTTGAGTATTGTTTGCTTAAGTTGTTGTTTAATTTTTAACCGACGAAAAAAAAGGAGGAGGTTCTCAATTCGACATGTATATTTTTTTTTTTTTATTTTTTTTTATGTATGACCACGCATAACTTTTTACTGAGACGTCCGATTTGAAAAATTCTTTTTTCATTGGAGAGAGTATATTTCAAAGTTGGTCCCATTTCAAATTGAAAAAAAAAATCCGCCCCTAAGGGTGGAAAAATTGGGGTTGATTGATTTTTTTTCATACTAAATTTGCAATTGTGAACCGATTTTGTTTAAATTTGAAACACATATGTAGTTCTGATGATAATACGGCGTCAAAATGATCTGATGATGGATGATGGAGACAGGAAATACTTGCATTTTGCAAGAGGTCCTCAACAGTTTAAAGCAGCAATATTTCGTGTTTCAACTCATTTCATGCACGTTGACGACAACTTTAGACCTAGCTGGAGAATAGAGCTGTCATTGAAGGTCTGAAGATGGAGACGGAAGGCTTTTGAAAGAGGTTCTTATCAATTTACAGCCGCTATATTGTGTTTGGGCTCGTTTTATTAACCTTGATGAGGACTTTGAGCCAATCTGGATAATTACTGTCACTGAAGATCTGACGATGGAGACGGAAGGTATTTGCAAGACGTTTTCAACAGTTTACAGCAGCTATATCGTGTTTGGGCTCATTTAATGCACCTTGACGTGATCTTTAGACCTTGCTGGAGAATTACGGTCATGGAAGGTCTGATGATGGAGACGGGAAGTATTTACTAGACATTCCCAATAGCTTACAGCAGCTGTATTATGTTTAGGCTCATTTCATGTACGTCGATGAGAACTGTTGATGCCTTGCCGGAGTATGATTGTCATCAAAGCTGTGGCAGTTCAAATGGAAGTCAGTTACAAGAGGTCCCCAACAGTATAACGCCACTTGGGCTTATTTCTTGAATTTTATTAAAAACTGTAGACCTTACTGGGTTACGCGTGTCATCGACGGACGGATGCATTATGCATATTTGAAAAAACATAATAAGTGTGTTTTAGCCATTACTGCAAGAATAAAATATCTGTATATGTGCAGTGCATAGTGGGTTAACCTTTCAGTAGCTGCATTTCAGTCAGCGCGCTCATCATGTGGATAGATTAACACCTTATTTGGTTCAAAATTTGATAATGATGCTAATAAAATGTAGTCCCAGGTCAATTCATGCTTTATCGAGGGTCGTCCCTTGAATTTTATGTAAATTGATGGCCCAGCTTAGAATTACGGGCAACATCATGCGTTCAAAAACATTTCTAGTACGTGTTCTTTTGAAAATTGCAACCAATCGAGGTCTAGCAACACAGTCATTGCTATCACTCTATTTCCTTTGCTTTCATTGTTAATACAATTCTTCAGATTTTTGGTAGGTACTAGAATATCTGGAGGTCTATTTCCCAAAGATTCGATAGTGTTTCGAATTCATGGTAGTCATCTTAGTACTTGTCAACCTGTTTGACGGTAAGGATTCAATTCAAACATTCTTATCGAAGCTCCCATTATACAAATTAGGTTAAGTAAAGCAACAACTTTGTTGTAATAGAAAACCAAAAAGAATAAAATAAAAACTTTTTAACAAAAAATTAAACCGACGAAAAGTGAAAAATAAAAACCTTTTAGTCTAGGTAAGCTCCAAAGTTAAAGTATGAAATTAATTTTGAGGCGGCGCCAACATACAATGATCGACGATCAATAAAGCTGTCAATATTTCCCGTTTTACTTATTAGTTTTCTTGCTTATTTGGCGCCGACTTGAAATTAATTTCATACTTTAACTTTGGAGCTTACCTAGACTAAAAGGTTTTTATTTTTCACTTTTCGTCGGTTTAATTTTTTGTTAAAAAGTTTTTATGCTATATGCATATGTAATAAGTAAGACTCTCCAAACAGCATACCATGTGTCTGCCTACCCTAGAGGCAGTGCATCCACTTTCGCCAGTTATATTTTGGGTAACAAAACCGAACGAGCCTTTTTCTCATCATCATCATTCTCAATTATCAAATGACTTCCTTCACTTACGGCGGATGGGAAGGGACTGTCAGACTTGAACTGACTAAAACCTTCCTTCCTTTGTTCCTTCTTTTGCCCTCTCTGTTCCGGGGACGCGGTATCTCTTTCGAACAACCCGCAACGGCAGGCACCGAGTGAGCCTATTTGCATCAACCGCAAAATTTCTCACTCAAGAAAATTTCGACCTGAAAAACAGTTATAGGATATATTTTACTAATAAGTCTTAGTAAAATCAAGTTTGAATCTGCGCGCCTAAAAAACCCTGTATACTAAGATAGGCTGGTCTCCTCATGATGTTTTTCTACCCCTAAAATAATCTCCTCCCTGCTTGGATTGCAACCCACGAACTCCTATTAAGTCGTAGACTCGTAACCGTTAGGACAAGGCAACTACTGCTCTCAGCCAATATTGTCTAACAATCTTAGATGGACAAATCCGCACGTCATACTATAATCATGAACACACAACATAGATTGCGTGAGCTTGTACCTATCTGCTAATGACGAGAACAGGCGCTGATAATGCCACAACAGGTATCAGCAGGACAGGTCTCCACAGGGTGCCCCCTGTACTGCATCTCATTAAGTTTTTCTTGAGTAAACTTCTTAAGACTAAGTGCGTAATTAAATTTGTTTTTGTTTGTTTAAGAGTCATGGAGATGGTTTATGAACATGTTTAATTTTGTATTCAAAAGATTATTGTAATTTCTGGTTAGGTACAGAATAATTAAAATATTATTTTTAGTAGAAATAAAGAATTTGAATCTGTGTCCGGTTGGTGACAAAATGCCTCCTATCGTATGACATGGGACTTAAACTTTACTAGCAAATAGTACAAGCAGGTTTAGCCCTGCCTAACCCTTTGGAGAAATACTAGCGTGGCGTTATGTGTATAAAATTTGTTTGAAATGCCCAATTGTTTGTGGGCATCTCGTAAGCATATTGAAACTCTATTACACTTCTTGCTCCTTATAATGGGCCAATGACGTAACATGCAATGGAATGCATGGAAATTATGATGAGTGATGTAGCTGTGTGACAGGATGCCCCAAGTCACCAAAAGCTTTTGATTCAAAATACGATTCTCTGTTGTGTGTAGTTTCAATATTTACTTTAATATTATAAAAGCGAAAGTGAGTTTGTTTGTTTGTTACCTCTTCACGTTTTAATGGCTAAACCGATTTTGATGAATTTTAGCACAGAGGTAGTTGGGAACCAGGAGACGGACATAGGATATTTTTTTTTATAAAAAATTGGGATATGAGGGAGAAAGAGGGAAGAAAAAGCAAAACTTAGCGTTGCTATTACAAATCAATAAGGCACAAGGGCAAAAACTGCAGGTACCAGGTACCTGCAAATCAGGAAAGGGGAACTGTGTTACCCCGAATTTAGAGCGAAGCCGCGGGCAAAAGCTAGTTATTTATAAAAACATAAAAGTACAAGAACATATTGAAAGAAAATATCTGTCCTTTCCTCGAAAAACCGGCCAGGAGTGAGTCAGACTCGACACCGAGAGTTCCGTACAAACTTGCGACATAAACGGTCTTATCTATTGACTGCGTAGACCTAGAGGGTTGGGAGAGTTAATTTCAACTCAATATCTCTACGCGTATCCGAGATAAAGGGTCTTGACAGACACACAGGCAGACAGACAGACAAAAAATGATCCAATAAGCGTTCCGTTTTTAGGGTTCCGTAGTCAACTAGGAACCCTTATAGTTTCGCCATGTCTGTCTGTCCGTCCGTCTGTCCGTCCTCGCTTAATCTCTGTGACCGTTAGCACTAGAAAGCTGAAATTTGGTACCAATATGTATATCAATCACGCCAACAAAGTGGTAAAATAAAAATTGGAAAAAAATGTTTTATTAGGGTAGCCACCCTATATGTAAAGTGGGAAGTGATTTTTTTTTTAATTTCAACCCTAACGTGTGATATATTGTTGGAAAGGTATTTAAAAATGAATAGGGGTTTACTAAAATCATTTTTTGATAATGTCTATAATTTCGGAAATAATCGCTCCAAAAGTAAAAAACAATGTGTCCCCCCCCCTCTAACTTTTGAACCATAAGTTTAGAAAATATGAAAAAAATCTGAAAAGTAGAACTTTATAAGGACTTTCTAGGAAAATCATTTTGAACTTGATTGACACAACAGTTTTTGTACAAAAAAGACAAAAAGTTGTACAAAATAATTTCCTCCTCCACCTTTAAACTCATAAGTGGGAACACTTATTGTGACGGACAGTAAACTACGGAACCCTACACTGAGCGTGGCCCGACACGCTCTTGGCCGGTTTTTTCCTTTTGAGTTAAGGAACTCTAAAAAGATTACTCCCTAGTTTCTTTGGGATCATCAAACAAATTGGGTAACTGCTTAATTCCCAAGCTTGTAAACAAGCCGTTAATCACTAAAACTCCTGAAAACTATCTAGGAACACTAGTTTGGTCTCGTTATTCTCACGCAGTGTGCAATTAGACGCGCAATCTGGTGGCGCGGGCGCAGCGACAGCGTGCAAAAAGTGCGCTCTTTAATAACTTCTAATAACTGCCAGGGGACAGGTTCTAAGGCGGCTTGACCACGTTCCCGGGGACCTGGGGAGACAACACACTAGTTGCGAAAACGCCGCGTTTTAGATTTGAAAAGGGAGTGAAAGTTTAAGAATATCTCGGCTACGTCCGGTTGGACTCGGAGCCGAACTTAATATGTCTATGGGAATAAGCTAGGCAGATGATGATTGTGATGTCAGCTGAAGAAAAAGAGAGTTACGCCAACACCTAGTTAGGCGCGTCGCCCACAAGATCAACAGTCGAGGTGCAGTTGAGGCGCAGGCACATAAGAGGCACGCCGGCGCCGCCGTAACGAGATTTTCTTTACAATATTGTCGTGTGGGCGACGCGCCTAACGCGCCCGCGCCCCGACTGCGCCTCGACTGCAGTTGGTCGTGTGGGCGACGCGCCTATCGCGCCCGCGCCCCGACTGCGCCTCGACTGCAGTTGGTCGTGTGGGCGACGCGCCTTACATGAGAAAAAAGTCGTGTGATACTTTTGGATATAAATGTAAGAGATGGCTTAAAGAGAGGTAGACCAAAGAAACGATTAATGGATTTTGTGAAAGTTGGTATGGAAAGAAAGGAAATGACTACTGAGCTGAAGAGTAAAAGAGAACTATGGAATAAAGGGACATGCTGCGCCGACGCAAGGGCAGGTGAATGATGAACTGTCAAACATGTTTCTTGTTTGTCATAGATCATTGAAGGTAAGGGGAATGTCAGCGAAGTAAATCGTCTTCTTTAATGTGTAACTTACCTTTTTAGAATATTTTTATGGCTAATTTTATTATGGGCCATTCCATTATAAATTAATTAATTGTCTGGAAGACGAGAACACAGAGCATGATTTGAAATGGGTGTAGATGTAAAGTTATTCTTTTTCAATAGAAAAGGGAGGATCCTTCGACCAGACAGGTGTCGTGTCTGATGGACTACTGCCCATCAAGAAGGCAATCGCTACGCACCGTCAGGGAGCGCGGCTGGCGAGTTATGGGCCTCGCTTATGGTTCTGTAGGATCAGAGTAGTATTTTAAATATTATAGTGGCATCTCTCAAATCAACCTATGATGTTGTCGTCTGTCTAACCGGGCAATCCCGTGGGTGCCTTGAGAGTAAGGCCTCCAACCAAGACAAATATGTACTTCGCTTTATAAGCCCGGCCAGAATCAAGCGCGCGTACTCAGCTGCCCTACAACAACTGCTAGGTTCTTCTATATAGTCTTAACTAGCATATAACTTGCTTTGTGTGATATAGAATTGTGATATTATTTCGTCTGGTAACATAGATGGCGCTGTGGTACTTTTTGCTGTAGTGGATATTATAGTGCCGTTATATGTTTAGTTTGCTTTGAGCACCGACTTATACTATTGTAATGTCGACCTTTCAGCTAGACAATATAATTATAATAACTATTAAAGATTTAATAACATCATTATGCACAAACACTAAACAATAAACGCGAACCGTTACAGATCGTCGCCTGATTGCATTTCATTTGCTTATTTTAGTTGGAATAGCTAGCCAGATAGTTGACAACCGTTACATATCGATTCCACCGTGCCTCAGAAAGCACGCTAAGCTGTAAGTCCCGGCTGTCATTTGTAGATCTTTGACAATCGTTACAGATAGACAGTGTCCCGAAAGTCTTAAAACTAATCATACCAAGTATCTTAATAAACACATAACGAATGTGGTCAACCTTTATTCGACCTTCATTGACGTCATCTCAAGAAAGAAAGAACTGAATATCTCCAGCCAATATTCACACTATTTAATTCATGTTGGTTGTTGTTGACGTCCTATTGCCTTATCAGTTACATTTATAAAGTCACGCCTTTCACATGGGGTGGGCAGAAACCATAGAACGCCACCTACAACAGTGCTTACCCCTATTGCTTCTTCCACGCTAATACATCGATCATCAGATGTACCTATATATATACATATATATATATATATATGTGTCCGGTCATGGACTAGCGACATTCTAGATACTTATGTAACGAGCGTTTTAATATACTATTACGATACACACTTAGGTCTAATTCACTACCCCGCTTTTTGGCAGCCATTTTGAGATATTATCTATGCGTGTACAAAAAATAATCATATCTCTCAAAGTTTTGGTGACGAAAATAGGTTTATTCAGAGGGCAACAATATTGTCTATCGTTTAAATTAAGAAATGATGAGCTTACATTTTCGTAACTTTAGAAAACAAAATTGTCCAAAAAAATATGCAAATCAACGAAAGCTTTGTAAACATTTTTGTGAAAATAAAATTGTAGTTTTTTTTGAAAATCAATAAATTTGAGTACCTACTAGAATGTTTGTTATATAAGTACATAGAATATCGCTAGTCCGTACCCGGACACATTGTATATGGGTTGTTCGAAAGAGATACCGCGGTCCCGGAACAAAAAGGGCAAATGAAAGAACATGGGTGGGTTTTAGTCAGTACAAGTCAGACACTCCACGCCGCCGGTCCGTCTAGAGCAGGGAATGTTATTTGATGATTTCGCATCCGCAAAAATAACGCACGCCGGGTGCTACTGCTAGTACAGTTGTCTTGAATAATTGTATATTGCAATGAGCATACAAACCTTATCTTCAATCTAAACGAATACAGCAAAACCAGAATCCAATATATTCTCAATACAACTAGTTTTTGCTTGCGGTTTAACCTGCTACGAATTCGGAAAATAACACAAGGGACGCCGTCGACGCCGAGACGAAACGTCCTGTAAACCAGATCATGGCCTAGCAGTGTGACAAATTTTGCCGAAATCTGTTCAGCTGTTACAATGTAATAACGTGACAAACAAACCAACTCAGTTTAACGCTCAATCATCGACATAAAACGCAGCGTCTTATCGCCAGTCTATGGTTTCTTTAACAGGAGCTTATCCATAGATAAGTTTCAAGTTATAGCTGTTTATAAGTATCCTAGATTAATGCATGCTTGCGAGCATTGAGCTAAGGTCTAGCTCGAGTGGACCGCAGGCTCGCTACCGATCTCGACTCGATTGTAAATATTCTATCAACCTGCTAGGGTTTTATTTTTCTCTTTGGTTGAGGAGAAAAAAATGTCTGTTGTTGTTTATGATTTTGCGCAAGTGTAAATTAATGTATGGGTTGACGTTGGTTATATTCGATTGCTTATCCTACTAATAATATTATTATAAATGCGAAAGTTTGTGAGTATGTATGTTTGTTCCTCTTTCAAGAAAAAACTACTGAACGGATCTTGATGAAATTTGGCACAGAGGTAGATTATAGTCTGGAATAACACATAGGATACTTTTTTTGATCATCACGCGGGCGAAGTCGCGGGCGCCAGCTAGTATTATTATATGATACCAGTCGGTGCTGGTTGGGTAGCATCCAGTAACATTCAACTATTTGGAAACATATAGCTTTTTTGCGCTGTGGTTGGTATATCATAAAATAACTTTCCCGCTCTGGGCGATGCGGAGGGGAGTGCAAATAACTTCCCCCGCTCTGGGCGAAGCCACTGCCAGATTTTTACTGAGTAAAACGCACCCATGTTCCTTCTTTTGCCTTTTATGTTCCATGCCCGCGGTTACATCTCTTTCGAACAACCCGCAACCCCGGGAAACATTAAGATTATGTTATGATATTTGAAAATTGGGCTGTCAAAGTATACCTACGGAAACAAATGGAATATTTTGCCTTCTAAACAAAAGTTTAGTTGGCAAAGTGGAAATTGTTAGGTTAGATGCACCTTTGGTTAAGGTGTGAACGTGTAATGGGGGTCAGCCTATTGCCATCAAACAAGTAATGAATACGACTTTGCCCGACTAGAGAATCAAACTCAGGACCTTATGCTCAGCTGTCAAAATGTCATTTAAGTAGTATTAGTTGAAAACCGTATCGTTTAAACTCCACACTGCTCCTAAAGAGTTCTGCCAGCTTTCTTTGTTAACTTTTTGCTTTTATACTCAAGCTTACAAATACATGACTAACCGTGTGTGAAACTGAGCAAAGACAAGTATAATTTGTAGTTGCTTCAATAAATCCATGTGTAATGCGACTTGCGACTGCTGCGCGCGCGCAAGTTGTCGCGACAACGAACGTATACAGTGGTTCACGCTCGGGGCATGTTTATTTTGTTTATTGCAGTTTATTTACATTGTGTAAGCCAACCCTTCAGGAAGCCGTCATCCATCTTTTTTGTACATCAAACAAAGTAATTATATGCAACTAGCTTCCGCCCGTGACTTCGTCCGCGTGGCATAGTTACTTTGGGCTAACGCTAACATTAACCCGCGTGATGATCGAAAAAAAATATCTTTCTCTCCCCTGTTCTTCCCTCTTTCTCCCCCTTATCTCACTGTTTTTTTTTATTTAACCTATGTCCGTCTCCAGGGTCCCAACTATCTCTGTACCAAAATTCATCAAAATCGTTTAAGCCATTTAAGCGTGAAGACGTAACAAAGAAACAAACTCACTTTCGCTTTTATAATATTATTAGCTTTTGCTCGCGGCTTCGCTCGCGTTAAATTCGGGGTAACACAGTTCCTCTTTCCCGATATGCAGGTCCCTGTGTTACCTGTAGTTTTTGCCCTTGCGCCTTATTGATTGTTCTAACAATGCTAAGTTTTCCCTTTTCTTCCCTCTTTCTCCCTCAATGCTCATTTTAAAAATTATTTATTTTAAATTTAAAAGCCTATGTCCGTTTCCAGGGCTCCAACTATCTCTGTACCAAAAATCATCAAAAACGGTTTAGCCATTATGGCGTGAAGACGTAACAAACAAACTCACTTTCGCTTTTATAATATTACTAGCTGTGCCCAGCGGTTTCACCCGCTGCTCACTTAGGGGTATGAAAAATAGATGTTGGCCGATTCTCAGACCTACTGAATATGCTCACAAAATTTCATGAGAATCGGTCAAGCCGTTTCGGAGGAGTATGGGAACGAAAATTGTGACACGAGAATTTTATTTATAAGAAGAAGTTAAGAAAGGAAGTACCTAAGGATAGTCATACATAACATAACATAACACACAAGTTTAAAGTTATGATTCTTATTTTAGTTCCTTAATTTATTGTATTTTTTTTTGCGGATTGGAAATCTTCAAATAACTTCTCCCGCTCTGCACGGAGCGGGGGGGGGGGGGAGTGTCAGACTTATACTGACTAAAACCTACCCATATCCCTTCTTTTGCCCTTTTTGTTCCGGTGCCGCGGCATCTCTTTCAAACAACCCGCAACCCTGGCAGGCGGTGGCCCTGGCAGTCCCCTCTGCTTTGCTGACATCTCTTTGAGGCGCGTGTGGAACACGAACGCGCCTATTTATTGACCTTACATTTAGTTTAAATTTTTAAATGTTTTTTAAAAACAAAAGGAAAACCGGGCAAGGGCGAGTCGGACTCGCGCATCGAGGGTTCCGTACAAACTTGCGAAATAAACGGCCATATCTTTTGACTGCATGCGTAGACTTGGAGTGTTGATTCTTTCACAGCTCTGAGGGAATACAGACTCGAATATATAGTTTTAATTTCAACTCGATACTTCAACGCGTTCCCTAGATAAAGGGTCTTGGCAGACAGACAGACGGACAACGAAGTGATCCAATAAGGGCAGAACCCTTACATACTTGTACGGAACCCTAAAAATCATTTAAAAATATAAATAAAGCATTTTTTGTTTCATCATCATCTGCTTAGCCTTTTCCCAACTATGTTGGGGTCGGCTTCCAATCTAACCGCATGCAGCTGAATATCAGTATTTTACATGGAGCGACTGCCTATCTGACCTCCACAACCCAGTTAGTACTGGGTAATACGATACCCCTTGGTAAGACTGGTTGTCAGACTTTGTCAAAGCATTTTTTGTTTATTGTTACAATTATGAATTTTATATACAGAGCGTTTTTGGATATGGCTCTCTTTTTAGATTAGCGACAGGTTACAGATATTCATTACTTTTAACCGTTCAGCATAGATGATGCACACGCACAGTTGCAGTTGCAGTCTACGGCCTCTTTGTGGGCACGTAATTCGTATCAAGTAACTCTTGAGCTCCATAACATATAACAATAGGTACAGACGCCAGCAGGTCAAGCTACCCGAAACTGTCAATTTTTCCCAATGAACCTTGAACCTAATACTTTAGAAATAAAGTCGAAAATCTATCAAAGAAATCTGACAGATTGTAGTAGCTTGATGTGCAGGGTCTGTACAAAGAAATTCTCATCATAGTTTTTGGAATACAAATGAAATTCCAAAAAAATATAATACTTAAGAAATTCTTTCAGTTAAATGCTAGGCTCTTCTATTTCTTTTCTTTAAGCGTACCGCGCAAAATGTCCACTATCTTCACATTTATAAAACAATGGTTAAAACGCGATAAAGCCTTACATAGAAAGGTGTTAGCACTCATATCTTGAACCTTTGTTACGATTTGGCCATTGACTTCGGCAGTTTTAACGATCCGCGTAGGAAGATAGGCAATTGTCACTTTTGGTTTCTCTTTTGCATTTTTACTTGTGATCTTAGGACCCTATGCGGTTTAGAGGAATGCCTATATAAAGAGTACTAATTTTGTTCTGGAACTTGTCACCTCGTGTGTGAATTGTGTTGTTTTCAATTGTCAACCATTGGTCCTTGAATGTAGTAAGTATTTATTAAATAAGTTTCTGGTCCTTCTTAATGTCGCAGAAACTGGAACAGTCAATACATACATGGATCAGTTAGGTTTCTTCCTTTTTCTAGTACCTATATCTAAATCTACTATTATAAAAAGAACTCAAAAATGACATAAATCATTAATAAAATATCTCCTTCATATTTTATTACATAAAATATCGCAACTAATTGCATTAACAGCTACCAATTACCAACCAAACATCACACGCATCTAATAATAAACAGAAATAGGTATATTAAAACATGATAAAAAGCGTAAAAAAGATGGCGACCATCGCCATCTTGAATCGAATGCGCGGGAACGAGCGATCGGGTGCGTTCAATAAATTGACATACGCCTTATAAGGTCCTATAGCGTCCCATTCGTCTTGTTGTAGGTCTAAGACCTTAGCTACGAGTTAGATGCCGTGTTAAATTGGGCCTGTGAGCCTGGATAACTAAAAGCTAAGCGACTAACATTTATAGGGATATTCTAATGGTTAGTTGGCGTTGAGTTAAATGTTTCTAATGCATGTTGAGTAAAGTAGTTAGGTGTTACTGCCATTTTACGATTACTTCATACTTTATTTGAAGATTCGGTTGAATAAATTCGTCTGTCTAGACGACATAGTTCATAAATAAATGATTTTTTGCAGTTATTTTTTCCCAGTCATTTAAGGTTCTTCCTAATTAATTGGGAATCATAGACATATATGTATAATACATTTCCACGCATAACAATTACAGGTAATGTTCAAACGAGCCAATTACAGATCCACAAAAGGACAAAATGGCTGTTCTAATTTAAAATACAATTAGAACGTGAAAACATCTCACCTAACATGAGAAACTATCTTCCACGATGGGCAATCAACGGCAATTGATAAAGAATCATTTATAAAAATGTTCATATACTGCACAAACAACTATGGTCCAGCGTCCTAACCATTTAGATGGCCCTAACGTCTTACAGACTCTTCACAAGAATGTCGCCGGAGTCTGCGGACGTTTTTACATACATTTATTGACCAGCCTGGCCCATCAACTTGATCACCGTAACCACCACTCATATGCCAAGCATTTTTCTCTTAAAATCGACGTAGGAAGGTCGGGTTTTCGATGGACTAGTTGGTTCTTATGATGGATGCTGGTATGGTCTGGTGGTTTGGTACTCAGAGGCCGCAAGTTCTTGTGTTAGTGACGCTGGCCGTCAGGTAGTTTGTTGAACGTGATTATTGTTCGTCGTTTTGATTTGTAATGATTTTCGCATTGTTTTGTAGTTTGAGACGGGAGTGAAGGCATTTTTATGGTAATTGCTAATTAATTTTAGTTGTTACTTTTTTTTTGTGTGGGGACTGAATAGAAGTAATAATAGGTATAGGGAATCCTGAAATTAATTAATTCATGCGATATATTTTTGTGCCTACAAAAATATATCGCATATATATCTGCTGAAAGGTAAATGCTATGGTGTCAAAATTAGTGAAAACATCAAAAATGTTGTTTATCAGAGACATCAAAAAATCATTGAAGTCTATCCAAATGGTCGGTTATAAAATACTTGCTCCCTTTTATTCGTCTAAATTAAAACATCTTATATATAAACATCTTATATATAATATAACTTGTAAGTATCCATGGCCGAAAGCATTTAGAAAGTGTTAAAAACCACCTGCAAAATTATAAGTTTCTTCAAACGAACCTCCATATCGTATACCAAAGTCTTCTTAAGTCTTACAAATCGTCCGTAATTGCAAGGATATTGATGCGTCTACAATCGGGACTATGTTTCTCTTTCTACCCTTAGGCTAGAATTTGTGAGCAATATATTTTATGATCTGCATAAGAATTTGTCAACTGTTGTGTCTCGAGGCTGTTTCTCTGCAACTATTTGCGTGTAATTTTATTCGAATAAGGTTCATTTGTTGAGATGTTTGTAGCTAAATAATAACAGCGGGGTTCTATCTTGGTTAAGCTACGATTGCCGAGGCACCAAGGATGGGTGACCATTCACTACGTATCGTGACTTCTCAGTGCCTTGGAGAGCATGTTAATCAAGTACCGGCTGTTGTTTGTAGATATTTTTGACAGTTGCTATTATTCATCAAATTAACTTTCCCCGCTCTGGGCGGTGCGTGGGGGAGTGTCAGACTTTTACTGACTAAAACCCACCCATGTTCCTTCTTTTGCCCTTTATGTTACGGGGCTACGGTTTCTCTTTAGAACAATCCGAAACCCTGGAGACGGACATAGGCTATTTTTTTAAAGATTGAGAAGAAAAGGGAAAACTAAGCATTGCTATTACAATAAATAAGACGCAAGGGCAAAAACTACAGGTAGCAGGTACCAGCAAATCAGGAAAAGGGAACTGTGTTACCCCGAATTTAACGCGAGCGAAGCCGCGGGCAAAAGCTAGCAGAAGATATCCAAAAAAAAAGAAACGTTACCTCACTAGGAATTTCTATTTTATCGTGGGTGCGTTTACAAACATTTAATCTCACATTTGCCTACAGACCAGACCTAAAACAACTACCTATAGGTCATACAAATATTTTGTTCCGTGGATGGAACCTGTGACCCGCAGCGCATCAGTCAATCGCTCAGCCACTGCGCCAACCGTGCCACCAATGGAATGGGTCAAGTAGACGTGCGACGCCGACTCCCACTAAATTGGGATAAGAGCAGGAGAATGAGGATGATGACCTAGATCCTGGTCAACTTGTAGCTTTTTAACCGACTTCAAAAAAGATGGAGGTTCTCAATTCGACTGTATGTTATTTTTGTGTTTGTTTCCTCATAACTTTTGACCGGGTGAACCGATTTTGATGATTATTTTTTTATTAGAAAGCTGTCGCTTCCCATGAAATAAAATTTAAATGGGACCACCCATTTCAATTTTATTTATATTGCCTAGGTAGTTTATAAGTTATCGTCTATAATACTGTATATTTTTTCTCTATGTCTATATGGATGATCTGCTAATCTTTTAGTAATAATTCGGAATACCATAACTAATACTGCAGAATAAAAAACTTTTTTGTAAAAACTAAAACTGACTTAAAAAAAAAGTGGAAAAATAACTTTATTTCCGGAAGTCGGGGACTTTTGTTGGTTTCGTTGACTTTTTTGCCACCGACTTCCGGAAATAAGTTATTTTTCCACTTTTTTTATTTTTTTAAATTGGTTTTATTTTTTACAAAAAAGTTTTTTTCTTGTTAGACACACATGATGTTTACTAAGAGGTCTCAGAATAATGTTAAACTAACTTAACTAGTCTCTTTGTGCAGTACTTACAGCTACAACCTCCAGGCTGCTTAGGCACCGTAAAATTGGAGTAACGATCTGAATGATTGGAAACGGTTATAGTTGCCAACCGGGCCAATCATTTATTCTAGTTTTATAACTTCCCTAACAGATAGTTATCTTTCTATGGTTTATTGAACTAATGATTGGAGCTCGTGGCTAAACAAAAACTTGAGAGGTGTCAAGGGACACCCGGATGGAACGAAGTTCTTATTTATAATGTACAAAAAACCTGTATACACTGAACAAAAATAATCGCCGCGACACCACACTGTTCAATGCGAAATAGAAAGACGAAACGAACAAAATAGCTAGCTTGCTTTCTATGAGAGAGAGAGGCAGACAGAGAAACACGCGCACGCCACACGGCTTACAACTATGGCAACAAAAAGTGTCGTTACAACTTTTGGTCTTATTTTTTTCCGTCTAGCCCCCTTTCGCAACCCATGATAAGGAACTTCGTTCCAATAACAGCCGATCGAGTCGATCTTGAGGTAAAACCGAGCTTGCGTCTTAACTAGTTGGTCCGTGGATGGGATCTATTATATATCAAGTTTCCTCTGTACTTTGGGAAGCACGAACTCACACACTAGGAAGCCTATGAAAAATGTTGTAAATATGCGTTTTCAAATGGTATTGAGTCCCCCAAAGTATATGCAATACTTTGATTTTTTCAATTTTGCCAAAATGTTTGTTTTGTTTGAAATAAATAACGATAGTATTAAAAATGTATTTCTTTGTGCAAATTGTGATTCAGCTATGCGTTAATTAAATGTATACTTATCGCTAGAATAGAATATAGAATAGAAAAATTTAATGGTAATTTAATTTTTTTTAGTGTCTTTAAAACCATTTGACGTAAAATGGGCTCAGTTATTACTGGTAGTAGACCTCTGTCTAATCCTTTGGAGTATGGGTAAAGTCGCGATTATAATTACTTACTGTAATAACAGCTAAAGTAGCTGTGAAGTTCTTAGTGGTAGGTAGCTCGCAGGAGGTCAAAGTAGGTTAAAGTAGGCAGGATAATTGTAAAACTATAAATACAACACCTGCGTTAATAGAATAGAAATTGTAGTTATTAATTGAACCTGTTACCACAAGCCAGGGTGTGTTTTAATCTTATAATTAGATATGGACATTTTTAAGCTATTGCATAGTTTCTATCGCGGGCCTGGAGCGTGGAGACCGAATCCAGAAATTTCGTAACGAAAACACCTAACATTACGAATACGGTCAGTTATTTCATACGCGATTCAAATGTTCTATTAGCGTGTGTGGTAGAAAATCGGGTCGTCAATCAATATTACGCTGGATCAAACCCAAAGTCTAATTTTCTTTTTGCGACTTCTTTTCATTGGAAGTACTTTTTAAATATTATATTTAGTTTTTTTTTTATATATTACATAAGTTTTTTTTTTATTTATTGCATAAGTTGATAAAAAATGCTATGCAATAGCAGTCCCCGAGTGCCACACGTATTTTTTTCTTTCTATCTATAATATATCAATAAAGACAAAAAAATATTGGTTCCAATGACGACGAGCACTCAAAATAACAAAATAAAAATAAATACCTAATAGGTCATGAAAGTTTTCTGAAAACAATTGCAGGCGATAGACAGGATAGATCTGAGGAGCTCGTGGCTAAATAATAGCAGCCGCTCGGGTCGATCTTTAGGTTAAGCCGCGCTTGCCTAGGTTGGTCTGTGGATGGGTGACCACCCGTTACATACCGAGTTTCCTCCGTGCCTCGGAAAGCACGTTAAGCCGTTGGTCCCGGCTGTCATTTGTAGATCTTTGACAGTCGTTACAGGTAGTCAGTGTCCCGAAAGTCTGACAACCAGTCTTACCAAGGGGTATCGTATTACCCAGTACTAACTGGGTTGTGGAGGTCAGATAGGCAGTCGCTCCATGTAAAATACTGATATTCAGCTGCATCCGGTTAGACTGGAAGCCGACCCCAACATAGCTGGGAAAAGGCTAGGCAGATGATGAGACAGGATAGATCTAGAGACACATAAACACATGTATGCAGTGGCGACTAAGATAGCTAGTCCCAACTGACAGCGCCCGATCGCGAACATGACGCATGGATCTGCCCCATTCAACTCAACCATTTTAGAGGAAACTAAATGACGCGACACACCCGCCACCACCAGCGAGACATTTAAACGAGCATGACATTCACTCAACCACCAGGGCATAATACATAATACTCACACATGTGCTTTACAATTATTATACAATACTAGGAAATTGAGTCAAGAGAAAATAGTTACACAACCTTCTGCAGCTGCCACAATAATTTGAGATGCTAATCAATTAGTTTACATCTATGGCTATAGAGCAGCATCGAGGCAAGCATTTTTATCATCAATTTAATCCCCCAACTTATAATAAGCATAATAAGGTGTTAGCAAGCTAGAAATATAATCTGATTTTTAATCGAATTGAAATTACATTGTGGTCTTACTTAATCCACAAGAAACAGCCATTTTAAAACGAAAACTTAGCTAAATAATTTATGGCTCCCATATACTTCTCGGACAATCTGATATGTCGGCAGTAGAGACAGGTTCCGATGTCCTTGGGGAGAAATGCGGCGCCCGCGCACGGAGCGGGCGAAAGTGCGCGCTGCCCTGCGCTCGCGCAGTGAAGATTAACTTATAATAACTGATGCCACTTGATTGGCCGTTAGAATTTTTATGATCGACAGTTTTGGAGTTTTGGGATTTGAGGTTCGTTTTGGAGTTCAATGTTTTGATGGAGTTTATAAAATATATTTGAACGTGACGGGATCGCTCAGGAGCTTATTTAACATGAAGCTAGCCGGGGGTAAAACGGCGGCAGGATGACGACTGGAAGGCCTCTGCCTCGAATTTTGCGGGCAGCGGGGCGGCGGCGGCGGCGGCGCGGCAGCGGGGCGGGCAACGCATACCTGTTCTCCAAACTAGCGGGCAGATCGCGCGGCACTATAGCGGTGTAGTGTTGTGTTCGTGGTTGTGTTGTCGAGATATTTGTTTTTATTCGCGAACGAAATGTCTTAAAAACGGCGACATCTTTTTGATTCAAATTTATTCCTAACGCTCGATTTATTGTGGGCAAAAGAAGAAGTGGATCCCTACTATAGGGCAAGGAAAATAAATGGCGAGTTTTATCGAAATTATGAAGAACAGACTTTAACTTTCAGTTCGTTTTTTATTTCTTCCCATAATTGGTTAATTATTCTTCTATTTTTATGGTTCACATATTTGCTGTTCCATATGGGTGTCCTCTCAAAGATTGCCGAAATAATTAGCTCTTGCACGTCCGAAGACATTTTGATACGTCACAAAAAAAATGTACAACACTATACCTACAATGCAGACGCGCAACGCGGTCGGTCACCGCTTGACTGGAGTGCACCGCTCGTTGCCCGCCCCCGCGCCGCTCCTGCACCGCTGTATTCGAGGGCCGGTCCATTTGATTATACGCGTAAGATCCTGCCGCTCCCGCGCCGCCGCCGCCGCCGCCCCGCTGCCCGCGAGATTCGAGGCAGAGGCCGAACAGAATGGGGACGCTGGTTCTTCTTAGGAAATAAAAGATCTTCTTAGTTTCGTCGTGTATTATTTCCTCTGGATACTCGTTGTGGAATGCCCTACCATAAAAAATGGCCCTCTTTTTATACCCTAATTTGGTTTGCGCCTGACCAATCAGAGTGTTACAATTTTGCACACGGCACTAATGCCCAAACCTCTGACCAATCAGGCGCAAGGGACCTTTTTGTCCACAAAAACCTACTGTGGCCATTTTCCACGGCAAGACCTCTATTTACATTATTTATTTCCCTAATATTTATCTTACTCTATTTACAAAAATCTGCGTATTTCTATCATTAATTACGCCTTAAAATTACAAAAATACAAAACGGTTCTCTTTACGGTAAACTTTCGCTATACCTAAGCTTATACTATAAGTGGCGCCTCTAGTGGCAATAAAAAACAACACAATAACACATTTATTAGAACTTATATACACTAAAACTTATATACTTTAAGACTTATATACTCTATAACTTATGTATTAAGATAACGTATAATTACATGTCGTCCGTTCGGGCGTCTGTCGTGCACATTCTCCCGCCGTCGCCACGCCGCGACTCCGTTGGTAGCACGACGATCTTCCTGCTGGGACGACGTAGAACGTGGCCGCTGCTAGTGGTGACGTCCACTACTCGTACCTCTCCGTCGCTTCCTGGATACACTTGCGTGACGCGTCCCCGTGGCCATACGTTGCGTGGTAGGTTGCTGTCGCAGATGATGACTAGGTCACCCATTTTAGGTTGGGTGCCGGTGCTGCTGGGCTCCCGCCGGTGTTGCAGTAGGGGTAGGTACTCCTTGACCCATCTTCTCCAGAACATGTCAGCCAAGGTCTGGGCTCGCTTCCATTGCTGGCGAGCTGTCACGTCGTTTTCTTCAAAGTGGCCAGGTACCGGAACATGGGGATTCGGCCCGATGAGTATGTGGTTCGGGGTCAGCGCTTCTGGTTCCAGGTGGTCGACAGACACGTGGGTCAACGGGCGTGAGTTCACCGTGTTTTCGACTTCGGTGAGCAGTGTTGTCAGTGTCTCGTCGCTTGGGTATTTTTCAGTGAGTGTGACGCGCAGTGCTTCTTTCACGGAGCGCACCATCCTTTCCCAGGTGCCTCCCATGAATGGCGCTGAGGGTGGGATGTACTTCCACTTGATGCGGTGACACGTAGTCTCGTGGTGTAGAGCTTCGAGTGCTGCCTCGCCGAGTTCCTTGTCAGCTGCTTTGAAGCAGGTGGCGTTGTCGCTCCATATCTCCTTGGGGCATCCTCTTCTGGCCATGAACCTTCTTAGTGCTGATATGGCTGAGTCAGCACTAAGAGTGTGGGCGATTTCTATGTGGATTGCCCTGGAGGTCATACATGTGAAGAGTGCTCCGTACCTCTTCTCTCGGTGGCGGGCGACTGTGACCTCGATTGGCCCGAAATAATCGAGTCCGGTAAAGGTGAATGGCCGTGCGTGGTGTGCTAGGCGCGCCGCTGGTAGGTTGCCCGTGAGGGGCATCGATGGCTTCGCTCTTCTTATGCGACACGGTAGGCAGCTCTTCACTGTGTTTCTTACTGCGGGGCGTATTCTTAAAATCCATAGTCGTTGTCGTAATTCATTTACGACCATTTCCACGCCGCCGTGATGTAACTTTTCATGTACATAGGCTATGTACAAGCATGTGTAGGTATGTTTACCTTCCAATATTGGGGGATTGGAGGTGTCTTCTTCTATGTCTCTGGCCGCGGTCACTCTTCCTTTCAGACGTACGATACCTTCGTTGTCGATGTACACACTGAACTGGCTTAGTCGGTCGTTGTGGCCGGGCGTGTTTCCTTTTATTATGCGATCGATCTCGGCCGCGAAGCTATCCTTTTGACTCGCCTTTATCCACAGTAGTTCCGCCCTTGCTAGGTAGGTGGCGGGTAACTCGCGGTATTGCTTGATGTGGTTGGGCGAGCTTATTATTGCTCGCGTCGGGGTTGGTGCCCTTTTGATGACACGCCAATCGGGGTCATTGACCCTGTTTTTCGTTGTGCGTTTTCTATTGGCTGCGACTGTGTTTCGGCTGGGTCGGCAGAGGTCGATGAACTGTAGTACTCTCGCCGTTGTTCTGATGAGTCGATTCCACTTGGAGAATTTTTCTATGGGTGGAAGTGGAACTTGACTGCCGATGTTCTTCAGTTGTTGCAGGTTACATTTTTCTCTTTCTTCCCCGGTGTCGTATTGCACAGCTCTTTCTTCTTTTGGCCACTGAGACTCCGGGTTTTTCAGGAATGGAGGACCTTGAAACCATCTATGAGTAGTCGTGAAGTTGTCCGGCGTTTCTCTTGTTGCGTCGTCCGCTACGTTGTCCTTTGAAGAGAGCCATCTCCACTCGTTTTTCTTAGTGGTTTCTTCTATTTCAGCGAGTCGGTGGGCCACGAATGACTTGTAGGTACGTGGTTCTGAGCGGATCCACACTAGTGCTGTGCGTGAATCGCTCCAGTACGTCTGGCTTGCTGTCTCGTACTCGTGTTCTTCCTTCACTGTCTGTGCGAGGCGCGCACCTAGTAAGGCGGCCTGTAGCTCGAGCCTGGGCATGGACACAGGTTTTAATGGTGTGATCCGGCTCTTTGCAGCTGCCAGGGCGACGTGTACACTGCCGTCGGCTCGTTCTGTTCTCCAGTATACTGCTGCTGCGTACGCCTGTTCGCTCGCGTCGACAAAGGTGTGTAGCTGTCTTGAGACACTGGGTTCGACGTCATAACACCGCGGTATTCTCAGCTGTTTTATTACGCTGAGTGACGTCATCCACTTTTTCCACCTATCTTCTAGTTCTGTAGGTATTGTTTCGTCCCAGTCGGTTTTGTAGCTCCAAGTGTCTTGAAATATTCTCTTGGCCGGGGTGGTGATTGGTGATATCAACCCCAGTGGGTCGAAGAGTGCCATTATGATGCTCAGGGCTTCTCGCTTCGTGGGAGAGCGCCTGTTTTCTTTTACTTCTGCTGGTATCTTCATAGTGTTGGTGTTGAACCCGATGTGATCTTCTTTCACGTGCCAGAGCAGCCCGAGTGTCTTCTCTGTTTCCGTGCCACCTAGGTTTACTGTGGCTGACTTGTCTCGCTCTGGTAGGCCGAAGTCTTCGATGGTTCTTACGTCGTTTGAGGTCCACCCATTTAATATGAACCCTGCCTTTTTGTGAATGTGATCGACTGCCTTTGTTGTTTGTTGCGCTTCCGTAATGGTGGGGAAGCTTTGTAGGTAGTCATCCATGTAGTGGTTCTTGTGTATTGCAGCTGCGGCTTCTGGGTAGAGGGCTGCAAACTCACTTGCGTTTTTATTCTTGATGTATAGAGCGGTGCATGGTGATGAAGTGGATCCGAATATGACTGATGTCATGCGATATTCTTCCGGTTTGCCCTCCCGCCGTTCGCCTCTCCACAGGAATCGGAGGGCGTCTCTGTCTTCTGGTCTGACTTTCACCTGCATGAACATTTCTTTGATGTCTCCGCTGACGGCGTATGCGTGTTGTCTGAATCGCATAATCACCCCAGGTAGAGATTGCAGCAGGTCTGGTCCTGGAAGCAGCATGTCGTTCAGGCACATGCCGGTGGCTTTCGCTGACGCGTCGTGAACCAGTCGAGGTGGTTTGTGCGGCTTCGCCGGGTTAATGACCGGGAAGTGAGGCAGGTACCACGTCTTCCCCTTTGGTGCTGGAACGGGTGCTTGCTCTGCATAACCGGATCGAAATAGGTTGTCTATTCGTTCTTCGTATTTTCGTTTCAGATCTTCATCTTTATCTAGCTTCTTTTCTAATGAACGCAGGCGTCGCTCGGCTTCTTCGTAGTTGTTTGGTATCTGGAAGTTCTTCTCTTTCCATAGCAGGCCGGTTTCGAATCTTCCGTCAGGTAGCCTCTTGCTTGTTTCTTCTAAGATCTGAATGGCCTTTTGTTCAGGATCTTCTTTCGGTTTCTTTGGTTCGATGCATAAGGATTCGAGTTTGAAGTAATCCTTGATTGTTTCTTCGATCGGTTGTTCATCTTCTTTTTCTTTGAGTTTCCCACAGAATGCTACGGTGGCTGTGAGTGAGCTGTGACAGCCATGGAGAACCCAGCCCAGATGCGTGAGGGAGGCAACTGGCTGGTCACGACGTCCGGTGCGTAGTTTTCTTGATACTATGAGGTGCCAATTGTCTTGACCAATTAGCACTTTAGGTGATGCTCGTTGATAGGCGATCTGATCTTTGATGTCGATCAGGTGTTCGCAGTCTTCCAGGTGGCGGTCGTACACCGTTTCCGGTGTGAAGTTCAGTCTCTCCACGGTGCGCGCGGCTTCTATCTTGTGTTCTTCCTCCGCGTACTTTCCCCTTATGCTGAGGTTAATGACCTTGCTGCTGTCATGCTTCACTTCGTTGCCGATTCCTTGGACCCACATAGTGTTGGTGGGTCCGTCGGCTCCGATGACGTCAGCTATCGACGCGTCGACCAGGGTGACTGTGCTTCCCTCGTCCAGCAGTGCATACGTTTCAATGCTGGTGTGTGGCCCCTTGAGTATGACGGGGGCGATCTTCAAGTATGCACGCCGGCGGTCACATGGCTTGATTGTTGATGTGACCTCTACTGCTGGTGCTGTTGTCTCCTTGGCGGGGTCGCTCGACGTATCTTGATTCTTCTCATGATGCAGTAGCTTGTGGTGTTTCATGGTGCAGCCGTGTTTTCCACACGGTGGAGCTTTGCACTGTAGTCGGCGATGTTTGCTTCGAAGACAGCGGTAGCACATGTTGTTCTTCTTTGCGACCTCCCATCTTGAGTTTGTATCGAGGTCAACGAACTGCTGGCAGTCAGGTAGTTTGTGATTCTGTTTGCACTGCGGGCAGCGTTCGTCCGATGTTCTCTTCTCTGTAGCGAAGGTGCGTTCTGTTCTTCTATTCTTTCGCTCTTTTCCCGTGGAGTCGTCGTAGGTTGACTCCGGGAGAGCGTAGGCGCCGCACTTGTCTGCTTCTTCATTTAAAAACATGGAGATCTTCTTTAATTCAGGCGTATCTTCTTTCTTCTTCGTGACGTAGTCGTACCACTTGCTTTTTAATATAGGAGTGAGCTTCTCGATTACTATTCGCGCCATCTCGGGACTGTGAAGGTATTGTGTCTTCCTTAGTGCTTCAATGGTGCCCACGATGTTCGTCACTCGACCGGCGAAGATGCACAGATCTCTAGGGTTATCTGTGACCCGGTTCAGTGACTTGAGCTTCTCCATCTCGACGTGGATGAGTGCTTCTGGTCTTCCAAATCTTCTCTGCAGGGCGTCGATGACAACTTCTGGATCTGGTTGGCTTACTATTAAACAGCCGACCGCTTCCTTTGCAGTTCCGCGTAGGCTTCGACGTATACGCGCTAAGTTTTCTGTTCTTGTGAAGTACTTCAATGTTTCTTCATATGCCGTCTTGAAACCGAGCCATTCTGTACAGTTTCCATTGAAGAGCGGTAATTCTTGAATGTACTTCGGTGGTTCCCTTGTGCTTCGTACCGCTTGAGAGAGAGCGGCGGCGAGGGTATTCACGTCAATTAGTGGTTGACGTGTATCTTCTTGTGTTGGTGTTACTTCGACGGGGTCTTCTTCTTTCTTCTTTTCTTCTCGCGTTGGCTGTAGTCGACTCGCTTCAGGTTCTTTTAACCACGTGCTTATGCGGACTGAAGCTAGGTCGTCTTCCAACTCTTCTTCATCTTCTGACGTGTCTGATTCCGCTTGAAGACGCTGGACCCGTGCTTGTTGTAACTCCATTTCGGCCTTTGCTTGTTCGAGCTTCAGTTCGGCCAGTCTTTCTTTAGCTTTTAATTCTGCTAATTGTTTCTTTCGCGTCATTCCGGAGTATTTTGACCGGGCGTCCGTAGGTTTCAACGTGCGCTGCGATGTTTCTTCCCTGTGGGACGCGGCGCTCGTGTCTTCTGTTTCAGTCGTAGTGGTGGTTTTCCCCGTGGCGGTCGACCTGCTAGTTCCGCTGCTAGTGCCCGACGAGTCGGTAGCGGTGTTCGACGTGCCGTTGGTCGAGGAGTTCCCTGGCGTGGCCTCTTCTATGGCCGCAGGTGTTCTTAACTCTTCTTGCCGGAGTTTCTTTCGTTCCCCGTCTTGACTTCTTGTTAAAACCATTTTTCTTGATGCTGGCTGACGATCCGGCTATCGAAGGACCATTAATGAACGTGACGGGATCGCTCAGGAGCTTATTTAACATGAAGCTAGCCGGGGGTAAAACGGCGGCAGGATGACGACTGGAACAGAATGGGGACGCTGGTTCTTCTTAGGAAATAAAAGATCTTCTTAGTTTCGTCGTGTATTATTTCCTCTGGATACTCGTTGTGGAATGCCCTACCATAAAAAATGGCCCTCTTTTTATACCCTAATTTGGTTTGCGCCTGACCAATCAGAGTGTTACAATTTTGCACACGGCACTAATGCCCAAACCTCTGACCAATCAGGCGCAAGGGACCTTTTTGTCCACAAAAACCTACTGTGGCCATTTTCCACGGCAAGACCTCTATTTACATTATTTATTTCCCTAATATTTATCTTACTCTATTTACAAAAATCTGCGTATTTCTATCATTAATTACGCCTTAAAATTACAAAAATACAAAACGGTTCTCTTTACGGTAAACTTTCGCTATACCTAAGCTTATACTATAAGTGGCGCCTCTAGTGGCAATAAAAAACAACACAATAACACATTTATTAGAACTTATATACACTAAAACTTATATACTTTAAGACTTATATACTCTATAACTTATGTATTAAGATAACGTATAATTACATGTCGTCCGTTCGGGCGTCTGTCGTGCACAATATTGATAAATGAGAAGATTCATTTACGAACCATTTGTATATTAAATATTCAAATCACTCGTATTTCCGTCATCTTCTTTTACAATAATTGAATATGAGTACGGTCATTTGAAAATCTCTTTATGGATAATTAATTCAGTAGAATGTATAAAACAGGGACGTAGTATGGGCAACTAATTGTTCTCTTGCTGCAGAAATTGCAGACTATAAATCTTTATCTGTGCCAAATTTTATTTAGATCTGTTCGGCCATTATGGAGAGATTGAGTAACAAACATCTATTATTTCACATATATTACGAAATAAGAAGTAGGATAATGTTGCTCTGCTTAATTATTGAAGTCAAAAATCATTCAATAGAGCCACCTGATGGAACAACTAAGTTGGTACTTGAACTATTGACGTCTTCTCAGCATAGGCGTGTTAATGCAAGTTCAGAGTAGTGTGGGTACCTAGGTTTGTATATGTAGTTCCGAAGTATAGAATTTCGCATAATATATTTTCAGATTAGTTCGTCCGGCTAACCACAACATGTTCATAACACTTGATCGATGCCCATGAGTGCGGCGGTCATGGAAAGACTTGTAACTTGTACAATCGTTCTGCATTGTCAGGTGCATTCTCGAGTTTAAGGAATGCTATAGAATGGTCTCCGAGTGTTACTAGGCAGGCCTTTGTTCCTGGCTACGTGTTATTGTGATTTTTGAACAACAGTTATGAAGGCACGCCGGAAACGGTACCCACGTAGGTACCTCTCTGTACCGCAAGATTCTTTAACTCCAAAGGTGGAACCAAATGTACGGAGGAAAGTATTGAAGAGGCCATTAAAATCTATCATATTATTTGATATGTTCGTGATTAAAAGTTGTAAGAATTTCGGTATCCAAAGAACGAGTAGGAACATTTTCATTGAAGTTATTTTAACTTTTTCTCCGAGACACACAAAGCCCGATCGGCGGCGGCGAAATACAACGATTAGAAACCGGTTAGGGAACTGCATGAGCGGAGCATTGCACTCGCTAACTCCTAAACTCAGATCCAGAATGCGTTCCCGACACAACCCTCACCACAAACCCTGACGAACTAAACGCAAACGCGCGCGTTACCGCCAACTACACTTACAGACTTGAGAATTCTATTCAAGTCTGCAAGTCAGCGAAACGTGGTTCCCTAAGGTTTTGCAATAGTTTCTAATATAGTTCTTAGAAGCAAACGTGTGGTTTTGTTGGAATGTTAGCTGTAGACTAGGGGGTTAGCGATAAAATAAGTGGGATTCATTGACATCGGTCATGAGGCTCAGATATGCTGCTTAGACTGGATTAGGTGAAGCTAGATGCCTTTTTAAAAGTCTAGGTTTTACACTGGGCAACATGGACGTGGCGCTTTTTAGAGGGGAGGTTAGTAATTGAAAGCCATTGGATACAACTGCATTAGTTTTTGTTGTTGCACGTTAGGTTAGAGATATACAATGTGGAGATGATAATTATTTTCAGTTTTATAACATGTAAAAGAGATTTGATAGTGCGGGCATTGGGCATATTTTTATGCAAAAAAATTGCTTCCCAAGCATTATCGGTTTTGGCACACGAATGCTACCTAAGGGTGAATATCCCAGGCGCTAATTTTACGTGTCCACGTTGAGAATCATGGTGTAAAATGATGGGATGTTTCTTAATTTTTTTTCTAGTGAACTACTTAACTTATTCCACTTAGGGCCACAATTTTTTTTTAAATAGGCTTACCTATGGAGGCTAGGAAAAATAAATAACTTTAAAATTCAAGTTTGGTGGCTTGTCCTAGCTCCATTTTTTGATATAAATGTATTTACCAATGGAACAATTTAAAGTGAAGTAAAAAACAAACGATTTCATTGGTAAATGCATATGACACACTATCTAAAAACATCTAAATCATATTATAAAATTGATGTTAAAAGCACAGGATACTCGATTCAAGTTTGTCCTAGCAAAAATCATAATTTTGGTAGCACTTTTTCAATTTACATTATCATGAAGATTCGTGCGTGTGCGATCAATCGCTTTTTATGTTCTGTATTTCTCAGTCGTGCGCGGGAAGTGGCGCGTAACAGGTCTGTGCTTAGTGCTGTAATTGCTCGCCAAAAACGAAGTATTCATCTTGGGTCGAACAGGGGACAAGAATTTGTCAATTTTGGTGGATCGATTTGCTGGTGATTTTTTAGTGTTTAAATAGTAAGCTACGTATTGTAGGTAGTGATTTGGGTAACTTATTTATCAGTGATATTTATTCTATTGTATCTTAATAACTGTATTTTTTAAGATTTTTTTTATGCCTGGTTTCAATTTTGGTGGTTCAATTTTGGTGGCTTTGGTGGCGATTTTCACCACCAAAATTGAAAATAAGCCACCAAAATTTAAGTATGTGTTATATATTATTTGTACATATAAAGACAGTTTTTCACTACACATTGTTCATTTATATGTATACGTTACTATTCTATTTGTTTCTGTTCTGTTTGTTCTATTTATTAAAGTGCACATGCCATGCTATTTTTCTGCACTACTCTAAGGTCGACTGGCAATGGCTACTGAGACTGCACACCTCTCGGTTATGGAAGGTCTTCGCGTTAAATAGGCCTCGACCACCGCACTTCTGAGGGATGTACAGTCTGATTACCGATGATCTTGGGTGATGCATCCGGTTTGCGTTTAGCAGTGTATGGACTCTCCTATCCAGGGCATCAAGTTCAGTCGAGTCCATTTAAGTATGCCGAAAGAGTAGGTACATTAAAACCGTATTATAATTAGTATTATTATCGTTTATTTATTTGTATACATATTTTTTTTATATTTTTACATATTTCTTATCAAAAACATATAAAAATAGTAGCCCACCGGTATCGGGAACAGTGTCCAAGCTACCGGCAGTCAAGGCTCCAGAGAAAGGAACCTCCTACCAATACGAGCCCTGTCCAGGAGTACCGCTTTCTGTATCAAGCCCTTGATCCAGCTGCCTAACGAGAGCCTCCTCAGGTGTTGGTCGAGGCTCTTGGCAATTAAGCCATTGGCTGTAACGACTATCGGCACAATGATCGCTGAGTCTACGTTCCACATGTCGACAACCTCGCGAGCCAAGTCAATATACTTGATTTGTTTATCTTTTTCGGCTTCCACAAGGTTCTCGTCATGTGGGAGGGACCGTTATGTCAACAATCATTGCGCGCCGCTCTGATCGATCCACCACCACATCAGGTTTATTTGCTACAATAGTCCTGTCAGTGATGATGGATCGATCCCTATACAATTACGTGTACAATTATAAATACTTATTTAAGTATTAATTATTTTAATATTACATGTTTTTTTGTAATAAAGACGAGACAAGATTCATGTTTAAAAACTATAAAATCTTTTCTTTATATATTTTACGGTTTAATATTGTTATTTAATCATGTTTTATTTTAGAGTTTATTATGTTTTAGTTTCTTAGTTTTGCTGAGAAAATTTTTGTAGTATGGCAGGTAATTTTGTTCAAAATAAAAAGTTTTTTTTAAGTCTACCCTCATAGTTCTCATTACGAGTTCATCAGATAAATAATAAATATTGTGGTACTTACTACCGATGATGACCGCAAGAAAGTATGGCAAGGCAAGGAGCTTCACGGGCGCTTTTACCGGGCTCTTCATGGGCCCGATGTAAATTTTCTAGCATCCGTATCCTAGCTACGATTCAGCGACCTTTTTGGGGAAACTATAGGTTTTGTCTGTACGATTATGGACGAAGTTATGTTGACGAACAACTACCGGAAATATATTATGAAGGATGGGACGGGACGGTTGATGTGTGTCGGGCATGCCACCATGTCACCCATCCGGGTGAGTCCATCGGACATATTATTTCTGGTTGTTCTCGTCTAGCTAACGGCAAGTACTTGCATAGGCACAACCAAGTAGCTAGGATTATTCATCAGCAACTTGCCTTGAAATATAATCTTGTGGAATCTGAGGTACCGTACTACAAGTATGTGCCCGACCCAGTTCTCGAGAAAGACCATGTCACGCTGTACTGGGATCGGTCTATCATAACTGAGAGGACTATTGTCGCCAATAAGCCTGACATAGTGGTGATAAGATGTAATCACCCCGCATGACGAGAACCTCGTGAAAGCTGAGAAAGAAAAACAACTAAAATATCTCGACTTGGCACACGAGGTTGTTGACATGTGGAATGTGAACTCGGCTATCATTGTGCCGATTGTCGTAACGGCCAATGGCTTGATTGCCAAGAGCCTCGACGAACATCTGTCGAAGCTCTCCTTGGGCGGTTGGATCAAGGGCCTGGTTCTGAAGGCAGTTCACCTCGATACGGCTTGTATTGTGAGGAGGTTCCTGTCTCTGGAACTCTAACCACCGGTAGCTTTGACCCTGTTCCCGATACCGGTGGGCTACTATTTTTGTATTTTTAAATGATTCTTTTTTATTTTTTTGTTTTTATTTAGAAATATTTAAAAAAAATATTAAAATGTATTTAACTGAATAAACGAAATATTATTATAACAAGACTGAGTTTTATTAACTGATGGAGTTTTTTGGTCATTGAGCTTTATTAGTGAGATTTATGTTTGTGACAAAACCTGATTTTTAATGTATTGTTTTAAGCACTTTCAATTTTGGTGGACTAATATCAATTTTGGTGGTCAACTTTCAATTTTGGTGGACAATTTTCAATTTTGGTGGCTACACTAATCTTTGAACTCAAATATCTCAAAAAGTTACCAAGATATTTTCGGACCTCATGAAGATTCCTAAAGCTTGAACCTTCTATTTTTGTCCTAGGTCAATAGTTTCACGAAAAGTTAAGAAAAAATTTTGCCACCAAAATTGACAAAAATATGGACTTGTTGATATTCACCCCTAACCAGCAAGCGTAGGACACCCGACTTATTGCAAAGTATTGGATTACGATTTTCTTCGTTTTGTCCTGTTTCGTTAATATTTGAATGTCTTTGGTTAGATAATATTAACGGTTATCTAGAACTAATTTTAAAAGCTTTTTATTGAGAAGTTTCTTCTTGGACGAGTTTAATAAATAAAGAAATAGAGGCCGATGATAAAACACAGAACGCGATTTTTTTTAATGAAAGTTTCGGGTGGAATTCAGTTCCTTTGTAATTTTATACTAGTTATAAATCAAGGAGTTTCATTCGATCAGTGTTTGCAATACTTTGCACTATCGCAAATATCCTAATTGCCAGGTAGAAATAAAATCTGGCAAAAATAATAATTGACCCTAAATAAACAATTATCTAAAGGCGACACGCAAGAACATAGCCATCTTATTAATATTTATTAAGCCGGAGTGTCGGATTTAATTGTTAACTTTGAAAATATAAGTCAAGCTAAAAACTAGTAACATAAAACTAAGACCTCAGTGTTAAGGTTAGTTAAGTTTCCACAACGATGATTGTTTAATTAGTTATTATATTATTCAATTTATGTACACGTATTTGACAAGACAGGAAAAAAAACGTAAACATTTAGTACAAAGGTACTGCTTATTTCTTAAGAAATTTCTGCCAGCAGACCTGCGAAAAGAGATAGGAGAACGAAAAGTAGACGATAGTGTGTGAGAGAGTACGAGAAAATATATGTATGTCATGTATGTAGTCTATCTAACCTATTATAAATAGGCACATTTTTTTTTTCAGGTGGGAAATCATCCAATGACTTCCCCCGCTCTGGGCGGAGCGGGGGGGCATGTCAGACTTGTACTGACTAAAACCCACCCATGTTCCTTCTGTTGCCCTTCACGTTCCGGGGCCGCGGTATCTCTTTCGAACAACCCGCAACCCCGGCAGGCGGAGGCCCTGGCAAGCCCCTCTGCTTTGCTGACTCTCTTTGAGGCGCGCGTGAAACACGAACGCGCCGTCGACACGGCCTGTCGTCAATAGACGGACGGACGGTGAGCTACCCATTGCTCACCGTCCACAGGCCCGCATCTACGGTGGCCGGAAGTCGTCTCGCGGCGCCCGGCGCCCTGGGCGTCTCCCGCGGCGGTAAATTGGCACATTTAAGTAAATATTAATGAACAATGTTTAATTATATGTAATACATAACTTACGGTTTGTTCATAAGTTAAGGATAACCGCTTTTGCTTATTAAAATGTACATCCATAAAATGTAGACTTTTCTACTTTACGAATGATTATTCAATTCATTCACTCCCTTTTCTACTTTACGAATGATTATTCAATTCATTCACTCCCTTTTCTACTTTACGAATGATTATTCAATTCATTCACTCCCTTTTTTAGTGGATGGGAAATCATCAAATAACTTCCCCCGCTCTGGGCGGAGCGGAGGGGAGTGTCAGACTTGTACTGACTAACACCCACCCATGTTCCTTCTATTGCCCGTTATGTTCCGGCGGTATCTCTTTCGAACAACCCGCAACCCCGGAAGAATCCACAACGCCGGGTGCATTCACACCCTGACATAAACTCCCGATTATAATATACACTTTTTACACCTGTGGGTGTTTTCTTCGCAAGTTATGCCAACTCCCATGTAATAGGGGGCGAGCCTATTGACATCAATCGTGCACAAATCGGGACTCCCTGGCTACTGTTAAAAAAAACTGGTCGAAAATTCAATAACACTGCCATATGACACTACTAGCTTTAGCCCGCGGCTTCGCTCGCGTTAAATTCGGGGTAACACAGTTCCCCTTTCCTGATTTGTAAGTACCTGCTACCTGTAGTTTTTTCCCTTACGCCTTATTGATTGTAATAGCAATGCTAAGGTTTCCCTTTTCTTTCCTCTTTCTCCCTCAAACCTTACTTAAAAAAATAAAGCCTATGTCCGTCTCCAGGGTCCCAACTATCTCTGTACCAAAATTCATCAAAACCGGTTTAGCCATTAAGGCGTGAAGACGTAACAAACAAACTCACTTTCGCTTTTATAACATTAGTAAGGAGGTTAGGAAACAAAAAGTTTTTTTTATGCCATAATCGAGAACAGAATTTCATACTCAGCTGTCTCGTTTGAAACTATTATATTACACCAACAAGGTAGCCATCCCATTATATGATTCATAAAGGCTGTTATGAATAAATTGCCTTTGCACATTTTTGAGTGAATTTGTTAGCAGGACTTGCAACAAAAAACTCTTTTGTAAAAAAAAATACTCCAAACTAACGACTTCCAAAAAAAGGTTTTGTTATGATTTATATGATAAGTTATGGTATGATGATATCTCACACATTGTTTTATCGAGCTTACATTTTCGATTGTTACCAAAAGATATTAGCAAACATAGACATCGTTTTTTTTTATTATTAGAGACGATTCCTAAAATTACTCAAGCAATATAAATAAAATTTAAAAGGGACTACCTCGGAACCCCTTTCGAACAAAAAATATAAAAATCGGTCCACAGTTGGCAGAGTGATCGGTGAACATAAATAAAAAAAAAAACCGGTCAAGAGCGAGTCTGAGTTGCGCACCAAGGGTTCCGTACAAACTTGTGACAGCATATAAGACCACAAACTTGAGTATCTGGTTTTAATTTCAACTCGAAACATCCACGCGTTCCCGAGATAAAGGATCTTGACAGACAGACAGACGGTACGGAACCCTTAAAAAAATGTTGAACATATAACCTCCCCCTTTTTAAAGTCGGTCAAAAAGGATGCAGACTTCTTGGTTTTTTTTTCGCTTGCCCCCGGTGACGTGTTTATCCGTTACAATTCAAATGTCTAAGGTCAGCAAGGAAAGTTCACACTACTGACATTTAGTTAATAATATCCTCTATGTTTAATTAGCTAGCGTGACCTTTATAACGAGGGGTAGTCGATGCAAAAACTGACGAAATAACTGGCATACTGGCTTTTAAATACCTTGTTATTTGTATGGTAGAAAATAATGCAGAAGTTCCAAACGAATTAATTTTTCAATTCCAAATTGACTCTGAGCGAAGAAGAAGTCGTGGCTAAATAATAATAGCTGCTCGGGTCAATCTTCAGGGGAAGCCGTGCTTGCTTGGGTCGGTCCGTAAATAGTTGACCACCCAATATAATACCGTGTTCCTTTCATGCCTCGGAAAGCATGTCAGACCAAAGGTCCCGTCTGTACTGTAATGTATACGTTTATTTTATCTACATACACCTTTGTTATACCTTTATTACATACATCTTTGTTGACAGTCATTATAGGTTTTAGGTAGTCAGTGGCTTTATAGTCTGACTAGTCTTACCAAAGGCTATTTCGGGTCTGGCTGTATGTGTATATGAGTTTAAATGTTTTTAAACGCAACTACGATATAGGAGTAATTCCTAGAGTGGAGCATCTTTCATCTCTGAAAGAATTTAAGTTGGTTTTTCCTTAGGTAAAGCAAGCATAGAAAGACAGTTCTGAATTCTGAGCGAAATACATTTTTCCAAAAAGGTTCTAGCGAATATATGATCTACACTAATAAATCACTAAATACTGGGCATGCATTTGGCCACAACTCGCCTGATGTGTAGCGATGTTTCGGTCTAGGGTGGAGTATGTTTGCCTAGAAGAAACCAATTCAGTCAGACTTTGAAGATATTCAAATAATGGTGATCAGGAAATAGAAAAGTGAATTCTACACTCTGGGCACAGATAGTAGTATTTTTGTCAGACCTTTTGAAGTTCTGTCATATATGGTATACCTTCTGAATTGATTTGCTGTGCCATAAATGAAAAAAAAAACTTCATAATTGATTGTTTAATTTCTATAAACCAGGATAGTTTTTAAAGCTAACAGAAATAGTAATTAAATTAAACCTTATCCTTGAAATTGATTAAATTAATTATTTACCTTAAGCTTATTTATGTAAGAAGTTATTACCGTCATAATTATGAACTTTAAATGCCATTAGGCGCCCCTTTTAAGTACTTGCACGCTATCTTATTAAAATAGGTTGGGTAGAAAAAGGTACTCATCTATAACTGGGTGCCTAAGTCAGGTGCAAAATAGTGTCCTATCCATGTTAAATGTCTGTCGAAGTAAAACTAGGATTAGTTGGTAAGAAAGTATTTTTATATCGTGTAACTTTAAGAACTTTAATATTAGACGTTTCGAGAAGCCGAAGACAGGATATTTTGTAAGTTTTATTTAACACTTAATCACATAGTTCTAATTATTTGCGATAGGCTTTTTCTACCAGTCATACTTTGGATGTCGCAGAGATAAACAGTGTTATGGCGGATGGGTTACCACCCATTACATACCGAGTTTCCTCCGTGCCTCGGAAAGCACTTAAAGCTGTTGGTCCCGGCTGTCATTTTAAGATCTTTGACAGTCGTTACAGGTAGCCGACAGGTGCCGAAAGTCTGGTAACCAACGGGTATTATTTTCTTTTTTAAAAAATAAACGTTGCCACACAAATAAATTGTCGATCGCACAGCCAAAACAATAAGAAGGTAAGATGGATAGAAGCGACTAATGAGTGTAAGACCATAGTGATCATCTATTGAGGAGAGCCAGACATTTGACAACACGGTTGGCGCAGTGGCTGAGCGATCGACTGCTGCGCTGCGTGTCGCGGGTTCGATCCCCGCACGGAACAAATATTTGTGTGGCCTACAGATAGTTTTTCCGGGTCTGGCTGTTTGTTTATGTGAGTTTAAATATTTGTAAACGCACCCACGATACAGCAGAAATTCCTAGTGTAGGGCAAGGTTTTTTAAAAAAAGAAACATCCGGGCATTTACAGAATAGTCCGGACACTTCCCTAGTTTAATCGTCTTTGCCAAACTGGGTAGCAGGTGTCCCCACACAATTGAAGTCCTGACGGATCGCCAAGAAATGCTTTACAAAGCACAAGACCACCAAAACGCATCAATAACTTAGGAGAATTATTTACTCACGACGACAAAATACAAGATCATTAATTTATATTTTTTGCAACACAACTTAACTATTACATCACCTTGTTACTAAACAAGTCAACCTGCCAATATAAACACCAACATGTTCACATACTATATGATAATATCTTTACATCCCTTGGAATTACTGTCATTATAATAATTTGAGCAATCCATTAGGGATGACTGCTTAACCGGCCAATTAAGGCTGCTCTCTGTTTTAAGTCTGTGCACTATGTTGTCATGTGATCTTTGGAATTTGATAAGCTATAGGACACCTGATAGTGATCCTGGTTTATCATCTAGTTTAAGTCAAAAGCGTACCCTTAAAGCAGTGTTGGTCTAATTAAGAATTTGTTTCAACTTAAGTGTTTATATGTTTTGTTCTTATGCCTTTTTTGCGGATGGGTTATTACCATATATTAATTATCAAACAACTTCCCCGCTTTGGGCGGAGCGGGAAGGAGTGTCAGATTTTTACTGACCTGCCCTTTATATTCTGGGGCCGCGTTATCTCTTTCGAACAACCCGCAACACCGGCAGGCGGTAGTCCTGGCAAGCATCTCTGCTTTGCTGACATCTCTTTGAAGTGCACGTGGAACACGAACGCGCCATGTTTAAAAACAGTTCAGACGGTGAGCTACCCATTGCTCATCGTCTACAGACCCGCATCTACTGTGGCCAGGAGTCGTCTCGCTTGTTCATATGGCTGGGAGATATTTCTCGATGGCATATTAATAGCCAAGTGAGAAGCCCATGAGTGGCATAGAAACTCTGAAACCATGTTAGTCACTAACCAAACTAACAGTGACTAACTTAACTGTTAACTCATTAATGAATTTGTACTTACTGGGTTGTGTAGGTCTGAGAGGTCCCTCCATATATAATACTGGTATTCAGCTGCATCTGGATAACCCGTAGATCAACCCCAACGTAGTTGGGAATAGGCTAATTAGTTGTTTTTTGCTTATCATTAAGAAAATGTTTCGTTTATTTATTGTGTTTTATAATTGCTAAAATGAATACCAAGAAAATCATTTCAAAATATAAAAAAACTAGCTGGCGCCCGCGGCTTCGGCCGCGTGATAATAAAAAAGTATCCTATGTGTTATTCCAGACTATAATCTAACTCTGCGCCAAATTTCATCAAGATCCGTTCAGTACTTTTTTTTGTGAAAGAGGATCAAACATACATCCACATTCACAAACTTTCGCATATATAATATAAGTAGGATATAGGAAGGAAGTAGAATAGTTGACTACCGGTTTCGGGAACAAGGTCCAAGCTAGCCGCAGCCATTGAAATTGCCTGAAATATTTGGGAGAACTGTAGATAATAATAATATAATAATAATAATTTTTATTTGCTGCAAAATGTGGTAAATCCATTTGATGGTAAACATTTTGATATAGACCAACACATCTTTGTCAGGTTGTTGACATGCAAATAGTAGGTACTGTCATATATTATAACAGCACGTACGTACACAAGTTACACAACACAATAATAGTAGTTTATGCAACTGACATATAATTACTTTAATTTACACATGAATATAATTAAATTGACATATTAAATATCAGTATATAATTCATTCATTGTTATAGATTGTTTATATATTACATCAAACACCTGTTTTTCCCTTACATTTAAATATTTCGTCTATAGTATAAAAAAAATTTTTAAGCAGCCACTCTTTTAAATACTTTAAAAATCTCGAAGTTGGGTACGATTTTATGCTACGTGGAATGGCATTATAAATACGACCACACATCACATAGCAGTTATTTGGCAGATAGATGGCCGATTATAACTTAAAATCATCTATTGTAGCTATTTCATCGCAATTGTCCTAAGTCATTAATATCTACAAGCTCTTCAAAGCTTTCGAGCATTAGGTACATATCCGTGGTAAATTCAATTTGTGCTTCCATTAATTCAGACTGTTTCCCTATTTCACTACTGTAGATTAAAACTGACGCTTTTATTATTAGTTTAATTAGTAACCTTATCGGTGGAGGTAAAATTAAGAGAAATACTGGTATTCGGCTGCTTCCGGTTAGACTGAAAGCCGACCCTAACGTAGTTGGGAAATGGCTTGGCAGATGATCATGAATACTTTCCTAACTCTTTCTCTTTCTTTTTTTTAAAACATTGCCCCACACTAGGATTTCTCCTGTATCGTGGGTGCGTTTACAAGCATTGAAACTCACATACACAAACAGCTAGACCCGAAACAACTATCTGCATGTCATACAAATATTTGTTCCGTGCGGGAATCCAACCCGCGACACGCAGCGCAGCAGTCGATCGCTCAGCCACTGCGTCAACCATGTCGTCTATTACACTATTTACCAACACGAGTTCAGTCTATCAAGTTCAATTTAAGCAAACACCTAGGCAGTAGATGTACAGGTTCCAACAATAACACAAAGAACTTGAAAAAAATGCAACAATTCTGCTTCTTTTTGTCTCCTGAGAACCGCCATTAGATACGTTATGTAAAGGGCGTTGTTTTTTCTGGATCTGTCCAGTCATTTAAGGTCCAGCCCTATAGCCTGAGAAATAAGATATAAAACATAGGGTTGAACAAACGCTGGCCGAACACTCCTTATTTGTAAACATTGGTAGCACCCGATATTTAAAACCTGGGTTACACTGTATACGCTGCTATATAGCTTAGTAACGAGATTATTCTGTATCGCGATCAAACGAACAGGTATACGATACTAGGTTGCAGTCCGGTAAACTGTTATAGGGTTTTTTAAATAGCAGCCATAGTAAGTGGATATTTGGTTGATGGCAGTATCAACGCCCTCCATGAAATAGGAATTAAAACAATATTACTAGTGAAATGTGAACCAATACTCGAGATCTCTAATCCCTTTCTTCCTAATAATTTCGATCCTCCCTTTTTATACAAAGTTCTTGAAATCTGTGTACGTGTATGTGTACGTGTGTGTACGTGTACTTTAAATTTTCGTCGATCACAATTCAATGTTTTCGCTTGTTTTAAAGTGACTGGCGTTATAAGGTTATTGAAGACAACAATGTAATTGTACTTATGCTGGTTGATTTCTCGAATGCCTTGAATACTGTTAGTCACGACATCCTTCTAGCTATTTTATCCGATATTATGGTGTCTGTTGGAACACTGAAATAGTTTTGCTCTTACCTTCAGGAACGTCAGTAGTCCGTTCTTGTCAGAGATTCCTCACCGTGTTAAATAATAAAAAAAATACTTTGAATATTTCCAAGATTTAACTAATAATAATGTATTTATGTATATGTATACAAAGAAGTAGATATCGCTGTAAGGTTTTCTGTAAGGCTTTTCATAAATAAAACCAGACCATGATATAGCCTAAATTTACTTCGAAAGTAATCATGCAATCTTATGGACTTTAGTGCACATACTTTTAATACACCTAAATTAAAAATATGTGTGTTAAAATACGTTTTTCACAAAACGTCAATTTTATTGGTAGTATTGATATATTTCAATAGGTAATGTTCAGTGCAATATATCAAAGGGCAAAAACAAAACGATAGTTTCCTTTCAATCATAAAACATAGCTTTAACTGTGCGACAGTTTTGATGCGCACTGGTCGTGGAAATCTTTTTGCTAGCAAACCTAGTCGCAGGCTGATCGGAGATCCGTAAGATTATCATTTTTCTAGTTGGCAACATTGTACTTCATTACTTAATGTTGGTAAACATTTTATAATGGGATAACGGTTCTTTTAACAAGTTTTCAATCGTATTTTACCTTCTATATTCTTCTTAGAAATAAAATAAGACTAAGTGCTATCAAGCGTTGTTTTTCCTATTATGACAAAAAAACATGGGCACATTCAGTATGCGATAAAAGACCAACAATAATAACAACTTTATTGTCTTCTTTCTTTTCTAACCATTACAAATAAAGAAGATTGGATTCCGCTCACTTCTAAAATCAAATCATAAGTAATTTATTTCAATTAGGCTGAAAATCAACACTTCTTGAACGTCAAAATTTATAAAAGACTGTCCCCCAAAGGGAAATTGAAGGATTAAAGGATCTATGAAGGGCAGGGGTTTTAACCCCTGCCCTTCGCCACTGTTTTTGATGGGAAGAATAATTCGCGGAACAAACTCCCCAGCAACACATCAGTTTGTCTGTCCACATAATTCGGATTTTATAAATACATACGAAGAACAAAAAAATATGATTCTCAAAGGCTTTGATTAAAGAGCTGATCTATAGCACAAATAATCTTCTAGTTCCTCATTTCGATTCGATGTTATAAATAAAATGTTTATTTCAATTACTTAAAAATACATTTACATGAGTTTTTAGGAATTACTTTTTTAGTGAAAATACACTTGTTTTAGGAAGTTCCGCTCTTCCACTAGTTACTCTTAAAGTTATTGAAGGACATGCCATGTTATTAAACAAAAACAAATCTTAACTTTCAGTTATTTTCTTGAGGATATTTAGCACAACTGAATTTTCTATATTACCAACTAGTTTGATCTATCAATCTATCCCTACAGAACCCTTACATCAATCTAGCATATAATCTATTGAATTTATTTTTCTATATGTGTTATAACCGGTCGTAAGCAATCGTGTGAAAATAATACTGGCTTGGTTCAAGCCCGTGACAAACGCCTTCGACGGCCGTACGCCGCGTAGGTTATGTGCCCCTAGTATGCTCCTAACTGGTCAACCACCTATGGCTGCCCCCGTAACGCAAAAGGCAGTATCTCAGGAATGACTAAATCCTATTATTTTTGTCCTAGGTACGAATAATTATGATGTCGGTACATTACCGACATCTAATCTTTTTTTTTGCATTTGACAGCTTGTCATCTCACATGTGATGTAATTGTTAAAATAACTGTGATTAAAAATCTTTATAACAAGAAAAACTGTTTATTCTGCTCAAATACAATAAACTGTTTTCTTTCGAGAAAGAAGGTCTCTCAGTCACGAGATAATATCTTGACAAAGAAGTTTAGAAGAATAACACAAACGTAGGTTGGTGCTGCACGACCTTAAAATTGGAATAAGGGCAGAAGAGTCCGGGGTTGCGGGTTGTTCGAAAGAGATACCGCGGCCCCTGAACGTAAAGGGCAATAGAAGGAACATGGGTAGGTTTTAGTCAATACAAGTCTGACACTCCCCCCGCTCCGACCAGAGCAGGGGAAGTTATTTGATGATTTCCCATCCACAAAAAAGGGGCAGAAGAGTGGTGACTATGATTTTGATATTTTGTACAATATCTTAATTTCGTACTAAACACTTGTTTTCCAAAAAATGATTTTAATGAGTTACCGCTGTTTGTCTCACGGGGGCAGTATGAATGATACCCCATATTTTTCAATTAAAGGTGCGAAAGTAATGCTTGGCCATTCAACACTTGGATTGGTCCCTTTTTCAAAGGAATGTAGTTATCATCTGGATATCGATTTGCGATTTCATTGATTGTAATTTTATTCAAGTTAAATGAAGTTGGTGTTAACTGGGCGCAAAAAAGGATTGATTGATTTCGACTGGTGGCAGGTTGTTAAAATGGAAAGAACCAGACATTAATAACAACAATGATATAAGAAGCACAATAAGCAATACTATCCTACTATAATATTATAATTGCGAATGTTTGTGAGGATGTATGGATGTTTGTTACTCTTGTTACTCTTGTTACTCTTAATGTTTTGGATCTTGATGAAATTTGGCACGGAGGTAGATTATGGTCTGGAATAACAAATAGGATACTTACTATATTTATATATATTTTTCGATATCACACGGGTGAAGCTGCGGGCGCCACCTTGTTCAAAATAAAGTGAAAGTAGAGAGAGAAAATGAGGAGTTGTAGGTAGAGAGCTCGTAGGTAAATATCAGCCGGTCGGGTCGATATGTAAGCTGCCTCATTGGTTTAGTGATCGCAAGAACGACTACTGAGTATGAGGGCCTAGATACGAATCGCGGGTCGAGAAAAGTGTTATTGGAATTTTCGATCAGGGACTTCTCTGTGCCCAGTTGATAGGCTCGCCTCCTATTAGTTACACTTCTACCTGAACCTTCGGTAATTACAGGCATGATGCAATTCCGTACTGCTCTCCTGGAGGAAGGTGATGGCGTCATCGCAGCCGTAAGGTTAGGATTTTTCGATCGCTTTTTGACAGGTTAAGATCGAGTAAATAACGCCTGTCGTGCCGCGCCTGTGTGCAAGGCTTTGCGGCGCGGCAACAACGATGACCCGCAACGCGTGACAATACAGGGCCGCGGTATCTCTTTTAAACAACCCGCAACCACGCTCGGCGGTGGCCCTGGTAGCCCCCTCTGCTTTGCTGACATCTCTTTGAGGCGCGCGTGGAACACGAACGCGACGTCGACACGGCGATACATAGCCCTCAGGTCATCTTGAAAGAACGCCTCTATATACCTAGACTGGTAACAGAAGCAATCGAGATTACCAAAAATTCAGTTTACTATGAAGTTTTAAGCAGATAGCATATTAACTTTTTAAAGAAAACTCTGTAACCACTATTTAGGTCCGACTAAATAGTTCCCAATTAGATGTCGTAGTAATTACTGTTATGATTCTCGTTTTTAGGGTTCCGTAGTCAACTAGGAACCCTTATAGTTTCGCCATGTCTGTCTGTCCGTCCGTCCGTCCTCGCTTAATCTCTGTGACCGTTAGCATTAGAAAGCTGAAATTTGGTACCAATATGTATATCAATCACGCCGACAAAGTGGTAAAATAAAAATTGGAAAAAAATGTTTTATTAGGGTAGCCACCCTATATGTAAAGTGGGAAGTGATTTTTTTTTTAATTTTAACCCTAACGTGTGATATATTGTTGGAAAGGTATTTAAAAATGAATAGGGGTTTACTAAAATCATTTTTTGATAATGTCAATAATTTCGGAAATAATCGCTCCAAAAGTAAAAAACAATGTGTCTCCCCCCCTCTAACTTTTGAACCATAAGTTTAGAAAATATGAAAAAAATCTGAAAAGTAGAACTTTATAAGGACTTTCTAGGAAAATTATTTTGAACTTGATTGACACAACAGTTTTTGTACAAAAAAGACAAAAAGTTGTACAAAATAATTTCTGGACTAAGTTTGTAGTATAATCGTATATGCAAGCATTTTTTTAACTTCGTTTACATATTTTATTATCCTGAACGTATTTTTTTTCAAACAAAAAAAGAATTATTGAAATCGGTTCTCGCAATCCAAAATTACCTCCTTGCACGTCTTTGTAACCCAATTCCCCGAGAGATGGCGCTGTAGGTACTTATTACATTGGATCGGGTATTACCGAATTGTTCGGTTGGTCTCTCCTTGGCATTGGCGGTATCTTATAACTACATAAAACTGCTATCAAGAACATGCTAAGGCAATTTAGAACAAAACAAAAATTCATTTTTTTAACACCATCAAAATGTTAAGGTAAAAACCAGTTCATAAATGCTTCGATAGATGGCGTTGCGTAATGACGTCATTTTTTTAAAAGTCGATGTTAAGATTTTCCGTGCTTTCATGACCTACCGTGGTAAAGAAAACTTATTGTGACGGACGGGAAACTACGGAACCCTACACTGAGCGTGGCCCGTCATGCTCTTGGCCGGTTTTTTTTTTATTATTCTCGTTTATTTATTTCTGTACATATTTTTTATATTTTTACATATTTCTTATAAAAAAAAAACATTTAAAAATATAAAAATAGTAGCCCACCGGTGTCGGGAACAGGGTCCAAGCTAACGGCAGTCAGGGCTCCAGAGAAAGGAACCTCCTAACAATACGAGCCGTGTCCAGGAGTACCGCTTTCTCTATCAAGCCCTTGATCCAGCTGCCTAACGAGAGCCTCCTCAGGTGTTGGTCGAGGCTCTTGGCAATTACGCCATTGGCTGTAACGACTATCGGCACAATGATCGCTGAGTCCACGTCCCACATGTCGACAACCTCGCGAGCCAAGTCAATATACTTGATTTGTTTATCTTTTTCGGCTTTCACAAGGTTCTCGTCATGTGGGACCGTTATGTCAACAATCAATGCGCGCCGCTCTGATCGATCCACCACCACTATATCAGGATTAATTGCAACAATAGTCCTGTCAGTGATGATGGATCGATCCCAGTACAATGTGATATTGCCATGTTCGAAAACTGGGTCGGGCACATACCTATAGTACGGCACTTCCGATTCCACAAGGCTGTATTTTAGAGCAAGTTGCTGATGGATAATCCTGGTTACAAGGTTGTGTCGATGCAAGTACTCTCCGTTAGCAAGGCGAGAACAACCAGAGATAATGTGACGAATTGATTCACCCGGACGGTGGCATGCCCGACATATGTCAACCGTGCCGTGTTATTATATTGTTATATTTAGTCATATATTTTATTTGTAAATGTGTATTAGTATCTAAATATATTATCATCTGCCTAGCCTTTTCTAAATATATAAGTTCTCGAAAACAAGTACCTAGGTGCATAGTTATTTTATTAGATATAATTTTTGTACCCTATTACAATGTTGTCGTATTAAACCCAAAATTTGACTGGTAGAGAATGCTTTTTTTATTACTATTTACGCGAAGTCCAAATAAATAAGTTTTACGAATTTACACGAACGCAAGTGAAAAATACATTGGGGATTTCGATCCCCAATGTATTTTTTGGTGGGAAATGAAGAGTTTTGAGTTGATAGTATATTTTTTTCTCAAAAATCACAAAGTAAAAACTATTTGTTGGCACGTCTGTGGCCTTAGTCAAGTTGATTCAGAAAGGTTTGCTACTGCCCTGAAGTAGTATCGGTACCATTAAATTACCGATACCGATAACTTTACCGTATCATATTGTATTAATTAAAACATCTTTCTTTTCTTAAAGAGCTTTCATTTATTTTTCTAAGATGCAGTTTTGTCGGCGGATGGTATCGTTGCTAATTGACATAGAAATAAAATACTTACTAGTAAGTATGTTTATTATTCTACGGATTAATTGGTAGTTAAGAGATATACCTAGTTGTTTATTGTGGGATTACCTACACTTAAGTATTACGTAGTTGCTACAGTATCTGTTGTGATAAGGAACTCTGACTACCAATTAGTGTTTGCTTTTTCTGTACGAATTTATTGAATTATTTTATAACTAACTTTTACTTGCGAAATCGTCAGCATGGTATTAAATGCAACATATCTGTTTCAATACTTTTGATTTGTTTATCTAAGTAAGTTACATCAGCTATCTTCCATAAAAATCCCGCCAAAATTCGTCCAGTCGTTTCGAAGAACTGTTCCGAAACCTACCAACCGACCGATCGAATGTTAAAATGTTAAGTAAAATGGTAAATAAAACGGCCGCTTTAGCGGTACCTGTCATAATAGGATAATATAATATGGATTACCTTAAATTTCATAAAATATTCATAGACACAGTTAATATTGTGAATTGTTACTTTGTGAACATTTTACGAATCGTAATACGTAATTCAGATTATTAACCTAGAACCCCAGATCGCGTTAGAAACAACGTCCTGCTCTCCATAACTCAGGTAGCTGATATTGGAGGAAAAATCAGCCAGGCTGAAGTGTAAGTGGGCAGGCCACGTCCCACGGATGCACCAGGAGACATAGGAAAATACCGTAACACACTGCATGCCTGAGGGAGACCGGGGTAAAACCACGGGAAGCACCAACAGCATTTTTAGGGTGTTCGCCGAAAGGCTGGATAGGCCTACCCTGGGTAGGTTTGTCAAGCTACATGTCTTACGTGGGCCTTGATAAATCTACCAGGGGCTGAGTTTGGCTACACTATTTTTATTTCTTTTTCTATAAGTACTAACATAGGTTTTAATGATAATACTAACACAATGTGGGCCAATTTAGTTTGCACATAAAAGATTTTTTTTTATAATTTATAAAAAAAAAAATCTTATTTTTGTTAATCCTGGTTACACCTAATTGTATATCTACAAAATTTCATCCAAATCCGTGGCAGGCACAGTTTTTTTGTTTTTTTTTTTTAACTTTTTTTTACTCATTTTGGGGTTCAGTAGCTCAAAATGAAAAAACGGAACGCTTATTAAATCAATGTGTTGTTCGTCTATCTGTCTGTCAAGATCCTTTATCTCGGGAACGCGTGAAAGTATCGAAATGAAAGTAAAACCATCAACTCAAATTAGTGGTCCTTTTGTGCTGTGAAAATCAACTCTCTAAGTCTACGCAATCAAAAGATATGGCAGTTTATATCACAAGTTTTCACGGAACCCTCGCGCCTCGGTGCGCTAGTGTCACTTGCTTTTGTTTCTTTAAGTTTTTTTTGCCTTAACTGCCTCCATATGTCTGATATACAGTTCTTCCAATACATGATGGTATTTTGTTTCCAATATATATTTCAGTAAACGTAACAGAACATAATAAAGTGGTTAGGAAGGTAGATAAGTAAATGTAGCCCAACTCGATTGCCCCAACAACATACATCTAGTTTTATCGGAATGAGAAATTAAATAGATATCACTACTATCGGTCCCGCACAAACAAATTGGCTGTTTAGTGCCATTGAGGCACGTCCATTGCCTGTCCACTATCTAATTTAATGGAACTTTTAACAAATAAGTCGAGCAGTGGATAACGGTCCACTGCCTTTTATCGTTAAAGACTTTCAGATAGGGTTTTAATGAGATTCTTTAAAGATGGTTTTGCCAGGATAGTTCTCGAAGTGCATGTTGTTTTACGATTGATAGGTTAACAAAAATCTGAGGAGCTCCTAGCTATATAACAACAGCCGCTCAAGTTAATCTTTGGGTGAAGTCGCGCTTGCTTAGAGCGGTCTGTGGGTGGGTGACCACCAATTTCATACCAAGTTTCCTCCGTTTTTCCTCGGAAAGCGTGTTAAGCCGTTGGTCCCGGCTGTCAATTGTGGATCTTCAACTTTAACTCTTCATTAATGGCTTTTGTGGACGAGAGATACCACAATTTTGCCAATAACACGTGTAAACTGGTAATAAACTATCAAACGCTGGAGAATATTTAGTAAGTAGGTAATCACAGTAATTAAAAAATATAGAAACAATGAAAGTTTTTTTTGCAGATTTAGATTTTCAATTCACAACAAAATGACAGAAACAGAACAGAGACTTCAAGTCAAAAAAAAAACGATCCAAAAAGTTACAACTTAATTTTATTAATTTCGATGAATTTACATATTTATTTATGTAGTTTGAAAACAAAACGTGAAAACCAATTGTGGATCTTTAACAGTCATTAAGTAAAGTCAATCGCCTAAAATCTGACAACCAATCTTACCAAAGAGTTTTGTGTAAGAAAAAGGCTTGGCAGTTGATGAGGTTAATAAAAGATCGGCTCTCAGCAAAAGTGAACTAAAGTGTGACTACCAGATTTTTACGAAATATTTCAATCATTAGGTACCTACTGCTGGATTGTTCAGAATAAAAGGGTAAATAAATAAAATTGCACAAATATTTATATCGTTTATTACATCAAATGCATTGCATTGTTACTTGGGAACAATAAATAAACTGGTGTGTTATTATCTTGTATATCGATAAACTATGTTTGCAACCACTTTTTATACATAAACTGTTATTAAATTTGATACACATGTAGATAGATACTTATTGATTAGAAATATCAGGAATCGAATTGCTTTTTTATTATACAACAAAAGTTAATTCTTATTGGGGAATAGAAAACAAAAAAATACGTAAAATACAGCTAACCATAAGCAAATTATAAAAAATCATTTAACATTAAAAGATATATTAAAAGATTTTCGCCATATTCTTGTAAATCGTTGGAGGTTATTTTAAAATATAAAATAGTACGATGGGCCATTTTCAATAAAAAATAACAAAAATTTTGATCTCTAAATTGTGTATCAATTTAACAATTTAAAGAATCTATCCAACATTTCAGATCTATAGTCTGCATACATGAAGAAATTTATATCAAGCCATAAGTGAACGATACTCGTAAACAAAATCAAGAAACAACATAAAATATATGAAAACTCTCGTCTTTGGTTCCTGTAAAAGCTTTGGGATACCAGCAGAGAAAAATAACACAACATTGTACTAAACAGGCGAAGAAAAAGAAACAGATTATTATCAATACATCTTGCGTCACTGCCTTAGTTTAGTATATTGCGTTGCAAAAACAACCTTACTTGATATTTACATAAAGAATTCAAATCACTGGTGCATTACATAATTATTATTTATGTACTCGCAAATGATAATAACAGCTACCCTACCATGACGTCTTAAAGCAGAACTTGTTCCGCTGAGGGAAAGAGACAGAGCTATACAGGGTATCTAGCACCATCTCCTTCTCACACAGGAATAAGAACTGCTATAAGATGTCATGGTAACCCTGCAGTTCAACTGATTACAATACCAAAAAACGTACACTTTTTTTTCTTCAAAATAGCACCAATATTTTAATATCAGCACATCGCGTGTACCAAAAAACGATTGCTGGCAACATTGTTGAACAAATTAATAGCTAGCAATACCAAACTTTATGCAAATTCGCGCGATAATATCATTACAACCCTTACTGAAGTATTTCTTAAGTAGTATATTTAGGTGTAAAACAACGAAGAGAAAATATGCACTGAATAACAGTATACGTATTAATTGGTATCTTTGATTACAGATGCCTAAAGTATTAAGATATAGTAAGTTAGATACTGAAGGGTTACAGAGTTCGCACCGTATCTCCAATCACACATCTTAAAATAGAAAATATACATTTTATTCTTGTATAAATAGATATGTATTAAGGTAAAATTAATTAAACTATGGTAACACTTTGTCTACGGAATCATAGATTAATAGAAGCTAGAAAAACTGATAAACTCTGTGGATACGTTTTCCCGCTTGAGAAGTTGATTTTAACATGAGGCATCGGTGTTTGTTTCAAATTATCCCAATTCGTTAAATCGGAATATTACCTAGGATTTTTAATGTGTTTGAGTATCTTTGATATAAACAATTTCTAGGAAGAGTATTTCCTAGACACGATATGATTTTATTTTATAAAAATTAAAACCAGTTTTTATTCAACAAAGATTGATCTAGTATCAATCGAAAGTTTGAAACTATGCATCAAGTTAAAAATAAGTATTAATTGTAATTAAAATAATTACTCCATGTAAATTATATTAACAACAAATGTGAACATTAACGTTTTAATTATCAATCTACAAACAAATGGCTCCAATATACAATGACATAACTTTAAAAGTTTATCTTGACCATAATTTTGAAGAAACTGTTCAAGTTTTCAACAATCTTTGTAGAAGGGTCATTATATACAGGAGCTATAAAAACACAAATGTTGCCAACTACAAGAAAACTTTTGATTTATTTAAAAACGTACCTAAATTTATTTGGTCTCATTTTAGTAACGGTTATTTATTTATTAACACAAATCGATTAACAAATTAAATCTTTACATAGAATGGATTTACAGTTTATATATTTGTATTTTAGCTGCTTTTGATTTCCTATACCGGAACTGTTCATGATGAACATCATATTATTCACTTAGATTTCAGATTTTATCCTCCAATACTTTCAACTCGCGTTATTTCGAGAAATTTTGTCATTTAGACTGTCATGTTTAAAAAAAAATCGATCCGTGAGTCGATTATTTCGATTAATATAAATCGATTTTTATTATAAATCGATGAAGGACGCATGCGTCATCTGATTGTACGTCATGATTTGCGCTATACAAATATTAGTATCATTCCTATCTAATGTCATACACCCATTCACTTTACCTTGTACCCAAAAGTACTCTTTAATCATTCCATTCTCATTAATATTATGCTTTCATTAACAAATAATATTCGCCTCAAAAGACTGAAGTTCCTTTTTCGCCTATGGAGAAAATACCCTGAGGCTTCTCAATAAGGTAGCAAGGACATTAGCTAAACATTCAGCCCTTAGTGCCAGTTGACCTTCCAAGGTTGAATTGTTCTCCTGCCCTTGACCTTGGGACTTCTTGGCGTTGTATTCGTGGATGATTTGTGCCATTTCTGCGCCAGCTAGTTCTTTGAAGGCTGCTGTCACGTCGTGGACGCGAAGGACCAGGTTTCGTGTTTGGAGTGGCGCTGATGTATGTCTGCCGAGGGCCTGAGAAGGATAAGTCAAAAAAATATTTCCCAAACTTCTTCATAATATTTATTAATCATAATCATTTATTTATTTAGTTCGGCGTAGGTAGTTAGTTACATTGGGGATCTTATAATAGTGTTCGTTCTTGCTATGTCTTGTCATACTGACATACAAATTGGAGTCAAAAACTTGGAATAAACTCATTAAAAAAATACTAATTATGAAATGTACTTAAATTAACATTTAAAAAAATACATACATAAAATTTTCAATAATATAAAAATATTAATTTATTATATTTTTCTTGTTTTCTTCGGCCCCGTAAGTCAAATTAAAATATGTTTAGTTTTCTACCATCGCATCGTTTTATCGATAAAATGTCACTTTGTAGGCTCTCTTGAAATTATTGAATTTGAGCAAGCTAACATCAACACAACCGATTCTTAACTTCCTAACAACAAATATATGTCGACTTTCGACCCTCACGTACCTGTGCCAAGTCAGACAGTCTTCTCAAGGGTGTGAGGCAGTCGGCAAGTGCGGTGGCTGCCGTCCCGCCCGGCGCGCCCCCCGCGCCCCCCAGCGCGCCCACGAGCGCGCGCGATGACGTCACCAGGGTCACCGCGCACGCCGTCAGTTCACTGCGAGCACGCTGATAACACACCAAAATTCGTCAATCACCAATTCTCGCTATTTTGCCGCTAAAAATCATTCAGTAAGATTTTGAATTCAGGGACTTAAAAACCAATACCAAACATTCAACAATTTACCAATTACATTTTGCTTTGAAATTGAAGTGAAACGTCAAAAGGTATTAAAAAAATGCAGATGCAAACGTTGCGGATGAACTTCCATTCCATGTATTCGTGTAATGTGCACGATACCAATGAAGCTGCTGCTTAAGGCTTAAATAACAATATATTTCAAACACATATAATAAAATAGAAATTATAAAATAATTTAATAATAGCAAATGTTTTCAAATGCTAGATACCGTTTACGTTATCTTACAAAATCGATGAAAATTTTAATTAGATAACTCACCTGAAACTTAGCCTCATCAATATCCTCTCCGCCTCCATGCGCGTGTTGGTGCGAGCACCTCTGCGCGACCTGGTGCAGGCGCTGCAGCAGCCCCTCCACCGCCACTTCGGTCTTGCACAACAGATTCTCGATCGACACGTGCCCGTTGTTCCCTGGGAATTCCGGAAACTTCACCGTGGGGGGTGAAGGGGGCGTTGGAATATCATCCACTACATCGTCTTTAAACCTCACATGGTTTTGGACTTTAGGAGTCGGACTTGCGCTGTCTCTACGAAATGACTGTCTTTCTGACAAAGGGGGACTAAAGACCCTCTCGCCAGGTGCCCCGTTCAATAAGTCCGGACGGTTGCTGAACCGTCTGTTCATCTGCGGAGAACACAAAGAGAGTGCAGTATTGTTCTTCAAAATAGTACTCTTTGTCTCAGAGTTTGATCTTACATGACGAGTCTGCAAAGTCATTGAACTGTAATTCGGTGTTGATCGGATGTTTTGTGTTTCTTCGTCAGTCAATCTGTTCTCGATTTCGAGGTTTCTATAAGTGTTTAGGTTCCGCTGAAAGTGCGGGGAGCCAATGCTGGCTAATCTTTGCTCTGGGTTTCTGATTGGTGACTGCTTTTGGGCATTTTTCAGTCGAAGAACTTCAATGCTTGGGACGGGAGGTAGTGGCGGCTTTTTCGGAGGTAGGAGTATTGGTGGCGGAGGTGAAAGAACCCTGTTTTCTAATCTTGGAGGTAACTGTGGAGCGTTCTGCATATGCTGCTCGTTTATATCGCAGACGACTTTGTAGTTTAGCTTCCTATTGTTCAAGGTACTAAAGTGATTGTTTGTTATCTCCACAGCTGTAAGCTCGTTGTTCAGACAAGTGAACGAATTCGACCTTGGTCTCGGTGCAGGCACGGGAGGAGCGATCTTTGGTGGTCTCTCAGGAGCTTTTCTACAGTCTGAGTTTTTTCTCCTTGGCGGTGGTCTTATTTCACAAACGTCGGGAATAGAATCCGAGTTCTGTATCGTTGATTCAACTTGCTCATTTTCGTCAGAATTCTCTTCAGACTTATTTTTGTCTTTACTGCAACAAGAGAACATTCCTTTCCTTTCAACTGTTGGATATTCTATGACATGCGCAGTTCCATTGGCCTGTTTATCTCCTGACACACTTTTCCTTTTTCCTTTAGGTGAATCTGATTTTGTTTGATTCGAAACTTTGTTTTTATCTTTAAGCAGAAGGCTATTTCTGGCGTCGCTAAGGCTTTTGGCTGCAAACATATTCCTAATCTCACTGACACTTAATGTTCCCTTCACGACATCACCGTTGGCAGTTTTTGCTGCCTCTGCATTTGCTTGTTCGTTTTTTGCCTGAAGTATTTGACTATGATTAGCATAACTAACTTGTTCTCTATCTAAGGTTGACGTGTTGGAGGCCGGTGGTGGTGGAATGATATACGACATTATTTCTTCCGGAGTCAGCTCTATCGCTGGCGTAACCTTTACAGTCGGTGGTTGTATCGTAACATTAGCTATAAATTCTTCAAGAGCATTTTTTTTTGGTGCATTCGATAAATTTTCTTGCGAATTTACTTTATCATCAGCGAACGATGCCGGAACTACGGGTAAAATTTGAGGCACTTGCGTTGCACAGTCTAATTCGTCGGGTGTTTGTGGGGGAGGTATCAAAGTTAAATCTATAAGCTCAGCATCATTATCGACTACGCTTTCCTGGTACAAGTACGGGTACTCAGTCGTTCTTGTTTCTTCTTTACTACTTTTCTCTCTAAGTTGCTTCAAATATTCTTTTAGGTTCGGTTCCTTATTGTCTTGCGTTGCATCGGGACTGACTAGACCAAAACTAGTCCGAACTCCTTTGGTCGTCGTCGTTTTGTTTTGATGTTTACGTATCGGACTATTTGTGGGCGTATAAAGCGAATCATTGTCACTCTCTGAGTGGCATATATCATTGTTCAGAGCCATCAGAGCATCAGTCAAGCCACAGTTGTTCAGTATAGCACTAAGGCCTTGTGACTGTCGCGTGGTTAAGCTATTATTGTCTTTTTCACTTTCCGGTACACCTAAACCATTTAGCCCTTGGTTTATAGTTTCAGTCAGCAAAAGCAAGGAATCACTATGTCTTAGTATACCAGGCGCGTCATCGGTCATCCGACTAGTATTAGACTCTGTATCACTCTCTACATTATCTACACAAGTTTCTTTACCAACTAGCTCATCTCTTAAATTCTCATGATAAGCATCGTAATCACAATTTTCAGTCAAATATTGTTCGGAGTTTTCTACAAGTTTCTGCATTTCTGCTACTCTTCTTAAGACTTCTTCGTTCTTGGCTTCTACTAGTCTTGGGTTGTTCGAAGCATTCTCTAAGAGTTCCATGGATAGAACACTTTGAAGGTCGAAACCCATGCCGTCGTCGAGGTAGCAAGCATCATTGGGATCGAAGAGTCTGAAGTCATCATTTCTCTTACACTTCTCAAAGTGAACATCGTGTCCTAGGAGACCAGATTTGGAATCGTAGCCTATTAGAGGGCTGGAGTTATTGCTGTGATTCCTGTTGTTGATGTTGGTGTTCATGTTGGTGTCCAGGGACTTGTTCTGGTCCGGCGTGGAGTGGTACGGCGGAGGCATGCTGAAGATGGCGTAGTGCTTCTTGGAAAGCGTGTTGGGGTCGTCGTAGTGGAGGTAACTCCATTTAGCTGGCACCACGTTGTGTTGCGACAAGTATGGTGGAGCTGGAACAGAAAAGAATATGTCTCTTATGAATTGTTTGCTTGGTTTAAGAAAATAGGAACTCTTTTTTACATAACATAGTGCGAATAAACAGTAAATATTTAATCAGGTACTTACCTATATCTTCTGTCATGGGCTCTCTTTCTTGCTCGACATTCAAGTCTTGACCAGTCACTAGGCGATAGTACCTGTGAGCATACAACAATTAGTATTTTTATGATCTGCTGAAATAGTCAGGTTAAGCTTTATGGAATATGAGCTTGTTTAGGGCCGTGTCTGAATAAAAACGATTTTAGCAATTATTTTTCACCCTTTAATTTACTTATGGCCGTCTGTTGGCGCAATCATTTGGGTTCGCCAAACAAAGTGAACACAATGATTGCCTTTCAACCGATGCCGACGGTCGATTATATTAGAACATGAGATACAGTTTAGCCAAATTAGTTCAGTCTTTTTTGATACACTTGACCAGTTATTTTCCATAACATCATCATCATCAGGCTATATTAGTCCACTGCTGGACATAGCCCTCCCCTAATGAGCGCCATAGCGCCCTGTCTTCAGCTTGCCGCATCCAGCATCTGCCTGCAGTCTTTCTTAGATCGTCATCCCACCTGGTCGGAGGGCGTCCTACACTACGCTTGCCGAGTCGCGGTCTCCACTCAAGAACACGTTTACCCCAACGGTTGTCGGTTCTTCGTGAGATATGGCCAGCCCACTGCCACTTCAGCTTGCTGATTCTTTGAGCTATGTCGATAACTTTGGTTCCATAACATACCCAGCAATAATCAGCGGCATCTCAGCAGCATCCCGCTCATCCATCAGCAGCGCGAGCACTCGATCTCGTTGTAGGAAGATGGCGACGTCGGCTCCGCCGCTGGACCAGTCGCGCTTCACTCTTATGCCTTCCACTTCTTCTAGAGAGGCGATGGGTTGAGGCTGAAATGGTAAAAGACAGGGGATGAGAAGCGAGAAGAAAAAATTAAGTGCCTCAATATATTTAAACAAACACGTTGGTAATTCGGTGCAGACTGCATTTATTTTATTAACCACAGAGTGACACAAGTCTGAATACATACTTTGATTTACATACCATAAACTAGATGTCGCCAGTGGGCATAAATTTTGATACACTTCAAATTATTTTAACAGGATATGCTTATTAATTCTCCACATGGAAACAGAGGAATGTCAAGTATGACTTTAATGAGAAGATTCTAGTACGGGATCATCCAATGATGATACAGGTCAAATAGTAGTTAACCCGTTAAGTAAAGAAGGCCACAGCATCACCACATTGCTCGAATCTGTGCATCCAGCGGATTCCTGCGGCCATCTACAGAATTCTAGTCTCAGACACGTTTATGTACATTTTACTTTACCTCTAAAGTTCCAGTAGTAAACTTACCACAGAGTTACTCCTGCCGACGATCTGACTGAGCCCAAACCGTGGGGAGACGAGAAGCACCCGCTCAGGTCTGCTGCTGCTGAAGCACTTGGCTCCATAGCTAGGTAGACCAGCCACTATGTCCAGGTAGTGGAGCTTAGCCTGGAGGACATAGAGGTATAAATAATCTGGAGGTTAACCCAGTATAGAGGTATGACATAGGTCGTTAGGTTTCTCATGTTCAATGGAAAGGGAAAATAAGGATCTTTGAACCAGCAGTTTGATTTTCTGAGCGTGTTGTACTAACTGCCCGACCTTTGTTCTCAAACTATTATATAATTTTACTTCGGCGATTTGTGACCCCGATGTGTTGCGAAAGATTTGGTGAAACCAACTTCTTTATCGTTAAAAAGACGTGGTAAATATCTTTGAATTTTAGTAATCGATTCATTTCGTGTCTTATAATTATGGTCACACAATAATTTATTTTATGACTAACTTAGTATAAACTAACCTGTAACTGCGTCAGTTGCCGTTGACTGCCAGTCATCTGCGAGTTCATCTTGAGGAAGTGCGCGATCAGTCTGCGGAGTTCCTTGCGCTTCATACTCTCCAGTAGTCCGCTGGGTACGAACCGTTCTAGACCGAACTCTCTCCTGGAATACGTTACATATAGAATGTACGAGATAAACACGCTGTTCTGTTGACGTGACTATATCTATAGCTACATATTTTTTCAGGAAGGTTTATAAAAGTTCCTTAAAGTTTATAGTTATTTTATCGTAAACAACTTGAACTTTACAACAACTACAACAACTTTTTTCTTTCTTTCTTTTTAAAGAAAACGTTGCCCCACACTAGGAATTTCTCCTGTATCGTGGGTGCGTTTACAAACATATAAACTCACATACACAAACAGCCAGACCCGAAACGTTCGTTCCGTGCGGGAATCGAACCCGCGACACGTAACGCAGCAGTCGATCCGTCAGCCACTGCGCCAACCGTGCCGTCAACGTCAAGCGTAACACTTATCTATTTCATTATTCCTTTATTTACTTTTCATCGAACACTAATATTTTTAAAGATATTTCATTTCGTTTGTCAAAACTAGTTAATTTTTTGGATGAGTTTTTCATGAAAATGTTTTATAATTCGATATAAATATTGATTTATCACCACGTGACGCTGGCAGAATAGTCGACATCGGCTCAGTTGCCAAGGAAGAAAAAAAAACATTTTTAAATTGTCGACGACACTGATTTTTTCCTAACTTAATAGCCAATAGGTACGTACACCTCCACACACACACACACACACACACACACACACACACACACAAACACACACACACACACACGCGCACACATACACACACACATCCACACATATTATCACACAAACACACTACACATACATACTTTCTTACCTTAAAATTATTATAACGTTTATTAGAAACTAAAATTACAAACACTGTGTAACTTAATACTCTGATATTGTAACAGTAACATCAAAAGCACTATGTAACATTTACATCACTGTACCTTAGGGGACCGGACTGCTTCTCCTTAACACAGGTTTATTAACCTAGCTAGGAGAGCAGTGCTCACCCACACGTTTGTAGAAATAGTACTTATTTTGTAAAACTGTATTTTTAACGTGTACTACTATGCTTTGTTTGAGTAAATAAATATTATTATTATTATTAAATATTTCTGTTGACGTAATAAGGTCGAGGTTTGCTTGTTCGGATTTTGAATGAAACGTCGTGCTGTTTGGACAATGATCTATTGGACATCACTTATGAACAAACGTTCGAGTAACTTGAGTACATGAGTGTGTTCATAGCTATAAACGACACTTTTAAACCGAATATTTCTTTAAAAAATATATAGAAGTAGGTTAGGTTAGGACTGGTCGGTGTATGGAGCAGTTCTGCCCTCTGAATCAGATCCTTGACCCAACCACCCAAAAAGAGCTTCGACAGATGGTTGTCGGGGCTCTCGTGTTTTTTTGTTTTAAACCCATGCTATACTCACTCGACAGCCTTGACAGTGAGCTTGGCGGGCGACATGTTGTTGGCGAGCGCGTGCTGGTGCACGTGCAGCGCCGCCAGCCGCAGCGCCACGTCCGCCTGCAGCTCCGGCGCGAACCGCTCCTGGAGAACATCAGACCATTCATTTTTATACAGACTCTTTTGAAAGTCCTTATTTCGTCGGTCCCTACGTACATAAAGACATGTCGGCTTTAGATTATCTATGCGCACATGCTGACATACGATTTTTATTTAATTTATTTACCTTGTTTTAGAAATCGTATAAGATAACAAGTATTATAAATACAACGAATAATTGTCGTAGAAACGGTCATCTATCAGTTTTTCCAAGAAAACGTGAAAAAATAAAATAGTTATGTCTAAATAGCATAATAAAGCTCTTAAAACTGTTAAAATATTGTAGAAAGAAAATATTTATTATTGTTCATAGAATTATTTCTAGGGCGTGTTGAACACAAATTACGCTCTCCTGTAAACCTCGGTTTTTGACTTAACCTTATGTACGTAGGAGCCGTCCATTTAAGAGAAGAGAATAGGGACGGTAACTGTGGAAGTAATGGCACTAGTGTTGCTAGTTCTAAGCATCGTCATTGCTGTTTAAAAACCTGTGAAATGTTACTTTACCTACCTAGCTAGCTATGGAAACATCATCTTAATTTACCTTTGACCGACCTGCCCCATTTAAACAGTCATTATCTGCCTAGCCTTTACGTCACTTTTTTGGGGTCGATTTCCAGTCTTATCGGATGCAGTTGAATACCAGTATTGTATGGACCCTATCTGGTTTCCACAACACAGTTAGTACTGGGTAATATGGTACCTCTTTGTAAGACTGGTTGTCAAACTTCAGGGCAGCCGACTATCTGTAATAACTGTCAAAGATTTATAACGGCCGGGACCAACGGCTTAACGTGTCGTGTCCGAGGCATCGAGGAAACTCGATATGTTATGATGGTCACCCATCCACAGACTGACCTTAAACTTGAAAATCGAATAGTTCGGCTGTAAATGGTAGATATCAGTGGCAACACCGGGAGTAGATGCCCTAGACAAGAAGGATGCATCTTATTGGAGATGTTTTCCAGAAACGTCAGAGTCGAAAGCGTGGATACGGTTAAAGGAATATGTTCTTAGCAGATAGTTCTTATTATAGTTCCTGCCTTCCCAGTTGGAAAAGGAGAGAGTTAAAATGTATATGCGAGAGTACCTGTGCCACATCATTGCAGCACTGCATGTAGAGGTAGTCGAGTGCAGCGAGGTCCCGCTGAGCGAGCTCGGCGGCTGACGTCGGCATGAACACCACGCGGAACAGACAGCGCATCTTGTACGACCCCGGTCGGGCTGCGATCTGGAAACATTATGTTGAATGTTGTAGAAATAAGTATCGAATACATAACATACTTGCTTTTGAGTAACATTGTCACATATATGCGACAAGCAAGCGCGTGCCCTGGACGCCAACGACACAAATATGTGACAAAAATTTAGGTAAACTGAGTGGCTTGGCGGGGAGGGCACGTGCGTTTATGGTCTGTTGTTTAAAAAGTTAAGCGCACTGTATTAGGGAGTGACCATACTTTTCGACGCGGGTTCGGCTTGAGTCGACCATGGTTCTCCACTTTTAATGTAGTGACACTTCTAAAATACTACAGCAACATAGTAGAAGTAATACAGCGACATCTTTGATACAAATGACTAACTAACATCAAAACTCTAAATCGCGCGAGTAGGTAAAGTTTTTTACGGTTTAAAACTATATAAAAAACAGACAACATCTGTCGGACAAGAGTTCACTAGACAAAAGAACCGTCTGGTCGGAGGTCGAAAAGGAATGAAGAACAAATTCATTTCGTCATTACGATGTCTCCGCCGTTTTGAGGTTAGGCACATATTTTGAGGTTAAGTACGTCCTGGACATCATACCCTTAACCGGTTGAATGTCGTTAAGGTCCTACGAAACGAACATAAGACAAAATGCCACAAGTTTCTTAAGTACCCACGGGGGAACTTTATACGGTGTAGCTATCGGTTTAACGGTAAAATCTTCGTTGTTGTGAAGGCCTACCTCGCTATAATTCGTCGAATTTTTTGCGTGTTTTTACGACTTTTAATAGGTTGAACATTTAGTTCAGCTCGGTATCAAAACGCGTCATCCAGACCAAAACACGGCGAAACACACCTTTTTCGCTTTAATTCATCATCTGCCTAGCCTTTTCCCAACTATGTTGGGGTCGGCTTCCATTCTAACCGGATGCAGCTGAATATCAGTATTTTACATGTAGCAACTGCCTATCTGACCTCCTCAACCCAGTTAATACTGGGTAATACGATACCCCTTGGTAAGACTGGTTGTCAGACTTTCGGAACACTGACTACCTGTAACGACTGTCAAAGATCTACAAATGACAGCCGGGACCAACGGTTTAACGTGCTTTCCGACGCACGGAGGAAACTCAGTAGGTATGTAACGGGTGGTCACCCATCCACAGACCAACCTAGGCAAACGCGGCTTAACCTAAAGATCGACCCGAGTGGCTACTATTTATTTAGCCACGAGCTCCTCAGCCTCGCTTTAATTGTATGGATATAAAGTTCTCCCTGATCGGTTTAAGCCGATTCCGCGTCGATAAATATGATCACTCCCATAGATACACCAGAGATAACTACATCTAAACTAAATCCTTTTCCACCTTTTACCAGTTCTATATGTGAGGTGACTTTATTTCTGTGTATGCTCTTTAATAAAATCTTAATGCGTGGTAATCCATCTTTCCTTTAAATGGACTATTAAAATGCAAGCAATAATTTCACCAACCCAAAATAGGTAGGTACTAGCCATTAGTCTGTCCTAGGAGAGGGCTAGCTTACACCAGTAACCAATTAACTTATTTAAACGACTACTATACTTACCCAACTGATTACCTGAGGATGAGAAAATATATCTATGTTATACATATTTCAATGGGTTTGATTATTACAAATGACTAGACTTCAGCCACCAGATGACAATAAATATTTTTCCTGGCAGAATTAGTTTTTTCCTTCAAAGTACAATTTGTACTAAGATCTTTCCAATAATCGTTACAACAAAACCACGTCCTAACCAAAGCGAACGGACACGCGAATACATGGTTTTCGCTTTTATATTTATATGGCCGTGCGTTCGCAACCCGAATGCCACGGCCGCTTATATACTTGATCGCTTTGGTTAGTCCGGGGTGTAAAGGGTTTGAGTACACTGGTTTAACACTACTCGCAGGAGAAATCAATCAACACTACAATTTGTACCCTAAATTAAAAAAATATAAGGTCATATTTACCCTAGCCAAGGACTCCTTCGGATCCAACAGCGTCAGCTTGTTCCTCCTCAAACTCTTGACATGTTCCACCACCAGGCTGAAGTGCTCCTCCGCAGTGATGCAGAGCTTGTCCTTCAAGCTGGTCACCACGTCTGCCACAGTTGTGGTGGTGTCGTACTTGAAGGACTTCGTTTGACCATTCTCAAGGAAGACTTTCAGGACGTTCGCCATCGGGGGTAAGCAGAGATCGCCAAGGGAGAAGGCAGATGGCTGGAATAGAAAATTTAATTTGTTGGATCAGATAAGAGGCCATGTGTAGATATATAGGCAGGCTGATGTTTCAACATGAACAACCATAACAAAAGAATTAAGTACACTAATATTTTTACTTAAAATGGACCTTGGTTTATTAGAGGGAAATCGTAACCTACAAATTAAAAAACCGGCGCAGAGCGAGACATACTCGCGCACCGAGGGTTCCGCCTTAAACGACCTTGCGACATAAACGACCATATCTTTTGAATGCGTATTTTGGGGATGCGTGTAGGTGTCGATTTGAAATCAAAACCCTTTGGTTTTGACAGACAGACGGAGTGATTTATTTATATTTAGAACACACAAAATACAGTACGTTTTGTCCTTTTACGAAACCCTAAAAATAACCTACCATATATACCAGATACTGTAAAACTTGGTATTTAAACACATATTTTGCGGAACTGAGAGATAAAGTTAAAATGTCTCCTGTAATTTCACAGGTAGCTGTACTCGAATTTCCAAACTAGAACACAGCTGTAATATTAACTTCAAGGCTGAAACTTTGCTAGAATCCAGCGTACTTCAGTAATGTTAAGGTAGAGTTCTACTATACAACAGTTGTTACGTGCGTCTTTGAATTCAAATTACTGCTTTCACAATATTCCTGTAGTTTCTATTCAATAATGAACCATGTATTTATTTATTTGGTACAACAGCAGCATATACTAAGATTGAACAGAAAACAATTAAAATAATTTAAAAGTGTTAGTATGTATGCCCATATATGTATACACGGCATTCACCGCTGTGACAAAAACATAAAGTATTTAATAATACAACCATACAATATAATTTTACTTAAAACTAAGTGAAATTTTATAAATTACTAGCTGTGCCTAAATAAGAAAAAGCACGCGTGTTAAATACATTGCATGTTCAACCTAATTGTAATGCAATAAGAGCCAGTTTTCGAGGGAGTGTATTGAAAACAATGTACTTAACGCAGAGGGAGTCATCAATAGCTAAATATATCAACTGTAACGTATATCTATACCAATCAGCTAATGGATTCACATCACCGCAAAAAAGTAACCGAATATGGTAAATAAATATTAACACTTTCATGTCCTATTCATTTATAGACAAACATAACATGAATCCCCAGCAGGAGCTGGTATTGAAGGTTTTGAAGTTCCCATTCAAAACTTTTTCGTAAAAAAGGTATTGAAGTTTCCATACAAAACATTTTCGTAAAATGTGTTGTATGGAAACTTCAATACCTTTTTTTCAGCAAAGTTGAAAAAATATCTTGGTATCACACATTTGAATGGATGGATTTGACCTCTGAATGTTTAAAGGATCCTGGCCATTTTCGGTCATGGCGGATCATTTTAGCAGTCTTCGGTGAAATTAGCTGTGAGTTTAGAACTTGGTGGTATGCGTACACGCACACAATCTACAGTCACCAAAAACACTGTCCGACACAGAAAACGAACGTCAGCAGTCGCGATTGCGACCACAAGAACAATGGAACAGTAAATGTTATTTCTCAAATGTAAACAAAACCCAAAAACACTTACTGGATACATGGGAGCACCATTCAGCTGCACAGAATCTGCGAACCGGACCCTTGGAGGCCTGGCCCGTAACCGCGCCCGCTTAGCAGCAGACAGCAAAGCTGATCTCCTAGCAGGGTTTCCACTCCTGGCCGGCTGGCAGACGCGAAGGGTGACACGATCGGAACAAGCCCGCACTGCGGTGATGACGTGTTCTCTAGCTGCTAGGCTGACGTCTTCACCGTTCACACAGAGGATCTGGTCTCCGGGTTCAAGCTGGAATTTTGTAGGGTCGGGTTTTAGAACGTTGATATGAGTGGTGTTCCATTTTTAATTTTATGTGGCAAAGAGTATTGGTAGATATGGAGGTGTTTAAAAGCAGTGGTTTAAAGTTCCTTCAATTTACCATAGGTGAACAGTACTGTCATTGTGGTGGGATCTGAAACCCTCCTGAAGGCCTAGACAAGGTTGTGGGTTGTTCGACAGAGATACCGCGGTCCCGGAACATTAAGGGCAAAAGAAGAAATATGGTTTGGTTTTAGCCAGTAAAAGTCTGACACTCCCCTGCTCCACTCAGTGCGGGGGCTGTTATTTGATGATTTTGCATCCGTAAAAAAAGGCCTAGACGAGTGTAAATTCATTTTAAAGGTTTTACTACAATGGCTTTCAATGGGTTTGACAAGCGCTCTGGTAGTCATATTATGTCAATCCGATGCAATTTTGACTTCTGTAGGTCTACCATGACGTCTTAAAGCAGAACTTATTCCACTGAGGGAAAGAGATGGTGCTAGACACCCTGTATAGCTCTGTCTCTTTCCCTCAGTGGAATAAGTTCTGCTTTAAGACGTCATGGTAAGGTAGCAGTTACATTGTTATATCTGATAGAATACCGTTTTGTCTAGCTCCTCTGGTTCAATAACCAGAAGTTAAGAAGTCAAGCTCAATGGCTTGACTTGTTAACTTTGCTATAGGTTGCATGAAACTATTCGACGATTTGCATGACTACCGCTATTAACTGCTACACCGCTGCATAATAAGCAGTGATAGCTAAGTTGTGAGATCGTAGGACTGCCAAGTCTTAGGTCTCGAGTTCAATCCTAAATCACGCACCTCTGATTTTTTGGAACCATGTGCGTTTTGTATAATTATCACTTGCTTCGGTCAAGAAAACCATCATGTCTGTGAGATATTTCTCGACGGCATGTGTGGCCAAATCAGAAGCCCTTGGACAGCATAAAAACCAGGCCAGAAACCAACCACATGAGAAAGAAGTAGTCCACTTTTGAATTGAAATTTAAAATTGAAAATATTTATTTCAGACTAGGCACATAATAATGTTAAAAGTCCATAATTATGTTAATAGAAGAAACTTAAAAACCATGTTAGTAAAATTTACAACAATAATTATGTTGGACATTCATGAGCGACCACTGCCGCAGGATTTGGCTGTCCACTCTGTCCGACAACACACTCAGAAGGTTGTTGGTGCTACCCTTTAGCCGAGACCACAGGGAGGCCGTCCTTTTGCGAAGCACCGCCTGGAAACCGTACGTGCTGTACTCGGCGAACATGCCGGAGGCACTGCACCGCCAGGGGAGCCCCAACATACCCCACGTTGCATGCACAAATGCATTTTGCACTACAAATTTTCATAATCCAGTCTAAAAATGCAAATCCTTACCTTCCCCACACTAGGTGAGTTATCAGTCACAAAGCGCACCAGCACGGGTCTCTCAGACCCTGCCACAAAGCCAAAGCCCAGCTCAGGGTCCCTCTCCAGCACCACGTCTCTGGGCGCAGGGGGAGATTCGCAGGAACAGCCCTCTGGAGCCACATAAGTCGTGGTCTTGTTGACGTGGCTGGAAGGTGAGATAACATGTATTTAAGTTAATTATAAAACTGAATTAAAGAGTACTACAAGCGGGAGGTGACCTAGTTCAAATGCGCTGATACTGTCAAATTGAACTAAGAACTGCCCAAATTGTTACAACGTATTGTAAAGTTGATTGTATCTTACTTATATTATAAATGCGAATGTTTGTGAGGATGGATGAATGTATGGATGTTTGTTACTCTTTCAAGTCAAAACGGCTGAATGGATCTTGATGAAATTTGGCACAGAGATAGATTATGGTGTGAAATAACACAAATGATAGATTTTTTTTTCGATATTCGCGGACCAAGCCACAGGCGCCAGCTAGTTCGTAATATTTCCACAGTAAAAAAACACAAAGTTGACTCTGTTTCTAAAATGCACTACATCTTAAACAACGCTGTAAGCGCAGTGTCTGAGCGGCTGACTGCAGCGCTGCGTGTCGCGGATTTGATCCCCGTATGAAACAATCATTTGTACGGTCTGCAGGTAGTTGTTCGAGGTCTAAATGTTTGTGAACGCGTCCACGGTACAGGAGAAATTCCTAAAGTGGGCTAGGTTTGTTTCTAATTAGTACCTACCTTACTGGCACTAAAATGTGATAAATGTTGATGATTCTACGGGTCGCAAGATATCACCCGATGGCTGGAAAGGACAGAAAGTAAGCCTGCCAAAGGAGGTCGACTTTTATACCCATCTGGTTATTGATCACTGTTACCTATCAATTTTGTTCATACGGAAAATATAACAAAAGAGGCAATTACTTGACGTAGTAAGGTTTCCCATGGCAGTCGAGCGCCTGCTCCCAGCCGTAGGGCAGTTCTTCCTCATCCTGCTCGCTGCTACTGCCGCTGCCTTCCCTGCCGGTGGGCCAGCTCTCAGCAGGAGGCAGCCAGCTAGCTGTTCTTGTGATGTGACTGCAAGGAAACAAAGGAGGATGTTATTGAAGTAAAATATTGTCAGAAATTTTTAGATAAACAACCAGCATACAACCATATTTTCATTAAATACAAATTATGGACCCCGTTAAATCACCCACTCTATAGCAAAACGGAGGATAAAAATAACGATAAAATTAAAACAGTTATCAATTTTAAGTAAATCTAGGATAGAGTAATTACGTGTTATCAGATATGGAGTTCGGATTGGCAGTCACTCCATGCAAAATATTGGTATTCATTTAGGCAGACATTTGTGTACCAGTCAACTTAAAAAAACGTAAAATCATACTCTAAAATTACGCAATTTTCAAACAAAAAGTTCAACCCGCTAATTTCTTAAAAACCGTTCTTTTATTCAAAACACGGAACGGCAAACAATAAAATTACCGTGAATCATGTACAAAGAGCCACCAGCGAGTATTATAGCCGAATAAATAAGGGTTGTTTAAAACGAACAAGGAGAGAATCCGTGTGGCTTAGTGCCAGGGACCCTGGCTGCACTTTCTCACTGCAGAACTGTTGGCCTTGTTCCACCAAGTCGGGTTACAACTTCGGAGTGACAATGTTATGGTGGAAACAATTTATTTGAAGAAAGATGTTGTTCAAGAACAGAGATACGTTCTAGATATAGACAAATGCCCTAAGGGTTAGGGTCTGCCCAGCGTGGGCGGAGCACCGCCGTGCCCTCGTAGAGGCGATCGGCGGCGGCGATCTCTCGCGTCCGGCCCTGGTTCAGGCCATGGTCCGGAGCGAGAGGGAATGGGAAGCGGTCACCACCTTCTGCGAAGCAGTAATGCTAGCAAAGGAGGTGGCCGGGCGTTTGAGGGAGAGAACATCTGCCCAAACCAGCCGCCGCGGGAGACGCCCATGGCGCCGGGCGCCGCGAGACGACTCCCGGCCACCGTAGATGCGGGCCTGTGGGCGGTGAGCAATGGGTAGTTCACCGTCCGTCCGTCGATTGACGACAGGCCGTGTCGACGGCGCGTTCGTGTTTCACGCGCGCCTCAAAGAGAGTCAGCAAAGCAGAGGGGCTTGCCAGAGCCTCCGCCTGCCGGGGTTGCGGGTTGTTCGAAAGAGATACCGCGGCCTCGGAACGTAAAGGGCAATAGAAGGAACATGGGTGGGTTTTAGTCAGTACAAGTCTGACATGCCCCCCCCCGCTCCGCCCAGAGCGGGGGAAGTCATTGGATGATTTCCCACCCGAAAAAAAAAAGGGTTAGGGTGTATCAAACTCAAACTCAAAGCATTTATTTAAATTAGACCATTACAGGCACTTTTGAATGTCACAAAAAGAAAAAAGATGCTGCTATAGTCCCAGTCACGAGACATAATAACTTAAAAAAGAAAGTACTGTAGATGCCCATTCCAAAGCGTAGATCTCTATGTAGAAGAATGGGCAAGAAACTCCATGGACACACTTTTAAATCATAATATTTTTTTACAAAATCATGAATACATCATTCATGTTGAGATTATACATACATGTGAGAACATTGTAGAAAAACGAGTACATTAAGAGCGTTCAGAGTAAAAACAAGAGTTTAATAGATGAAGTAAGTAATTAAAACAAACCGTAGCGGCTAAGAGATGACCAGTCACGACTGACAGCGCCCGTTCACGAACATAACGCTTATATATTATCGTATTAATACCCACATTTCGCCAGTTATGATTAAGGCCCATGTAATAGGGAAACAAATCCAGAATAACAATTCACTCAACTCGGGAATCGAACAAAGGATCTCATGCTTAGAGTCGTGATTGTGATCACTGGACTAACGAGGCAGTCATAGTGAAGTTCTACCAGCGAAAACATCTGCCTGGCCTTTTCAAAATTGTGTTGGGGTTGAGCTTTAAAAGGAGTGAATACTACCTATACCTATCTACCTATCTTACGTCCACAGGTTGAGGTTTACCTCACAAATGTTTGGAATTGACACAGGCTTCCGAAACGCTATAGAGACGATTGCCATCGGTTTGGGGTTTCAGGGATGTTTGTAAAGCTTTGTCTATAATATTTATTACAGGAAAATCTGCCTTTATTTTCCTGCCGTTATTTTCCTACATGATGACCACGTCCCAGAGGTTACGCGGTTCGCCTCTGATGCATGAGGTTGTGAGTTCAAATCCGGGCATATACCAATGTTTCTTTTTCAATTCATATCTACTTTCTAAAGTTTATCTAAGACATCACAGACATCGGTGAAGAAAAACACCGTTAGGAAACCTAGACTTATTCAATAAGTATAGGTAAGCCTGAAATGGCCAACCCGTCTTGCGCCTTTTTGCGCATAGGAAATTGTAAAATAACTTCCCCCGCTCTGTGCGGAGCGGGTGGGAGTGCCAGACTTGTACTGACTAAACACTCCCTGTGTTCCTTCTTTTGCCTTTATGTTCCGGTGGATGAGAAAACGCCTTTGTCCAGCTGTGAGACAGCTATTGGCTGGTATTATTATATATTTCATCACTTCGAATAAACACTAGAAAACTTTATACAACCATAAACTAAGTACCGTTTTGACATATGCATTAAACCCTTTTAAATCCTCACAGTATCAGACATAATTATGTATCTCGCAACGATGGCACACGTTTTGTAATAATCACAAAAACACCCTCCATGATTTATAAACCGACGCTAAAACAGCTGAAACCCTTATCAGCAGTACGTCAAGTTAGTATAATGTCACAGCATCCTCTGTTACTCGTCAAAATGAACGAGATAAAGCAGTAAAACCGCTATGCTTATGCCTCTTATCCACTAGGCAACAGTTGACGCCCAACACGTATTGCGCAACAAGTTCTAGAACGTTCAACAATACGCGCAAAACTTCCAACTGGCTTGCAACATTACAAAGCTTGTTGTTTGTTAACGTGCAACATGCAGTTAAGCTTGATTGTTACCAAGTGTAGACGAGATGCGCAACAACAATGTCGCTGAAATCAATACAGTGCCGGATACACTAAGGAACTTTAATATACGTGACGCTGCAACGTTGCACAGTGTCCTGCAACATGCCTTGCAACATTGTACGTGACGCGGGACATGTTGGTTGTTGCCGCCTTTGGTTCTCTGGCGACATGTTATCGGCTACAAAAGTGGCGCGTTGTCGTCCAACAGGAAGTAAAAGTAGTATAAGTATGTATAATAAATATATAAGTACTTATTCATATACATAAAAATACAAATTACAGATCTATCTTAGGTACATTAGTCACATCGCTGCTCGAAACTAGGCCTGTTTAGCGCAACCGTGAGACACACAATATTAGCTTTGCTTTTTAATTATTTTCTTTCCTTTGTTTTTTATTTTCTTTGTAGTGTTAAGATTTCAGTTTTATTTTTGTAGGGTGTACCTGTGGCAAGTGCTAAATAAACCAGTTTTCACTCTTTCTTTCAATATTATGAGCAACATGTATTGAATCATGTCGCGCGTCATATGTTGCATGGTGGATTAACAAACTTTACGCATAAGTACAGTAGTAACTTTGACGTGATTTGAGTAGCATTTTTTGGGAAAATCACGAGTGCTTTTCTGGGTAATATTATTTTAAAAAACACCACCACAAATATGTTACCTTCATATTTGCGGTTTGTGAGCCACCTATGACTGCGTGAAATAATTTTAAACTAGCTTCCGCCCGCGACTTCGTCCACGTGGCATAGTTACTTTGGGCTAACGCTAACTTTAACCCGCGTGATGATCGAAAAAAAATTAACTTTCTCTCCCCTTTTCTCACTTTTTTTAGCGTGTGTCCGTCTCCAGGGTCCCAACTATCTCTGTACCGAAATTCATCAAAATCGTTTTGATCATTTAGGCGTGAAGACGTATTAAACAAACAAACTCACTTTCGCTTTTATAAAATTAGTATTATTATAAATATACGAGTATTACTACCTTTTTGAATGGGATTTCGTTTACATGGGTTTAATTTTATTGCTTTGAACCATAATTATTTTTCTGAAATAAAAGTAGCTTAAGTTACTAATTATAACATCAGCTTTGGCAATTTCAGACTCATATTTATGTTTGATTCCAGGCTTCCTCCCGATGTTTTCCTTCACCGATGTCTGTACTGTCTTAGTTAACGTTTAGAAAGCATACATGAATTGAAAAAGACACACTGCTACTTGGGAATGGAAAGCGGTAACCTCCTTCTGCGAAGCAGTCATGCTAGAGAAGGAGGTGGCCGGGCGTTTGATCGAGGGAGAGAACTTCAAACCAAGACGAGACGCCCCGGGCGTCGGGCGCCGCGAGACGGCTCCCGGCTACCGTAGATGTGGGCTTGTGGACGGTGAGCAATGGGTAGCTCACCGTCCGTCCGTCTATTGACGACAGGCCGTGTCGACGGCGCGTTAGTGTTTCACGCGCGCCTCAAAGAGATAAGAGATGTCAGCAAAGCAGAGAGGCTTGCCAGGGCCACCGCCTGCCGGGGTTGCGGGTTGTTCGAGAGAGATACCCTGGCCCCGGAACGTAAAGGGCGATAGAAGGAACATGGGTGGGTTTTTCCTGGGTTTCCCCCAGTGCGGGGGAAGTTATTTGATGACGTCCCACAAAAAAACACTGCTACTTGCCTGGATTTACGGTTAGAATTTATTTATTTCCAAAGATTACAAATCACTTGTACAGAAATAAATACTAAACTATTATTTAATTTATACATGTTTGTCGTCCAGGAGTTGCAGAAATCCACAACCCCAATCATGAGAGGCGAGGAGTTCAAAATTACTTGACATTTAATTGTGATTTTACAAAACAACGGGCAACAGGGTAAGCCTCAGTAGGCCGCGGCCTGAAAACAACTCCACTCCCGGGTCACCGTGGCATCCATCTTACTTTTTAATTTAGCCAAGAAAAATGCTGAGTAGCGCCAAGATCGCTTTGTTTTGAGAAACAATACCCTGGGAGCCTTAAATATACATAGCCGTACTGTTTTATGAGCTAATGATATAGAAATAAAGAGTGCAGAAGGTCTACAAACATCCCTGATAAGAACGTTTAAAGGACAATTTCCAAAATGAGCCTGTGCAATAAAGAGTATCGGAATACACGATAAATTGTTGTCTTTTTAATTATGTAAGTTGCAAATACTTCTGTAAGACGAACTAGCTTTATGCCAAAATGTACATATCATAGAATTTTACACAATCATTACTAATATTATAAAAGCGAAAGTGAGTTTGTTTGTTTGTTACCTCTTCACGCTTAAATGGCTAAACCGATTTTGGTGAATTTTGGTACAGATATAGTTGGGAACCAGGAGACGGACATAGGCTAAAATTTTTATTAAAAAAAAGTGGGATATGAGGGAGAACGAGGGAAGAAAAGGGAAAACTTGGCGTTGCTATTACAAATCAATCAGGCGCAAGAGCAAAAACTGCAGGTCTGCTTGGTGTGTTATACCGAATTTAACGCGAGCGAAGCCGCGGGCGAAAGCTAATTATTAATATCCGCCAGTCGCCATCTACGCCTACCTAGTCTTCCTAGGTATGTTATGTATATACAGGGTGGAATTTTGTAATGCCACCTGAAGGGGAAGTACTCTTAATACTTTAGATAGAAAATTTTACTCAAAGAAAACATTCCTTTATTTTTGAAAAGAAAGAAAACAGCATTTTAACATTTTTAAAAATTCGCTTGCTGCACACGGTAATCAAACCGACTAAAATCTGTAAAAGTTGCACCCTGTACTTTTATTGCATCGATCGTTAGGGTCAATAAGGATGAAATCTCTTTAACAAACTTCATAAATTAAATGAAAGGAAAACAGTGAAATCGTAAATTATTAATTCAATGGGTCAAGTTGAAGCAGTTTTACTCAAAGATCCATCTGTGTACTTATGTTATTGTAATTGACGTCATTTATCCATTGAAATGACGAATTACTATTTAGATACGACGATTGCAATTTGCACGTGTGTATAATGCAGACTGCTTTCTTATTATTTCTCCTTTCTTGTTATTCTGGGACTTCTGCTTCCCCTTATAGCAATAAGGGACATTACTTCCCCGGGAAGATTACTAGTCAAACATTTAAAGGTCCGTTTGTTTGATTCGTTCGTTCGTAATGAAAGTAATCTTTTTAGAATTTGTTGTCTTTGTGTTGCGTGTAATTAGACTAGCGATGGTAATAGTAAAAATAGTGAATTGGAACTATATAAGACCCCGGTCTCAAGGACGGCAACGTCCAAACAACAGTATTAAACTGGAAGTTTTGTTCGATAAAGATCCCGTGGCCCCGGAACATAAACGTAAACATGGTGTTTAGTCAGCAAAAGTCTGAAACTCCCCCCCGCTCCGCCCAGACCGGGGAAAGTTATTTGATGATTTTCCATCCACAAAAAAGTCTCACAGACAAGGACTCAAGCTAGAGCTAAATAGAAATGGTAAGGAAATCTATACTACAAAATTAAAAATGTAAAAAACTACAAAAAGGAAAAAATAATGTACTATACGTTCAATACTAGTAGAATATTTTAATCGGCACGACTTTTTCGTCACTTTCATTGTGTTCCTAATCTACTTGTACAAAGCTGTTTCACAGACAGAAACACACTTCAAACTCACAACTGTCTTCTTTTTAAGGCGGTTAAAATGAGGCTTAGCTATCCTCTACTACTGTTAGTTACAGTATGTACAATGGGTAAACTTATTGTAGCAATTTAAGAACTAAATCTTAAAAGATGATTTAGAATGTTAGGAATTATCTTGCATTGAGATCTGACCAAGCTCCTAAAAGTGAGTCCAACAAGTGGGTATTGAACCACAGTTTTCAGTGAAATATATGCAACTAGATTTAACCCGCGTACAATGAGAATAAATCAAGGGTATCAGTTATGTACATATCAAATTCCATACAAACTTTCACTTTTATTTTATTGTAATTTGATGAACTGATTTCCTTTCAAGTTCTTGCCCGGCACAGAAGTTCATCAGATAGTTTTCAGTAAACTTGAAGAGTTCACCAAGTTCTGATTACAGCTTAGGGACATAGGGGTCACTAAACTTACTTCTTAAACGTAAACATAGAAAGAAAATGTTACAAAAAAGAGGTATTTCCTTTCATCTTAAAATAAAATAGAAAATTACGTTGATCAAATAACTTGTTACCAAAAAATAAAGATAAAGTTTATTCGTAATAAAATTTATGTGGGTCCGGAGGAAAACGCCTGTGCGTCCGCCAACCTGTAGCAAGCCGGATGAGGTAGGGGTGAGGTCACAGTGCTAGCGAATAGCGGTTAAATGCTTGAGGCAGCCTATCAAGGAAACAGCGTTTTACAAGCAAACAGATAATAGGGTAGTTTCCAGGGTCAAAGTAATGACATTCTATTTAGTCCGTCTTTTAGATTGTTCAAAAATAAGGGACACGTATTTTTTTATTTGTAAATAAGACCAAAAATTACAAAGATATAGCCTATTAAAGTTACGTATGACGTCACTCATTACGAAAAATGCAGCAACGCGTGACGTCACACGTAACTTGAATGCTATATCTTTGTCATTTTATCAATGGAGAATCTAAAAGCCGGACTTCCATTGACTCATTTGCGGGTATGTAGAACATCTCGCTTGCACTACGACCCGACCTTTACCGCAATTACAGAACATTGCCGAAACTTTTTTTTTATTTACGTTACGCGACGTAATCTAGCGTAACGGCACGCATTTCGCGTTTACGCGTTACGCGAGATGCTGCCGTAATGCCGGCCAAATTATTGTGCCAACGCTCTGGCTTAAGGTGCTTCATATTGTTGGATAGGATTTTGGTTTATTTTCTAATTTATTTATTACCCTAGGGCGTTATGTGTGTTTTTGTGAAGGTTTTCCATGTTGTTGGAAGATATCACGGTGAAAATCTCGGTTTGGAAATGGATATTCTCGTTTATTTATTATAGGAATTATTTTAAACAAATATTAAATTAACAGCTGCTTGAATTTAACGCGAGCGAAGCCGCGGGCGAAAGCTAGTAAAGTATAATCACGCCTGTAATCTCCGAAGGGTTAAACAGAGGTGTGACGTGCTGTGGACGGTGAGCAATGGGTAGCTCACCGTCCGTCCGTCTAGAGACGACAGGCCGTGTCGACGGCGCGTTAGTGTTCCACGCGCTCCTCGAAGAGATTGTTGCAAAGCAGAGGGGCCTGCCAGGGCCACCGCCTGCCGGGGTTGCGGGTTGTTCGAAAGAGATACCGCGGCCCCGGAACATAAAAAGCAAAAGAAGGAACGTGGGTGAGTTTTAGTCAGTACAAGTCTGACACCCCCCCACTCCAACCAGAGCCGGGAAAGTTATTTAATGATTTTCCATCCGCAAAAAAGACCTGGGTAGAATCAATCCTTGCATACTAAACACAGATTCACTGCTACATATACTCAGGTAAATTGGCTTTGGAGAAGATCCCAGCTCGTTTGGTAAAAAAACTCCATAGACAATCATTCTCCGGTGATGTGTGACACACCTGACGAACATTAGGGTTTCACCCACACTTTTTATATTATCTACATTCATTATTTAGAAAGGTTAACACACATTTTGTTGATGCGAACATTTCCTAAGAAAATCATGATGCTCGTAATATGTTGTGGCATTTTTCATCCGCTAAAATGTTTACTCAAGCGATATCTAGGCTTGCTATATTAGGACACATTTTTGGGTTTGGGAAAAAATTGAGAAAAATAGTCGTGGTTGCCCTGAGGCTAATAAGGCCTTGACTCTCATGCTCGTGCATGCAAAACCTCGTGGTTTTGAGTTCAAAACCCGAGCAAGTACCAATGTCACTTTTTCAATTCATGTGATTTTTTTTTAAGTTCGTCTTGGACATCACAGACATCGTTGAAGGAAACCAACAGTATCAAACAGGGAATTCAAAATAAACTCAAAGCATTTATTTTAATTAGACCACGACAGGCACTGTTGAATGTGAAGAAACGAAAAATATAAGCTACAGTCCCAGACATAATGCAAAATAACTTGTGAAAGTACTGTAGTTGCCCATGCCAAAGTGTTGATCTCTATGGAGAAGAATGGGCAAGAAACTCCATGGACACTCTTTTAAATCATAATCATTTTACAAGATCATGGTTACATCATGCATGTTGAGATTATACAAATATGTGAGAACGTTGTAGTTTTTTTTAAATTCAAATCATTGCCCCAGACTGGGAATTTCTTCTATATCGTGGGTGCGTTTACAAACATTTAAACTCACATACACAAACAGCTAGATCCGAAACAACTACCTGTAGGTCATAAAAATACTGGTTCTGTGCGGGGATCGAACCCGCGACAACCAGCGCAGCAGTCGATTGCTCAGCCACTGCGCCAACCGTGTCACACATCGTGAGGAAACCTGGACTTATAATTAACATAAGTCTGAAATTGCTAACCCATCTTGAGCAACATGGTGGTCAATGCTCATGCCTTCTCTGTTTGAGAAGAGGCTTTTGCCCAGCAGTGGCACAGTGATAACCTGGTATCCTTACTTCCTTACTTATATATATATATATATATTATATATAATATATATATAATATTATAAAAGCGAAAGTGAGTTTGTTTGTTTGTTTGTTTGTTACCTCTTCACGCTTTAATGGCTTAACCGATCTTGATGAATTTTGGTACAGAGATAGTTGGGAACCAGGAGACGGACATAGGCTAATATTTTTTTTAAAAAAGTGGGATGTGAGGGAGAAAGAGGGAAGAAAAGGGAAAACTTAGCGTTGCTATTACAAATCAATCAGGCGTAAGAGCAAAAACTGCAGGTCTGCTTGGTGTGTTATACCGAATTTAACGCGAGCGTAGCCGCAGGCGAAAGCTAATTATTAATATCCGAATTTTTTTTTTTTAAAAGTGGGATGTGAGGGAGAAAGAGGGAAGAAAAGGGAAAACTTAGCGTTGCTATTACAAATCAGTAAGGCGCTAGGGGAACTGTGTTACCCCGAATTTAACGCGAGCGAAGCCGCGGGCAAAAGCTAGTATACTATATATATAAAGTAAATCACAGATCAGATCAGACAGAGTTTACATTAACAAGTAAAGTTAGGTTTTATTTCTACTGTAGTTGATGACATAACTCGTAAATCATTCCTGCCGTAATTTTCTACGATGCCTAGGTCACACCTTTCGTACTACAGCTGTCGTAAAAGCTAATACAATCTAGTAGATGGGTAACTGCACCTACCCAGGCTGACTTTATATTGCGATCATTAATCCAAATGAAAAGCGTAGTAATGCTCACTTAATTTCCCGAGCAATGACTTAGTAGTGGGTTGAAAAAATGGTGTTACGTAGTTCCATAATTCTATTATCAACGATGTCTTGACAGAACAAACTGCCGGTTAAAGTATTAAACTATAGAAGACTAGCTTTTGCCCGCGGCTTGGTTCGCGTTAAATTCGGGTTAACACAGTTCCCCTTTCCTGATTTGCACCTGCTACCTGCAGTTTTTGCCCTTGCGCCTTATTGATTTGTAATAGCAAAGCTAAGTTTTCCCTTTTCTTCCCTCTTTCTCCCTCATATCCCACTTTAAAAAAAATTAACCTATGTCCGTCTCCTGGGTCCCAACTATCTCTGTACCAAAATTCATCAAAATCAGTTTAGCCATAAAGGCGTGAAGAGGTAACAAACAAACAAACAACCTTTCGCTTTTATAATATTAGTAAGGATACTTCCACATTACATGGTTTAAACCTAAAAGCGTACCTGTCTTTGCACAATATCGGGTCCACTTGAAAGTCAGCGTGGGGAGTTTGCTAAAGAAGGCCTATTTGGCGCAGCCGTGAGACACACAATATAAGCTTTGTTTTTTCCTTTTTAGTGTTTAGGTTTTTTTAATATTGTGTTAAGTGACAAATAAACTTCATTTCTTCATTTCTTGTTTATATCAAGCAATCATACCTTTATTTTTACGACACTACATAGTAAGAAAGTAGACGAATTCTCTCTCCAATCTTTCCTTGAGATTTTTATTATGAATTCCTAATTCGCAGCTTCCCAAAATGGCTTTCTTACCCTCCAAAAAACAGTGACACAACTGATCATAAACACTCGTACTAAACCAAATATAGTTTAACTTATCCTTACAAACGACAATTTAAAATCCAAAACCTATTCAAAACTTTTCCGTAGTTGACTTTCAGCCTAAAAGCAAACAAAGCAAAGTAATCTAAAAAGCGGTTAACACCAAGCGGCCGTGGTAAACGGTTAATAACCGTCCCGCAGCGGAACCGGCTCGGGGGACCGGCGTGGTGGCGGCCTGGGGGACCGGACAAATTGCAGGTATGGTCGAGCGGACGCGGGGGCCATGATGAAAATTTTGCGGAGACTGTCACTTGTTTGTTAAACTTTTCATTAGTTGAACATTATTTTTTGAATAAGAAAAACGTCATATAGAAAATATAGGAATATCAATATGCTAGTTTGGGGTATACAGATCAGGGTGTAAAGTTTTTCATCATCTATAGAAAATGGAGGATTCTCGGACCAGACAGACGGGTGTAAAGTTTGGTGTGCTACTGCGCGATAGTTGTTGTTGAGTTCTGTATAGTCTTACTTAGCAGATAACTTTAATAAAAAGCGTTACAGATTTTTTTTGTGCGCTCCTGACTAACAATTCGGGATTGTGTTTAGAATATTCTACAAACCGGAATGTGTTCAAAATATTCTACAAACTGGAATGTGTTCAAAATATTCTACAAACCGGAATGTGTTCCAAATATTCTATAAACCGGAATATGTTCAAAGTATTCTACAAACCGGAATATGTTCAAAATATTCTACAAACTGGAATGTGATCAAAGTATTCTACAAACAGGAGTGTGTTCAAAATATTCTTCAAATCGGAATGAAATATTCTACAATCATGGTCCCAGTACAGCACGAATTGACCGGACGCTGATCTCCCGAACACCTAGTTACGCCTGATTGTGCTCCATCCTCAAACACACGTGACTGTTATTGTGCTCATCTGAGTCCAGTCAGTTGAAGACAGGAGAGCTAATGGGCGCATTACTAGATTAGATCGATTTAGGAGACGCGAAATGGGCGGAGTAAGGAAGATTGTTCGTCATATGTCGTTTGTTTTTAGGGATCCTTGCCTCAAAAGAAATATACGGAACCCTTAATGAATCACTTCGTTGTCCGTCTGTTTGTTTGTCTGTCAAGACCCTTTATCTTGGAAACGCATGGAGGTACCGAGATGCAATTAAAACCATATACCTACTCAACCCTGAGGTCCTTTTGTGTTGAATGTATCCTATGTGTTATTCCAGACTATTATCTACCTCTGTGCTATATTTCATCAAGATCCGTTCAGCCGTTTTGACGTGAAAGAGTAACAAACATTCATACACCCATCCTCACAAACATTCGCATTTATAATATTATAAGTAGGATGGAACACCCGCACCAACATTTTACACTTTAGTTTAATTGAATGGCATATCATCCATTAGACTTAGTGGTGGCCATTTTAACAGAATTAGCGCTAAGCGCAAAAGCTGCCGAATATTATCAATCTAATGTAAGCTGCAGGATAGGTAGAGTAATAATATAAGTTATATGGTCATTGGAATCTAGCTGAGACTTATTTACTTTCAATATTATAAATAAATCAAATTCATTTTAATTCGGGCACTTAAAACCCATCATCATCTGCCTAGCCTTTTCCCAACTATGTTGGGGTCGGCTTTCAGTCTAACCGGATGCAGCTGAATATCAGTAATTTACATGGAGCGACTGCCTATCTGAACTCCACAACCCAGTTAGTACTGGGCAATACGATACCCCTTGGTAAGACTGGTTGTCAGACTTTTGGAACACTGACTACCTGTAACGACTGTCAAAGATCTAAAAATAACAGCCGGGATCAACGGCTTAACGTGCTTTCCGAGGCACGGAGGAAACTCGGTATGTCACGGGTGGTCACCCACTTAAAACCCATTTTAATAAAATAATCAATCAATTCAAAATAATAATTATTGTATTCTAAATTAAATTAGCCAGCCAGAATTGAAAATTAAATTAATCTACAATTAGCATTGCAACGAACAAATTTAAAATAAGTGTGTTGAAATAAAAGAATGTCAAAACACCTGTCAAATAAATGTCAGATAGGTACCTATATTTCAAATAAATGTCAGATATATTTCAAATAAATGTCAAATAAATTAAAAAAATAATCAATTAATTTATTTTACTTTGAGTAATTGTTTTGCTTTTCCAGACTCTTTTTCTGCAAGCGTTAAATATCGATTTATAGCTAAAGACTGCCTCGTTGGTAGAGGTCGCTAGCGCTAGTGCCGAGTAGAGGGCTTGGGTTCGAATCCCAGGTCGAGTGAAATGTTATTAGGGAAGTTTTATAAGAAATTTGTTGTGAATCGTGTATAAGGTAATCTTGTATATGCCTAAACTATCGGAGATTACCGGCGTAATATCATGATTATCATGACATAAACTTAAGTCCCTACAAGAATTTTAAATTTCTAAATCTCATGGCAAAAAATCACTCTAAAATCCTCCTCCTATAAAATATTTCCACGGATTTTTCCGTCGTGGTGGAACTTTATTATATTTTTCAACATCTCAAGTATATTTCGCGTCGTTTCGACGAGCGTCCCCAAGCGACTATGAAGCCTGGGAAAGTGCACAATGCTTGAAAACTGACCTGAAAATTGCTGCCGAGAGAAATACTTGGAGACTACGTGTGAAGTCTTTTAGACTAGGCCACTTGTGCGGATAATTTTTTGTGAAAAGTTTCGTGCACAGGAGAAATGTAATGTAAAGAGTACATACAAATGATGCTACTTAGATGCCGCTGATAATTGCTGGGCATGTTATGGAAAATAACTGGATAAATCAAATAATTGTATCCAAAAAGACTGCACTAATTTGGCTGTATCTCATGTCCTAATATGGGTTGCAGGTTGTTCGAGGGTTGCGGGTTATTGGAAAGAGATACCGTGTCCCCGGAACACAAAGAGCAAAAGAAGAAACTTGGGTGGGGTTAGTCAGTAAAATTCTGACCCCCCGCTCCACCCAGAGTGGGGGAAATCATTTGATAATATCCCATATATAAAAAAAATTCTGCTTAACAGTGATAATACTAGCTGTCATCAGGACCCGTTTTTACGTAAAATATACTTTTGCTTTATAAATGGGGCAGCAAACGCGCCTAATCAGATGTCGAATCAGTGTCCAGCCAGAGGTAGTAAAAGACTGACACTATCCCCTGTTCCACACAGAGTGGGGGAAGTCATTTGATGATTTCAAATCCGCAAAAAAGAAACTTGCAACATAAACGTGCGACATTAACGGCCGTTTCTTTTGACTGCGTAGACTTAGAGGGTTGTATTTTTCAAAGCTCCATGGGACCACAGACGAAATCCCGAGATAAAAAGTCTTTACAGACAGACATACAGACAGCAAAATAATCCTATAAGGGTTCCGAATTTGCATATTTTTTTGTTTTCTAAAGTTTCGAAAATGTAAGCTCATCATTTCTTAATTTAAACGATTGCTCTCTGAATAAACCTATTTTCGTCTCAGTAAAACCAAAACTTTGAGAGATATCATTATTGTATACGCATAGAAAATATCTCAAAATGGCTGCCAAAAAGCGGAGAAATGAATAAAATTAGACCCAAGTGTGTATCGTAATAGTATATTAAAACACTCGTTACATAAGTATCTAGAATATCGCTAGTCCATGACCAATTGTATAAAACTTCCCAAGAAAGGATCTAAACCACCCACATTACAACATAAGCACTAGATTACTCTAAACTGGTCCCTATTTCTATACGACTCGGGGTTTTAGCATTCAAAAAGGGGGATTGGAATATGAAAATGAACGATTCAGCCTGGCTGCGGTCCCATTTAGAGCTCCTGAGAGCCTCAACAACAATGTGGGATTAGCTAGATCGTAGGACTATTGTGCAGTGCTGAGATTATTTATAGGGTTGCCAAAGTAATAAACTAAAGGTATGTAAAGCTACCGTTTAATGTTCTTTAAAAAATAAAAGAATATAATATATTAAAGAAAGTAATTAACAAACTACATCATCATCTGCCAAGCCTTTTCCCAACTATGTTGGGGTCGGCTTCCAGTCTAACCGGATGCAGCTGAATATCAGTATTTTACATGGAGGGACTGCCTATCTGACCTCCACAACCCAGTTAGTACTGGGCAATACGATACCCCTTGGTAAGACTGGTTGTCAGACTTTCAGAACACCGACTACCTGTTTCGACTGTCAACGATCTACAAACGACTGCCGGGACCAACGGCTTAACGTGCTTTCCGAGGCACGGAGGAAACTCGGTATGTAACGGGTGGTCACCCACCCACAGACCAACCTAGGCAAGCGCGGCTTAACCTATAGATCGACCCGAGCGGCTGCTATTATTTAGCCACGAGCTCCTCTCTCCTATAAACTAATAATTTAAAAACTAACGCAGTAATGCTGCCTTCTGGGCACTTTTTCCGTTTCGGACGAATTTTTGACGCCCGGTAATTTTTAAACTTGTACATATAGTTGGTAAATAATAGTGAGAGCTTAGAGAAAAATAAAATAAATACACTAAAATTTTAAAGAATGTAATTTGGGATATAATAACTCAACGAAAATATATTTTGATGCTGTTTAGTATACTTAGTTTGAGACAGTTGTTTTGTATCTGAAATATTTGCTTTTCTTTCTATAAACAAAAAAACATGTAATCTTAATCATAATTATTATCTGATCACAATATCTATGCCTAAACAGCTCCCATTCTCCTTTAGAATAAAATCTTAGATGCACAAAGTGACCAAATTTCCTGTTCTAACAAGAAATTTCTCTTGCTCATTACGACACAACAACTCATATTAAACATGTTACAACATGTAATAAGGTCTAGTTTTAATACTTAACTCGAATATATTACATAATTGGCTAATTTAAACTTGGTCCCCAAACGAGACACCCTTAAACGAGGCTGTGTTATTACTTTAGCACTTTGGCGCACATTTGCCTGGAAATATAAATATGAATGGGATTTAGCAAGCTTGGGGGTAATGCTGCCAAGTTAGGATCCTCGCACACTGTGGCTTGTTGCAGTAATGCATAATATAACATCTCTTGCAGGACGGCTTAGTTCAGCAGCATATGCTGTAAGAAAAATCCGTCAGTTTACTGATGTAGGTACCGCGAGGCTAGTCTATTTTAGTTATTTTCATAGCATAATGTCATCCGGTATTTTACTTTGGGGACGGGCTGTAGACATCGAGTCTGTATTTATTCTGCAGAAAAGAGCCATTAGAGCCTTATATAATTTACGTAGGCGAGATTCTCTAAGAGAACAGTTTAAGGAAATTAACATCATGACAGTACCTTGTCAATATATTTATGAAAACATCATGTACGTCAGAAAAAAAATGCATCTATTTGGTAAACGAGGTGATAGACACAAGTATAATACTAGAAACAGGGACGAATTGGTTCAGCCGGGTTTCAGGTTAGCTAAAGTAGACTCATCCTTCATGGGGTACTGTTTGAAATGCTACAATAAAATACCTCCCCATATTCTTCAAATGAATGAGACGAAATTTAAATCTTGTATTAAAGATTTAAATCTTGTGTTTGTATCGCTTCTGCCGCGCGTTGTCTTAACAAAAAGTCGCCGTGGGCGAAGACCTTTATAATCGAGTCATACTGCCAACTTCTGCTCCCAAATACCTTATCTCATTGTGATGTGTTTTGGTGAGGATTGCGAGTGGGACCAACGTTTTTTGAGGATTTACAAGTGAATAGTTAGCGGTTGAAAGCGAAGATTATGAGAATAAAGTGGTTGGATTGATAGTGGTGGCTTTTGTTATATGGGGAGAGTTTTTGAATTTATTCTGGGCGAAAGTCAAAACTATTATAATTTTAAAGCAAAGCGTTGAGAAGAATTTTTTTAGAAGCTGTATTTAAAACTATATCCATACATTAAAACACGTTTTTTCGCAAGTGAGTAGGCACAAACCAAAGAACATTATTTTTTAGTTTTATGGTAAAAATAGTTCAACAGTTTTGCTGTAAGGAATTCAGGATTAGTAAGTATTAAAACCGAACTTTCGATATCTGGCCAAAATACCAAACTCTTATGAGTTTTATTTTTAAACGATACTATTTGATACACAATGTGGAATTACGTGCATAAAATTATTTTTGTGGTACTAGTGTGCTATAAAGATAATTGTAGCAAAATACAATAAAAGTTTATTCTATTTAACAACAGTACGTGCTCAATGCGCTAAAAGTACCAAAATAAGTCAACTTCACAAAAATCCTATAAAAATATACACCGTAAAATCCGCACCTTGAAATAACAAAGATATGCCTCGAGTTTTACAAGATTATGTTTCACAACATTGGATTAAACGCATGTATTTCTCTGATGAGTTCTGTTGAGGTGTGTACACACAGTTGAATACCAACAAAGAAATAAAAAATGCCATCTGTTATGGGGTAGGCTGGCCTATTGCCCTTTGTGTATAATAGAGACTCTGAACTGTTCCTTTAAAAAAATCTTAATAAAAATACCTAATATTCTGACCAGAGAAACGAACCCACGAGTCTACGTCGCATTCGTGTTCCACGCGCGCCGCGTAGATATGTCAGAAAAGTAGCCACTACCTGCCGGGGTTGTGGGTTATTCGAAAGATACCGTGGCCCCGGAACATAAAGGGCAAAAGAAGGAACAGGGATGGGTTTAAGTCAGTTAAGCGTTTGTCACTACTTCGCCGAGTGCGAAAGAAGTCATATGATGATTTCTCATCCCAAAAAAAGGTCTTGATAAGACCATTGAAGCGATTTAAAAAAACCGGCCAATAGTGAGTCAGACTCGTACACCCAGGGTTCTGCACAAACATGCGACATAATTATAGCCATATCTTTTGACTGCAAAGACTTATGCCAACCCTCTAATGCCCCGTTCCAATAAACAAAAACGACTCGTTTTGCTTACGGATAGTTGTATTTTGACATAAGTTCTATGAGACTTGGATAGTTGTATTTTGACATAAGTTCTATGAGACTTATGTCAAAATACAACTATCCGTAAGCAAAACGTGTCGTTTTTGTTTATTGGAACGGGGAATTAGAAAGTTGACAGTGCCAAAGAACTATAGAGTTGAGTATAAGGTCTAAATTTTAACTTGATGCCTCCAAATGTTTCCGAGATAAATGGTTTTGACAGACAGACAGACGGAAAAGAAAGTGGTCCTATAAGGGTTCCGTTTTTTCCTTTTGAGGAACGGAACCATAATTAAACAAATCAGTTCAAAAAGCTCGCTAGCTTTGCTCGAAAAACCGGATTCGATTGAAGGTGCTCCCTCACCTGGAGCATTCACGTGTATTGTAACATTATAGATTCGACTTTGAGCATTACATTTCAATAATACCTCCCTGACTAACGAGCTTTTGCGTGTAATGTAACATATAGATTCGACTTCGAGCATTTCATAGCAAGATGTCAGACGAAGCGGTCGTTGTGCTGAGTGCGGTAATATTAACTTAAAAAAATAAATTCATTTAAATTAAAGTTAAATTCATTGATGTTACAAGTTGTATCAAGATATTACACATTGTATCATTACAAGGTGCGCATTGTAATGCTCGGTTCTCCTCCTTCACTGATGTAATGCTCAAATCTGTAACGTTACATTACACGCGAATGCTCTCGGTGAGGGAGCACCTTAACGATCAAGACAATAGGACCATTGGTCAGCCATATCGGATAAATCAGTTTCTAGCAATATTTAGCAATCGTTTCTTACGGATTTTCGCCCGTAAATCGGCCGGACACGGTTCCAGCAACGTGTGAAATGTACCGGAACGTTCACGATACGGGACGGACGACATCATTAAAGTTTAAACGGTTTGGGCGAGCTCCTGGACTATTAAAGTAATTAAGATGTAGTCGGCTAATATGTGGTTACTGTATAAAAGCGTTTGTGTTTCAGTTTGGGACTGGTGATCAATTAGTGGTTGGAATAGATATTTGTAGGTGTGAAAGTGTGGGTGGTATTGAGTGTTTTGGTTTTTTATTTAAATTAAATAAAACACGTTATCACACACTATGATGTCTCCTGTATCATAGGTGCGTTTACAAACATTTAAACTCCCATACACAACCAGACCCGAAACAACTACCTGCAGATCATACAACTATTTATACCGTATCTACGGCGATCGAACCCGCGACTGCGTGTCGCAGGTTCAGCTCAACATTATCAGTATTTACCCCGTTGGTAGAATTCATGCTATCTACTTATATTACACAAAGTCGAAATTATTTGTGTAATTGAGCCAAGCAATATTTGCAGCGACAAATTCTACCACAAGAATAAATGAGGCAGCAGACGAATTTCTTACAAAGTAAGAGATCTCGAGAAGATTTGCTTGCTTTTAACTAGCTCGCAAATTAATTAGACACTAAATTCAAAATATGAGGAGGTTTATTAATTAATTAATTTTCGCGATGGCGTGAAAATGTAGGAGAACATTATTATATTAAGTGCGCACATATTGCTCTTACATACGGTAAGTAATTAAGGAAGTTAATTGAAGGGTAAATGGCAGAGAGAATTGTACATACTAAACTATACTTTTTATTACACAAACCTTTTTTATATTGTTCGTCGTGTTCTTGAGCTCCATTATCGAGTAGCTTGACTCTTAACTGAGTCGAACTACACGATAACCGACAAATTCTTGCACTGACTGAACAGTTCCACTCAAATCTGTGTGGTTCTTTCTTAAAATACCATCTCAGAATCTGCATAGTCCTCATGTAAGTTTTTTTTTTTTTTTTTTAAAACGTTGCCCCACACTAGGAATTTCTCCTGTATTGTGGGTGCGTTTACAAACATATAAACTCACATACACAAACAGCCAGACCCGAAACAACTATCTGTAGGCCATACAAATATTTGTTCCGTGCGGGAATCGAACCCGCGACACGCAGCGCAGCAGTCGATCGCTCAGCCACTGCGCCAACCGTGTCGTCCGTGTCACCGTGTCAGTTGATTATGAGAGAATATGACCTTTGAGTTTGTTTCGGCTGTTTCTTTTCAGAGTAGTTGGATATGAAACACCGGCCTCATTGAGTTTTTATTAAAAAAAAAAGAAGTGCAAACGTGTTTGCAAAATAAACATCATTTGTCATTTAATCTCCATGGTGGAAGATTGCCAATCATTCTTCTGCTTAGAGTGTCGATAGCTTATAGTAATCCTTACCTACTAATATTATAAAAGCGAAAGTGAGTTTGTTTGTTACGTCTGCACGCCTAAATGGCCGCCTAATTTTGGTACCTACAGAGATAGTTGGGAACCTGGAGACGGACATAGGGTCATTTAAAAAAAGTGATAAAAGGCGGAGAGAGAGGAAAGAAAAGGGGAGAGAAAAATATATTTTTTTCGATCATCACGCTGGTTAAAGTTAGCGTTAGTCCAAAGTAACTATGCCACGCGGACAAAGTCGCGGGCGGAAGCTAGTCAAATATATTTGGCCCAAAATACAAAGTCCACTTGCTGATGCAACCCTTAGATTGTCCAGTACGAATTTCTCGAATGCAGCGTTTGATGGAAGGTGGGCGACTGTCTGTGGACACGCCGCATACACACTTGAGATCTGAACTGTCTATAAACCCCTTTCTGTGGATATTATATTGGGGTCGGAGTCTATTTAGAGATTTCCAAATCACTCATAGACTGTAGTGGTTGTCAATTCGTTGGTCGAAACGGATTTTAGGGCTTGTACGCAAAAATGCAATGCGACGTCGCATCGTGAAAATCTACGAGCTCGCACGACGCAATGCAAGAACTTGCAAATTGATTCGCATATTCATTTTCATTATATCTTCTTAGCAATAACAGAAGTGAGAACTTCTTTTCACGCCCTATTTTACCATAAGTTCAGCATGGTTGGAGGTCGTCGAAGGAATGGTCACCCGAATCGGATCGAAGGGAGACGCCTTAAAGCACGAAAACGCATTGCGAACTCGCATTATCACATCGATACGCAGCTATGTGTACAAGCCCTTAACGTCGTCAATACTCATTACCCGACTACGACGAAGTTAAACGGAAGGATTATTGTCCATTATATAATTTAAACACATAAGTGTTTTACTCAAAAAAATATTTAGAACGAAATCGCGCCTGAATTTCCTGTAGGTTTAGACAAAAGTTTTAGTAATTATAAGTACAGCTATATATATAGTGAAGTCAATTATCACTAACCGGGTTCAAATAAAAAAAATACCATGACATAAATATTGTACTTACAAAAACCGGAGCTTAAAACTTTGGCTCTTATTTGTTCAGTCCTTTCGCTGAAAAAATATGTAGGATGTTCGCGGTTCACATCCGCAGAACATGGTACACACGGAATATATAAATATTTAAATTCCGACATCTGTAAATGAATTAATATTCATATCCATTCATTAATATATGTCGGCGTCAGCGATGTCATTTGCGGAATTAATTTAAAGTATTTAATATGATTGTCGGATGTCAGGCTGGCATGATACCCCTATGTCACAGCGTTACATATATAGCGGTTTGGGTTACATTACGTTATTAATATTAAATAATTAAAGCTTGATATCGTAAGCGAGAAGGATCAGATGTGGAGATTGTGATAGCTCTCACGTGTCCTAACTGCGAAAGTGAATCGGTGTGTAAAGTTAGCCGTATCTGTACATACCACAAGCCAAAAAAAAAGAAGTGTATAGTCAAATACATAAAGAAAAGACTTAAACAAAAACAGTTAACAGTACAAAATTGGTCTAGTACTACGAAAAAAAAATGTTTACCACGAAAAATATTTTTTCGTCTCGAAATTCTCAATTTTTTCAGCGAAAACCATCATATTTTTTATATCTATAACAAAGGAAATTTCATAGATTTCAGACATATCTTAAACTTTAAAACACGGAACTATTTTTTTTAATATTCAATTAAAACTGCAAAATTACTTACATTTTGGGGGACATGAATCAAACGCCGAAATATTGTCGACCTTATTTCTATTCTTTTGATGCACTTCTGTCGTCACTTGTGTCAGTCCACGCTCAGTCCACAGCTAGCCTCACCTCCGCGAATACCTAAAGCTTGTTACCGCGCCTAGACTTCTCACAGCTTAATTGGTGAAAGGATTTGTGTGCTTGTGATATAACACTATCGATTCTTGTCACAAACTAAACTAAAACTTCTCTAAAAATGACTAGAATTTACTTTATTCCTGTCAAACGACGTTTTCTATTCTGAAATTTATTGAAGTGAGATAACTTAACCATTATACAGTTTGACAGCATTAACGATAGTTTAGTTGCTCAAGAAAGAGAAAATCTCAATTTCGCTATTTTGAAATTCACGTTTTTCACTAAAAATTGCGGTTGTCAAGCTATACTATATTATCGGACTGTCTTTCATCGTGATTAAAATGGTTTGAAATAAAATTAGATGTGATTAGGTATGTCATTTTAGCTTAAGTCTATTTTAATCCGGTGGTTCCTCAGAAACGACACCAAATGTTACGGTTAAATATATTTATTTCTCAAAAGAAGTACAAATTCACTTACAGAGAAAAACTTAATTAAATGCAACTTAATTAAAAGCAGTAAGCGTAGCTTAAAATAAGAATACTGTACTAATCATGTTATGGTTTGTACACATGTTTAACTAAAACTTAAAATTATGTTAATGTTTTGGCATAACAAAACAAAACAAAACAAATGACCAGGTAGGTCTAAAAAAAATTGCTAGTGGAGTTTTTTAGCGACGCGGGTAGGCCGCGTTACACCAGCGGTAGCGTTATAATAATTTTGATGAATTTTGGTACAGAAATAGTTGGGACCCTGGAGACGGATATAGGCTATTTTTTTTAAGATTGAAAAATAGGGAGAAAGAGGAAACAAAAGGGAAAACTTAGCATTGCTATTACAATAAATAAGGCGATAGGGTAAAAACTACAGGTGGCAGATACCTGCAAATCAGGAAAGGGGAACTCTCTTATCCCGAATTTAACGCGGGCGAAGCCGAAGCAACCACAGCGCGCGGCGGGTTCAAATGCAATCTCTTTCTTGAAGCACTATCGCCTTAAATTTTTCAATATTTACAGCCCCTTTTAAAATTCCAACACCCAAAATAAACTACCTAAACGACTACAAACTAAAGTACACTCTTAATTACTCCTTAATTAAATGCGAGAATCAACTCTGTGTAGAAATGCAGTTTAAAATACAACATGGTCTTTGTCGAGTACATACAAATAGAATAAAAGTGTTCACGGGACAAATAGTGTTTCCAAGAAAAAGAAAGATTAATCAGTGCACGTAATTACAGAACTGAGGACTGTGTGGCCATGTAGTGGGGTGTATACACCCACATATGTGTGTAGTAGGGTGTAGGTAAGGGAGTGGGTAGTTGTGTGTGTGCAACGTAATTGTTAGAAAGTTATTAGGTTTAAATAGAGCAGAATGTAACATTTTATTGTATACTGTAAAGAGAAATAACACAACGTTAGTAGTTGTTCTCTTTGTTAGTTCAAGATTGCATTCTGTATGGTGGATTAGACAGAGAATTTAATAAAATGTTCAAGAACGAACGGATTTAATGTTGCCAGAGTTCATCTTTTTTTACGTTTTGTAAAGTAAGCAATGACTTATTGTTGGGCCTACGCTGTCCTCTCATACTTCAGTACTAACGCTTAAAACAGTAACCATGGAGTTTCTTGCCGGTTCTTCTCCATAGGAAACGACAAACCCGAACCGTGCACCTTTTCTCGAAGTTTTAAAATTATATTTTAGATTTTTTTTACATACGTTTCAGTTGAGTTAATAAATACTTAAGAAAAACCTCTTTTTAGGAACATCCTTACTTATATTATAAAAGCGAAAGTGAGTTGTTTTGATGAATTTTGGCACAGAGATAATTGGGAACCAGGAGACGGACATAGGCTATTTTCTTAAAAAAAAGAGCGTGTTATGAGGGAGAAAGAGGGACGAAACGAGAAAACTTAGCGTTGCTATAACAAATCAATAAGGCGCTATCGAATTTATCGCGAGCGAAGCCGCGGGCAAAAGCTAGTATATCTATAAGTCTTGCTTCTACATACATAAACGCTTATATACATAACAAACGTAGTATGGATAAGCTTGCCACCAAGAAAGGCCAAGATCGAGTCAAACTCGCGCACCGATGGGTTCATACAAACTTGCCATATGTTTTAACTGCGAAGACTAAGAGGGTTGATTTTTCACAGCACAAAGAGACCACAGACTGAATGTCAATACCTCTACGCTTTCCTGTGACAAATGGTCTTGACAGACAGACAGAGGGACCACAAAGTGATCATATAAGGGTACCTACCGTAACTCAAAGGAAAAAACGGAGCCTCATTGGATGACTTTATAGTCCGTCTGTCTGTCTACCTGTCAAGACCCTTTATCACGAGAACGCGTGAAAGTTGCGATTAAAACCATATACTCAAAGGACATGGCCAGATCTTGCCCTGATAATGCACAGTAATGATTAATATATGAAAATTCCTTTTAAAATAAAAAAAAATAACCGCATTAATTACATTTCCCTAAAATAGGCAAGAGAAAATGCAAAAAATAAATATGTTTGTTCATTGATTGTGTGGTTTTATATTCTGACATTGCATTGATTGTCATTTTCATTGTCATCTTGCGTTGATTTTCAAACTCAAAGCATTTATTTCAATTAGACCATTACAGGCACTTTTGAATGTCATAAAAACAAGAACAAAAAAAATGATGCTGCTACAATCCCGGTCACAAGGCATAATAACTTGTGAAAGTACTGTAGTTGCCCATTCCAAAGCGTTGATCTCTATGGAGAAGAATGGGCAAGAAACTCCATGGACACTCTTTTAAATTATAATATTTTTACAAAATCGTATTTACATCATTCGTGTTGAGATTATACAAATATGTGAGAACGATGTAGAAAGACGTGCACAGTAAGAGCGTCCAGAGTAAATAAAAAGCAAAATTCAATTTAAAATCTAAATAAGTTAAAAAAATTACCGTGGTAGTTAAAAAAATGACCAGTCCCAACTGACAGCGCCCGTTCACGAACATGACGTATGGATCAGCCCCATTCAGCTCGACCATTTTGAAGGGAGCTAAATGACCCGACACACCCGCCACTATCAGCGAGACATTTAAGTGAGCATGACACTATTAACCACCAGGGCCTCGTCAAGTCAATGATAATACATAGCACTCACATATGGGCTTAATAATTATACAATACTAGAGAATTGATTCTATACATTGCAAAGATAGTCTTACAATCTTCTGCAGCTTCCACTATAGCTTCGGGTACTTATCAATGAGTTTACCCCTATGCTTGAGGAGCAGGACCAGCATTGAGCCAAGCATTTTTATCATCAATATAATCCCCCAACTTATAATATGCTTGCCTACATAGTGTGCGTTTAATACAAGATTTAAATTTCGTTTCATTCAGTTGAAGAATGTGGGGAGGTATTTTATTGTAGAATTTCAAACAGTACCCCATGAAAGATGAGTCTACTTTAGCTAACCTGAAACCCGGCTGAACCAATTGGTCCCTGTTTCTAGTATTATACTTGTGTCTATCACCTCGTTTACCAAATAGATGCAAATTTTTTCTGACGTACATGATGTTTTCATAGATATATTGACAAGGTACTGTCATGATGTTAATTTCCTTAAACTGTTCTCTTAGAGAATCTCGCCTACGTAGATTATAAATAGCTCTAATGGCTCTTTTCTGCAGAATAAATACAGACTCGATGTCTGCAGCCCGTCCCCAAAGTAAAATACCGTATGACATTATACTATGAAAATAACTAAAATAGACTAGCCTCGCGGTATCTACATCAGTAAACTGACGGATTTTTCTGACAGCATATGCTGCTGAACTAAGCCGTCCTGCAAGAGATGTTATATGCGGACCCCATTGTAGCCTTGAATCGAGCGTTATCCCCAGGAAAACAGTTTTATTGACGAATTCTAGTTTCTCTTGATTCAATACTATGTCACAATCACTACTTTTGACGTTTGGCAGAGCAAATCTTATGCACTTCGTTTTTTTCCCATTTAATACCAAATTATTGGCGGTGAACCAATCATTTACCTGTAATAGGGCGTTATTTAAGTCGTCTAGATTTGTGGCACGTCTATTTATCTTAAATATTAAAGAAGTATCGTCAGCAAACAACACCATTTGTGGTTGGCTTTTAAATAAATGGGGTAGATCATTAATATATACTAAAAAGAGGAAGGGACCTAATATCGATCCTTGTGGTACATTTTATCAGGTATTATCGTCCTATGTTATTATTCTCTCGCCTATTCTCTGATCGTAAAACATAACCGATTGTAAAGCCTTGTACGTAAGCTTTAAAATAACGTACTGTACATCAATGTACATGAATATTTTTTTTGTTAGGGCACAGCTCTATACTAATGCCGGCCGTGTCATTCCCTTGGAGTTGTGAAAAATCATATCTGTAAGTCTACGGAGTAAAAAGATATGGCCGTTTATGTTGCAAGTTTGTACGGAACACTCGGTGTGCGAGACCGACTCGCACTTGCCCCGTCTTTCCTCTTGAGGAACGAAACCCTAATAAGCAGTATTTAATTCACCGGCACATCGAATATGTTTAGAGACTACTTTCTAAATCCGTTTATTTCCAAACCATTTTCAGAGGCTACTTACTAAATCCGTTTATTTCCAAATCAAAAAAACACAAACCCATCCACATAATTTCACAGGGGCTTGCCAGAGCCTCCGCCTGCCGGGGTTGCGGGTTGTTCGAAAGAGATACCGCGGCCTCGAAACGTAAAGGGCAATAGAAGGAACATGGGTGGGTTTTAGTCAGTACAAGTCTGAAATGCCCCCCCGCTCCGCCCAGAGCGGGGGAAGTCATTGGAAGATTTCCCACCCGAAAAAAAAAAACCACATAATTTGCAAATAAAAGCCCGCTAACAACTCAACGGAAAATCTAAAACTAAATAAACCCTACTTCATAAAACTCCAGTAAAAAATCCACAATTAAAAACAAAGGGACGTAACCCGGTTCCCCACTGTCCGGACAGCGGACACCGGACAGCTGTCCGAAGCGCGAATATCAAATTACCCGGACACCCAGCCCGTTCCTCCGTAACTTCGTTATGTAACTATGCCCAGTTTATTTCTAACCTTTCCTGTTTTATTAAAGAAATATTGTGGGAGAAGTTAACATCTGTGACAGCCCAAATATTTGATATTTTGGTGACATGCCCTTATAATTAACGAAATCCTTGGCGAAGACTGGGCCGCGGGTCTTCCGAGTATTTTTAAGAATATTAAATTATTTTTGAAGTACACACAATTTTTTGTTGAAAATGATAATTAGCTTGACTTAAGGCACGGTAACAAGCTAATCTTTAGGTATTCGCGGAAGTAAGGCTAGCTGCATACTAGGCATGGTCTGACACAAGTACACAACAGTATTGCATCGAAAGAATAGAAATAAGGTCGAAAATATGTCGGTGTTAGATTTTATTTGAATATCATGTCCGCCAAAATTTAGGTCATTTTGCAGTTTTAATTGAATATAAAAAAAATACAGTTCCGTGTTTGAAAAATTTTAGATATCTCTTTAGTCTATAAAACTTCCTTTGTTATAGATATAAAAAATATGATGGTTGATGCTGAAAAAATAGAGAATTTCGAGACGAAAAAAAATTTTTTGTGGTCTTTTTAAACATTTTTTTTTCGTAGTACTAGACAACTTTTGTAAACTGATTTTGTTTAAGTCTTTACTTTATGTATTGAACTATACACGGTATTATTTTTTGGCTAGTGGCATGTACAGATACGGCTAACTTTGCGACGAAAATCTAGACGTTTTACGAAGTGTTTGCTTTGTACAGCGCCTTAAATAGATAAACAAAAAGACTTTTTATGTCTCGCAATTACTTAATATAAATAATTTTACATCTTAAAATTAAAAAGCCCTACTATTTGTACCCTTATCTTGCTATGTAAATGACCAATATTCACCACGCCGTGGTACAACGCAAGCTTATAGTATACTAGATTTTGCCCGCGGCTTCGCTCGTTTAATTCGGGGTAACACAGTTCCCCTTTCCTGATTTGCAGGTACCTGCTACTTGTAGTTTTTGCCCTAGCGCCTTATTTATTGTAATAGCAAAACTAAGTTTTCACTTTTCTTCCCTCTTTCTCCCTCATATCCCACTTAAAAAAAAATAGCCTATGTCCGTCTCCAGGGTCCCAATTATGTCGGTACCAAAATTTATCAAAATCGATTTAGCCATTTAGGCGTGAAGACGTAACAAACAAACTCACTTTCGCTTTTATAATATTATTAAGGAAATAAGAATTATCACAGGATCAACTGTAAGTTATACGATATGTGTTAGTGTGAGATAACACCTCATAGAAACCTCACATTTAATTATTATATGTTGTCCTTGTCAACACTGGTTAACAGCAACATTATGTTTATGTATATGTATCTAGTCTGTTGCCTTTATTAAACCGTTGACTGACGCAGCAATGTAATTAATTTCACAATAATTATTTCAGCGACAAGCACTCGCAATTCGACGCAATTATAACACATTAAATGACGTCAACATGTTTGACGTTGACATTAACGAGTACCTGACACGTTAAAGTGTCGAACTTTATTAAGTTTTGAATGAAACCTGCATGGTTTATTGACATGTGGTTCGGTTTTTACTCTTTGCTCTTTTGAATTGAGCCTTATTTACTTTTTCAGTGTAATTTTTAAACGTATTAATTGTGGAAATTGATATAAACATGGTGAATGTTTTGGGTGTTTCGGGTGTCATACATACTTTGGGCATATTAAGCAGAATAAATAGAAAATATCGTAAGGAGAAATAAATTGTGGATTGTTGAAGACCAACATCGGTTGGACTGTGCCAAATGTCAATAAAATCAAATCATTTATTTCAATTAGACCATTACAGGCACTTTTGAATGTCATGAAAACAAAAAAAAAAGATGCTGCTACAGTCCCAGTCACAAGACATAATAACTTGTGAAAATACTGTAGTTGCCCATTCCAAAGCGTAGATCTCTATGGATATATGATAGGTTACTTATGTTGACAACTTAAGTTAAACTTAAGTTAAACTTAAGTTAAGTTAAAACGTAACTATGGGAAGGATATGCTGCACCGACTTTCAAAAAACGAAAAATAAATTTATTTATGTACACACAAACAAGATACTATCGAAAAAAATACATATTACAATTTCGGTTTTCAATTTAATACATATTCCGGAAGTCAGTGACTTTTGCTCTATTTATCGAAATATTTTTTTAATTTTTCCGTCTTTTTAGAGGCATTTTTTTTTATTTTGACTTTTTAGTTATTGTGTATCTTACACAAATTCTTATCGAGTATTCATTTTCCATTGCTAATTAAAAATTGTAAGCATATCGTCCATATACATTAGAATAATCTACAGATGCAATGCAGATAAAATAATATGGGACCCCTTCGGTTGACTCTTTAAATTATAAAAATAGTTGAAAATCGGCCCAAAATTTATTGATGAAGAAATCTTGTAACAAACGTACAACAAAAAACAACAGTCGAACCTCTTCCTCTTTTTAAGTCGGTTAAAAATACAATCCGTGTACGTAGTCCAGAATCCTTTGTTTCAATTAGTCTGAATATCGACAAGGGTAAAACCTGTGCTATTATGAATGGCCATGCAATCCTGAAAAGCCACAGATTCCTGGAATATGTGTTCTAGGAAGCTATTTGTATATGTAAACAAAGACTATCGGGTCAAACGGGAATACTATCGTATTAAATAAATAAATAAAAATAAATATCTTGGGACAACTCACACACGGCTATCTGATCCCAAGCTAAGCAGAGCTTGTGTTATGGTAACCAGACAACTGATATACATACTTATATAATTTATAAATACATACATATTATAGATAAATCACACCCAGACACAGAACAAACTATCATGCTCATCACACAAAGTTTGTCCTGGGTGGGAATCGAACCCACGACCTCCGGCTCAGCAGTCAGGGCCACTAACCACTAGACCAACGGGCCCGGCAAATTAACCCCGTTCAACGTATTGTATTGCTTATGTAGTGTTGAACTATTCCCAGAAAAAATATCTAGTATTATTGGGTACACCTCTGCCTAAGCCTCCGGTAATAACAGGTGTGATATTATGTAACGTGTTTTCAACATCAAGTCTTAAATATAATTAATCCTTACTATAATATTATAAAAGCGAAAGTGAGTTTGTTTGTTTGTTACGTCTTCACGCCTAAATGGCCAAACAGATTTTGATGAGTTTTGGTACAGAGTTAGTTGGAACTCTGGACACGGGCATAGGATAAAAATTATAGGAAGGAGAGAAAGAGGGAAGAAAAGGGGAGAGAAAGTTTTTTTTTTCGATCATAACGCGGGTTAAAGTTAGCGTTGGCCCAAAGTAACTATGCCACGCGGACGAAGTCGCGGGCGGAAGCTAGTTGATATATAAATATAACTAGATGAGCCCTGTGGTGTCATCCGCTGTTTAGCTGCTTAGTTTCGTAGCGTGATGAAATAAAAAAGTCAATCCGGTCAAGGAATCGCGTTCTCCCAAACAAACTTTGCCACCCTGTTTTACCCCTTTTTTCAGATGGGAAATATCAAATAACTTTTCTTAATCTGGGCGGTGGGACTTAAACCAACCTATGTTCCTTCTTTAGCCCTTTATGTTCCGGGTCCGGGGTATCTATTCCGAACATCCCGTTACCCCAGTGTTTTACCCCCCTGGTGGGTTGCAAAATCTCATCTTAGTGAGCACCTAAATCTTTAAGGTGCTCCCTCACCGGGAGCATTCACGTGTATTGTAACATTATAGATTCGACTTTGAGCATTACATTACAATAATACCTCACTGACTAACGAGCATTTGCGTGTAATGTAACATATTTATTCAACTTTGAGCATTTCGCAAGCAAGATGTCAGACGAAGCGGTCGTTGTGCTGAGTGCGGCAATATTAACTTAAAAAAAATCATTTAAATTAAAGTTAAATTCATTGATGTTACAAGTTGTATCAAGATAGTACACATTGTATCATTACAAGGTGCGCATTGTAATGCTCGGTTCTCCTCCTTCACTGATGTAATGCTCAAATCTGTAACGTTACATTACACGCGAATGCTCTCGGTGAGGGAGCACCTTTATAGAAACCCCAATGAAAAATATTTGAGATTCCAACACTTGTAGTGTCTAAGATTTCGTAATGAGTGAGTAGGGGATTTTTCCTCTACTAAATGACAATACTACTAAATGACATAAAATAAAACAGTTGCATGGTTCTTAAAGAACGTGTCCTTAGTTGGAACAAAAACCGCCATTTTTATTTTTTAATACAACTTCCATACATTGACAAATCCGCTTATCAATACCATACAAGCGCCAAAGCAGCTTTGGTCTACATTCTAGTCTTTGAAAAAAAAAAAAAACAAAAGCTACCCGAAATTCTAATTCCAAAAATCCAACTCACGTCCTGTCTATAAAACCAGCCAGTCCGTCGACTATTCAAAACTTTATCAATGTCCCAGGCCAACTTTTCTGATAAAAAAAAAAACTTACAATAGGTGTATGTTAAAAGGCTGGAGGGTAGTAAGTTGCCAGTAACTTATTAGCTGCTCGAAAGTTTGCGACGAACTCGTTACAGTAACGTGTTGCTCAAGACGGGGAAGTTTTTGTTATGTGGGAGTTTTAGCCCGCGTTTACAAAAAAAAATGTAAATTGTATTTTTCATGTCGTGGATACTGCTTTTACCTGTTACTGTAGTGGACTGTTTTACTTGTCAAAAAGGTGAGAATAAATGTGAGTAATGTTTTTATCAGCATAATAAAAAATCAAAATCCAGTCAAGTGCTAGTCGCGACTTGCGCACCGAGGGATCCGTACTAAATTGCCACACAAAGGGACTTATCTTTTGACTGCGTAGACTTAGAAGGTTGATTTTTTTCACAGCTGTATAGTTTGAATTTCAACTCGATTCCTCCACGCTTTCGGGTTCGTTTCGGTTTCGGGTTCTGTTTTTTAAGGTACCCTAAAAATTACAAAGTAGGTGGGTTTATAATCATGCAGTTTCCTACTGAATTGATATATATATATAGTAATATAAATTTAAATAATTGATAATAGTTTGCGCATTATATGATATAATGCGCAAACTATTATCAATTATTTAAATTTCATTAACTTCCATTCCTATCCATGACATGATTTCGAGAACTTTATTTGGGATCAGCATACTTCTCTATTGCTCGTCATATCCTTGCCATATTATCCTTCACAAAGTCCATCCATCATTTCTATAGTCTCTCTCTACTCTTTAAGCCATCCAAATTCATATATTCAATCAGTCACCGACGCCATTTTCAAACTTTACAACAGTACCTACGGGTATACCCTTTATAGCAGAACTTTTTATGTCATAATTTTATTTTGCATAACAACGGATGGCATAAACTTCACTTCGCAGAAAATTGTTTAGCAGACACTCATTTATCATACAGTCTAAACTCATAATATTGTAAGTCAGAATCATCTCTAGGCATAAACTTCATATCCATAATATTTAAAAAGTAGAAACATCATATCGTAGAAAGTTCACAGTCAGAATCGTCTTTTGGCATATATTTTATATCGATAATCATTAAACATCAGAATTGTCATATCGCAGAAAGTTTATAGTTAGGATCATCTTTGTCATTATAAGTTGTCATTTATTTTAATTAATTATTTCTTTAAAATAATGTTATTTATTTTAGTTATTGTTTAATTGAATTTGAAATAATGTCATTGAATTCAATAAGTAATTATCCTAATCTAACTAGTTCAGTTCCGGGTAACCTACTTAAAACAACCTCTTTTTTCTATTAATGCAAGTCGCTTCTGGCGCTCGCCGGCCGATGCCGCGGCACCGCTCGCTACGCTCGCTCGGCTCGTGCGTAGGAGGTCACAGTTTTAACCTAACCTAACCTAGCCATTACTGCCTGCATAGTATGCCAAGTGAAATTATACCCAATAATATATTATGCGAAATTTGAACTCTGCCAATCGTAATTATACTAAATGTAATTCTGCCTTCTTAAAAGTATGCCATTGTTAATTCGAAGTTTTAAACATTATGCCAAACGATAATTATACCAAATAATTTTTATGCCTTTAAAATGTTCGTTTAAAGAAAATTATGCACAGTGTGTTATGCCAAAAAAAATTCGGAGCATCAAGATTCTGCTAGATAGAGGGAACCCCAGTACCTACAACTGTGAAGGCTTTTAGAAAGCCTTCAATAGTTCAGGCTGGTTTATAATAAGGTTCAAATACCTACGTTGTTTAAATAGAGAATTTAAAAAAAGAAGGACAGAATGGCGTAAGAAGTGTGTGACATGTATTGGTGAAATATGAACTAAAATATTATCTTAACTAGCTGGCAACCGCGGCTTCGCCCGCGTGATATCGAAAAAAAGGTATCCTATGTGTTACTCCAGACTATAATGTACCTCTATGCAAAACTTTATCAAGATCCGCTCAGCCGTTTTGACGTGAAAGAGTAACAAACATCCATACATTCATCAATCCTCATAAACATTCGCATTTATAAATTACGTATAAGTACATAACAGTTCACTAAATACTTATTTCCTAATTAATAACATATTTCAACCTACCTACCATGTATGCCAATACATAGGTGTATAGTGTAGGTGTATGTTATTTGTGTGTTGTCGATAAAAACCGCAATAGGGCTGGGTAGCCGCGGAACGTATCACAGATATCGAAATGGAACCGCACGCATACACCGCATAGTGATCTATTTTGGTGACCGCGTACGGATATGTATGATAGACTAGACCTATGGGTCCTGGGCACAATATAATAGATATATCCGATATATATTATATATGTATGATAATCCTTACTAATATTATAAAAGTGAAAGTGAGTTTGTTTGTTTGTTACGTGTTCACGCCTACATGGCTAAACCGATTTTGATGAATTTTGGTACAGATATAGTTGGGACCCTGGAGACGGACATAGGCTAATAATCCATCCATCCATCCTCACAAACATTCGCATTTATAGTATTAGTAGGATTATATCAATGATCGACCACGATAGTCAGCCCAGACTCATTTCCACCTACGAAAATACACCTTAAAAGGTTTATAAAAATCCAGTATTTCATACATTTGCCCCGGGCCGAGGTCGTTCGCAGTTTATTAAAGGCCCTCAAAGAGCCCCGGGCGACGGCCGATTCTCATCTAGAAATATTTATTTCATTTATTTTTTATCTCCCTCGGTATTGTATGATCGGAATTTAATATCCAATGTGGAGACAATGGATATCCGATGATACAATAAAAGATAGAAAAGAATAAGCACCGGGCATGTGTGTATCCCTCTTTCGCTTGACTTACTGTTCTTGGAACGATTCAGTATTTATTTGATAAACATTCCAAGTCACTTGGTAACAATAGTGTTTTAGGGTCCTCATCATCTGCGTAGCCTTTTCCCAACTATGTTGGGGTCGGCTTCCAGTCTAACTGGATGCAGCTGAATATCAGTATTTTACATTGAGTGACTGCCTATCTGACCTCCACAACCCAGTTAGTTAGTACTGGGTAATGCGATACCCCTTGGTAAGACTGGTTGTCAGACTTTCGGAACACTGACTACCTGTAACGACTGTCAAAGATCTACGAATGATAGCCGGGACCAACGGCTTAACGTGCTTTCCGAGGCATGGAGGAAACTCGGTATGTAACGGGTGGTCACCCATCCATAGACCAACCTAGGCAAGCGCGGCTTAACCTAAAGATCGACCCGAGCGGCTGCTATAATTTAGCCACAAGCTCCTCCTCAGGCTCCTCCTCAAGTCCTGTACCACAAAAAAAAAGTGTGGCACTCGGGGACTGCCGCGGTAAAGCTATTGCATAGCATTTTTTTTTATCAAATTATGCAATAAATAAAAAAAAACTAAATATAACATTTAAAAAGTACTTCCAATGAAAAGAAGTCGCAAAAAGAAAAATAAGATTTTGGGTTTGATCCAGCGTAATGTCGATTGACTATCCGATTCTCTACCAAACACGCTAATAGAACATTGGAATCATAATTGAAATAAGTGACCGTATTCGTAATGAAAGTGTTAGGCTTTTTCGTAACGAAATTTCTGGATTCGGTCTCCACGCTCAAGGCCCGCGATAGAAGCTATGCAATAGCTTAAAAACGGAACACTTATTGGATCACTTTGATGTCCGTCCGTCTGTCAAGACCCTTTATCTCGGTAACACGTGAAGGTATTGAGTTGAAACTAAAACAATATAATCAACTCTGTGGCCCCTTTGATTTATTGCAGTATATAAACTCGGGTACAGACGCATGCAGGGAATTCCGCTCCTTGTGCATAATAAATGACGTGGCAAAGCACTTGGTGTAAATGTGTGGGAAGATCGACAAGATATGGTTTCTATTTCCTATTGATTCGAGAGATGTAACACGAAGTTTTTGTTGTCAACTCAACGTGACTTAACCTGAAGATCGACCCGAGCGTATGTTATTATAATGCCCCGAGCTCCTCTTTCACAAAAACTTGTCATAGTTAAAATTACAAGAACAAAACACTAGCGCTGCTGCAATATTATACACTAGCTTTAGCCGGCGGCTTCGCTCGCGTTAAATTCGGGGTAACACAGTTCCTCTTTCCTGACTTGCAGGTACTGGCTACCTGTAGTTTTTGCCCATGCGCATTATTTATTGTAATAGCAAAGCTTCTCCCTCTTTTCTCACTTTTTATAAAAAATTGCCTAAGTCTGTCTCCAGAGTCCCAACTATCTCTGTAACAAAATTCATCAAAATCGGTTTAGCCGTTTAGGCGTAAAGACATAACAAACTCACTATCGCTTTTATAATATTAGTAAGGATTTTATTGAAAAACAATGTAAAAAACCGAATCCATTTTCCTCTAGTAATATTGAACCCTGAAAGTAAAAATACTTAGCTATAATAATATTACCTTTACACGACGTTCAGTAAATCGATTTCAATCACATTGAAAATTGAAAAACCTTTAATTACAGCCATTTCAGTTTAACGTCAGAACGATTAAGTCTTTCTCGTAAAACCTCACGGAGTGATTAAGTTTACTTATTTAATTTGAAAACGAAATCGCTTTTATTTGTGAAGCTTTAAAATTGGTTTAAATGTTTAGCCATTTAGTCTGTTAATTGTAAAATGAGTAAATCAAAGGCGAACTTATTAAAATAACTTTAAAAAACCGGCCAAGTCCGAGTCGTACTCAACGGTAAAAAATCATGTTTTTTGTATCGCAGCCATCTTAAATAGTTATTTTATTCAATCACTAGCTTTTGCACGCGGCTTCCCTTTTCCTGATTTACAGGTTGGTACCTGCTACCTGTAGTATTTACCCTTGCGCCTTATTGATTGTAATAGCAAAGCTAAGTTTTCCCTTTTCTTCCCTCTTTCACCCTCATATCCCACTTTAAAAAAAATGTCCGTTCTCAGGGTCCCACCTATCTCTGTACTAAAATTCATCAAATCGGTTTAGCCATTTAGGTGTGAATACGTAACAAACAAATAAACAAACAAACTCACTTTCGCTTTCCAAATATTAGTAAGGATTCAGTATTTGTTGATAAAGTAGCAACTGAAATACATTACCTGTGAAAACTTCAACTGTTAACTATCATGGTTCATGAGATATAGCCTGGTGACAGACGGACAGACGGACGGACAGTTGAGTCTTAGTAATAGGATCCCTTTTTACCGTATGGGTTGCGAATCCTAAAAAAATGAACTGCGAAATAATAGGTAAGAAATATCGTTTGCCTTATAACCCTAAAAAATGTAACTGTGTATTAATAAGTAAGTACTATTATTAGCTATATTAGGTAATAACACAATACACTCCACAACGAATACAGTATACATAAACTCATTATTAAGAAGAATAAATTGAACAACGCCACTTCAAGCTAGTCACAGACGTCAAAATTTTATTCACATATAATACCACAAGAGCTTCAAAATTATCGGGTATTTTCCGATAGGTTCGTTGCAAACAAATGAAGGAGTCAAGTTTTTCTTTTCAGGTTAAAAAATCGCGAAGCGCGAGTGATTTTTCCTGAAAAACTTGACGATTTTATTTGTTTGCAGGGAACCTATCGGGAAATGACAGATAATTTTGAAGCTCGTGTGGTATTCGGGGGATTATTTTTCCGTCCCAAATGTCGGCCAATAGAATTGCATTGATTGCATTGATGTTTTGTTTTTTATGCATAACAACGACCAGAGAAAATTTTCAAAAAAATTTCAGTATAATACCATGTAGGTTGTACCACGTGACGTCGAATGGTGCAATTCTATTGGTCGATATTCGGGTCGGAAAAATAATCAGAAATATCTCATCACCGAGACGTCGCTAATTTTAGCGTCTTCACTTCACTTGAAAGTTTTCTCATAACATTAATCCGCCATTTTACCAAACAGTCTCCACTTACTATTGTATTTATTGACACAGTATAATGATTTCCAGTAAATCAACCCTACAATGACTTGAACTTAATAATATCTTGCGATAAACTTTTTTTTTGTTGTTTTGGAATCGTCAAATGACTTACTCGCTCTGGGCGGAGCGGGGGCTGTATCAAAGATATATTGACTAAAATAACTAACATAATAAAATTATTATGTTTTACCAACACTAGTTTAATAATTTTTATTTTCGTTACTGTACCTACTAACATTCTATGGATTCTGTGGAGACAGAAAAAAAATTATATACAATATGTTGATTTGCATCCTCGTCAAAATTTAGGAGGTGCTAGTAAAAGTCATAAATAATCAATGAAAATTACGGTACCTGATCAATAATAATATACGGCGCTTTTATGATCTGTCTCTGTGTGTTTAAATTTAACAGTATTACAGAATATTTCACTTCAAAAGTAGAGAATCACCTACAGAACACACAGAACAGTGTGCGTGAGCGTCGGCGCATACGTATCATACAGCGGCATGTACTTACCGATTACTGAAAATACGAAAAAAGTAAAAAAAAAAACCTACTTATTTTATTATCGATTCGGGTCGAGAATCATTAGCATAGTTACGTCCTTGAATTTGACGAGGATGCAAAACAACACGCTGTATTTTTAAACCCATGTTCCGTCTTTTGCCCTTTGTGTTCCGGGGCCACGGTACCTCTTTCAAAAAACCCTCAACCCGAGTTGGGTGTGCTATTAGGTAGAAACAGATAAACATATTAATCGGTAAAAATAAATTTACAGATCACCTCCTTTAAATTAGTGTTAACCGGCCCATTCACGAATGCAAAGGGTGTGTGGCCCTTTGCAATGGGCCGGTTTTGACAATTTGTTTTAAGTTGAAATACTGTACCGTTAATATTAATACATCTACTGTGTCATTAGCTAGGTACAACATGTTTTTCAAAACCACAATAAAAGCTGATATGGCTTGTCTCAATTAAGTACAAGATTCTTATCCAAAAAATTGAATTTTGTTAAGAAGATTCTAGATTTTACTGAATTCTAAACGAAATAGTTCTAAGTTTGTATTCTTAAAGCTTGTAGTTTTAAGTTAAAAGCGAAAAGTGAATAATATTATTATGCTTTTAACGACTAGGGCTGTGCTCAAACCCGTCGTTAGTCAGACAGCTATTATTGTTTGAAGACAATGAGAAGAAACTTGCCACAATACAATATTAGGCCGAGATTGTTAAAGGTGAAGCTGTGTAATTGGCAAGTTAAAATTGAGCTTTGCATACTGACATGAAATAAGTATTATTAAATTTTCAGAGGACTTCATAAAATGAATAGAAAGGCTCGAATTTTACAAAATCTTTCCTGCTTATGTATAAAACGCTCAGATGCGCTCAGATTTCGAATGATACATAGAATATTTCCGAGGTTGTGATGTCAAAACTAATGACATTTTTAATCCTTACTAATATTATAAAAGCAAAAGTGAGTTTGTTACCTCTTCACGCTTTAATGGCTAAACCGATTTTGATGAATTTTGGTACAGAGATAGTTGGGAACCAGGAGAAGGACATGGGCTAATTTTTTTTAAAGTGGTATGTGAGGGAGAAAGAGGGAAGAAAAGGCAAAACTTAGCATTGCTATTACAAATCAATAAGGTGCAAGGGCAAAAACTGCAGGTAGCAGGTACCTGCAAATCAGGAAAGGGGAACTGTGTTACCCCGAATTTAACGCGAGCAAAGCCGCGGGCAAAAGCTAGTCTATTAAATAAAATTCTCGTGTCACAGTGTTAGTTATCATACTCCTCTGAAACGGCTTGACCGATTTTTATGAAATTTTATATGCATATTCAGTAGGTCTGAGGATCGGCTAACATCCATTTTTCATTCCCCTCTCCAGAAAAGGAGCTGAGTAGCGGGTGAAACCGCTGGGCACAGCTAGTTAATAAATAAAACTCGCTTTTGCCCGCGACTTCGCTCGCGTTAAATTCGGGGTAACACAGTTCCTCTTTCCTGATTTAGAGGTACCTGCTACTTGTAGTTTTTGCCCCAGCGCCTTATTTATTGTAATAGCAATGCTAAGTTTTCTCTTTTCTTCCCTCTTTCTCCCTCATATCTCAATCCTTTTTAAAAAAAAGTCTATGTATAGCTCCAGAGTCCCAACTATCTCTGTACCAAAATTCATCAAAATCGGTTTAGCCATTTAGGCGTGAAGAAGTAACAAACAAACTCACTTTCGCTTTTATAATATTAGCAAGGATTCTCCAGGATTCTCGTGTCGCAGGGTTTGTTACCAAACTCCTTCGAAACGGCTCGATCGAATTGTATGAAGTTTTGTGTGCATATCGGATAGGTCTGAGAATAGACCAACAACAATTTTTTATACCTCTAAGTGAGTAGGGGACTTGAGCAGCGGCTGAAACCGCTGGGCACAGCTAGTAATTGGTATAAAACTTTTATGTCTCCAACAGACACGTCTGTTCAAGATTCCTGCGTTTTCAAATTAATACTCGTAGTTTTGCTACAGTCAAGCTCTAAGTTCGTAATTTTCGGTAGAAAGCGAAAACTGTATAATATTAGCATAATTTGTGCGGTAACAAAGTTTTCATAATTTCTATGAATTTCTTCGTAGCAGTGGTTTGAATATTTGCAAAATGGAGGTGAAGTTTTGCGTGAGTTTTTTGTTTTTGCAGAGTGATTTATAGTAATTGTATACTTATGACAGCGCTTTTTAGCGTGGAATGAAAAATGTTGGCTGGGATCGTAATTATAGTCTACTGCCTTTCTAGTAGGTATTACTGATTTCTTGAAAATTCCATTTGGCTAGTTTAATTTAAGAATTCCAAGATAAAGGAAAATATACGTTTTTAAAAAATAAATAATAAAATAAAATTTATTCAAGTATAAGTAAAACTATGATTTACATTAATCGTCATAGAGGAAAATTAATTCTAACTATTATGTAGACCTGCCTGATCTAGGTTTATGAAAACCTGTGTTTCAGGCCATCAATTTACGTCAAACATTTTAAAAAGAGGACATTAGTAAATTTATTAGTAGCTAACTTATAGAAAAGACATATTATTTTCAACGACTTAACAAGTAAATTATTTAGGTATATAATATTAAGACTTCTATATTATTAAATATTATGTTATTTTATCGAATGTAAGATATAATATTATGTTAAAATAAATTAACGAATAATGTTAAAGTAGATAGAGTAGATTAGGTAAACAGAGACTTTTATTAGAGTGTGTACATACAGACTTTATTTCACAATTTCTAGTAGTTTTTCCGTGTCTGCATAATTGTGTTTTGCCAGGTATTCCTGAACTAGTAGATTACACCTATTATAACTTAAACTATAAATCTTTAGTACTCTGTTAAACTGGTTATATAAGTAGGGTCCCAAAAATAAGTAAAAACGATTAGCAAAAGCATGTTTCGTCCGAAGGTTAGCACAAACCAAATCTTTTCTCCTCCTATCTGAGGGTACTGGGTTAAAATAAAGTTCAGTGTGTTGTAATAAGATCACGTTCAAAACAAACAATTGACGTACTGTTAGCACCTTGCATGCTATATAAAGCTGATGTGTAGGGAATCTGAATGGACGAAAAGTAGCAACCTTTAAAACTGCTCGTTGGGCGCGTTCTAGGGGCAGCAAAATTGATTTAGCGACACCACCCCAGGATGTTATGCAGTAGGTAATGATAGATTGACACAAAGCCAAATAAACCTGCCTAATTAATCGAAAATGGGCAATGTGACGTAAGTTTTTGAAAATGTAGATTAGTTTACGCACTCTGGTGCATAATAAATCGATGTGTTTGCGGAAGTTCAGATTTGAGTCAATCGTAATACCTAGATATTTGATATGGTCTGTTTTCGCTAAAGTGGGACAAGTGCATGCAATGTCAGCATTATGTAAATTACAATTGTTATGCGCTTGAATGCTTAGATTAGTAAGAGTTGGATAAGCGTTTCTCATTGTAAATAATTGGTATTTTGTTTTGTTTATATTTAGTGTTAAGAGATTTTTATGAAGCCAGTTAGACACAGTATTAAAACCTTTCTGTGCAACATCATAGACGTCGACTGTTGATTTAGCTGCGAACAGTAGAGCTGTATCATCCGCATATGACATAATGACACCATTTTTGAGTGTCAAATTGCATAGGTCATTTATATATATTAAGAACAAGGTAGGACCCAAAATACTGCCTTGTGGGATTCCGTAACAGGTATTTTTAAGCTCAGAACTGATGCATTGACCTATTTTTACACACTGATGGCGGTCGCTGAGGTAATCAGACAACAGTTGCAATTGTACACCCCGTATTCCCATCATCTCCAGCTTGGATAAAAGCAAGGTACAAGAAATTGTATCAAAAGCCTTGGCTAGGTCTAAAAATATCCCTATTGTGTGCATGCCGTTATCTAGGTTAGTGCTTATAAAATTAGTCAGATGATGAACAGCTTGGCTTGTAGATCTTTTAGGCCTAAAACCAAATTGATGATCAGAAAGTAATTTATTACTTTCAAGATATTTTATTAATCTAGAATTTATAATTTTTTCTAATATCTTTGAGAGGCCTGTTAGAACTGAAATTGGCCTGTAGTTATTTACACAACTCTCATCTCCAGCTTTAAACACTGGGGTAACAAGTGCTTTTTTAAGCAATTTAGGAAAAATTCCTTTTGTTAAACATAGCTGAAAAATGTGTGTCAAAGGAGGGGCAATGAGGTATTTAAATCTTTTGAGTATGCTATTTGGTATGTCGTCACACCCTAGGGCACAAATTTCCTTTAATCCATCTATTATACCTACTATCTCATTTACATCGGTATCTAATAAGACGAAAGAGTTTTGTGTTGCGTATGTCATAGTTTGGCTTTGAATGGAATAACTAGAAAGTAAGATTTTCTCTGCTAAGTTTTTTCCTACGTTAATGAAGTAGTTGTTAGCTTTATTTGCTGCTTCAGTAGGGCTTAGCTCAGAAGATAGAAGATCAAAGGCTGGTTTGGAATTTTTTGATCTAAAAGTGTTAGTTTTTATGAATTTCCATATAAGCTTGCTGTTTTTACCTGCTTTCTGTAGTTGACTCTGATCATATTGGTTTTTTAGCTTTTTCAACAGATTATTACAGAAATTCCTATACCGTTTGTATGTAATTGCTAGTAGTTTATTATCCGGTGTATTTTTCGATTTTCGGTGGAGTTTATCTCTATGTCTGATACAGCGAACCAGTCCGGGCGTAATCCATGGTTTAATGTTACTATACTTGCTAGGTATTATTTTGTTAAACGTATTTTTCCTAAGCGCAGATTGCAATAAATCTACAAAATATTGTAGGGAATCATTTGGGTCATTCGAGTTTTAATTAATATACATAATATTTATTGTCATTTTTGCTTTTACCCTGGACGCTCTTAACGTGCACGTCTAACTACACCGTTCTCACATATTTGTATAATCTCAACATGAATGATGTAACCATGATCTTGTAAAATTATTATGATATAAAAAAGTGTCCATGGAGTTGCTTGCCCATTCTTCTCCATAGAGACCAACGCTTTGGAATGGGCAACTACAGTATTTTCACAAGTTATTATGTATTATGGGACTGTAGCTTAATTTTTTTGTTTCTTAAAATTCAAAAGTTCCTGTAATAGTATAATTGAAATAACTGCTTTTAAGTTTGAGTTTTTGCAATCGTTGCCTCGTTAGTCTAGTGGTGGCTAGTGCGACTGCTGAGCGTGAAGTCCTGGGTTCGATTCAAAGGTCAAGCACAAAGTGTTGTCGGGTTTTTTTAGGAATTTTAGAGGCTGGTATGTGCCCCGGTTGATGGCAATAACTCGCACCTTGAGTTTGGTTCCCGGTTTGGGTATCATGTTATTGAGTTTTCCTATCAGGATTCTTCTGTAAGAGCCTAGAGTTTGGATTTGGTCCGGACAAGGCTTTCCTCTTGTAGCGACACAATTCTGTACATGGCAAAAAGTACTCCAGCGCCATCTATGCAACCACTGAAGAACTAACTTCGAATTCCTACATCTCGTACATAACTGGGGTACTGGATGGGTTGTAGAGGACGGATAGGCAATCGCTCCATGTACTGGTATTCAGTTGCATCCGGATAGACTCGAAGCCGACCCCAACATACTTGGGAAAAAGAGGCAAATGATGATGATGTTATAAGGTGAACATAATCCTTTCCTTACTTATATATATATTTATATATATATATATTATATATCCTTACTAATATTATAAAAGCGAAAGTGAGTTTGTTTGTTTGTTTGTTACCTCTTCACGCTTTAATGGCTACACCGATTTTGATGAATTTTGGTACAGAGATAGTTGGGAACCAGGAGACGGATATAGGCTATTATATTTATTTTAAAAAACTGGGATGTAAGGGAGAAAGAGGGAAGGGAAGGGAAAACTTAGCGTTGCTATTACAAATCAATAAGGCGCAAGGGGAACTGTGTTACCCCGAATTTAACGCGAGCGAAGCCGCGGGCAAAAGCTAGTAACCAATATATTAGAGACCGATGAATCTACTTAATAAATCCTTATATGGAGCGTATGTGAGTGAGTTTGTGTGTGCGTGGGTTTATTCCTTTATTTTTAGGGATCCGCACTTTAAAAGGAAAAAGCAGAACGCTTATTGGATCACTTTGTTGTCTGTCTGTCTATCAAGACCCATTATCTCTTGAACACGTGGAGGTATCGAGTGAAATCTTTACTTCTTATATATACAATTTCCGTGTCACAATGTTAGTTACCGTACTCCTCCGAAACGGCTCGACCGATTCTTATGAAATTTTGGGTACATATTGGGTAGGTCTGAGAATTGGCTAACATCTATTTTTCATACCCCTAAACCTCAGCGGATGAAACCGCTGGGCACAGCTAGTAATATTATAACAGCGATAGTGAGTTTATTTGTTTGTTACCTCTTCACGCTTTAATGGCTACACCGATTTTGATGAATTTTGGTTCCCAACTATCTCTGAGTTGGGAACCAGGAGACGGACATAGGCAATTTTTTTTTAAAGGGAGTGAGATGGAAGAAAAGGGAAAACTTAGCGTTGCTATTACAAATTAATAAGGCGCAAGGGGAACTGTGATACCCTGAATTTAACGCGAGCGAAGCCGCGGGCAAAAACTAGTTAAAGTTATATACTCAAGTTTTTGGTTCCTTAGAGCTGTGACAAAAATCAACCCTCTAAAAGATATGGCTGTTTATGTCGCAAGTTTGCGCGGAACCCTCGGTGCGCGAGAGTCTGACTCACTCTTTAATTATTAACATTTATTATAAGCAAAAATCCTGTTACTAACAACCAAGGCAAGCTTATGGACGTGTTCGTCAGTTTCTTTTTATATTTCCATCAAAACATTAAAAGCGTATCCTCTTCAAAACAAAACATACTTTTGTACCTAAGCAACTGTAGAAAGGTTATTAAAAAGTAGTCAAAGAGTCTTCCACCCGACGTGCCAGCATCTCCGCGGGATCCCAAGTGAAACACAATTTCTCTTAGCCAAGCCAATCACGTTTCAGAATCAATAAGTTTGTGGAAACAAGAAATTCATTTTGTTCTTTTGTAACAGAAGTTATAAAATGGAAAATGTCAACACCGGAAGGAGGTTCTAAAGTTACAAGGAGTAATTAAAAAGCTTTGATCGTTGATCGAATTTATAAAGAAATTGTAAAGTGCTTTTGAAGAATGTGATTGCACTTTTGCTCTTACAAAGTACTGAAAGAGCATAAGTGCAACAGCTTGTACTTGATACTATTGATAAAATCAGGTACTAACTTCACTTAACATTACGCCTGTATTTCTCCGAAGGGTTCAGCACAGGTGTGTCAGTATTCCTTTCACGAGTTTCCTTTTAGTTCCTGTTTTCAAATTCAAACTCTAAGCTCTTACGGAAAAATCCTGATAAAAAACTCAATAATACGTTGAACTCAGGTAGTGTTAACGACTATTAGAACAATTACCAATATAAAAAGTAAACATACTACATAGACAATAATACAAAAAAGAGAGTTTTTTTTATTTTTTTTTTATTTAGTGTTTAATATTTGGTGTAAAATGAAGTATATTCTATTATATTGTACATATAGAAAATATAACCAATACGGAGTCGTGGGACTAGGTACTAAACGAAAGTCGGTAAAAAATCGGTACGTAAATTAATTAATTACATTCGAGACAGAAATTAATTAACAGCGGCCTAACTAATTAACGAAAAAAAAGGTCAAGCGTTCAAGAGACGCTTATTAGTACGACTTGTTTAAAATATTGAGATTCACACGAAACTAATAAATTCGGTAGTCATAATTATGGATGCGGAGTCGGTTAGAGCCAACCACATTTCGGCATCTCTGTAGGAAAGAGATGGAATAAGTTTTGCTTTAAGACGTCATGGTAGGGTAGCTATTCTCTGATCATTATAATCTTGATATCTTCTTTTTTTTAAACGTTGCCCCACACTAGGAATTTCTCCCGTGTCGTGGGTGCGTTTACAAACATTTTAACTCACTTACACAAACAGCCAGACCCGAAACATTTGTTCCGTGCGGGAATCGTACCCGCGACACGCAACGCAGCAGACGATCGCTCAGCCACTGCGCCAACGGTGCCGTCAACCTTTCAAGTTCCCGTGAATCGGTTTCTTCTAGACAAACGTGCTCCACCCTAGGCTGCATCATTGCTTCACAACAGGCGAGTTGTGACCAAACGCAAGCCTATCTATATATATAAAAGAAAGTCGTGTTAGTTACTCCACTTATAACTCAAGAACGGCTGAACCGATTTAGCTGAAAATTGGTGAGGAGGTAGCTTAGAGCCAGGAGACGGATATAGGGTAGGTAGGGTAGGTAGGGTAGGTAGGGTAGGTAGGGTAGGTAGGGTAGGTAGGGTAGGTAGGGTAGGTAGGGTAGGTAGGGTAGGTAGGGTAGGTAGGGTAGGTAGGGTAGGTAGGGTAGGTAGGGTAGGTAGGGTAGGTAGGGTAGGTAGGGTAGGTAGGGTAGGTAGGGTAGGTAGGGTAGGTAGGGTAGGTAGGGTAGGTAGGGTAGGTAGGGTAGGTAGGGTAGGTAGGGTAGGTAGGGTAGGTAGGGTAGGTAGGGTAGGTAGGGTAGGTAGGGTAGGTAGGGTAGGTAGGGTAGGTAGGGTAGGTAGGGTAGGTAGGGTAGGTAGGGTAGGTAGGGTAGGTAGGGTAGGTAGGGTAGGTAGGGTAGGTAGGGTAGGTAGGGTAGGTAGGGTAGGTAGGGTAGGTAGGGTAGGTAGGGTAGGTAGGGTAGGTAGGGTAGGTAGGGTAGGTAGGGTAGGTAGGGTAGGTAGGGTAGGTAGGGTAGGTAGGGTAGGTAGGGTAGGTAGGGTAGGTAGGGTAGGTAGGGTAGGTAGGGTAGGTAGGGTAGGTAGGGTAGGTAGGGTAGGTAGGGTAGGTAGGGTAGGTAGGGTAGGTAGGGTAGGTAGGGTAGGTAGGGTAGGTAGGGTAGGTAGGGTAGGTAGGGTAGGTAGGGTAGGTAGGGTAGGTAGGGTAGGTAGGGTAGGTAGGGTAGGTAGGGTAGGTAGGGTAGGTAGGGTAGGTAGGGTAGGTAGGGTAGGTAGGGTAGGTAGGGTAGGTAGGGTAGGTAGGGTAGGTAGGGTAGGTAGGGTAGGTAGGGTAGGTAGGGTAGGTAGGGTAGGTAGGGTAGGTAGGGTAGGTAGGGTAGGTAGGGTAGGTAGGGTAGGTAGGGTAGGTAGGGTAGGTAGGGTAGGTAGGGTAGGTAGGGTAGGTAGGGTAGGTAGGGTAGGTAGGGTAGGTAGGGTAGGTAGGGTAGGTAGGGTAGGTAGGGTAGGTAGGGTAGGTAGGGTAGGTAGGGTAGGTAGGGTAGGTAAAAAATTGCATTGCAACGCATTGCGGGCACAGCTAGTTTAGTATAAAAAAAACCCACCCAATTTTCGTTTCGGCCACATTTTTTCGTTTTGAGGTACAAAAAAAGTTTCATGATAGATGTCGCATTCAGTTAAGCTCGTTGTCAAATCGCCGTCTAATATGACGTAACGGTACGAACCGAAACGAGACAAAAGATGTTTTATTTTGTACTTTATAGACTTGCGTTAGAGATTAGAGGGAGTTGAAGAGTTGCGCCTGTTAGAGAAACAATGAAAGGGAGTCGCTTGTCTTGTGTTTGTGTGTTGATGAATGCAGAGAAAGAGGAAGGTCAAAGAAAAGAGGGATAGATTGTGTAAGGAATGATATGAAAGAGAAAGGAGTAAATGATGCCGTGACGTATGACAGGGGAGAATGAAAGAAGAGAAAGTTTTGCGCCGACTTCAAATGGAATGGGACAAGGGCAGGAAGATACTAAAACTTGTCTTTGCGTGAGCATTGAGTGCTACCATAAAACGTGAATTTACACCGAAAAAAAAAGAAATTAATTACCCAGAAATATTTTTGAGCAGTTACTTATTTTGGTGTACAGTATGCAGGATGGACGGTGGGAGAGTCCATTTTTAATTTGTATGCTACACGAAATGACGCGCCTGCCTGTGATTGTAACCACGACCAGAAAACTAGTAACTCGTCAATTGACTGTTTATATTTATTTCAATAAATATATATATACATGATAATCTTTATCCACATACCTATAAGAAATGCATGAAACAAATATCAAAACAATTCTATTACGCCTCTTTCTATGCTCACTAACTCGCTACGAAACTCCGCGTGCGTGCTACGACTGCGTAGCGCTTTGCTACGAGCTACGCCGTAGCTATTAGTTTCCTCACTGATTGGATTGTAGTGAAGTTTTATTTTATTGTGAAGTTTTTATGATCTTTTAGTTTTATTTGTGAGGTAAAGTTAAGTGAGTTCGTTTAGAGAGCTTTGTTTTACAGTATAACTCTGCGAGAATTTTTCTGCACGTTTTACAAATTGGATCTGTTCTTTTTAACCTGACTGGTTGAAAAAGCTATCGAAAAAAATAGTGAATGGTCAAAAAAGTGATTTAAACAAAGTAGGAAACAATTATTAATAAGTTTGGCTAGGCTTGACTTGAAAAAAGTTGGCTTGGCTTTTGTTACTAGTGCTAAATCTTAAAACAATGTGGCTGTTTAAATTTTTACATACTGCAAAACATGTATTCTCACGATGTTTTCTTTCACCGGTGTCTGTGATGTCGAAGATAAACTTAGAAAAGTACATATGAATTGAAAAAGTCACATTGGTACTTGCCCGGATTTGAACCCACACCCAAACTCGTTCATGAGAGGCAAGGCACTTAACCTCTGGGCCATCACGACTTTTCATGTAATGTAAATTCATGAATTTCTCTGTGACTTTCTTAAATCTGGATTCGTGCCACAGTGCCTAGTTTTGAATGGGATTTATTTTTTAGATTTTTGCGGATGGGATTTCAATTAACTTCTCCTCGGACTAAGCGGAGCGCGGGGGGAGTGTCAGACTTTTACTGACTAAAACCAATCCATTTTCACACCACAGACTACCTACAGTACTGTTTCTCTTCCTTTAAATCCATCCAAAGGTTGTCTTGAAAAGATCGCTTTTAGCGATAAGACCGCCCATTGTGTCACCCTATTTATAAATTTTTTAATGTTATTCTTGCTATTTGTATGGTGTACATAATAAAGAATATTCTATCTTCTATCTCTCTATCATTTTTCTTGTTTTGCCTTTAATGTTCCGGGGCCCCGGTATCTCTTTCGAACAACCCGCAACCCCGGCAGAATTTTACACGAGATTAAAAATTGTTAATAAAATGTACTATACTAAAAGCACACGTCCATATGCATGTTATGAAAAATATCAGCACAAATTTTAAATATAAACAACTGCTCAAACAGAAAAAGCACTACCGTTTAGAAATGAGCACGTAGTGATTTTAAATAGGACGCAGAAATAAAACTAAGCACAATAGGTGAGCACTAACGAGCGCACGTGTCGTGCACGCGTTTTTTTAATACAGCATCCGTAAATGACGTGTGTCGGACGTAAATATACTCACTGAAAGCTTTCATATTTATGTGGGTTTTATGTATATAGAGGAGCTCGTGGCTAAATAATAGCAGCCGCTCGGGTCGATCTTTAGGTTAAGCCGCGCTTGCCTAGGTTGGTCTGTGGATGGGTGACCACCCGTTACATATCGAGTTTCCTCCGTGCGTCGGAACGTTAAGCTGTTGGTCCCGGCTGTCAATTGTAGACCTTTGATATTCGTTACAGGTAGTCAGCGTCTCTAAAGTCTGACATCGTAGTAACCAGTACTAACTGGGTTGTGGTTGTGGAGGTCAGATAGGCAGTCGCCCCATGTAAAATACTGATATTCAGCTTCATCCGGTAAGACTGGAAGCCGACCCCAACTTAGTTGGGAAAAGGCTAAGCAGATGATGTGTGTTTTATGTATATGAATATCTGACTGCAGCGAATCAAGAGAACTCGTTAGAAATACCATTCAAGTAATAGAGGAATCATTCAGTACTGTAAGAGGTTTAATACCTTAACCAAAGCCGAATGCAGGCCGGTTGGCCATGACGTTCCAATACTCAGGTCGTTTTTATAATTAGAAGAAGAATAGACTAGCAAATGGCGTAGGATGTGTGAGATGTATCGGTGAAATCCTTAAAAGCAAAAGTGAGTTTGTTTGTTACGTCTTTACGTGTTACGATTTTGATGAGTTTTGGTACAGAGGTAGTTGAGACCCTGGAGACGGACATAGGCTATTTTTTAAAAGTGAGAAATGAGGGAGAATAGGGAAAACTTAGCTTTTCTATTACAATAAATAAGGCGCAAGGGTAAAAACTACAGGTAGCAGGTACCTGCAAATTAGGAAAGGCAAACTGTGTTACCCCGAATTTAACGCGAGCAAAGCCGCGGGCAAAAGCTTGTATAAAATATAATCTTGAAAGTATTTTATGTGCTTTCATTGTAGTACACTTAGCACTTACGTTACAGTACTCAACAACTTAAAATCCAGCCAAGTGCTAATCGGACTCGCGTACCGCGGGTTCCGTACAAACTTGCCCTGTATCTTTTGACAGCGTAGACTTAAGGGGTTGATTTTTTCACAACTCCAAGGGACTTCAGAATTGAGCATATAGTTTTAATTTCAACTCGAAAGGGTTTTGACACACAGAAAGACAGACAAAAAAATTAATGAACCCTAAAAATACCGTTTAGAATGTTTTTTTCTGGGCCTTTCGTACGGCCTTAGCGGTACGCGTCTAACACCTTTTAACAACTAAACGAAATTATTAAAAAAAATCCAGCTCATTCGGTAGAGAATTGTTTCAAAATCCAGTTACAAACTTTGACCTTAACAAACATACAAACAATGCTAATTAAATAAAAGCTTGTAAAAATAACGCTTATCACAAAACAACGACAAACAAATAATTTCCCTCTCTTCACCGCTTCTGCCAACCTACAAACAATTAAACACGAAAACAGCACAACATCTAAAGCCCTCCCAGACTAAACTAACAAGTACAAAATGTAAATAAACCCTGTTTCTGTCGAGTGCGCGCCCGCCCGTGTGTATGTATGTATGTGTTGCGCTCTCAACTCGCGAACTGGGTTATTCGCGTGTATGAATGAATTTTTTTAGCACAAGTCTCGCTGTAATTTACTTTTGTCGCTGTTCAGACTTTTTTGTTGGTTTGGACTGAATTTTGAGGAGTTTCTGTGTTGTAATGAGTGGGTTGTAAATAATTTGTTTTATGAGGAAAGTTTTGTTGATGTGTTTTTTTCATGGGCTGGTTTTGTTTCTTTTTTGTAATAGGTCTATTATAAGACAAGCGTCAAGTTTTGGGTCAAACATCTGGTTTAAAATGGGTTAGGTTAGGTTAATACCTACAATAGCAAATAGTTAGTATTACTTTAAAGTATCCTTACTAATATAATAATGTAAAAGCGAAAGTGAGTTTGTTTGTTTGTTTGTTACGTCTTTACGCCTTAATGGCTAAACCTATTTTGATGAATTTTGATACAGAGATAATTAAGACTCTGGAGACGGACATTTTTTGAGGAATAAGGGGGAAAGAGGGAAGAAAAGGGAAAACTTAAGCTTTGCTATTACAATAAATAAGGCGCAAGGGCGAAAACTACAGGTAGCAGGTACCTGCAAATCAGAAAAGGGAACTGTGTTACCCCGAATTTAACGCGAGCAAAGTCGCTAGCAAAAGCTAGTATGATTACAAAATTAACATAATAATGAAATCAAATCAAGTATTCGAGTGTTTTAGGTTTATCACAATCATACTCATATATTTCTTGTTGCCGACAAGATCGTGATTCAGTGTTATTCCTCGAATAGTTAAATAAAATAAAATTAAGGTACTTAAAACCTATATTATATAACAACATAATCAATTAACTCAAATCAAAATAAATCCAAAATCAAAATATCTTTGCATGGTTTCTAATTAATCTATACATATAATAAGACTGTAAAAGATCGATTTCTGTACATTGAAGATTTTTATGAAAAATTGTTACAGGGGGTCTTAATTACCGTAATAGAAGCCAAAACAACAATTTTTAAAATTTTTGTCTGTCTGTCTGTCTGTCTGTCTGTCTGTCTGTCTGTTTGTCCGGGCTAATCTCAGAATCTACTGGACCGATTTTGACGGGACTTTTTTTATTTGACTCAGTATCACCTGGAGAGTAAACTGGGATATAAATAATCACGCCGATGAACTTAGGGGGCAGGCAGGAAATTGAATCTCAGAATCTACTAAACCGATTTTAATGGGACTTTTTTTTATTTGACTCAACATTACTTGGAAGGTAAAGAAGGATAGAAATAATCACGCCAATAGACTAAGGGGGTAGGCAGAAAATTGAATCTCGGAAACTACTGGGCCGATTTTAATGGGACTTTTTTTATTTGACTCAGCATCACTTGCAATAATCACGCCAATAGACTAAGAGGGTAGGCAGGAAATTGAATATCAGAAACTGCAGGACTGAATTGCGAAAGTGAGTTTGTTTGTTTGTTACGTCTTCACGCCCAAATAGCAAAACCGATTTTGATGAATTTTGGTACCTACAGAGATAGTTGGAATCCTGGACACGGACATTTTTTTAAGTGGGAATAGGGGGAGAACGACGGAACAAAAGGGGAGAGAAAGATTTTTCTTTTTCGATCATCACGCGAGTTAAAGTTAGCGTTCGCTCAAAGTAACTATGCCACGCGGACGAAGTCGCGGGCGGAAGCTAGTCCTTACTAATATTATAAAAGCGAAAGTGAGTTTGCTGAATTTTGGTACAGAGATAGTTGGGAGAACCAGGAGACGGACATAGGCTATTTTTTTTAAAAAAGAGTGGGATATGAGGGAGAAAGAGGGACGAAACGGGAAAAATTAGCGTTGATATTACAAATCAATAAGGCGCTACCGAAGTTAACGCGAGCGAAGCCGCGGGCAAAAGCTAGTAGGGAATAAACCTCGTTCATTATCCATATTTTACAATCGAAGGCCCCTTTAACAAAACTAATTACCGTTACAAATAGCAAACAGAAATTAACCCTTTTATAGCATGCAACACAAACCTCGAATTATGAATACAAGAGAAAACAGCGCGCTTCCATTGATTACGGAAACCGATTCGAACGTCAATCGACTAATTAGTCGATATTCGAATAATCGAGTCGAATGCTATTCGAATTGGTTTGCTGAACATCGCAACTCAATAAGCCTCAATTCCTTTGATGTGGGTGTCGTTAAAATGATGTGTAGATAAGTAAATATGAATGCAATGTAATCTTGTTGATAACTATTGTGGAGACATTTGTGTTAATTATTATGTTAATATTGTTCAGTTATCATTATCCTTCTTGGTCATCAATTCTTTAGTCATCGCCATTTTTATCCATATTTTATTTCATTCAGTACATATATCGTGTCTATGGTTTTTGATTGGTGTGGTAAGTATATCTAGTCTATAATAATGTTATCAAACAGTCGTAACAAATCTAGCCTTTTTTTCAATTATGTTAGGATCTGTTTGCATTATAATTGACTAGCTGGTGCCCGCGGCTTTGCCCGAGTGATATCGAAAAAAAGTATCCTGTGTGTTATTCCAGACTATAATCTACCTCTGTGCCAAATTTCAATAAGATCCGTTCAGCCGTTTGACGTGAAAGAGTCACAAACATCCATACATCCATCCATCCTCACAAACATTCGCATTTATAATATTAGTAGGAGAGGATATCCTTACTATTCTCCTTACTATAATATTATAAAAGCGAAAGTGAGTTTGTTTGTTTGTTACCTCTTCACGCTTTAATGGCTACACCGATTTTGATGAATTTTGGTACTCAGATAGTTAGGAACCAGGAGACGGCCAGGGGTAATTTAAAAAAAAAGTGGGATATGAGGGAGAAAGAGGCAAGAAAACGGAAAACTTAGCGTTGCTATTACAAATCAATAAGGCGCTAGGGCAAAAACTGCAGGTAGCAGGTACTGTGTTATACCGAATTTAACGCGAGTGAAGCCGCGGGCAAACGCTAGTCATGGTATAATCGAGAAAGACGACAAAAAATATATATTCGCTCTTACGAATATATATTTTTTGTCGTCTTTTTTGTTGAAAAGAAAATGTGATCAGCACTTAACGACAAATGATGGGAACAATCTCCGGGTAACGTACAGCATTTTTATTACCAACATAAAAATAAATATTCATCTACTATGTAATCCCAAGAAACCAGGTGAAAAGTGCCCTCGAAACTTTTTTACAAGCAAAGGTAACATCCATTCAGTCAAGTGCCAAGTCTCGGCAACTCCAATAAAAAAGATAGCGGTGGCGTGGGAATGCGCGGGAATTGGTAGACATTTTGTAACACGTCAACCAGACACTGTTCTAAAATTTATGGTTCTTTATGACAGGTTACAACCATTTTGGCGGGAAGAGTGGTGGCAATTTTAAAATTCTAAATTTATTTTATTTGCATGAGAAATGTTTTATATCTATCATTTTTCTTGAACGATACACTCTCTAAATAACATTTTCCTATGGTTTTTCAAAGACACATGAAAAAGACGTATTAGTAAAACTCCTATCAACAAACATATTAATTATATTGGTATCGATTCTATTCTTACAAACTAGTCTAAAAATCTCAAAAAATTACTTTATTCCTGTCAAACGACGATTCCTATTCTGAAATTAATTGAAGTGACACAACATAACGTCTATTATAGTTTGACAGCATTAATAATAGTTTAGTTACTCAATTTAGAGAAAATCGCTATCTCACTATTATTAAATTGACGTTATTCACCAAAAATAGTGAATAACAAGCAAAACTAAATCTTAAATCGCGACTGAAAAGGTGTGAAATCAAATTTGATGTGATAAATTATGTTATTTTAATCTAAGTCGTGTGTTAAGGGTATTGCTGCAGGGGCTAGCGGGTTTAGTGCAACAGAAACACACTTGAAATTACTGAACACGTTTACTAGGTTTTATCCCGGGAACCAATAAGGCCGCGTGCGCAGAAAAGAAAAGAAACTGGCGTGCGCATTGATTGACGTTTGGTGGCAGACTGGCGGGGGACCATTGTGTGACAAGAATGACAGTGTGTCCCGCTCTAAGATTAAAATAGTGCTACTTATTCACCAAATACTTAAGTATAATTACAATTATTATAGGATTGAATGAGCACGTCGCTAACACCGTGTTTAATCCGGTACATAGAATTGGCACCAATGTTTACTTTTTGCTAAAACTGCAACTATCAACGACAATGACATAACATTTGTCAAAGGAAATGCTCTCAAAAACCAGGAGTCGTATCACCTTTAACAAACCATTTATTATTTGTACCAACGTCCTTCAGAATGCCTTCATATTGACCCGCCAGCCAGCCTCTGGATAACAAACGGCAACACGTGAAGTTGCAACCACGTCTCGTTGCAAGAATTTTAATAAAATGTCGTTCATGATAATGAGCTGGGATATATCGCTTAGCCGCATAACTTTTTATTTCCGAGTGAATATGAAAAATGTTTTTGTTGAAAACTTTCGTGTTGTCTACATATTTATACTGGGTATCTAGCGAGTTACGACGACGGTTTAACGAAATTAGGTTGATTGTACGTCTACTTAGCTATGACAATTGCTGAACTGGGCCTATTTTGGCGCAGCCGTAAGACACACAATAATTATATCATTTTTGCGTTTAGATTTAAGTATGTTTAATGTTGCGTGCAATTGTGGCATGTGCCAAACAAACTTATTTTATTTCTTCATTCCTTTTTTCTTTACCAAGACTGTTGTTATCACGGGTTGTTATCCCTCAATTCTATAATGTCTTCAGATGTTTCATGTATTAAGTTTAAAATAAAGTTCCTACGGAGGAACATAAGGTGTGTGGGTACTCAAAGGAAAAAAATCCGACATGCAATTAGATAAATAATGAACAATTTCCATTAAGATTAACTAAAAAAATATATAAAAAAACACGTAACTTAAGAAACGTAATAGTTGCAGGAAATAATATTTATTATTTTATATTGCAAATAATGCACGTTTTTTTCTGACTGCCTTATTGATCTAGTGGTCGCAAACACACGAGGCAGGGTTCGATTTCCGGGTGGGGCAAGTGTGGGGGTTGTTCCATCAGGACTTTGTCAGTAGCAGCCACGGAGGCTGTGCTGGTTGATGGCAATAGGGTCGCCCCCTATTACATGGGACTTTAACATAACTGGCGAAACTATGATGGGACTACTGAGGTACATCTCTGACGAACCCTTCCGGGAACACAAGGCGTGATGTTATGTTTTCAGTAATACAAGCGACACCTGAATAAATACCTAAAAATATAGCACTACTAGCTGTGCTCAGCGGTTGCACCCGCTGCTCAGGTCCCCGTTATCACTTCGGGGTCTGAAAAATAGATGGTAGCCGATTCTCAGACTAACTGAATATGCATAAAAAATTCATAAGAATCGGTCGAGCCGTTTCGGAGGAGCATGGGAACGAACATTGTGACACGAGAATTTTATATATTAGATTGGCATCTCATTTTTACGAGTATTAAGACATTCATGTCAGTAGCAAGGGCATTCATCTTTTTACCTTTTACCTGACTGCCGGAAGGAGGGTTATGTTTTTTACTCCAAGTTTTGAGCAGCCATTTTAAAATTGTGGGTTGTTCGAAAGAGATATCGCGGCCCCGGAACATAAAGGACAATAGAATGGACATGTGTGGGTTTTAGTCAGTGCAAGTCTGACACTCCCTCCCGCTCCGCCCAAAGTGGGGGAAGTTATTTGATGATTTCCCATTCACAAAAAAAAACATCTTCAAATAAGTCGTGACGATTTTATTCCTAACAAACTGAAAAACAACAGGACTTCAGACATTAAAATTCCGTTCGATAATTAACTTCCTGTGAACCCGTGAAAAATGGTGACTTCTGTCACTTTTGTAAAGAATAATAGAACTAATTTTAAATAAAGAAACCATTTATTAGAATTATTTTCATTTAAAACACTACTAACTTTTGCCCGCGACTTCATCTACGTAACTTCATAACCAACCCGCACCGTGCACCTTTTCTCATTTTATTAAGTAATTAATTTAAGTGCCCATGTAGGCCATTGTTAAATAAAATATTTTGTATTTTAAGGTGAAACTTTTGTTTTACATTATACGATGTAATAAAAGTTTCACTTGGTTTCAACGGTTTAAAATTAATTCTATTATTTATTGGATAATATTTTTGTGTTCACCAAAAATACTGATCGTGCACCAAATATTCTTTCCTGAATGTTAAAAAAATGCGTAGGTTAGGTTAGGTTAAAACTGTGACCCCCAGTAACGACTTGCATAATAGAAAATGGATAAAGATATAACACTTTTTTATTGTAGTGCGCTGATGCTCGTTAAGACATATTTTAATTAACATATTTTGGTGCACATTCAGTATATTTGGTGGAACACAGGCAAAATTAGGTAAACGAAATGGGAATAAATTGAAGTACTTTTAAATACTATCCTTATTTATTTACCGTGGTTTCATAAATCACACAATCCTTTTCATATTAATTTTTTTTTCAATACCTACATAAATAATAGTAGGTACAATGGTACATACTGTCAAATTACCTAACGATTGTTTCACCTTTATATCGTATAAAATGAAACGATAGTCGCTACCGCTGTTTCCCTAGCCGTCCCTTGCAAGAGCCAGCCCGCGCTGCTGAGCCAGTAAGTCCAAATCAGCCCATAAATAATATCACTCAGATCCAGCTTGTCCCTTGCTGTCCCTCAGCGACTCGGACGCCGTAAGCCGAGGCTCGTACCCCACAGGGGGTGCCCTTAGCGTGTAGTCGCTTAGTTTATAAGTTAATACCCTGGCTGGAGGTCTTAATTTTTAAGGCATCCACAGGATTCGCCCGGTTAAGCAGACGACAACCTCCTTGGTTGAACTGCGAGATGCCATTCATAAAAAAAAAAACTACCGCTGTTTGTTCGCTTAGATCTTGCAAACCAGTCGGACGGATTTAAATGCAGTTTTCAGCAATAGATAGAGTGATTCAAGAGGATAATATGTACAATATCTCAGTCTAAGTGGGTGAAACCACGGAGTGCAGCTAGTTGGTTTATAAGTTTAAAGAGATACTTCCTTTCGCATTTCTGTAAAGTAACTATGTTGCAATGAACTTAAACATAATTGTCAAAATGTCGATGTATGTTTACCTCTACCTATCCCTGCAGAAATTACAGGCGTAATGTCACGCTATTTTACGTGTGTTGGCGCAGTGGCTTAGCGTTTGACTGCTGCGCTACGTATCGCGGGTTCGATCCCCATACAGAACAAATATTTGTATGGCCCACAGATAGTTGTTCCGGGTCTGAATGTTTGTATATGTAAATTTCAATGTTTGTAAACGCACCCACGATACAAGAGAAAGTCCTAGAGTGAGGCAAAGTTTATAACAAAAAAAAAACTTGTTTAATTTTGACACAAATATTATTTACATTTTTAAATATTTAAAGGCACATGATCATTATCAGACGTCTCCGGGTTCATCGTGACTGCCGAGCTATCGTGGTTGGTTAGGCGGGAAAGGAGAAATAGTCATAGCGTGAAGTATTATACATATAAACCTTCCTCTTGAACCACTCTACCTATTAAAAACCGCATCAACATCCGTTGCGTAGTTTTAAAGATTTGAGCATACATACAACATAGCAACAGACAGAGAGCGACTTTGTTTTATACTATGTAGTGAAACATAAAACGAAAATTCAAGTTTGTTAAATTATTATAACTGACTTCAGTAACATTGTATCTATCCCTTATTCTTACAGAAATACAATACCTCCTTTGTTTTATTTGTTGAACACTACATAATATACAGCGTGTTCTACATTGTTCTCACACAATATCTAACGTTATGACAAGCTCAAACTTGACTTGTCTCATCCAACCGGAGCACAAATATGTTACGTTTAACACGTTGTAATAAGACTTATTTTCGCTTACTTTTTGCAAAAAATATTGCTCTGTTATGTGACTTGTAACGTAGTCTTGTCTTGTACAAGTTTAGTGGTTTGAGTTCAGTTTCTGTGGTTTTCGTAGTAATTGTAGGGCACTTCTGAAAAAAATATCTTTAGAAAGAACACTGAATCGCATATATCTAAGGTTTTTTTTCGGATGGGAAATCATCAAATAACTTCCCCCGCTCTGGGCGGAGCGATGGGGAGTGTCAGACTAGTACTGCCTAAAACCCACCCGTGTTCCTTATTTTGCTCTTTATGTTCTGTGGCAGCGGTATCTCTTTCCAACAACTCGCAACCCCGGCAGGCAGTTTAGTCGGTAAATCGCAAATATGGGTATATAATGGGTTTTGAGAAGACAAATCAAGTACTACTTTTTCCACATTGAAATTAGAAAATGGTGACAAAATATTTTTTTTCATTATTAAATAAAATAAACAATTATAATTATATAACACTACCTGGCGCCCGATTCAAAAATTTCGTTACGATCGCCGTGGTTTCGAAAAAAAAAATCCAGACTATAATCTACCTCTGTGCCAAATTTCATCAAGATCCATTCAGCCGTTTTGACGTGAAAGAGTAACAAACATACACACATACAAGCATTCATATTTATAATATTAATTATAGTAGGATAACACCTAAAAATCTCAGAAAGGTTAGGTTGATTTGTGTACAGTACACCCACATTTCGGTAGTTGTGTTTAAGCGTAAAACCAACAAATGACATTAAGAAATAAAATAAATCAACTTAATTAGTTAATTAATGTAAGAAGTTCAAGGTAAACAGTAAATAGTTTATCCCTAACTCAGCAGTTTAGAAGGCAATGTGTCAAGTTAATGTTGCTCCCCGGTTAATTGCCGATTGCTGGCACCCGCGTTATTGCTCGGCAGACTAATTTATTGCCCCGGACAAGAAATATTGCCCTTTTTGTACAGATAAGTCGATGTTTGACTGAGATGTGAATTATAGCTTCATCTGAAGGTAGTTTATCGTCGCATCTAAATTTTAAATTAGATCATTTATTATTTGTGAGCTTGCCATCTTTATTGAAAGCTGTCTGTCATGAAGGAACTCTGCAAGAAGAAGTGAATTTTAGATAATTAATCAAAGCGATATTTATTCGGAAAGCTGTTAGTTTTTACAGGCCCTACCATGAGTTTGCGTTGCAATAGTAAATTAACCCGCAACCCCGGCAGGTCGTGTTAGGGCTTTGGAAACTTGCGTTGCTTCTTTGTCTTGTTAAGACCGAAACGAGTGGCAGCGCTTGTTTGTTATTTTGGTTCGCATGCCATAAAATAAAAAAAAAACAAATCTTAAAAACAGAAATAAAAAAAAAGAATGTAAGTATTTCCCCAACTTGCGACAACTTCATGTTAAAAAAAAGCGTTGCCCCACACCAGGAATTTCTCCTGTATCATGGGTGCGTTTACTAACAATTAAACTCACATACACAACACAGAAACAACATTTAAAGCCATACAAATATTTTTTCCGTGCGGGAATCGAACCCGCGACTCGCAGCGCAGCAGTCAATAGTTCAGCCACTGCGCCAACCGTGCCGTTCAGAATTTCTTTAAAGTTCTTATGTGGGTTTCCACATTCTACTGTTATCAATTAATCAGCCAATCGAGGTTATTAGATAGGCAGTTGCTCCATGTAAAAACTGATATTAGCCTGGTGAAAGAAGCTGTAGTAAGCTAGGCTGATGAAGGCAAATATTACCTAGTTCTTGTAATTTTTGAAGTTTGCTGACTTTACTGTTGATAATGCTCGCGTTGTTAGCCTCAATCCTTATAGTTTACGAGCAGATATTAATTTATTTATACATTCGTAACAGAGCGCTTCAAACATCGATACTTGGATGGTGCTTGTGCAAATAATATCTGGGCCGAACACAATGCAGGAATAAGAGCAGTAAGACCACTTTTGAGAGATATTTGTATCCATAAAGTTTGTTCATTTTGCTACTTTCTAACTCGACTTGGTCGTCTTTGGTTTTTTGTTTGTTTATGTTTTGCATTGTGTGTTACTGCTAACTTTTCCATTTTTAAACGCTTGCCCTTTTTTGCAGAAAGGAAATCATTAAATAACTTTGATGGAGCGCGGAGGAGTGTCAGACTGTTACTGACTAAAACCCATCCATGTTTCTTTCCCCTTTATGTTCCGGGGATGCGGTATCTCTTTCAAAGTACCCGAAAACCCGGCAGGCGATGGCCCTGGCAGACACCTCTGCTTTGCTGATATATATTTGAGGCACGTGGAACAAAAACACGCTGTCTTCACAACCTGTTGGCATTAGAGGGACGGTGGGTGAGCTACCCATTGCTCATCGTCCACAGACAGAACTACGGTGGCCGGGGAAAACCAACACTAGGAATTTATCCTATAGCGTGGGTGCGTACAAACATTTAAACTCTACAAACAGCCAGATCCGAAACATATATCTGCAGATTATGCAAATATTTATTCCGTGCGGGAATCGAACCCGCGACACGCAGCGCAGCAGTCAATCGCTTAGCCACTGCGCTAACCGTGCCGTCAAACGTCAATTTAATTGATCGTTTTTACTTTCAAATGCAAATTACTTGTATCCAGGACATTAAGGAGACTTCTGCATACCCTGTGCAATGGCTTACAATAAGTGTGTGCATATGAGGCACCGTTTCCGGCGGATATTAAACGTCAAGAGGTGAACAAACATGCATCGCCCTCGCTCCACCCAGCTGTTTGCTTTGTATTATTTTGGACTATTTGTGGAGGTAGCTGTTTAATTTAGGGCAGGTATCGTTAATGATGTAATTAGCTTGTTGTTATTATCTTTCCTTTTTATAATATTTAATATATAGTTTACTAGCTTTGCCTGCGGCTTCGCTCGCGTTAAATTCGGTATAACACAGTACCTGCTACCTGCAGGTTTTGTTCTTGCGCCTTATTGATTTGTAATAGCAACGCTAAGTTTTCCCTTTTCTTCCCTCTTTCTCCCTCATATCCCTAAAATAGCCTATGTCCGTCTCCTGGTTCCCAACTATCTCTGTACCAAAATTCATCAAAATCGGTTTAGCCATTAAACCGTGAAGAGGTAACAAACAAACAAACTCACTTTCGCTTTTATAATATTAGTAAGGATAGACAGGCAAATAAAATATTTACGTTATGACTTTTTCTTTGACTCTGAATAATTTCCTGAACAACAATAAAAACACGATACTATCAATTACTGAAAAAACACCCTATCGAATGCGTTGAAAATCACATAATCAAATATTCCAATCCCTACCCATTCACCCGATCCAGTCCGAACCACCCCAAACCGGTTTACAGCCAGTTCACACCAGATATATCCGGTTTAACATACGAAAGAGGTTTTATACTGCCTTATAAAGTCCTCCGTGAAACTTTACTTGCGAAGTTAAAAATGTACTTAGTTTATAAACAAGTTGAAATTTACTAAGTTTTAAGAGGAAACTTGTGAATTGAAAAGCTTTGCTTTTATGCTTAGAAGGGACTTTAATTTATACTTGTACGCTGGCAAGTTGTACTTAATGTAAATTGAAAATAAATTTAAAGAAAAATCGTTTGAGGTGTGCACTGATTAAAAAAGAAATTGGAAAGTTTTTTCCATTAATTTTTCAGCCAAGATGTGCTTCATTCCTTTTTGATTGCAGGGAAGGGTGCCAGTGGAATTGAGATTTAAGACGTTCTTAGAAATCAGTATTTTGATTCAATAAACTAAAGAAACGTGGATTCTTTGGCGCTGGGCCTTGATCTTTATTATTTACTAGCTTTTACCCACGACTTCGCTCGCCTTAAATTCAGGGTAACATAGTTCTTCTTTCCTGATTTGCAGGTACCTGGTACCTGTAGTTTTTGCCTTTGCACCTTATTTATTGTAATAGCAAAGCTAAGTGTTTACCCTTTTCTTCCCATTTACTCCCTCATTTATCTCTTAAAAAAACAGCCTATGTCCGTCTACAGAGTCCCAACTCTGTACAAAAATTCATCAAAATCGGTTTAGCCGTGAAGACGTAACAAACAAACAAACTCACTTTTGCTTTTATAATATTAGTAATGATTTATAACTAACTTATACTAACAGTTAACACCACACATACAAGTTAACGGTTAGACATAAAACAAAAAAAATTAAATACAGTCACAATAAAAGTTAATGAAATTAATTTAAAAAAAAAACAGTAACAAAACAAATTAGAAAAACAATCAAAATAGTTGAGTACAAAATTATTTAATTCACGGATAGTACTGAACGTAGCAATGGACTCAAGAAAACTGGAAGCAGTGTTCAGGAATCTCGGCTCATTACTTATAAAGATATCTATGGATTCATCATACATACTCGGCGCCGCGGCGTCATCTACGTGTGTTATGATAAGCGGTGTCAAGTCTAAGTATCACACTGAGAACTTTTTGGCTTCGAAAATTTCAATTATATAAAAATTCGAAATTTTCAATTTATCCTTACTAATATTATAAAAGTGAAAGTGAGTTTGTTTGTTTGTTTGTTACCTCTTCACGCTTTAATGACTAAACCGATTTTGATGAATTTTGGTACAGAGATAGTTGGGAACCAGGAGACGGACATAGGCTAAGCTAGCTTTTTTTTCAAAAAAAGTGGGATGTGAGGGAGAAGGAGGGAAGAAAAGGGAAAACTTAGCGTTGCTACCTATTACAAATCAAGGAGAACGAGAGAGCGCAAGGGGAACTGTGTTACCCCGAATTTAACGCGAGCGAAGCCGCGGGCAAAAGCTAGTAACAAAAGAAAAAGAAACATTTTTTTAGCCGACCTTAAAAAATAGGAGGAGGTTCTCAATGAGTCGGAATCTTTTTTTAAGTTTGTTCACAGACTGCGACCTGCCTGGACCGATTTGCAAAATTCTTTTTTGTTTGATAGGGTATATTTCCCAAGTGGAACCATATCAATTTTATTTATAATGCTTTGGTAGTTTATGAGTTATCGTCTATAATTCATTTTTTCTCTTTTAAATGGATTATTTGCTAATGTTTTACTAACAATGGAAAATGAATACTCGATAAAAATTATGTGATATTTCATTATACCATAACCAAAAATGCTGGAATAAAAACCTTTTTTGTAAAAAAATTAAACTAACTTCCAAAAAAAGAACCTAAAAGTGGAAGATAACTGTACTTGTTGTTAAGCCTGAAGGTTTTACCCTGAATATCATAATCGTAAAGGAGTATTCATAATAGCAATCTATCCTATCAGAAACAATGTCTTTTCATTTATGTCATCCACACCATGCTACAGCGAAAACAGTCTAATCGGATATTGTGTCAATAAAGAAATTGACGTAATTCATTCAGAAAAAAAAAACGTTGCATTTGATCTTCTCAAAATACAAAACACTTCTGCCATTTGTAAAAAAAAAAAACATTTAATGACATTTATTTCATTCAAACGAGAAACATAAGCATACACATTATTTACCCAATCATCTTTATTTCCTTTTCTTGAAAACTGGAAGAAAGATAAAAGTAAATGTCTCTTAGTATCAGAAATTCATGTGACAGGCCGAATTTGTATTGAAATAATGTCATTATTTATCACCGAACGCGCTTCAGGAAATTACTTTACTTGGGTATGTATGATATTACGCTTGTTGTTATCGACGGGTAAGGCAGAGATCGACCAACATTTTGCAAGGTACAAGAAGATCTGCCGCGTGGGTCTTGTGGTTTCAAGTTCGACGGCTGAGCACGAGGTCCTGGGTTTGATTCCCGAATTAAATCAAAATTATGTAGGACATTACAGGCACTTTTGAACTGCCGAAACATTGACAACAATAAAAATGTTTGTAAACGCACCCACGATACAGGAGAAATTCCTAGTGTGTGGCAATAAAAAAACTCTAATTGCCCATTCCAAAGGGTAGATCTCTATTGCGAATAATGGGCAAGAAACTCCATGGACACTCTTTTAAATCAGAATATTGTTACAAAACCTTGGTTACATTGTTCGTGTTTGATATGGTAAACTATGTGAGAACGATGTAGCAAGACGTGCACATTAAAAGTGACCATAGTAAATATTTAATATATAGTTTACTAGCTTTGCCTGCGGCTTCGCTCGCGTTAAATTCGGTATAACACAGTACCTGCTACCTGCAGGTTTTGTTCTTGCGCCTTATTGATTTGTAATAGCAACGCTAAGTTTTCCCTTTTCTTCCCTCTTTCTCCCTCATATCCCTAAAATAGCCTATGTCCGTCTCCTGGTTCCCAACTATCTCTGTACCAAAATTCATCAAAATCGGTTTAGCCATTAAACCGTGAAGAGGTAACAAACAAACAAACTCACTTTCGCTTTTATAATATTAGTAAGGATAGACAGGCAAATAAAATATTTACGTTATGACTTTTTCTTTGACTCTGAATAATTTCCTGAACAACAATAAAAACACGATACTATCAATTACTGAAAAAACACCCTATCGAATGCGTTGAAAATCACATAATCAAATATTCCAATCCCTACCCATTCACCCGATCCAGTCCGAACCACCCCAAACCGGTTTACAGCCAGTTCACACCAGATATATCCGGTTTAACATACGAAAGAGGTTTTATACTGCCTTATAAAGTCCTCCGTGAAACTTTACTTGCGAAGTTAAAAATGTACTTAGTTTATAAACAAGTTGAAATTTACTAAGTTTTAAGAGGAAACTTGTGAATTGAAAAGCTTTGCTTTTATGCTTAGAAGGGACTTTAATTTATACTTGTACGCTGGCAAGTTGTACTTAATGTAAATTGAAAATAAATTTAAAGAAAAATCGTTTGAGGTGTGCACTGATTAAAAAAGAAATTGGAAAGTTTTTTCCATTAATTTTTCAGCCAAGATGTGCTTCATTCCTTTTTGATTGCAGGGAAGGGTGCCAGTGGAATTGAGATTTAAGACGTTCTTAGAAATCAGTATTTTGATTCAATAAACTAAAGAAACGTGGATTCTTTGGCGCTGGGCCTTGATCTTTATTATTTACTAGCTTTTACCCACGACTTCGCTCGCCTTAAATTCAGGGTAACATAGTTCTTCTTTCCTGATTTGCAGGTACCTGGTACCTGTAGTTTTTGCCTTTGCACCTTATTTATTGTAATAGCAAAGCTAAGTGTTTACCCTTTTCTTCCCATTTACTCCCTCATTTATCTCTTAAAAAAACAGCCTATGTCCGTCTACAGAGTCCCAACTCTGTACAAAAATTCATCAAAATCGGTTTAGCCGTGAAGACGTAACAAACAAACAAACTCACTTTTGCTTTTATAATATTAGTAATGATTTATAACTAACTTATACTAACAGTTAACACCACACATACAAGTTAACGGTTAGACATAAAACAAAAAAAATTAAATACAGTCACAATAAAAGTTAATGAAATTAATTTAAAAAAAAAACAGTAACAAAACAAATTAGAAAAACAATCAAAATAGTTGAGTACAAAATTATTTAATTCACGGATAGTACTGAACGTAGCAATGGACTCAAGAAAACTGGAAGCAGTGTTCAGGAATCTCGGCTCATTACTTATAAAGATATCTATGGATTCATCATACATACTCGGCGCCGCGGCGTCATCTACGTGTGTTATGATAAGCGGTGTCAAGTCTAAGTATCACACTGAGAACTTTTTGGCTTCGAAAATTTCAATTATATAAAAATTCGAAATTTTCAATTTATCCTTACTAATATTATAAAAGTGAAAGTGAGTTTGTTTGTTTGTTTGTTACCTCTTCACGCTTTAATGACTAAACCGATTTTGATGAATTTTGGTACAGAGATAGTTGGGAACCAGGAGACGGACATAGGCTAAGCTAGCTTTTTTTTCAAAAAAAGTGGGATGTGAGGGAGAAGGAGGGAAGAAAAGGGAAAACTTAGCGTTGCTACCTATTACAAATCAAGGAGAACGAGAGAGCGCAAGGGGAACTGTGTTACCCCGAATTTAACGCGAGCGAAGCCGCGGGCAAAAGCTAGTAACAAAAGAAAAAGAAACATTTTTTTAGCCGACCTTAAAAAATAGGAGGAGGTTCTCAATGAGTCGGAATCTTTTTTTAAGTTTGTTCACAGACTGCGACCTGCCTGGACCGATTTGCAAAATTCTTTTTTGTTTGATAGGGTATATTTCCCAAGTGGAACCATATCAATTTTATTTATAATGCTTTGGTAGTTTATGAGTTATCGTCTATAATTCATTTTTTCTCTTTTAAATGGATTATTTGCTAATGTTTTACTAACAATGGAAAATGAATACTCGATAAAAATTATGTGATATTTCATTATACCATAACCAAAAATGCTGGAATAAAAACCTTTTTTGTAAAAAAATTAAACTAACTTCCAAAAAAAGAACCTAAAAGTGGAAGATAACTGTACTTGTTGTTAAGCCTGAAGGTTTTACCCTGAATATCATAATCGTAAAGGAGTATTCATAATAGCAATCTATCCTATCAGAAACAATGTCTTTTCATTTATGTCATCCACACCATGCTACAGCGAAAACAGTCTAATCGGATATTGTGTCAATAAAGAAATTGACGTAATTCATTCAGAAAAAAAAAACGTTGCATTTGATCTTCTCAAAATACAAAACACTTCTGCCATTTGTAAAAAAAAAAAACATTTAATGACATTTATTTCATTCAAACGAGAAACATAAGCATACACATTATTTACCCAATCATCTTTATTTCCTTTTCTTGAAAACTGGAAGAAAGATAAAAGTAAATGTCTCTTAGTATCAGAAATTCATGTGACAGGCCGAATTTGTATTGAAATAATGTCATTATTTATCACCGAACGCGCTTCAGGAAATTACTTTACTTGGGTATGTATGATATTACGCTTGTTGTTATCGACGGGTAAGGCAGAGATCGACCAACATTTTGCAAGGTACAAGAAGATCTGCCGCGTGGGTCTTGTGGTTTCAAGTTCGACGGCTGAGCACGAGGTCCTGGGTTTGATTCCCGAATTAAATCAAAATTATGTAGGACATTACAGGCACTTTTGAACTGCCGAAACATTGACAACAATAAAAATGTTTGTAAACGCACCCACGATACAGGAGAAATTCCTAGTGTGTGGCAATAAAAAAACTCTAATTGCCCATTCCAAAGGGTAGATCTCTATTGCGAATAATGGGCAAGAAACTCCATGGACACTCTTTTAAATCAGAATATTGTTACAAAACCTTGGTTACATTGTTCGTGTTTGATATGGTAAACTATGTGAGAACGATGTAGCAAGACGTGCACATTAAAAGTGACCATAGTAAAACAAAAAGAAATTAAATGATTAATTCAAATAAGCCGTGGCAACTGAGAGATGACCAGTCACAACTGACAGCGCCCGTTCACGAACATGACGCAAAGATCAGCACCATTCAACTCAACAATCTATCTAATCTAATCTAAACTATTTGGATTTTCAACAGAGAATACACAAATTACATGATTACAAAAAATACAAATAGGAACTGATTACTGTGCTCTAACAATTACAGGAAATCACAGCATTCACTTAATAACTAGTTACAAAAAAGTTTGAAAAAGATAAGAAAACAGAAAGAAAAAACACAATGATTGAATACAAACGACAACAAAAATAAAAGAACAGTATTACAATCAGACCAAATACAGTTGGGGACATTTTAGGACTTCGTAGCTACTATTGAGAAAATCTTGGTGGAAAAACTCAATAGCACTGTGAATCCCGACCCGAGAATCGTACCCCAGGCCAATCCTAAATTCAGATTCGATAGCTGCTACTGAGACATCTCTGTATCTGTAATATTGCTAGACCAACTAGAATTTCAATTCAATTCAATTTGTTACTGCATCTCACATGTCTTAAACAAGGTCTTAAATAATAATAATAATACAGTTCACATGGACCCTGACACCGCCAGGCACAACATTTTTTTTTTAAATGTGAAGTATAGTCTAAATAATTGACATCATCATTTTCCTGCCCTTGCCCCATTCTATTTGGGGTCGGTGCAACACGTTTTCTTCTTCTATTCTCCCCTATCAGACGCCACAGCATCATTTACTCCTTCATTTCATTCCTCACACAATCAATCCATCTTTTCTTTGGCCTTCCTCTTGCTCTCCGTCCATCAACATTCAGATCAATCACTCTTTTAGTCACATGTAAAATATAAATTAATAAATTCATAATAATTAGGTAATATTAAGTTCATTATAAGTATCAATGTCGCAGGTAAATCAGTAAAAATATCAGTTCGATTCAATAATAAATCACTACAGTATGTCAATGTTCAACGGCACGGTTGGCACAGTGGCTGAGGGAAGGACTGCTGCGCTGCGTGTCGGGGTTCGATTCCCGCACGGAACAAATATTTGTATGAACTGCAGATAGTTGTTCCGGGTCTGGCTGTTTGTGTATGTGAGTTTAAATGTTTGTAAACGCACCCACGATACAGAAGGAAATCCTAGTGTAGGGCAACATTTTTTTTTTAAAAATACAATACTAATCCATATCAATGAAATGTTTAGTTTTATACGCCTTTTATATTCCTTTAATCCGGGAAAAGTACAAGACTATGTATATAAAGTTGTTTTTGCCTTATTGTAACGGCACTTGGAAGAGTAGAGGCAAGTACTCAAGGATGTCTAAGTGGCTTTTCGCGGTCGGACCACTTTAGGTAATGATTTTCGCGAACACGTGCCTTTCTGCGCGAAAACTTTTGATCCACAGTTGATTTGATATTTTAAAGGGAAAGGCGGTAAAGTCAGATAAGGCTTAGCTTGTAGATTCAGGTTAAATTGAAAATCCGTGACGAGCTAAGAAGAAAAAAATAAAGAAAGATGTTTTTGTTCAATACAAATTCAATCCTACTAATATTATAAATGCGAATGTTTGTGATGATGGATGGATGTATGGATGTTTGTTACTCTTTCACGTCAAAACGGCTGAACGGATCGTGATGAAATTTGGCAAAGAAGTAGATTATAGTCTGGAATAACACATGGGATTCTTTTTTTTTCGATATCACGCGGGCGAAGCCGCGGGCGCCAGCTGGTTCGTCGTATTCAAGGACCTAATGATTTTTGACTCGAATCAATAATAAATCCCTATTACCTATTTGGTAGATGATTTATTAATGTATGTACACACAGGAAAAAAACATAAAGATCATAAAAAATCTAGAGTACAGCACACAGCTTATTTCAAAAGAAATTCCTCCGAATTTCGAAACGTAGACAGTAGTGTGTGAGAACAGGAAGAGAATAGCATTTATAGTACATTACGATATTAGTGCGTTAAGATGGTTATAACATGCGAGTCGGAATTTCAGCCCGAGTCGAAGGCGAGGGCGTAATTGAGCCGAGCATGTTATAACCAATACGCACGTATATCGTACGACGTTTTTTAACACATTTGCGAGGAAACAGAAAAAAAAACATTCACAATACAAGTCAAAAAATGGCGCGAGGATTATTTTCTGCCGTAGCTGCGTGAACATGTTGGCAAAGACACTAGAGCATGCAGCCAAGTTTTTAAATTACCGAATATACTGTTTTTTTTTAATTTTATATATACTCAATCTGTGAATGCACACTGTTGCTTTCCCGCCATTTTAACAGCGCGCCAGCGCTGCCTACTGACTGGCGCTGCGCGGCGATTAGTTCAGAATTTGAATAGCAGCAGCGCGCTGTTCACTAGCTGGAGTCGTGCGGCGGCGATCAGTTCCAAATTTGAAATGGCAAATAATACTGTTATGGAATTTGTATGGACTATAACTTAACTATTTGCTTTGGTAACACACGCGTTTTTTATGACCCTCTTTACATATTTAAAACCGGTGGAATCACATCAGCTTTACGAGCAAGTGTGTTAAGAAAATATAAATGTCTTAACCGAAATATTAGATATAATAAACATATAAGTATAAAAATACTACCTATGCCCAGTGGTTTCACCCGCTGCTCAGGTCCCCCTTATCATTTAGGGTTTTGAGAGATAAATAGTAGCTGATTCTCAAACTTACTGTACATGCATAAAATTCATAAGAATCGGTCGAGCCGTTCCGGAGGAGTATGGGAACGAACATTGTGACACGAGAATTTTATATATTAGAGATTATAATATAAACCAATCTGTAAATAAAATTGTCAGTAACTGTTTTTCTTATTATTTTATGCAAATCGGAAAGTAGCCAACCACACGCGGCTTTGCCTTATTACAGAAACACATTGCGTTTCCATACACTTAAACGTTGGTGTTTGACCAACGTTTAATCGAAGATTTATTATTCCCTAAATCACGGCGCCCGCGCACCGTCTCGCACTCTTTAAAATACATTTTACCTGAAGAGTAAATGTGACGTTTTAACAGAGTTTTCATACAAAAACTGCCATTATTTATTTATTCTAAATCAAACCCAATATAAAATAATTATAAAATACATTTAAAAAAAAAACAAAAAAATATAATTATGACAAATATATTCTTCAGGTAAACGTCAACTGGGGTTGGCAAAATTATATTTGATTTGAAAACTTTCTTCGGTTTCTAAAAAAAGTCTAAAACTTTTTCCTTAAGTCTTCTTACTGTACATGTATCTAACCTCCTTGACTTAAGTAAGAACCTACATAAGTCCCACATAAGCCCCTAAATCTGGGCAATACTATACTGGAATCTCCACACACTCAGTATTCATACCCTACGTTAAGATAGGCTGTCTGCGTGACACGGGTGCTATCGTCTGCTACGTAAAAAGGGGCAACTTACGTACATATTGTTTAGTTTTTATTTATGTAGGTACTGTTTTTAGGAATAGGGTTCTATTCGTTCAATATTTATGGAGTGGAGGCTTGTTACAATCTATTGTTTTATGTTTTGTTTAGAAAACGGTTAGAAATGTTATTTTTTCCTAAACAAGACTGTTGTGGATGCGGCTGTAAATCACAAAGGATGAATCAGCTTGTTTTATAAGTAAAATAATCAATCATTTGATAGTACTGTATTTACACGTTACTTTAAATTGTAAGTTTTTTTGCAAATGGGAGATTATCAAATAACTTCCCATAAAATGCATAAAATTCTTTAGTCAGTAAAAGTCTGATACTCCCCCACCCAGTAGAGCGGGGAAGTTATTTGATGATTTCCCACCCTAAAAATAAAATTAAAAACGAACCTTGGTTTAATCTTTTTCACGATTTACACCACGAAAACTCAGGTAATGTTCGTAAAACTTCCGATTTTCATTTGTAGAGAAGTGTTGGATGGCCAACTCTTCTCTACAAATGAAAATATTACCCCGCCGGCATACAGCCAGATTTAAATCAAAGCTTACAGTCAAGTGTGGCAACTAGGTGTCGGCACAACATAAATAAATGGCCTTACAGTATGACGCAGTGTAGAAGCTACATCGGGCATCGGGAAATTTCGACGAACACACCTGCACACTTAACGTTCGCGATCACTGTACAGTGTATAGACCTCTGAGGTAATCGTAATAGTTGACGGAGACAAGGAGGCACTATAATGTAGATTGTTCAATCTAAATCCAAAAAAGGGCCAATAACGAGGTTAAACTTGCGACATAAACGGCCAAATCTTGTGACTGCGTAGACTGAGATGTTTGATTTGACTACTTACATTGTTTTAATTTCAACTCGATAACTTTACGCGTTCACGAGATACAGGGTCTTGACAGACAGACAGACGGACAACAAAGTGATCCAATAAGGGTTCCGCTTTTTCCTTTTAATGTACGGAACCCTAAAAGCACACCTTTTTTTTTCGTTTTTTTTTCGTGTGGGAAATCATCAAATGACTTCCCCCGCTCTGGGCGGAGCGGGGGCGGCAAGTCAGACTTTTACTGACTAAAACCCACCCATGTTCCTTCTGTTGCCCTTTACGTTCCGGGGCCGCGGTATCTCTTTCGAACAACCCGCAACCCCGGCAGTCGGAGGCCCTGGCAAGCCCCTCTGCTTTGCTGACTCTCTTTGAGGCGCGCGTGAAACACGAACGCGCCGTCGACACGGCTAAAAGCACACCTTATGATGTAATCTGGTGTTCGTGTTGGTCAAGTGACTAGGTACATCGATGGACCTTGTAACCTCTGAGTTCTGTCGTGCTTCTGTTTTAGATTCAACCACTAGGGCTTAGGGAGGGGACTGCTCCTCAAATTAGTTCCAAATAGTTTCTCTGTTAGTCGAATTTAGGACTAAATGGAGAGGGTTTAAGTCATCTGTCGAGGTAACATTTTGGGCGTAGTTGTTTAGACTGGTATTATACTAGAATATTTGAAATTCTTGACTGAGGTCTTAGTTTAGAAGTATTTATGTAGGAATACTAGGATGAAGATCCCACATTATTTGAAAAAAAAAAACACCATTTACACGTAAAATTAGATAGTAAAAATCATATTTTGAGTGAAAAGACATAGGGATCTTTTTTGACTGGTAGTTTTTCAGTTGCTACAACTGAAAACGGTGAAATATCTCAATTGTCATTCAGAATGACTAATCAAGGAAATTATGATGTCCAAGTTTTTATTTATTACTAAAAATCTGTTCTCTATCCCCGCCCTATTTCCTTGATGGCGGGGCGCAACCGAGGCAGTCCTGAGACTTCGTAATTAAGTTTCCCCTCTAATTACTGAGGTGGTGGCTTAATGAGGCTCCCAGCCGAACCACACACGACCAGAAGAATTCACGCAGAATACATTACAAGTAGTTGTTTTGTTGAAAATGCCGAAGAAATCATGCAAGTCTACTAAATCATTAATGAACCATATAAAATCTGTGTTATTTAAAAGCTTTCACGGTTTGTAACTTTATTTAAACTATCATCATCAACATTGAATGTTTGTTACGCGATTTCTCCGTCGATTAAAGGCCGAGTTTCAAAAAATATTTTTATGACTTTAAATACTTGTATTGTTAAGCTTTACATAATTTAGTTTCCATTACACATGCATTATACACTTCACAATAAGTCTAGCATGATCTCGTAAATGAATACATTACGACATCCCCACTCTGATCCATTACAATCTATGCGCGCATTACACAGATTAAACAACTTTAATGCACTGAAACAATGTGCTGTCTGCTGAAACTGAAAGCTACACTACATTATTTTAGTCTGGATTGTATAAATCAAATGCTTGTGACCTGTAATTGTGTGAGTCATGGTTAAAAGCTTTTAAACCTGTATGGATTGGGAATAAATTGATCTTTTTTGGCGCTTGGGAAATCATCAAATAACTTCCCCCGCAATGGGCGGAGCGCGAGGGAGTGTCAGGCTTGTACTGATTAAAACCTACCAATGTTCCTTCTTTTGCCCTTTATGTTCCGGGGCCGCGGTATCTCTTTCGAACAACCCGCAACCCCGGCAGGCGGTGCCCTGGCAGGCCCCTCTGCTTTGCTGACAACTCTTGAGGCGCGCGTGGTTCTAGAGCATCCTTAACTGATAAATGATGTTTATTTTGCAAGTAGGTTTTCACAAACACTTTTACACGTCTTTTTTAAAAAAAACAAGATGAGGCCAGTGTTTCGTACCCGACTACTCTGAGAAGAAACAGCCGAAACAAACTCAGAGGTCATAGTCTCTTTTAAGGTCTAGACAAAAAATCTTGGTCAACTTACATGAGGACTATGCAGATTAGTGTCTGAAATCGTCTTTTTAAGAAAGCACCACACAGATTGAGTGGACCAGTCCAGCCAGTGCAAGCATTTGTCAGTTATCAGTTGGTTTGTCACTTATCCTTGCAGTGCATTGTCACAGCTTCTCTCAATTTGTAGCCCCGTGCCTCTCATTAGTTTATATCACAACAACATCAAACAATATCCTGCCTATTTACACGAAGCATCGCCGAGGCAGGCGTCAATAGATGTCAGAACCTCACTTCGAGTAAATCGAGGTACAAATTAACATAAGCGGCGTGTGGATGATAACTTTAACTGATTTATAACCAGTTTACAGCTCGCGTCGGAAATGGTGTCGAGATTAATGGGGTTAGATATTAAAACCCTTAGGGAAATACTAGATGGGAGTAAGCATAATGTAGTGTGCGTAGCTCAATGTGAGTCGCTGAAATTACGTTACATTCGTACTAGATTTAGTACTAGAAACTTTTCGCTGTTCGCTCACAAATAGGCAGGCAGTAAATGTTCTACGAACCATATCCTACGTCCTAATTCAGGTCTACCTGGGTAACTATGTAATAACTTTCAATCGAAATCCATTCAGCCGTTTAGTTGTGAAAAGATGACAGACAGGCAGTTATTTCTCATCTATTAGCACTCGGCTCAATAAAAACAACGAAAATTATAATCGTAGACACGATTTTTTCGCCCATTTGTTCGCAAAAGTTTTAATACCAAATGTTACATAGTTTTGTTCCTTTATGAAATATAGCTGTCTTGCGCGGTTTCACCTGCGTCTTTAGTTGCTGCCCCGCTCCCGTGGGTAGAAGCGTAATGTTGTATAGCCTATATTACTTCCTGACAATGTAGCTTCCTATTAGTGAAAAAACTGGTTAAAATTTGTCCAGTAGTTTTGGAGCCTATTCAATACAAACAAACAAATCTTTTCTTTTTATAATGTCATATAAAAATGTGAATATTAGTATTAATATAGATGAAATAACCACTGGTTCCGTAGCCTAGACTGTTTACAGTCGATGTGCTATTCTCTAAGTGAAGTATTCACGAACAGTTAAGATGCTAGCACACCACAGACTACCTACAGTACTACCTCTCCTCCTCCCTTAAATCCATCCAAAGGTAAAAGATCGCTTTTAGCGATAAGACTGGCCATTGTGTCACCCTATTTATAAGTTGTATACTGTAATTCTTGTTGTGTGGTGCACATAATAAAGAAAATATCTATTTATCTTAGATGAGTTTACGGGCGTAATGTTTATGAAATATTGAATCAATCTCATTATTTTCCTTGTCTGTTATTAAGAATTCTGAGCGGCGAACAAAGAAGGCTTTTTGAAGTCAGCTTTTATGTGACACCTCGGAAAAAACAAGTTTTTCAGCGGCTTCAGTCGACTTAGGCGAGGAAAAGTATTTTTTCTCTGAATGGCTTTGTTTTCCCACCTCAAGACTTTAGATAAGACAATTCAAAAGACTGAAACGACTTTTTCTTTCTTATCGCACTATTACTGAATATAGTATACTTTGCCGTCTGCTTGCATAAAGAACTGAACCATTTTTAAAACCGTCATCTTAGTAAATCACATTGTAACTATTAATGTATTGACTCTTCATGTGGGAAAACTACATTCATATTTTTTGGTGCCAATTGTTACTTTACATATTAATTTATTTATTTAGGGAAAACTAACAATTGTAAAATACATGATACAGTAAATATACTAGAAATTGGCTAATGTACCGTCCATGATTATAACTTTAAAGATAACACTGATTTGATATATGTAGTTAATACGTTAACGTAAAACTAAACTAGAACTAAATTTCGTAACCACTATTTTATAGGTCCGACGAAATGGCTCCCAATTAAAAGTCGTTGAAAATTACTGTTTTTTTTAATGTATTTTTTGGTTTATTTCATTTGTGTAGAAGTATATGTATAAGTTTTCGAAAACAATTTTTTTTTAAATATAATTTTTGTACCCTATCACAATATTGTCTTATTTTTTTTTTTTTTCTTTTCCTTATCTTGCAATCGGTTCATTTGAACCTTTAGCAGATTTGTTGAAAGTCGAATTGTCGTACGAGGTTCATTTTTCCAGTGAAGAATCTGCCTCTCATCAATTGTTTTTATTGTTGTTTTTCTTTTATGAAGCAAAGTCCCATATGTGACGACGTTTAAGCCTTTTTGTCATTGTGGTTGTGCCAAGAGCTGTGGCCAGGCTATTGGTGTGCGATTGTATTCGTTGTTTGTACATAGTCGTTTTGTACTCTATTTCCTCTTTCACAGTTTTCATTTGTAGATGGTCATGTAGTTCTGTTGTTTTGAGAAACCAGGGAGCACTGGATATTATTCTAAGAGCTTTATTTTGAAATCGCTGTAGAATTTCCACATTTGAGTTTTTAGCTGAGCCCCATAGTTCAATGCCGTATGTCCAGACAGGTTTTATTACAGTTTTGTATATAAGTAGTTTATTTTCGAGTGAGACTCGAGATGTTCCTTCTAAGAGCCAGTTAAGTTTTCTGAGTAGAATATTGACCTCGGCACGTTTTTTCTCTATGTGGTGTCTCCATGTTTGTTTCTTGTCGAGGTGAATACCGAGGTACTTAGCTGTTACACTCTGCGGGAGTGTGTCATTTCCTAATTTGACTGGTGGGCAGTCATCTTTTCTTAGAGTGAAAGTTATGTGTATGGATTTGTTAGAGCTTGCCTTAATCCTCCAGTCGCTCATCCATTGATGTATTTTGTCGAGGTGGTTCTGTAGCTTTAGTGAGGCTATGCAGGGATCTTTGTTGTTGCACAGAGCGGCTGTATCATCAGCAAAGTTGGCAGATAGGACTTCTTCTGTGGTTGGTATATCAGATGTGTATATCAGGTACAGAGTTGGTCCTAAGACAGACCCTTGTGGTACTCCAGCCTGTACATTGTAAAATTTGGAATAACATTCGTTGACTTTAACCCGAAAAAATCTTTTTTCTAAATATGACCTAAGTAGTTCATACAAATTGTGTGGTAGTCGTTTTTTCAGCTTATATAGTAAGCCACAATGCCAAACTTTGTCGAACGCCTGTTGTACGTCTATAAACGCTGCTGAGCAATACTTCTTTTGTTCCAATGCCTCTCGTATCTTGTTAACAACTCTATGCACTTGCTCTATAGTTGAGTGACCTTGTCTGAATCCAAACTGGTGTTGCGGAATTATGCTTTCGTTTTTAAGTATTTCATTAAGTCTCCGTGCAACTATTTTCTCAAAAAGTTTCGACAGAATAGGCAAGAGACTAATCGGTCTATAAGATGATACCGAGTTTGGTGGTTTGCCAGGTTTTGGGATCATGATGATTTCGGAGACTTTCCATAAGCTTGGGTAATGACCAGTTCTCAAGATGCCATTAAAAAGCTGCGTTATAAAGACGATAGCTTTTCTGGGCAAGTGTCGAAGTATTTCTGCCGTTATTAGGCAATATCCCGGAGCCTTATTTAGGTCGAGACTGTTAATAGTTTTCCAAACCTCTTTAGGGGAGCAAGACTTCATTGGTGGGCTTAGTTGGTAATCTGTTTCCAAGTAACTCTGGATTTCACTTTCATTTGAAGCGTCATTTATATTGGGGGTGAATACTTCAGCCAAGAAAGATCCAAAGGCTTCAGCACGCTCTTCGTCTTTTTGTGCCCATTTATTACTTTTAAGTTTGATTGGGTACTGTGTGGCTTGTGGTGCTGCTTTACTATGACTTACAGTTTTCCAGAGAGAATATTCATTTCTTACTGTCGCGTCTAAATTTTCTAGTTTATTCTGTAAGGTCTTATCTTCGGTTTCGCGCAAGTATTGCCTTAAGTCTGTAGCTGCTTTATTGAAGTTTCTTTTGTCTGAATATTGTCTTATTGTAACCAAAAGGTTGACTGGTAGAAAATGCCTTATGGCATTAAGTCCGCCTATGTTCCACCATTGTACATGAAGTTTAAATAAATAAATAACAATTATTATCTCTACAAAGTTTGTGAATCCTTACTAATATTATAAAAGCGAAAATGAGTTTGTTTGTTACGTCTTCACGCCTCAATGGCTAAACCGATTTTGATGAATTTTGGTACAGAGATAGTTGGGACCCATGAGACGGACATAGGCTAACTTAAAAAAAAATATTGAGAAATGAGGGAGGGAGAAATAGGTAAGAAAAGGGAAAACTTAGCATTGCTATAAAAATTGCAATAAATAAGGCGCAAGGGCAAAAACTGCAGGTAGCAGGTACCTGCAAATCAGGACAGGGGAACTGTGTTGAACCCCGAAATAACGCGAGCGAAGCCGCGGGCAAAAGCTAGTATTACTATAATATATTACCTAAATTTCAGTCTCATGATATTATCACACATAACATACGTATATTACCATAATGTGTCAGTACTATCACGTTGTCATCTTGGCCGATGAGTTATATAATTGACACTGCAAATCAAATTCCAATTGACTGATATTCGGGTATTATTGTGTCATATCATTACCATAATTGTGTATACATAACAAGTAACTAGATAATAGACATATAATAGAGATGTACATATTGTTTGACGTTCAAAACGTATAGATTCTCAGCCTCAGGGAACTTAGCAGAAAATAGTCGATTGACGTCAATGCTGTGAGTAAAAATCACATCTATTTTGTTTTGATTTGACATAAGCTATTGAAAACACTATGGTATCTTAATTCAACTTTTCGGTAGCTTATGTCATCATTGCGTAATATATGAAAAGGGGTTTGAAAATAAATTGTCAGTTACCTACAGATTTTTGTTGCTTCTTACTTCTTTAAAATAAAAATAGTCTGCTGTAAAGTACAATAATCGCCAGTAAAAACAATTCGTTAAAGTGACTGAAGCGTGTGTTATCCTCACGATACCAGTTTTCTTTCACCAACGCATGATGATAATTATACAATACGCACAAAATGTTTAAAAACGAAAAAATAACAATACGTTACAGAAATTCGGATTCACAAAAACTCGCCATTTCACAGCTTAAGGAAGTGAACACTGCCACCGAAACTAATTGTTTGCCCCGCCCTCGCTCGGTTGGCACGACAAACTTAATTTCAAACTATTCGACGTGTTAATCCTTCACGGGAAGTTTCACCGTTTACGCGGAGGTTTTGGCACGTCGCAAATTATTGGGATAACTTACATCCGGATGTCTTTGGAAATATAGGTTTATGAGATCAGTGTATATTGTCTGTTTATCTAATTAATCAGAATTAGAAATAAATAAAAAAATAAAATAGTCTTTTTATTTCTCGCAAATGACAAAGGATAATTTTACATTTTTTAAATAGTAGGTGTGAGTTAGTTTTTCTTATATTTAAAGTTAGCAGTAACTTTTATATAATCTTATGTAATGAAAGTTTTTTTTATTGGTTGTGAGATACCATTCATGAAAGATTTAGCCATGAAGTATTGACTAGTTTCATACACCTCTACTGCAAAATCTGTTTTCCTGTTTGGGGGTCAATAAAACAATAAATATTCTTGACAACTGGTCGACTTCTTTTTTTTTAACACCATTATTTATAATACCCGTCTAATGCCAAAACTTTCCACCATCTACTGTAATAAATATCACCGCCAACTCGATGGATTAAGTTGTCACAGTCGGCATGAATTAGTGGTGGGCCGCGACGTATCGATCGACACTAGATATAGCATCGACATTATTTATGCATAGTAGCGGTTGCATCACTAGTGGTTGGGATACACAACATTGAAACCTCGTTAGTAATTATTTAGCTAAGTTAGGGATTGATCAATCCGGAGTGGACAGAGTGGACGCAGGACCGGACGTTGACGCTTTTTTTTTCGGTTGAGAAATCATCCAATGACTTCCCCCGCTCTGGGTGGAGCAGGGGGCATGTCAGACTTGTACTGACTAAAACCCACCCATGTTCCTTCTATTACCCTTTACGTTCCAAGGCCGCGGTATCTCTTTCGAACAACCCGCAACCCCGGCGGCCCTGGCAAGCCCCTCTGCTTTGCTGACATCTCTTTGAGGCGCGCGTGAAACACGAACGCGCCGTCGACACGGCGCGTTCGTGTTTCACAGACGGACGGTGAGCTGGACGTTGACGCTGACAGATGTTTCAGTAAAGTCATACCATTGTAATTTTGTTTAATGAATGTTTTATGAACTAAATAAATGGTGTTTCTTGCCGGTTCTTCTCCATACGAAACGATCAACCCGAACCGTGCACCTTTTCTCGACGTTTTATAAGTGCCCATGTAGGCCTATTGTAGCTAATCGTTCGTAAAATGAAACACCACGGACTACCTACAGTACTGCCTCTCCTCCTTTAAATCCATCCAAAGGTTGTCTTGAAAAGGGGTCCACCCTTTATAGCAGAACTTTTTATGTCATAATTTTATTTTGCATAACAACGGATAGCATAAACTTCATTTCGCAGAAAATTGTTTGGCAGACACTCATTTATCATACATTCAAAACTCTTAATTTTGTAAGTCAGAATCATCTCTAGACATAAATTTCATATCCATAATGTTTAAAAAGCAGAAACATCATTTCGCAGAAAGTTCACAGTCAGAATCGTCTTTTGGCATATATTTCATATCGATATCATTAAACGGCAGAATTGTCATATCGCAGAAAGTTTATAGTTAGAATCATCTTTATCATTATTTGTTGTCATTTATTTTAATTATTTATTTCTTTAAAATAATATCATTTATTTTAACTATTATTTAATTGTTTTGAAATAATGTCATTTAATTCCATAAGTAATTATTATCCTAATATAAATAGTTCAGTTCCGGGTAAACTACTAAAAACAATCTCATTTTCTATTAATGCAAGCCGTTACTGGGGTCGGGAGCCGTAGGGGGTCATAGTTTTAACCTAACCTAACCTACGCATTTTTTTTTGAACAAATTAACCTAATCTTAATAGTTGAGTCCCGGGTAACCTACTAAAAACAATACCTTTTTTTCTATATAATTTCAAAAATATCTTATATGTTAATATGTTTTTGTATACAATTGTAACTCACTGTGTCGCTTCATGCCAAAATATTGGAAACTCAAAATAAATAACAAACATGGTAAATATTAGGCATATAAGTCTTAAAACTTAAAGTTATTCTTAATTAAATTCTGCCATCTGCATAGTATGAAAAGTGAAATTATACCAAATACTCATCGCTCTAAATGAACATTATGCTAAACGATATTATGCGAAATTTGAACTCTGCCAATCGTAATTATACTAAATGTAATTCTGCCATCTTTAAACTATGCAATTGTGAATTCGGAGTTTTAAACATTATGCCAAACGATAATTATATCAAATAATTTTTATGCATTTAAAATATTCGTTTAAAGAAAATTATGCTAAGTGTGTTATGCCAAATAAATTTCGGAGCATCAAGATTCTGCCAGATAGAGGGAACCCCTTGAAAAGATTACTTTTGGGGATAAGACCGCCCATTGGGTCACCCTATTTATAAGTTGTATACTGTTACTATTTTCATTTGTATGGTGTACATAATAAAGAATATTCTATATCTATCTATCTACCTATGCGAAATAAAAATAATTTGATTTGTCGTTTGTGCCTTTTTTTTCAATTTTGGTTCGTTAATATTTTTGTTAACCTTTATCTTGTTTCACGCGTTTGTAAAGCAAGCAACCACTTATTGTCAGGCCTGCTACCCTACCATGACGTCTTAAAGCAGAACTTATTCCACTGAGGGAAAGAGACAGAGCTATACAGGGTGTCTAGCACCATCTCTTTCCCTCAGTGGAATAAGTTCTGCTTTAAGACGTCATGGTAGGCCTACTGTGCTGTCCTCTTATACTTAAATACTAACTTAATAAGAACAACATAACCCAAATGATTTTAAACCAGTAACCATGGAGTTTTTAATGGTTTTGCTCCATAGCAAATGATCAGCACTAACCGTGCACCTTTTCTCGACGTTTTATAAGTGCTCATGTGAAATAAAACTACAACCTTAGACTAAACTTAAATTATTTTTAGTATGTATTGTTTATTGGAACGAAGTTCCTTATCGCGCGTTGGCTAGACGGAAAAAATTAAAACCAAAAGTTGTAACGACACTTTTTGCTATAGTTGTAAGCCGTGCGGCGTGCGCGTGATTCTCTGTCTGTCTCTCTCTCTCTCTCTTGTAGAAAGCAAGCCAGTTATTTTCGTTGCGTCTTTCTATTTCGCATTGAACAGTGTATACAGGTTATTTGTACTTACAAATAATAATTTCCTTCCATCCGGGTGTCCCTTGACACCTCAAGTTAATGTTTTGTGTAGTATTAGCTGCACACCATTGAGTACCCCGCGTTATATTTTATATTCATACAATCCATCCAAACATCTGGAAGCTATCGCTATCAGCGATCAGACCACCAATGTAATCGCAGAATTTAACAAAAGAATCATTTAAAATCGAAAGTAAACATTTTTTTAATAATATTAACTAGTCAATACATAAATTATCAAAGAATAATAGCAGCCGCTCGAGTCCGTCTTTAACTTAAGCCGCGCTTGCCTAGGTTGGTCTGTGGATGGGTGACCACCCGTTACATACCGAGTTTCCTCTGTGCCTCGGAAAGCACGTTAAGCCGTTGGTCCCGGCTGTCATTTTTAGATCTTTGATAGTCGTTACAGGTAGTCAGTGTTCCGAAAGTCTGACTACCAGTCTTACCAAGGGGTATCGTATTACCAAGTACTAACTGGGTTGTGGAGGTCAGATAGGCAGTCGCTCCATGTTAAATACTGATATTCAGCTGCATTCGGTTAGACTGGAAGCCGACCCCAACATAGTTGGGAAAAGGCTAAGCAGATGATGATGACATAAATTATCAAATTAGTATATACATTTTGTCACTAACGTATTCCTCAATGGTATAGTTATCTACATTTGTAAAACAAACTAAAGTCACAGCCTAAAAGGATTTGTGTCCACAATCAGTATAGTCATTCAAGTGAGGGTATTCGCAAATATTGGTGTGCTTACGTACGATAGGGTCCCAGGTGACACGGACAGTAGCTTAGGGTCCTCAGGTCAGTAGGTCGCACTTACCTGCAAAGAAAAAAGAACATTTAAATATTGGGTAAACGTCAGGGGTCTTAAACGTTTCTGTGTAAGCAGAGCCAAATATTTTTGGTACGTGACCTTACAGCTTAAGATAAAGTAGAATCCTTTTTTAGCGAAAACTGACTTAGGTACGGTATTTGAGAGTTATTTCCTTTAATTTTAAGGACGTGATGCGCATCCTAACTCTGTCTGATATACCATTTTTTCACCTTCTAAAGCATCAAAGCGATGGACCGATGTCTTATTTAGCAACATGTTTCTTTATTTCTGGCTCGATACATGCCTAATCCTCTAACATTATACGATTTATTTATTTATTACAGTATGGAGGAATTACAGCTTAAAAATAAACTGAATTTAAAAAAAACCTAGACAACAGCAAGCCAATTAAAATTCCTCAAGTATAGTAGCAGACAAAACAAAAAAATCAAATGTGAGCACAAATAACACTACACAAACGAAGTCAAATATAAAGGCTAAATAAATAGTTGATTTCTCAACCAGATTCCAACATTACTCTCATTTTAAAATCACCCTCAAAATCTGGAGCTCCCAGGTAAAATAAAACTATCTGGATTCAAAACACGGACCCCAATCCTTGAATATTACGGAATAACATTTTAGAACCATTTTGAATAGGTCTTGGAGGCTTTTAAGAGCTTTTGAGATAATTGGACAAGATACTTTTGTAGAGAACAAGAATTTTAAAACAGATTTTGAAGGTTACTTTATTTTTAGCGAAGGAGGTGGTCGGACGTTTGAGGGAGATAACCTCAAATCAACCCAGCCGTCACGGGAGATGCTCCGAGGGGGCCGTGAGACGAATCCCGGCCACCGTAGATGCGAGTCTGTGTAGGGTGAGCAATGGGTAGATGAACGTCCGTCCGTCTATTGACGAGAGGCCGTGTCGATAGCACGTTAGTGTTCCACGCGCACCTCAAAGAGATGTCAGCAAAGTAGAAGGGCCTGCCAGAGCTACAGAAGGCTCAAACAAAGTAGCTGGGAGTACACGCCTCACATGACGCATTCGGATATAAGGTAAATTCACTCGTGAGTCTAGTTAGGTACAGAGGAGCCTGCCAGGGGCACCGCCTGCCGGGGTTGCGGGTTCTTCGAAAGAGATACCGCGGCAAGTTTAAAAGATACCGGCCAAGTGCGAATCGGACTTGTGCACCAAGGGTTGCGTACAAAAATGCGACATAAACGCCCATATATTTTGACTGCGTAGAATTAATTAAGTGTATGGTATTAATTTGATTTGACCTCCACTCGTTCCGGAGAAAAGGGTCTTGACAGACAGAGAGATGGTCAACAAAGTGATCCTTTAAAAGTTTCGTTTCTTTTGAGGTTCAGATCCCTAAAAATACAGGATTATTTATGCTTGTTCTTGACTATATTTTTCATAAACTAATATACAACATTATTTTTAGTAGGTATATGCGAAACCTGAATATAGTTTGTTCAAAATAAGCAACTGAATCGATTCCAATCATTTTTACACCATGTTATATTTTTTCCCAAAAATATTTAAAAAAGTTTATAATATGGACACCATGCAACACTAAGTAGATACCTATTCGCAAGCGCACAAAACACCCGGCCGGACCTCGGCAAAAAAAATGCGCGGCGCGGTGACGCCGTGCGCCGTTGGTGACAGTGAAATTGTACGGATTTCCAGGTAACATAACAAGCTTATAACTTAGTGGTTTTTCATGATACAGTTTTGAAATTTTGTACATAGATTCTTTATATAAAAATACTGGACAGGTGTTTCGGTTTTCGCATAAACTAAAAATAATGTTGTATTGATTCAAACAAAGGGTACACTGTGACAGTGAACTATACCCGCTGCAGAATGTAGACAACGTGTTTATGTCACGCGCGACCTTCGTACACCAGGACAACATAATGTCACATAGTGCAGATGAGTCAACATTCTCTATTAGTGAATAGATTGACAACATTTATTTAAGAGGTGCAAAGTAGTATTCGTCTTAGATAGTCGTTACAGGCCTTAAAACGTTTGAGCTTTTGGACTTTTGGTACTGGGAAATACTATACCTATTGGCAAGACTAGTTGTTCTGGCAACCAGTCTTGACTTTATTATAGTAGTTTGTTTACGTTTTTTTTCTTCATATTTCGCAGACCTGCTGTTAGAAATTTCTTTTGATAAAACTTTTGCATTAGTACTCTAAATTTTGTTTTTATTAAATTACCAGCTTTTGCCCGCGGCTTCGCTCGCGTTAAATTCGGAGTAACACAGTTCCCCTTTCCTGATTTGTAGGTACCTGCTACCTGTAGTTTTTGTCCTTGCGCCTTATTTATTGTAATAGCAAAGCTAAGTTTTCCCTTTTCTTCCCTCTTTTTCCCTCATTTCTCACTTTAAATTAAAAAAAAGTTAGTTAGCCTATCCGTCTCCAGGGTCCCAACTATCTCTGTACCAAAATTCATCAAAATCGGTTTAGCCATTTAGGCGTGAAGACGTAACAAACAAACTCACTTTCGCTTTTATAATACTAGTAAGGATTAGTTTAACATCCATGTGCTCTCGGGTCCACTTCGTTGAGTCTCAAATATTGGAAAACTAAAACCAGAATTAGCGATATTTGAATTTACAGCAGCGCTTGTCCCTTGTTCGGACCAAAATCAAATCCAACTAGAGCATAGACAAATTGAGTTGGGACCGAGGCTTACCAAGAATGTTTTGAGACTAGCAGAATTAGACAAATTGTCTATGGTAAACACCGACGAGACTTGGTCTGGAAATAATATAGGATAAGGAAGTCTCTCTAGCTATTATATCTTTATCAAAGCCGGAATACACTTCTTCTACTCGTCATTTCGATATTTTTTTTTGGTATTAATACTTGAAATTGATTGATTGATTAATACTTGTGTTAATTATAATGTTAGTAACCATGTCAGCTTAAAGAATTAGAAACAAAAAAATAATTAAATCATATTGTTTTGTTCTAGACCATATCTGGTAACTTTCTAGTTTACAAAATATTGGGGCCAAACTTCAAACTTTTTCACAAGTTTATTGTCATTGAGTTAATTTTAAATAGAGTGTGCTAATCAACACTATGTGTTAAGTGCATTACATTAAATCAAACCATTATTACTTACTTGCTATGAAATGACGAACAATAATCAAGTACTTACCTAAGTAATACTATTGTATTACTTAGGTAAGTACTTGATTATTGTTCGTCGTTGATTTATTTTTAGAGCCATAAAATAGATAAAGGTACTTAGTTTTTTTTTTGGTAATTCTGAATTATAGTTTCTTTTTATCGATTTCATTTTCAGTTTAGTTTTTTAACGTAAACATTTGAAATATGTAAGTATAATATTGTGAGCAACTGTACGTGACAAATTCAATATAGATTCTAATTCTTATTCTAAAAACGGACCAACAAACCAGACTAAACTAAAACTTAATTAATTGATACATTCGCTTCGACGGATCGGGATCGGGAGACGCCCCGGGCGCCGGGCGCCGCGAGACGACTCCCGGCCACCGTAGATGCGGGCCTGAGGACGGTGAGCAATGGGTAGCTCACCGTCCGTCCGTCTATTGACGACAGGCCGTGTCGACGGCGTGTTCGTGTTTCACGCGCGCCTCAAAGAGATGACAGCAACGCAGAGGGGCTTGCCAGAGCCTCCGCCTGCCGGGGTTGCGGGTTGTTCGAAAGAGATACCGCGGCTCCGGAACGTAAAGGGCAATAGAAGGAACATGGGTGGGTTTTAGTCAGTACAAGTCTGACATGCCCCCCCGCTCCGCCCAGAGCGGGGGAAGTCATTTGATGATTTCCCACCCGAAAAAAAAAAAGCTTCGACGGATGAAGTAACATGGCTGCAAGTTCGGACACTAACTTAGCTGAAACGGATCGATGGACACCTCATTAGTCAAATCTGTCCGGAATGGATGCAACGGCTGCATTTTAAGCACTAAGTACTTGGATAGTCTACTAATATATTACATACTATGTTTTGACTAACTAGCAGGTTTCTAGAATCTAGAAACCATTTGGTTTCACAATCGCAAAACATAATTACAACCTATTGACGTTTACATATCCTTTTCGTTTGTTTCGTTCGTTATCGCTCAGCAGTCTTTAATAGATTTTCAACTATATGCGCTAGGGTATAAAGTTGAAAATGTATTAGTGACTGCTGAGCGATAACGATTGTCGTCTGCTGTCGTCTGCTGTTTGGCTATAGGGCCTGATCCTCATGTTTCAAAGATACATAGACTGGAACCCGAAGATAGACGAAACTGCTAGTTTTTACAGTTCTGTTTGGTGATTAAATGAAAATACTCTTCTGATAGCTTCTCGAGCGTATAATCCTTATTTTTAAAAGTTTCTCAAATTAGGCATGTGACTCGTACGCGTATACGTTGACCGACATATTGATGTTGCGACAGTGGCGGCGCGACGCGGTTGAGTTTTGCACCAACTAAAACTGTTGTCACTGATGACGTTTGTGTGGACGACGATGCGTAGACAAGTTCCTAAAAAAAAAGAAAATATACGAAATTGAAGTCACGGGTGACAGCTAGCCAGTGTTCTAGCTAGCTTTAAATAAAAATAAAATTACTGTTATCCACCAGAGTATGGCCGCGGCGGTGTAACGAAAAGCGTAGTTTTAATAAAAATATAAAAATTAAGTCTAAGCAAACTGGAGCACGCTGGAAAATACGAAAGACTCTTATAAAGTAAGACTACTTCGCAAGCGTTGCAGACACTGAGCACTCAAATTAGATATTTATTTTAACAACATCAACAACTTTTATTTTATTTTATATGATTCTAGCTTTTGCCCGCGGCTTCGCTCGCGTTAAATTCGGGGTAACACAGTGCCCCTTTCCTGATTTGCAGGTACCTGCTACCTGCAGTTTTTGCCCTTGCGCCTTATTGATTTGTAATAGCAACGCTAAGTTTTCCCTTTTCTTCCCTCTTTCTCCCTCATACCCATCCTTTTTTTTTTTAAATAAAAAAACGCCTTTGTCCGTCTCCTGGGTCCCAACTATCTCTGTACCAAAATTCATCAAAATCTGTTTAGCCATTAAGGCGTGAAGAGGTAACAAACAAACCGACGGTCCCTACGTACATAAAGACATGTCGAAAATGGCATTTTTTTTATTGTATCATTGGCTTTAAATTATCTATGCGCACATGCTGACATACGATTTTTATTTTTATTTAATTTATTTACCTTGTTTTAGAAATTGTATAAGAGAACAAGTATTATAAATACAACGAATAAGTGTCGTAGAAACGGTCATCTATCAGTTTTTCTAAGAAAACGTGAAAAAATAAAATATTTATGTCTAAATAGCATTATAAAAACTGTTAAAATATTGTAGAAAGAAAATATTTTTTATTGCTCATAGAATTATTTCTAGGGCGTGTTGACACAAAGTACGCTCTCATGTAAACCTCGGTTTTTGACCTAACCTTATGTACGTAGAAACCGTCGATTTTATTTTGTTACTTTTGAGAACGATTACAGACTAACTACATAGTAATAGGTAACATCAGTAATCATTTAGTTGTTATTAACAAGCCTCCACATTTATACAACATAATTTTCGATTAACTAAAGCCGAAAAGTTGAAGTTAACGTCGTTTTTTTATTTTATTTATAACTTTCACCCAGGTACATGATTATACAAGTTTACAAGATTATTTATGTGTCGTTATTTTATTAAGTTAGTTTTTATGCATTCCGGAAGGTATGGCTTTCAAATAGTAGCGTTTTTTTTTATAGTTTTTATAAACTAAAATATTTATGAACTGTTTCGTTTAGCTGTAAGTATTCTACCTGATAAACTACTAAACGAGTACATTTTCTAGAGAAAATAAACAAAACCATCCTTATTTCCTGCCAGGTCTCAAATATCCACCCAATACAGTAGCTACAGCAAAGTATTTCACACCATATTTTAGTGTCTGTAGTAGATTTGCATCCGAAACAAACTGCCTCTTCCCCGAACACCTTCCTTCCACAATATGGTAATATGCAGCAGGAATATTCAGCGAGCAGTAGAATAACAAATTGAGACACATGGCCATCGGCTGCTTTGTTGTGTGTTTGTGGGTAAAAGAATTAGATCGTTGTGTTGGCAGGGGTATTAATGGGGTGTTTGGGGTTGTTGACTTTTAGTGCATTGTTTGGGTGCTTACGTAGACGATCTTTTTTTTGTTAAGAGTATTATCTAATACTAGCTGTGCCCAGCGGTTTCACCCGCTGCTCTGGCCAACATTTTCGTTTAGTTGTATGAAAAATAGGTGTTGGCTGATTCTCAGACCTACCCGATATGCACACAAAATTTTATACAAATCGGTCGAACCGTTTCGAAGGAGTATGGGAACGAACATTGTGACACGAGAATTTTATATCATCTAATATGATAAATTGTTTGATTCTATTTTAGTGTAAAAAACAGGGGATAAGATTTTTAGGTTTATTAAAAATTACACGAATACAAAGAAAATGAAAATCACGTCTTATCTGGTCGTACGCCAAAATTATACTTGAATACGTCATTTTCTGCATCCTAATTAACAGAGTACACTTAATACTAAAATACGGTCAGGTATCGGTCTATGCCCTTTTTCCGATACAACATATATGGTGATTTGTTGTGAGTTTGGAGAGAAGTTATAGCTCCATCATTATTCTCCTGCCCAAGTTATTTGTGGTCAGCACATGTATTCTTCGTCCATACTCCTCTATTATTCGTAATCTCATCGGGCACCTCCTTTCTAGCCGAATCACCCTTGACACAGTCCATCCATCGTTTCTTTGACCTTCTTCTTCTACTATACCCATTCACATTTATACTCAAAATTTTCCACACGACTTTTCATTCCTCCGTGTCTTTAGAGACGATTTTACGCCATTGACTTGAAATAGGAAGATGCTTGAAGTCTATAAATATGGGAGTACATTCAGTACATATATACGCTTTGGAGTCGGCAACTACAGTACTTTCACAGTTAATATACCTTGTTGCTGGGACTGTAGCCTCATTTTTATTGTTGTTTTTGTTTCGAGTATTCATATATGCCATAACTGGTCAACTTGTAATGTGTTGATTTTAATTTCTCTAATGTTTAGTATGTAGGTACTTAGTACGGTATCTGTATTATGTGTTTATTAAAACTCTTCGCTTACATTTAAGTGGTTGAAAAATCTCATGAAAGACAACCAGTTTAAGAAGTTATGAACCTTCGCCATCATTTCTGGAAAACTGAATCAACACTTCAGTAATGGCCTGATTGATTGGCGGACTGACAATAGACAAACTCCTAGTATAGAAAACTACAGTCATTTAATAGCAACCTGAAATGTAGCCTCATCTTTCTGGCACACCAAATAAAACCACCATTTATAAACCCTGTCTCAAAACTAGAATCTCCAACGAAATAAGCGAAAGTTGCGCTAAGAGCGTTAAGTCCAACATTGGAGTGGACGGCGCCATCTTTTATTCACAAGTCTACTAAGCTCGCCCCTTATACGCGACCCGGCCAGATCTGAGTGGCCCCAGGGAAGTGATCGCATTGATAGTCCCACAAACGCAGGATTAAGTATTTACTAAAGATTTGAAATTCAACCGGGATTAGGTAGGTGCTGTGTTTATTTTGAGAGTTTTTGAGTACGTGTGCCAAGTTTTTATAGAGCCTGCATTTTTATTTGGAATTCTGGTGTTTTTTCAACGTTTTCAAGTTTTCTTTGTTAGTTAGGTACCTACCGAGATTTGTTGAAGTAAAGACGCATCTTATTTACTTTTATACGTTTTTACTCGACTGCCAAAAAATTGCACTTTAAGGTTCTGTACCTCAAACGATATAAAACGGAAGCCTAATTGGATCACTTCGTTGTCTGTCTGTCTGTCAACAACCTTTATCTCAGGAACGCGTAGAGGTATCGAGTTGATTCGCTCTCATCAGATTAAATTGTGAGAATAAAAATCAATAAGTACCTATCATACACATTGGTATTGATTTCAAAGCCTAACCATATTTCATGCAAATTATCATCTGCCAAATGATTTTAAAAGAGTAACTATGGTGTGTCTTGCCGGTTGTTCTCCATAGGAATCGAGCCGCACCACAGCGTTTCTCGACGTATTATAAGTGCCCATATAAGCCTATTATTATTATTAATTCATTTATTTCAGGAAAATTTACCATAGCTACAAACTATACAAAACATTACACATACATAAGATTACACATTGTTTTTTTTTTAATTTATGCATTAAAATATAAATGTAAGTTAAAATAAAATTATTGTTAAAAGAAATGTGAAATCAAAATATTTTGATTGATTGATTTTGAAATCTTTTTCTAACTAGGAATGTTAATGTCGGTTTCTTGTGTGTAATTATTAATCCTGTCCCTTTTAGCGACAAGTCGCCCTTGGTGAAATATTTTCTTTTATAAATGTCATTTAAAAATAAATTTGATGCATGTTGGTATTATTCAAAGTGTATTTATTGGTTTTTATAGAGGATTCAAACTTTAATAATTTTTAATTTTATTGTTTTGACCAACAATAAAAAATATAAATGTTATTTGTGTGGTATACCTACATAATATTACAAAAAATATTCTAATCTTACTTTTATTTTGTTTACTTAAGCAAACGAAATAAAAGATTTTTATCTTACCGACATAAAACGTGAAATAATAAATTCCTGGCTAATCTCTCTTGAATCTTTTCATTTACTTTTAAAAAGGATTATATCCGACGTCTTTACGTTCACGGCTTTGCAAGCAATTAAAAGTTTCACTTAAGATAACAGAGTCCCGGAGTCCCGGAGTCCGGATCCGGGACATGTCCGGGACTGAGCAGAAAAAGTGCTGGACATAACTTTAATCTTGAGTTTAATCTTTGGACGCCTTATGTAGAGGCGGGTGTTAAATAGACTTTGAAAAGACGTGGAAAACTTTTCAAACGTTAAGTTACCTGACAATGTATAATAATTATTTTATTTTGTTATGTTAAAGTTATAAAGAAGATATTTTGCGATGCTGGACAAGTTCATTTTCTGTCAAGTTCCATCAATGTGGACAGACATAGATGTCTTTTTTTTTGGGGTGGGAAATCATCAAATAACTTCCCCCGCTCTGGGCGGAGCGGGGGGGCGTGTCAGACTTTTACTGACTAAAACCCACCCATGTTCCTTTTATTGCCCTTTACGTTCCGGGGCCGCGGTATCTCTTTCGAACAACCCGCAGCACGTATAGAAAGAACCCTTTAAGTTAATTTAACCCCATTTAGTAAGTTCTTCATGATTTCATGAAAAAGTAATTTATTGGGCTAACATGAACGTACATATGATTTTTTTAGCGTTCCGTACGCAAACAGTAAAACGGTACCCTATAATTAAGACTACGCTGTCCTTCTGTGCTTGTTTTATTTTAAACTTTAACTTTGTGCGCCATCTATTGGCAAAACATAGTGAATCTATCTCTATTATACTACCTGTTAACACCTATGTTTTACAAAATAAATGATTTGATTTGATTTGATTCTGTTTGTCCGTCTCTCACCAGGCTGTATCTCATGAACCATGACAGTTAGACAGTTGACATTTTCACAGATAAACACTTTTGTAGATGACTGTAAATACGTCAGATTTTCATTCGGTCGCGAGTTAACTACAACAAAAATAGGTAAAATCGGAAGGTGCTAACTCGCGCGCAGTCGCGAGTTTATGAGGCGCGAGTTGACTAATAAGCCATTGATGTATTTTTGTTGCCGTTACAATAAAATACTAAAAAAAATATGTTCAAGGGGCTCCCATACAACAAACATGTTTTTTACTTTTTGTAGGAAATGCTACAGAACCCTTCGTGCGCAAGTCCGACTAACATTTTCCGGTATTATTATTATAACTCTAATAGCTTGCGCCCGCGGCTTCGCTCGCGTGATGATAAAAATTATTTATTTATTTATTTTATTATCTATATTATTTATTTTTATCATTTACTTTATTTTTATAAAAGTATATATTATATTGGTAGATGTACTTTTTTCCATCCATCCTCGCAAACATTCGCATTTATAATATTAGTAGGAAGTATAATAAAGCTATATTTGTTACGCTCGCAATGAATATAATTACAACCAACATACAACCTGCAAATTGCAAAAAAAAAAACATAAGACATTTTGAATTTCGTGGCGCCTCCAACTATTTTTTTTGTTTTGGGGTGGGAAATCATCAAATAACTTCCGCCGCTCTGAGCGTAGCGGGGGGGAGTGTCAGACTTTTACTGACTAAAACCCACCCATGTTCCTTTTATTGCCCTTTACGTTCCGGAGCCGCCGTATCTCTTTCGAACAACCTGCAACGGCGCCTCCACCTTAACCAAGAAAAAACTGCAGTGTCCTATTTTAGTTTTTAGTGAAGTGTTGTTGCGTGTCTGAATGCAATAACAATTACTTATTATTCATGGGATCGATATTTAGCGTCGCACTGCGCATTATGGTGCAAGCCAGAACACCATGCTTGTAGAATTAGTGACCTGGTTGATTAAGTGGCGTGTCTTACCATCATTATAGGAACATTGAAGATATACTAATATTATAAGTGTAAAATTAACTCTATTTGATGTTTCATGAATTGTGTCGTCTAGCTCCTTATGTTGTCGTAGTGGCTGAGCGATCGACTGCTGCGCTGCGTGTCGCGGGTTCGATCCCCGCACGGAACAAGTATTTGTATCGTCTACAGATAGTTATTCCGGGTCTGGTTATTTGGGAATGAGAGTTTAAATGTTTGTAAACGCACCTACGGCAGAGGAGTAATTTTTAGTGTGGGGCAGCACATCAGTTGATCGCTCGAATACTACGCCAACCATGCCGTCAAACCTAACCCAAGCAGCTGTTATTATTTAGCCGCGATAGTCGCCACAATAGTACTTAGTAGTAGCTTTATTAACTACAATTAAATCATAGCGTGGTCTCCGCACTACATTATAATATGTCCGTAATGGCTGTTTTTAATAAAGCAGTGCGCGCCCCCTTGTGGCGTGATCTTTCATTATATTAAACATGAGCGGTCATCCCCTGTCGGCAGTGAATATGGAAACATAGGGAGGATAATTGGGGCGTACACTCACGTTACTGCGGTTTGGTATTACTTTCTTTGAAATGTTTCATGTATTTTATACTAGCCGTAGTCGTAGCCGTAATCCGTGAACGTTTTTTTATAGAAAACAATTAGGTAGTTAAATTAATTAATTTGAGCTGAGGTTGTCCATCGGTTTAAAAATCCCTCTTAGTTTCATTAAATCCTAAAAAACTACCAAGAAAGGCAAAAACTCCAGCCATGTCCTCAAACAGAAACTTATCCACTCCTCACACAGAAGAGTTGAGGACAGATGGACAAACTTGGAGCAACTTGGAATGGCAGAAGGCCGGCCAGCTAGATCATATTTCCTTGTGTACTTCAACGAAGATTGCTTTCACACTGTCTTTTCTTCACGGTATTTTTCTTGTGAGTTTGCACGTTTATTTTTCTTCGCAAGTTTCCGTTCTATTCCCTTCATTAAGTAAAATTATGCCATTCTCTGTCCTGATTTTTAATCCACTTTAAAAAAAAGAGGAGGTTTTTAATTCGACTGTATTTCCTTTAATGTTTGGTACGCGATTTCTCCAACGAAAATGGACCGATTATGAAAATTCTTTTAATACTCGAAAGGTATACCTATTAGTTTTATCCCCAAGATGTCCTATACATGCGGGTTGTTCGAAAGAGATACCACGGAACATAAAGGGCAAAAGAACGAACATGGGTGGGCTTTAATCAATACAAGTGTGACACTCCCCCCCGCTCTGCCCAGAACGGGGGAAATTATTTGATGATTTGCCATCCCAGCAAAAAAAGGTGTCCTTTATTAGTTTTTCAAAAGCTTCTTTATTTCCATGACAAAACATTTTTTTTTGAATGAATTGAATATTAGTTTTATCTATATTGATTATGAGTTGTCTTCTTCAATACATATTTTTTTCTTCTAATGTAAATGGACGATATACTTATACCTATAGTAGCAACGGAAAATTAATACTCGATAAGAATTTATGTGACATAGACAGACACAATTCCAGAAAAACAAATTTAATTTCAATCAAAGTAATCGCTCCATGTAAATAAGGCTACAAGAGAACTGCCATGGCCAAGTTAGGGAAATGTTAGTTAAGACTATGACTATCCGGCTCGAAGGACCATTATAAATTGTTGATTCTATTTCATCATCATCATATCTCGCCGTTATCTAATCCTTACTAATATTATATAAGCGAAAGTGCGTTTGTTTGTTACGTTTTCACGCCTAAAAGGCTAAACCGATATTGATGCATTTTGGTACAGAGATAGTTGGATCCCTGGAGACGGACATAGGCTATTTTTAAAAAAAGATTGAGATATGAGGAAGAAAAGGGATAGCTTAGTATTGCTATTATAATAAATAAGGCCCAAGGGCAAAACTACAGGTATCAGGTACCTGTAAATCAGGAAAGGGGAACAGTGTTACCCCGAATTTAACGCGAGCGAATCCGCGGGCAAAAGCTAGTATACTCATATCTTACTATACTTACAGTTGCCTCTTTTCTCGTCACATCATCCTTCACATAGGTCTATCTGTCGTTTTAGAGCAATGAAGATATTTTTTGAGTTCAGCAGGTGAAATTGACATCAACTGACCATGTTTTCTGATACATTTTCATCAAACACTTAGAACAAGTACATTGTTAAACTTAATAAATTCAATTAATCCGTCGTACCATTTATTTATCAACCCACTTTATTCAATTATTGACATTGGAGAACCAAGTTTTGTTGAGGTTTCCGCCCCTCCTTCAAACGTTTATCGAGGAAACTTTAGCTGCCTAGTTGAGATTGCAACTTACTTAACTTTGCAAATTGAAAAACAGTATCTTTTCTAAGGCAATAAGGAAAACACGAACAAGTTTATTTGTTAAACTTGGTCTTATATAGGCTTGTACTGCTTACTTAGTGGAAAAAGGGATATAGTTTTGTGAATTTACACTAGTAGGTAGGTAGGTAGACTACTGAGGGCTAATTGCGTTGCACATTGATAATATTCATAGCGTTATAAATTAATGACTATCTGGCGCCCGCGGCTTCACCCGCGTGATATCGAAAGAAAAGTACCCTACCTATGTGTTATTCCAGACCATAATCTACCTTTGCGCCAAATTTCATCAAGATCCGTTCAGCGATTTTGACGTGAAAGCGTAACGAACATCCATACATTCATCCATCCTCAAAAACATTCGCATTTATAATCCTTACTAATATTATAAAAGCGAAAGTGAGTTTGTTTGTTTGTTAGGTAACACGCTTCACGCTTTAATGACTAAACCGATTTTGATGAATTTTGGCACAGAGATAGTTGGGAACCAGGGGACGGACATTTTTTTTTTAAAAAGTGGGGTGTGACGGAGAAAGAGGGAAGGAAAGGGAAAACTTAGCGTTGCTATTACAAATCAATAAGGCGCAAGGGGAACTGTGTTACCCCGAATTTAACGCGAGCGAAGCCGCGGGCAAAAGCTAGTATAATATAATTTTTAATATAAAGTAAGATGTTGAACGGACATTTTCAAACATAGCACAGTATGGTTTTTTGGAATTCTCCGCAAAATCTTTATGATTGTAATAAGTAAATGTACCATTCAATTGAGGACCTGGGGCCTTAGTCTGCTATTACAATGGTGTCAGAATGGTCGATCACTGATCGCATAATGGTTGATTTTGACAAGTTTAGTATGTAGTAGATGTCAAAATCAACCATTATGCGATCAGTGATCGACCATTCTGACACTATTGTAATAGCAGACTAAGGCCCCTGGTCGGGGTAGCTCACCGTCCGTCCGTCTATTGACGACAGGCCGTGTCGACGGCGGCATGGGTGGGTTTTAGTCAGTACAAGTCTGACATGCCCCCCGCTCCGCCCAGAGCGGGGGAAGTCATTAGATGATTTCCCACCCGAAAAAAAAAGGCCCCTGGTCGGGACGGAACTCAAGATCAAGATCAATCCATACGAGATAGATTTGAGATGAAGAAAACTACACTGCTTCTACAACGAAGTTATCGATAGACCTTTCATTTTACAAACAATGAATGGTTGATTTTCAGGCCGTGTAATCGGCTCTTTCGTTGTCTACGCGCACGTCAAAGAGATATCTGCAAAGCAGAGGGGCCTGCCAGGGCCACTGCCAGCCGGGGTTACAGGTTGTTCAAAATAGATACCGCGACCGCGGGACACAAAGGGCAAAAGAAGGAACATAAAATGGGTTTTAGTCAATAAAAGTCTGACAGGTAGTGTCCGCTCCGCCCAGAGCGGGAGTAATTATTTTAAAGGGTTGGTTTCCAGCCAAAACCAAATGCAGCTGAGTACCAGTATTTAACATTACTTCAAAATAATTTATTTAACTATTTATGTACACACAGTAAATCAGACAGGATAAAACATATAAAATTTGAGTACAAAGGTGCTGCTTATTTCTTAAGAAATTTCTGCCAGCAGACCTGCGAAAGGAGATATGAGAACGAAATGTAGACGATAGTGTGTGAGAGAGTATTAGAAAAATATGTGTGTGTGCCTTAACCTATTATAACTTACATATATAAGTAAATATTAATAAATACTTGTATAAATACATAATGCTTAAATATTAATAAATACTTGTATAAATACATAATGCTTAAATATATATCCATAAATAAATATATATATTACGATTGAGAGGACAGGTAATGCTCTTTCACTCTGTTTTTGAATAGGGAAATGGAGGACTTTAAATCGCGAATGCTAGGCAGCAGTGAGTTCCACAACCTAACAGCGTGTACAGAAAAGGAATATGAATAATAAATGGATTTGTGCGGATGGGATTTGAGTAGGGATCTGAGGTGAGATCTACACGGTGCGTCGCTAGGGCGGGCATAGGAAAAACGTTCACGCAAGTAAGAGGGATAGGAAGGATTGTGTAGGATGTTGAAGAGGAGACAAAGGATCCGAGTGTTCCTGCGAAGGCGGATTGGGAGCCACTTGAGTTCTTTACGAAGATGAGAAACGTGATCATATTTACGGAGACCAAAAACAAAACGAATACATAAATTTTGCAGGCGCTCAAGCTTATTTAATAGCTCCTCAGTAGCATCAAGGTAGCAAGAGTCGGCGTAATCTATGATCGGCTGAATAAGGGTTTGTGCCAACGAAATTTTAGTCTTCAAAGGCAGGAGCTTCTGAAGGCATTTCAGCGAATGTAAAGAAAAATGAACTTTACGGCTGACCTCATTCACTTGAGCGCACCATGACAGATTGAAGTCAACAATTACACCCAGATCTTTAGCGGTATCAGTATAATGAATGCGAACACCATCGAGGTATAAAGGCATCAAAGACGCAACAGCAGCAGCACTACGAACAAAACGGCTGCCTATGATCATGGCCTGAGATTTAGTTGGGTTAATTTGCAATCTACAAGAGTGTCTTCAATGTTCTGTCTATCATCATAACATTCACTAAAACTTCTGAATACAAGCCACACCGTAGATTCCGAATTTAGAAATCAATTAGGTTAGACCCGCCTCAATCCCGAAATCCTTCACGACCACTATCCTTACTAATATTATAAAAGCGAAAGTGAGTTTGTTTGTTTGTTTGTTTGTTTGTTTGTTACCTCTTCACGCTTTAATGGCTAAACCGATTTTGATGAATTTTGGTACAGAGATAGTTGGGAACCAGGAGACGGACATAGGCTAATTTTTATTTAAAAAAGTGGGATATGAGGGTGAACGAGGGAAGAAAAGGGAAAACTTAGCGTTGCTATTACAAATCAATCAGGCGCAAGAGCAAAAACTGCGGGTCTGCTTAGGGTGTTTTATCGAATTTAACGCGAGCGAAGCCGCGGGCGAAAGCTAGTTTTCAATAAAGGTGCGACCTCACTGCCGCGGCGGCTACGTCCCGTTTGACGCGGGTACCCGTGTACGCGGCGGACGCACAGTCACGCCGCAATGAATAGTTCTCGCAAATCACGGACGGAACTCGCACGGTATAATGAAATCCAGTAAACCAACTCGGTTGTTTTTATTTTGTGAAATCAAAAGAGATTGTTAGGGTTGTCAAATTGCAGGGCACGCCACAATAGTAGCGGTAAGACCCCTCTTTGAGGAGAGGCCTCATGGCGTCCTCACCTACCGCCTGACGCAGGTCCTCACAGGACACGGAAGTTTCGGGAGGTTCCTGCACATAATCGGGCGGGTGGAAACGCCCGGGTGTCACCATTGTGACGATCGCCCGGAGGACACGGTGGAGCTCACAGTGGCGGTCTGCCCAGCTTGGGCGGAGCACCGCCGTGCCCTCGTAGAGGCAATCGGCGGCGGCGATCTCTCGCGTCCGGCCCTGGTTTAGTCCATGGTCCGGAGCGAGAGGGAATGGGAAGCGTTCACGTCCTTCTGCAAAGCAGTCATGCTAGTGAAGGAGGTGGCCGGGCGTTTGAGGGAGAGAACCTCAAACCAACCCAGCTGCCGCGGGAGACGCCCCGGGCGACGGGCGCCGCGAGACGACTCCCGGCCACCGTAGATGCGGGCCTGTGGACGGTGAGCAATGGGTAGCTCAAGGTTTAGCGTGCGTTTTGTTACTTTTGTCTGCACACTTTTCTTTTAATTTGACGGCACGGTTGGCGAAGTGGGTTGGGCAAAGGAGTCAGTCTTGTACTGAATCAAACCATAATCCTATGATCCGTGTTCCTATAATTTTTTTTTAACGGAGTGCTGGCGTACTTGATTAAAGTTATCTTGATGTGACAGCCCCATACTCACGATTAACCTGTAACCTTGAACCACGCTAAGAGTTCTTGTAAATGCTTTGCCTGTGGCTCATCGAAAAACGTTCGATAATTTGTTCCTAGTTAAAATACTGTTTGTGTACATATGTATGTTCACACTAATAATTCGTCTACTGCAGTCACGTCCAGTATGACGCCGAATACATGGGGTTTTGTGAGTGAAAACGGATTTTTGTTAAACGGATTTATTTTTCATAGAGAACTTTTAGGATTGTATAGATTTTTTTTTGTTTCGATTTACTGGCGTGCTGTCGAATGTAGTGGACAGTGATTAGTTTTCGTTTTTTATTTTCAGTTTTTCAGGAACGTGACTGTATCGTGTCTATGTACCATGTTGTTCTCAGAGACTGCAATTTTGTAGTGACAATGTTAAAATTGTTAATAATGTGTAATGTTATGTATGTATAATGTCTTGTATAATTTGTAGCTCTTATTATAGAAAATGAATTAATAATAAAAATCTTTTTTTTTTATAGAAATGTTCGCGGATAACGACCAATTTGAATACCGTTCGATTACCAAAAGAGTGTTTGTCATTTTATAGGTACTTTGTGTTTATAAATTCAGAAATACTTCTACTCACGCCTGTAGTCCCGAAAGGTTAAGCAGAGGAGTATCTAATAGTACACTCACATTTCCCCAGTCAAGTCCCATGCAAAAGGGGGTGACCATATTGACATTAACTTGCAAAGATCTGGACCCCTTAGCTGTTGCTGAGAAATTTCTGATGGAAAATCCCATTTTTTCCTATCTTGTAATCGAACTTAGGACATGAAGCCACTAACCAACTAGCGGAGCAGTCACTCAGCTTACCTCACCTAAAAAATGAGATGTAGTACCTTCACTTGTATATCTCTTTTGTTCTACCCTCCGTGAATATTCCTCCCCTCTAATTACACCATACAGTACGAAAACAACCAGAATGAACCACTTGAATGAACCACACAGCCAAGTCCCAAACTAATTACCTGGTTGAAGCAAAACCGTGATGATTGTGAGGGTCGCACGAAGGTTGAACTTCCCTGACAAATGTACGGAAGGCAGGGGTGCCAGAACTCTTAATTACGGAGTATATTACTACCCTGATGTACAGTCAGGGGCGAAAGTAGGTTAATAGCAACCGAAGTTTAAAATGAGATTTTCAGGATTAAAATTCTTCATTTCATGTGTTTTTTTGTATTTATTAAATTTGGAAAAAAAAACGGTAGTATATTAAGTTTAAACAATGTTGTCTTAACATTAAACTTAGCAGAAATACCTACCCACAACATTTTCCACACATAACTACAGGTATTATAAAATAAAAATAAAACAAACTAACTATTTATTTGATTGAAGAGTGAAATCCATTATCATATTAATATTCTACAGTGATAACCAAATACTATTCATTTGAATACCCCGCAACTCCCTCAGCCCCGGCCACTCTGCTTTGCTGACATCTCTTTCAGGCGCACCGTCGACACGAAAAACGCCATAAAATCTCTTTGCGTACATAATCACACATATTTTATAGCAATATATAGTTTTGTCAATAAAATTGTCATTTACTGTGAAATAGGATTGCCGGCTTAATTCAATTCTTTATCCTTACTTAAGCGTGTTTTTTTTTTATAAACTATAATATTTATCATGCTAATTATATTTTTTTTTGAATGTGATAACGTATATATCTATCTGAGATGTTCAAAGAGAATAATTGTTTCCTCTTTCAATATCACTTCCATCATCATCTGCCTAGCCTTTTCCCAACTATGATGGGGTCGGCTTCCAGTCTAACCAGATGCAGCTGAATTTCAGTATTTTACATGGAGCGACTGCCTATCTGACCTCCACAACGCAGTTAGTACTGGGTAATGCGATACCCCTTGGTAAGACTGGTTGTCAGATTTTCGGAACACTGACCACCTGTAACGACTGTCAAAGATCTACAAATGACAGCCGGGACCAACGGCTTAACGTGCTTTCCGAGGCACGGAGGAAACTCGGTATGTAACGGGTGGTCACCCATCCACAGACCAAACTAGGCAAGCGCGTCTTAACCTAAAGATCGACCCGAGCGGCTGCTATTATTTAGCCACAAGCTCCTCCAGTATCACTTCCATAGTTGAGAAAATAAATCGATGAACAAAAATCAAAATTCCTCAGTGACGATCGACTTGTGTTCCCGACTGTACGTCAGACGGATAGCCGCGACGCTGCAACACGACCGCAGAGAGAATTAATTAAAAAGAAACTGCAAAATTGTTTTTTTTTGTTGTTTGCGTGGGGGCTTTGAAGACGAAAAATGTTACCCTGTACAACGTTTTCAATCACAATTTTCAATTTACCGTGTAAGAGCCTTACGACCCTTATATTAATATGTTTTAATGCTCAGACTGTCAAGTACCGGGGTTGTAGGTTGTTCCGGGGTTACAGGTTGTTTGAAATAGATACTGCGGCCCGGAAAATTAGAGGAAAAGAAAGAACATGTTTAGGTTTTAGTCTGTAAAAGTCTAACGGTCCCCGGAAGTTATTTGATGCTTCGCAAAAAAACAGCTGTCAATTAATACAGCTGTGTGTTATGCCGGATAATATAATAAAGTTCTTGTTATTCATACACAATCTTAATTTGTAAGATTAATAAAATTATTGTTTACTAAACTTTATTTCAATAAGTACAGTACAGACAATGACTTATTGTCGGGCCTACGCTGTCCTCTCATACTTCAGTACTAACGCTGTAACAATAACATTGTAAAACCAAATGATTTTAAAATAGTAACCATGGAGTTTCTTACCGGTTCTTCTCCATAGGAAACGACCAACCCAAACCGAGCACGTTTTCTCGACGTTTTAAAAGTGCTCATGATTGATTTTTGCACAAGAATCCGAAAAATCAGAGATTCGTGTCTTGAGTTCGAATTTATTTCTGAAAAAGTATCATCCGTAACACAAAACGGACCTCAGAAACTACTTCAACCCCTTTACTATTTTAAAATTAACCCTGAGCCCAAAAACCCGTCACTACCAAGCCCATTTCACCAGAAGGTTTTTCCCTATTACGTTACCTGATCCGTGATGCTACATCACGGTACACCCTTTCCATTGAGACGAAGGTCGGTTCACACATCACGAAACCTTGACAGGACGAATCTCTGACAGTAATTTATGTAGTCGTAATTTACCTACTAGCGGGGTGACGGGGATATTTTAGGTGTCGTAATTTTGGACATGAGTTATCTATATATACTTAATAATAATAAGTTACGACCAACACCTGAAAAGGCTCTCGTTAGGCAGCTGGATCAAGGGCTTGATACAGAAAGCGGTACTCCTGGACACGGATCGTATTGTTAGGAGGTTCCTTTCTTCTTAGCCCTAACTGCCGGTAGCTTGGACCCTGTTCCCGATACCGGTGGGCTACTATTTTTATATTTTTAAATGTTTTTTTCTTTGTTTTTGATAAAAAATATGTAAAAATATAAAAAATATGTATGTAAATAAATAAATGACAATAAAAAAGTTATTGTTCTAATCCTACTAATCCTAAGTACTTCCTACTAATATTATAAATGCGAATGTTTGTGAGGATGGATGGATGTACGGATGTTTATTACTCTCAAAACGGCTGAACGGATCTTAATGAAATTGGGCACAGAGGTAGATTTAGTCTGAAATAACAAATAGGGTACTTTTTTATATGACGCGGGTGAAGCCGCGGGCGCCAGCTAGTAATATTATACAGAGTAAAGATTTGTTTGTATCGAATAGGCTTCGAAGCTACTGGACCGATTTTAACCATTTTTTTACTAATAGGAGTAGCGTCCTATGAGGAAGTCACAGTCAGTCATAGGCTATACAACACCACGCCACTACCCACGGGAGCGACTTAACCGTGCAAGACATCTAGTACAATATAAATTCGATAAATGTTTTAGAAGGTGCAAGTTTACAATAATAAAAAACCGGCTAAGTACGAGTCGTACTCGCGCATCGAGAATTCCGTACAAACTTACGACATAAACGGCCATATCTTAGGTCTGCGTAGACGTAGAGGGTTTTTGGAACGAAGTTACTTATCGGGCATTGCGAAAGGGGGCTAAACGGAAAAAAATAAGACCAAAAGTTGTAACGACACTTTTTGCTTAAGACCAAAAGTTATAACTACACTTTTTGCTTGAGACCAAAAGTTGTAACGACTCTTTTTGCTTAAGATCAAAAGTTGTAACGACACTTTTTGCTATAGTTGTAAGCCGTGCGGCGTGCGCGTGTTTCTGTGTCTGTCTCTCTCTCTCTCATAGAAAGCAAGCCAGTTATTTTCGTTTCGTCTTTCAATTTCGCATTGAACAGTGTGGTGTAGCGACGATTATTTTTGTTGAGTGTAAACAGGTTTTTTGTACATAATAAATAATAATTTCGTTCCATCCGGGTGTACCTTGACACCATTTTTTTTCACAGCTTCAGGGGATCACAGATTTACGAGTAAATATGGTTTTTAATTTCAATTCGATAACTGCATCCGTTCCCGAGATAAAGGGTCTTGACAGACTGACAGACGGACAACAAAGTGATCCAAGTTCCGTGTTTTGCTTTTGAAGTACGAAACCCCTTAAGGTGAGAAACTTAACAGTAATTACTATGACATTTAATTAGGAGCTATTTAGTCGAACCTAATTAGTGGTACGTGTTCTTTTAAAAGTTAATTTGCTTTCAACATTTTTAAAACCAAAGGGTATCGCGTTCTAGAGCTTTATAGTCGAGGCCGCATAAGAATTGAACATAAAACCGGTGCGGTGTACTAGCAAGATGTACACATCTGCCTAACCCATTAGGGTGCACAGGCGTAATAATATGTAGTAAATAGATTCTAGCTGCACCCGCACCGTTGGTTGCATCCAGACTAATCTTCAAAGCTGCACGGTATGTGATCACCTGCTTATTAGGTGCTTGATCCCCGTACAAGCTGGAGTTAACGCACTCAACGCTTTACAACCGTGCTGATGTGGTCACAGTGCAAATAATACAGAAGGCTCACACAAACTAGCTGGCTGAACACGCCTCGCATGAAGGATACGTATATTATACAGATAACCAGGGGCCGCCGCGCCGCCTGCAGGGATCGCGGGTTGTTCGAAAGAGAAACCGCGGTCCCGAAATATAAAGAGCAATAAAAGGAACATGGGTGGGTTTTAGCTAGTACCAATCTGACACTGCCTAGCGCTCCGCCCAGAGCGGGGAAAGTTATTTGATAAAAAAGGCAAATTATGCGATAGCCGATAGCCACACAAAAGCAAACCAACTAACTTGTCGGGAAATAACTGCATAATTCTGCAGATGGCTCCAACATTTATAACGACTAAGAGTGGATTTCACCGATTTTGTTACATGATCTCGATTAAGGTAGTTTTCATGATCTAAAAATAAAACACTTTTTACGTTTTCATGGCAAAGAATGCAAAGCACTCAATGTTGTTAGAAAAACGAAGTGCGTTTAGCTTTTGCAACAGCCAAAAGCAACCTACTGCGACTATTATTGTCGAAATCGCCGAGAGAATCTCGATTTTATTAAATTGGTGAAATCGGCCCTAAGAGAGATCCATACTAGGCATAAGAATTCATTTTAGTCAATCAGACATTATGATATCCGCGATATTTACATCCTATCTTCGCCGAAAACTAGTCATCTGAATCGAATCTGAATTTCAAGGCACACGTTTCACCTTATAACGTAAGTAGATTTAACTCTGAAAGACTCGCTCACTACAAAATGCATAAAGACACCAGGACTTGTCAAAAATAGGCATTGTTTCAGAGATTTCCAACTACAATCAACAAAGCATTTATATGCACGTTTTTGGAGGTCATAAACAAAAAGATGAAGCTGCAGTCACAAGGTATAATAGCTTGTGAAAGGACTGTAGTTGTCCATTCCAAAGCGCAGTTCTCTATGGCGAAGAATGAGCAAGAAACTCCATAGACTCTTTTAAATCAATTTGTTAACAGCCTTTCTTTATCCTTGTGATCCTTCTGTAGACTTCTACTTAGTATCCGCGTTAACCCTCTCTCTGAGTCTAGCTTGAACGCGGAGCTAATAACCGCCTGCGGGCCGTTTACCGCGAATATCCGCCGTATCCGCGGGATTCTGCTCGTAAACAGATAATCACTGGGTTGCCATATTGCGTGCAAAGACTTTGTATATGTGAGATAAATGTAAGGCGAGGTGCTTGTCGGAATATTGACGTGACCATAATCATGCATGTTAAAGCTAATCAAATATAACCTGGTCCACGAGGTTGTCGACATGTGGGATGAGATATAGCGATCATTGTGCCGTTAGATGTACCTGTAAATGGCTTATTTGCTAAGAGCTTCGACCAATACCTGAGCAGGCTCTCGTTAGGCAGCTGGATCAAGGGCTTGATACAGAAAGCGGTACTCTTGAAAAATGCCTCGTATTAGAAGATTCCCTTCTCTGGAGCCCTGACAGCCGGTAGCTTAGATCCTATTCCCGATACTGGGCTAGTATTTTTTGTATTTTTAAATGTCGTTTTGTTCTTTTTAAGGTTTCGTACCTCATAGGTATACGATAGGTAATCATCAAATAACTTCCCCCATTCTGAGGGAGCGGAGCGGAGCGGGGGAAGTCAAACTTTTACTAACTAAAACCCGCAATCCCTGCAGGTAGTGGCCTTGGCAGGCCCCTCTGCTTTGCAAGGGACATCCTGCCTGTAAACACTATTCGCTGTTCATCTCACTGACAGGGTCCCATTGTTCCACCAATGGGAACGTTTACACGCTGATGCATATGTTACTCTACCAACTGCGCACTGATTATAATTATTATACAGGTACCGGTCATATCGCCATACATAACTCCCATATATCATTTATATAGTGACACAAGCGACGCGCGACGTCGATGCGAACGTAATTGCGTTTTACATCGTAAGCCCAATTTACTTCATAAAAAGCTGAGCTAAACGGATTCCTGTTGCAAAACTTAGTTATTTACATCCTTTTCAGCTTCAAGAGTTGGTGAAAAGAGCTGTTTTGAATTTGTTTTCTTGAAAGATTCTGTATTATATGTGACTAGCTTTTGCCCGCGGCTTCGCTCGCGTTAAATTCGGGGTAACACAGTTCCCCTTGCGCCTTAATGATTTGTAATAGCAACGCTAAGTTTTCCCTTTTCTTCCCTCTTTCTCCCTCACATCCCACTTTTTTTAAAAAATATAGCCTATGTCCGTCTCCTGGTTCCCAACTACCTCTGTACCAAAATTCATCAAAATCGGTTTAGCCATTAAAGCGTGAAGAGGTAACAAACAAACAAACAAACTCACTTTCGCTTTTATAATATTAGTAAGGATGATGCCATCTAGCCGATTTCGGCCACAGACTCGTTCGTTGCTTTTTAAGGCGGTTGTCGAGATTTTTGTGTGCGGATCTATTTTATGCTTTCAATTGACTAGCATACTTAACTTTGGCCGAAAAACTCTGACTACTAAGCGGACATGTCAGAACACCATTGATAACATCACAGGATTTAGCTGGAGGTGGTCTGGTCTTAACGAAATCTAATTTATGACGGCACGGTTGGCGCAGTGGCTGAGCGTTTGATTGCTGCGCTGCGTGTCGCAGGTTCGATTCCCGCACGGAACAAATATTTGGTTGGCCTACAGGTAGTTGTTTCGGGTCTGGCTGTTTGTGGATGTGAATTTAAATGTTTGTAAACACACCCACGATACAGGAGTAATTTCTAGTATGGGCAACGTGTTTTTTTTTAAATGTCTTTCCTAATTATATCGTTTTACCCAGTACAAACTGGGTTGTGGAGGTCAGATAGGCAGTCGCTCAATGTAAAATACTGGTATTCAGATGCATCCGGTTAGACTAGAACCCGGCCCCTACGCAGTTGGAAAACGCCTACGCAAATGATGATGATCGAAGTTATGAAAAGTAGTTTGTAGCCAGTTATTAGCAGACAGAACAGATCTATTATTGAAAAGGTCATATAATATTCTACCATGGATATCTATGAACCTACGTTCTACCCACTTAAGATCTAAAATATTGGTTTAGGTAGGTAATATTTTTTTTTTTTTTAATTTTTGACTTTATTATTGTACATTTTCATTATATTTTCTAGATATTTTTTAATGGAAAATAATTTGAGTTGTATTATTTTTTTTATGATAATATTTTATTTACGTTTTCATTTCTTTTAAGGCGCAGATAAACGACTTTTAATGATTTTTTATTGAACATCACGTCTAAACTTGTAGTCTTATTTCATTGAAAAAAATATATGTTATACTAGACAATTTTATTCAAAATTTGATATGTGAAAATGTGAAATTATATTTTAATAACATAGTGTAATTAATTTGTAAAGTATTGTCTAACGTGGACAAAAAAACGACACTCACGCAAAAACTATGGGGCATATTTACATAAAACTTTAATCATATAAAAGACAATTTAATGACCCATATTTTAGTATACGGCTTTGCTGGCTTTTATTTGTATTGTGTTTGATAAATCAAGGTGGGTTGTTTTTTCGAATAATCTTGGTGCGCGTTGAAGCGGGGCTCTGGCGGGCGACGGGCGGCAGTGTATGGCTGACTACTGTCACGGTTAATGTCGCCTTAAAAGCCGTCATTTATTTTGAGCTCTATTAATAAACTCAACTAGAACTTAACTATGACTTTCCACCCGCATTCATGGTAGATTATCAGCTTGTTTGTTCATAATAACCACAGTAAATGTCTACGATTCCCTCCTATATACTTTTCTCCCCGACTTGCTTATCATGACATATAATTATTACCAAACATTTCATAAGTAGACGTGGCACCAGTTTCTTTTCAAAGATATAAACGTGTAGCTATGCACTGCTGCGTATCTTCTAATTAATTCCTAGTCTTTTCTTAGACAATCCTTTAAGTTTTATAAGGTAAGAACAATGCAGTAATGTATTAATATGTACGACATAAATATGTATGAACCACTGCAAGCTCTCAGCTCTAGAGCCAAGAGCTGCTTACACACAACCCTAGACAACGCCATTGAAACGTCGCCAAGTATTACATTTTAATATTTTTTCTTCGCCATCTCTTTTTACGGGAATATTAGAATTTTTCCATGCATACACAATCGACTTTTGATAGATTTTTATTTGAGCTCCTCTTGGTTTTCGATTATGGTGCCGATATTCTCGTCGTGGTTGTAAGGGGAAATTACGATCTACTATTTTATAGCAAAGTGTAATACGATATGGAAGACATGGCTTTGTGCATACTTAGTTACTTAGATCTTAGTCTAGTTTTAAGCTAGACTAAACGTCTCAGGTCTGGTGCATAATACACTACATAACTGTTATGTGTGTGTTGGTAAGTGTGTGTATTCATGTGTGTGTGTGGGTGTGTGTGACCCTGTGTATAAATAAATGTGGACCAAGCAAAATGACGCCGGGCTTTGTAGTCTCTGCCGACCCCCATAGTAAATATACAAGAATATATGAGTCGCAGATGGATTACCGAATCAGCTGTTTTGCAAACCTGTTAGTTTCGTTCGTTTTACATAACGGAGCTGTTTTGGTAAAACAACTAATAAAACAATTATATATTACTAGGTTTTGCCCGCCGATTCGCTCGCATTAAATTCGGGGTAACACGGTTCTCCTTTCCTGATTTGCAGGTACCTGCTACCTGTAGTTTTTGCCCTTGCGCCTTATTTATTGTAATAGCAAAGCTAAGTTTTCCCTTTTCTTTCCTCTTTCTCCCTCACATCTCCCTTTTATTAAAAAAAAATAGTCTATGTCCGTCTCCAGGGTCCTAACTATTTCTGTACCAAAATTCATCAAAATCGGTTTAGCCATTTAGGCGTGAAGACGTAACAAACAAAGAAACATACAAACTCAATGCACTACAATACCTAACGACATCTAAAGAGATTTTTTATTTAAAAATAACAATAAACTTCATTTCAACTAAATTCCACAGCAAACTTAGTTTTAAAGATAAAAATCCCACCGTAATCTTTTCACGTAGAAAAGTAGCTATTTTTCCTTCCATTAAGAAAAATAAACTAAAAGCGTGTGGTGTTGCCATAATATTATTCGCGACACGTTATTCGTATTCGTCACTACTCACTGAGAGGCGTTAATACGTTTCATGTCAACGCTGCTTTAGATTCTGTGCAGACGCAGCAAGGCGTAAGTAATCAACCACATATATCTACATAGGTTGATATTTTAAGGAAACGATGACTTCTTAACAATGTTTATGCTAATTTAAAAATGTTAAATAGTATTAATATTTTGGTGACCTGTAATACAGGTTTTTCACTACCTACCAAAGGTACCAGTGATTCAAAAATATGTATAAACTTGTTATGTCAATAACAAAAAAGCAATACATAAATATTTTACAATTTAAAATGTATTAAATTAAATTAAATTTCTTTATTTCAGACCCAGTAGAATCCATAATTGTTAGTGAATTAGTAACAGAATATGCTTAATACTATGTTAGTGTTATTAGTAGTACTACTTAATTACAAACCTATGGCTAATTTCACCCAGTGCCTTTGAATAGGGCAGTCGGGCCTACCAGCAATCATTTTCAGGATGCTGTTACGAGTGTTACGCAAGCGTTGCAGTAAGGAAGCCGCTTTCTTGCGCATGATGGCATGGAAGCTATCCGTGTGAGCTGCAGCAAACATTCCCGAAGCACAACAACGCCGCGGCAACCGCAACAGCATCCTGAAAACGTTGTTGTATTGAACACGCAGGACGTTGTAAGCTCGATTCGTATATGACACCCATAGGCCGCTCGAGTAGAAAGACTGACAGAACGCCTTAAATAGACTCACTTTGACGTCTGCCGTACAGCGAGCGAACCTACGGGCAAGCATATTGCCTCGCACTGCCAACGCCCTGCGCTCGCGTTCTATATCGCAAACTACTAACTATTACTAAAACTATTACTCCTCTTTAATCTGGAACGTTACCTCGATTATTGATCATGACTGAAAGGCTTTAAGGCTTTACCTTGAATATCATAGCCGTATAGGACTACCCACAGACATGTTTAGTGATGGGATGTATTAATTATATTGAAGTGTAAGTGAAAATTTATATGAAGCGCCAAACACATATTTTCATATAATGACACGACTTGGTCTGTGGATAGGTGAATCGTTACAAACCGAATTTCCTCCGTGCCTCGGAAAACACGGTAGGTAAGTTATTACTCCCGGCTGTCATTTCTAGATCTTTGACAGTCGTTACTGATAGTGAGTGTCCCATAAGCCTGACAAGAGGTAATGTATTGATCAGTACTACCTGGGTTGTGGAGGTCAGATAGGCGGTCGCTCCATGTAAAATACTGGACTGGAGTAGACAGAACGCTGATACTGGCGTAGTTAGGCAAAGGATAAGCAGGTGATGTCCAGCAGATAAACGTACTCTTTAAACTTTGTCCCACACTTCGAATTTCTCGTGTATCGTTAGTTCGTTTATTAACCTCGTGTTTACACAAACAGCCAGACGGTACAATCTGGTCGTATAAATATTATTCCGTGTGGGAAACGAACCCGCCATATCCAGCGTAGCAGCCAATCGTTCAATCAAATGAACTAGTTAAGTATATTAAATACTCAAGAAACAAGAAAATATCAAGTAGTTTTCTACATATCTTGCAACACAATAGTTCCTCCATAAAATTTTATTTATCTTTATAGAAATTTGTTACTTCAACAAAGTTCCTGGACACACGAATAACTTACATTAATGTAAACAGTTTAGCGAGACTAACGTTAGTTCAAACATTCCGCATCCCTCTTATAAGGACCCAGTCACAGCCTCGCGTGATATGACATGCGTCGGTCATTAACCGCTTAAAAGATGAACTAGGCTCATTTGGCGCAGCCGTGAGACACACAACATTAGCAATATTTTTTCTTTTTTCTTTGTAGTGTTAAGATTTTTCCTTTTTTATAGTTTCAAGTTTTTTTAAATGTTAAGAGTACTTGTGGCAAGTGTCAAAAAAAGATGTTTTCTATCTTTCTTTCAAATATGCACATGTGTTACTTGTTTCCTTTGTCGTGCCTCAAGTCGCGTCGTAGTGATTCGGGGCGAGCTCTTAAACAACTTCTTTAATTAATTGTTTTCTCCGAAGTAGATGTCATGAGACAGTTATCACTTGATCGTCTAGGTCGTGGCCAATGGTTAAAGGAGACACATTACATTAACGTCTCAGAGCGTCGTGAGCACTTTACTTGGTTTAAAGTATATCTTACAATAAGACACTGCTTTATTCATCATAATTCATGGAGAAAGCAGCTATTTTTCTCGTGTAGACAAAAAACAATCTTGTTAGTCAGGATATATTTCTCAGAGCTTAACTTGTATTTTCTGGGAATGTAAATTATTACATTCCCAGACCAACATGTTTATTAAAATGTGTTGATCAAAATATTTCTAGAGAATACTTACCTAATTTATGTAGCTTATCTTTATAAAGGTATATCTATCTATATGTGACTACTCATTTTACATAAGCCCATGACTTAAGGTATCTGAGTGAGCAGTGTGTTTTTCGAACGTGTGATTATACAGGATGGGAACCCATTGACGTACACTTTGCTTCTACCTAAGTATATATAGTTTCATAAGACAATGTTAAATGCTTAATTTATGAATGCTTTATGGTGTGATAAGTTTGTAAACATATGTTACTATGTACTTATAAAATGTGCTACTAGGCTGTAAAAGTGTTTGTTATTAATATTTGTGTTGTTGTGACTTTAATATTTAAGGTACAGTTATGTATATTTTGTTTGGCTTAATAAATAGTAGCCGCTCGGGTCGATCTTTAGGTTAAGCCGCGCTTGCCTAGGTTGGTCTGTGGATGGGTGACCACCTGTTACATACCAAGTTTCCTCCGTGCCTCGGAAAGCACGTTAAGCCGTTGGTCCCGGCTGTCATTTGTAGATCTTTGACAGTCGTTACAGGTAGTCAGTGTTCCGAAAGTCTGACAACCAGTCTTACCAAGGGGTATCGTATTACCCAGTATTAACTGGGTTGTGGAGGTCAGGTAGGCAGTCGCTCCATGTGAAATACTGATATTCAGCTGCATCCGGTTAGACTGGAAGCCGACCCCAACATAGTTGGGAAAAGGCTAAGCAAATGACGATGTATATTTTGTTATGTTAATAAAGAATTTTTCTAAAAAAAAAAACTGACGTACCCGCAAAAAACCCCTAGTCCAAACATGAGACCCTGTTACTAAGACTCCGTTTTTCATCAGACTGTATCTCATAAACCGTGATAGTCAGACAGTTGAATTTTCCTGCCCTTGTCCCTTTCTATTTGGGTGAATTCTCCCCTATCAGCTATAACAACAAGTACTACGAATAACAGGATAAATAAATAAAAATAGTGACAAATAATAGTTTACAATAGTTGTGTTTGGAACCTTCTATTAGACAAATTATAAAATAATAGAATTAAATAAATATTTAACTTTTATTCATAAAGTTTTTAGTTAACACTGTAATGTAATTTTATATGACTTAAAGCGATTTGATGTAAACTGTAAGCTCATATTTCAAAAATAAATGAATATGTACATGAAAGTGTGTCCACGCCCGTACATACCGTAGCCAAGTTTTGCTGTCAAGTCGTAAGTTATTAGCGCCACTAACTTGGCCAACTTGGATTGAAATATAGCTCAGCCAAGCATTTATTGATTACAACATATTGCTCAAACTATAAGTTGCAGTAAGTACTTGGCACTTGGCGAATAGAACTGCAGTAGTTGTGTCTTGTTCTTATAAATTAAAAAATGCCAAGTCTCTTTGTCTATCTGTCCGTTTTGGTGCGATTGTAGCTCGTGAATTAGATTTCTGTTTTACAAATTTGTTAAACATAAATCATCTATTTGCGTAAAATATAGATACATAGTTGTTAAATAGAATTACAAATGGTTCAAGAAGCATGTTTTTTAAAACAAAGATGCAAAATTTCTAGGTTAAATGCATTTATTTTTAAAACGTATTAAAAAAATGTACAAAGCAACAATATTTCTTATCCATAAATTCATTTAAATTATAGTATTAAAAAACGTTGCCCCCACACTAGGAATTTCTCCTGAATCGTGGATGCGTTTACAAACATTTAAACTCACATACACAAACAGCCACACCGGAAACAACTATGTACACCATACAAATGTTGTGTATTTGTAGACCATACAAATGTTTGTTCCGTGCGGGGATCGAACCCGCGACACGCAGCGCAGCAGTCGATCGCTCAGCCACTGCGCCCACCGTGTCGTCAAACGTTTTACAAAAATTTTGGCATACAAAAATCCAGCTAAGAGCGAGTCAAACTCATGCACCAAGGGTTCCGTAACCTTGTCACATAAACAGCCATATCTCTTGACTGCGTACACTTAGAGGGTTGATTTTAACAAAGCAGAAAGGAACTACAGACTTTAGTATATGGTTTTATTTTCAACGCGATATCTTTAAGCGTTCCCGAGATAAAGGGTCTTGACAGACAGACGGACAATAAAGCGATCCAATAAGGGTTCTATTTTTTTCTTTTGAGAAACGCAACCCTAAAAGTGTATATTCTATATATCTACTAGCTGTGCCCAGCGGTTTCACCCGCTGCTCACTTAGGGGTCTGAAAAATAGATGTTGGCCGATTCTCAGACCTACCCGATATGTACACAAAATTTCGTTCAAATCGGTCCAGCCGTTTCGGAGGAGTATGGGAACGAAAACTGTGACACGAGAATTTTATATATTAGATACATTTAAAGGCAGGGATAAAATAGCAGCTAGCTTATAAAAAATACTAATGTATTCTAAACCTAACAATTTAGTGTCAGTTACCAGATTTCCAAGCAAGTATTTCAATAAAAATCTTGGGCATCTTTGAGAGAAAAGCAAATGTTTACAATATCGTGCAAAATTGCTAATGGAATTTTGTCAGGCTGTGGAATTTGATATCGAGAAGGCGTGGTCTTACCTTAATATCTATTAGTACCTGGTGTGCTCTATACTGTTCATTTATCAAAGGTCACATAAACAGGGTGATAATGAACGTCGATAGCACGGAAAAGATAGATTTACACCTAAACATAATTTTAAAAATGTCTCTTGAGAGTGGATTTTATCAACGAAAATGTGATCAGATGATCCTTTCTTTTTTCAGACGGTTAATCATCAAATAACTACCCCCTGGATGGGTCCGTGGGAGTGTTAGACTCTTTCATACAAAAACCCACCCATGTTCCTTCTTCAGCCGTTTTTGTCTGGGGCCGAAGTATCTCTATTGAACAAACTACAACCCCGGCAGACTGTGGCCCTGGCAGGCAACATCCGTTAAATAAGGGCTTCATTTTGTATTTAAATGATTAAAATTCAATAAATCAATATTATAAACGGTCGCAATTCATATTTTAATCACCATACCATCCAACACCGATCCGTTTATACAAGACAAATCTGCCAGTTTCCTGTCAATGTCAATATTCCATAGCCCATCTATCGCTCATGTGTCTCCCTAACTATTCACTCACGATGTTATTGCATAACAGGAAGACACTCTAGCATCTAGCCAGACCTGTACAGGATATTAAAGCCATTAGATTAATAACTTGTTTAATCATCCAACAAACTAAATGCTACGCAGACGAGCAGGCATAATATTGAAGGCGAATTTAACTTACATGAAAGGATAAACGAACAGCTGCGCACAAGATTAAAATGTAGTACAGTGCTGCATGGATGTTTAGGTATGTGGCCAAAATCCGAACTAATTTAACCATCTTCATGTTTATTAAATATCAAAATTAAAATTTAGTCAAGAGTACCTACATCAAAATGTACATATAAAATACATTTAAGGGTAGCTCTTTATTCTATTTCACATAACAGCTTGCGTTGGTCCATTGATAGGTTGGGTTGGTCCACCTATTACATTACATACCGAGTTTTCTCCGTGCAAAACACGTTAAACGTTGGTCCCGGCTACAGATAGTCCATGGCTCAAGTCATACCAACGGGTTTCGTAATAGCCGGGTTTTGGAGCGCAGATAGGTAGTCGTTCCATTTAAAATACTGGTATTCAACTGCTTGAATACCAGTATTTTCCACTACTCCACTACTAGTACTCCAGTCCTACCAGATGCAGATCTGGTAGGACTTGAAGCCGACCCCAACAGCTGGGAAAGGCTAGGGTAGATGATTATGACATAGATAAAAAAAATGATCGCTAACTGTGCCACCGCCCGCCGGCGAGATCTATATCAAGCATCTCTATTCGTTTTTAGTTGCTAGCTCTTCTCCTGGCTATATATAGGACATGAGCCTTAACTTCATGAGACAATTACTCACAAAGAAACCAATATGAATGCAAAATATAAACACTGGATGACGACATTTTCTCTCGTAGCTGAGAGATCACTGTGTATATGGAGTTGCGTAGATTTTTCTGCTTTCCTTTTTTCATTAGTACAAGATGAGCTTAACAGTTTTAGGAAAGTCTGTCAGTGCTTTTTAACTGTAGTGGGGTAATTTAACAGAGCTTTCAAAGCAAATTACTAACAATTATTTATTGGCCAAATACATACATACATACCTTATTTCCATAAGAGGCAAAATCTGCTGTCTGTCCTCCTGGGGGTAAAGTACCCTTTACTCTGTCCATGTGTACTGGCGATAGAATCTCTTATTTTTGTAAAAAAAAACGAGTCACTTACCTGGAACAAAAGAAAAAAAAACCGTTAGATAAGAACATTTAGAGAGATAACATTTTACTTATATGTCTTCAAAGCCAGTATGTTTCTAATAGCTGGCGTGCTAGATAAATCAATCATCACACACACACACACACATTCTTCACACATACGCAGTACACGCATACATAGTAAGGCAGAAAAGGTGCTGCTTTTGCTGCGTCCACTCTAGCTCCATGATAAACGAGACAAAGCATTAACTATTTTCATTTCAAAGTGAAACTTTTATTACATCGTCTCAAACTTTTTCGTCTGTGTATTGCATGTCGCGTGACGGTCGGCCGCGGAGTAGGGACGTCTAAATGTCTATAATGTGAAAAAAAAACATTCTTACCGTGGTTTCATAAAACTACACAATCCTTTTTAATATTTATATATTAAAACAACGTTGGTAACCGATGCTTAAATGTCCAGTTATCTGTAGCCAAAAGTCCATACACACTTTGAGAAGCAGATCTTAGAACTACCTACCCTTCTTTTACATCCTATCTCATCCCTAATCGTCCGTAAACTGCCAGAATCACAAATTCCTTCAAGTTTCTTGTCTCCGAACCCTTCGAATGCGGACCATGTCCTCCCTATGTTACACAATTACGAAAGGGACCGCTATTTACATATATTATGGAGGGAATTTACACTGACATTATCTCGGAACCCATCTTGCCTGCTTAGTCGGTTAATAGTCACTGTTTAAGGAGTTCGCACGATCATTTAGAAGGAACCGTTTTGGGTGTGGGACAAGACCTGACCTTATTTTAATATAATTAACTAGAGTACATGAAAAACAGTTTGTTTTATTTAATATTACGTGTTAAAACTGAGTTGGAATAAGTTTAGCTTATTGCAAATATTTGTGAGAGATAACTCGTCAACTCGCAGTCTAACTGATTGTTTCCATTTTTTTACACGGACTGCCTGCTTAACTTTTATAGGTAACCCATTTTTTTAGGGGTAGGTAATCGTCAAATAACTTCCCGTTCTCTAAGCCAAGCGTGGGAGGAGGGTCTTTTACTGACTAAAACCCATCCACCTTCTTTTGCTCTTTGTGTTCCAAAGCCTCTCTTTCGATCAGTCTGCAACCCCGGCAGGCGGTGGCCCTGGTACACCCCTTTGCTTTGCTGATGTCTTTGAGACGCGCGTGGAACACAAACACACCGTCGACACGGCAACTTTGATAACCCCGACTTCTGCTTCTACTACAAGACTGTCAGACTTCTTCGGTGTGTTAACGACTTTCGAAGATCTGTAAGACTACTGTCATTTGCTCTTGAGCTATTAACATAAACAATGTCAGCAAAAAATGCCTTCAAATTGCGCCGAGTCCATAGTTGCAGCGGACGCATACTGCATTAGAAAATTATTAACTAGTTTAAATCAACCACTGGCATAGGCTGGTTTGCTCTTCATTGTTAGCAGTTGTAATTATTAAATTAGTCAATTAGCTATGTTACAGTTTAGTATACGTGTGTGGTTCCTGATCATATTGTCTGTCGGGTCCTGCGCCTGCAAAGAGTACAATGATACGCTTCTTGGTAAGTACCGTTTTTCTAGTGTGTTGATGACTTTCTAAATCATATCGGTCGGATGAGTTTAGCATTTTCAGTAACGTCCATCAACTCCTATATAGGTATTATGTTTGTTCCTGTCACACACTCAATGCTTAAGATTGCGACCACACACGTGGCGAATTTAGAGCTATGTGGTCTTCTAAAAGCGGCTTTCAACACCCTTTTTGAGTGCGTCTGAACATTAGGCATTTTACCTAATATTTATAAAAATGAAAACTTAATTAAATCGTGTGATGAATGCTTCTAAAGCGACGGTAAACCGGGTTTCTTACACTATTCGAAAAGAGTTAGCTACCTTCCTTAGTTTATAGTTTTACGAAAACTAATCCTACGGATTTCACATCTTATCCTACAAAATACGAAAATTCTATTACAAAAAAACCACCAAAACACAGACTGCTGCCATCCATTACCCCGATTATTACCCTCAAAACCAGCAAGAAGTAACTCTTATTTAAATTGCCGTTTCGTCAAATCCTTCTCTCAAACAAAACTTTTTCGGAACAATAGATTCATATTCCACTTTTAAACCACTGTTACATCTTGGCCACGACCTACAAGACCAAGCGACATGCATCTTGCGATTGTTTGAAAATATATGAATGAAATTATTTGAACTTTGAAGTCGTTCCACCGTAATTCATTATCGTTATTATAAGGTTGCAGTCGGATTGCTGTCTATGACAAGTCTGTCAAAATTATAATGATGTTTATTTAGATGTTAGACTGCAGCAGCTGTTGGAGGTAGAATAACTGTGTATCTATGCAGTCGGGTAAACACGGAACTGAAATAAATGTAGCAAATTTGACATATTGATGCCTTTTTCTTGACTGGTGGCGCCATTTTGAACTACATACTTATAGTGGCCATACTGTAGAGGCTACTTCTTGTAGTTGTATTTATTTACTTACTTCGGAGCGGAAAAATGACGGGAGCTATTGCAGATCTTTGGTACAAATAATACTGTTATGGCAGGAATTAAAAGATCCTTAGCTAAGCTACAAGTCACCGCGACGTGGCTTGGGAGGGACGGTGCTCAGGGAAGAGGACTTGAGGAAAGCGAAAAAACAGACTAGGACGTTTTACATGCTGCAATTTGCGTTACCTGAGGTTGTGAACCAGGCGTTTACAGTCACGGGACCTTACTTTCATTAATTTCTCCGCTGCCGTAAGCCGCGTGTCGCTTGTACGTGTTGTTTGTGGCCAAGCAGTAAGACCATGTACCTAGGACGATTACTTTAATCCTCACCGGTAGATTATTCCCTGCTCAGCGTGGGCAATGTCGACGCAATTATCTTGTGTAATATTGCTCAAGGTTATGTTTTGAGCTTGTCTGAGCTTTGGTAAGCTGAATAATAATGTGGGTGTATCTTTATTGTTGAGTGTGTGAGAATATGATTGATGGGCTTGTTTTGAAAGTAGGTAGAGTATAATACAAGTTTAAGAACCGCGTTACGTATTAAACTAGGGGCTGAACCATCTCCTAAAGTTGTAAACATCGATGGAGTCGAGTGCGTATGTTTGACAGAGATATTTACATTGTCTACCTTTCCCTAACTACGAGTTTGTGGGAGTAGGCTTTCAGCCCACACGCGCGCCTTTCAAACTTAGTTGGGTGAGTCTGTCACCTCACCTGACACCTCTTCCTCCTCCCCCCCCCTGGGACGAAGCCCTCATAGGTCAAGCGAGCCAACCCTAGTTCGGGTCAGCGGAAGTCGCAATGACAGCCGAGAACAACAGCTTAAGTGCTTAGTGTCTTCCGAGGCACGGAGGAAACTCGGTATAAACGTAAGGTGGTCACCCATCCTTAGACCATCCTAAGCAAGCGCGGCTTAACCTTAATATCAACCAAGCGGCTGCCGTTACTTAGCCACGAGCTCCAAGTAATTTACAAGCACCACAATTAATTACGTGCACATTAAACCCGTTGGGTACCAATTGCTGCATTGTCCTGAATCCTGACAGTATGCTGTAATTAGATCACAGATGACATAGGACGAGTCTGGAGTAATTTATGCGACAGTTTCTATCCTCGGTTATACTATATGTTAGTTTTGCAGTCCAGTACTCGCTTGCTCATCTCGGTTAGTGAGTGTGCGAGCAACATAGCTTTGCTTTTTTTCGCCTTTTTCGGCTCGTTTTTATATTTATTTGTATGGTTTTCTATTGGCCTAAGTTGCCAGATAATAAATGATTATTGATGTTGTTTATACAGATTTGGCGTACAATGAGATTCACTTAAACTGGTTTTATATAAATTGTTTGGTCGCCGTGTGTATAGTGAATAACAGTACCTAGATATTCTCCTTTTCAACTAACATTATAATTTAGCAAATTTACAACCAGTCTTACCACTGGGTATCGTATTACCCCGTAATTGGGTTGTGTAGGTCAGATAGGCGGTCACTCCATGTTAAAATACTGTCCCGCTGAATCCGGTTGGACTGGAAGCCGACCCAAACATAGTTGGGAAAAGGCTAAGCAGATGATAACCAAAGTAAGCTTTTCATTTCGTCCGTGCTTTTAAACAGACAATGAGGCAAGCTAAGTACAGCTAAACTATTCCAACTTTGTTTGAATTTGAAACAGTATTAGCTTGGTATTCGATAATATTGGCCACTTTGATGCCGGAAAATTAAAAACTTTTCACGGGGCGGAGTTAGGCTTTGTTCTATTAGTCTAGTCAACAAGTCCTTTTTTAGTCAAAACTTTTTAAAAGTCTCGGAAAAATATGGTTGAGGGCTCATTCGATTCGGGGTCGAATCTAGAAAGTTTTTGAAAAAATTCAAGACCCGCTCGAAAAAATTGCAAAAGTTATTAACAAATTAGTAAACAAAAAAAGAGGGGTTTAGTTTTTTTGGTATATCTCGAAAACTATTTGATATATTTTGATTTTGAAAAAAGATTCAAAAAGAGGAGAAAATTTCCTAAAAAAAACTCTCAACTCGCGAAATTGTAGGACCAATATTAAAAATTTTACAGGGAGCTGAAAATACGCCTTTATAATTATATTTTTAATTCTTTTTGTTTAAAAATTGTTATAAACAAATAGATTAGTTATAAGATAATTGAATTTTTTTTTGAAAATAGATTCCTCGTAAAAAATTATGAATTTTAAGATAAAAAACGATCCTTAAAAAAAAAAATTATTGCTAAAAAACCGTTTTGTTAATTAACAATTTTTTTTACCACTTGTTAATAATATCAAGGTGCGCTTTTTTTTTAAATATCATTATTTATTATCCTCCTTAATAATCATAAAAAAAAATCTTTTTTTTATAAATTTTCATTGTTTCTTAAATAAACAATTTGTTATAAACAATTACTTTTTTTTTGTTTTTTTTTTAATTCTTTACACTAAAATAAAACCGAATAATTACCTTTTTGCAAAAAAAAAAATATTTATATTTATTATCGAATTAATTTTTTTTCCGCAAAAAAAGGTAATTGGTAGGTTTTATTTAGGTGTAAAGAATTCTAAAAAAATTATACAAAAAAAAGTAATTGTTTATAACAAATTGTTTATTTAATAAACAATGAAAATTTATAAAAAAAACGATTGATTATTAAGGAGGATAATAAATAATGATATTGTAAAAAAAGCGTACCTTGATATTATTAACAAGTGGTTAAAAAAAAATTGTTAATTAACAAAACGGTTTTTGAGCAATACAAAAATTTTTTTAAGGATCGGTTTTTATCTTAAAATTCATAATTTTTTACAAGGAAACTATTTTCAAAAAAAAAATTCTATTATCTTATAACTAATCTATTTGTTTATAACAATTTTATAAGCAAATAGAATTACAATTTATAAAAAAATATTTTAGGTAGTTGATAGAAAAACGAATGATCATCGACATTGGAAAAAAAAATAATTCTTGTAACATTTATTTAAATATTTAATTTGCCACCTAGGTAATTTGTTAATAACAAATCGAAAATTAACATGTTTTTAATTTACTCAACGGAAATCCTTTCTTTAATCTTTGAAGAATAGCTCCACGAGAGGAAAAAAAATTGAGATTTCTGGTTTAACAATTATGCAACTTGCAATGTTTATAGCCCAGTCGGAAGAAATTGTTAATTAATTTATGGATAACATTTTATAAAATCGCGATAAAAATATTTTTTCTACGGCATTTCATTCTTTAATTTGTCTTGTACGTGTCTGATTTTTTTCAAATTTTAATATCAACATTTAATATGTTTAAATAATATTTTTCATTAAAGCGCTCGAAGGGGGCGTGGCTTGCGGAAACCCGAGTACCCGTTTTCAGGCGTATTTTCAGCTCCCTGTAAAATTTTTAATATTGGTCCTATAATTTCGCGAGTTGAGAGTTTTTTTTAGGAAATTTTCAAAATCAAAATATATCAAATAGTTTTCGAGATATACCAAAAAAACTAAACCCCTCTTTTTTTGTTTACTAATTTGTTAATAACTTTTGCAATTTTTTCGAGCGGGTCTTGAATTTTTTCAAAAACTTTCTAGATTCGATCCCGAATCGAATGAGCCCTCAACCATATTTTTCCGAGACTTTTAAAAAGTTTTGACTAAAAAAGCACTTGTTGACTAGACTATATTTGAATGCCGTGGCACTGGTTCGTGTTCTCATTCCTGCGATTCAACAACTTTGTCCCTATGTAAAAGTATTGCAATAGTTATTTGTGCAACAAGAGAGCAAAGTTATAATTTTGCTGCGAATGCTGATTTTGAGTCCCGAGCGAGCGAGGGATTCCCTGATTAAATCACGAGCGTAGCGAGGTTCTCTAAAGTAGAATCCTGAGCAGTTGCAATTGAAAGACCATGATACAAATAATTTTGCTCTCGTGCAGCACACATTACTTTTCACTTCAGCTGCGACAAAGCATATTACTCTGATCTCATCTCGCAACAGTGTGTATTTCTTGTTCCACAACGAACAGGGTCATATTTCAAATACACACATCAAAAGTGTCTAGGGATCAAGCATTTTTATGCGGATTTCTTGAGATTGAGATGTGGCTTTGTAATAAATTTATGATTTTATAAATTTATATGGATCCTTTTTGGTGCATTTCATAATTTGAATCAGGAACTCTCAATCAAATTCGAGTAAAAGATGAAAATAAGCTGTCAATATTTTCCCTATAAAAACATACAACGCATTGAAGACATTATTAGTGCTACTGTTTCCCTACTACTGATTAAAACCAACGTTATTATGGAGCGGCGACGTCATTTAAGCAGGGAAGAAATGCTCAGAGCCGTGGGAATGATAGAAGCTGGTTCCCGGCAACGTACTGTAGCTTTAGCTCTGAATACAAGTCAGAGTGTTATCAGTCGACTTTGGACACGTTACCGAAGCACTGGTACCGTGGCTGAGCGCCATGGAGGACGGTATCGCTGCACCACACGGAGACAAGACCGATACATTCAAATCTTAACTCGAAGAGCTCCAACAATAACCGCCATGATGTTAGCCGTGAGGCTCCAAACAGTCAGAAACCGCTTGCATGAAGTGAACCTTCATTCCCGAAGACCGCTACGGGTACCACCTATAGCAATGCACAATCGTAGGATTCGATATCAATGGGCTCTTGAACACAGAAATTGGGCAGAAGAACAATGGCGTTTCGTGTGCTTTTCTGATGAGTCTCGTTTTGGTATGAGACCGGATACAAGACGTATACGACACTGGAGAACCCCTGGACGCCAACAGCGATTAAAATCCTGCCAGGAAGTCATCTCGCCATCCTTATAGTGGTGGAACCATCATGGTATGGGCGGGTATTTGGATCGGCGGAAGAACTGAGTTGATTTGGATCAGAGGCAACCTCAACGCTCAAATTTATGCTGAGACGATTGTATCAGACGTCATCGTTCCTCTACAAGTGCAAATCGGTCCCTTATTTCAGTTAATGCATGATAATGCACGACCGCACACCGCAAGAGTTGTAAGACAGACTCTCGCCGCAGCTAACATCAATGTCCTGCCCTGGCCTGCTCAGTCGCCAGACTTGAACCCGATTGAGCATGCATGGGATATGCTACAGAGAAGAGCTCTGCCGAATATGGAGGGTATCCAGTCGCAAGAAGACCTTTTTTTGTTGTTGCAACGAACATGGGCGGCCATTCCACAGCGTGATTTGGATGAACTCATTTTGAGTATGCCAAACCGATGTTCTTGTGTTGTTAGTGTTCGCGGTAGAAACACGGATTATTAATTGTTTTAGTTACCCAATAAAATTTTAAAGAAAACTGTTATTTCAGTCTTTTTTTCGAACTTTAATGTTAGTGGTTCAAATGTCAAAAATCCCTTTATTAGGAAAATGGCAAATTTCTTTATTAATGCAAAGGTGACTTGGTTTATCGTTACTGTGACAAACGAAAACACTTTATTTGATGAATCCTTAAAGAAAATTTTAATTAATATCAATCAGGAGAAAAGTTATTGCAAAAATATCCCTAGATACTTTTGATGTGTGTAGTATCTTAATGTTCATAAGCTAAAGTTTTATTCTATAGTATTTCTTTTTCGTGTGGTTAGTCTTATAGCAAGATAAAACAATAAAAAAGAATTGACAGAAATAGATTGAATTGAAGTAACGCTTATAAGCGCGTTCTGAATATTTTATTTCTAAATGTAATTATGTTGAAAGTAATCATTATTTTCAGGTTAAATGTCGTTTTTATCTGCTGCAATAAATACTTATTTTTGTTTAAAAATGATAATAAAATTTAAAATTCACGAATTAACTTTATAAACATATTATTTCTTTATTTTATAAAATGTCATAAAATTTTAGATTATTATGCGTTTCTGAACGTACCCATTACAATGCACGGGTCTTTTGATTAAAAAAATTAAAAGTTAGTTTGTTTCTCGCAGAGAGAAAAATGGCATATTGCTCACTGTTTTTACGCAACAAAACCGACATGTTTGAACAACTTTGTCTCTGTGATACTAGCTGTGCCCATGCGTTACATACCCTATCTTTCAAGTTAAATCAAACTGCACACGGTGTGCAAATTTAATTTAAAATCGGTTAAGTAGTTAAGGAGTCCATCGCGGACAAACAACGTGACACGTGATTTATATATATTAAGATTTAGGGAATCGTTGGGAAGGCAGGATATGGAAATCGTAATAAAACTGCTAGTCACCGTTACGTATTCGGACTGCCACATCCGTACATACCATGTCGCATATTGACAGTTACCCACATCTAGATAATAATTAGAGAACCATAATTAAAGTATACCCACATACATCACACTATATTACATCGTAGAAAACGCATCGTCATGACATTAACATTGTTACGACGACCCTCGGACATAACTTTGTTAGGACTTCATATTAACAATAAACTAGTTTCCAACGACAATTTCTGACCTTCATCTATACGTAGGTAGCATAGAAATATTAAAACTTTCTGATATCTATGGTACAGTCAGCATCAAAAGTTGATGACCACATTTAGATTTTCAAAATCACTGTACACCGTATTACACCTAAATCGATTAACATGACAAGCGCCAGAAATGAATGATTATCATAAAAGGGCATAAGTAGGTGACCATCACTTTTCAAAAGTCACTAAACAAAGTTGTAGTAAAAAAAAGCATAACATTCTTCGTCTTTAAAGTGGCTGAACAAATTTTTGACAAAAATAGCATACCATCGTTTGTCCCTAAAGTCCCTGAACAAAATGAAATATTTTTTGCGTTTTATGTGTGTGTATTTCGGTACGTATATGTGTTTGGTATATAAATTAAGTAGACACATGCAAATCTAAATCACCACCCTTTTACTTATTATCAACAAAATTAAATTAAATGGTTCAATAAAGCAATACAGTTGATATATTTTTTTAAATTCCAAAAAAAACTATCTCTCCAGCACGTGTGACAGCTATAAATCCTATTTCAAACTCGACGTAATACCAATATGAATATTAAATGGCATTATAATGTTTATTTTTGTCACTAAAGCGCAATTGATAACTGACACCATATTCTTCTGCCGTCTTTTGTTTTTAAACCAAAATGAAAAAGAGGCGTTGACAGCTGCCTGACATCCTTTTTTTATGCATTTTCACTCGGTCCAAGTAGGTTGGTAGAAAAGATCTATCCATTTTTAGAGGTATGAAGAACAGGGTGTAAAGTTCTCCATCCTCTATGGAAAAGGGAGGATCCTCCGACCAGACGGGTGTCGTGTCTGGTGGGCCACTGCCCGACAGTTGCTTGTCGGGTGCTCGTATATATTATGCTAGATTCGTGCACAACTTTGCTTGCGCGATGTAGGATCTTGCGGTTTCGTTCTTCAGTGGCTGGATAGATGGCGCTGTAGTACTTTTTGCCACGTGCATCTTTGTGTCGCTACACATTTAATTTTTATTACATGATTTAGTTTGGATAGGACAAGATTGGTTTTAAAACTCTGAAGATAGTAACGCGCACATTTTTAGTTTGCAGTTCAGCTACTTTTGATAATATGTATTAGTTAACGTTTACACGCTACGTATCCAAAACAAAGTAATGTTCAGGAACTTTTGTTCTTTATGATGTTGAGTTATTTTTGGACGTTGCCGTGATTACACTAGAAAACCAAAACAAGTATTTTATATTGTTCAGTGACTTTTGCAAAACTGAATGTTAAGATAATTTCGGATATTATAAAGATCGGCAATTTTTGACAAAATGGTGTTCAGTGACCTTTGACGAGTAGTGTTCAGTTAATTTTGAACTTTAATGATGTTCATTCAATACTGGCGCTCTATCTAGTTGAGCGATTTATGGGTGATATAATGCATAGTGATTTTGAAAATCTGTATGTGTTCATCGACTTTTGATGCTGACTGTACCTAGATTATGTATATGTATATTGATTTTGTCCTGACCATTGACTGAACCATGGATTAGTTATGTCGTTTGATAAAGAACCAAACTATTAGTTTGGTCCTCCGTTAACACCGACACTAAGTGAAACCTTAATTAAAGTCTTAACATGTTAAAATTCCAAGTCTCAGCGCTGTCATCATCATCATTTTCCAGCCCTTGTACCATCTATTTGGGGTCGGCGCTACACGTTTTCTTCTTCCATTCTCCCCTATCAGACGTCACGGCATCATTTACACCTTTCTCCTTTATGTCATTCCATACACAATCCATCCATCTTTTCTTTGGCCTTCCTCTCGCTCTCCGTCCTTCGTTGCCGTTGCCGTTGTCGCTGTCGTTGGGTAGAAATCCAACTCCAGGCTTTACCTTGAGGTGTCGTATAATGCTGCAGGGTAGCTGGTAGCTCTGTATGTATGTTTAGTGGCGTGCCACCGTAGGGGCGTAGGTATATCTAGCAGTGATGATGATGTAATGTTAAATCAAGTCGTGTAAAAGTTATCACCATAATAACCATACACTTATTGGTTATCATGGTGATAAACTTTTTCGTTATTTTATTATTTACTAGCTTCCGCAAGCGACTTTGTCCGCGTGGATTAATTACTTTGGGCTAACGCTAACTATACCCCCATGATGATCGAAAAAAAAATCTTTCTCTCCCCTTTTCTTCCCTCTCACTCCCCTATTTTTTCACTTTTTTTGGCCTATTAAAATTCATCAAAATCGGTTTGGCCTTTTCGGCGTGAAGACGTAACAAACAAACACACTTTCGCTTTTATAATATTAGTAAGGATAGTTTGGATTCAAAAACACTTTTACAAAGCAACAATATTTGGCCATACACGCAAACCTCTCAGGGTTTACCTGTGTGTTACCATCCTTACTAATATCCTTACTATATATAATATTATAAAAGCGAAAGTGAGATTGTTTGTTTGTTTGTTACCTCTTCACGCTTTAATGGCTAAACCGATTTTGATGAATTTTGGTACAGAGATAGTTGGGAACCAGGAGACGGAAATAGGCTATTTTAAAAAAAAGTGGGATGTGAGGGAGAAAGAGGGAAGAAAAGGGAAAACTTAGCGTTGCTATTACAAATCAATAAGGCGCAAGGTGAACTGTGTTACCCCGAATTTAACGCGAGCGAAGCCGCGGGCAAAAGCTAGTATTTAATAAGTTAGAGCATGCTTAGTGTATATTATCGTTTAGATTTGTACTTGTAACTTTTGGAATCTGTCCTGTATAACATCTGCAGGTAGTTTGTTAAAAAATAAGGTACTAAATATTCAGGAATCCTCATCCCGTGCATATTATTGTATTTTGGTAGAATATATTTATTTTTAAGTACAATCGCTCTTAAGGAGAGGTTGGTGGATGGGTCTGCCATAGGTAGCTCTGGAGATAATCGCTAAGATGACGTTGATGACATGATATACTTTAAGAAAAACTAGAGAAATCTTGTCAAAATAAATTTTCACCCTTTTCAACCTTTCCTCTGCATCAACTCCCTTAATAAATTCAACGCCAATCACAAAATGCGTTGAAAATTCTCATTATCAACAATGTACCCTATCTTTTCACCATCTCCATTATTAATCTGTCTCACGAAACAAAATATCATTCCCTCTCAAAATCAACCCCTTATTTTTTTATTTTCTAAGAAAAACAAAAAAAAACGGATTTACCGGCACTTGAGCCCAACCAACATATTTTATGTGAAAACCAAGAAAAGAGTTTGAAAATAATTTAATCTGAGTTTAAGCACGCACAGGTAGACTGGTTTTGGCAGCATATATTATTAATCTGTCCCTTAAGGGGAGTAAGGCAGAAATGATAAACGAAGTTGGTCCTGCAGCTTGTTGGTCCCGATATAAAAAATTCGCGAGCAATAAATATTTATGAGAACCGGTACTGTACCGAGCTGTTTGCCCCTTGGCCACAGCCTACACGCTCTAGCGACAAGCGTCAGGACATAGAATTGTTCGAAAGAGATACCGCGGCCTCGGAACGTAAAGGGCAATAGAAGGAACATGGGTGGGTTTTAGTCAGTACAAGTCTGACATGCCCCGCTCCGCCCAGAGCGGGCGAAGTCATTGGATGATTTCACACAATTGCCCAAAAAAACTGTCTAAGTGCGAGTCGGACTCGCGTCCCGTTGGTTCCGTACAAACTAAACGGCCATTTATTTTTACAGTCGGAACCCATTGAACCGGCCTAGATTTTTTTTATAATTCTATACATTTTCGTTATACATGAGACGGTACCATTTATTTATCCCACTTACTATTATTATTTATATTCATATAATATTTATTTATTTACTCACGTTATTATATACTATACTGCGTATAAATGTGTATTAACTGTATTAGTAACGCTTTAGGTAGGTACCTACCTAATGGTTGATAAAATAGGGTATTTTACTCTATATGAAAGAAATTCTAAAAATATACAATTCAGATAGCTTAGGCAATAAGCAGTCGGAAAATGTTAGATTTAGTTAATAAAATAACTAAATAAATTTTAAAATTGATTTCAAAGTTTTCACTTTTTTAGTCTGTTGTTTTACTAAGCGAAACAGTGTCCGCCATGATTATTACGTCATACGGTCATATAAACAAAAAGTGACAACTGTCAACTGAGCAACGTCTGTTATTTTTGTATTAAAAAACTTTATATTTTAATTTTTATTGAAATAATAGTAATAATACCATGGAAGACGGTTTCGTAAAAGGAGACAGTACAATCACAAAAGTACAAACGAGATATTTCGGACAATTGTGTTGGATCCCTTCTTGCAAGTTTGAACCAAGTTTTTCTTGTATTTAAATCAGTTGGCACTTGAATCCACAACTTGTCCGGTGTTTTAACACTAGTGTTTTTACATTCAGGAACAGCACACCAATGGTAAGGGTAATAACTCATTTTTAAATTATAGTGAAATATACAACTAAACAGAAAGACTAATAACAGCGCATTAATTTGTTTACATGCCCAGCTGACGTCATGACCACAGAGTAACATGGCGTCAAGCGTTTTTGTGATTTTACGCGCGAAAATAGAAATTGTAAAATTTAAATGCAGTTTTATGGCACTTATCGATTGAATATTTTTTTTTTGTTTTTTTTGGTGGTTTACTAGGACCCTAGGATCAAAATGAGATACTTTTTAAAAATGGGTGTAATACCGTATTATCTATCAATAACTTTTGGGTTTATCATTCGAAATTAAGAATCATATTATGAATATAATTATTTTCACATACCTAATTAAGACCATACAATGCGACTAAACAAGAAATTGATCACAGCTTATTGTGCGTATGGATTGATGCAAGCCGTGTCGCTAGACGTATCGCTCGAGGTCGTGAACGAGGTATTATTTCCAACAAACAGACCCTTTGTAAGCATCTCGTTCAATTGTTTTTTGCCTTTTAAATAGGTTATTATCTGTTGGCGTGTCATTGTGACCCCGTTTGGAAAACTCACGTTTTTTCGCTTTAAGTGAAAAGGGGAATATAATGAAGGCTGAAAATGCGAACATTTTCAAATGTTATAGTATATTTTCATGTTTATGTTTGTGCTTAATAATTTCGATGCTGAATAGAGGTTTTTATTATGGAAATTTGTATTTGTATTCCCTTTTGACATCCATCAATAATAGAGGGGCAAAGGCTAAAAAAAAACAGACGAATGTAAGTTCTATTTCGATGCAGGATAAAGTACTAATAAACTAACACAAGACTAAGTAGACTCTATCCCAAAGTCTTGGCACAGAACCACATCCCTTATCCAGCAAACTTAGCAAATCCAGCCCAGGTATAGTCCCCCCGATAACATCAAGTGTTTACATCATAAACTTGTATTATAAAGTGTAGTTTACAATCATATCACTTACATGCATTTGCATCAGCGTCGACGGCGTTTGGGTACTACATCCTCGAACAGATGTTTAGCTTAGGTATCAGATGTCTCAGTTAAGATTGTGTTGTTAGAAAATAAACAATTCTAAACCTATTTAGCTTTGAGGAGGCGTAGTTGGACGCCAATTTGAACTTTTGAATTTTTTCAATGTATTAATATTTTTATGGTTTAGCTTTCTTTTCGGATTTGACGGGCCTGTTGGTCTAGTGGTTAGTGGCCCTGACTGCTGAGCCGGAGGTCGTGGGTTCGATTCCCACCCAGGACAAACTTTGTGTGATGAGCATGATTGTTTGTTCTGTGTCTGGGTGTGATTTATCTATAATATGTATGTATTTATAAATTATATAAGTATGTATATCAGTTGTCTGTTACCATAACACAAGCTCTGCTTAGCTTGGGATCAGATAGCCGTGTGTGAGTTGTCCCAAGATATTTATTATTATTATTTATTTATTTGATATCATCAAATGTCTTCTTCTCAGAGCTTCTGGCAGAGCGGTAGGGAGTGTCACGCTATAACTAATTAAAACACATCGCATATTCGCGAGGCCGCGATATCTCTTTGCAACAACCTGAAACCCCGACAGCCAGTGGCCCTGCTTTGCTGACATCTCTTTGAAGTGCTCGTGGAACGGGAAAGCGCCGTCGATACTCACCGATGTGAGTGAATGATTGCTCACCGTCCATAGACTACACGACTATGGTGGGCGGCCGGGAGTCGTCTTCGTGATTAATGACCCATAATGATACGTAAATGCAACTATGACTTTTAAAATAATATTAAGGACGTTCGTTAGTTAAATTTGAAATGTGAATTTAATTTCTTTTTGCATAATAATTGGTATCTACGACAGGTACAGACGCCTGCACATCAAGCTACTACAATCTGTCAGATTTCTTTGATAGATTTTCGACTTTATTTCTAAAGTATTAGGTTCAAGGTTCATTGGGAAAAATATACAGTTTCGGGTAGCTTGACCTGCTGGCGTCTGTACCATTTTTTTGCAGATATATATAGGGAAAATCATCAAATAACTTCCCCCGGAGTTTCCCACGGAGCGGGGGGGAATGTTGACTTTTACTAACTAAAATCCACCCATAATATGATCCTTCTTTTGTCCTGTATGTTGTTTATGACAGTACATGACATCCAAATCCAACGCATACAAAATAAAATAAAAGAAACGATAGACAATCAACTTATTTAAAAAAAGCACAGCCGTTTCCTGTTACAAATAACAATAGCAATTCGTCAACCAAATTGCGATACAAATACAAGAAGACATCCCCTACAATTATCTTTATTCCGTTTCCAGGGTGACAATACGTAAAAAAACATCTACATATATATAGAAAATGTTGCCAGTCATTAGTAAACATTTTTAATACTTTCATCCTTGTTTTCAAGTTTCATTTGTTTGAGATGTTTTCTTTTTTTCATGAGAATATTTTGTTTCCTTTGTCGTAAAGTGTTTATAAAGAGCGATTTTTCTCATTATTGTTGTATGGAGACTGTTAGTCATAATATTATATTTTATTATTGAGCAGGAAGTTATCTTCCGACTCACAACAGTCACAACCTACGTTGGGGTCGACTGTCACGTTGGCTTAGTGGTCCGTACCGGGAATGCTGAACATGAAGTCTTTGGGTTCGATTCCCGGATCGTAAAAAAATGATCTTTGATTTTAGTACGTAGGCCAGTTACATGCACTTTTGAACTGTCGAAAAATTGACGATATTAAAATGAAGCTACAGTCCCAGTCACAAGTCATAATTACTATGAAAGTACCGTTGATGGCACGGTTGGCGCTGTGGCTGAGGGATCGACTGCTGCGCTGCGTGTCGCGGATTCGATCCCTGCACGGAACAAATATTTGTATGCCTTCCAGATAGTTGTTCCGGGTCTGGCTGTTTGTGTATGTGAGTTTAAATGTTTGTAAACGCACCCACGATACAGGAGAAATTCCTAGTGTGGGGCAATAAAAAAACTCTAATTGCCCATTCCAAAGGGTAGAACTCTATGGAGAAGAATGGGCAGGGCAACTCCATGAACACTCTTTTAAATCAGAATATTTTTACAACAAAGTGTAGGTAGTGTACAAGACTTACTGGATATTTGATCAGGAATTTGTAAACTGCCACGGAGCCTGAATTTAAGTTCGGCTGATGTCAAAAGGCTCGCCGCCATTACATGTGACTTAAAACATAACTGGTGAAATGTGGGTGGTACTCTTAGGTACACCTCTACCTAACCCTCCCAGATTTACAGGCGTGATGTTGTGTTATGTATGTTGGGGTCGGTTAGATGCTAAATACCAACACTTTAGTATGCCTGTAATTTCCATTATATGTATATGGCTACCTACGATACAGGAGAAATTCCTCCGTTTTCTATAACATATTTAACATTATTCGAAAAAAATCGATTTGAATTTCAACCATATCTGGCGACTTACCTCCTTTGCTGACTGCACATGTAAATTACTCAAGTACTCAATCCCCTCTCACTAGACAAACACGCCCACAGAACAAACGAGGGATCACTCTTAGAATCGTCTAGACTACTTAATAATAGTCTAAAATTAGGTATACCTAAATATCTCCTTACTATTTATACATATACGAGTTCAAGAATCTAATACTACACTGGTTCATTGTATAAAACAATAGTGTGTATTATTCTTGTTTGTATTATATGATCCCCGTGTGTGTACCAACTGAAAACAATTCAGTGTCTTGTGGCGTGACCGTAGGACTGCCACGTCTTAGGTCTCGAGTTCGATCCCAACGCGCGCCTCAAAGAGTTGCCAGCAAGGCAGAGGGGCCTGGCAGGGCCACGCCAGGGTAGCGGGTTGTTCGAAAGTGATACCGCGGCCCCGGAACATAAAGGCCAAAAAAAGTAACAGATGAATTTTAGTAAGTAAAAGTCTGACACTCCCCCCTGTTATTTGATGATTTCCCTTTCGGAAAAGGGATTAAGTACACTTCTGCCAAACATTTCGAAGTTTCTAGTCCTAATTTTACAATGCATAAACGCATATAAGTTCTTTTTCCTTCCAGACCGCTACATTATACCTTGCCACACGACCGACTTCGAGTGCTTCAAGCGGCAGTACAAGGCGTTGAGGGACAATGTGCTGCTGGGTAACGCGAGGTTCGGCATACCGACATATGAGCACTATGTCTTCGCATATAGTGGCGACACCTGCGTCAAGTTGACGGGACTAGAAGAGAGTGAGCTTACTTCTATGAGGTGAGTTTCATAATGTGGTCTTCCTTACAGTTTTCTCAACGGAGATTAGCCATCGGCGCAGGAGATATAATAGTGCAGGCGTGTGTATTGTTCTGGTGGATGCATTGTAGTACAGGGGCCAAGGAACTATTTTAAGTAATAGTACATTTTGATTCAAGTGAGAACTTCGTCATTGTAGACGAGGCGGATTTAACGCACGAGGCGCCAGGCGAGAGCGTTATAGAGCAGTGATAAATTCTCACATGAGTTAAATGACGTTTTTTAATACACTTCGGAGAAATTAAATAACAGAACAAAAAGTACTTTTGTCATTAATAAATATGAAACTACTAGCTTTTGCTCGCGACTTCGTTCGCGTGGAATAGTGACTTCCGGCAGATTTTTGGTTTTACCCACATAGTTCCATAGTTTTAAGAAAAGACAGACAGACAGACAGACAGAGTTACTTTCGCATTTATTTTTTTGTAATAAAAACTATCCTATGTCCTTTCTCAAGTTCCAAACTATGTCTGTAGTTCTGTACTAAACACACAAATCGGTTCAGTAGTTTAGGCGTGAAGAAAAGACAGGCAGACAGAGTTACTTTCGCATTTATAATATTAGTTTGGATGATTTAATTTGTTTTTTCCCCGAGCTTTGTCTTCTCATACTGAAAGAGAAACAAAGGCATGACATCGCTAAACAGTCTAACATTAAAAATGAGAAATCCAAATAATTTTTGAATTTAGAATTCATATGAATATCAATTTGTTGTTATAAGCAAATTATTTTATAAATGAATCATATTTATTTGTGATATTCTATCAATAAACACATTTTTTTATTACAAGCACCTCCTTTCTCTAAAAAATAAAAATACTGCCGGAGTATGGATTCGAGCAGTTGTTTAGGTGATGAAACACAGGAAATGAAAGCCCTTGTTGCGATAAATGAGGAAAGAAGCACGCGTATCAAATACATTGCATGTTGAACCTAATCGTAATAAAATAAGAGTTAGTTTTCGAGAAAGTGAATTGATAAAAGTATATCACATTACAGAGAAAAACAATTGTCTTTCGGCTTCACATCCATTATTTAATACACAATTCAGCCAAGGAAGCTTATTAGAAGTCGGTTTTTTTCGCATTATTTTCTTTCATACATAAATTACAGAGTAGAGTAACGATGGCGTTTCTTGCCCATTCTTCTCCATAGATATCAACGCTTTGGAATGGGCAACTACAGTACTTTCACACTGTAGCTTCATCATTTTGTTTCTTGACATTCAAAAGTGCTTGTAATCTAATTGAAATAAATACTTTGAGTTTTTTTGATGCTCTCAGATTTTTCTTCTCTATTCCGTGACTTCTTCGCCTTATTACGAAAAAGTAATAGTATTATCTGAGCTACGAATTTTGACACATTTCATTCAATTTCCAGCATGGATAGTTTGGCCAGAAGATACATGCTAGTGCTGGACTTCCCGCTCGGTATCCTCCAAGTGAAGGACACTATCAAGGTTTGCGCCAAACCTCAGCAGGGTTAGTTAAATATGTTTAATTCACGATAATCACCTTTGTATGTATCTTTTTTTGTTCCGTATATTTTATATACAATGTGTCCGGTCATGGACTAGCGATATTCTAGATACTTATGTAACGAGTGTTTTAATATACTATTACTTGGGTCTAATTCTCTTCCCCGCTTTTTGGCAGCCATTTTGAGATATTCTCTATGCGTGTACAAAAAATAATCATATCTCTCAAAGTTTTGGTCTTACTGAGACGATAGGTTTATTCAGAGGGCAACAATATTGTCTATCGTTTAAATTAAGAAATGATGAGCTTACATTATTGAAAGTTAAGAAAACAAAATTAAAGTTCAAAAAAATATGCGAATCAACGAAAGTTTTGTAATTTTTTTGTGAAAACAAATGGTAGCTTTATTTAAATCAATAAATTTGAGTACTCTTGTACTCAAATTTATTGATTAAAAAATGGTAGTTACTTATATTATAAGTACCTATATAGAATATCGCTAGTCCGTGACCAGACACATTGTATAATTCTGCTGTACGTGTGTATGTCACTGAACTCCTCCGGAACGGCTGGACCGATTTGAATGATTTTTTGTATGCGTATGGCGCCCTGGATGGTTTAGATTTGAAAAATCAGCCCAAAAAAGCAGGACCACGTCTGCCGGGTCCACTAGTGTAGCTACTTATAAATATTTGTGGTACTTTGTATTTTGAATGTTTATTTTTATTTCTGAGTGCTCGTCGTCATTTGTGACTAAGATTTTTTCTTACTTCCTTTTTTATTTTTGGTATCTTCTACACACTCGTACATAACATATGATGATACGCCTGTAATTCTCGAGGAATTAAGCTCATGTGTACCCTATAGCCATCCTGCGCACCTGATGCTGGCTCACCGGATACGGCTGCAAGTACTCGTATAGTAGTTTGCCACCATCATCGGGAATTCCACCACTAACTGTGTATTAATTATTTTTACTAACAGGAGTCTATAATTTCGTAATTGTATTCTACTAACAAATATGGATGTAATCGCAAGATAAATCTGAAATAAATGATTATTATTATATTATAATATAGCCATATTTCCCCAGTTATGTTTCCGTATAATAAGGAGTGACTCTATTGCCATCAACCAGGCTCTAACTCAGCCTCCCTATTTCTTTTTTATAATTTGAACTGTATAGTAGTATAACATTGAGGAGCTCGTGGCTAAATAAATAGCAGCCGCTCGGTTCGAACTTTAGGTTAAGCCGCGCTTGCCTAGGTTGGTCTGTGGATGGGTGACCACCCGTTACATACCGAGTTTCCTCCGTGCCTCGGAAAGCACGTTAAGCCGTTGGTCCCGGCTGTCATTTGTAGATCTTTGACAGTCGTTACAGGTAGTCAGTGTTCCGAAAGTCTGACAACCAGTCTTACCAAGGGGTATCGTATTACCCAGTATTAACTGGGTTTTGGAGGTCAGATAGGCAGTCGCTCTATGTAAAATACTGATATTCAGCTGCATCCGGTTAGACTGGAAGCCGACCCCAACATAATTGGGAAAAGGCTAGGCAGATGATGAGTAGTATAACATTGTTCGCACTGTATACAGTGTGTTCCTGGATAAGGTGCACAAACGAAAATGGGTGAAACTAAACTACAATTTATCGATAAAATAAATGATATTTTTTATTCTCATTTTTTTTATAGATAAATTGTAGTCTAATACCAAAATGGGTGAAACTAGACTACAATTTATCGATAAAATAAATGATATTTTTATTCTCATTTTTTTTATATATAAATTGTAGTCTAGTACCAAAATGGGTGAAACTAGACTACAATTTATCGATGAAAAAAACGTTTATTTTATCGATAAATTGTAGTCTAGTTTCACCTATTATTATTATTTTCGTTTGTGCACCTTATCCGGGGACACACTGTATATAGGGAACTTCTGTATGAAGTGAAATTCATTAAGAAAAAATTGGAAATAATGCAATATTGCTTACCTCCTTAAGTAATAGATTATGACGTGAATACAGTCAGAAAGAGTTGTGTAAACGTAAACAATTAGAATTAAAAGAAAAGTGGTCACTGTGAGATGTTTGAATCTCTCGTCTCATTAATTTTATAACACAAAGATAAACAAGGCTATTTGAACCAACAACCTCAATTTATTCACCTAAGCTCAAGATATTTTGTTGATTCACATAATTATTTTGTCGTAATATTATTTTGTTGTTTCAGTATTTGACGTCAGAAAAACACACAAATGTAAGTTTATTTTGATTTGTGTATATTAAGATAATTTTAATTTTAATACTATCGTATAGTTTGGCTATTTAATTATTATTTATTTATTTTTGTACACAAAAAATAAGAAAAAAATAAAATAAAATACAGACAAAAGAGCATAAAGGTACTTTATTACATTTCATGAAGAAATCTCTTCCAGCAGACCTGCGATAGGACAGGTAGATAAAGACACGTAGACACAGGGTGTAAAAACATCGCTAACTTAAATAAACTTAGATAATTATATCAATATATAAATAAAATAATAATGATAAATATATGTTTACATATACACATTCTAAAATAATACATAACTAAAATATATAAAAATATCAAAGGACAGAGGAGAGGTAATGTTCTTTGACCAATTTTTTTAAATACAGAGATAGTTTTGGCGCCACAAATGTTAGCCGCAAGTTAGTGTGCGTAATTATATCCTGTTATTACGATGTTTATTTCATAAAATTAAATGGCAAATTAGTTTATATTCACCAACAATACCTGTAGGTACAACCGTTTATGTAGCAAGTTTATACGGAACCCTCGGCGTGCTCCGACTCGCACTTGCCCGGTTTTTTAAATTAATATACCTACTAGCTTTTGCGTTAAATTCGGAGTAACACAGTTCCCCTTTCCTGATTTGCAGGTACCTGCTACCTGTAGTTTTGCCCTTGCGCCTTATTTATTGTAATAGCAAAGCAAAGTTTTCCCTTTTCTTCCCTCTTTCTCCCGCATGTCTCACTCTAAAAAAAAATTGACTATGTCCGTCTCCAGGGTCTCAACTATCTCTGTCCCAAAATTAATCAAAATCAGTTTAGCTATTTAGGCGTAAAGACGTAACAAACAAACAAACTCACTTTCGCTTTTATAATATTAGTAAGGATTCTATGGAATATTTAAAAATGTTTTAAAAAAAACTGTGTATCAAAATAAATAAAGGATGACGATGAAATATCCATTTGTACATTTCAGATCCGTTGATGAGGTTTACAGGAAATGGTAAGTGTTATTTATAACTTACTTACTAACCGACTTCAAAAAAAGGAGCAGGATCTTTTTTTGTTTTGTTTTTGTTTGTGTATGTTCACCGATTACTCAAAGACGCCTGGATCGATTTGCATGCTTTCCAAGTGGTCCCATGTCAATTTTATTTATATTGCTGTGGTAGTTTATAAGTTATCGTCTTTTATACATATTTTACTAATCTTTTAGTAACAATGGAAAATAAATACTCGATAAAAATTATGTGATATATCATTATACTATAACTAAAAATGGTGATATAAAAAACTTCTTTGGTAAAAAAAAAACCGACTTCCAAAAAAAAAACTAAAAAGTGGAAAATAACTTTACTACCGGAAGTCGGTGGCAAAAAAGTCAACGAAACCAACAAAAGTCCACCGACTTCCAGAAGTGACGTGATTTTCCAATATTTAGTTATTTTTTTTTTGTGTTAAGTACCTTTTATAATGTTAGATAAGGTATCTACTAAATAGAATTAAGTCCGTACTATAGAACAATAATAATACAACGCGAGTCTTAAAAGGTGGCCTCAATTTAATGGAGGAAGACGTTTCCAAAGAACTCAAGTAAATCAATTATAAGTATTGTAAGAACAATTTTCATTCCTAAAGGTACTAAAATTTATTGAATTTAATAGTTAATATTGTATGATTCAGTTTTTATGAACTGTGTTTGTTGCCAACTAGTAAGGTCTACTACTACCATGACATCTTATAGCAGTTCTTATTCCTGTGTGAGAAGGAGATGGTGCTAAACACCCTGTATAGCTCTGTCTCTTTCCCTCAGTGGAATAAGTTCTGCTTTAAGACGTCATGGTAGGGTAGCAGATTGTTTGTTTTATCTCAGAACTTTCAAGTGGGTGAACCGATTTTTCTGATTCTGCAGCTGATGCTTCCCGTGTGGTTCAATTTGGTCAAGTTTTGACAATGACATTCATGAGAAAAAATATATTATAATATTATAGCGATGGAAAATGAATACTTGACAAGAATTTCTGTGAAATGGCATCATACCACAACTAAAAAAACTTGATGTGTCAAGGGACACCTGGATGGAAGGAAGCTATTATTTACTATGTACAAAAACCCTGTATACACTCAACAAAAATAATCGTCGCGACACCACACTGTTCAATGCGAAATAGAAAGACGAAACGAAAATAACCTGGCTTGCTTTCTATGAAAGAGAAAGACAGACAGGCAGAGAAACACGCACACGCCGAAACAACTATAGCAAAAAGTGTCGTTACAACTTTTGGTCTTAACCAAAAAGTGTCGTTACAACTTTTGGTCTTAACCAAAAAGTGTCGTTACAACTTTTGGTCTTAACCAAAAAGTGTCGTTACAACTTTTGGTCTTATTTTTTCCGTCTAGCCCCATTTCGCAACGCGCGAAAAGAAACTTGGTTCCAAAAAACTTTTTTGCTTAAAAAATAAGGGTTCCGTATTCTTTTTTTCTTTTGCGGTACGAAACCTAAAAGGAGAACAAAATATACCACACTACAGGAAACCAGTTCCAATGCCTGCACACTATTTATCTCGATGGACGAAACATGAGCCACTCAAGCTTACCTATCGGTCACTATCTGGGTATAGGTACTACATCATATCCCAATAACTTCGTGTATGGTTGTTCATGCTTAACCACGCACTAATTGGTCCCGGTTCAATGGGTCCCCGTGAATGTCTTGCGAGCTCTCCAGGGCTCCAAGGGTTATTGTTTAGATGCCCCATTGTTACCTAGAGTACCGAACATCCTTGTATAAGTTTGCAAAGATTAACACTTGATATGAGACGTGATTTTATTATGTAAGTAGCTTTTGTGTTGAAGAGGATATTGGGGTATCTATACGTTGTTCTTAAGTTTCGAATAAGGTCGTGAACTCTTTTAAAAATCGTTAAAAAGTAGGTATATAATCTTGCCAGACTTTTAGCGTGCAGTCGTTTGGTATGTATGTTCCTCCTGGCTCAAGGCCTTACTCTCAATGCACCTAGAGATTAAACCAAGTTAATTATACGTGATTTTATACTTTAATTATACGTTAATGATACGTCAATCATGTTTAAAATGCTTTACATTAGGTGACAAAGGTAATGGCATATAATAAGCCTACATAAACTAAGGGTAGTTTCAAAAACAAATTAACACAAGCCCAAAATTGAATCGAAAAATCACAATCACAAATCCATCCGCATCTGCTAAATCCTTGACGACACGGTTGGCGCACTGGTTGAGTGATCGACTGCTGCGCTGCGTGTCGCGGGTTCGATCCCCGCACGGAACAAATATTTGTATGACCTACAGGTAGTTGTTTCGGGTCTGGCTGATTGTGTATGTGAGTTTAAATGTCTGTAAATTCACCCACGATACGGGAGAAATTCCTAGTGTGAGGCAGCGTTTTAATAAAAAACTATAATAAATTACAACACAACAACAAGTTGACAATTCAACAAGTTGTGAGGGCTAAATTAATTCTAACTGGAAAATGTTAATCAACATATTCATTATTATTTCCAATTACCAAAAACAACTATCAGTAATTGAATGTTTGTACCTAATTAGATTCCCGAACATATTGCAGTTTCAGTTTTGTTAAATTTTATTTATTACTAGCTTTTGCCCGCGGCTTCGCACGCGTTAAATTCGGGGTAACACAGTTCCTCTTGCGCCTTATTGATTTGTAATAGCAACGCTAAGTTTTCCCTTTTCTTCCCTCTTTCTCCCTCACATCCCACTTTTTTAAAATAAAAGTTAGCCTATGTCCGTCTCCTGGTTCCCAACTATCTCTGTACCAAAATTCATCAAAATCGGTGTAGCCATTAAAGCGTGAAGAGGTAACAAACAAACAAACAAACAAACTCACTTTCGCTTTTATAATATTAGTAAGGATAAGGATTGTTTGTGAACCTAAAATTATGATGACTAGGTTCAGTGCAGGTAATAAGGGGAGCGCTTATTGCCATCAATTAGGCGCCAGACTTTTCGGAATGAGGACCTCACGCTTAACAGTACCGCTTGCAACCACTGGACTAGACCAATCAAAAACATCAAATAAACGCTTATTATTGGTAGCAGATAGGACTGATAGCCTTATTTGTAAACACTGAACGACGACTTTAGTGTTGCCTTCACACCGTAGCCAGAAATAATGTGCTTTGTTATTGTGTATATATTATACGTTTTGAGATATTATGCATTGACCAAAGAATTTATATTCTTACATAAGTTTGTAAGTGGTGTATGTCTTTACTAACAGTAATGGATTGTACAAGTATATTGCCATGGTTCGCGAGGTTGTCGACATGTGGGATGTGGACTCAGCGATCATTGTGCCGATAGTCATATCTGCCAATGGCTTAATTGCCAAGAGCCTCGACCAACACCTGAGGAGGCTCTCGTTAGGCAGCTGGATCAAGGGCTTGATACAGAAAGCGGTACTCCTGGACACGGCTCGTATTGTTAGGAGGTTCCTTTCTCTGGAGCCCTGACCGCCGGTAGCTTGGACCCTGTTCCCGATACCGGTGGGCTACTATTTTTATATTTTTAAATGTTTTTTTTGTTTTTATAAGAAATATGTAAAAGTATAAAAAATATGTATGTAAATAAATAAATGACAAAATCATGGATTGTACTGATCTGATAAATAAATATAATGACGGTATTACACCCATTTTTAAAAAGTATCTCATTTTGATCCTAGGCTCCTAGTTAACCACCAAAAAAAACAAAAAAAAAATTATTCAATCGATAAGTGCCATAAAACTGCATTTCAATTTTACAATTTCTATTTTCGCGCGTAAAATCACAAAAACGCTTGACGCCATGTTACTATGTGGTCATGACGTCAGTTGGTCATGTAAACAAATGCGCTGTTATTAGTCTTTCTGTTTAGTTGTATATTTCACTATAATTTAAAAATGAAAAAATGTACTGTCTCCTTTTACGAAACCGTCTTCCGTGGTATTAATACTATTATTTCAATAAAAATTAAAATGTAAAGTTTTTTATTACAAAAATAACAGACGTTGCTCAGTTGACAGTTGTCACTTTTTGTTTACATGACCGTATGACGTAATAATCAGGGCGGACACTGTTTCGCTTAGTAAAACAATAGACTAAAAAAAGTGAAAACTTTGAAATCAATTTTAAAATTTATTTAGTTATTTATTAACTAAATCTAACATTTTCCGACTGCTTATTGCCTAAGCTATCTGAATTGTATATTTTTAGAATTTCTCTGATATAGAGTAAAATACCCTATTGTAGATCATTGACATTCGATACAGATAGTCAGTGGGCCGAAAATCTAACAGTCTTAACAAGAGGTATTGTATTACCCAGTGCTTGTAGTCGCTCTAAGTAAATTACTGGTATTCAGTTGCGTCCGGTTAGACTGGACAACGACCCCAATACAGTTGGGGAAAGGCTGAGAGACGATTTGATTTTGATGACTTGTTATTTGTATTATTTTCCAGCTAGTATTGCTGTTACGTACCCGTATAAGCTGAAAGAGAAACAAGGAGTAACCTATATGTACTTAAGAGACGAGAACCTAGACTTAACCCTGGACATCCCGGACTTGAGTCACTTCCACATGAAGAGTCAAGTTGAAGGTAATTTTCACTGTCTTTTATAAAATAACTAGCTTTTGCCCGCGGCTTCACTCGCGTTAAATTCGGGGTAACACAGTTCCCCTTTCCTCCGGAGGAGCTCGTGGCTAAATAATAGCAGCCACTCAGGTCGTTCTTTAGGTTAAGCCGCGCTTGCCTAGGTTGGTCTGTGAAAGGGTGACCACCCGTTATATACCGAGTTTCCTCCGTGCCTCGGAAAGCACGTTAAGCCGTTAGTCCCGGCTGTCATTTGTAGATCTTTAACAGTCGTTACAGGTAGTCAGTGTTCCGAAAGTCTGACAACCAGTCTTACCAAGGGGTATCGTATTACCCAGTATTAACTGGGTTGTGGAGGTCAGATAGGCAGTCGCTCCATGTAAAATACTGATATTCAGCTGCATCCGGTTAGACTGGAAGCCGACCCCAACATAGTTGGGAAAAGGCTAGGCAGATGATGACAGTTCCCCTTTCCTGATTTGCAGGTACCTGCTACCTGCAGTTTTTGACCTTGCGCCTTATTGATTAGTAATAGCAACGCTAAGTTTTGCCTTTTCTTCCCTCTTTCTCCCTCATATTCCATTTTTTTATAAAAAAATAGCCTATGTCCGTCTCCTGGTTCCCAACTATCTATGTACTAAAATTTATCAAAATCGGTTTAGCCATAAAAGCGTGAAGAGGTAACAAACAAACAAACTCACTTTCGCTTTTATAATATTAGTAAGGATAGCATACCCTGTTTATGTTCCTCTTGTCAATTGTCAAAAACCAGTCAAGTGCGATTCGGCCTCGCACACCGAGGGTTCCGTACGGATTTACGATGAAACGTTCATACCTATCATTTGACTGCGTAGACTTAAAGGGCCAATTTCACAGCTCTAAGGGACCACAGACTTGAGTATATGGTTTTAATTATAAATCGATACCTCCACGTGTTTTCGAGATAAAAGCTCTTGACAGGCAGACAGACAGTTGGACGGACAATTAACTGATCCTATAACAGTTCAGTTTTTTAGGGTTTCGTACCACAAATGGAAAAACACGGAACCCTTATGACCTTACCCTTATCACTTTGTTATCCGTCTCATAAAATCATACACTCTTAACTGTGGTCTCATGTTTTCTTTTGAACCTTAAGAATGCAACCCTTTTTTTGCGGATGGGAAATCACCAAATAACTTCCACCGCTCTGGCCGGAGCGGGGGGGAGTGTCAGACTTGTACTGACTAAAACCCACTCATGTTCCTTCTATTGCCCTTTACGTTCCTGGGCCGCGGTATCTCTTTCGAACAACCCGCAACCCCGGCCGGCGGTGGCCCTGGCAGGCCCCTCTGCTTTGCTGGCATCTCTTTGAGGCGCGCGTGAAACATAAACGCGCCGTCGACACAGCCGGTGATTTCATCTCATCATACATGCAACTGAGGGTTCAAAAATATATATATCTACGTATTCATAGTGTGGGATGTCTATTAAAAGGTCTTAAAAAATGATATCAAGGTTTTTTGAAGTCTTCTGAAGTCGAAAAAACTGAGTAGGTACAGGGACACAGTTCGCAGCCTCTAATTTATAAAGTAAGAGAAAACAAAATCCTGAAAAAATAGGGTTTGTAGAATGCGTACAGAATTTAGAAATTGGTTATTTAGTAACCCTTTTAAAAATTTCGGAGACTTAGTTCTTTTTTTAAATCACAGCTAAGCTGTACAAGTGGTCGGAGTGGGCGTATGAGGTGGTTCAGCATGTGGACGCAGCGGAGAACTTCGCGCTGCCGTACACCAGCCAGCTCGGCCCCTTCATGGAACAACTGCCGTTGCAAAGGTGAACTGAATGATCAATGATGTTTATTTTTCAAGTAGGTTTTTACAAACACTTTTAAAACTAGATGAGGCAACGACCGAAACATACTCAAAGGAGAGTCTCTTTTAAGGTCCAGGGAAAAATGTGATTCAATCTAGGTAAGAACTATGTTGATCAGTGTCTGATATGGTCTTTTTAAGAAATAACCACACTGATTTAAATGGACCTATCCAGTCAGTGCAAGCATTTGTGATTTGTCAGTTAGTAGCTCGACTTACTTCTTATAACTTCGTGTCGACGACGAGACACGATTTAAAACAGCATCCATGGAGTTGTTTGCCCATTCTTCTCCATAGAGATCAACGCTTTGGAATGGGCAACTACAGTACTTTCACAGTTATTATGCCTTGTGACTGGGACTGTAGCTTCATTATTTTGTTTCTTGACATTAAAAAGCGCCTGTAAGGGCATAATTGTTTTTTTTTCATTTGATTTTGAGTTTGGGTATTAACCCAAGTACAAAAGGTCATAACTATAAAATGTTTGGAAGGCGAAGCGACCGATGAAAATAGATAACATCGGCATAACAATAGCGAAGTTTTAGAGGTTAACGCGGTCTGACAGTAGCCATATTTCATTACAATAACCGTTAAAATAGAGTTTCGCTCGTGAAAATTTTAGTCAAGGTTATTAGAGGTCACATTGTATTCGTGGTTTATTTTAAGGACTGTCGGCATGCTTTATAAACTTCTTTCTTGAGAAACGTTTATCCTTAATATTATAAAAGCGAAAGTGAGTTTGTTTGTTTGTTTGTTACGTCTTCACGCCTAATGGCTAAACCGATTTTGATGAATTTTGGTACAGCCTATGTATATGTATGGAAATAGGCTATTTTAAAAAAAAAACGATTGAGATATGAGGGAGAAAGAGGGAAGAAAAGGGAAAACTTAGCATTGCTATTACAATAAATAAGGCGCTAGGGTAAAAACTACAGGTGGCAGATACCTGTAAATCAGGAAAGGGGAACTGTGTTACCCCGAATTTAGCACGAGCGAAGCCGCGGGCAAAAGCTAGTTAAATTTATTTTTTTTCTTTTAAGGGTTCTGTACCTCAAAAGTTAAAAAAACTGAACCCTTATTGGATCAATTTGTTGTCCATATGTCTGTCTGACTGTCTAAAAAAAAACGTTGCCCCACACTAGGAATTTCTTCTGTATCGTGGATGCGTTTACAAACATTTAGACTCACATACACAAACAGCCAGACCCCGAACAACTATATGTAGGTCATACAAATATTTGTTCCTTGCGGGGATCGAACCCTAGACAAGCAGCGCGGCAGTCGATCGCTCAGCTACTGCGCCAACCGTGTCTGTCAAGTCTGTGTCTGGCAAGAACCTTTATCCCGGGAACGCCAAGAGATATCGAGTTGAAAATTAACCATATACTGAAATTTGTGGTCCCTTTGTACTGTGCAAAAAACAAAACCCAGTAACTTTACGCAGTCAAAAGATATGGTTGTTTGTGTATGTTCCAAGTTTGTACAGAACCCTCTGACTCACTCTTCGTCGGTTTTTTCTCTCGATAAAACCGCTTTTGAGTTTTGGTTAGTGTTTAATGTTATTTATTGGTTCTGACTGTACTATCTACACCAACATACTAAAAGAGTTTTATTAAAACATTATTTTTTCGTTTCAGATTTATTCTGCTTTACCCCGATGAGCACTACCACGACCTGAATTTCTCTTTTCAAAAGAATTTATAAGCACTTACCCTTAGACACAAACGAAATATTCTGCAGAGTAACACGAATTATACCTATAAACCAGGCTTTACAAAGGAGTTGCAATTGTTTACATAACCATGTCATTTTTACCACCGACCGAAAAAGAGGGCTGTTATAAGTTTGTATCTGTAGTACCATAGCTCCTAAACTGATGAACCCCGTCGGAAAGGTTACCGAATTCGAATGATCGGTGATCATACGCAAATATCTACATATATCATACATAAAACTTTTTACATAAAGTAATATTTTACAACCTAATTATGATCCAAAATATATTTATTTATTATTTATGTAACTTCCCATACAAATAGTAATACATATTTCGTCTCCTGAAAAAATACCTTTTTTGAGTTGTCTTCGTTTAGATCAAGGTGTGCAATAATATTTGTTTTTTTTTTGTTATAGAATCGAAGAGTCTGTCATTTTGGCTATAAACTATATCAACAGCTACCCAATATTTAGTAATCCCTGTAGTGTTAGTTATTAAAACTTGTATAGAATATAAACAAAGTTTATCAAAAACTAATTAACAATTGTGACCAGTAAAGGGTCGTGATCAAAAGCAGCTTTGACAATTTTTTTTATTTTGAAACTGCATTGAACGCCAGAAAGTTTTAATTAATTTCAGCTGACAGGTCGTCGTTTGGAGTCTTTAAAGTTAGACACGGTTTTAGTAAAATCTATACTTTTTCGTGACTATTTTTGAGTTGTTTTTTTTGGAACGAATCGCGCGTTGATGAAATTAAGACCAAAAGTTGTAACGACACTTTTTGCTATAGTTGTAAGCCGTGCGGCGTGCGCGTGTTTCTCTGTCTATCTCTCTCTCTCTCTCATAGAAAGTAAGCCAGTTATTTTCTTTTCGTCTTTCTATTTCGCATTGAACAGTGTAGTGTCGCGACGATTATTTTTGTATACAGGTTTTCTGTACATTATAAATAATAACTTTGTTCCATCCGGGTGTCCCTTGACACCTCTCAAGTTTTTAAGAACACTGTAAGGTCAAGGAAAATGATAGCATGTCGAATAATATAATAACATTAATTTGACGACACAGTTGGCGCAGAGGCTAAGCGTTTGACTGCTCTGCTACGTGTCGCGGGTTCGATCCCTGCACGGAGCAAATATGTGTATGACCTACTGTATAGGTACCTAATAAAAAAATATGAGAATATCCACAACAATCAATATTGAACCTTCAAAAAATAACAACACTTTTTAAAAGACTTTATAAAATAAAGCGATATTTCTAAACGAATTACCAAAGCTAATTAATAAAGAAATATTGTTCTTTTGTTGCCCACTCTAAATATTTAATTATGTTTTCCCAAAGTGACATTATAAAAGAAAAAATATTAACACCGTCTATAATAAAATGAATTAATATTCTTCGCGAGCTAATAAGGTCTATGCCTCAGATTACGTAGCAGATTTAATGTTCGAACGATGTTTTTATTGTTCACGATACGATAACGATACGACAGGAAATTATGGATATGTATTTGATTTTTCACGCATTAATTCTCTTTTGCAGGACCTATTACTACAGTCCATTCACAAATAGTTTACGCCTGGCTATGTGGTTGGTTAACCTGAATTTAGTGTGTTTTTATTAATTCTAGAGGAGAATCATTCAAACTTCTGGTTACCCAACTTAGGGTCGTAATCGCATTTTTGAATGCTTCTGTAACACTCGCTCGTTGCTCTTCGAGCGAAGTCGTAGTTTTCAGGTGCTAAAGGTGGGACAAGTGTACAAATGATAGCCACTACTGGTTTTTAATATATTTAATCCCTTTATCTTTAAAGGGTCCTCCTTTAACAATAAAATTTAATAACAAAATTGTAACACTATAGCACAAAAATAAACGTGAAGCGGTTGAAAACTAATACAAAATAATTTAATACATACCTTTTATCTAGGGAGAAAATACACTATTGTGTATTTTTGGTTGGGTGAAATATCACAAACTGAACAAAACTAAAACTGCACAAAAAATCTTATTCACTAACTAATTTTACAAATAGGTACAACTTAGTAAAAACACAATACCTAACTAGCACGTGTGGCTGCTAGCCGAGATCCAAAAACGTAATGATTGAAAAAATTACTGTTGAAAATGAAATGACAGAATGAAATTCGAAATATGAATCGAAAAGGAAAGAGGTTGAGGCAACAGAGAGGGTAAAATACCCACTCTGTTACACTTCTATCCTTTTTTGTCGTTTAGGACTCTTTGCCAGAGCTAGTGCTATCGCACGCGACAGCATCGCCGATGCGTTCGGCAGCACGCTCTGTTCCTGCTTCTGCTGATTGATGTGGCGCAACCCGAAATAGCTATTTGTAAACGAAGTGAGAGAGGTGTGCACACGGCGACACGTCAAACTATACATTGTGCAAATATAACGTGGCCTCGCTTTTTATAGATTTTACGTACAATGAGAGATCAGTATAAACTAGTTTTGTATAGCTTGATATGTTCGCGCTAAACTTTATTTCAAACGACATTTTGTCTCTGTCATCTTGAAAAGAATGGTAGAAAGCTGAATCGCTTAATGTTGTGGTGCAAGATAGCCTAATAACTAGAAGAAAACCTACAAGTATAGTGTCGGTTTAAGTATTAATAGTTTTTAATACAAATATGCTTTTTACTAAAGTTGGTGTTATATTAAATAAAGATTGTTTTTTATATGTGTTGTTATTTGATGATAAATGAAACGATGTACTTGTTACCTTGCCTGAAATTTTATTAAGCTTAAAACTACGGGTTTCGAGCTTAAAGAGTTAACCTTTAGATTCTTAAGCTTGTTTACGAGTTCTGAATAAATAACAACAAAAAAAATTAGAAAGCAGATGGAGATTTTTTTTGAGGATTTTGATTTCTTTCACTATACTGTTTCTTTAGCCAAGGCTGGTATAGGTACTTCAGTTATTTACATATTTTGATCGTCGGCTCTAAAATCCATCAAAATTAGCCATTACAACGCCTCAACATTATAGGGCTTTCGAAAAAATAATTAAAAGTACCGTTTCAGTACCAGCCAGGGCCATAATTTATCCGGGTCACTGGTGCCGGTTAAAACCCGGATGAGGATAAAAATGAACGAGAATTAATCCCCTCGCGAAAATTGGGGGTGTCGAGAAAAATCGACAAAGACCCGACGAATGGATACATTGTCAGTCTGATTGTTTTTCCAAGTAATTTATGGAATTTAATTAAAGACAAAGTTACGCAAAGTTATTAGGAATGGGAAGGAAAAAAGGATTCAGTCTCTTTTCTGCCAATTTTGGATCAATAAGACTAAAGATTTAGTACATTTATCAAAAGGAAAAACCAGTACATTTATGATTACTTACATACACGCACGCTCTCAGTTACATATATGTACACAGACAGACTGATCTAAACATAGGTACTTTCACAGCTGACAAAATAGTTAATTAATAAATAGTTGATTATAGAAAACGCGTGCGTGTCCAATACAATAATGTATTTAGGATGTCGTTAGGGTGGACAACCCTAACGACATCCTAAATACCGCTTTTGTAGTGCCTCTGGTATGTTTGCCGAAGCCAGGGTAGATGGCTTCCATGCCATAGTGCGCAAGTGGCTCGCATCGTTGTTAGGCAGAGTCCGGGCAACACTAACAGCATCCTGCAGGTAGATAAGCACTTAAGCAGGACTCAAATATCCTAAGAACATTTATACTTGCTGTTATATAACTTTTATAATAATAATTATGGACACATGGTCCGAAATAAAGTTTTTTTTATTATTTATTTATTTAAAGAAACTAAATATTTTAAAATGCTTGTCTAACAATTAGCTATTGTTCAATTGTCAGGCGAGGACGCTGGCTCCTTAAACACAAGTGAAATATTACATTCGGTACTGAGCATGGAGTCCTAGGTTCGGTGGCCGGGTCGAGCAAAAAGTGTGGTATTGGATTTTCCATTAGGCATTTCTCAGTAACAACCCGGAGTTAGATACCACTCGGATACCCGTTGGTTCTGCGCCTGATCTTTCCCCGGTCATGTCGGATTTTCGTCTAATCGGACTATGGAAGTAAGGAAAAAGAGAGTCCATCTGTGCCTGCGCACACACATGTGCACTATAATATCCCCCGCGCCGATTGGTAATATCTCGACGGTTCCTACGTACATAAGGTTAAGTCAAAAACCGAGGTTTACAGGAGAGCGTAATTTGTGTTCAACACGCCCTAGAAATAATTCTATGAGCAATAATAAATATTTTCTTTGTACAATATTTTAACAGTTTTAAGAGCCTTATAATGCTAGTAGCAGTATTGTATTTTTTCACGTTTTCTTGGAAAAACCGATAGATGATCGTTTCTACGACACTTATTCGTTGTATTTATAATACAACAAGTATTATCTTCTTCTCTTATACGATTTCTAAAACAAGGTAAATAAATTAAATCAAAATGTCAGCATGTGCGCATAGATTATCTAAAGCCAATGGTACAATAAAAAAATGCCATTTTCGACATGTCTTTATGTACGTAGGGACCATCGATCTGCTGTCAACATAGTTGGGAATATGTTAGGCATATGATGAAATGCATCATCATGATGTACTTACCCTATAAAAACGCCAATACATTATTGAAACTGGAACTTCACTTACCTGAAAAAAAAGGTCATCGTTAATACAAGTAAACTACTTTATTACATTTATGACTGAAAACATTCTAGAACAAAAAATAATCCCCAAATCCCCTCAAAATGATAAGCGGTGAAGCTCCCCCTTTATTTGCAGATAGAAAATCATAAAATAACTTCCTCCGCTCTGGGCGGAGCGGGAGGGAGTGTCACACTTTTAAAGATTAAAACTCTAAATGTTCTTTTGAACAACCCGCACCCCCGGTGGCCCTGGCAGGCCCCTCTGCTTTGCTGACATCTTTTTGAGGCGCGCGTGGAACACTAACGCGCCGTCGACACGGCCTGTCATCACTAGACGGACGGACGGTGAGCTGCCTACCCATAGCTCACCGTCCACAGACCCGCATCCAGGGCTCCTTCAAGTAGAAACTTTATATTTCGCCAGTTGTATAATATGTATATATATACATCGCGTTTGACCAAGACGTTCTATAGGTTTTGTATCGCCTTTCAGTTTTAAATACACTTAAAAAAAACATTTTATGCTTAGTCCGTCTTTCTCAGCCCAAATTTCTCCAAAATTCCAACACCCTTAACTTAAAACATTGGCAACTTCGAAAAATAACCCCATCTTAATGAAACAAACGAAACTTGGCGAGTGTTTTCAATGAAAAACAGAAGTTTATGAACTTGTGCAAATATTTCACAAGTTTAAATGAACTGCCCGCGAAGGGCTCTAAACGATGGCAGTATTTCGCGCCAACAGCTATGGGAGACTGGGTCATAGAGTGTTGGGTTTGTTTTTAAACATTTTTACATTGGAGAGTCAACTTTTGGGGCCAATTCCAATAAATTTCAGATAAGTTTTTGGAACATCATTACCCAGTAAAACAGTCGGTTTGCAAGCTTCGTTAAATTATATTTATACCTTTGTCAAAGATAGTCTTGGCCTCTTAATTCATCATCACCCTTTTCCGAACTATATTGAGGTCGGCTTCCAGTCTTACCGGATGCAGGTGAACACAAGTAATTTACATGGAGCAACTACCTATCTGACTACCACAACCTAGTTAGTACTGATAGTAATACAATACCCTTCAGTAAGACTGATTGTCAGACTTACCTGTGACAACTGTCAAAGATCTACAATATTGACAACCGGGACCAAGAGTGCCATCCGAGGCACCGAGGAAACTCAGTAAGTAACGGGTGGTCACCCATAACCTAAAGATTGACCCGAGCGCCTGTTATTATTAAGCCACAAGCTTATCTTACTTCAATTAATAAAAAAAATAGTGACCTCTCAAAAAGATCAGATTGCCATTGTACTTCCATGTGTTAAGCAATTACCTCTAATTAATGTTATACAAGAAGAAAGAGTTACTTTTATCCTCATTTCAGCCACTACAAAATATTACGGAAATATTTACCTAAAATGTGTTAACACAAAAAAGAAACCTTACAAAAAATTGTGCCAACCCTACAACCAAACCAACCCATCAAAATATTTCTTGTAAACAAATAAACCTGCCCCGAAACTCCACTTTATTTAGGAGGTTTTCATACACCACACAAAAGACTGGGTTCAGTACATTAATTTGCTCCATAACTAAACGCTGAATTCCATTCATTAGGGCTTATAGAAAGAAGCCTTTTGCAGCCTTACGTTACAAGACGCCCCAGCAAGGACAAGTGGGTATAATACACCTCTTTATGCGCTTGAAAACGGCGTGACTTAGAAGAATAAGCGGGGAGATTTCTGCGGGTAATGAAAAGGATATTTTTTGAATGAATACGTACTGGTACGGTAATGAGCGCCACCAAAGCCAGCAGACAAGAATATTTTAAGTCGGGGAATTACATCCTTACTTAATGTTATAAAAGCGAAAGTGAGTTTGTTACGTCTTCACGCCTAAATGGCTTTACCGATTTTGATGAATTTTGGTACAGAGATAGTTGAGACCCTGGAGACACATGGTTAATTTAAAAAAAAAGTGAGAAATGAGGGAGAAAGAGGGAAGAAAAGGGATAACTTAGATTTACTATTACAATAAAGTAGGCGCAAGGGCAAAAACTACAGGTAGCAGGTACCTGCAAATTAGGAAACGGGAACAGTGTTACCAAAAATTTTACCGAGCGAAACCGCGGGCTAGTTGATGTTAAAAATTCTTGGCTCAATGCTGGTCCTTCTTCACAACCATAGAAGTAAAGTTATTGATTAGCATCTGAAGTTATTGTGGAAGCTGCAGAAGATTGTAAGACTATATTTGCATTGTATAAACTCAATTTCCTATTTTTGTACAACTGAAAGCCCAAATGTAAGTACAAAGTACTATAATTGACTTGACGATATCCTGGTGGTTGACAAAATTTCCTGCTCACTGAAATGTCTTGCTGATGGTGGCGGGTGTGTCGGGTCATTTAGTTCCCTTCAAAATGGTTGAGTTGAATGGGGCTTATCCATGCATCATGTTCGTGAATAGGCGCTGTCAGTTGGAACTGGTCATCTCTTAGCTGCCATGGCTTACCTTAAATATTTCTTACATCTATTTAATATTTTTAGGAGCTCGTGACTAAATAATAGCAGCCGCTCGGGGCGATCTTTAGGCTTAGCCGCGCTTGCCTAGGTTGGTCTGTGGATGGGTGACCACCCGTTACATACCGAGTTTCCTCCGTGCCTCGGAAAGCACGTTAAGCCGTTGGTCCTGGCTGTCATTTGTAGATCTTTGACAGTCGTTACAGGTAGTCAGTGTTCCGAAAATCTGACAACCAGTCTTACCAAGGGGTATCGCATTACCCAGTACTAACTGGGTTGTGGAGGTCAGATAGGCAGTCGCTCCATGTAAAATACTGATATTCAGCTGCATCCGGTTAGACTGGAAGCCGACCCCAACATAGTTGGGAAAAGGCTAGGCAGATGATGATCTATTTAATATTTTTAATTTTACTCTGGATGCTCTTAATTTGCACGTTTAACTACAATATTTGTTTAATCTCAACATGAATTATGTAACCATAATCTTGTAAAAATATCATGATTTAAAAGAGTGTCCATGGAGTTTCTTGCCCATTCTTCTCCATAGAGATCAACGCTTTTGAATGGGCAACTACAGTACTTTCACAAGTTATTGTATAAGTAAAAATAATGTCCCTTGTGCTTGGGACTGTTACTTCATTCTTTTGTTTCTTGAATGTTCAATTCCTTTTGGTCCTTTGCATGTGACGATCAGAGAGACAACAGATATCTCTAAAGTCAGAATTTTGATTACATCCATCAATTATATATCTTCGTATTCGCAAAATCTATCAACAAGACGGGTAAGATACAGAAAGTGTTGAAAAGCTTCTCGTCGCGAAGATTTGCAGACCCCACAGAACGGCTAACAAAAGGAGGACCGACGTCTTTAACCGACTTAAAAAAAGGAGGAGGTTCTCAATTCAACTGTGATGTTTGTAATGCAATTGCTCCGTCGATTGTGGGTCGGTTTTCAAAATCCCCATATCCCATATGAATTTTATTTATATTGTTTGGGTAATTTATGAGAAATCTTCTATGATACATATTATTTTTCGTAATTTTTTTATGGATGATATGCTAAAATCTTTTAGTAGCAAAGAAAAATGAATACACGATAAGAATTTTTGTGAGATACCATCATACTGCAACTAAATAGACTGAAATAAAAAGCCTGTTTTCTTGTCAAAAAAGCTTTTCTTGTAAACTGAAGCATATCTTCAATTCAAAAAAAGTTTACAATGAGCTGTTTGTTTGCTATCAAATTAATTCGAAAACATTCGTTTATTTTAACTGTATCTGACGAGTCTGGTCATATAGGCTGTACATAAGTGTTGCAGTTTTTATTTATAGATAGATAGATATATAAAGATAGACACAATACAGGAATGAATACAAAAAAAAAACAAACAGAAAAAAAGGAACACATTAAAAAAAGTAAGGTAGAAGTTAGATTGGCCCATAGGCATTTAGACACATCACATACATTTTATAAAGGTCGCCCACTACTGGGCGGTGTGTGTCTCAAGATTGCACCAAATAGGAGTCCAGCTCAGCATAACGCCAGGTAGATACCTGACGCTGGTATTCTGCTGAATCCTGTTAGTGACACACGGATGTCGAGAAAATATGCGGCGAATATTATAAAGGCGGGTTGTCAGAAGAAAAATTTAGAATTTTCGAATTTTTATTTTAACAACAAGCATTTCTCCTATAATTTACGTCCACCAAGCAATGGTTTGTACTCACAACGATATTGTGCGCTTTACTTCCCAGCAATAATGTTCGAGAGCCTTCGATTAAGAGTCCCTCAGAGGACATGACATTTTATATTTACAACCCCACTTTATGATTGAGACCCCGGACTGAATTATTTTAACGGTAAAAGACGTAAATTCTGAATTGGGGGATCAAATTCGTGATGCGTAGCGAATAGCCAAGCCATACTAATGAGAAAATGATCGATTTTGTATAAGAGTACCTATGCATTTTCGTTAGGTTAATTAATTAATATTTAATTAGGCACTGGTAAGACTCCGTCTCCTCTGACAGTGAGCTATGGGTTCACCGTCCGTCAGTCTAGTGACGACCGCGACAGGCTGTGTCGACAGCACGTTCGTGTACCAAGCGCGCCTCAAAGAGATGTATGGATAGTTCCCTTGGCTTTTCTTTGTCCGGATATTTTTTTAATTGCCGATGGGAATTCATCAAATAATTTCCCCGCCTCTGGGCGGACCGGGGGGGGGGAGTGTCAGACTTTTTTTGAGTAAAACCAACCCTATTTCCTTCTTTTGACCTTAATGTTACGGGGCCGCGGTATCTCTTTCGAATACCCCGCAACCCCGGTTGTTTTGCCCCTTGTACAGCAAATCAAATTAGGTGACACACCGATAGCTACGCCACCTACCGGGTCTAATTGTGTGTTCAAACCATCCAGGAACCCATTGCAATATACAAAACTTCTTCCAAATCGGTCCAGCCGTTTAGGAGGAGTTAAGTGACAAACACACGTGCAGAAGAATGATATATGTTAAGATATTATAACTAATCTAAATGAATTTTAGAAATCGTCGGAATTTCCCGGATAAGAACATTTTTATTTGAAAATGAAACCATCTTTAAACTCAAGAATCTAGTATTTATAGGTAATCAAACTAACTTTCAGAGGATCACTCCAATTTTATAGTCTGTCACATAAAGATTAAGTAGAATCGTTGGAGCAACAGGTTGACCTCAAGTTTTGCTCACATCTCGTTTTATGAGACCAGCACAGGAAGTCTGCACCGACGCGTGGTTTCCTACGAAATTAATGGTTTCAGTAAAAGTTTTGTGTTTGGGAAAAAGTGCAATTATTTCCTTTAATTTAATGTCAACTGCCACGATTGATATTTTACTAAAGAATAAACTTTTAATGTAAGATATCGAAGAAATTGATTGATGAATGAAATGACTACAAAAATTCATAAACTAAAAATGGAGGAGGTGCCTCTCTCTAGAGCCCTGACTGCCGGTAGCTTGGACGGACCCTGTTCCGATATCGGACGGCTCCTATTTTTTATATTTTAAAATGTTTTTAGACATTTTTAAAATTAAATATAATAATATTTACAATTAACAATTACCATTTTGTTAATTGTAAATAACTTCTTCTTGTCAAACAATTCGTCCACATCGCTGTCAATAGGAAAAGTGTCCAAAAGGCCGGCAGCATTACCGCTTTGGATGACAGCGCCAATTACTTGGCCAACCCTCCAGGTCTTGGTAACGAGTATCGACCAGCCGCTTGGTGATATCTCGAAATACTAAATATGCACTTGGTCTCCATGACCTTAGTGTTTCAACCCCAAACGGCTCAAACACATAACTTCCAATTAAAATGTGATATTTGCTCCGTTTGAGGTTTTCAGCACCTGCAGCAGCCACCCCAGCGCAGCCCACCGTGCTAGGAAGATAGGATGGCGCAAGGGTGTCGACACAAGTTGCATCCCACACCAAAGGCCAACCCAACTTCCATGGCATTATGAACGAAATTAAATGAATTGTTTTATCCTTAGGCGAAGACCGGAAGCCTGCGTAACATGGTTAGGAAAAGGCTTGGTAAATGATGAATTTATATGCTGTGCTTGAAAACGTAAGAGTTTTGTAGCCACCACACAACCGCAAATATAACATACTTTCCTATGGAATAAACAACATTAGTACACAATACCAGCCCGTGTGCCTATCTCCCAATAGAATGTGTGAAGATCTTAAAATAGGCTTAAAGCTAAGGTACAATTATTACAGACCCTGTAGGGCACAGCAAAGAGTATAAAATAATTTTAAAATAAAATTAATCCATTTACCAAATAATTATTAAATTATGCTTATTCTAGAAAATTAAATAAACAAAATAAAAATACTTATTCTAATAAAATATTAAATAATCTTAAGGCTACTACACACAGTGCCGCCGGCACAAGCCGCGCAAAGCCGCTAGGCATCATTCCGGTTGTGACAGTCACATAGAACGCTAGTGAAGTGCAAATTTTATGGTTGGTTACAATGAATAAGGAAATCATCAGCACTACCACCGCAGTTATAATTTTTATTTTAATAAGAAAAAAATACAAAAGGACGAGAAGGTTTTGGGTGCGTTAATAGCAACACTGTTTCGTCGTCCCAATGAAACGACATTTTAATTTCTTGAATACCTACAAACAAACCGCACACCACTACCGCTCGAATGCCAGGAACGAAATGACGCGGCAAGCCGCGTAAGCCGCGTAACCCGCCGGCACAACCCGGCGGCCATGCCAGTGGCTCCTTTGTGTGGCAAAGCCGGCGGCTTTGAATGCCGCCGGGTGCACGGCGGCTTGCCCGGCGGCCCTGCCGCCGGCACTGGGTGTAGGAGCTTTTAGTTGCAACGAAATTCTGACGAGAAGCGATGCGCAGTCCTTCACCCCGCTAAATACTTGACTGTCGACACCGATATAGTGGTGGCAAGTGTCGATTTTATCGATGTTTTCCACAATCGTGATTAGTTTGACGTAATGATCTAAATTAATTAGTCAGAGATTATGGAGCTAACCCATTTTGGCTTATTATATCTGGACTGATAAAATGGAATCAACTTTTGACAATATAAATTTTATTTAAACGTTCATACTAGTAATTTTAACACGAAAATAACTCATCTGTTCTCTTTTGTAACCTTATGGCTGTATGGATTTTGATGAGCTTTCTCAAATACAGGTCTAAGGACTATTATGACATCAAATACACGCATTTTATAGCAATTTTTGTAAAATGATTGTATTTCAATTTTATAAAATATAAAAAAGTATATTCTTTTCGTTTATGGTATCTTTAAATTCTTCAAAACCTATACATTATCCACAAGTGCAGCAGTAAAAATGGCGAGACACTCGCCAAAACTTTAGATATAAATCGGCATCGTAGTGAGACGGGTAGAAGACGTTAGTTTATCATCTATTCTTGCGACTTAAATCTTATGAAAAAGTAAGTCTTGTCGTAGTCTATCGAAACTAGCAGTTCATCTTTACGAGAGTAATTAAATGAGCACCTAACTTCGGCGACACTTTTAGCTCTTTTCCATACGTATTTTTTTTGTTAATGCTTACTAATATTTTAAAAGCGAAAGTGAGTTTGTTATGTCTTCACGCCAAAATGGCCAAACCTATTTTGATGAATTTTGGTACAGAGATATTTGGGACCCTGGAGACGGACATAGGCTAAAAAACGTGAGAAAAGGGAAGAAAGATATTTTTTTCGATCATCACGCGGGTTAAAGTTAGCGTTATGCAACGCGAACGAAAACGCGGGCGGAAGCTAGTAAATTATAATAACCTAGTTACTTGAGGCGTAGTGGTCAGCTGGTAGCTGTAACTCACTCCATGTCATCATCTGCTTAGCATTTTCCCACCCATGTTGGGTTGGGTTGGGTGGCTTGGGTTAGCCTCGAATCCTGGACATCGTTTGAATTTATCGATATCGCTTTTCAAATCCCTAAAACTTGCTGGCGCGCTGGATCGCACGTCAAAGTTGTTTTAAAACAAATTTGGTAGCACAGAGTGCCAACTACTCATCCCTCGTGGGTTGTGTTTAATTTTATTTGTATTAACACTGTCGCAGTTGTAATTACTAAATGTTGATGGTTAATTGTATTTGTTTAGTTTGCAAGTTGTATTTCCAAGTAATTTCATTGCCAAGAATCGATTAGATAAAAAAACTGGTATTCAACTGTATCTGGTTAAACTAAAAGTTGCCCCCAACACAGTTGAGATATATTTTGTTAAAAAAAGCGTTAATTTAAAAACATGGGTTTTTGATATGTTTATGTATCAACATTGCGTATACATAAATAGGTGTCTATGCTATAAACTGTTTTTTTTTGGGTGGGAAATCATCAAATATCTTCCCCCGCTCTGATCGGAGCGGGGGGGAGTGTCAGACTTTTACTGACTAAAACCCACCCATGTTCCTTCTATTGCCTTTTACTTTTCGGGGCCGCGGTATCCCTTTCGAACAACCCGCCACCCCAGCAGGCTATAAACTGTTGAGGAGTGATCTTTTGTGGAGGCTTGCTGCAAAAAAAGTTTTGTCTTACATAAAAATGTATTATCACCAGGACCAAAGGCGTTTCTAAAACAACTCTTTTGGTTCATTGGAACTAATTTAAAAGCCAGTGGCAAGATTTTAAACTAACAAGACAAGTTAAATAAAAGCTTACAAAAAGGCTACGAAGATGATGACATATAAGACGATAAAATATCGCAATTTCATGTAGTAATATTGGTCAATTCATCTAAACCTTGAAGTATTTGATGGCTAAATCAGACGATGCCACCGCTTAGCATAGAGCCTCTGATTCTGACAAACTATTACACGACTAACAACCTATCGAAAGTTTCAGTTACATTCTACAGCGTCACATCTCCGTATTAAACATTCCCACACACGGAACCAAGATAATCTACTCCATGCCATTAGTTTTATCGACCGAAATCCGGACAAGCTGTCGACAGATCCCTTAATCTATGTCTAGGGTGCTCTCAGTTAACTCAGTGGAAACAGCGAAGATTCCATGGATCCATTAGTACTAGACCCGTAGACTAACATTTGTCCTAAGCTTTAAGTACGAGATTCTTCTTATTGTACAAATTACGACCAACTCTAAGCACCCAAAGGTACTGGGAGTTTAAAATAGCCGCTATAATAGAATCATAATAGGAATTTAAAACGAATACCGTTAAAATTCGAAAAATAGTCACATAGTGACAATCATAAAAGACACAATATTAATTATGGAGGAGCTCGTGGCTAAATAATAGCAGCCGCTCAGGTCGATCTTTAGGTTAAACCGCGCTTGCCTAGGTTGGTCTGTGGATGGGTGACCACCCGTTACATACCGAGTTTCCTCCGTGCCTCGGAAAGCACGTTAAGCCGTTGGTCCCGGCTGTCATTTGTAGATCTTTGACAGTCGTTACAGGTAGTCAGTGTTCCAAAAGTCTGACATCCAGTATTACCCAGTATTAACTGGTTGTGGAGGTCAGATAGGCAGTCGCTCCATGTAAAAATACTGATATTCAGCTGCATCCGGTTAGACTGGAAGACGACCCCAACATAGTTGGGGAAAGGCTAGGCGGATGATGACAATATTAATTGCGTCTGTGACCATTTTGAGTATTTCATATTATTATCGTAATTCATAATATTATTATCCTATAACGATTCTGCTACAGCGGCCATTTTAAACCCCCAGCATGAAAGTTTGTGTAAGTATTTGAAATGAAAACGTACCGGTAAACTAGGGTGTATTGCAACTACTGTGGTTAAAGACAACAGTTTTGAAGATCACCAAAAAAATTACCATAATGGCAACATTTACCATTCCCTATGGTAAATTTGTTTAGAGCAATAATTGGTTTAAATGTCATGTTATATGGTTGGCGCTTTTGAGTTTTGACATTTGTTCGAATAATTTATCTTCTTTTAAAAACAACATGGTACTGGTATACGTTAATAATTGTGAACGAGAAACAGCCGTCAATACCTTGTAAAAGTTAAAGTTAAGGTAACACAACAGAAACAATGATTTTATGACATCGGTTCCAGGCACTTTTTATTAGTCAATATCAACAAGTCCTGCAGTTACTCGTTTAGTTAAAGGTAATAAAAATCCGTCTACTAGAATTCGGCTCAGTTTAAATCGAAAATAGAAGCCTGAAACTACTACCACAGGTATGTCTACAGCCCGAAAGCCTTCACAAATCGATTCCCAAACTACTCAAACTATCCGGTCGAATTGACGAGCCAGGAAATTCGTCTGAGCTGCCGACCGTGGCCCTCTAGTGAAATCTCAGGTCAAATCTATAAAGACTCCCCACAGTCCATTAGTACTGCAGGCCACTAAAAAGGTAAGAGACAGAATGTCTAGTTAGCACATACTTGTTTGAAGCACATGCTGTCTTCCTTTTTGTGTGGTAAGTAACTAAATTAGTGTCAGAGCTTCATGGACCTCTGGCTTGACTGGGTATTTGTGAACCATAGACACGCGAGATAAAACTTTAACAACTCCGATATAATTTTGACAAATCCGATACTTCCATTTTTAAGACCCACATCCAGATGAGGAAAATGTTTCCCAATGTATGGATGTATATGGGTTAATTAAAAATTAGATTCTATCCGCGATAGTAAAGTCAAAAATGTATTTGAGTTCACTTTTTAGTTCTTCTACTACATTCTACTTCCAAAAATGGTATGCCGGTCCTGCTAAAAGGTCGCTTGTTCTATTGTTGATCTCAGCTCCATCACAGTTTAGGTAAATGGCACTTAATCCACACACAGTTTAGTTAAATAAATTTCGCCGGGAGCCTGGGCATTGTCATTTTGTGCATTTAAGTGGGTACCTAATTAAGAATCAATGAAAAGACCTAAATTAAAGTATGATAAATAATTATTATAATTTTGGTGTACAATTAAGTAAATTATATTGTAAAGATTAAAGTAATGGAATCATTAAAATTGGCAAAAATCTGTTTATTTGACTTCTGCCTACATTTTTCATGATTGACGCACGGTTTCCGGATGTGTCCCGGGCGACGGCCGGACATATCCCGGACACCGGACAGTCATCCGTCTAGTTGTGATCGCAGTTATCTGGAATTGGGATCAGCTTAACTCTGGCGTTTCACTGCGATGTCTCAATTTCCACATGGATTCCGTTTATTTCCGTGTATTTTGGAGTTTTGGATCAAGCTTTAACACTCATAGGATTAAAGATGCTTTATGTTTTAACATCACGCTTGCATCTCCGAACGGTTTAGCAGAGTTCTCCATCAGATGCACCCACATCACGCGGAATATGTTTCAGTTCCGTGTATTTGGAAGTCAATTAACATCAACCGGGCTGGCTTTCAGCTTGCAGGCTGCTTCTGGGAAATTCTGCGTTATTATAATTATAATCCTGTACTGTCTGACACCCAGGCAAATAAATATCTTCCTTCATTCCTTCCAAAGTCCACGTTTCTGCATTCCTTCTCTATTGGCCTTGTAGATTCTTAGACGCATGTTAAGGCCTTATCTTATTTTACGTTTAGTAAAGTAAGCAATGACTTATTTTCGTGTCTACGCTGTCCTCTCATGCTTATGTACTAGCGCTGTAACAACAACATTGTAAAACCAAATGATTTTAAAAGAGTGACCATGGAGTTTCTTGGCCGTTCTTCTCCATAGGAACCGACCAACCCGAACCGTGCACCGTTTCTGGATGTTTTATAAGTGCCCATGTAGGCCTATGTGCGATAAAAATATTTTAATTTGATTTAATTTTTCTTCACATTTTTTTAAGATCGTCGATCATCAAGACGGGCATCTTGCCATCTCTTTCGTGGAGTACCGCAGCCTCCAGTCTTTGTTTCAGTGTGTCCACCAATTCTGTGTTAGTTTGGCAAACAGCTCGTTTGGCATTATCTTTATTAACAGAACCATAACTCTCCTACCTCCTTGTAGATGAGATTCATTAAAATATAATTTACATACACAGTGAATGCGTAGGAAGGCAATTTAACCCCACTTAAAATTTTGATAGGATTTATAATTGAAATAAGTTTGGAGCACGGGTCTATTCTCATACATATTCAAGGAAATATTATTGTTTTTCTACGATGCTGTACAGAAGTTTGTAGTTTAATGATCATTTTTAGCAGCATAAGCAGTAACAACTAAATACTTTTATTTAGTTGTTACTGCTCATTCACGCTGTTGGATTTTCGACGTTTAGCGCAGTGCCGTAAGTTGGAAATTAATATTACTTTAGTTTATACAAACATATAACCGCAGCTTTGCCCATGTGGATATCACAATTATCCCAAAAGAATATACACTGGGATAAAAACTGGTCTACGTTTTAATTCAGGTTTTACTTACACTATCTGTGAGAGGAATTTCATCAAAATGCGTGAAACATCCACACTTCCTCACAATTTTTTGTATTTATAATATTAGAAGTAGGATAGCATGAAGAAGAATTCATTTAGGTTTTACCCCGAGTATTCAGTACTGAAAGCAGTTATAAATATTTAACAGCAAGATCACTATGCCCAGATAAGCCACCAACTGCACAACTAATTTTACCAACAAAAGCCAAAGTCCTTTAAAGATTCAAATCGTTCCCAAATTCATAAGAATTCAATCCGCATCTGCCAACAGCATAGCATACGTTGCCAGACACGATAACAGTCCGCCAGACGGCCAGACTATCTGGCATTACGATCAGTGGGTCGCGGACCCGTACGGGCTCGACCGATCACGGACGATTTTCCGGTATCAAGGATATTAGAGGATTTGTACGGAATCGTTTGGACGATACCGTGACGGATGTAGGATTTGTTTTAGTATTTGTGGAATGGGGCGAGTTTTCTACAACACAAATTCAATTTTTTGGATATATTTTTTGTGATTTTATAATAATGAGGAGTCTCTCGTTAAACGGCTAGAACAAGGGTTTGTTATAGAAAGCGGTACTCCCGGAAACGGCTCGTATCGTTAGCAGGTTCCTATTCCCGATACCAGTAAGCTACTATTTTTAAATGTTTATTTAGTTTTGAATAGAAAAATATAAAAAAAAATGAATAAATCATCATGAATCTACAGGCAGTCCAGTGTCACATACGAAACTATGTTTAAAACCAGACTGGCTCGTTGGTGGTGGTTTCAAGCTCAACCGCTGCGATTAAGTTTCTAGGTTTGATTGCCAAGTCGGGCAAAGCGTTATTGAGTTGGTCCATCAGGAATTTCTGACCCCTACGACATGAAACTTCAGTACACCTATGTCTAACGCTTCGGGCGTTACGATAGCGTATGTGTTTTACATATTTTCAACCGACTTCAAAAAAAGAGGAGGTTCTCAAGATGTTCCTTTATGCATCTTTTAGTAGCAATGGAAAATGAATACTTAATAAGAATTTCCGTGAGATATCATGGTACCATAACTAAAAAACCTTAAATATAAAACTTTTTTTTTGCAAAAAAAAAAACCGAAGTTTTTTTTTAATGATTTCTAATACAACTGGCCCTCGCAGTTTCTAGACTAAAATTGTTTAGAAACTTGGATACAGAAACTCTTTATTGTCTTACACCAACAGATTATTGTCTATTTGAATTTAAAAAAAGTAATAAATATCATTCACATGAAAGTACAATATTATTTACCCACGTGCGAGTAATTCATTAAAAAGGTCCCAAATCCCAAAACGGTCGTTTTAGAATAATACACTCAAGGACCAAGGTCGCTACACAATCAATATTGGGTCAACGTAATATTATAATTAGGCAGATTGATATAAGAATAGGCGACCCTGTTCTCATGAAGATGAGCATAATACAGGGAGGTTCCTTTATAACCTTACTAGCTTTTGCCCGCGGCTTCGCTCGCGTTAAATTCGGGGTAACACAGTTCCCCTTTCCTGATTTGCAGGTACCTGCTACCTGTAGTTTTCCCTTGCGCCTGATTTTAATAGCAAAGCTAAGTTTTGCATATTCTTCCCTCTTTCTCCTTCATTTCTCCTTTTTATTAAGAAAATAGCCTATGTCAGTCTCCTGGGTTCCAACTATCTTTGTACCAAAAATCATCAAAATCGGTTTAGCCATTTAGGCGTGAAGAGGTAACAAACAAATAAACAAACCAACAAATTCACTTTCGCTTTTATAATATTAGTGAGGATATCACGCAGAAAAAAACATTTATCCCTTTTAACCGTACCGTTTCGTACCTCAAAAGGAGAAAACGGAACCCTAATTGGATTACTGTGCTCTCTGTCTGTCTGTCTATCTATCTATTAAGACCGTTTATGTCGGGAACGCGTGGAGGTATCGAGTTGAAATTAATACAATATACTCATCTCTGTGGTCCCTTTAAGCTGTGAAAAGAATAACCCTCTAAGTCTACGCAGTCAAAAGATATAGCTGTTTATATCGCGAATTGTTACGGAACCCTTGGTGCGCGATTTTGACTCGCTCTTGTATAAAACTGTTATTTCATGAAACATTTTGCTGGACATGTTCCGTCCCCATTGTCCTTTTCAATCAATACTTACTTTATCTGGTTACGGAAAATCAAAAGAAGATTCATTTTTAATTCCGATCATTAAAAAGAACAAGGCTCCAGGTTTCAAAGAGATGTCAGCAAAGCAGAGGGGCTTGTCAGAGCCTCCGCCTGCCGGGGTTGCGGGTTGTTCGAAAGAGATACCGCGGCCCCGGAACGTAAAGGGCAACAGAAGGAACATGGGTGGGTTTTAGTCAGTAAAAGTCTGACACGCCCCCCCCCGCTCCGGGGCGGGGGAAGATATAAGAGCGGGGGAAGTTATTTGATGATTTCCCACCCCAAAAAAAAAACGGCTCCAGGTTCTATTCTTAGGCTGAGCAAACTGTAATTTTAACTGTCTCTAACTTGCACAATGATCTGAAGGTCAAATTCTGGATATGTAACTCGATTGTTAGAATGATAGCCATGGCTGGCATCCTTTATATGAGGGAACTTCACATAATTGACATCGGTTTCAGTAACCCTTACTGCCCCAGAGCATTTAGAGAAAAAAAAGAAGGAAAGAAAGAAAAAGTATTTATTTGACTCGCACAGGAAAAAGAAATGTAACAAATAAACTAAAGAAAAAATATTAGAAATGAGACATACTATACATGCATGCGTAAATAAAAGGATTATGCGTAATATTGTGATGAGTCATGTATATTAAATATTATAAAGAGTAGCATGTTTTTAACTGAAAAGGAATTTCAAGTTTAAGCCGATGTAAGTAATTACCTCGTTTTGTTTCAAAGGGTGTTTTGTTTGTGCATTTTGGAGTTTACTCCTTAAGAATCGATTTTCATATATAAGGCGCCCGGTATGAGAAAAATGTGAGGTGTAAAATCTACTGATGAATGACCTCGTTACGTTTTTGGTGCAACTTTGGTGCAACCGCACCTATGGTGTTTGTCGTACAGTTAAATATTACTAGATGGCGCTTTATGTAATTTGTCGTCCGTCAGTGATATTCTTAATTATTTTTTTTTTTGTACTTAAGGAGTAAACTCCAGTCGTGCGTCGGAGCTGACACACACACTTTTTTATTTATTTATTAGTTTGTGTAAACTGTTTGTGCCAAACTTCTGCATGCCAACAGGTAAAATATGGCTGATCCTGTTTTTCCCTTATTTACCACCATGTACTGCACCCATATTTGCAAAATAAAGTATCTTTATCTCTATCTTTGTGTAATCTCTGGATCTACTGAACCGATTTTGAAAATTCTTTTACCAATAAAAAGCCACGTTATTTGCGAGTGTCATAGGCTATATAACATCACGGTACGACACTTTGGAGCCGAGCACAGATAGTAAGAAATACAGTAACAGTTCACAAAACAGTTTCTTTCCACTTTTCTTATACCGCGTTTGCTCACAAACATAGTTTATCCTCCCTCCTCCAACTCAAAACTGACGGTCGTTTCATACAAACTCTTCGGGAAACGACGCTCATCTGATTGAAATAGTTGTGAACTGGATCGCACACAGCGCTGTGTTTCACAACTACGTAATCCTTACTAATATTATGAAAGCGAAAGTGAGTTTGTTTGTTACGACTTCACGCCTAAATGCGAAAACCGATTTTGATAAATTTTGGTACTACTTTTTGTCTATTTCTAACCCCCCACTTCCCTAAAATATGAAGTATGAAGAATTTTGTATGGAGCATTCCGCAATTTTCAAGGTAGTAAGCTAAAAATTGGTACGCGGACTATTTGACAGTAACAAAAACATCGTGCATCATTATTTTTTTGGAAAACTGCCCTATTTTTTTTTTGGGGTGGGAAATCATCAAATAACTTCCCCCGCTCTGGGCGGAGCGGGGGGGCGTGTCAGACTTTTACTGACTAAAACCCACCCATATTCCTTTTATTGCCCTTTACGTTCCGGGGCCGCGGTATCTCTTTCGAACAAACCGCAACCCCGGCAGGCGGAGGCTCTGGCAAGCCCCTCGGCTTTGCTGACATCTCTTTGAGGCGCGCGTGAAACACAAACGCGCCGTCGACACGGCCTGTCGTCAATAGACGGACGGGCGGTGAGCTACCCATTGCTCACCGTCCACAGGCCCGCATCTACGGTGGCCGGGAATCGTCTCGCGGCGCCCGACGCCCGGTGCGTCTCCCGCGGCGGCTGGGTTGATTTGAGGTTCTCTCCCTCAAACGCCCGGCCTCCTCCTTCACTAGCATGACTGCTTCGCAGAAGGAGGTGACTGCTTCCCATTCCCTCTCGCTCCGGACCATGGACTGAATCAGGGCTGGACGCGAGAGATCGCCGCCGCTGATCGCCTCTACGAGGGCACGGCGGTGCTCCGCCCAAGCTGGGCAGACCGCCACTGTGTGCTCCACCGTGTCCCCCGGACGATCGTCACAATGGTGACACCCGGGCGTTTCCTCCCGCCCGATTATGTGCAAGAACCTCCCGAAACTTCCGTGTCCGATGAGGACCTGCGTGAGCTACCCATTGCTCACCGTCACCAGACCCGCGTCTAGGCGCCGGGAATCGTTTCGCATTTCGTGGAACTTTAAACATAACGGTTGCAATGTAGGCGTACTGTTAATTACGCCTCTGCTTTACACTGCAGCAAGTACATACTTGATGATAAGTGTTATAAGCATATGTTGCCTTATTTTTTTCTTTGTCATTTGTAGATTTTTTTGTTTGATTTCCAATTTATAGTTCCGGTATATTCTGGATCAAAGCAAACATTTCTAGATGAAGTTACTTTGAAATACAAATTGCTACCATAATGCACGACAAACCATCATCATCTGCCTAGCCTTTTCCCAACTATGTTGGGGTCGGCTTCCAGTCTAACCGGATGCAGCTGAATATCATTATTTTACATGGAGCGACTGCCTATCTGACCTCCACAACCCAGTTAATACTGGGTAATACGATACCCCTTGGTAAGACTGGTTGTCAGACTTTCGGAACACTGACTACCTGTAACGACTGTCAAAGATCTACAAATGACAGCCGGGACCAACGGCTTAACGTGCTTTCCGAGGCACGGAGGAAACTCGGTATGTAACGGGTGGTCACCCATCCACAGACCAACCTAGGCAAGCGCGGCTTAACCTAAAGATCGACCCGAGCGGCTACTATTTATTTAGCCACGAGCTCCTCCACGACATGCACGACAAACCAAAAAGGTAAAATATATTGTAGAATAATATTTTTTTAGGCTATTTTCTTGACGCTTCGTTCTTTTTTCCTATGATCTACGAGATTTTTCATTGCCAGACGGCGAATCAAAATTAACACAGTGATTTCGAATTGACCACTTTTACATTAAAGTCTTTAGTCTGAACTACAAAGCTACTGATAAAGATTTCGGTTTCAATTGCCACCGGCCTTTTCTAACATTTTCTACTGAGTTCTGTATCACACTACCAGTCTCCAATGATGTCTAGCCGTGTCTTTCGCTGCCCAGAACTCAGTGTATGAGTCCAAAATATATGGTATAATTTGGACTGGGCAGCGAAAGGGTTAAATGAACGTAACACAGAATTTACCACTAAACCTCCTTGAAGAATCTAATAAGTAAATAACCGACAACCCAACAAAGTTACACAACAAACAACTGATGGTAGCGTTGGCAGACAGTCACGTTGAGACCCGCATGTCGTCGCAGCGAACGTTGGGGAAAGACACGTGACCGGAGGCTATGCAGAGTGGAAGGCATACCGATGCGAAAATGGTTTCCGTTCTGTACATTATTCTCAACCCTCATGGAACTGGGGGAAATTTTCTTAAAGGTCTATATTGATATTTCTATAATCTCAACATGAATCATGTACCTAACCATATTTTGATTTAAAAGAGCGTCCATGGAGTTTCATGCCCATTCTTCTCCATAGAGATGTAGATCTCTATATCTTGTAACTGTAGTTGCCCATTACAAAACGCAGGTTGTAGGTAACTACAGTTACAAGTTATTATGCCTTGTGACTTGGACTGTAGCTTCATTCTTTTGTTTCTTGACATTCATAAGTACCTAATGGTCTATTTTTTTTTTGTTTTGTTTTTTTTTTTTTTTATAAAACGTTGCCCCACACTAGGAATTTGATTTTGTAGGTAGTTTGACATAGACTGCCATAAAGTGATCAGTCTAAAATGTCTCCCTTGCTAGGCATGGGCCTCGTTTCTATGAAACGAAGAGGGTCGTAAGACGGCCGAAGAGGGCCTCGCAGAATTGTGTGGTGCGTGTTAATAGAAGTCATATCTTGTGGAATTTTTAATTTATATTGACATGCCTTTTTGAAATCTCATCTAAATCAATCAGTCGTTTAGGCGCACAGACTTTTCACTTTGATAATATAAGGCACTACTGCTGTCGTCTTGATCTAATGATGTATGTCAAAACATCATTAAATGCCCCAAAAAGCTCTCACTTAATAACACTCACAATCGCCATTAAATAAATAAGTGAAGTGAAGTGAACACTAACAATATCCACTTGCGAAGTAAAACAAGAACACCAACAAATTGTATCTATTCCCTCCTGCATACAGTACATATGCAATTCAATTTTATATCCAACAACTATTCAAACACAGAACTTATTGTACCTGTTTGTTTCAGTACAATAAACACTAGATGGCGTGCATGTAACAAGACTAGAGTAGCGACATATCTGTGTAGTCGACTGTACTTGAAACAGTTTTGTTGAATAAATTCGTTCTATAAATGTTTAGATATTTATCAAGAATAAATAGCGTAACCACTAGCTACATAATGCTGCATTATCCTGGATTCGATTTCCAAGTAACACCTGAGCCACCAGTTGATGGCAATATACATGCCCCCTATTAAATAAGACTAGTTACATCTCAGCCTTACTCATCAGGAATAACAAGCGCCATGAAAATGTACCTTTGTGGGGCTTAAATAATAATGCTGATGTCTTAATTTAGAATTAAGAAGAACATCAAAAGAAATCAGCATTATGGTACAGAGTAAATAAAGCTGTCGGAACCCATTTTCTTTCACAACTACGCTAGACTAAGAGGTAATATTAATGTATCATTTTCAGTGGCGGTCTGCCCAGCTTGGGCGGAGCACCGCCGTGCCCTCGTGGAGGCGATCGGCGGCGGCGATCTCTCGCGTCCGGCCCTGGTTCAGGCCATGGTCCGGAGCGAGAGGGAATGGGAAGCGGTCACCACCTTCTGCGAAGCAGTAATGCTAGCGAAGGAGGTGGCCAGGCGTTTGAGGGAGAGAACATCTGCCCAACCCAGCCGCCGCGGGAGACGCCCAGGGCGCCGGGCGCCGCGAGACGACTTCCGGCCACCGTAGATGCGGGCCTGTGGGCGGTGAGCAATGGGTAGCTCACCGTCCGTCCGTCTATTGACGACAGGCCGTGTCGACGGCGCGTTCGTGTTTCACGCGCGCCTCAAAGAGAGTCAGCAAAGCAGAGGGGCTTGCCAGAGCCGCCCAAGGTTTAAAGTTGTGTGAAATAAGTCTACATCCCAGTGAGGTTGAGACTTAAACCCTTTAAAACCGACAGACTCTATACCATACCTGCCTCATCACATTTTTCGAACAACATACCTTCAATCGCAACAAGTAAACAAGTACAGTCATCGTACAATATTTGCTGACAGTCTCGACGAGCACGGAACGCATCCGGTATTCGCAAGATATCGGCTGTTGAAAGCGTGTTGTGTTGAAGTATACCTGTGCCTGCAAGCCCGGGAAGTACACTCGAGAACAGCGTTGCAAACGTTTATCAATAAAAGAAAATGGTGTCGATTCTATTGTTCGATTTGAATTCAAATGTTGCTGCCATCTTTTATTTGAAAAAGGATTAAGATTAAAAAGGCTGTTATGACTGTCAGAATTAAACTGTTTTAGCTTATGAAGTATATCGCTTAACCGAATTGAGAGCATTTATTTTGAATAAACTTGTTACAGACACTATAATTGTCAGCTCGTCATGTTGACCGAGGAATGTAGTGATTAGAGACCTCATTATGATGGAAAATTTTGGAGCAAACCTAGAGGGACAAAGGTACTTAAAAATATGGGATTGACATCAATTCTTGAGTTCATTTCAGTGCATCTTCTCATGAGAAGTCGGTTAGTAAAACACCCAAAACCGACTAAAATTTATTTTAACGAGTAAAAGTCAATTAAGTTATTTATTATTAATTTACCTAAAAAACTTATGTAAGTAATTTCCACTTTTTAAAAGACTTACTATTCTATACTATGACGAACTTCGTTCACAAACGATAAACATCTTACACACATAATATACATATACATCATTTATACTGCCTAGAAACACACCTTATCTCTTGACAGCTAAACATAAAGGTGAAAGTAGAATCCATTTGTCGACACACCCGCCGCGCGCCGCTGGCATTTTGGAGAATAAAGATTTTGTGTCTCCAAGGCACAAAACTTCAGTGACGACATATTCGATCATATAAAAAAGATCTAGAATATCTAGCCCTAGGGTATATCCCATTACTTTTCAAACCCTAAGGTATCAATACTATCTGATTTTTATTAGATTTGATTTGTAGAATATAATATAATATGAAATCATCACAATCCTGGATATGGAATATTCTGAGATTATCACAATTCTGGATATGGAATGTCCTAAGATTATCACAATCTGGGATATGGAATATTCTGAGATTATCACAATCCGGGATATAGAATATCCTAAGATTAACTCAAACCTGGATCAAACGCGGGAGTCTCAGTTATACCATTAATCCCAGTTAGTCGTAAGTACATATAGACATACACACATCATCACACACACTTTAAGACACATGCATGATATACATACACACACGCACACACTATACATTTTAATGCCAATCAAACCGAGTCACTCTCGGCTAATCTTAATGTTTTCTGTGTACTTCCTAATTGTCGTAATGTTTAATTTAATAATTTTATGTTAATGTACTGCAGGCTGTGAAGCAACCTTTTATAAAATAAAAAATGAAAAGTATATAACCTTTGAAGTGTTTTCTTTCAAGAGATAAATGAAAGGCAATTTGCACGTGGCTGAGATGAGAATACTAAGGGGATGCTGGATGTGTGGTCTTACGCGAATGGATAAAGTAAGAAACGAATAAAGAGGACGTCTTAAATTGGTATGTGAAAATGTCGTGTGGAAAATTTTGAGTATAAATGTGAACAGGTATAGTAGAAGAGGAAGGTCAAAGAAACGATGGATGGACTGTGTCAAGGGTGATACGGCTTGAAAGGAGGTGCCCGATGAGATTACGAATAATGGAAGAGTATGGAAAAAAAACATGCTGCCATAGCTTGGGATTGAATTGGCAGGAGAATGATGTTAATGAGTAAAGCGTGCTTTCAAAATTAACATGTTATTTTCTCTTTTCGTGTATTATTATTTTCTTTACATCTCAAGAGGCAATAGGGCAAAATCAATGGACCACCAATACTGAAATTAGCTTTCAAATGAATCGATTAATACAGTAAACGGGTTCCGCATAAAACTTCCGACATAATCTTTTGACCACGAAGACTTAGAGATATGGTTTTTTCACACTCCAAGGGACCACAGACTTGAATCCAAAGTTAGAAACATCTGTCATGTTCATCAAATATATTTGTACGCCTCTGGGCAAAACATAGAGGATCTACCTACCTATCTGTAACATTTCACACTTTGTAACTTGACCTATGTTTACAAATAAAGTATGGGAACTATATTTTTGTCACCAAAATTTATATTTGTCATCAAGTTGTATCACCTAATAAATAGATCTATCGCCACGAAATATTTTCAGAATCGACCTGCATTGATAGAAAAAAGAGATATATAGTTTATTGGTGATCTCTTTCAATTAGTTTGCTTAAATGCTTATTAGGACAAACCTATTATAATATATACAAAAACAATTATTTGGTACTAGACCCTATTATCTCCATGATTTTCGGTAATTTATTGTGGAATTGATTTTATATTGTTTGGTGACTACATTTTGGTGACAAATCTACTATTTTGAGGGCAAACCCTATTATTTAAGAAACACGAAATGAATTAAATTGGTGACAGCTTAAATCATACCCATAAAGTATTTTGATTCTGATTCTGAAAGGGTAAAAATTGCAACTCGATATCTTCTCACGTTCCCGAGATAAAGAGTATTGACAGACGGACAGTCAGACTGACAACGAGTAACTATAACTTTCCAACCTTCCTTCCCTCATCTAGATTACGTAAGGACGCACTAAATTGACCTTTTGAGGTCGTTTAAGAAATACAAACGTCCATCAACCATTCTTACTTCAACTTCGGAACAATTCGGTCAACTTCGGGTTCACTCGGAGCGGAAAATTAATTTCTCTTTAGACATTGAATTGACCGCGAATCTGGAAATGAAAGCTTCAAGGTTGAGTTTAAATTGAGAGGTGGGTAGAACTGGGGTTTAATGGTTATGTTTGTTTTGATATATTTACTTAGGTATGGTAACATACCGATTATATATGAAGCATGAATTTCAAAAAGTCATGAAGAAATATTTGGTTCATTCTTCTGAAAAAATGATAATGATGATGGAATTGATAACGTTTTGTTTATTTAAGTTAGTGCTTAGTTGTTATTTTAACACACTGTGTCTACGTGTTTATTTTATTCCATCTATCCTATCGCAGGTCTGCTAGAAGAGATGTCTTTATGAAATAAGCAGTACCTTTGTGCTCTTTTTTCCTTATGTACTTTTTATATATTGTTTTTATAATAAATAAAAATATTTGTTTTAAATATGTATTTATACTTAAAACGGCCATATCTTTTGTATTTCGTAGACTTAAAGCGATTATTATTTTCACAGCTACAAGAGACTGCAGATTTCAGTATCTGATTATTTATCTGATACCTATACGCGTTGCCGAGATACAAGGTCTTGACAAACAGACAGACGGACACCAAAGTGATCGAATTTGGGTTCCGTTTTCACTTTTTATGGTACGTGGAACCCTAAAAATAATATGAACAAGGGACACCCGGATGGTACGAAGTTATTATTTATTATGTACAAAAAACCTGTATACACTCAACAAAAATAATCTTCGCGACACCACACTGTTCAATGCGAAATAGAAAGACGAGACGAAAATAACTGGCTTGCTTTCTATGAAAGAGAGAGAGAGCGAGACAGACAGAGAAACACGCGCACGCCGCACGGCTTACAACTATAGCAAAAAGTGTCGTCACAACTTTTGGTCTTAAGCAAAAAGTGTCGTTACAACTTTTGGTCTTAATTTTTTCCGTCTAGCCCCCTTTCACAACCCGCGATAAGCAACTTCGTTCCAACAACACGATCAAAGCCAAGGAATATTCTTCATTGTTCACAAACAACAAGATACAAGTACATCATTATAAAAACAAGTTCACAAACGTAAACACAAACACATTGTATCCTGATTTCCATCGGACCACACAATGCGATGGTACAGTCAACTGCATTTCCTTGTAACAATTTTATATTGTTAGCACCCTTTTTTTTGGCTAAATGTATTGGCTGATAACGTATGGCCATATTTATTACACGTTTAGATTCTTTTGGCAGGGTCGCCATGAAAGGTGCGTTGTTGATGGTAAATTTAACCAGTGAATGCCGGAGTAATACTGAACTATATTTACTATCCTATGTACTTAATAAATCCTTACTAATATTATAAAAGCGAAAGTGAGTTTGTTTGTTTGTTACGTCTTCACGCCTAAATGGCTAAACAACCGGAAGGCTATTTTTTTTTAAAAGATTGAGATATAATGAGAAAGAGGGAAGAAAAGGGAAAACTTAGCATTGCTATTGCATTAAATAAGGCGCAAGGGCAAAAACTACAGGTAGCAGGTACCTCTAAACCAGGAAAGGGGAAATGTGTTACCCCGAATTTAACGCGAGTGAAGCCGCGGGCAAAAGCTAGTATTATATATATGTGGTTACATAGATTATAGTAATACAAATCTTAAAGTAGGTACAGAATACAAACCTCACATTTATGATAAAACAATAGAGAAAGTCCTTTCACAGTTATTTCAACTACGACAGCAGCGAATATTATTGTGACGAAATAGAAAGTCACTGTAATTTTCACATTTGTAAAAATCGATTCCAAATATGAAATATCGCAGACCTAGATATAAACTGCGACAACTCAAAAAATATGGTTTTAGAGTAGAAGAAATCACCGTTTTTGGTAGTATTTGTATGAGAAATTATAAATATTGAATTTATTTTAGAGCTTATATGGGTTGTAAAATCTAACTGTATAGAAAATGTGTTTGATAGACATTACATAGAGAAAATGACTTAAGCCCCGTTCCAATAAACAAAAACGACTCGTTTTGCTTACGGATGGTAGTATTTTGACATAAGTTCTATGAGACTTATAGAGGTGTGTCAAAATCCTACTATCCGTAAGCAAAACGACTCGTTTTTAGGGCTTTATAGAATCGCCAAATTTACACAAGTAAGTGCTTGTGACTGTACACCAACCAGGTATTAACCTACATAATAAACCAATAAATCTAATGAATGACTTAATCATACAAATAATAATGTGCTCTGCTTTATAGCGAAGCTGCGCAAATAAACGTCAGGCCCTAAACTAAACATACGTAAAGTAGTGGATTTACTGAATACTCGTCATAACATGCTCACACTTGTGGGTATTAATTGTAGCTTAGCTTTGAGCTCAGTGTGAGCTATAAGAGAAGAGAAACGAAACCTTTTAAACCTGGAATATTTTGTTTTAGAGTTTTTTTTAACTTATTGCCCCACAGTAGGAATTCATCATGTATCGTGGTTAAATTCACATACACAAACAGCCAGACCTGGAACAACTATCTGTAGGCCATACAAATATTTGCTCCGAGCGGGGATCGAACCCGCAACCCGCACGCAGCAGCCGATCGCTCAGCCACTGCGCCAACCGTGTCGTCGAGTTGAGTTTATGCTGCACGATTGACTGCTGCGCTGCGTGTCACGGGTTCAATCCTTAACCAATATTTGTATGGCTTTCAGATTGTTGTTCCGGGTCTGGCAGTTTGTGTATTTGTGAGTTTAAATGAGAAGTAAGTGAATTATTTGTTGCTACGTTCTAACATCAACTTTCTGCGAAAAACATCTGCGTACGAGATAAACAATACAGATCTCTTTGTAGTCAATACTTATCATAAAAGATATAAGTTAATACTTCTCTTTGGTTCTATATTTGTCCGCCTACTAACAAATATAAAATATTTAAGAGGCCATCTTTCAACATGCGATCATTTAATAACGAAATTCTGAATCATCGCGTGATTGCTTATTTATTTATATCTATGCGCCATAGATAGATCATATAGATTTATTATATGAAGTGCGGATTGAGGGGAAAACAGTATAGGCGGGAGAAATAAATCAGCATAGGTATTTACGTGGTGCTGCATCAAAGTCTAGATAAGTAAGTAAAGTTTGGGTATTGAGCAAGCTATTTCTGCTACAAATTGTCAAAAATAATTTGTAAAAGTTTCATAAATATGTATATCTTTACAAATTCATTTTTTTTTGTCAATATGTATGTTTATTCTATACTGATGTGATTAGTCCTGTGTGAAAAGATTTTTTACAGGAGTGTTGAATAAAAATTAATTACCCACACAAAAATAAGTTCCTGCATGGGTTCGGATCTTAGCACTTTTTTTCCAGATTGGAAGTTTTTAAATAAAATCTTTCGCTATGGGCGGAGCGGGCAGGAGTGTCAGATATATACTGAATAAAACTCAACCATATTCCTTCTTTTGCCCTTTGTGTTTTGTGGCCGTGGTATCTATTTCGAACAACCCGTAACCCTGGCAGGCAGTGGCACTGGCGGGTCCCTCTGCCGACACGGCCTGTCATCACTACACGGATGACATTGAGCTACCCATTGCTTATCCACAGACCCGGAAATGACGGCCTGAGACCATAAATCGTGGCCACTTGATATAATTTGATACCACTTGACTCTCACTGCTGACTTTGCATAAAACATCGTGACAATAAAATAAGTACTCCTTTACAAAAACATCCTAAAGTAACACTCCCAAACCCAGACAGTCAAAACCAAATTACTCTCAAAAACCAAAGATAATCCCACCTCAAACATGCATGAATTACCGCTTAAACTACAGGGGGTTGCCAAAACGAAAACATGAGCGGGAACTAAAATGTTGATTTAATAGAGGTACCAACGTAAAACAAAGGCGGTTGGGACCTGCGACCGTTTGGCCGCAAGCCAAGCCACGACACTTTATACTGCCTTGTTTAGAACTTGGCTTTTTATCTAGATTTCTGCGTAGTTCTGGCTAGTTGTTGGTAACGGGATCGCGGGATTAGTAGTTACTGTGTAACCTAGATTTCTTTGTTGCGTGTAAGGCCATCTCCTTTTTCTATAGAATTCATTTACTGTTCATATGTTTTGTTCAGTATTGATGGTGTTGGATTTACTTTTTCTACTGCATTACAAATGATGGGTAGTTAATCTACATAATTGTTCTAATAACTAGTTGTTTTTCCGTAAATGATTTCGTAGTGAATTAGCTAAGGACTGGTAGCCGCATGGGTTGATCATCAAGGCGCGCTTGCCTAGGTTGGTCTGTGGATGGGTGGCCACCCGTTACATACCGAGTTTCCTCCGTGCCTCGGAAAACATGTTAAGCTGTTGGTCCCGGCTGTCATTTGTATCTTTGACAGTTGTTACAGGTAGTCAGTGCCCCGAAAGTCTGACAACCAGCCTTACCAAGGGGTATCGTATTACCCAGTACTAACTTTTGTTGTGGAGGTCAGATAGGCAGTCGCTCCATGTAAAATACTGTTATTCAGCTGCATACGTTTAGACTGGAAGCCGAACCCAACATTTGGAAAAAGGCCAAGCAGATGATGGTCTTGTGGTTAAATTAGTAGACTTTTATATTTAAGAATAGGTACGGAAAATGAAAGATTGATTGATAAAAAAATGTGCAAGATTTGATAGTAAGGTCAAGGTCAAGAAATGCTTTAAAAAATGTAATGAGACTATTTCATTGAAACGAGTAATACCTACTTCGATAATTAATCGATAATTAAAAAATGTGCAAGATTTGATAGTAAGGTCAAGGTCAAGAAATGCTTTAAAAAATGTAATGAGACTATTTCATTGAAACGAGTAATACTTCGATAATTAATCGATTTTGACGACACGGTTAGCGCAATGGCTGAGTGATCGTGTGCTGCGCTGCGTGTCACGAGTTCGATCCCCGCACGGAACAAAAATATTTGTTTGGCCTACAGATAGTTGTTCCGGGTCTGGCTGTTTGTGTATGTGAGTTTAAATCTTTGTAAACGCACCCACGATACGGGAGAAATCCTAATGCAAACATTCTGTACCTACAATAAAAATAATTTATTCAAAAACTAGCTTTCGCCCGCGGCTTCGCCCGCGTTAAATTCGGGATAACACAGTTCCCCTTTCCTGATTTGCTGGTACCTGCCACCTGTAATAGCAGTGCTAAGTTTTCCCTTTTTTTTCCTGTTTTTCCCTCATTTTTCACTCTTTTTTTTTTAAATAGCCTATGTCCGTCTCCAGGGTCCCAACTATCTCTGTACCAAAATTCATCAATATCGGTTTAGCCATTTAGGCGTGAAGAGGTAACAAACAAACAAACTCACTTTCGCTTTTATAATATTAGTAAGGAATCAAAACAAGTAAAATGTCTGTATGAGAAGAAGCCTTTGCCGAGCTGTGGAAGACTTACAGACTGGTATCATTATCTTCCTATCCTATCTTTCCATACTATAAAAAGTTGGGTGGATTGACTTGAAAAATCAAAATATTTTTATTTTACATAGGCCTACATGGGCACTTATAAAACGTCGAGAAAAGATGCACGGTTCGGGTTGGTCGTTTCCTATGGAGAAGAACCGGCAAGAAACTCCATGGTTATCTTTTAAAATCATTTAGTTTTACAATGTCGTTGTTGTTACAGCGTTAGTACTTAAGTATGAGAGGACAGTGTAGGCCCGACAATAAGTCATTGCTTACTTTACAAAACGTAAAATAAAATAATACGTTAACAAAAGTTAACAAGCGTCTAAGAATCTACAAGGCCAACCATTTGTCCACTCATTCACAACGAATTGGTAGAAAAGAATCTATACAAGAGTAAAAAAAAAAATTAAAAAAAATATTGCAAAAACAAAATAATAACTAAGAGACGAATCACACCGATGTTGCTATCAGTACTGTAACTATTCAGAACAAGGGTGATATAAATATGTGATTTGACAACTATTATTATACTATCAAACTATCGTGAAATTTAGCATAGGCTGCTTTCACGAAATTAAGAGACTAAATACCTTCACGCTACGATACTAAGAAGCTGAGTAGCAGGTAAAACTGCCGGGCACAAGTAGTGTTATAAATAACTAGCTTTTGCCCACGGCTTCGTTCGCGTTAATTTCGGGGTAACACAGTTCCCCTTTCGTGATTTGCTACCTGTAGTTTTTGCCTTTGCGCCATATTTATTGTAATAGCAATGCTAAGTTTTCCCTTTTCTTAAAAAAAAATAGCCTATGTCTGTCTCCAGGGTCTGTACCAAACTAAACTATCTCTGTACTAAAATTCATCAAAATCGGTTTAGCCATTTAGGCGTGAAGACGTAACAAACAAACAAACTCACTTTCGCTTTTATAATATTAGTAAGGATGTTACCATTCTTCTAAAACCTCTGCCACTATAGAAATAAGCACGTATCATTTTCTACTATCCACGTATATCCAAAAACTTCTTCAATCCGTGCATGTCTCGATCAAATATCACTAATACCAGCTAGCACTGCACCAAGCCAGGTGCGGCCGTGTATATGCTGTACTGGCACGGCGCCAAACCCCCGCTAATTACTTTACATACCATACCTTTTACCGTTTTATCTTTGAGCCTGATGTTTCTACTCTATCTAAATAAATGCATCTTTTTGATAAACGAAACGTTTTTATTTTGTTTATTAAATCCGAAACTAAGCAAAAGTAATAGTAATAGTACATTTTGATTCAAGAGAGGAAACTTTGTAATTGCAACCAAAGCGGATTTAACGCCCGAGCTGCCAGGCGAGCGTGTTATAGAGCCGAGAACAGTAATGACAAATTCAGTGAATCAAATGACGTTATTCAATACACTTACGAAGAAATTAAATAACAGAACACAAAGTACTTTTTTCAAAAATGGACTAGTTAGTTTTGCATTTAAATAAAACCAAATAACATTTGAAAAGCCAAAAAAATGTGAATGAAACACAGCCATCCTCATTCATTCCGTCGGCAAAACTGTTCTTAAATAAATAATCCCTTTAGAGTAGAGGGCGCCTGATGCCAGCTGAGATGGAGGAAGTAAAAATATGTGTTGTTAATAATAATGGGCTCTGGGGGAGCTGTAACGTGAGGGCAAGTGGTCGAGATTGTTGATAGATGGAGAGAAGAGGTTCCAAGTATGTAGAAGCATTTTTGAAGAAGACTTAATCACGGTTTATAAACGTTTTGAATTTGTGCAGTTATTTAGGTAAGTATGATAGTATCACGCCTTTCATCTTCGAAGGGTAAATTAATAAAGTAATTTTATTCATTTATAATAATTTTTTTTATATTTAAAATTTCTAAATCAAATACATAAAAATATAAAAAATAGTAGTCCACTAGCACCGGGAGCAGGGTCCGAGCTAAAATACTTATTATTAATTACATTATAATTTTATTTTTTTCTCTTTTCATTAAACACACATTTTTGACTAACACATGTATAAATAGCACTTTATATATAACTGTATAACAACGCTATATCTGCGTATTCAATATAATAATGCGTTCAGGGTATTGCTGCGACTGCCACGCTTCTGTAGTGCCTCAGCAACGTTTCCTGACGCACGCACTGTCAGTTTTGATGCGTTGTGGCAAAAAACTGCCTCGCTACTCCACAGGCTGCGTGGCAGCCTCAACACTATCCTGCAATCGATAGCTGACCGGGCAGCGTATTGCCATAATGTATACTAGCACAGACAGGGGTTGCTCTGTAATCGCACGCAATATGCTCTTGTAGCTAGAGAGCATACTGCATATCAGTACAGAGACAGACTGAAATAAAATACACTTTGCTCTAATTCGTGAGAGCAAAACACATACGAGTACAGACAATTTGGCTGCCGTAGTAGGCACCCCGACATGGACAGGTTAGGTTCGAAGGGGATGGCGGGGTCTGAAAGACCCCGCCATCCCCTTCGTGTTAGGTTACTTTAAACCTTGAATGCAGAGGTAGGAGCCCCGCGAAGCGGGGCTCCGTCGAGCCACTTTGATAGGTAGTAATCAGTGAGAGCTCGGGACTTGGGGCACCCCGACATGGACAGGTTAGGTTCGAAGGGGATGGCGGGGTCTGAAAGACCCCGCCATCCCCTTCGTGTTAGGTTACTTTAAACCTTGAATGCAGAGGTAGGAGCCCCGCGAAGCGGGGCTCCGTCGAGCCACTTTGATAGGTAGTAATCAGTGAGAGCACATTTTGCTTTAGACATATGCGAACAAACCGTATACTTATACAGACAGGTCTGTAGTCATACGTAGTTTGCTTTAAAAATATGCAAGCAAACTGTATACTTATACAGACTGGTCTGTAGTTATACGTAGTTTGCTTTAGAGTATTTGTTATTTTTAAGAGCACAAAGTGATCTAGTACAGACTATGGGTGTCTGTACTGATATACACAATGGCAATACGCGACCGGGCAGACAGTCCGCTAATGTGGGCGCTAAGTAATCGCACTCGATCTCTTCCAGTTATTAAGTAATAACATAGGGTAAGTCATATTGTTACTAACACACTGGACCAATTGTATTGTATAACGGGCTGGTGTCCGCAACTCCACGTCTGAGGCGCGTATTTTGCGTATGGGTATTAGAATAAATAAGGCGCAAGAGCAAAAACTACAGGTAGCAGGCAGTGCAGGCACCTGTAAATCAGGAAATGGGAACTGTGTTACCCCGAATTTTACGCGAGCGAAGACGCGGGCAATAGCTAGCAAGTAATAAATAATTATTATTTTCAGTTCGTCAGATGGATAAGATAGTCATGGAATTACAACTCAGACCTACATAATATATTTGCACTCAATCCTCTTTAAAGTAAAGGTAGGTAGAAACTACAGAATAACAGCAAGGATCTTTACACAAGTTCTATTTTTTCGTCGTCCACGTTCGTACAACTCGTCATAACGACACGTTCTTACCAATGTATTTAACTACCGCAACCATACGATTAATTACTGATCCCTAACTTGGTTTATCTTACATTCAATAAAAACGTGACATCCGCAAACGACGTAACCAAAGCCACTCCAATAAAGGTATTTCATATTTTTATTTAAACGTCTGCAGCAGTGGTGCTCAAAGTTTCGCTGTCTCCATATTCTTTGTTTAGGGGTGCCATTACCGGGATTGCGGGTTGTTCGAAAGAGATACCTCGGCCCCGGAACATAAAGGGCAAGAGAAGGAATATGGGTGGGTTTTAGTCAGTATACGTCTGACACTCCCCCTCGCTCCGCCCCCCGCTCTGGGCGAAGTGTCATATCTATTCAGAATCATAACATTGGTGGCAAACAAACGTACGGAAGTCCCCGATTTCTGGCAGTAAATTTATTTAGCGTCTTATTAGTGTTTCTTTGAAAGTTGGTATTTTTATTTAATATTATGTAGGTACTATGTTAAGATTCTGAATATATTGTCAGAACTGGGCTAAATTGAAACGGAACCACATCGGAAAGCTTTTAAATAAAAAAAGAATCAATTAAGCCAGTCGAAAGTTCTGAGGAAGCAAACATTAAAAAAAATACAGTCGAATTGAGCACCTTCTCCTTTTTTTGAAGTCGGTAAAAATAGCTTAGAATTAAAAAAAAACAGTACCCTTCAAACTGGGAAAACCACAATTCTATTTCAGACCTTGTTGCCTGAAGTTTGAGAGCCGCTGTCATTTCTCCAGTGAGTCTGCCTCGCTTCCCCCTATTTGCAAGAAACGTAACGATCTGCGATTTCGTTTACGATAATAATGAAGAAAACGTATAGACTCCAGGATTTTTATAATTCTCCTCAGATTTGTTTGAATAAAAATGCTTTTTTCTCTTTGTAAACCTGGGGAGTATCTTAAGGGATTGCTCCAGGACTTAAGGAGAAGATAGAATTTTCCTGAAGTTTTTTTGTGGATATTGTTAGATGGTATCAAGGCTTTTTTAATTAAGTAGGTAGACAGGTATGTGGAATGATTTTAAGTGTTCTGTAAGGCTGATTTAATATACTAAAGTTTAATTGCACACTAATGTTGCTTTGCAAAAAACCGATATAAAAGCGAAAGTGAGTTTGTTTGTTTGTTACGTCTTCACGCCTAAATGGTTAAACCGATTTTGATGATTTTGGTACAGAGTTAGTTGGGACCCTGGAGAAGGACATAGGCTATTTTTTTATAAAAAAGATTGAGTCATGAGGGAGAAAGAAGGAAGAAAATGGAAAACTTAGCATTGCTATTACAATAAATACGGCGCTAGGGCAAAAACTACAAGTAGCAGGTACTTGCGAATCAGGAAAGGGGAACTGTGTTGCCCCGAATTAAACGCGAGCGAAGCCTCGGGCAAACGCTTGTAAATCATATTTGAATTGAAGACGTTCTGAATCATTTTCTAAGAAACATAAGATACTTATGTCTTTTGATAACTGTGCATAAATGTATAAAAGTCCCGATTTTCTTCTCTAACTCAAAATTGAATAGTTATCTTATACCTAGTTTTGTTAACATTCTCCTAACTCTTATCAACTGAAACCACGAATGTACCGTAATAGTAGCAAACTTAAAGTACTTTTAATTGATTTAATTCAATTCGGAATCCCGGATGTGCGAATCTGCTTAACTTTTGTTTTTCCAAAGTGACTTAAGTGAAAGCCTAAAGCCCTATAAACCAGACTTGGCTTTTAATCCCCCTGTATCTAAATTAAGATTGACTTCCGTTTTTCGTATTCCCGGAAAAAAGGTATCAGTGGCTGGAAAGGAATGAATTAAAGGTTCACGTGATGAGATGATGGAAATTTAGGTGATGTTAGTAACCGAAAAAATAATTAACGAATTGTTGGAAATACATGGTTTGATCAATGAATTGAGAGAAATCTTAAGGCCACTTTGCTTTCAGAGTAAACCTGTTCGAAGAAGCTAAAAAGGCTTCAATTTAGTACCACGAAAATTACGAAAACAAATGCTTTCGAAATAAATAATCATTATTTTTGGTCCCAAACAAAGTCAAATGTCATTTTAATTAAACATTAATGCTTTGGAGTCCAACATAGGTACCTTCCGGCAGGAATCTAAAACCACATTCACGGAATAGTAATCAAATGGAATGCTAACGCACTGAAAAGGGTGAAAGCTGCAGCTGCTGAGACTTTGCTTGAAGATTGAGTGAATGCATTTCAAGCTGAAAATGTAAACGTACACTTTCTAGGAGGAGTTTACGGTAACCTAAAAAACTTGGTGGTACCCGCGGTTTTATATAGGAGATCACCCCAACTACTTCCAAACACTGGTCATCGTCTACATAAATGTCAATTCAATTATGTATAGCATGAAAAGTATTCAAAAAAGAGAGCTACGTTCACTCGTAAGACATTGGTAAGTTAACTGTTGTTGGAGTTGTTAAAAAGTTCAAAAGTTAGTTTTGCTGTAGTTGCTGAAAAAGTTAAAATATTCTAAATTTGAAATACAAATCTGGAGCATTTGTAAGCCATCAGTGATTATTCTAGACATTTTTTTCACTGCCTTTTGAGATTGCGTTGCGTTAAATTAATTAAAATAATAAATTGTAAAATAAATAAAAAAATAATAATAAATATAAAACATTGTTTAATGGTGCAGGGCAAAGTATATTAAAAAACAATGTCTTCCAATGCGCAGTAACTATAAAGCTAACGCAAAGCTAAGCATTCCATTTGTCTCAACTCCATGCCACAAAATCACAGGTAAGCACCAAGGGACAGGGACGCAGTTTAAATATTTATTTATGGCAACATTGCTGATTACAAGTCCGGATGGCTTCCGTTTCCGCCTCCAATGCGAGACTTACGGCGGCGCGCGGCGGGGGAATTGTGCTGTTTGCCGATAATTATACGTACTTAGAATAGAACTGTACGCTTGTTGAAATAATGTGGGGTGGTTAGTCTTTGTGTCTTGTATCGGTATTATTAAAAATACGTACTTTTTAAATCCTTTCCTTTTTTACTAATATTATAAAAGCGAAAGTGAGTTTGTTTGTTACGTCTTCCCGCCTAAACGGCTTTGATGAACTTTGGTACAGAGATAGTTTGGACCCTGGAGACGGACATGGGCTATTTTTTTTAAGTTAGAAATGAGCGAGAAATAGGGAAGAAAAGGGAAAACTTAGCTTTGCTATTACAATAAATAAGGCTTAAGGGCAAAAACTACAGGTAGCAGGTACCTGCAAATCAGGAAAGGAGAACTGTGTTACCCCGAATTTACCGCGAGCGACGCCGTGGGCAGAAGCTAGTAAAAATATAATTATGTAAATGTTAAATGTTAGGTTAGACATAAGTTTAATTAATATAGTATCATTGTGAAAGTTCCTAAGATATCAGGACACCACAATTGCAAAATAAACAAATAAAACTGATTACTTAACTCCATAACTTACTCAGAATTACCATTTTACATTAAATCTTCAAGAAACTCACCAAAACTCATGAAATAACCTTATTTATCGCCCTTTCAACGTGTTTTAAAAACACACCCACATTTTAGCCAACTTATTATCCTTATAAAGAGCTCCGGAAAAATGGAGACGTTTATTTTCATCATTTGAAGAGGCCAAACCTCAAACGTCGGAAATTAAATGCGTCTGTTTGGATTTTATTTTTGGAGTTCCGTAACTCGACTGCGTTGACCCTATTTATTCAACCAACGCTATCTGTATACAAAATGGAGCCTAAGGCATTAAGTCCGCCTTTGTACAGTGTTTATACATGTGCATAAAGTTTTAATAAATAAATAAAATGGAATAATTTATTTATTGTTTTTTTTTTTTCATAAACTATTCGTTTTTCGAACCAATTTGTCAACTTCTCTGTCTGTTTATTTTTCTTATATTTGGAACGTATTATTGTGACATAAAATGGAGTTCACTTGGCATATAATTTCCAAAGATAGAGACAATGTTAAAATCAACCGAAGATAACGTTGCTGGATAAGTAAATCTTGTGATAAGACGTAGAAGTACAAAACGCAATGTAAGCGATTGTCATTGTTGCGGGTTGTTCGAAAGATATACCGCGGCCCCGGAACGCCAAGGGCAATAGAAGGAACATGGGTGGGTTTTAGTCAGTACAAGTCTGAAACTAAGAGCGGGAGAAATTATTTGATGATTCCCCACCCCAAAAAAAAGCGATTGTCATTTGTTGCTTATTCGCTTGACATTGGTCGGTCAATGGATAAACATAAAAAAATATACAAAGGACTTACTTATTTTATAGACTTATCAAATCTTCTTACTTTCTTTAAAAAACTTTGTTTCACACCAGTCTAACAATTTATATCGAACGCACTTCATCACACCCTTGTAAATATCGCTTATTTTCGTTGGATCCCAGTTTTTGATCCCACTTTAATATTTTTGGCGTTGGATCCCACAAAACATTATTATATATTTCCGTTGGATCCCAAATTTGAAAAATACAAAAAAAATACGTTTTATTGCCACTGAATCCCAAAAACTATTTCCGTTGGATCCCAGATGTTTAAAAACATCTGAATGCGGGTACATCCAACAACAAAATCACAATAATATTTTAAGGCGAAATTTTGTATGTATGTTTGTTATTCCAACACGCTCAAACTTCTAGACTGATTTGGATGAAATTTGGGTATGTGGATAGGTTATGTTAGAATAACGGGTGCCTGCCGTTTTGCCGAAAAGATTTGGACAAAATGTCATTACCCAAACAAATTATAGGAACCGGGAACTAGGTTTGGTTAGGTTAAAACTGTGACCTCCTACGCACGAGCCGAGCGAGCGGAGCGAGCGGTGCCGCGGCAGCGGCCGGCGAGTGCCACAAACGACTTGCATTTATAGAAAAAAGAGATTGTTTTTAGTTGTTTACCCGGAACTGAACTGTTTAGATTAGGATAATTACTTATTTACAAAAAAAAGGTTAGGTTAAAACTGTGACCTGTGTGCCAGAAACGGCCACATTATATAAAAAAAAATATGGAAAAATTATGACGGCAGTATTTTTTTTTGAGCTTAGAGGCGCTTGTTTTGAAGGCGTTCATATTTATTTATTTATAAACATCACAAATAAACCTGATCATTTTTAACTCATGCCAGTCTAGTACTATTTGGAGTACATCATTTGTCTCATTTATTCCCCAGTGGCGACAATCCTAAAAAATCCAAAATACACACACGGTGTTTTTGAAATATTTAATAAAAGTAAATCACTTTTCTTCTGAAATGTACACATGTTGTCATAAAATGGGATTCAATGGTAATATCAAATGGGACCCATCGTTAATACCTAAAAAATGGGATCAAAAACTGGGATCCAACGAAAATAAATCGTAAATATTACCAAATAACATTAAATCCATGCGTAAATTAAAGCAATTAGTTATGAACGTCACTTTAGTTGCCAATTATTACCACTAGAGACCACCACATTGCAATACCACTTCACAATTTGGTTTGTGGTTTCGATTGGTTTATTAACATTATAAAATATTACTGGAACGCATTTCAAACTCATCTGATCAGCCATTAAAACCCAAAAAAGTTGCAGAATGAGTTACTTTTGCATTTATAAATTAGTATATTTATTACTTTTTTTACCTGATCTTGTTAATGAGATAACTAGGTAGAATTAATGGTACGCTCACTAATGTTATTGCATTGTTTTATTAGCAATTCAATAAACGCAGTCAACCTTAGAAGATTAACATTAGAATATCGTCCATTAACCGGATCCTAGATATAAATCCCAGAATCATGTTTATTTTTATTATTAACTAGCTGTGTCGGCGTTTTGGCCCAACCGTTTCTCTTTTTGTTTAGCTCCTAAGGGTAGTTCGGTCATATAAAAAGCCTATTTCTCGAGAGTTATGCTTTATAATGCAAAAATAATAGTAAAAATCCGACTGTTCCAGACCTAAGCGCGTTCAAACGAACACTATTCAAAATTATTAAATTAACTAGCTGCGCCCCGCGGCTTCGCCCGCGTGATGATAAAAAAAAGTATCCTATGTGCTATTTCAGACTATAATCTACCTCTGTGCCAAGTTTCATCAAGATCCGTTCAGTAGTTTTCTCGTGAAAGAGGATCAAACAAACATCCATACTCACAAACTTTCGCATTTATTATATTACTAGCTTTTGCCCGCGGCTTCGCTCGCGTTAAATTCGGGGTAACACAGTTCCCCTTGCGCCTTATTCGTTTGTAATAACAACGCTAAGTTTTCCCTTTTCTTCCCTCTTTTTCCCTCACATCCCACTTTTTTTTTAAATAGCCTATTTCCGTCTCCTGGTTCCCAACTATCTCTGTACCAAAATTCATCAAAATCGGTGTAGCCATTAAAGCGTGAAGAGGTAACATACAAACAAACTCACTTTCGCTTTTAAAATATTAGTAAGGATTATTAGTAGAAAGGATTTTTATTAAATTAATTTACCTTATATGCGGAACCCTCAGTCCAACTGTCCCTACAACTCGCACTTGGCAAGTATTTCGTTATTTTTCTTTTTATTACTGTCTCTCAAATAAACGTCAGAGCTGAGAGTGAATAATATCATCAATCTGGCTCAGAAACGGTCTAAGCAGAGATGGGGGCGCGGGATAATCCCCTATTATAGTAAGAAGCCGTGACATAAGATATACAGACAGACTAATGATAAATCACTATTTATTTTAGGTGAGTATTTTTGTTGTTTTGATGACCTTATGACTTATATTTATTTCTTGGACACGAACTACATGCGTTATGACAGCTTGAGATAATTATGTAAGAGAGATTTTGAGAGGGAATGGGAAGCGGTCACCTCCTTCTGCGAAGCAGTCATGCTAGCGAAGGAGGTGGCCGGGCGTTTGAGAGAGAGAACCTCAAACCAACCCAGCCGCCGCGGGCCAGTGGACGGTGAGCAATAAGTAGCTCACCGTCCGTCCTTCTATTGACAGGCCGTGTGGACGGCGCGTTAGTGTTCCTCGCGCGCCTTAAAGAGATGTTAGCAAAGCAAAGGGGCCTGCCAGGGCCACCGCCTGCTGGGGTTGCGGGTTGTTCGAAAGAGATACCGCGGCCCCGGAACATAAAGGGCAATAGATGGGACAAGGGTGGGTTTTAGTCAGCAAAGCCTGACACTCCCCACCGCTCCACCCAGAACGAGGGAAGTTATTTGATGGTTTCCCATCTGCAAAAAAAGCGACACAATTTGCATAATATTGTAGTTAAAATCAAATTCTTATCATGGTGTCTGGATTACTGTAATAGTTTTATGATGTGGGTGCGTGTGTGTATTCGTAATAAAAGAAGCATACACACTTTTTACTTTATTTATATTAACATCTTACAAATACATGACACATCACTGCAAAGCTATTCTCTTCTATGTATTTTGAGGTTTCAGTACCTCTAAAGGAAAAAACTTATTGGATCACTTAGTTGTCCGTCTGTCTGCCTGTCAGTCTGTCTGTCATGACCATTTATCTTGGGAACGAGTGGAGGTATCGAGTTGAAATTATCTGTGGTTCCTTTGTGCTGCGAAAAAAAATCAACGCTCTAAGTCTACGCAGTCAAAAGAAATGGCCGTTTATGTATGTACGAAACTCTCGGTGCGCGAGTCAGACTCGCTCTTGGCCGGTTTTTTTTTTATTTTCTTTTTTAATAACCTGGGTATTCGAACTTCATTGAAAACCAGCCTGTACGGATTAGGGTTTGGATAATGCTATATAACCTTCACAGTACTTCAAATGTAAATGGTAAATTGTGCGAGTAGGTACTAATATAATAGTTATTTGCCTACACCATTGGGAAAATGAGCGAAATGCTATGTGATATGAACTTCAAATACCTATCATTCAGGAATCCCTTAATATTCCAGCATAATTAATAAACAACACACTAACTTAATTAACTTCTCAGTATTATTTTTGTGAGCTTAAGCTTGAACATTAATTAAATACTAATTAATTTGTCGAAAATTTCTAGAATAAGCTGGTATTCTAGAAATTCCCCATAAATTATTCTAGCATTTAATTAGGGCTGATTTTAAGCTCTCCTACCTCTACATATGGTAAGGCTTCTGTCACACCGTCAGCGATTAGCGAGAGGAGCTAACATTAACATCACGTCTATATTCCCTAGTGGGTACCTCTGCCTAAGGAGGTATAGGTACCACCAGTAGTCTCGGGGGATACTCCCGAGTATTGCCATACCAGACTCCGTGGCTAGTACTGAGAAATTCAAACTAAAAGTATTTATTTCAATTACATGAAATCCGTTACAGAACCTTTTGAATGTCAAAAATAAAAGTATTCACCGGTCGTATTAATATTCAAGGATCGACTCTTAATATATTATTATTATATATATGCATGTTTTGTTGTCTGGACCGATGTGCTTGATTCGTCACGCGGTTGTTGCAAGATAAAGAAAGTCGTCGCTGATGGGAAGCTGGAAAACGTTGACGACTTGGTGGCGTCCATGGGAGACTGGCAAAAAAACCCACACTGAAGAAAGAATGGAAGGTAAAAGGGGGAGCTTTGCACAGGCAAACAAGCACTTTCTTGACCGTTTCTTGATTGAGCGAGAAGGAAGTCAACAAAGTATAGTAGCTCTTTCTCCGGGACTGGTGCTCTAGTACTCAAAGAGTAATTAATATGGCGTCTTTGGGTCCGTTCGAGTATTCCTAGCCGGGATTACAGCATGATCGATGTTCAGGGATAAATGGAAAAATGTTATATTGATGGTCTGCTGGTACGAGTTCGTGTTGAAAGGTTCTGATCGTGGAATGTTGGTAACATTGAATTAGATCTGATATTGATAGATTGGAACGTGTTGATGGGATTTTGAGATATTTTTGGGAAGAAATACAAATATAGAATAGTAACTTATATACCTATATGGATCGTAAAAAATATACTTCTAAAAGCTATTGTATATACACGATGGATACGCGAGCTATATGAATCTTTAGCTTTATCGGAGATTTCACGCCGCCCATGGGCTCTAAACTTAGCTGAACATGTTGTTTAAAAATACACCTTAGGCATGCTAGTTCAGAGGAGCCTGTCAAGGCCGCCGTCTATCAGGGTTGCTGGGGTTATTCATAGAAATAAAGGGCAGAAGAAGGAACATGAGCAAATTTTAGTCATAAAAAGTGTGACGCTCTGGGCGGAACCGGGAGGCCAGCTAGTTTCTCGATGTTTTCCTTCACCAAAGCAATTGTTTATTATACAAAACTCTCATAAATCCGACAAATTAGAGTTGCTTGCCTTGGGTTCGAACTCGAAATCAATGACTTGGCAGTCCGACAGTCCCACCAAGAGACTATGATGTTATTAAAGGAGTGTAAGGAGACTGACAGCCAATTCTATCAGAAAAAAAGAACCACTTGACCTTTCATAATTGTAGCACTACACACAACACCACATCACTATTATAAAAACACAAACTTAAAACAATTTTATCCCTATTTTTCACACAAACTTGGTCCTTAAAAACAAAAATCACAAGGTCTCTTTTAATCCATAAAGGTCTCTGCACACAGCCGGCGTGGCGTGGCGAGGCGCGGCGTGGCGGGGCGGCGACGCTGCGCTGGCGCGGCGGCATCGGTCACACTGCGGACGCGATCACGTCCCGTCCCGCCGCGCCCATTTATTTTTAAGAACAGTGTTTTCATACTGCCTATGGCCCAAATCGTACAAACATACGTGAGCACGAACACATTCGACTAATTTTTCGACATCCATTTTTGTAAAACGATACAAAATCACATTCACGCTCAGTACCGTCCGACGTCACGCCCCGCCGGCAGTGTGACTACTACATACGTAAACCAAACAACACAAAGCGTCGGCGTCCTGAGGGCGCTGCGCTCGCGTCCCGCCGCGCCCGTCCCCGCCGCTTCTGACTTGTATTCCCGCTCGGCGCGGCGGCGGCGTGGCGCGACGGTTACCGTCGCGTCGAGCGGGACGGCTCTGTGTGGCGTCGTCCGTAATATCTAGTACATTACAACTGCTCAGTGTCGCGTCGCCGTCCCGTCCCGCCACGCCGCGCCCGCTGTGTGCAGAGACCTTTATGCCTGAGGGTACTCCATTTTCCGAGACACCCATAGCCGTCCGTAACTGTATTGCGGCTCGCCCTGAAATTCTATTAATCCCATCTCGTCAAGTCGTCACGTAAATTAGATAAGGGTAACTTGAAATATGGCGGTTTATGTTACGAGTTAATAGCGGTTTTGGTGATTGGTTGAAGTAGCTTGAAGATAACATAACATAATATAACATCGTGCCTGTAATGGTTGAGATGTGCCTTATAGTGCGTTTAAATTCTATTTTATATCTAATATATAAAATTTCCGTGTCACAATGTTAGTTACCGTACTCCTCCGAAACGGCTCGACCGATTCTTATGAAATTTTGGGTACATATTGGGTAGGTCTGAGAATCGGCTAACATCTATTTTTCATATCCCTAAACCTCAGCGGGTGAAACCGCTGGGCACAGCTAGTATATTTATACATTTCTATGTTATAAGGGACAAGCCTATTGCCAACAAATGTCCACAAATTCAGACGCTGTGGTTGCTGCTAAAAGTTCCTGGTGGAAAAACTAACGGCATTATGCCCGACCTGGGATTCAAACCCAGTCGCGCTTACGATCCTTCATTCATGAGATTCAAAAGTGCTTGTAATGGTCTAATTAAAATAAATGGTTTGATTTGATCACTTGACTAGTGAGGCAATCGTGCGTCTTGTTTGAAGACGTAGTGGTGTATTTCTAGTTTAAAATGGATTATGATTTTGCCCTCTTTTTTAAACTGAGTGAAAAAAGAACAGATATGAAAACAAAATGAAATCGATTTTCACTCGTTAAAATATTTATTAGTTTTTATATGAGAATAAAATAAATAAAATTCATTTACTAGAAGTAATACACCCACAATTATAATTGTAAATTACAAAATGCAATAGAAAATATATAAGACTAAGACAGCATACATATTATTATTTTGTAATACTTTACCAATATCTGGAAAGTTCATTCAACTTACCTGAAAAAGAAAATGAAAATGTTAATAAAAACCAACAAGTCACAAATAATTCTTCAGAAAAAAATAGATTTTTATTTTTAATCGTGACCGCGCTTTTGTACAACTATTTTCTCAACTATCAAAACGCTATAAGCTTGTCCCGCATACCAAACGCCAAAATATTAAATCCTTTACGACTCCATCAAGCCAGGTAATAGAAACTGATAAATTAATTTGTCAAAAACTTTGCAAAATTCATTGAAAATATTTGTTTTTCGCCATTGTTTGGTTGGTACTAACGTAATTATAATCAAGTTAGAAAGTTGGCAGGACTGATAGCGTCCATAGATTATAATGGATTTAATTCGGTTTAGGAATTTGGTTTTGTTTGATGATGGTATAAAAGGGAATGTGGACTGGAGTTCATTAAGTTTTGTCTTCGGGCAAAAGATAATTTAACCTTGTTAAAAGTTATAATGACTGATAATTTGGGTCCTATAATTAGTTAATTTTAATTTGGATGATAATGGTGCCCGATAATTCTGTTGTGGGCTAAGGTCCAATTTCCGTTAGGATGAGATCTTTTCACGTATAAAAACCTAAAAAATAATTAGCTTTTGGAATTTTGTAGGTCTAGAAGCAAAAAAAACGTGCTTAAAAATTTGACCAATAAACAATTGGTAAATAAACTTCAATCGTGTCATGAATGAGAGGATATCTGATTCACACATAGTTGTGGTTACATAATTTGTTTCCTCCGTAACCACAAAATCAACGCCAGGACCAAGCTACGCTTAAATCACGCCCCCCAAATAACACAGTACCCCGTTTCCCCAATTTACACCCTTACAACCGGAACTAATACCCCGTACCTTTTCCTGAAACATACCTACGAATCACCCCTGTACCTGAGAATCACCCTTGTACCACAGAATAGATAGATACATATAGAAGATCCAGTCAATACAACAAGCAAAAACGCACACACGCATAGAAACTACTCGCGATCGACATTTGTTTGTTATTGATATCGCCGTACGTACGCGTCCATGTGCATCGTATCGGATCAGTGGTGGCTCAGTAGTAAGGGCTTCGATTTACATATCGTGGGCATTGTGTACGAACAGGCTCTTGACTTTACGTACCTAATTTATTTAATCAAAACGCTGAAGAAAAACATCTTGACGTAACTGTCAAGTTCTAGGAACCAAAAACCAAAAACGTGACACCAACCAAGTATATAGCTAGCTCTCTGCATTTCTCAGTGAGGAAGCTTGTGCCAAAGCAGTGATACGGGCTGATGATGCTCACGCTACGCTTATATGTGTACGTGCGCATGTTTAAAGCTAGCCTTCTGTAAACTATCTATTCTATGTCTACAGGTACGAGTAGCCTGCAGGCACCATTAGCCACCCTTCTTGCTGACGCGAAAAGATAACCAGCCGATACATTCCGCTAGCCTGTAGGGGGCTTAATGGAATTAGGGATATTGTGTCAGCTCTTATTATTACGGTTTTTATTTTTGGGTGGACTGATGTGTAGATGATTTCATAAAACGAGTATTTAAATACGGAACAAATATTTGTATGGCCTACAGATAGTTGTTCCGAGTCTGGCTGTTTGTGTATGTGAGTTTAAATGTTTGTAAACGCACCCACGATACAGGAGAAATTCAAAATGTAGGGCAACGTTTTAAAAAAATAAAAAATACAGCCCCATTAGCATACCGGTTGAAAAAAAGAAACAAGTAAAAAAAGGATTATTCGACTCAAACACAATAAAACAAAATTAATACTAACGAACGAAGTAGAACATTTAAACTCACACACAAACAGCCAGACCCAGAACAACTATCTGTGGGCCATACAAATATTTGTTCGATCGCAATCGAACCCGCGACCCCAGCGCAGCAGTTGATCGCTCAGCCACTGCGCTAACCGTGTCGTCAAACAACTTGATAGACCAAGTTAACAAACTTCATAGTATCAATCTACGTAGTTTCTTTTTCCATACCTAGCGTACCTTAAAGGGAATTGCAACCTACTTTGAACCCTAACCGTTACTATACCACGCCCTAACCCACTCTCTGTATAGTCGGTCCTATCGGCCTCCATGGAACTTGCTGGCTTGCCGACTGAGCATGTTGCCAAGTGCTGCCAACTTATGTGTCGTAGGCCGTGGATTCAAATTTATCCAAAGGTTGACTGGTAGACAATGCCTTATGGCATAAGTCCGCCTATGTACCACTATTGTACATGAAGTTTAAATCCTTACTAATATTATAAAAGCGAAAGTGAGTTTGTTTGTTTGTTACGTCTACACGCCTTAATGGCTAAACCGATTTTGATGAATTTTGGTACAAAGATAGTTGAGACCCTGGAGACGGACTTTTTAAAGTGAGAACAGGGTAAAAAGAGGGAAGAAAAGGGGAGAGAAAAAAATATTTTTTCGATCATCACGCGGGTTAAAGTTAGCGTTAGCCCAAAGTAACTATGCCACGCGGACGAAGTCGCGGGCAAAAGCTAGTAAATAAATAAATTTAAGCAGGCATTTTACTTTGTGTGGTACTTATAAACAAAACCCTTATAGGATCACATTGTTGCCCGTCTGTCTGTCTGTCAACTGACTGACAACTGACCCTATATCACGGGAACGCGTGGAATTACTTAGTAATAGCTAAGAAGTCTGGTTTTTCCTGGTTGATTGCAATAGGCTCGCCCCCTTTTACATAAGACTTAAAGATAAATAAATAAAATTAATTAAAAAGCCTTGTATTTCTAGTAAAAAAAAATACAAAATAACTTATCTTTCTTAATCTTATTATACTATGTATGTATTAATTTAATTTACAAGAACCCCTCCGCGGGTGGAGGCCTTCTCCAAAGAAGCCCAATTATCACTATCTTGAGCTGAATTCATCCAGTCTAAGTCAGCCGTTTTTATGATGTCTTCTGCCTATTTCGTTAGTGATGTAGTCTGATGTCGCGAGATTAAAGAATGAGCGCTGGACTAGAAGAAGGACCTCGTGAAAAGGTCCAAAAGAAAGCGCTGTAGAGGAGACTTCAAGATAACTAGCGATAATATGTGAGTATTATTAGGTACACCCCTGTCTAATCCTTAGGGCGTATTCAGATGACACGCGCCGATCACGCACAGCACCCGCGCACACGTTTTGAACTCGCCTTAAGCCCGCACACGCGCGGCATCCGCCTCGCACACGCCTCGCGCCCACTTATACTACTAGTGACTGGACTACTTCGTTCACTAGGCATAGTGGCTTCCAGAGCGCGGGCAGGGCGAGCGCAGGGTCGGCGCGGGGCGGGTGCGTGGCGGGCGCGTGGCGGGCGCGTGGCGGGCGCGAGGCGGGCGCGTGGCGGGCGCGGGGCGGGCGCGGGGCGTGCGCGTGTAGACCTCGTTAAATGCAATTTGAGATCTATTGATGGATTATAAGACTCAAATTCTTATCTAACAAATTTCAATGCGAGTTGGACGCGGGTGGCGTGCGCTGAGCGTGCGCGTGTCGTGTGAACGCGCCCTTAGTGAATTACAGCTGTTATGTTGAATGAGTTACTTTCGCATAAGCATGTCGAGCCAATACGACAGCTAATAGTAGAACTAATGACGCAATCAATCAACTCAGTTGGGTGGTGTGGCGCGAATTGGGAAACGCCAGTCCATTGATAAATATGCTGATTGTCTGATAGGATTTATGATTGATTGGCTGTTGGTCAGTTGGATTGTTTATAAGCTTACTTTGAAGTTAATTTAAATTTAAAGTCACTTGTATATAGAGGATGGACTTGGATAGTGTATGGTTTTTTTGGATGGGAAATCATCAAATGACTGTTTCCTCCGGCTTGGGGCGGTGTAGAAGGGAGTGTCAGACTTTTACTGTCTAAAACCCATCCATTTTCCTTCTTTTATCCTTTGTGTTCCGGGGCCACGGTATCTCTTTTTAACAACCTGCAACCCTAGCAGGATTTCATTATAGTTAATATTGGTTCTAAAATGGGATATTGGATAAGGTAGAGAGAGTACTAAAGCCCCGTTCCAATAAACAAAAACGACTTGTAAGGGCAGCACCCTTACAGTAAATGTTGAATGTTAATAAAATAAATGTTAATGTTCAAAAAGGTATTTTAATACGAAAAATGCACTAAAATAATATAAAAGAAAATAATGTAAAAATGTTATAAAAAATGTTTAAAATGTTAAATGTTACGCGAGCTCGATATTCTACCGAAGACTGACGTACTTGAGTACGTGACTGTATTACATTTTATAAATTAACAAAATTTGCAGTTCTCTAACTAGGCCAAAGTACAATGTGCGGTTGCTTGACCGTACATCTTGGCGGGGCAAAAAGAGTAAAAATTAAGAAAGAATATAACATCAATGTAAATAAATTCATGGAATAAAAAGAAATGTAAATAAAATGATTAATGTAAATAAAGTTAAATGTTAAAATCATGAGGCGTCGCGTAGGTAGATGCCGTAGCTCTTGGTGGCTTCTGTGGCGCTGATCTGGTTGGCGCGCCGGCGCCGTCACTGACGGCTGTTGTAACATCACTATTTAGTATGTTACTAATATGGTCTTCACTAGTAAATGTATTATCTGTGGTCTGCGGCACTCTGCCACACTTCATGTCATGATGTAGTCTTGTAAACATCTCCTGTGTCTCATACCAATAAACCTGTATCTTACCCAACGGACTATCATTCATAAACATCCGACATAACATGGTGTCAGAAGTGGTTTAAGAAGAATCATTCAAGAAAAAGTCGAGGTCGTCGAACAAAATGCCGGACCAAGCGGACGTCAGCCATGATGGTGAGACAAATTTTCAAACACGTGTGAAGCAATTAAATATTTCGTCAGATACCACGAACAATAACGCTGAAACGTGGAAAAGATGGTGGCAACAACTTGAGTTATATTTGTTAGCCACAGGTCTAGATAAGTCAAGCGAGAAACGGAAAATCGCAATTCTCTTACATTGCATTGGAGAACGAGGTCTCAATATATTTAACTCATTTAACCTAAAAATAGACAAGAGCACGCTTGACGAAGTCAAATCGAAATTTGACAGATTCTTCGAGCCAAGAAGAAACGTGACCATGTGCAGGTATCTATTCTTCACACGCAGGCAGGAGAAATCCGAAAGCATCGACGAGTTCCTCACGGATTTGGAGAATAGAAGCAGAGAATGTGAGTTTGGCACGCTCAGGGAATCGCTCATCAAAGATATTTTCATTGCAAACCTCAATTTAGACTTGTCACATGTGCGTCAAAGGTTACTGCAAGAACATGACTTAACATATCAGAGAATGCAAGAGCTAGCGAGGACGCTCATCGTCGCACAGCAGGATGCTGAGAAAATAGTCAAAGGAAGCAGCATCGCCAGTCAACGAACGTCAGAAAACGTCATGCATCTCAGTCGGAGGAGCCGTAGTCGGGGAGATCGTCGACAGCGAGCTTCCAGTCGCAAGTCAGCTTCGAGCAGTCGCAAGCCAGCTTCAGGCAGTCGCGAGTCACCTTCAGCTTCAGGCAGCTTGAAGACATGTAGCCGCTGTGGGCAGTCTCATCGCTACAAGTGTCCAGCCCAAGGAGTTCAATGCAGGTCATGTAAATCTTACAATCATTTTGCTAAATTTTGTCACAAAAATAAAAAAGTCAGTCAGTTGCAATCGTTTAATTCAGATAATGGTAGTCAAGATTATTTCGTTGGTATGCTGAATAGTCAAAGTCATAATGGTCACAGTCATAATAGTCATTCTCACAGTCAGTCACTCAGTCAGAGACACAATCAGTCACAAACACACAGTATGACATCACATCCCTATGAGGAGAACAGTGACACGTCGGATAGATTTTTTATCCAGTCAAATAGTCAGGGTCCCAATTCATATCACATGTATGAAAGCAATTACATGTCGGATAGATTTATTATCCAGTCAAATAGTCGGAGTCCCAATTCATATCACATGTATGAAAACAATCACATGTCGGATAGATTTTTTATCCAGTCAAATAGTCAGAGTCCCAATTCATATCACATGTATGAAAAAAATGTCATGTCTGAGAGATCCAATGTCCAGTCAAATAGTCAAAATAAAAAATGTCAGAGTCCCAGTGATGAAATCAGTCACATGTCTGAGGGATTTCACAATAAGGCACAGTCGTCCAGTCAGTCACACAATGGATCATCAGTCGTCAATACTTTGAATCATTCAAAGCAGTCGTGGCAAATTAGCTTATTGGTAGGAGATACCAAAGTCAAATGCATTATAGACTCAGGTGCAGATGTCAACATAATGTCAAAACAAACATTTAAAAATGTTAAAAGTCAAAATAAGCTGTCAAAATTGTCACTTGTCAAATGTCAAGTAAATGTCACAGGATTTGGTGGAAAATCCATTCCGATTTTAGGCAAAGTCAACTTAAGTTGTAATTTTTGCTTAAACAATAAGAACATTGTTGAAAACATAATGTTTATTATACCAGATATAGAGTGTCCAAATGTCCTTGGTCTCCCAATTTGTGAAAAGCTAGGTATAATAAAACGTGTCTTTTCAGTGTCAAAACAAGACTTTTGTGAGCAAATTCATACACAATATAATGATGTATTCCAGGGTCTTGGCTGTCTGCCTCCAGTCTGTCATCTAAAACTCAAGCCTGATGCAGTACCATGTGTGGATCCGCCCAGGAAAGTCCCATTCGCATTACAAGGGAAACTGCGTGAGGAGTTGGATCGCATGGAGAAAATGCAAGTCATAAAAAAGGTTACAAAACCTACAGAGTGGGTTAATTCAGTCGTTGTAACAGTAAAAAGTTCAGGTCAGTTACGAATTTGTCTTGATCCCAGAAATTTAAATAAAAATATCATGAGGGAACATTATCCACTCAAGTCAATTGATGAGATTAGGTCTCAGCTCGAAGGGGCTGTATGTTTTTCTCATTTAGATGCATTTTCAGGATTTTGGATGCTACGTTTAGATGAATACAGTTCAGAATTATGTACTTTTCAAACACCATTTGGTAGATATAAGTATTTAAGATTACCCTATGGCATAAATGCCTCGTCTGAAATATTTCAAAGAGTCATGATGAATCTATTTGGTGACATAGAAGGCGTACTTATATTCATCGATGACATCTTAGTCTATGGACCAAATGAGTCAGTTCATAATGAAAGATTACACAAAGTCATGCAAAGAGCTCGTCAAGTCAATTTAAAATTTAACAAGTCAAAATGTAAATTTTCACTGTCAGAAGTATGTTTTTTAGGTTATGTCTTCAGTAAAGACGGTGCAAGGGCAGATCTTGAGAAGGTCAAAGCAATTGTCAACATGCCTACACCGCAAAATGTCAAAGAGTTACAGAGAATACTAGGTATGATAAACTACCTAGGACCTTTTATAAGTAACCTGTCAGAAAAAACACAAATATTAAGAAATCTTTTGAAAAAAGATTCAGTCTGGACTTGGGATGAGAATCATAGTCAATGTCTGAGGAAACTGAAAGATGAAATCACAAATTCACCAGTTTTAGCTCATTATAATCCCAAGATTCCATTAGTCTTGTCAGTCGATTCGTCAAAGTCAGCGTTAGGCGCAGTCATTTTACAGAAAAATAAACCAATAGCATACAGTTCAAAAACCTTAACTGAAACGCAGGAAAGATATGCTCAAATAGAGAAAGAGCTATTAGCAATTCAATTTGGTTGTGAAAAATTTCACCAATATGTATATGGTAATAGAGTCACAGTTCATACTGATCACAAACCTTTAGTCTATCTATTTAAAAAACCATTACATGATGTCCCAGCTAGATTACAGCGTATGATGTTAACTTGTCAAAAATATGATTTAGAAGTTATACATGTCCCAGGCAAAGAAATGTTCATATCAGACACATTGTCAAGAGCAGCTTTGAAAGAACATTATAGGCCTGAAAATGAATCAGAAATGTCTTGTCATGTCAATCTAATGTATGCTAACTTAGCAATTACAGATGAATATAGCACAAAATTGGCTCAGGAAACTAAGAAAGATGAAACCCTGCAGCTATTAATAAAGTATTATAATGAAGGTTGGCCAAAAACCAAAAATAGTGTCAGTCCATTAATAAAACCATTCTGGAATATACAAGGAGAAATCCATAAAATTAGAGATTTAGTATTCAAAGGCTCAAAATTAATAGTACCACAGTCAATGCATAAAGAAATGTTAGTAAAAATTCACAAAGGTCACCAAGGTATAAATAAATGTCTAAACTTAGCTAAAGAATCTCTTTATTGGCCAAATATGTCAAGTGATATTAAGAATTTAGTAGAACAATGTCTAGTATGTGCAAAATTCAAACCATGTAACCAAAAGGAACCACTACAGAATTATGAAATAAGCAAATATCCATGGCAACAAGTCGGTATTGATTTAATGCATTTCGATAGTTTAGTATATTTAATTGTCACTGATTATTATTCAAAATTTATAGAGATTGCATTATTAAATAACAACAGTACATCAAAAAATGTAATAACTCATTTAAAGTCCATATTTGCTCGTCATGGAATACCATTGTCACTGGTATCAGATGGTGGACCTCCTTTTCAGTCAGTTGATTTTAAAAATTTTATGGAAGAATGGGACATAGAACATATTGTAACTAGCCCATATCATTCACAGTCTAATGGACAAGCAGAGAGTTCAGTCAAAATCATAAAAAACATGCTAAGAAAATGCAAAGAAAATGGATCAGATCCATACATAGCATTGTTACAATACAGAAATACAGGTAAAAATAATTTTTCATCACCAGCACAGTTACTCATGTCTAGGAACTTAAGAGATAACATTCCAACATCATATAAGAAGTTGAAGCCAAAAGTGGTAACATTTAAAGATTACAAAGAGTCTGTCAAGAAAAATGATAAAAATAAGTCAAAATACTACAATAAAAATGCCAAGTCAATGTCTATGTTACATCATAATGATCATGTCTATTTTAAGAGAAACCCAAGTAGCAACTGGGAACAAGCTATTGTTAAGCAAAGATTGTCAAATAATAGATCATATGTTGTTGAGGATGTCAATGGAGTTAGGTATAGGAGGAATAGAATACACTTAAGACATAAATATTCTCATAATTGTGCAAACCCTCCCATGCAATCCAACTCGTCACAAAGGGGAGAGGAAGGTGACAGACAGGAGTCTAGGCATCAAGAATCCTCATCTCAGCAATCCTCAAATGTAACAACTAGGTCAGGTCGTATTGTAAAACCTACCAGAAGGTTAATTGAAGAAATGGATTAAGTTAAATTATAAATAGAGTCATAAGTAAAGTTTAAGTAACTATAAGTATAATTAAGCATGTTGTCTTGTATAAAATTAAATAGCATAGCACTTATATTAATTGTCAGTCAGGGGTCTAATTTGAACTCAACAAGGGGGATGTTGTAACATCACTATTTAGTATGTTACTAATATGGTCTTCACTAGTAAATGTATTATCTGTGGTCTGCGGCACTCTGCCACACTTCATGTCATGATGTAGTCTTGTAAACATCTCCTGTGTCTCATACCAATAAACCTGTATCTTACCCAACGGACTATCATTCATAAACATCCGACATAACAACGGCGAGCTTGCCGCAGCGTTTACAGTACACGTAGGCTCCTCCCGCGACGAATATTGACAGGATCAGAAGTCCCATCGTAGAGTATGAAACGATGTATTGATGGACATCGTGTTGCGACATTTCAGTCTGTTTTGTCTCTTCTTCCAATTCTTTCAACGAATTATGAAGTTTTTCATAATCGTTTTTCACAAAATGCGTATTATGTTGGGTTGTTGATAAGTCAAGCGGTTGTACCGATGTTAAATTGTTGATGTCATCTAGGTCTATCAGCGGTATTTCCGGGTTGACGTAAATTTTGTTTGTGTAGTAAAGTTGTGTATAATATGTTTCTTCGTTGTTTCTAATTATGCATCCTTCTTTGGCTTCTAAAATTCCCGTTGACCGTATTGCCTTCGTAGTCATACGACCTTCACAGATGATTTGCAGTTGACAATCCGTGCAGCAGACATAGAGCCAGGTATTCGGTTTTTGTAATGGCGTCCATTTGTTGTTGCATGACTCGGATGTGTAGATACATTTTGATAATGTAATATTTGTTATTGCTCCGATTTCGCATGGAATTTGATGATTTCGCATGTTGCGTGTTGGTTTGTTTAGTGAGCATACATATGTCCTTGGTTCTATTTTAATACAATTTTCCAGGTCACTGTCTGTTAGCTGCATGTATGTCTCTTTTCTCACATTTACTGCAACATATTCTGAGCTTGTTTTCATTGTAATTGACTGGTTGTTATTTTTGATCATCGGAATGGGAACTGTTTTATATATAGTGAATGGAGTGTCACCCGTTAGTGGTAATGTTATTTCGATGATGAAATAATTATCAAACAGTCTAGATTTTACTTCTAGTAGTTTGTAAATATCAGCTAATTGGTTTTGAATGTTGTCAACGGGTAGCGATAATTGTTGTGGCAATTGTCCAGAGATAATGTTAAGCTCTTGAAAGAGTTGGTTCTGCGGTAAAAGTCTGGTGTCTACATGACCATGGTGTATGTTAATAGCTGTGTCTAAGAGCATCTGTTGTATGTGACGGAGTTTGGACAGAATGGTTGAACTTGTTAAAGCCATGATGTTAAAGTAATTCAACGCTTCATCTTGTTGAACAGCTTCGTCCAATTTCTTCAGATAGTTCTCTGTAGCGTTAAGGTGTTGCTCTAATAGATTGAACTGAGTGTTCATCGCCTCTTCGTTTCTCTTTAAAATGTTATTGTGTGCTTCAATGATTGAGGTTTGACCTTTAATCAGATTTAATAAATGATCTCTGTTATTATGTAATGTTTCTATGTCCTTTTTATATTGTGTTGCGAACCTTTCATCTAGCACGCCGAATAGGCTGTTTGCAAGGTAACCTACTCCATCGACGAGACCTCGGGCAACGCGTCCCCTTGTTTGCCCATGATGAGTTTCCAGCATGTAGTTATTATGATCAAGTTCGTTGAGTTCCTGTTTGAATTCAGTCATGATGGTTTTGCACAATGTTTGGTATGCAAATTGCTCACACCTTTCTCCTAGGTGTTTCACAACTCTATGTATATTTTCCATGCCTTGCCAGTATGTTGTCATGTTGTAATATGTTACAATCTTCCAGTCATCGTGCACGGTTTGCAAATTGCCGATTTTGTCAAAATACACTCCTCTATTTGGTTCAAACGGTGTAACATTTATGCCGTCACTGCTCTGCTTTGTGGGTTGAAATAATGTTAGCAATGTTACGAGGATGCATAGCAGGCTGGAGCTTATCTTGTTTGATTTAAAACGTTGTTTCCTGTTGGTGTTATTTGTTGTGGTCTTTTGTTTTTCAGTGCAGCTTTTATCATTGGAGGTGGTGGTGTCAGGTACTTCTATAGGAGATTCTGTTACTGGGAGTTTTACTAATTTTGTTACTGGTCTTGTTAGTAGTCCTGTTTTAGTTTTTAACGTCACAACTCTGACCAGATTGTCTCTCCCCGGGTGAACTTCCTGTATTCTGCCAAGTGCCCATTTCGCAGGAGGAAGGCAATCTTCTTTAATTAAGACAATATCCCCTAATGATAAATTGTTTGTTTTGTTTAACCATTTACTGCGAACTTGAAGTTGTTGAAGGTATTCTGATGACCATTTTCTCCAAAACCCTTGTTTCATTTTATCTAATAACTGCCACCTATGTCGAATGTTGATGTTTTGATTTTCGATATTTTCTGTTGGCAAGAATGTTAAAGGTCGGCCGATTAAGAAATGTGCAGGTGTGAGGTAGTCAATATCGTCCACGTCCTCAGTTAAAGGGCAAAGTGGTCTAGAGTTCATACAGGCTTCTATTTGTGTAAGCAGTGTTAAAAACTCTTCGTATGTCAACTTTTGCTCTCCTAGGACACGCTTTAGGTGATATTTCATAGACTTAACTGCAGCCTCCCAAAGTCCTCCCGCAGTCGGCCAGCTTGGAGCGTTGAAATGCCATTCTATCCCCATCTCGTTACTCTTTTCCGATAAGGTGTCGTTGTTAAATGTTTTTGAAATATGCAGTTGTTTTGCTAACTCCCTTTCGGCTCCAACAAAGTTTGTTCCGTTATCAGAATAAATATGTCTCGGACATCCTCGTCGTCCGATCATGCGGTTAAGAGCCAGTATAAATGTTTGAGATGATAAATCTGATGCAAGTTCTAAATGCACCGCCTTTGTTGTCATGCATACGAATACAACGACGTAACCCTTACTCGTTCTGACGCCCCGGCCCTTGTTTAATTTAACGTTAACAAACCCTGTGAAGTCCACTCCTGTGTGGTAGAATGGTGGCGATTGTGTTATTCTCTCCCTGGGTAGGTCAGCCATCAATTGGTATTGTTTCGATGGTTTGAAGCGACAACATTTTACACAGTCCTGCAGGTATTTTTTAACAGTGTTATTTCCACCTGTGATCCAGTATTTCTGTCTCAATGTAGCCATAGTTAGCCTCGCTCCACCATGCAGTGTTGTAGAATGTGCACGAGCAATTAAGAGATGCGCCAGTTTGCTGTTTTTTGGGATGATAGCTGGGTGTTTTGTTTCTTCTGGTAAGTTTGAATTCTTTAGTCTCCCTCCGACACGCAAAATGTTATTTTCATCCAGGTAAGGGTACAGTTTTTGGAGTCCTCTATTTTTGCTTATTCTTCCTTTAGCCTTTAATTCATTAATTTCTTGTTCATAATATTCGTTTTGTACATGTTTTATTATTATATTAGTAGCGCATCGAATATCAAAGAGTGTTAAATTACATTGTTTTGACGCGTGCGAGTCATTAATGTTTGGATGATTCATAGCTGCGGCTTCCCCGTGCCGATTGTTTTGCGACGTCCTTGTTATGAAACGCGACACCCAAGCTACGATGCGTATTATAGTCATAATACAACTGTTCTTGTTAAGTAATTCTGTTATAAAGTTGATGTTTTTGTGTTCCGTAATTTGTGACGTAACTGCATGCACCTTTTTTAGTTCTATTTCAGGCATCTTTATCATGTCATGTGCTTCAGGAATGAATTCACTGTTAAGCCATTCCGGTCCACTAAACCACAGAGGAAAGTTGTGTAACTGAGACGGTAGTAGTCCACGTGACGCGCAGTCGGCCGGGTTTTGTTCAGATCTCACGTGTTTCCAATTCTCTGCGGGCACTACAGATATGATCTCTTGAACTCTGTGTCCGACGTAGGCTTTCCATCGCGAGACATCTCCCTTCAGCCAGCCAAGCACGATCATCGAGTCCGTCCATGCTGTTACTTTAATGTTAGGCTTATCAAAGCAATGTTTTATTTTCTTAACCAGTTGAGCTAACAGCTGAGCACCGCATAACTCAAGTCTGGGAAGTGTTTGTTGTTTTTGTATTGGAGCGACCTTTGTTTTTGCCGCAACCAATGTAATCTGTTGATGTTCTCCCTCTGTAATCTTGCTGTACACTACGCACGAGAACGCTTTTTCTGATGCGTCACAAAATGCGTGTAATTCCCAATTTTTGTTTGCTTCTAATCCAAGCCATCGGTTTATTTTGAAAGGTTGCATGTTTGTTAATTCCGTTTTTAATGTTCTCCATTCCTTTTCTATTCCATCTGGAACAGTATCATCCCATTCAATTTTGTACTTCCAGATCTGTTGGAATAAGATTTTTACCTTGATTGTTATTGGGGATAGCAACCCCAATGGATCAAAAATTGTTGAAATGTCGCTTAAGATTTGCCGTTTTGACGAATTCTTGTTGGTTTCAGTGTCGGTTTTGTTTTTTAGTGTGGTTGAAAATATAAATTCATCTTGTTTTGGATCCCATGCCAAGCCTAACGTTTTGGACGCTGATGCCTCTGTAAAGCTTAAACTGACGGGACTAATCATATGTTCTGGCAGGTCTTCTAGCAGTTGACGTTCGTTGCTCGACCATTTTCTGAGATTGAACCCTCCTTCCTTCAATAACTGTATAAGTTGGTCTCTTGTGTCTCGGGCCTTATCTATGGTATCCTTTCCGAATAACGCATCATCAACAAAAAATTGGTTGAGTAGGATGTTTTTTGCTTCAGGGTACTTGTCACCTTCGTCTCTTGCTAGTTGTTGAAGTGTTCGGAGTGCTAGGAATGGAGCGGCCTTGGTACCATATGTTACTGTACATAGTTGATATTCTCTTAGCAGTTGCTGTGGGCAATCCCTCCACACTATTTTCTGAAGAGGTTGGTGTTCAGGATGCACCATTATAAATCGGTACATTTTTTCAATGTCTGATGTTAAGACATATTTGTATTGTCTCCATTTCAGCAAAATACTAAAGATATCTTTTTGTAGATTTGGCCCGGCCTCCATTAAATCATTAAGACTGCGTTTTGTACTTGTTTTTGCCGATGCATTGAACACAACTCTGAGTTTAGTTGTGATCGCACCTGGCCGCACTACCCCATGATGTGGAAGATAATATTCCATGTTTTTGTTCCCAGTGTTGTTATCGACTTTTTCCATGTGACCCATTTCTTCATATTCTTCCATAAAGGCTTTATAATTACTTGCAAACGCATGGTTTTTAACCATTCTTCGCTCTAGTTGCTGAAATTGAGCGATTGCCTGTGGTTTTGATGTTCCTAATTGTTCAATAAAATTGTCCTTGAGGGGAAGACGAACTTGGTATCGTCCATCAGGAAGTCGTGTTGTTGTTTCTTTGTACAGCTGTTCGCACTTGTTGTCTGGGTCGACATCTTCTTTTTCCTCTTGCAGAGACTCCTGTTCCCAGAATTGGGCAAGATCCTGAATGTTGTTGACAATTACATGGCAATTGAATGTTTTGTAATTACCACATACTATCCAGCCTAAATATGTTTGTTGTGCGATGACGGATGACGTGTTTGTTTTTATTAGCCCCTCTAACAATATTTCAGAATATACCTCGGCTCCCAATAGTAAATCTATATCCTGTGATATGTTAAAATCTGGATCAGCAAGTTGCAAATGTTGTAAATGTTCGAAGCTATCTTTATTTATTGTCTTACTCGGCAGTTTGTTTGTTATTTTCTTCATAATAAGTGCGTTAATGTTAATGTTGAAATTGCTGTATATCGCTTGGCACTTAAGATGGAGAACCCCTTTACAGTTGGTGGTGGCTGAAGTCCCAACACCTGACACCACCGCGCTCATCCGCTCTCGTTTTAATTGCAATTTTTGCGCAGCATTTTCTGTAATGAGGCTAACCTGAGAGCCCTGGTCCAATAGAGCGCGTAGAATGACCATAGTTCCGTCGTTGGCTATTGCTTTGACCTGGGCAGTGGCTAGAAGTACCTCATTTGAGTTATCATGAGCTAAATGCGTGCTTACTTGTTGACCTACATTAGGTCTGTTGGTTCTTGATTTCGCAACTCCAATCGCATCATGCAAAATGCTGCTATGCGGCTCATCGCAGTGCTTGCACCTTTTTTCCGACGTGCATTTTTCGCCGTTATGACTAAACAGGCAATTTAGACATACATGTAGGTTGTTAGCGGTTTTTAACCTTTCGTCTGGTGACATACTTAAAAATTCTCTGCAATTATAGAGACCGTGTTGCTTGTTACATTTAGGACAAGTTATAAAAGAATGATGAGATGTTTGCTTGTTATGGAATGTTTTCGGCATGTTCTTAGATCCACCTGGACTGGTCTGTTGTTGCGCCTTAGACTTGCTGTATGTTGCATTATGTACTGTTTTTGGCTGAGTGTTTTGCTGTTGACTGTTAACGTTCCGAGGGCGGTTCGGGTTTGTACCCGATTCCATTGACATGAACTTGGTTTCGATGAATTTCAAGAACTCGTTTAATGATGGCATTTCCCTTGGGTTTTCCATGGATTCTTTGAAGGACTGGCATGTGTCTGCGTCTAGCTTTTGCATTAAAATGTGAACCACTAAAGGGTCCCAACTAGTAGTATCGTATTTCAGATTCTGAATAGCCTGGAGGCACTCAATGGTCGTGTCATGCATTCTTTTCAGTAGTGATGCCGTTGGGGTTTGTATGCTGGGTAGACTCAGTAACATGTTGGCTTGGTAAGTAAATAACAGTCTCTTATTGTCGTACCTCTGTTGAAGTATCCGCCAACTGGCTTCGTAGTTGTCAGCACTAATGTTCATGTGCTGTATTAATCGCTCAGGCTCTCCCTTTAACTTCGCCTTTAAATGTTGCATTTTTTGAGCGTTAGAGATGAAAGTGTTACGATGCACAATTTCCACGAACAAGTCCTTAAATGTTGTCCACTGGGCGTAGCTGCCACTGAAAATCGGAAGTTCGATTTGAGGCGTGGATTTTTCTTGGTGTTTGTTATCCCAAATCTTCTTGTTAATTTGTTCCTTACTGAATTCATACAGCCGTTCTAGTCTGTTATAGTCACTTTCAAATGCTTGCATGTTGACTAATATGTTGTCCAGCTTCCAATACGTGGTATCGACTTTTTCCCAACGTTGCGTAACTGACCTCAATTTATCTTCAAGTTGCCACTTTTCTTTCAAATTTTCAATGTCCATGTTACGTACTGTTCGCTCAAACGCTTTTATGTTAGACCGCTGCTCATTTATCATATCTCTAGTCCGTTGATCAACGACTAACTCTTCATTTGATCTCGTGTTCTTCACATCCTCCGCGATCTCGTCGCTTTCCCGTTGTTCTTCAACAACCTCTTGAGCACTTGACCTTTCTTCTTGTTGTTGTGACTGAGTGAACGAAGTAAATCCGTCGTCTTCGATTTTCGCCAGTAATCTTTGTTTCGACTTATTTATCATAATCTTCGTCTCCTCGTATAATTGTTCCAAACGCTCGTAAACACGACTCTCATAGTAAGGTCCAGACTTCTTGCCTTCAAATAAGGCTAATTGGATGTCGTTGTTTTTAAATTCACTCCAATACTCCTCCAGCTTTTGAAGTCTTTCATCGTGATACTCAAGAGTGGTTTTACGTGTTGAGCTATCTTTCTTAAAGTTTTCATTTATACGTTTGATAGAGTTAAGATTGGCAGATTGAGAATCAAGTAAAGCATCGTACGAAGACATTGTTGTTTCTCGGTACACAAATCCAAAATTTCAGAAAAATAGGTAAAATGGAACGTGCTCACCGGATTCGCTGCTTACACCTGCCTGCTGCTTATACTTCACCTCGTTCTGCGTACTCTCACTTTCACTCTTCACACTGTGTTTTAATGTTCTGTTGAATGTTCTGATTAATGTTCGAGTTTAATGTTCAAAATGTACCCGCGAGTGAAAATATACCACGGCACTGATTTTACACTTAATTCGAAGGACCAAATGTAAGGGCAGCACCCTTACAGTAAATGTTGAATGTTAATAAAATAAATGTTAATGTTCAAAAAGGTATTTTAATACGAAAAATGCACTAAAATAATATAAAAGAAAATAATGTAAAAATGTTATAAAAAATGTTTAAAATGTTAAATGTTACGCGAGCTCGATATTCTACCGAAGACTGACGTACTTGAGTACGTGACTGTATTACATTTTATAAATTAACAAAATTTGCAGTTCTCTAACTAGGCCAAAGTACAATGTGCGGTTGCTTGACCGTACACGACTCGTTTTGCTTACGGATGGTAGTATTTTGACATTAGTTCTATGAGACTTATGTCAAAATCCTACTACTATCCGTAAGCAAAACGACTCGTTTTTGTTTATTGGAACGGGGCTTTAATAGTATTTAAAATATTGTGTAAGCTGTTTTGACTACGTTTTACTCACGGGTTGACCACTGATAACCAGCGCTGTGCTGTGGGCTCCCATGGCACAGCATCATGCTGAGTGGTGACCTACCTGTCGCAGTCACGACGTGCATGCTATTTTTATTTTGTCCCATATACCTATGTATTTGTAAATGTTTGTTTTGCCTTGCATGTTTGGTTTTTTTGTTATTTTGTTTGCTCGTCGTCATTTAACCCCAAATCTAATGCTTAGCAGTCGCGTTCGTGACTGCTATACTGGCGAAGTAGAGTACTGGCTCGCTTGATGGACAAGAACTTTTAATTGGAATAATGATTGCAACTTTGAAACAAGACTATATTATCCTTATATAATAGTATAAAAGCGAAAGTGAGTTTGTTTGTTTGCTACGTCTTCACGCCTAAATGGCTAAACCGATTGTGATGAATTTTGGTACAGAGGTAGTTGGAATCCTGAAGACGGACATAGGCTATTTTTTTAAAAGATTGCGATATGAGGGAGAAAGTGGGAAGAAAAGGGAAAAATTAGCATTGCTATTACAATAAATAAGGCGCAAGAGCAAAAACTACAGGTTGCAGGTACCTGTAAATCAGGAAAGGGGAACTGTGTTATCCCGAATTTAACGCGAGCGAAGCCGCGGGCAAAAGCTAGTATGTATGTATTTATAAAAAAATAGGTTCCAACTGCAAACAATACAGTCTAATTTAAAAGAGTTGCTAAGCGTATAGGTACATATTGGCACTCGAAACTGTACCTTCTATCTCTTAAATTAAATACTTTTTTTTAATACAACCTTGGTGAGATATATCGGGCTATAAAAAAGATTCGGGGAAAATTGACTATTAGTGTTATCTATACATACCTATATGCAAAGAAATTCGATAAACTGGTTTAATAAAGGTTTGGAGAGTTAAGATCAAAAGATTAAAGAAAAACCTTTTAAAACAACGCTTACACAATTTTATTTTTAAATTTTAACACACACACACACACACACACTCCAAACTTTTTTATTTCACGATTTTCGAATTCGAGACCTATGACTTCGCAGTCCGACGGTTCCTCCCGGCTACATGGTAAATATCCCGTTTCAAACATGCTTATACAATAGTTTGATATCACATAATAACAGATGCTGCTGAGCAAGAGGATTTCCACAAAAATGCAGAGAACACACACCAACGAAGGTCATAATGCTGCCAGCTTTCTGGGCACTTTTACTGTTGACAGCGACGTGGACGTATTTATGACGCTTTTACCATTATATATTTTCACATATTTCTTAATAAAAACATAGAAACATTTAAAAATAAACAGTATAGTCAATATCAGGAACAGCTGGTCCAAGCTACCGGCAGTCAGGGCTCCAGAGAGAAGAACCTGCTAACGAAACGAGCTGTGTCCAGGAATACCGCGTTATGTATCAAACCCTTGATCCAGCTGTCTAACGGGAGCCTCTTTTTTTTAGGCCGATCGCCTTACGAGGGCACGGCGGTGCTCCGCCCCGCGCTGGGCAGACCGCCACTGTGTGCTCCACCGTGTCCTCCGGGCGATCGTCACAATGGTGACACCCGGGCGTTTCCTCCCGCCCATGTCCGGTGAGGACCTGCGTCAGGCGGTAGGTGAGGACGTCATAACGCCTCTCCAGCCACTCCACAAAGAGGGGACTTACCGCCACTATTGTGGCTTGCCCTGCACGGGGTTGCGACAGTCGCTCTCTCGATGCGACCATGAGATCGCACCGGAGGTCTGTCCGCTGGGCGGCAATTTGCCGCGGCAATAGAGATCCCCCCGATTCTTCAGGTGTTGTTTGAGGCTCTTGGCAATTAAGCCATTGGCTGTAACGACTATCGGCACAATGATAGTTGAGTCCACAGTTGTATATTTGTAGTTTGTAAATAATACAAAATGTGAATAAATAAAATCATACGAAGTAATTCTTTGTAGATTTGATTTACAATCCAAATAAAACCAATGAATACTTTGAATAATATTTTCACATGTTTAAAAAAACATCAGACGATTCTAAATTAAATCTGTCTAAAATTGACACAAGCATTCAATAAAATCACAAATTGTTGAATAAAGAAATAACCCACGCATTTCATTGACTCTTTCTCCCCTTGTCTAGAGGGCAGACCAGTCACCATATGTACTATCATCCTTACTAATAATAAAAGTGAAAGTGAGTTTGTTTGTTACGTCTTCACGCCTAAATGGCTAAACCGATTTTGATGAATATTGGTACAGAGATAGTTGGGACCTTGGAGACGGACATAGGCTATTTTTTTAAGTGAGAAATGAGTGTGAAAGAGGTAAGAAAACTTAACATTGCTATTACAATACATAAGGCGCAAGGGCAAAAATTACAGGTAATAGGTACCTGCAAATCAGGAAAGGGGAACTGTGTTACCCCGAATTTAACGCCAGCGAAGCCGCGGTTATGAATAAAAGAAAGTAAGTCTGTCTACATTTTGTATATGATTGAAAGATAATCCATGATTACTCTATGACTAGTGTCAGAATATCGGCGATTTTCCCCAATTAAACTCATTAAGATCTAGGTTAAAAATTATCCCACACGGTAAAAGGCTAAAGGCGAATTTGACTAAAGAGACTAAACATGCTGGTTGAGCCGCGTTTAAGAACAGACATATATACATAAACTCACGCTTTCTCCCCATGGGGGTAACCAGGATACCTTTTTTTTTCGGATGGGAAATCATCAAATATCTTCCCCCGCTATGAGCGGAGCGGGGGGCAGTGTTAGACGTTTCATGACTAAAACCCGTCCGTGTTCCTTCTATTGCCTTTTGTGTTCTGGGGCTGCGGTATCTCTTCCAAACAACCCGCAACCCAAGCAGGGGTTGCTTCGATCCTTACATGCTCCTTTTGCAACGTCCTCCTTCATACATCTGGTCATATACGCACTCTGATTGCTAGTTTTGGCCTTGTAGATTCTTAGACGCTTGTTAACTTTTGTTAACTTCTTATTTTATTTTACGTTTTGTAATGTAAGCAATGACTTATGCCGCGGGAGACGCCCAGGGCGCCGGGCGCCGCGAGACGACTTCCGGTCACCGTAGATTCCCCCGCTCCGCCCAGAGCGGGGGAAGTCATTGGATGATTTCCCACCTAAAAAAAAAATAAATAAGGGCCTACGATGTGCTCTCATACTTAAGTACTAACGCTGTAACAACAATATTGTAAAACCAAATGATTTTAAAAGAGTAACCATGGAGTTTCTTACCGGTTCTATTCCATAGGAAACGACCAACTCGAACCGTGCACCTTCTCTCGACGTTTTATACGTGCCCATGTAGGCCTATGTGAAATAAAAATACGACAAGCAAAGTCGCGAGCAAAAGTCAGTTTGAAATAAAATCCTATTACAGTCGCCATTTAAAATAAGTCTGAATCCCATTACAAAGTAAAGTGTTGAAATAAAAAGAATCCCGTACGTTTAATCGTCAACTCGAAAATAAACTTAAAAGAGCACAAATGTAAGGGTCTGGGCTCTCGACATAACTTTATCAAATCATTTAAATTTACGGAGAAAAGTGAAGATTTTCTTTTCGAACATGAAACAGGTAATTTGAGGGGATAGGGGGGGGGGAATAGCAGTGAGGCAGGTAGGCGGTTAGAACGGTAAGGAGGATGGGTAACAGAGAATAAACATTGTTTTAAATGACTTCCCCTTTGGTCTAGTTGCCGCAAACGTTACTATTTTCAAAGGAGAAATCAGAATGGACGACCGACGTAGTATCTTTGTTAAAAGTATTTTGTAAAATGTTCTTCTTCTTCCTTTCGTGTGGATGTGTACTCTCATATTGTGTTAGACCAGTATGTAGCGACCTGCACACCTCAGTTTGGTGCTCCTTTGCAGGATATGCCCCACCTTCTTTTCTGCCCATCCTGCGCAACCATTTGCAAAATGTTGTGTATATACAATACAGTGGAATGTTATAAGGTACGAGTATATTACTGAAAGACCCTATGTACCATGTATTTACAAAAAACACACACATATAAATTATATTCTACTAGCTTTTGCCCGCGGCTTCGCTCGCGTTAAAGTCGGTAGCGCCTTATTGATTTGTAATAGCAACGCTAAGTTTTCCCGTTTCTTCCCTCTTTCTCCCTCATATCCCACTCTTTTTAAAAAAATAATAGCCTATGTCCGTCTCCTGGTTCCCAACTATCTCTGTACCAAAATTCATCAAAATCGGTTTAGCCATTAAAGCGTGAAGAGGTAACAAACAAACAAACAAATAAACAAACAAACAAACTCACTTTCGCTTTTATAATATTAGTAAGGAAGTAAGGATAGTAAGGAAGTAAGGATTCTATAAAGGAAGAAAATAACTTTTTTGGCACATGCCACGGTGCATACAATTTTTGATAAACATAAAATAACAAAAAAATAAAAACTTAAAGACAAAAAAAAATAATCAAACATAAAAAATTGGTTGTTTGTAAAGTAGGTTTACGATCGAGATGTTTACGTGATAACGTCTTATTGGTGATATAAGTTATCACCAGTAGTGACATCTAAAATGAAATTAAGTACTAATTTAAAGTTTTTTTTTCGAGCCAAGTAACAGATGGCGCTACCATCTTTATGAAATGTCGCTTGTGAGGTTTTGGTGTGACACAAGTTTCTGAACATGTCACCCGACTAAAACGATTTTAAAGACGTTATCACGTCAAAAAAATTGCAAATCTGTCCAGGCGTCTTTGAGTAATCGGTGAACATACATCCTAAAAGAAATCGACGAATTGAGAACCTCCTCCTTTTTTTAAAGTCGGTGAAATCTCAGAAACTACAAGTGTTAGGAGTTTCAAATTTAAGTTTGAATGGAATGTATCCTTTTAAAACGTAGGTGTTCAGTAAGATGGGAATTTGCAATATTCTACCACTAAGTCACACTTAAAAGGGTGGCAAAGTTTGTATGGGAGAACGCGATTATTTAGCTGAATTGTCTATGATAAAAGTATTAGGCTTGCATGGATTCACTAACTCCAACAGTTTGATCTGTAGTGCTAGAACTAACTTATGAATAGCTAACTAAACCTGCATAAATTCACTGTGGGATTAATTTGAACAATTTGATCTGTACGTGCTAAAACTTACTAAACTAGTAGGATTGCATGAAATTTACGGTAGTATTTAACAGTTTGATCTGTACATACAAGTTCTGGATGAAAACTACTTAGTTTAACATCCCGGTATACGCTGGTGAAACCGCGGGCAGCCAATATAAATGGGTTGTAAAGTGTTGTAGAGAAGATTAAACAACCATATTCCCCAGTCAAACAACCGGTGTGTCCCGGTGTATCGGTTGGCGAACCTCTAGCTAATGAATACAAACCATTCGATGTCCAACAACTCCTACCTATCCACCTTGAGGTAAATATACATGGTTTAACGTCCACAAACGGGTTCGGATATATCGTGATAACGGAAGTCTTGTGACGCAACGAGTATGTGGTCTAAGGTTTGATCCCTTTTTTGCGGATGAGAACACATCAAATAACTTCCGCCACTCTGGGCGGAGCGGGGGGAGTGTCAGACTTGTTCTAACTAAAACCCACCCATGTCCCTTTATTTTTTGGGGCCGCGGTATCTCTATCGAACAACCAGCAACCCCGGCAAGGTTTGATCCCTTGGTAGTTTAATTCCATTGGAGCAACTGCATCTGATATGCGAGAAACAGCGTAATGCGTATGCGCAAACATTTAAGATTTTCTCCTGGGCAAATGCATCCCTCCACTTCTTCCACTTCAGGCGCACACGTTAGAAGTTACAAGTTTTTAATGGAATCTTTGACCTACCCAGTTGGCGTACATTGTTTTTATATATAAGTATAACCTCAACATTAATGATGTAACCATGATCTTTTAGAAATTATGTTTTAAAAGTATCCATGGGGATTTTTCGTCTTCTCCAACGAGATCTACGCTTTGGAATGGGCAACTACAGTACTTTCACAAATTATTATGCCTTGTGACTAGTACTGTAGCTTCATTTAATTGTTTCATTTCATTCAAAAGTGCCTGTAATGATATAATTGAAATAAATGTTTGAGTTTGGCCCCGCCACCTCCTTCGTGACCGTCGTCATCAATTAATGCTTAAAAAACTTACGTTTAACTTACTTCAACCACTCTGCACTAACAATTGTACAAGCGTGAGCTAGCCTTAACCTCCCGACCCTCCTTCCTCCCTCCCGTCGTCACGTCAGCTACCTGATTAAATGCATAGAGACTGGACGTGAAAGGGTTCACGTTGTTCGCCGTTCGACCGTCATTGTGAAGACGTGTTGCCAATTTTCTGAGTTAAACTATTGGCGTTGATTTATTTTGTGTAAGACTAGTTAGTGTTATATTATTATTATTAATAGTTTTGTTTTTATTATATTATATTTTATTATACTTTTTGTTTGCCCTTATATTACAAGCAACAAGTACTATTTTACTAAGAAATCGTATTACGGCGAGATTTTACCAATTTTAAACTTTTTGAACCCATGAGGAAAACCATGAAAAAATATTATGAAAATTGAAATTCGGCTTAATATTGACGGAGAAATCGAGTACCTAACAAACATTACAAAAACCCCACCTAATTTTTTTAAGTCGGTTAAAAATAATGCACTCAAACACAAAAACACATGATAAAAACAATTTAAAGTCCACCTCGCCCAAATTGCCTAATCCCCAAAGAAAGCATTTCAATTAGTTCAATTCAATTAAAACACAACAGTTAACTTTCAATCTAAACTAAATAACTTACAATTTAGACGGAGTTTCGTAACTCCGTGACTATAGTCGAGGAGCTGGCCGATCTGATAACGTCAATTACTAACTGCCACTGTTATCTTTAACCGGGCTACAGTTAGGGTTGCCATGGGGGCTGACTATCTCCTAGAACTGACTTTGTCCGGGTTTATAATTCTTACTAATATTATAAAAGCCAAAGTGAGTTTGTTTGTTACGTCTCCACTTAATGACTAAACCGATTTTGATGAATTTTGGTACAAAGATAATTGGGACCCTGGAAACGGACATAGTCCTTTTAAAGTGGGAAATGAGGGAGAAAGAGAGAATAAAAGGGAAAACTAAGCTTTGCTATTACAATCAATAAGGCGCAAGGGCAAAAACTACAGGTAGGAGGTACCTGCAAATCAGGAAAGGGGAACGGCGTTGCCCGGAATTTAACGCGAGCCGCGGGCTAAAGTTGGTTTGTCCAGACATTAAGGGTTCTTTTCTTGCATTTATTTTACTTGAAATGTCTGACGGTTGTTTTGATTAAATCTTGCATTGAATTTTAAAACAGTTATCCCCAAATGTCGAGTTGAAATTTATTTTGCATACATAATTATTTAGTTTTGACGTCAATGAATAGTTAGTTAAGTGATGTCATTCTAAATTCAATATGGCGGACTACCAAAGATGGACAATGTTTTTATTCATGAAGAAAATACGAGAAAGCGAAAATTTTTAAGTACAACATAATTTTTAATCAATTTTCTCTTTGTCGGGACATTTCTAACATAATGGTAACCTTAGCGGCGACAGTTACGTCAAATTACTACAGTTATCTACAAAGTAATAGTTCAGTTTGCTGTTTATCAGTCTGACCTTAAGATTTGATAGCACCTATTGTCTGGAATGAGTTAGGAAAGTGTGAAATTGGGCTTCTAAATTTAAGTCAGTTTTGTTCTATTTAAACTAAATACTTAGTTTTAGTCTTTAAAGATATACATCGACATTAATCAGACACTTAGGCGTCAAAGTACTCGCCACATCGCAATTTCAGGACGATCGGTTCAGGTGGTTGAGGCGTGAAAAGTTAACAAACAAACGTACTTTTGCCCGCAGCTTCGCTCGTGTCCACCCCCCATTTTAGGAAAGTGTCGGGTTAGAAAGTGATAAAAAGTAGCCTATGTCATTCTCCATCCCTTCAACTATCTCCACTTAAAATCACATCAAATCGTTGCTCCGTTTTGCCGTGAAAGTCGGACAAACAAACAGACAGACGTATGTGTCTGTCTGTTTGTTTGTCCGACTTCCTTTACCATTTATACTATTAGTAAGGATTAGTTAGGATTATTATGAATAAATGTTAGTGAGAGCTTAATAAGTTTTAGACACTGTTTAAAAGTAGATTTCAAATAGCGAAACATCATCTCATTTTCAAGCATCTCAGGGTGAGACTGTAGAACAAACTGAATGAACTGTTAAAATACAAGACAGTTAGATAGTTAATATCAGAAGAGTTCTATAGTATCTGCCTACCCCATCTGAAAATGCCTTCTGTTTATGTATACATATGTGCCATAGAGATAAAGTTTGAAGTTTCGATGTAAATCTTCGGAACCATTAATCCGATGTCGGAAAATGGGTTCGAAATGGAAGTCATTGTCCCCTGAGTGTCAAAAGCTATAATTTAAAGCACTCGTGGTACAGTTGACGACACGGTTGGCGCAGTGGCTGAGCGATTGACTGCTGCGCTGCGTGTCGCGGGTTCGATCCCCGCACGGAACTAATATTTGGATGGCCTACAGACAGTTGATCCGGGGCTGGCTGTTTGTGTACGTGAGTTTAAATGATTGTAAACGCACCCATGATCCATGAAAAATTCCTAGTAAGGGGCAGCGTTTTTTATAAAAAAAAAATTGACCATAACGCGAGCAAAGGAAGTACTAGTGGCTAAGTAATAACAGCCGCTCCGGTTTATCTTCAGGTTAAGCTGAGCTTGCTTAGGTTGGGCCGTTGATGGATGCCCACCGACCACTGTGTTTCTTCCGTGCCTCAGAAGCACGTTAAGCCGTGGTCTCTGTTGTCATTAGTAGATCTTTGTCAGTTGTTAAGAACAGGTAGTCAGTGACCCGAAAGTCTGACAACCAGTCTAATCAAGGGGTATATCTTAAAACCCAGTACTAAATGGGTTGTGGAGGATACATAGGAAGTTGCTCCATGTGAAATCCTAATAATCCTAATTCCTAATCCCACTAATATTATAAATCCGAATGTTTGTGAGGATGTATGGATGTTTGTTACTCTTTCACGTCAAAACGGCTGAACGGATCCTGTTGAAATTTGGCACAGAGCTGGATTATAGTCTGGAATAACACATAGGATAACGCTTTTTCTTTCGATATCAAGCGGGCGAAGCCGCGGGCGCCAGCTAGTTGAGCTATATATCCAGTTACACTGGAAGCCTAACCCAAGATAGTTGGGAAAAGACTAGACATATCAAAAGCTAGTGATATAATATCTCTCAGTAGCAATGAAAAATGATCACTTGAAAAGAATTTGTGTGAGATATCATCATACCATTTTTGCCACATAAATTAGTCAAAAAATATGTATTATAGGAAATAAGTCGGCCCACAATCGACGAAGAAATCGCGTAACAAACATACAAAAATAATACAGTCGAATTGAGAACCTCCTCCTTTAAAGTCGGTTAAATATTGAATCGCTTATCACCTGGACGCAGGTAATGACGGAGCCTAAGTCTAAATTGTACTTTAACTGCTACAATCTGTTTCAATATAAGTATCATTTGATCGTACAAATGTCAATGAACTTCTAACAAAGGAAACAAATCAATCAATAGAACACGTTCAAATGGCGTATTGTTTTACTATGACACAAAGAAACAATGTTTCCGATATAATTGTATGCTATAACAGTTCAAAAACGAATGGATTAATGACTTGAGAAAGAGGTTGTATGTTTAATATAACCCGGGTTAAAGAAAACTTCACACAAAAAAAAAACAAATGATAGTCGGGCTTGCTCACCAAAGGTTCCGTGAGGCAACGTTTTTTTTTTAAATGTACCCCAATTAAAAGAAAACTTCATGTAAAGATACTGAATTTGAGAAGAATATACTAAAACCCCATTAGCACATGGGACTTTATCAAAAACGAGGCGAAATGTGAGTGTACTATCAGTTACACGTATATCTACCTATTTGCAGACGTAATATTGTGCATGTGTATGTACGCAAATAAATACCCATAACTTCTGTCAAAGATTTACAAATGACAGCCTTGACCAACGCCTTAACGGATAATGTACATGTTTTAGAATTGGTGATTCTGGTGATTGATTACAAATTCCTACACTACAATATTCAGTTATTGCTTGCCGCTGCCAGAAATACTCCCGAACAATTCGCATTCTATCACGGCGGATAAATTCCTTCCACTTATGCATCGATAGCTCCCAGTATATTTAATAGAAGTCCAACCTATTCTCGACAATACAAAATGGTCGGCACACAATAAACGCAATATTTCCCGGTATACTTCTCAAATACCCACAATCACAAAATTTATACAGAAGCTCTATACCAGTGAAAAGGGACTCACACATAGACTTCATCATTCTGCAGCGATTACCCCAATTTATTTGGGGTCGGTGTAAGATATCTTCTTGTTCCGTACTCTGCTCTTATTCGTCATTTCATCAGTTACCTCTTTTCTTGCCATATCAACCTTCACACAGTTCATCCATCGCTTCTTCCTCTAGTCTTGTACCCATCCTCATGCATACTCAATACTTTCTTCTAGACGATTTCCAAAGGGGCCTGCCAGAGCCACTGCCAGCTGGGGTTGCGTTGTCAGAGAGTCGAGAGATACCGTGGCTCCGGAACACAAAAGCCAAAATAAGGAACATGGATGGGTTTAAGTCAGTTAAATACTGGTGTTGGGGCATATATTATGTGTGGTTGGGATGCACGATGAGAATTGAAACTCGTGAGATTGTATGTAAAGTCTATTTAACGATTACAAGACAGGATACATAACTTTTTTATACTAGACATGAGAACATGTATTCTAGCCGCAGTGAACCAACTGCGTGGGGCACATTGCCTTTTGCCTCGCCGGCTTGACTTTTGCTACTTGCAGTCCCCACAACTGGCAATCCTCTCCGCTCCGCCCAGAGCGGGGGAAGTTATTTGATGATTTCTGATTCGGAAAAAAGACGTTTTCCTCACACATAGACACGCTACGCGTTTAGTATATGCAAATGCACTCGCCACTGGCATTTGTTTGAAATCACCGTCATAAATGTGAAACGATATCTTTCTGGTTCACACAAACAGGTTCATACAACGGGTGAAAAGATAGATTCTTTTCACCCGTTGTATGAACCTGTTATTCTGTATATATCTATTTTGTGCCCATAATAAAGCTTTACATCTTTTCATCTCACTATCAGCTGCGGTGACCCACATGTGTCAGTGAACGTGTCCAATGACGCACGTCACGTCAAAGTTTTGAGGTTATAAACGGAATTGTGACGTGCGATCTATAAATGAAGGGAATTGTTAGGTTAGTGTTTAATATTGATAACTGATTCTCGGAATATAAGTATAGTATTGTTTTGTGGTTTGGGATGAGACTTGTAAATTAATTGTTTATTTAATTTAAGATGCAGTACATGAAATCTGGACAATATCATGATTTGTACTGTAATAAACAGAGAAAAAGTATGAATGATTGTTTTATTTGCATTGGCAATGTAAAAGTGCTTTGAAATCTGCTTATTTTTTAGAAAATATAACTTTATTAGTATTCAGCTTGGTTTAACGTTCGAAATACGACAAACGGGGCTTTATTTTTTTTTATTTTATTTTTTTTATTTATAATGAACTCACTCTTGACCTCGATCTCGCCTGATGGTAAGCGACAGATGAGGTCTACGATGGAGCGAGCGAGCCCAGAAGATGCCTATTAACTCTTGTTTTAAAGGCAGACGGGTCGTATGTGGTAGGGAACACAGAAGCTGGCAGAGAGTTCCACACCAACTTTTCAAAGCTTACGTTTTTAAGTTGATCATTATAGCCAGCCATTGGCTAGCATTTTTGTGGACAAATGGACAAAGGCGATAAAAGAGTAACCATGGAGTTTCTTGCCAGTTCTTCTCCATAGAAAACAACCAACCCGAACCGTGTGCCATTTTTCGACGATTCCCATTTTTAATTTTGAGGCGGACTAAACGCCATTAGCTTTTTCTACCGGTCTGCCCTAACCTAGGGTGATGCAGAGACAAACCAAAGTAAATAGAGGGGAAGTAGGTTATCTCCGGCCCAATTCGCGATATAATTGCCTACTGTCATAGGGTTGTCACTTTTAGCTAAATTTTAATTCAGTACCTATAAATTGGCAAGGGTCGAGAAGTTGTATTTTTTACTTTTATTTTCTGGGTACAGGGTTTGTAAGGCCTCTCTAATTTGTACTATCACAAATTCATTAGTTTAAAGCCCAGCCCTGTCAAAGATCTCATAATAGTCAATAAAATTCAACAATGGTTTTCCTATCAAATATAGAAATGTATTTAAGATACAGAGCAGCATTATTTATAATAACAAAAGATAAAATAAACCGCCACGGAGCGGCACAAACTACGCCGCACGTAGGTACTGTCGCTTTGACCTGCCGTGACCTTGTTGCGCGCCGTATGATTTCGTATGCCTACTAAGTGTCCAACTCGTAACCTTTTATTAATATTTTTGGGACAAAATATAACATGGTGTAAAAACTATTGGAATCGATTCAGTTACTTATTCTGAACAAACTATATTCAGGTTTCGCATATACTAAAAATAATGTTGTATATAATTTAAAATTAGTCAATAACTTATTTTTAATTACGATTTCATAACTGTGGGTAGTTAGGTACTTAGTTAATATACCTACAGTACTGAGAAATCGGCACAACTAAACGTAAACAAAGCAATAGCGGTAAATCAGTTGACAGATCAAAAGTACAAACATTCTAGTGGGAAAGTAGACCTACCTACCTACCTACTTCGCGATAACTCGCGGTACTTCTTAGCGATAAGACCGCCATTGTAACCATAGATTTAACATCTTTTTGTAAAACAGTTTTGTTTCGTAGATTTTGGTGTGCAATAAAGTATATTCTATTCTATTCTATTCTACTTCCTCTGTGTGATAGAAAACTAATATGCTAATACAACAAAAAGAAGTCAGTAGGTAGGTAGGTATCTCATTATGAAGTAAAAAATTGAATTATGCTAGAATAAGTGAGTAGCTTACCTTTCCTGTTCAATAGGTAATTTGAACTGAGACAATTTTGGAATTGATGAATTATTAAGACACCCAAACACACAGCAATACTTTCTCCCGCGGTTATCAGACATTTTTTATTCGTTTAGCGGTGCCGAAAAGCCGTGACGCGCGAACCTCGTGCAGTGTTAGCCCCGACTGGCGCAGCGCGAAAGGAGCCGAGATTTTGTTTAGTGTGCGTGCGGCGACGCATAGATACTACGGCGCACACATACAAGCCGCGCGCTACGCTGTTGTATGAAGTTATCGTACTTCCCCTCTTTATACTATGGACAAACTGTACAGTACGGATACGGTAGTATGAAAATAGATCTGACTGACAATCTAAAACCGTATTACAATGTACCCTCACCTTTCGGTAGCTTTCATTGTATCAAGCGGTTTTGATTCAGCGCCGACACTCCGACACTCCCGTATTCAGGAGAGTACCTACGTACCTACGTAGGTACTACGTAAGTGTGTAACTACTCGATAGTAGTTGTTGCGTAAACCGAGTGAAACGACGACGTATTGTGAATGGGCACTATTTATAGAGGCAACAATGGAATCGTTTAGGATCGGGACCGTTCGGGTTTGTTTGTGTTCGTTCAATTTTGTATTCTTTTTACGAATCGGTTTAGAGAAATGGCCTGTGTTTGTTTGTATGTTACTGGCAACAAAAACTGAAACATTGATGATGATAACGATCGATGGATGGACTAGCTGAAGAATGATAAATGGCTAGAGAGATTATGGAAGAAGAAGACATGTAATGCCGACCCCAAATGAATTAAGATACCTATATGTAGATACGAGCTCCTAAATCCCCTGCAATCCTAAAAAAGTCTTTTGTTAAGGCCACAACTCTTCAAGATATGCAGGAAAATGATATGTATGTATTGTTTATACATTCAGTCAAAAAAGTATCGGGAATGGATGATTTGTTTATGGTTCCAAATTAAAATTTTTGTTTTTTTTGTAGTTGTTAGATTGGCACAACTGTTTTCCATTTTGGCGCGGAGTTTGAGTTGCATCTGTTATTTATATTAAATACAGTGCTGGTTTTAGTAATATCATATATAGTGTGTATTGCGAATTTCATAATGGACAAAAATATCGAATAAAGAGTTTGTCTTAAATTTTGCATCGCCAATGGAATTCCGTGTTCGGAGTCACTGAAAATGTTACAGAAGGCTTACGGTGAATCGACTTTATCAAAAACTCGTGCTTATGAGTGGTTCAAAGCGTTCAAAAGCGGTCGAGATGTGATGGAAGATTTGCCTCGCTCTGGTAGGCCGTCAACGTCTGCAACTGAAGTTAACATCGCAAAAGTGAAGAAAATAGTGACTGAAAATCCCCATTCAACTCTGAGAGAGATAGCCGCCGAACTTTCTGTATCTCACGAGTCGATCCGTACCATTGTAACTAATCATTTGGGTATGAAACATGTTGCTGCTCGGCTAGTCCCAAAAGATTTGAATTTTCTCCAAAAACTCAATCGCATGAAAGTCGCTGAGGACATGCTAGAACGAGTCAGTTCGGACCCAACATTCATGAAACGCATTGTTACTGGTGACGAGACGTGGGTTTACGAGTTTGACATGCAAAGTAGTCAACAAGCTTCGGAGTGGCGCCTTCCAACTGAACCGAAACCGAAAAAACCACGCCAAAGTCGATCAAAAGTCAAAGTCATGTTGACTGTTTTCTTTGACTATCGCGGTGTTGTGCACTCTGAATTCTTACCGGAAGGTCTAACGGTAAATAAGGAATATTATTTGAGCGTTATGCGGCGTTTAAGAGAGCAAATTCGACGAAAAAGGCCAGATTTGTGGAAAGAAAATTCTTGGATTTTGCACCACGACAATGCGCCTTCGCACAAGGCTATTATTGTGAACGAATTTTTGACCAAACACTCAACAAATACCATCCAGCAACCACCATATTCACCAGATATGGCTCCTGCTGACTTTTTTCTTTTTCCTAAACTCAAATTACCACTTCGTGGCACCCGTTTTCAATCGATAGAAGACATAAAGGAGAATTCGCGGCGAGAACTGAACTCAATTCCGGAAGCAGCGTTTAAAAAATGTTTTGATGAATGGATTATTCGTTGGCGCAAGTGTATCGTTTCTAAAGGAGCATACTTTGAAGGTGATAAAATAAATTTGGATGAATAACAGACATTTTGTGTATTATTGATCTTTTCCCGGTACTTTCTTGACAGAGTAGTACATCATATCCATTACATTAAACAGTTGAGCACAGCAGGTCAATACACCAACTCGGTTGATTGATCTGTCGATTGAGATAAACTCAGTACATACAATCTTGAATGAAGCTTATTTATACCAGTTCAACAAACGGATCGGTCGCAACAAACTACCGTGCGGTTTATTTGTACTCGTCATTAGGAGTTTTAAGACGAGAGAGAAATGCTGGCTTACTCTGGGATCGGAAACGTTCATGTACCAATTTTTAAGTCTTAATTATCAATTGACACTTCCTAGGTATGATCTTATAGTTCAAGAGACGCTAAAATTTAATAAAAAGTTATCACATCTTAACACGCGATCAAGACATTTAGCTTATTTCTCGACCAGAATTATTTATGTACTTACTTGTAAGTTTAAGCAGGTTAGAAAATTTTACGTAAAACCTGTCAGGTAAGGAACCTGTAAGGTGTCGTCTAGCAGGATTGTTTAAATGTCATTCTAGTCTGAGAAAGAGATAGCGTTAGACATCATGTATAGTTCTGTCTCTTTCCCTCACTGAAATGTCATTACAACGAAACTGTTCTAAGACGTTATGGTATTCCACCAATCCGTTCTAACAAAGAAGTTACTTAAAACTAAGAATTTTAAAAGAAAAACAAACCCAGACAGGTTTTATTAGCCAAAGCGCTAATAAAAGCCGAGTCGCGCTCTGGTGAATTTCAGACGGTTCAAGCTTTATTCAATCAGGTTTTCATGTATCGAAACAGAAGCACTCGAGTTGTCGAGTTTGGTTAAATTGATTGATTATTAATTACATACATACTTGTTAGAGAAGCAAGAATCAGTAACATTTAAAAACTACAGCTCCTGAACTATCAACTACACATAAAAGAAAGAAGAATATTCACAAAACTTTCCCCAAATACATTCCAAACTTCACCCGCATTACGGAAATCACGCTAAAACCACCAAAAACTTGGTAAGCAGCGTCCCAACATCCGGCAAAGCACTGAATAATTCATCATCGCCGCGTTTGCCATCCCTAACAATACTTTAATCCCGGTTATCTATAGAAGCAGGCCAGGGAGCTTATGTGAACAGAGGTTATGATATAAGGATAGACTCATAGCCACACTGACAATATGGAGTGTAGAATTTAAGTTTAATTTCATGGTCCGGTTGGCTGGTATAATGGAAGATAGTTTGGCTTAGTTCAAAACCTTGTCTAGGCTAGCTTTACGCAGATATGAAGCCGGCTAGGTTTTGGTTTTGTCCAATTTCCAATTAGTTATACATAGCCACTAGCCAGAAACTGTTGACGAACCAATTTTCGGCGTTTATGACGTCAATCGAAAGGAGAAAGGAGTTAATTATGCCGGGACGTCTGATAGGGAAGAATGGAAGAAGAAAACGTGTTGCGAGACCCCAAATAAAATGGGACAAGGGCAGGAAAATGATGATGAGTTTAAGAGGTCAATGAAGGTGTTCATATACTAAAAATTGCTAAAGAGCGACGATAAAGCTTTGTTATTCTGTAGCTTATCGATAAAAACACCGGCTTAATGCGAGTCGGACTCACCCAGGGTTCCGTACAAACTTGCTACATAATCGGCCATATCTTTTGACTGCGTAGACTTAGATGGTTGGTTTTTTCACAGCCCAAAGGGACTGCAGACTTCAGTATATAGTTTTAATTTCAAATTTACACCTTCACGCGTTCCCGAGATAAAGGATCTGGACAGACAGAAAGACAGACAACAAAGTGATCTAATAAGGGTTCCGTGTTTTCCTTTTGGAACGGTACAAAAGAGAGGTTAACTTTGAATTTGAGAATCTCCAGGATTATTATATAGTACCCTGTATACTGCAGAGGGTTAGACAAATTACCTATATTACAGTCACATTCGCTTGTTTGTTTTTTTTGTTTTGAGTCCCACGAAACAGGAATGGATCTTGCTGACATCAACCGTACCCAATCCGGGATCTGGTCAACGCCAGTTTTGTATAAGTCCCGTGTAAAAGGTGGCGACCATATTGCTATCAAAGAAGCACGAATCTAGATTCCGTGGCTGCTACTGAAAAAATCCTAATAGCACTTTGCCCGATCCGTAAATCAAACATGCTTAGCAGTCAGGCTTGCGACTAAGACAGTCAGACTCACAATTACACAACCACAATTATCACAACTACTCATTGTCGCGTCTAAGCAAGGATGTATCCCTCCTCGTCATGTCATAACACGACTTAACCCGTCATCCCCGTCATCCCTCGAGCACATCCCTATACGAGGACAGACATGTTGAATGGAGCGAGTGTTACGTCCCTAATCCAGGGTGGTAGATAAGAAGGCCTTAATGGAATGTGCACTTAATTTATATAACAGTCCCACGGGTCGATCTTCAAGGATAAGCAACACTTTCCGAGGTCGGAACGTAGCTGGGTGACCAACCAACACGTACCGAGAGCTGTGCATACTAAATCACGTTTAGTTGGAGATCAGATAGGCAGTTGCTCTAATTTAAAAAATGGTATCCTGCCTTTATCCAGTTGGACAACAGGCAGGGAAGTTAATTGTAAGAGAACTTAACACCTGCTGTCAGTTTAAAACCAGTTTATGCGGAACTTTCATCGTACTGTAAATCTATGGTGTATGATTCGTAGTTGAGAGATCAGGATAAACTGTTTTTTTCTAGGTTGATGTGTCGTCGTGTGTACAGCCATTTTATACAGGGTGAAGAGACACTGCCGTGAAAACGGTAGCCACATATTTAGTACATTGCATCGTTCTGACACACCCATTACATTAAAAAAGCTGTTTCCTAGCAAACGCAATATCTACACGTATTTTAAAACTACCGACGAAAAAAAATGGATGGGGCCCTCCCCCCTGGATATTTTGGGGGGTTTAGAATCCATCATTCTAGAAATAATAGATTTATGGTTACAAATAAATGGTAACGTGGCGATTTTCGCGTAACGTTTAACTGTTGAAGAATGAGAGGTAGTGAATATGTTTATCCCTTCCATAAACCACATATATATGGCTCCAGGTCATCCAACCATCACCATATGGAGGAAGGTCTAAAAGTGTATTACGTAAAAAGACGGTAAAGTGCGAGTCGGACACGCGCACCGAGAGTTCCATACAAACTTGTGATATAAACGGCCAAATCTATTGATTGCGTAGACTTAACTTAAGGTTACAGTTACAGTTTTTTTACAGCTTCAAGGGACTATAGAATTGAGTAAATAGTTTTAGTTTTAGTAATTTCAACTCGATACCTCCACGCATTCCCGATATTAAGGGTCTTGACAGACAGACACGGGCAACAAAGTGATTTTATAAGGGTTCCGAAATTTTCTTCTTTTTTTAAAAAAAAGGATGTGCTTAACTTTGACATAAAACAGTAGATTTCTTCCTAATTCCAACTCTGCGGATTTCATGTCTGTGTAACGCTATACTTAGGGTAAGTAACCTATTAAAATGTTAAAGCTTGAATTTAACATTTATTTAGTTCTGAGTTTGTACTGCCAACTATCATAATATTTTCATTTACATTCGTTAAAAACGCATATCCGTTTCCACTTTGCCCGAATATTTGCACAGGAAAATTGCATACCAATTAATACTTGTTTATTTTCAACATAATTTGATGGTTTATACAGGATTGTCAGTAGTTATGTCGACAATCCTTTAAGGGGATGTAGGTTCGAAATTAACCCTTTTTTATTGCGAATGGGCAATCTTTAAATAACTTACCCGTTCAGGGCGGAGCGGGGAGTGTCAGACTTGTACGGACTAAAACCCACCTATATACCTTCTTTTGCCCTTTATGTTGTACCTCTTTCGAAATTACCCTTAATGACCCCTTATGTAATTGTAAATAATTTCCGAATAATTAGATATTAAGGTTATTGGTTTTTCAACATAAAAAATGTGTATATTAAGTCAAGTTGAGTTGAGTTTGACATTTGAAGGGGTAATTTCTTGAAATGACCTTCCTTACATCACCTGAACGGATTTTCGACGTATTACCAATAACCCTGTATGAAATTTAAGGATAATTTAACTCACGTTATTAAGGCTATCACAAAAAAGTACTTTTTAAAGATAAATTACGTTTATTTATTTATTTATTAAAACTTTATGCACAAGTAAAAAACTGTAGGTACAAAGGCGGACTTAATGCCTTAGGCATTTTCTACCAGTCTACCTTAGGGTGATGCAGAGACAAAAACAGTAGGTGCGATAACAGAAAAAAAAGGATATTAGTAAATGAATATTAAAATATATATATACAAATATATATAACAAATATACATATATAAATATTAATAACTATAAATACTTATATATATACATAAAACAACATTATATAAAGTTCAGAGATCGTAACAAGACAACAACCACAACTAATTACGAGACGAATCTACCAACTTCTTGTAAATATGCTGTTTAGGCTCTCTTATATCGCGATTTTTTTCTCATAGGACATTGGTCGGCTGTGTGTCGACTTCGCCGCTCCGAAATAGCAGAACGGTTCTTATAAAAAAAAAATTGTACCTATTCAAAACATTTTTTTTCCTTTTCATTTCAAATACTTTTCAAAGACATAATTTGATTTCCCGAAATATACGTTTATAAGTTAGTGTAACTTTCATGTCTTTTTTTTTGTTGAACCATCTATTTTTGTTATATTTAGTTTTTCACACAGATTAAGCAACTTTAATGAAATTATTTTTCATGGTGTTTTTCTAATATTTGTTTTCGAAATGGGAAACCGGCGCCTTAAAATTTCCATTCGCCTTCGTGTTATTTTGGCGTATTTTTCTTTAATTTCGAATGCCATGTGGGTTGTGAGATAAAAAAATTGCAAAACAAAGCTTTTTTCTCGTATTAAAACAAAGCTGATTTCCTTCGTTTTATTTGTAGGCTTCTGAGCCGAGCTTACAGGGGACAAACTATGCTCCTCTGTTCTGGCAATGAGCAAAGTTGTATTACAGGGTTTTATCTCACAAAGGCGTTTTTTAAGGTTCCTTAAAAGGAAAAGTTGTCAGTCTGTCAAGGGCGGGAACGCATGGAGATTCGTGTTGAAATTAAAACCTTAAACTCAAGTCTGTGGTATGTTGAAGCTTTGAACAAATCAACCCTCTAAATCTACGCAGTCAAAAGACATGGCTGTTTATTTTGCAAGTTTGTGCAGAACCCTCGGTGCGCAACTCTGACTCGCACTTTGTTGTTTTTACTCCTAGTCTAAGCTAGTTTTTTTTTTCGGGGTGGTAAATCATCAAATAACTTCCCCCGCTCTGGGCGGAGCGGAGGGGAATGTCAGACTTTTACTGACTAAAACCCACCCATGTTACTTCTATTGCCCTTTACGTTCCGGGGCCGCGGTATCTCTTTCGAACAACCCGCAACCCCGGCAGGCGGAGGCCCTGGCAAGCCCCCCTGCTTTGCTGACATCTCTTTGAGGCGCGCGTGAAACACAAACGCGCCTTCGACACGGCCTATCGTCAATAGACGGACGGACGGTGAGCTACCCATTGCTCACCGTCCACAGGCCCGCTTCTACGGTGGCCGGGAGTCGACTCGCGGCGCCCGGTGCCCAGGGCGTCTCCCGCGGCGGCTGGGTTGGTTTGAGGTTCTCTCCCTCAAACGCCCAAACGGTTGTGGGTTCGTGCGAAGTTCGGGCGTTTCGTGTGAATATCGACAAGGTATGGTTGATAACCTGCAGTATGTCTAGATTTCCAATAATAGAGGAAATTTTATAACTAAGTACTTGTACTAATACAGGGACATAAACTTTTTTATTAAGACCATTTATTTTTGTCCATGGTTAATATACATAATTGTATGTATTGATGAGTTTTATGCCAGATACTATGGTGTTAAATTTTATGTCGTGGAAAATTGATAAAAATGTGTACAGCATGCACATTTAGTAGGCGGAATGTGTCCTGCACGAAAACTGTATTGTAAGATCTTTTTATACCACATTTTATGCAAATAAAAATACTTACATAAAATCAAACACAAACGACCCATTATACAAAGACTTACAAAAGTATGGATGGAAAACGATGGACACAGTACCCGCGCTGAAATATTTGAAAAAACCAAATCGGAAACTCGTTTCGTTTCAAAGGCCTCAAGTTCCAATATCCTGTTACCCTGGTAAATGAGGATGTCCTTTTGTATGTCACAGAATCAGCACGCGCAGAAGGCTACCACGGAGAGCGCGGTTAACTAAGTGAGAGTTCATTTTAGTTTCCACATTCTGTTATGATTTACTAGCCGCGGCTTCGCCCGCGGCTAGTAAATCATAACAACATCAACATAACATCTTTTGCCCGCGGCTTCGCTCGCGTTAAATTCGGGGTAACAGTTCCCTTTTTCCGATTTACAGGTACCTGCTACCTGTAGTTTCTGCCCTTGCGCCTTATTTATTGTAATAGCAATGCTAAGTTTTCCCTTTTCTTCCCTCTTTCTCCCTCGCATTACAATGTTTTAAAAAAAATAGCCTATGTCCGTCTCCAGGGTCCCAACAATCTCTGTACTAAAATTCATTAAAATCGGTTTAGCCATTTAGGCGTGAAGACGTAAAAAACAAACAAACTCACTTTCGCTTTTTTAATATTATAAGGAAGGATACATTCAAAATTTCATAAAAATCGGTCAAGCCGCTTCGGAGGAGTATAGCAACGAAAATTTTATATATTAGATATTACAGGCAACTAATTAATAATGTAGCTATTCGTTTTGAAAAATGAAACACCACAGACTGCCTACAGTACTGTGTCTCCTCTTCTAAATTCATCCAAAGGTTGTCTTGAAAAGATCGCTTTTAGCGATAAGACCGCCCATTGGATCACCCTATTTATAAGCGGTATAGTGTTATTCTTGTAATTTGTATGGTGTACATAATAAAGAATATTCTATGCTACCCTAACCTAAACAATAGCCTATATTGTCTTTAGCTTTTTTTTCTCGCCGTAAAACCATCCTTGGACTTCAACGAATATTTAAAAAAAGAAGTACCCGTCACGAGAAGCTATAAATTTTGTAAACAAGTGTTCAGGAGTTCACAACATTTGGACCCACAAAAAAAAAGAATTTGTTTAAGATTTAATAAATTATTAAGTAACAAATATTAATTAATATACATTATTTAAGAATAATTATTCGTCAGATTCAGATGTTTCCATTTCTGTGTCAGAATCAGTGACATGTATCAAGAAGCTGTCTACAGTTTTATCAATCATCTCATCGATTTTGGAATAAAAATTATCTTCTTCCTTGATAACATGCTCCACACAACGCTTCCAATTTTCCGAAGTAATCTGCTGCAGTCCCTCTTGTAATAATTGTTTTACCTCGTCAAATTTAAAATTTGTATTTTTGCGAGCAACATTTATCCTTTTACGTTGGCCCAAATTAGCTCAATTGGATTAAGCTCACAATGATATGGCGGGAGTCTCAATACTTCCAATATTTTTTGCGAGCTCGTCCACTACATAAGTTTTAAAATTGTCTTTAACATTTTTTACTAGATAAATTGTATTACGCACCTTTTGACGTTTTTTTCGTGGCGAATTTATTTCCTTAGATGTACTGGCTACTGGCTCCTTTATACGTAATAACAAATAAAATTAACGCAACAACTAAAGTAACAACAATAAAAAAGAGATAACGAAACAATAACAAAAATAACAATAACAACCAGATCCGCGATATATGCAAAGCAATGAAACAAACTCGTACGCATTCGAAACTCGAATGACGCGTTTATTTCAAAATAGCGTCCCGATAGTTTACAATCCCTGCGACCGGTATCGGTACCAAGAAACACAAAAGATAGCGCTTTGCGTCGTTAAAATATGATCCGACTAAATTAAATAGGTCGTTACTTTCATAACCCGTCTATATTTCATGTCGATTAAATATGGTCAATTTATAGTATAAAATGTTTACTTAGTAAAAGGTGTTTGTTTACATAATTTATAGCTTCTCGTGACGGGTACTATATCTAATTTTAACAGTTTTATATTTCAAGCGGTGGTGACTCTTGCTTGACCTGTTCTAAAATTTCATCTTTCATTTGTTTTGCTAGACGTTTGTCGTCTTACTTATAAAATTTACTGTCCTAGCTATCGTATTAAGTGGCACTTTTGCTTTCTTCATTTACACGTGATTCCCCGAGGACCTCTTAATCTGTCTATCAGAGGGTCTGTAACATCTCAGGGCATATTGATTAGCCATTCAAGATGTTTCGGGCCACTATCAGAGTGTTACGGCTCCAGTATCTCTTAGTAATGCGTAAGGGTCCTTCATTTCGTGTGAGAAAAGTATTTTTCCTGTAAAGGGAAATGCGTAAGGGGGGATTGTGTTGTGGGTTGTACCAGATTTTTTGGAGGTCAGGTACGTACTAATAGACAGTCGCTTCATGCTACTTCCTACTAATATTATAAATGCAAATATTTGTGAGGGTGTATGGAAGTTTGTTACTCTTTCACGTCTAAACGGCTGAACGGATCTTGACGAAATTTGGCACAGAGGTAGAGTCGGGAATAACACATAGGATACTTTTTTTATCATCACGCGGACGAAGCCGCGGACGTACCAACTAGTGTAAAATACTCTTATTTGCTATTTGGCTGCATTTAATTTGACCGGAGGAAAAAGTTAGGCTATATGGTAGGGTGAAGACTTTAATAACACGAAGGTCCCAACCCTTTTTTAACGAAAAACAGTGTACAGACGCCTGCACATCAAGCTACTACAATCTGTCAGATTTCTTTGATAGATTTTCGACTTTATTTCTAAAGTATAAGGTTCAAGGTTCATTGGGAAAATTTGACAGTTTCGGGTAGCTTGACCTGCAGGCGTCTGTACATAAATTTGATAAAAACAAGCAGAAACTCACTATCGTCTGTGAATAAACCCAGTCCCTCTAAAAAAGAACATTGTCATTATTTTACATCCTTACTTTTAACCGACTTAAAAAAGTCAGAGACAATTCGAGTGTAAGCTTTTTTTTTGTATGTTTGTTACGCGATTTTGTGGGCCGATTTTCGAAATTCTTTTTTTAGTCGAGAGGGTTTGCTCCCGATGGGGTTCCATATGAATTTTATTTATATTGTTTCGGTAATTTATGAGTTACCTTCTATAATATTTTTTCTTCTCATGTAATGGATGATGTGCTAATATCTCTAAGTAGAAATGAAAAATGAATACCCAATGAGAATTTGTGTGAGATACCATCATACCAAAACACTTTTTTTGCCAAAAATAAAACGGTTGTTTAACGTATTTTACATTTAGATAAATAAAACTCGGGACAATTAAGATAGTATTTTCATCAACAAGTTACTGAACCTTCAAACGCCTACGCCTTGAGCTAATAAAGTTATGACGAGAACTATTTACGTTGTAATAACAGCAATCAAAGATTTAATTAACGGTTAGTAAACAGACCCCCTTCAGCCTTCCCCTCCCCTAACCAGCGAAATATAAAACGATAGGAACTGGTGAAATTGAGTAGAGCTACCCCACCCGTCCGCTGCTGAGCCAGTAAGTTTAAATCAGTCCCCAATTAATATCACTCAGGTCCAGCCTGTCCCTTTGCTGTACTCTCTCAGCGATGCCCTAAGCCGAGGCTCGTACCCCACAGGGGGTGCCCTTAGCGTGTAGTCGCTTAGTTGGTAATTTTGCCCCGGCTGGAGGTCTTAATTTTAAGGCATCCACAGGATTGCCCGGTTAAGCAGACGACTACCTCCTCTCCAACTGCGAGATGCCATTCAGAAAAAAAAAAGGAAAAAGAAATTGAGTGGAGCTACAAGAGGAACAGAGTGAGTTAAAATCTCTCTTTCTGAACTGCATACGTGGTAATTGTTTGTGTCGTCGGTGTCCTTTTCTTAGGTTACAACCCGTAGTATCCAAAATATCAGGTTACTAGACTCGCTGTTTAAGTTCTGCAGTGTCTATAAGTACGGACACGACGTGACAGTAGAAACACTACGCCAACAAAATCTCTTTTACTAGTACATTTGTCTGCCTATTCTCTTTACATAGCCATAAAGCTTTACTCACTGAAAGCTAGGCCATTGACACACAAAGCGTTTTATTGCCTAATATATCTGCTCCAGCCCTAAGTCCCCGAAATTTGGTAACGACATTGAAACGTCAAGCAACCCGCCACATAAGCACATTGTGTATGATTGTCGTCTGTTCGCGACGCTTGTAATTAACTGGCAACACTCCAAATTGAAGCTGGTGTTGCCAGATGGAAGAATGTTTATGGTGAATTTACGTAGATTTTTTATACTGTGGTTTTTGATAGACTTATAAAAGTTTTTTTTTAATATAAAATGGCAACGGAATTTTATTAATGTTTTATTGATGACAAAAGTATGTGAGGACGGATAGATGGATATTTGTTACGCATAGGCTACTTTTTATCCCGGTCTACCCGGGCGGAACTGCGGAGCGCAGCTAGTCCTACTGTAATATTATTAATGTTTAGCTTAATGAGGATGTAAAGTTTGTTACTCTTTCACGTTAATACTACTGAACGGATTCGAATGAAATTTGACACAAAGTTAATTTATAGGCTGGATTTACGAATAGGCGCTTTATCCCGGTAGTATGATCCCTTAGGACAATTACCAACCTCCATGCGGGCGAGGCCGCGGGCATAAGTTAGTTTAGAATATCTCGACGAATGGAGTCTAAGGATCGTGGCTGCGGTTTGTGGTTTATGCCTATCCCAAAATCGAATATGGGAAAGGGCGAGAGTTTATGTATGTAACATGCTAATCTATGGATAAAATCAATGTTGATGCGTTCATAAAATAAATAAAGGCAAAGAAAATCTGCTATAATGAATCCACAAATGTTTATGCAATACAAATTGGCGGCCACTTATATATTAAAATATTATTTACAGATATTCGATAGATTGGAAATGTTTTCTCTATCCGTTCAAGCAGCAACAAGTATATATTAGCTTAAAACTAGCTGCGCCCCGCGATTTCACTCACTTTGTGATATACAAAGTCAAAGGTTTTTATTTGTTAAACATCGGTGTAAAAAGTGTAAATATAAAGTAAGTATCTCCATGTTTTGCCGTAAGCGGCGTACAAATATTTATAAAATTAAAATTGAGTTACAAAGGCGTTAGCAGCAATCTGCCTTAAAAAAATACAAATTAAATTTAACATTTTTATGTTAAAAAAAAATCCTATAAATAATAGCTTAATTAATTGTTATAGGAACATTAACAATAATTAGTACAGATTAACTACGTGATAGTGCACATATTTTTACCTGTCTATTCCACTGAGCTTGTATCGTCATCCAGATACTCTTTAATACTGTAGTATGCCTTTTCAGTTTAATATTTGATTAGCAATATAGCTTTATGAATTGTAGCCTTTTTTTTGCGGATGGGAAATCATCAAATAACTCCCCCCGCTCTGGGCGGAGCGGGGGGAGGGGTTGTCAGACTTGTACTGACTAAAACCCACCCGTGTTCCTTCCCCTTTACGTTCCGGGACCGCGTATCTCTTTCGAACATCCCGCAACCCCGGCAGGCAGTGGCCCTGGCAGGCCCCACTGCATAAATTGTAGCCAATGTGTTATTCTGATGTACTACTCTGTCAAGAAAGTACCGGGAAAAGATCAATAATACACAAAAGTCTGTTATTCATCCAAATTTATTTTATCACCTTCAAAGTATGCTCCTTTAGAAACGATACACTTGCGCCAACGAATAATCCATTCATCAAAACATTTTTTAAACGCTGCTTCCGGAATTGAGTTCAGTTCTCGCCGCGAATTCTCCTTTATGTCTTCTATCGATTGAAAACGGGTGCCACGAAGTGGTAATTTGAGTTTAGGAAAAAGAAAAAAGTCAGCAGGAGCCATATCTGGTGAATATGGTGGTTGCTGGATGGTATTTGTTGAGTGTTTGGTCAAAAATTCGTTCACAATGATAGCCTAGTGCGAAGGCGCATTGTCGTGGTGCAAAATCCAAGAATTTTCTTTCCACAAATCTGGCCTTTTTCGTCAAATTTGCTCTCTTAAACGCCGCATAACGCTCAAATAATATTCTTTATTTACCGTTGGACCTTCCGGTAAGAATTCAGAGTGCACAACACCGGGATAGTCAAAGAAAACAGTCAACATGACTTTGACTTTTGATCGACTTTGGCGTGGTTTTTTCGGTTTCGGTTCAGTTGGAAGGCGCCACTCCGAAGCTTGTTGACTAGTTTGCATGTCAAACTCGTAAACCCACGTCTCGTCACCAGTAACTATGCGTTTCATGAATGTTGGGTCCGAACTGACTCGTTTTAGCATGTCCTCAGCGACTTTCATGCGATTGAGTTTTTGGAGAAAATTCAGATCTTTTGGGACTAGCCGAGCAGCAACATGTTTCATACCCAAATGATTAGTTACAATGGTACGGATCGACTCGTGAGATACAGAAAGTTCGGCGGCTATCTCTCTCAGAGTTGAATGGGGATTTTCAGTCACTATTTTCTTCACTTTTGCGATGTTAACTTCAGTTGCAGACGTTGACGGCCTACCAGAGCGAGGCAAATCTTCCATCACATCTCGACCGCTTTTGAACGCTTTGAACCACTCATAAGCACGAGTTTTTGATAAAGTCGATTCACCGTAAGCCTTCTGTAACATTTTCAGTGACTCCGAACACGAAATTCCATTGGCGATGCAAAATTTAAGACAAACTCTTTGTTCGATATTTTTGTCCATTATGAAATTCGCAATACACACTATATATGATATTACTAAAACCAGCACTGTATTTAATATAAATAACAGATGCAACTCAAACTCCGCGCCAAAATGGAAAACAGTTGTGCCAATCTAACAACTACAAAAAAAACAAAAATTTTAATTTGGAGCCATAAACAAATCATCCATTCCCGATACTTTCTTGACTGAATGTATAAGCTATATTTTTGTAAAAAATCCATTCAGTAGTTTTTGCATGAAAGAGTAACTGCTCCGTTGGTCTCGAGGTCGCAATCGCGACTACTGAAGACGGGATCCTGGGTTCGATTCGCGGGTCGGGCAAAAAGTGTTATTATATATATGTATAACGGAAAAACCGTTAAGGAGCAGTTAGCAGTCCGGAGTTTGCAACTTGGCGGTAAGAAACCCCCGTGCCTCGGAAAGCACTTTAAGCCGTTGGTCCTGCGCCTGATCTCACTCCGCTCGTATCGGGTTGCTGTCCCATTGGACTATGAGAGAGAGAGTGCACCTATACCTGCAATATAATACCTCTAAATCACAAAGGGCAAAAGAAGGAACATGGATGGGTTTTAGAAGGTAAAAAACTGACATTCCCTTCCAGCCCGACCAGAGCGGGGAAGTTATTTGATGATTGATGAGAGCAACGACGCTTAGGGGCTGAACATTCGGTTGAAACCGTTGGGCACAGCTAGTTATTAATAAATAGCCCTATATAGTATACTCCGTGTGGTCGAAATACTTAGTTTTTCATGGCTAAATGAACTCGCCGGTATAATTAAGCGCGGGTTAGCGCAAAACCACCTAGATAACAGATTTAGAGCGTTTTCCGATACTTCACTCTACTTTTTTATTGATGTAGATTTTCAATAATGGCCGTGTTTAAAAATAGAATCTCTATCATTAGATATTACAGTGACTAGCCCATTCAATTAAGACGAGGTTAACGACACGGTTGGCGCAGTGGCTGAGCGATCGACTGCTGCGCTGCGTGTCGCGGGGTCGATCCCTTCACGGAACAAATATTTGTATGGCCTACAGATAGTTGTTCAGGGTCTAGTTGTTTGTGCATTCGACTTTAAATGTTGATACACGAGAAATTCCTAGTGTGGGGCAAGGATAAAAAAAAGATAATGTATTTGAACGATTTGTAGAATTAAATAATGTTTTATGATCAGTGATATATTACTTTTAAATTGAAACTATTTATTTATTTATTTATTTATGCACACACAAAATACATGACAGGACATTACATTAAGACAGAAGAGCACAAAGGTACAGCTTATTTCATAAGAAATTTCTTCCAGCAGACCTGCGAGAGGAAAGTTGGATAAGATATGTAGACACAGTGTGTGGAAAAGATAAAACACAAAATTTTAAATTATCAATCATATAATAAACTTACGTACAAATAATACACATATAAAAATAAATACTGAGATAGTAAATATATACCTAAAATAAATAATTATGCAGAATATTACAGTAAAGAGGACAAGTAATGCTCTTTGACTTGCTTTTTAAAAATAAATATAGTTTTAGAGTCTCGTATGTTAGGCGGAAGTGAGTTCCACAAACGTACTGCGTGAACAGAGAAGGAGTAGGAGAAAAATTCAGTTTTATGTGATGGGAAATTAAGATGATACTTAAGGTGGGATCTACACAGAGCATCAGGAGGACGGGTAAAAGAGAATCGATCACGCAGGTAGCTGGGATAGGCAGGATTGAACAGTATATTATAGAGGAGACATAAAATCCGAGTGTTTCTGCGAAGACGAATAGGGAGCCACTTGAGCTCCTTGCGGAAGGAAGAAACGTGGTCATATTTCCTCAAACCATACACAAAACGAATGCAAAGATTTTGCAAGCGCTCCAACTTATTCAATAGCTCTTCGGTAGCATCTAAATAGCAGGCATCAGCGTAATCAACGATCGGCTGAATCAGTGTTTGAGCTAAGTAAATTTTGGTTTTATAAGGCAAGAAGGTTTGTAAGGATTTAAGCGAATGAAAAGAAAAGTGCACCTTACGACTAACCTCATTCACTTGAGCTCGCCAAGAAAGATTACTGTCAATTATGACACCAAGGTCCTTAGCTGAGTCAGCATAGGCAATGGTCGAGCAGCCTAGAGATAATGGCGGCAAAGATGACAGGTCAAGAGCAGTGCGATAATATCTGCTGCCTATGATCAAGGCCTGGGACTTCTTAGGGTTGATCTGTAAGCCGTACGACTTAGCCCACTCGTGGATACGCTCCAGGTCATGATTCATGGCATTGATTGCTGATTCAGCATCAGACAGCGAGAAATGTCGATATAGCTGCAAATCGTCTGCGTAGAGGTGAAAGCTGGAAGTGATAATTTTGGTAACAGAGTTAATAAAGATGGAGAAAAGGAGAGGAGAGAGAACGCCACCCTGAGGAACACTAGCAGTCAGGTCACACCAATCAGAGTAGATTTCTTCTTGGCGGACAGACTGTGATCGACCCCGAAGATACGAGTCGAACCATGCTAACGTGGAAGCAGAGAAGTTAAAAGATTGAAGGATCCCAAGAAGGACGTCAAAATCCACTGAGTTGAACGCGCAACTAAAGTCAAGTAACACTAAAACAGTCAGAGATTTATTGTGATAACGTTTGTTAATCTTTTACGAAAAAAAAACAACTGAACAGATCTAGAATAATAATGTAATATGTTGATGAATTGAACAACTGATTACATTTAGAATAACATAAAAGAGCCTTGCGGGGGGGGGTCAAGTCTATCTAGCATAGAACCAGCGCTCAACTCCGCCGCTTCCAACCATGCTGAGTTACAATTAATTCTTACAGCTAAACTTATTTACAAAACTAAATGGCCAGGCTCACACTGTACACACAGTTGGCGTAAGATGTGTATCGTACAGGTACACACGACACAATAAGAAATAATTCAGCTAGTTATAAACTGGAAAACCCTCACCAAAACTACGAAAACAGTTTAATACTATACCAAAATATTTTCCTCACAGTACTGTGGTAACTTTGGGATGTGTGGAGTAAATTCGTATTCAAATAAAAACATAAAACACCTTTGACTATATGTTTAGTTCATCATTTTACCAATACATGTCACATCATTGCAAAACTATTTTATTCTCTACTAGCTTTTGCCCGCGGCTTCGCTCGCCTTAAATTCGGAGTAACACAGTTCCCCTTTCCTGATTTGCAGGTACCTGCTACCTGTAGTTATTGCCCTTGCGCCTTATTGATTGTAATAGTCAGATTGTTTGTTGATTTGTTTAGTTAGTTGCCTTGTTGATTATAATAGACTCATACCTCACTTTAAAAAAAAATAGCCAATGTCCGTCTCCAGGGTCCCAAATATCTTTGTACCAAAATGTATCAAAATCGGTTCAGCCATTTAGGCGTGAAGACGTAGCAAACAAACTCACTTTCGCCTTTATAATATTAATAAGGATTTTAAAAAAATGAGAAATCGAACGTCATTGCGAACCAACCTAAACTCGGGTTTGATTAAATGCTATAGAACCTTCACAGTATTAGGTTCAATTAAATCAGCAACAACACAAATACAAATGAAAATACTATTTCCAAATAAATCTAATCGAATAAAAACGTAAGAAATGTGCTTCCTTCTTCTAAGTAGCTTTTATTTCAATAAAAAATAAAACGGAACGAAAAATAAAAAGAAGATCGCAAAGCGCCCTTGATATTAAAACATGTCTTCCATTGCCTTTGAGATTCGCATTAGCGATAGTATGAATTGGCATTCCTTTCGCATCGCTTTGTATGCGTCTTTTCAAGTGCGAAAATGATAAGTAATAGCTTCTGACGTAGAAGATGGTGAAGGCTCTATATACGCGGACAAGGAGATGAGTGATTACGTTCAGGGAACCTATCTGATATTACAAATTCAGGATACGTCAATGCAATATTTTTTCTTATGTAAAAAAAAACTCTAAAATGGATTAGGGCGGCCTTTGCCAAGCAGTGGATCAGAATAGACTTAGCAAAAAAAACAAATCTTTCTGTTTCGTTCCGATGTTCGGATTTTTATGTTTTTTTTTTCATTTACTTTTCTTAAAATTTCCTTACATTTTTAAATATTTCTTAAAAAGTATGTTAAAAACATTTAAAAATAGGTTTAAACCGGTATCGGGAGCAGGTTCCAAACTACCGGTGGTTCGGGCTCCAAAGACTATTTATATCTATTATTATTTTAAACTCACATACACAAACAACCAGACGCGAAACAACTAACTGTAGGTATACCTGTCATACAAATATTTACTCCGTGCGGGCATCAAACAAACCCTTAACCACGGAACAGAAAAAACTTACCAAGCCGTCAAATCCCAAACATCAGCAAAAATCTAGCAATTTTCCCGCACCAATTACGATACCTGTCAATGTGTCAACACTATAACTTTTCCGACGCATCAGTTAACGCGTTTAAATTCACAACTTTTGCAAAAAACATAAATGTTTAAATCTGGCGTAGTTTCGTCAAAAACATTGTTAAATTCACACTTAAAAATCCGAAATGCCGCCAAAATTTTCCCGCGTATTCTCTGAGCCGTGACAATGTGACATCTGTCAACGTTGTAACTTTTTCAACACAGACATCAATTAACGAGAGTATATCACTATTTCGCTATCCCATTGTTTCAAAGCAGGAACACTATAATCAAAAGTGTATTATTTCGCTATAGGCGGATGTATGCGTATAATTTACAAGCGGATATCGCGTACATTGTCTCAATTCAATCCGTCTAATGAAGGCGGGAACGAGTGACGCGCGTCCGCCATGATGGCTTAACATTAGGGTTGTTACATTACAAAAAATAAGAAAAATCATTTCAAAATGAGAATAATACGACATTATCAATGATTGATAAGATTATCAAATTCATGAAGCAGACGTTTCCTGCGTGGAGGCTTAAAGGAGATGAGACGCAGATATTTAAGTTTAAAACATTATGTGTTTTGATGATTACCTCCTCGTCGAAATAGTATTGCTTGACCTTGACCTTGATTTTGGACAACTGGCAGCATAAACGCTAGTCAGCCGTGGTAAAATCCGATGCGATTGATTTAAAAACTGTCCAACAAAAATATCCAACGCACTTTTACTGTATGACATCCACAACGCAATTAGTACTAACTATGTATATCCTAGTACTATCTATATCCATATCAACATTTATTCAGTCACAACTGCAATATATCATGAGGAAATACCTTATCAATGTTTAAACTTACATTTGACTTAAATGAAGATAGAACTTTCGCAATAAGAGCAGTCTAAACCCTTAACTCCGACAAACTTCCTCGTCCTACAACCGTACACCAAGCTTCAAGGAACTACCACACCTCACACTGTGACAACCAACGCGTGTTTATTTACCCACAGTCCCATAGTCACGCGTATTTGCATGCAAATTGAATGAAATAGCTTGTCGTGAACGTTCGTGCAATCACATTTAAACCAACACTTGGGTGGTGTGTGCAAAACTAATACTGGCTGTTGGATTTGTGTTTGTTGTCTTTGTGATAATGTTGTTTGGTATTTATTGTTTTATGTGGTCATAAGTTAATCTAAATGCAGTATGAAATATTTTTCTGTACATGAGAAAAGTTGAAGAGATATTTTTACTATTTTTAGACTAAGGAAAGCATTAAGTAAAAATGTTCCAAATGGCCATTTCCGGGCGGAAGACGATCAGTGAAATTACGGCTGCGAAATTTTCGCGACGACGCGTTTTTGCCCTCAGATTTTTTCTTTCAGTTTTTTCTAGTTTTCGGTCAATATTTTTTTCTAATTATTGAGTGTGCTTAACTCAGGGATTGTGTAAATTATTGTATGCCGTTTTTGGTTACCAAGTTGTAAGATTAAAACAACAGACAACTTTTTCCGGCCTTAAAAAGAAAAACCGGCACCCTTATCACTTTGTTGTCCATCTTTCAGTTTGTCAAGACCCTTTATATCTGCAACGCGTGGAGGTATCGAGTTGAAATTTCAACCATTACATTATAGTCTCTAGGAGCTATGAAAAAAACAACCCTCTAAGTCTACGCAGTTAAAAGATATGGCTGTTTATGTAGCAAGTCAATCAATCAAACGTCATTTATTCAAATTAGGCTGATAATCAGCGATGGCGTTTTTGAGGGACTGTCTCTTGTAATGTGACGTTCAAAAAGTGCTTTTTGAACGTCAAATTACAAGAGACAGTCCCACAAAAACGCCCTGCCCTTCGCCACTTCCTAGTGTTTTAGCTGGGAAGAAGAAGTGGTGGAACAAACTCTCCAGCAACACATCTGTCTGTCAGGTTAGAAGAACCAGATTTTATACAATTACGTTTATCACAAAAAAAGAAATTATTCATTCATTGTCACATGTCAGCTAACAAACACCAATTATGTATATAAAAATAAAAAAAATTACCCAAGCCTAAATTATAAATTCTCCAGTCAAACGGGTGTGCCCGCTTACACGTGCAGTGAAGAAGTCACAGGTGATAAATTAGGACCATAGTGCAAAAGAAATAAGGTAAGCATAAAAAGTCTGTACGAAAACGTCGGTGCGCAATTCCGACTCACTCTTCGTCGATTTTCTATCTTGTAAAACTGCTGATATTTCGACCAACCTACTTCCTAATACGAATAACTTACAAATTTTAATTTAATTGTTTTAACTTTTAATCTTAAACACTAGCAACCCTACCAGCTGACAATGGCGGGAAAATATTGACGTCACAAACGCGTGTTCACAGCCGACGGCGACGCAGTTGTGCGATTGTAGTTGTACACAGTCCTGTCACAGTTAATTTACCTCTGACGCTGCGTCACTGTCAAAATCATTGTGATCTGATTCGAAGAAATAAGGCTCTCATTGACGTGATTGACATAAGCTCGCTCTCTTCTAGCCCCGTCAACTTGATGCAATTGCTTCCACCATAATATGTAAACATATAGTGTTTACAATTGAGTATACATCATCAGTCATCACTAAGAAAGAAAGAAAAAATAAATTTAAAAAACAAACAGCAAGACTGGAAGCCGACCCCAACATAGTTGTTATCATCATCTGCTAAGTCTTTTAGCAGATAATGAATAATGTTGCAGTCACTGACAAGTCTGTAAAAATCTGTACAATGATCTCTACTCTCGTAATTTTAAAGTTGCTGTTGGACTGCTGTTATCAGAGGTAAAATAACAGTAAAAGGACTGTAGCGACGCGTTCCGCCTCCCTGCGAGCGAGCCCATCCAAGCCGGCCGTCCGACGCACCCGATGATTGTTAAGTTCTGATGCGGAATCGATACTCGGATGACACCGATGTTGCCAGTAATGTTGTTTACGTTTGTTAGATATGAGAAAAAAAAATAAGTCCCAAGTACAGTTATTTACTAAGCCCGAAGTGAAAAGTTCAATGGATAGAGGTGCGTACTACTGGTAATCTGAAATGTTATAACCTATTGGAATATAAAATGTATCTTAAACCTTTGCTTACTCAAAAATGTTTGAATGCTGAAAGACAGAATGTACAGGGACTCTTGGACATTTTATACAAATAAAAACTTCTTCTGATTCCGTCTGCCTGTTCTACACGACTCTAAGATTTTAATAATTCAGGAGCTGCCCAGCCTCTAATAACTAGTCTAACAGTGTTTAAATCATCCACACGAGAATCACAAAAAGACCTCAAAATAGTCTCATCTCTGTCACACGCTTGATCAGTTTTTGATTTACGCGTTGAGCCGATAGGGGTGCGATCTGAAATCAATTTATTGAAGAATCGATATTTTGGGCCGAAAAAATCGATTTATCCTAGAAAATCAACATTTGATTTTTTCTGTTGGAACTCTATGCTATATTATATATTTTAAATACATTTAGAAGATAAATGATTTCTTTTATACCTGATACTTTGATATGACAATAAAATCATATCTGTCACAAGCGGGAAAATACTTCCCGATTTTGTTTAAAACAGATCACTGGATCTGTTTTTAACAAATTCCTTGGTATCTTGATGGCTTGTTATAAAACGCAGCATCTTACATACTCAGATATCATAAAAACACACTTTAATTTGCTTAGAAACGAAAATTATCGTGGGAACTATCCATTAAACACTAATTTTGTGCCTTCCACAAAATTAGTGTTTAATGGATTATTTATGTATGTGTTTTTGTAAACATAAAGATGGTACGTAAGTACCTCTTTTCATTACTATAATTCCTAAATACGCATTGGTCAAGTTATCTTAAAGATTAGCTTATAAATAGCTGGCTATTTATAAGCTAATGGCTAAATAATAAAAGCCACTCGGGTCAATCTTCAGGTAAGCCACTTAGCCTGGGTTGTCCCGTAGATGGGTGACCAATTAAATACCGAGTGCCCTCTGTGTCTGAGAGGAGCTCGTGGCTGAATTATAGCAGCCGCTCAGGTTGATCTTTAGGTTAAGCCTTCCGACATACCGAGTTTCTTCCGTGCCGCGGAAAGTACGTTAAGCTGTTGGCCCCGGCTGTCATTTGTAGATCTTTGACAGTCGTTAGAGATAGTCAGTGTTCCGAAAGTCTGACAACCAGTCTTACTAAGAGGTATCGTACTAACTGGGTTATGGAAGTCAGCTAGCAATCGCTCCATGTAAAATACTGGTATTCAGCTGCATCCGGTAAGACTGGAAGCCGACCCCAACGTAGTTGGAAAAAGGCTAGGCAGATGATGAGTGCCCTCTGTGTCTCGGAAACTGTTAATCTCGGTGGTCACATGTAGATTTTTGACAATCGTTAAAGGTCATCAGTAGCCTGAAAGTATAACAACCAGTCTTACCAAAGGCTAGCGTATTACTCAGTATTAACTCAATTGTGGAGGTTAGAAAGGACGGGCATAACTGAGCCGTCGGGCATAAATAATACTTGGATTAGTTCACAGCTGGATTAGACACTCAATGTAAAATACTGGTATTACTGGAACCCGACCTCAACATATTTGAGAAAATGCTAGGCTAGGTTTAATAGATAGAAATCAAAAACATATTGTGTATTTAATTTTTTTATATACACACAAAACATTCGAAAGGACATTTTATTAAGCACAGATCTATTTAGGGTCCTGCACCTCAAAAGGAAAAATTTGAACCCTTTTTCGATCACTTTCTTTACGACGGCACGGTTAGCGCAGTGGCCGAGCGATCGACTGCTGCGCTGCGTGTCGCGGGTTCGATCCCCGCACGAAACAAATATTTGTATGACCTACAGGTAGTTGTTTCGGGTCTGGCTGTTTGGGTATGTGAATTTAAATGTTTGTAAACGCACCCACGATACAGGATAAATTCCTAGTGAGGGGCAACGTTTTAAAAAAAGAAAGAAAAAAAAAACTTTCTTGTGCGTCTGTCTGTCGAGACTTTCTATCTAGGGAAATTATAACTATGTGTGTGGTCCCTTAAAGCTGTGAAAAGATCAACTTTCTAAGTCTACGTAATCAAAAGATAAGGACAAGTTTGTACGGATTCCTCGGTGCGCGGACCTGACTTGCTCTTGGCTAGTTTTTTTTCATTATTATATCATGTCATCCATTCAGCCAATTCGATTTCCGGATCAACGAATCCATGGAACTATCTATCTAAATCGATTCGATATTGCTATCATAAGCAAGTACGATACAATATTGGTGACACGTCCGACCTCTTTTTGCGATCAAATCATCTCGAAGCATCGATACACGGGTAATAGCTAATACGTTCTGCTCCTTCGACCTTCGCCATTTACTGCCGAGGCCAAATAAATACGAGTAACGCTGTCTTTTGTTGTACAGATAATAAAAGGTAAATAGAAATAGTTTTGCCGAAATATTGTCAAAGATTTCAGATGTCTTCGGGTAGTATAAATTGTGATTATGATATAAAACCGTTTCAATTTAATCGACCACAATTTCAGGCTTGCTCTTGCAATCACTATTAATAAGTCCTACTTATTAATTATAATATTATACAGGCACAAATAGAAGATTTTTAAAACGTCAAATGTAGCACGAGACTTTGAAACTTTAAGTGAACTTTCTAGTTAGGAAAGTATTTCAGAATAGAATTTAATACTAATAGTAACGTCAGTGAAGTTTGCTTACATCACTGCACTTTGTATGCTTACTTTGTCAGAATTCTTAGACAGACTACCGAATGAAGAGCAAGTTAAATTGCATGGAGCTGCAAATGCCAACCTCGAGGTTAGATCATCAGAAGTATCAATCCACAGAAAACAAACCTCTCACAAAAATGCTTCTCACTTATATATATCACCTACAGTTAGACCAGTGCGCATAGACAAATACTTAAAGCTTTTCCAACCGTTTTGGAGAATAGCCAAAACGTAAAAAAACTAAAAATCTCGACGATTAAAAACATCTTAAAATTCTACTTTACCGTTGAAAAGTTTAAAATGTGTGAGCGAGAAACATTGAAAGGCGAAAGTTTGTGAAGAAGTAGAATGGTGTTTCTTACTCTTCCATGCAAAAACTGCTGAATGTCATTGGATGAAATTTGGCACACTGGTAGTTTATGACCTGGATTAACACATAGGATACTCTTTATCCAGGTAGTGCAATCCCGTAAGACAATTAAAAAACTGCATGCGGATGAAATGCGAAATCTGCAGGTCTTATTTAAAAAAGTATGAGCGCGTTAATTAATCAGCGGTAACGATGATGAAATAGAAGAAAAACCAACCTAACCTAACCTTATGTCAATCATATTGGTAGCCTTTACATACATTAGAATGGGTAAGAAAGCGAAAGCGCCTTTTGTCTAGGCCCCCACGGTGTTTTTCTTCACTGAAAGCAAGTGAAAATTATACAATACGCACAAGAATCCGAAAAAAAAAGAGATACACACCTCTGCTTTTTCGCCTAAGGTTAACTCGAGACCTAAGGCAGTTGATCCTTCATCTAGTGACCCTTCTTACCCATGTTCCTTTGTGCGCGAACTCTGAATGTTGAGTGCGGTGCATTCGCTTCGATAATTGGATCTCTTGTTCGGCTTCGAACACTGTCGCTGTTCAAACAGATTCTCGTTCTCTCTTTAGACACGTGGTTATGTCTGAGTGCTTTGGAGCAAAGAGTATAAATCTTAGAATAAGTAGAATGGAAGTAGACATTCGGGTAGCAAAGATGTAGACGTGTAGGTATGCTTGCGTTGCTTTTTGTGTGTCTATGTGACCACTTAGTTCTTCTAAATTACACAACGGATTTTGATGCGGTGTTCTCCATCAATTAAAAACATTTATCCGAAAGATTTAGGTGTGTTTATTAGCTCAGATATAGCATAACATTCAAAGTAACGTGTGCGGGTCACATTTAAAGGTTTGGAAAGACCACCAAACTTAGCAATTTTGTTTGTGGGAAAAAGTTTGTACGCAAAAAAATACGGTGGTCCCATACACGCCTTATTAATACGTATTGATGTTTGCTCTAATACAAGTACTATTGTTACTTTCTGTGGCTGCCTCAACTTAAGTATGGCACAATGTTTGAGACAAAATAAATATTTAAATATTTTGTATGTGCTTGCGAATTTTACGTTACAGCATGTTTAATAGTCTAAGTTCATCTTTTATGAACAACGCAGCAATAAGTTCCATACTTAAACATTTAACGTTTAAAGACCCTTGTACCATCAACCAAATTGACGTTTTAAAATTAATGCAAAGAATTTTATAGTCCGCCATAAAATAACTTCGCACATAAAAATGTTTACAAAAAATGTCCTTGTAAAATTGTTTTTTTATTTATTCATGAAATTCGTTTTGTAATTACTGCGAGTGTACGTTCAGAGAGTACGAGGTTTAAAAATGTGTATGGAAAATTAAAATACAATTGATAAACTCTGCCATTTAAGTATTGCAGGGCCCAGGTGTCGATACGAGGCAAAAGCCAGGGGTGGTCGGACCGAATCATCGATTCTACAAAAAGAAAATAACTTACTTGCAATAATACAGTCTGCCATCTCTCCCCGTGTGCACCGTCCAGCCCTCCTTCAGTTCGGCCTGCAGCCTCTCCAGCGCAGCCTCGTCCTCCAACGCCGCCCGGCCCAGCATCGGACTCCCAGTCCCCAACCTTGGACTGCCATACTTTGGACTGGCGCCCAACTTGGGACTATTGCCGCCCAACTTGGGACTATTGCCGCCCAACTTGGGACTATTCGAACTCGAGGCTCCATCACTCAAACTTGGACTACCAGTCGCTCTACTATTAAAACTTGGACTCGGGTTAGGTCTGGGACTGGGAGCTAGTTTCGGACTCGCCGTGCCACTGGGACCAGGCGACGACGATGCCTGCTGCAGCAGCATCGCTTTCACATCATCGTATCATATTTAAGGTTATGCTCATCTGAAACAAAAACAAAAACAACTTAAGCAAAAACATTAATTAAAAATATTCGACAGCAGGTAGGCATCCGAGACATTCAAACAACAACGCTTCAAAAAAGGACAGACAAATGAAACGCCCTCGTCGGCGAGCTCTCTAAAATGGCAACACCGATTAAAACTGGCCGCAAAAAGTCCACTGGAAATACCGCCCAAATTGCCGCGAAAAAAGAACCCGACCGTTCCCTCACAAACCGTAATCGTTGGAACGCGACGGACGAAATATGAATGAAAATGGACGACATTTTCACGATGGCATTTTGTTTACGCGCGCTTTTTTGCCCACTCGATAAAGTGGGATTAGGTTATTTTGGAAAGTAGGGTAAGATAACCTTTAGCGGGTGCGTGTCGGTTTGAATAAATGGGTCGGATATAATGCCAGACTGTTGAACCAGAAACTTGGTAATTGAATATTGTTTCTTGTGTGTAAAGTCGGATTTTATAAGACGGTTTGATGTTGGTCAAGTCTGGCTTAAGATAAACGAACAAGATAACAGTTTTAATTCTTGTTAATTTTCTTTTTAAGGAAAGTTCCCAAGCGCAGGTTCAATTACGCTTGATATCAGACAGTAAACACAAAGAGACGTAAACATCAAAAGAACATTATTTAAACATTCGATGCTTTAAATATTAATTTCCGTGCTTATTCCAATAGAACAACATTTCAGTGAGGAAGGATTACGAATTGGCGGGTGCTCCGCTCGATTCGGAATCCGTAAATTGTTTTCAATAAAAACTCCCGCCAGTACCATTGTCTCTGGAACGACGTGAAGGCTTAAACGACGCCACATTGTCGATTCGCGTCAATCTTTTTTTTTCGACATAATTTTAATCACATCAGCATTCACACAAATCCCCTGGTGTTAATATTATAAGAATGGTACTTTGGGTTTTTAAAAACTGGCATTTAAAAGTCAAAAAACCTTTGATTAAACTATTGTCAACGAAATCTACAAACTATTAGCTTTCTTCCTCCTTTACATAAACAAATTCCAATAGAAAAAGCTGGCAGGTTATCTTAAGCAGAATAATTATCAGTTCAATATCTTTGACAAATGCGTTTCTATTCTACCTGAGTACAATGTAACAAGGTTAATAGAATAAATAATTGAGTTAATCACTATAATCCACTTGCCACTCGTGTATTAGCGCGGTGCAGTTATTAACGCACCAACGGTACACTAGATGGCGACACCTGTTTCTGTTTACAATTATTATACGTAAGAAAGAAGTCTAAGCTCTCCTTAGACGGACGGATCAAAGGCCTGATTTAGAAGACAGTAGTCCACTATACGGCCAACATTGTGAGGATTTTCCAGACTATATAGCCATTACAACGATTATCTTGGACCCTGCTCCCGAAACCGACGGAAACCATTATTTTTAAATGTTTTTTTTTTCATATTATTTTAGGAAATAGTTAAAATAAGTATTAAAAAAGTTTGAAAATAGTAAGTAAAAAACTAAAAAAAACTGTTTCGTATAACTACCTCGTTGGTGTAGTGACCGCAAATGCTATTGTTAAGCATGAGGTCCCAAGTACGATTCCCGGGTTAAGAAAAGTGTTATTGGGGTTTCCCATCACGATTTTTTCAGTCTAGAGTCTGGATTTGTGGTCGGCGATGGTCATAGGCTCCTTCTTATTACATGGGAATCGTTACTAATATTATAAAAGCGAAAGTGAGTTTGTTTGTTACGTCTTCACGCCTAAATGGGTAAACCCATTTTTATGAATTTTGGTACAGAGATTGTTGAGACCCTGGAGACGGACATAGGTTATTTTTTTAAAGTGAGAAATGAGGGAGAATGGGGTAAGAAAAGGGAAAACTTGGCTTTGACTTGAATAAAAAAGGCGCAAGGGCAAAAACTGTTTAAAACCTTAGTATACAGTTCACCCAAATATTATAAACAACATTACCTCAATGTAAAATGGCAACCCATTCATTACTGTGAAGCTAATCTAATTTATTAACTTCAGCAAGATATTATGGTGGGCTGTCAAAAGCCATTCCGGGCCCTTATACCGTAACATCACAACTCCAAAATGTCTCATGGTGAAATTATGCAGCTCTGGCAATTCATTGTAATTATGAAATAATACCAAGGACGAAGGACCAGATAGAAAAGAAGGATGAGAAACCCAATTCTGGGTTAAGCTCGCAGTATTACCAATGATAACAAAAAAACATACCAACAAATTGCAAAACTTATTTTCAATAATTTAAAGATTTGTTTGTATATATATATTTTGTACATATTTGTTTTCAATAAAGAATAACAATAAGAAAGGACTAAAAACAGGAATAATAAACATAGTATAAAGCTAGTCAAAAAATTATGAGGACGAATATTTAAAAGTACACTTTGAGATCATCATCATCATCATTCCTCTGCCCTTATCCCAATTTACTTGATTTCGGTGCAGCATAGTATGTTTTTCTTCCAAACTTCCCAACTACTCGTCATCTGATCAGACACCTATTTTCTTCAACTAGATATCTTAATAATATGCGACCATTTTGAAACCACACTTTCACAAGTAAACACACTCGTAAAAATAACAGTTCGTTCTCTGACTGTTGTCATAGCAACAAGCAGATAAACGGTCACAACTGCGCGATACGCCGAGTAAATTACTATATATTACGTCCTAATCTTCTTAAAAATGCTACTGCTTATTAGCTTGTCAACATCACAAAACTACGAGTTGTTTGATTTAAAGACGCACAAATTTATTTGTGCTCACGGCATGGTCACTGATAATTTCTTTTGGTTGTTGTGTGTTTAATTTTTATCAACGCAAACAGTTACAAAATAGACCTAAACACACTTGATCCTCGTAACTGAACAAATGCATGGCAAAGTACCACTAACACAAATTCCAATCCTTTCTTAACATAAAGAATAGCAATAACACATTGTATGTAAAGTACCAAACGGTACCAAAACATACGTCTGTACCGCACGATACCGCTACAAGAAACATACAGTAACAAAAATGCAATATTACAATATAATGACAACTTGCCGACGTAACACGTACTATAAACCCCGTTATAAAATGACTTGAAACTTCAGGCCAAAGATTCTCTTTCAAAATCAGAGTAGCATGACAAAGAAATAGACTACGAAACTACTCAAAGGACAAACTTAAAACCGAAAGCGAACAATTCTAAGCCTTACTACGACTACACACAATCGGAACCACACCGTGTCTGTTATAAAATTGACACGGTGCCAATTCTCACACAGACCTCGAATAAACCGCCAACTAAGCATGTAACTAAGTATCTTGTTGGAAAACAACGATTAAGAACTCCTAACAATGCCTGTCAGTTACACGTTCTACGTCAAGGAAAGAAAAGGATAGGTGATAGAGAAATTAATATGCTAGAGAGAGATAAGCATAGTTTTATGTGACAGGTAGCTGGTCATTGACCTGCATTGTAAGTGTATGAACAGATTTTGTGAACGCAACCCAGTTGGTATAAAGTTTATTGTTTTAATAAAAATTACAACAGACGTGTTTATAGAGTAAACATGTTTAGAAGAATATAATCGTAACCCAATTATTCACGATGTTACGGAAGCCAGACGAATATAAAAATGTATAAGGAAGTATAATAATAGAAAAGTGAATGATTGCGGTTGTTACTTGTGAAGTTGTGAGTGAAAACAATATTGATTTTGGACCTTTCATTATTCAAGTAAAGATTTTTCTTTATTTTAATGATAGTTTTGAAACGCTTAAAGTGGAGCTCCAGGGACACAAACTATCTCGATTTAATTGTAATAAGTTATTTAATTATTATTGTTACAAAACTATCAGGTGCGTCGTCCGTAATGTTTGAAACTTTCAATCCATCGTATCGGATTTGGGCGGCTGCCAATTGTGTTTCGAGTAGGTTGTTCTTCAATGGTTTCTAATTGAACGTGTTTACCTTGTCAGACATAGACTAAAGCTAGATGTTTTATACTAATAAATACAAACAAAGAAATCAAACACATATTCGAAAAAAAATAATTTTAGAAGTATTGATTTGAAATCGATTTTTTATTCCCGTTTAATGATACAGGAGAATTGGTAACTATTGGACGCATTTCATGAAATAGGTGATGCTAGAAGTAATTTTCAAATTACCTCAATAACGGAATCTCGACTGTATTATATACTGTAACTGTATGTTATCAAATAAAATCTGTTCAATTCAAACTCAAATAGATAAGACTTAAACTTAAAAGAAAACCAATCAAATCTACAGAGATTGGTTTTTTTTTAGGCTTAACATCCGAGTGACCATTGTGGTATGGAAATAAAGCCAAACCACATTGTAAATGGATACTAATGAAATCTGACTGATATAATATAAGTAAATAGCTTTTTGCCCGCGGCTTCGCTCGCGTTAAATCCGGGATAACACAGTTCCCCTTTCCTGATTTGCAGGTACCTGCTACTTGTAGTTTTGCCCTTGCGCCTTATTTATGGTAATAGCAAAGCGCCATTTACATGATGCAAGTTTGTTGCCTGTTGCATACAATAAAATTGAAGCAATAAATTACTTGCATGGTCTAAACAGAACGTACCATTTTGATCTATTGCGCAAGTTTTGCTTGACAAAACTTTCTTTGTGTAAACAGCACATACAATAATTTCTTAGGCGATTCTTGCATTCAATTGGTTTTCCCTTCATTTGCCAACATGAGTGCAGTAAGTGAAGGTGTGTTAATCGTTGTTAAGCCATGCCTCTGCAGTAGAGCCTTGTTTTAGACGGACAAGGACTCCGTACACATCGGGGCTCTAAAATATTGACACTTAAAAGTATTGATTAGATAACAAAAAAAGTAGTAGGGGAGACCTTTGCGTAGCAGTAAGCTGTCTGCCTATTAAAAACAGAGCGGCCAAATGCGAGTCGGACTCACGCACTAAGGGTCCGTACAAACTGACGACATAAACGGTCATATTATTAACAGATTTTGTGAAGGCCTCCTTTAAATTGCACACCCATATTATTTTTTAACCAGAAAATAAAATATTCATAAAAATAATGAGGAATGTCGAATTACTTAAATGTTCGACCCTTTTCGGGGCCAGTACCGAGCCAGCGGAGGTTTGAATGTCAAGCCCCTGAAGGGGTCCGTACCGGACTATACGGTTAAATGACCTTCCAACACTTGAATGAAAAATTTGACAACGCAAATACGTGCAATACTTGAAGCAACCCGCCAATGAATTGTACACGTACATACAACTCTCTGTTTAGATAAGTCAAAACTTGAAAGCAATAATCTCCATAACATAATTGTATTGGTCTAAACAAAAGACATTTGCAACTATTTCTTGTCAAGACTTGCATTCAATAATTGCGTTCAATTTTTTTACTTGTATCCACGTGTAAACAGTTGCGTAAAATTCTTGTAGGGCAATTAATGCACTTCATTTATTGCATTCAATAATGGCACTTGAATGTTCAAGAAAATTGTATCGTCTAAATGAGGCTTTAAATGAAAAATTTGACAACGCAAATACGTGCAATACTTGAAGCAACCCGCCAATGAATTGTACACGCACATACAACTCTCTGTTTAGACAAGTCAAAACTTGAAAGCAATAATCTCCATAACATAATTGTATTGGTCTAAACAAAAGACATTTGCAACTATTTCTTGTCAAGACTTGCATTCAATAATTGCGTTAAATTTTTTTACTTGTATCCACGTGTAAACAGTTGCGTACAATTCTTGTAGAGCAATTAATGCACTTCATTTATTGCATTCAATAATGGCACTTGAATGTTCAAGAAAATTGTATCGTCTAAATGAGGCTTTTAGTTTTCTCTTTTCTTCCCTCTTTCTCACTCAAATCCCATAAATTTCCACTTTTAAAAAAAATTGTTTATGTCCGTCTCCAGGGTCCCAACTATCTCTGTACCAAAATTCATCAAAATCGGTTTAGCCATTTAGGCATGAACACGTAACAAACAAGCAAACTCACTTTCGCTTTTATAACATTAGTAAGGATAAAGCCCAACTCTAAATTGAATCCACCATATCAACATAGGACCCCACTTCCAAGTTCCAACAAACAATATTTCGCACCCTGTTGATTCGATCCGAGATAGCCCGAATGTCATACGTCCAAGTTGGAATGACCCAATCAGTAGCTTATGTCGGGGCGGCCTTTAAAGTGAAAAGTTGAAACACTGCAAAGGACAGTAAATGTCAGCTGATTAGACGGGACCCAGCTAGGGTTGCCATTTGCCCGGAATTGTGAGAGGCATACTAAATCGTACGGAATTAAAAAAGGGATATTTTAAAAGTAAAACACATAACAAGAATTACACAGTTTTACTTGTATACACATTAGTACATAATTATAATGTGGTGTGTAACCCAACAATATTTTTATACAAATCTTAATCTATTATTAATCTTCTTTTTAGATACTTGGACCAAAATTCCGCTGATGCAACCATAAGATCGTCAAGTGTTCAGGTGTCAGAGCATGCAAGGCAAGATGGAAGAAGGGCTATTGTCTAAGGACGCACGCAGCACTTGAGTTCTGAACCGTCCATGAACTCCATCTGTCGAGGTTTAATAGAGGGTCTATCCTTACTCCTTTACTTATAAAAGCGAAAGTGAGTTTGTTTGTTACCTCTTCACGCTTTAATGGCTAAACCGATTTTGATGAATTTTGGTACAGAGATAGTTGGGAACCAGGAGACGGACATAGGCTAATAATATAATTTTTTTTTTTCAAAAAAAGGGGATATGAGGATAAAGAGGGAAGAATAGGGAAAACTTAGTGTTGCTATTACAAATCAATAAGGCGCAAGGGGAACTGTGTTACTCCGAATTTAACGCGAGCGAAGCCGCGGGCAAAAGCTAGTATTAAATAAAACTAGGGGGAAATTCAATCTCAGTATAAAATAATACAGCGCAATTCGAATAAAAGACAAGTCCCGAATTTTCTTTAACTGCCCGGGTTTTTTTTGTGTAGATCTGGGAACCCTAGACCCGGCTCGATCTAGACTAGGCACATTGTTCAGATAATGTGGGAAACGAACTTTGACCTTTGGGGCGTTAAATGTCTGGGTCTAATTCTAGTGTTAAATGTTCAGGGCCTTATGTCAAGTGGTCTAGATTTATTTCATAGTCTACGTGGGACTTGATTTTGAAAATTCTGAAATATACTTGGGTAAGTTTAATTTCTATGTATGTGTTGGTATAAAATTGATGCCGCAGCAAGCAGCTACTAGTTTTAATAATAATGGCAACTATATTATTACTAAACAAAACATGCTTATAAGTAACATGCCATTTGTTTCTCAAGACAACAAGAATAAAACGCAGTTGAACTCTATTTCTGACATTTCAAATCTGCAATTTACTGTGGGTACCTATGGCTAAAAATCAAAAAAATCGTAGTCAAGTTTGCCAATTCTAATGACAGTAGAAGTTAAATGTGAAAATAAGTATTATTTTAATCATTTTATCTAATCCGATGGGGAGCATCAACAACAATTCGATTAACAGACTCACTTTTCCGGCAGATCCTACGGTAGTACCTTGTGGAACACGATACGCTGTGCCTGCAAATTTACAAAAAAAGCTCGCTCTGCCTTTGATACATGTAACGAGCTTTACCAGAAGCTTTCGTAAAGTCGCTTTGAAAACGTAAAAGCTGCAGGATGCAACTACTGGCCACCTTTGGCCGTAGGCTGATATGTCAAACGCTACAGTAGAAAATATTACCAAGAGTTAACAGCAATGCTGATGACTGTTCATGTTAACTTATGCACTCAAAGTATATATGGAATTATTGTAAATTATGGTATGAACCTAATAATACCATAATTTACAACAGTTCTATTTTAATTATGGTATTATTGTGTAATTTATGTTTTTTTTGGAAATATGTAAGCACTACTCTAAAGTTTAAAATTTAGCTGTATTTTACTTCAGTAAAATACAGCTAAATTTTAATAAAAATAGACTGTGCAGTCAAACCATGAAAGTGCTTAAATGGACAGAGAGAGTTATTCAGAGATAGGCACGCATGAAACCCCCAATTTAAATTCAAGTCGCTATTTTTTGTTCTCTTATTTAGTTTTGTATAATTTTATAAGACAACCACATAGTTACGGATGTAGTCCGTTGAAACTGTGAAAATACAAGTCTACTTAGTCAAAAGATATGGCCGTTTACGTAAAAGTGTTTATGTGGAACCCTGGGTGCACGAGTCCGACTCACACTTGCCCGGTTTTTTATATAATTAAATATTTTATTATAATAATAGGTACTATAAATATACGGGTATTCCTTTCGTAGTTATAATATTAGTATGAATGTATCATTAATTTTTTATTCACCATAAAATAAAAATAAAAAATTTAAACTAGGCTGGTGATCAGCACTTTTTAAACGTCATTCCACAAGAGACAGTACCCTAAAACGCCCACCCTTCGCCACTTCATAGAATTTTAGCTGGGAAGAAGAGGTGACGGAACAAACTCCCCAGCATAATACACGTAAAGCAGATACCATATATCTGGATAAGCTGAAGGCTCAAGGGAACAATGTCTGTCCTATCATATACCTAGTTTACATACCTCCTTAAAGTTAACTATTCCACAGGTGAACCACATAACGTACACACCAGGTAACATTATAACTTAAAGTTTGATCCACAGGTCGCCGCGGTTAACCTTTATAGCCAAAACTTGTTCCGTTTCCTTCACGGAGTTAACCTTTTAGAACTTGCTCTGCCTTCGGAAGTGACGACAATTAATTTTGATGTATCGCGGTCGAGGGGAAATTCTCCGTTTATACAGTGAATAGACTGTAATACTTCATGCGAATAATGGAAATGTTTAGTGGTACGTGTGGCTTTGTACGTGTACCTGAGGAGAATAACGCGAATAGTTTTAGAACAGTGTATTACACTGCCGGGGTTGCGGCCTCGCGGCCACTCAGAATAAAGAAGGAACATGGATAACTTTTAGTCAGTAAAAATCCGACAGTCCCTCTCCCCGCTCAGTCCAGAGCGGGAGAAGTTATTTGTTGATTTCCAGACGAGAAAAACAGCAGTGTATTGAACACGCAGCTAAGTCATGAACAGGTAGGAATAATTCAGGATATAGTCAATGAATAGTAGCGTCCTCAGTAACGAATTAATCAGGCAGTCCCATAAACCACTTGGTCACATGCAATTTTGTACTGAAATTCCTTATACAACGATCATATATTTTTTTCTGTTCTACTGGTGATTTCACCCATCACATTTTTGGAAACCAGTATTTCCTCGGATTATCTCTCACTCCAAGCTGCTGTAATCCCATGATCAACACCATCACACGCACCATAAATTCCCCTCCCAATGACGGTAGATCAATAAACACTGGATCCCTCCTGACCTCTGGAAACACAGATACCCCCTAATTCTTATCAGTACACAGATGACTGCATTCAATTCACAAGGAACAACTTTCCACTGATTAAATAATAAGGATTTCCGTAGCAAGCACTTTGTCAATTGACGACTCCTTGAAGATGGTTTAGCAACTATGCATTATGACCTTGGCAATGAATTTTGACTGGATCATTAGTAATAATAATCTTTATTGGCAGAAATGATACAAACATATTTATGAATTTTCTAGCTTCTGCGCTAGTGTACATCGTATTACAGGAGCTAGTGTCTTCCCCTTATACCTACGTTATAAGTTATTTATAACTTACAAAGAAAAAAATTCACGTGTTTATATTTTTTACTTTTACTTTTCGATAGCTTATGTCAATCCAACTTATTTTTGCCTTTTGATATGACTGACATTTAATTTGCTCATTCTGTTTTCCAAACAAGAAAACAATGAAGTATTTTGGTGATTCTAAATTGAAAATAATTTACATTGTGATAAAATTGATATTTTTACTGACTGCGATTTAAATTAGATAGGTTTCTATTACTCATCCTTAATCAATTGACATCGACCTCTCGACTTGCTCCAGCAAATATAGATGATGTCTTAACCCAACGAACTGATTCACAATTGAATAAGTTAGATAAGGCGTTTGAAGTCCGCGTCAGAAGTCCTTCAGGTGATAAGAAAGTTAATTTAGTTAACTGAGTTTGGGGAGGGCACGTATGCTTCTACCTTCCTATCATGACACTAAATTCTACTGATGGAAGTTTTATAGTTTCGTTTTATGTGCTTGATGAAGTACTTCGACTATTTTGAAAAACACAGAAAGATCTAATAACTTAAGGTTAAGCTCACAAAAGACCCCAGGATAAACTAGCGAGTTGAGCAAATAAGAAAATTAGTCATTGATAACATAAAAAGATTACCCAGCGGTATAATATCTCGTGACACGATGACAACGGGCGAGCAGACAAGGTTTTAAAACATTGTTTAGAGCAATGTTTTTAATGAATTGCCTTCAAAATAGAATGATTGTGATCAAAAACGTTTCACAGAATTAGTGTGCACGCTCAAAGAGAAAAAGAAAGAAATGAAAATGTAGAGAATGTAACTATAACCTTGATGCTGAAGCTGATCATACAGCCTCAGGACACAGATGTATGATTAACTGTATATTACCGGATACTCTGATCAATATGCTATCAACTCCATGATGAATTGTAACCTGCTTGCTACAGTCACAACCAAGCAAGCTGTATTTTTTTAAATGGCCGTTTTAGCAGAATATGAATTACGTTTCCATTCGTAAAATGGTCACAAAGTGACAATTCACAATATTAACTGCGTCTGTGACCATTTTACAAATGGTAACGTAATTATGATTATTCTTAAGCGACCATTTTAAGAAAATTACAGCTTGCCGTCGACTGCAGTAAGCAGGTTAGTTAGACCCCAGTCCTCCTGTATTTATAAATAATTGTTTTACTTTGCACACTTTTTCTTTCTTCTATACAATCCATCTCTCAAGATACTATAACCATTGTCATTCTCTTATCCTCGTCCTAATTTATTTGTTTTTGGCACAGATAGTCTTCCATACTTCTCCATAAATCGTCACAACGTCATTCTAGCCCTAATTATCTTTCACACAGCCCATTCAACGTTTCTTTTATCTCACTCTTCTCTTTAAATCATCCACAGGTCTACTCAAAACATGCCATAACAAGAGCCAGTCTCTCCAAAATCCAGCGGTAACAAATAACAATTACATGGTATTAGGTACATTGTTTATGCTGCGTATGAGTCACCGCGGCAACGCCATTGCGTGGGCTAAGGTCAACCTGTTGTTAATGTACCATCTCTATATTATTATGTGTTACCCGTACATAGTTACGTCATGACGATTGTTTTATATGTATGATCAAAATTCTCGTATCACAGTTTTAGTTGCCATACTACTCCTAAACGGCTTGACCGATTTTTATGTCATTTTATATGTATACGGTAGGTCTGAGAATCGGTCGTAATCTATTTTGCACACCCCTAGGTGATAAGGGTGGCCCTCTCAAGAAAAAAGAGCAGCTATGCTATTCTGAAACGTTACTTTGCGATCTCACTTCTGAATCCGCAGTGAGCTCATGAGAAATCAACGTTTCGAATTCTGAAATTGAGTGAATTCGACACTAGCGCCACCGAGTGATAACGTCAGTGAGAGGAATTACAACAGGTGAGTATTTTGACGTTTGTCAATAGGATTTCGTATTCTCACACACGTTTTACTCGCTATCTCGAAAGTCATCTCGCATGTCATACACGAATTCATCTGTCAAATGAAAAGTTACTATTTCTTGAGTGAAATTATCTATATTGATTAAATTAATTAATCAAATAGGCTCCAAAAGAAAGGAACAATTAACATAATATATTATTGATTGTCTTGCAGAGAAATTTAAACGGTTAGTATGAACTATGAACTAATATACCGACCATAAAAAACTTCATAACCTCAGTATTTTCATCTATTTCTAACTTTTGTAGATGTCTCCTTCTTTTTTGATACTGAGTTTGCTGAAAGAAACTGATAGTTTAGACGTTGCCGCAAGCCGCCGCCAAGCCTATAATAATAGAATTTTTTTTTGAGCCGTGGTCAAACCTATGCATGTGTACAGACTAACATTACATAGGAGCTTAAAGAAATTTAGAACAAGAGCTTAGACCTCTATTACCTGTGACTGCAAAAAAGGGAAGAGGTCTGACCAATAGAATTAAGGTATATAAATGATTTATTATTTACTTTAAAGTTTAAAAAATACTTAGAACCTGTGTGACTCATTTTCCCATTATGCTACAGACCTACCTATCACTGCACCATTTGAATTTCTTTAAGGACATAAAAGTACTTAATGTGTTTAAAAAAAGGTTTTTTTTCAGTTACTCTCTACTCTGTCGTTTCTGGCCAATGGAAACTATCAAAAAATATTAAGTAAAACTGAAAATACTTTTCTCTCGCAAGCTTCAATATCATGCAGCCTATATCAATGGTGATTTAATATATTAAACCACCCTATAATGGCAAAAAATTCATAGGTTTCCACAAAATGCAGCTTAAAAACAAACATTAAAGGAACAGTAAGTATGTTTAATTTTCTATTAGATTCTTCTTTAAAATAATATGATTTGAGATTATAGGCGGCCTAGGTACAAATCACCACTTTAGAGCACCTTTGATCAGTATGTATGGCTTATTGTGCTGACCCAGTATCATTTGGTTTACATGTATTTTTAGTCACTGGTCTCCTTCTCCTTTGCCAGTAAAATAAAAAAATAAATAATTGAAAGCCATTATTTAGATGTACTAGTACTTATTTAAAATGTAATTTTATAGGTTTCATATGAAAACTAACATACCCGGTGTTATAGAATGTATAGATAGCACATTGGTTGCTATGATAAGACCTAAGGAGAATGAAGGAAGATATTACTGGCAAAGGATATCATGCAAGAAATGTTCTATTGGTAAGTTCAGTGAAAGAAACACATGCTTAATTTTTTATCTGTTTATTTGGATATCAAACTGTATAATATCAAATTACATTTAGAACATTTAAAAACATCATTTATGTTATATTAAGATACCAGCAACAAAATAAACCAATTTATTATTTTACTTTAAACAAAGTGTAAGTAATAAGTATTTATTTACTCTAATTGCAGATAACAGATGCAGATTTAAATATAATACATGTGGATGCTTCATAAGGTGGATCATGTCACGATAAGCAGCCTGGCACATCAATTAAATATTCATCAATATCCTGAAACAATTAATTTTTAATGTCAAAACTTACATAGTATTAAACCAATATAAATCATTGAGCTTGTTGTATTTGTCAGTTTAAGCCCGTCCTGAAGCTCCCTGTGCATGGGAGTGTATGTATACAATGTAAACAAATTATGTAAGTCATTGATCTCAGCTGTTGTTAGAAGATGACAATAATTAAGCAAAGTCAATGGGCTGCAGCCCGCTTGAAAACACTGGCCTCTGCCTAGCCAGAAGCAGCATGATGAAGTAAGCTTGAAGACTTGATATTTTTATAATACTTAGGTATAAATATACAAATGACTCACTAGTGTATTTGTGCAAGTGCCAAATACCTGAACGTACCTGATAAGTTTTTTTTTTATAAATAATTAACTTAAAAGAAAGACTGGGTCAGTAGATTCCAAAAAATGATAATGAGTTAGTAACAGAATGGGCTTATTAACTACCTTTATAAATAACATACATTAAATGGTTGTATTTGTAAATGTGTGTCGCCTGTAGCAAAACCTTCACCTCCCATTAACATTACTATGCGTTCTTCTATATTTGATAGCTTTGGTATGCCACCATCCACTATTCCTAAACCTGTGGTATATCCAAAAGCTGCGCGTGTAGTTTCTTTTTCACTGCACTTTTTTTGCCTACCAATACTGTAATGAGAAATACAGAAATAATAATTATTTCACACTGCATGATTAGCAAAGACGCAAATAGCACAACACACAATGAAATAAATGAAGTATGCTTTGTAAATAAGATAACTGAAATTACCAACTAACCTTAATTCATTTTTTTGCAGTCTTCACCGTACCTCCACCCATACTGTATAGTTTTACAGTTATTTGATCCCAATCCTTATTAGCAGCCTGCTTGGCGCTTTGACTTTTGGAAAATCCGTTTGCCAAGCTAGGTTTTCGACTCCACTTGGGCCGCAGATAGATGGGAAGTACGCTCGCCACAGTCGGCACTGAAGTAGAGAATTAATAATTAAATATGAATTATACCGATACCGGCTGTTACTAATTACCTAAGAAATCGTACTTACTTCATTTTTTTAAACTCTTCACTGAGAAAACTTGAGGAAATAAAAATAATACTTTGCTTGTAAACAAAGAACACTTAAGACGATCGCGATTGACATTAATGACATCACGTGATGAGTTTTTTTTTTAATACACAGGCTTCTCATCGGACCACGAAGCAACGGCAACACCGCATTCAGCCTAGTTATTTAATTCTTGATCTCAAATAAGACTTGTAAATATTAAAATGTACAAAATAATGCATTTACATTGCATTTAAGGCCAGAATAAACTATAAACTATTAATGTAGAGCGCATATTCTGCTAATTTAGTGTGTCGATATAAATTTTAGTAAGACACAATTCAGCGTCACTCCCTATTACCATAGAGAAATCTCACTTAAGTTTTCGGAAGTCACTTCACTTCGCTTGACCGTGATCTATATTTGTTAATACGAAAACTTTTACAGGTGAGGCGAGATGTGAAGGGAGTGTGGCTTTCGAGATGGCTTGCGAGGCGAGTTCTAAAGTGAATCACTATTTACAGAATAGCACCGCTGAGCACCGGGTGACACCGCTGGGCACAGCAAGTTATATATATAACTACTACTAAGCTTTTACCCGCGGCTTCGCTCGCGTTAAACTCGGGGTAACACAGTTTCCCCTTCCCTGATTTGCAGGTACCTGCTACCTGTAGTTTTGCCATTGCGCCTTATTTATTGAAATATCAAAGCTAAGTTTTCCCTTTTGTTCCCTCTTTCTCCCTCAATTCTCACTTTTTTTAAAAATAAAATAGCCTATGTTCGTCTCCAGGGTCCCAACTATTTCTGTACCAAAATTCATCAAAACTGGTTTAGCCATTTAGGCGTGAAGACGTAACAAACAAACGCTTTCGATAATATTAGTAAGGAAATACTAGCTTTCTGGGCCGTTTTAGCAGTTGTCTATCGCTAGAGTCTACTTACACATAAACCAATTTATTTTGCAGGCGTGAAATACACTAAACTATTACGTAATTAAACTAAAAAAATAACTAAATTTGACACTTCGATTTTGACCTTGAACAGGTCACACTCTTTAGAGGAGCGTAGTGTTCTGTGGAGATTAAAATGCAAGATAACTTAATACAATCAAACCGTTAATAAAGCAAAGTGATTACAATCATTGTCCCTAATGACCATTGTGATGGCAATTGGCTCGGCCCATGTCCATTTGTCCAGCAGTAAAACGTTTACCAGCCCCGAGTTTCTCATAATCCGAATTATCATTTATTGCGGGCAAAAAGGGTACAAAACGGTTTACGTAACCGAACCCAGCATATAATTGAGTTTGATAATTGAATTTTATAATTAACAGACTGGAATGGACTTTTGTTTTATATTGAGAACAATATAACGTTTGAAGAGGATTTTGGTATATTTGTCCGATTGGATTATTTATAATTTGTATTTGACATTCGTGATTAATTGAATTTGGGTAGGTATACGCGATTTGTATCTAACAGACGGAGGGCAGAGTAAATTAAACCTTAATCAAGTAACTAATTGACTTGCTTGTGTGCGGAAATTTTTTATTACTCCATCTGAGACAAAACACGATTGATTAAAAATTGACGACACGGTTGGTGCAGTGGCTGAGAGATCGACTGCTGCGCTGCATGTCGCGGGTTCGACCCCCGCACGATACAAATATTTGTATGGCCTACAGATAGTTGTTTCGGGTCTGTCTGTTTGTGTATGTGAGTTTAAATTTTTGTAAACGCATCCACGATACAGGAGAAGTTCCTAGGGTGGGGCAACGTTCTAAAAAAAACAAAAAAAAATCGCTCATTTTGGGGAACCTGGGCAGCCGTCATCTGTCCAGCCTTCCGCTCAGACTATGTCCAGCCCAGTTATCTACCGGAACTTTTTGATGTAAGATACTTAAAAAAAACCCGCCAAGAGCGATTTAGACTCGCCCATCGAGGGTTCCGTACAAACTTGCGACATGAACAGCCATATATTTAGACTTAGATGGTTGCGGTTTTATCAGTGGTGGATTTACCAGTAGGCTGAGTAGGCTGGAGCCTAGGGCGGCAGATTCCAGGGAGCGGCAAATTTGGTCTTTTTGCAATAATAATAAACTCAAACTCAAAGCATTTATTTCAATTAGACCATTACAGGCACTTTTGAATGTCATAAAAACAAGAACAAAAAATGATGCTGCTACAGTCCCGGTCACAAGGCATAATAACTTGTGAAAGTACTGTAGTTGCCCATTCCAAAGCGTTGATCTCTATGGAGAAGAATGGGCAAGAAACTCCTTGGACACTCTTTTAAATTATAATATTTTTAACAAAATCGTAATTACATCATTCGTGTTGAGATTATACAAATATGTGAGAACGATGTAGAAAGACGTGCACAGTAAGAGCGTCCAGAGTAAATAAAAAGCAAAATTCAATTTAAAATCTAAATAAGTTAAAAAATGACCGTGGTAGTTAAAAAATGACCAGTCCCAACTGACAGCGCCCGTTCACGAACATGACGTAGACGTATGGATCAGCCCCATTCAGCTCGACCATTTTGAAGGGAGCTAAATGACCCGACACACCCGCCACTATCAGCGAGACATTTAAGTGAGCATGACACTATTAACCACCAGGGCTTCGTCAAGTCAATGATAATACATAGCACTCACATATGGGCTTAATAATTATACAATACTAGAGAATTCATTTTATACATTGCAAAGATAGTCTTACAATCTTCTGCAGCTTCCACTATAGCTTCGGATACTTATCAATGAGTTTACCCCTATGCTTGAGGAGCAGGACCAGCATTGAGCCAAGCATTTTTATCATCAATATAATCCCCCAACTTATAATATGCTTGCCTACATAGTGTGCGTTTAATACAAGATTAAAATTTCGTTTCATTCAGTTGAAGAATGTGGGGAGGTATTTTATTGTAGCATTTCAAACAGTACCCCATGAAAGATGAGTCTACTTTAGCTAACCTGAAACCCGGCTGAACCGGCTAATCTAGAAACGGTTACAACTAGCCCCCAGTAAACGATCATTCTAATAATGGGAAAGAGACGATGTAATGAGGACGATAGAACACAAACCATAAAGTTACATATTCAGAATAAATGTAAATAAATGATTGTGAACTAAACTAGCGTACCTATTGAATTTCAAAGGTCAGTAGGGGCGGAATCAATTGTATAGCCTACTGGCGGCAAATTTGTAAATCCGCCACTGGGTTTTATTATTATGAGGAGCTCGTGGCTAAATAATAGCAGCCGCTCGGGTCGATCTTTAGGTTAAGCCGCGCTTGCCTAGGTTGGTCCACGTTAAGCCGTTGGTCCCGGCTGTCATTTGTAGAGATTTGACAGTCGTTACAGTCGTTACAGGTAGTCAGTGTCCCGAAAGTCTGACAACCAGTCTTACCAAGGGGTATCGTATTACCCAGTACTAACTGGGTTGGGATGTCAGATAGGCAGTCGCTCCATGTAAAATACTGATATTCAGCTGCATCCGGTTAGACTGGAAGCCGGCCCCAACATAGTTGGGAAAAGGCTAGGCAGATGATGATGGTTGCGGTTTTATTATAGCTCTAAGGGGCCACAGACTTGAGTACACGGTTTTAATTTCAGCTCGATACCTCTGTAACAGAGTGGGTATTTTACCCTCTCTGTTGCCTAAACCTCTTTCCTTTTGGACCAATATTGATTTTAAAATTTTTAAATATTCTTATTTCGAATTTAATTCTGTCATTTCATCTTCAACAATCATTTTATGGCTCATTACACGGCTAACAGCCACACGTACTAATTTATTGTTTTTTTTAAACTGTATTTAAATAAATAAATAAATAAATATCTTGGGACAACTCACACACGGCTATCTGATCCCAAGCTAAGCAGAGCTTGTGTTATGGTAACCAGACAACTGATATACATACTTATATAATTTATAAATACATACATATTATAGATAAATCACACCCAGACACAGAACAAATAATCATGCTCATCACACAAAGTTTGTCCTGGGTGGGAATCGAATCCACGACCTCTGGCTCAGCAGTCAGGGCCACTGACCACTAGACCAACAGGCCCGTCAAATTTAGGCCGTATTTATTTATTTGGATCTCCAACAAAGGATACACAGATCTATACATTATAAAACACAATACTATGGGTTGTTTTAACTGTGTTCCTTCAATTAAAGGAGATCACAGCATGCACATATATCTAGGTGTTAACACTAAAATATTTATGGAAGTGAAAATTGTAAACTATTTCTAAATGATAAATCGGGAAAAGAAAACATAATGTCAATTAAAAAAGAGATATAGAAATTAAATGATAATAACAATATAATTAAAATTGATTCAAATAAAAATTGTAATTATTTTTATGTGAATCAATTTTGTTTGTTGTTGCACAATTGTTGTAATGGTCAAATTCTTTTTGTATTTAGTAATGGGGAGGGTTATGTCCAAGCTAAATTGTTTTGCCAAATCATGTTGTTGTATTTAAATCTATATTCTATTTTAATGTACTCAAATCAGTGTGTGTATCAGTTTGTTGTGCAGTTCAGTTCTATTGTGTTATTTCGTCCCTCTTAAAAGGTATGTGTTAAATTATTTTAGTTTGTATTAGTCTTCTACACCTCTACGCATTCCTGAGATAAATGGGCTTGATAAACAGACGCACAACTAAGTCATTCTATAAGGGTTCCCTTTTTCCTTTTGACGTACGGAACCACAAAAAAACTAAAAGCTACTTAGTTCCTTTTTTAATTATCGAAATTAAAAACCTAAATCATTCTTGGAACGAAGTTCCTTATCGCGCGTTGTGAAAGGGGGCTAGTCGGAAAAAATTCTCACGAAAAGTTGTAACGACACTTTTTGCTATAGTAAGCTGTGCGGCGTGCGTATGTTTCTCATTCTGTCTCTCTCTCTCTCTCTTATAGAAAGCAAGCCAGATATTTTCATTTTTGTCAAGTGTATACAGGTTTTTTGTACATAACAAATAATAACTTCGTTCCATCTGGGTGTCCTTTGACACCTCTCAAGTTTATTTTTTCAATAACAAAATGTCAATAGTCTGTTTAAATAACCGGTTCTTTGCTCATCGAGTTTGCAAAGAAAATGGCTTAATGGTAACACTAGGACCAAATTAACTACTGAAACTGGGTCAAAGAAGTGATCATTGATATTTTAATTCCTGTCTCAACCAGCAACGCTATTACAATGGAAGTCACGTACAGAGAAGGTAGGAAGGTGTGATTCAGTTCCTGCTGTAGAAAGTGTAGGATGGAAAGCGGTCAGACTAGTCGTCAGTAGTATAGATAGCAAGGCGCAACACAATCCGCTGACCGCACCGTGCAGTAGGCCTACCATGACGTCTTAAAGCAGAACTTATTCCACTGAGGGAAAGAGATGGTGCTAGACACCCGGTATAGCTCTGTCTCTTTCCCTCAGTGGAATAAGTTCTGCTTTAAGACGTCATGGTAGGGTAGCTGTACTTGTTATGTAGTTGTGTGGTCCTTGGTTATTATATCTACTTACGTACTTATTGTTCCACAATATGTAATTTAAGTAATTAGGTTAGACTGTAAACTGGTGTCAGTTTACAGTCTAACCTAATTAATATACTTACAAATAGTCATGTATATATGTATAACACTAGCTTGCCCGCGTTATATTCGGGGTAACACAGTTCCCCTTTTCTGATTTACAGGTACCTGCTACCTGTAGTTTTTGTCCTTGCGCCTTATTTATTATAATAGCAAAGCTAAGTTTTCCCTTTTCATTGATCTTTTTCCCTCATTTCTCACTTAAAAAAAAACCAACTATCTCCGTACCAAAATTCATCAAAATCGGTTAAGCCATTTAGGCGTGAAGACGTAACAAACAAACAAACTCACTTTCGCTTTTTTAGGATTAGGTTAGACTGTAAACTGACACTTACAAATAGTCATGTATACAGGGTTATTTGTAAAACACCGGCAACGTCTCAGGACCATGTTACTAACATCATAATCAACAACTATTTTTCTAGGACATTTAAACATTTATCATATTTTAGTTCATCAGATTTTCATACAAAAATAAAAATATTGAAATTGAACGCTCTAAATGTTACGAAATCTATGCTAAGCAAACGTACCTACAAGCGGCGGCGGTGTAGGTATGTAGGTACAGCAAAATACGGAGTTGAAATGTGTTAGATAGGACAACGAAATCTTGAAGGTTTGTTTTTGGTAAACGCTATAAATTTTTGTAAAAAATCATAGAACAAAAGTTGTTGTTTATGATGATTGTAATACAGTCCTGCAAGGTTGTCGGTGTTTTACAAATAACCCTGTATATAACATCACGCCTGTAATTCTCAAAGTGTTGGCAGAGGTGTATACATCCACATTTCGCCAGTTATGTGTTTAAGTTCCATGTAAAAGGGGAAGAGCTTATTGCCATCAGATGGGTACAATCCCAGACTCTGTGACTGCTGCTGGAAAATTCCTAATGGAACAAACCCAATGACACTATGCCCGACTCGGAAACGAACTTACGACCTCATGCTTAGCTGTTCCAGCTTGCGATCATAAGACCAACGATGCAGTCATCTGTATAGTTGGTTGTACTAGATTTCCCTTGTTTCACCTACGTTCCCGTTCACTTACCCTATTGCGGTGTGATAGCCTATGTAGGTGTGCCTCACAAATACGTGGCTTATTAGGAAAAGAATTTTCAACATACGTTTAGTAGTTCCAGAGATTGACAACCTACAATTGACAAACTTTACCTCTTTACAATATTGGCATAGTTAAGTATGGATAAGAATCTTTTGGTGCCAGGTGCACATCGGAATTAGCGCCATTTTGTTATTCCAAAAGAATTTAACATGTTTACCATGGTCTTTGCTACCTTTGATTTTAGGAAGGAAAGGAAATGGAACTCGTCAACATAGATCATTATTTGTTTGGGGACGCATGTTTTCAATGCATCCGCGTCATATTTATAATCTATTCAACATAATGAGGATGTTTTGTTTTTGAAGCCAATGGATTCCATAAAACCAAAACTCCAATTAAACATAAATTTTGTATAATTATTTTTGTGTTTGAAGTTTTTAATTTATTTTCATGAACATAGAAAATAATTGGTAGTTACATTATGCGTTTGAGCCGTTGAAACACTAGGGCCATGGGGTCCCAGTGCTCACCTAGTTTTTCGGGACATCGCAAAGCGGTTAGACGACTTTTCCTAATGTCCTTTTTTTGGTATTGTTCGTCGTTTCGTTGAGCTCCTTGGGTTATGAGTCGAGCTAAACGATAACTGACAAATGCTTGCACTGACTGGACAGGTCCACTCAATCTGTGTGGTGCTTTTTTAAAAAGACAACTTCAGACACTAATCTGCATAGTCCTCATGTAAGTTGACCAAGATTTTTTGTCTGGACTTTAAAAGAGACTATGACCTCTGAGTTTGTTTCGGCTGTTTCTTCTCAGAGTAGTCGGGTACGAAACACCGGCCTCATCTAGTTTTTAAAAAAGACGTGTAAAAGTGTTTGTGAAAAACCTACTTGCAAAATAAACATCAATCATTTCACGTAGCCAGAGGGCTGGTCTTTATTTTGGCCAAAGAATCAGCATTGCCATCCAACGTGGCAATGCTGCCAGCCTTCTGGACACTTTCCGTATTGACAGCGATGTAGATAAATTTTTTGACGCCCTGTAATTGATTTCCCCTTTTTGTAACTTGTACATATTTTAATTAGTAACACTAAATTCGTTTATTCATTTAAATGCATATAAATTACATAAGTAAATATTTCTGAATAAAACATAGAAAACCAAAAAAAAACATTTAAAAATACAAAATAAAATATAATTACATTACATTATTATTATAGATTGTCCATTAACATAAAATTGGCGAAGACACTAAACTGTAACGAAATTTAGAAGAAAATCTGAGAGATTTTATTCTTTCGCAGCTTTTGAAGCCAAAAACCATATCAATACATTTTATATCGCTGTTAAAACGAATACCCGTAAAGTTCAGTCTATCACATACCATGAAACTCAGGTGATAAACCGTCTTAACTTCATAATACCGGATCTATCCGCAATAAAAGCACGATAAAAAATTTTAGTGTAAGAATAAAAATGGCGCCATATTTTGCATGTATGACAGACTGGGTTATTCCACTCCGCCCCTGCAAGTTTACACAAGTTTTTTTTTCACAATTGTAAGGCCAGACTGTCTGTTAAATCGAATAAGTAAAGTAGGCTTGGTAAAGTTGGATTTAAGAGCAATTATTGTACATCACAAAAAAGTAAAATTCGACCTGACAAATGTTTGTCTTTCATTTCTTATACAATCACAGACATAGCTACATAATATACAGTCTCTTAAATCCAAACTACTCGCTGTAGCTTATGTTTTTACTTCAATACCGACAATTGGATCTAAGAGTACGTTTCATTCACTTCGTCATTCAGTGGAACAAATTAATGGGGCAAAGTGGAATAAAACCCGAGTTTTGCTTCATTCAGTAATAAAGTCACTCTTTACGACAATATCGAAGGTTTGATGGACTCCGACCTTTTTACGGAAAGGTTGCTGTTATGTTGGATGCTTATAAATGAGAGTCCGTTGGGTAAGATACTGGTTTATTGGTAAGAGACACAGGACAGGAGATACACACAAGGCTACATCATGACATGAAGTGTGGCAGAGTGCCGCAGACCACAGATAATACATTTACTAGTGAAGACCATATTAGTAACATACTAAATAGTGATGTTACAACATCCCCCTTGTTGAGTTCAAATTAGACCCCTGACTGACAATTAATATAAGTGCTATGCTATTTAATTTTATACAAGACAACATGCTTAATTATACTTATAGTTACTTAAACTTTACTTATGACTCTATTTATAATTTAACTTAATCCATTTCTTCAATTAACCTTCTGGTAGGTTTTACAATACGACCTGACCTAGTTGTTACATTTGAGGATTGCTGAGATGAGGATTCTTGATGCCTAGACTCCTGTCTGTCACCTTCCTCTCCCCTTTGTGACGAGTTGGATTGCATGGGAGGGTTAGCACAATTATGAGAATATTTATGTCTTAAGTGTATTCTATTCCTCCTATACCTAACTCCATTGACATCCTCAACAACATATGATCTATTATTTGACAATCTTTGCTTAACAATAGCTTGTTCCCAGTTGCTACTTGGGTTTCTCTTAAAATAGACATGATCATTATGATGTAACATAGACATTGACTTGGCATTTTTATTGTAGTATTTTGACTTATTTTTATCATTTTTCTTGACAGACTCTTTGTAATCTTTAAATGTTACCACTTTTGGCTTCAACTTCTTATATGATGTTGGAATGTTATCTCTTAAGTTCCTAGACATGAGTAACTGTGCTGGTGATGAAAAATTATTTTTACCTGTATTTCTGTATTGTAACAATGCTATGTATGGATCTGATCCATTTTCTTTGCATTTTCTTAGCATGTTTTTTATGATTTTGACTGAACTCTCTGCTTGTCCATTAGACTGTGAATGATATGGGCTAGTTACAATATGTTCTATGTCCCATTCTTCCATAAAATTTTTAAAATCAACTGACTGAAAAGGAGGTCCACCATCTGATACCAGTGACAATGGTATTCCATGACGAGCAAATATGGACTTTAAATGAGTTATTACATTTTTTGATGTACTGTTGTTATTTAATAATGCAATCTCTATAAATTTTGAATAATAATCAGTGACAATTAAATATACTAAACTATCGAAATGCATTAAATCAATACCGACTTGTTGCCATGGATATTTGCTTATTTCATAATTCTGTAGTGGTTCCTTTTGGTTACATGGTTTGAATTTTGCACACACTAGACATTGTTCTACTAAATTCTTAATATCACTAGACATATTTGGCCAATAAAGAGATTCTTTAGCTAAGTTTAGACATTTATTTATACCTTGGTGACCTTTGTGAATTTTTACTAACATTTCTTTATGCATTGACTGTGGTACTATTAATTTTGAGCCTTTGAATACTAAATCTCTAATTTTATGGATTTCTCCTTGTATATTCCAGAATGGTTTTATTAATGGACTGACACTATTTTTGGTTTTTGGCCAACCTTCATTATAATACTTTATTAATAGCTGCAGGGTTTCATCTTTCTTAGTTTCCTGAGCCAATTTTGTGCTATATTCATCTGTAATTGCTAAGTTAGCATACATTAGATTGACATGACAAGACATTTCTGATTCATTTTCAGGCCTATAATGTTCTTTCAAGGCGGCTCTTGACAAAGTGTCTGATATAAACATTTCTTTGCCTGGGACATGTATAACTTCTAAGTCATATTTTTGACAAGTTAACATCATACGCTGTAATCTAGCTGGGACATCATGTAATGGTTTTTTAAACAGATAGACTAATGGTTTATGATCAGTGTGAACTGTGACTCTGTTACCATATACATATTGGTGAAATTTTTCACAACCAAATTGAATTGCTAGCAGCTCCTTCTCTATTTGAGCATTCATAAATTTAATAAAATTAATTTTTTTAATAAATTTTAAATTGACTTGACGAGCTCTTTGCATGACTTTGACCATTATGACTTTGACTATTCAGCATACCTACGAAATAATCTTGACTACCATTATCTGAATTAAACGATTGCAACTGACTGACTTTTTTATTTTTGTGACAAAATTTAGCAAAATGATTGTAAGATTTACATGACCTGCATTGAACTCCTTGAGCTGGACACTTGTAGCGATGAGACTGCCCACAGCGGCTACATGTCTTCGAGCTGCCTGAAGCTGAAGGTGACTCGCGACTGCCTGAAGCTGGCTTGCGACTGCTTGACGCTGACTTGCGACTGGAAGCTCGCTGTCGACCATCTCCTCGACTACGGCTCCTCCGACTGAGATGCATGACGTTTTCACTGGCGATGCTGCTCCCTTTGACTATTTTCTCAGCATCCTGCTGTGCGAGTATGAGCGTCCTCGCCAGCTCTTGCATTCTCTGATATGTTAAGTCATGTTCTTGCAGTAACCTTTGACGCACATGTGACAAGTCCAAATTGAGGTTTGCAATGAAAATATCTTTGATTAGCGATTCCCTGAGCGTGCCAAACTCACATTCTCTGCTTTTATTCTCCAAATCCATGAGGAATTCGTCGATGCTTTCGGATTTTTCCTGCTTACGTGTGAAGAATAGGTATCTGCACATCGTGATATTTTTTCTCGGCTCGAAATATTTATCAAATTTTGTTTTCACCTCTTCAAGCGTGCTGCCATTGATTGTTAGGTTAAAGGTATTGAAAATGTTCAGTCCTCGCTCACCGATTGAGTGCAGCAGAATGGCGATTTTGCGTTTCTCAGTTGCTTTGTCAAGGCCTGTCGCTAGTAAATATAGCTCAAATGCTTGCGACCATTTTTTCCATGATTCAGCGTTGTTATGAGCTGGATCCGACGATATGTTGAAATTTTTGATATGTGAGTTGAACGTTGACTCACCGTCATGGCCGACTTGCCGGGTCGCGTCGGCTGGGTTAGGCATTTTCTTCGACGACCTCGATTTTTTCAGATGACTTTTTCTTAAATGACTTCTGACACCATGTTATGTTGGATGCTTATAAATGAGAGTCCGTTGGGTAAGATACTGGTTTATTGGTAAGAGACACAGGACAGGAGATACACACAAGGCTACATCATGACATGAAGTGTGGCAGAGTGCCGCAGACCACAGATAATACATTTACTAGTGAAGACCATATTAGTAACATACTAAATAGTGATGTTACAACAGTTGCCACTTGACTCTAAGTTTTCGTAAGTGATTTTCCGTAAGTTAGTTATGTTGGGGTCGGTTAAGTAGGTGTAAGTTATAAGTCTTTACTGTTGAGTTACTGTGAATGGAAATTGGTGGGAAAAGCCTTAAGTTGAATGCTATGAATAAAATTGAGTTAACATGGTGAAGTGGAAACTCTTTACAGATATTTTACCTCTAATAGCAAAAACGCAAAAAAATTATGAAATGAAACTATGAAAGGAAAACTAGTAATTTCTCTTGTTGAAAAGGTAATGAGATATTTACAATAACATCCTTATCCTTACTAGTAGTATTATAAAAGCGAAAGTGAGTTTGTTTGTTACGTCTTCACACCTAAATGGCTAAACCGATATTGATGAATTTTAGTACAGAGATAGTTGGGACCCTGGAGACGGACATAAGGACATTTTTTTTAAATTTGATATATGAGGGAGAAAGAGGGAAGAAAAGGGAACAGTTAGTATTGCTATTACAATAAATAAAGCGCAAGGGCAAAAACTACAGGTAGCAGGTACCTGTAAATCAGGAAAGGGGAACTGTGTTACCCCGAATTAAACGCGAGCGAAAACGCGGGCAAAAGCTAGTAATCTATACTTCTTTCTTTTAGCCTTCCTCTTACTCTACATCAGTCAACATTCATACCTATCACTCTTTCAGTCACATGCGTTTCGTCTCTCCTCATTAGGTACATGTCCATTCCAAGACAAACGACTCTCTTTATTTTTTTCTGCAAGAGGAGCAACTTTCAAACTTCCTCCCAAACTTCAAAAAGTCTGTAGTTAAAATCTATGTATAAAAACTAATCAGTGTCCTTTAGAAAATATTTACTCTTCATGCCATTTTATAAATACATTGTTGTTACACGAAGAACTTGATGTACTCGTACAAAGTTTTCTTTCAAGTTATTACAAGTTTTTCTTTTACGAACGGATTGGAGTTCATCCCAGAATGAAGCCAAGCAAACAAATGGACTAACTGAAGTTTTGTGTGATATGAAAACTTTCACTGGAAATAAGGTTACATATGGAATGAAATAATTTAATCAGAAACAGCTGGGATTTTACATCAAAGTCTGGGTAGCGGTCTTCACTTAACTACTAGTAAAAATAAAAAGTTTCATTAAACTGATGAAATAATTACGGTAATTTTGGTGTTTTTTCCATTTTTTTCACACTAGGAATTTCTCCTGTGTCGTGGGTGCGTTAACAAACATTTAAACTCGCATGCAAAAACAGCCAGAACCGAAACAACTGTCTGTAGGCCATACAAATATTTGTTTCGTCAGGAATCGAACCCGCGACACGCAGCGCAGCAGTCGATTGCTCAGCCACTGCGCCAACGGTGCCGTCATGTTATTATCTCCCGATTATATCAAAGAAAAGGTAATGTACAACATCATATAAAACGACATAGTGAAAAATCGAATAGTTTAGCACTTCTTTCTATCATAAATATGGACCATTCGATTTTATGAAACCAAAGACCAAAGTGACCAAAAAGGCCGGACACTATAATAACTTCAACTTCACCAATTCCAACCACTATAAATAAGACAAATGTTTTATTTCGACGTGACCAAATAAAAAAGAGTAATATCGCGGGTCGAAGAGCAAAGAAAGGAGTACATATGAATGTGGGCCACGGCATTGAATGCTCGGCATCCGCAATATCCACCTTTGTCCGTTTTTATTGTCCAGACGTGTCACAGTTGGTACCTACGAGACACTTTTAATGTTCCCTACGAAGTTCCCCGAAGTTCTCCGAAGATCCCCGAAGACCAGAAAGTTTGTATTGAAATAGAGCATGCAAAAACGTCAGGTACTTTTTCGTAGATCGCTTTATTTAGACGGATCTAAGATATTTGTTTGAAGGTGAGAAAAGTTTTGCTAAAGATCCAAATTCTGTGATCCCTTTTTTATTGGGGGAACGTGCTGGTGAAAGGAAAATGCTCAGCTTACGTAAGTTTTACTTAGGGTTTCTTTTCAAGTATGAATTGTTAAATCGTTGGGTGTCAAGAGCGGGTCTTTGTAGAGATTTGCATATTATTAAGGTGGAGCAAATTGGATCGGGCACGCTAAGAACTGAGCGTTTTGGAGCTACTAAGGATGACACGATGAACTAGTATTTAAAAAATCTTTTATTTAACTCCTACATATTTCTTGCAAGGTTTGTCAACTTGCCATGGAGTGCAGTATTGCAGGCGTCAATTTGACTCGCCACGTACACAGCACACAAAACTCAGATTACTGACTTTGCTCAAAAAGCAGCTAAGCATAAGGAGGGACTGGGCTGTGGTGGACCTCGTAGAAGAAGGTGGGACGACCGGGAAAAAGGCAACAACCATTGGCCCGTAGCCCTAGGTCAAAGGAATATAGAAAATAAGAATTGTACAATTTGTTCTCGTTCATTTCCAAACGTCATACGTTTGTATGACCTTTGCAAATTAACACGCAAACTAAACTAGATGGTTTCATCAAGATATGACATTGTATAAGTGACATCATAAGTCAAAAACTGCGACAAAGCTTCGTAAATATTGTCGTTTCGTGCGCAAATGTCATTGAAACAGCTTCGAATGTTAATTAATGCCACAAATAGATTGCTCAGCAATTGATTAACAAAATAACAATCTAAGGCTAATCGGTTTGTTAAACTTATTTGTTTTAGTCACGCTTTGTTTAAATGCAAGGTGAATATGGTATTTAAACTATTATTTAATGCTTTCGAAGGTCTTAAAAAGTTATGCGATTTTGGCGGTCTCTCCAGTCCTGTGCCTGCTCCATCTTCCGGTACTTCGGTCGCTTGTTCATGGGGATGGCGAAGTAGACCGATTCGATTCCCGCACGGAACAAATATTTGTATGACCTGCAGATAGTTGTTTCGGGTCTGGGTGTTTGTGTATGTGAGTTTAAATGTTTGTAAACGCACCTACGATACAGGAGATTTTCCTAGTGTGGGGACGTTTTAAAAAAAATGGCGACAGGTCACGTCGCTACAGGTCAGATAAAGTAAGGAATGAAGGTCGTAAACATCAGAATGGATGTCTCTATGAGATGTGGATGGCTATAATATATAGTATAAATAACTTTATTTCAGGTAAATTACACCCATTTCATCACATTTACAACAAGATTAAATTACATTAAAACATCCATATTAAAAATAAATTAAATAAAATAAATTATTAGACAAAACAAAAAATTAAATTCTTACATTCTACAACATTACAGTATATGCTATAAAAGTAGTGGAAGTCCCAAGAAATGATTGATAGTTTGATCGTATTATATGACTAAAAAGGGCTGACTACTGAGATGATGACTCTTCTTTCTTTCTTTTTAGGGTTCTGTACCTCAAAAGGAACACTCGAAACCTTTATTGGATCACCTTGTTGTCCAACTGTCTTACTGTCTGTTAGGACCTTTTATCTCGAGAACGCGTGAAGGTATCGAGTTGAAATTAAAACTGTATACTCAAGTTTGTAGTCCCTTTGTGCAGTGCAAAAATCAACTCTCTAAGTCTACGCAGTCAAAAGAAATGGCTGTTAATGTCGCAAGTTTGTACGGAAACCTCGGTTCACGAGTCTGACTCGCTTTTGGCCGGATTTTTTATGGTGTGGTTGCTGCTTAACCTGGCATCAGATTTTTACGCTTAATTTGCGTTAAGACATATCTCTGATGCATGCTTGTATCCTTTCCTCAAGATGTTTTCCTTCGACAAAGCAATTAATAAAACATCCAATACGCATGAGAATCCGAAAAATCAGAGTGCGTCTTGGGTCCGAACTTGATAGCTTGATACTTATGATTTAGCAGTCCGACGATCACTCCACTAAGCTATCACTGCTCTAGATAACAAAAAATAAATACATCAAGAAGAACTTCGCCGTCCCCAAATAAAATATGATATGGGCAAGTAAATGATGAAGGGAATATTGGAAGGCCCATGACGAAATCACAGATATATTGCTCTATTAAATTAAAGTAAATCAGATTCTCTCGGTAACGTTTCAACGAGAGAAAAGAGCAGCTACTGATTAGATGAGCAATTGGAAAACATTGAACATTTCGTTATGGGAGATCTTATCTTCTTTGCTTATGAAGATGTATTTATAGATGTTTGTTACTCTTTCAGGCAAAAACTACTGAACGGATTTGGGTGAGAATTGGTCAGACAGATAGTTTGTAACCTTGATACATACTATACTTGACACATTTAACTGAATACGGTAAGACTGGTTTAGAGAAAATCATTTACGATATTTTTTTAGTTCAAGTTGAAATTTAAACCATGTACTCGAATGTGTGCAGATTTGAGTACATGGTTTACTTAGAGGGTAGATTTATAGCTCCTAGAGGGCACCTCCTAGAAGCTATAAATCAACCCTCTAAGGCTATGCAGTCAAAAGATATGGCTGTTTATGTCGTAAGTTTGTACGGAACCTTCGATGCGCGAGTCCGACTAGCACTTGCCCAGTTTCTTCTTTATCCAAGTAGTACGATCTCGGATAATATTGCTGATTTCTACGCGGGCAAAGCCGGTACAAAAGCTAGTACGGGACTTAACACATTCAGTTCTGGGACAAATCTTCCTGAACCGTGTTTTGGACACAGCTAGCTTTATATGCAAAGTGTCCGGTCATGGACTACCGATATTCTATATACTTATATCATCATCTGCGTAGCCTTTTCCCAACTATTTTGGGGTCGGCTTCCAGTCTAACCGGATGCAGCTGAATATCAGTATTTTACATGGAGCGACTGCCTATCTGACCTCCACAACCCAATTAGTACTGGGTAATGCGATACCCATTGGTAAGACTGGTTGTCAGATTTTCGGAACACTGACTACCTGTAACGACTGTCAAAGATCTACAAATGACAGCCGGGACCAACGGCTTAACGTGCTTTCCGAGGCACGGAGGAAACTCGGTATGTAACGGGTGGTCACCCATCCACAGACCAACCTAGGCAAGCGCGGCTTAACCTAAAGATCGACCCAAGCAGCTGCTATTATTTAGCCACGAGCTCCTCTGATGGTATGATATTCTATATACTTATGTAACGAGTGATATACTATTACGCTACAAACTTGGGTCTAATTCACTTCCCCGCTTTTTGGTAGCCATTTTAAGATATTTTCTATGCGTGTACAAAAAATAATCATATTTCTTAAAGTGTTGGTCTTACTGACAATATTTTTATTCTATTATTATTTTTTGATTATTCAGAGGGCAACAATATTATCTATCGTTTAAATTAAGAAATGATGAGCTTACATTTTCGTAACTTTAGAAAACAAAATTAAAGTTCAAAAAAATATGCAAATCAACAAAAGTTTTGTAAACTTTTAGTTAGTCTTTGTAGTTTTTTTTTTTTTTTAAATCAATAAATTTGAGTACTAGAATGTTTGATTTATTATAAGTACATAGAATATCGCTAGTCCGTGACCGGACACATTGTATATAGATGCCCTTAATGAGCTTGTTGGGTTGCCCTGTCTAATCAGTTCAGTTTCATCCCTTATCTTTGCGAGCTAGGGGTGACAGGAAAGCAATTAATTGACCCAATCTTGTGATAGATACTGTACAAGGATGGCAAACTGACTACAAATTGGGAGTTCCGTTTTAAACGGGCTACACGAATCTGTAATTACATGATTGGGGTTTGTAGATATAGTGAAATAGCTGGAAAAGGGTTTTTTTTAAGGTTCTGTGTATTTGGAAGTAAGGATCAAATCGAATAGAGGCATGGACGACAACATTTCCAAACCCTGAGAATGTAGGTTCAATTATTTACGGTTAAAAAGTAACGGCTAATGTTTTGTTTGCAATCACTTTTTAAAATGCTTAATTAAAGTGCTATTTGATTGCGACAGTTCCAACCTACCTACCTAGCTAGCTAGGGCAAGCTAGCTTCTGTAAGTACAGATTTCGTTACGATAATTTCTTCTATATCAAAAAGTAACATAATTTTTATCTCTTTCAAGAATTCCCACTCAACTCTGAAAAGAAAATGTTTCTTTTTCAGCGAACCAGTGAAGTAGTCTCTATAATTATTTAATTAAATTAAAATATGAATTGAAACAGGAAATGGGACGTGCATAAAGTCGGGCTTAGTCGGCGCCAATCATAGCGTGGCGCTGGCGTGTCGAGAAGATGATCCTAATTGTACGCAGCGGTTGACCTGACCACTTGACGCACTTGCCTGGCTTCGGACTGACAGGCACGGAAGAACAGAAGGTGAACTTAAAACAATAGTGACAGGAATACACGCGATTTAATTTGAGCCAAATGAAACCATCATTTGGTTCAAATTATTAAAGAGAAAGCAGAAAATGCAAAGCCGAGCATGCAACAGATAGCAATAATATTATCATCATTCATGTCTTATTCTTCCATACTTCCCTATATATAACAGAATCAGAATCCTTCACCCAGTCCATCCATCGCTTCTTTAGTCTTTTTCTACTCTTTTACCTATCTACATTCATACTTAAACTTTCCTTGCGAAATTTTTCTTACTCTTCTGCATCTCAAGCCTATACCACTTTTTTATCTTATCCATTCGCGTAACACCACACACCCCCCTAAGAATATTGATCTCAGCCACTTGCAAATGCCTTATAATTTTGTAAAATTAGGATAAGAGTCATAAACAAGGAAAGACTTTCATCCCAAATAATAACTTTTTCTTTCCATTTTAGTAGATTAGTGTTCGCAAGCGGTTCGTTTTCCAGTGCGAGCAAATCATCATTATGTTTCTCCATCAGGAATTTCTTAATAGCAACTACGGAGTCTGGGTTTATGCCCAGTTGATGGCAATAGACTAGTATTACTGGTATTCCCCTATTATATTGGACTTTTAAACATAACTATCCAGTGGGTGTGCTTGTATGTGTACGCCTGCCTTTTTTTTTTTTTTTCGGGTGGGAAATCATCCAATGACTTCCCCCGCTCTGGGTGGAGCGGGGGGGCATGTCAGACTTGTACTGACTAAAACCCACCCATGTTCCTTCTATTGCCCTTTACGTTCCGGGGCCGCGGTATCTCTTTAGAACAACCCGCAACGTGTACGCCTGCCTAACCCTTTGTGTACAGGCGTGATATTTTATATTTCGTTCTGTAGATATCAATGCGCAAGGTCTTCCACTAATGACGATTAAAAGTGGACCTTCTGTCTGTGTTCTACCTGCTGCTGCGATACGACGGGCGATTGGATCAAGACTCGGTTTAGCATTAAAATGAATTTACAACAATGCGCTGTAAATAGTATGAGTATGAGAGAATGTCCATGGAGTTTCTTGCCCATTCTTCTCCATAAATATCTACGCTTTGTAATGGGCATCTATAGTACTTTCGCAAGTTATTATGTCTTGTGACTGGGACTGTAGCAGCATCTTTTTTGTTATTATGACATTCTAAAGTGCCTGTAATAGTCTAATTGAAATAAATGCTTTGAGTTTGATTTTATGTAAAATAAGGCCAACTAGCAGCGATACGAAAGGTCATTAACCTAAAGAACAACTGTGGCGTTGACAATCTAATATTTATCTCTTTCCATCTTGTGCCTTTGTCGTAATGTCTCGTTCTCCCGGCAAAAACATGACAACGTTAAGACGGGTTCGCCAACATTCGGGCGGCCATTTTAGATGGGGTTTTAGCATGGGTTTTGTTTACATTTGGTATCGCTTCTCGTTGGCCGTACTTTAGATTCCTATTGTACGTAAAACCGAGAAAATATTATGGTTGCGCAATCCTTAAGACAAACCTAATGAAAAGTGAGGACTTACATACAAAATTACAGAACGATCTGGAACTGATCATAACTCGTGGTGTGTCACATTAACCTTCCTCTCCTCCCCTCTCCTCTCCCCCCCTGACACATAACGACTTCAATGCCAAATGTTATAACTGTTATGTTAAGGATTTGAACGCGTAATGTCTACTTTGTGCTCTTAGGGTTGCCATGTAATCGATTTAAACTTAAATACCGCATTTTTTTTTAAGTTGGAAAATTCAAAGTTTCTAACCGAACTAAACATGTTTGCAAAAATTCAATAGCAAAACTGAAAGTGGGTCAAAATTAACTTCTAAGATTTGTTAACATAGTTGCGTTAGTTCTTCTTCTTCATGTGGACCCTGCTTCTTGGGGGGGGGGTCCGGTTTCCGAACGTAGTCCTTCCAATTAGACCATTGTAAGTATGCCGTACACCTTGACGGGCCTGTTGGTCTAGTGGTTAGTGGCCCTGACTGCTGAGCCAGAGGTCGTGGGTTCGATTCCCACCCAGGACAAACTTTGTGTGATGAGCATGATTGTTTGTTCTGTGTCTGGGTGTGATTTATCTATAATATGTATGTATTTATAAATTATACAAGTATGTATATCTGTTGTCTGGTTACCATAACACAAGCTCTGCTTAGCTTGGGATCAGATAGCCGTGTGTGAGTTGTCCCAAGATATTTATTTATTTATTACCTTGGTGGCTGCAATCCAGCCAGCCTACCTCCTTCCAGAAGCAGATCAGTCTGCAGCAGTCAGTTAGGTAGTTGGTTACTTTATAGGTAAAGTTAATAAGAGAGAATTCAGAGTAGTTAATCGTTTTTGATTATTTGCCAACCCTAAATGTTTGTACATAATATAATTTCGCTAATGTGTTCTCACCGAAATTGAGTGTCAAGTTATATTACGATTCGTATAAACTTATGCGTAATTTTGTTTTAAATGTAATAATAAAATACATGAAAACATTGGCGGTAATGCTTTTAGAAATAAACAAAGATGTTTAATATTCATGAAAGAGTAGTCGGTATTTGGCTCAATTAACTTATCTTTGATAGGTAGCTCTACTTCTTTAAGTATATTTTGTAACATCAAATCCTTGAACTATAAAAAACCCTAAGAAGTCAATAGTCAGTATGAAAGACATCGTGCGTGACACAAACTATTAAATGGATTAAGTATCAAAAACCTAGCGCCACAGTTTAAAAAAAAAACAGCTTTTTTTAACGCTGCTCCTCTCTAGGATTTCTTCTGTATCGTGCGTGCGTTTACAAAGATTTAAACTCACATACACAAAGATCCAGACCCGAAACAACTATCTGTAGCCAAATATTTGTTCCGTGCGGGGATCGAACCCGCGACACGCAGCGCAGCAGTCGATCGCTCAGCCATTGCGCCAACCGTGTCGTCATAGCTTTATTGTTTCACTGCGGCGCAAAAGCCTATCTCATAGCCTTCCAATTTTTTTTTCGCGTGCTTTTATCCAGCCAGTCTCTTACAACCAACATTAGACCATCACGACATCGTTATCTAGGCCTTCCTCGGCGAAGACTCCCGTCTTCTTCGACGATTATATATTAAGAAATCGCTAGTACGTAAGTACTTTCGTGAAGCGATAACCCTGGTAAGCACAAAATCTATCATTTTCAGCCATTCTAGCCAGCCAGTTGCAGTATCGTGCAGTGATAGGGTAGTGGTGCGACTGTCAAGACATAAGTTCGAATCCAAACCACGCACCTCTGAGAAATATGATATATGAGAATTCACGCGCGCACTTTTGTTTAGAATAACACAGTGAGGAAACCAATATACCTGAGATTTTTTTGACGACATGTTAAGCCAGGAATACCATGGGCGGCATAAAAAACTGGCGCCAGGTAAGGCAGTAACCACACGATAAAGAAAAACCGGCCAAGAGCGAGTCAGACTCGCACACCGAAGGTTCCGTACAAACTTGTGATATAAACAGCCATATCTTTTGATTGCGTAAACTTAGAGAATTGATTTTCTCACAGCATAAAGTGACTACAGAGGTGAGTATATGGTTTAAATTTCAGCGTGATAACTCCACGCGTTCCTGAAGTAAAGGGCCACAGACAGACAGACGGAAAACAAAGAGATCAATAAGGGTTCCGTTTTTAATTTGAGGTACGAAAAGCACTTGCATGAATGCAGACCTACATATCTCCATATCCATTTAGCCGCTTGCATCTAAAATATGAACAATACATCCAACCCGTAAATCCAGGTCTCTATAATTATTCACCATCCTATTTATACCGCTAAAAATCCGCGCCCTGTTCTGAATATTGTTTAATTCATGTAACAGTAGCAACCGCCATAACCCTTAGATTTAATTAGGTGCCCGTCAGCGGACCGAAGGGTTCCGTACACAATTACTGTATTAATAGCATTGTTTGCTCAACTTTTGGGAGGTCTTGTTCTGCAATGGTCTTGATATCCTTGGGTAAGCGGGATTTTTGGACGATGAAGTTTGCATTTGTGAAACGGCGTTGATAATTGGGCGAACTTGGATGTTTTGTTTTTGTCTGTGGAAGTTAGAGTATTTTATGCAGTTGGTGGCTGAAGAAAGCTTTCCTAGGTTCCTTTACATCGACCACAGATTATAAACGAGACATAGCTACGTCATCTATGTCTAAAACGTGTCGCTTTAAACTAGAAGACATGTAACATTTTTGTATGTTTTTGGCCTGGGAGTAGGTACAGTGCACGGTGCAACCATACATGAATAATGCTCGTATGATTATTCGTTCAGTTTTACCTCATTTCACTAATTGATATTAGTCGAGCATTCAGTACACGACTAGCGGTCATCGTTCCTTTGTATTAATAAACTTTTATTCCGGATAATAAGCTAGTTTCCAAAAAGAAAGAAAGTTTAACATTCTATTCAGTCCGTCTTTTAGATTATTCAAAAATAATTACATATGACGTCACGCGTTGCTGCATTTTTTTCGCAACGGGTGACGTCACACGTAACTTTAATTGGCTATATCTTTGTTATTTTTGATCTAATTAAAAAAATATAATCTAATAGACGGACTTAATAGAATGTTAAACCTTGACCCTGGAAACTACCCTATTATATTTAATTTGACTTTATAAGCAGTAGCATCATTTAAACAACTTCCTAGCTTGCACATACCTATTCAAAACTATGTTTACTTCGTTAGGTCGACATCCAGTGTAACAGGATGTAGCTAATAGTACCAACATGTTTATATACAAGCTAGGAGGAATCTGGGATCCTCAATCTAGTATTTGAGTAACTGGATCAGCCTAACACTGAAATATAACCTCATCATCATCTGCCTAGCCTTTTCCCAACTATGTTGGGGTCGGCTTCCAGTCTTACCGGATGCAGCTGAATATATCAGTATTTTACATGCAGCGACTGCCTACCTGACCTCCACAACCCAGTTAGTACTGGGTAATATGATGTCCATTGATAAAACTGGTTGTCAAACTTTAGAGAAACCTACCTGTAACGACTGTCAAAGATCTACAATTAAGTACAAAGAACGGAGGGAACTCGGTATGTAACGGGTAGTCACCCATACACAGACCAACCTAGGCAAGCGCGGCTTAACCTAAAGATCGACCCGAGCGGCTGCTATTATTTAACCACGAGCTCCTCTCCTGAACTGAAATATAAAATATATAACTGAAATATACAACATTATAAAACCAAATGATTTTAAAAGAATTACCATGGAGTTTCTTGCCGGTTCTTTTTCATAGGAAACGACCAACTAAAACCGTGCACCTTTTCTCGAAGTTTTTATGAGTGCCCATATAGGGCTACGTGAAGTAAATATATATTTTGATATTGATAAACTTTTTTTAAAGTAAATCTTTGATGAAATATTTGCTGCCAAAGTCGTTTAAATTTGATACCCTCTTTTTTTTTTGTTTCTAGGGACATAGACAAACTTCTACTTGACCACTAACAGCCATTGTGTAAACGAACACCAAACCAACCCGCGATGACCATCTCTGGTTATTAATATCTCCACACGCTAAGCCGAATAGTTGCTCGGTATCCTTCAAAGCGCATATCTTAGCGAATAATGAAATTCCGCCTGTCAAGCCAAACTGAAGTCTTGGGTCAAAATATGTCAGACTAGTTTTAATGTCTGTGTTATGTTCAGGGATAGTTTAGAACATTCGTGTCATAGTCAGGTAAGGTGGAAAACTGTGGTGGACGGTTTGAAGGTCATAAGTCAATTGCAAGACGCAAGAAGCAATCGATTCCAGAAATTGATATATATTGTTTGAGGTTTTTAGCCCTTATAGAATCACTTTATTCTCTGTCTGTCAAGACCCTTTATCTCAGGAACGCATTGAGGTATCGGGTTAAAATAACAATATACTCAAATCTGTGGTCTCTTTGTGATATGGAAAAATCAACCTTCTAAGTCTACGCAGTCAAAAGATATGGCCTTTAAGTCGGAAGTTTCCAGAACCATCGGTGCGCGAGTCTGACACGCTCTGGCCGGTTTTTTATTATTGGCCTGATTTTTCCCAATCTTATGCCCCCTCAAGGCCCACGGCCTAACCCTTTTCTTTCCGCTATTCACGATGTTGCGCGTCTTCCCCTTAATTAAGGAAAAAGCCAGCCAAAGCGTCTTACCTTCTGCTCCTCGTGTTCTGATGATGATGGGATCTGAGGATGTGTTCCTTATAATTTAAAAGGCCCAAAGCTCAAGTATAGTGAAACCGCGCATTTTTTTTTAAATCTGATGGTAAAAAACATCAGCGTCATGAAAAGACTCAATCAATTAATCCTTATTGGTATTAATCCAAACTCTAGAGTAAAACAATCAAAAATATCAGAAAACAACAAAAATCCAACAAATTCGAACAAGAAAACAAATACCTATCAAACAAGAACAAACATGTAAGCACACCTCAACAAGTATAATAACCAACTAATAAACACACCGCATGAATTGCCAAAGAAACCTCTTAACAAACTTTAATTAAAAACCTATCACACCACAATCTCTGAAAGGTAGGGCAGGGCAGATGCACTTGGGGCTGCTCAAACATAGACACTTTTTATTACCGACACGGCACACCATCACAGAAAACAGTAGTTTTTAATCAAATATTTACCGGTAACTTGTATCTGACACAAGACACAAAAGTGTCCACGTTTGCGAAGCGCTTAAGAACTCAAAAATTCATTACCAATTTATATACGGAATGAAATCAACCGCTACAGGACACAGCAACTACTACAACTTTATAGAAATTGGTAGCTCGTATCCGACACAAACACGTGCCATGTTATTACAGGCGGAGAATAGTAAATGAATTATAGTTATTATTAAAATAATAAAGGGTAATATAAAATGAAATGAATAAAAACGAAGTTGCATTATCTACAGCAAATCCCCCGCGAGCCTATTGCCATGAACCGGGCACAAAATCTAGACTCTGAAACTGCTACTGAGAAATCCCTGCTATAAAAACCCTTTACCTGCAATGAGAATCGAACCCAGGACCTCAACAGCAACGTTGACTAGAACTCTCCTGTATCGTGGGTGCGTTTACAAACATTTAAACTCACATACATAAACAGCCAGACCCGAAACAACTATTTGTAGGCTATACAAATGTTTATTCCGTGCGGGAATCGAACCCGCGACACGCAGCGCAGCAGCCGATCGCTCAGGCCACTGCGTTAACCGTGCCGTCAAACCAACGCGACGACCAACGAAGTAGTAAACTTTAATTAAAATGTTTTTATTAAAAGAAAGTTGAGAACAGTCGCAGGCTCGAAGCTTATAAGCCGAACCCCTCAACTTTCCGAGAGGGATAATCTGTCTAAACCTGTCAATGGAGATGTGGATGCAAGGATTAGAAGAGGGATGGAAAGATGGCTGTTGAAATGAGAAAATTGAGCGTGGGAGTGGATTTCATGCGGTGGTTACACGAATAGAACGGCAAAGAGAACTTTTGGGCAATGAAACACAATTCGAAACGAAATTCCTGGTATACGTTAATTATAAGCTTCTCATGTCTCATAATGTTTTCCTGGCTTAGGTTTCAAATGCTGTGATGGCTGGCTGTTTGTTTCATATAACTTATACTATTTTTGTAAAAAGTTTGTTGCTGACCATAAGGGCTGAAACTGCGTTAAACGGACACCCGCGCGGTTTAATGCAAAAGTGAACCGACGCGGGGACACGCGCGGGGCCCGCCAGCGGTAACACGCGCGGGCTTGTTCAGTCAATAACGCTTGATGAAAAGCCTGTGAAAATGTCTTTAGACAGAGAAAGAGTAGTTGTCAAACTGCAGTGTCGCTCTGTCATATGAGGCCAAGCGAATGAACTCTGTAGGTACCTGTAACAGGGTCCTTTACATACCCACAGAGCCCACGTTTGCAAACACGCGGCGGGTGTCCGTCGCGGGTGCCCGTTCAACGCAGTTTCAGCCCTAAAGCGTTAGTCCAGCGTTATCTTTAACTTTCCATCACTTATTAAAAAAAACCGACCAATTGTGAGTCGAACTTACGTACCGAAGGCTACGTACAGTAAACTTGCGGCAGAAGCAGCCATATCCTATAAGAGTTCCTTTTTTTCCTTTTGAGCTACGACCATAAAAATTAACGTAACAATGCTTTATTAAAGTCCCATGTAGCAGGAGACGACCGAAAGACACAACACCATAAACCTAAGCTCACCCAAATCTATTCCGATCCCAATTTAAGAGGAGATTCGATTGAAAAACAAATGAATGTCACCACGACACCCCGCCGTCAATGAACGCGTCAACTTGTACTCGGATTAGTTCAGTCGGACTTAGAGCTGGTGTGATGGAAGTAAAGTATAAATGGGAAATAGAGCGTCGATGTGGACGCATGGCTAGAGTAGGTTAGGACGTATATGTAACTAACGGGCACCTAATCGAATTGTTCAATATTATTACAGTGTTGGATTTAATTTCTCCTTGCCAATCTGAGCATTACAAATACAAATTACTTTATTATTCCAGAAAGTACAGTTTCAAAGTTGGTCTTTGGTCTCCACATTAGGGTTACCTGTGTCGTGGAGGTCAGTCTCTTTCATTTGGTACAAAGAAATTTGTAATACAGAATTTATCAAAATCAAAACAAAAAATATTTGCAAATTAAAAAGGTACAGAGGATAAAATATGATATCTTGGTAAGTGTTGAGTAAACTTATGCGTGTGTGTGAGAGAGCGAGAGAGAGAGAGAGAAAGAGAGAGTCATTTACATTCGCAACATGTGGTTTTATTTAGTTGTTGTGTAAGTGAAACGTTTAGACTTAGATAATATTAGATAGTAACACGGAAGTTACAGCACATAGTTATATTTGGTATCTCTTTACTGAATTTATACAAGTCTGATGCTTGAATGAAAAACGCATAAACTCGAACCATTTTTATTAAAGAAAAAACATTACTGAATTCAGAGCGGTGCCAGACCGCAGCATCGAATTTCCATAATCGTATTTTCCGTTAGATTTCCGGCACGTTTTTACAGCTAAAACTGCTATCTCTTTTTGTTCGGACCATCATTTCTTTTGCATTTTGTAAGCTCGTCTCATTAATACTCCGTCAGTAGTGACGGGCTCAGTTAATCCGGTACTAAGCCGGTCCCCCGACTATAGGAACGGTTTTTCTCCGGAGAACGGATTAAGGGATGTTTCCTCACAAATTGTTGGCCAGATTTACGAATAATGCGGTAGTAAACAAGGTTCCCATTTCCATAGACAGACCTCTAGATGTGTCTATGGAAATGGGAACAATTGCGATATAAAATATAGCTTTACCAAATATTTGAACATCTAACTTCGAGGATTACGCTGTTTCCACCAGAGATAACCGAAGATGCGCAGCGAAGGATGTGTGTGAAACTAACAAATTGCAAAAGCTTATTTTAGGCTTTGGTTAAGCTCCTGCCGGGGTTGCGGGTTGTTCGAAAGAGATACCGTGGTCCCGGAACGTAAAAAAAAAAAATAGGCTATGGTTAAGCTAGCCATGTCATTACTGATTGATTAGTTTTATGCACATATTTCGCTACACAATCTAAATTTTCTTTTGTTTTATAGTGTTAAGATTTTAGATTTTTTACGTTGTGTGCAAGTGTCTTTGTTTCTTTCCTTCTTACACATCTCCGGTGGAATGGCAGCGTTTCGATCTTTCATTGATTACAGCCGTGATGTTATGTTTTGTTGATACCTATATTTAAACCATACTTAATATTATTCAAATACTAAACAATTTCAAAGTGATGGTGTTTACTTTTGTAATATATGCATGTACTGTAGACTGCAAAACTTTGGTTATCGTCCGTATTTCTTAGAAAACAAAGAAAAGCTATACTGCTGAGATGACGGGAGGTGGAAGACGGGGACATGCTGCGCGAACCCCAAATAAACTGGAATAGGGACAGGAGACTGATGATGATTCTTTAAAATACAAAATTCTTAAATTAAAGCAGCGAGAAGCAATTAATCAAAACAAAAAGCAATGTGAAAATACTGTCGAAGAAATACCACAAAAAGTCTTCAAAAAACGGCCTGAGGATGTGAACAAAGTGACAAGTGGCGAAAACAATGGAATCCTTACTAATGTTATAAAAGCGAAAGTGAGTTTGTTTGTTTGTTTGTTACGTCTTCACGCCTAAATGGCTAAACCGATTTTGATAAATTTTGGCACAGAGATAGTTGGGACCCTGGAGACGGACATAGTTTATTTTTAAAAAAAGATTGAGATATGAGGTTTAGCCACATAGGCGTGAAGACGTAACAAACAAACTCACTTTCGCTTTTATAATATTAGTAAGGATTTCATATGCTCCAAACACATTTGAAATTGGTTACCAATTGCCATAGACAAAGAAAGAAGAAGAAAGGTTAAATCAATCCTATTGAAAGTCTTTGTAAAAATATAAAATATTGAATAGCCTTGTGTAGGTTCTATGGTTACAAAGTCATAATAAGATTCAATACGGCTTGCACAAGAAGCCTTGACAATGAATTATTACAACCTACAGACTACGACGGCATTAGTAACCCGACTACTCGACCAGAGACAATCAATTTGAGCAAGATAAAGAGATTTGTTGCAAATAATGAGCAGATCGTGCCTTCAAACCTGACTGGCTTGGCGGCTTACCTAGCAACGGACTTAGAAGGAACACCGTGACAGAATGTTAGTAGGAATTGGTGATGCTTAATTTAAATCCGTGGAAACCAAACAAATAGGCATATTTATTGTTATTTACTTATTGCAAATATATCTAATACTTACAGGATATCTTCTGTGTGTCTTGGGATCAAAATCAAAAGTCATTTATTCAAATTAGGCTGATAATCAGCACTTTTTGAACGTTACATTACAAGAGACAGTCCCACAAAAACGCCCTGCCCTTCGCCACTTCCTAGTGTTTTAGCTGGGAAGAAGAAGTGGCGGAACAAACTCCCCAGCAACACATCTGTCTGTCAGGTTAGAAGAACCAGATTCAACGAGACCGTTAAAAAAATACGTTTTAAAAGATTAACTTACACACTTAACACATTTGTAAGTGGTTAATAAACTACAAAAGTAATTTCCACTATTTTTGTTTACTCATGCTAGCGAAACATTTCATGTAAAACATTTTTAAATCTCTATTTCTCTTTTCAATGTTTTTTTTTTTTTATCACAACATTTGCGTTCCGCCCCGGTTACGCACAGATGCACTGTAGATACTATTATTATACAAATAAACCTTATTCTTGAATAATTCTATCTATTGCTGAAAACTACACTAAGATCTGTTGAGAAGTTTGAAAGATCTAAGCGAACACACAGCGGAAGAGACTACATTTTATATTATGCAAAGATGATGCGTCATTGGCAATGGAAACGCATATTTAAGTATTTATTACCATAAAATGAGTCAAATTAGTTGCGTTTGTTTTCAAGTGTACCTTTTCTTTCATAAGTTGAAGCTAAAGCAAAGTATTTATTAACTTGCCCAGTTAGTCCTTCATAACATTTCAAACTATCCATATATTAGCAGTGTTGAGTTCCTGACACAGATGTAGAGAAAAATGGATGCGACACTATCGTGAAATTATATGAAAACCTGAAAGCCAAGAATAGACGCAAGACAAAACAGAAAACTTTATGAGCTGAAGATTAACAAGTATGTTTTACCTATGCTGCTGTTGGTCCCGGCTGTCATTTGTAGATCTTTGACAGTCATTATACAGGTAGTCAGTGGCCCGAAAATCTTGCAACCAAATCTTGTACCGTACAGTAGGTATTACCCAGTACTAACAGTACTGAGTAATACTGACTACCTAGATCTATCTTCTAATGTGGAGATAAGCAGTCGCTCCATATAAAAAATAATAAGCTGTATCCGCCGCTGTAAGGCTGAAGGCCAACCCCTACTATGTTGGGAACAAGTTAGGCAGGCTATGACATTTTGACGGCACAGTTGGCGCAGTGGCCGAGCGATCAACTGCTGCGCTGGGTGTTGCGGGTTCGATCCCCGCACGGAACAAATATTTGTATGACCTGCAGGTAGTTTTTTCGGTTCTGGGTTTTTGTGTATGCGAGTTTAAATGTTTGTGAACGTGGGTGCGTTAACAAACATTTAAACTCGCATACATGATACAGGACAGAATCCTAAAGAAAAATAAAATTGTTTATGCAACACAACCTTATATAATAATAACTTATCCCCGGGTGGAGCGGGAGTGACTGTCACACTTTTACTGACTAAAACCCATCTATGTTCTATCTTTTGCCTTCTGTGTTTCGGGGCTCTTTCGAAACACCCCCACCCCGACAGGATACACAGCCTTCGTTATCCATGTTTTTCTACATCTATGTGTTATCAGTGTAACACAATAGGCAGTGGCGCAAAGTTTGCGGTCTAACGTAAGAGCCAGTGCGAAGTCCCCGGGCAATACGTATCTATTGCAATACGATTCTAGTTACGACTAATCCTTTGGGGACGTTTTTAGGCTTCGTCTGTCGCATTTTTTTATTAAATTATTTATTAAAACTTCATGCACAAGTAACAAAAACATTGTACAAAGGCGGACTTAATGCATTTTTCTATCCAATGGGATTAAAAAACGACAGCTGTCTTCTAGCAAAGAATAATAATGCTTATTTTTGTTGTTACAAAACTCGCTCGCTCGTTGGTCGAGTCGTTGGAAGCCCGACTGCTGAGGATTAGTCCTTGGTTTCTATTCCCAGGTCAGGTATCGTTTCATTGGTTTTTCCATCAGGAATTTACTCAGTAGCAACCAGTATTGCTTACAGAAAGACTTTCTAGAACAAATATGCATATCTAACACCAAAGTTGCAATCCCCGGACGTGTGTGAAGAGTTGTATGGAAACATGCACATTTATCCTATCAAGGGACAATATCCTACCAAGGGCTGGAGAGGCACCATGGCGTCCTCACCTACCGCCTGACGCAGTTCCTCACCGGACACGGAAGTTTCGGGAGGTTCCTCCACATAATCGGGCGGGAGGAAACGCCCGGGTCACCATTGTGACGATCGCCCGGAGGACACGGTGGAGCACACAGTGGCGGTCTGCCCAGCTTGGGCACCGCCACCGACGTGCCCTCGTAGAGGCGATCGGCGCCGGCGATCTCTCGCGTCCGGCCCTGGTTCAATCCATGGTCCGGAGCGAGAGGGAATGGGAGGCGGTCACCTCCTTCTGCGAAGCAGTAATGCTAGCGAAGGAGGTGGCCGGGCGTTTGAGGGAGAGAACCTCAAACCAACCCAGCCGCCGCGGGAGACGCCCCGGACATCGGGCACCGTGAGACAACTCCCGGCCACCGTAGATGCGGGCCTGTGGACGGTGAGCAATGGGTAGCTCACCGTCCGTCCGTCTATTGCGACGGCGCGTTAGTGTTCCACGCGCGCCTCAAATAGATGTCTGAAAAGCAGAGGGGCCTGCTAGGGCCTCGGCCTACCGGGGTCTGCAGGCTGTTCTAAAGAAAAAAGAAGTCCGCGCCCCCGGAACGTAAAGGGCAATAGAAGGAACATGGGTGGGTTTTAGTTAGTAAAAGTCTGGCACTCCCCCCCCGCTCCGCCCAGAGCGGGGGAAGTTATTTGATGATATCCCACACCAAAAAAAAGGGACAAATCAACGCTTCCGAGCTCTACCTAATCGATTCAGTTTAAAATAAAAATCTTCGCAAAGAAAATGTGCGGAAATGAATCAGCTAAAATTAGGAATATATTTAGATTCCTTTGTAAACAGAGGGGTACTTAATAACATGTCAATCATTTTTCCGGATATTTGACGCAAGACTTAAAATATTTCATACGGATAATTTCCGATTTGAGAAAGATTTTCGACATTTTATACTGATTTCAGCTATAGAACGTAGCGCGCATCGAAGCGAACTACAAGTGCTATAATTATCTAAGTGAATAATGATCATTGGTGAATTTGTGATTGAGTTAAAAGTAATTAATAAAGATGTTTGCTGTTAATTGGTAGTGTTTTAATTTATCCCATGCCTGGTTCGTAACAATACAAATTAAATAAAACGCCATTTGATTACGTTGAGTCTATTCCTACACTGTATTTTTGAGGAGATATATATAGATAAATTATTACCAATGGTCTTTTTTCGTCGTCAGGATAAATAAATGATGAAACCTTAAAAAAATATCTTCGTCAAATACAACTTGTATGTATTCATGTTTACTTAAAATATTTTATTCAACATACATATTATTTGATTAACGAGACAAACACGAGTTTCCCAACCATTAACCCTCCACATTTATGAAAAGTGTAATGCACAATCGGCGCTAATTGGTACTCTGCTGAACCCCTCCGGGCCCATGAATATGTATGTATAGGATGGCAACCCATGGAATAATTACTTATACAGGCAGTGTTGCTACCCTTTACTCTGCATCACAGAGGATGGTGTCTATGGGTCATATCAATTCGCAAACCTTAGAGATTAGAGGAGTGATAATGCAATCAGATTTGATCAAGGAAATTCTTCTTCTATTTAGTCCATGGCTTGTTACTGTGTGAAACATATTTTCCATTATTTTATGTTTCCATAATAATTGCCGTCTACATAAAAATCTTTGTGTATTCTTTGAGAAAGTTTTCACAGGAATGAAAACAAAACAATCACAGAGGATATTTACGTCAACAAAAAAAACAAAAGAAACAACAGCGTCTCATTATCACCTGTATTCAAAACACTGTCTCCAACAAAGGGAAACTTCCAAAATATTCACCAAGTTTTAAATGTCGTAAAGTTGTAAGCTGGCATCTCCCGATTTCAGCCAAGTACTAAAAGCCTAAAGAGAGAAGTCCTCTGCCTCGCGACAGTTTAACAGCCTCTATTTGAGCACTAGTTATTGAAATTCTTGAGTGTTTGAGTACAACGTTATTACTTAATATGCCTCCACTAGGTAGTTTGCCTACCTCGTAAAGACAGCTCGTAATAATATCACGGCGGCGCTTTAGCGGGATGAGAATTTAATGGCGTCTGCTTGTGTTCAAGATTGTTTGGTTTTAATGACTCATTTTGGTGTTTTAATTGATTGAAGTATTAATCGCAATCGCAAACTATGCTTCACCTCTTATCCTGCCCTCTTAAGTCATTAATATGACAAAATAGAAGTAGCGAAGTTTTGCGCCCGCAAAATGCAGGGAACAAAGAAGAAGTATTAATCAATGATTTGACTAAAAGTTAGATGACAAGTTATACGTATTGATTCGGAAATTATACACTAACCTAAGCAAAACTATAATTAGTATTCAACTTGTAGCTGATTTAAACCAAATTATATTCGCAATTTTTTAGCATGATTTTCGATACAGCACTCATAACAATTAAATTCTGTTTACCAGCGTTGCAGCTTAATTGGTGTTCGTTTTTTTTTTTTAAAACAAGCCATTTATTTCATTTATTTATTTGCTTTATGTACAAGACTAATACCTAGGCATTCTCAACCAGTCAACTTTTGGGTCAAATAGGGAAACATTTCAATAAGAAGACTAAATTTAAAATAAAATAAATGAAGACAAATACATAAATTATTTGTATTAACCTGTGCCGCCAAAAGGCCTGTCATTATGCCAATATGACAATCATATTCATTTGACAGACGACCTGGTTTAAAAAAAAGTCAAACGTCAATTGTACTTTCAGACGCAAAGGAATGCACGCATAAGTTGTATGTGTGTCAATGCACCGGGGTTTGTTTATATTCCGGACACATCGTTACATTTTTAGTTAGTGACAACAATTAGTATGAGATGGTAACTGTTGAGTCAGAAATTGGTGAGTTGTGTTTAATTGAGAAAGTAAGTTTGAGGTTGTTAACATTTTATTTTTGAATTAAACTTATGAAACTGAACAGACTCTATTTCCGCAAAGAAGTAGCGGTCTCTGTTTGTTCGGATTTTACAAAATTGCTAAAACCTTAACTCAAGAAATCAGAAACCTGGTACACTGACTAACCTCACAATTAACATGCCAGGCTCCAATCTGAAATTCCGTTCATATTCCACCAAAAATTAAAATTTTAAATACAAATTGAGCTCTCATTTACATTTAATTTTGTTCAGAATTGCTACAGAGAACATAATCCTTTTGAATCTCGTTGTCCCTTTATTCTTATTAAAATATTCAAGGCGTTTCTGAAACTATTTCAAATTATATACAGCTGTTCCCAGTGCCTATTTGAGTGGAAAAGACGAAAATTAGACAATTACTGAACCTCCGCAGCCTCGACGTCTCAAGTACGTCAGGGGGACTACATTACACTCCGCGAAATTCCGCTCCACGTCCATAATCGTTCACAGCTTTTGTGTCACCGCGATGGAGGCACTGGCGCGGAAAATGGCGAACCGAGCAAGACGAGCATTTTATAAAATTTGTATAAAAGAACGAAGGTCTCCACTCCCCCACTATTACCTACACTAAATTAAATCGACAGACTCGGTTATTTTGCAGCGTTAAGTGCTGGACCTATGTTCCATGAAAGTAACGCGCAAATCGTATTGGGGCACAATAAAATCTATTTTGGGCAAGTCCATACACAGCGCACAAAGAGGCTCACACACGATAGAATTTCTCTACACTGAACCTAACACGACAACCGCGCGCATTTCAAAAAAGGAACGTGACCTGATTACTGACGGAAGCTGTCAGTTGTCTATGGAGCGCCTTCAACGTCACAGGTGCTTTGCAGCGGTCGGTTTGACTCTCGACCCTATTTTAAATTGCACAAGTTTAAAAACTGCTCGGTGTAATTTTCCCTCCATCTCGCAATTTGCTCTATGAACAGTTTATTGTTCGCACTGAGGACGCCATTCCTTCACACTCCTCAGTAATAGAACGACTTAAACGGGTCGACTTTATTATTCCCAGTTCAATTGAATTGTTTCTTTGTCAATTGTAGTATTCGTTAAAACAAATCCCTTGAAATCGGAGGGTTTTGTCCCGCGAGAGCTCTCTGACACGATTCCTGAAAGATAATGAGTTCTTATTTAAAATCAGGAAATCCCTTCTTAATGCTGCTATCAGATCCCATAGATCTTTTGTTTATTTGTTATTACTTAAATTAAATATTCGTTTGAACCTGTTTTCTTTTTGCAAAGCAACTTTTTTTACTGGGTAAAATTTGTAAGAGGAAATCAATTAGGAGAGAGCAGACTCAAAATACGAAAGAATCCGTAAGTCGTTTTCCTTAGTTAGGTATTGCTATCTTTGAAAGATGTAAAGCGTCCATTAGGTCCAAAAGAAATTTGAGAAAATTTACGAAAGACTTTGTGGAGCTTCAATCCGATAAAACGCTGAAAAATCCTAAGGGTTCAAAATATTCTCTTCGCTAAGTTATTTTGTATAACGCTTTGAATGGCTGGTCTTATTATGATCTTATACCTTGTCGTATCTTATCATATCCAATCTATAGAACACATAACACTAACGTAATATACCATCACACATATTTCCCCCAAAAATGATAAACAGAAGTCCGACATTCAACCGTTTAGTAATTGCTTTAACACTATCAATTAATAGTATGAAAGTAATACACGAACGAAACAGCATTCGACCAAACCAACTTTCCCACTAAATGTAGGTAACTAGTATCAGCCTTCAAACGCACGTTATATGCATTACAACGTAAATTCACGGAAAACAATCAACATTACGAGTTTAAATAACACTTAATTGCTCTTATGTAGCGTGTTTAAACTCCAAAACAGTGCGCCGCGTTCACAACCTCGGACGATGCGAAACGTATCGAGCGGCATGGCACGCGCGTGTCATTTGTTTCCTTCGCGCGGGCACCGTAACGTCACAAGTCGTCTCGCGATGGCTCGTGGCGTACCTCATTATTCTCTTCTCCTTATTAAAATTTATTTGGGGTCGGCGTGACATGCCTTCTACCATACTCTCTCCTATTACTAGTCATCTCAGTGGGTAACACCTTTCTAGACTCTTCCTCATCAAAACAAGCCATCCACCGTTTCTCGCTTCTCTATTGCTTACGAAACAAAACAACACATGGCCTATATTTATGTACATTTACATATTATTCTATTTGTTTTAGTATCACGTCAGTTTATTGGGTTTTATTGAGTTTTATTTTATTTTGTTATCTAAATACTGTTTAGTATTCTTTTATTTATTTAAGGATTTAAAATATTTAGGTATGCTGACTGTCTTGATTTCCATACTATTTATTCACGAGTTGACCACTAAAAACCAACGCCTAACTGTGGGCTCCCATAACACGGCATTATACTGAGTAGAAGCTATTTATTTTTTTGTTCTTTGTGTATGTATAAATATTTGTAATGCTTTGTATGTTCAATGATTTTTTGCAACTACGACTTATACATTTTTTTTGTTTCTTTCTTTCATTCTCATTCATACATGTTCTTTCATATCATCTGCAGTCGTGACATAGTCTAAGCAAAACGTTTTCATTTGTTTCTTCCACAATCGCCGTGCAACCAGCGTGTCGCTAGAGCGCGCAGATCGCGGCCAAGGGGTTAAAATAGAAGTATTCGAGCAACTGTTAACGTTACCGTTTCAGTAAAACTATCGATCAGTGTTGCCAGTATAACGTAATGGTACAATGTGAGCGACTGGAACGGAAGACCAATGTTGCTAGTCGTAAATTGTGTGATTTGATTTAACGAACGTTTTTTGTTTTATTTGTGACGGAATTATGTGATAGTGTGACGCTATTGGCGCAAGGGTAGTTTATCGGGTAGTTTATTCATCTACAGCTATACACGTGTAATATTGGCAGAATAAGGTTCTTCTTTAGTACTAGTGAAAGTGGTTACAGGGCCTGTCAGAAATATATGCATAATGTGGTCAAATCCCAAAATTCCCTTTTAACACTTTGAGCGTGAAATAGACTCTGTCAATTGCCGAGAACGCCTTATTTTCGTTAAAGAATCATAATTATTAACCAGTACCTTGTGGACCAGGAAGCCTTCCTTGAGGTAAAAGCGCTAGAGCTTACCGCCTTTTGTAACCTAAAACCTTTTTTAAATTAAATTAGCCGTGTTTCTCGTGTGAATAATGATTAATTATTAAATAATTGTATTTCTTAACGTAAACATGTGGTAGACAAGTAACGTAAGATGTTTTAAAGTTTAAACTACCGCAAATTAATTTATAAATTGGATTTTAAGTCCAAGTAAGTAAGACTTTAATGGATTTTTTTACTCATAAATTAAGTTCTCAAATTAATGTAAAGAAAGAAAGAAAAACTTTTATTTGGGACTCGCACAAAACAAGTAAAACAATAAAAAAAAATGAAATAAAATAGTACAGACAAGGTTATTGTCTGTGCGAGGCCAAAAAGGTCCCTGTCTCAGCATAAGCTGCGATATGTAGGATTTATATTTCATAAAGCTGACTGTGCAATGCATAAAATTTAACTTAAAATTCTGAAAACGTAATTTGATTGAGTTTCGTTTCATTATCTTTCATAATTACATTTCAATTCTACTAATATTATAAATGCGAATGTTTGTGGCGATCGATGTATGGATGTTAACTCTTTCACGTCAAAACGTCTGAACGGATCTAGATGAAATTTGGCACAGAGGTAGATTATAGTCTGGAATAACACATAGGATACTTTTTTTTGGTCGAAGCCGCGGGCCTGCTAGTTAATAATATCTGTACTGTTTACCTGTGTATAATTTGTTTTTTTTGCATATAACATAAACAACATCACGCCTTTAATCCCCTAAGGGTTAGGCAGATGTGTAACTAATAGTTTAGTATATTTTATATGCCATATCATAGGGGCGAGTTTATTGCCATCGAACAAGTCCAGACTCCGTTGTTGCCGCTGAGAATTCCTCATGGAAAACCCAATAACTGACATTGGTTGCGTATGTTTTTAATTTTTGTTATTTTTTTTTAATTTTGTTTTACACGACACGGTTGGCGCAGTGGCTAAGCGATTGACTGCTGCGCTACGTGTCGCGGTTTCGATCCCCGCACGGAACAAATATTTGTGTGACCTACAGATAGTTGTTTCGGGTCTGGCTGTTCTTGTATGTGAGTTTTAATGTTTGTAAACGCACCCACGATACAGGAGAAGTTCATAGTGTGGAGCAAAGTTTATATTTAAAAAAAAATGTCCTGTGCGAGTCCAATAAATAGTTTTTCTTTTTTTCTTTTTTAAAGCATAAACACATATTTATTCACTCATTTGAATCGAACTCAGAACCGCTCAACAGTCGCGCTTGCGACCATTCGTCCAACAAGACAGTCTATGATTATTTCAATCCTTTCCAAGACGAATAAACTAATCAAATATAATCAATCGAATAATCTAAATAACTTTAGATTCCTACGAAGTAAAATTAAATAGATGCTGCAATGGTTACCTCCATTCCCGTGCATCGTGAAAATAATAAAAAATAATGAATACGTCCTCATCAATTTGTCTTAATCTAGGTTCTATTTTAAGACAGACTAACGAGTCATCTATTAATTCTGAAGTATACATATAAATAAAATAAAAACTGACGGCTCATCTAACTCATATAAAGGAGCTGTTCCAATTATAACTTTGATGAAAACTGGAGAATAAAACATGACATCATGCATCCATCAATGTACTTCGTCTGTTACCTATAGTAAAGCTAAACACGGACTTTGGCCAAAGATATTTTCAGACATGATCAATGTTCTGCTTCTCTCATATCTGAGAAAGAACTTGGGGTTTAAAATGACCGCTTCAGCAGATTACTTAGATTATTAAAATAGTCACAGATGTAGTTAATATTGTTAATTGTCACATGACCATTTTACGAATGGTTCCCTAATTCGCATTATTAACTTATCCTGATTCTTCTGAAGCGGCCATTTTTTACTATTACATTATACCTTTACCACTTTAACTAAATTTATTGCCTTTCAGAGGCAAAAATATTTTAAATTATGACACCACACTTAATTGACTAAGATAGGACTGACATGACCATGAAAAATTACCATCGCTTTTTTCTCTGTGTTTTGTTCTAAATTCAAAATTCTTTGAGTGTCTAAACGCGGCTAGGCCTATGATAAGTTTTCAACTGTTGAGAATGAGCAGGATGCACCGCGCGTGCTTAATTACGTTTAACTATAGGTATTGTCACGTTTAGACTAATTTGCCGTTACGTTCCGGGACCGCGGTATCTCTTTCGAACAACCCGCAACAATACTAATTTGCCGTTGAATAATCATAACCACTGATGTCTCCATTTAGAGCGTTTTACATCAATAAAACTGGACGTGAACAGCACACCTAACCTGCGTTTAAAGGCTGATAAAAAATTCTGCAGCAATAACAACATAGAGAGCTTTTATACGCGGTTCAATTAGTTGAGCTAACCGCGTTTAGTATCATTGGTGCCATTTGCCCTTAATGAATGAAAACGTAAGTACCTACATGCCAGCAAATGCCACATTACACCTAAACAAGTAGATCAAGTAACTCTTTTTCAATACAAACATTATTGAAACATCTATTTGTTTACATTATACTGAACTTTCGCTCACACCTCGCGAGCTGTGCGATCAATTGTGATGCGGCGCACGCTTGCAGAGAAACTTTTGTGAATAAAAGTTATCCGAACTACAGTTTTGTACGTAAGTAATGGCTAATTAGTAAGTTTTGCAGGCTGCCTATTGAAGCTGCTCGGAATTCGCAAACGAACATAATATAACATTAAGCCCCCCTTGCAGGGTTGTACCTTCGTTTTCGGATCGGAAATCTTCATGACTTGACGGAAAGTAATGTCGGACTTGTACTGACTAAAACCCATCCGTGTTCCTTAATGTGACCTTTATTCACTGGGGCCGCGGTTTATCTTTCGATCCAACCGGGAGCCCAGATGTGTACCACACAACGCCAATGATGTTGATGCCACATGTTATAGGAGGAGACTAGTGCCGTCCACCGGGGACATATCCAGACCGCGGCTGCTATTAACCCACGAATACTGAAACGTCACTCAAAATTTAAGGGCTGCTTAACATTTGAGCAGCTCCTAAACGAGTATCTGTTAAATATAAGTGCTACTTAAATTTTGAGGGACGTTTCAGTATTCGGGGGTAATTTCCCTAGTTAGCGAATAAAACCTAGGACTTCGAGCTCACAGGTGGCGCAAAAAAAGCGTTTGTGACACTAGGTTTTAGTTTTACAGATATAGATAGTAATTTAACCTGTATACAAGTAACAATTTCCTGCAACCATCATCATCCCGTCTACCAATTGATGTAGGTAGGTTGTTAGGTACCTACTTACCGTCCCGTTCCTAATATGGATTGAATTTAACGAACCCTCTCGAGATAGTTACTTAAATACGAGTGATGCGGAGGGAAGAGGAACATTTCGTAAGGGAAGTTTTGAGTAGATATAAATGTCGATGGTAATAAGAGTAGAGACAAAAATACGATAAAGGAACTGTGTGAACGATGATATAGGCAAGCATATTATAAGTTGGGGGATTATATTGATGATCAAAATGCTTGGCTCAATGCTGGTCCTGCTCCTCAAGCATAGGGGTAAACTCATTGATAAGTATCCGAAGCTATAGTGGAAGCTGCAGAAGATTGTAAGACTATCTTTGCAATGTATAGAATCAATTCTCTAGTATTGTATGCCCATATGTGAGTGCTATGTATTATCATTGACTTGACGAAGCCCTGGTGGTTAATAGTGTCATGCTCACTTAAATGTCTCGCTGATAGTGGCGGGTGTGTCGGGTCATTTAGCTCCCTTCAAAATGGTCGAGCTGAATGGGGCTGATCCATACGTCATGTTCGTGAACGGGCGCTGTCAGTTGGGACTGGTCATTTTTTAACTACCACGGTCATTTTTTAATTTATTTAGATTTTAAATTGAATTTTGCTTTTTATTTAAGTACTCTGGACGCTCTTACTGTGCACGTCTTTCTACATCGTTCTCACATATTTGTATAATCTCAACACGAATGATGTAAATACGATTTTGTAAAAATATTATAATTTAAAAGAGTGTCCATGGAGTTTCTTGCCCATTCTTCTCCATAGAGATCAACGCTTTGGAATGGGCAACTACAGTACTTTCACAAGTTATTATGCCTTGTGACCGGGACTGTAGATTCATTTTGTTTCTTGACATTCAAAAGTGCCTGTAATGGTCTAATTGAAATAAATGATTTGATTTGATTTGAATACTTAGTTGTAAAGGACATTATTAATGAGATGAGATAACGACTAATACGAGTACGACGAATAACGAGTTTTTTTTTGTTATAGGAACTTGTGGTATGTTCCCATGTAATAGGAGGCGAGCCCATAGTCATCATCCGGGCACAAATCCAGACTTCTTGATTGCTTCTAAGAAATTCCTGACGGGAAAACCTAATATCACTTTGGCCGACCCGGAAATCGCACGTAGGACCTCACGTTCAAAAGTCGCGCTTGCGACCACTAGACCATGGTAGTCAATGTTAGGGATATTTATAGAGCAATGTAGACATACAGTCAGTTGAACTACCACCATAAATATTCATACTAGCTGGCGCCCGCGGCTTCGCCCGCGTGATGATTGAAATGAAAGTATCCTATGTGTTATTCCAAACTATAATCTACCTCTGTGCCAAATTTCATCAAGATCCGTTCAGCCGTTTTGACGTGAAAGAGCAACAAACATCCATACATCCATCCTCACAAACATTCGCATAGTAGGATTATCCACTATTCCAACACAGGCGAAACCGCGACAACGGAACTTAACTAAAAGCAACAAACCTCGTTGTTGTTTCCAGAACACTTGCGGATGTTTCGCAACTTGATAGCAACGTTAATGGACGCCGCTTCGATTACCGCGCGGTAAAAATGCGTGAAAATCAATTAAATTGGATTGCGCAGACAATTACCTATGTATCAACAGCTTGGATAATACTCGGTACATTGTATTACATAAGATAAGAGTGCTGCACACATACCTATGCATATTATTTTAGCTCCATGTGAGAAAGCCGAACCGGAAAACCGAAACATTACTAGATATTTGTTCATGTGAAAAACCGCTCGGCTTTGGACGGTTTGTGTCGAGCTGGAAGATGACACAGCAATAAAAGATGTCGAACGAAGTTAAGCGATTAACATAAGCCTAATAAAACAAGAAAGCTCTTCAAAAATATCTATTAAAACAAGAATATGTATCTACATAGATAAGTGGGTGCCACAGAGATACCGCGGCCACAAAACACAAAAACACAAGAAGGAACATAAATAAAAGAAAGAAAAAACAATTATAATGTCGTAAATTACGACAAGCACACAAAAAAACAAAAAAAAAACATTAAACTGACAACCTACAGTACTGTTTCTCCTCCTTTAAATCCATCCAAAGGTTGTCTTGAAAAGATCGCTTTTAGCGATAAGACCGTCCATTGTGTCACCCTATTTATAAGTTGTTTAACGTTATTTTTGTTATTTGTATGGTGTACATAATAAAGAATATTCTATCTATCTATCTAAACATTCAAAGCATCACAAACATTTACAAAAACATACATGGGTGAAGAAAGAATTTAAAAATACCAGAACAACCCAATACAAATAATTGGTACACAAAGAAAAGGTTATATAATAATACAAACATATTAAATTTTAAAAAGGAATTACAAAAACTTAATTGGAATGATATACTTAAAACTAATAATAATATAAACACAAATTATAAAATATTTAACGATAAACTTACCGTAATCCTAAATAAGTGTATCCCACTACTTAAAATTAAACTTAAAACCAAATATAAGAAATATTGGCTCACTGTTGGTATAAAAAAATCCAGTATTAATAAAAGATTGTTAAAAATATTAATAACAAAAACAAAAGATCCTACATTAATAACATATTACAAAAAATATGAAAAAATACTGAAAAAGGCGGTTACAACAGCTAAAAAACTGAACTACAAAAATAGAATGACTAAGTCGCATAATAAAGTTAAAACAATGTGGGGAATCATAAATGAACGCTCAAACAAAAAGCGTAAAACCGAGAAACACAACATAACACTACAAGTAGATAATAGCTTAACGGCGAAACCGCAAGAAGTAGCCAACATATTTAACAATTTCTTTGCCTCCATTGGTGGGAAAACCACAACACCAACCGGCAGTAAACCTAAGGGGCTACCGGCAACCTTAACTACACAAAATACACTGTACCTTAACCCAGTTGATCCTTATGAAGTAAACATAATTATTAAAAACCTAAAGAACAAGAACAGCCACGGAATCGACGAACTTCCACCCAGTCTGATAAAACAGTGCGCTGATGAACTTACCTTGCCATTTTATATACTCCTTAACCAATCCTTCGAAGAAGGTGTTTTTCCTGACTTACTCAAAAAGGCCCTCATTAAACCTATTTTCAAGAAAAACGATAAAACTGACCCGAACAATTACCGTCCAATTGCCCTACTACCAACAGCCTCAAAAATATTCGAAAAAGTCATGTGTAACCGTGTTTATGCGTTCTGTGAAAAATATAGTATTTTCAATGATAGCCAAAATGGATTTCGCAAGAACCGATCCACTGTTTTAGCCGTCTACAAGTATATACAAGAAGCACTCAAAATTATTGATAATAAAAAATACGCTATTGGACTGTTATTAGACATGACCAAAGCGTATGATAAAGTACAATTCGATATACTGTTATACAATACAATACAATACTATTAAATAAACTTTACAACATAGGTATCCGAGGAAAAAGTCATGACTGGTTTACATCTTATTTAAAAAACAGAGAACAAGTCGTAGAAATAGAACACTACAATACACAAACACAACACATTGAACTAATTAGATCACAAAACATACCTGTAAACGCCTCCATACCACAGGGAAGTGTCATAGGATGCCTATTGTTCTTAGTCTACATAAATGATCTCCCTAACCACATAAATGAAACGTGCGTATTGTTTGCCGATGACGTCTCTATTTTAACATCATGTAAAAATAACCAAAACCTAAACCAAACACTAACATCTATACTTGACACCACAACATACTGGATGAACGAACATAACCTTGAAATTAACTTTAGTAAGACAAAAATAGTCACTTTCCACCCCCGACAAAAAACCCCAATAAATATAAATTTTGAATATAAAGGATCCAAGTTAGAAATAGTTAATAAATTCACCCTTTTAGGCCTAGACATTGATACACACATAGACTGGAAACCACACATACAGAAATTAAAAACAAAGTTATCCAAATTTACATATGCCCTCAGAGAAATAAAGAAAACTACAGATCTCAAAACAGCAATAGTAACATACTATGCGTATGCGTTCTCTTGGCTTAAATACGGTATAATATTATGGGGTAACAGTACAGACGCACCTTCTCTATTTACAATACAGAAGAAACTTATAAGAACATTGGTTAACATAGAAGACACCGACTCATGTAAACCACACTTTTTTTTTTTTTTTTTTTTTTCGGGTGGGAAATCATCCAATGACTTCCCCCGCTCTGGGTGGAGCGGGGGGGCATGTCAGACTTGTACTGACTAAAACCCACCCATGTTCCTTCTATTGCCCTTTACGTTCCGGGGCCGCGGTATCTCTTTCGAACAACCCGCAACCCCGGCAGGCGGAGGCTCTGGCAAGCCCCTCTGCTTTGCTGACTCTCTTTGAGGCGCGCGTGAAACACGAACGCGCCGTCGACACGGCCTGTCGTCAATCGACGGACGGACGGCGAGCTACCCATTGCTCACCGTCCACAGGCCCGCATCTACGGTGGCCGGAAGTCGTCTCGCGGCGCCCGGCGCCATGGGCGTCTCCCGCGGCGGCTGGGTTGGGCAGATGTTCTCTCCCTCAATCGCCCGGCCACCTCCTTCGCTAGCATTACTGCTTCGCAGAAGGTGGTGACCGCTTCCCATTCCCTCTCGCTCCGGACCATGGCCTGAACCAGGGCCGGACGCGAGAGATCTCCGCCGCCGATCGCCTCCACGAGGGCACGGCGGTGCTCCGCCCAAGCTGGGCAGACCGCCACTGTGTGCTCCACCGTGTCCTCCGGGCGATCGTCACAATGGTGACACCCAGGCGCTTCCTCCCGCCCGATGATGTGCAGGAACCTCCCGAAACTTCCGTGTCCGGTGAGGACCTGCGTCAGGCGGTAGGTGAGGACGCCATGACGCCTCTCCAGCCACTCCTCAAAGAGGGGACTTACCGCCGCTATTGTGGTGTGCCCTGCACGGGGTTGCGACAGTCGCTCTCTCCATGCCACCATGAGAATGTAAACCACACTTCAAAGAACTAAACATCCTAACACTACCATGTCTCTATATATTTGAAATTTGCAAATTTGTAAGGAAGTACCCACAGTTCTACAGCAAAAGAGAAGACATACAAACAAAAATCAAACTTAGACATGGAAATAGACTCAACCTGCCAACTTCACGATTAAAAATGCACTCCTCTAGTGCGTTTGTTACGTCAATAAAAATCTACAATAAATTACCTGAATACATAAAAAATACAGAAACAAACAATATATTTATAAATAAACTAAAACTATTTCTCTTAGATAAAAGCTACTACACAATTGACGAATACTTCAATGATAAATTCCACCTAGAGAAACGAAGATAATTGGAATAACCAAGTAAAACCTAATACATCTATTTACCTTATCTACCGTGCAATATCTTTAATTACTTACTATTTAGTTAATGAAAAATTACAGCTAATATATAAATAAATATATAAAATAATTACCTAATATATAATCTGGAATATTAATAATAAATAAATATATAAATAAATGTATAATATCTAATAATAAATAAAATTAATATAAATCTACACATAAATAATATCTACTTAAATATCTTAATATAAGATTTTCTTCCTTAATTTCAATATGTTTTTAAACAAAAAGCGCTTCATCCTCTCCTCTAAAAACTAACTTGCTGTGCCCGACAGGGTCCATAATTGTTTCTCTTTAATTACCTACCAGCCTTGTATACATTATGGGATGCAATAAAGTATTGAGTATTGAGTATTGAAATAAAAAAAACTTACGTCGTGACTGCGACAGGTAGACCACTCAGCACGGTGCTGTGCCATGGGAGCCCCCAGCATAGCGCTGGTTTTCAGTGGTCAACCCGTAAAAATAAGTTTAAGTATTTAAATATTTTAAATACTTAAATGAATAAAGAATAAATTAAATAGTATAAAGATTTAAAAAACTAAACACGAATGGGTTTTACAAGTCTGACACTCCCTTTAGCTCCGCCCAAAGAGGGAGGAGTCATTTAATGTAATACCATCCAAAAAAAAACACAAAACTCAAACTCCTTAAAATGGAGAAGTAAGTACCTATAATGTTTCCTGTGGTCAATTTTACCTGTCAGAACGTACCTACTTATTAGTCTAGTAGTTTGAGTTGATAATTGCGAGTTGATATTGATCTGTAATTAATATATTGGACTATAATTAACAACTAGCACTTTAGAAATAACTTGCTTCATTCTAAACGGTGTCGAAAAGACGCTTCGTGTGGACTTAGAAGTGTTGATTTTGTAGCATTAACATAGGGCTTTTGATAACTTAAGAGTAAGTTGACTAGCTAAAATCCACCCATGTTCCTTCTTTTGAATTTTATTTTCCGGGGCCGCGGTATCTCTTTCGAACAACCCGCAATCCCGGCAGGCGGTGGCACTGGCAGGCCCCTGTGCTTTGCTGGCTAACTGAGGGCCTTTTTTTTTTTTTTTTCGGGTGGGAAATCATCCAATGACTTCCCCCGCTCTGGGCGGAGCGGGGGGGCATGTCAGACTTGTACTGACCAAAACCCACCCATGTTCCTTCTATTGCCCTTTACGTTCCGAGGCCGCGGTATCTCTTTCGAACAACCCGCAACCCCGGCAGGCCGAGGCTCTGGCAAGCCCCTCTGTAACTGAGGGCCTTGACTGGCTTTTTTTGGTCTAGTGGCTAAGCGCGACTGCTGAGCAGTGATAGTGTTATTGGGTTTTGCCATCACGAATTTCTTTATAACATCCACGGAGTACAGAGTTATTAAATAGGCAAAAGGGGATAACAGGTGAGGCCCTAGAGTTGTACTGTTGAAATTCTGTAAGTGAACGCGAATCCCATTTGCCTAAGGTGTACCTATAACTCGACAAACATTTTCAAGTACTTACTGTTTAAAAAAAAACCTAATATGTACCTACAGATTGCTTCATTGTTTCAGTTCTATTTGTCCTAATTTCAACAGCCTATAAAATTGTAAAGCATTTTCCGGATTACGATTTACGATGTTATAAAGTGGGTCACACGGTTCAATTTTAAACTGAACGAACATTCTTAACTGCTTTGATTTGTAACTGAAGAAAAATGTGAAACGCTAGATTTTCTTAAAAGCTTTTATAGTTCGTGTTGAGCGTTGGCACGCAATAATCTGTGTAATACATGAAATTAAAAAGATGGTAGTGAAGTACTTAACCTATTCCCTTTAGGAAGTCAGTTTAAATAATCTGGCTGTGTGTGTGTGTGTGTGTGTGTGTGGAAGGAAGTATATAGTTTTAATTTCAACTCGATACCTCTGCGGATTCCCGAGATAGAGGGTCTTGACAGACTGATGGACAACAAAGTGATCTAATAATGGTTCCGTTTTTCCTTTCGGGGTACGAAACCCTAGGAAAGAAAGAAAAGGGTATAAAAAATCATATTTATACTATAAACATATATATGTACAAGTACAATGTATAAGTAGTTACACATTTGGACAGTTGTCTTTCTTTATTCAGTTCTAACTGTGCGCACTGTGCTGCAGAATACCCTACACTTCCAACATGACAAATTATTGTTTGCACACACATTCACACACATAAAGGGTAGCAAGTTGTTAAAAGTTAGCTCAAATCCTAAATCGACACTGTTCGTTGATAGTTATATGTTTGAGTTCGTGCTGATGGCCCGATCAGTCGGATTCAATGGCGGTCAGCCTGACCCGTCGCAGCGGTTTCAGATTCTGACTATATGTCATGTCACTAAGCTTCATCCGGTCTGTGTTTGTCTATGGTAAGTCTGGTGGTCGTTTATAGGGTTAAAATAAATACTTGGTTAAGTTTTTTTTATAATAGCGTCACCTTTTTGGTAAGTAGTGAATGAGTGAGATATTTTAACACTATCTTTATGGTAAAGTCAAATGCCTCTTTTTTTATTTTTTTTCCGGGTGGGAAATCATCCAATGACTTCCCCCGCTCTGGGCGGAGCGGGGGGGCATGTCAGACTTGTACTGACTAAAACCCACCCATGCTCCTTCTATTGCCCTTTACGTTCCGAGGCCGCGGTATCTCTTTCGAACAACCCGCAACCCCGGCAGGCGGAGGCCCTGGCAAGCCCCTCTGAGATAGATGCCTCTGGAGAATAGATGGCCCGATTGTAGTTAATTGATTCTTAACCTTTGTTTGATGCATCGTTTTTTTTGCTGCCGACTTCCGAAAGTAAAGGTTTATTTAAGTTTGTTTTTGGAAATCTATTTCAACCTTTTTAGTTGTGGTAGGTATTATGGTATCCCACACAAATTCTTATCGAGCATTTATTTTTCATTGCTATTTAGAGATATTAGCATATCGTCCGTATACATTAGAAAAGACAAATTAAGACTTATATGGTTTTGTCAAGAATGTCATTTTCAGAACTGGACCAAATTGGAATGGAGCCACACGGGAAGTATCAGCAGAATCAAAAGAATTAGTTCACCCAGTCGAAAGTTCTAATTTAACAAACATAACAAAACAGTCGAATTGGTAATCTCCTCATTTTTGAAAATAAATCAAAATATCCAATAATAAAATTCAATTCAATACATCAACAACTAACGAATCTCTACCAAGTCCTAACAATCCTTTGAGCCATTAACTATTACTCAAAATATAAATCACATCGCAAATGTCGTTACATTTAAATTCAAAGTGCAACTTCACTAAAGTATATTCCATGCTAGGCGACGTTAGCTAGACTTTCAAACTAGCTCGAGTCGCACACAATTACGGAGGGAACTCAAAGACGTCCGTCCCTCCTTCCTTTCACTCACTTTGTTATACCTAGACTTGCTTTTTATTCCATCTCGAGCCTGCAATTATAATTTCAAGGTAATTTCTTAGTAGAACTGACGTTGAGGGAACTCGGTTCGTATTTCAAATGTAAATTGTAACTGGTTTTGTAGTGCTTTGATAGGAAATGTATCTAAATGGGAAGTTGGGGCATTTTGATGCGGATCTTAGATGAAAGGGAAATAGGAATGGATGAACAAAGCAATCTTGTTTGGTTGTAAACATTATGTAAGGTATTACCATAATTTGCTGAGAGAAACTACTTGGAGTGGAAACCCTTAGGTACCTGTAACAAATAAATTCATAGTCAATTAAAGCGCGATTTTTGGAGTTAAATAAAGCACATTCTATCTATATGTCTCATCTGTCTATGTATCTCTAGACTGAGGGCCGATTTTTCAATCAATATTAAAACTTTTACTTGAAAAGTAAATGATTGTGAAGTTTTGTTTTGACATAGCATCCAAACATAAACTGTCAAAATTACGAAGTTATTTATTGGATTAAAGTTAACTGGCGATTGGAAAACCGGCCTTTAACAGATTAAAATTCAGTACTGAAAATATTGTTTAAAAAAAACACACTGACTGATATCGTTCGTTCATTTATTGATTTCATTACATAAGTTACATTTTAAAATTAGTCTTTATAAAAACAAAAAAATACATACAAAAAAGCGTATGTATATATCGTTATTATTATAATCTCTCAACCAGAGATAAAGCATACACACAAAAAATTAAAAGCATTTTAAATCAACATTCGTTCATCAAAAATACATAAAAATAATCTCTTCCGTTTTGTTCAACAATGTGAAACTTTTAATTATAAAAAGACCACTCGTGTCTGTTCCAAAAAGTTTATACGTGCATACCTATGAAGTTTTCCGTGTTGAAACCGAGCGCGTTAAAAATTTAATCTGGCCATCATTCTAGTCTAAAATTAGACCCGACGGCTGCAGACCCCTCTTCTCCACTAGTTAAGTACATCACTATCCCGATTTTCATTAAATCAAATCGACCAATCGGACGCTTCCGTATTTCCTTTGCGTAATCTTATTTTTTTTTTAGATTATCTGTGGTGTAAGACGTTTGACATTTATGAGTTTGAAATATTGGGAAAAGAAGGCAATGGTCTTGAAACCGTAATGCCTAAATAAATAATAAATGCATGTTATGGAATGCTGTATTGTTTTGTAAACTTTACAATATTATTGTTGTTATTCAACAGGAAGTTACGTTTAAGTTACTCGACGTACGGATGCGACGGCATGTCCACACACAGGAAAGACATTGCGTTTTAATCAATTCACTCAAACCTACAAATTACTTATTAAATATATTATGTACTGAGTCATTCTTGCTAAGAAACCTTTTTTATTATGCATATTCCTCACATTTGTTAACTTTCAAAGTAAGGCTTATCTAAATACGGAGAGTTTCTTGTCCGAAACAGTTTAAGCCTCCTTTAGTGTCTTTATAACGACGGGATTTCTGTCCGACTGTCTAAACAGATTTAACTAGACAAACCATGATATAACTACATTATGAAATTCAGTAGCTACGATAATCATAAGACCAAGTCTATTTCTGTTCCATTAAGATTCTTGATGGAATGAATATTTGGCTGTTTTCCTGCGAGACACTCAATATTCGGTCAAAACCATTCGCTGTACGTAAGCGTTGTCCTGATTTTTGTACGGTTGGCAATAGACGCTAGTATCATGTGTTTTTATTTCATTACGGATAATCTACATTACCTACATAAGACGTAGAATTGAAATCTGCAAGCTGTACTTCAGACGCGAATCAGACAAGCGTATAAAGAAACAGACTATAACCCACAGTCGGTCGTTAGTAAGCTGTAGGTATCAATCTTAAGTTTTTTTCATGTACAAAATTTTAACAACAAATATTAAAACGTAGGCCCTACATAACATTATCCTTCATTATCTCAAATATACACCAGAACACACACAAAAAACCCAGTATTACAAGCGCAGAAAAATCGCATTCTCTTTCTGATGTTTTAATTAAAAAAGTTGCCAGCGCACATAAAATCGCTTCGCATACTTATCTCGGCACACTTCTGACAGACGAGACGTAGGTACTTAGCTACTCGTGTTTACATCCCGTGGATCGCTCTGATCTGACCGCATCGTTGAAAGATTAGCTATCTAACACACTAACACTTAGTTTGATTGCTTTTCGGCGTGTTTATTTTAACTGGCAACTTTAATCTTATGTTACTTTTGGGTGGAGTGGATTAGTTACTATTTGTGTTGGTAATTCTTGTACTATTCTCGTGGGTTTGTAAGGGTTTCCGTGTTAGTATGCTCTTTGAATAACAATCATGTATTAAGTGGGTATTTACATATATCGCTGCCCATCATTGGCCCTTGACTAAAGAATTGTCTGTCTCAATATATTACTGTAATAAATCGACTTGTCTTGTTGGCTTCGTTTGGGCTGACAAATTAGTTGGTTATTGCGTCGTCTGCTAGATGTCTGAGAAAATCGATTTTGGGAAGCCAACAACGTTTGTGTAGATTTTTTTTAAATTTATTATTTAAATTCCGCACAATAGGTGCCAAGCAAGGTCGTTGGTGCCAAGAGACAAAGTTCCCGAGCCCGGCTTAGAAAGCTTTGCCGGGAACACGTAGATGCGTACCGTGAGTTAAGGCTGGTTCGAGATGGTGGGGAAAGAGAGTTCGTGGTAGGAATTAAGGGAGGCTTTTGCACAGCAGTGTCCAGCACAGGCTCAATGCAAAAATAGTTCCATACCCACTTGCCAGAATTACTAAAGTTCGTTCAAGAATTGAAAACAGGGAATTTCCAATGATTTTCGATTATTCTTCTTCGTTATAATCATCATCATTTATTGTTTTGCGAATAATTGTACAAAATAAAAGTTCTAAAACATATGTATGAAAGAATGAAATGAATGAAAGTTTACTAATACACAGGTAGGTATAAAGTAACATTTTATAAAAGTTTACCCTGTAAATATTCAGTTATAGAGTAATTTCTTCATCGCCTAGCCAACTATGCTGGTTCGGCTTCTATCCGGATGCAGCTGAATGCCAGTACATTACATGGAGCGACTGCCTTTCTTACCTCACAATCCAGTTAGTTCTGGGTAATACTAAGCCCCTTGTTAAGACTGGTTGTCAGACTTTGGGGATACCACTCTACCTGTACCGCCTATCAAAGATCAACGGCTTTACGTCCTTTCCGAGGCACAGAGGGAACTTTGTATGTTGGTCACCCTTCCCCGGCCAACCTGGACATGCACGGTTTAACCTAAAGATCGACTTGAGCGACTGTTGGCCACGAGCTCAAATGATTTTCAATGTTATGAAATGGAATTAAAGAAATACTTAAATGTGACACATTTAATAAAAATGATGCAATTTCAGATATAGAATAAGAAGGAATGTTGATTTTTTTTTTCGGGTGGGAAATCATCCAATGACTTCCCCCGCTCTGGGTGGAGCGGGGGTGCATGTCAGACTTGTACTGACTAAAACCCATCCATGTTCCTTCTATTGCCCTTTACGTTCCGGGACCGCGGTATCTCTTTCGAACAACCCGCAACCCCGGCAGGCGGAGGCTCTGGCAAGCCCCTCTGCTTTGCTGACTCTCTTTGAGGCGCGCGTGAAACACGAACGCGCCGTCGACACGGAGGAATGTTGAATTGCTTTACATTAAACATATAAAATCCACTTTTCTTAGTACATCAAGATGGTAAGACAAATTGCAACAGTACAAAGCAAATGGAGCAAGTTGTTTACATAACTTTAATTAATCATTATCATGAACTGTACTCGTAAGACAGTTACCACACATTTTAGCTGAAACAATTTCAACGGTACCTTTCACTCAACGGGAAAATAACAAATTGTCGGAATCCCTTAGACGCCATGACAGTTTTTTCCTTTTTCCCGCCTTTTTTTTTCTTTTTAGTGATGTTCTGATTTATTGCGTCTACAGTCAAAGTATTGGTGCTTGCGACTAATGTAGGGTGGATTTCTGTCGGCGAAATTATAATTCATTTTTGCCAGGTGTTCCTTTGCTCCATTAGCTTAATTTTACCGACCAAATTTAGCCTTTTTTGGCCGAGGAAATCGTTCTGGCAACCTTTTCACAAATTCAAATGCGTTTACTGAAAAGGATTTTCTCAAGTTTGTTACATAATCCGTATCTTGCGCTAATAAATATTTATGTTCGGACTCGTTTAAAACATCTGATAAATCCGTCTTCAGCACCGTAATAGTGAAAGTACTATTAAAATTCGTCGGGTAATTATTACGTGGTACGCATACAGTACATAATAATATGTGTATGCACATATAAAAATGCAAATCTGAGGAAAACTAACCCATTATTGTGTTAATTCAAATAGAAAGTGAAACCGCAGAAGTACACTGCGGTTTTTTCGTTGCAACTTTGATGGCCCCTGTTTACTTTCGCATACGATGTGTTGTCAGTTGTGTGTCTCATTTTCTTAATATTTTTTCAATACCCTTTCTCGAAAACTGGCTCTTATTGCACTACGATTAGGCTCAACATGTAATGTATTTCACACTTGTGCTTTTTCTCATTTATTGTAACGAGGTTTTTATTTTTTTCTGATTACACCACGGATAACAATAAACAAATCCTTATAGCCGGCGGTGTTTTTTTAGAACAAAGTAGCGCGTGTTTTTATGTCCCTCACAAACAAACATAATCATTTAAAAAATAACTAGCTTTTGCCCGCGGCTTCGCTCGCGTTAAATTCGGGGTAACACACTTCCCCTTGCGCCTTACTGAATTGTAATAGCAACGCTAAGCTTTCCCTTTTCTTCCCTCTTTCTCCCTCACATCCCACTTTAAAAAAAAACCTATTTCCGCCCGCCTATTTCCGTCTCCTGGTTCCCAACTATCTCTGTACCAAAATTCATCAAAATCGGTGTAGCCATTAAAGCGTGAAGAGGTAACAAACAAACTTTTATAATTAAAAAAAAACACTTTCGCTTTTATAATATTATAGTAAGGATTTGCATAGAACAACAAATTGTCATTTATTTCAGTTCTAAATTTATTTTTAATATTATGCTGTTTAGCGGTCTCATACCTTTGTTTCTCCTTCTGTCTGAGAAAAAGAAGCGCAGGGAAAGAAAAACAAATTAAATCATAGTTTCATTTTGATTAACAAAAAAAAGTTTCTTTGTTCTGTTATTTAATTTCTCCCTAAGAGTATTGAAAAACGTCGTTTGATTCACGTGAGAATTTGTCACCACTGTTCTCGGCACGGGCGTTTAAAAAAGTTTCGGTAAATCTGTTCCGGCCGCAATGACAAAGTTGCTCACTTGAATCAAAATTAACTGTTTCTTTTATTTTACTTGTTTTCTGTTTTTATAAATTTTGTTTTGTCCTATACGAGTCAATCCAAGTTCAACGGTACATATGGCAAGTACACAGGCCTACCATGACGTCTTAAAGCAGAACTTATTCCACTGAGGGAAAAAGATGGTGCTAGACACCCTGTATAGCTCTGTCTCTTTCCCTCAGTGGAATTAGTTCTGCTTTAAGACGTCATGGTAGGGTAGCAGTACAGCTCAACAGCTCAGTCAATCAAGTTAGTTCAACTTCGTACTATCACTATATAATGTCACCATCCTGTTTTATATCAACGGAATCTTTAGAAAGTCTATTACAGAAAATGGCAAATGCATTACCAATATCTTGTAACGACCCCGCTTACAGTAAGAACGAAGAAAGAAACATAAAAATACAAAGCAGACCAAATTTACTACCCAATTCTAATAAAAACGTATGTAACGAACATCAATCTTGGAAGACAATCGCAGGCGACGTAACAGCCACTATAAAATTATATTAGCAACATTGTGACTAGACGCGCCCGTAAAATTTTGTGATGGCAACCCCAGAACCAGTGTTGTGAAAAATTGATAGAGCGAGCGCTAGTCGATCGATTGTAATGCTATTTTAGTCGAGCATGGCGCGAACAATCGAGTTATGTTGAAATTGTGGATATGAAGTGAATGGTGATCACGGGATTATTGAACGCTCCTGTTGAATTTGCTGTCGGCACCAGGGTTCCGTCCACAATTTAATAGCTTTGTTTCAGCAGGCAGGCTATGCTAATACGTAACCAAGTATATGCAAATAAACAACCCATAACAATTTGGTTAAACTATTTATTACAGTAGACCACAACATAAATAAGCGTATTTTCGGCTATATAAGCGTTTTTAAGCGGAAATCATACAAATTCAATAACTCCTTCTCCCCCCCCCCCCCTTTCCCTCTGGGTGGAGCGGAAGGGAGTGTCAGACTTTAATCGACTAAAACTCATCCTTCTTTAGCCTTTTGTGTTCCGGGGCTGCAGTATCTCGGAACAAAAAAAATTGGTTGTTTGTAAAGTAGGTTTACGATCGAGATGTTTACGTGATAACGTCTTATTGGTGATATAAGTTATCACCAGTAGTGACATCTAAAATGAAATTAAGTACCTACTAATTTGAAGTTTTTTTTTCGAGCCAAGTAACAGAGGGCGCTAACATCTTTATGAAATGTCGCTCGTGAGGTTTACAAGTTTCTGAACATGTCACCCGACTAAAACGATTTTAAAGACGTTATCACGTCAAAATAAGCCTATGGGTACTTTAAATCAGCTCAAAAGTGGCAAACTATTTTACCACAAAATGCTACTCGAAATACCCAGACTTTTCGTTACCAGTAACAATTTAACACCTAAACTTATTCATTCTTATTTAAAATGCCCTCATCACGCACGTGATTACATGTGCATGCACTACACGTCGTGCTTACCCCGTAACACAAAAAGCCCATAAACTCACAGCAATTAACACGTTAGCTGCGGCACCAATTTTTGCATACTTTCCGTTTCTGCGGCACGAGGTATAATCGGCCCGTACCGTGACCAGACGTTAGGGCGACACGCGGTCTATTAGACCCCACCTCCTTTTACAGACTAAAATCCATTTTCTGGCGCGAAATCAAAGATAAATGAGAATTTTGGTCCTTATTGATATAGACAGTGAATTGATGAACCCTAATCCACCGTCGCCCCGGGATCTGATGGCAAGTTTAGGAATTATTAGCAAAACAAAATATGGGATCTTATACACCTCGTAACGCACTGAAATAGGGCAAATTTTCGCTGCGATTAGTGATGGGAAAAATAATATCGACGTTTTTAAACTGTCTTAACTACGCAACGACTTGACCGATTTTGATCAATTATATCTCATTAGATCGTTTTAAGGGCAAAACCTGGCAAAACAACACAAAGCTATCAAAGGATACATTTTTTTTTAAATAATCTAAATTGTGCTTGAAGGCGCCATAAAGAAAAAAAAACCGGCCAAGTGCGAGTCGGATTCGCGCACGAAGCGTTCCATTCTATACCATTAAGAGGCACCTATTACAGACTTATTATTGGAAAATAATGGATTACGGTTTATGCATAAGGTTTATCTTTCTATTTGTATATGAAAATCTTAATGCGGTTCACAGAATAGAAAAAAAAGGCAACCAGAAGTAGAAAAGAAACTGTCCTATTTATTCTGCCTCGGGCTTTAAAAATACAATTATTAGAACTTGAATTACCATTAAAAAATCAGTATTAATATACTTTTTTTATAAAAATCTCAATATATATGTTGTACTTATTTATGAGTGTTTTTCATTGAAACAGGGTAGACAATAAGATTTTTTGCACTGAGTGCACTGAGTCAAAATCTTTTTGGATTTTTTATCAGCTTCACGAGATGGTAAAAATGTGCGTAGTTTTTGGTAACAACCAACACATCTTCTCCTTTTTTCACCCTTTTCGAGGCAATGGCGTGTGCTTTCAGGTGCTGAAAAATAACAAAAATGTAAAGATAACGTAATAAAACTGACATTGTTACTTAGGTTAGATCGTAGATAAGAATAACAATGATAATGTAGGTATAACTGCATCAAATGAATGTGTTTGTTTTATACTTAAAATGTTGAAAGAGTAGGTAGGTAAGGTAGCTTAAATTCAGAATAATTAAAAGGAAACAATAATAAATAACTTAATAATGACCAACTCTCAAGCTTAGTTTATGAAAGCTTCAACACGTTATATATATTATATATATATATATATGTTATAGGTATTTTGTTGTTTTTAACTTTTTAGTATTATTGTAATAGCGGCCTACATAATTTGAGAAAACTTCAACTATCTATCTATCGCGACAAACGGACAGACAGCGAAGTCTTAGTAATAGAGGGTCCTGTTTTTATCCTTTCGATACGGAACCCTAAAAATCTTTAATATTTATATACCTACTTTCAAAACCTAGACAAAGAACTACTGAAATATTAATTATATTACTTACCTGTTTTGTCAACGGCTGCTTTGCGTTTCTTGTGGAGTTTTTCACTACCTACAAAAATATCAATTAAGTGTTAAGTCCTAATAATAATAACATTATTATCACGATATAGAATAATAGGTAATTCTAGATATGTTGCAAAGTATTAGGTACGTCAATAATCGTTATTACCAATAATATCTTTAGGTATAATATACTTAAGTAATAATATCTTACACTTACTTTAGGTACATAGCTACCAAGATAAGAAAAAACTAGGTACTTACTGAAGATTTTTTCATTAAAAACTTACCTGTTTTGGCTCTGTTTCTGGGTTTTTTAAAATTAACTTCTTCCGACATCGTTTAGACATGTTCGGCGCTGTAAAAGGACGTGCTCTCCAATCGACGTGATGCACAACACTGGTCGCGGGAAGCTCGCGTTGAGTGCGGTACGAGGTCAGGGGGGATATGGGACGTTTTAGCCTCGTTCCGCACTGCATTAAAATTATATTAATTCAGTGCGGCACGAGGCCTAAGACATCCGGTACCAAGGTAGGTACACCACCGAGTCCGGAACCATTAGTGATCTCAAATATATATTTATCTCTTTCCTACACTGGACCAAACCAAAGCTATGCCATTCGCACGACAGAGAAATTCACTTTTTTGCTTGCCGCACCACAGGGAAGTTGCATCAGGGGTGATTTAGGCCTCGCTTCGCACTTAACGTGTTAAAACGCACGGAAACGCAGGCCACGACAAAATCTCCGCTTCACACGAATTTAAAAATAAACAGTCCGTATTCAAATAATGAAACATGCATAAAAACTCCTTATTACCGTCGTCACTTCCTGCCTAAGAACCATGGGGTAACCCCTCTATTTCTGACTCCACACTTCCTAAAAAGAACCATATTCCGCGCTGGTAAGGTGTAAAGTCGTGTGTAGGTCATTAATCACGCCTTTTAGTCTCACCGCGTTAGTTGAAGTTCCCTGAAATACTCGACTAGGAAAAATGTTCAAGATTTTGTAGCTGGCTTAGCGATATCTTATCGTACGTCAATCTTATTCCTCAGTTGTTAGCGAACTAGCTTTTTCATTCATGATGTGTGGGGCAAAGTTATAAAGCACTAGCTTTTGCCCGCGGCTTCGCTCGCGTTAAATTTGAGGTAACACATTACACAGTTCCCCTTTCCTGATTTACCTGCTACCTGTACTTTTACCCTGGCGCCTTATTTATTGTAATAGCAATGCTAAGTTTTCCCTTTTCTTCCCTCTTTCTCCTTCATTTCTCACTTTTTCTTAAAAAAAAAAAGTTTGTCTTATCCGTCTCCAGGGTCTCAACTATCTTTGTACCAAAATGTATCAAAATCGGTTTAGCCATTAAGGCGTGAAGACATAACAAACAAACAAACTCACTTTCGCTTTTATAAGATTAGTAAGGATAAGGATTACTGAGGACGATCCATATCTTTTTTTTCTTTTTCAGACCTAATTAACATAAAGTTGCGTAATATGAGGATGAGGTTGTTGCCTCTAGTTGCCCGGGATCACACAACCATTCCTTTTCAACATTAAATACTCTTTAAACGAATCATTTGCAGCGAGTCTTTGAAGTTTTAAGGCCCAAAGCAAGAACATAAAAGAAGTTTTTATTATTTTTCGTAATTGTATCAGTTTCAAGTTGAACAAGCTTTAAGAAGAGTAATTTCTTTCTGTTTAATTGGTTTTTGTCGTTTAGACAGGTTTTAAGAGGGTTTTCATGTTAGAACTAAATTAATATGGGATATGCCTGCCCATCGCATTTCTGCCTTGTTTGTTGTCAAATAGAAAAAAAAATTATGTTTTCATAGCTAACTGATATTTGAAGCTCTTTCGGCTTCGATTTGGTTTTGTTTTTACTATTTAGTATCTATGGTATGGTTTAGTGGAGGTATACATCCAGTGCAAGGAAATCTAATTTACATTGCGAAATGTGGTAGCATTGTAATCGGCAGTCTCTGGCATAGCTCTCAGGTTTCAAAAAAAAAAAAAAACTCAAAGCATTTATTTCAATTAGACCATTACAGGCACTTTTGAATGTCAAAAAAAACAAGAACAAAAAAATGATGCTGCTACAATCCCGGTCACAAGGCATAATAACTTGTGAAAGTACTGTAGTTGCCCATTCCAAAGCGTTGATCTCTATGGAGAAGAATGGGCAAGAAACTCCATGGACACTCTTTTAAATTATAATATTTTTACAAAATCGTATTTACATCATTCGTGTTGAGATTATACAAATATGTGAGAACGATGTAGAAAGACGTGCACAGTAAGAGCGTCCAGAGTAAATAAATAAATAATAAATTTCCATTTCCTATTCCTGACAAAATTAAATCTTTATAGCAAATAAACTGGTTCTTTCTTTGTTGTTTTTTTATGCTATGTGCTTTAACCTGGTTCAAATAAGTTTCTTTGATTTCTTTATATAGTTATGCAATTTTGTGACAAATTACCGACATGGAAACATGAAATAAAGTGCCTATAAATTAAAAATAAAGCAAAAATGCTAGCCTTCCTTGTACCTAACCAACACATAATTAATAATAAGCATAAGTTATTCAACCGTCGCGTCATAATAAGCATAAATAACCAATAAATCTTGCTAGTAACTGGGTCACGTCTGCACACAAGCAATATTTTTGTGCGACTGTCGAAAACTGAGGACAGACTGGCCCAAAGAATACAAAATGGACCCTCCGCTTTGAATACCCTCCGTATACGGAATATTTATGATAAATGCCATTTCTATGGAGGAAAACATGATCGATGGCTTTTCTATAGTGAGGTTGGGAACTTGGGTTGGAGGGAAAATATGTTATCCTTGCAGGAAAAACATTCTGTTAAAAGGCCTGTTGGAAAAACTTGAATATCGTATTATTTGTATGTAAGTAAGTGTATGAAAATTTGTTTCTCATTAACTGTGAGATAATTCAACCTTGTTTCGTGTAGGTTGGCTTGTAACAATAAAAAAAAACCAAAAGCAACAAAAGCAACCGCCTCCGCAATGAACACAAAATAAATGAATTTGAAAAGGTTATTGGATAAGACCTTTTTATTCGGATACTTAAAAGTCAGCTACAAAATAATAAACTTTATCGTGGGTGCTGTGGGAGTAGTGAAGACTACACTCCAATAAATAAAGCTATCTAGAGCATAATATACATTAAACCCACTAATTTTCACTCAAAAAGTCAACACCAAAGTGAATTCAAGCGCAACCGCGTGTCCACTGCTTACCATAAAAAAGGGGATTTATAAATATTTTATAATACTATGTATCCGAAAAAAACACGTAAGGGATACCTACGAGACATTAACGTAAAAATATTGGTATTCCCGTAGCAAACGAGGCGTAAAATTTTCGGAATACATAATGATGTTTCCTTCCCGTAAGTACTTAGAATAGGATTATACATACCTACGTAACTTTTTACGGACATTTTTTTCCTTTAAAACACCCGCATCCTTTGAAACGGCCGCGGCGATAACTGGGTATCATATTGAATAAATATATCAGGCGATTATGTAGGGAAAATGTAATGGGAAATAGGTTCTTTACTATTGCTGCCATTAAGTGGTCTATAGGCATTCAAGCTTTTTCGTAACAATAAAAATGAATGCCACGATTCGACAATTTCGAATTTGGAACTTAAACATTTCCGCGCGAAAATCACACAATTCAGAAACCACAGACAATAAACTTGTAAGATCACACATGTACAAAATTATGCGAATTCTAAACAATACATTTATTGTGAAATACTTGTACCATTACAGTTTTTGGGCATAGAATGGCCCATGCTTTAACACCGTGGTGTAAAAGAATTTATTACAGAGATCGTTCCCACTCAATTTACGTCGACTGACCCGTGACGGTTACGTTCTATCGTTTTATTTTTTTTCCGCTATTGTTTATGTTTCGTAATGACGCCGTAATATTATGCCAACGCGGGCACACTTTCTTTTATGACCGCAAATATTGCTTTGTACTTTCAATGACTTGCTTTCTTTGGTTTTATAAGTGTTAGATAAGAATGACATTCATTCGAGGCCCGAGGGTAAAGAAATGACTTTGTAAGAAACATATTGTGTTGTGCTAGTGACTACAAACAGAAAAATAAAAGAATACACCTATGTTGAAATTTCTTCTGTGAAGAATAACATTAAAAACCGGGACATATTTTACCAAGTCACATTTCCACAAAATAATAAAAAATTAAGACGGCTGTAAAAAAGATCCCCTTAAGTTAACCAACAAAAGCGCAAGCAACATTAATAATATTTCCATCTAACCTCATTTGACACGTTTGGAGGGAAAACGGACTTTTAATCTGAACATTTTTTTCTTTTTGCCTGTGTTAGTCAAAGGGAAAAGCGAAGGAAATGAAGGCTGGAGTATTGAAGTCGGTCGTGCGTGCCTGTAGCAATGTCGTGTCGGCTACGTGTCGTGTCGTGTAGATAGCAACTGATTGATCGGCAGTCGGCGCGCTTCGGGTCCGCTCGTGTGAAACACTCGATTGATTACCGAACGCTGTACAAAAAAGGCGAATATTTTTTTCCAAACAAAGGTTGGAAAATATGTCGGAATTAAAGTAAAGGCTTGGCGTACGGTTTAATTGGTTTGTATTTTTCACTGGTAAGTAAATGAATTATGCTTTTACCTTTTTTGATAACCAAGAAATTAGTCTGTTCATATAATTCGAATACTGAAATAATATTTATTCCCAAATGTCAAAAAGTATGTGGGCACGGCAGGCTGCACATCAGGGATAAACAAAGCCTGTAAAAGTAAAAGCTGACGAACATGCGCGGTTGACCGTACTCACTACAAAAAGAAAACTAAAAAAGTACATAACAAATCTGTCGATTATGTAGGTAAATAAGTAGGTACCATATTTTATTACTTAGGTACCTACTTCAAGCTTCAGTCCAAGAGCATTCATTTACTATCTCTCTAAAGATTCCACTGCTAATCTTTCTTCTATCGGATACTCGGCACTCGATGCTAAAGCTCTTTCTCTACTAAGTACAACTAGGATTGCTAGTGGTCATTAGGAACAAAAAACATTTATAGATGTACTTGGTGTTAGTTTTTTATCAAAGTAAAAAGAGAATCAAAGACAATACATCTATTCTAAACCGACTTCCCAAAAGAAGTCGGTTGAAAAAAATGTATGATTCAAACAAAAGTCACCGACTTTCGGAAGTAAATTTATTTTACTTCAGTTTAGTATGTATTTTTTTTGGAAGTCGGTTTATTTTTTGGAAAAAAAGATTTTTATTTCTGCCATTTTAGTTGTAGTTTATCATTTTTCATTGCTACTAAGTGATGCATATCGTCCATATGTATCTATCATAGAAGATAACTCATAATTGACCCATGCAATATACCCAGATAAAATTCATATAGGACCCCTTTGGAAGCGTCACGCGTTGCTGCATTTTTTTGCAACAAGTGACATCACACGTAACTTTAATGGGCTTTATCCTTGTATTTTTGGTCTAATTTACAAATAAAAAAATTATGTCCCTTATTTTTGAATAATCTAAGAGACGGACTAAATAAAATGTAAATATTTTGACTCTGGAAAAATACTTTTTTAAATCATTCTATTTAAGTATTGGTTCATTAGAACATGTAGCTACACGACAAAAATAAAACAAAATCAAAAACTAGCTACTAATAAATTACTTGAGTTAAAACTAAACTTAACTACAACTGCCTGGCATTTTGGACTTATAGAAAGGCAAGCACGGTACATAAAGTTCACAGAATAACCTGTAAGTGACCTTTTAATGGGCTTTAAATTATAACAGAAGTCGGCCATTTTGAAAACAAACAGGAACCGTTAAATTACAACGTTTTACACCCCAAGTAAATATTGACGGTAACTTTTTCATTGTGTTTATTGCTATAATTAAGCCGCCATCTTTTTTTATCTTCAAAACACTTTTCAGCAGTTTACAAAAGAAAAAATAATTGCTTCTTATTCTTTTGTTCTCGAAAACTTTTCTTAACTAAATTACTAAGTTCATTTCGTTTTAAAATACAAAGTAGGTTCTGTACTTAAGTACTTAAGGGGCCAAAGTTTAGTTTGGCTAATTATGGACCAAAAACATAAGCTTGGGCGCTTAGCAAAGAGTTTTAATAACTTCGGTGTGGCTGGGTAAATAACTATAGAACTTTAATAAAAGTAGGTAAAGCTCCTCAGAATAATGAGCTTATTAAATAAATTGATCTTAAGTATGCTGGGATGCCAGCAGAAAAATAAGATTTGTAACGCGACCTTAGCAAGGCACGGCGAGTTGCACATTTTTCTGTTGGCAACTTTGGGTAACCAAATGTCAGATGAATCAAAGTTCAACTTGTATTAAATCTTACACAACTCTTATTGGTTTATCAAATGTTAAAGCATCAATAAAAACAGACAAATATCTGGCAATCAAAACAAAGCAGTACATGAAAATGGAGTTGGATGTTTCTAAATCTAGATAAACCTTTATTTTCAATATAATAAGAGGCCAGCATAAACCTTTGTTAGCACGGAAATGCGACTTATCGTATCTATGTACAAAATAATCTTTTAAACACAACAAATAACTAAGGCCATGACAATGTTTATAATAAACTAGCTTCTGCCCGCGACTTCGTCCGCGGAATTTTTTTTGTTTTAACATAAGATTACACTCGATTGATATTACTGTATTTAATTTTATTAGTAAAATATTTTTTGGAATCAGATCAGTAACTTCAAAGATTACCGAAGTTCTCTTTTCTGCTCAAGGTAACTTAACCCTTAGTCGCCTTTTACTTATTTTATTTATTTAAGTTAGGTATCTATTTAATTTGAAGCCTCTCTATATACAATGTTTGAGGTTGTTTTATTTTCCGGTAACAGAATAATCTGCTTTTCGGATGATACCACTCTTGATAGACCAACATATAATTGCCACGGGCCCGCGACGTCCTCACATTTTGGCTAGCGAGGCGCTGTGAGCGCTCGGAGCTAGATTCTCTAGCGCGTGCTTGCGAAATAATTATATTCTCTATTTCTCGAGAGGCGCTGCTCATTTTCAGGGGCAGATTCTTTCGTACGGCGTACTCGAGCGGCTCTTGTCTGTGATGTCTGCCGGGACAGTTGAGATTTCCTTTTAGGCATGCTCTCAACAAACTACGCACAGACTTGAAGACAATTATGAACAAAGGGAGAGCGACTCGAACACCGTCCGCCTTTACAAAACAAAACAATCGTAATATCGAATAACTCGTATCGATTATATTACGATAGAACGAAGTACGAAACTACGAACATACAAAACAAACGTACAACGAAATTACGATATTTTCGATTATGAGGTATCTATCAACAACAACAACCATACGAACGAAACAATAAGCAACTGACATGTAATATTTAGAGGAGCTCGTGGCTTAATAATAGCAGCCGCTCGGGTCGATCTTAAGGTTAAGCCGCGCTTGCCTAGGTTGGTCTGTGGATAAGTGACCACCCGTTACATACCGAGTTTCCTCCGTACCTCGGAAAGCACGTTAAGCCGTTGGTCCCGGCTGCCATTTGTAGATCTTTGACAGTCGTTACAGGTAGTCAGTGTTCCAAAAGTCTGACAATGACAACCAGTCTTACCAAGGGGTATCGTATTACCCAGTATTAACTGGTTGTGGAGGTCAGATAGGCAGTCGCTCCATGTAAAATACTGATATTCAGCTGCATCCGGTTAGACTGGAAGCCGACTGGCCGACCCCAACATGGCCAACATAGTTGGGAAAAGGCTAGGCAGATGATGTAATATTTAGAATTCCAACTAATGACAACGTGGGCATAATAATTCGAGAGGGTCATCAATCCACGGAACGTCTTAACACCGCGATTCAGAAAAATGACGTAATTGCAGAACGCTATCTATGGGCAAATAGGTAAAACGTCTGCACAATGAAAGATATGCTAGGGGCATTTTGCGTTTTAGTAATTTTATAATATATTTTCTCCGAAACTGTATGACCAATTGATATACTGTAAATGGCAAATCTTATCTGTATGATGTTCTTGTGATACTAAAATAATTTATTGTCATAAGAATTAATATTTTGTTGCTCAAATAATCAACCAAACGTAAGTATGCCGGAAAAAAATGTTTTTTAATGCAATAAAAGAAGTATAAAAGACAAAATATGAAAGATAGAGATATGGTATTGAGGACTTTTTTGTAGAAATAATTAAGACGAACCAGGTAGCCATACATTGTTTTTAATTTTAAGCAACTGTTTAGGCAGCGCGCGCAAATAATTCTGTTTCATGAGGTATTTTTTTCCGACTTGCTAGACAAAAGTTGTGATAGCTCGGTTAATATACATGTTATAGAAACAATTTATAGCCTATAGCACTCAGGAATAATGTAGCTTTCTACCAGAGAAGAAAATTTTAGAATTGGATTATGAGTTCCAGAGATTACCCCCTACATACAAACTTACAAACTTACAAATTTTACCTCTTTATAATATTAGTATAGATGACACAGGTTGCTCGACAATAACCAACTGTGGCTCTCACAAGCCACCTCTGTTTATACAGTTCTGTGGTTACAAGCTCACTGCAGTACAGTATGCTTAGTCAATCAGTTGAGTCACCCCTCTCGCGTGGAATACTAAGCAGCTGATATACTCCATATTTTATGTCGCGCACCGTCAACGGGACTGTTTTTGTCATAAATATTTACAGTTCGTATATGTCACTTGCAAACACTGCTGCTTACTATTCACAGCACCGTGGCATCAGTATGATCCATTGAGGATCCCTTCCCATTTTTGTTTTTAAACTCTGTTTTCTGAAATGTATCCCTTTTTTTGCGGATTGGAAGTCATCAAATAACTTCCCCCGCTCTGGGCGGAGCGGAGTGTTAGACTTTTACTGACTAAAACCCACCCACTTTCCTTTTTTTGGCTTTAATGTTCCGGGGCCACGATATCGGTATCTCCTTCAATCAACCCGCAGCTCAGGCAAGAAAGTTAACATACTGACACACAAAGCAAATTTCGCATTTAGAACTACGAATTTATCTCTCAATGACTGTGACCAATATTTCTTCCTGAATCAAAAGGTACCGCGCCGCCCTACCTTTTGCAGGGTGTTAATTATATCTAAGTACTATATTCAGCAATAACTGTATAGGTACGTCTTGATCACCCACCATTCACGACACCTACGCAGAGAGTTTTAGGTAAACAGTTTGTGACGCAGGCAGCTTCCACGTGCCCTTTCTGACACCCACGAAAAGGGATGGGTTCTATTCTTAGACGCAATCTGGTCATCTGCGTTATTAAACGCTTTGGAATAAAGTATACTACGTTATCGTGTGTGATCTAAATTCATGCATAAGCACCTTTTATATCGTTATGCCGGCAGGAAAGGGTTAATCTCGTGAGATCATACTTGCAGTACGTGTTGCAGCCATAAGCCAGCTTATTTCGTGTTAAAAAAATTTTTTTTCAGAGTTGTACCATAGTTTAAATTAAATTAGATGTGAATGTCAAACTAGTCTGTCATTTTTGCATTCCACAATGTATATGTAAAGGTAGTAAGTAAAATTTGTTGTAACAATCCTGGAACCTGTCGGGCACAGCAAAAGAAATATTGGAAAAGGACTTAAACATGTAACCTATTATTCTTAGTATTTTAACATTTTAATATTATTTTAATCTAAAATTGTATTATAAATTTAGGCCGGTTCTATGGATTTGTCAGATAAATATTTATTTATGCGATAATAAAATTTACTAAGTTACAGTTTTTCTAATTTATTTGTAAAAACAGCATTTTTTTCTTTCTTTGTTTGTTTGTATTTCGGGTAGTTAGTTATTTTTCATGAAATAGTTAATGGGCTAGATGAGTGCATATTTTTATAGGAATGGCGAGAGTTTTAATCGTGTTTTGTATCGGAGAGTGTCTAAAGTCCAGGCTGCCTACTAAGAAATTCGTAGGTAATGGAAAAATCTAATAACACTCAATCTTCAACGCTCGATCTTCAACATTTTTGTTGCCGTATCCTTATTAAGCAGAAAGACAGCTATAACTACGCACATCCATACAACTTTTATCCCCTATACACCCCCTTTAGGAGATGAATTTTCAAAATATCATCTTCGTTACCCATAAAAGGAACTTTTGTGCAAAGTTTCAAGTTTCCGGACCACGTGGTAGAATTACCTTGTACCAGTATGGATATGTGGCTGTACGTTGTCTGACAGTGAATTTTTACTTTGCAACGGATAAAAAACTTAATTGATACTTCACTCATTATTTGTCATAAACACACCCGATAACGAAGCAGTTTTGGGAGTTAGGGTCATTTAGGAAGATTGACTGTATTTTCTGTGAATTACTTATGAAGAGAGTAAGTTGAATCCAATAAGAAAGGAGGAGCCAAGGAGTCTGAGCTCAGTTATATAGATTGGAATGCAATTGATTGTACTTAGCAGTTCAACAAAGAAAATAGTTTGATATCTCAGTCCCGACCTGGCTATTTACAGAAACTAACAAAATCTTACAACAAACACGAGAGCAGCTCATTTATTTATAGTATCGGGTCTACCTTATCAAACTTTGTGAGTCCAAGTATTGGTAACACAGATAGACAACTAAAATGAACATCACACCGAATAGACTCGTCACAAGAAAGAACTCGACAAAATGTAAATCAGATACCACCGCTGGAAACTAAGCTTTGCGCAAAAAACATGCAATAACACTCCCGGTACCCACATACATATGTGTCGACCACAAGTCCCTTTGAAGAAATATCAAAATATATTCCCCTTTTTCAATCTGGCAAGGGAATAAAATCGGTATTGGCAGCTGGTATCATTCAATGTGAGTGAGAAGCTGACGGATCGCGTTACTATGATTTTTGTAGCTGAGTTGCTTTACGATTTGATACTTATGGTATCTCTACCTTGCGAAGATCTTCTGAAAAAAAGGAAATCCACAGGCATTTCCTTCTTTTCATATATATTCTGATTATGTTTTCCGATAACAGTATCATCATGTTAGTTGTCTAGGATTGTTGATTGAATAGGCAGTCCTTTGGACAGAGTTGGATTCAAAGCTCACTTTAAAATTCATACAAAAATGCATCCTAACACTATGTGGTTCACAGGAAAGACAAAAATCTGGCTTCTTTTCACAGCGATGGCTGCATGCAAAGATGATATAGCTGAAAGAGGGGCGGGTGGCAACTGTTACAACAACTAGTGGAAGAACTCGACCGACCCAAAATATATAAGTTGGTATCGAGCCTTTGTAATTTGTGTTCCTTGCATAATTTACACAGCTCCTTAATGATACGGTTTCATTTCGTAAATAAATTATTGATTACTAAATTGAAGGCACAGCCACAAAATAAACGGCGCGGGCGGTACAGTCGCGTGGTCGGGTCGTACGGTCGGGCCGTAGCGATAGCGTGTCGGAGCGTCAGCGTACGTCAGGACATCAATCAGGCCATCGAATGATTGATGTACTCGACGGTACACCCGCACGCAAGTACATGAGCCCGGACCGTACGTTCGTATAGGGTTACCATTTCTAAATTTGAAAGGTCCTGTTAAAATAAAATTGGCAGAAAAGTCCTGATCGTCATTAGAATGCGCGACTGCTGAGCAGCAGGTCTCGGTTTCGATTCCCGGGTTGGGCTAACTGTTATAGCAGTAACCATGAAGTCTAGATTTGTGCAAGGTTAATGTCAATAGGTTCGCGCCTATTACACGGGACTTAAAACATAACTGGCGAAATATGAGTTTACTATTAGGTACAGTGTACACCTCTACGATGTTATGTCATTTGATTATTATTTATTTCCTACAAAACCCCTGAGGATGTAACAATGAACAACTTCACACGGATCACAGCCCTATACGTATATGTCGAATTGATTAATGAAATTAATGAAGCGACGGGTAGTAACAATTGATTGTATAAGCCTAATATGTCGTTAGTTTGGCCTCGGGTGAGGTCAACGTACTGGGCTTGTAAATATTGGAGGTAGGCTGAAGGTGAAACTGCGAAGTATTATTATCACGCAGTTTTGTATTTTTAACGTTTTTCTTTTCACAGGGAAATATTCAGTGCCGGGAAATTAGTAACGCTAATAAATCATCAAAGATGGCGAAGATTGTCACTTTGATTATTTATATCTCAAACTAGCTTTTGCCCGCGGCTTCGCTCGCGTTAAATTCGGGGTAACACAGTTCCCCTTGCGCCTTATTGATTTGTAATAGCAACGCTAAGTTTTCCCTTTTCTTCCCTCTTTCCCCCGTCACATCCCACTTTAAAAAAAAATTATGTCCTTCTTCCTGCCTATGTCCGTCTCCTGGTTCCAAACTATATCTGTACCAAAATTCATCAAAATCGGTTTAGCCATTAAAGCGTGACTGAAGAGGTAACAAACAAATAAACAAACTCCCTTTCGCTTTTATAATATTAGTAAGGATACGTAACGCTTCAGAAGTGTGAATATGTTGTCCTATGCATTACTTGTTTGTAGTGATGCCAACTTTTGATTTAAATAGGTTATATGCGTGATTAATAAAATTACCCGTTTAAACCTCATTTTCAGGGTTCGTACCCCAAAAAGAAAAAAACGGAATCCTTATTGGATCACTTTGTTGTCTGTCAGCTGTCTGTCAAGACTCTTTATCTCGGGAACGCGTGGAGGTATTGAATTGAAATGTAAACCATATACTTAACTCAGTGGTCCCTTGGAACTAATATCAGGCTGCTTAAGGCACCTGTCTATGAGTCCTGCATACTTAAACAGTCCCAAAGTAAATTCTCCCAAGAAAAACAGTCTCTATTTCTCTCTGTCACATTTTCATTTTGGACTAGCATAAGCTTCAATCTCTGATTACACACGTGATCGTCATAAGGCGACTGGTGGACTGGCACATTACCCCGAATACTAAAACATGTTACCTTTATGATTATGAATGCGCCGTGCATTCAAATTCATGTCACATTTAGTCACAATTGTTCCTCCCTTCGCCCTCTCCCCTGTCCCTCTGGGCTTGCACGTGACATCATATAAGGACGATTCCTCACTACGTGTAGGACAATGTTGTTAGCACCTCACATTTTTCTTAAATGGCCAGATTTGCGTTTATAGCTTTATAAGGAATGGTTAGATTTTGTTTGTGGAGGAGCTCGTGGCTTATTAATAGTAGCCGCTCAGGTCGATCTTTAGGTTAAGCCGCGCTTGCCTAGGTTGGTCTGTGGATGGGTGACCACCCGTTACATACCGAGTTTCCTCCGTGCCTCGGAAAGCACGTTAAGCTGTTGGTCCCGGCTGTCATTTGTGGATCATTGACAGTCGTTATACATAGATAGTCAGTGTTCCGAAAGTCTGACAACCAGTCTTACCAAGAGGTATCGTATTACCCAGTACTAACTGGGTTATGGAGGTCAGATAGGCAGTCGTATTCAGCTGCATCCGGTAAGACTGGAAACCGAGTCGGGAAAAGGCTAGCCTGATGATGATGGTTAGATTTTGTTTGTATAGACTGGATGAGCATTTTTACTTTGTTTCGAGCTACTCTATCGCAGAACAAATGCGGAGACGACGAGAAAGAAGCTGCATAAAGCATGCGAAGGTAACAAGAGTTGCTTGTGATCGCTTGGCACAAGTTGCGTAGTAATGTCAACCATTATTTTAGTTATGTATCTTTTTGTTTTTTTTTTTTACTAAGCCTTTATTGCTGAAACTAAACATAAACATACAAACTTATAATCTAACACAAATCCATTTCTCCGGTTTAGTGGTACGTAGGTTCACGTAGGCCTCTTCCAACTGTCTTTTCTGTCCCTTGTTTTTCTTTACCACTTTGTTTTACATTATACAGAAGATGTGAGGATTTGTAAAATGCAATCCAACCACTCTTAGCGAGCAAGCTACTGGCCAGAATCAACACTGTTCCACCGAAGACGTTCAGTTGAAATTTCAGTACCACATTTAAATGTCGAAGTCAAAATTAAACCTTTTTTTCAATTAGTCCAATAAAAGGCATTTTTGAATGGGTCCCCATGCTAAAGGGTTCCGTGTCAAAAAGAATAGGCTAGAAACGCAATTCTATATTATTTTGTTTTTTATTTTATTTTGTCGATTTTCGTAACCTGCCAACTGCAACCTACCTATTGTTAAAACCATTTTCGTGAGACCCTAATCTTTTAAACCGTGGAAAGCCGGCTAAATCCGATTAAAACTTTAGCCGGTTTAACTAAAATTGTACCAACTTGGAAAAGCATTTTTAGGGTTCAATACCTTGAAAGGAAAAATCGGAACCCTTTTTGTATCACTTTGTTGTCCGTCTGTCTGTTTGTCTGTGAAAACTCTTATCTCGGGAATGCGTGAAAGTATCGAGTTGAAATTAAAACCATATACTTAAGTCTGTGTCCCTTCGTGCTGTGAAAAAATCAACCCTCCAAGTCTACGCAGTCAAACGGTATAGTCGTTTATGTCGCAACTTTGTACGGAACCCGCGGTGCGCGAGTCTGACTCGCTTTTAGCCAGTTTTAAATTACGGGGATATCGTGTCGTGGCTGTACATGTCTTTCCTATCTACAAGTTGAATAATAATAATATAATGTTTATTTCTCACCACAAGCCAAAAAAATACAGACAATATTAACACAAAGAACCATTAGCTGACAGTTTTTGGCTGTGGATCGCTGGTGCCGGTGGTACCACCAGTAGCACAGGTCACCAGGTCCCCACCTGTTCCGAGTAACACAACTAGTAGCTTAAATTTAAATAGCAAGTAATACAAGTTTCAAATAAATAAGTGAATGAAACCACCATCGCCAAACATAATCAAGTTGACACAATTTGTACAGAGGGTAAACGTGACATAAGTTCACATAACATACACGTCACGAAGGGTAAGTTGACACGTATCGATCACAATCTCCCCTCAGCATTTAGTTTATGAGCCATCAAATCAGAGCGTTGATATGGCAAGAATTATAGCCTATAACAGTTGTAGAAATTGATCCGGGGAGTAAGTTACACGTAACATAACATCACGCCATTTAATGTAATTCCCAAAGGGTTAGGTAGAAGTGTATTTACGTACTTCTAGTACTTACACATTCAATTCGACAGTTATATTCGAGTCGTAAGTAATAAAATCGCCTTATTTTGCTTCTTTACCATAATCTGTGCTGCCTCCTCCTGTCAACTATTTTGGAGGCAGCTTCCAGTCCGCAGTCGCTCCATGTCTTTTACACTTTGACCGTGAAGACAAATACGCAAAAACAAGCCCTCGGCGCCGCTGCGCCATGTTAAAATTTCATTTCTTACATTTAAAAGTTTGTCATGTAATCGTGACCGTGGCGTGCTGGACACATTTTGATTTGTCATGTAAATCTGACTGAAGCGATCAAAAGGTGAACCAGAAGCAACCGCCTATCTGACCTTACAACCCATTTTCTGGGCAAACTGGACATTTGACTATCAAGGGACATACTAGCTGTAACTACGGTAAAGATCTACAAGTGACAATCTGGGTCAAGGTCTTTCCGAGACTCATATGGAAGTCGGCATACAAAGGGCACAAACTAGGAGTCCGGGAAGGAGGAGGAAGGGAAAAACTCAATAACACTGCTAGACTTGGGTATCTTATCTAGGAGCAAAACCGCAAGACAGTGCAATTGTAGCAGTTGTTTAAATTGATCGGAGAGTAACTTACAGATCTTAGTAACTTACAAAGTATATCCTATTCTTATGTAGCAGGTACAATATGAGAAATATAAATGTTGTTTATGCTCTAGTTACCCCGCTGTGATCACAGCACTCGCTAGGCGATAAGTGGTTGCGCCGTGTGCACTCATCGGAAAACAGAAGCCGATTTAAAGATTAAACAGATTAAAATTACTATTTTGTTAAGTGTTTTTCTGATGGCGGAACTTTTTCGAGTTCCTTCTTCCCTTTTTTTCTCTTGTGGACTAAGATATCGTCAGTGGCGAGCCTTGTCGTGTCGTGTCTTGGTGTGGCGGCAAACAAACCCGCTACGCAAACCCCCACTACGCTACGCAAACCCCCACTAGGGGTTTGCGTAGCGGATTTGTTTGAAGGAGATACCGGGGCCCCTTAAATTAAAAGGTAAAAGTAGGAACATAGACGGGTTTTAGTCAGTATAAATCTGAAATTCCCTTCTGCTCCGCCCAAAGCGTGGGGAGTTATTTAATGATTTCCCATCCAAAAAAATAACTGTTAAGAAATACACATGAAGTTTTTTTTTTACATCATAAAGATTTGTAGGTTATAGGGGCAAGTCAAGCTTTTAACCTTTTATGTCTTGTTAACCTTTATACATAACCCTTGCACTAAGTTGGCGGTTGAAAGTGATAGACAGAAACATTTGTGAAATTTACCGTGAAAATGATTGTATTGTAACACATGTTAGTGGCACCGCGCCAACATATCCATGAACAGGTAAAATTAAAGGTTCCTACACTTATATCTGCCACCCCATAGCCCAGGCCTAGACAGCAGCAGCTTCTACAACGACGTTGACAGCTTGTGTCAATCGAATATACAATGTGTCTGGTCATGGACTAGCGATATTCTAGATACTTATGTAACGAGTGTTTTAATAGATATACTATTATGATACACACTTTGGTCTAATTCACTTCCCCGCTTTTTGGCAGCCATTTTGAGATATTCTCTATGCGTGTACAAAATATCATATCTCTCAAAGTTTTGGTCTTAGTGAGACGAAAATATGTTTATTCAGAGGGCAACGATATTGTCTATCGTTTAAATAAAAAGAATTTACATTTTCGTAACTTTCAAAACAAAATTAAAGTCCAAAAAAATATGCAAATAAACGGAAGTTTTGTAAACTTTTTTGTTAAAAAAAAGGTAGTTTTTTTGGAAAATCAATAAATTTGAGTACTAGAATGTTTGTTATATAAGTAGGTACATAGAATATCGCTAGTCCGTAACCGGATACATTGTATAGGGTGGAATCGACATTTTAATGCGGATCATCAAATAACTTACCCCGCTCTTAGCGGAGTGGGGGGGAGTCTCAGATTTTGAATAAACCCCACCCATGTTCCTTCCTTTTATGTTCCGGGGCCGTGATATGACTTTCAAACAACCCGCAACCCAGTCAGACGATGGCCCTGGCAGGCCCCTCTGCTTTGCTGACACAGCAGGGCAAAGACACTTGACAAACGATTACCATGTACAGACGCCTGCACATCAAGCTACTACAATCTGTCAGATTTCTTTGATAGATTTTCGACTTTATTTCTAAAGTATTAGGTTCATTGGGAAAAATTGACAGTTTCGGGTAGCTTGATCTGCAGGCGTCTGTACAATTAGGAAACAGCGTTATAGGTATGTACTAGGTACTCTCCCCGCTGTTCCAAACTATTCATAGCTCCATAATTGGTGTAAGTCACAACCTTGACAGATAAACGAGAACACAGGAAGTAGATATCCGTTGTTTATATCCCGGCTGAGTTTTAAAATCAAGTGATGAGCTGGGAACACTATTTAGGTACTGGTTCTGTTGTACCTGGAATGTATCCATACTAAATATTATAAATGAAAAAGTTACTCTGCCTAACTATTCATTCCTTCAAGGATATAGAAGAATCGCATAATGACAAAGTGAATTGGGATAAGGGATATTTTTTATCCCAGTAATAGTTACGTTCCCATGGAAAAATATATAACTTTTTTTTTTAAGTGAGAAAAGAGGGAGTAAGAGGGAAAAAGGGTAAACTTAGCATTGCTATTTCAATAAATAAGGCGCAAGAGCAAAAACAGGCAAAAGCAGATACCTGCAAATCAGGAAAGGGGAACTGTGTAACCCCGAATTTAACGCGAAGAAGCCGCGGGCAAAAACTAGTAAAATATACTTTATTGTACACCAATATCGCTACTTTTATTGCTACACAGCCAAAAAGCGACGCGGCAGATCTCGTCAAAGATGGCGAGACGAGCTGAATAGAACCAGTGGCCTGATTTAGACCTGGAATTAAAGAAACGGGGGGCATGTGGAGAGGCCTTTGCCCAGCAGTGACATGATATCACATGACGTGACATTGAAACAAAACTGTAAATCCTTCTTTATTCTAACAATTCACCGCAATTTTTATAACCGTTTCTTTTTATAACCGTTTATCTTTTGCCAAGCCAAGACTACAGGCCGTTTGTCCCGAAAATCAAGGATTATTCTCGTTAGTTGTTTCATTTAGAGCGCAAATAAAAATGGTAGGTAGTAATAAAAGTCAGTCAAAAGTCAGTGTAACTATCAGCACGTCGGCGTCGGGTGGTCCAGCGATATGTCATTTTGTTTGATCAATCATGCAGCCCCCACGTTTGCTCACGGCCCGCAGACATCGAACGGTCCCTGATAATAATGATTTAGTTCTACGGTTCTTTTTTCACAGTTATTTTAGACTAGCTTTTGCCCGCGGCTTCGTTCGCGTTAAATTCGGGGTAACACAGTTCCCCTTTCCTGTTTTGCAGGTACCTGCTACCTGTAGTTTTTGCCCTTGCGCCTTATTAAATTGTAATAGCAAAGCTAAGCTTTCACTTTCGCTTTTATATTATTAGTAAGTATTACAACGCCGAACAGTTCCAATAGATTTTCACTACCGTTTATTTTGCAGATACAAAAGCTGGGATTTGAAAGTATACCTTAGCCAAGCATCTTAAATCGCCATTGCACCATAATACCTCCAACATAAGCTACATAGGATTTGTTTCACTCCTGTCTCCCTCGCGTCTCAGATCCGGCCTAATTATAGTGATTTAAGAACACAGGTGGCTGATCCCTGTCTATATACAGCATTGGAGATCTTAAAATAACTAGCTTACTTAGGAGAGACTTAAAATAATAATAGGGAACAAATTAAATAGGGAGTGGCTAATACGGGCGGCACTTGAAGTTATTATCTGATATTCACTAGTTATGCAACAGGTTTCAAACTTGGACTTCTTGTCAAAAATATCTTACGAATCTGAACATACTGTAATAAGTTTGGACAGACGTTCAGTAGTAAACTAACTTTGCGGAGTCTGGGTTTGTTCATTGATAGCGCAACACGGTGCAGTTGATCAAAACAAGCTAATTAAATAATATTAAATGAAGCAACTATCTGCGTGGAAGAGATCGGGTTGTACTGACTCTTAAGTAAAGAGAAGCTGAGAGATATTGACAGAATAAAGATTATGACCACCCAATTTACCATTATCTTAAATATATGTCAAAAAATAGAGGAAAGTATCCATTCCACGCACTCCACAACTCACTTTATTGCCTAGACAGACTTTGCAGGAGATATATTATAAAGTCGTTCATTGCAGCAGATACTCAGTTCCTCTTGCTCGTAACACAACGAGCAAGATATTAAAGTCTCCAGCACAAAATTACGCACTCGGATGGCTCTGGACTCTCATTTTTCAATTCACAGATTATGAGAGCATCGTTCTATTTAGGGGTGGCCAACGAATTAAAAATAAGCAGGCCTTATTTTTAATGATAAAGTAATCATCTATAACAAACCCCTTTCTGGGTAATTAATTTCCTAAATCCGGCATTTAGATTATCTTAGAAAATGCATGCATTAAAGTGAAACTTGACAACAAAAGAGAATTAATTCTAATTGAAAATCCCATTCGCAAACTGAAGTTACATCAAGCGTTACTTGAAACTAGCTTGAAGCAATCAATTGGCTTGAAATTCGTTTTCAATAATGATTAGGTATTGAGTGACGTTCTGTAATAAAAGCTTTGTCTGTATATGTACCTAACATACTTCCCTGCAAATCCTGTACCTAGGTACATACAATAATAGACCGCAATATTGCTCAGTTCATCATAATAAGTTTCTTTTTACTCGTGCACTATCATTTCAGAAAGTCGGTCAACCCTGAACTAAATGTTGGATGCTTGTAACGGTAGCCGCGGAACCAATTACTGAAGTTGGACAAGTCTCAACTGTTTCAGACATTTAACTGTGAAATAAACGATGGAAAGGAAAAGTTTCCAGCGCAATATTATTAATTCCTTGTTTTCATTATTTCATTTGTCCACTTTCCAAGCGTTTCAGTTATGTATGCAAAGTAAGAAAATAAATTGTTACTTGACCATAAACCTGAAAGTGACATTGACAGCTGTCAAACTAATGTCAGTTGAGCCGTTTTTATATGAGATGTTTTTAAAGCCAATCTTCGGCATGTGAGGATGGTCCCAGGCAGAGATAACGAGACTTCTAGACAGGGATACGTACCCCAGAGTGACTCGCGAATAGGATACCTGGAAAATTTTAGGGAAGACTGTTCAAACGAGACTGTGAGCCAAGATAATGAAAATCCTCCCAAGCACTACAATATGTTTAAGAGGTTTATTCATATCACTTCTGACATTATTTTTACGAAAATAATAGTTTCCATTGAGATTCGCAATTTCACACTCTGCGAAATGGATGGACTTTCCAGAGCAACCATGTTTAAACTGAAGCCGTAAAAGTAATCTACAAAAGCTTTATTCTGCGTAAATATAAATTGGGTCCGGTTGGTGGAGAGGATGTATATTTCTTTTATATTTTTGATTAAAATTATTTGTAATTCTGTGAATGTTATAGCAAAAAAACTCGCATTCAACTGTAGGTTTAGTGGATATCAGTTTGGTAAATCTATCTGGAAAAAGAGAAATACCTTAGCGCCGCTTGAAAGTAGGCACGTAATGCTAATGTGGGTTCATTATAACCGGAATAATTATTATCAAGTGCGGTACGCCAGATATCCTCATAAAACAGGTCTCATTAACAGACCTAACTAAACCTAATAATAGAACCTTGTTTGATAACCTAGATCTAACGCATATCTTCGGTCGGTATATAGATATTAAAGCTAAATCTCTACTATATTTTCTATTTACAAGAAGGTTTAATAGAATCCCGACAAAGTAATGACTTAATAACCAAACAAACTACACTTAAGCTCACGAAAATAGGCCCAACTTACATATTAAAACCAGAATTCCACCACAGTACTTCACAAAGTAACCAGATCGTTTCGAACGTTTAATATTTATAACAGAAAAGACAAGCGCCGCGTAACTGCGTTAACCTTTTATTGCCCTCAAGTGTAAGTAAGTCAGCCATTAATTCAATGCGCTGGGGTGGGTTGATTTATTGGCGGGGAAGTGTACCGTCTTGCGAGATGTACGTACGTGCAACAAAACTAGTCACGTGTGGACTCTGTTGCTTGCAGTTAGGGACGCGCGATACTTGCATTTGTATCGATAATTTAGATCGATCCGCATCGCAACTGCGCTATACGATTTTCATTCGATAAATGGCTTCGATCTTACTTTTTGACTGAAAATCATATGTCCCCTACATGGGGTAGAGTAGTCCCCATTGCGAAGGGTCTTGATCTTCACGCTTCATTCCGCTCCGTTTCCACTCATTCGTGGGTTCTGCATTCACGGGTGCGCCAGGTTTGTCGAGGACGGCCACGCTTCCTTTTTCTTTGAGGAGACCAATCCGTCGCTTGTTCGGGTAGGTGTTTGGGTTGTATCTCTAGATTGCATGCTTTAGTTTAAGCAAAAATTGTTTGATCTAATATTTTTAATAACATCTTGTATACCATGTTTTATGCAAATAAATATATTTTATATCCTATCTTACGTCAAAACCGTACTACTTTACGGGTGTATACCAGCCTATATTGTTTTTTTTTGTTTTCCCGATTGTGCTATTTACTTGTTTAACGATTTATGTACACACTAAATACAGTAAAGGAGAGAGTAACAGAAAAAATGGTAGAAAAAATACTTATTTCTCAAGAAACCTTTTCCTTGCGAAAGGAGAGCAAATAAAAAGAGTTTTATTTAAACACAATGTGTTCTAAAATGATGCTATTTAAAATAATGAACACAAATACACGATTTGGTCCATTAACTCCGTTAATATCTATCCCAGCACTAATTTATCATATTCGTTTGTATCGATCTTAAATATCGGAGTATCGAATCGGATAGTGCATCACTAGTTGCGGTTGACAATCGACGTCGGAGATTGGTTCGCTTTGTGATGCGAGTTGCTGGTTGATTGCTGCACTTATGTATCTAATAAAATCGAGAGATTGTGTACATACTTATTTCTTTACCAAGCACCAGTTTCTGATATAGATTCAAATACATAACAGTGTACCTAAAACCAAACAAGCATGGAGATTCCTGGTGTTGATGGGATTTTTCTCCATAGGAAACGACTGCCAAGAACCGCGTACCGTTTTTTTTTTTGCCTCACCTGCTCAATCTATCATAGGTAGAGTCCTAATTAACTAAGAAAGCACCTATATATATATAGGTATATTCAAGGTAAGTAGTGAACGAATCAGCTCTCCCCTGTTAGATTGTCCCTGACCTTAGAGGGAATTGGCGTGTGAACAACTCTTCAAATAAATTGATAAGTGCATGTCTCCGCATCGTCCATGAACATCATCCAACGCAGTTAAGGATTATAGTTCAAGAAATCGATCCATCCTAGCGACAAACAGAATAAGACTGACCCCATGAAAGTCCCTTCAGTTATCTTATTTGTTACTTCGGTTATCCGATATCAAAGAATTGTAAAGGCATAAAAATATTCGGTTCTCGTGCGAACAAAGGTTATGTGACCTTATGCTGTATATGTATAAGGTCAAAATCACCTCTGTTCCTTCTCACCTTTAACCCACCAGTTTGTTATATGTCACTTGTGAAAATCGGACATTTTTTAAGGATTTTCCTCGTTCTATCTTTCTGGTTAATCCCTACGTCAATATAATCTTTGTTGTATAGCAGGCAATATACAGGGTTATTTGTAAAACACCGGCAACGTCTCAGGACCATGTTACTAACACCATAATCAACAACTTTTGTTCTAGGACATTTAAACATTTATCATATTTTAGTTCATCAGATTTTCATACAAAAATAAAAATATTGAAATTGAACGCTCTAAATGTTACGAAATCTATGCGAAGCAAACGTACCTACAAGCGGCGGTGTAGGTATGTAGGTACAGCAAAATACGGAGTTGAAATGTGTTAGAAAGGACAACGAAATCTTGAAGATTTGTTTTTGGTAAATGTATAAAATTTTGTAAAAAATCATAGAACAAAAGTTGTTGTTTATGATGATTGTAATACAGTCCTGCAAGGTTGTCGGTGTTTTACAAATAACCCTGTATATTACTGGATTTATATTAGCGCCTGTACTGCTGAAAGAGGTAAGCACAAATGTCGGCAAGATTTCGTACACCGTGATTTTGATTGCCATGAAAAAGTTGATGTCAAGGGGCCTAAAACAATAATCCGGAGTCTGTTGTGGGTTGTTCCAAGGTTGCGTGTTGTTCGAAAGAGATACCACGGCCCCGAAAATTAAAGAGGAAAGAAGGAATGTGTGGGTTTTAGTCAGTACAAGTCTGAAACTTCCCCGCTCTGGGCGGAGCGGGGGAAGTTTCTTACAAGAATATTAAGTTTGTTTGTGTACGCTCTAAACACTCAGGAAATACTTATTCGAAATGAAAAAATATTTTACTTTCGGATAGCCCATTTATCGAATAAGGTTATAGACTATCAACATCACGACGACTACGTGCTGAGCAGCGGGTGAAAACGCTGGGCATCGCTAGTTAAACATAAAACATGGGAGTTCGATGGCAATGCCATTTTCTTGTGTCTATTCCATTTTAATCCCACAAAAGAAGCAAAAAAAAATAATGTAGGAAAGTGTACAATATAATACGTCATTGCCGTTTATAACGTTAAGTCAAAACAAATAATTCAACCTGATAAACGAATCCAGAAACACAGATTTCTTTCTAGATAGATTACCAGAGAACCAGACACTAACAATGTATCTCTTACATAATAGATTTAACTCCTTATCCATGTGAGTATCCACGTATTCAGTAACAACCAGCTTTCGTCTACTTTCGACCATTTATTTTGCAAACATCGTAATAATACCTACTTCATGTCTAATTCACGAATGTTTCTGTTTATATTCTCATCATTGTTCAACGTAACGTTATCACTGTAATTTATCACTAAGTTAGAGCTTGAAACTAGCTGGTGATTGTATGATTAAGTAGTATGATAAAAAGTGGATAAAAAATAACAAACAGATTAGACCAAGAAAGAAGTAAGAAAACATATTTGTTTAGAACTTGCCTCGAATGCACACAAAAAAAAGAGACAATTTTGAGTGTCTCACGGCTGCGTCAAATAGGCCCGCCAACTGCCGAGCAGCTAGTGCCCCACGCTGGTTTTCAACTGGACCTGGGATGAGATGTGACAGACGTAACACAGTTTTATGTTTTGTGTATATAAGTGTATGTATCGGTATGAACATAGAACACATTTGTGTAAAATTGGCTGTCAACTACATATTAATAAAGTTCAAAAGAACTGCAATATAAAACAATAGCAAAACTATAGATAAACAGATAGATAACTAAATAAATAAAGGGATAGAAACAGCATAAACGCAAAGAAAAATAAACGTGTTTCAAGACATTCGTAAAAGCATGAAATTAAACAACTGTCTTTAAAATAACGAGTTTAGATAGCGGCTAAAGTCGTTATTTCAAAGGCAGTATTAAAATACTTATTCTAATTCTTTATTATCTACATAAATAATACCTACAGACAGAAACAACACACAAATTCTTACAATAAACACATCAAAACAAAATATCATAGAATTATTGTTAATTCGTAAAACCCATGATAACACATCTCGGGATTCTTGTCTTTTGACTACTAACGTTTAAATTTTGCTTAAGATTAATCTGTCAGCGTGTTCATATAACCAACTATTATTCTAATGAGCGTGAGAATGACCAGAAACCTATGCATTTATTTGCAAATACTCCTATGTCAGCATAAAAAAAATCCAAGCCAGAATATTCATAAGTACACTCCATATTAAAGCATTTTTTTGCAAGCTTGCGTTGTAGCGAAACGTGGACCCAAGCGTAGCTTAATGGCCTAGCAGTCGAGTGTTTGAGGTAGCTAGTTAATTTCTTAATTAATAGCCCATCTAGGCTGGTTATCGAAGGTAGCCTGACCTATGCCTGATGTACGGGGTTGTGCCAACCGGTGAGAGCTGGTCGAAACTGGATAGTAATGCATTTAACACGTCCACTACAATTAGTGCTTGAGATATTGATTCAAGATGGATTGGTATAGAAGGAAAATTATCATCCAGGACAAATCAAACGTTACGTTGAAATTAGAAGTAGGTAGTTCTGGTATCGATGTCTCGAAATAGGGATACCAAAAAATACAGCAAAAGAAGATTGGATCTAGTAAATCATAATAATGGTCCTAAAACATATCATCAACGGATATGGGTACAAATAGGTGCTAAATGAAAATTTAACACATCTTTCATAATCGCATAAGCCCAAACACATATTAATCCACTCCCCCATGAATTTCAATAAGGATTAAAACCTCCTCAAATATAACACCACACGTGCCGTCCAAAATTCATTTTAGAAAGTGCAAACCGATAACACTTATGAGAAAAAAAGCTGGACTAAAGTTTTCTGGGTCAAAAGCGACCATTAAGTTTGGTACCTGCGAAATCATCCTTTACTGAAACATTTCAGCGCTGAAAATCTTTCGCAGATGCTCTTTTTGTATGCGTTTCAGCTGTTTCGTAATGTGCACTTAAAGTGGAGTTTCGCTTAAAGTGCTGAATGTCAGTATGTGTCTGTTTTATCTGTCAGATTTCAGGACGGATTTTTCAAATTACGTCTATAATATTTTTGCGTTCAGTTAAAATAGTATCGAAATGCTGAGCACATACTCGTATGATTCCCAATACGCTGTCTGTATTCTGTATTTATGCTCCAGGCTTTTAAGTTAATTAATATTATACGTCTAAATTCACGAAATGAACTGATTGTTCATATTTTAAATGGTTTTCTGTATTGATACATGGTTTACTTACATTTCTAAATACGAGACAGATTTTTAGAATTAACGAAATGTGCACGTCCTTTAGCTTAAACATGTATGACGTTGACAGCATCAATAACCCAAGTGCGTACCAAGTAACGTCATAGATCTCGGTCGAGGGCTTCTTGTACTCTCGAATACTTTTACAACCACTAATCTTGCTTGCTCACTCCTCTTCTCTACCTATAACTTATCAAACCAAGCCACATACTTAAATAATAAAATAAATCCTCTTGATTTGCACCGTAAAGCACTCGGCACACAATATACGGTTTGTTTCTAGACCCAGTGAGGCGTGCAACAAGACATGTTTATGGTAATTCTGCTCACACTCGGTTACACAACAGGTACCATAGTAGGGTAACCGGGATCCGTGAACTTGCACTGTCTAAGGTTGGGGAGACATCTTCAAACGGCATCCTTGAATAGATATGTTATGAGCAAACTTAGTTTTGACACAGATTTATTCGCGTTATGGTTAGGAAGTATCCCGGGTGAACGTTTTAAATATAGCCTATGATACTCGGAGATTATTGAGCTTCTCATTTATGAAATAATTTCCGGAATAGGATCAGAAGTTTCGAAGATTACCCCCCAAATCCAAAGTTTCATAATAATGTTAGTTTGGATAATGTCTCTAACAATACCAAACTCCTTCGATTCTCCCAACTGTGTATCTACTTGGAATCTAGCAAGGTTTTTGGAAAGTTTTTGATTAAATATTTTAAAATCGGAAAATATATAGAAGACATGGCTCGTTTTACCTTCTTTCAGCTACTTGTCCAAACGATCAGAATGGATAAGACATAATAAAATTAACGAAATAACGACTGTAAGCTCAGATTTGTAAACGCTACAAACACATCCAAATAATATCTCTCATCAAAAATCCATGCTGCTATAACAAACTAGAGTAACTGCATTTTAATCCACGTTAAATCCCATTAAACTTAGATTAAGCTGCAATTGCCGTTTGCCGTTCAATTCGTCCACCCTCTTTGGCGGCAATCTGTGTATCCCAAAAACATTCATGCTCTTCCTAACCACAGCTTCGCTTCATTCGACCATTTCCGTTAGCTCCGGGAAAAAAGCGATTCCTTTGGGGCAGAAGGAAATCTTGATTTTATGTGTAGCGAGAAAAATCCCCCCAGGAACGTTATTTAGCCTGTAAATAGCGCCGTAACGATGTATCGATTTACCTTTAACGTTTGAGTAAATACTCGTTACTTGTACCTTGGTATCTAATGCCTTTCGACTTGATATACTGATTCTTAGGATGCTGAGAAAACGGTACGTGGGTCTTGAGATGTTCTTGTTATATTTACTCATTCAGGTACAGTTACTTACAGACGTAACTTCACACTGCAATCCACACAAGACTGGCAGTTAATTGTTAATGTTTATTGTGCATTCCTTGAATTATTGACAATTAACAATCTCTCATTATCCCTGAGAGCAATGCAAGATTTTTCTTTCGTCACAAACACCTACCTATCTTTTTCTGATTCTGATCGCTATTGCTCATCAAGTCATTATGGCATCGTGATTATAAATAAATACTTAGAAATTAAAAGGGTTTAACAGCATAATATCGTAATTTGATAATATAAAGTGTCGACCTAAAAAGAGCTAAAGGCTAAATATAAAATAAAAATACGCGCCTCAGACGTGGAGTTGCGGACACCAGCCCGTTATACAATACAAAAAAAAAAAAAAAGGCTAAATTAATTTGAAAGTGGCAAAGACCTGAATCAAAACTTCGTCCAGTCAAGGCCCAATTCTCACAAAACTGCTACTCATTGACTGAAAATTAAACACCTAGACCGCACTTAAACATGACATGCCTAAATAGTTAATCTTGTTGGTAAAACTACTTAATTTCCTTGCGCGCACTACAGCCTAACTTAATTAAGTACAACATGCGCCTAGCCACCAGTTATCGGTCTATCTAGATTGATCTACGTGTACTGTGTAGAATGAACGTTACCATACTTACCATACTGTGGTAGTAATTTTATTATTTCGTTACGAACATTAATTTAGCCAACTAAACGGTGATTTTGTAACATTTTGTTATTTATAAGTGTTGGTTTTTATTCAGGTTGTTTTCTTGGCCTAATATATAATATTACCTTTAGGTGTACCAGTCCCTGAGGACTTAAGTACACCACGCTTAATAAAGGTAAAAACTTTTGGTCAATTTGGATTTTTTGTTCATCAGTTTTGAAGACGGCTGAAATCGGCCAAGTAATTTTTGTGTTTTTTTTTTCTTTTGTTTTTGACTGACTGACTTAAATAAATCAAAAGAGGTTTGAATTTAGAACGATTCTCTAGAAAATGCAGGCATAGTCTACAAATAATGTGCGGCCATCTTAGGGCTAATTTAACTTCCGTTATGTGCCACAAAATTATACAGTGTTCATATGGTGTCCTGCTGACCTAGTCAGTCAACAATAAATAGATATTCAGGTGCGTATGTACGCTAAAACTGTGTAAGTAGGTGAATGACGATCGTATTGCAACGCAAACGCTATGCGATTATTTATACGCCTTGCGGTAATTAATCATTTTTTATTTTAAAATGACGGCATGCTTTTAATTATGCTTATTGCATCATCACGTAGATCTGGTCGCTTCTTCCATAGAACGAATTTACATTAGGCATATCTTTTCTATATGTTAACGGGTCATACCTACCGTTAGAGTCAAATCAATCGACTAGCACATCCCTATTATAGCCGCGTCTAGTTCCCCGAACTAACGTCTGTTTGACACATAAGGATCGCTTTTCTTCTTGCAGTGTCAACTGAATAAAATATTTTATTGTGGAAAACAGGATTTTATCTTTATTACTACACTAGTTGACTTGTACGGTTTCACCCGCGCCTTTAGTTGTTGCCCCGTTCCCGTGAGTAGTAGCGTAATGTTGTATAGCCTATGTTACTTCCTGATAATGTAGCTTCTAGTTAGTGAAAAAATGGTTAAAATCGGTCCAATAGTTTTGGAGCCCATTTGATACAAAAAAATCTTTCCTCTTTAAAATATTATATATAACTAACTGTGCCCAGCGGTTTCACCCGCTGCTCAAGTTCTTCTTATCACTTAGGGGTATGAAAAATAAATAGTAGCTTACTCAGACTTACTGAATATGCATAAAAAAAATCATAAGAATCGGTCGAGCCGTTTCGAAGGAGTATGGGAACGAACATTGTGACACGAGAATTTTATATATTAGATAATTAGTATAGATAAACGCACGCCCTTTTCCACATTTAAACTACAAACGCCACCTGCTACGATCCCAACATACTCCTTTTTTAATCACGCATATACACCTGGAAATACAAGCACGCAAGGTCAGTTACGAGTACTACGCAACTGAACCTTTCTAAAAAACATCACTGGCGATCTGACAATGCTGTCTAGGATGCTCTTTGACCTTTTTGAGGATGTCCTTTAAAAGGTCATTGCGTTATTTCTGCTCCTTGAATACAACATACGATGCAACGTGCACCGTATCGTAGGAGGACAGTATCATAGCAATGTATGTACGTTCTTTAGTTTCTCTACCTACCCTAAATTGAGAAAGGCATGACATAATAACAAAGCCAAATAGACGGTAGCAAGACAAAACCAAGACGTTATCAATACTAAAAGAAGCTTATTTTAAGCTGAAAGCTATTATTTCTTTGGAAGATCGCGGAGGTAAGGTTGAATAAGTAAGAATTATATGGATGAAGTATTGGTTCATTTATTTCTTGTAAAAGGGAGCTGGTATTACTGTGCATTAACTCATCGAGTGTTATGATAATTAAGCTATAATCTCTTCCATAAATGAGAACCACACTATTTGTCAAACTACCCGCCCACACAAATCATAAATACTAGCAATAAATCTTGCACATTTCTAATGCTCCAGTCACACTCAAGTTTTAAGATCTGTAAGATTTTTACCGACATAAATGTTCATTTTAATAGTTGACTATGAGCATTTGTGCATTTATGTCGATATCAGCATGACTTTCTCAAACACCATCTTTTTGCTACACCAAAAAATAGATGAACGTATTGTCGTTCATGTTTTAGAGAATCCTGCTGCTGTGGTCAAGTTCTGGTATCAGTATTGTAAACGGCATCAGTACTCTCCCCAATAATCCCTAAAAACTGCAATAAAAATGCTAGGCTCCTAATCCTAGGCTTACTATAGCCAGATTAAAGAGAGGAATATAGTTTCAGTTATCGCCTTCGCCCATATTGCTTTTACCATTTAAAAAACACCTAAAAACAAACAGCCCAATTGTTTCCAGATTTGTCCAAACCGAAATAGTCCCTCAAATTACTATAGCGCGTAACAAGTGGGCAGTTAAACTGGTTAATGGCATCGGCACCGTGTGGACGTTGCGAAACTTGCGCGATTTCTAGCATTGACTGCCGGAGACGTGGAGCAGCCGGCTCGCGACTGACTGTTCATCGATACCGTTACTGATTGTTATTAATTACATCGTAATTAGTGGGTTATTAATTTAAGGTTAATATTACTTACTATATTGTTTACTTTGTTATATAATCTTTCTGGCTGATTTTGAACACTCTTAAACCGACAGTCGTTAAGGTATTACTAGATGCAGAATGCGGAGACCAGGGTGTCTTGGAGTAGCTTGGGTTTACGTCCAACTGGATTGCACGTTGATAGATAGCTGCGTGCATCACAGAGTTTTGGATTTTCTGGACTAATGCATAGAATTCAAAATAAACGCCTACTTCGAAAGGGACCCTTTTGAATTCTGTCTATCTTTAGTTCTCTCTAATGATGCCTTTAATAAATTCTTCAGATGATTTATTTACAATTCACAAAGACGGCTTTCTGTTTGTGTTTCCGTACCAAATTAGGTACCATTTTAATTCTGCTCGATTCATTGGAGATCATAATTATGTATAGGTACCTATATACTACATATACTATTTCGGAGTCTTTGGAGAAGCTCGTATTGACAACAGTCCGACCATGGAAATGTAAATTGATTTCTCTGCGGTTTCATGAAATATGAAAGATCTTATGACAATGTATAGAACAGGACGAAAATGAATAGATGCTCGAATAAGGAATTTTTTGAATATGAGGTAAATGATCACTAGTGAGGAGGTAATTATGATGGTTCTAAAGTTTACCTAAGACACCACAGACATCGATGGCGAAAAGCGTCGTGAGGAAACTTGGAGACTGAAATGGCCAACCCGTTTTGAGCAAGCGTGGTGATAAATGCCCAGCAGCGGAAAAGTTAAGGCTGGTATTATTTATTTATTTAAATGATCCCCGCATTTTGCCCTTAATTAATTTATTCTGCACGTGAAATGTAAATCAGATTAACAAAAAACACAAACGTATCAAGTTGTAGATACGGAATTACCATATTCTGATTAAGTTTCATACAAACTTAACTCATCTATTCAAGAATAACGGATTAGCAGTAGTGGGCGATGAATCTAATAATCTTTAGCTATTTGTGTCGGTACCATTACCTACTCCAACATCAGTTCTGTATACGATAAATTAAAGAGTAAATAATCACAATATATTGCGTCAAGCTTATAAGTAAGTGCCAACGCTACACTTGGGACCATATTGGGCACTGACGCCATTTTGGGCAAATTCGATTCGCTAGTTGATGTCAGCCGTAAATGTCTAGTGGTCAACATGGGTCGCCTAATCGAGCACTACAATGAACGATAGACGTGAATTATGGCTATTATCGCCCTTAACCATCGTATCGGAGACTAAGTATTGCTTGATGCCATTCTACTGAAGGACACTATGTAGGCACATACATTATGCCCTCCTAAATCCATGTCAAAATCGTCTTCGACAACAGCTGAAGTCCTGGAAGTACGTGTTTTTTTTTTTGAGACCATAGATTCAGATTTTGACAGGTATCTGTATTTATTCTACCATTCTGGTTCTTATATATATTCTACAAATAAAATAGGTCAATCAGAATACATTTGTCACCCGAAATTGGCACAAAGACGCAACTAGTGCCACACCAAAAAAAAAAAAAAAATACATTTGTCAGAGCAACCAGTATTTCCGTTCGGATAGTCACCCGCTCGGAATGATTCCGAGAAATCGGAAATACGTTGATAAACACATCATTTCACGATTTCCACGGAAACTATTTTGTTCAATTCATGATTAATAAAACCAGCTGCTTCCGATTTTCCGATAAAGAATTCCGGACAGTGAGTTGACTCCAATCCTTGCTTCGGAATGCTTTAATCCAAAATAGATGAAATGCAGAGGGGCACGGCAACATGCAGTGTTTCCGATACGGATGTTGAAGAGCTACAAGAGGGAGGACATAAGGACGACTAATCCCCCCATGTAAGATTAACAAGTTAGGGAGAGAAGGGCATTCGAAACACTTAAAGATGTAACGAATCGAAAGCTGTAATTTATTTTTTCAATGAGTAGGTACCGAAACGTTTCAGTCGCATTATCTTAATTCAAGGTTATTTTTCGAGAGTCAATTTCGATTTAAGTGTACCTACCAGCTACTTTTGTATCTTATAAAATTTATTTTCTTTTTAGTCTATTACGCACTGCTCCAAATATGTAAGCGAAGAAAACCACTGTGGAGAAGAGACTACGGATATTCGTGTTAGCTACCCGGAAATACTTAGCGTGAAGATATGTTCTCCGCTTGAAAACCAGTTGAGCGCAAAAAAACATTAGTTACCGCACCTAAAAAACACAAAACTTCAAACAACAATACAGTAATTAATTGTACATAAAAGAAATTTTAATCGGCAAACGGATACCTACTTTCAATTGGCGTAACAAGTAGAAAATTACTTCCAGGCCATAAAAAGCGAGGAGAAATTTATTAGACACATGATTTGAATGTGACATTAACATTTTATTATATTTATAATTGCTTATAGCAGCATCATGGTGAACATTTAAAATATTACACGTATGTGAAGCGCGTACGACCGCTGCTCTTATGGCGTTGGGCCTGACGCTTAAGGCATGGAAACACGCATAAGGAATAAATATTGCGAAAGTCCAGTTACTGGCCACTCGCTACAGTCGGATTCCAGCTAATTTAGACGTCCAATTCACCTTGTTTTAGCCAAAACACACGGGAATACAGCCGACCAATCATAGACAACGTAAATAACCAAAATAGAACGAAGATTTTTTAAGAAAAACGTACCTTATGAGGCGTCCTTCCTCATAATCGGGTTTATAAATCCATTCACAATACGAAACAAAAACCACTCGAGCACTTTGCGAACACAAAAATAACGAAACTTAGGGCCTCTTACGTTGCAACATATGGCGGAACGTAAAACACACACATCCTTTTATGTACGTTTTTGGGGAAACAATAAAAAAAAACTTGCACAATATTTGAACAGATGGGATATTTATTTTGGTTTGACGCGCGACGTAAGATCGTGTGAAGTGATACCTCACCGTACCGCCGTCCGCGCGGAGGGAATCTCGGCACTGAGTCGGAACTCCGCGTTTGTTTGGTTCAGACTTCGCCTTCCCTTTCTAATAAGAATTTAACGGCAGCTCCACCTAACGGATACCGGTTGAACCAGATGTCGCACTGGCTAGCGTGCAATTACTACGTGTGGTGCTTGTTGAAGCCAGCCTTTTCGTATAGATGTCATTCTAAATCTATACCACTAGCGTACACGTGTGGAATGGAATTTGAAAAGGACAATGCAACAAATAATTAAAACTGAATCGAAATTGCCACGTGGCTGACATGAGAATGCTAAAGGAGATGTGTGTTACACGATTGGATAAAATAAGTAACGAGTTCATAAAAGGAAGTCTTATAGTACCGCTGGTGACTGAAAAGTTGTGGGGTACTAATCGGTAGGCTTGATAAAAGCGCGAGGAAAGTTTTGATTATAAATGTAGAGAAAGAACAAAGAAACGATGGATGAATTGTGTGAAGGATGATATGTCAAGAGAAGAGGTAACTGAGATGACTAGTAATAGAGAAGAATGAAAGAAGACATGTTGTACCGACCGCAAATAAATTGGGATAAGGGCAAGAAAATTATGAATCGAACTTCGAATTAAATACACGGTTAATTGCTGCTAAAAATATCAGACTCAGGACTCTAATATTGGATTAACCTTCATTACCATTGCCCCAGCCGCAATTGACTTTAACCATATACTCGACAATTGGCATCTGAATCAACAGTTTCGATTTAGAGTGCTATAATAGGTACGGTTTTTATAAAATCATGGAACTAATCATTTTTATATTATAGTTTAAAATAATGTTGTTATCCTTGTCCAACAAGGAAAGAGTAATCAACGTGATCAAACCGAGTTTAACTTGAATGTTGCCCGTTTTGACCTAACACCTACATTCGATACTGTTACATCGTACTTCGCTTTACATTTATGAAGTTGCACTGTTTATCAAAAATAACCCTAACCAATTCGAAACCGTATCCTCTAAACGCCACCAAGGGGCACTTAAGTCACATGCCCATCGAACAGCTCTATACTCAAAAAGTTTCCTAGGAATGGCACCTAAAATATTCAACAAATTACCAAAGTCAATAAAAGCAGCAAAAGATTTCAGTACGTTCAAAAAATCACTACATAAATTCTTAATTCGAAAAGCTTATTATACTATAAATTAATACTTAGAAGAAAAATAAAAGATACTACCTATATATATAGGTAAATATACATACCTACATTATTAATTCCCCGGTTATTAACTTATTTACCACACTAACATTTAGTTCATAAGATATTAGCACATTACAACACGAGACTGTTATTGTTTACCTACTTACTTTGTATTTTGTTAAATGTATATTTTATTAAAGATTTATTTTTTTGTAGTATTAGGTAGTAGGCTGTTATAATAGTAGTTTGCACTCGTATAAACTACAAATTGCACTACTTTATATGTAAAAATATTCGTACGCCTTGCAGGGCAGCACATAGTGATACACTTTTTTTTTTTTTAACACCATGTATATTAACATACTTTTACCTATGTGAAACGAATAAACCTATTTGAATTTGAATTTGTATTATTGCTGTTGGGGGTTTGTATTCAAAAACTCGGTGCCACAGCGATAGTATCCTGGTGATTCCTCTTGCAATCAAAAAAAAATTTTTTTCATACCAACATGGGTTTCCTGATAGATCTATTTCCATCATTCAAAATATAACAGTATGAAACCTAGCGATGTAGAAAAATGGGACACCGCAAGGAAGTATACTGGGTCCCTTTTTTTTCGGATGGGAAATCATCTAATGACTTCCCCCGCTCTGGGCGGAGCGGGGGGGCATGTCAGACTTGTACTGACTAAAACCCACCCATGTTCCTTCTATTGCCCTTTACGTTCCGGAGGCTCTGGCAAGCCCCTCTGCTTTGCTGACATCTCTTTGAGGCGCGCGTGAAACACGAACGCGCCGTCGACACGGCATGCTGGGTCCCTTTTACCATTCAGGAAAAAGTGGAATGAATTAAGGATTTTTGAAAAGGTATTCAAGAGAAAAAGAGGAGTACTGCAAGGAACTAAAGGTACTTAAGTCCGTCCAACTCGTAAAAAAATTTATTGCAAGGAAATTGATGATTTCTCACCAGTAAAAAAATAAGAAATACGCTTTTCGTTAATAATATTTCAATAAAACCAAATGCAACTGGAAAAATTCCAAGTTTATTTTTAAACAATATTTCCGTGATTTACACTTATTATCCTATCATTACTTTACACGACAGCTGTGTATCTGTTTGTTCGGCGACCACTTTTATGAGGTTGCTATTAGCTAACACATTTCTAGGCTGGTAACCCGCCGTGATCCACGAGTCTAATATTTCAGTACTTGGCAACATCGTTCTTAACGTGTTCCTAATATAAATGTAGGCTTGCGGCGAATACTTGTAAATACTCAGCGCAAAGTTTTTCAAGTCTTCCGTTTGTCTCATTGGCATAGCCAAGACCAGTCCTGTTGAATCCTCCTTGATTTTATCCTGCAATGATAACAAGATTCTGCACTTTTTCTTGCGTTTTTGATTCAAAACCTTTTTCTTCATCTCTATGATTTCTTTTATTCTCTTTAGGAATCTATTTTGTCTGTTGTGCACTTTCATATTATATTTAAGTTTGTCTTTTAGTCCGACGGCTTGTCTCTGTAGTCTTTGGACTTCAGTAAATAGTTTGAGCAGTTCAATACTATCTAGTTCTTTCTGAGGTATGTTTAGGTCTAAAGACGTGTCGTTGGCAGCATTTCCAGCCTTGTCTTCGTCTTCATCGGTGGTCATGTAGTCTTCGTCCTCCTCGTTGTCTAAAGTTTCTTCATCTATGTATTCGACCTGATACATGAAAAGTTGCATTATTGTCAAGGAGATCAAGACACCAATTAGATTTACCACAATATCGTGATGTAAATTCATCAATTTATTACATTATACAAGTTCAAACGATGATAAGGCTTGTCGCGAGATTTACGTATGTTTCTGTTTTGTTCAAACTAAATGTGTTTGCAAAATTTCAGCTCAAAAGTTTGGGACGATAACTGTTTCAAAATTCAGTTGCACGATTTGATCTAAACAAACATTGCTAGTTAAAAAGTTTATTTTTTTTACTAGCTTAGTAAAAAAAAACAGAATGTGACTGACTTTTTATCTTCTCTTTTTTCTTCAGAATTTGTGTGTATAATTTATGAGGAGGGAAAAACAAAAACGATTGATTTCCAATGTTTAATGGAATTTTTTCAATGATTAATACTCTAAGGGCAGTATTTAGAAACAAAGCTCATTAGTGGTCTTGAGAAAAACGGTCTCAACGAAAGATCATGCTCTTAAGATGTTTCTTAATGTTTATTAAATGCAGTATCAAGATCATCTCAGCACTATACCCACTCGCACTACATTTGATACGAAATAATAGAGGGTTTAAAATGTGATCTCTATTTTACCACAGATAACATAGAATCTGTCATATCGATGCTCAAAACGCCGAAGTTACCAGAACCTAAAATGTAAAAAAAAAATCTGGCCTGTCAAAAAACTATTCCGAAGGAAGGTTCTGTTAAGAAATTTCGCCATTTTAACTTTAATATTTTGTTAATTACTCGCGATCACATGTGTCGCGTCACAAATAACACGTAGTTTTTTCACATACCATACACAAACCAACACAAAAGTCAAGCAAGTGTCGAACGTGATTTTAACGAGCAAGTCTTAAGATAAGGTTTACCATGTCTTGAGACCATCTTAGTAATAGAACCGGAATTATAATCAGTAGTGATCTCACTCGAAAATCGAAATTCAAACCAGGTTTTAATATTTGTTTATTACTTACATCGATATCTCAAATGCGGTCTCACAACAGGGTTTCAGAAGTGAGATTTGTTTCTAAATACTGACCTAAGCACCCAAGAAAACCCTACTCACCTCTAAAACGTGTCTCGGTAACTTAAGTGAAGGTACTGCCTTATCCACAAGGACCATCTGGTCATCCTCATCACACTTGAAGCAGTCAATGGAGAAGTGTTGCATGCAAATGTAGGAGAAGTCTGTAGGAGTCCAGTTGTTTCGACCTGTCAGGTCCGTCCAGATCTGACGGAGGCTGGGGTCTTCTGGAAATCTAAACAAAAGAATAACTGTTATACTCACAATTGTTATCTGTTCACACACAAATATTATATTATTTTTGATGTGTATTATTCTTGTTTTGTTAATCCCTATGAATAAAGCTAATTAATCAGCATTAGTAACAGAATTGCTAACCCAAACACAGTTTTTTTTTTAAATAAACCTTGCCTAACACTAGGAATCTCTCCTGTATTGTGAATGCATTTAAAAACATTTAAACTTACATACAACTAAACCCAGAACAACTAACTATAGGCCTTACAAATATTTTTTCTGTGAGGGCATTGAACACACAGCGCAGCAGTCAATCGCTCAGACACTGCACCAACTTTGGTATCAAATGTTCTAATTAATTTTCGATTCAATATACGATTCCTAGCTTATTTGGTTGGTTCAAATTATGACTACTTAAAACCTCTCTCCTCTGTATAAAACTCCATACCTAAAAAAGGACTCGGCATCTAAATTCTTGAAATCTTCACATCCCAACACTGCACAAGTCTTTGTTATTTCTGTATCAATATCTGCATACTGCTTCAATTCCGGAGCCACCATTGCTGTTGATTAAATCTTATATTAAATCAAGTTTTATTAATCTTTTAATCACACAGAAAAAATGTTTTTCTAGACAGTTTGTTCTGCCACTTCCTTCCAGCTAAAAACAAGGAAAGTGTGAATAATGGCCTACTTTAGGGACTTACTATGTAAGATTTATTCAAAATTTGAACACTATGATCTAGTGTCACAATAATCAGATAAAGATTGTATTTTTGTAGAATACTCAGTTTACTGCAGTTACACAAGGACTGAGGAATAAAGTGAATAACAATTCAATATTAACACTGCTTGCACTAAATCTGCAGCCTACTACTAGATGAGTTTGACTTATCACAAATGCAATAGGTTGGGAGCCCTACCAAGCAGAGCATGCCAACATCTTAGCTGTAGTAGAAGTGGTATCATTGCCATAATCTTACAAAAAAAAAACAAAATACTACTATTTCAATCACAAATCCTAAAATTCTAAAAAAAAAGAACCATTTAGTATTTTCAATATTTGTCAACACAATCTTTCGAAACGCTGCTTGCATAATTTACTAGTCTAAAAGTAAATATTTCATGTGTAAACAAACCTGACGCCATAGAACACTAGTTTTATTTCTAAATTCAAACAACATACCTATAGGGGTAGATTTCGCTTTACTGTCTCCGTGCTCTGTTGCATTCTCCTTCATTTTATAACTCTGGCTTGTATTCATCATATATTTTTCCTAGCTGAAAAAATATGTCAAAAAGTATTTTATTGCGAATAGAGTTCATTTCTCCAAGTCAAATCTCAAAGAGATTGGTTATGTTGTCTAAAAAGTATGTAAATAGCTTCTAATACAGTCAAATGGAAGAAGACCTCTGTACACACAATAGAGAGTATGGAAACTTACTTTATTACTTTGCCCAACAACTATATGGGCTGGAATGGCCGGCAGCGAAAACCATAAGAAAAAAATAGGTTAATCGCTTCTTATTCATTCACACTTTGTTAACATTTTATCGATACAATTAGTAAACAAAAGAAAACACTTTAAATGTTGCTTTATATAATGCAGTTGTAATTCACAGCCTCAATTAGGCGCGTAAATGTAATTTTGAAGCACTCCCCCATTGAAAATTTGTGGCACGAATGATTGAGCATTGAATGACATAAACAATGAATTGTTTCGTATCAGTCAAAATTCATTCATTAATGAACGATTTTTAAATTACGGAAATGAATAGGTACGAGTTTGCTACACAGATAGTTTAATAGTGGACGATTTTACTAAAGATTAAAATAAATTATCGCCTAAACTAAAGCTTGCTGATGTTTAGCAAACATTGTCTTGTTTTATATTTTTATCATTTTGTTGACATCATATAACTGTTTTTGTGTCGGAATTTAATTATATTTTCAGAATCTGATAAGAAATGTTTACCATAGAGAAACTAGAAAACTCGTGAAGTGATATGATATATGATATGACTTGACTTTCATCTATATAATAGTACTCTATGGACTTGACTGATGTTTCTTGTTTGTCTTGTCACTTTTTCTAAAATACGTAATTTTGACGAGACCTTTGTTGCTATCAATTGATGTTATTGCAAGTGCATCTAAAAAATGGTTGATCCAATATTCGATTATCAATTTAGGCTTATCCTAATTGGTGATAGTACAGTGGGCAAGAGTTCTCTGTTGAAATATTTCACAGATGGGAAATTTGCTGAGGTGAGTACAAACAATCGCCTTTGTTTTGATGTTATTTATACAATTTGTGAAGTAAATTGCGCGTTAAATTTTAGCTGTCGGACCCTACCGTGGGTGTGGATTTCTTCGCAAGGATTATAGAAGTGCAAGATGGCACGAGAATTAAACTGCAGTTATGGGACACAGCAGGTCAGGAGAGGTTTAGATCTATAACAAAATCTTATTATAGGAACTCAGTGGGTGCATTACTAGTATACGATGTGTGTAATAGATCTAGTTTTGAGCATATACCCCTGTGGATGATGGAAGCAAAGAGGCACATAGAGCCTCACCGGCCAGTGTTTGCTTTGGTTGGTTGCAAAGTGGATCTGGTGGGCACAGACAACAAAAACGGAGCCAGAAGAGAAGTTACATGTGAGGAGGCGCGAATGTTTGCAGAGGAGAATGGTGAGTTGCTCAACTATTTCATAATTTTTATAATAGGTATTTTATGTGCCAGTTTTGTTATCTAGTACTTGTTAAATGTAGGTCAATAGTAGAATATGCTAATTTGTCCTGATAGGTACCTATGTTTTAAGAATTCTTAGTTTGAAATCTATTGTTTTTTATTCCAATTTCAACCTTTTGCAAATTTATTTTACTCAGGTGTTTTATTATATTAACATAACAGTAACATTAATTATTTCAAGGACAAAACGTGTTTAAATGAGGCAGTTTTTGCTACCTAATGATGGCAAAGATATTGATAAAAAAAACATTTTGACATTCCTAAAATCACTTAACCCTCGGCATGCCTGGTAGGGTCTGTCAGACCCACCACGGCAGAAAAACCGTTGTATTTTATACAAATTTGAATTCTGAGCGCACCTGCAAGCTGTAGCTGGCCGTTACGAACTACTCAATGCTTTCCGCCCGCTACCTCAGTCCGGGACGCGTTCCCACAACGAAAAGACTTGTTTAAAGTGCTCTCTCTACTTTTAATTCATAATAATTGTTAACAAAAAGCTCAAAGCTTAATTTTATGTCTAAAACGAACAAATTTTCATTTAAAATTTAAAAAATAAAGATCGTTGATTTGTAAAACGATTTTTATGTCTAATCCTAATATTAGTATGTAATTTCATTATAAAACAAATATTTTTATTTATTTACTGCAATATGTATATGAAATAGTGATCCAAAACTGGGTCTGACAGACCCACCAGGCATACCGCGTCACTTCTCGCCACCAGGCATACCGAGGGTTAACTGCTTAGTCTCATAAAATAAAGCATTGTATTGTACCCAATGTCACTATCTCAAGATTTATTGGATATGAAAGGTCAACAGGAAATACTCATTTATGTTCATTTCCAGTGTTTAAACACTGGAATGACATGACATGAATGATGATGACAATGAAAACTAATAAATGTATAGTGCTTCATAGTGATACATCCCATCACTAAACATGTCTCTTGGTATTATTAAGCTTTCAGTCATGATCAGAAATAGGGGTAACATTCTAGATTGAAGAGGAATGGTACATTTTACTAATGTCACCCGCGCACCATGCTACAGCAAAAACAGTATAGTAAGGATAATTTAATAGAAGAACTTAAATGTATGGAGGGGAACTCTAATGTAAAATTGTCTTTATCAATGAGATTGATAACACAAAATCACTTCAATTAAAACAATCACAGATTGTAATTATTATATAGCTTTCTTATTTTAAAATAAAATTAATTCATCATACAAATCTTGGCATTTAAATATTCTCAAAAACTATACAGGTACAAATTATTATTTTTCTTTGATCAAGTTAGATAATCCAAGACCCTTCCAAATCACATTGATGGAGTTTCACAAGCAAGTTAAATGGAACCTTGTATTTTTAGGTTTACATCATGTAGAAACATCAGCAAAAACAGGTCTAAATGTAGAAGAAGCATTTGTGCTAGTCGCTCAAGAAGTATACAACCGCATTCAAACAGGAGAATATAAAGTAGAAGATGGATGGGATGGGATCAAGACTGGCTTCAACCGTCCGAATGGCATGGACTTTAACCTCCTTGAAGCTGAGACAGTACAATCCACATGTTGCTAGGGGACTTAAAAATAAGTGTATATATTTGACTCACAATAGTTTAGTAATTATACAATGTGTAAGCATAATTTTATATAATGTAGATAAGGTGTGGCAACTGCTGTAAAAGCTGTTTCATTTGGTTTATAATTGAACTTTTACTTATAAACATTTTTGTTTGTTTCGTGGTCATAAAGTGAATGGTTTTAACTTTGTAAAAAAAAAACTACTTGTACTTTTTGTTTGTTTGGTTTTGGTGTCTCTATGCTTTTCAGATTGTTTTTACAGTATCAGTAGCAGATTCTGTCATTTATCCAATTGTTATCTTTCATTGTTAGCCGGCCAGCATAATGACCACCATTCTATTTATAAACCAGAAGGTACTACTTAAATTGTGGTGTAGTTAAATATCTAGAACAATACTTACACAAATATATGGCAACTCTTAGCATGGGCTACTAAAAATACTAATATTAAGATATCTGTATAGAGTTGTGATTATAAAAATGAGTAGATATCGGAAATAACTATTGACATTTTTAAATAATAAATAAAATTGAATGGGGCTCTGTTTAACACTGCCACTATGTCTGCAATTTTGCTATTATTTATTTTGTTCGCAGTTAAATATGCAAACACATAGCAAAACTGTCAATTAGACTTCAAACAGATTTATCTGTAGTCTTCTAAAATAGCAGTCATATTTTTCAGCATCGGAATAAAATTATATTTTTACATGTAAGTCATGAAGTACACAATTTCAAATGATAATGTTTATAAGCGAATGTCATACAAACTTCTCTTTTAGGAAAGTCATAATTATATTTTACAAACATTACAGAAAAAAAACAAGATAACTATAAATGCTCAAAGTAAATGATAATGAGCAGCAAATATAACATTGAATCAGAAAAAATATGATTTGTATTGCAAATATATGGTAAGAGCAGGTTTCATTTATGGTAATACAGGAATTATGTGTTTTTATTCATTTGTAAATGCTTATGGCAGTTTCAATGTAAAAGAATTAAGTTTAAATTGTGTAAAAATGAAAGAGCGATTAACTTCTAGACACAAGACTGAAAGTTATCTTGACCTAGTCTGATCTGAAAAGTCTACTCCCAATACGATCACATTTTTGTTGCAAAAAAAAATTGTTACTCAAGTTCAGCTGAGACAAAATGAAAACAAGGTTGGCGCAGTGGCTGAGAGATTGGTTGATGCGCTGCTTGTCGCGGGTTCGATTTCCGCATTGAACAAATATTCGTATGGCCTACAGGTAATTGTTTCGGGTCTGGCTGTTTGTGTAAGTTTGAATGTTAAACACCAGAAATTCCCAGTTACTTAGTACCTCCTTTGAAATACATAAACAATATCATGCCTAGTCCCCGAAGAGTTTTGGCAGAGTTTAACCACTTTCCGCCCGTTGTACCTATTAAATATTGCATGCAAATCATAGAAGTTTCCAAAAAAATCTTAAATACCAATCTATCTATATTTTGAGAAATCCTTTTTATTTACAAATAAAGATAAATTGTTGCTCTCATTATAAATGACTCATACATAAATGAGACTATGTAAATATTGTAAAAAATATATGCCCATAAAGTATATTTATGATCCAAATGCCACAGATTGTCATTAAATTTTTGGAACCGATCCTTCAATGAGGACCAGTTTTGAAATCATAAAAACTAAAGAAATTAGTTGAGCTTTCAAAGGGTAACACAAACCTTAATCGCGATTATTCATACATAATATGATTATGTGAAACTTGTTGCTGCCCAAGACCTGGGTCTAAAATAGCCACTTAAGCAGAATCATAAACGTAATTCGTATTATTATCCAATGATGTTACTGCTGAAAGCTGCCATTTTAAACCCCCTGGGTGAAGTTTGACTGTACTGAACTATTTGAAGTAATTTTTCAAATTTGTCTGCCGCAAATTATAACACAACTATGAGTAAACGCCTCACACTTTACATAGCAAGCTCCTGGTCTGCAACCTGCTTGAGCATTGGTTTATTCGGAGATCAAAAATGGCTCTCATTTAGCTGCCACAGTGGCATTTGGACCGCTTCATACATTACGTGTAATTTGAACCAAAGAATTCGAAAATGATCCCTACGATTTTGTTTCTTTCAAACTGTATAGATATACTCTTGTTTCATTAACCTTTACTAACTGTAAGTTAATAAATATTGTACCTGCAACACCATGTATAATCGTTAGATAAACTTTATAATTGTTTAAGATAGATCCATTTATGCAACGCCTCTATCTTGAGTACTCGTATGTCTTTATAAATGTAAAGTTAATATGGATTTAGAAGAAACCTTTGAAAGGATTATCCATAGCGTTTCTTAGTGAAACCTTAAAATTAGCTGGTAGATGCAACTTTTCTACGTAAATTTAGAATTCACTAACTTGCTAAATTAAATTAGACCCCAAAATATTTTCACTCAATTTAGAACCTATGTTTACTTAAAATAAAGGTGTTAATTCTCTACAAGATCATTCTAAAATGTAATAAATGAGCCGTCCAGTAGCACGGACAACTTTAAAATATGAAACTTAAATTTGTTTTAAGATGCGTAATACAAATATTCGCGTGTGACTCTTGACCTACACCGACATGATAATGTTTTGTCTAGACAGAAAGTGCGATTAAGACCCATTTTCACGAATGTGTGTGTTACTCTTAGACGTACTCTGTATTTAACAAAAAGTGTTCATAAGATGCGTTTCACGTATAAAAGTAATGTACTATAAGTTTGACGCAAAGTGCATTGACTAATGCATTCACGGCAAATTTTAAAATAGGTAAATTCGAAGTAAAGTAAATTTTACTAATGTGACCGCACCCTAAGTTTCAAGAAATTCTTAATTTATTACGACAAGTTATAACGCTACAGTCATTTGTCTTAAATCTTTGCAATTAAACGTGATGGTTATAGTTAAGCTCTAAATATAAAAATATATGACTAATGTTAATAATAGTCTTTGTACGCGTAGATTTATTCAAGTAATGGAACGGGTTTAATTGATTCAAATAAAATCTAATAAAACCTGACAGTTTCGCGCACACAAATACTTTCCAGCGCTTTTCCTCACAATATAATAATATGTCGGGTTTTATTCTAAAAATACGAATAAAATAAATTATCTACGTGTCGATATTTTATCTAATTCGTACATTCAGTTTTCTAGACATTTGAATATTGGGCACAGGTATTCATAATACGGTTTGAGGTAAACATGTTGTAATACCAACTGAACACAAGTTAATATAATTTAAATAATTTTAAGGTCATCGCATAAGACTAAAAGATAACAAAAAACAAAAATATAGTCGATTGACAATATTTAGGATTGTCGTAACGAAAATGTACTTTTGGACGAATGATTTATAATGTTATTTTTTAATCTTATGTTTTAACAGTTTGTTTTATTTGAGTAGCTTATAATATGCTGTTATAATAATGCTTTATTATAAAGTAAAGTTTTTTTGTTAATTATGTCTTGTTTTATTTATTTTATAAAAAAAAAAGCGATTTATAAACAAAAAAAAAACATGGCAATCATGTGCCTTTTTTGCGGATAGGAAATCATCAAATAACTTCCCTCGCTCTGGGCGGAGCGGGGGGAGTGTCAGACTTTTACTGACTAAAACCCACCCATATTCCTTTGGCACCCTTATTTCCTGACTTTTGCCCTTTGTCTCGGGACCGCGGTATCTCTTTCGAACATCCCGCAACCCCGGAGACATGCACAAATGTCTAGAGTAGACATTTTGTTCCATACCCCTATACACATAAGCCTACTGGCATGACAGACGCACCCAAGGCGCTACTAAGAAATGCCTGGTGAAGTAACCTGATAACTCTTTGCCCGACACGGTGTTCGAACCCAAGAACTTGAGCTTATCAGTAAACCTTGCAATGACTAGACCAACGACCATACAGCCCGTAGACGCCTAATGTTTGATATTTTGTTCCAAACCAATTCTGTCAACTAGCCGAGGTATGAGGAAGCGGGGTACTGCATTCTGATTGGCCCTACCAAGGTCATAGGGTAGAATTAGGGATGGGACAGGTTACAAAAAAAACACGAAGTTATCGATACCTTTCCATACCTATAATCAAAATGTTTATAATAATATTTTTTTTACATTCCGATTTCAAAACCGAATGAGTCGAAAAATACATATATATGAACAATATTATGAAAGATTTTCTGTTTTTGAAAAAAATTACTAATTTTTTTATGAATTCAAATTAATCTTCGCGTTTAGAGAACCTCCGCGAGACCATTCGAAGGTACTTTGAGAAATCATTTCAAGTACAATAAAGTTATTCTAGTTACCTATTACAAAAGGAGTACCTTATGTAACGACTACTAATTATTTACCAGTATTTTTTTCAATGTTCAAACATTGTAAAAAAAAAACTGATAAAGAAAATGTACAACGTACAAACACCTACCCAATCGTTTTTAACCGGTGACGGTTTTTCATAGGCATAAAACAATCCTCAGTAAAATGCTATGAACATTTAGTACTATATGTTAAAGGAAACCAGTTCTCTCGTTCGGTTGCAATAATCGATTTAATTTTTATATTCAGGATTTTGTGGGTATCTAGAACCAATCATCATTTCACAATTCATTTAAATGTAAAAAAAATAATATCATATGTAGTATCTAATCGTCTTAAATAGGCAGTCTACTTCATGTACCACATTACTACTAAACATTCCTTATTTTTTTTAATGTTTGAAATGTTTAGTAAGTAAGGATTTTTTAAAATAATATAATGTAGGATTTATGCTTTATCGATAACGAATTTCGATGGTAGATTTGGTACATCTTTAACTTTTTGCCTATAGTACACTCCCACTATTGCTGTCACTTTCTAAGTACTATCATAAGAAAGAGACCTGTCCCAAAAGACATCAACGCGGGTCGGTGGTACATACAGTTTCACCTGTAGCTGTGGCCAGTTTATGATGAACTCCGATAAATAATATCAAAAAGTTTGTTTAATTATGATTATGTAATTATTAACAAACCGATGAAATGTTATACCGTTTTTTCGGAAACTCGAATTCTGACCGTTTTTAACACACCAACGTATTGTACATGGGTCCATTGTAATATTTTGTTCTTGAGTTTTTTATACGGTAACACGGAAGTGTTTACGGATCACAGAAGTGGTCGAAACTGATTCGAAATTGTTGAGTGGCGACTTGTATAAGATTTATTAGTCAGATGTGTTGACAGACATCGGTCGCCTGTTATTAGGTGTCTACGGGCTGTATGGTCGTTGGACTAGACCAACGATACAATTAGGCTAGTTTTATTAACTTACATTATTGTAAAACTACTACGCAGTAGGTACACGTTAGTCCAATAAGGTCGCTCTACTAGACAGTGGGTCAAGCAAATGACCCAATTTCTACTACGCGATTGTAATTAGAGCATACATCAAAGATATCAACCACGGATATAATTTATTCTTAATTAGATAATTTACACTATAACTGCATGCACGAGCTTATCATATTGTTTACATAGTTAAGCTAATTAGGTGTATGTACAGCCAACAAAAGATATTTAAGCAACCAAGCTGTAATTTTTTCAAAATCGATGTTTTATTTATTTAACACTTCAAGTATAGAGGCGGACTTAATGCCATAGGATGTTTTCGAATAAAGACAATTTTTGCAGACGTCTATCGTTTACTAAGAATGAAACAACTATATCTGACTAGCCTGGTAACTTAACTAATTTGTTAACCGTACATAGGTACTTGTAGGTCCATTGGCCTTATAGCAAATATGAAGAGGCAAAAACGACTACAGCGCTGAATAACTAACGGCAAGATTCCTACATCGCGCAAGCAAAGTTGTACGCGAAGTTAGCATATACAGGGTTATTTATAAAACACCGACAACCTTGCAGGACTGTATTACAATCATCATAAACAACAACTTTTGTACTATGATTTTTTTACAAAAAAATATACATTTACCAAAAACAAACCTTTAAGATTTCGTTGTCCTATCTAACACATTTCAACTCCGTATTTTGCTGCATGTACCTACACCGCCGGCCGCTTGTAGGTACATACATACGTTTGCTTCGCATAGATTTCGTAACATTTAGAGCGTTCAATTTCCATATTTTTATTTTTGTATGAAAATCTGATGAACTAAAATATGATAAATGTCCTAGAACAAAAGTTGTTGATTATGATGTTAGTAACATGGTCCTGAGACGTTGCCGGTGTTTTACAAATAACCCTGTATACGAGCACCCAACAAGCAACTGTCGGGCAGTGGCCCACCAGACACGACACCCGTCTGGTCGGAGGATCCTCCCTTTTCCATTGAGGATGGAGAACTTTACACCCTGTTCTTAATACCTCTAAAGCCTCGTTGGTCCAATGGCTACAAGCGCTACTGCTGAGGTTCAATTTCCAGGTCAGGTAAAGTGAGACGGAGTTTTCCAAAGAGTATTAACCAGGTGTCTGAATGTTTGTCCAGTTGATGGCAATAGGCTCGTTAATTAATCAAGATAAATGCCATGTTATAGGTACGGTGCTCATGTACTTCTCTGCCAAGCACTTTAGGGATTTTAAGCATGATATTTTAGCACCATCAATTTGAATGACGTAATATAACGTCACGCCACTCACATATCGCCAGTTATGTTTTAGTTAGTGAGAGTCTATTGCCATAAATCGGGCACTAATCCAGACGCCAAAGCATCTAGATACCTACAACTGAAAAATCCTGATGTTAAAACCTGATAACACTATTCCGACGTGGGAGCCGAACACCATGGTCTCATGCTTAGGAATCGCTAGCCATTAAAGCAACAAGGAAGTTGAATAAATACATTGGTGTGTCTTTACAATGTAGAAAGAAACTGAATGTTTAAAACTTTAAATATTTACCTACCTATTACATTTTCTAATTAAGTATTTCATACTTAATTATATTTCTACCATAGTTTTTTTTTCATAATTGCCGTCAAAGAAACACCACCACATACCTAGATATGTAGATAGAAAACTAAGAAAAAAATACGGCCTTCCGTAATCTAATTTACTAGTCCGCTCTCCCTGCTAACTCAGCATGACGAAATGTTACATAATGTGATATCATATTGCATGATCAAAAAGTAGGATTTATTACAGTTATGAATTATTCAACTTAGCTAGGTATTATTTAAGAGATTGTGCACATGCAGTGCTCTATGTAAAGTCTTGTTCTGGAGTCGAGCCCAAATTTTTCCTACCAAAACCCAAAATTCCTACAACAACCACAATAATTATGATGTTGTAACACTTGGAGTGCGCGCAAACCCCTAGCTTGTTATATTATTTTCTTTAGGGAAACATCCTCTTGGTGGAATCAAACAGCTACCTATTCAAACACTGTATTACATATTTTGTGTTCATCAGTCTATGTATGTATGTATGTATGTATGTTTGTTCCTTTGAAGCACTATACAGACTAAGCGCCTGGGCCGATTTTTATGATTCACACGTCAATCGATTTCTCTTAGTCCTGCGAGTGTCACTAATTAATATCAATACCTCACTATAAAATTACATTCTGAACATAAAAAGAAACACTTTCTAAAATAAACTACATACATTTCCGACAAGATGCTCTTGTCAATAAAAACCGTTCTGTATTTTTTAAATCCATTTCTTCCTTTTACCAAAGACAATAAAATTCCCTTCTTTAACATAGCTAGTGTCAGCCCGCCATTCCCGGCGGGCCAAGTATGGCCTCAGTCATTTACAGCACGTCCCATAAAAGCGCCCACGAATCACAACGAGACACCGCTTTGGGGGTTTTACCTAAGCTATTACATTCTACCAAAAATATAGTAAGTCATTGAAAAACTCCTTTCGGGGTCTAAATCCAACCGCAGTCGCGCAAAAAGAGGAGCGGATAATAATTAATATAATATTAATGTTTCAGTTTAACAGTTTTTTCTAAATAATTTTGACATTGTAACTTTAACCTAATTTATAATACTATCAAATCATGTTGGACCTATTATAAATCTGAACTAATTGTACCTATTTAAACTTAAGATTGACATTGTCATTTAATATTTTGTACACCATTTATTGTGGTAGAATGTTTTAGGACTTAACGCAAATGAACATCATACTATGTAAAACTACATTCTTACAAGTAAATTTCTGATTTTTACTGAAAGTCAAATAGTACGAAAGTGGGTGTAACAAACAATGAAAAAAATCTTCGGTAGGTATCGGTATCGTTAAAATCAAGGGCGAAGATTTCTAGATGATTACTTTGTAAAGTTACGCATAATACTCGAATTGCGAGCATGGATAGATGTGTGACGTATAAATTACGTAGATAGACTGCATCTATTAACTTAACCGACCGATCTAAGTCGATGACCTAGCTGAAATCACCGACCTAATAAATGGAGTATGCTGTAATAGTTATAATTGCATATGTGCCTTATTGTAGTGAGTAATACGACCTTGACCCTTTGTTATTGTGGATGGGAAATCATCAAATAACTTCCCCCGCTCTGGGCGGAGCGGGGGGGAGTGTCAGACTTGTGCTGATTAAAACCCACTCATGCTCCTTCCATTGCCTTTTACGTACGGCCGCGGTATCTCTTTCAATCCCGCAACCCCGGCCGGCGCTGGCCCTGGCACGCCCCTCTGCTATGCTGACATCTCTTTGAGCCGCGTGTCAACAACAACACTACCTAACGCGCCGGCGTCGACACGGCCTGTCTAGACGGACGGACGTTGAGCTACCCATTGCTTCCGTCCACACGCATCTACGGTAGCCGGGATCTATCTCGCGGCGCCTGACACCCGAGGCGTCTCCCGCGGCGGCTGGCTTGGTTTGAGGTTCTCTCCCTCAAACGCCCAGCCACTTCCTTCGCTCGCTAGCATGACTGCTTCGCAGAAGGAAGTGACCGCTTCCCATTCCCTCTTGCTCCGGACCATGGACTGAACCAGGGCCGGACGCTCCGATCGAGTGCTCCGCTCATGCTAGGCAGACCAACACTGTGTGCTCCACCGTGTCCTCTGGGTGATCGTGAGTAAGTGCGTCAGTAAGTGCGTTCGATTCCGTTAAAGTCTAGAAAAACGCTATAGGTATCTAGTTTATTCCGTCAATCTTAAAAAACCTACAACGGTGATCAAAAGACTGGGAGTCAAATTACTTAATAATCATTATTTGTGATAAGTGTCACTCTGACACACTGCTGAAGTGTTGACGTTGACGTTCCGCTGACATAAGTAAAATTTCACGAACGCATTCATTGTGTTCCGAAAGTACGAATTAACAATTTACTACATTTAAAAGCAATAAAATAGATAGTTTTAGTACAAAGTTGGCTGAAATAGCGCGAAATAGATGTTAATAAACTTAATATTGTGGGAGCTTAATGTTCAGTAACAGTTTCTGAAGTAGTTTCTTTGGGTGGTGTTACATTTTTTAAGTGAAAATTAATATATTTAATGTAATCCTAAATAAAGTGAAGCAGATACCCATTAGAGTATATAGGTTCTTAGTCAAATATTAAAAACAATGTCGTCAGGTCGATCAAAATCGTCAATTCTCGACAAACCACTGAGTAAAGGCAAAGGGGAGGTTTCATTAGCATTTTATGCACTTTTATTCTCAGAAATAGTACAATATTGTCAAAATCGGTCACATTCTATTCATGAACTCCAAACCAAGTAAGTGTTAAACTATTTTTGCAGTCTGCATAAATTGCATTTCTTCTAGTGCATTTATTTATATTTTTTCTCATATTTCAGATTATCAGACATTGGTCATGATGTAGGGACCAGACTTCTGGATTTATACTTTGTAAGAGAAAGAAATAGCAAGCGAGAAATTAAGCTACTAAATATGCTTCTGTTTGTGAAATCTACTTTATGGAAGGTAAGATAGCATTGTTAAGTACTTTACATAAGCTTCAATAATGTTAAGTAGTAGTAGTTGTATCCAGGCATCTATATTTGTGTGTAAAGATTTGAATTTTTGTTAGTTTATTTCAATTACAATGGTGGTGATATTTGTATTATGATTTTAATGTTTATCCATTTATATGGATAATAATTAAAATTTACATGTATATATTTAGATATACATGTAAATTTTTACACTTTAAATTATTTAGATCAGACTTTTTTTTAAGTTATAAGGGTATAAATATTCTCTATGTAAGAAAAATGTCACACACAGTTCAAATAAAGTGCCCTAGTATTACTGATAAATGTTAAATAATAGTTTTTAAATTTGAAGCTTTAAAATTATTAAGTGTATTGTCTAATCATTAAATATTAATGCTTCTCACAGAATTACACAGGTGCAAAGTTTGCTAGTGAATAATAAGAATACACATATACAGTGTAACCTCAACAAAATACTCTTAAAAAGATTTCTAATTGGTTGAAATATGCAAATATATAAATATATATATTTTTTAACTTGAAATATGCATATTTTTTAAATTATTTTTAAATCATAGCAATGAAGAAGTGGTTATTCATTGCTATGATTTAGTGAATAATGTCTAAAAGTGTTGATTTTTACCCAACTTTGAATTAATTTTGATTTTGAAATGTGCTTCAACAAGTACTTTACCACTTCAATGGTGTTGAGGGTAGCTTCAGACAGGTCTCTTGTAGTGCAGATGATTTGTGTTCTATTCTACTTTCTGTGTTTTTAACTTGTTTTGTTGGTATGATTCCAGGTCCTGTTTGGCAAGGAAGCTGACAAATTGGAGCATGCCAACGATGATGAAAGAACTTACTATATAATTGAGAAGGATGCACTTGTAAGTTTGATGTGTTAATGTTTTCCCTGAGCTCTCACCTCTCTCATTCTATTATGGCTGGTAAAGGCATATCTATTACATAAATGCTTTTTTTTTACCAATACTTAACAATCTCCAAATAATGCACTGTTGGAATGTGCTAAACATGCTTATGAAAATGTAATGTATCTGTTTTATGATATTTAGGTTTTTATCATTTGAACTTAGAAATCATACATACATAAACTGGTAAACTCCTAACCTTCCTTGTAGTTCTGCCATAGTTGATTAAAAATAATTTCCATTAACATAGAGAAAATCTATTTAATTATTTTAGATCAACAAATTTATAAGTGTGCCAAAGGACAAGGGCTCACTGAACTGTGCCACATTCAATGCTGGGATCATAGAGGCAGTGCTTACTAAAAGTGGATTTGTAAGTACCATTTATTTATTAATCTGAAATGCACTGTTTTAAGCTTTCATGGTTTCTAAATAAATTAACACTGTCACCTATGGGTTATTTTCCGTGATTCCCGCAATCTCTGCTTGCAACAGCGCCAGGGGAAAAGCACTGGAGATGTCCCGTAATGTGGTGTTAATTTATTTAGTTGTCATAAATGACTGAAAAGACAACTTAGAAGTATTATGGCTATGGCCTTTATCAAGGTTTCTACGCAGACTTCAAAAACCGGACAAGTGTGCGAGTTGGACTCGCGCACAAAGGGTTCCGTACCATCCTTACTAATATTATAAAAGCGAAAGTGAGTTTGTTTGTTTGTTACTTCTTCACGCTTTAATGGCTAAACCGATTTTGATGAATTTTGGTACAGAGATAGTTGGGAACCAGGAGACGGACATAGGCTATTTAAAAAAAAATTGAGATATGGGGGAGAAAGAGGGATGAAAAGGGAAAATTTTGCATTGCTATTACAAATCAATAAGGCGCAAGGGCATAAACTACAGGTAGCAGGTACTGTGTTATACCGAATTTAACGCGAGCGAAGCCGCGGGCAAAAGCTAGTTATCTACAAAAACGGTAAACATCATGTTTGTTGTGAGGGAGCTCCTTAAATATTTATTTAGTGTCAACTATCACGGTTCATGAGATACAGCCTGGTGACAGACGGTCAGACGGACAGCAGGGTCCCGTTTTGCCCTTTAGATATGGATCCCTAAAAAAATAGTTTCAGTAGCCTATTTAACATAGTGTCCAGTTTATCATTAAAATGCCTTAGACCAATCCTACTTATTTTGTTCTAGCCCGCGAAAGTGACGGCCCATTGGCATAAGGGCACAACCTACATGGTGAAGTTCGACGACACCGTTATAGCTCGGGACAAGTCCCTGGATGACCGCTAACTGTTCTACATTAATTTGACTGTACTAGTATTGCACCCCACGCTAATTTGAATAAATAAGCTATGCTATTATGTTGTTTGAAGTTTTTTAATAGAAAAAGTCGTAATTAATACCTAATGTTTTATTCAAAGTATGTTTTCAATATGCGTTTACATTGAAGCTCAATAAATTAAACATATTAGGAAGCCGCATGAATCCACTGGTTGATCAAAGCTGTTTCGGCCGAACTTACGATGACATTACAACCATTGGCGTCTGGACATCGCGTTGAGCCATTAGAATCGCGAAAAGCTTTACACTTGCTGTAGTCAGCTCAAGCAAACTGGTAATAGGCAAGATACAGATACCACATCAAGTAAACTTAGGCAGTATTTAGAAACAAATCTCACTTCTGAAAAACAGTCGTGAGACCGCATTTTAGATATCGATATTATTAGTAAACAAATATTGAATCCCGGTTTGCGACTCGATTTTAAAGAGAGAGATCACTATTAGTATACAACTACTAGGTAGTTCGCAGTAGTAGGTATTATATTTCATTAAGTATATTATGTTAATCTAAATAAATAGCCATAGGTTGCATAATTGAAAATACTAATTTAAAAAATTAAAACTTTCATGAAGTAGGTACTTAATAACACGTAGAAAAACTATGCAAACTTATGACCTCGGTCCTTAGGCTTGATAAGGCCACAGCGTATTTTCTTTTCCTTTTCAGATCGCACCGTCCACAAGATATAGCCAAGACTAGTCATAGGTACGACAAGAGCAAATAATGCGAAACTTATCGTTCGAAAGTTAAACGGGAAGAAGTTCAAAGTACTTCCTTTCATAGATATGAATTGTTGGATCCCCTTGTCGAACTGAAATATGAAAAGCGGCATATTTAAAAGTGTAAAAAAAAACGATAACCAAAGCCAGGAACAGAAACAGAAGTTGCTGGAAGAAGAACACATGAGTTTTCTGGGGCGTAATTGAACGAGCTTATATGTATGCCTGTTAGCAGTGATAATCGTCAGATGAAGTGAATTACACGGTTGGCACAGTAAGCGTTTGACTGCAACGCTACGAGTCGCGGATTCGATACCCGAACGGAACAAATATTTGTATGACCTACAGATAGTTGTTCCGAACAATTTATTTTTTAAGATAAATTAATAATCTTAGGCTTGGTGCTCTTTTTTGCCACAGCTGATACTTCGGTCGGACACCGAAAGCCTTATGAATAGTAACTGCGGTACATTTTCTTACAAGCGATTACTCACAGCTCTTTTAAACTACGAAATACCGCCCTTATCCTTACTACTTTGGCACAGTGTCTCTACAGATTACGGATATGATTGTCACAGTTCAATTTCTATTACTATTTATGAGCGATGACTTACTAATTATAGATTAGATAATACAGGAATAGGTACTTCCTGATTTCTATTTGGGGCCGACCCAACACGGTATCAGACATATACACGGTATCATTTACTCTTTTCTCCTTCATAACATACCTTATACAATCCATCCATCTTTTCTTTGACCTTCCTCTAGCTTCATTTTCATCAACATTCAGATCCATCACTCTTTTAGTTGATTTATCTAGTCTAGATTTACCAATTACCAACCTACACTAATAAATTCACACTGCTTTCCAGTCAGTCTTACTTCTTCCCTTCCATTAGACCTAGAGGACTTATACCTAGAGAATTTAATAGAACATAGTAGCCAATATTTAGAAAATATTCTGCTATCCTCAGGTTGGCTGCACTGTTTCTCTTGAACCACTAGCTTTGGTAGATTTGACCAGCCTACTGTCAATACCTGGGCAGTCTTTTTTTTTGGGCTGGGAAATCATCAAATTACTTCCCCCGCTCGTATCTCATGCCAGGCCGCGGCATCTCTTTCGAACAAACCGCAACCCCGGCAGGCGGAGGCTCTGGCAAGCCCCTTTGCTTTGCCGACATCTCTTTGAGGCGCGCGTGAAACACGAACGCGCCGTCGACACAGCCTGTCGTCAATAGACGGACGGACGGTGAGCTACCCATTGCTCACCGTCCACAGGCCCGGGTTGGTTTGAGGTTCTCTCCCTCAAACGCCCCGCCTCCATCTTCACTATGAAGTCTATTCACATGACTGCTTCGCAGAAGGAGGTGACCGCTTCCCATTCCCTCTCGCTCCGGACCATTGACTGAACCAGGGCCGGACGCGAGGGATCGCCTCTACGAGGGCACGGCGGTGCTCCGCCCAAGCTGGGCAGACCGCCACTGTGTGCTCCACCGTGTCCTCCGGGCGATCGTCACAATGGTGACACCCGGGCGTTTCCTCCCGCCCGATGATTTGCAGAAACCTCCCGAAACTTCCGTGTCCGGTGAGGACCTGCGTCAGGCGGTAGGTGAGGACGCCATGACGCCTCTCCAGCCACTCCTCAAAGAGGGGACTTACCGCCACTATTGTGGCGTGCCCTGCACGGGGTTGCGACAATCGCTCTGTCCATGCCACCATGAGATCGCACCAGAGGTCTGTCCGCTGAGCGGCAATTTGCCGCGGTAGCGGAGTTTCCCCTGGTGTAGTGCCTCCGCGGGCCACTCAAACAGGCGCGAGCACTATCGCCTCTAATAGCTGGGCAGTCTTCATGTGCTATTTGGTAGATCAAGAACCAAATTGCACATAGTTTTTTAAGAACACCATATACTATATTTTACACTCAATAACTTACAACATATCCGGCTTCCTGTGAATGTTTACATGGATCAGTTCTTAGTTTCAAAAACTCTTTTCTGTATTTGGCACGTCTCTCAATTTGAGCCAGTAAAATTTTACACTCCAGATCAGAAAATCCATATTTACAAGACATGATTTTATTATAAAGTAAGCTAGTTTATTCAAACCTCAGAATCAAACGCTCAAATAATGACATTGACATTTTATTATTCTTAATTTAGCTTTGGTAAGTTTAACTGCCAGTATTATTTTAAATAGTATCATATCAATACTATTTAGCGACAAGAGAAATCATATTTATGTGCTTCTGATTAAAATATTACAAAATTCAAAATAAGTATGACACCAATAATAATAAATAAAAGCAATTTAACAGTTACTTGATTTTATTTACTTCTCTACACAATTCTTTTATCTTACACTGAATTTAACCATTACTGCAATTTGAACATTCTGTCTTTATAACGAAGTTCTCCACTTCTGATCTTCGCTTCACGGGTTGTTCTGTGTTTCCAGAGAATGTATCCATAAGAAAACATGGGGATTATAATAGCGCAGATTCCAAACAAGCTAGTTCTGGTGTTCGGAGTGAAGTGCTCCAGACTTGTAACTTTCATTGACAGAAACTTCTGTAAGGCTGGATCAAACTGAAAACATTAAGAAGTATTTTTATTAGGCAAGTATTAATAGTCCTTAAGATTTCGTTTGTTTATACTTGAACTCTCAACAGTAAAATTACGTAATTTAACACTCACGACATAGCCAGCTTCGGAGGCATGTTTAAAGGGGTTGGTTTTCTGTTTTAAGAACTCTTTTCTGAACCCAGCACGCCTTTCAGCTTGATGCTTGATGAGGTTAAACTCAGCGTCAGATACGCCGTACGGGTTCGTCATTTTTGGGACTACTTATTAAGAAAATTACAGTGTTTAGTTAACTTCTGGATTTGGTTAGGGGACAGGTAGAATACTGTCATTTGATTTTGACGCTAATGACATTTAATTTTCCGTCAGTAGTATTTCGAAACACCAAAAGAACGATTTGTAATATTGTAACATTTTTGACGATAAAATAAACAGGCCTTACCAAAGACTAATTAGTTATTGTACGGTTTTTTTTTTAAATCACAACACTAGTGAACGAAGGACGACCATAAAGAAACGAGAACGAGAATTGAATGAATAACCGCCTTCCGGCAACCATCTTTTCGTGTTCTCTTGTTGTCGTTGTCAGATCGGCGATTTTAATTAAAAGCCGCAGCCATGGGTCGTATGCACGCACCTGGGTAATTTAATGTGTAATTAATAGTGTTAAACATCATACTAATGATTCAGCATAAATTTTTCATTATACAAAGTTTTTGTGACATTAACATAACCTACCCATCAAGCGGTCACCACATGGCATTACAGCGAAGTGTAAATTTTATGTTTTCAGTAAGGGTATCTCCCAATCGGCGCTGCCATACCGGCGCAGTGTGCCGACCTGGTTAAAACTGACAGCTGATGATGTAAAGGAACAGATTTTCAAGCTTGGCAAGAAAGGCCTCACTCCCTCCCAAATCGGTAAGTGCCAAATTCTAAACTATTTTTCAGGAAATGTGACTTGAGTGGATGCTCATGATTTGTTTTCAGGAGTTCTGGTTACTTTCGTGATGCAATGATGGCATTTTATCTAGCTGTAACCCTAATATAAATCTTGATCAAAGCATGAGAATGATCATAATCAAGGAGCTTACGTGCACCTGTTTTCATATTCAATTAAATGGATTATTAAATTGATTTCCATGCATGATCCAGCTGGAATACATGAACGGATGAACAGCATCCTGAAATGATTATTGGTAATCTATTATCTAGTTATTTATCCAACCACACTGAATTGTGAGCAATGTCTATTGAAACTGTCAATAACTATCATGATCATGGCATATCAATACTGGCCTCTGTTTAGTTATCAGTCTTAGCATAGGAAAAGAGCATGTGTGGTAAGGAGGTGAGCTGGACTCCTTCAATAATTACTGATCTAACAAGAGCAAAAATGCCTTAGTTCTGCAATGGTACAAGCTTGAAATAATAGTGACGTGAACTGGTTTACCTTGACTGACCACTGGGAATATACAGCTTGAAAGTAAACAGCAACGTTGTGACACATTATTTCAAGGATTTATTCTGCTACTTCTTCTCCCCAGCCAAAGGCAGGCACTTTTAGGGACTGTCTTCTGGTATTTTAAATAAAATAATAAGCAGGGCCTAGCTCCAATACTTCTAATCAGATTACCAAACAAATTGGGTAAAACCAGTTCCATAAAGTTATCATTCTCCCACCCTTTTCCCGATTCTCAATGGGAACTTAATTAGTTGTTGTCAGTATGCAGTTTGTAATATGATGGATTGTAAATAAACATACATGTCATTAGCTGATAGACTACTTGGTTCTATTAGACTAAATTGCTAAAATGGAAAAAATAACTATATGCTATGATTGATCAATCTGGCAGCTTCTCTCAATTTTATTAGTTGTATCATTTTTTTAGTAAACTTTTTATAATGTGTATATTTTGGCTATTTTTTTTACATTTCAAGGATATGAAAAATTACAGATACGGTCCACCACAAATAACTTTTAAGTTTGGCTAACTAATATCTAAAAATTTCTCTAGTTTTTTAAATATGTGTATTTAAAAATAATTAACAAGGGCCTTTTTATCTATTCCAGGTGTCATGCTTAGGGATTCCCATGGAGTTGCACAAGTCAGATTTGTTACTGGCAAAAAGATCCTGCGTATCATGAAAGCCATGGGTCTTGCTCCCGACCTACCGGAGGACCTGTACTACCTGATCAAGAAAGCCGTTGCCATGAGGAAGCATTTGGAACGCAACAGGAAGGACAAGGACAGCAAATTCAGGCTGATTCTTGTAGAGTCCAGAATTCACAGGCTAGCCCGCTACTACAAGACAAAGAGCGTGCTCCCACCCAACTGGAAGTATGAGTCAAGCACCGCTTCAGCTCTGGTGGCTTAAGTTATAATAAACTAAATAATTTCCAATGTTGTTGTATCATTTCTCTCACAAGAACTTTAACCAAAAGAACAATAGAATTAAATAACAGAAGTAAAACTAATCATTTTACTAAAGAAAGTTTTTATTTATTTACAAATTCTTTTAACTACTATATTACCATTAAAAACATTAGTTATCACAAACAATATCCATTTAGTTTTTAACATGATTTTACATGATCATAATATACTTGGACTTCTGGACATTTCACAAGTCCACAAGTCAAGGAAATTCATTATGAAAAATCATAAAAAATAATTGCTTGATGTTTTTTTTTTAACGGATTTCTATAACATTCTGATTTTCAAATTAAATACTCTTCCACTAAGTTTGAGAGGTTGCAATTTGAAGGGTTGGAAATTCATAATCATTCATGGTTTGAGTCACCACATAAGGTCTTGCTTTATTTTACACCTTGTATAAAAAAGCCACATCTTGTTTTTCAAACACCACAACAAAAATCACTAAGTTATTCTTTAATCACTCTTAGTTTTTATGATAGTAGTTTTTAACCTTTCAAATGCCATTGTGTGACAAACAATTGCATGCTGGATGCTACTGACACAAATATGTGATAAAAGTTAAGGTAAAATGAGATGCTAGGTATGGAGGGGATGCACCGATGCACATATGTTTATGCTCTGGCAATCAAAAGGTTCAATAACCACCTAAGTCTAAACATAAGGATTCCAATTGCTCCCATCCTCTGGATGCAAACTGTTTGTGATCAGTAACACTACATCAACAATCCACCATATGCCTAAACCTCCCAATGTAAGGAGTTTTCCCACTGCAGTCCCAGTTTGTCCAAGACAAAATCTATCCATTCCTAAGAATCCTAATAATATACTGTAGATTAAGGTCGTCGTGAAATAGTGTCCGGAGTACCTCACGCAAGGGAAACCGTCTCTTAGAAAACTCTTGCTTCCATGACACTCGATCCCATCCAAAGCCTTGCACTGCACTTTCGTTTTGTCCACTTCGTCGTATCTAACGCCTCCAAACTTCACACAGCCATGACCAATAGCTTCTCTGGCAGTATGGTTTCCTTTATGGTCGATTGGTTCATCACAATCTAAAAATTCCATCGGTAAAAAGTTGCATTTCACCAGTGGACCAAGAGGCCGATATGGTTCTTTCAAATATGGGTCGCTCTCTGTCAATATCGTTGGTAAGATTGTAAGGAATAATGATAATACGCTCATGAAGCGTCTTAGCCACATTTTGCGTTCGTTGCTCTTCGTCACATGTGAATTATTTTAATTGATTCATTTACGAAAACATCGTTATCATTTCGCAGTGACAAAACTGACATTTAGTATTGGTTTAGAAAAATGGCTATAATTTTGAAAAATCAAAGTTCAATTCTTTTTACTATTTTAATACTTACACTGTAATTGTGTCTTTACTATTAAACTGTATTTAGTTAAAATCACAGAATTTGTATACAATTTAATCAGCAAAAGGTTGATACCAATTATTTATTTGAATAATTTTGTCCAACATAGCTGTTAAAGCTATATTTGTAAATGTCTAGAATAAATTTCGTTTTGAAATGTTGAAATGTTACTCGTTACTTAATGGTTCTTTATTTTGATCCACTACCCAGAAGTCAAAGTCGAAACTCTTTGACGTACTTCAATTCCAAACTCCACAAAATCCAATGGAGTTTTGTTGAACTTCGTTAAAAAAAATGGAGCAAGACTTCGACTTTTGGTTCCAGTGGCAATTGCAATTTCCGAACTTGGATCAAAAAGTCAATTTGTCAAAGTGACATTTTATGTCTGTACATTTTTGTCTGGCTCCGTAATGATTTTTATTTTTACAATACAATAAAAAGTTAAAAGTGTAAAACGAACATGGAGGTGTTTAACAAGTTTTACTCGTCGGTCAGCAATACAGTCTCGCATTTATCTGGCGTATTACCTGGGAATCCTGTGACAAGAGAGTTCGAGGCGACTCAATTTATTGCCAGCGCTGGTCCAGGTAAAAAACGATTGATGTATTATATTTTGCATTCAGACTCAGGTGCTCTATTGTGCACCTTATTTGGTTTGATATAGAACTCTTTGATTACTCAGATCAGAGATATTGGTGAGTAAGGAGTGCTATCCATTTGATTAAATTTGTATTGTGTACATTTACGGTCAACATAATATTGAACGCGTCGGTGATTTTTAAGACAGACCAACTTACATCGTGAGTTTTCCAAGTATCAGAAACTGTGAAGTGTTTATAAAGAAATAAAAGAAGAGAAAATCTAGTTAATTTTTAATTATTTAGCTGTAGAAATTGTGTTTTTGTTTATGACAGTGCATCCTGTATAAGATATGGAGATAAGCTATTCCTGTGATGTACTATTACAGGAATTGCTTATCTCCTATAACTGGAAATAAAATAGTCTAAAATAATAAAACCATAATTTATAACCACGCTAACCAGCTGGCACATAACTTAATCAATGATCATAACATAAAAAAAGAATAGATTTTTAAATAATATATCTGATTTGTATTTATTTACTTTTCCTCTCTGTTTCATTACTTCCACGACCTAGGTAGTTAACTTTGGGATTTCCTCATTTTAAGAATTAAACTAAATTACACTGTTTTCAAATTTAAAACATATCATCAAAACATTGAAAAAAAGATAACAATAAAATGCTAAATTACCTACTTAAGTTATCATAATGTAATAATCTTTTGTTAATTTTTTGAGAATATCCAACATGAACACATCAAAATAACAGCAATAGAAATGATAGTTAAATCATCTCAACAAATACAAAATCCTTCACACAACATACACTTGTATATTTAAACTGATATCAGCTTATTTTGTGGGTTCTGAAGATGTTATTCAAACCATGTTGGGCCGAGTTCCATTAATATTACTTTGTATTTGTTCATGTTTGGCAGACAATGATGATTCTAATTCAGGCTTTTAATTTTCTTCTACACTATCAAAAAGCTACAGTTTTGATAATAGACACCATTATTATTTTATAGGTCTGCTATGGAAAATTTACAAAGGTTACAAAAAATCTACGAAGCAAGAAGCATCAATATTCGTCTTCGAAAAAAAACTCCTAGACAGATGGTCAAAATCTGACAGGGATATTATGTTGGAAAGTTTAAAACGTGGCATTGTACAGCTGACAAAGTTGAGGCATCCACAGATACTCACAGTACAACACAGTCTTGAGGAAAGCAGGGAGAGTATCGCTTTTGCCACAGAACCCGTTTTTGCCAGCTTAGCAAATATTTTAGGGAACACTGAAAACATGCCACAGCCCGTTCCAAACCACTTCAACAACTACAAATTGTATGAGCTCGAAATTAAATATGGTCTGATGCAGATTGCCGAAGGACTGACTTTCCTACACAATGATGTGAAACTTCTCCATCACAATCTATGTCCTGAGTCTATTATAGTGAATCAGCAAGGTGCTTGGAAGATATTTGGCTTTGACTTCTGTATCGCCAACCAAAGAGGGCCGGGATCAGCTCCATATTGGCCGTTCCAGGAGTACTGTCCTGCTATGCATGCCTTAACTCAACCAGTGCTCGATTACTTAGCTCCAGAGTATGTTCTTTCAGCTACTCACTCTCCATTCAGTGACTTGTATTCCTTAGGGATGGTGATATATGCTCTCCACAGTACAGGACATCAGACATTGGGGAATGTAGGGAATGATTACTCAAAGTATAAGAGATTTGTGAATGAGATCAGGAACTTGCCGAATTCGAGGTTGCTTTGTGTGACTGATGGCTTGAGGGAGTATGTGAAGCTGATGTTGAATGCTACGCCAGAGTTGAGGCCTGACTCACATCAGTTTTTGAAGGTAAGCCATTTATTAATGTATTTATTGATTTTAGTTGATGGTACTTTTTTGATGATATATTTAGATATGGCCCTTTGATGTTGCCATATTATTAGTAGGAACGTCAGCAGTGGTGGGTTCACAGAATATAATGCATATTTTCCCTAAATTGGGTCTTAGGACATTCCAAAAAGTGGGTCACGGCTTGATGTGTGGCCTTAGGGGCTCTATGGAATGAGAACTTTAAAAAAAATATTTTTTATTTTTGAGGCATATCCGATTTTTTTTTTTAATTTTTACATCATCTTATAGTTTTTTAGACTTTAACAACAATTTTATCCACAAAAGATTTTCATCCAAACTATCATTTTGGAAAAATAGATCGTTTTATATTAAAAAAAAAAACTCAAGCCCATTTCTCGGAAATGATACGACGTAGGGCTATGTATCTCAGAAGTTAAATGGTTACAATGGTTAATGTTAACCCGATATTGCAATAGATTTTTTCCGAAAGTCCTCTTACCTATAATTATTTATGTTATGTTGGACTGGTCTACAATCCCCAATTTTGTCATGTTTGTCCTAATTTTTGAAGTGAAAAAGAAACTGACTAATTTTCTTTTTTTTTTACAGATATCATATTTCGAAGACGTTGGCGTTAAAACCCTCAACTACTTAGACTCGTTATTCCAATGGGACAACCTGCAAAAGTCTCAATTCTACAAGGGCTTACCACAAATCATTCAAAAAATGCCTCATCGGATATGCATCTACCGGGTTCTACCTTGCCTTACAAAAGAGTTCATCAACCCGCCTATGGTTCCTTTCGTCCTACCAAACGTTTTACTGATAGCCGAAAATAGTTCTAAAGAGGAATATGTCAAGTATATTCTACCAGTTTTAAAACCAGTTATGTTGATACAAGATCCTATACAAATTCTCCTAATATTCATGCAGAAGATGGAACTGCTATTAAAATTGACGCCAGGAGAGGAAGTTAAGTCTGATATTCTTCCAATGTTGTATAGGGCGTTAGAATCTGATGCTCAGCAAATACAGGAGCTGTGTTTATCTGTGTTACCAACCTTCGCCTCCTTGATAGACTACCCTGCGATGAAGAACGCACTCCTGCCGCGAATAAAGAAACTGTGTTTGAGTACGAATTACTTGTCGGTGAGAGTGAATTGTTTGCTGTGCTTGGGCAAACTGTTGGAGCATCTAGACAAATGGTTGGTGCTGGATGAAATTATACCGTTCCTACCGCAGATACCTTCGAGGGAACCAGCTGTACTAATGGGAATTTTGGGTATGTTTTAACCATACTTAGTTATTAAATTCGTTCAATTATACTTAGTGGGCCGAATATCTGACAACAAGTCTTACCAAGTTACTACCGTATTACCCAGTACTAATTGTGTTGTGGTCAGATAGGCAGACACCATCATCATCATCATCAGCCTGTGACAGACCACTGCTGGGCATATGTCTCTCAAGGTCGAGTCGTACTTTGCCCAATTTTCAGCTAAACGGTATCGTACACGCTTGCTTGCTAGGCGGTCGTTCTATGTAAAATACTAGTATTCAGCTGAAACTAGTATTCGTTAAAACTGGTAGCCGACCCTAATAAAGTTGGGCAGATGAGGAGTTATTAATTTCGCAACATTCTGTCATCATCTGCCTTTCTATAATGTTTAAAAATAATAGCAGTCATTGGCAATTAAGAGTAATAAAAACTCTCTATAAAAATTGCCTTGTTAATGTTTAGAAAGCAAATCGTCAAGTATCATAGCACGGTCGCACGTTTTATGATTATATGAACATTTTTATCTTAATAATCTAGAGACTACTGAAAATAACGCAGTGGGGAATTTGACGCATCATTCTGAGATCATTTATGATTGAAAGACAGCTAGACGTAAACAAACTAACGTTATATTCCTTAAAATGAAATCGGAAATAATGCACAAAAATATTTGAGACATCTTTGGGAGCCCAATGGATTAAGTAGGATTAGTATTCATCTTTATCCCACTATCGATATTTTTGTACGACTAAAGCCCCGTTCCAATAAACAAAAACGACTCGTTTTGCTTACGGATGGTAGTATTTTGACAAGTTCTATGAGACTTATGTCAAAATCCTACTATCTGTAAGCAAAACGACTCGTTTTTGTTTATTGGAACGGGGCTTGAGAAGTCAGAATGTCCATTTATTTAGGTGATCCTAACTGATTTTGGGACCAAAAATCGCCATTTTTCTTTTCTAGGAATATACAAGCTAGCTCTAAGCCACTCGAAACTCGGCATCACCAAGGAGGTGTTAGCCACGAAGGTCCTCCCTTTCCTCATCCCTCTCTGCGTGGAGAACGGCCTAACCCTGAACCAGTTCAACGCACTGATAAGCTTGGTCAAGCAGATGATATCTAAGATGGAGACAGAGCATAGAGCTAAGTTGGAGCAGTTGAATTCTATCAATAATGAAGCTAGGTGAGAAACTCTATACTTCTTATTTGCTTTATCTTCCTAGGGTTAGGAGCTTATTTATTTAGGGTCGTCGAGTATGTCTTCTTCTATACTGCTCTTGGTTTGGATCTCTTTCTTAAAAACACGTTTGGTTTTCCTGAAGAGGCAGGCAGAAGCATACCTGTATAGCTACATTCTGCCAGTTTTGAGTTGAACCTATTGCCATGGCCGTGTCGACGTGCGTTAGTGTTCCACACTCGTCTCAAAAAGATGTCAACAAAGCTGAACGGCCTTCCAGAGCCACCGTAAGAGATACCGCGGCCCCGGAACGTAAAGGGCAATAGGAGGAACATGGGTGGATTTTAGTCAGTGCAAGTCCAACACTCCACCCGCTCCTCCTCCTCCAGGGCGGGGGAAGTTATTTGATGATTTCCCCTCCACCAAAAAAGGCAGTAAGTGAGAAATTCCTGATGGGAAAACCAAATATACTAACACTTTGCGCATGCTCGCGACGCGTTTAAGCAAACTACTGTAAGACTTAGCATGTTTTAAACATCAGTCTTGACAGACAGAAGGACTTCTAAGTGATCCTATAAAGTCTCCGTTTTTTCCTGTTGAGACGCGGAACCTTAAAAAACGGGACGACGGAGTGACGGAAAAGAACAGTGCCTTTCGGTTTCATTAAGGGTACTTTTTTCATTATATTTATTGCTTCTCTTTTCAGGATAATGGAAAACCCGATCGCCGTTCCAAATGACACTCTTGTGAACGCGCCGCCCCCGCAGACAGACCTGGACAAGATGTTCACAGGTCTGGGCATAGACCCGTACTCCTTCAACCAACCCAAAGAGAAGGAACAAGTGTTGCCGACTGTTAACAATAACGGCGGACATCTTACCATGGAAGATAAGCAGAGGTATGGTGATTTAGTAGACTTTTTAGTAGAAAGAGGGGTTCTCTTTGAGTGGCAGGATAGGTATTATCTATACAACAAATGTAATTAAAGTGTCTGTTTGTAATTTCAAAATAACAGCTTTTTACTGAATGTATATGAAATGTATAAATGGTACTTATAACAAAAACACATTTTATTTTTATTTTTGTGTCTGTTTGTTAATATCCGAAACGGCTGGACCTATTTTGAAACGACTTGCAGATGGCTGATGTTTTATGGAGTAACTTAGGCTACATTTGTTTAGAAAAAATATAAGAATTCGGATAAAAATTAAAACCACAGTTGAGGAATATGGACATAATCCAATATTGCTCCTTAAGTTATTAGCGTGATTCCGATGCCCATCCCTAAATTGAAATACAGTGGAATCTCACTAATCCGGCGCTGTTAAAACCAGATTATTAAAATGTTCGAATTATTGGATTGTATAGAAAAGTTCATAATAAATAAATAAAGCAATTTTATTAAGAAAATACCATATTTTTGGGTTCCTGTTCTACACAAATTTTATAACAGTAACAAGCTTGCTTGCTTAACATGCATCCTGCTTGACGGACGACGGAGCGCATGCGCGGTATTCGGTCTAGAAGAGGGGTCAGGGAGGTGCGGGGAGAGGGTGCCGGATTATTGGATGTGTCGGTCTATTGAAGTGCCGGATTAGTGAGATTCTACATAATATCTTCTTGCCAATTTTCATTACGACAAATAAACAAACGTCGAAACATACAGAGTTACTTTCACATTTATAAGTAACTAGCTTTTGCCCGCGGCTTCGCTCGCGTTAAATTCGGTAGCGCCTTATTGATTTGTAATAGCAACGCTAAGTTTTCCCGTTTCTTCCCTCTTTCTCCCTCATATCCCACTCTTTTTAAAAAAAATAATAGCCTATGTCCGTCTCCTGGTTCCCAACTATCTCTGTACCAAAAATCATCAAAATCGGTTAAGCCATTAAAGCGTGAAGAGGTAACAAACAAACAAACAAACAAACAAACAAACTCACTTTCGCTTTTATAATATTAGTAAGGACTAGCTTTTGCCCGCAGCTTCGCTCGCGTTGAATTCGTGGTATTTTTCGTTGGTAACAAAGAGTCAACCGAATTTTAGCTTCCTACCTTGAAAACTGCGAAAAGTCCCATATAAAATTTCATACCCTCCTTTAAGGGGTTCGGTGCAGATTTCCAAAAAAAAAATGATGCACGATGTTTTTGTTAGTGACAAATAGTCCGCATAACAATTTTTAGCTTCCTACCTTGATATTTGCGGAATGCTCCATACAAACTTTCACCCCCTATTAAAGGGAAGTGGGGGGTTAGAAAGAGACAAAAAGTAGCCTATTTCTCAACTATCTCTGTACCAAAATCGGTTTAGCCATTAAAGCGTGAAGAGGTAACAAACAAACAAACAAACTCACTTTCGCTATTATTATTATTAGTAAGGACTAACTGCATCCCGGAGTTTCACCTACGCAGATACTGGTACACCTTGAATCACTACCCATTGCTGGAAAATGCATTAAAATCTGGTGACGAGTTTGAAAAGATCTAAGAGATTAGTATGGATAAGTGACAATCCTATCCTACCTTAGCCCCTAGCCTTACAAGTACTTGCTCAATAAATGGATCGTTTTGCAGGTCCAAAAAGAAAACAAAAACAAGAGAGCAAAAACACAATCATTTTGGTCAAGATTTTAGGTAACATCCTAAAATAATTATGTAGTTGACATTATTTTGTATTTATTTTAACTCTTATTAACGTTCTTAAGATGGTCCTTGTCCAATTATACCTTTGTCTAAGGCGCTTGTCGTACTGATTAGCGAGAAGAGATTATAGCTAGCAACTTAAAACAAGTTGTTTTGTTAGTGAAAGCACGTTTCCTGTTGGTCCCGGCTGTCAATTGTAGATCTTTGGCAGTTGTTAGATATGCTTGCAATACTAATTGGGTTGTAGAGGCCAGATAGGCAGTCGCTCTGTGTAAAATACTGGTATTTAGTTGTATCCGGTTAGACTGGAAGCCGACCCCAACATATTTGGGAAAAGGCTAAGCAGATGATGAACTTAAAACAAGTTGTTTGTTTGAGTTTTTATTTTGAATCGAGAAAATGGTTGATAGCTAAATCGCTTTCTCGACTGCAGTGTGACCTGTGCCTTATATGTATACAGCTTTCTTATAAAATAAGTTTTCAACCAAACATTTTCATTTTTCCAGGATAGCGCATCAGCAAGAAATCGTCAGAAAGTTCTCGACGCAACCACAGCCCAAAGCCTTCCCCGCCCCTCCGAAGTCAATCTCCAAACCAATGGATTTGACCTCCTCGCTGCTGCAGTCCAACCTGAACCAGTTGGCAAAACCAATGCCTTCATCAGTCTCGCATCCAAGCAACCAGCATACGGCGTCTTCACTGACCAGCCCAACTTATAGCTCGCCATCAATGGCCTCGAACTATTCTTACCAGAACCAGTTCACAGGTTTCGACACCCTGTCTACATCATCAGCCGGGCCTGCAAATTTCAACAATAAATGGGCGAACAATCAGAATCATCAAAATAAAGCGAAGCAGGACTGGTCAGCATTCGAATCTCTTCTTCCGACGGCAAATAACAATGCAAGCCCCAACAGTGATGTTAAGAAACTAACAGATAACGAAATGATGGACTTGTTGAGTTAAAAACGTGAAGTATTATTAGTAATTTTTTTTGGAACGGCCAGACAAAAATGTTCAAAATCAAAATTATGATTCGGAATGCGTACAAGTGAGGGCAGTGCATCACTTGACGAATTCGAAAAAAAAATCGTAAAACTAAAAATTCTTGGTTTAGCGACTTGCATTTAATTTTAACGGCTTTTCATATTCATAATTTTTTTTTTATTGTCACTTAATACATTCCTATTACTTATGTATTAATTTGTGATTTATTATAATTTAGGTGCAACAAAAGTGAGGGTACTTATGAAATAATTTAATTAAAATGTCGTCTTTTGTATTAAAAATATTATTTATTCGAATTATAAATTACAATATTAAAAATAGAATAGTTTTTAAAATGATTTACTTTCTACGTACATATCATATTTATTTACTCAATTATTTGTTGTGGACCTGTAAGACATACATATTTGGAACGTTAAAAACGCTATATCATTTCTCGTAAAACCGATGTCGATGCTTCGCTTTTTCAGTTACTCGAGTAAATCGTACAGTCGAATGAAGCGTCTGATATCGGCACTGTTGATAGGGTTGTGGTAGTGTCTTCAACAAAGTATGTTTATAAAAAACACATAAAAGTAAAAAAAAAGTTTTTGGGCGTATTTAAATACCCATACCAACTTTTTAATGCTAATCGTCTCTAAGATAAGTCGCGACTGACATGGTGGAATTATAAACGAAATTTTGATTTGCATATTTGTATGTTTGAATAAGCATCACTTACAGGTCTGCAATGAACTCCAGCTGCACAGATCGATCTTCAAGGTTAAGCCCTACCTAGGTCGGTCTATGGATGGGTGACCGGGTTTGCCTTCGTGTCTCGGAATGGAGATTAAGCCGTTGGGGTAGGTTGTCAGTGGCCTGAATGTCTGACAACCGGTCTTTTCAAAGGGTACCGTATTACCCAGTACTAACTGGGTTGTGGAGGTCAGATAAGCAATGACTCCATAATAAAATACTAGTATTCAGCTACATCCGGTTAGAAAGGAAGCAACGTAGTTTAGAAAAGGCTAATAAAGGTGATGACTTACAGGTCTGCAATTAATGTTGAGCTTTTCAATTAAAATTGAATACTTATCCATATTTAACTCATCCGAGAACAAATTATGTTCTTGGATGAGTAAAATATGGATAGGTTGATATGTATATGGAATTTCCCGGACGCGCGGGGGAGAAGGGGTGATTTGGCTACGCTTTTAGAACTTATTTCTACGTATATTTGGTATTGTGCATTACTACCTCCCGTTTAGTATTTGGTTTCGCATTTGTGACCAACCAATTATCAACCTTTTCTCTTGTCAATAGAGTTCAAAATTTATTATCACCTTATTCTTGTACTACAGAAAACGCGAATATACGTTTTTTTTCCTTATAGGGGAATTTCAATCTTATGTTTTATATAAAAAATATATGAAATCATATAAATTTCAATTTTATCAAATGATATTCTGTAGAAAGATGTAGATACGCACTAGGCAGAAGACTTCCATAGACATATCGTCTTTAGCTTAAGCAGCTATATTGCCTAGTGCGTTTTGTACCATAGACAATAGATGTGATACATTACTATTTTATTTACACAGACTGCTACAGATGTGATCTCTTAAAAAATAAACAACTTACTAAATATGTTTATGGTTTTATTTTAAAAAAAATTGTATTTATTTATTCCGATCATTTATTTTTGTTTTGTGTTATATTATTTAAGTATGGCAAGACATTTATATTGTTTACATAAAACATCACTTAATTCTCTATTTTAGAAACAAAAAATCTACTTTGTCTTATTTATTTTGGCCTAAAACAATAGCTTTATATATTAATTATAAAAATACGTCTCTTAAAAATACCTTGTACAAATATTGTAAACTTTCTTAAATTTTTAAAATACCTAACCTTAACTTTATACTAAAGTACTCATGCAATATGCACATTTTCGATAAAATCAGACGACACTTAAATAAAAGCACGCCCAGTTGTACCTACCTTCACAATAGCGCGATGATCACTCGGCATTACTTAGGCATCGCTTAGTGTTAGAGAAAATAGGCGTTAAATATATTATAACGTTATATAACGGTCTGTTTCACTACCTCTTAAATCTTCTAGTTAGCATAATTATCTAACAATAGATAAATTTATCATGACGCGACTCAAAGCAAGATTGTTTTAATGTCATTCCAGTGTGGGGAAAAGATAGCTCTACAGGATGTATAGCGCATCTCTTCAAGATTAAAACAAATGTGGTAACTATGACACACTACAGGTTCTTACTATCGTTCCCTGTGTCCAGTTTCATAGACAGACATCTGGGATCGTAGCTGTGGGAGTTGCGGTCGAGGCTGAATTCTTCGAGAATAGCACTACTGTCCGTGATCTTTGTTTTTTACCAGGTTTCTATTAAGTTGCTAATGTCAAGGGTAAAAAAACAAATTACAAAAATTACCGCCTCCTCCTAAAAGACAAAGCGAAGAACATGCAAGCGGTCACAGTTTGTAAAACACTGGCCGTCAAGAAACACGTTCTATAATCATAGTTACAGACTAAAGACCATGTCATGATAAAGATGGCGACGATCGTGTTCGAAGCTGTCATGGTGGCTGTGGTATCAAACTCGTTCAGTGTACTGTTGTATAGAGGCTGTTGGAGTATACTGGAGGCTGCTGTCGCGAAACTGGCAAGCATGCACCATACTACTAATAGGCCTTTGTTGCTTGATAGTGTGATACCTGAAAAAGGAGGGTAGTTATATAGTCATCTGATATTGCTTTGTTGTTATAACGTCGATTGCTGATTTCTATTCTAGAGTGTTTCATGGGGCTGGATCATGAAGCGTGAAATCTCGAATTATTTGCTTTGGTACTGATATTTTCAGTTGGATTGAATCCACATCATCATCATCGGCAGGCTTCTGTTTTGTTTTTTTTTGCAGATGGATAATCACCAAATTACTTCTCCCGCTCTGGGCGGAGCGGAAGAGTGTGGGACTTGGACTGACTAAAAACCAACTTTCTTTTGGCCTTTGCGTTCCGGGGCCGCGGTATCTCTTTCGAACAACCTATAGCCTTACCTAATCATCAGCAGCCTGGTTCTACTGCTGCTGAGTTAAAGGTTCTACCCTTTTGTGCCATGTTTCCCTTGCTTGCGTGGGTCACAACCAGTTTCTTACACGTGTTCTTCGAAATAAACCTGCACAGGTGGCCTCCCTAGGTGGCTCGGCCTTGCTAAGAATTAGTTCAAAACTGTACAGTTAAATCCAAAGCATATGTTGAAGAGTATTCTAGACCAGTATCATATCGAAGATTGGCTCGAAGTTGTGGTCGAATCTATCTGGGGAAACTAATTCAGTGGATTCCATGAACTTACCATAAAAGCCCATAGCACCAGCCACGCAGAACGCAGCGCACAGTCTTGCCTTCTCGTTGATGGACTTCGGTAGCACGACGCATAGCATAATGAAGCATAACGCTGAGCCATGAGCCACTGCGATCAGCGTTGCTACCTGAAAATAGAATAGATTTGGATGTTGTGGAAAGATGCAAAAAAATGCTTACACTCACAACTGCGATTCTGAATTAGTTTTGCCCTACTATGGGGAAAATTATTTGCGGATTAATTTTGTGCATCAAGACCATACAGTTTTCTAGAAGTTCAACTTTATGCCATCAAGTTATCTTAATTCAATGCGGTGTCTAGATGGCAGGATTAAGTGTTGTCGCTACAATGTATGTACTGCCCAAAAGCATTTACCGACAATTTTCACTGTTACTAAATCAATGGTCTATCTATACTGGCGATTTTTATGTTGGAAGTTTCGAAATGACTAAAATACTCACCGACCAAATATTCATAGACGGATTCTGCTCCCAAATCAAAGGCGGGAAAACCACACCCAGTATCAAAATCGAGAATGTCGTACAGAGATGCAGTAATGCATACAGATAGAAATTGATATCCAACAGCATGTTAGTAATCGTGATGAAATTCTTCTTCATAGAAGCGGTTCTTCTAGCCGTGCCCGGCGATACTTCCGCTGCGAAGACCACACTGTTCGCTGGCGCATTTACAGTTGTCTCCCTGTATAAAGGCTGAGGGACCTGTCTGTCGATATTCTCCAATTCTTGATAGCCGTTAACGCCTCGAGCATAACTTGTGATGTCCAAAGTCCCGAAATCTGAAGAAAATCTGTCCGGAGTTGTGTCGTAAATTGAGCTGAAGTCTGACGAAAACCTAGACTCTTTAGCCGAAACTGATCTATTCTCTCTATACTGTACGGCAGGATCTAGAATCTCTTTGGCATTCTTCTTAGAATTGAAGACAACTACATCGGTTCCGTCTTCTTCAAGCGCTGCACTTTGAGACGGTTCTTCATGAGAATTCGTTCTTTGGGCGGTTTTGTTTTCGTGTTGACGAGCTTGATTCGAGAATATTACTTCATCTTCGTCCTCTACAGCGTCTCTGAGCATATTGTACGTGTGACGTATGACCTTTTCAATGTAGATAGGTCTTGAGTATGACGCAAGGAAGAAGCAGTTCTGCATGACGATAGCTCCGTAAATCATCACCACTACGTCACCGGTATATACGGTGCAAAGGTACCCAATGAGTATTGGGATGAGGCAGTTGCCGACAGAAGGCGCCATGCGTACGATTCTTTGGGCCATGGTCAGCTTTTCTCTGAAGTAATGGGTTATGATCACTTCTGTCTGCTGCCCAGATAAAGCGCATCCAATACCTGTAAATAAATAATCATGTATTCGCATGGACGGACACGTGTGAAGGTTTATATGGGTAGAAAGGAACTGCAACCCTTAATAAATTGGTAGCAGGGCAGGAGAACTATGATGTACCAGCTAGTGAAATATAAGCATCGCCAACCGTGAGAAATAATTTGGGGCATTAACTTTTTATCTTTCGCTGTAAAAGTTAATCAATTTATGGAACAAACGAAACACGTTTATTTAGTGAAACCGCGATAGTGTTATTCAAATAATTTATTTTGACAACCAGACAGTTAGCACGTAGGTAATCGGTCATTGTAGTGTTTACCGCAAAAGGCAAAAAATATGTTATTAGGTAAACAGACCCGCCGCCATTATGATTTCCTCGGAGCTTCAAGACATCCTAATAGGGATTCGGCATAATAATTTCTTCGACTCATCGTAGTTAAGTAAAGAAGCTTAATTGAGTCATGTACCTACTTATGTCTTAAACTTAATCTAAGTAGGTACACAGTATTTGCCTGCGACTTTGGTGGTAGTCAACAAATTAGCCATGGGGATACTATTGGCATAAAAAGCAATTATAACAATAAGATGTAAGTCATCATCATCATTTTCCTGCCCTTGTCCCATTCCATTTTGGGTCGGCGGAACACCTTTTCTTCTTCCATTCTCCCCTGTCAGCCAAGTCATGGCATCATCTTCCTCTCCTTCTCCACCCATCCACAAAAAATAGGATGGAAGTGTAGATTCAAATTTTAGTAGAATTTGAATAAAAGATAACATCATCAACAATTAGACATAAGAGAACCAACGTACCTAGATAGATGGGCTAATACTCTTATGTCAATTTATTTAAACAATGAGAATCTACATTTACATCAAGGTGCTTCCGCCGTTATGTAAATGAGAGGAACAATTACGTAGGATAGATAGATGACATTCTAACTTCGCTAAAATGGTTCTAAATGATATTTTTAGCATCTCTTTTTCGTGACTGAGGCATTTATTAGCAATAGTTTTGAAGTAATGTTGTGATTTTTTTACCTACAGGAAAAATGATATAAGTATTTGATAATAATCCTTACTAATATTAAAAAAGCGAAAGTGAGTTTGTTTGTTTGTTTGTTTGTTACCTCTTCACGCTTTAATGGCTAAACCGATCTTGATGAATTTTGGTACAGAGATAGTTGGGAACCAGGAGACGGACATAGGCTAATATTTTTTTAAAAAAAAGTGTGATGTGAGGGAGAAAGAGGGAAGAAAAGGGAAAACTTAGCGTTGCTATTACAAATCAATAAGGCGCTAGGGAAACTGTGTTACCCCGAATTTAACGCGAGCGAAGCCGCGGGCAAAAGCTAGTTTTAATATAAAACTCCACCAACCCGCTTTGGGCCCACGATCTTTGAGCTCTCACAGAAGCATGACCTGACTTAATACTGTGCTTATTACCTATCCCAGCTGTGGGACGCGTGTTATACAAATAATACTTATAAATGAAATAGGTACCTCCCACATACATACCACCGAAAGGGTTAACTTTGATAATGCGTCAGATAATAACCAGACATTTGAGATGTTTATAGAAAATCCTGTAAAAAGCTCTCATTTTGGCGTGGGTAACTCTCATATTGAGTGAATCAATTTATTAGGCATAACGCCCTACACCTTTACCACATAAAAACCTTTGGAGATTGGCATTAGGATAGCCATTGTAAAAAAATACAAACGCCCAACTACTCGGGTCTACGTCTATCAAATCGTGATGAAGATTGATAATCAAATATTGTTAAGTCGGTTGTACCTAGATTTTTTTCAAAAACCACCTGTAGGCACATACAACTTCATACCCATATTCAAAATAAAAACGATTGTTTGAATTAAAGTTATATCAACAACGCGCGTAAGTACTTACTTAAAACCCGCGGTAATTGAAAAAGACATTAATTTAATGGACGCTTCTCGTTTTCATTATAATGATATCATCAATTACGATAAACTGTCATGATTCAGAAAAAACGAATGTAAAATACGTAATCTACCTTGGTATTTGTATAAATAACATTTGGATTTTTATATTATCTTAGAGGGGAGTGCCTTCTCTAAATGAAGTTTGCGAAATTTTCATGCTACGTGGGAAACAGGGACATTCAGTTATTACACCATTTAGGTAGGTACAGGAGTTTTCTTTGAAAAGGGATGACTAATATCTAATGATTAGATGGTATAGGATTAGAGGTAAGTATCTAATGAGGTACCTCTTTCCTCTCTTGACAGATTTAATTACTTTCCCGCTATTTAAAACGATAAGATCGATTCATTCAATATTTCCGAGAACAATCAGGTACAATACCTATCTATTTTAAGTAGTTTACTATTCATTACCACGTTTTGTCTATTAAGTATGCACTAAACTATATAAAGACGTTTTTATTATGCTATTGATGCTATTCAACAGCGACCTTGAAAACGAAGCGAGAGTTATTTACCTGTAAGAATACCGGAGAATATGTTTATGATGTGATCGTTACTTGTTGCCTCCGTCGAGTAACTTGATAGCAAGACTCCGGCCACCGTTAGACAGAGTCCTGACAACGCCATGAATCTCGGCATGTGGAAGATCTTTACCATGGCTCTACACCATGACTCCAGTAACAGTCTTATCACCACAGCTATCACTGGCACCAACGCTATATCCACGTCCCATATTTTCATTACATCGTCGTCCTCATGGCCTTCCTCCCGAATCGCCTTCAGGATGATCAGCCCGTACATCGACAGCAACGCTGGGACAGTGATGTGATATATCACTGCGGACGCAACAATCAGCCACCCATACCCGCCGTCGGGTGGCGTAGGTCCAATTTCAGGCTGTGACGCCACTATCCTGTCCAAATGCAGGTCGTCTACCCTGCTTTCACCTCTCTCCAATCGACTCGCGGTCGGAATTTGCTGGACCTCCATGATTTTTCACAAAAACAATCACTTCATGGTAAAAATACGTGTCGTTACTCAGTTATCTATATGGAATGGGTGTGTTATCTTATCATTATCTTTTCGCGTAATCACTTGCTCTATATTTTAAAAATCAGCGCCAATTTAATTTAGCAGAACACACAACTGAACCACATTCTTATAGTTTTGGTACTGCTTGATAATTACTTGCTACAAAATATTAATGTGTAAAGCAACAGCTGGTTTATTTATCGAAGAATAAAAAATCAAACACTTAAAAATGTGCTTAAAATTTTGTTCGTTTCTGAACGAAAGCGAAAGAAATAAAAAGCTATACTACAAAATTAAGAACACACCATCTATTTCAACGAATGGGAGAGATAGAAAGCAAGAGTTACAAGAGAGACAAAGACTTCCGATATTTGATAACTGTTCAATGCAGCGTCAACATGTTGGTTTGTACAAAATGAATGAATCGGTTTGATCGACATTCGTGAAAGACGCTCTAATTAGAATTTTCCCGTTTATTTCGATAATGCAAAGGTATTTTCAATGAAAACTTATTTGAAACTGATAGTACTAAGCTTGCCCTAACATTTAACTGGTGTAGTGAAAAGTTTTATGTGTGACAATTTGTTTAACATCGTGTTCATACCCCGTGAAGCATTTTAATTGCTTGTAATTTTGGTAGTTTCATGATTGTGTATTGGTGCAGGTGTTTCTGGTGCAGTGCTGATGGGTAGGCTCAGGGAGTGGCCGCTGTACAATGGAAACGGAGTCTGTGAGGTCTGAGCTGAGCGGCCGGTCGCGAAGAAGCTCAAGGCACCGGCAGCACACGCATCGCAGTACCCGGTAAGATAGGCCTCCGGACTAGATTTCGAACTCTTCAGATGCTTTGATAATAAAAACCATCACAATTCTATGTTTTCCCCATAATATTGAGAAAGTTAGCTAGAATTCCTATGGGAAATTCCCCAAGTTAATTACAGTTTGATATGATCAAATAATTACTAGTTTACAACCAAATTACTCTAACTATATTGTCAGCTTATAGTTTCATTACTAGGCAGTGCCCTCCACAGCAATGCTACTTAACCAAAAAGTTTAAAAATCCAAGTACAACCTCATTAATATTCTCAAGTTGTTTTGGGATTATTGTGAGACATAAAGTATGCTTGGCAGGTGTATGTAAATGTTGTTAACTACTGTTTCATGAGTGTTTTGTCAAGAAACACAATGTGTTTGTATGCAATATCTCTCTCAGATAATAAGTAGATATAAAACTATGTTCTACTTGCAATCTGAAATGAATTGAGAAGGTAGCTCAAATGTTACATTGTATGATCAATGTGTAACTCAAACCTAAATTAAGGGAGATATAAGATTGATACTCTTATGTTGCTTTGGCTATCCTATACTTTCTTTAAAAAGACTGTAACAATTAATATGTCCATAAGAATGTTATTTTTGTCAAACATAATGTTGACCTACTTTTTGACCACCACCATTAGCAATATTGTCTAATTTAACAGCTAATCAATGATACAGAAGAGTATAATAGGTTTAGAAATTAATCAGCTTTTCCTTATTTCTCAATTTTTCAGAAGCACCAAATCACAGAGAAAAGAATCTTCAGACAACACAATGGCGCCATTCCAAACCAGTGTAAATATAAACCCTGAGATGGGCCGAGATGGCCAGGAAGTCATAGAGGTCCAAATCTTGCCACAAGATGAGAATTGGGGAGAAAACACAACCGCAGTCACAGGAAACACTTCTGAAGGCTCACAATCCATGGAGGATGTGAGCAACTGGCCGATGGAGTCAGATAATGGCATAGGATTTGTTTGCACAAGATATTTTGGGACCACAATAGCTCTTGGGCTGTCCTTTGTTTCCTTTGTCAGTCCCTTAGCAATGGTTGTCCTGCCAAAGATTGGATTCTTCCCAGGATTGTCAGATAATATTGCAATACAGCCAAGTCAGAGGATACAGCTACTGTCATGCACAGCTGAATGTAAAGGAATACTACTTTCTTTAGCATTCAAGCTGGTATTACTTGCCATAGGAGTGTGGGCAGTATTTCTAAGGCCTAGAAATGCAATTCTACCCAGAATATTTGTATTCAGGGCTATGACACTTGTGATCCTGGCTGTCTGTATATTTTCATACTGGTTGTTCTACATTGTGCAGGTAACTGAGGCAACGAAAGCCCTCGCAGTAGGTGAGGAAGCAATGGATTACAATGCCTTAGTTTCTTACGTATCCAGTTTTGCGGACACATTACTGTTTATACACTATATAGCTGTTATTTTAATGGAAATCAGGCATTTAGAGCCCGTGTATTATGTAAAGATTGTAAGAAGTCCTGATGGAGAAAGCAGGTCTTATGCCATTGGGCAGTTGAGTATACAAAGAGCTGCAGTCTGGTGTCTACAGAAGTATTATACAGAGTTTCCGATATATAATCCATATTTGGAGAAAATACCAATATCAAAATCACAGAGGAAAGCCCAATCCAGTATAAAGTTCTATGAAGTAGATGGGTCTACTAATGTGCAGCCAGGACAAGCAAGGTGAGTCATAAAAAAAAACTAGTGTAAGTTTAGCATGACTGCATGACAGTATTTTTATTTTCTTTGGAAGCTCCTGAACTCAAAAACCTTTGTTTTGATTTTGATTTCTAGTTTGCCAATTGACCAAATCAACATCTCTTTATTAGTGTAATGTTGACCATAGGCCTCTCCCAGCCAACCAGTTTTATAGAATTGGGTTATCTATGGTCATGCCAAATCTATCTATATAATTATGTATAAATGTTCTAGGCTATATATTTTATCATTGTTTTCTTAGTGGGAGCTCGTGGCTAAATAATATCAGCCGTTCGGTAGATCTTTAGGTTAAGCCTTTTACGTACCGAAGTTCTTCCATGCCTCGGAAAGCGCGTTAAACTGCTAGTCCCGGCTGTCATTTGTAGATCTCTGACAGTCACTCAGTTACGTTCGTTAAGCATTCAGTAATAGTCTAACACTCTCCCCGCTCCTCGCAGAGCGAGGCAAGTTATTTGATGATTTCCCATCCGAAAAGAAGGGGTCATAATGTCTCATGTTTTGAGCCAAATAAAACAGTTAGGAAGTCAATATTAATTGGTATTCCGCCATGGCGTAATGGATTAGCCATAGCAATGCCTATAAAAAGTACTGAGTCGAATCGAATTTTAAAGAGTGGAACGGATTGCCGAATGTCGGTTGGTAGATAATTATCGTAATGCTTCTGCCATGGATTCGACTTCCGAGTTCATTTAAATTACGAGTTCACGGCACCAATCAAGGCTGTTTTGATGTTTAAAAACTTATCTCGTAAATAGATGTAACTTTTTTTCGATTGTTTGATTCATTTACAACGATTCATTTACTATGATTGCGGTTGCAATCATAGTAAATGAATCGTTGTGAATGAACTATGATTGCGGTTGCAATCATAGTAAATGAATCGTTGTAAATTAATATGGTTTCCCCTAGTTAATTTAAAATATTTTGATTTTGGGCACTTATAAAACGATGCACGGTTCCGGTTGGTTGTTTTCTATGGAGAAGAACCGGCAAGAAAATCCATGGTTACTACTTAAGCAGCACATTCTTGTAAGCAGTCCCAAGCTTCGCCACAACAGCCTATCCTTTGACGGGCCTGTTGGTCTAGTGGTTAGTGGGTTCGATTCCCACCCAGGACAAACTTTGTGTGATGAGCATGATTGTTTGTTCTGTGTCTGGGTGTGATTTATCTATAATATGTAAGTATTTATAAATTATATAAGTATGTAAATCAGTTGTCTGGTTACCATAACACAAGCTCTGCTTAGCTTGGGATCAGATAGCCGTGTGTGAGTTGTCCCAAGATATTTATTTATATTTATATCCTCCGCCTTCCGCACCTAGTGTTCTCCACACTTTTTAGTAGTAGGTGAGTTGTTAGTAGTCAGTCCACCTAGCTGAAGGGCGGCCCATGCTACACGCTAGGCTTGCATCAGGATGAGCCTTGACTCTTTTCCGTATTTTAATTTCAGTCGGTGTTATTCTTCGAAGAAATTTTGAGCAAGCCCCCTGAGCGATCTTTAATTTGTGGACCAACCCGACAGTCAGTTTGTGGGCATAAATCCAAGTCAATGCTATACCTGTTATAAATTCCCTTCAGATCAACAACAGGCTCGTGCGGCGGCGGCAGTACGCGTCGGCGCGACTCCGGCTCCGCACACAACGAGCGCTACTACGAGGAGGCGGAGCGTGAGCGGCGCGTGCGCAAGAGACGCGCGCGCCTCCTCAGCGCCGCCGAGGACGCCTTCGCGCATGTGCGGCGTGTACGGGTGTCTACTAGCGGTGAGTAGTGTTGTACAGCGCCGCAAGTGACCAGGCGCCTGCTCAGTCTAACTAGATACAACTGTGTGATGATGGAACGACTACATATTTGACCTGCATTATAATACCTAAAAAGAGTTTTGCCGGAATTTTGACTTTCTACTACGTCTAGGAACAACTTCGGAGCGTGCACTGGCCGACCTTGTCTCGCTTCCTCAACTTTGAGGATCAATCATTGTGGCATGTATAGCCATGAGACGAGCCCCTCGTCCATCAGAATCAGAATCTGTTTCTGTTATTTTCAACGTGGATGGTGGCTAGTGTCGGCCTACATTGGCCAGAAACGGTCGGGTAGGTAGACTAAATGTGTACTTGTTTATTAAGTCTTATTGCTAAAACTTCACAAATTATCTTTGTCCCCAGGCGGAGCGCTAGGCCCGCGTGAGGCGGCACAAGCGGTGTTCCCGTCCCTCGCCCGCGCGCTGCAGAAGTACCTGCGCGCGACCAGGCAGCAGCCGCGACACTCTGCTGACTCGGTAGTGTGCTAACTCCTATTCATATTCAAAGTTTATCTTGACATAGTAAAATGGATGAACAGGGTCTAATTAAATTTGCTAGCGAAACTTTTAACGATGTTTCATGTTTTACGATATTTAAAGAATATAAAACAAAATGATTTGGTGTTATGTTTTAGGTTCCATCGCGTCTTATTTTGTATGCAAACTAAACAATTATGAAATCAACACCGCCTTTCACAGCATACGTCTTTATTGCAAAAAATCCGTAGCTAATTTAATTTGACCTTCTAGGGATGGGAGGCTTTTATTCTGCAATGTGCTAAATACCAGCGGATTTATGAGAAATTATTGTCATTTGACACAACATTTATCAGTAACCTTCATCATAAGCTTTTTATCCTTAGTATAAAGTTTTTGTTGCAATCGTAAACAAATAGCTAACATAATATTCTCTCCATTTCAGGTCCTTGCCCACTTAGCGCGCTGCCTTTCCCAAGACGCGTCTCCCCGCGCCTTCCTCGAACCATTCCTCGTCGAGGGTCCCGTACTCTCCGCAGACCAGGACACCAGACCCATACAGAGATGGTCCTTGATCTCCGACGAGCTCCTAGCAAGGCCTTTAGCGGACAACGTGGAATTTCAACTCAGACAAGGTGATATCTCCCTTATTTGTACGATAAAGCAACTTCCTAAGTTCTCCTTGACAGAAGAGGTTGTTGACCCCAAGAGTAACAGGTTCATTTTACGGTTGAACTCCGAAACGTCAGTTTGACAGGAGGAGTATTGTAGCAGGGATGACTTTAGACTCGTATGACATACGGAGTTCTTTTAAGTTAGGTAATGGACAGAAGTCTTTTTGCGTTTTTTTAAAGGTAACGGACCTTTTTACTTGTTGTTGACATCCAGTGGTTTTCTTGTATAGTTGTTTTAAATTGTGAGTGTGGTACATGTGAGCTTATGAGTATTGTTATAAAGCTTAAATTACTCTACCACCAACTTCTTTAAATATATGATCTTTTTTACAAATAGTATTCTACACTTATACGTCTAAATAAAAGCGCCCTGTTGGATTGTCAACGCAGTCCTAAGCGTCGAAAGCTGATTATCCCATAACTCGCTTTTATTTAGACATTTACTTATGTGTAGCTTAGTTATAGTAAATACGGACATCGATACTCCAATAGGAGTTCTTCTTGTGTGTGAATAATTGTAAAATTTAAATAAAGCATATACTTAATAATCTACGTATGTTTGTCAACGCTTGTGTTCAATTCGGTGCGAAGTTAAGCTTCTGTTCATTGTCCATTCTTAGGAGACTAAATGTTACTTATTTTGCGATCAAAATGATCTGAAATTTTGCTTTTGCAAAATATAATAAACCTGTGAGTATTGTTGGCTGTAATTTCAAAATAACAATAAAAGCTATGTTATGCCGTGCCTATCATGCTGTTCTAGGCATAAGATTTATCTAAGCAAGAAAATAACCAGTGAAGTGGTTGTCATAAGAATACATTGATCGTGAAAATGTTGTATATTATAAATACTTTCTTAGTTAACATGATTTTACTATAGATATAAGGTTTGATAGAAAATTTTGTTATGAAATTCTTATGATAAAAATGAGATGAGCCCAGCGCGAGCTTACAAAATGTATGCTATGATAAAACTGAAGGTTTTTATTTATTTTTATGAGAAACTCTTTATCGTTACGGAAGAAACCTACTGAGATTGAGAATATTATCATTGCTTTTTGAGCGAAAATCTACTAATAGTGTAGACATTTTATTTTCGTAACTTTAACTTGTATGACTCAAGTTTCTAAATAACTACTTAAATTACAAGAATCTCAATATACGTGAATCTCAATTATTATAAGTATCGAGACATTTCGTCGCCATTTTGTTAAATTAGAAAAGACTAGACTGCATTTAATGTTTTATATCTAGGTGATAGTTATAATTTGTACATTGTGTCATATTTTAATAACAAATGTATTAAGCACAATTTTGTAGTAAGGCATAGATTAAATATTTTTAAATGAAGATGGTAGAATTTACATGATATCATGATGGACGATAGTATGCCATCGAATACCCCTCGTCCTAATCGAAGGGATCGGTCGTGCGAATATATGTCTTTCGGCGAAATCATTTGTTCGACTTTGCCGAACAAACTAAACGTCCCGAGTTTGCGTGATGATCGCTTAGGTTAGGACGCGGTCATGCGTTTGACATTCCTACTAATTTTTTTATTGCTAGTGAAATGGAAATACAAACAAAAATCACGGAAAATGAACTTAAACAACATAACGAGATTGTTCTGAAATCGGTGTTCAAAATACACAAGAACGCATCTCGTAAATTCTCCTGTAGCCCAGTGCATCTTCATGAATCTCGAATATGTATTGTATATTCTTATATTAAATCTAATTATACCATATCATAGGATTATATTATATTTATTGTGTAATTAAATAAGTATTAAGGCAGCTATTTAATTATTAAGTGATGTATTTTGAAATGTTTGTTATTTCTAAAAAAATAAATTTTCTTGATACATAAAATATTATGTATTTATCAAGAGGATTTATTTTTATTCTATTTATTAATGCAATTTGTTACCGTTTAAAATTGGCGGTGGACATTAACCTTGGATTTCAATAAGCATTTTAAAATATATCAAAACTTATAAAAGTACAGTTGTAAGACTGGTTTAATTAAATTTTTGAACTCTTTACATATTGCAAGTGAATGAGGTTGTGCTTAGAACAATTTGTGAATGAGTTGTATGGATGTCGCTGAAATGACCAAAGAGCGCTTGGAATTTGTAGTTAATTGTAACATATCGTAAGGTTTATAATCGTTTGGCAGCTTTTAATGTGCGGAAGGAAACAGCTGCTGAAAGTTATCAAATATAAATTTCTTTAAAGACTATATTGGCTTGTAAGTAATTTTAGGAAGTGTTGTCAATATTTCTACAAAGTCTCTAATGACGTTTCAGACGTATTTTTATAAGCAAGAATCTTTAAGCTGCCTTGAAAGACAGCAAGGAGAAACCAGTAATACACTGATTTTTAAACATGTTTCTGAAAAGATAATCTGTCAATACTCAATCGTTTACACCGTCAAGAATTTACGAGGGAAATACACTTATCATGTTCTTTAAACATTGACCCGGTTTTTTGAAGCCTTATCTAATAATTTGTCAGCTTGGCAAAATGAACGCAATCATATAATATTGCTCATTTTCGCTAGCACTTTGCGAGATACTAGAATGATAAGGGCCCTTTAATTCCAACTCTCGGCAAATATAACAAAAAGCGCATTCTTCAAGTTTATATCCACTGTTAGTAAAAACCGGGTATAAGATTTGCCGACCAGTGAGTTAATGTAGATTGTAGAAACCTTTTAAGCCATATAACTTTTGTATTGTGACCCTACCTCCCAATTTGAGATAAGCCCTCCAATGGCTATGCAGCTCTCGTTGCAAAATCCAATGCTCATATAGCAGCCTTTTGTAAAATGCTTGTGCCTGTTTAGTATAAGTACTGTCAAATTTGAAGTTATTCCAGTAAATATTCTAGCGTAATAGGACATTTTTAAATGATTTATCTTCTTTTTAATGGAAATTAGGAAGAGAACTGAATTTATTGTTTTATTAGGGCAGTTAAAGCTGATGGTCCGTTGAAATAAAATAAAATTAATAAACTGCAGATATTTATAGAACCTTTGTTTTTATTAACCCTAAAATTTGTTAAGGGTGCCTCATATTTAACATTCTAAACAACTTATACAGAATGAATAGTTCGAAGAAAATATTTAGATTAGAAAATTAAGGTTCTATATCGTAAGTGCAATTAGAGGTATGATATTTGACCATCAGCGTTTCTATGAATTAATTTATATGACAATTATGCCAACAAAAGACTTTTTCGTATTTGTTATACTTTCGACGTGGAGACTCAATACAATGCACAAAGTATTTGCCTATAGATGTAATTATATGCACAATATCGTAATCGTTGTAAAACAATTTGTACACTTTTGTATTTTTTAAATAATATAAAGTGAATTTTGTATTTCTGTTTTTTTGTTTACAACCCTCAATACACTTTTTAGTTGTATCTTCGTCAAAAAAACATGCAATATGTGGATTCGCCGTGTTTTTGCTTTTATTTAATTTTACTTGGGGTTGGCTCAAAAGTTTTAATCGACCTTGAAATCTAAAAACTAATTTGGAATCTACTTTTTCGCAAATAAAAATTGTGAAATTTCCATCGAAATTGATACCAGGTTAGGTTAGTTTTGGCCAATCAAATGAAATATTCATCTCCCAAGATGGACCCTTTTTTGGTCGAATTGTAGGTGTTAGCGGTCCCTTCACAAAGATGTCATCCAAGCATTCAGTAGGTAGCCCAAGCACGAATATTTTGGTTATTCGTATCGTAATCGAGTAACATTTGTATGAGAATTGTACAGCGCCCGTCGAAATCGTTTGATATTCGTGCTTGGCCTACTGAACAACAAACATAAGTACGCAAAATAAATTGGAAAACGACTTTTTTAAGTGTTTTAACACCCTACAGAGGGCCATTCATTTACAGTCAATTCTTCTCAACTTCTCCCTGCAGGTAGCCGGGGTTGCGGGTTGTTCGAAAGAGATACCTCGGCCCCGGAATATAAAAGAAGACTACTAAAGAAGGAACATGGGTGGTTTTAGTCAGTAAGAGTCTGACACTATCCCCCGCTCCGCCCAGAGCCGGGGAAGTTATCTGATGGTTTCCCATCCGTAGAAAAAGGTACAGGTGTTTTGCCGAATCTTAGATTTCCCCAAACTGATAACTACATCATCGGATTTATCACCGAGATTTGCTTTATCTGTACTTACCGATAAACAGTGCATTGTTCTAGAGTGATAAAACACAAAGGATCGATATGTTCATGTTTGACTCATTGATCCTACTATACATTATTTTTAGTTTATGCGAAAGCCGAAACACCTGTCCAGTATTTTTATATAAAGAATCTATGTACAAAATTTCAGAACTGTATCATAAAAAACCACAAAGTTATTAAGCTTGTTATGTTACCTGGATATCCGTACCAATTCACTGTCACCAACGGCGCGCGGCCGGCGTCCCCGCGCGGCGTGCCTTGCGTTCATTGATAATACTAATTTCTCAGTTTGTATTGTAATTAACTGGTGATAACATTTTCCATCACACTGTCTTGCAGGCTTTGGACTGTCGTAATGGTCAAGTGTAGGTAGATATTATTATGTACTTTATTCGTAAATGCAGCCGTAAGTGATAACATTTAGTCGATGCGATTTGTTGCACCTTATGCCAACCACTTAAAGTTCAAAATCGCACTGACACAGCTGACTGTAGGTACAAATAATAACTTTCTACAATTAAACACTTTGGCGTGTTTAAAAATTTAGGTTAGTGTTAGTGTCGCATGGTGTCCATATTATAAACTTTTTTAAATATTTTTGGGAAAAAATATAACATGGTGTAAAAATGAGTGAAATCGATTGTTACTTATTCTGAACAAACCTTATTCAGGTTTCGCATATAGGTACACACGACGACACATCAACCTATACAAAACCAGTTTATGCGGATCTCTCATTGTACTTGAAATCCACGGTGTACGATCCGTTGTTGAGAGAGCAGCATAAACTGGTTTTGTATAGGTTGATGTGTCGTCGTGTGTACTAAAAATAATGTTATAAATGTGTTTGCGAGGATTTATGGATGTATGTTACTCTTACACGTCAATACTAGCTGTGCCCTGCGGTTTCTTCCGCTGCTCGGACCCCGTTTTGGAGAGTTATCACTTAGTTAGGGGGTATGGAAAATAGACTACGACAGATTTTCAGACCTATTGAATATGATGAGGAGAATGGCAACTAAACTGTGGCACGAGACTTTTAATTATAAGATTAATTTAATACACAGAAATATAAAGCGGATTTACTAGGTCGTCGGTCTATCTTGGACCTCCAATTAACGGTGAGGTTTCTTTGTTATTTCAATGTGATAAAATGCGTTTTACAATAACCAATTTTAAAATCAAATCTTAACTAGTATTTTTATAATATTATAAAAACGAAAGTGAGTTTTTTTGTTACGTCTTCACGCCTAAATGGCAAAACTGATTTTGATGAATATTGGTAGAGATATTAGGGACCCTGGAGACGGACATAGGCTAAAAAATATATATTTTTTAAGAGTGGTGACTGTAATGGGAAAATCCTGTGAAATAGGTCACCAAATTCTACTTAAATAAAAACAGTTTTGACCTATAGATATCCTAAATTAAAATGCAGAATGACATTTAAAAAAATATATAAATACGTACGAATATACATAGAACCCTTCCTACCCAGCAAATTCACTTGAATTATCTTGTGTGCCTTCGCATAAACTCCAATTAAAATTAGGTGTAAGTACCACTTATGGTTTATGCGAAATATTGATGCACTCTGATTATGTAACGGGACGAGGCTTCGAATCACACAATAAGGGCAAAATATAATAGGCGCTACTATATTAACAGGTGTAGGAAAAGGAGAAAGCGTGGTCATACCACGAATACTAATAATTCCCACTGACTTACCGTTTCAATTCAAAAGACTGCAGTTCCCAAAAAAACTTAGCTTTGCTATTACAATAAATAAGGCGCAAGAGCAAACACTACAGATAGCAGGCGTGCATTTGGAAAAGCAATGTTTTTCCCATGGGCAGCTGTTTGTAGCATGTTTGCGAGTGTCTAGTGCCCGAAATTTGTATTTATTAGAACCAAATGGAAGGACATTCAATATAGTGTACAGTAGCGTCTTCAAATAATGATCTATTTTGTATCCATGATTGTAACGGTCAAGGAATAGTGGAGTTATTTTCTTTCTTAGCCCACGCTGTCCCACTTCTTTTCTGATGCTGTTTTGAACCAGCCCTGGTGGTATCACGTCTAAGTCATCACGTTCACGCCATCTCTTGCGGACGCCGACACCGCCTCGCCGCGCGACATCGTCCATCTCCTGGCACCCATTGAGTGGTCGCTCTTGCCGTAAACATAATGTATTTCCTGCCCATCTAACTCGACCTTACCTTTTTAGGGTTCCGTAGTCAACTAGGAACCCTTATAGTTTCGCCATGTCTGTCTGTCCGTCCGTCCGTCCGTCCTCGCTTAATCTCTGTGACCGTTAGCACTAGAAAGCTGAAATTTGGTACCAATATGTATAACAATCACGCCGACAAAGTGGTAAAATAAAAATTGGAAAAAAATGTTTTATTAGGGTAGCCACCCTATATGTAAAGTGGGAAGTGTTTTTTTTTTTAATTTCAACCCTAACGTGTGATATATTGTTGGAAAGGTATTTAAAAATGAATTGGGGTTTACTAAAATCATTTTTTGATAATGTCAATAATTTCGGAAATAATCGCTCCAAAAGTAAAAAACAATGTGTCCCCCCCCCTCTAACTTTTGAACCACAAGTTTAGAAAATATGAAAAAAATCTGAAAAGTAGAACTTTATAAGGACTTTCTATGAAAATTATTTTGAACTTGATTGAGACAACAGTTTTTGTACAAAAAAGACAAAAAGTTGTACAAAATAATTTTTGTAGTATAATCGTAGCAAGCATTTTTTTTAACTTCGTTTACATATTTTATTATCCTGAACGTATCTTTTTTCAAACAAAAAAATAAACTACGGAACCCTACACTGAGCGTGGCCCGACACGCTCTTGGCCGGTTTTATTTATTTGCTGTTTCATTTACTATTCAAGTACAAATATTATTATTAAATTAAAGTATATTAATAAACGCGGGCGAAGCCGCGAGTAAAAGCTACTTGTAATATAAAACTGTCTGAACTATCATGCTTGTCTCGGTACTCTCTTAACTAACCAACACTTCTTTTCCTCTTTTCAAAGATTTAAAAAATACTTATAAATATATACAAAAAAGTGGAAAATAGCCTTACTTCTGGAAGTCGTTGACTCTTGTTTGTTTCGTTATTTTTTTTGCCACCGACTTCCGGAAAAATGTTATTTTCCACTTTTTAGTTTTTTCGAACACAAAAAGATTTATGAAAATCGACCCACAGTTCTGTTGGCGGAGTAATCGGAGAATATTTGAATGTTTGACGACACGGTTGGCGCAGTGGCTGAGCGATCGACTGCTGCGCTGCGTGTCGCGGGTTCGATTCCCGCACGGAACAAATATTTGTATGGCCTACAGATAGTTGTTTCGGGTCTGGCTGTTTGTGTATGTGAATTTATATGTTTGTAAACGCACCCACAATACAGGAGAAATTCCTAGTGTGGGGCAACGTTTAAAAAAAAAAAGAAAGAAAAGAAAATATACATAAAAAAATGCAGTCGAACATAGAATGTGGAGAAGGTTGGTCGACCGCATATTTTTTAAATAGAAAATAGGACAAAGAAAAAAAAACAACAAATACCAAACTAACAAAATTTATATATTTTAATTAACACTTAAAATAATAAAACGCTAATTTGCTTATAACATAATAACAGCCACAAATTTTCACATAGCTTATATAGCACCATAATAAGGTTTCAAATGAATTTGAACCTACACTAAATTAATTCTTTTTTACCCGTCCCACGACTGGGCAAAGGCCTCTCCCAAGTCATCCTAGGAACTCATTAAATATTTAATTTCTGTATTTTATCTTAAATTATCGTTAGGGAGACTGGCAGCCATAGGAAGCATAGTATACGCCGCGGTTGGAGTATACATGTTCTTTATAAAGTTGCATCTAGATTGCCGCTGAGGTAAGCAGATGAATATCCACATGGCTATGAAAGCCAGCATAGCGCATATAGTGACAACCGCTATAGTTATACCGATGTGATGTTGCTTTTGCACGTTGCACGAGAAATATTTGGGCTTCAGGTCGAATATGCGTGCGTTGAATAAGTCCGATGGGGTTGCGCATCTGAAAAATAATCGAGTTTGTTGGTTCATTTAATGTTTTTGTACTTGAACTAAGGAAACTACAATAGCTCAGTGATCAGAACCAAATTAAAAGTTATTTATTTGGCTGATATCACATTTTAATAGGTAGTCAAAGATTACATAAGAAAGTTTTCTCAAAACTGGAAAATCTGGGAAGAAGTAGCGGATCATTTCCCCAGCAATACCCTGTAACGGGAATCAATCAACCTATGCAAAGTCAGTTTATGCGGAAATTTCATCATATTGGAAATCTATACAAAAAGCGCGGCCATGTTATACTGAAATTTAAGCCTGATGTGTCGCCGAGTGTACGTACAGACGCCTACAGGTCAAGCTACCCGAAACTGTCAATTTTTCCCAATGAACCTTGAACCTTATGTTTCAAGATTGTAGTAGCTTGATGTACAGGCGTCTGTACGTTAGTGTGTGATAAACCACAACCTCAATAATTGCAAATTATGATGATATGTTTTTTTGCAATTCATCATTACGTTTCACAAGGAAGGATTGCAGAACAATGGTCTAATTGATCTCATTGTTTTTAATCTAATTTGGGCTTTTGTGAACAAAATTTATTATTTTCTGTATTTATTTTTTAACATGTAATTTAAGAGTATAAATTAGCTGTTGAGGACATTTGTCGGATTGAAGAAACCCTATTTTATTAACGCGATCTACTCTAGACTAGATGACCTTACCGGTCTTACTAAAGAAATCCCCCCCTCCCACCACGTGCTGTTTGTAAACACAAAACATAAATATTGATCACATTTTTCCACTGAAAGCTATTTGCATCTGATAAGGTCGGTCAACATGCGGCCGTGACTAGGAGTCAGCAACAGTTTAATCTATCGCGAGATGCATTGTGCGGACCCGAACAAGGTCAGGCGCATAAGTAACGAGATGAAATGACTACGTTGCGAAGCTAATTTTATACTTTTGTTTGAGAAATGTTATAGAATCGGAGTGATGATGTCTGTATATTCGGTCGAGCTATTTGTAAATTGGGTTAGTTGAGCTGTTTAACGTAATCGGTTGGAACAATATACTTTGCATTTCTGCAATATGAAAACTGGCAACGTCGCTAACAGCTGTCAAATTTATCATTGTTTCCTGTCATGTATTACTTGTTCATGTTGTAGGTATATTATGATTTTAATGTGTTGCTTTATGTCCCTATGCATAATTAGCTCAGTATTGTTTCTTGTTTATCATACTTACAAAGAATGACCTTGTTTATTGTATGAGCCAAGATTATCTACAAAGAAACAATTTTATCGAAAAAGGGTCGAAAACTCACCTTAAGTGGTCGTAATACTCCTCTGATATCTGTAGCTGCTTGACCCACACGATATCACAGTCGCAACTCCAAGGATTCCCTTGTAAATCCAACGCGATCAACACCCCGAACGGCGTCTTCAGCGCTTTGTCTAATTTCGTCAACCTTGATCCTTTTAGAGACAGTCTTTCTAGTCCAAAGTTATCCGGATCAGCTAGAACTTCTTGCCCAAATGCCAGCTTACTAAACGAAGTCAGATTTCTGTTCCTTTCTAGTTCTAAAGTCTTTAAAGCTGGTAAATACTGAAAAGCGGCCTCAGGAATTGTGTTTATTTGCAAATTGTTGAGTTTTAACACCTTTAATGCTACTAAATCGGTCAAATCTTCACTGAAAATGTCTGTTATAGGATTATCTGAAAGATCCAGGTATTCTAAAGTGTATGGTATTTCAAAAATTTCAGTGAGACTGTTGTTTGAAATATCTAGTTTTCGCAAATCATAAGCATCGACAAAGAAATTGTCGGGAACTGTTTTCATATTGATTCCACTTATGCTAATCGTTCTGATCTTGTCTGTCAGTCCGAAACCACTTCTATCGAATAGATTCGAGTTTCTTAAAGTAGGTCCCAAGTCGTTATTGTCTAAAACAATTTCGTTCAGACTCGACAAATGATGGAAAGTTAATTTCGTGAATGAGGTGAATCTATTGTTCGACAGATTCAAATATTCTAATTTCTTGACACTTCTAAAAGTTTCTTTGTCTATAAATTCCAGTTTGTTATTACTTAAATCTAATCGTTTTAGTTCTGGCAGCTGAAAACTGTCGACATCAATTTTCGTTAAAACATTATTGTTTAGAATTAGTTCCGTTAAAGTGTTTGATTTTAATAAAGATGACGAATGTACTACAGATATGTTAATAAATGATAAATCCAATGACTGTACTATATCGGGGAGCGTGTAATTGCTTTGGAGAATATCCCAGTCTTTGTGCGCGCACACAATTTGTTCACCTTCAAACTCTTCATGTTGTTCACTTCTGTATCTTTTACACAAACAAACATCACTATCACATATCGATGAACAGTTTATTTGTAGAACTAGTGCGAGAATTAGCAAGTGGACGATCATGTTCCTTCGTCTGTAGCTCAGGTACTGTGCGATAAGGAGGTACGAAAAGTTTATCGTAGCTAGATAATTGTTATCGATATTTATTTGGTCATTTCACTTGCTTCGTCGAGGCGGCACAATTAAATGTTATCAGTTGATGTACATGTAGGGCATTTCCTTCAGATACGGTGTCTTTGTGAAGAAAGTTGTTTTTTTCAACTTTGTTTCTAGACCGAAAATCTAAACACGAATTAGCTAACTGTTTTGATTGATGAACCAGTAGCCAATCACATCACTGGATTAACGTATATTTTCAATGTTATAATGACTGATTGTCGCTCCAGAAACAGCTGGCCTGGCTGACTGATATATTTCAGCTGTCAACTAGAAATGATGTTGATATGAAACAGGACAATAGTATGACTTTGTTAGGCGTTTCATGTTTCATAGATTACGTGTTTTTCCTGTTGTGTCGTCACGTTATTTTGCAACGGTTATTGCTCTACTTTGTTATCGCAAGATGTTTACGGTTTTATTATTAAAATAAAATGAGAGTTTTGTTTTATTTATTTTATTTTTTACACAATTTTATTAACATCACTTAAAACTATGTAAAAAAAATATATGAGAAGTTAAATTTGACTCAATGCCCGGTTTTCGATTGAGCTGAAATTTTGCATACATGTTTAGTTTGGATGACAATGTGTGGTCAACTCAGTGACGTCATTCTAAAACCAATATGCCGGTCATCCAAAGAGAAAACTTGTTATTTAGGCATATCCAAAATTTATAACCTTAAAAGTTCATTCAATCCCAGTTTTTCATGAAATTGTTATTCATTGGAGATATCAAATGGAATGGTTTGCTAAGAAGAATACAAAAAGTGTGTTTTTAGTTTATAATAACTATAATATTTATTATAAAAGTACATTAGTTCAGCTAGGAGTACCTCAAGGCTCGATACTGGGTCCATTTTTATTCTTGGTTTATATTAACGACCTACCATATCATTTAAAGGGTATTTGTGACGTTGTACTGTTTGCTGATGATACGTCTCTTGTTTTTAAAGTAGATAGAAATAGACAAGATTTTAACGATGTAAACAGCGCGCTATCAATGGTCACGGATTGGTTCACGTCAAATAACCTTGTTCTTAATGCCAATAAAACTAAATGTATTAAATTCGCTCTACCCAATGTTAGAAATCTTGGTCCCAACATTGTCCTTGGCAATGAGAAGCTTAAAACTGTAGACTCAGCAGTGTTCCTGGATATAACAGTAGATTCAAAATTACAATGGGGTCCACACATATCAAACCTAGCGGGAAGGCTAAGTTCGGCCGCATACGCCGTCAGAAAAGTTAGACAATACGCTGACGTTGACACGGCACGATTGGTCTATTTTAGTTATTTCCATAGCGTCATGTCCTATGGTATTCTGCTGTGGGGCAAAGCCGCTGATATCCAGAATGTATTTGTTCTGCAGAAGCGAGCGGTTCGTGCAATTTACCAGCTAGGTGCCCGGGTTTCTCTGAGAGATTTTTTTAAAGAGATTGGTATTCTCACTGTGGCTTCTCAATTCATCTTGGCCAACATTTTATATATTAGGCAAAATATCCATCTATATAGTAAAAACAGTGATATTCACAACATTAACACTAGAAATAAGCATAAACTACGTGCTCCCTTCCACCGGCTTCATAAGGTTCATAATTCATTTGTAGGGCTTGGTATAACTTTTTATAACAAGCTACCTGCTTCTTTTCTAGATTTGCCATTTAATGCATTTAAAGCTAAAGTAAAATCTAACCTTTGTTTAAAAGCATACTATTCCATTAACGACTATTTAGATGATAAGCATAGTTGGTCACTGTGTTGAACTCAAGACGATTATTTTTATTTTTTTCTCCTTCATGTTTTTTCGCCAAATTAGCTTATTGATACGTTACATGTCTTCGTCATGTAATTTTATATTTTACTTTTTTTTGTTTATATACTTGTTTCATTTTGTGTGTTTTTACTTATTGGCATGTGGTTAACTAGTGACCTCGAGCATTGACTGAATATAATTATTTATATTTATCTTTTTATGCTTAGCTTATTTCTTTTGCACTATGGTCCTAGTTTATCACCTGTGACTTCTTCACTGCACGTGTAAGCGGGCACACCCTTTAGACTGGTGAATTTATTATTTAGACTTGGGTATTTTTTTGTTTTTATATATAATTGGTGTTTGCTAGCTGACAAGTGACAATGAATGAATAATTTCTTATTTTTTTATAATTTTTTGTGATAATATAAATTGTATAAAATCTGGTTCTTCTAACCTGACAGACAGATGTGTTGCTGGGGAGTTTGTTCCGCCACTTCTTCTTCCCAGCTAAAACACTAGGAAGTGGCGAAGGGCAGGGCGTTTTTGTGGGACTGTCTCTTGTAATGTGACGTTCAAAAAGTGCTGATTATCAGCCTAATTTGAATAAATGACTTTTGACTTTTACCTTTCACAACTAAAATAATTATTTAATTTAATTGTATTTATAATTTAATATGGCAAGGTCTTGTTAATTAACTGAGCCTAAAGCAGTTCATCATAATTCCACAAAACAAATCTAGAGATTTCTATAGTCAAAAGTGTTAAGAGAAATTGATACACAAAATCAAAATAAATTTGCGAGTGATACGCCGCAGACTTATCGATAATTATTCAAACAGGAGACGTAAATGAAAACAAAAGATATTTTTATAGGTTACTGTGAAACACGATACTTGGTACATGGTACTTGAAATACGATATGACTTTATTTTTGTTGTTTTATTGTGTTACAGAGCTTCCGCCCGCGACTTCGTCCGCGTGGCATAGTTACTTTGGGCTAACGCTAACTTTAACACGCGTGATGATCGAAAAAAAAAATATCTTTCTCTCCCCCTTTCCTCCTTCTTTCTTCACACTTTTCTGTTCAAATATAAAAAAATAGCCTATATCCGTCTCCAGATCTATCTCTGTACCAAAATTCATCAAAATCGGTTTGGCCATTTAGGTGTGAAGACGTAACAAACAAACAAACTCACTTTCGCTTATATAATATTAGTAAGGATTAACAAACACAGCTCGCATAATTTTTTTTTTAACTTACTATCGCGTTTCTAACACATATTTTCTTTACACTTATACAAAACTTAATTAATAAGATATTTACTTAGAATCTACCGCGCGTAGCTTGGACGCTCCCTTTAGCGCTGGGGTCTTCGTGAGCCTGGAACCAAGAAATTAATGGATATAATGACTGTAAAATATCCTTAAAGCCGAAAAGCACTTCTCTCATTGCGATTTTTTTTTTGTTGTTGTAGACCATACCTGGGAAACTTCTAGTTGTGGATATACTGGGGGTGCTACTTTTTAGTGTTTTAGTGTTCTGTACCTCAAAAAGTAAAAACGAGATCCTTATTGGATCACTCTGTTGTCCCCTATATCTGCCTGTCAAGATCTAGGGAACGCATAGAGGTATAAGTTGAAATTAAAACCATATACCTAAGTCTATGGTCCCTTTGTGCTATGAAAAATGAAAATCAACCCTCTCAGTCTACGCAGTAAAATATAAGGCTGCTCATGTCGCAAGTTTGTATGGAACCCTCGGTGCGCGAGTCTGACTCACTCTTGGTATTTTTTTTAAATAGAAGTTTGTAATGTTATTACGAACTTTAAATACCTCCGACTTTCGTACTATTCAATGCATCTACCAGCACAATAATTTGAGATTACTACTATAAAACGGCAAACTAAAATGACTGTAAACTTTCCGAGCAGGAGAAGCTTCTGCGTTGAGAAGTGCGGTCACTCCCTTAATACCCTCAAAGTAACTTCTTTCCATCTTTTCTTTTGAATTAATCTCTCAAACCCAAAGCATTTATTTCAATTATACCGTTACAGGCGTTTTTGAATGTCAAGAAACAAAATGAAGCTACAGTCCCAGTCTCTCACCTTAATAACTATAGCAGTCCTCGGTCCAGTGTTCCACAGCTGGGCGGCGTGGTCCACGAAGGCAGCTTCCACGGCCACTGTGTATAACCCAGGAGTGCTCACTGACACCAGCTGCTGTGCCGAGAAGAAGTCGCGCACCGGGGTCACTGTCTGCACCGCGGTGAGAACTGGCGGGATGTTTGTTAGTTCTACCGTCTGTGGGGAGAAAAATGTGGTTTAGTAGAACGTAAGAACTAATAGGCATTGTCTGAGAAGACATGGGATTGGTTGGCGCACTTGACCGGTTTTTGACCATTTGGTAGGCTTGCAACGAATTGTATATTCGGTAGCATACCGAATACCGAATACTCGGCAGTATACCGAATACTCGGCAGTATACCGAATACTTAATATTCGGCAGTATACCGAATACCGAATATTCGGCCAGCCCCCTGACCGAATATAAGGCAGGCAAAAGTATTCGGCCGAATTTTAGAGTTAAATCTTGTACGGACGTGAGTTGTACGCTCGTTTGTTCTAATGTACTCACGGCCCGCGCGCCCGCAGTTGCTCTGCGCGGTAGGTATATTGAAAATGAATGCATGAAAACCTTACCCTTCTAAATTTCGATTACGACAATAACTCAAATTCATAGAATCCTTAACTTTTTCTAATGCAGAAGATGATTATGTACCTGTGTTATGTACCAATGACTACTTAAATGATTTTAAGAGAAAATATGAATATTATACGTAATGAATCGTTTTTTTTTTCATTTTACGAATTCTCTATTACAAAATATATTATTTTAGTACTTATTCGGTATTCAGCCGAATATATGTCGATATTCGGTATTCGGCCGAATATAATAAAAGTAGCCGAATACCGAATAGTAACTTTAATTGATTCATGCCAATAGTTGTATTTTAAAGTTACAGAGAGAAAGACAAACTAGTCAGGTTATTGAAACTAACCACTTATATAAGGAATTGTTGAATAGTAATTGTACCTCCCCTTCCTTAATAACTATTGATTTGACTGAAGATTCCTTACTAAAACCAAATTATTCAGTAAGCAATAAGAAAATAAAAAAATATGCCAAGTTAAATAGACTAATTAAAAAATGTAATCAATTTAAAAAACAATATAAACACTTTTCTAAAAACATTCCACTAAGGAAAGAACGTGTTGATTTAGTGAACAAGTTAAAAAATTATCAAATAAAGTTAGAAGACAGTATTAAAATATATAATATAGATACTCAGCAATTGCAGTCTGAAATAGAGGTACTTCAGGACTCACTTCGTTCCCTTTCTAGTAAATATGTGAGTTCTCAAAACCAAATAAGGGAACATATTCTTGCAGCAAATGAGTTGGTAATGAGTCAATGTAGTTGCCATACGGTTTCCAACCATGACACTACCCAGCCTGAGGTAATGGAGGACCCGTCCCAGGCTGAGAATTTGCCTCTGGACTGTATACTCAACCAAGATGCAGTTAATATTCCACAAAATAATTTACAAGTGGTACAAACTGAGATATATGATAGTTGTGAATGTTCTCACTCAGTAATGTTTTCAGATAGTATAGGAAGGGGTGTAGGTAAATTATTAAGTAATAACCTGAGTTTTCCCAGTCAAAATAATTGTATGCCAGGGTTAAATTATAAACAGATAATGGCATTAGTAACTGGAAATGTTTATAGTAAAAATACTGATTTAACTATATTTATAGGAAATAGTTCAAAAATTACAAAAGAAGACATCACAGATAGTGTAACTGAGTTGTTAAAGTTGAACTGTCGTAAAATAATATTGTGTGCTTTTCCATATTTTGAAAGATTATCGAAACGAATTAACAATTATATTCACATGCTGAATAAGCATGTTCATTTTTTGGTAGGTCACTATTGTGACAAACTCATGTATCTGGATATTAACAATGTTGTTGATAAACTTAGGTCGACACGGGGTAATGTGTTTCTACCTACTAGTTGTAGACACAAAATAGCTAGGCTATTAGCTTATAATATTCACTCGGACATAAATATTATGTCTATGTTTTCTTCTATTATTAACACTGCGACTATTAGTACTTATACTAATATACCTTTTTACAAGGAAGGCGGGGGAGTATTGTCACTCACTCCGGCTCATTTAAACTAGCTAGTAAGACAACAGAAGATATAAATAACATAAGTGTTACACTCACTAACACCAAGGTACCTTCTTGCTCTCAAATAATTAAATTTAAAAAAGGGGCTAAGCAGAATTCCTTGAAATTATTCCATCAAAATATTCAAGGTTTCTCTTCGAAACAACTAGAGATTGAATTGTTTTTAGAAAAAACCAAGTTTGATATTGTATGTTTCACCGAACATTGGCTAAAAGATCATGAAATGTTAATTAACTTTGAGAATTACAGTGTAGGCAGTCCCTTTAACCGCAAATCTAAGATGCGTGGGGGTTCACTTATCTTAATTAAAAATGGCATTAAATTTAAAACTCGTAATGATATAATTGATCTTTCGGTTGAACATAATATTGAAATGTCTTGTGTTGAGCTAGATAAGCATGTCATAGTGTGCGTTTACAGACCCCCAAATTATCAAAACTACTCTGTATTTGAGTCAGTAATGGAAGATGCTTTAGCAAAACTTGCAAAAGGTAATAAATTACTAGTTATCTGTGGTGACTTTAATATTAATATTTTAGATATAAATTCAAATAGCAGTAGATTCTTACATCTTTTTAAATCATTTAATTTGATAAATGTCTTTTCGGAGCCTACCCGAATTACTACAGACACTGCTACATGTATTGATAATGTCTTTTGTTGCTGCGACTACTTAAATAAAGCCATTGTAAATTACCTTCCATCTGATCACAGCGGTCAAACCGTCGTTTTCGAGTCTTACACACCGTCACAAAAAACCCAGATAAAATCTAGACAAATAACACCCAGCAATTTGAATAAATTTAATAATAATTTAATTAGTAATTTAAGCACTCCGGGATTTAATATTGAAAATGTAAATCAATTTTATGAGGAATTCTTTTCGGTTGTCTACACAGAGTTCAATGATACGTTAAAAATAAAAACTAAATCTATTAGCCCAAAGTTTATGTTTAGTGATTGGGCAACTAAGGGAATAAGAAAAAGTAGGGAACGATTGTTTGAGCTTTACGGCCTTAAGCCTTACTTCAACTCAGAAACTTTCAATCACTATGTTGCAACTTACTCAAAAATTTTTAAAAACACCTGCAAATTAGCTAAATCTTTATTCATTAGCAACAAGATTAAATCCGCCGATAATAAAATTAAGACGGTTTGGAAAATCATTAATAGTGAAACTAACAGAAACAAAAAATGTAATAATGAGATCACACTAGAGTCTTCGCGTGGTCTTCTAACCACTAAAAACGAAGTTGCTCAAGAATTTGTAGATTTCTTTACTAGTATCCCACTTAAAACTACTGAAACATTAAATTCTTCACCCTTGCTTTCCATTGATTTATTAAGAGCAAATGTTTCACCATGTCCGGTTGAGTTTCAATTTAAGCATATTAACCCCACTGCAGTCATTAAAGCTTTCAAGCAAATCAAAATCAAATTAACCGAAGATCTTTGGGGAATGTCTATTAAAGTTTGTCAAGCTATTATTGAGACAATAGCACCGTACTTAGCCATAATATTCAATTTGTGTGTGGACCAAGGAGTTTTTCCGGACCTTATGAAATACAGTAAAGTTATACCCCTTTTCAAATCTGGGGATAGTAAAGACACCAATAACTATAGACCCGTATCCGTTTTGCCGGTTTTCAGCAAGGTGTTTGAAAAGGTAATGCTTAATCAAATGCTCAACCACTTTAACACCAATAAGATCTTACATGAAAAACAGTATGGTTTCACCAAAGGACGTTGTACGACTGACGCTGGTGTTACCTTGTTAAAACACATATTTACTGCGTGGGAAGAGGCACAGGATGCCATAGGAATCTTTTGTGACCTTTCAAAAGCGTTTGATTGTGTTAGCCACGAAACCCTACTCTTGAAACTTGAACATTACGGCCTAGGAAAACTTGCGCTTAGTTTAGTAAAATCATATTTAAATGATAGACAGCAGCAAGTGCAAATAAATGGTGTCAATTCAATGGGTTTAAATGTAAAGATGGGTGTACCACAAGGATCGATATTAGGTCCCTTCCTCTTTTTAGTATATATTAATGATCTACCCCATTTATTTAAAAACCAACCACAAATGGTGTTGTTTGCTGACGATACTTCTTTAATATTTAAGATAAATAGACGTGCCACAAATCTAGACGACTTAAATAACGCCCTATTACAGGTAAATGATTGGTTCACCGCCAATAATTTGGTATTAAATGGGAAAAAAACGAAGTGCATAAGATTTGCTCTGCCAAACGTCAAAAGTAGTGATTGTGACATAGTATTGAATCAAGAGAAACTAGAATTCGTCAATAAAACTGTTTTCCTGGGGATAACGCTCGATTCAAGGCTACAATGGGGTCCGCATATAACATCTCTTGCAGGACGGCTTAGTTCAGCAGCATATGCTGTCAGAAAAATCCGTCAGTTTACTGATGTAGATACCGCGAGGCTAGTCTATTTTAGTTATTTTCATAGTATAATGTCATACGGTATTTTACTTTGGGGACGGGCTGCAGACATCGAGTCTGTATTTATTTTGCAGAAAAGAGCCATTAGAGCCATTTATAATCTACGTAGGCGAGATTCTCTAAGAGAACAGTTTAAGGAAATTAACATCATGACAGTACCTTGTCAATATATCTATGAAAACATCATGTACGTCAGAAAAAAATTGCATCTATTTGGTAAACGAGGTGATAGACACAAGTATAATACTAGAAATAGGGACCAATTGGTTCAGCCGGGTTTCAGGTTAGCTAAAGTAGACTCATCTTTCATGGGGTACTGTTTGAAATGCTACAATAAAATACCTCCCCACATTCTTCAACTGAATGAAACGAAATTTAAATCTTGTATTAAACGCACACTATGTAGGCAAGCATATTATAAGTTGGGGGATTATATTGATGATAAAAATGCTTGGCTCAATGCTGGTCCTGCTCCTCAAGCTTAGGGGTAAACTCATTGATAAGTATCCGAAGCTATAGTGGAAGCTGCAGAAGATTGTAAGACTATCTTTGCAATGTATAGAATCAATTCTCTAGTATTGTATAATTATTAAGCCCATATGTGAGTGCTATGCATTGACTTGACGAAACCGTGGTGGTTAATAGTGTCATGCTCACTTAAATGTCTCGCTGATAGTGGCGGGTGTGTCGGGTCATTTAGCTCCCTTCAAAATGGTCGAGCTGAATGGGGCTGATCCATACGTCATGTTCGTGAACGGGCGCTGTCAGTTGGGACTGGTCATTTTTTAACTACCACGGTCATTTTTTTTAACTTATTTAGATTTTAAATTGAATTTTGCTTTTTATTTACTCTGGACGCTCTTACTGTGCACGTCTTTCTACATCGTTCTCACATATTTGTATAATCTCAACACGAATGATGTAAATACGATTTTGTAAAATATTATAATTTAAAAGAGTGTCCATGGAGTTTCTTGCCCATTCTTCTCCATAGAGATCAACGCTTTGGAATGGGCAACTACAGTACTTTCACAAGTTATTATGCCTTGTGACCGGGATTGTAGCAGCATCATTTTTTTGTTCTTGTTTTTTTGACATTCAAAAGTGCCTGTAATGGTCTAATTGAAATAAATGCTTTGAGTTTGAGTTTGAGTTTTAACCAAATATTTGTGGCAAGCCTACCATTTGGCCATAGCAGCTAAAAAAGTATTTAGTGCTTACTCCAAAGCGTTGGTTAAAAATGGCGCCGCCAATATTTTTAAGTTCCTTTTTGGTAATTAAATTAATATTTTATACATTAAAATAGAAATGTGTAGTATGTGCATACCTTTTCATTGGTGCGCGGGTGTGGCGTCGCTGTAACTGTGATCTGCACGCCTTTTACTTGACGCAGGCGTTGGCGCTTGCTGTCGCCGGAAATATTAACACATACATTAGAATCATGTTTACAAATATATTCATATATTGTATATTTAATAAAATTAATAGCCTATTTTGTCCCATAGCTGAGCAAAGCCCCCCCCCCCCATTCCTTTCGAACTCACTCGATGTTTTGCTTTAAAAACGGGCATTAACCATTGAGTTAGGTGTCGTCCAGTTTTGGTGAAAACGGCCACAACGCTTTGAAATATGTATAGGTAATCCTAATGTTGGTGAAAGCCACCACTTTCACTATATACCAAGTGATCACTAGGTATTCACCTATACCACATATACCATCAACTAGAGACGTACTAGTAGGAGTACGTTCAAGTACTCAGTTAGTCTTTAGAGACTAATCAAACGAGCCCTAACGAACTGTCTGTGTTGTTTTATTACGGATTTCTTGTGGACACCTTTCAGCTCCATCATCATCAGCGTTTAAAGTTGTACACAATTTGAAGCCGGGAAATTTGTTGAATGTAACTTGCAAGGTTTGATTACAGACAAACAATAGGACAAGTGAAACTAAATAAAAGTTTGTCGTAGATTCAGACACAAAATAAACAGCTCTTTGTGGATAAAAACAATCATGGAAATCGATTCACAATTTGAAGAATAAATCGCTGAATATACACAAAACAAATCTCCTTTTTTTCGTTTTTGTAAAGTTTTAATTATTTTTTTAGTTTGTATAATGTTTTTGCATGCCAATAGGTAAAATATGGCTGATCCTGTATTCCTTATTTACCACCACATTCTGCACCCATATTTGCAAAATAGAGTATCTTTTATCTTATTGAATTTTAGTTAGTTCTTGTAGGGTTACGCGTATGTATCTTCATCAAATTATAATAATACTAGCTGCGTGCGCCACGTGATTTCAGCCTTTCCAGGGTTTAAGATAAATAAATTCCTTGTAAACAAACATACACAGTCACATACAAACTTTCGGCTTTTTAATTAGTGTGATTCGTCACCTAAGCGGCAAGGGCGGCAGCACGACGCCCTCCAGCTTCAGTGCCAGGCGGTGCGACAGCGGCAGCGTGGCCGCGTGGTCGGGCGGAGCCCCGGCCGCCGCCGCCACGCGCCACGCGGGGCTCAGCGACACGCGGCACAGGGCTCCGCCCGCGCGCCCCGCGCACACCCCGCGCGCCCACACCGCGCCGCCTGCGCACGCGCCCACCGCGGCTAGGATGGCTTCCATGTGCTGTACAAATTACAAATTGGAAAATATGCAAGATCATTTTAATTAACTTAGACCTAGTATTTATATGGCGAGGGTTGAACGAAACACTATCTGAATAAATAATGTTGTTTTACCAGCCCAAAACGTTACAAACATAGTAATATGATGACATCAACAATTTCAGAAATATTTATCTTCCAAATAATTTATGATGCCAATCAAAATCAAAATATTTTACATTGGCCTACATATGCACTAATAAAACGTCGCAAAAAGATGCATAGTTAGAGTTGGTTTTTTTATATAAAGAAGAACAGACAAGAGATGTGGTCTGATTGATGAACAATATTGGGGTCGACTTCCAGTCTAACTGGATGTAGCTGAATACCAGTATTTTAAATGGAGCGACGGCCTATCTGAGCTGGCCTGTCTATGGGTACTGGACACGTGACTATCTGAGATCTATAAATGACAGCCGGGACCTATAACTTAACGTGTTTTCGGAGGCACAAGGTACCCATCCACAGAGTAACCTATTCAAGCGCGGCTTAACCTCAAAATCGACCTGAGCGGCTACTATTATTTAGCCACGAGGTCCCCTATTGTTTTGGAAGATGTTATTTCCAGAAAATGGTTATTTTTTACAGAGAGTTCTTTGTGAAAAGGTAGGTATTGTAAGAGATTTTATACCCTAACCAATGCTGGCTTTGATTGATCATAATGTTCAAATACTCAGGTCGTTTTAAAGAGAGAATTAGGAAAAAACATTAGAATTGGTTTGAGATAAAAGTGTGACATATAACTTAAAATATAATTTAAAAGTATTATATGCGCATTTTATTGAAATACACAATCAAATCCTTATAGTACTTACCCTATGTGTGGTGCCGGGGTTAGTGGTGGGGTTATCGAACAACTTGTTGGATATGTCAGTGAGCCTGTTGCTGGCTGACAAAGCTATCATCTCCTCGAGGGTGGTGGGTTTCAGATCCACGTGGTCCAGCTCTGTAGGACGCTCCTGGGTTGTGGACGCGATACGGTCCAGGAACTGGGCTAATTGGCTGTACGTGTGTTGGGAACTGGTGTTGATTATTCAGGAAATCATTATTTAACGTTGGGAATGAACTTCAGTAAGTCAGCTTAACATTTATTTATTTTCAATAATCTCCATGTCTCAGCTACATAATACGCAAACTCCATTCAACCAATATCAAATTTTATTTTTTTTATTCTAGAAAATAAAAGTAAAGTATAAGGTTTCGATGTCTACCTTGCAATAAATGGTCTGTGACTTTTCTGCCATTGAACATTATTTCGCCATTCTGGTAATCGTTTCACAGAAAAGGATGTGGAATAAAGCCTAAGGTTAGTCGGTATAAAAAGGATACATATGCAGATGTCGCAGCGTGGAGTCGTCGGCATGGAAGGCGGTGCGTGCGATGGCGGCGTACTTGTGCGCCACGCCGCCCAGCGCGCGCGCCGCCTTGCGCAGCCCCAGCGCGAACGCGCCCGCGCGCAGCGCTGGGTCGCGGGCACTCTGTGCCAACACATCATCATACCAAATAACATCACGTTTTTTTTTAGGTTTTTTATATAATACTAGCGGCCCGGTACGTGCTTCGCTACGCATTTACAAAAAAAATGTGATGCAGCGCCATCTGCCGGACTGATTTGTGAATCTAAACCATCCAGGGCGCCACTCAAACGCATACAGAAAAATTCATTTAAATCAGTCAAGCCGATACAGAAATATACTCACTTCGATTCTGCACTAAATTCGCAAAATGTATAGTTTTTAGGCACACTTCAAAACTCTTCTCAAAACACTCAGTACCTTTTAATTTAATATTTGATCCAGCACATGGTCTACAATAACACAATGATAACAAAACTTTTTTTTAGTTTGATCGCAGCGCTAACTGTCGGGACAGACTAAAATTAAAATTCGAATATTATTTAAAATTTGACACTGCGATAGTAGCGCCGTCTGTCGGATCCAATGTAAAACACTCCAAAATCAACAACTACTAATAAATTAAAAATTAATTAAAAAAACATTGTCCAGCGGACAAAATTGTGAATCTAAACCATTCCCAGATCCCCTTGAACACACACAAAATATTTCATCAAAATCGGTCCAGTCGTTTGAGAGAAGTTCAGTGACTCACAGAAGAATTATATATATAAAGATCATCAAAAATCAAAGACATGTTTTTAAGGAGTTCACATAAAATTGTGTCTATGGTTTTTAAACGTCGTCGTTAAGAATACTTTGTTAATTGGGTATAAGTTAGTATATGTTTTTAGTTGAAAGTTAAATGTAAGAAATCTATAAAAAAACGTTAAAAAGTATACAACTTGAAAACAGAAACAAATTATAATATTATCGTGCAGATGACATTTTGTGACATTAAATGACAAGACATTTTTAATGATGATTTAAATATCTTGGGACAACTCACACACGGCTATCTGATCCCAAGCTAAGCAGAGCTTGTGTTATGGTAACCAGACAACTGATATACATACTTATATAATTTATAAATACATACATATTATAGATAAATCACACCCAGACACAGAACAAACAATCATGCTCATCAAACAAAGGCGAATGGCAAGGTTGTATGGGAGTTTAGTACCGCTAATAAAATATCGTATTTTGGATATATTTTTGTTTCAATTGGTAGTCAATACGATAGGCAAGCCCTTTTGAAATTCTTAGATTTTTAGGAGTTGGGACCTAAAAGTTATAACCAGTTTTATTTTTGAGGTTATGTTCTAAAAAATATTATTATGTGTAAGCACATAAACATTGTTTTGGTGAAAAACGATGTTCTAGATAGCTGGTGCTATCTTTGTAATGTTATATATAAGTAATTATCATTAAACTTATCATTAAGACGTTAGCAAATTGACATGAGAATTGTACCTATTCAGTAGAGTATTCAGTATTCAGTTACAAACTACAAACCAAATCAAAACAGCGTGACAGCATTGACAGCACAAGGAAAGATTTTCGGGAATTTCGGGATTTTTCTATCCTGTCAAAAAAATTGCCAATACAAAAAAACTTTGAAGGCGAAAATAATTCCTATAGTTAAATAGTTAATAATTAAGATTGTATGCAATAATTATTCATTGTTAGGTATAATGTGTAATAGGTTAATTTTATTTACTCTTATTTCAATTTTTAAATAATCATTTATCATTTTAAACCTCGTGATATTTTACAAATGGCAACTTCTAAAAACATAACCACATTTAGTTGCGTTCAGTTTAAGATTATATTACATTTAATTACTTAAATCTTTTAATTGATATAATTCATTAATGCGGTGTGCTAAAAATACTAACGTTACATAAAAATGAATGGTTTAGTTGCCTTAATAAGTGGTACAAATTCTATCACAAAACAACAAAAAAAGTATGCGGTACGAATTCTGCCGTTCGCCTTTGTCCTGGGTGGGAATCGAACCCACGACCTCCGGCTCAGCATTCATTTAAACATGAATAGTCGATATTTTTACAGAAAAATAATACATTGAGTATGCAATTAAATTTATCCTTCACGATTCTCACGACAAAAACCTATAAGTAAAAATAACGAGGTTTCTTTATATGTAACATAATTAAAACATATACGAACCGTCGTTTAAAAAAATAAAATAAACGATGCACAATTTAATAAAATTAAATCGTTATTTAATTTCTGTTGTTTAATTTAAGGCTAGAGAGATGACTAAAACCAATACGAAAAACTTAACTTAAAGTTCTTATTCTATGAAAGTAATCGACTATCCATCTAGCAATACATCCCATCACTAAATATTTCTATGGTATCATGTTACATGCATTATTCAATTTTCTGCAGTTATCCCATGTGACTAAAAGAGTGATAGATCTGAATGTTCATGGACACGGAGACCGAGAGGAAGGCCAAAGAAAAAATGGATTGTGTAAGAAATTATATGAAGGAGAAAGGAGTAAATGATGCTGTGACGTCTGATAGGGGAGAATGGAAGAAGAAAACGTGTTGCGTCGATCCCAAAAGAATGGAACAAGGGCAGGAAAATAATGACTGCAGTTATCTCATATGTTACGGCAATGATATTTATAGTGCTGCTAACATATTTAACGTTCATGATTGAGAAGGAACGGTTTATACAGTGTGTTAGGTTAAACGAGGGACTTATTGAGGGAGGGTATTCAGTATTCGATTCTCGTCCCAAATATGTAAAAAACCTATAACCTTAATTTCTGACGTAATTGTCCAATAAAATACATTATTCATGAACACTGGGCGCGAGAGAAGTAAACTTGTAAACAGTGAAGTAAATCACGCGGCAAAATACCTACGCGCCGATTCTACCGAAAAGGCGTCCTAAGCCAGGTTTAAAGTATGAAGGGAAAATGGATTATACCTAAAGGTCATTGAGATGCACACATGTTCTGCGATAGTATTAAATCGCTAGCGCAAGGGTATTTACACGTTGCGAGACTTATGCGAAATTTTTGGTATGGTTCTGTCTTTTATTTATTAGTGTTTTTTTTTTGTTCATATTTTTATTAGTATCATGTAAGTATGCACTATTGTGGGTTTGAATACGTCCCTCGTTTAAACTAACATACTGTATAATGTCACCTACATGATGCTAGAGCGAAAACACTATAATCACGTTCGAGTGCATGTACTACAGGGTGTAGTTCTGTCTAGTTCTTCGGTGATTTTAGGTATGGTGACATATTACCTGGGAGAAAGTATGCGCGATAGCAGGCGGCGGCTGCGTGCACAGCGTGCGCGCCGCGTGCACCGCGCGGGCCAGCGCGTTGAGCGCCGCCGCGCGCGCGCGCATCCACGCGGGCGGCAGCGGCGCGCACGCCCCGCAGCCCGCGCAGCCCCCGCACCCGCCCGCGCCGCCGCCGCCGCCCCCCGCGCCGCCCCACCCGCTCGACACCTCCCAGCCTGAACTTGCCTCTTCTAAGCCAGTGATTCCTAAGAGGAAATATTATGATTCAAGTGAGGAAACTTTTTCATTGCGTTAGAGGCGGAATTTACACCCGAGATGCTAGGCGAGGGTATTATGGAGCCGAGAACAGTAGTATAATGCACGTATCAAATACATTCACACACGGCAAAAAATGCGCGCGAGTCACAGTGCACAGCGGGGGGACCTCAGCCGCCCAGCTAATATGAGTTGATGCACATGTCACACCCCGTTCCCTAAAATACGCGATCCCGCGCGTGATATCGAATAACAAAATCATGTCATTTGCCTACACAAACGTCCAGTACACGGAAATGGTGCGAACATTAACAGTTTGTGATAATAATGTTTCACTGGCAGTGCAGCGGTACCAGGAGCAGTTCGGCATCAGAGTGTCGTGGAACACGATGCTTGCTGCCACACAGAGATGCAGGGACTACGGTAGCTTTCGTGTATTATTGTAAATAAGTGAATTATTGTAAATAATGACGATTAACATTTTTAAACACGCCAAAATGTTTAATTGTAGAAAGTTATTATTTGTACAGTCGGGGGCACAATTGGAGAGGCAAAATTACAAAGTAACAGCTTGACGTTTAGTTTGACTTACGACCTTATATTGTCAATCATATAGTCGTTGTCGTCAACAAGTGATTGTAGCTCATAATTTCAACTTATAAATTAGAGTCAGGATGGCTTACCGGTTAATCGGGTTCGGACAAACGTGTGAATCGATTAGCCGTGAGTTCAAATCTAACGCAAGTTTGTAGACTTTTTGTAACTTTTTATTTGGTTGGTAGTAATGGGACAGAAATATTTTATTCTTTACGTTGTTTGCTTTCTTCACACAATAATTCTTTAAGTTAGGGAGGTAGATCATAAAAAGTAACTAAAGAATAAAAATCTCTGTGAGGTAGACATGACTTTTATGAATATTTAACTTGATCGGAATATTAACGTTGTCGATTGATTGTAGTTGTTGGTTGGTGAAGTGTGGCTTAATAAATAGCGGTATAATTATTATTCTCAAAACTCAAAATGCAGGCAAATATTTATATTGAGGCGAGGGTGACTATTATTGCACTGCATAGAAGTGGTTTTAATGGAACACTAATATCTGATTAAACCGGACTAAATGTGAGTATTATATTTATGAATTATAACTTAAACTTTTATTTGATATTTGCCTAATAATAATCTGAGGCATAAGGATTAATTCTTTTTTATTCACTGACTTGTAAAAAAAAGGAGAAGGTTGTTGTTTTCATTATCATGAGGATTTTAATTTGTTAGGTCTGAGAATAGTTCGTAGGATATTTTTTACACCCCTAGGTCTAGGTGAAAAGGGTGGATCTCTCCAGAAAAGGAGCTGCAGAGCAGCGGGTGAAACCGCTGACCACCGTTTATATTATATAAAAATGTTATAGCTGCTTAATATCACTTTCTTTTTGTTTTAGAAGAATACTGTAAGTCACTGAATTAAAAGATGCAAGGAAAACGGTAGCCGCCGCACAGCGACGACAAATTGTTGACGAGTTTGAAACGAATGCTTTCACACCAACGAGCTTTGCAGAATTATTCGATACCTGGATGCGATACCCGGAACCGAAATATGTGTGGTAATATGGTAACATGTGCAAATGTCTACTTGACTGCATTGAAAATAATGGAGGATATACTAAATATTAATATCTAGATGTTTTTGTTTTAATTATTAAACGGTGTAACTAAATATTGAGTAACATTTAATTATATTAAATTGAGGTTAAGTTTCAATCTTCTTTTCGTTAAGAAAATGAACACTTAAGCTATAACCTCAATTCATTCATTCATTGTGACGTTACATAATAATAAAACATGTTCATAAAGTCTAAATCATAAACATTAGTTTTCATTAAACTCTGCACAAAACCGATACCCAAAGACATTAAAATATTAACGAACCGATACCTGTATCAACAATTATATTTCTGTTATTAGAATATCATTTTCTTGATATGTTATTATTAATTGACTAAGTGGGTAAACCACAAAAAAAGTGTTAGAAAGAGTTACAAGTGAACTTCTTTTATCTAAGTTGGAATGTGACGTCACAATTCTCATTAAAGTTTGTTAATTTTAGAATATAACGAATAAACATTTTTATTATCATTCAGTACGACTTTTTTATTTCCACCTTCGAACACCGAAAAGATAAATTTAAAATTACATAAATAGTGAAATAAATATTAAAATAAGTAATATTTAAAAGTAATATTTAACTTCATATAAATAAACATAAATATTTTTTTGATTAAAACCTAAAATGGTTTTAAAGAAATAAAAACAACTACACCTTTTGAATGATATTCGAACTCGGTACACAATGATCGCTAATCCATGGCTAAATCCAAACAGCTAGCTGCACATATTAAAATCAAGCGAATTTTAGCAATACAATGTAACGAACGGGTCGCCACTATAACGCGTAAATGCAACAGATATAATATAATGTTATTTCGCTCTAATGCGACTACAATTTGTGTGTGTGTGTTATCTGTTGAATATTAAGGCATCACTCATACACGCACACGCACTGACAGTGCAGACAATCCTTAGCGATGCTTGAAAATATAAGGTCGTAAGTCAAACTAAACGTCAAGCTGTTACGTTGTAATTTTGCCTCTCCAATCGTGCCCCCGACTGTACCTACAGTCAGCTGTGTTAACATGTCAATGCGATTTTGAACTTTAAGTGGTTGGCATAAGGTGCAACAAATCGCATCGACTAAATGTTTTTACTTACGGCTGCATTTACGAATTAAGTACATAATAATATCTACCTACACTTGACCATTACGACAGTCCAAAGCCTGCAAGACAATGTGATGGAAAATGTTATCACCAGTTAATTACAATACAAACTGAGAAATTATTATTATCAATGAACGCAAGGCTCGCGGCGCGGGGACGCCCGTGCGCCGTTGGTGTCAGTTAATTTGTACGGATATCCAGGTAACATAACAAGCTTATAACTTTGTGGTTTTTCATGATACAGTTTTGAAATGTTGTACATAGATTCTTTATATAAAAATACTGGACAGGTGTTTCGGCTTTCGCATAAAATAATAATAATGTTGTATATGGAACGAAAGAAAACGAATATAGCTTGTACGCCATGACTGGAACACAAATCAAATCACTTTTACTTTACAAGTAATGTGTTTGTGTGTCAACAACTTTAAGAACTTACCCTCTTCAATCAACTTAGAATCAGCGGCCGCGGCGCGGTATAACGCAGTGAGCCAGCGCTGGGCCGCTTCACTGGGCGCTTCTTCTGACAAACGCTTCAATATGGTCGCCGCTAGATTATGGTGGCCGTACCTAGAAATACAGCAGTTGCCAGATTATTCAAATTAAGATAATCAGGTTAGTCCGGTAAATATTCTTACTCTTAGAATCGCGATATCTCACGAATGGTAACTCTTAGGAAAAAAATCACGAGGATCATTTTTGTAGAAAATTTTAAGATCTACAACTTTGGTTTGGGGATTTTTTTGATAAAACTAACCGTTTTCATAAAAAAAAAACCTCAAATTTTTGACCTTTGACTTTTAAAAGTCCCCATCGATCTTATGGGAACTTTATTTGTAATAGTAAACCCTAGCTTTCCACCAATATTTGGCTTTCCGGGAATTTTGTTATTTGACGACTATTTTTATGTCTAAATAGAGCGGACGTTGAGACTAGATAATTTAATTACCAACACTCCGAAATAAATGTTACGAAATCTCCCCTCTTCATCTAAATTTGCTGAAACACATCTTGAAGAAAACTTTACTAATGACATCATCATCATTTCAGACTATGGAAGTAGTAAATAATAGTAAAAGCTCACCTCAACGCCGCCCTAGCAACTCGATACCGCACCCACCCATCGGCCTTCTCAATACTGGTCAGTATAGTGGCCTGCCACGCGGGACTCACGTTGTGTGTGAGTGCCTTACCCGCGCGCTCCTGGAACAGCACTGTGCACAGCAGCACGAATGCGGTGCCGTCGTCCGGCGGGTTCTCTATCGCGTTGTCGCTGTGAATATATTGAGCTGTAAGTACTAGGTTATAGAGTTCAATATGTTTTGTGATATCGGCACTATCATATAAGCTCAAAAGTAGGGCTTGCCCTAATATATACTCTTAGAATATCACCGGGCACAGTAACACGAACGCCCGGTTCTCTATTGCGTTGTTGCTGTTACATAATGAGCTAACCGGACTAGGTATAAGGCAGCTATACCACTAGTGTTTTACGAGCTTTGGCACCCCTCCAACGTCTGCGAAGCGTTATCGATGTGCAGATGTTAACGTGCGCATCAACGCCGCATTTAATAACGTGTCTTTGACGCAACGTTAACGTTGCCGAGTCGCGACGCTTGTCACTAAAACCTCACGTCTACGCAGCGTTGGCTCTGCATACTGTGTCATACATACCGGTGCAGGTGGTGCAGCGCGTGCTGCAGCGCGGGCATGGCGGGCGCGAGGTGGGCGGGTGCATGCGGAGCCCCGCCCAGCGCGGCCAGCGCCTCCAGCAGCGCGGCCATGCGCGCGCCGCCCGGGCCGCAGAGTGTCATACATACCGGTGCAGGTGGTGCAGCGCGTGCTGCAGCGCGGGCATGGCGGGCGCGAGGTGGGCGGGTGCATGCGGAGCCCCGCCCAGCGCGGCCAGCGCCTCCAGCAGCGCGGCCATGCGCGCGCCGCCCGGGCCGCAGAGTGTCATACATACCGGTGCAGGTGGTGCAGCGCGTGCTGCAGCGCGGGCATGGCGGGCGCGAGGTGGGCGGGTGCATGCGGAGCCCCGCCCAGCGCGGCCAGCGCCTCCAGCAGCGCGGCCATGCGCGCGCCGCCCGGGCCGCAGAGTGTCATACATACCGGTGCAGGTGGTGCAGCGCGTGCTGCAGCGCGGGCATGGCGGGCGCGAGGTGGGCGGGTGCATGCGGAGCCCCGCCCAGCGCGGCCAGCGCCTCCAGCAGCGCGGCCATGCGCGCGCCGCCCGGGCCGCACGCCTGCAGCTGCGTGCCCACTACGCTGGCGGTACGTGACGCGTACACGGTGGCCTCTGCACGGCTCAGTTGCACCTGCGAAGGCATTACAAATAAAACCTTCAATGTGAATGCGGTTAAGTCAAGGACATAAATGCTGGTCAGGAATTTTTGAATGTTTAGGCACAGCATGTGTCCTTGGCCAATCTAGTGCCAGGGACATTCGGAGCGGGCTAGAGGCCGGCCAGCAGGACTAGACCAGGGTAGAAGCCTTTAAAATTAATAAAAAGTGAAAAAAAATTACAGTAGGATGAAACCCATTAGAAAAGGAGGGGAATATGATCAAAATGAAAGGAAAAATAAATTACGGTCGATCCGAGTTCGGGAAGGGGATGGGGGGGGGGGGGGGTTTAAGGGTAAAAAACGGTTTTTCTCGATTTCCGGCAAAACTAAAAGTCCTATCGAAAAAAGTCAAACGGCAAAGTTGTAGGTAATAAAAAGATCTAAAACTTTTACATTCACACTTTTTTCACATAACCTCAAAATTTATGTGAAAAATTAAAAAAACCAAGTTTTTGGTTTTTTATTTTTATCTTTTACAAAAATTGTTTTTTTATAACGAAATTTAGTGAAAACTTACTTTTTTATGTCCCAAATACGCTGTAATTTATTTGATTAAAAATATTAATTTTTTCACCTTATATTGAATTAATATCGAAAAAGCAGCCTCATTTTCAATCGAAAATTCTGACGTCAAAATATCAGCTTTTTTCAAAAAGTTTGTATGTTTTCTGTTCGTTGAAATCTCTACTTTCCGATGGTGAAAAAAAATATATATGTTACTATAGTAAATCTTCTCAGAAAATCCAAAATTGTAGATGATCCAGAATCCAAATATTGTAGATGTCTTATTAAATATTAATTTTATTAACTTATTTGTTTGTTAATTATAGTAGTATATTTTGATTTCCAATTTTTTATCAATGTAGCATGTAATCTAACGATTTTCGAGTAATTAAAGTGTAAAGGAGGCCGGCGAAATTGGACCCACATTATTTATAAATTAACGAAGTATGATTCACTTGCGAGTTAATGTTTATTAGAACTAAGAGTTTATAAGAAGTTTATCTAAAAAATATTGAATGACTAGATTATGGGAATTAAAAGTTAGAAAAGATTTTTATTTTCTTATAAATAAGTCATCATGCAGTTATTGAACGCACCGTATTTCGAATTACATTCCAACCTACTCTTTATTTGATTTACGTTCTCACACTAGTAGATATTTACGGTTGTAATTTTTTTGACGTGATAACGTCTTTAAAATCGTTTTAGTCGGGTGACATGTTCAGAAACTTGTAAACCTCACGAGCGACATTTCATAAAGATGGTAGCGCCATCTGTTACTTGGCTCGAAAAAAAAACTTTAAATTAGTACTTAATTTCATTTTAGATGTCACTACTGGTGATAACTTATATCACCAATAAGACGTTATCACGTAAACATCTCGATCGTAAACCTACTTTACAAACAACCAATTTTTTTAATAAATGAAACTTGTAAAATATAAAAAAATATATGCAAACGTTAATATTAAACAAGCATTCACATTTTTTATTACAAAAATGCACAATGTTAAAATAATTACGATTATCTATGATAACGTAGAATGAAACGTCATGCTGTCAATATGAGCTGACTGTTAGTGTCAAAACTACTTCGTATTATTTCATTGTTTGTTTTCAACGGCTAACGTGGAATATCTAATATTTTCTGTGTGATTTTATGGATTATTGACGACTTGGCTTTGCGTTTGAATATGAGACATACTATGCTCAAAATGTTACCTTCACACTCAAATAGAATTCCCTGAATTGACAACAAATGACCTAGAACTAAGTAAGTAAGTACCTATATTTGGCTAAAAAGATACAGAACCACGATGATGCTGTTGGTAAATAATTATTATCTGATTGAACACCTTTTTGAAACAACATATTACATAAAAAAGATAATATTTAATTTAATTTTAATTTATTTAATTTATTTAATATACTATGGAAGACTTACAGCTATATAAAAACATAACATAAAAAAAAGAAATCATAGAAACAGAAAGCCAATTACAAGTCAACACGTATAGAAATGGAATAGAAAATATATGAACACACGTCAGTACAATGTGTTAATTTAAAATTAAAATAATATGTAGTTTAGTTCTATTAAACGAAGACAAACAACATTTCAGAAAATGACTGTCAAAAATCTGTTCGTTTACAATAAATTAAAAAAATATAATAAAACAATTAAGAAAATGGGGAAAAAACCCAATTTGCAGGCTATTTGAAAAACTTGAGGCTTAAGCACCTTCTGGCTGATGTCACACTTGTTGTGAAAGGATCCAAATCATGTTGCTTACATATTATATTGAACTGCTTACTCACACGCACAGTATAACTGTTCTGCCTGTAGTTCGTATTAGTATGAGGTACACGTAAGGGCGGATTGAAACGAAAACATTTACCTGGTACATTAAAATTAAACTTTGATAGTAATTCGGGACTGTCAATGTCATTATTAAATATCTTTAACAGAAACAGAACGTCAGCAATCTCACGACGGTCTTCGAGTGGTAGTAGATGGTATTTCTTACAGAGTCGGAGATAATCAGTTGAATGGTATGGTGTCTTTTGATGAAAACAAAGAAATTTGATGAATCGTTTTTGTATATTTTCAATACGGTCGATGTACTTATTGTAACGCGGATTCCAAATCTGAGATGCATACTCCAGCTGACTTCTTACAAAAGTACAGTACAAAATTTTTAGTGTCTTGACATTTTTAAAGCACTTAGAGAGGCGCATTATGAATCCAAGCAGTTTAGAAGCTTTTTTAACAATGGCGTCAATATGTATATCAAATACCAGCTTATTGTCATGGTGAACTCCTAAATCACGAATAGTGTCACACCTTGGCAACATTTGACCCGACAGGGTATAAGTTGTGGTTAGAACTGCCCGTTTCCTAGTGTAAGTAATTACTGAGCACTTTGATGGATTTAAGTCCAGTTTGTTAACCCGACAATACTCTTCAAGACGGTACAGGTCAGCCTGAAGTGCTATCCCATCTTCAAGCGATGAAATCTTAGAAAATATCTTCATGTCATCGGCGAAACATAATAATTTGGCTGATTTCAGGCACAGATCGATGTCGTTCACATAGATCACAAATAATAAAGGACCAAGCAACGAGCCCTGAGGCACTCCACTGGGTACACGTACCCAGCTGGAAATATAATTATTGAGCACTACTGCTTGCGATCTATTGTCAATGTAAGATGAAAACCACCTCAGGAGGTCTCCACGAATTCCTATATAGCTGAGCTTCTTAATCAAAGTTTCGTGGTCAATCCGATCAAATGCTTTGCTATAGTCAGTGTAAACGACATCGACCTGCTTACATTCATCCATCGCATCGGTAATGAAATCATTAAATAAAATGAGGTTTGAAGTGGTAGATCGCCCTCTTAAAAAACCATGCTGGAATGAGCTGAATGAGTTAGATAGGGCAGGGTATAACTGGTTGTAAATAATTCGCTCAAATATTTTAGCAATAATGCACAATTTAGATATAGGCCTATAATTCATGACTTCAGTTTTAGATCCCTTTTTATGTACGGGTGTAATAAAGGCGGATTTCCACACTCTGGGGACAACACCTTGAGACAGAGATTTGGAAAACAAAATTGAGATAGGTAAGGCAATGGAAGAAGCACATTCTATGAGAAATTTGGATGATATATTATCGGGGCCAGCACCTTTTGACGGATCCAACTTGCGGAGTAAATCAGTAACAGTGTCGATTCTTACTTCTATATGACAAATATCAGACGGGTTTGTAACAGTGTCAGAATATGGAAGAAAGGTTGAATTAGGATAATTATTAGAGGTGGAGTCTAGAAAGGTCGATAAGAAATAAGAAGAAAAGGCCTCACAAATGCGATCACCAGTGAGCAATAATTCGTCGTTGTAGTTCAGTGTGTTAGGGATAGTATTAGTTTTGTAGCGATTTTGAACAAAAGTCCAAAAGTGCTTAGGATTATTTTTTATTGAGTTTTCCGTTTCATTAAGGTAAGAGCTATAACAGAAAGCTTCCATAGTCTTAACTCTGTCACGCAAGTATTTAAAAGTTAGTTCATCGGATTTATTGCCATAAGTTTTGAATTTCTTAAAATATTTATATTTTTCTCGAATGGTCCTAATGAGCGATGCACTGTACCAAATCGGGTATAATTTATTGCGCACAAGCTGTTGCGGTATATGTCTATTCTGAATGTTTTTTATAGTTTCTATAAAGTATGCAACTGAATCTTCCAAAGATCGAGAAGAGAACTGGCGCTCCCATTCAACGGCATCAATCTCATTATTTATTGACTTAAAATCGCCTTTGCTATAAATATACCGTAACCTCGGTGCATGGTCAAGTGGAGGTAATTCGAAGATGTCAATATTAATTAATAAAGCGGGGTGATAGGGATCAATAGTCACTAGAGGGTCAACACACTCACTAACACACAATAATTTATTTGAGAGGACTAAATCCAATAATTTCCCATACCTATTGAGCACGCTGTTATATTGTCCAAGATTCAGCGTCGATAACTCATCAGTTAGCATACATTCGTCACTTGTGGCGGGGTTAACTGGGACTAGTGAATTATTATTAGAAGGAGCCCACGAGATCCCACTCATATTAAAATCACCTAAAACTAAAAACACTTGGGACGTATTATTCAAAGATGTATGGTTCAATTTTGTTAAGAAATTATTGAGTTGATTCGAAAACGAAAAGCCTTTGTTTTGTTTACATAAGTACACTGTGCAAATATATAAGTTTACATAATCTCGCGAGTTTAGTTTTTTAAGTCTTAAAGAAATCCAGAGATCCTCCGCCGAGGAGTGAAGGAGCGGTTGTGGGGTAACAGATAACTCCCTACGCGTCGCAATAAGTACACCACCACCACGGGTTTGTCCAGTCATAGAATAGTTTCGGTCGCGGCGCCACACTATGTATCGGTCATCAAACAACTCAGAGTTTAACATACCATCGATTAGCCATGTTTCTGTTAAAACAATAATATCGTAAGAATTTAATGAGACCTGACGGTAAAAAATATTGTACTGTTAAATACGCAATCTTGGATTCGTTTTAGGTTATAATCTTCTACCTTGAATTTCTTTTTTCTCCCTTCCTCTACGACTTACTGCCCATTTGCTTTTTTTCTAGTCTATATATATAAAAGAAAGTCGTGTTAGTTACTCCACTTATAACTCAAGAACGGCTGAACCGATTTAACTGAAAATTGGTGAGGAGGTAGCTTAGAGCCAGGAGACGGATATAGGGTAGGTAGGGTAGGTAGGGTAGGTAGGGTAGGTAGGGTAGGTAGGGTAGGTAGGGTAGGTAGGGTAGGTAGGGTAGGTAGGGTAGGTAGGGTAGGTAGGGTAGGTAGGGTAGGTAGGGTAGGTAGGGTAGGTAGGGTAGGTAGGGTAGGTAGGGTAGGTAGGGTAGGTAGGGTAGGTAGGGTAGGTAGGGTAGGTAGGGTAGGTAGGGTAGGTAGGGTAGGTAGGGTAGGTAGGGTAGGTAGGGTAGGTAGGGTAGGTAGGGTAGGTAGGGTAGGTAGGGTAGGTAGGGTAGGTAGGGTAGGTAGGGTAGGTAGGGTAGGTAGGGTAGGTAAAAAATTGCATTGCAACGCATTGCGGGCACAGCTAGTTTTATATAGTTCTACAACTAGGTACAAGTTTCTATACGGTAGGGTACTCCTAAGAGTGGGTCCCATTGTACATGTGTCCCCGCCATCCTCCTTTTAATAAATAGCTTAAAATTATTTATAGTATTAAAAAATTTCCAATTAGATTTTTTGCATTTTCTGAGAAGATTTACTATAGTAACATTTATATTTTTTTTCACCATCGGAAAGTAGAGATTTCAACGAACAGAAAACATACAAACTTTTTGAAAAAAGCTGATATTTTGACGTCAGAATTTTCGATTGAAAATGAGGCTGCTTTTTCGATATTAATTCAATATAAGGTGAAAAAATTAATATTTTTAATCAAATAAATTACAGCGTATTTGGGACATAAAAAAGTAAGTTTTCACTAAATTTCGTTATAAAAAAACAATTTTTGTAAAAGATAAAAATAAAAAACCAAAAACTTGGTTTTTTTAATTTTTCACATAAATTTTGAGGTTATGTGAAAAAAGTGTGAATGTAAAAGTTTTAGATCTTTTTATTACCTACAACTTTGCCGTTTGACTTTTTTCGATAGGACTTTTAGTTTTGCCGGAAATCGAGAAAAACCGTTTTTTACCCTTAAACCCCTCCCCCCCATCCCCTTCCCGACTTCAGATCGCCCGTAATTTATTTTTCCTTTCATTTTTATAATATTCCCCTCTTTTTCTAATGGGTTTCATCCTACTGTAATTTTTTTTGGTTTCAAAAATTATCGACCCTGGTCTAGACCGGCAGCAAAGACGTTCTCTCAGTCGTCATATGCACTGTGTGGGGCGAGCTAGATTGCCGCCCCAGAAAGGAAAGAGAGGCAAAAAGGGCCTGAACGGGCGAATTTGGTATAAGGAGTCAAGAAGCGTCTGCGCGCGGTGACAGCACGTCTATCTAAACGGGCTGTGTCCGCAATCATCTCTTTGATGTTTCGGCCCATATGACATGATGTCGGGTGGGCCATGTGAGTTAGTGGGTTTGCCCAGGAACAGCATAAGAGTCAATAGAGTTCAAAATCGGGCATCTCAGTACGCAGTACGAATGACGCAAGTTTACCGTATGTCATTCTTTCCCAGAAATTGATCCCTATTACCGACACAATCAAATGGTGTAAAAATACAGTAAGTGTTTTTTCCAAATATGGGTTCGATTCATGGCTATGAATTTAGATTTTTCAATAATCCAATAATGCTGTTTTAGTTATATCAAAATCGAGCTTAAGTCTACTATGAGAATTTTTCGCGGTTCCTCTTATTTTTGTATTATCTATCGGCTATCAACACCCATTTAAAAAAATCAGCGTATAAACACCAGTGGGAACACAGAGCAACATAAAATACAAATAAACTTTAAAATTTCGTGATTCATGAAATAAAAATTTGTTTGTTTTGTTTTTAACCTTAGAAAATATGATCATGTTTACAAATTTCGCAAATACTCAAGTGGCTCCCAATTAACTTCGCCGGAACTCTCGAATATTGTGTTTGATTTTTAATATCTATCATAAGTCTAAAACGCCGTTTTATTTGCGGGAACGCTTTTCCTACTCCCGACTTTCTGATACTTCTTGTAGATTGCATATTAAGGTGCTCCCTCACCGGGAGCATTCACGTGTATTGTAACATTATAGATTCGACTTTGAGCATTACATTACAATAATACCTCCCTGACTAACGAGCATTTGCGTGTAATGTAACATATTGATTCGACTTTGAGCATTTCATAGCAAGATGTCAGACGAAGCGGTCGTTGTGTTGAGTGCGGCAATATTAATTCGACGTTGTTATTTACGTAAAAAAAACACAGAAGAAACGATATTGGTGTCATGAATTATTTCAAAACCGGCAAAATACAGGTGGTTTGGATATTTTAGAAAGAATCAACCGACCCATAAGTAAACTTAAAATGTTTTTAAGAATCTCTTCTTCGGATTTTGAACACTTAATAAATCTCATTGGACCATATGTTAAAAAAGAAGATACTAATTATAGACAAGCAATAACAGTGCAAGAAAGATTGGCTGTTACATTACGATTTTACGGATCTGGTGATTCTCGCATTGATGTTACAAGTTGTATCAAGATAGTACACATTGTATCATTACAAGGTGCGCATTGTAATGCTCGGTTCTCCTCCTTCACTGATGTAATGCTCAAATCTGTAACGTTACATTACACGCGAATGCTCCCGGTGAGGGAGCACCTTTAGGAATCTCCTTAAACCCCGTCCCCCCTTTACCGACTTCTACTCCTACTCCTTTACTGTTCACGCTGTGCGGTTGTGGAATTCGCTTCCGCTTGACATTAGGGATTGCCAAAGTGTTTCAGTTTTTGAGAAAAGAGTGAAAGAACATTATCTTTCCATTTCACCATAGTTGCATAGGTATTTATTATTATATTTTATATTGTATTTCCGTTATATATTTGTCATTGTACTTGTATGTGTGTTAGTATCCTTACTCATATTATTAAAGCGAAAGTGAGTTTGTTTGTTACCTCTTCACGCTGTAATGGCTAAACCGATTTTGATGAATTTTGGTACAGAGATGGTTGGGAACCAGGAGACGAGCATAGGCTATTTTTTTGAGGGAGAAAGAGGGAAGAAAAGTGAAAACTTAGCGTTGCTATTACAAAACAAAAAGGCGCAAGGGTAAAAACTGCAGGTAGCAGGTACTGTGTTATACCGAATTTAATGCGAGCGAAGCCGCGGGCAAAAACTAATATTCTTATATTGTATTTAGTCATTATTTTCTTATGTTCTTATGTTTTATTTTTTTTCTCATTTTTATGCACTGTGTTTACATCTCTTTTATTTATTCTCCTTGCGCAGGTATGCTAAGAGATTGCTTTAGAAATAACTATTACCTTTGTACCTATTTTCTGTTCCTGTCTTTTATTTTTCTGTAATCAGTGTATACAACATCCTTCTTACTTACCAAACAGCGTAGAGCAACTCGAAGCGGCTTGATATTGTTCTGGTTATTATTATCTCCGGTCGCTATGACCAAAGTCTCCAACGCTAACATCAGGTCACCTCCCTCCACTGGAAGACATTCTTCGTAGCTGAAACAAGAGATTAACTGGCTTGAATGTGTGTATTATCTTTTTTTTCGGATGATATATCATCATTGTCAGACTTGTACTGACTAAAACCCATCCATATTCCTTCTTTTGCCCTTTGTGTTCCGAGGCCGCGGTATCTCCTTCGAACAACCTGGAGAAAGGCGCTGAGACCGCTGGGTAGGGGTAGAGGAGGCACTTTTATAATTATAAGCTTGGCTTGCTCATAAAACCTTCGCTAACAGTCTTCTTGTCTTGTGCCTTGTTGCCATAGAACAGGGGCCTTAGTCTGCTATTACAATAGTGTCAGAATGGTCGATCACTGATCGCATAATGGTTGATTTTGACATCTACTACATGCTAAACTTGTCAAAATCAACCATTATGCGATCAGTGATCGACCATTCTGACACCATTGTAATAGCAGACTAAGGCCCCAGGATACTAGTTTCTATTACTTAAAAAAAACTGCTGTTCATATATTTTTACTTATAATTTGAAAAAATCTGCTTCTTGAAAACCTGCTCAGGTTTTGCACAGAAAACAGCAGTTTTTCTTTAAATTACCAATGACAAATTTATTTATGACTAGCTTCTGCCTGTGACTTCGTCCGCGTGGCATAGTTACTTTGGGCTAACGCTAACTTAAACCCGCGTGGTGATCGAAAAAAAATTATCTCCCCTTTTCTTCCCACTTTCTCCCTTTTATCTCACTTATTTAAAAAAAATAGCCTATATCCGTCTCCAGGGTCCCAACTATCTCAGTACCAAAATTCATCAAAATCGGTTGGGCCATTTAGGCGTGAAGACGTAACAAACAAACTAACTCACTTTCGCTTTTATTATATTAGTAAGGATAACCATTTGTGGTTTGATGTCCCGGGATCCTTCCCTTTATAAAACTTACCAGTGTACGACCAGCCGCGTGAGCACATCGGCGGCAGTGGCGGCGCGCGTGAGGTCGGCTGACAGCGTCGCCTCGCTGCAGTACCGACGCAGCGCTGCGCAGCCGCCGGTGGGGGACGCTGCTGCTGCACATACAGCTGGGCAGGATACTAGTTTCTGCACAAAAAGAAATACAAGTTGATTCGCACACCTAGATATAAACTGAGATACTCAAAAAGGTAATTTTTCAGGAGACGTAAAATAACGTGTTACTTTTTGTATAGGAAGTTTTGAACATTAATATTGTAGCGACACATACTTGAAGAGGCAAAAAGTACTACAGCGCCATCTATGCAACCACTGCAAGACTAACTGCAAAAATTCCTACATCGCGCAAGCAAAGTTGTATGCGAAGTGAAGATATAATATACGAGCACCCGACAAGCAAACTGTTCGGTAGTGGCCCCAGGGGCGTGAAACTTAGAACTTTTGCGATTTTCGACCTTAATGACATAGGAGTGCTGCCGTCTTTGAAAGTTTTGTAGAACTAAATGTCGATAAAACCGTTTCCAAGTGATTGTAATCTCGCTAGATGGCGCCTGTTTTGCTAGAGCGACTGTTTTATTGACAAAACTGTCAGTGCCGGAGAAATCATTCAATGTCAATGCGACTTTGAAAAATTGAAACCGTCTAAAAACTTTGAATTCAAACTTGAAAAGTTGGTTTTCCGCGTTATCGTAGTGTTATTTGTTGTTTATTGTGTTGTTATTATTATTGTTTGTTTCTTTGCTGTTAAGTTTATTAATAGGTATAAGAATTCATTAACGAGTTTTACATTGCAATTCTCGCAATGAGTTCTCGTCAAGCTCGTTGCATTTTTGGTTGCGACACTTTCGGTAAGTATTGCACTTATTAATGAAGTTAATGTACTTAATTAGGCTAGTCTGTAATGTTAAAACACATTGTTTAACTTTTTTAACACCATAGTGTTTTCACAATCAACGCTAAGTTGGGATTCCGGGATTCCAGTTCTACCCACTATAAAATTAAAAAGTCTAATAAAATAGTAATCAAGTAGCATCAACACTACAACTCAGAAATCATACACCTGTAGAAAATATTTCTTTATGTCAGTACGTATTTATGTAAATACTATTATTTCCAGGAGTATCAATGCATGGTTTTCCGAATAAAACTAAATACCCTACCCTCTTTGAAGCATGGGTATCAGTCACACCCGAAAATATGGCACATGAAAAACCTGCGAAAATTTCAAAATCATATAAAGTGTGTGACTACCATTTTAAACCAGAACACAGGACACGAGGCCATGGCGTTACTAAAACGGCTATACCCTGTCTGTATTTCGAAGGTAAAATGTTTATTGATTATTTGTTTGTTATGTCTTCTACAACTTTTTTTTAAATAAATGGGTATGCATAATAATTAATGACTGCATGCACTTTCACCTTCAACCTAGGAGAACTGTGGGATAAAAAACCCGGGCCTATGCGTTAATTCAAGACATGGTCGACCTGTGTGCCAAATTTCATGGAAATCGGCTGTCTAGGCATGATTGAGTAACATGCATTGAAATAATTATAACTTTTCACTTGAAGTGTCAGCCAGACGCTGGTGCCCTCTCACTTTTTGTATTGTAGAAAGTCCCTTGTCCTTATAAATCAATGCACATGCAGGGAGTTTAAATGTAAAAACTTGCCTCTACTTACCTAACACTAAATTATGTTTCAGGAGTGCCAAAAGTAATAACCGATCTGGATACAGAACATAATTATTGCTTACCAAGGATGAAGCTAGCTGTTTCCTCAGCAAACATTGAAGTGGCTACACCATCATCATCTGGTGTTAAACAGAATACTGGTAAATAATAATTGTCAGACGTAATATTTATCATGTTTGCATGGCTAGCAGGAAGTGTGGTCAAATAAGTTTAACATCCCTTTATCTATATGACAGAAGATTTAGAATTAATTGGATGTCTCCATATCTTTATTTGCTTTGGTCCTGAGAAGAAACTTCTCTCTTTCCCGTTTTTTCTATACTAGCCCTGCTGAGATTGTATACTTATCCATTCCTTAGAGTGGTTAACCTATCAAGCAACTTAGAATGCTGCTATGCTTGTAGAGGCAAAGGCCATTCAATTATTTTAAAATTGTATCTATTAATTTTAGAGTTATAATCAGCAATTATATATACAACTTATAAGGGTTGGGAGCCATTGGATGCAAGTCACTTCCAACCGGCCAACTTGGAAATCATTGGGGGAGGCCTATTTTTAGCAGTGGACATCTTATGGCTGATATGATGTTACAACAATTGTATACTATAATTGTTTTAAATATTTAAAAACTGGATAAAATTGTACCTACTTATTTATAATTTTTTTTTTTTTTAGACTCTGACTGGGTGAGCCATGTGCACGTGGAAACATCAGTAGCAGCCTCATAGTGATACTGATAAAGAAAAACTATTGCATTTTCAATTATGCAAAGGTAAGTTAGTATTTTCTCTATGTAGATTGATTTATTGTTTATTGTACAATAAATACAATAAACAATGTGGTAGTTCACTGAACTTACTTAAAAATATCAAAGATTCTAAATAAAAGAAACATTCACATAAATGTGTGTGGTGGACACCAGCAGCACTTTTACATTTAAATTAAAACAAATAATCTGTCATTTTGATGACTTATATTAATAATATTTAGTCTAGCCTTTGCTTGCAACTTCCACATTACTGGTATAGAAAGTATTATGTGTTAATCTAGGATGTCCAACTATTTGGCTTCAAAATTACATCCAAATCCATTCAGCTCTTCCTGCGTGACTGAGTGACAATTATAAAAAGCACAAACATCTTCTAGGACTCGCTCGCTCGCACTCGACGCGAACAGACGTAGCCTATCGTGCACAAATATTGTATACTATTTCAATATACGAAGTTGACAGAAACTAGATCTTGTCGAGGAAGAAATAAAGCTCATTTTGGCCCGCGGCAACCGTGATCACGCACCGAGCGACCAACTACGCGTGTTCTGTGTGATAGTATATGCAATATTAGCAGAAGCAAGCATGCAGCGCTCGCCAAATGGTACAACTTTTGTATCAGAACCTGAACTCTTACGTTCTGAAGACTTCGACTTCGTTTCGTCAAGAAAGAGGAAGGCTCACCCTGATATGGAGGAAATACTTCAATTGCGCACGGATATCCAGTTAATGTTCAAAAATCTCAAAGAGGATCAAAACTCGGAATTCCTTAATCTAAGCAAAATGATATATGAGCTTAAAGAAGAAAATAAAGAAAACATTATTTCAAATGAAACTCTAAAAAAGCTCTGGAAGAAAACATGGGTTTCTACAGGGATTTAAAAAACAAGTACGACACTCTACTACTGGACAATAATGCTGCTTTAAAGAAAATTGGATACCTTGAGGAACACGTAGACGCGTTACAAAGAAAACAGATAGAAACTATGATCGAGATAAAAAATGTACCTGTCACGGAAAATGAAAACCTGATTGAGGTTGTGAACCGGTTGCACAATTCTTTAGATATCAGTTTTAACTCAAGTCAGGTACGCCAAGTTTACAGGAAAAAAACTGGCCAAAACAAAACAATTTTTGTTGAGTATCAAACTGTTCAAATGCGTGCTAACACACTTAAAGCTATTAAATCCTACAATAAACAACAAACAAAGGAGATAAATATAACACAAAAGCGCTCAAAATAGCTGGAGACACTCAACCAGTTTACATTTCAGAAGGTTTGACTCCAACCGCCAGGAAACTCCTGTACCAATCCAGAGAGTTAAAGAAAAAGTACGACTTCAAGTTCTGCTGGGTCTCCAATGGAAGAGTATTCTTAAAGAAATCTGAAGAAACGCCTGCAATACTGATTAAGTCCACCGAACAAATCGAAGGTATCATTAAAGATATTGCTAACCCCATTCTAGAACTTTGACTAATACGAAAGAAAAAGTTACTTCCATGCCTGTTTTTGTATTGCTTTTTCTTCTATTTTTTTGTAACTATTTCAATTTGCAACTCTAAAAAGGTCATAATTTGTCTCACTGTCAATTCATCTGTAAAGTTGTGCCAGAAAGCACATAATACACATAATGCTAACTTACTCCACTCTAATTTCATACACAATTTACTGACATACATGAAACTTTTGTTACACAGTGATTGGGAATATCTGTTTTGTGCCACCGACATAACCTTATTCATAATATTAAAAAAAAAGTATGGCTGATTTAGTAGATATTTCGGAAGATATCGAGAAAACTATAAATGTCGGCATTTCGCATAGCGTAGATATTCCTGAAAACTGCAAAAAACTATTTGGTGAATCCAATAAGTACAAAATACTAACTCAAAATATAAGAAGCTTAAAACATAATTTCGATGACTTTCAGGTATTACTTAACCGACTAGATATAGAATTTGATTTTATTATTTTGACTGAATGCTGGCTATCGAAACTAGTGACACTGCCCAAGATTAACTCGTATAAAACATTTGCCACCGTTGATACAATAAATCAGAATGGTGGGATAGTAATATACTTTAAAGAGTGTCTAGAAACTGTAATCATTGAACCGACAAGTGATGTTGATGAAATGAATTGCCTAGTTTCTACGATTAAAAGTGAGCTCGCAATAATATCGATTTATAGATCGCCTGCATTCAAGAACATTGATCATTTTCTAAACGCATTAGAGCGCATATTAAATAATTTAAAGCAATACAGGAATGTAATTCTTTTAGGAGACATTAATATTAATATCTTAGATAATAGCAGTCCTAACTCTTCAAAATACATGGATTTACTAGCTTCGCATGGATTATTACCAGCACACTCCCTCCCGACTAGGAAAGAGAATTGTCTGGACCACTGCTTTCTTAGAACCTCCGCTTTATCTAATACTATTGTCTGCGAGTCCACAGTCACGGACCATTCATGTGTTATGACTTCTTTGTCGATTCAATCTAAAATAAAAGCTTGTAAACCAAAAACTTATAAAAAAATTGATTTTCAGGCACTAATCGATGAATTAAAACTAATTGATTGACCGTCTATCCTCCCAAATGATGACTGTAACAAATCTACAAATGTGCTTTTGTCAACTATATCAGACGCAATGAATAAACATACAAGTATATATAAGCTGTCTCGAAGGAAACGTGCTATAAAGCCTTGGATAACTCCTGGTTTATGCCGTTGTCTTAGAAACAGAGATCATCTACATAAAAAACTTCGCAATAATCCTGAAAACGTAACTTTAAGCGTAACCTACAAAAGGTATCGCAACACCTGTAATAATTTATTGAAAAAACTTAAGAAGAACTATTTAAGATCTGAAATAAATAAGCACAAAAACAATCTGAAGAAACAATGGTCCTTAATCAAAGATGTCTGTAATTTTGGAGGTCGAACAAACGAAAACGAAGAACTGTTAAAATTCAATCCTGATCCACAAAGCTCTATTAACCATGTAAATAAGTATTTTGCAAATGTTGGATACAATTTAGCCAATGATATACAGAGTAGAAGCCATAGGCCACCAAAGATTCCTTTTACTAGCCGCTCTAACACTAACTCTCTCGTGCTCTTACCAACGGATATTGATGAAGTAAAATCCATCATACTGAACTTGAAACAATCTAACGCTACTGGTTACGACGGCATTCCTATTTCAATACTAAAACTAGGAGTGGATACTTTGGTCTGGCCCATAACAATGATTTGTAATCAATGCATGACAATGGGTGTTTTTCCAGAAGCTCTTAAGAAGGCTTTAATAGTTCCTATACACAAGGCTGGGAACAAAGACTGTGTCTTTAATTACAGGCCAATATCACTACTGCCCTCTTTGTCAAAGGTACTTGAGAAGGTCATTAACAAAAGACTAACACATTATCTTGAATCTCAGAATCTCTTTTCAAGTAATCAATTCGGTTTTAGGGCAAACTGGTCTACTAACGACGCTATAAAACATTTAACATCTAATGTTGTAGAAAACCTAGACAAAGGAAGGAAGATCATAGGTGTATTCCTGGATTTAGCGAAGGCTTTTGACACAGTCTATGTTCCCCTGCTTCTTACAAAACTAGAACATTTAGGAGTTCGCGGAACAGCCCACAAACTACTTTCAGACTATTTGACTAACAGAAAGCAATGCGTAAAAATAGCTGACTTTATGAGCGAGCTGGAGAATATCACTTTCGGTGTGCCACAAGGAAGTGTCATGGGACCCACACTTTTTCTCGTCTACGTAAATGACCTGTGTGATCTACAGCTGAACCAGGGTCGGGTCATAGCATACGCTGATGATACGGCGCTTCTATTTAGTGGTAAAACCTGGACAGAGGCTAACGAACTGGCCAATGTAGGGCTCAAACTGGTTTCGCAATGGCTACAGGCAAATCTTCTCACCCTTAACACACTTAAAACCAAATATGTCCCTTTTAGTATAAGAAACAACAGTCAACCATCTCCTGGCATAATTCACATAAAGGCTCACACATGCAATGTGACCGGAAATTGCTCTTGTCACGAAATTTCTAAAACTAACTCAATAAAATACCTTGGACTGATCATTGACCAACATTTGAATTGGAGAGAACAAATCTCAAGTCTTACTTCTCGAGTCAGGAAACTTATATACATATTTAAAAATATACGTTACTTTTGTCCGCCAAAATTATCAGTGCTAGTGTATCTATCGTTATGCCAGTCCATCATAAGTTACGCTATTAATGCCTGGGGGGGTGCTAACAAGACTGTCCTTATCGGTTTAGAACGCGCACAACGTTCTGTTCTTAAGGTGATGAGTTATAGGCAATTTCGATACCCCACTCATTTGTTGTACTCGGAATTATCAGTTCTTACAGTGAGGCAACTCTTCATCAAAGACTTAATTTTAACCCAACATAAAAAATCACCTGACTTTACAACAAAAAGAAGGAAAGATATTGTTTACTCTGTGCCTTATTGCAAAACGTCATTCGCAAACAATTTTTAAAATTTTCTAGGACCCTTTCTATATAATAAAATATCAAAGCTAATTGAAATTCGTAATCTAAATAGTCATACTTGTAAAACAGAAATTTTTAAGCTTCTTAACTCATTAAATTACGACTACACTGAAAAAATGTTTAAAATCAGTAAGTAATTCATTAATAAAATAAATCACCAAATTCATCATCCAAATCTATCACAAACACACACACACACACTCCATACATCATTTACATACATCACACACACACACACACACCATACAGCTTATACATTTTCAATCATGATAAACGACAAAATTATGATCGACCTTTAATTTTATTCTCTCTGAATTGTATTAATTTTAACTTAAAATTCATATCAAATTGTTTCTTATAAATAAATAAATGGCAAACAATAATAAAGTGTAACCAAACTCAATGTAAACAAAGTAAGCTTCTAAGTATTTTGCGTATACTATGTCAACTTTTAAATCTACCTACAACCTACAAAAATCAAGTTCACTATTTTATGTTTGCCTACCCTAGTTTAAGTTAAGTTCTTTGTTTTGTTACTAATAACTTTAATTATTTCAACTAATAAGTAATTATTTTGTCACAAGTCTGCTACCATAAATAAAATAACATAGCGAGGAAAACTGTTCCACCGTAATACAGTTTATACTAGTACGGGGAACAGAGCGAATCAGTTCTATGTTAACAACCATCCATAATAAGTACCGATAAATACCAAACAAAAAGTGTTCTACTACCTGTACTGCTTATTTGTAAGTAACTTGAATTGTGCAAGGTTGTTATTTTTGTTTTATTGAATAAAGAAAGTTTTTTTTTTTTTTTTTTTATCTTCAGAAACTCCCATTTTGTATTAAAACAATAGGCAAATGTTTTTATTGAATGTTTTAATACAACAGTTGGTCTTAATTTTTCAGGAAAAAGAAATATTACCCAAGCAACTAGGACTGAACCGATCAAAGACTTCCAGAAGCAAATCACAAACCTGAAGAAAATGGTTGCTCGTATGAAAATTAAAGAAGAGTCATTCAAAACCCGACTGGCGAGGGCAGAAAGAATTGCACGATCCTCTGTCAAAGTTACAAGTAATATGTCCAAAGCGGCCAGAATTTTTACTGGTTTACAATGCAGGGAGTCAGGAAAAAGCTCACGAGGTCGAAGATTTACTGAGGAAGAAAAAGTACTTTCGCTTTCCTTACTGAAAAGGAGTCCAAAAAGTTATAGCCTTCTCAGCAAGTATTTTTGTTTGCCATCTAAGAAGACTGTTAAATGTTTTAAAAGCCGTAAAATTTTAGAAAAGTTAAAAGATACCGTTTCAAAAATGAATGCCGAAGACCGTGTATGTAGCCTGATTTTTGACGAAATGTCCATAACTCTACACGTCTATTATGACAGATCAAGGGACGAAATTATTGGTTTCGAGAATCTTGGCACTTACAAGACCCATAAGTTTGCTGACCATGTCACGGTTTTTATGATAAAAGGTCTGAGGAAAAATTTTAAGCAACCAGTTGCATATTACTTTAGCCAAAATATGAAGTCTGTAAATTTGAAAAATATTCTGATAAATATAATAAAAAATATTCAGTCCACTGGACTTCAGGTGTTAGTAACTGTCTGTGACCAAAGTGGTATAAATACTGCCACTATCAACAGCCTCATATTGGATGCTAAGCGACAGTATTTAAGAAAAAGGGAAATTTTAAAAACAATATTTTCATTGTTGGTGCTAAAGAAATAATACCCCTATAGGATGTGCCACATCTCATAAAGGGTTTAAGAAATAATTTATTAAATAAAGATTTAATATTTGTTGATCCAACTTCAAAAGAGAAGGTTACCGTAAAATGGGATTATTTTAACATGCTCTATGAGGCTGACAAATGTTATGGTGAGCTCCGGTTGATGCACAAAACCACAAAGGAGCATGTACTGTCCGAAAAAATTAATAAAATGCGGGTCAAGCCAGCTGCACAACTATTTAGCCACAGTGTAGCTGTTGGCATAAAACACTTGTCTGTTAGGAATGAAGTCCCAAAAGAAATGGAAAAAATAATACCATTTATACAAATGATTGATAAATTATTTGATAGCCTAAATGGTAGCACTTTTAATATTAAAAATGGCAAAATTTATACAGGAGCTGTAAAGAAAAACTCACCACATCACAAACTGTGGGAGGAGGCAAAAAGTTTTTTAAGTTCTGTTCTCTATATACATAGAATAAGCAAAATAGAAAAACGATTTCCAACTATAAAAAATTGGATTAAAACCATAGAGGAATTCAAACTTTTATGGAAAACTTTAAATGAGAAATACTCCCAAGATTGTTTCCTACCTCGAAACTGCAACCAGGATCCTCTGGAAAATTTCTTTGGAAATGTTAGGAGCATGGGTGCACGCAACGTGTCGCCAAATTGTGTAGGGTTTGAGGGAGCATATAAAACATTGCTTTTAAACTATTTTAGTGCTCACCATTCACCTCGTGCAAATTGTGAAGAGGACATAAATTCTTGCCTACAGTCGCTGCATTTTTTTATTACTGAAAAAGAAAGTATCCAAGAAGAAACCAATAAATATGAAAATGTGCACATTGGTGAGCCACTTGAACTGTTTAGGATAAGCGACACGGAATCTCCTGGCCATCTTCCAAAGAAATTATGTTTGTGGATGGGCCTTAACAAAGGTATTAAAAGCTGTAAAAGGGTGTAAAAAATGTAAGCTTTCTCTTTGTGGCAGTATAAACGAACAAGGAAACGATTTTATAAAATTAAAGGAATATAACAAAAACAAAACTTGGCTAGTATATCCATCCCTAAATTTGTCAATATCTTTTAGCCAAATCCAATCTGTGGTTACCAATTTTTTAACACGCGATGTGCACCTTCCAGGTTTAAAAGAAAGAATTAAATCTCTTGTAGAAATAACAACTGACTTTTCATATCACAATTGCAATAAACACAGAGAAATTGTAATTAAATCTTTTACAGATATCTCAGTAAATGTGTTAGTCTATAGTTGGTGTAAAAGCGTTAACAGAATTTTGTCAGGAAAATGCAACTACGATGGTGAAGACCAAATTAAATTAGCAGCCCTTTCATACTTCATCAAACATAAAACAAAACCAAAAAAGTAAATGACGTGGCATGGTCTTATTGTTGTTATTGATTTTGTATATAAGTAACTGTAAATTATTTCTTATATGTATCTTAATGGAGGCTACATATGTGATTAAAAAACTATGTTAAAATTATACTGTTTTATTATTTTAATAATTTATAGGCGATCGTACACCAGCAGCCTGATTTGCATTTAATTGCGCTTGTTACATGTTATACAATTTCTTTGGTAAATGCAAATCTGACTGAGGCTGCGGGGTGTAAAGGTCGCCTTCTCAGTAAACTCCCTTTCAATTTTTTAAATAACGGCAGCAGTACGTATTTACTATACAGTATACCTATGTACCTATACGTAAACAGGTAGGTACCTGTAGCCACGGCTTTAGCGGTTAGTTCTGATAAAGTTTCATAGACGGCAGCACTTTCTTCGTGGACGTTTTTTATGGTCGACTTGCCTCTCTATTCCTTTTTAGGTTACTATACTCTATGAGTGGCCCACCAGACACGACACCCGTCTGGTCGAATGATCCTCCCTTTTCTATAGAGGATGGAGAACTTTACACCCTGTTCTTCATACCTCTAAAATATAGATCATAAAAAGGTTGGAAAACGACACTGTTTGTAAATTGTGTTGTGTTAAAATAGTTAGGTAGTTAATTAAAAATACACGGTTTTTGAGTTATCTCAGTTTAGATTCAGTGTGCGAAACATGCACACAGTGATACAGCATGGTGCTTATTTAATGTTAAGTTCTTTTGTATAAATAAATCACTTAAGAAATCTCGAGTCAGCTGGTCTAGTTTTCTGAGCAACAAAAATCATCACAAGTTTTTAAACTGATATGGTGACTTATTTTTTTATTTTTATGAATGGCATCTCGCAGTTCAATCAAGGAGGTTGTCGTCTGCTTAACCGGGCGAATCCTGTGGGTGCCTTAAAAATTAAGACCTCCAGCCAGGGTGGAACTTACAAACTAAGCGACTACACGCTAAGGGCACCCCCTGTGGGGTACGAGCCTCAGCTTAGGGCGTCGCTGAAGGACAGCAAGGGACAGGCTGGATCTGAGTGATATTATTTATGGACTGGTTTAACTTACTGGCTCAGCAGCGCAGGCTGGCTCTTGCAAGGGACGGGTAAACATGGTGACTAACATTTGAGGATATTTACCACAAAAATATGATCAATAATAATCACCAGTACTTGTTTTGACTTTAAAAACTCGTAAGTTTAGTCTTAGAATGCCACATTGCCCCACACTAGGCTTTCTCCTTTATCGCGGGTGCGTTTACAAACATTTAAACTAACATACTCAAACAGCCACACACGGAACAACTATCTGAAAACTAAAAATATTTGTTCGGTGCGGTAATCGACCTCACAAACCGTAGCGCAGCAGTCAAACGCTTAGCCACTGCGCCATTCGTGTCGTCAATTCATTGTCACATGCCATTACGCTAATAACAGATGCAGACTACAGACACATCATTACAGAAATGCCCTTCTGTTGGATCAGGTCAAAGAAACTTTGGATCATTCATGGCACTCACCTGCATAACTTGCAAGCACAGCATAGTATGTTCCATCTCCTGGCTGTCAGTGGCAGCTTTGACCAGCTTCTCCACACAGTCAGCCGGCCATAGGGCTGCATGTTCGGCCAGTTTGCGCAGCCCTAGCAGTGCGGCGCGGCGGACGGAGGAGCGGGCGTCGTTCATTGCTATGCTTAGGAGTAGTTCCACCTAAAACGAGAAAGTGATTATAATAAGGTGTATTCTAATCTAGGGGAGCTTTTACACCCTACCTTGCCTTTTTTTGCTTTATTTATTTATTTATTGGTTTACCTATAATTGTTACATATAAAAACAATACAGTCACAAAGAATTCCACTTAGTGTACAATATAATGCGGCAAACACAGATAGAAAAAATCATCATCTGCCTAGCCTTTTCCCAACTATGTTGGGGTCGGCTTGCAGTCTTACCGGATGCAGCTGAATACCAGTATTTTACATGGAGTGGCTGCCTGTCTGACCCTCCATAACCCTGTTAGTACTGGGTATTACGATACCCCTTGGTAAGACTGGTTGTCAGACTTTCAGGACACTGACTAGCCGTAACGACTGTCAAAGATCTACAAATGACAGCCGGGACCAACAGCTTAACGTGCTTTCCAAGGCACGGAGGAAACTCGGTATGTAACGGGTGGTCACCCATAACTCGACACACACAACCTAGGCAAGCGCGGCTTAACCTAAAGATCGACCCGAGCGGCTGCTATTATTTAGCTCGAGCTGCATGAACGCACGAACAGATAGCAAAAATAAAGAAGGTACAGAAATAACACTTAACAATATTTTTTATGACAATGGTTACTGTATGCGTAACATGATTAAATAATATAGCTACATATTTCGGTGAAATGACCCTTGAATTGCCTAAGTAAAGTGCCACAGATACTTTTGGTTTAGGCTCGCCCCCTATCAGACTTAAACATGACTGGCGGAATGAGGGTTTACTATTGGGTACACCTCTGCCTTACACTTAAGGAATTACAGGCGAGATTTTACGTTACTGTTGTAGCAATACTCAAGAATGTTTTGTGACCTTTCTTCTTACATTATAAATTGAATTATGAGTTGCGAATGTAATGCCAACGCCTAAAGAAAATATGAGCAAATCGGACTTGCAATGTTTTGTGTCACTATATATTCTCAAAACATTGGTAATTTATAAAGCCATGTATAACTTACCTGATCAGGCACATGCACCACAGTATCTGCGGCGATGTGCGTAAGGGCAACTATAGCGGCGCGCACAGAGCTTGACGATGGGAAACGTTCCAGTAAAGACCGGAGCAGCTTGAGCACACCTTGGGCCCTGACAGCTACAAAACAACATACAAAAGCATAGTTTAGATCAGTGATTCCCAAAGTGGGTTCAGTTTGTCTCTTTGTGACTTTCTGTTGACAAATATTTGTTCCGTGCGGGTTCAATCCCCGCACGGAACAAATATTTGTATGACCTATAGTTAGTTGTTTCGGGTCTGGCTGTTTGTGTATGTGAGTTTAAATGTTTGTAAATGCACCCACAATACAGGAGAAATTCCTAGTACGGGGGAAACAATTTTTTTAAAATGAAATTAATAAAAATAAATAGAAAATGTTGAAAAGAATTAAGAGTCTATTAAATAGGACATGTTGCAAAGATGAATTAACATAGCTTAAATAACCAATATGATTTTGAATGGGTAGTATTATGTGACTTCTCAATAATAGCTTACCGCCACCATGGACAGTCCTGAGAGCTCTCACAAGCTTGGCTCTGCGTTCAGCAGCTGTACTCTCACAGTCTACCATATCCCAGAGTTTATTGCACATAGCCACTGCAAACGCACTGGAAATAAACAAGTTATTTATGGCATCACATTGAAAACTACGTAATTATCCAAGAAAGGGATAGCTATTTTGTATTATGTTCATTTTTACATAACTTAACTTACTTGGAATGCTCAGCAAATCTGGTAGTAGCATAAATAGCAGCATCAACCTCCACATTGTCATGACTGTCCAATCCCCTACGTATTGCATGGTGTACATTCTGTCTCTCTGGTATGATCCCAGCCACAGCACCAAGTGTTCTTAGCGCTAGAGCCCTAGCTACTGGATCATTAGAATGAAGAACACTGAAAACTCTCCTTAGGAATTCGTCGACGTTCAAAATCTTGTCCAAATGCTTCTCGCTTTGTTGACAGACCCGAAGTACCCATAGGCGAAGGAAATTGTTGCCCATACGAAACACATCAGCCAGCTTCAGAAATGAAGAGTTTATAAGTATGGGAAATGGATATTTCTCGAACAAACGCGGGAAACGGACGATAGCTTCGCATTGTTCACCCACTTTACCAGACCGGAGGCCTAGAAGAAAATATTTATAGTTATTAATTGATGAAATAGTGTGTAATAAGCATCTGGAAGTAAGGTTATGATTTAATACCTTTGTCTAATTCTGTTAATGCTGAGTTGGCATCTTGTTCTGGCTCGCCAGAACTATCATTAAACGTGTTTAATCGCACACCGATCATTGCGCTTAAAATTATGATTGATTTATCAGCACAAGCGATAAACACGTAAACAGTAACAGCCGAAACGGAAAACCAAACAACTTTGACAGCAATTTTTTTGCGTTTGACATGACACTAACAAACAACGACAACGAGCACACGAGCACTGTTGCCAATAGCATTATATTATTTTACGATTGAATTCTTATGATTTTTTTTTTCAAAACATCTTTTATAGACATAAATTATACTCGAATTCACTATGTAAACAAATATTTTGTAATTCATTTTTATTATTGTTTATGCACTGCCATCTAGTAACGCATATTGCCAAATGATGAAATTGTTGCTGATGGTTTATCAAAGATGTCGCTATGAATCTGTTTGTGAAGTGAAACTCTATTCATGTTTGAAGAAAATTACAAAAAAAAAATAACTATCAAAGAATCGTGCATAAGTAAATCGCATATTTTCCCGGTGATTTCAAACAGGTGATCGCAATAGTATGTTAGTAGCACGGAAATAACGAAATTATGGGATTCCATTGTCACCTAATACGGAATACATGGATCGGATACATTAATAAATTATTCTGTGAATGTGTTATCCTCATGTCAATCAAAACGACAGTCAAACAGTCAAGGTCTTATAACGTGCCGTGTGGCATGGGCACATCGGACACGTCTCTAGCTGTCACATAAGATTTGACCATGGCGCCTATATTCTATGAGTCAGTAAAGACTGTAAGTCTCCTGATCTTTATTTAAGATGATTAAAGCTCACTTTAATCTAAAGATGATGATAAATAGATGAACCACTTGCTTATAGAATTTCTAACATGACTCTTTATAATGCTCCTTGAAATATTAGCAACATGACGTCTCTGACAAAATGCGATTCATTAAAAATAGGCACAGACCCTCAACCTGACAGCTAACCAGTAAACCAGAGCACCCCTATTAAAAGTAAAACTAACCTGTATAACTATCGGTAAAGCGGTGTTTACTGGCAATGCTCGGCTCAGCTCTCAAAGGCCGGTAATTACTCTGTAACGGGAGTGTATGTCGCCATTACTGCGAAAATGGCGCGAAAGGTACGAACTCACTAATCATGGCGGATCGCTCGACGAAATGAAGGAGTTTTGTTACACGAGTTCGTTAGACGTAATTTGTTATTAAACGGAGCTCGAGTCAGATCGGGTTTGTTCGTATTATCCAAATTGAAGGCTAATCATGTTGAGTCGAGTTTCAAATGGGGATCTATCGCTTATTGACGACATAATTTGGTAGGGGACTTGGTTACCTAGTAACATATGGTTAGAGTCCAGACTAAATGGATGAAGAGTCTTTTGATGGACAATAACAGTTTCAAAAGAAAACACCGAAATACATAGAATGGATGCATTGAGGGATGTCAGATCATGCATGCTAGGTACCCACCTATAATGATAGTCAAGACCAAAATAAAAGTCAGCTCGTTTCCTTGTCTATGATGCCAGGGTCAGTAGCCTTACTAATAGTGTTAGGCAAGTCCTTGGTCTAATAATATTTTCCGTCTGGTGACACTGTGCAAGGTTGCGCGTGATTATTATGCCTAATGCGCAGGAGCAGGATATTTTGGTGGTTTATCCGTGAAGTAGGCACGTATCTAATACTTAATCGATGATATATAAGAGCGAACTATTGTCTGATCAATCATTATCACATCGGATCTTGTGTCCTATCGTCTCTTACACCGAACAACAGCACGACCTATCAATCTTCAAGATGTTCAAATTCGTAAGTATTTTTGTTGTTTTGTCCAATTGTTTAATTTTTTTTTCTGTATTAAAACATTTTCCTTGCTTCTCTACCAGAGAATAGCTGAGCCGTCCTTTATTACGTGTTCCAATTTTCTAGTGGTCTTTTTAGGGTTCTAAACCCAGGACAGGACCCTATTACTAAGACTCCGCTGTCCGTCCGTCTGTCCGTCTATCACCAAGTTGTACCTATCTCATGAACCGTGATAGATAGACAGTTGAAATTTTCCCAAATGATGTATTTCTGTTGCCGCTATAACAACAAATACTAAAACAGAATAAAAAAGTATTTAAAGGGGCTCCCATGCATCATTTCTTTTTTGTCATTTTTATAGATAGAGAGAGAGACCTACGCAACCTTTCGTACATCCTACTCGCACTTGCCGTTTTTTTGTAGTACTTCTACAAGCAAGGATGCTGCCTGAAAGCTTATAGGAATAGTTAAATTCAGAAAATTATCCATTCGTAAAATGGCCACACTGAAACAATTCATAATATAAACTGGGTCTGTGACCATATTTTTTTTAAAGTATTACCTACTTTTTACGATTCTGCTAAAACAATTTTTTATGCTTTCTGCACTTTTTGCAAAACAATTTTTTATGTAAATCGTGTCAAGAATTAATTCTAGCTGTCCTGTTTACCGATGTAATTTTACGTTTAAAGTCCTAAATGAAGCGGCTGGGCCCAGTTAACGTGGCCCAAACATAGTAGGTAGGTACTTAGTTCAACTCATACTACATAATAACCGCCGACACTAAAAATAAAGAAGCTGTGCGGTACAATCGCTTCCTTAGTGTTTAGGTAACTGGCTATCAACAAACCGTCCCTAGATGCTAATCTAAATTATGAGAAATCTTACTGTGACTGTTAGTCTAACAAATCCATCTCCTCTCCAGGTACTGTTCGCCGCTCTCCTGGCTTTCGCCTCAGCAAAACCGAAGCCGCTGGTTCTGGAATACGACTATCCCGTAGCTTCCTACAGTGCTCCCCTGGCAGCCTACTCAGCACCCGTCGCCTACTCCTACAGCACCTACGATTATGCTCTTCCCTACTCTGCCTATGCTTATGCTCCATACTCCTACTATGTTCGTTGATAGAGGATTGATATGAATTGACCACGGCTGCAACTGTTTTTGGACTTAATTTATTTTATTTGAATGCACTCTTCGGAATAAATGTTCGATACGAATTCATGGCTTTTAATTCTTTGATCTAACCATGTCCCATTGGCTGGGGCGATCTGCACACACGATGGAGCTGATTGTACCAAGATCAATTGGACCAACATACTGTTATATAATTTTAACGTGAGAGAACAGAACTACATGATTCAGTCATTGATCTCTTCAGGCACTGTTTACTGAGTCATAACAACGAAATAAGTTCCCATCACTAAGATTGTGCGATCATTATAAGGATTAAAAAACCAAAGTTCCCTGTTTAAACATTCGCAGGAATTTATGAAACAAAAACAAACCATAAAATTAAAAAAAAGTCGTTCTTTGAAAGCTTGATCCTTATCACAGTGTTATCAAACGATTAAGTTATGCAAAATCTACGAATAATACTTAATTAAAAACGTTATCTAACTATTCCTTAAGCTTTAATCCTTCCGGACTGAACAAAGCATTATTTTGACATATTTTTTCCACAATGGAGGATTATTCATTGTATGGAACACGCAAGTAATCGATGCCGGACGTAGTACGGATTATGGTCAGAAGGACAGTACCCTACTTTGACAGAAATACTTCTTGGAAAGTCCAGAATTGCAGTTTATATTTCCCTTTGTGAAGACTAAACGTGATTCTTTACAAGGCAGAATGTGTTTTCGTCATCGTCCTGTAATTCCGTTGGTACAAAGGATGCTGGGATAACTAAAAACATTCAATAGTTAGGTTGTGGACCCCTGACATGCCCTGGAGCTAACATATCAGGTTTTGCAACTTTTGCGTTCAACAATAGAACATTGTCATCGGAGTAGGGAATTGTGCAATATTTTGAATCATTAGGACATATTTCAATATTCATCGTTCTCACATGAATAAAAATCTTGCGTCATTCTCCTGAAGTGCACGAAAGTTACTCCAAAAACACTTCGTGTCCCGGTCCTGTTTTCCCTTAAAATGAATTGTTGAGAAGATTATACATAAACTATTATCGCCATCTTTCGTTGAAGGATTAGCTCTCTAATGATAAGATTTGGGGTAGTATTGTGGCTCAGCATTGTTGGTAATACGCATGACTTTTGCATAGCTCTTTTGTGAAAGTAGGTTTAAGCTACTGTTTGGTTATACCTTTGTCTTGGTTTTGGGCACGTTTTCTCTCACGGTGAGAGATTTTAGTGGTAACGACTGTTGATGGGATATTTTCGGGGTGAGGTTGCATTGAGTTCAGAGATAATGATTTTAAGAGTTTGTGTGTAAGATATTGGCTATTTATGTAAGTATAATAGAAATCAGAAGCTGGCAAAGCTTTATAGAATACGCGAGAAATTAGGAACGCAATTAGGGTAACGGGTGTTCTTGGACATCATAAGCTGCCAAAATATTTGCCACAATATCTGGGCGAAACCACACACCATTGGCAGGCGTCACTTAAATCTCCACTTACCTACTACAAAAAACGAAGTTGTTACATTCACAATATGTTAAATCTTATCGTCTGTCCCTGTTTCCAGGGTCTTAACCCTCAAAGTAGCCAAAATACCATACAAGCTGCCACAAAGATCTTAAATAATCTTCTCAGAAGTGTTGAGTCGTTAAAACATTACGCTCCGTCAATTTTCACAAGCATAACACCCCCAGATGTTACACCTTTATTTTATCAGTAATAAGGTGTAAAATACAGTTTTCTGGGGATATAAATTAAGTTTGTAATGTGGTCAATCACACGTTGGGGTCCTGGTGCAATCAAAACATCGTGAAGTAATCCTCCTTTGTGTGTGTGTAGCGCACAAATGGCGATGTTTGGCACCGCTACACGCTGCTCGCTGATCGGGTGAGATCGATATCTTTGTTATAATCCTGCATCTTAAAGTGACACCTTTCTTTGGAATTTTTGGGACATTCTAAGTTGTTTTATCTTTACGTTGGGCCAGAAATAAATGATAAGGCACATAAGATGCTTCATAATAAGTTATGTTAACATAGATCTTGGCGATAAGTAAAGTTTAATGTTAAGATTACTGCTTTTAATTATAAAAGTAATAAGTATTAAAGTAAGAATGTTAATCTCAAGATGAACACTGTTTGATAATCGTAATAATTAATTAATTGTTAAGCAATGCAAATTAACTTTAACTTAGCAATCCTGATACAAGTCAAGGCTTAATAAAAAACAAAATTTGAACGCATTTACAAAAGTGAATTATCGTTTTATCTTCTTAAAATACCTACGAATATGGGGACACTAACCCAAGGAACAGGCGTCAATTTTGACACCAACAACGGCTGCCTTCACGAATAAAAAAAAACACTATTTATTATCTGTATATTATTCACTGTAAATAAATAAAGTGCGAGAGTGTAGGGATGAATGGCTTTGTCCCTTCTTCATTGTCCCATTATTGTATGGGGTTTGTGATAATGTTTTTATGGTGTCTGTCGGATTAGGAACAAATCGGCATGATGATTGCCAGCGACAAATATTTGCGGGACACTCGTTGCTGCTATCATGTCGGATGCTCGCGATCGCACCTATTATGCGCTTGTGTCAATATGTGGATGTAGGGAGTTCAGTAACTTGTTTGAATTTCGTTCTAATGGCTTCTGTAGTGGCCAGTGTTAATACACTCTATAAGGATGTGGTTTTCATCAGCAACTATTCGAACGCCGTGGGCCAAAAAAAAAGAATCCTTCAATTTAAATGTAGAAGCGATTAGTAAAGGTGCTTATAACTAAGTACCTACTACAACTTGATTAATTTCACAACGAACTAGGTAGCACTTTGTGGTTACAGACAAGAGGACATAGACAAGCGGTTATCGCTCTCAAATGCCGTACATACTTTACGAAATTTCTAGAACGTCTATCAACAAAGCTGACAACAGCTTTTGTCGATCCAATCCAGTTTAGGTGATATTAGTATAGGTGTCTTTAATATTTTCTGATACCTAATTATAATAACAGAAAGCACTAACAGGGGTCAAAACTTCAAGCATAAACTCAGTAAACAGCTGCTTAGTTCTTTATCTAAAGTATCCTAGTAGAAACTAAATAGTTTTCTTATCTTAATAGTGGAGGTGTTTATTGAGCTTCGGACAGATAAGACAGGTGGCAGTTTTACTATTAGATCACGATTCTATTTCCGACGGAGATGAGGGCTTTTATTTTATGTCTAACTGTCCTATAACTATGCCCATTTAGAACTCCACACTTATTTTCTAAAATCTTTGTTTCTAAATTCAAACTTTAGTGTTTTGCATGGAACTATTAAGTACTAAGGCTTTGGATACGTGAGTTATTAACAGGTTTTAAAATATAATCCAGGTATAATATTCTATTACACAAGTATTACGATATCTAGTTAATTAATCTTAGAAGCTTAGTAATTGCTATTAGATTTTTTTAAATACCTTGATGCATTATTGTATAAATTAAGAACACTTCGTAATCCAACATAGAAGAAAAAAAAGACTTAAAAACCCGCGAAAGCTCAACATTTTTACACGCAAGATACGAATCTTGTAGAAATGTTATCAGATGAGTAAAACAATATGAAATACTCTCAAAAATTCTATTACCTGATAACCACAAGCACTCGACAGCGCTATAATACTTACTTTTTATCAGATCGTAATGTTTTAATTAACTAAATGTAAGTACATTGCACATGAAAAAAGTTTTACAAAATGGGAGCAGCCGTTTCGGTTCTCAGGGCGCAATTATCTCTTAGAAATAATTTGTTTAACTGTTATAATGAAGAAATGTATCTTGGCATGATATGGCAGAAGTTTCCCTCAAAGAGTTGTGTTAGCATTTTTGTATGAGCAATTTTCCACGCATGAAATAATTTATTGCCTTTAAACATTTTTTTTTAAAGTTACGAAGGCGTTATGGTAATTGACATCGGTAATGGAGTTGATCAAACAGATTTAAAAGAATTAGGTATTTAGCGGACATTCTGAATAATTTTATACTTACAAATTAACTGATCCCAAAAAAAGACGATTCTGACACGGCGTGTGACATTAGAAAGAACGATTTGTTACGAAGTAGTAATAAGTATTGGAGTAAATATTTGAATTTCTTTGGAGTTGATAAACGAGTATAAAAGTAGGATAATATATAGGCATAACATCCTCCGTAGTCACATGCTTTTACAAGATGACACCTATAGCATTTTTAAATTAAGTATGTAGGGTTTTGTCCCTTAACCACAAATATTAAAATATTCATTTTCCTTCAATATAACAGTCGATTAACGCACATTTAAGTCTATAAATATGCGCATATATTACGCAGGGAGGACTAAATCATTTCGGGTCGCAGCCACAAATATTGCCAGTCAGAATAATAATCTTCAATTTGTGTGAATATCCCTTGCAAAATGTGAAAAACGTGAATGCATTCACCTATTTCAAATGAGACAAACGAGATACACACACACGATTACACTGAAAATCACTGGATAATCCCCTTGTAAACGATCATTTGGCTACGACATAATATATTGTCTCCTGTTTAGATCGAGAATTAAATTTCAAACTTTAAACTAAAATTACGAACTGTTTTCTTATTTGGCTATAAATCCGACATCTATTCTGCTAGTGTCGTGCTACGATAGTCTGTTAGTAAGTAAAGCTAGCTAATCGGTGAAAGGTACAGGCCGATGAGCAAGAAGCTTTCAACCATTCAAAATAAGAACGATTAGGTAGCTACTAGCTACTCCGCGGTCCGTCCGTCTGTCAGTCTGTATCTCAAGAATCGTCATAGTTAGACAGTTGAAAATTTCACAGATGATGTATTTCTGTTGCCACTATAACACATAAATAATATAAAAAAAACAAATAAAATCAATATCTAAGGGTATTAAGTTTTTTATAAAATAATAATGGTACGAAAACCTTCGTGTACAAGCTAGACTTGCTCTTGGTTTTTACACATTTCACAATGATCACGGAACAAACACAAAGAGGCTCATGTTTAGCTGATGTATATCCGAATGATTATGAGTGGAGGTAATATTTGAAGTGTTAAAAGCAGCGGATACATAGTATACAATAATGATTCCATTTCGTCATGGCGGATGATTTACCGGGGCGATGGGTTCTACGGATATAAATCCGGAGATTGAAATATAAATCTTGTTTTATATAGCAGCATTAAAAAAAAAAACTATAGATAGATGTTTTACTCAACAAATTTTAAAGAAGTTCCACTGAAATTTTTCACGCATAAAAGATTTACACATTCATTTAATCAAATTCATCGTGTTCGAAACTTCTGATTTTCCTCATAATTATCATTTACTTCGGTAGAGGAAAAAATCGTGACTAAACCAAACCAGCTTGTCTGAAAGATATTTTTCGACGGCAGATAGCCAAGCCAGAGACTTGCGGGCTGTTCGAAAGAGATACCGCGGACCCAAAACACAAAGGGCAAAAGAAGAAACATGGATCGGGTTTAGTCAGTAAAAGACTGACACTCTGACAAACTGGACGACTGGGCGGAGAGGGGGGAGTGTCAGACTATGATTACTAGCACAATCACACGAAAACAACCCAACAAAAACCAACCCAAAGTTATGAAGCTATCTCACAAAGACATGGTGGAATTTTGAAATGCTTGTATTATCATCAGCCTACAGCATTTCACTGCTGGATTCTCGGAAACTCTCATCCAGTTGCTACCAGCCATCTTGATAAGATCGTCGCTCCACCAAGCCTGAGGGCGTCTCAACAGCTTACGCTTGCCGATTTCCGATTTCCACTCAAGAACACGTCTACCCAAACGGTCATCGGTTCTACGGCTAATATGGCCGGCCTGCTGCTACTTCAGTCTACTGATTCCGTGAGCTCAACCACTCCGGTTCTCGGTCGGCTCACCGCCTGTACTTAGGTGTAACTAACTTAGATTGGTCCAAAATACCAGCGTTTCTTCTTCAGGGCACACGCCTTTTCTCTGTAGAGGTAAATACGACCTGATGAAGGTGTATCTGCTGTCTTCCTCATGATATAATATCCGGATGTAATTCACCGATCTCGCTAAGTCTTTGCGATCTGATGAGAGCATTTGTAATGATACATAATGTTAATACCGCGATGTGAACCGCTGCACACCATTGTGTGGGCAATTATTGTTTAAAATACCTATGTATGAAGGCTGATTATTACTTGGATGTATGAAACGGATATAAAAGTAGCCTATTTATAAAGTCTGAAAGTTACCGCTTTTTATGTTTCAGTTAAAATTACTTACGGTCTTTTTCATTCATCAGACCATTTAAAATCAGAAGAGTTTATACGGTGGTTTTAATTTTTTTTTATGTGAGAGATTTTTCCATATTTTTGTTCTTACAGATAAAAGTTAAGGTTCTTATTCATATATTAAATATCTTATTAAAATAAGTAGTATTTTCAACTATTGCTACAACAACAAAAAAAGTAGTATTTTCACTGTTAGCAAAATAACAACGGATCTGTCTCTAAGATATAATAGATACGAGTTAGGTTATCTTTTTCAGGCTTTTCCTTTGCGTGACGGTGATATTCATTTCAGCTTCAGTTATTTCAACCTTTAATGATTGATGGTAGATTGATAACACATTAAATAACCGGGCTGATGCCAGTCTTAAATTGTTCAACCTTCAATCCAAAGGTCACCCCTGTAATCACAAAGGCGAATGAAAAAACGCCCTTCCATATTCATATTCTAATTAATATTAATCACACTTAATCTAATCATAAATCTCACAAAACCTATTGTTAGAAAAAAATAACATAACTATAATATTAAATTTTTGTGATCTCTGCCCAGATTTTTCACAGAAATCTTTTAAAACATTTATCAGATTCACAAAATTCCGTAATTCCTCTAGACGTGTCCTATTGTGAACGAATCAAGAGCACCCGGTAGTGTCTAGTTACTGGTAACACGACACATCCAAAAATTGAGGTTCTGTACAAAAATGCTCAATTATCTGTGGCCGGCCGCACGGTGTATGGTTTCATTGCTTTGTCGAATTTAAAAAGTTTAATTTGACGTTTAGAGTTGTTTTTTCAGTATGTAGGTGTTGTAACATCACTATTTAGTATGTTACTAATATGGTCTTCACTAGTAAATGTATTATCTGTGGTCTGCGGCACTCTGCCACACTTCATGTCATGATGTAGTCCTGTGTGTATCTCTTGTCCTGTGTCTCTTACCAATAAACCTGTATCTTACCCAACGGACTATCATTCATAAACATCCAACATAACATGGTGTCAGAAGTGGTTTAAGAAGAATCATTCAAGAAAAAGTCGAGGTCGTCGAACAAAATGCCGGACCAAGCGGACGTCAGCCATGATGGTGAGACAAATTTTCAAACACGTGTGAAACAATTAAATATTTCGTCAGATACCACGAACAATAACGCTGAAACGTGGAAAAGATGGTGGCAACAACTTGAGTTATATTTGTTAGCCACAGGTCTAGATAAGTCAAGCGAGAAACGGAAAATCGCAATTCTCTTACATTGCATTGGAGAACGAGGTCTCAATATATTTAACTCATTTAACCTAAAAATAGACAAGAGCACGCTTGACGAAGTCAAATCGAAATTTGACAGATTCTTCGAGCCAAGAAGAAACGTGACCATGTGCAGGTATCTATTCTTCACACGCAGGCAGGAGAAATCCGAAAGCATCGACGAGTTCCTCACGGATTTGGAGAATAGAAGCAGAGAATGTGAGTTTGGCACGCTCAGGGAATCGCTCATCAAAGATATTTTCATTGCAAACCTCAATTTAAACTCGTCACAAAGGGGAGAGGAAGGTGACAGACAGGAGTCTAGGCATCAAGAATCCTCATCTCAGCAATCCTCAAATGTAACAACTAGGTCAGGTCGTATTGTAAAACCTACCAGAAGGTTAATTGAAGAAATGGATTAAGTTAAATTATAAATAGAGTCATAAGTAAAGTTTAAGTAACTATAAGTATAATTAAGCATGTTGTCTTGTATAAAATTAAATAGCATAGCACTTATATTAATTGTCAGTCAGGGGTCTAATTTGAACTCAACAAGGGGGATGTTGTAACATCACTATTTAGTATGTTACTAATATGGTCTTCACTAGTAAATGTATTATCTGTGGTCTGCGGCACTCTGCCACACTTCATGTCATGATGTAGTCCTGTGTGTATCTCTTGTCCTGTGTCTCTTACCAATAAACCTGTATCTTACCCAACGGACTATCATTCATAAACATCCAACATAACAGTAGGTACCTATAATTTGAGTTTGGAATGCTGATTGTCTTTTTTTGTCTGAGGGTATATTATCTGAATTACTATAAGGATCATTTGCGCTATGGGTATGGTATGAATTACTCAGGGTAACCATGCCCTACAACTTTTTTAGCCGACGGCATGCTGCTATCTATATTTTACAACAAACTATTAACATTTTTTTGTATTATGTACTTAAGAACGAACAATAGTTTTCGCAATCGTCTAGGTTCGGTAGGTGCCAAAAAACGGTGCGTTTTGTTTAAAAAAAAACCAGACGATGAAGGGTTAAAATAAAAAAGAATGTGCTTTTAAAAAGTAGTGTTGTTTATTTATTATCGATAGCTTTCGAGTTTGATCTCGGAAAAATATTTTTGGTCGGTTCTGATTTATTTTTTATTTCATGGAAGCTAAATGTTACTTTTGACACAGTAACATTTGGCGGGAAACTCGTCAGTTTTGCAACAATGGCGTCTCAGCAGGCATAGAGCGAAAAGTGTTCGTGAACGAGACCTCATGGGGATAATAATTGATTAATTAAATTATTATTATAGTTGTTACGTAATATGTCCTCGCGTGACAGATGTCTGTATGTGTTGTGGGGATGTTTTATTATAAGGAAAATTATGTAGGGTAAGTTATTTTCCATTTTGATTGAATATATTAATTTGTTGCTCAGTTTTCTGTGGAGTTTTCATTTTTGCTATAATGTAAAGCGTGTTTTTATGTGCTGCTGATAAAGGATATTTTTAATAATAAAGGGTTTTTAACAATAGTTTGCTATTTTTGTGGTGTGTGATTTACTTTTCCCAGCTAGACAATTTTGAGGGAAATACGACAAGATTCTGCCATCACACAGCGCAATCAAATAAAACATAACCTACACATTAAGATAAGGCACATTCGCCATATTTACTTATGAAGCAACACCCGGACCCCAAGCCGACGGCAACGGCGACATCTCAATGCCTCCATTGTGCTGGCCCATTGTGTACACGTAATTATGTAGCCATGTACCATGCCCCTCCATGGCGGCCATATTGTAACCGATGGGGTGTGAAAGTTACTTGTTAAATATGATTTTTGTAATGCGATTCGTGGTGGTATTATTATTTTATGGAGTCGGTTTTGCAACTGGTGTTATGTTTTTAAGAGGGTTTGAATTTGTCGTGTTACAATTATTTTTATGACGAGTTAAGAGTCAAAATCGTCGTATCACTAAGAACAAGAATTTAAAAAAGAAAACACTTAACTGACTTAACAGAGATTGGTTGACATTTTTGGTTCCACCAAAGCGGCCCCTGATTTTATTGAATATGAAAAAAAACATTGCTTAGCAGTAGAACAGTGTCCATCAGCCAAAAAAAAAAGCGATGATCTATCTATTTAAATCAAATTAGGAACAGCTAAAAGTCATTGTTTTCTCCACCTACCCTCATAGTGATTGGTGATTGTAAATCGATGCCGATGGTTAGCTAAACAAGGCATGTGTCTGGTTACAGTGTAATGTGATTATTCCGCCCAATTAATCGCTATTACTGGATAATACCGGTACTAGCAGGTACAAGGTATTCGGTTGCTAGCTACTAGTTGCTGGCTTGGCTTGGCTTGGCTGGCTTGGCTGGCTTCCCTGATGTGATGTGGGCTACTGTTTTGTGGATGCATAAATCTAATATCCACATACCTAGAGAAACAGCATCATTATGGTGTGACTATGTTAGACTGCGGATCCATGAGACCAAACTCGTTATCGCAAAAAATATACAAACACATATTTTTAATACTTGCTGTATTTATTTAATTTACCCTGGTCCTGTGAAAATAATTGCATTCTATTTAATACGAGGATATTATTTACAAATAAGTATAAACGTAATATTCGAAATCAGAAATAAATAACCTCAAAAGATAAATTCGGAAACACATTGTTGTTTGTCTGTCTGTCAAGACCTTTCATCTCGGGATTACGTGGAAGTATCGAGTTGAAATTGGAAACAATTTATTCAAGTCTGTGGTATCTTTGTGCTGTGAAAAAATCAACCCTCTAAGTCTACGCAGTCAAAAAACATGGCCGTTTATGTCGCAAGTTTGTACGGAACAGTTGGTGCGCGAGTCTGACACGCTCTTGACCGGTTTTTTTGGTTTGAATAAAATGACCAACCTACGAAAATTTAAACCAGAACCTCTATTTTTAAGTCTCTATTGCAGAATAAAAAATATAAAATTTTAAAACCAATGTGCGCGTTGTAAAAAATACAAAGAGGAGGTAACTCGTTTTCAAATAAATAATTTTATGTAGTTAGCAATACAGGAAGAAAGCTTAAGAAAATATTACGAAGGATATCCACGAACTAGTTATTTTACGAACCCTTCTATCTATTTCACAATGAATCGGACGAGCGCCATTTCCGTTTGTCGCATGAATTTAAATACCTCATACAACATTTTTACGACGTGCCCAGAGTATACTTGCAATTGTTTAGTTTTGTAAGTAAAGGTTAAGTTTGTGTCAAACTTTGACTTTTCAAAAAGATTATTTTATCATTTATGATTAGATTGATATTACCGAATGGACTCACCGATTTATAAATTCGAATAAACTGAAGTTTAACAAGATGAAGTGTATAATTTATGATGACCTAATGGCTGATTTTGACTTTTGCTAGAGGCGTTGTCATAACGTGACAACGTTACCAATTGACAGCGTTGTGGACGAATTATTATGCTATTTTTTTGTGTATTTATAAGTTAGTTTTTTAAAGTAGATAATTTTAATAAGTAGCTTTGATTTTAACTTTTTTAATCATTCCTAACTCATTATAAGGATGACTAAGAAGAAAATCTCTAATTTTAATTGTTAGTTTATTACACAGTTATGTTGCAGGTTTTCGCTATAAAGGCAGGCCAGAATGATCTGTTATTTATTAAACGGTTGGTGTAGTGGCTGAATGCGGCGCTATGTGTCGCGAGTACCATTCCCGCACGGAACAAATCTTTCTATGGCTTTTGGTAGTTGTCTTGTATCTGGCTGTTTGTGCAAGTGAGTAAAAATGTTTGTAAATGCACTATGGTACAGGAGAAATTTCAAGTGCAACGTTTAAACAAAAGTACAAGTTCAAAAAATAATTCGTATATGTGTTGGAAACAAAATAAAGATGCTCGTCACCAGGTGTTACTGCGACTATAATATGAAATAATATCGACATTAACAGGGTCGGACAATAGAGGCGTCGGGCATACAGATAATGGTGAGCAGACAAGCTTAGTGCGGATAATGTCCGCACCCACGCATACGAGGGTTAAGCCACTGATATGCTATACAAATTGTAGTGATTTTAAATAACAAGCACGTGCTGGAAAAAGACCAGGAGAATGCAGAAAATAAAAATAAAAGTGTAATGATTTTTGAGCCTTTGTAACAGATCGTTGATCTGTAAAGGCCTTGATTTTAGGGATTGCCAAGACTTGTGGCCTGCTGATAAACGGATATGAACCCTATAAGACCCTTATCACCCAAGGACACTACTTTTCATCATCACCATTTTCATGTCATCCTTAATTTTTCTTTGTGAAATTCCAATAAAACTTGTCCATTACTAATTCCTACGCATGCTTTAGTCCATATTTTATGTTCCACCATCACGCCACAACGCGTTTTCACCTTAACATCTCGACTAATCCCAGATAACGCGTCGTGGACACTCCGCCATTGTGCCCGACACAGATACCTGCGATGTTTGACACATTTCAGCGGATTATCCGCATTTAAGTTTATCCGCGTATGCGCATTGTTGATAAACGCATTTTAGCATAAATACTGAGAAGAAAGATGTGAGAAGCTGTTGTGTGTTTTTTTCTTCGTGGGTGTAACTTAGTTCTCGTCGATGTCAGTTTGAGTAGATTGGAGTGTTTTTGATTTGCAATATGATAAAGTTATGGATTACAGTTTGTACCATACATACTTTTTCATAGTTCATACTATCCCACTGCTGGGTAGAGCCTCCCCCAAGCCCCAAGCCCAAATTATTATCCATAACCTTGAACCTAAACTCGCAGTACGTGTGCAGGTACGCCACCACCCTATAAACAGAAAATTTAAGGTTTTCAAAATTATGAGCTGACGAGTTCTTCACTAAAATATGTGACCTCAACTACATATCTCATTCCATATTTTAAGCCTGAATAAAGTCTATGAAATTCATAGACAATAAAAAGTCTTATGGTATTGTGGGAATGTATAAATTTGCAGAGATCGTCAAAAAAAGATATAGATTTTGTTCACAGATTTGTGGAAAATATTTCTAAACTAACACTCTTATATTTTATTAACGTCTGTTTTAATTTAACAGAATCTATTAGTAAGGTTTACCAAAATGGATTTGCGCTGAGCTGCTAGGGGAGTATGCGTGGGGTTGTATGTGAATCGTATGGGTTTATGGTTTTAATGGCGACCCTATGGCAAATATAAGCTTAGAGTAAACATAAACATTATTTTAGTAACCCGATGAGCTTAGTAAAGCTCCCACAACCGATTAGCTGGGCACCCCGTGTTTTAATTCAGAGGAAGTATCACTATTACCCCCATGTTCATGATTTTATAAGCGATAATGACCTTTCTTCCCATGGTTCTAAAGTTGATACATTGAGTTTTATATGTGTAACTTTAAGTTTGTTTTAATTCTACTGATAATTATATGAGTCAGCCCGTTATTTCAAAGGCATTAGGTTTAAATTCCTCTAGCATATGCAATCAGTTCGATGCTTGGTCAGTTGTGAAAAGTTTTAGAAGTTTGTAAAAGCTATCTTGGTGCGAAAGAAATAAGGTTTTATTTTGAGGGCATAGTTAAGTATGTGTTAGGAGAGGCACCCTAGTTTTGATATACAGTACAATCTCTTTATTAATTTGTAAAAACTACTGGAGATTAGTAAATCGATTGTTAACAATACCCTCTACATTATTTAGCTACTTGGTATTGTTGGGCATATTCATTTCGAACTTCCCAACCCAACCATAGAGCATGAAATTTTAAATAACAAGTTTATAAATATTACCTTCAAAAATGGTGTTTAGGTAGTACATTTTTTTAATTCTGAGAATACTAGAACCGTTTAAGGTTGATGCTATGCTCTTATGTGCATACCTCATGCATAAATATTAGCGAATCGTGAAAATAACAAAAATTTAGTCTTTTCTTTCATATTTATGTTAGGACTTATTTGAACTTTCTGGGCTCAGTTTGTGGACACGCTAACTGCCCCAAACGTGAGGTTTTTCAAGTTCTCTTAAGTGCAAGTTTATACGAACATTTCGGACACTTCAGCAAATGGGACATCGTCTGATCAGAAAGAGCCTTAATTAATACCCCATTTTGCCAAATTGTGTTTACAGCGACCTACTTGGGTTACAAATAAAAGATTTATGTGTATCACAAAATTATATTCTTGCATGTACTTTATCGTCACGGTAACACATATTTTACAAAAAGCACAAGAAAACACAAAAATACTTAACTTTGCTCTATTATTTTAGTGTAGCCATAGTAATTACACGGTGACATCACCAGAAAATTGTCGGTAGCAACACGAAATGCGACAGAGAAAGTAATTGTGTGCCCGACATACAAAGAAAGTCTGCAAAACGTAACGACAAACTACTACTGTGATATGTTTATTGTGAGGGCTAAATCATGAGCGGAAGCGGTTGCGAGGGTTGGAAAATATGAGAGACAATGACACGAAAATGAAGAACCATGTGTGTGTCAAACGAAAAAGCTATATAAGTTACCCTTCTTTGTCTTTTCTCTTTCCATATATTTAGATGCAGAGATAAAATAGCAAAGCGCAGCCAATTTAAAATAAAATAGAAAAAATATGACCTATAAAAATGTTTTTTTACATACCTACGGCATTTACCATCACTGCTGTGATTGCAAATTAATCAACTTCAAAATACCTAAAAATATATATATATATAATATCTGATACGCTTATGAATGATGCACTTTCTCAACTCGCTACTCCAGCCCGCTACACTCTCATAACTTACGCCACAAAAGGAGGTGGAGTACAAATCCGCTTACTGGTATGAGTGACAGCTGACAGCGGTGGGGCGACTGACGACTGTGGGCCTACCATATTATATTGTTGGGTTAGTAGCTAGCTTTCAGAATAATATTATATACACATATCGCGAATCGATGGTGTGAACTGAATTTGGGTACGCTTCCCCAGTATTTGTTATAGAATGGCATCATCACCTTCATTTTATGCTTTTGGCTGTTAAGAAAGGGCGACCTAAGTATTTTTTTTTATGATAGGTGTTTCTAAGGGCCTAGAATTCGCACTGATTTTCATACCATTTTCCACTTTAACAGCTAAAGCCAATGGTAATAGGGTCCTTTGGATGCGAGTATTTCTATTCTGTCTGAAATTGATATAAGCTATCGAAATATATCGATTGACATAAGCTATCGAAAAGTTAAAAGTCGTGGTAGAAACATGTAATGCTTTAAATGCGATTGTCGACTGTTTTGATCCTAGATAGATAGTACGTGTTATTGGCCACCAAGTGTGCATATATTTCGATTATATCGAGTCTGATTAGCACAGTTTTTTGGAGAAAAACAACAATAAATTGTTTGGATAAAATACCAATGTCCATGAGTACGTTATTTTCGATCATAGAGGCAAAGTTTTTTTTTTTTTTTTTTTTTAATATTGTCACACTCGGTTTGAGTATTCGCCACTGACGGATTTAAAAGCTAAGGAAAGAGGCAAAGTTAATCCAGCCAAAAGATACAACCACCGCACCCTTCCTTGGGACATAAACAGCTGTTTTACCCAACTCCTCCACAACCAAATATTCAAATAGAACCTAAGACATTCCGTCATAAGAGTTAATTCGGAGCTGTTGATGTTATGTTCAAATCCTTACGCGGTGTTGTTACAAGGCATTATGGCTTATTGAATGTAAATGCGAACGGGGCGAGGATCTGCACGGGAAATTATTGCCAGGCTGCGTGTACGTTGTTTTATGCGTTGCGAGATGTAACATAACAATTTTAATTGCGTAAATCTTAGTTATCGTTGTGGAATCGACTAGAGCTGTCAGTATCGAGTCGTGTTGACCAAACCGAAATAACGCGGAATACGTCTTTTTAATTTTTTTGTATGACCATTTCTTAAACTTCTGACCGGCTCATACCAACAGCTCTGCGTCGGTATGCAGACTTGTGGTTATCAGAGAAATAATCAACTGTCAGCAAGTATACAAGAAATCGTTCCATGGTAGAGATGCTTTATTTTTCTAGACAGCAATAATGCATTTTCTTTTAGTACACGCATCTGCTGTTATAAATGTCGTGTCGTGTCGTTAAGCTTCTATACGTGAAAAGTTATTTGAACAAGATTTTATTCTATCGTCAACCTCATTTCTGTCTTACAAGATTGAGGTCAAGAGTAGGACTAGATATCTAAAAAAAAACAGTTTCCCGTAGCGTATCATTTGCAACAGTGCGCACACGCTCCCGGGATTAACCGAGCGAGCGTCAAGCAGCATGTGCGTTGGTTTATTTTTCGCATGCTAATGCACTTAGCTAATGCGATCACCCAAAATAATACTAGATGTAATCACTGTTCTAACGCTTACGTTGGTTGACGTGTGAAGTAAGTAAACGGCAACTGTAGTGGGAGACATTCTTAAACTTATGATAATTTTCAGAGGATCAAAATCAAAATATTTTTATTTCACATAGGCCTACATGGACACTTATAAAACGTCGAGAAAAGGTGCACGGTTCGGGTTGGTCGTTTCCTATGGAGAAGAACCGGCAAGAAACTCCATGGTTACTCTTTTAAAATCATTTGGTTTTACAATGTTGTTGTTACAGCGTTAGTAGATACTTGAGTATGAGAGGACAGAGTAGGCCCGACAATAAGTCATTGCTTACTTTACAAAACTTAAAATAAAATCATACGTTAACGATCGTTCAGTTAGATGCTTTGCATTTTCATGGTCTTTTTACAACGATGAAGATGAGAAGTGGTGTGAGAAGTGAGTTCTGGTAATGAAAGTCACTGATTGTACCAGTCGGATGAGAGATGTTGATTTTGTTATAAGGTATTGGTATGAATTACGAAAATAATGTTCAGCCATGATTAAGGAAGTATAGTATAGTATTAGACACCTCTCCAATACCATCCAATAGCAATACAGAGACAGCCAAACCTAAGATCTAGGTGCCAAGCTTAAAGAACTGCCAGGCAATGTGACGTCTTAATAATTACAAACATGAACTCTTTAGAGATTGTAAGAAGGATCAAGACAGAATTTATTGACTGATTGGGTTCCGAACAAAAGGACCCGGCGACGCGGTAGAGCGGCCTAGAAGGAGATGACGTGACGAGCTGGACTTTCATGAAAAGGATTGGATCAAACAACAGGAAAAAATGGGAGTAAGGAAGGGAGGCCTGTGCCCTGCAGTGGGACACATCTGGCTCATAAAAAAAACCAGCAACTCTGGTAAGAACCATTGACAACGTTGTGGCAATAAAACCCGGGGAGTGTCGAGTCTGACCGCAAGTCTGATCGCCACCGCAGAGTTAGCGCGTGATTCATGCGCAACTGAATCCAATCTATACCAAATATCTTAGTACCAAATGATGTCAGGAGTTTATTCCGTGTCTTAGTGGTGTTGGGTGCTGACGTGGATTGACAATGAAGTGGTGGATGCTATAAGCTTATTGAAGTTGCTTTGCAAAAGGTGGAAGAATCTTTTGATACCACAGTAACAGTGGTAGGTTTAAGAGCCAACAATGAGACAAGCTGCCTGTTCATGTGAATGTTTGTGAGGATGGGTGTTTGTTACTCTTTCACGTCAAAACGGCTAAATGGATCTTGATGAAATTTGGCACAGAGTTAGATTGTAGTCTGGAATAACACATAGAGTACTTTTTTTTCGATCCTCACGCGGGCAAAGCCACGGGCGCCAGGTTATAAGGCCAAGCCAAGTTTTTAAGTTTGTACTGCAACTAGATTACAAAATACCAACTATCGAACTTCAGAATTTCCTTTATTAAATTCCACAAGCTTCTTTGTACTATCTCCACGGTCCTCGCTAACTTTCAACTATTTGACGTATAGTTACCTTAGGTCCTGTCACCAAATCAATGCGGTTTATTCAGACCTCATGTGAAGAACTGACACACATTATATTTAATTAAAATACCCATGTTTTTTAAGGTTTCCAAACCAATGAAAAAGGGACCTTTTATAATTTCACTCTCTTCTTCGTATGTCACAGAGGTATTACTGGAAATCTATAAAAAAAACAGTCTTCCGTAAACAGTGTTAAGGTCAAAATTGCTCTGTAGCTACACAGGCGACCCTTATTTATCCATCAGTAACAATACTTCAAAACTTTTTCTCGCAACACGGAATAACTCCAAACCGCAACTCTGGCGCACCAGCTCAAGCGTCACATAAACTAATCACGCGCTGATATACGACGACGCTTCTCTAATAGGTGTGGCTGCGCAGGCGCAGGTAAATCACCCTTTGTTCGGTGACAGGTGATCGCATAAATATGGATCATTAGTGGCTGACTGCCATGCAAATCAGGAACATTGATTAGTGGAGAGTGGTCGTTCTTTTTATATTACCGGTCGACCATAGCTTGGTTACAAAGAAGCTGTTTGACATAGTCTTTCTAACATAATACATTTCGACGGTCCCTACGTACATAAAGACATGTCGAAAATGGCATTTTTTTTAATGTATCATTGGCTTAAGATTATCTATGCGCACATGCTGACATACGATTTTATTTAATTTATTTACCTTGTTTTAGAAATCGTATAATAGAACAAGTATTATAATTACAACGAATAAGTGTCGTAGAACGGTCATCTATCAGTTTTTTCAAGAAAATGTGAAAAAATAAAATATTTATGTGTAAATGGCATCATCAAGCTCTTAAAACTGTTAAAATATTGTAGAAAGAAAATATTTATTTGTGCTCATAGAATTATTTCTAAGGCGTGTTGAACACAAATTACGCTCTCCTGTAAACCTCGGTTTTTGACTTAACCTTATGTACGTAGGAACCGTCGATTTGTAATCCCCGAAGAATTAACCAGAGGTGTATGTAGGTAATAGTGCCCCCACATTTTGCCAGTTATGTTTTAGTAGTCCCATGGAATAATGGCAACCCTTTTCCATCAGCCGGACACAGACCCTGATCCAGTGGCTGATACTGTGAAATTTCTGATGGAAACCCCCAATAGCACCTTGCCCGACCTGTAAATCTGCGCGATGTTTTGTCTGTGTCAGTTAATATCTGATATTAATTAAATATTTACTACTAGCTGCGTTCCGCGGTTTCACTCACGTGGTTATGTGTTATTGAAAAGTTTCATTGAAATCCGTTCAGTAATTTTTGCGTGATAGAGTAACAAACATCTATACATCTATCAATCTACATAAACTATTGCGTTTATAATATTATAGTAGGAACTCCTTCTAAAGCCTGTGCATCCAAGTTCTGTTGTCTAAAAATGCATCCTCTTCTAGTTTCCCTAGCTCAGTGTTGTAGCAGGTATTCACATCTCGTGTGTCGCCGCGTTGTATCTGCTGGTTGCGCATAAAACACGAAATTGCTTTCGCTAAACTGCAGGTTGAACAAAGGACGCTTGCGGAATGTATGGGGTTGAGCTGTGGTCTATATTGATGAGCGGTAGCGGTGTGCAAACGAATTGTATAATAAGACGGAAACGGATGTTTAGGAAAAAGAAGCCTTCAATATTCATTTCTTCAATCCGTGACGAGAGATCTTATCTTGTAGCAGGATGTTGGACAAAAATATTAAGTTTATAATTTCTTAGTACAGCCTATGTAGCTCTTATTCTAAACACACGCTTCATCGTTCTCCCTAGGCCGTAGTCTAGCCGATAGCAAAACAGTGCGTAACGACGGAAGGCTGGTCGCCATCGGCCGAATGTCCCTTTGTGGGTGTTCCGGCAGTCGGCAATACTCGGCAGTATTCTATTCGCGAGTTGTGCCTTACATTGTCATGCTAATAAATATACTCGGCGACGTCTATCTGGATGCTGGTTTGTCTTTGGACTTGAAGGGTTTTGGGGAATTCGCTTTGGAGGTTTGATTTGTAGGAGGAGAGAGATTCTTCTTGTATTTGATGATTCTGTTGAAATTATACGATTTTCTATTAAATTTAGGAAAAGTAAGGTCATGACGATAATACACTTGTCTTCTTCCCTGAAAGTGGCATTAATCTATAGTTACAGTGTAAGTTTGAATACCTTATTTGCTCATAGCAAATAAACATGAATGATGTGACAAGAAACATAGACTTATAACAATAAACTACAATCCTAGAATAAGGAAACAAACCCTTCACTATTGCGCAGTTTCAACCGTCTACAAACAATACCATAGCCGCATTCATATCTACCATTCAAACCTCATCAAAAACTCTATTACAACTCTTAAATTCATCTTTGATGTCGCCATTGCAACGCATTTAACTGCAGTCTGGGTGATTTCATATGCTATTACGTTTAACCCTGCGCCTGCCTAACTAACCGTGTAGCCGTGGCTCCCGTGGCACCCGCGGCACAGAGGCTAAGGGTTAGCCTCTGTGATCACACTAGTTTCATTTTCGGTATTCTTGTTATGCGGTGATGCGGTGAGGCTATTTCGCGGATTATAGGGGGTAGGATGGGGTTAGGTACGTTGACGCGGAAAATGTACGCAGACATTGATCTGTGTTGGAGTTAATAGCGTTTAAAACGACGAACGAACGAACTTTTTGTTTTTGTTATGAATCCTAGTTAAATGTGTAGTTATGATAGGAAATGTTTACATAATATAGGACGGAATGTGAATAATACTAAAATTAATGACACCACCAGTCATGTAATTGTTTGTGCGTGTTCTCATCATATGACTGCGACATTTAACATGATCGTTAAACGACCAAAGTTTTCGTTCTTGTTTGTGTTTTTAATGCTATATAATTTTCTAGAATTTCTAGTAAACACAGATAGTACCTCTAGGTACACCACACAGAGTGATCACTCACATCCAAGGGTTTTAACCCTTCACAAATCATTCGCGCTAAGCGATGTGTCAAACCGCTAGCGATACCTCGCGACCGTAAACAGCGCTTCATGACGTATTATGTATTGTCTGTTGAACCAAATTACACTTGCGGGTCAATTTGACCCACGACCCGCATTCACAGTGTTAACTAGCTGGATATAAGGTTGATTTTTGTTTGAAGTGTAGTTTGTTCAAGGAAATGTTTACCTACTAAGTTGCGAGACAGTAGCTCAAAAAGATTTTACTTTCAAATTTACAAATGCAAAATAGCATATTGTATTCGTGGTAGTTGCTATTGTATATTTTTATTATTTCGTTGCAACAGTTCTGTTAGATGATTGAACTCTTCATTGGGACGTGGGATATTTGACGCATTATTTTGTCGAATAGGGCATTGTGGAGGTATGGTAGATGTGGCTCTCGCTCTTGTCTGTCCATGATGATTGCTTTGGGAAATATCTTTGGAACCTATTCTTCTTGGTTTTGATTGTGTAATAGTATATTGTTCACAATTTATTTCGGGAAATATAAAAAGGCTTAAGAAATTTTGTCATTAGTAGAAAAACAAAAACGTGAAAGATTTGTATTTCTTGGGGTTTTCTATAAGGTTGTTAACATCTAATCATTAAATTAAAGAGCGATAATCTATAGATAAAACAATATCCTAATATTATAAATGCGAATGTTTGTGAGGATGTATGTATGTACCTATGTATGGATGTTTGTTACTCTTTTACGTCAACGGATCTTGATAAAATTTGGCATACTTACAGGTATATTATGCTCTGAAATAACACATAGGATACTTTTTTTTCGATATCACGCGGGCGAAACCGCGGGCGCCAGCTAGTGTAACATAATATCACGCTTGTTAGACAGACGGATAAGACAAAGGTGTGCCTAATAGTACACCCACATTTCGCTAGTTATATTTAAGTATGTAAGGGAGAGCTGATCCTCAAACCAACCCAGCCGCCGCGGGAGACGGGAGAGCAATGGGTAGCTCACCGTCCGTCCGTCGATTGACGACAGGCCGTGTCGACGGCGCGTTCGTGTTTCACGCGCGCCTCAAAGAGATGTCAGCAAAGCAGAGGGGCTTGCCAGGGACTCCGCCTGCCGGGGTTGCGGGTTGTTCGAAAGAGATACCGCGGCCCCGGAACGTAAAGGGCAATAGGAGGAACATGGGTGGGTTTTAGTCAGTAAAAGTCTGACACGCCCCCCCCCCGCTCCGCCCAGAGCGGGGCAAGTTATTTGATGATTTCCCAACCCAAAAAAAGGGAGTGCCGATTGCCATCATCCAGGCTCAAATCAGACCTCCGTGGCTATTAAAAAGTATTTGGCCAACCCGGGAATCGAATCCGGAGATCTCATGATCAGTAGTGACGCTTGGGATCACTAGACCAACCACGCAATCCGATAATGCAATCTTTTTAAATTAGTTCTGTTACTTCCAGAATCCTTTAGGAGCTCGTGGCTAAATAATAGTAGCCGCTCGGGTCGATCTTTAGGTTAAGCCGCGCTTGCCTAGGTTGGTCTGTGGATGGGTGACCACCCGTTACATACCGAGTTTCCTCCGTGCCTCGGAAAGCACTTTAAGCCGTTGGTCCCGGCTATTATTTGTGGATCTTTGACAGTCGTTACAGGTAGTCAGTGTCCCGAAAGTCTGACAACCAGTCTTACCAAGGGGTATCGTATTACCCAGTGTACTAACTGGGTTGTGGAGGTCAGATAGGCAGTCGCTCCATGTAAAATACTGATATTGAGCTGCATCCGGTTAGACTGGAAGCCGACCCCAACATAGTTGGGAAAAGGCTAGGCAGATGATGATGACTTCCAGAATCCTTTACGTTTTCAGATCCAGATTCAGATATATTTGGAACATTGTAGGTACAGGTATAAGTTAATAAAAAAAACCACATTTATTTCAGGTAGTACACCCATAATTAGAATTATAAATTACAAAATCGGTGAAATCCACCCGACATTATTATTAATATCAAGTTTAAATGCATTAATTACACAGTAACAAATCACAAATATCAAATAATATGAAATAATAAATCAATAAGTACTTACTTTATCATCAAATATCATGCCGTTCTAATTAATAAATACAATAGAAATAGTCATTGAAATTTGATATATGTTAGACAATATTACAGAACAAGTAGAGTATTTTTGGGGTATGTTTTAGTATTTAGCAAAAGTATCAGCATCTATTAAACAAGTGAATAGAACTTCATTAAAAAAAAAACTTATTTCGGTCATCATCACATCAACATTTTACAAAACCGGGTCCACTGCCACAGATTATGGAACCATCGATATCGCTACTAGAGGTGCTCCGTTAAGTACATCGTATCACCGTGGTATTGGTATCGAGCTACCGGCGCCCAGTATACCGGGGTGGGGGTGGAGGGGGTGGGGGGGTTGTAGATCGATACCGTCGCGGGCCCCTTTCAGCGCTGCCTTTGTTTGGATCATATAAAATCTTCAGGGGGTGTGGTCTGAAACTATATGAGCCATGGGTTTGGGGATATTGGAGATTTATATTGTTAAAAAAGATTGTGATGTGGTAGACTGATGAAGACTTAGTTTATGACGTCTTCAGATTGGTTTATAGTCTATTATGACGGTTTTTTGGTTTATAGTTTATTTGACGGGCCTGTTGGTCTAGTGGTTAGTGGCCCTGACTGCTGAGCCGGAGGTCGTGGGTTCGATTCCCACCCAGGACAAACTTTGTGTGATGAGCATGATTGTTTGTTCTGTGTCTGGGTGTGATTTATCTATAATATGTATGTATTTATAAATTATATAAGTATGTATATCAGTTGTCTGGTTACCATAACACAAGCTCTGCTTAGCTTGGGATCAGATAGCCGTGTGTGAGTTGTCCCAAGATATTTATTTTATTTATTTATTTATTTATTTATTATAAAATGAAAACTCAAATTTACAGTATATAATTAATATAATTATGCCTTGTGTTATGACATTTGCGTAACGGCTTTATGTCATTTTGATCTGAGCCGTTACGCGTTGAAGTAGCTTTAATAAAATAAAAACCGACTTCCAAAAAAAAGTGGAAAATAACTTTACTTCCGGAAGTCGACTTTCAGAAGTAAAGTTATTTTCTACTTTTAGTTTTTTTTTTGGAAAACTTTTTTATTTCAACATTTTTATTTATGGTATTACTTATCATGATATATCACATAATTTTTATCGAGTACATATTCATTTTCCATTATTACTAAATTAGCAGATCATCCATATAGACATTGAGAAAAAAAAAATTATAGACGATAACTCAACTAAATAAAATGATAAAATAGAAATGGATGGTTCCATTCCATTACTGGGAAGTATACCAATCAAACAAAAAAGGATTATGCAAATCGGTGAACATACATAAAAAATAAAAGATTCCGACGAATTGAGAATCTCCTCCTTTTTTTAAGTCGGTTAAAAAGGGTGATGACCTAAAAATGTCTAAGTTTTCCCTTTGTCACTTGTAACGACACTTTACAAATAACAAAAGTAAAAGTTACCCTCGATAAGCAATAGACTAAGAAAAACAAAACCGGTCAAGTACGAGTCGGAGTTGGGCACGGAGGTTTTCGTATCAATTAAAATGGCATGGGTTGTATCGGAGCCGACTTAAATATTTATTTAATTATTTTTTTTGTATTTCTTGTTGTAGCCGTAACAGAAATACATCATCTGTGAAAATTTCAATCCTCTAACTTACACGGTTGCTGAGATACAGCCTGGTTACAGACGGACAGACAGCGGAGTCTTAGTAATTGGGCCTCGTTTTATCCTTTTTTTTGTTTCGGGTGGGAAATTATCAAATAACTTCCCCCGCTCTGGGCGGAGCGTAGCATGTCAGACTTTTACTAACTAAAAACCCACCCATGTTCCTTCTTGCCCTTTACGTTCCGGGGCCGCGGTATCTCTTTCGAGCAACCCGCAACCCCGGCAGGCGGAGGCCCTGGCAAGCCCCTCTGCTTTGCTGACTCTCTTTGAGGCGCGCGTGAAACACGAACGTGCCGTCGACACGGCCTGTCGTCAATAGACGGACGGACGGTGAGCTACCCGTTGCTCACCGTCCACAGGCCCGCATCTACGGTGGCCGGGAGTCGTCTCGCGGCGCCCGGCGCCCGGGGCGTCTCCCGCGGCGGCTGGGTTGGCTTGATGTTCTCTCGTTTTATCCTTTGGGTACGAACCCTAAAAACTAGGAACCCACTCAGAGGGTGTCTAAGTACGTAAGTACTTCGAGATATTGTTGCTTTCCTTTGATAGCTTTTTTGGGTTTTGTATTCAAAATAACTGCTGGCTGTTCGCTTTTATTATTTTAAAAGGCCAAAGAGAGTTACAATTAATCTAATTAAGACTGGTTACAGTGAGTTTTCTGCAGTCAATATCATAAACCCTCTCTTTTTCCATGTTATTTGTGGTCGGTGCAACACTTTTTTCGTTTCCATTCTCCCCTGTCATTCGTCACGCTATAAACTGCCAACAAAAAAGTCTCAAAATAAAATATCCTAAAAATGTGCCGACATCGTGTGGTCACCATACGGGGCACATCTTGTGATTGTAACCCTCGTCCATTACTATGATTTATCACTTGCTCTACCTCTGCTCTCTACCTCTATACCTTTGCCTCTATACCTCTATACTCTGTGGCTCTATACCGCTCTATGAAAGAAGTTCTACGTGCACTCTACAAATGAATATTTTTGTGAAAGAGATGAAATTGAATTGATGGACTAGTTCCATATAAAAGGTAAACTTACATTGTGTGGACTATGCCTATTTATAGGTAGGGATGAGTATACAGGTGTTAAGGGTACTATGTTTGTATTTCGAGAGATAAAAAAATAGGCCAATTGCGAGTAGGACTCTCGCATCGTACAAACTAGCGACATATAAAGCCACTAGCTTTTGCCCGCGGCTTCGCTCGCGTTAAATTCGGGGTAACACAGTTCCTCTTTCGTGATTTGCAGGTACCTGCTATCTGTAGTTTGTGCCCTTGCGCCTTATTTATTGTAATAGCAATGCTAAGTTTTCCCTTTTCTTGCCTCTTTCTCCCTCATTTCTCACTCTTTTTTTAAAAAAAAATTAGCCTATGTCCGTCTCCAGGGTCCCAACCATCTCTGTAACAAAATTCATCAAAATCGGTTGAGCCATTTGGGCGTGAAGACGTAACAAACAAACAAACAAACTCACTTTCGCTTTTATAATATTAGTAAGGATAAGGATATCTTTTGACTGCGCAGACTTAGGTATATGATTTTTCCACAACTTCAAGGGACTACAGACTTGAGTATATGGTTTTAATTTCAAAACGATAGCTGCATGCGTTCTTGAGATAAAAGGTCTTGACAGACAGACAACCAAGTGACCCAATAACGGTTCCGTTTTTTAACGTTTTTCTAAAACGGAGTGAAAAATATGGTTAGAAATAAGGCAGAGTTAAGTACCTACTTGTTTCTAAAATATGGAGTGCGAAACTTTTCAATCAAGGGGCGCTTCTAAACTCCATTTACAAGGATTACGATCTACTACCCTCCGACACCCTCGTACCAACTAAGTATTGAAATATACATTCTCCTCTTGTGTCGGTATGAGTAACAAGAGTGGGCGATGCCGCGGTAAAATATTAGCTACTCAGCAAAAGACATCATCATCTGCCTAGCCTTTTCCCAACTATGTTGGGGTCGGCTTCCAGTCTAACCGGATGCAGCTGAATATCAGTATTTTACATGGAGCGCCTGCCTATCTGACCTCCACAACCAGTTAATACTGGGTAATACGATACCCCTTGGTAAGACTGGTTGTCAGACTTTTGGAACACTGACTACCTGTTACGACTGTCAAAGATCTACAAATGACAGCCGGGACCAACGGCTTAACGTGCTTTCCGAGGCACGGAGGAAACTCGGTATGTAACGGGTGGTCACCCATCCACAGACCAACCTAGGCAAGCGCGGCTTAAGCTAAAGATCGACCCGAGTGGCTGCTATTATTTAGCCACGAGCTCCTCCTAGTCAGCAAAAGACACAGGAGAATAAATAAATCCCACCTAATCGACCTTATCGATATTACCTTATTAATACCTTATCTTTATTAACCCTACATGATCATTTTAGCGATAAAAAGATGTTTTTTGTTTTTAAGCTTAAGTATATTTAAGTCATATACAATAGTGGCATAAATCCAGTCTCTATGGCTATGCTATTAAGGAAATACAGCACACTATTAAAGATAATACTGTGTAAGCATTCTACCATGCCGTGTCGACGGGCGCGTTCGTGTACCAAACGCGCCTCAATGAGATGTCAGCAAAGCAGAGGGGCCGGCGTTGCGGATTGTTCGAAAGAGATACCGCAGCCCCAGAACATTAAGGGCAAAAGAAGGAACAAAGATGCCTTTTAATCAATAAGGTCTGACACTGCCACCCGCTCCACCCAGAGAGGGAGAAGTTATTTGATGATTTCCCATCCGCAAAGAAAAACCTTAGGGTTTTTTAGCTGTCATGTAGTAATAATGTAGCAAAATTTACAACTAACAAACAAACAAACTGCTTCGAAAAGGGTGACTCTTCCAACTTGGCTACCAGCCAGGGTTACTTTACAAAATATTCTTGTACCATCTAAATGTAACGATACATTTAGCGTGTTAAGTTACAAAAACACATTGTAACACGTCCGGGCATCGAACCTTGGACATCAAACGTCGACTGTCCAATATCGCTCAGGGCATGACGTAATCACTCGTTAAAAATAAATGTTCTGTTTTCAAACACGACTTGCGTAGGAGTTGATTGAGTTCTAAATTATTTTTTAAATATAGTTTAAGTGTCTATCTTTAGTTATAAAAATGGGAATTTGACATTTTTAAGCCCCAAACTACTAAACCTAAAGCCTACAATGGATATAGGTTTAGTAGTTTTGGTCTAACATTTTGGTATTTTAATTTTGGAGAAGTTCTTACACTAAGCCAAAAATGGGACATCCAGAAGGTTTGATCTGCGATAGCGTCAAAGTCAGGAGATACACCTGGATGAGCGACGAACGAGGAGAGCGGGAATTATGGTAGAAGACAGAGGAAGCGTGTCAATGCCATGTTGGGGCAATGCCATATTTAAAGAAATTATAAAACTTTTCACGTTGACAGTCACAAAACATAAAAAGATACATGACATGCCTAATAAATAATTACAAACAGAAACCATTACGAATATTCCGTTTGAACATAAATATTAAATGGATGTGTTTTTTTTATAACTAATGAGTTTCATAAATACTGACCCGTCATCCATGTAGGTAGATAATTTAAGAGCTGTATCATTAAGACACCGTCCTAGACTCAGGTCGATCGTATGACCTGACTGTACAAATTGGTTTAATAGATGGGTGAATTACGGACTAAATGTTGTGACTTAGGTTGTACCGAGACGGAAATACGTGTGAAAGGATCATTAATATTAATAGGATGGCCTCAATAATTCACTTTAGAAAGCATATCAGATAATTAGCATAAACTTATTCCAACTACGTATTTATAGAAAATCATTTTTGCTCCGCCACTTCTTCTTCCCAGCTAGAACACTAGGAAGTGGCGAAGGGCAGGGCGTTTTTGTGGGACTGTCTCTTGTAATGTGACGTTCAAAAGTGCTGATTATCAGCCTAATTTGAATATAAATGACTTTTGATTTAGATTTTTGATTTCACGGACATTAAAAGGTAAGCGGGGTTTATAATCCTTATTTTATCTTCTTTTAGGGTTTCGTACGTCAAAAGGAAAAACGGAACCCTTATTAGATCACTTTGTTGTCCATCTGTCTGTCTGTCAAGACCCTTTATCCCTGCAACACGTGGAGGTATCGATATGAAATTTAAAACCATATTTACTCAACTCTGTGGTCCTTTTGTGCTGTGAATAAATCAACCATCTAAGTCTACACAGTCATAAGATATGGCTGTTTATGTCGCAAGTTTGTACGGAACCCTCATTGCGCGAGTCTGACTCGCTCTCGGCTGGTTTTTTCGTGTTACCCAGTACTAACTTGGTTGGTGGGTTGTGGACGACACAGGCGTTCCGTGTAAATACTGGTAATCAGCAGCATACGGTAAGGTAGATAGCGATCCCAACATTGTTGGCAGGGAAAGGCTAGGCAGATAACATATAATCCCTATTTTTGATTCTTTCTTTTATTATTTACTAGCATCTGCGTGCCCGCGTGGCATAGTTACTTTGGGGTAACGCTAACTTTAAACCGCGTGATTATCGAAAAAAAAATATCTTTCTCTCCCTTTTCTTCCCCTTGTCTCACTTTTTGGCCTAGTTTAGCCTATGCCTGTCTCCAGGGTCTCAACTATCTCTGTGCCAAAATTCGTCAAAATCGGTGTAGCCATTAAATCGTGAAGAGGTAACAAACAAACAAACAAACTCACTTTCGCTTTTATAATACTAGTAAAACTAGTACCTAAGGACTAGTAAGGATTCGTCCAGTACCTACCCGTACAAATAGTCACTCTGTATTTTTTTATACCATGCCCCACTCTAGGGATTTCCCCTGTATCGTGGGTGCGTTTAAATACATTGAAACTCACTTACACAAACAGCCAGACCCGAAACAACTATCTGCAGGTCATAAAAATATTTGTTACGTTCAGTCCAGGTTAGCTTCCTAACCTCCTAACCATAGGATGAAGAAGAATAAATAAACGAATCTAAGTGAATTGAAACTATCAATTTTCTACATAGATTCCAGTATTCAAAGCAGCATGATAATGACTTGACGAATTTCCCGACAATTTCTATTTGTCAAACCTAAACGAGCTTCAGAATAAGTTCTTAGTTTAAACAAATTCGCTTCCGTAAGCGGATTAGCGCGTTGTTGTAATCAAGCGGGATGGCGGGATTGCGGGAAGCCCGCGATCCAGAATAGACGCGGACGGCACAAAAATGCAAATTGTTGCCGAATTAACTGTTGTCGGCATTACGTGTTGCTCTTGCTATGTTTACTGTGATGGAAAGAAGTTTTATTTCTGTTGATATTTAAAAAAAATGAATTTCTCACTAGAATAGGACTCCCATTATTTAGGTACCTGACCATAACAGGCTGAGAGCCATTAAGCTGTTTTTCTTTTAGGTTTTATGCCCAAAGCGCTACTATCACCCACTCCGCTGTCCGTCCGTCTATCCGTCCGTCACCAGGCTGTTTCTCATGAACCGTGATAGTTAGACAGATGAAAATTTCGCAGGTGATGTAATTCTGTTGTCAACATAACAAAAAAATACAAAAAATATATTTAAGGGGGCTCCCATACAAGAAACATGTTTTTTTTTGCCGTTTTTATAGATAACGGTCCGGAATTCATCGCGGGCCAGTCCGACACTTCAAAATTTGACTTATAATAACATTCTGATGATTTCTTATAATAAATTATAAGAGTCCAAGAGATCGAAAGAGATTATTCTTTAAAATCTAGCACTGCATATCATAATAGGGTAGTTACCAGGGTCAAAATAATTAAGTACTTTCTATTTAGTCTGTTTTTTAGATTATTCGAAAATAAGGGACACTTGTTTTTTTATTTGTAAATTAGACCAAAAATGACAAAGATATAGACTATTAAAGTTACGTGTGACGTCAGTTGTTGCGAAAAAATGCAGCAACGCGTGACGTCACACGTAACTTTAGATAAATGATTTAAAAGATGGACTCCTCTTTTTTTTAGGAAACTAGCTTAATTTGAGGTAAGAGTATTCATTACTTAGCCATCCATCAGGTATTGACGAAACCGGTTAGTCTTGACTCCTTATTTACTCTGAGAAATATTGGTCTCTTTATAGCCTACCATCTTTAACTATATGTAGTATATTTATGTTACTTTAACATATAAGTAACTATTACATTAGTTATAAATATAAAGTAAGAAAATTAGACAAAATTCCACACGGCTCCAGATAAACGTTAGTACTTTCATGGAAGTCGATTCTTCCAGCAGTCAGGTAGAAGTCTTCAAAGCTTCCATTTCATCATGCATGTTCATGGTTCTTTAGTCCATGGGCTGTTACGGAGGTAAGCAATTCAGGTCAATGGCAGTAACCTCATTTGCAATTTTATTGTAGAAAATAATGTGCATAGCACCAAAAATAGTCATTTTTCCATTACGACAAATTATTGCAAAAAGTGTATTTTCTGAGGCCATTTGTAGAAAATAAATTAAAATAATATAAACTGGTGATATGCACTAATAAGTGTGCATTTCGTCACGGTTGGTGGCTCTAAGGGTTAGTAGAGGTGGTTCCATTGTCGGATGCAATCATTGCACATAGTTCACTAATGACAGCGTACCCTTAGGAACGGGGGTGGCGAGGCACCTGGTTTGGGCTAGGTACAACTTCTAGATCACAAAATAAACGTTTTTCTAATATCCTACAATAAGCAAAATGGATAGGCTCTCTTTTCAAGGCCTGTAAATAAAATAAATACTTAATCTTGAATCGATCCATCTTGGGCAAAGTAACAGCGACAACGTGTAAGGGATTTCCTTGAGTTTAAACCAATATTCAATGATTTTCAAGAAATATGATATGCTTTGAAATGGATTGCCATCTTTGTCTTGTCTTTGTTTTCCTACAAAAAGAACTATGGCAACATATTATTACAAAAAATTCTACAGCGACATCTATGAGTCAAATGGAAAAGTAACATTAAAATAATGATTCGCCAATAAATTTATCCTTTAATGACCCACTAGACACAAACTCGTCTGGTCAATGGATCTTTCTTTTTCTATGGCTTATTAAGGAACTTTGTTCTTTACACCGCTTATACTGAAATATCATAGATAGACAGGAATTTCAGAAAAACGAAAATCTGAATCTACAACCTTTGTTAATACTTACAAAAGTTAATGAAAAAGTTGTTAATGCGAAATATTTCAGGCGTATTTTCTCTTTAAACCTTGCTTGTAAAAATAGCGTAGGTCCATAAGCAGCTGATACAGTTTAGCGTTTTTCTTCAGGCCAGATTACCGAAGCAGATTATAAAAAGCGATGGCACAGATATCGCTCACCGTTGCCATCTGCCGGCCCAGTGTGGCACACTGGACACGGACGCTATGTTAAGTGACCCGAATACGTTCGTGTGGGTAGCTGCGAAAATAGAATACATTTGATATGAATATAGATACAAGGATTACATTTGAAGGGAAATGAAAGCAGAGCTGAGTTTAGGGCACCTCAATCTTATAAATGACAAGATGGAGCTGGCTAAATAACAACAGTCGCATTGGTCAATTAAGGATCCGCGCTTGCCTAGGTCTTCGGATGGGCGAACATCATAACTTACCCGGTTTCCTTCGTGCCTTGGAAAGTCCGTTAAGTCGTTAGTCCCGGCTATCATTTCTAGATTATTACAGGTAGTCAGTGGCCTGAAAGTATGATAACTAATTTCACCAAGGGGTACCGTATTACCAGTATTCAGCTACAGGCGGATAGACTGGAAGCCAACCCCGGACCCCAAATATAGAAAGAAAGAAAGAAGAATATAAAGAGAAAAACACAGTGTTGTAGTAGAGACTAGAGACACAAATAGGGGGCCCTATTAAAATGGACAATGTAGGCTCCAAGAAGCGCAATAAATAAATTGATAATTATACTTAATCAACATCTACTAGTACGAAATGACAGTGCTGATTTTGACTAGGTAGAAATCACAAATAAAATAGAACGAAACTGTCTCCTTCCTTGTCTGCCTGTTTCTATATTAAAACATATTAAAATTCTCAACCACAAACGTAAACACATAGGTACCTACCTATGTATAATAAGTAATACGTACTCACCTACTTGGTCTTAAAATCCTCTTTCTTCTTAAAAACATGTATAAATATAACACATCATACTTACAGTAGAAAAGTTTATTTAAAACAGTATCCGAACGTTACCCAAGCGTCGCCGACGGAAGTCCACGATCTACCCACGAGTAGGTATATTAACAGCTACGAATCGTGAGCGCTACGAATGTTACTATCGTTCTACTGCAGGCAAATCATATCCAGTAATATTTTTTTTTATGTTTAGTGCCTAACCTGGTTGCGAACTGCTTCAAACTTATTCTGACATGCCGTCAAAAATATCTCTCAGGTGTACTAGTTTGGTTTTCTCACGAATCTCCATGCAACATTTGTATTAGAAAAGCATGTATAGAAAATAATCCGTTACACAACCGTTTTGCTAAAATTAAACATTCAGTTAATAATTGTAGTACTATTTGCATAGAGCGAGTTAAACAACATCTTAACTATCTATCAAAATGTTGTGTCTATTTTTGTCATGGTGTCAATATTAAAATTCAATAGATGCCAACGCCTCGTGTCATGTGTCTTATAAGTAAGTGGGCACTCGAACAACTTCTGCACACGCCGCAAAAATAACAAGCGCGATGAAAGATTCGAAAACAAAACAGAAAAAAAAATCAGAATAATATTAATAGTGGTAGATAAAAAGACGACACGATGACAATACGTAATGTGCGTGGGCAAGCCCTCCCCAGCGCTGGGGGTGGGCTGTGTGGTGGGAGGAGGGGGGGAGGCCACCTGTGTACCGTTACAGTGGGGTGTGGTTTGCCGTTCAATAACTTAATACACTCGGAAGGCTTTCACGCTGAAATCTCGCTCGACTCAACTCCGACCGAACCGTCTTGATACTTGAGGACGAATTTTATTTATGGCACACATGTTAGGTGTTGTAAGGTTCTCGGTTTATCAGAGAAGATATCATCAGGTATCTTCAAGTATCAAAATTCTCTGATCTATTCAGATGTAAGGGATTATACCTGATGCTAAGTGGCTAAAGAGGGTTCCTATCTAAAAAACCTAGCTTAAAAGCAGCTGAAACCCCGTGTCATGAAAGAGAACGACGCTTCTACAAAGTTATAAAAATGAAAATATTGTGTGGAATGTTAAAACAAAATCTACCTAAACAACTCTGACAAATACCTAACAGTAAGGGAATCTGGAAATATCTGTGCCCAACGATATGTGTCGTTGAAGTCTATAGGTAACCGCAGTGATTTATCATCGGTGTCCGTTCCATGATTTATGGGCAGATAAGTATGCAAATTACGCTCTAAATTATTACTTTATCGATCAGGCGCGACACACAGGACAAACACTAGTATGTAATCCACCCGGATTGTTGTATGGAGGCTATTAATTGCAGGTTTGCAGGTAATCGATAGAGGTGGCGGGCTGGCGGGCTGGCGCGGATCACGAGGCGCGGTCCGAGCGCTGGCGGCGCGCCGGTGTGCGTGACGGATCATGGCGGCGCGGGGGGCGCGCGCCCCGCCGCCACAGTTAAACGCGCCCGCCGGATACGCGCCGCGCCGCGGTTGAAAGCTATCCGGCCCCCCGGGCGGGCAGGCGCGCGATTGGCCCGCGCGCCGCCCGACGAGTAAGCGATAGCCAATCGCGGCACACGGCCGGCCCGCCCCTGCCGGGCGCGACTCGGGCCGCTCGGCCGCGGCGCGCACACTCGCTCCGATGCGCGGCTCGTGGGACGAGGCCGCGACGGCGGCGCTGCACGCGCGCATCCTGGAGGCGCACCGCGGGCCCGCCGCGCCCGAGCGCGCGGCCGAGCCCGCCGCCTGCGCTGAGCCGGCTCCTCAGCAGCTTAGCGTCGAATTAGCTGCACCTACTCCTCTACTGCCGCTGCCCACGCTCTCCTTCAGCGCTGCACAAGTTGCTACCGTGTGTGAGACACTCGAAGAGAGTGGCGACGTGGAAAGGCTGGCGCGATTCCTCTGGTCCCTACCGGTGGCCCACCCCAATGTTGCTGAACTGGAGCGTTGTGAAGCTGTTCTGCGAGCGCGAGCCGTGGTCGCCTTCCATGCTGGGAGACATCGTGAACTTTATTCGATCCTGGAACGGCACCGGTTTCAACGTTCGAGCCACGCAAAGCTGCAAGCCTTATGGCTCGAGGCCCACTACCAAGAAGCTGAGAGGCTACGTGGACGACCACTCGGACCCGTCGACAAATACCGTGTCCGCAAGAAGTTCCCGCTGCCTCGAACCATCTGGGACGGAGAACAGAAGACACACTGCTTCAAGGAGCGCACGCGGTCGTTGCTGCGCGAGTGGTACCTGCAAGATCCTTACCCAAATCCGACCAAGAAACGTGAGCTGGCAGCTGCGACGGGCCTGACGCCGACGCAAGTCGGCAACTGGTTCAAGAACCGGCGGCAGAGAGACCGAGCCGCCGCGGCTAAGAACCGCTCGGCGCTGCTCGGCCAGGGCTTCGCCTCCTCCTCCACGTACGACGAGGACTCCGTGGACTCGGAGATCAACGTGGACGAAGAATAAAGTTACAGACTATAGTGTTAAATAGCGACGCCGTCGGGCGTGGACGCTCAGTGACTGACGATGCAATATAGACCACAGTTATCTATTATCTTAGTTAGATCGCAGAGTCCGTGCTGTATGTGATGTTAAGGCATTGTAAACCAGTTTATTAGGGCGTATTTGTATCGTTAAAGTGTAAGCGAGTGCTCGAAGTATCCGCATCGGCGTATCTCAGGTATGTACCAGGGCCAAGGCCTCCGACTAGTAGCTGTAACTCGACTGCACTGATAAGTTACTCGATGTTAAGGTTCGACAGGGTTAATTTTACGTATAATTCCGTGTTCATACTCCCACTCAGAACGTTAGCTAATTTATTTGATACCTTCGCGCGGCTGCGATTGATACCTATGGATGCGTTTCCGTGAGAAGCATTTACTTACCTAAATATTTATACATCCTAACTATTTTTACCAGTAAATATAGATTTTATTTATCATATCAGCTTTTAGTTGTATGTTATAGTAATTATAAAGATGTAGATAATTACTTTCGTGGTGTAGATGTAAATTAACGCTATTATTGAAGGTTTGTACCTGAGCACGCTCACTGCGCGACACCCCGTTGTAAAGTGATGTTGTTTCATATAATTGTAATTAAATATATCTATCATAAATTATTTATTACGATATAGGGCCGCAATTAATTGTTTTTAAGTTTGTAGAAATGCTGTAAGAGAAGTCCTTTATTATTTAAAAGTGCACAAACATTTTGAAATAAATAGGCCTAATAAAAACGACAATACCTAGTGACTTTGACACAAATTCACTTAGTAAATAATAAATTAACCGTAAACTCTTTACAAAATCACTCAAATTAAGAACACACTCCAAGGATCAAGATTATAGGGCACGCCACAATAGCGGCGGTAAGTCCCCTCTTTGAGGAGTGGCTGGAGAGGCGTCATGGCGTCCTCACCTACCGCCTGACGCAGGTCCTCACCGGACACGGAAGTTTCGGGAGGTTCCTGCACATCATCGGGCGGGAGGAAGCGCCCGGGTGTCACCATTGTGACGATCGCCCGGAGGACACGGTGGAGCACACAGTGGCGGTCTGCCCAGCTTGGGCGGAGCACCGCCGTGCCCTCGTGGAGGCGATCGGCGGCGGCGATCTCTCGCGTCCGGCCCTGGTTCAGGCCATGGTCCGGAGCGAGAGGGAATGGGAAGCGGTCACCACCTTCTGCGAAGCAGTAATGCTAGCAAAGGAGGTGGCCGGGCGTTTGAGGGAGAGAACATCTGCCCAACCCAGCCGCCGCGGGAGACGCCCATGGCGCCGGGCGCCGCGAGACGACTTCCGGCCACCGTAGATGCGGGCCTGTGGGCGGTGAGCAATGGGTAGTTCACCGTCCGTCCGTCGATTGACGACAGGCCGTGTCGACGGCGCGTTCGTGTTTCACGCGCGCCTCAAAGAGAGTCAGCAAAGCAGAGGGGCTTGCCAGAGCCTCCGCCTGCCGGGGTTGCGGGTTGTTTGAAAGAGATACCGCGGCCTCGGAACGTAAAGGGCAACAGAAGGAACATGGGTGGGTTTTAGTCAGTATAAGTCTGACATGCCCCCCCGCTCCACCCAGAGCGGGGGAAGTCATTGGATGATTTCCCACCCGAAAAAAAAAAAAAAAAAAAAAAAAAAAAAGGATCAAGATTATTTTTTTTTAATGAGACTATAATTATTTTTGAAAATTAACTAACAATAAATGTTTACTTATTTAATTCAAGAATCAAAATATTTCAAAGTTCAGTTGTTTATCCATTAGTTAATTTCGGGAAAAAATCTTTTGTTGCCATTTAAATGTATTTTTGAAGTTTTGTGATGGCAGATTGGCAAGCGTAGTAAATCGTGCAACATTATTTATTTCTCAGCGTTAATAAAGGGTGGCTTTGGAACCACCTTGCTTTTTGGTAAAATGCGGTGTTTGATGAGGTTCTTAAAAAGAAAAACTTCAGTATTAAATTACTCATAATGATTTACAGGGATCAATAAAAGTTTCCATTATTTTATTTATAAGAAAATACAGGATTCATTTTGTTTTTAACATTCAGAAGTTTAATATTTTACCCATTGCTCAAAACTATTGGGTAAAAATAGATTTATTAATGATTTAAGATTTAGCATATTTTGTGCTTTCTTTGGGATCTGGGGTGGAACAATTATTTATTTTTTATTAAAAATGTATCCATAGCGCCTTTTATAAACTTTTCCCAAATCATTTCTCTAGCATTCGAATCAGTAATAATTATTAAAACAGAATATCCTTTTGTTTTTAGCAATTTCAACAAATGAGGTTTCGTTTCAACCTGTCTCTATTATGGCCGAGGACCTTAATCCATCATTTGTTGCATTCAGACGTCAGTCAGACGTGTTATAATATCGGTAATAAATCTTTATACGATGATGATTGATATTCAGTCACTTTACTTGTGAACTATGCTTGTGGGCTGGATAATATATTACATAGAAAATAGAAAAATTGTCTTTATTTAGCAACCAGTTCCGCATTAAAGAAACAATTTAATATAGGTAATTAATTAACTTAAAAACTAAAAAATAATTTATAGGGTTATGCTAATATCCCTACAGACGAACTAAAAAGGGTCCAATTCAACAGATATGACACCTTTAGTTTTTGGTAAGTACTTAATAAATATTGTGAAAAGTTGACTAGGTACTAGATTTCTGTGTGGACAAAAATGGTGATTTTTTTAAGGAAATCGGCTAAGGAAACACTTTTAGATGTGTCAATTCTTACAAGTCTCTAATCCCATTTTTAAGGTTTAATTTAATCTTATTTGACAGCTTTAATTTTTCTGATTTTTTAGTATCACTGATAATTAAAAGATTGGAATACTGTTGGCTCAAAACAAATAGATGCTATTTACAATAAAATTAAACAATGTTATGTTAATCGTCATTGTTCTGTGCCATTAACGCCTATAAAAAAACCTGCATTCTGGCCGCAGTCAAAATAAATCTAGGATTAATACAAAAGCGCTGGAACTAATTCAAAAATCGAATCTGTCTAACCGAGTACACGAGTATACCTATAGCTTTATGTTGACGCTAAAGTGAATGTTGCAATAAAATCGCGCCACATTAATTGCACTTATGCATTGTTGAGCTGTCATAGTGTCAATCAAAGCTTTGTTCTACATCGTATCTATGGTAAACGGGCAAAGGAATGTATCTATACACCCACGTTCAATTGTAATTGAATACAGATTTATACTTTATGGCGACTTGATTTTAAAACGAGAAAAAAAGAATTAGACAAAAAATCTGTCAGATAATATTTTATGGTCAATATGGAATAATTGATGAAAGATGAATTTAGAACTCAGCCAGATTTACAAACTAAAATTATTGGTGTTTTCTATTACCTACATTTCAAAATTGTGAACGGCATTCATAAACAATATTAGAATTAATTCTAAATATTTTTAACGTTTTCCTTCTCGTCAGTGTGATGGTTTGGAATTCATAATTTTCATCTTATTTTACGTAATGTGCCCACTATGTATACCAAACCAAAATATTAAATTCCACTTGATTTTAAAAAGAAATTGAATTTCATGTTAAAAAGTCGATTGGGGAAAGTGTTCGTATGTTGCTTGTTTGATTAATATCATCGATTCATCTTGTTTTATTGTCTGTAACAAATAAAACAGTCACAAATGTTGGAAACAATTCAAACTTTAACTGATTGTCAGTTAAACACATCTGTCTTGGACGTAAAATACATTAACATATTGTTTTGGATTGCCCCGAGGAGCTTGTTTACTCATAACTCCGCTAAATTCTTCAATTAACGACTCAAAAGCTTGTGCTTTAAATTATTACGCCATTATTTTGTAAATACGTATTGTTCTTGTTCATTTAACATTTATTTTGTTTGAGACGAAAATACTGTGATGTGAATAATTTTTAACATGAATTGGTCTTTTATAAGAATAGTGACTTGGATAAACACGCTGCTTTCGCTTGTGAACCTGTTTAAATATGTGTAAATCATCAAGTTATTTGCGAAAAGTGGTTTGGATTTTAAATTGGTTCTAAATCAAAAAATAATTGTTCTTTTCATTGTAACTTTTCCTAGCAACTCTCTTACAGCATTTCTACTATTATCAACACTACCCGTATAACTAATAAAAACCGTTTTTTACATTTATCAACTTACAACACTTTTACGGTTGTATTTTTTTTGTAAATTTCCCGCGCAAACGAAACGCGGGATGCGATAGGCTAGTTAGCGGTAGACTCAACGAGAGAACTTTGTAAAAATGTATTATATGAATAAAACAAAAATGCAAATTGTAAATATGATATCGACTTACATTACAGTCATTAAATTAATATTGTTAATAAAATTATATTCGTAAACAATTCTTATTTGTATTATTTTTGACCACCAACTTGAATAACCTTTGCGGCACGCCTTACATAAAATAACTCAAAATACAAATAGCTTTTTCTTGTTATCAAGAAAGAACAAAATATATATACATCTTATTCGTCTGAGGAATTCCTACTTGTGTGCGAAACCCGTATCATCGAATTGCGTTTTTTTGAAAACTTTTCAACGACATCTCTATACTGCCACGCCTTGTTAATTCGACGTCTTGTTACTGCGATATTTCGTTACATCGAAAAACTGTACAAGCAAATAATTTAATAATGCATAGCGCTACTTGTCCGTTTCAATTTACTACAGAATATGGATGAGTCAATTTCTAGAAGTGTGGATTTGTGCAGTTGATATTCTACCTCGCGCATTCGTTCGTTGTCACATAATGATAATAAAAAGGTAAACTTTAGTGAGCGGTTCAGCATGTTTTTCTTACTTCATGGAAGCAAAGTTATATGTTTGACTAGAGAGCTGGTGCACTCGACCGTATAAAAGACGTTAATCGCCAGCAATATCAATTACCATTATTGCCAACTTTTATACAAGAGGCAACTTCTTAAAAAAATATCATCTCCGTATTCTTAATTTAAATTAATTTGCATTAGGTAGGTACAAACATTTTTAGCGGGAAAAGGAACGCACCCAACAAAACGTTAACATTTGAAACCATAGATTAATAATGTGTAAATTTTTGTAATTCGTTACGAGCGACTCAATTTATATTGTTGCTAATTAACTTTATATTATAGTGTGCCGCGTATTTCACTGTAATTGAGTGTTTTGAAGGACAAGACGCAGGTGCAGCCCACTATTTGTACAAGTTTCTACGCGACTACGCGCCTGGCATCGTCTTTGTATTATATTTCACTTGTGATCCCTTGTATGTTAGTTATTATTTACGTGTATAATATGACACCTAAGACACTAATTAAATTAGAAAATATATTAGATTGAGCTTTTTGTCATAAACTCATAACACTAAAGTTCATGCAATTATGTAAAAGAAAGCATTGCAGCACTTTTTTTTCCAACTGTTTTCGTAGCGTTTCGTCTGAAGACGTAATTTTATAAATTCTGGCCCAGTTAATAAGCTATTATTTTAAACTAGTCCTACAAACGGACAGACGGTCTCAGCTATATGTAGATATTATTCTCCAGATATGGTTAAGATATTTAACCTTTAAGCGACACATGTCTTATGACAAACTTCGTTAAGTCCACTCACTTAATGGAAAGAAGGCGCTTATCAGTAAAATCTTATACCTAATAATAAGTATCTAGAGGACGCGAATATTTAACCTACCTATAGCCTGGTTTGTATTCGTTATTTAAAGTTCTTGAGAAAAACTGATGTTTTTAGAACGAAAATTACTTAAGTAGGTACCTACATGAATTGAACATCTGTTTTCAGTTTTTTTTTCTCAAAGTATTTCAGTTATTTGGGTCTATGCAACAATATACAATCGGCTATGTTTATGTTATTCTTATATCGCGTCTTTTGACTGCCTACAGATGTTACAACAAGTCCTAACAAGGTGTTTGATAAATAGTGATGAACACACCCCTCTTTCCATAGAAATAATTAATTCCTAAGATGTTTTTTCTAAGAAATCCATAACCAACAAGAGAGCCAAGAGGTGTCAGTCTAGGAACTGTGTACTAGAAGTCTAGAAGCTTCCAACATTTGTTTATCGTCCTGGATCCATCGACCATGAGAAACAAAACCCGCCATACAATTTTTTCCAAGCTTCCCTATCCGTCTAACGACATTTATGGCAACCCCTCTTAAGAGTAACCATGCACACACGCCGCGGGCATTCATTAACCTCGAATTCCTTCCACAATTCATAGACAACGGCTCAATAAATGGCAACACGGAGCGATCAATTATAGCATAAGAATGTTTTAATTACTTAATCAGTGATAACTTATATGGCAATATAAAATTTCATGAATGACAACACTCGATAGAAATTTAATGAAGTGCATAAAAACTTCCGGGTTTTTTAAATGTCATTTTATTAGTACTATGTTAGTACTATGGCGAAATTATTAAAGATATTTTTTCGAGGCAGGAACGCTTAGGCTGTGCCGTCGTAAGCGTCGTTCAGTTAGCACTTAATTAGATGAAATAACGCTAATAATTACGTAATTAAGTGGGACGGCCATATTTTAAAGTGCAGAACATATTTATTTGTCGTTAATTAAAGGGTGATATTAATTCAGTCACATTTGGTCTTTTGCGGCGCCTTTTCTTAAGTTCGCAGGCTTGTGTCAACCGCACGGTTGTAATAAGTACGGCTTATTATTTATTGGTGTCTATGGTATCTAAGTATGTCAGTTGCATAGAACTGTGGGTAATTTACATGTAATTTATTGCCGCCGGTTGTTACTGTGCCTGCTATCTAGCACTAGATGACAGAATTTATAAGATAAGTGAGAATTGCAAATGCTTAAGCTTAAAGTAAAGAAAAAAACGAACCCGAAATACCTTTTGAATGTAAAGGTCTGTTTTCTTCTTGAATTGATGACTCGGATTATGTTCGACCAGTACGTAGTGTTGTTGTTTGCTTTATTCAAATCGTTATTAAAATTGATACTCAGGGTAGGTACACAAGATGTTAATATGTAGGTACTACACACATCAAAAGTATCTAGGGATCAACATATATTTTTGCAATAACTTTTCTCCTGATTGATATTAATTAAAATTTTCTTTAAGGATTCATCAAATAAAGTGTTTTCGTTTGTCACAGTAACGATAAACCAAGTCACCTTTGCATTAATAAAGAAATTTGCCATTTTCCTAATAAAGGGATTTTTGACATTTGAACCACTAACATTAAAGTTCGAAAAAAAGACTGAAATAACAGTTTTCTTTAAAATTTTATTGGGTAACTTAAACAATTAATAATCCGTGTTTCTACCGCGAACACTAACAACACAAGAACATCGGTTTGGCATACTCAAAATGAGTTCATCCAAATCACGCTGTGGAATGGCCGCCCATGTTCGTTGCAACAACAAAAAAAGGTCTTCTTGCGACTGGATACCCTCCATATTCGGCAGAGCTCTTCTCTGTAGCATATCCCATGCATGCTCAATCGGGTTCAAGTCTGGCGACTGAGCAGGCCAGGGCAGGACATTGATGTTAGCTGCGGCGAGAGTCTGTCTTACAACTCTTGCGGTGTGCGGTCGTGCATTATCATGCATTAACTGAAATAAGGGACCGATTTGCACTTGTAGAGGAACGATGACGTCTGATACAATCGTCTCAGCATTAATTTGAGCGTTGAGGTTGCCTCTGATCCAAATCAACTCAGTTCTTCCGCCGATCCAAATACCCGCCCATACCATGATGGTTCCACCACTATAAGGATGGACTTCCTGGCAGGATTTTAATGTGCTGTTGGCGTCCAGGGGTTCTCCAGTGTCGTATACGTCTTGTATCCGGTCTCATACCAAAACGAGACTCATCAGAAAGCACACGAAACGCCATTGTTCTTCTGCCCAATTTCTGTGTTCAAGAGCCCATTGATATCGAATCCTACGATTGTGCATTGCTATAGGTGGTACCCGTAGCGGTCTTCGGGAATGAAGGTTCACTTCATGCAAGCGGTTTCTGACTGTTTGGTCGCTAATTAAGTTCCCTGAAGAGTGATGAAGCCTCACGGCTAACATCATGGCGGTTATTGTTGGAGCTCTTCGAGTTAAGATTTGAATGTATCGGTCTTGTCTCCGTGTGGTGCAGCGATACCGTCCTCCATGGTGCTCAGCCACGGTACCAGTGCTTCGGTAACGTGTCCAAAGTCGACTGATAACACTCTGACTTGTATTCAGAGCTAAAGCTACAGTACGTTGCCGGGAACCAGCTTCTATCATTCCCACGGCTCTGAGCATTTCTTCCCTGCTTAAATGACGTCGCCGCTCCATAATAACGTTGGTTTTAATCAGTAGTAGGGAAACAGTAGCACTAATAATGTCTTCAATGCGTTGTATGTTTTTATAGGGAAAATATTGACAGCTTATTTTCATCTTTTACTCGAATTTGATTGAGAGTTCCTGATTCAAATTATGAAATGCACCAAAAAGGATCCATATAAATTTATAAAATCATAAATTTATTACAAAGCCACATCTCAATCTCAAGAAATCCGCATAAAAATGCTTGATCCCTAGACACTTTTGATGTGTGTATTTGTAGAAGTTTATGCTTCTTTCCTGTTCGTGTGGTTAGTGCTTAACCTAGTTGGATCTCTGACTTGACTTTATTGGTGTTTTCTTTCACCGAAGCAAGTAATCTACTATATAAAAATAAGTCGGGTTTTCCTTCCTGACGCTATAACTCCAGAACGCACGAACCGATTTCCACGGTTTTGCATTCGTTGGAGAGGTCTCGGGCTCCGTGAGGTTTATAGCAAAGAAAAGGTAGGGTAGGTAGAAAGGTAGAACATTGCATAGCAACGCATGCCACGGGCACAGCTAGTATAAAATAAAATAAATAAAAGTAAGTGATAAAATTATATAATATACACATAAATCCGAAAAATCCGAGTTGCGTGGCTAGTTCGAACTCAAGATCTATGAGTAGCGTAGAACTTTACAACATAAAACATGCAGGTGTGTGATGTAAGGAGAAAGTCCAGTTCTAGCAGATATTACCCGAAGAAACAAAGGACTTGACCGTTTTTTTACTGATGGGAAATCATTAAATAACTTCCCCCACTCTGGGTGGAGCGGGGGGTAGTGTCAGACTTTAACTTACTAAAACCCACCCCACACCCACTGTTGCTGCTTTTGCCCTTTATGTTCCGGCCGCGGTATCTCTTCGCGGGTGAGTCCCAGGACTTAAACTCTCATCTAGGTTTGACTGCTGGTTTTGACAACACCTCCTCAGTTTTAATACCTTCCAAACTTTGACAATATAAATCATAGTAAAAGTGTAATACAGTCTATTATTTATATGCAATGTAACGACGCTTAAAATTAAATAAACTCTATTTTGAATCTAGAAACCATTTCGGTTCACGTAAATTAAGAATTAACTTTGTTGAACATTATTTGCTCAAACTAAAGATTTACGAAATTTTGCTTTATTTATCAATCGGCTAGGATGTTTTATTGTACTTAATAGGTAATTGCAATTAAGATGTAATAAAAACTTTACTAATACCAGTGTATAAGTAAATATTGTCTAGCGACCGATGCTGCCAGTTTATCAGCGGAACCAATTACATTCTGCCATGACCGATAATGTTTTCAATTTCAAATCCAGTGCACCTATATGATACCTATATTATTAAGCATATGCTGGTTATATGATACCTATATTATTAAGCAACAGGCTTCATTTCACAACCAGTCATCAGTCGTGATACATAAACAACAACTGTAAACAGTTCACAACTGATTAATTGTAACATTATCGTAACAATGGATTAAACAGTTTGTATTGACGTTGCCCAACCGATTATTGCTCACCGACAAATTTAAATTAAGCGCCATTTAACACTTTCTAATTCAATATTCAACCTTATTACGTTGTAATACAGTGATGCGTTTGTTAATGTTTGTTTATGGTCTGTTCTAATGAACGAATCAGTAAACGGAGGAGCTGTCAAATATGAACGCAGCCGTTAAGTTTTTTTTTATATATTTTTTTCTGAGGCTTAGTCAACAAAATGTAAAGCCGGGCGTCGACCCGACATGTTAATTGCAACTCAAACAAATTAACGGACATATCGCTAGCTAATGAAACAGTCGAGTACCTAATGTTTAAATAGTTGATAGGCAGGTATTCTAGGCCAACGTATTATCGAAGAGTCTCAGGTCTGTCAGTGAATGCAAATATTTCGCCACTTGGATTTTCAAGTGTAGGTTGTAAGCTGTCTTACGCAAATAATTAGACAACTACATTACTTTTTAATTCGTATATGTGCCGAGAGAAGAAACCAAACGCGTAGTAGTTTTACCAATGCAAATGCAAACAAATCTTTCAAATTGAAGAATTGTACACTCTTCAAACATTTTAATGAATAACAAAGTTGTGGAAAATCTGACACTTGTATACAATCCCACTGATTTTGTTTGCAGATATCCTTTAAATCTGGTAAAATTGCTTAAATAGATGTACTTACTTCAGCGTTAAATTAACATAACAACACACATTTCAGTAAGTTATTTTCACATTGCAACATAATTATGGCAATGTAAAATGAATAATGCACGCACTTGTAACAGTCGTTTTTCAGCCACTATCGATGACTTGAAGTCAAACAAATCGTTAGAACTCATTAATCATCAAGCAATTAGTAACAAAAAGATGTTTCCCTTCAAATTAAACAACGTTTAGATGAATTGATTTATTTATTTACTGGCTAGGCCTACTGACGTGTCGGCCGTATCGGATTCCCGGCGCCGGCGGTGTCAAACTGACAGCTCGTAACTTTTTTACTTTTGGCTTTAGACACAACCAGACACAACTCTATTCAGCCAAGGTTTTATTTTTATTTGGTGACAAAACATTTTAGAGATTTGTATGTTGATTTGGGATTTATTCAGATGTCTGGTGTTAAGTTGTTCTTTCTAAAGTTTTGTTGTGGCGTCGTTAGGATTTTAACGGTTGAAAGATGAGTGATTAAAACGTTTGTGTTTACAAAGTTTTATTTGGAATTGAATAATTCTATTTGTGTCCAGTCTTTACAAATGTGTAATATTGCGTGCTATTAGTTAAACTTTATTTGATTTAATCACTACCTCAATACTGGTTAAAAGTATAAGTTTATATTTTAAAGAGACTTTCGGTAGTAAACAAATAGATAAACCGTACTCACATACAACTAAAATATTTTTAAACGATTTATTAGATTACTTACGTAAGTTATTTACCCATTATCAGCTTGGAAAATACAGATTTAAAGCTTGAATGCTGCACGTATGAATTAATTTTATTTACAAAGTACTAGAATTTCCCAAAATAGGAATTCATTTATAAAAGCTAGACTACGCGCACCTATCACATTTAATGGGAAAGTTATTAATCCAGGCAGTAATATTGTTATAACAAGATTGACGGGTGCTAAACGATATGTACAGACGCCTGCACATCAAGCTACTACAATCTGTCAGATTTCTTTGATAGATTTTCGACTTTATTTCTAAAGCATTAGGTTCAAGGTTCATTGGGAAAAATTGACAGTTTCGGGTAGCTTGATGTGCAGGCGTCTGTACCTATGTACTTAATTGTCAGAAACCAAGTTTTTCAAATTGCAATGTACCTAAGTCTATAAATCGTTAAATCTAACATCGGGAAAATGTCCGGAAAATGTTAATCTTTTGTTTTATCATCTTCGGTAATAAAACACAGATATACAATCTATTTTGGTTTGTAAAATATACCCACAAAGATCGAATGTGTGATGTGTCATCTTCTTAGAGTTGTAAAACTTAGTCGATGGAAATGTCACATTGTGGTGGCCGTAGACAATGGACGAGCGACTGTCACTTCATGCATAATGGCGCGCATTAAAATCAAGATGGCGGACATATATGATGCAGATGATGCTAGGAATAGTGTTAGGTATAAGTTTATTATCCGCTTTGAGTTATTTAGAAAAGCATTGAAATAAAAGATGCTTTACTGCGTACCTAAGTTAAGCATGCCTGCTGGTTGCTTTTTTTTAAATAAGCTGTGCCTTTATACTCTAAGTTATATGATGATGTTTCCTAATGTACCTACTTCTTCTTGTGTGTGCATAAATGATAAAACAAATAAATAAAATCGTAACTGTTCTTTATAATTAAACAAAATTAGGCATAATTTCTTGTTCCTCGATCTGTAACGACATAAAAATATCTATAGATATTTTATTTAGCTGTATCTTATTATATTGCCTAAACACACCTGATAGAATTTACTTTTGCTTTAAAAAGTTCAAGTCTACTCAAAGCTGCCGTTTTAAGCGGCAAGTGGCGCTAAGTGATCCATGTATTTATTTCAAACATCATTTGACTTATGTGATTCAAAATAAAATGTATTTGAGTTTGACGATACGATTTGCGCAGTGGCTAAGCTGCGTGTCGCGGGTTCGGTCCCCGCACGGAACAAAATATTAGTACAGATAGGTAGTTGTTTCAGGTGGCTGTTTGTGTAGGTATGTGAGTTTAAATGTTTGAAAACGCACCCACAATACAGGAGAAATTCCTAGTGGTGGCAACGTTGTAGGTATTAATAAAAAAAAAATGTTTAAAGATGTCAGGAACGCTGTAGTAGAACGATATTTTAAATATGTTTAGCTCATAAAACACATTAAAAGTAAGTTTTGACCACGGTCATTCGGTTTCTGTCCAGTCAATGTTGGATAATGACATAAATTTTGGAACACAATAGATAAGGTTTTAAATACCTATGATTAGCGCTAAACGCAAACTGTTAACTGTTACTTTTGATGTAGATTACTTCTAAAATAATCTTAATTCTAAAATAATCTTAGGATATTTGTCAAGGCACAGTTACAACTGCAATTTTCATTCAGACCTATAATTTTTTAAATGTTAATAAAAAAAATTATTACCACAACCGAGGCAATCCCATAGAAAACAAAAAAAGACATTAAATATTTAAATAAAAAATATAATATTGAGTGGTAGCAATCAGCGATGATAACATGAAAAAACTGCACAAATGCGTTTCACCCTGTCTGTAATTATCCGGGGGCGGTGTTAAGATTAATATGTTCGTCCGTCCGTCCGTGACACACGAATTAGTTGGAACACGTGACGTGAATAGAAACTGAGTATAACGTGTAATGTGCTAATTTACTTTTTTTCAATAATTAAATAAATTAGTAAGTAGGGAAGATCGGTGTGTGTTGTGGTTGGCACATCAGTAATCTTGGGCCACATTTAGGCGCGTCGCCCACACGACCAACAGTCGAGGCGCAGTCGAGGCGCGGGCGCATTAGGCGCGTCGCCCACAAGATCAACAGTAGAGGTGCAGTTGAGGTGCAGGCACATAAGAGGCACGCCGAAACGAGATTTTCTTTACAAATGTCGTGTGGGCGACGCGCCTAACGCGCCCGCGCCTCGACTGCGCCTCGACTGTTGGTCGTGTGGGCGACGCGCCTTAGTCACCATTGCCGAGTTGCGACTGGATGTCGAGGCTCCTAAGACACAGGCTTCTTGCCTAGTTTGGATGTCAAACTTTCGATTTAAACTATCTCTTACTGGCTGGCGCCCGCGGCTTCACCCAAATAAATCGAAAAAAAGTATCCTATGTGTTATTTCAGACTATAATCTACGTTTGTCCCAAATTTCATTGAAATCCGTTCAGCCGCTTTGACGTGAAAGAGTAACAAACATCCATACATCCATCCTCACAAAAAATCGCATTTATAATATTAGTAGGATTCTATATCTTAATCTTGGTCACTAATTTGTATTATTAGGTTTTTGTGTGCAATAAACTTTTTTCATCATCTGCCTAGCCTTTTCCCAACTATTTTGGGGTCGGCTCCCAGTCTAACCGGATGCAGCTGAATATCAGTATTTTACATGGAGCGACTGCCTATCTGACCTCCACAACCCAGTTAATACTGGGTAATACGATACCCCTTGGTAAGACTGGTTGTCAGACTTTCGGAACACTGACTACCTGTAACGACTGTCAAAGATCTACAAATGACAGCCGGGACCAACGGCTTAACGTGATTTCCGAGGCACGGAGGAAACTCGGTATGTAACGGGTGGTCACCCATCCACAGACTAACCTAGGCAAGCGCGGCTTAACCTAAAGGTCGACCCGAGCGGCTACTATTATTTAGCCACGAGCTCCTCCAATAAACAATAAACTTTTTTATTACCTAATTATTAGTTTCTACCGCGGCTCCGTCGCGTTTGGCTGAAAATTACCCCTAGCAAACGTAACTCTATACCACAATTCAGGGATAATGTAGCTTCCCTAAAGTGAAAGAGTTTTCAAAATCGGTTTAGTACTTCAAGAGATTAGTTAGTTCAGATTAGTTCTTATAAACTTTAGGTACTTCTTTATAATATTAGTGTAGTGAATTTTAGTCTTTTTTTTTGGATTGGTAAATCATCAAATAACTTCCCCAGTTACCGGGGGGAGTGTCAGACTTGTACTGACTAAAACCCACCCATGTTCCATCTATTGCCCTTTATGTTCCGGGGCGGCGCGGCGGCGGTATCTCTTTCAAACAACCCACAACCACGGCAGGCGGAGGCCCTGGCAAGCCCCTCTGCTTTGCTGACATCTCTTTGAATTCTAGTCTTGATTGTGCTTAAATTTAACGTCACCTTACCATTGATTGTACAGTTTAAACCAATCCACTACATAGTACAAAACAAAGTCACTTCCCGCTGTCTGTCTGTCCCTATGTATGCTTAGATCTTTAAAACTACGCAATGGAATTTGATGCATTTTTTTAAATAGATATAGTGATTCAAGAGGACGGTTTTTTTTGTATAATATTGGTACCTATATTATAATCTACGTTGCATTGAAGCCAGGGCGGCGGCGCTAGTTTATGAAAACGATGCATTGCCAAGAATACAACTGGTTTGGTTTACGGTACTTACGGGGTTTTTTTTGGGGTGGGAAATCACCAAATAACTTCCCCCGCTCTAGGCGGAGCGGGGGGGAGTCTCAGACTTGTACTGACTAAAACCCACCCATGTTCCTTCTATTGTCCTTTACGTTCCGGGGCCGCGGTATCTCTTTCGAACAACCCGCAACCCCGGCAGGAATTGCAAGGGGTGAATGACTAAAAAGATGTCAACCTACTCAAGTCTCCAATTGATTTAAGCTGGTTACAGAGTAGACACGTCGTAATATATTACTATGTACAGTCAGCAAGGGAAATAACTAACCAGGCTCGTTAGATACAGCTTAAATAAACTTGAATTTATTCGACAGAAAATAAACAGTTTATTAAATAAATTTTATTTTAGTTGAAACCGTCCATAACTTTCTAAGAAGAATTCAATCTGACGAAACTGTTTACTTATCGTTTTTGGGGGCTGTACAGAACCTACTACATAAACCAGTCCCCACCAAATACAAACTATTTATTTCCTAAATAATCGGATACCTAGTAGTGCAAGAAGAGTTAGCCTCCCAATAAAGGATGTCTGCCCGCTAACCACACAGTTACCATTACCACACGTGACACATGTTCCGTCCTGGTGGTCGCGACACGCATAAATCGCTTTCACCTGTCACGCTGTCCAATAAATAGCGTGTTTATGACGCGTAGTCATTGGAAATGCCTTTTTGGTTAACTGAGCTGCGTCCATCGGTTTCACCCGAGTAGATCGGGATAAAAAGCCTATGTTAATCCAGGGTATAAGCTAGATAGCTTAGACATGGACATGTCTACATACCAAATTTCATCCAAATCGGCTTAGACATATTTAAGCGTGAAGGAGTCACAAACATATATACATACTCACATGCAAATTTTCGCCTTTATAACATCAATGCGATGTATTATCAATGTGGACTTTATCTTGGACAAAGGAAAAGAAAAGTGGCAAAAATGGATTTCCCAAAAGTTTCGAAGACATACTTTCCTTCCACCGGGGTTGCGGGTTGTTTCAAAGAGATACCGCGGCCCCGGAACATAAAGGGCAGGACAGGTTATTAGATGTCCGTAACATCGTGGATAGTAGCAAGTTATAAGGGCATGCCAAGCTTTTAAGCTTGAACGAGTGTTCCGCCACTGGTCCATACTAGGGTAAAACCACTAAATAATTATAACAATGCATAATGCCCTAGTATTTTAAAAAATACGGGTATGATTATTTATCTAGCTAGATAACCTGATACAGTGAGTTTCGTGTTTCGAGAACAGAAAAGTTGTGAGTGACGGTGTAAAAAGGTAATGAGCGCAAAAAAAATCAGGAAGAGGGTCGTTTTGTCTGCCTATAAACATCCACCCGCAATAACTTCAGATTATCCGCGCCTCTAGGCCTCATTCTAATATCTATTTTCGCACATATCCAATCTCCAAATAATGCAATCTAGATAAATACCCGTCAAGTACCTAATAAGCGCCTAAAATATAAACCATTTGGAATTAATTGCCTTTGAACAGCGCCGACAGTATCCAATATGGACAATAGGTACCAGAAGTTTAGATTACCCTATTAGGGACTTAGGGACACAGCGCAAAGCGAGCTTGTATGTCGTCTTGGTATTCGTGTTTGGTACTCAAATAGTATGAAACTACTTTTCACTTGTCAAAAAGAAGTGTTTGAATCGGCAAGATAGAGTTATTTTTCTAGAATTTTATTTACTCATAAAATAACGCCTGTAATTTCTGACGGGTAAGGCAGAGGTGTACCTAATAATGCACCCATAGTTCTTCAGTTATTTCTAAGTCCCATATATGTATATTCGGAGCCTATTGTAATTAACTGGGCTCAAATCCGGCAGCTACAAAAAAAAGCCTGATTGAAAAACCCAATAGCAATTTGCTCAGCCCGGGAATCGATGCCAGCACCTCATGCTCAGCAATCACAGTTACGACCACTAAGCTAACAAGGCAGTGCTAGGGGCTTATTGAATTGGCCTCAAAAAAAGACTGACAGAGGTAGAATGAAGAAAGCCCCCAATACTTAGTTTATCGTATTCTGGAAATATACCCAGCTGTGCACTATGAAAGTTAAGTTATTGATGAAATCTGTTGAAGGACACGTTTTATCTCCGCTGTAGAATTGAGCTCAATTAACGTTTCATACAAGTACAAGCTTTGCCTAGTTTGAAGCCAATGTAAAACCTCATTGTAACAAATATTAATTTGTGAAATTATTTACTTTTTCTATTTACTAAAAACTAATAAATGGACAGGTCCACTCAAATCTGTGCGGTTATTTCATAAAAAGACCATCTTAGGCATTAATTTGCTAGTCCTCATGTAGGTTGACTAAGATTTTTGTCTGGACCTTAAAAGAGACTACCTTTTTTTTGGGGTGGGAAATCATCAAATAACTTCCTCCGCTCTGGGCGGAGCGGGGGGGAGTGTCAGACTTTTACTGACTAAAACCCACCCATGTTCCTTCTATTGCCCTTTGCGTTCCGGGGCCGCGGTATCTCTTTCGAACATCCCGCAACCCCGGCAGGCGGAGGCCCTGGCAAGCCCCTCTGCAAAGAGACTATCTCTGAGTTTGTTTCGGCTCTTTCCTTTTTGGGGTAGTCGGGTAAGAAACAACGACCTCATCTATTTAAAAAAAAAACAAAATTATGTGTAAAAGTCTTTGTAAAAACCTATATTATATTCATTAATTTATAAAGAATTTGTAATTTTATGGCCTATAAAATTTCATGATGTATTTACAAAAAGGTTAAACATTTCCATGCATACTAAAAATTACATTTAGTGAAAATTGCATCTAAAACCATCAGAGAATTGAATTCCGTTCTTGACCTCTTAATAACTCTGTAAAACACGCATTTAGCACCATCTCCGTAGATTTAATTCACCCAACCTACTTCCCATTAACAGGGGTATTACATTAAAATGGGCAAATGCTCGTCATTTGTTTAGCCAGGCGTAAGTTCCCCGAACAACAACACTGTGAGTGCGGCGGAGGGCTACATTTAGAAGCGACGGAGGGCTATTTAGCTGTGGTTGTAAAAGGCTAAGGTTGCGGGGTTGCTGTCGTAATTTTGTTGTTTTTGGCAACACTCGTGAACCCGGCGGTCTTGGCTGATATGGTGTGGAGTAATGAGTGAGAGAAAGCGGGAAATATGGGCAAAGGAAATTGTTGAGGCGAGGGAAAAGATTTCCAGATAGGGGAAAATTAATGAAAATCGTATAGAGCCCGTTTTTTGTCCGTAGAGGTATTCTTATGATGGGTGGATTATTGAGATAGGACTGGTAAGTTGAGGGTTAAAATTACTGGGAAAATTCTTTCGAATCAAGAATCTGTGAATGCGAACAAATTATAAAAATATATATTTATATTCATGGTTCTTTAACATTCAAACATGGTATTTAGTTAGACTTACCAGATAATTGTCAGGTTTAACGTTTTGCGTCAGTACAATTTAGGAATTATTTCGTTACTTTTTTATTATATTACATATTCCTAAAAAAACATTACAAAAAAAAAATTGTAGTCCAACAGCATCGGGAATAGGGTCCGAGGTACCGGTGGTCAGGGCTCTTGAGAGAGGAAACTTATGAATTAATAATTCTAGTACTTATACATAAAATGAACGAATTATCTAATTTAATAGACTTAAGGCGTCGCAGTACTCCTCCACACCGTTGTCATCGCACATTTGCAGCATCTTATTTGTATATAATATTTTACTATATATATTAGTAGTAGCGTGTATTGTTCAGGTACATTTCACATATTATCTTTTTCAACTCCTAAACCTTTCCCTCCCAGCTTACTTAGCCTCCATCAGTACCTCCCTTGCACCACAGCCAGAGGTCCATTTTCAATTACCCGTTATTTGTCAAGCGGGCCGAGTGTCACGAGTGTCAGACACCGACGTTTAGTGTCGACACTCTAGCACCCTGCACTTCGGAGACCGGGGGACTGGGGGATTTGTCCTGCTTATTGCTTTCTTGTTCCGCGGCATATTTGTGGTGAAGCGAATTATTAGGAGGGTTATTATCGGTCAATATTAGTGGATGGGTGACAAGGTGTTGGAGCTTTTGTGTTGGATGTGTTGTCAGAATATCTACTTGCCTAGTTGTCAACTATGAAGTGTGAACTGATAGCTGATTAAGAATCTACGTTGATGATCGCTGAAGGCATTTTGAGAGGGTGAAATTGAACATGAAGAACATGGTGTCGACATGAATGATGCGTCCATGATATTGTAAAAATAATATGATTATTAGTGTCCATGAAGTTTCTTGCCCATTCTTCTCCATAGAGATCTACGTTTTGGAATGGGCAGCTACAGTACTTTTACAAGTTATTATGCATAGTGACTGGAACTGTAGCTTCATCTTTTTGTTTTTGACATTAAAAAGTGCCTGTAACGGTCTAATTGAAATAAATGATTTGAGTTTGAGTTTGAAGCAAAAAGAGCAAATAGTAGTTTTACACATTTTGACAACAATTATATAGTCGTAGGTCTAAAGCTCTAAAGGTAGGGCTTAGAGCTCTTTTAAGTATTGAATATTAACAAAATTCACTTTAAAAAAAACCTTGTAAATTTAAGTTTCTTGTAATAAATAAATATAAATTTGTAAGTACCTTCCGATGAAACCGGCTGGGCGCGGCGGCACCAGTAGCGAGTCGTAAACTACTTACTTCCAACTTAACTACTTTTCTTCCACCGTCCCGAATCATCTCTCAAAAACAAAAGAAAACATCACTTTAAAACCCTACAAATCAACTCTCGAAAAGCGTAGTGACCTTAAAAAAACAATTTGTGTCCCCAGTTCACCCTCGTATCGCATTATAGTAAAATGATTCGCAGGGCTGGCCTCCAAACTCAATAAACTTGATTGCTGTCCACCCTCCGTCGCCTGGCTTGAAGATATCAGGACTTGAGCTTTATTTTAATGACAATTCAGATTTCTTTGTTTGAAAGTTGAACAGAATTGATCGATTTTGTTTAAGTAGGGAAGGAGTTTTATATTGTTAACGTACTTAACATGTTTTTTTTTGCTGTAGGTATAGGTAAGGTTGGAATAGGGTACTTTCTATTATAGGGTCAAAGTAATTACATTCTATTTAGTTCGTCTTTTAGATTATTCAAAAATAAGGGACACGTAATTTTTTTTATTCGTAAATTAGACCAAAAATGACAAAGATATAGCCCATGAAACTTACGTGTGACGTCACTTGTTGCGAAAAAATGCTGCAATGCGTGACGTGACGTTTCACGTAACTTTTTAATTATTATTTTTTTAGGAAACTAGCCTATTGTGATAGTTCTCCTTTTGTACCGATTAGAAAACAAAACAGTAGCTACATGTAAATAATACTTGTCAGGCCTTTCAGGTGAATCCGTTTGTACGGAAAGCCGACTCCAACATAGTTAGGAAAAGGCTAGGCAGATGATGATGATTATGAAAAGAAACAGACGTATTAACACATATTTTCTTTTCTTAAAATAAAACGTTGCCCCACACTAGGAATTTCTCCTGTATCGTGGGTGCATTTACAAACATTTGAACTCACATACACAAACAGCCAGACCCGAAGGAACTACCTGTAGGTCTTACAAATTTTAGTTCCGTGCGAGGATCGAACCCGCGACACGCAGCGCAGCAGTTGATCGTTCAGCCACTGCGCCAACCGTGCCGTTAATACTTTGTTTAAAGCTTTCACGGTTTATAGGAATACTTAATACTGTCACGATGATATCTTTCGTGATTTCCATTTGTTATAAGCACCCGATATTTCGATGCTGTGGCAAGTGCCATGATAGCGGGTTGACTAGAGAATGCGGATGGGAAAAAAATAGTAGGTTCAGACAAATCTGTCTTTCTTTTTAATCTTGTACTACGCGCACTACTGGAATTCTGTAAAAAGCTCATACCAAATGGAAATCAGGGAAAACACCCCGTAAGTGATAGTTTAAATACGGACTAAAGTTACGGGTCGCATAAAAATCCCCTTTAAAGAGGGGATGAAATTTTATAAGGGACGTAGTTTTCAAGGTAGGAAGCTAAAAATCGGTACACACACTCTTTATTGCCAACGAAACATACCTGCAAATCAGGAAAGGGGAACTGTGTTACCCCGAATTTAATGCGAGTGAAGCCGCGGGCAAAAGCTAGTAATATTATAAATGCGAATGTTTGTGAGGATGGATGGATGTATGGATGTTTGTTACTAGTTCATGCCAAAACGGCCAACGGATCTTAATGAAATTTGGCACAGAGGTAGATTATAGTCTGGACTAACACATACTTTTTTTCCATATCACGCGAGCGAAGCCGCGGGCGCTAGCTAGTAAAACCATAACCTCATTGATGCATCAGCACAAATTTAGCCACTTGCTTCACAAAACAATGTTATTATTTCTTAATACACCTTTCCCATCATCTCATAACATTTCAATTAGTATTTAAATTACTGTTTTTACGACTCAAATACTACACAACAGTATCAACAAAAAAACGTAAAAAAGTATCTAATCATGCTACCTATACGCTTACCAAATAGAACCTTTTTGGTACAGCTTAATTGATATCCTTACTAATATTATAAAAGCGAAAGTGAGTTTGTTTGTTTGTTTGTTTGTTTGTTACCTCTTCACGCTTTAATGGCTAAACCGATTTTGATGAATTTTGGTACAGAGATAGTTGGGAACCAGGAGTCGGACATAGGCTAATTTTTATTAAAAAAAAGTGGGATATGAGAGAGAACGAGGGAAGAAAAGGGAAAACTTAACGTTGCTATTACAAATCCATCAGGCGCAAGAGCAAAACTGCAGGTCTGCTTGGTGTGTTATACCGAATTTAACGCGAGCGAAGCCGCGGGCGAAAGCTAGTCGTATATAGTTCTGAAAGAGACTCTACTGGTGTAAAGGCAAGGTTGGTTTTCAATTGGGGGTGGTTCCCCTACTGGCCTACTCCCGGGAGGGGGTGGGGGGCAGGATATTGCGACGGGCGACAACTCGATGTCGATCATAATGTATTAATTCGCCATTCTCATTATATTGCGGATATTTGAGTCTGATAGTGTGCTGATAGCGAGGCGAATAGTTCGATGGTTATCAATAAGTTGTTGTTGTTTCATAGATTTGGTCAAAATTTAGATTTTAAATGAGCTGAATTTGTGTTTTGTTGACATAGTAATAGTTCAAATTTTCGACTGTCCTGGGTTCAATTCCCGGATAGGAAACAGTGTTAGGGAGCATTCAAGTATTACGTAACGCAATTTCTGAAGATTTTAGACTCCTCCTCCCCCCCTTGTAACGGACCGTAACGTTTTTCTGTACCCCCCTCCCCCTCTCTAAACGTTACGTAACACTCAAGTGACCATTTTTACCCTAAAGGCGCTAAAAGTTATGTTATAGTTTTTGTCCTTGGTATAGTTTTAATTTAACAGCTGATTATACAAATCTCCCTCTTTTGAGGACATTGCAGTATGAACTAGACTAGAGCAATGTGCTTCTGCATAAACTGAAACGAATACTGACAACGAAAACAACATTAAATGACGTTCAATACAATCTAGGGATTCCCGGTGAAATATAAACGAAAAGGTTTGCCAACTTGCGAGAACAAATGAAAAATGACGACCAGACTATAATACAATCGAGGGATTCCCCGTAAAACGTAAACGAAAAGGGTTGCCAATTTGGGAGTTTTAATTCCCTAAATTGTTATTAAAAAAAGAAACAATGTTACGTAACGTCTTGTAAGAAAGACCCCCTCCCGCCCCTGTAACGCATCGTAACGTTTTACGAGACCCCTCCCCCCCCCAAATTGCGTTACGTAATACTTGAATGCTCCCTTATAAGGTTTTTCCATTAGGAACTTCTCAGTAACAGCTCGGAGTTTGGAAGTTGGCGGTAAGATACCCCCGTACCTACCTCAGAAACCACGACCTGCGCCTGACCTCTCTCCAGTCGTGTGGGATCACCGTCCCATCGGACTATGAGAGTGAGGGAACAGAGAGTGCACCTGTGCCTGCGCACACAATTGTACACTATATTATCTTCCGCGCCGATGGCTAATCTCTGCTGAGATTGACCGCCGTGGCCTATAACGGTCAGGAGGACTATATAATAGTTCACGCGAGGAAGTGTTTTCATACTGGCTGAGTATAACAAATTTAATAGTCGTTTGAAAACCATATCATGAAGGGGATCTGCACGTCAGGTACTCGAGAACTGACAGAAACCGAAGTTGAAGTTGTAAAAATGATTTCAAAAGTCATCATTACAGACAGCGTCGATAGTTCACAGGACGATGATTGGGATCACGTTTAACGCAGAAAAAAAAGACTTTTATTGATGATTCGTGGATGTAAAACGTGAGTGAGTATAAAATAGTCGCAAAAATTGCGAAGTGCCTTTAATATCTGTTGTAGATTTGCAAAACGGGATGACACTGTTGCATGTACACACGACGGCATATCAACCTACATAAAACCATTTTAACCTGGTCTCTCTACTACGGTGTGCGATCCGTAGTAGAGAGATTAGGTTATAATAGTTTAGTATAGGTTGCCGTCGCGTGTACAAAAGACAAACAAATGTAAGCATGACTATTTTCTCTATAAGTCATTGAGAAAAAATACCGGCCAAGTGCGATTCGGACACGCGCATCGAAGCTTTCGTACAAACTTACGACGTAAACGGTCATTTTATCTTTTGAAAGCGTAGACTTAAAGGGTTGATTTCACAGCTCTGAGGGACCACAGACTAGAGTACCTATATGGTTTTAATTTCAATTCGATTCGTTGCCGAGACAAAGGGTCTTGATAGACAGATGGACGAGAGTTTTTTGCCTGTGTACCGAACCCTAAAATATGTTTGTTTGTCTATCTTCTTTTTGGAACAAAGTTCCTTATCACGCGTTGCGAAAGGGGGCTAGACGGAAAAAATTAAGACCAAAAGTTGTAACGACACTTTTTGCTATAGTTGTAAGCCGTGCGGCGCGCGTGTTTCTTTCTCTCTCTCATAGAAAGCAATCCAGTTATTTTCGTTTCGTCTTTCTATTTCGCATTGAACAGTGTGGTGTCGCGACGATTATTTTTGTTGAGTATATACAGGTATTTTGTACATAATAAATAATAACTTCCATCCGGGTGTCCCTCTCAAGACACCTCTCAAGTTTTTTCGTAATAAAAAAAAGATTATGTATGTGTGTCTTTTTACATGATAAAAATAATATTTCAGCTGGCACATTAGTCAGTCAGCTCGCGGGGGGCATGTTAACATCAATGGCGATTCGGATCAACATTCATAACCCTGCCATAATCTATGGCTGTACGAGAAATATTAACTTGCCATTACTTTGTAATATCTACCAGCACGTCATTCAAAATACATACAATGTACATGTGACATTGACGAAATGTCACAATGAAATGCGAAAAGAAGACATAGTAGGTACTCACAAAAATGGAAATGTCTTTGAGCTCATCCTTACTAATATTTTAAAAGCGAAAGTGAGTTTGTTTGTTTGATACGTCGTCACGCCTAAATGGCCAAACCGATTTTAAAGAATTTTGGTACAGAGATAGTTGGGACCCTAGAGACGCACATGGGCTAAAAAAAGTGAGAAAAGGGGGAGACAGAGGAAAGAAAATGGGAGAGAAAGATATTTTTTTCGATCATCAATCGGGTTGAAGTTAGCGTTAGCCCTAAGTAACTATGCGACGAGGACGAAGTCGCGGGCTAAAGCTAGTTAACTATACATGAATTCAGTTTGATTCTAGACCCACCACCGTTGAAATATTTTACATTATTACATGACCTGTCGGCGACAGGATTCTTTTATAAACACGGAGTTATGAGGATAAAAAAATACAACCGAATTGAGAACCTCCTCCGTTTTTGAAGTTGGTTAAAAAGGAAACGGCTTGTTCCATGCCTTTAAACCCCAAAAGGCTCAAAATTGTGATGACGCGGTTGCCGCAGTGGCTGAGCAATCGACTGCTGCGCTACGTGTCGCAGGTTCGATTTCCGCACGGAACAAATATTTGTATGGCCTACACATAGTTGTTCTGGGTCTGGCTGTTTGTGTATGTGAGTTTAAATGTTTGTAAACGCACCCACGATACAGGAGAAATTCCTAGTGAGGGGCAAAGTTTAAAAAAAAAATCCAATTAGGTAACAGTATTTGCGCCGTATTTTATCCCAATTGTATTCGTTTGAAATAAGGAGGACATAGGACCCCTCTAATTAAAATTTCAAAACCTACATGACGTTTACAGTTGGAAAATGGGGCAAGCTAATCAGGAACAGAATAGCTTGAAGCTATTCTGTTTCAGGAAACCAAATGCAAAGAAATTTCAGTCATCATCATCTGCGCAGCCTGAGAGATGAGACAAGTTGTGATCGACTTAGAATGGGCACATTTCTGGACTACTTTCACAAGTTATTATGTCTTGTGACTGGGACTGTAGCAGTATCTTTTTTGTTTTCATGACATTCAAAAGTGCCTGTAATGGTCTAATTGAAATAAATGCTTTGAGTTGAGTTTGACTTCCAGTTTAACCGGGGAACTGATCAGCTGAATACGGGGTGACTGACTGATTGCTTGCTGGACTCTACAACCCTATCATTGGGAAAAAATGTGATAAGAAACAAAAATTGTTGGACTTAAAAATTCCACGATTCGTGCCGACTTGTCCCGTTTTCTTTGTTATTTTTTACATAAACATCTCATATTCAAGAAATATCTAATACTAGCTGTGCCCAGCGGTTTCACCCGCTGAGGTTTAGGGGTATGAAAAATAGATGTTAGCCGATTCTCAGACCTACCCAATATGTACCCAAAATTTCGTAAGAATCGGTCGAGCCGTTTCGGAGGAGTACGGTCACTAACATTGTGACACGGAAATTTTATATATTAGATAAAGACAAAAAACTGGCCGGTCAGGGTTCCGTACAAAGATGCGACATACACGGCCATATCTTGGCTTTCCTGCATAGTCTTAGAGGGTTAATTTCTTCACAGCACAAAGGGACTACAGATTTAAGTATATGGTTTTAGTTTCAACTCGATACCTCCACACATTCTCGAGATAAACGGTTTTGACAGACAGACAGAAAAATCGGAACCCTAAAACACAAAGGTAAGGCTAATTTCTTTAAGAAATCTCTTGACCTGCAATAGAAGATGTGGTGGACAAGAAACATAGACACAGTTATCATGTTAGAACACAGAAAACATATTCTTGTCAGGCTTTTTTTTTTCTTTTTAGGTGGGAAATCATTAAATAACTTCTCCCGCTCTGGGCGGAGCGGGGGGAGTGTCAGACTTTTACTGACTAAAACCCACCCATGTTCCTTCGATTGCCCTTTACGTTCCGGGGCCGCGGTATCTCTTTCGAACAACCCGCAACCCCGGCAGGCGGAGGCTCTGGCAAGCCCCTCTGATCCTTGTTAGGCTTGTTTAATATTTTTTTCTTTCTTTACCTTTTGTTTATATCTACAATACATCATTTAACCATAATAAAACCCTTCTGCACCAACTAAATAGTGTTAAATAAAAACGATGCTGATATATTGAGAGGTTGAAACTTTATTGGGTCAATAATTCAATGAATTGATGGCACGTCTTTGTTCATGCAATTATATTCCTTTATTGAGGTGCGACACAAAAAGATGATTGGCAAGTGAGGGTTCAGACGCGTTTGCTGATGGGTGACAATTTGTTGGTCATCAGTGTGTATGTATGTATTTGATTTACATTAAATCGATGGCTCTTGAGTATACTGAGTATTATAATTCTGCTTAAGCGGTCCTTACTAATATTATAAAAGCGAAAGTGAGTTTGTTTGTTTGTTACGTCTTCACGCCTAAATGGCTAAACCGATTTTGACGAATTTTGGTATAGAGATAGTTGAGACCATGGAAACGGACATAGGCAATTTTTTTTTAAAAAGTGAGAAGTGGTGGAGAAAGAGGGAAGAAAAGGGAAAACTTAGCTTTGCTATTACAATAAATAAGGCGCAAGAGCAAAAACTACAGGTATCAGGTACCTGAAAATCAGGAAAGGGGAATTGTGTTACCCCGATTTTACTGCGAGTGAAGCCGCGGGCAAAAGCTAGTAATTCATAATATTAACCTATTATGATTCTGCTTAAGCGGCCAGTTGTGCAAAGTGCAATAGCCGTTAGCTCGTTCTAACGGCTATTGCACTTTTTGGTATATTAACAAAAATTACAACATATTCTGAGGGTCTAAAATGGTAACTTAAGCAGAATCATAATAGGTTAATATTATGAATTATATTGTCATTACCATTCGCTAATTGGTCACAAAGTAACTATCCAGAATATTAAAAGCGTCTGTAAAAAAGTGTTTAAACGAGTTTTTAAAGTGTTTAAGCAGAGTTTTAACGTAATTCATATTATTACTAGCTTTTGCCCGCGGCTTCGCTCGCGTTAATTTCGGGGTAACACAGTTCCCCGTGCGCCTTATTGATTTGTAATGGCAACGCTAAGTTTTCCCTTTTCTTCCCTCTTTCACCCTCACATCCCACGTTTTTTTAAAAAAAATTAGCCTATACTTTAAAATAAAACAAGATACTTTTAAGATTCTGTTAAATTGACCATTTTAGACACCTGTTGTCAAAAAACTAAAGAATGCAAATGTAAATTTTTAGGTGACTTGTATGTTTAAGAAGACCTTTACTTTAAGATGATGAAACTTCATAGTTCTTGGATTGCATTTCTTTCTAGGAGTCCGAGGCAATTGTTTCAATAACTACTATACTAATAATGCACTGATATTATTTTTTATCGTGAAGTCAGGTCGATGTACCTGACTTCACATTCCTTCTGAGTATATTACAGCTAAGCACGCGAGTTTGTAGCATTTGTGGCTTACTTATTTATTATAATATTATTTAATTATATAACAACATGATTATGTAACGCGATAAGGGTTTAAATGATTAAGTTTGTAATGTAAACTTCTTATTACATTACATTTAGAAACAAGGCTTGTACAATGTCTTTATACATGAGTAAAAGCTTTCTACAAAAAATATGATAAATGGTTGAAATTGTGGCTAATTGATTGAAATAATTTGCTGTTTGTATGTTTGAACTGTGGAAAGTTTCTCTTGTATGGTTGGCAGTTTTAATATGTGTTTAATTATATTGCCAAAATACATGGATACATAAAATGTATTATAATGTATTATCTATTGAAATCTCTGTGGGTATATTATACATGTAAAGGTAGTGATATAATATTTTTAAAAACAATTTATTGATTTGGCGAACTCCTAGTAAAATAAATAAAAGGTAACGATCTATTCAACAATATATTTCAGAAATGAAATAAGAGTGAAGACCTTATTTGCGGATGGGAAATCAAATAACTTCCCCCGCTCTGGGCGGAGTGGGGGGAGTGTCAGATTTTTACTGACTTAAACCCACACATATTCTTTTGCCTTTAACGTTCCGGGGCCGCGGTATCTCTTTCGTACAACGCGCAACCCCGGAGAGTAGATACCTTACTTTCTGCTAAAAGTAATACTTATGTTTGTTTGGAGTGCCCCTGCTAAGTTATAGTTTCCATTAAACATTATGTTTCACGGTAATAAAGACCCTCGACACTACATCTATCCTCTGTTAGGGTTAACCGCCCCAGTTGATGCCCACAACCATCAACCAATCTTGTCAATGGGGCAATACAGGGTAGATGAAGCCATAAACAAAGCAATAATCACCAACAAACAGTATATTAACATGATATTTATGGTAATGACTTAAATTATCGTCCACTTCATAAATAAATGCTTTTCCCTTTGAGTTACATCAAAAAAGTATATTAAATTGAATGAACTGCACTCGGTTGGTATGCTGGACCTATTTGAGACCTTTTACTGTATAATTTTCCCATAAAACATCATTATGGTGTTGATAAAAACTGCTACCATTAATGTGACAATGTATCCCATCGTTTTTAAAGGGATTGTCTCGGTTTTTACATCTTGTGGGGTTTTTAGAAGAAAGTGTAGGACGTATTTGGTGTTCAGGTTTGTAGTCAATGGGGTAATTTTTAATGTTTTTTTAGATGTGGTATATATTAATGCATTGTGTTGTTTTGTATGTATGGAAATTAGAATTAATACAAACTTATATCCTGGTTGAAGAATGAACAGTGTTTTAAATAAAATGTGCAGCGGTGGGTTTGAAAGCAAATTATTTTTTAGTACTTTTTATAGTTAAAAAAGCTGCATAATTTGTTTTTGATTGTAAAGAAAAATACTACTGGAAGGCATACTGATAGAGTCGTAAATTGTGGCTATTTGAGTCTGCAGGACTATTTGAAACTTTTTTAATAAACTATTCTTTAACTGATTATTATTTTCGCCGGTAACACGGACATTAGTTGAAATATTTTCATATTGTTAAAGAAATAGTCTACGATAAATATGATCAGTCAAATGTTTTATTTTTAGGGGTTTCCAAATAGCCCTCGCGTCTCAAATAACCCCAGTTTACAGAATCGTTCTAAGAACCCAAAACAATTGAATGTAGACTTGCACAAAATATGTATGTACTGTGTATTATTTATTTATTAGCTTCCGTCCGCGACTTCGACTTTTTGGTAAAATATTCGATTTGATTATTTTTTTTGAACTGGGCCTGAAGTTCTATCGTCATTTTAGTGTTTGCAGATTATGTTTTGGTGTCATAATCTGTGCTTAATAAAAATATTTTGACATTATGTTTATTTAGTGTGTAGGTACAACATTAATATATTTAGATCTGAATTTAATAGCCCTAGCATAGTCTCCATAATTCAATCACCCATTTATATAAAAATAACGTCTTCTACGGTCCATTTCCGCCAACACGCACTATCTCCCTGAGAGGAAATAGGCATACAAGTCACCAGTACCAGAATATCGTTAACAAGTTGCCGTCAACCAATCACAGCGCGTTATTCGATCACTGAGGCGCGAGCGCTGGCAATTTTTGTCCAATCTCATAGATTTCCGGCGACGGCACTCGACTTCCGGTGGCGCGGAAACGAGCCGATGCGGCGAATATGTTCGCCAACATGTTGGAGCAATGAGAATGGTGGTGGTATTTCCTTTTTAAAGTTGTAGGACGTTTGAGCAACCTAGAGCATGAAATCGGATGATGAAAGTTGTGTACCTACTGTTAAATTTTCATGCTTATACCTAAAAAGCAAAACATGTAGGTATGATCAAAACTGTGATTTGAATTTGAACTTAACATCACGCTTAATTCCTCATAGGGTTAGCAGAAGGAAAGTTTAGTACCTACAACAAGATTTCGCCGGACGTATTACCCACACTATTTAAATAGAATAATAGGTACCTACTTAAAATATGATAATCCTTACTAATTTTATAAAAGCGAAAGTAAGTTTGTTTGTTTGTTACGTCTTGATGAATTGTGGTACAAAGATAGTTGAGACCCTGGAGAATGACATAGGTTAAAAAGGGGGGGGGGGGGGGGGGTAAGGGGGAGAAAGAGGGAAGACTTATGCTATTATTGTAAAAACTACAGAGGTAGCATAGGTACCTGCAAATCAGGAAAGGGGAACTGTGTTACCTCGAAATTCACGCGAGCGAAGTCGCGGGCAAAAGCTAGTGGGTACATAAAACCACGCCTGTTATCTTCAACGGGTTTGGCAGAGGTGTATCTGATAGTAGAAAACCAGACTCAGGGCTTCTATTGATAAATTCCAGAAAGGAAATCTAATCTTTGTCCAACTTGGGAATCGAACTTAAGACGAAATATGAAATAGTTACAAAGAGCTCAGTTATCTAATCCTTAAAAGCTAAATGATACCGGTACTTATAAACATACCCTACGTACATTACATCATCATCTGCCTAGCCTCTTTGACGGGCCTGTTGGTCTAGTGGTTAGTGGCCCTGACTGCTGAGCCGGAGGTCGTGGGTTCGATTCCCACCCAGGACAAACTTTGTGTGATGAGCATGATTGTTTGTTCTGTGTCTGGGTGTGATTTATCTATAATATGTATGTATTTGGGTGGTTCTCTGAAATTTGGTTAACTTCTGACGTAATTTTGAAAGTGGTGGTTTTAGTTAAAAATCAGAACAATTTATATTCTATACTGTGGGTATAACATCTACTTTATTGCTTCTAAAAGGGCCAGTCACTTTACTTGATATTTATAGAGATATTAATGATTTTTAAAAATCTGTGTTCTAGGGACTGACGAGACAGGATAGGGACTGACACCAAACATGGATATTATGTAAAATCACATTTTTATTGCAAAATCAACTGTAACAACTAATTATCTCTTAAGTTCACAAGTTCTATGAACTAACAACACAAAAATAATCACATTATTTATTAATTATGCACATGAAAATACTGTAGCAATATTTCTTAACAATCAAATTTCACTTTGAGTTTAATACTTCCAAACGAATAGTCTTTTTAAGTAATTAACAATTATTATAAATAATCAGCCTTCTAAGTAACTAAATTATAAATTGAACACAATGTTCAGACTTTCATTAATTATTATTAGATCACAAATATTTCAAGCTTAAACTAACTAGTACCTCGTATTTATTCTAATCAGTATTTGTTTCACTTCTCGTAAACATTAATGGGTTTTTTAAATTTGTAAAATACTGTGTTTCTTTTGACGATTAGATTAGGAACTGGCAGTTTTTCTATAACGTCTTCGTAAGCCACATCTGCGATATCATTATCATTTATTTTAAATTCTGTGCCATCTTCATTGCAAACTTTAAGGAATGTAACTGTCAGCTCTCCATCTTCATCATCATATTTTGAGCAAATTGCGGCGTATCGGTATTCTTTTCCCCTCATTATTAACTTAACTAGAACATAATCTCCACTGCCATAGCTCGTTTTAAACTTTTCTTGCGCAATGTGGCTCATACTTGCTAACGGCATATCATCTTCAGAATCCGTGAAAACATCTGAAACTTGAAGCCGCTGTGTATTGGTTTTGTACGTTATAGTCCCCAAGTTATAATGATTACAAACAACATTATCACAAAAGCAACTTAGTGACTTCAAGACAAGTTTATTAGGCTGGTTATAAATATGACCCGAAACTTGATGCACTGATAGAGTTCCTTTAAACGGTTTCTGCTCTTTCTCATGTTCCTTGATCATTTTGTTAACTTTTTCTATGTCAACATCTTCGATAACAGAGATCTGTATGTTTGGATACCTTTCTCGAAGCACAGCCACAAAGTCGAACAAGCTTGTAATGTCACCTCTCTGAGCTATGAGTTGGTCTGCAGTACGTTTGCAGGCAGCTCCGATTCCATCTGGTACGCCTTTCCCATGTCCCGCCTCATGGTAATTCCGCGTGTATTTCACAGCCAGTGGATAGAAATCCTGGAGTCTGCAACCCAAAATATAAAACATCGTTTTATTTCGATATTGGGTTACAGGACCGTCACTTAAAAAATGCAGGTTTTCTACAGAGGATGGCAATCCCATGAGGACAGGCTGTAAATGTGCCCAAATGGCTCCAGCGTTGTGAGATAAATTTAATGACACAGTGCAATGAGACGTTACTTTATCCTTTATGTAAACCACCACTGTATGCAAAGAAATTTGAGTCCTGGAGCCGCCAAAATGATACGACTGAATTTCTTGGTTGCATTTCGTTGTGTAGTTTTCCGAGAAGTCCATGTGAATTACTGCATCCTTTTCTGTAAGTGACTCTTTCAAGGATTTCATAGTTTCATTTCATTTCATTTTTAGTCGTTCTTTTTCTTTGTACTCTGCCAGTAAAACAGGGTCATTTTTAATTTTTTCCAGTCGCTTTTTTGCCTGTTCAGACTTTTTCTTTGCAATGTCCTCTTTAGACAATGTGTTTTTCTTTCTAGGCGCCATATTCTACAACAAATACAAGTAATATGTTTAAAATCATGCATCACAAAGTATGACCATCAGTCCCTAGATGTGACGTCAGGCCCTAGTCACTATTACGACTAGGGCCTGACGGTCTAGGGACTGACAAAACGAAACAAAATCAAATGAAACCTACTATTTAAAATCATCATAAAAACCAATAGGCGGTCAAAATTACAAGGCGCACCAATCTGATATTTACAATAAGTAATGAGATAAATTACTAATTAACTATATTTAAAACAACTTACCTAGGGCCTGAGATTTTGACTGGCACAGCACGTGTTCCTGCAGTAAAGTCGGTGACCGCACTAATAACAAAATGGCTGCCGCGGTTTGGGTCGTGTTTGCAACTAACTTCACACTGATGCTATCGTATTGAGTAAGTTATGAAAATGCCATATGCTTGGATGCCGCGTATTTTTGAAATTCGAAAATGACTAGGGCCTGATATTTTTGTTCGCTTACACTTTTTGACTTGAAATACTGTGATGAAACATATTGTCTTAATAATTAAATTGTAATGACAATGCTAGTAATGACTTAGTAAATGAATTTAAACAGAGTTGGATTAAATTATTCTTAAAGAAATATAATTACAGTGAAATTAATACTAAATTCGGGAGATCTTACATGGCTAGGGCCTGATATTTGGAGTAAGAAATGTAGTTTTTTGGAATTAAAGAATATTATGTTAAATATCAAAATGAGTGACTGAACTAAATGGACTTTATAACATCGTTTAGTAGTTTCATTTATTGGATATTTCTTTTATAATATTGCTAAAATTGATGCTACTACCAAGTTAACCAAATTTTGGAGAACCACCCATTTATAAATTATATAAGTATGTATATCAGTTGTCTGGTTACCATAACACAAGCTCTGCTTAGCTTGGGATCAGATAGCCGTGTGTGAGTTGTCCCAAGATATTTATTTAATTATATATTTATTTATTTAGCCTTTTCCCAACTATGTTGGGGTCGGTTTCCATTCTAACCAGATGCAGCTGAAAATCAGTATTTTACATGGAGCGACTGCCTATCTGACCTCCACAACCCAATTAGTACTGGGTAGTACGATACCCCTTGGTAAGACTGGTTGTCAGACTTTCGGACCACTGACTACCTGTAAGAACTGTCAAAGATTTACAAATGACAGCCGGGACCAACGGCTTAACGTGCTTTCCGAGGCATGAAGGAAACTCGGTATGTGACGGGTGGTCACCCATTTGCAGACCAACCTAGGCAAGCGCGGCTTAACCTAAAGATCGACCCGAGCGGCTGCTAATATTTAGCCGCGAGCTCCTTCTCTACGTACTCTAAGTACATTATAAAAACAAGTTAAATCTTAATAGAAGGTCAAATTTAACGAGTACCTATCTATATTAGCGGTAACATTAGGTACAATGACGATAATACTTTTAGATATTAGCACATACGCAATATAGGAACGTTAAGTTTAATTCACGAGTAGCTCTGACTGCAATTGTGTCAAGGTTTTTGTAGTAAAGTGATATTAAATTATAGGAAGGTGTTCTTGAAGTGGTTTGACGTGATCTACGAGTTACCAAACAGTTTAATGTCCAATTTGTTGCCGCGGACATGACACAGCCCACTTGGACTTTGATGTAAAAGAAACGCAATCTAAATTAGATGTACAGTCAAACCTATGAGGAGGCTGTGGCTAAATAATATCAGAGAAAAGGTTGTGACACTCGGTCGTGTCCCTTCGACCGAGGGTTCTAGGACGGGTGAAGTAAGAATAGCCACTACAGGTTTTTTGATTTCTTTATTATAGCCCCAAGGGTGGGCCCAATGTAGCTCATCGTCCGTCCGTCTATTGACAACAGGCCGTGTCGACGGCGCGTTAGTGTTCCACGCGCGCCTCAAAGAGATGTCAGCAAAGCAGAAGGGCCTGACAGGGCCTCCGCCTGTCGGGGTTGCGGGTTGTTTGAAAGAGCTACCGCGGCCCCGGAACGTTAAGGGCAATAGAAGGAACATGGGTGGGTTTTCGTCAGTACAAGTCTGACACTCCCCTCCGCTCAAGAGCGGGGGATCTTATTTGATGATTTCCTATCCGCAAAAAAAGGAGTGGACCCTATGAACAATAGAACAAAAACATTTAATAAGCATTCATTTTAGTTTAATTTAGTTTATAAATGTTATAAATATATATAAAATAGGTATTCCATTTAAAGCTTTCTTTAATAAAACACTATGTAACGGTCATGAAGACCTGCAGAGGTTACCTACTTAATCTAAATAAGTTTATAACATACCTACCTTTAACAGGGTAAATAGTATGTTACAGTACCGGTATATTCAGCATTAATTAAACTTGTAAGAGTTGAACGAAACACACACAGTTTTTCAAAAATAAAGCAGCTTTTATAAAATAGGATATTTCAAACACTTGTAGCTGCTAGCCGTGATCAAATTGAAATGACTCTAAGAATGACTGTTGAAGATGTAAAGACAGAATGAAATTCGAAATATGAATATTCAAAAATTTTAAAATCTATGTTGCTCCAAAAAGAAAGAGGTTGAGGTAACAGAGGAGGTGGAATACCCACTATGTTACAAGGTCGATCTTCAGGTTAAGCTGAGCTTGCCCAGGTTAGTAGGTTTTCATTATGTACTGGGTTGCTTTCTTGCCCTCGGAATGCACGTTATAGTTAAGCCGTTTGTCCTGCCTGTCATTTGTAGTTCTTTGACAGTCGTTACAGGTAGTCATAGTAACCCGAAAATCTGACAGCCAGACCTTAACCTAGGGGCTTGACTCATCACCTTCTGGCCAAGAGTTTTCAGAACTATGCTGGAGTCGGCTTCCAGTTTAATCGGATGCAGCTGAATACCAGAATTTTACAAATATCGTGCGCCTATATTAACCATCACAACTACGATTCACCTTAGTAAAACTAGTTGATAGACTTTCGGGCCACTTTATTGGTTGACAGTTTAAACAGTTGAAACGACTGTCAAAGATCTATAAATAATAACATGCTTTCACGCAGGTAACTCAGTATGAAATTGGTCACCCATCCGCGATCCCACCCCACCTAGACAAGTGCGGCATAACCTGAAGGTCGACCCGAGTGGTTGTTATTATTAAGCCACGTAAAAATCTAAGTTGCGAAATTAGAAGTTAAGTCCTAATTTTATTATTCTGAATAACAAATAATGAACTCACACGATCCTTACAATCTACCACAAAAGTAAAACAAAAGAAAAACCGCGAAATCAAAAGAAAACACACATCGTTTCATAAACTTTTCAACTCCAAACCTTTCGATCAGAACTTATCGAAAATGCGTGGTTGTTAAAGTATAAATATTCACCGGCGCAACGGCAGAGGCAACTTTTTCATTTCACGGGGAGTTTGGGAGAGATTGAAACAATAACAGGGGCTGAGGACTAAGGAGTGACGTCCCTTGGGAGGTACGCGTCTTGCGCCCACAGGGGTTAGTCATACCCGGAGCGATTAGCGAGTGGATTATTTTTAGAAAGACTTCCATTTATGTTTTAGCCCGAGTTGCTTGTAGCCATCCTTTGGTTTTTTTCTCAGGTATTTCATATCAAGATCTATAAAGTATCATTTAACATGTCATGGGGTCATCATCATCTTTTTGCCCTTGTCATATAAATATATTTTTTTTTTTTTTAAAACGTTGCCCCACACTAGGAATTTCATTTAAATTCACATGCACAAACAGCCAGACCCGAAACAACTACCTGTAGGCCATACAAATATTTGTTCCGTACGGGAATCGAACCCGCGACACGTAGCGCGGCAGTCAATCGCTCAGCCACTGCGCCAACAAATTTCAATTCGGTCGGCACAACACGTTTTCTTCTTCCATTCTCCCCTATCAGACGTCACGGCATAATTTTTCCTTTCTCTATCATATCATTCCTTACACATTCCATCCATCTTTTGTTTGGCCTTCCTATCCCTCTCCATCCATCAACATTTAAACCTATCATTCTTTTAGTCAAATGCGTTTCATCCCTCCACAGTCGAGTAAGAGGTTTAATAAAATGTGTAAGATCTGCAATAACCTTATTTATTTTTGTTTTAATATACAATGACTAGGTTAGAGAAACTTGTACCTTTACTATCCGCAACCTCACAGGCGAATATCCATACAGCGGTCTAATTTTTTCTTTGTGAAAAATAAACAAGATTATGGAGGGAATAATAATCACTTTTTCTTTAAAGGGTTGGAAAGTAGTAAAGTCATATTTCATGATTGTAATAAACAAACCTATTCCCATTCAATAACTAGCTTTTTCTTTTGTTTTTTTTTTTCAGTAATTTACAACACACGCTACCCGAGTACAGTCGGACCCAATCCTCAACAGTATATTGATTGGATTTAGCGAATTCAATATAAATGTTATATTGTATCAGAATTGATGGTTATTTGCTTATCAATTCTTTTCTTTGTCGCTGTTTCTTTTGTCGGCGCGTTCTGATAACGACTTGTAGATTGAATAAAACGTGGTGTTTGCTATTTTTGAATGATTATTATTTAAGGAATTTTAAATGTCATTTATTATCAGAGTTTAGAGTTTTGCATCTATCAGATGTTATGCTATAGCTGCATTGCATAATGTTATACGTTTTTGTAGTACCTAACCATAATCAGACCATCTTTTTCGAGACTTTTTGCTCTCACAATACAGGGAGTTAGTTGTAGATGATTCTAATATCTTTCTTTTTTGCCCACTTTAAGAATCTCCTGCATCGTGTCGTGGGTGCTTTAACAAATATCGAAATTAATACAGAAATGTATAAAGATAAAGTCTGCATCACTCATGAATTTACAGAGTTCAATACGGCACGTTTAGCGCAGTAGGTAAGCAATTGATTAGTACACACGACGACACATCAACCTATACAAAACCAGTTTAATATGCTGCTCTCTCAACAACGGATCGTACACCATAGATTTCAAGTACAATGAGAGATCCGCATAAACTGGTTTTGTATAGGTTGATCTGTCGTCGTGTGTACACTGCAAGACGCAAGTTTAGCTCACAAACAAACAGTCAGACACGGAACACTTGTTTGTTCCATGCAGGAGTAGTTGTCAAAAGGCTGGGCAGATGATGATGATGATTGCATCAGTGAGCCGAGTTTGCTTAGCTGAATATTGAACCGAACATATTTGAACTTTTTGTCATCGAGACGCCAAGATCCCGCATCTCCAAGGTCTCTTTTAGGTATTCCTAATCATTATAATTACAGTGTCATGTTCTGCAATTGCCATTTACACGTCACCAATATTTGCTAATGCTTAATTATACTGTAAATGTACAAAAAGGCTATGTTTTTCCCGGTTTTAACGTAGACAAGGTCAGAATTCAGAGGATAATAAGACGTTGCGGTTTAGAACAAAAAGCATCCATTATACGGAAGTCGAGTGATCCTCATTATGTTGTTGAGATGCGCGTGAGCAGCCTGTATCCTCCCACTGACGATTTAAGTTAAGAGTTATTTTTTTAGAACATGATTTAGTTAAAAGACCGTAGAATTGAAATATTTCGGAAATGGAATGGAATTTTATCATGTATAATATTCTTATTTAAATTGATTTAAGACAGAAGACACTAGAGTGGAAATTATGTTTTTTCCTACTCCTCTGCTATTTTTTTCTGATTTATTTTATTACGGGGTCCAAGACGGCTAAATTGTTTGTCCGGGACTTCGTTGAGTTTCTTTGTCTTGGCGGTTTTCTAGTGATAGACACTGTAGATTCTGCCGCACAAGACTTGCAGCGATTTGAGAATACTGGTAGGTTTTACTAGTAGGCTTTTATCAATAATCAGACCAGAGATAGACAATAACGGATGATGAAAGTTGTGTATGTGCCTAATGTAAAATTTGCATGCTTTACCTAAAAAGCAAAACATGTATGTTCTAAAACTGTTTCCACCATCTTATATACCATGTTTTATGCGAATAAATGAATTTGAATAGAGTATGGCTTTTTCTGCGGATGGGAAATCATCAAATAACTTTCTGCTAACTAACCCGCTTTGGGTGGAGCGGGGGGAGTGTCAGACTTGTACTGTCTAAAACCCACCCATGTTTCTTCTATTGCCCTTTATGTTCCGGGGCCGCGGTATCTCTTTCGAACAACCCGCAACCCTGGCAGCCGGAGGCCCTGGCCCCTCTGATAGAGAATGGCTTATGTTATAAGTTTTACAGGCGCAGGCGGTCCTTACATTGAAAATGATGAGAGCAGTACAAGAGAAGAAACCAACACACAACGCTAAGAAAATAATATAATAATAAGTCTTTCTATTTATTTTTTTACATTAACAATGCACTAACCTTAAGGATTAATAAAAGCTTTTTTATTTTTTTATGTTATAAGCGTAAAATAAACATCTTATAAACCCGATTTCCCACACTGGGATTTTTCAAATCCCAGTGTGGGAAATCGGGTTTTTTTTAAAGTACCCTCTTTTTCGTAGGTCGAACTCTAACTCAAAGCATTTATTTCAATTAGACCATTACACTTTTGAATGTCATGAAAACATAAAAATCCTCGGTTCAATTCCCGTGTGGCATAACGTTATTGGATTTTTCCATCAAGAACTTTTCAGTTGAAGCCACGGAGTCCGGATTTGAATCCGGTTGATGACAAAAGGCGCGGTCCCTATAACATGGAAATCCTTACTAATATTATAAAAGCGAAAGTGAGTTTGTTTCTTTGTTACGTCTTCACGCCTTCCTTGATGAATTTTGGTACAGAGATAGTTGGGACCCTAGAGACAGACATAGGCCAATTTAAAAAAAAAGTGAGAAAAGGGGAGAAATATTTTTTTTTTCGGTCATCACGCGGGTTAAACTTACCTAGAGTTAGCTCAAAATAACTATGCCACGCGGTCGAAGTCGCGGGCGGAAGCTAGTTTAAAATAACTGGCGAAATGTGGGTGTGGGAACTCCTCGAGGATTACAAGGTTGATGTTATGTAATTAGTAATACATTGCTACTTAGTGTTTAGGAGAGAGCAGATTTAAAGATAAGCCACTGAACAGGTAGCGCTTTTTTGTAATCATCGCAAAAAGTCTTTAATGATTTCTTAGTAGTTTTTTAAGGATGATTTATTACATCAAAGTTTGTTTTTTTTTGTGCTTAGTAACGTTTTTTTTAGTTAGATAGAAAGTTAATCGTATAGCTTTCTCTTTACAAGTTCACACATTCATAATGGGATTCTAGATGGAATCTAGATTAGATGCTTAGGTAAGTAAGTACATCAAATTCTATGTTGGATCTCTTAAGTAAGAAACTTTGTACTCAAATAAAATATTTTTACAATATGGTAGTTTTCAGGGTCATTGTAATTACATTCTATTTAGTCCGTCTTTTAGATTATTCAAAAATCAGGGACACGTATTTTTTTATTTGTCAATTACACCAAAAATGAATGAATAATTTAAAAGACGGATTAATATTTTTTTTGGAAAGTTCTAGCATATTTATTCAATCCATTTGTTAGACATAAGTTTTGTTTTTTTTTTTCACCAATGTATACGTAGTCTAGTCTAGTTTTAATTTCCAGGTGACTCTTAAACTATAAAAAAAGTATTGAAAAAAACAAAATATTATTTTTTAACTTCATTTACAACCAACGGGCAGGTCTAAGAAAGCTTTCTAGGCTGTATAAACTAACACAAAGTAATAAATATAAACTTAAATTACTCAACATACAGTAAAAGTAATTGTAGAATAACTCAAACGACTGTTCACTGTTTTATAAATAACAACACTATAAAAAAAACACCTTAATACATTAAACAGTTCTCGTAAATCGAGAGCTAGTCGTAACTCGAGCAATTTAGGTTATACTACAAACGAAAACATAGTTTTTATATGTCGGAAGCAGCAAAATACATATTTATCGCAGTAGTTACATCAAAAACGAGTTGCTAGAACAAAATATACGCTGGAATTGTGACTGGCTCTGTGACTGATTGTCGCGTGACACACTAGCGAAGAGAATGACGAACGAGTCACGTAATGAATGGCTAATGTATACTGTTTGATGTCTTTGTGATGATTGGTTTTATTTATTGGTTAGAGCTGAATTGTTTCATGTGTATCGAAAATAAATAATGATTGAGAAAAAAGAGCTTGGAAAAGCTGGAATTATATACATATCGCGGTGTGTAATTTTTTATGGATGGGAATTCAAAAAACAGTGTCACAGTGTAGACATGGACACTGCAACTTTTTTTACATGCCGCTGAAGTTTCCGCTGCTTTGGTGTGTTGAGTCCACATTAAGATTACAAAAGCTTCATTTGACCTTTTGTTTTAGCTCCCTCATCACTGAACTTAAAATATGTACTTAGTTATTGATAAAGAGATACCAAAAAGAAAGAACTTTACTATCAATAGTGTTTCTCGTTAAAAATAACTACCATGTTGATGTATATTTTAATTCTAAATAACAGGCGAGAGTTTAATGCTGGCCAGTTTTCGTGCGCGATGCAATAACAAGCAAAATCCAACTTTTTCTGTTCCTATATTCAAGATAAGCATCTAAACGGCTACGTTTTCACTAGCATGCCAATCGGTCATGCTTTCCAGTAAGTATTTATTATGAATTAAATCGACAAGCCAATATTTTGGCCATCGTCTTCAACGGAACATTAACTGGATAACCATTAAAGCAATTTTGCATCAATAAAACTGTCAACAATAAATCATAGACACAAATTCCCAACGAAATTCAAATCAGTAATTGAAATTTTAAACTAAGTGGCGATCTTCAGTAAATTATGTAAACATGAAACACGCACCGATTAATCATTTGCAAACAAATTTCTTTGGCAATAAAAATGTATAGTGAGACGTTTCGCGTGTCGTCCGCGACAGCCGTGTATCACGGCAGCTCCAACGTATATTATAGTAAAGTTACTGATGTCATTAATCAATTCGTTTTTTTGTGTGTAAATGCGATTTTTATTGTCCGCGAACGAGTCGTGAATCCATTTGTGTTAATGAATGCCGCAAGGTGGCCCCCGATTAATCCAATGTCATTTTATAATAATGTTTGTAATCTCGCTCCCTTAGTTTTTGCAACGTTCCCCTTCGTGGATTGTAAAAACTGTGTGAAGATGACAGTTGGCGCTTGTGTTTTGTTTTAATATCGGATTTTTTGGAGATTTTAGGGGATGTAAAAGTTGTTTGTGTAATGGAGAAATCTTTTAAGCAGTATCAGAATTCTGTTGGGTTAGAAAAAATGTGTTTAGATTGTATCTCATGCTTTATTTTTGGGATGGTAAAACATCAAATAAACCTCCTCTCTGGTCGGAGCGGGGGGTGTGTCAGTAATTTTTCTGAGTAAAACCCATAAATGTTCCTACTTTTGCCCGTTGTGTTCCGAGCCTGCGGTATTTCTTCCGAACAACCCGCAACCCCGGTGTATCTCTTGCTATGAATCACTCCGGAAAATAAGATTAGAAGGCCTAAGTTTTGTTTTTCACTAATTGCAGCTGCAGCCTCCCAAACTTTCATATTTGATGACATGTTACTGTGAGTTTGACACATCTACCAACCCGCTGGACCCCAGTAGTACATTATTACTCTGTCTTATAAGCCCGTGTCTTAGCTATGCATATCATTTAAGGGTTCCGTACCCAAAGGGTAAAACGGGACCCTATTACTAAGACTCAACTGTCCGTCCGTCGGTCACCACGCTGTATCTCATGAACCGTGATAGTTAGACAGTTGAAATATTCAGCAATTCTGTATGTTTGTTTGCCGCTATAACATCAAATAGAGTAGTTTCGGGTATTATGGTCTGGTCGGCGAATATAGACTACTACTATATCTCCGAAATAAACTAACACTAGCGTTTAACCTACAGTGCCATATCAGGCTATATTATCCCAACACGAATAGATTTTGTGAATGTTCTTCCAAAAATATTTTTAGTTATTCTGTGATATATTGCCATAAGCTTCTAGTTATTGATTACTGATTGGTTTAACGTCTTAATTAACCAATAAAGACTGATTGATCTCATATAATTCTAGTTTTATATTTAAAGAGGCTTATGGTGTGCCATAATACCCGAAACTACTCTACTAAAAATAGAATAAAATAAATATTAAAGGCGGCTCCCATGCAACAAACATGACGTTTTTGCCGTTTTTATAGAAAACTAGCTTTCGCTCGCGTTAAATTCGGTAGCGCCTTATGGATTTGTAATAGCAACGCTAAGTTTTCCCGTTTCTTCCCTCTTTCTCCCTCGTATCCCACTCTTTTTTAATAAAAATAAAATTGGTTGTTTGTAAAGTAGGTTTACGATCGAGATGTTTACGTGATAACGTCTTATTGGTGATATAAGTTATCACCAGTAGTGACATCTAAAATGAAATTAAGTACTAATTTAAAGTTTTTTTTTCGAGCCAAGTAACAGATGGCGCTACCATCTTTATGAAATGTCGCTTGTGAGGTTTTGGTGTGACACAAGTTTCTGAACATGTCACCCGACTAAAACGATTTTAAAGACGTTATCACGTCAATATATAATAGCCTATGTCCGTCTCCTGGTTCCCAACTATCTCTGTACCAAAATTCATCAAAATTGGTTTAGCCATTAAAGCGTGAAGAGGTAACAAACAAACAAACAAACAAACTCACTTTCGCTTTTATAATATTAGTAAGGATGGTACGGAACCAAAATCAAAATTCATTTATTCAAATTAGGCTGATAATCAGCACTTTTTGTACGTCACATTACAAGAGACAGTCCTACAAAAACGCCCTACCCTTCGCCACTTCCTAGTGTTTTAGCTGGAAACCCTTCGTACGGGAGTCAAGCTCGCACTTGGCCGGTTTTTTAGGATTAGCCAAGAGAATGGCCGAAAGCGTTTAAAAAACATCTGAAAGGTTAAAGGATGTACCTATAGTGAGCATTTAATTGCTGTATTAATACTTACCTACCAGTACTTACATTACATTTAAATTATTATAAAACCCAAAAAAACAGCTTGTTATTGACACGATTGATCAATGTCAATGTTTTTTATAGAAATAAGTATTATAATTGAATTGGAGTTTATATGCGGATTATTTAACAAGGTTTTAATGCTCATAATGTTTTTTTTTATGGCAGAAAACTGTATAGGTAACCGGTCAATTTTCACCCCGTCGATGACAATAAGTTCATACACATATGTGGCGAAATGTGGGTCCACTGTATGAACACCTCTACAAAAGCCTTTGAAGATTACAGTTGTGCCTACCGCGGTTGCGGGTTGTTCGAAAGAAATAGAGATACCGCGGCTCCGGAACATAAAGGGCTGAAGAAGGAACACGGGTGGGTTTTAGTTAGTATAAGTCTGATACCCCCCACTCCGCCCAGAGTGGGGAAAATTATTTGATTTCCCATTCAGAAAAAAAAGATTACAGGTGTTATAGTTTGTTATAAATAGAGATAGGATATTCGGGTGCATATTAACCTAAAGTTGAGATGTGGGATATTATGGAAAACACTTTTTCAGGCTATTCAATTAAAGTATGAGATTTTAAATTCAATTTGACATTTTTGTTCTAAGCCAAAAAATTATTTAGGTAAATATGCATCCGATATCTGTATATCGGATATACCATATAAATGCCTACCAACGAAGGTTCTTGTCAATTTGTAGCAAGAATAGAGTATCTTTACAATTTTGTAATGTTACAATGTCTCTTTACTATATGCTAATATATCTATAATAAAAGAAAAACAAGGTTCCTATCAGCTGCCTGCCACTGTCACCCCCAGGAGTTACAAGTGAAATGACATGAGTTTAGTTTAAGTTATATATACGTAGTCAAACGTTTTGAATTATCTTTTTCAGATGGACGTTCTAAAAAAGTAAGGGCCAAGTTTCCTTTCTTGAGGATTGAGAGAATTGGCAGGCATAGTTTTTTTTGTGGAGAAAACGAAAATATTTTAGTAAGTCTAAGTACTTATCATAATTATGAATTTTTGAAGGCACGTATGGCGCAGTGGCTGAGCGATTGACTGCTGCGCTGCGTGTCGCGGGTTCGATTCCCGCACGGAACAAATATTTGTATGGCCTACAAATAGTTGTTTCGGGTCTGGCTATTTGTGTATGTGAGTTTAAATGTTTGTAAACGCACCCACGATACAGGAAAAATTCCTAGTATGGGACAACGTTTTATAAAAATAAAACTTTTGCCTACTTTGTGATGTACCAAAGTTGCCGATATTATGCTTAGTTTACAAATTAGGTATCTCGTATTACTCGCCTCAAAAATAGAACTTAATTTTTAGGGTTCCGAACCTTAAAATGAAAAAATCGGAACCCTTACAGACAGACAGATAGGCAACAAAGTTTTTTTTATTTTTTTTTATTAGTGATAGGCTCGCGTTTGAGCACTATCTCACCTGATGGTAAGTGATGATGTGGTCGACGATGAAGCACGCTTACCTAGAAATAACCTATTCACTCTTGACTTGAAGACCCACAGGTTATAGCTATCAGGAAATACAGACTCCGGCAGGGAATTCCACTCCTTAGCAGTACGCACAATGAAAGTATTCCCAAACCGTTTAGTGCGTGTGGGTGGGATGTCTACCATGTAACGGTGGCGCATCGCCGTACGTCTTGTAGTCCGATGATGGAACGGGCTTGGCGGAATTAGGCTGTGCAATTCCATCGCACACTCTCCGAAATGTAACCGATAGGCAACCGAAAAGCTAGCAACGCGTCGGCGATGCTCCAAAGTGATCCCTATCACTTTGTTGCCTATCTGTCTGTTTATTTATTTATTAAGGATCTCCAACAAAAGATGTACACAGATCATTTAATTTACATAAATTATGGACAATATGGGTATTTTGTCAATACCCATTATCTCGAGAACGCGTGGAGGTAACGAGTTGAAATTAAAACCATATACTGAAGTTTGCTGTCCCTTGGAGCTGAGGCACAAGATATGACCGGTTATGATTTGACCGGTTATGGCACAAATTACTACGGAACCCTCGGTGCGCGAGTCCAACTCGCACTAGACCGTTTTTTTTAATTACTGTTTTAGCTTAAACATGTAACACAAGTATTGACTAACAAATTCCTAACACATCTTAATCTTTGATATTTTATAAAATTTGTCAATTTTTTAATCTTCTTTCTATATCTGGTAAGACTCCAAAGATGTCAATTACACCTTGTTATCTCTGGTAACACTTATCGTAGGTTACAAGGGCATTTCCTTCGGTACCGAGGTGGCGCCTGGCACATCGTGACGTCATATTTGGGGCTGTCAAACCGTGGCATGTGGGAAACAACGGACGTGTGTAAGTGAGTGATCGAGGATTAGGATACAGCGCAGCAGGGAGCAGTAGAACAAGTCAGAATTATATGGAGGCTAGTCAATGACGTTGGCGATATCATTTCAGCAACTTGAATAACAACGATCTTTGCAGGGCTACCGTATTAGTATGGTCTAAAAAGGTCGCTTAAGCAGAATTATTATCCTTACTAATATTATAAAAGCGAAAGTGAGTTTGTTTGTTTGTTACGTCTTCTTCATGCCTAAATGGCTAAGCCGATTTTGATGAATTTTGATACAGAGATAGTCTAGACTCCGGTCTCGACTATCTCTGTACCAAAATTCAGAGGAGTGGAGACGGACATAGGCAATTTTTATAAAAGTGAGAAATGAGGTAGAAAGAGGGAAGAAAAGGGAAAACTTAGCATTGCTATTACTAGATATAAATAAGGCGCAAGGGCAAAAAGTACAGGTAGCAGGTACCTGTATATCAGGAAAGGGGAACTGTGATACTCCTAATTTAACGCGAGCGAAACCGCGGGCAAAAGCTAGTGTCTCATAAACAGATTCTCTCTTTTTTCTCAAAGCTCCATCCTCATTATTTTCCGAACTATCCCTACTGCTGACCAGCCACAGTACGAGACGATGACTTTGCAGTCTGCGCCGGCGCCGCCCGCTCGACGTCATTACGATGAGACCCGACGGGGCCGAGCAGTAATAGCGGCCAACAAGGAATTCAACTTATTTGGACGAGACACTAAGTATCATACAAATTGGTACTAGAAGGTTTGTATGATGAGAAATATAGTTCAAAGTAAACTAAATCATATTACTAGTAGTACTGAAGCCCTTGCGGCAACTATCTGACGACACGGCTGGCGCAGTGGCTAAGCGTTTGACTGCTGTGTTACGTGTCGCGGGTTCGATCCCCGTACGGAAAAAAATACAGTTAGTTTACCAGGTCTGACTGTTTGTGTTTGTCAGTTTAAATGGCTGTAACCGATACAGGAGAAGTTCCTGGTGGGGGGTAAAGTTTTTTTTTCTAAGTAGAAAGTCTCATGTACTAGGAGGCGAGCCTATTGGCATCAACCGGGCAAGAATCCAGGCTTCATGACCGCTACCGAGATATAAAAAAATGAAATGACTTGCATTGAATACATACTCATCAATAATTGTCTTTTGTGATGCTGTAGAAATTGTAAGAATCTCTGTATGAAGTTTCTAACTTGTCCGAACAAAATTTAGGTCAAGCAAGAAACGCAGAATGTCATGAACCTTCATTTAGGTATCACATACAAAATCTCAACGATATCTTCACTTCCCAGTAAAACTCAGTCCCACGCTGGGCACAGCATTTGGACTGGCAACGCGAATATCGACAAATCTGATCTTATCGCCCGCGTCGCTTGCGCACACCGACTGACAGCATTTTAATTAGCGCACAGATTTCTACCATTTTGAGAGCACTAAGAAAGTTTATAAATTGGAAATGAAATCAGGCAAGTGTTTATGGTGTCATAACTCATTACTGAAAGTAAACGTAGACTAGATAGGATATGGGGAAGAACGATTTGAAGTGGTTACCATAGACGGGGTAGAGGAATGCGGGAAGACAACCGACGATTTCATTAAAGTGCCAAAAAAAGATAGACTTCGAAGGGACCTACACTCAGCAATGGGGAGAAGAAGAGAAAAGAACCTCATTCATTCAAGATGCCCCACACAAGGAAGTTCTCCTGCATCGTGGGTGCGTTTACAAACAGTTAAACTCACACACACAAACAGCTAGATCGAAAACAACTACCTGTAGATCATACAAATATTACATGCGGGGATCGAACTCGCGACACGCAGCGCAGCAGTCGATCGCTCAGTCACTGCGCCAACCGTACCGTTAATGAAGGGCAGTAGATACTACTAGTACCTACTTAGTTGTAGGATTGAAATTGAGGCCTACAGAATTATAATTGACTAGGTTGACTGATAGAAAATACCTGTGGCTTTAAATCCGCCTCTATACTTTGTACTTGAAGTGCTTAATAAATAAATATAGAAGACACTACTTACCACTTGCCAAAATAAGTGATTTCTGTGGTCATTTTTCTTTGGTACGCCCCGACTAGGTACTTTAACAACTGGCGACACCTGATTTATCATATCTAGATTACACCTTGTCCCAATCCTTCGAGGAAGTAGGCGTGGTCTTATATCTTGTTCATGTAATAGCCAAGATTATTTAGCTATATTTATTCTTCCAAGTGCCAAGTTAAATATGTCTATGATATAACCAACTTAAAAAATATCTTAAGGGCAAAAGCTGTTATCTATTCTTACTTAATATTATAAAAGCGAAAGTGAATTTGTTTGTTTGTTAGGTACCTCTTCACGCCTTATTTGCTGAACCGATTTTGATGAATTTTGGTACAGAGATAATTGGGACCCAGGAGATGGACATAAGCTATTTAAAAAAAAAGTGGGATATGAGGGAGAAAGCGCGAGCGAAGCCGCTGGCAAAAGCTAGTATGAATATAAAAGAGAAAATCACTGTCTCACTCGTCACGAAATCTCAGAAACTAAAAGTGGTAGGAGCTTAAAATTTTGCATGGGGAATAGTTTTAGAACGTAGGTGCTGACTCATACGGGGTTTTGCAAAACTCAACCTTGTAAGGGGGTGAAACAGGGTGGCAAAGTTTGTATAGGAGAACTCGATTCCTTGATCGGATTGACTTAAAATTTTACATAAGGCATTCTTTCAGGAAATTAATAGACTATATAACATCACGACATTAAGGAGCTGAACAGTAGGTGAAGCCGCTGGCCACAGCGTTATCCTTATACATTTCAACAAAAAACAAGCATTTCTTTTTTTTCCCTTCTACAATTCAATTAAGTCGTAATAAAAAATCGCTGTCATCCATCTCTTACCTACAAGTTTATAAGTTCATATCGTACTGCCATTATAAGACGTCTCCTTATTGTAATGGGACCGTTTACCAAAGTACGACACATCTCAGTGACGGCCGACATGACTTCGTCGAGTTTTCAATTAACAGGTGGCCGTTAGGGTTGTCAAGTGACTGTAGAAATAAAATGATTATTATGAAATTAAGGAAATATATGAAATGAAATTAAGGAGATAGTTCTAAATAGTCTCTTGTAAACGTTAGGTGAGCAACCAAAATTATATCTATTGTGCATCTTGGACCATCTTGATGACTCAAGACCTATGAAAACGGATGGAGCGGGCTTGAAATTAATTGAGTTTTGTAAGATTAATAGGCCTTTATTGAGATTTATTTTATAAATATATAGCTTGATTGTTTTGTTTTTAGCTGTAGATCATCATAATCTTGCATAAGAATTAAATATTTCATTCAAAATACAAAATGTATAATTTTTATCAGACTTGCTGCTTAAGTTGGCAGCCCTATCATATGGCGCCAACCGTATTTTGTTCTTATTTCTCACAACATACAAACTTTATAACAACTAATAGGTAGGTGCGTCGAAAACAGGGCCAAAATAGTTTTGTGTCTTCTCGAAAATGGTTGAGATATCAAAATAAAATAATTTGGAAAAAGCACTTGCTTGAAATAAAAAAATAAGAGAGCGTAATTACAAAACTTGTACAAACTTAGAGCATATACTTAGTCGTACAACATTTTGGCGCGTATCCAAATTAAAAATCTCCGCCATCTTGACAAATCACAAATGTTTTTTTTTTTTTTTTAATTTGGCACACTCGGTTTGAGTATTCGCCACTGACGGATATCACAAATGTTTAGCAACAACTTCCCGTGTCAATATTTTTCAAGGCACTGACTGTTAAAATTTCAGTGTAGCCAATATTTAATTAAGTTGTGGCAAAAACCAAGATCACATTCAATTCAAACTCAATTACTTACGTTATGGTGCAAGATATGTCCACATGACCGCAGCCAGGCCCACGGGGCGAGCTTGATTTCTAAACGTATCGTTCGATCAGCATTACGAGTAGGTACATCGACAACGTCAGTTGAGACACGCGAAACACGCCCATGTCGATTTGCAGATGACGTGAAAGATCAGCATCTCAATGTTCTCCTGAGTCGGAGTTGGTTACCTGTTTTATAACAACCGATTAAATACGATCATAACGCAAAAGAGTAAGGCAGCCGTGTATATATATAGGACAACCATAATTTCGGCAGATAAGTTTATGTTCTAGGTAATATGGGATGATTTAAATTCACTTAAATTTAAATTACAAAACATTTTCAAGTTCTCAAATCAGTGTTGAAGTTTTTAAACTGTTTACGATACCGTATGATCTACATTGTGTTTCATCTATCAAAAAAATATTACAATACTCTATCATGTAACAACGTATCAAATTCTCTATTACAAACTCATTGTCCATAGACCCGTTAAAAACCTCACGCACTGGCAACTTTTGTAACAACGCATTTAAAAAAGCTACGCACAAAATGCCAACATCATAAAACAATTTCGATTAAAAAAAGAACAAAAAACTTTTTTGTCGATACATCACTGATCTCAATATGGAAATCGATATAAAAATCGATAGAAAGGGACGGACGTACAAAAATCACGAATCATTGCATCGTGATCTGTTTTTTTCGACGTCTCAATAATAAATTTGGACACAAAATAAATAGTTATATCTCAGCGTGCCGTAATTACGTTGTTAATAAGTACAATGCAGCGATCTGAATCAATCGGGACGTCATTTGCTTGACGTTTCAATCAGCATCGCATTGTTTGTATTGTATGTTTAATATGTATAGATTGTGTTACCGATATACTGGTTTTTTTGTTGGTCCATTGTGAGATGACGGCTTGTTTTTGTTTAAGAGTCGGACGGACGGACGCGGCGGGCGCCCGATGAATCCGTGTCATGTATTGAGACGTCTTTGTAATTTGTTATGAAATATTAGGCCGATAGATTCGAGCGTCTTGATCTGATCTGATCTGATATTAAAAACTGTCGGTACGATTTTTGAATTCATAAAATGGAACGCGGAATTTTGGCGAGACTTGTGGGATCTTCTGCATGATTATTTTGTTTAGATAATCAATCATTATGAAGTGTTATAAGTTTGCGCTAAATAAATTCAGCGAGCAGTTTCTTTCACCGCTATTCGATGTAAGTGTTAAGCTACTGTTACTAACTAAGTGATAAATCACTTTTATTTCACGATTTAAGCTTCGAGTTGAGCACTTAATTAATACCTTGACAGGTTTCAGCCTACAAATAATGCCCACATCAGGCATTATTTGTAGGCTGAAACCTGTCGCTAATGTTCTTTTTAAATTGTGGTATTGTTTTTTTGGGAGAAGCCCTTACTTGCTAATTAGAGTTTTAATACCTATATCTACTGGCTGAGTGGTAACTAATTAAAAGAAAATACATTATTTTTCTATACTAAATAAATTCACCCGGAGAATAGACAGCGCCATTTCTAACGAACTGGTTTTATTTGTATCACATTTTCTGACGACTGTTCATTTAAAATAATATGCAACTTATCGATTTTAATTTATAATTCATTTTGTTAAGTTCTAGACAATAATAACATAATTATTAACGTCAATGTAGCCTTTTTCGAGCAAACGATTAAAGTAAAAGACAGACAGTTGCAGACTTGCAGTCCTTAATGTCTGTACGTTTTTGCATAAAATAAGTTACGTCGAAATATTAAAAAGGCACCTGACAAGTCTTTGGGTCAGACGATAAAAAAACGCTGACCGTTATGAGTTACAATCTAATGACTCCTTCGATTAATAAAAAAAAAAGAATTAAAAAGTAAATACGCGCGCTTGCGAGGTGCGTTCCAATTTTAAAGTCGCCACATGTCGGCAGTGACTTGCAGGATTCGGATCGAAAGCTTTCGACCAACCGTCGTCGGGACGATTATTTTAAAACTAAATAGAATAAAATGGTTTCCTTTCGACAGGTTGAGATGTTGTTTATATTTTATAAGTAATATGATAACTACCTAATGGCTTCATAATTTGAAAATTTTAGAATAGTTGCATAATTGGTGTGCCAGGATTAGATATTGATTGGTAGGTACTGTATTTATTTCGATTATGATGTTACAGTTGACTTCTTAGCTTACATAACAGAATATCAGCCAAAAAATGTAAAACTATCTTGGCACAGTTTGGAAAAATCATAGGAAATATTTAAGCCTTTGAAAATTCCGTTCACGACTGCAAATAACGTCTTAAATCTAAAGCGCCATCGTTGAACAATTACATTTAAATACTTCCCTCGCCATTAATTATTTATAGATTTAGTCGCTATCGTTAAGCGTATCAGAAGGGTGGGCAGATCACAAAAACTTGGCTACATCGTTCAAATATAGCAATAATTCCGCCATTTGTTTACACTTGTCGTTCAAAAGACAAACTGCATGTTATGTATTATTTATTCAATGTTTGTTTTATTTATTACTCTTGTTTTCCTATTTAGTGTAGCGTGAAAGTTTTTAGTACTTCATTGTTCTAGAGTCCGTTTTGTTCTTATGGACTTACAATGTTTTCGTTTTGTGCTACCAAAATTGAAAAAAAAAATCGCGTTGATGTCTTTAATTTATGGAATTGTGAATAGTGTATGACAGAGTTAACATGCAATTGTATAAGTTACAAAAATCTTTTTCAAAACAATATCTGTTTGCGTCTATCTGTCTGTCCAGCCTGCCAGTTGGTTCGAAGAGATACCGTGGCCCCGGAAAACACTGGGCAAAAGAAGGTTAATGGATAAGTTTTAATCAGTACAAGTCTGACACTCCCTTAGACTCCATCCATCATTTAATGATTTACCAAGCCAAAAAAATTATAAAGCTCTGCTAGGTAGAAAAGCTGTAGCCTTGGTAAGTAAGGGACCTCCGAGCATTGAAAATTAAACATAACTGTAACAATTATAGAAACTAAACAAACAAAAAAATCTAAAAGAGGGCATCAAAAACCTCCAAAAGCTGGTAATATGCCCAAAAGACTGGCGACGTTGCCACATTTTATGGCAACACTTTTGATCGTAGTCTAATTTTAATTTATTAAATTCCTCGCTTCATTGCCTAGTTTAAAATATCAGTCCTTGTATTTATTTCCATGGCTCAGAACACGGGAAGAAACCCGAACAAAAACAAAATAATTAGCAAAAATAGTAAATAATTTGCATGCGTTTTTATGATAATTTTCTATACGCCTACCATCTCATTTGTCATAGTGTAATACGCAAATAGACCATAAAGCTGCCTGTGAGAATGTGAGATCGTTATCGCATTCGATATTTAATCTATGGTCGATGCATTGCCGTGTTAACTTTTTAATTTATGCATGGCGTTTGAATATTCACAAAATGTTACTACATACTTAGTTATGCTTAATTCTTATACGGTGACATGAATGGTGCTGGTCAGATGTTAGCAAATAAATTGAAAGACGATACAGGATGTGTCTTTGTTCTGTTTACTTACTACACTGTTTCAAACACTTCGCAGTAATACGAAGTGTTTGAAACAGTGTAGTTACTAGTTTAATTGTCACCTTGGAGAAACTACGTACTGTCTTTTGTACTTATTTGAATAATAAACGATGTAAAAATATTCAATTCTAGATCACGTTGTCAATTCTGTTAGAAACATAAGGAGGTCTTATACCTATACATAAAGGTCTACCTAAGTCATTTAAAACTATGACAAGTAGACAGTAGTATTCAAGTTCCTTTCAATTAAACTAGGAACCTAAATACTCATTCTTATTTTCAGATTTCCAGAACGGAGATGTTTGAGAATGTGGTTTATCAATTCCTTGAACTATTTTGATTAGAGAATCATGTGAAGAATGTGCGTGGCTGAATCTATGGGTAGATATCCTTACTATATACTATACTATACTATACTATATATATATATATATATATATATATATATATATATAATTGAATTTTGGTACAGAGATAGTTGGGAACCAGGAGACGGACATAGACTATTTTTTTTTATAAAAGAGTGGGATATGAAGGAGAAAGAGGGAAGAAACGGGAAAACTTAGCGTTGCTATTATAAATGAATAAGGCGCTACCGAATTTAACGCGAGCGAAGCCGCGGGCAAAAGCTAGTCATTTATAATAAAAAGAGCCGGCCAAGAGCGAGTCACACTTGCGCACCAAGGGTTCCGTACAAACTTGCGAAATAAACAGCCATTTATTTTGACTGTGTAGGTTTTGAAGGTTGAACACAGAGTTGAGTATATGGGTTTAATTTCAACTCGATACCTTCACGCGTTCCCGAGATAAAGGGTCTAGACAGACAGACAAACAAAGAAACAGACAGACGGACAACAAAGTGATCCATAAGAGTTCCGTTTTTTCTTTTTGAGGCACGGAACCTTAACAGTAGGTTCAGGAAATGTGTAGCAGGTGAAGTTTATAACTGTTGGCAAACAGACATACTGCATTACTTTCAAGCCCTATGATTAATTAAAATTCACACCTCCATTTAATTACAAAAATATAAAAAACTCAGCTCACGTTAAAATTAAAAAATATTTTGTTGAAAAGGTCTACCTAAACTTATATAATTTTGTGTACGAATATTAATAAAGACCGACCGCTCTTATGGATCGCTAAGATCGACAACATCATCATTTCTTTTCAATCATTATATCAAGTGAACTGTAAGCTCCTTCCCCTTGAAAAACCCTTTAAAAATCACATGAATAGGATACGCTACTTCACGTTACAAAAATACCAAGGACCGCAAAAGATATAAAAACAACTCATATTGATATAAAAACATTATTATATTTGTAACAAAATACTGAATGAATCACATCAATATGTTTTGGTTTATTGTGAACGCAGTCATTAAGCACTCGAACCCTTTGAAATCCTCTTGAAACTTCGTAAGGTACAAAGAGATAAAAGACGGTGGCTTTTTATGCCACCTGAGTCATATTCTCATATTCTGTGCTTTTCTTTGATTTATGATGTTGAGAACATATAGTGCATTCAACGTCTTACAATAAAAGATTGATAAAGTGATGTTTTAGAACGCAGCGATTCAGTAAGAGTTTTTTCTTCGATTTTCAAATTGCTTGTAGGAAAAGTTGGCGGTAAGGTTCAGAGTATTTCAATGTTGGTAGCTCGGATTAAAAAAAAAGGACATTTTTGATAAATGAAGAAATTGAGTTTGTGTAATGATGTCTTGTACATTTTTCTTCGGATTATTGTGACGCATAATTCATTATATTAAAGCGCTGTACATAGCAAACACTTTGTAAAACGTCTAGATTTTCTTCGCAAAGTTAGCCGTAACTTTACTAACCAGAAGCCAAAAAATACAATGTATAGTCAAATACATAAAGAAAAGACTTAAACAAAATCAGTTTACAAAAGTGGTCTAAGTACTACTACGAAAAAAAATGTTTAAAAAGACCACGAAACAAATTTTTTCGTCTAGTAATTCTTATTTTATTCAGCGACAAACTTTATATTTTTTATATCTAAGTATAACTAAGGAAATTTCATAGACTGAACATATCTAAAAAAAAACAGTTTTTTAAAAAATATTCAATTTAAACTGCAAAATGACTTACATTTTTGCGGACATGATATTCAAATAGAGTGTACGACTAAACGCAGACAGACACTACGCCGACAGACTGAACACCGACAAGACTTTACTTCGACGGGACTCTTCGCCGACAGGACACTTCGCCAACAGGACTCATCAGCGACGCAATTTATCTCTCTATTAATGCAAGTCGTTTCGTCGGAGGTCACAGTTTTAACCTAACCTACCCATTTTTTTTTAAGAATTTAACCTAATCTAAATACACTTCTCATCAAAAAATTCGAAACACTTTCGTTTTTATTGTTTTTGTCCTAATTTTTTACAAAAGAGAATTAATTCCATGAAAAAAAAAACATTATTGTGTAGCTGGCAGTTTGGTCATTACAGTAAGAAGAAAAAAATCAAAATTCGAAATTAGAATTTCATTTGTTTATCCTATAAATGAAATTAATCACTGTTTTAAGACAAATGTGTATTTAGGGTTGGAGTACGTTTCTCGTTTAAAAACTAAAAATTAGCGCTTGTCTTTAAACTTTTTGTTTCTTATTTCTTTTACTGTGACTTTGGGACGTCTGAAAAAACTTTTTTTTCTAAAACATATGGATACTTCGCCCGCAGAAGCCGCCCAAGTGGTGGCATTGCTGGATTCTGGACTTAGTCAGCGTGTTGTGGCTGCAAGATTGCATCTAAGCTTATCATCTGTTCATAGAGTCTACAAACGCTATCGGGAGACTGGTTCGTTCACGCGCCGTTCAGGATCTGGCAGGAATCGGGTCACTTCTGAGCGAGATGATCGATTTATTGTAACAACTTCTTTACGAAATCGACGCCTTAACGCTTTTCAACTGCAGCAGCAGCTTCGCGTTGTACGAAGAGTAGCTGTAAGTGACTCTACAATAAGAAGAAGGTTGAACGAACGCGGATTGGCACCGCATAAGCCAGCGAATGGGCCGAAATTAACTGCAGACCATCGAAGAGCGCGCCTTAACTTTGCACGCGAGCACCTAACTTGGTCATACCTTCAGTGGAGTAAAGTACTGTTTTCTGATGAGTGTAAAATTATGCTGTATGGTAACGACGGAAGGAACAAGGTCTACAGAAGAGATGGAGAACGTTTTGCACAATGCTGCATTGAAGAAAAGGTCAGCTATGGTGGCGGTTCGTGGACGGTTTGGGGAGGAATCAGCGCCGACGGTAAGACAGAACTTGCCTTTGTGTCTGGGCCACGGCTGCCTGCACTAAACTCTCATCGATACATCGAACAGTGTCTTGAACCTCATGTGATGCCCTATGCACATTTTATTGGCAACGACTTCATATTCATGCACGACAATGCTAGAGCTCACACCGCGGGCGTCGTACGAGATTATCTTACCGAAGTCGGTATCTCCATTATGGTATGGCCAGCAAGAAGCCCGGACATGAATCCCATTGAACATCTATGGGATGAATTAAAGAGACGAATTCGAGCAAGAGATCCAGCCCCAGAAACACTTAGCCAGCTGCAAAATGCAATCCAAGAGGAATGGGATAATATACCACAACATGTGATCGTGACTCTCATCCGATCGATGAAGAACCGTATGGAAGCAGTAATAAGAGCTCGCGGAGGGAATACAAGTTATTAAATAAACGTTTCTTACATTTTTTTTTCATTTACGCGTGTTGTTTTACCCATTTCCTTCATATTCCATACAGGGTAAAAATTACTCATTATACAAAATACGAAACCTATGAAGACTTAATTTGAATTTAGAACATTAACATTAGGATTTAAAAACCTCATACTACTTACTATTAAATGACATTTTACATTTATTCCTAAATATACACATTTTTCTGATAATCCTTATCAAATCATAAACTGCGAGGTGTTTCGATTTTTTTGATGAGAAGTGTAGTTGAATTTCGGGTAACCTACTAAAAACAATATCTTTTCTTAATAGCGTGCGGTGCCGCGGCAGCAGCCGGCGAGTGCCAGAAACGACTTGCATTAATAGAGAGATAAATTGCGTCACTGATGAGCCCTGTCGGCGAAGAGTCCTGTCGGCGAAGTGTCCTGTCGGCGAAGTGTCCTGTCGGCGAAGAGTCCCGTCGAAGTAAAGTCTTGTCGGTGTTCAGTCTGTCGGCGTAGTGTCTGTCGGCGTTTAGTCGTACAACGATTCAAATAAAATCAAACGCCGAAATATTTTCGACTTTAATTCTATTTTTTCGATGCACTACTGTCGTATACTTGTATCAGTCCACGCCCAGTCTACAGCTAACCTCACTTCCGCGAATACCTAAAGATTAGTTTCTTATCGCGGCTTAACAACAAAAATAATACATATACTATGGGGACCTAGTATATATATGTATTATTTTAACAATCTAAAACAACCTCTGCAAACATCGTCCCAGATTACAAAGCCATTTTCCCAACAAAAAGCACATCGAATTCAATCCATTACAAGCCATAAACAAATACCATGAGCCCTCATACGCGCACCCATCCGGAAGTAAGTCGTACCGACGGTTACGCGCCCCACGATACGGGGGTAAGCAGGCTTTTAGCTGTTCACGCCGTTTTGACCGCCAGTAGTGTTGGGTTCCAGCCTATTGTGCTTTTGCTAAAGTTACGCTTCAAGTCATGAGGTTCATTTGTAAAGGGGGTAGTGGAATGATGCGATTTTTTGTCAACTGCCAACTTATTGCCACTTTGGCAATAAGTTTAAGAACCAAGTTAGTGTTTAATCTTCTTTGTCGTACCTACTTAAACTGTTGTCCCCAAAATCTTATTAAACGTTTTTCATATTTTTATGTTCAGTCATAATCCAAAAGTCACGCAATGCCCAGGCTACCGTGCCTCTTGCATCTAACCAAAACAAAAAGAAACAATAATCAACAAATAAATATTGACATACCCACTTCTAACTGCTCCATTCTATCCGCTACTGCCTCCAATCAGTGCAACCAGCAGCAATTGGTCAGTGCCCCTCAAACAACGCCAGTAATCTCCAACTTCAATTTACATCAAGTTGACACTGACATCAGCTGTCAAATCAAATGACAAATTAAAATAAATGACGAGCGCTTCCCGCCACCGCCGGCGACCAATGAGGGCGCGCTAAATGTGGCCAGTTTAAAATATTAACAACAGGGTCGTCTCGATCTGTGGGCAAACACGCTTGTTTGTGTTTCGGCTCCTGATGCTTGACGTTTAATTAGTTTGTCCGAGGCGACAGCGACTGAGCGAGAGGCGCTGAGAAGAAAAGACAGTAGTTTAGGTTTAAACGAAAGTTTTAGTAAGCTTCCGTTAAGTCTAAGCTTGTCAAATTTATGTCATGTCATCATGACTGTGTAGACTGGCGCACAGGATAAGAACCGTGAATTCTTAATTGCATGTCTGCGCAGTCTGAATGGACTTACGTGATTCACTAATGAAATCTGGACAGCATTGATTAAAAAAATGTGTCAGCTTCCTGCTAAAGAGTTAAATATATTCTAAGAAGTATGATTCGACACTTGAATAGTAAACCACATAATGCTTTGTGCAAATTAAGGCATGACACCATATACAGCATATGAACTGACTATACACCTTCATTCATAATCGTTAGTGAAACTTACATAGTTTTCTAAACATAAATGCTTTTGTTCGGTCTTTCAAAATGTAAATTGATCTATCAAAATATTTATAACCTGACTGGTGTAGTCGGAGAGTTTAATGATTCCTATTTGCAATTTACGTTCTTACAACCAAAAGTGTTGATGAGTTTGATCTCATTAATCGGATTAGATCTCAGGAAATTCAATATGGTGGACGTGAAAATTCAAAATAACGCAAAAATATTTATACCGTCTCTAATTTTTGTCGGAGAATGAAAATGTGTTTATTTACTTACCTTGTATATATCTTTGTTTGACTATAAGGCACATTACATAGAAAATAAACAAAATACAGTGTGATATGCTGTAGAAAAAAACAGGAACTGTGCCAAATATGTATGCAGTTCAACAAGAACTACTTCACACTAACTGTTGATGGTGAAATCCCAGATAATCTTGTCCTTCTGTTCCTGTCTGCCCCTCACAGTCGCGTGCCCGCGCCTACAGTTCAATTGACAAGTAATTGCGCGCGGCGTCGCCCACTCGCCAGATCTCATCAGCACAAACACTGTCTGTTTACATACGCCACACGTTTTACTAATCACGACTCTGATAGGACACTTTGTTAAGTTGAGTTGGATTTGAGGGAGATCTGGGAGATGCCCTTTGAAACAGGTAGATTTGGAAACTAAATAATGTTTTTTTTTTAAATTACCAGTTTTGGTCTTTGTGATGTCAAAATTCAAAGCATTTACTATAAATAAACTACATTTTTACGGACACTTTTGAATAGTCAAGGATTTGGATAATCGAAACGTCTTATGTATAGACAATAAAATAGTTATTACCATAGGTTATTACAACGTGAACGTGGGTGAATCCGATGACCCATGATTAGTTTGCAATGCTTATGAGAAACTCTCTAGTGTGCATAGAACAAAAATAAATGCTTGAATTAAAAAGAAAGCTCATTGAAAAGAAAAAATAGTATAAAAGTAAGAAATTGATGATCAGTTCATCTACAATTTGACACAAGAAAGCAGAAAAACACAAAATACGTATATGGCAAGCAATTTACCTTACTTACTTTAACTATTTATGTCTTTGCAGATCGCCTACCAAGCGTATCTACTTACCTCTAACGGTTTTTTTAAGTTCCAAAAAACAGCATCGATACTCGAGCTAGGCATACGATCGCGAGCTGGATCGCGTGTACGCTCCATTAGCGTGTAACGCGATCCGGCTACGCGCGTATCCGCGGGGATTTGCGTACTTTTTATTCTACGTTATCTGTGGAGGAGTACAGTCTGTGCCAAAATGGCGGAAAGAAAATTGAATACAAAATTAATTATTTTACAACGTATTTTGTTAAAATCCTGGGTTTTAGTTTATCAATATGATAATTGGTAAAAATATAGCCAAGAAAGCTTGCAGAATACAGCTGTTTTTATTTAGCAATGGCAATTTTTACAATGTCTGAGTTAGGCAGTAAAGCTTCCACAGATCCTTAAATTAACTAACGAAATATGTCAATTTAAAAATTACAAATACCCGCATCAATGTTTTATTTTCATAAGTTTGAAAATGTATGCATATATCTATGATGATACTGGTTGTTTGATACAAATAATTTGAAAAATGCTACAGAATATTGTATGTTCGATTAAAAAAAAATGTGCTTATAACGTTAACGCCGCGAACTCGTGCCTCTGTTGGTGAAATGAAGTAGTTTTCTAATTATTTAAAATGCCAACCGATAAGATATAATTTGACGATACGTTTGGCGCAGTGGCTGAGCGATCGACTGCTGGGCTGCGTGTCGCGGGTTCGATCCCCGCACGGAACAAATATTTGTATCGCTTACAGATATAAAAAATGAATTTGAATTTGATAGTTATTCCGGGTCTGGCTGTTTCTGTATGTGAGTATAAATGTTTGTAAACGCACCCAAGATACAGAAGAAATCCTAGTGTGGGGCAATGTTTTATTTAAAGAGAAAGAGATAATTTCCTTCTGAGTTCTTCTAGCCTTTAGTGCTAGAAATATATTAGACACTTGTAAAAGTGTGATTGATAAATATAAAACATCATTGTCGTCGACAGTACAAGTGATCAATACCGGGTGTCGGGTATCGGTGGCGTCTTGTTCCACCCCACTGCGTCGCTTGGCCCACCTGGACCAGCCCACAACGCGGCAACCTGTAACCAAGCAAATAATACCCCAACTTCAACTTTCACTTTTGAGAACGAAGGACCACAGTGTGTGAGGAAAATGAGCATAGACTTCATAAACAACGATGTTCAAGATAAAAGTAATACTAGACTAGTACCTCCTTGTAAGGCTGTTCTTGAGATAAGCCCACTAATTAGTATTTATTTATTTCTGCAAATTAATACGTGAAAACAGTCGTAATGGCCCAGAGATCAAGAGCCTTGCCTCTCGGGCATGAGGTTGTGGGTTAAAATCCGGGCAATGTGACTTTTTCAGTTCAAATGTACTTTCCAAAGTTTATCTAAGACATCACAGATTTCGGTGAAGGAAAACGTCTTCCACTGAGGGAAAGAGACAGAGCTATACAGGGTGTCTAGCACCATCTCTTTCTCACACAGGAATAAGAACTGCTATAAGATGTCATGGTAACCCTTCTGGACTTATAATTAACTAGCATCCGCCCGCGACTTCGTCCGCGTGGCATAGTTACTTTGGGCTTACGCTAACTGTAACCCGCGTAATGATCGAAAAAAAAAAATATCTTTCTCTTCCCTTTTCTTCCCTCTTTCTCCCCTTCTCCCACTTTTTTTAAATAATAAAGTAGGCTATGTCCGTCTCAGGGTCCCAACTATCACTGTACCAAAAATAATCAAAATCGGTTAGGCCATTTAGGCGTGAAGACGTAACAAACAAACTCACTCTCGCTTTTATAATATTAAGTAAGGATATAAGTCTGAAATCGCCAACCCGTCTGGAGCAACCGTGGTGATCAATGCTTGTGCCTTCTCTGTGTGAGAAGAGACCTTTGCCCAGCAGTGGGACAGTTATAGGCTGGTATTATTATATTAATAATCAATTAATAATGGGCCTCACCAACGCGCCGTGGCAGCAGGCCTAAATAAAGGAAAAATAATGTATTGCTTCTTACTGCGTTTCTCATTCGAAGTGTTGTCAATTGAGTATGAACACGCATAATTATGATAATTGCGTCAAATTGACAACACAAAGCCTAAGTTAACTTAACAAAGTTAATACGCTAACATAGTGTTGACAATAAAAAATCAGGGCAAGCTGCTAACGGAGCGGCGCGCGGCGGCGGCGGCGCCTGCGTGTGCGCAACGTCGGTAATTGTGCGCAGTAATGTTAACGAGGACTGACCCCTGAGTGACCCCGCGCCTGGTGAGAGGACATTAGTGCTGTAGGCAGGCTTCAGTGTAAATACTCGGGTTGAACATATAAATGTTGTGAAAGGCATAGCTAACCTATCCTCGACCCGCCCAACCTAAATTTAGGTGGATATATATTACTACTATTATAGTAGTAGTTTAGTAAAAAAGTGTTTAAATGTAATACTTTTGGCTAAACTCTTTTAAGGGGTATTTCTTATACCTAGTTAACTATTTCATGCAAAAATATTTTGAAATTATTTGTCCTTTTTTTAGGTCACTGGGTCAAATACGTTAAAATTAAATACGTTTAAATATCATGTCATAATTTTAGGTCGCTGGGCCATAATTTAATGATTTTAAATAGAGTCTTGGGCCGGAGTGTCAACATTTAAGGAAGAGCGCTGATGTCTGAGATACAGATATTTTTATCTAGTTCAGACATAGATGCCTTTAATATAATATTAAGAAAATTATAAAATGTCCTGTTGATCTGTTTAAATGTAACCAATGTTTGTGTCAAATAAATTAATTTATTATTATTTCTTTGTCTTTAAATTAGGTAGTTGGGCTTTACGAGGCTATACAGGGCAACTGACATAGCTTACAAACAGCACAGCATACAGGTTCTTGGCATTCGATTGACTCTACTACTACTACACACCCTACGCGATTCTACGCGCCACTAGTTCCATACAGCAACCTCGGCCAAGTGAGAGTCGAACTCGCGCACTGAGGCTTTCGGACAAAGTTGTAGCCAACGAAAGTACCGAACGTTGCTCTTACGAAAAGATAACTGTATTGAAGGACAAAGTTAACTTTGGTGTTAGAAAACTATTGTCTTCATACCAACTGCAATTAAGTTTGTTATCACATTATTTTGGTGATGCATTTATCTTAAATAATATCCACCGAAAAATAAAATGAGCAAACAAGACGATAATCTTCCGTTTCAATAAAACACAAAAGCATTTAAGTATAATACAGCAATTTTCTGACATCCAATACATACTAAATAATAGTTCGCTTAAACAGCTCAATGCTTTTATAATTACTCGTAACCGATACTCAAGGTATACGGTGGTTCGGACATAATGAAAGAAAGAAAATAAAGGCCATGCCACACGAAAAATCAGCGATGCTCCACGACACATCGGGTTATTGCAAAAAAGGATGAGCAGAACTGCTAATGAGCCATAAAATTAGGGTCGGGATGTAAAGCCACGGGAAGTAGTATCGTATTTCTACTGCATAAGGTATAAGCGATAGCGAACCAGCGATTGTGCTTTTCGTAGGCCTTAAATAGAATCGGACGATCTCGCGTAGCGGTTTGGCTTTCGGCTACGACTGCGTAGCGGACGTGGCGTAGCTTTTATTACAGCTGCGACGTAATAATAGCTACGCAGGCTTTTTGGAGTTCTTAATTATTTACGTGTATTTTTCCAAATGAAGTGGAAAGTGGCTTTTAGATTGTAATAATATTAGTTTATGTTCTGAATTTCGATATCTGTCCACTTGTTAACGTTAGATGATTCACCAGCCAATGAAAGTTACTATACACAAGTTCTTAACCTACCCTTCTTCCCGCTCATCGCCAGTCACTTGCGCCCCCACCACATTATTAACACGTTTTACCGCGAAACGGCATGCTCATTGTGATCGCATACAGATTCGGAAACGTGACACCGCCCGCTCCCTCGCCGTTTTATAATCCGATCAATTGGATGAATGCCGATAGCCACCTCCAAGTACTTGGAATTAACCTGAAACCGGATAGCGAATATCAAGAACTTTATTAGTGAATGGACGAAAAATTTCGGAGTGAATTACCTGGTCTTGCTTGTGCCACTCACCTGGATTGATTGAGGGATTGTTGAAATTGGACAAAAAACATCTTCAAAAAAAAACTAATAGTCTTCGATTCGTAAGGTCATATATAAGTTCCATGATTTTAAATAGAAAGTCTTCAACTCAGTTTTATTAAGGCAATAATAATGTCTTGAAGTTATGGAAGTAAACGGTATTTCCAAATCAAGTAGTAAATTCTTTTTTGTGTAGTTAGTGCCTAACTCCATATCAGAGTATTATGCCACCCATTAGCCTCTAACTTGTCTTTGCATGCTGTCGAGAAATATCTCTCAGGTATGTTTGGTTTATTCACAATGTTCTCCTTTACTGAAGTAAGTGATAACAAGTGACAATACTCAAATGAATCCGAAAAATTCAGCGGTTTTGTCTTTGGTTCGAAGTCGAAATTTTTGATTTGGCACTGGTCACACCACTAGACTAACAAAAAGAAATCGGTAAGTATAAACTACCAAAATCAGCAGTAAATTAAAACTAAATGAAAGACATATATTTACGAATGATAAACGGGACAAGACGAAGAAAATCGTAATCCAATACTTGTTACTACTTGGTAACAAATCGTTCTGTTTCGTGTCAAACGAACGAATGCTCCCTATTCGTGTATTAAAAGTGAGAATGTTTGTTATGAACATTTTTGTAAGTCTTTTAAATAAACAAAGGGAAATTGTTATTCTACTTTATGTCTTACACCCAGTTTTTGAATTTGAAGTAGAGAACAACAGACTGATTAGAAATTCCGCGAGTGACAGTGTAAGTTTAGTTATAAATCGTGAAAGTCTAAAGCAGTATTTCGAATTCCCAATTCAGGCAACGAGTGTTGATCAAGAATTTATAATAGACTGATCATCTGCTCATCTATTATAAAATAAATAAATAAATATCTTGGGACAACTCACACACAATCATGCAGGACAAACTTTGTGTGATGAGCATGATTGTTTGTTCTGTGTCTGGGTGTGATTTATCAATAATATGTATGTATTTATAAATTATATAAGTATGTATATCAGTTGTCTGGTTACCATAACACAAGCTCTGCTTAGGTTGGGATCAGATAGCCGTGTGTGAGTTGTCCCAAGATATTTATTTTATTTATGCTCATCACACAAAGTTTGTCCTGAGTGGGAATCGAACCCACGACCTCCGGCTTAGCAGTCAGGGCCACTAACCACTAGACCAACAGGCCCGTCTATTACTAAGTGGATCCTCCATCCTGTTCAGCTACTGGTCTAAACACGATCCAGACCGATATAGGTCTATGGGCCGGCGTCGGCGGCGCAGGCGCAGGTAATGTAACACAATATTTTGCACTTACGCCTCGCAGGGCAAGAACGACCACCTGGCTACGTAACTCTACCGTTTCGCCGGCCTATATTTGCGCTATCTTTTACGGGGGTCGGTAGAGAGAATAGTGTTGAGTTACTTTAGTTTAGTGTATCCGTTTTGTTTTTTTTTGTAAGGTTGTAAGTCATGGATTAAAGCAAATTAAATGGGTAAATCGGGTTTGCTGTAAAGTACGCCGTAGTTTTTGCTTATCCCTCAAGGGAAAAAGTGAATATAGGTGAGACTATAGTTTTGAGGCATGTGTCCGAAATTTAATCAAAGGTATTTCAAATTTTGATAAAACGTAAGGCGCCTTTGGCTGGCCACAGATGGTTTTGGTACGACCACATTTTGCCAAATAGGTTTAAGTCTGTTATGCCATAGGGTACGAGCAATTGCTACTTGTATAATTTTAAACTAGCATAGTCAAAAAACCTTACTATTTTTTTTGTCGAATCTTTACTTTACCAGAGGTTGCTATCCAACATGGCAATTATACCACCATTCTAAGCACTTTTCTTACTGACAGCGATTTGGAGCGAGGTGGATTTTTTGGTGCTCGTTTTGGAACGTTTATAAACTTATTTTTATTTATATAATTTATTGGTGTACCTACTAAATTATTATGTAGATACAAATATAGTTAACCTATTTATGCATAAATAAAACAATTAATGAACTTAAAAAAAACACACACGAACTAAATAACTAGAAAAAAGGTCTCAATTGAAATTTAACCTAATTCAATTCAATTCAATTGAGTCCATAATATACCAATGACACTAAAAAAAGGATAAAATTTGAATGCTAATTGTATCGTTTCTTAAACACTTTCTTTACCTCTAAAGAAAAAGTAATTTTAATAACGAATAACGTTTCTAAACACAATTTAGTCAATTGTCCTTTTAAAATAGTGTAATAAAATATCTATCGTAACGACGTATGATATGATACAAGCAGGGACAGCAGCTTGCATCTAATTATTTCAAAATGTCAAACTACAATATATAAAGATAATAACAATAAGAAATGTGTATGTATATTATGTTGATAATGTATCTTTTAGTCACTGCGTTTATGACTATTGTTTATTTTCTTAAATTATTTGCTATTCTTTTTTTAAACTTTGCCCCAAACTAGGAGTTTCTCCTGTATCGTGGGTGCGTTTACAAACATTTAAACTCACATACACAAACAACCAGACACGAAATAACTATCTGCAAGTGATACAAATATTTGTTTCGTGCGGGAACCCTCGACACGTATAGTTGTTCCGGGTCTGGCTGTTTGTGTATATGAGTTTAACTGTTTGTTAACGCAACTACGATACAGGAAAAAATCATAGTGTGGGGCAACGTTTTTTAAAAGAAAAAAAAGCAATCTCCAAAACGTTTTTTCCTGCCAACTTGCTAAGCCAGTTTCGCGTGGTTTCTGCCTATAACCATTCAACAGAGTGTACGGCAAAAACCACGTCATTATGATATTTCATTCGCTACAGGTGGCAGTCAAGTGTAATTACACTAATGCAGATAATTATTAATTAAGAATGAAGTGAAATTACGCGAATGCTCAGAATTATAGAGTTAAATAGATTAGATGTCTCGTCTAAGTGGTGTATCTCAAACTTTATAGGCCTTATCATATTGTGCTATAAAATATTTTTGTGTTTTTTTTTTGTTTGTATTATACTTACCACACCATTGCGACCCCCCCTTTTCCCCTCTATTTACTTCTTATCTTACTTTAACTTTGCCCAGTAGTGGGATGAACTGGGCTAGCTATAATAATAATAACCACTTGGAGCTCTAACCCCCAGTAGCCTAACCCTTTCTTTCAACACTCGTGGACTACAATTTTTAAATGTATTTGTTTTTGGTTTGTTTTTAAAAATGGAAAAAAATGATGAATAATAATAATCTTAAACCATAAAAACCATCCCAGCATAGCCATTTTATTGGCATGATAACGACACCCGACTACCCGACAGAACACAAGAAAGATCGAAATATCAAAACATACATAGACAATTCGGTAAGTTTTTTAACGATCAGAAATCGAAATAATCGATCATTGTGGGCACAGACCACAAGATTAATAACTCGCACAATTAGTGCAATTTACAGAATAAATTAGTATAAGTATCTACATCTCTAGTCGACCTTAATTTTGAGATCCATCGGTCTAATACACGCAGACCGCCGACAGTTTGTTATAAAGCTTAGGACACATGATTGACAATTGACAGGCGACACGAAAACTATAGTGTAGACGACGCTTTAATTAAAAGTTCTTTGGTAAATGAACTTCGTAATTATAGGTCGCAATTTGATATTGTTTTCAAGTAAATTATATTAAACAATGTTCTTTTCTGATAGGTAATTTAATTTTTTCATTAAGTACTAAGTAACCTGCAGACATATCTTGATGAGAGTTTGTGGCCAATGGGTATTTCTTTCAGGCGTTTTGTTAATATGACGGACCGTCATGAGAGTTATCCACAATATGCGGCTGAGAGGCAACTTTCAATAAACCGTAATGGATTGTCACAGTAATACAAGGCTTATCTCATTTAACTGTAAATCGCTGAAAAGATCACTGGATGGAGTTAGACTTCTCTGTGATAACGCGGATGTTATTGCGCTTCAAGAGACGTGGTTACTACCTCACGAGTTGTCTGCTTTAGAGGAGGTCAGTAAGGACTTTGGTGGCACTGGAACATCTGCGGTGGACACATCAGCGGGCCTTCTGAGAGGCAGGCCTTACGGTGGTGTTGCCCTACTTTGGAGGAAAAGTGTCTTTCGGTCAGTCACGGTTATAAATTGTGATGATGTGCGACTGTCAGCGGTTAAGGCACTAATTAATGGGTCATTTGTTATGTTTTTTAGTGTCTATATGCCCACTGATTGCAGTGACAATCTGCCTACATTTACACAGTGTTTAAGCTCAATAAGTGCCATTATTGAGGAAAATAGTGATACTTCTGCGGTGTACATACTAGGTGACTTCAATGCGCACCCGAATGAACTATTTTGTAATCACCTTTTGGACTTTTGTGATGATCAACAGTGGACTTGTGTGGACATTATTCATATGAATACGTCTGATGCTTACACCTTTATCAGTGAGGCCCATGGTTGTGCGAGGTGGTTAGACCATTGTATTGTTACGAATGCAGCGCTATCCGCTGTGACTAGTGTCAAAGTCGAGTATGACGTCCTATGGTCTGACCATTTTCCCCTGGTTATTGAATGTGACTTGGGTCTCGTGTCGTGTGAACAAATGCCAAACTGTGTGCCGGTGTTCAACAATGTTGTATGGGGTGACCGTACGGCCGAACAGGTGCAGCGTTATCATAAGGTATGTCATGCTCAATTACGGGAGATTAATTTTCCGGATGAATTAGGAAAATGTTGTGATGGAATGTGCTCTAACCTGGAGCACAGGTTAATTTTGAAGGATATGTATCTGAAACTGGTTACCATATTGTCTGAGGCGTCGACTATTACTCGACGAAGGGGGAAGACACGGAGGAGAGGTGGTTACGTGGCTGGGTGGAATGAATACGTGGCGGGTTATCATAGGGAGGCCAGGTTGAGGTTCTTGACTTGGGTGGAAGATGGTAAACCTAATCATGGGCAGTCATATGTTGATATGAAGGAGAGTAGGAAATTGTTTAAACAGCAGTTAAAACGGTGCCAGGACAGGCAGGATCAAATTAAAATGGATGCACTTGCGTCCCATCATTCTGCAAACAATTTCAAACTATTCTGGAAGGAAACAGGAAATATGAGCCAAAAGCCTGGCCAACCTATGAGTGTTAATGGTATTACTGATCATCGTATGGTTTCCAATATGTTTAGTGAGCACTTCAAGATGAGGCCGAAGTGTGACACACCCGTGTCTCTGGTGGCCGATACTGAGACTCTCACCCAGGAAAGAGTTGTGAAGTTTAAGCCCAGAGACGTGAGAAAAGTTTTAAGCGATATGCAGGGGGGCAAGTCACCTGGGCATGATGGTCTCAGTGTAGAGCATCTGAGATATGCAGGGGTTCATTTGCCGCGAGTCCTCTCTCTGTTTTATAACCTCTGTCTCTGTCATGGGTATTTGCCGGATGAACTTACCAGAACGATAGTGGTTCCGGTAATTAAGGATAGAACTGGAGACGCCTCGGACAGGAATAATTACCGGCCCATCTCCCTGGCGACTATAATTGCTAAGGTGCTTGACAGCCTGCTTAATAAGATTCTTGTTCATCAGGTTGTATTGCATGAAGCCCAGTTTGGATTCAGGAGTGGGCTTTCCACCGAAAGTGCTATATTGTCTCTTAAGCAGGCTGTCAGGTACTACACTGACCGGAAAACACCGGTGTATGCGTGTTTCCTTGATTTGTCCAGAGCTTTTGATACTGTACTGTATGACAAGCTTTGGGGCAAACTGGGCAGCGCGGGTGTGCCGGTGGAAGTCATACGTCTCCTAAAGGAGTGGTACGGTTGCCAACAGAATCAGGTGAGATGGGCGGGTACTTTGTCTGACCCGTATGACTTGGAGTGTGGGGTGAGGCAGGGTGGACTGACCTCTCCTCTGTTGTTTAACCTTTACGTGAATGACCTTATCGGTGAGCTTAGCAGCACTCATACCGGTTGTCATATTGATAATGTGTGCGTCAATAATATCAGCTACGCTGACGATATGGTGTTGCTGGGACCATCGGTGGGTGCAGTTCGTAAGTTGTTGGTGATCTGCGAGAAATATGCGGTAGGGCATGGGCTTACGTATAACACTGCAAAGAGTAAAGTCCTTCTTTTTAAAGGGAACTCAAGTGCGCCCGTGTGTGTGCCGCCTATTATGTTATGTGGCGAGATGCTTCAGGGGGTTACCAGTTTCAGATACTTAGGGCATATTGTGACTGACGACCTGTCTGATGATGCTGACCTGGAACGGGAGCGTAGGGCATTGGCGGTCCGTCCGAGGGAATATGATTGCCCGTAGGTTTGCTCGATGCTCCACAGAAGTGAAAATCACTTTATTCAAGGCATACTGCCAATCATTTTACTCGTGCAGCCTTTGGGTTAGTCATACTCGTCGGGCCGCTAATGTCTTGCGCGTTCAATACAACAATATTTTTAGGATGTTGATGCGGCTTCCCCCCTATTGCAGCGCGTCATTAATGTTTGCTGAAGCACATGCAGACGATTATAAAGCCATAATACGCAAAAGGGTAGCTTCCTTGCAACGACGATTGAGGGATAGTAGCAACAGCATCCTTGAGATGATTGCTGGGCGATTTGACTGTCCGATCCAGTCCAAGTGGATGAGGATTATTACTGGACAAGTCTGACATTGACGAATTAATGTTTAGGATGAATTGTTAATTTATATTATTGTTGGACAGAAATATTTTTTATGTTTGCCACTTAAATTGATTTTATGTAAATGTTTTTGAGATGTTTAACTGCTATATGTTTTAACTAATTATTTTTCATTTTTATTTGCTTTTGTGTTGTTTTATTTTATTATCAAATTAATGTTAATATGATGTTTAATTGATTGTTTTTATTTTATTTAATGTTTTTTTTTCTGCTGACTCATTTTTCTAACTTTTATTTTTCTTTTATGGAACTTGTTTCTGAAATAAACGATTTATTATTTAATATTAAGTATAGTTAGTTGAAGTAAAATACAATCAATAGAAAAATATATGATTATGTTATTACTGAAATATTTTAACGATGGCGATAGTTTAGCACGGCAGAAGTTAGAATATAATGATTACTGTGACTTGTGTTTTAATTTTCTCGTAAACTACGCAGGTGGCAAATACCAGCTATTTCGCTAATTCATTAACATTTTTGTTTAATTGTATAACTATTGCACTTTATGACACAGATAACTAACAGTTCAGTAGAAAAAGAAACGGTTAATATGTATGTTACAATGAACTGCAAAATTAATAATCCAATTATAAAAATATAAACTAATGTACTATGTAATTAATATAATCTATACTTTAATGAATTCTAAAATCATAATTAATTTATATTTGAACTAAACACCAATAGGCAATACTGCTGCCGGATATTTTTTTCTATAGCGTTCATCATCTGTTGTTATGCTGGTTTCAATCCATATGGGCCTGCAAGAGACAATTATGAAGAAATACAGAAACCATCGCGTTTGCCAAACTGCCACATAACTTGAAAAGATCCATCTTAACTCAAAATCCAGAAACATTGCCAAAAGAAAACAAAACACTACCATTGTACACCACATCTTATGTAGTAACCCGATAGCATTGTTAAGAGGAGTCCTCTGTGTGCGCCCGCGCCGCCCAGATGAAGACATCTCGTAATTAATGAAGCGAGCACCCGCCGCGAGGACACAGAATAGATACACACACAGAAGGCCAGCTTCATTATTATAATGTCTTCTCGAAAGAAAATCCTAAAACTGACAGTTGCCACCTATCTTGGAGATTGTCTAGTGTGCACGAAATATCATAATGCACGAGTATGTGCGTAAAACTCGGATGTACTCTCACTCTTACAGTCAGATAGGAGGGTAATCTGACACGACTGGGAAGACCTCAGGTGCAGAACTAACGGCTTGTGGTGTTTTTTGAAGCACGGGGGTTTTCCACGGCCTAGCACAAGATTTTGGGCTTATGGAAACATATTCCATAATATATTTAGTAACTAATTCAGTGTAGTATATAAAGAAGCTTTCTAAATAGTAAAGATAGGAAGGGAGAGGATTTCCTAAAAATATGTCAAAAATCAGTATAGAGGAATAGCCTCTATAGATGGTGGTCATTTACGTGAGCGTGTTCTGTTCCAATCTACTCTGTGGCGAGACACCATGCGGTGGTGTGTGGCTTCTGAGAGAAAGAATATAATTAAGTTTAATTATCTCTATGATTGTTGATTGTAAACAAATATTAGTAATTAAGTAGATGAGGTCAGAAAACTGTATTAAGGTGTTCGTCTGGGTTTTGTAACTTACCAATGAGGATGTATTTTTGATACTTAGATGAAGTGGTAGAGCTATTTTGTTTTAAAATTTGTCCGGCAACCAATTGCAATGTTTCCACAATCAAGACTATGATAGATAGGAGTGCATGGACAACTCAGATCCAAAGTGCTTAGTCTAAGTGGCCACCCATAGACAAATGACCCACCATTGTCGCCTGTGCATTCGATGACTTTATGGCTGCGTAAGTAATAAGTAATATAATTGGAGTACGTAGATAAATGAGTCAAACATAATTTAACTTACAAAATACGAGTCGGACTTGGTCTCCGAGGATTCCGTACAAACTTGCGACATTAACAGCCATATTTTTTGACTGCATAGACTTCACTCACACTCACACTGCGGAAGCGGAGCGGAAGGGATTGTCAGACTTGTGCTGACTAAAACTTATTCATGTTGTTTCTTTAGCCCTTTTTTGCGGATGGTAAATCATTAAATAAGAGAGAGTGTCAGACTCGTACTGACTAAAACCCATCCATGTTTCTTCTTTTGCTCTTTATGTACCGAAGTCGCGGTATCTCTTTCGGACAACCCGCAACCCCGGAAGAACCCGCAACCCGCACCCGTTTCACCCGTGATGTGAAATTTTAATTTATTAAGATTAAGAGTTGGCAAGTATTTACTTTACTTTTCTTGCGTACAATTCATTATTTTTCAACAAAATCATAGATCTCACCTTATTCTAAGACTTTAATTCTACATACCAGTCATAAGTTCCTAGATGTAAAAACTAAATAAATGTTCGACAATTAATAAACTTAACGTGTCTCGTTACGTTTGTGAGTAATTAACCCGATGTTAACCTTACAGTTTTGATGGTAGCTAGAGATGTTACTTACGAGTCATTACTTATTATGGAACAGAGGTCGTGTGAACATCGAAAGGAGTAAAGGCATCCGGGAAGCCAGAACTGAAGTTATCACTTATAACATAACTTTATTTGCTTAAACCGTAGATACATGAATTATGATGTTTAAAGGTATTATAAATTACAAAAAATGAGGTCAGTTAAAAATAGGCATGACCATCTGCCAAGTCTTTTCCCAACTATGCTGAGGTCGACTTTCAGACTTACTGGGTGCAGCTGAATAATACGGTACCCCTTGGGAAGACTGAAAATCGGTAAAAACACTTAATATGTCAAAGTGCGTCGTACCTTTGTAAACACGTTCCGCAGAAGCAAATACTTGTTTGTGGGGTTTTTCAGATCATCGTAAAAGGTACAAACGGATACACGCGTGTATCTAGCAACCTTTGATCTCTAAAAACTTTTGTTTTAAGAAACCTTGCTCCATATTACACTACACTTCACTGTTACTAACACGTTAACTCACATACACAAACAGCCAGACCCGAAACATTTCCCTGTAGGACATCAAAATATTTGTTCCGTGAGGGAATCGAACCTGTGACAGCCACTGCGCCAACCATGCCGCCAACATTTGTCATAATGTGGAGATAATGTCAGATATTCAGCTGACCGCTAATCGCGAGGCCGTGAGACCAGCATCCGTCATCTCCTGCACATTTAGAACTCATTACCGACTGCGTCATGTTATTCTTTGTGATTTATACGTTTTCCAGCTAATGTGAGTGTGTCTGTGTGTGTGTCCTAGTGTCTATGATTCTATAGAATGAAAATACTGAGCTGAAAAGGATATTTTTTGTCCGAACCACAAAGGTTTTAAAATATTAGAACTATTGAAAATGAAGACTACCAAAACCATTTATTCCTCAAAATTAATCAAAATAAATCACATAAAAAATCTAAATCAGTGTAAAAAGTAAAAATTAATAGTTTTCTAAGAACACCATAGGTATAAGCCTAGAACTAGCTCAAGGATCAATCAATAGCTATATAATAGTTGTATTGTATAATGGGCTGGTGGCAACGTCCAAGGCGCGTGTTTTGCGTACGGGTGGGAATATCATTCAATCCACAGAAAGGCCAGCAACGCCTTGGTCTTGCTGACAATCTCGCGAAGAGTACCTGGGTTATCGAAGTACTTTGCCCTGTATGGGGCAAACACTGGGCAGCGCAGGAGCAGCGTGGGCTCCTGTCTCGTGGCTATAGTTACCGTTACTCAAACTTTTTTCTCTTTCTCTTTTTCGGAGGAGTATTTCAACTGAAATTGTCACACGAGAATTCTATAAGAAGAAAGATTAATACATCATGGAATTACTGCCTTCTGGTCATTTTTATTGTTGACAGCGATGTGGACTGTGCTCTTTTCCCATTTTGATACTTGTAGGAACATTTAATATAATTAATATTTTAGATCTATTTGTGGTTTATAACTGATGTACTGTATAGTTGTGATTATAAATAGAAGTGTCTTTTCAAATTAAAAAAATAACACTGTCAAGTGTCTCCATCTTTTGCGAAAGCTTTCAAACTACCTCCAAATATCCAGCTAGACACAGTGATACGTATGGTGTTAGATCATTATACGTGAGTGTCGCCGCGCGCCGTAACGAATGACTCCTGCGCAACCTCCGACTTAAACGTTTTTCCTAAACTCGTCATTAGTGAGGTGATGTGGTACAATTTTGAGGAGAAGAGCGATTTGAGGAATTGACAATTAATATAGTTTCGTACACATCTAGGGGTATAAAAAGAAAAGGACTTATAGTTCTGCTACGAACATAATATGAAAGCTAATTATTCGCCGGAAGTAGTGGCTAGTACCTATAGACTATCATCATAAAGGCATCGAATAGAATATGATTTAAAACATAGTATACAAGATGATACCCTATATACCCGATTTTATGCTCTAAGAACTCCTTGACTCTAAAAACATATTATATCGGACAGCCATTTGTGTAATTAAAAAAAATCAATTTTGTATTTTAAATTTAAAATACGTGATTTTTCATTCCTCGATGACCGTGCTTGGTTATGGTGGCCAATCTCAGTGCACCAGACAGCGGCGCGGTAAATATTATAGTACCTGTGTCCGTGCCTAGTGTCTGTGACAGGAATGACTTGTGTGTACACTCTGTTCTGATTCGGTTTATGAGGGTAAGGGAAAACAGGAATCCCAGGATGGAGGGCAATTTTATCTGTGCAGCGGACCACTATACCAAAATTGCATTTTTTAATTTATTATGAGCCAAATGTATTCCACTGCAGGGCAAAAGCCTCCCCTTCCGTCCCTCCATTTTTTTCCTGTCCGTTCGCTATTTGGGCCCAATGCTTTTGGTAAAAGTCCAGCTCCTCACGCCAACTCCTGGGTCTAACGCGTTGCCGGCTCCTGTTGATCGCAACCTAATCTTACACTTTGACATAATTTTGATGCGACATTGCGCAAATCAAATGTACCTGAAAACATCGCTTATCCATTGTCCCAATCCCCAAAAATCCGTCAAGTCCCACAGTTTTTACCTCAGCGTATAACGAGGGCGTGTAACAAATTCGACGCATGCGCGGGGGACATTCCGGCCATACCGCGACGCAGGCGCAGCTAAATGTACCACGGATAATTTTTATAGATGATATCTTGTGTTTTTTACCTACTGATTGATGTTGCCAACGGGAATGTTAAATTATTACTTTTCATTTGGGGAACTTGTTTGTTGCTTATATTTTTGGCTTTTTGTCATTGTGGTGGGCAAGAACTTGCAAATGTTGCAAAGATTGCCTGGCTTGGTTTATAAAAAGATGGTTGAGAATAGCCTTAAGGGAATATTTACAAAAACTTGATTCGAAACTACGAATCAGCATTATGTCTTTATTTCGCTTCAAAATCAAGTATTTTCTGAGTAATCGAAAAATTACAACTGAACTCTTCTTTTAGGGTTCCGTACCAAAAGTGTAAAACGGGACCTTATTACTAAGACTCCGCTGTCTATCCGTCTATCACGAGGCTGTATCTCATAAACCATGATAGTGGGATAGTGGACATTTTCACAGATGATGTATTTTTGTAGCGGCTATAATAAAAAATACAAAAAAAAAAAACAGAATAAAATATATCTTTAAGTGGGCTCCCATACAACAAACATGGCCGGCTTTTTAAATTATATTTACGTACCTACTTTTTGCAATTACAAGACGTTGGTCAGTAATTTTATAAGTAAGAGACTAGCTGCCCGTTCCAAAACATCGATCTCTATGGAGAAGAAGACGGAGAAATTTCATGGAAGTGTGTGTGCTTGAAATTTCTTGCTTTACAAAAACGAAATAGATGCTAGGTTGGTATTACAAAAACCTGAACACTCTCCAGTAGGTATTCGGTGCTTTCTACCTTTTTCGCCTACCTCACAGTATGAAGGAGGTGCCGGCAGGTGGTGCGTTTAATTATTGCTGGGAGACATTCTCAGGATCCAGGTAGATTAATGATCGCGATACGACGTTATCAGCAACACAGCCAGGGTTCCTGTTGATAAGCTGAGTATTAAGAACTAATAATTAAATTGAAGTTGCAAATGAGCTCTAAAGAAAGAAAGAAAACATGGTTATTTGGTACTTGCCACAAGTGCATACAGGAAAAAAAAAGACAATGTTGTGTGTCCCATGGCTGCGCCAAATAGGCCCAGTTCAGCAAACTGCTGAGCACCTAGTACCCGACGCTGGTTTTCAACTGGTAAAACTAAATTGGTAGTTGCATAAAAGGGAAGTAAGATCATCAAAGTATTTAGCGATGAAAGCCAGAACAACAACCATCATAAATAAGTACTTTGTTTTTTTTTCAGTTTGGTGGGTAAATAGAAATGTAAAGGTAGACATACATTGTAGCATTCTGAGATAATCGTTCAGTTATGATTTGATCAGAGGGTCCTGCCAGGGCCACCGCCTGCAAGCGTTACGGACTACCTATGTTTAATAAATAAATAAATGATTATAAATGATTTCTAATCCGTAAAAAAAGTCATGATTTGATTTATTTATGTTTCTCTCCCTCTTATCTTAGCCATTTTCGACCAATTTGGTGTAGATAAATAGTCTAGAGCAAGACCGAGATTAACGATGGAATTTGAAGTAGGCCTTCCTTCAAATTTTATTTTCCTCTCCAAGGCTTCCACTCCAAGACCACTTTGCCCCATGACCCATGTTTGCGCGGTAATATGTATCCTGCCCACTGCCACTTGAGATTTGCCACTCGCTATACGGCATTTTCGACCTCACCCCGTTCTCTAGCCCCAATATCAAACCGTTTTAACATCACTAATCAAAATTGACCCTCAAAATGAAACCATCAAAAAATTACTTTCACAATTCTGAATACAAAGTATAATAAATGCCTCATATCCCATCACTTTGCTAACGTGTCAATTTTAACCCCTAATTACCGGCCTTCGGTCTGCAAGACCGCCGCGGTGTTAAGTGTTATTGATGTTTCTACCGCATTAACCGACCCGGGGCAAATTAAAGTAGCTATCGCGCAGGTGTCAAAAGCTTTGCTTGCTTGTGGGGCAAAAAAGGTCATCAGCTATAAAACGCGGAGACGGATTGCTGGCAAAGACTGCGATGTAGATGAGACACTTTAGCATGGATACATTGTGTGCTTCTCCTTAACATAGGTAACAAGAAAGTTAATTAAACGCTCTAACAATTGATTTATTTTTATGATCAATTAGTAGATCATAAATAACGACTGCAACAAACCGAAAATCACATGTATTATTTTACTTTGGAAATAAAGATGTTTATGAATTAGGATATCATATCACTACTGGCCATGTTGAACAGAAATACTAACTTATCTAAAAATCCTGATACAATAGTTGTTAAGCGTAGGGTTTTAATATAGTTAATCACACTGTTACAAAAGATAGGTTTTGGTATTTTTCTACCTACTCAATCCCTTCATCGCATCTATACGACATCACCTGACGTTCTCCTCAGTGCGTTAACGCGCGTTTTTATTATTATGACAATATTAAATCAAGGGGCGGCCGCCGGATGATTTATTGGACGCTCGTTGGTAACACGCACTACGCTTGGAAAAAACGCAGCGTTTCGTTACGACGTAGTAGGTGCTGCGCGTGTGGTACCGCCGCCACAGGGTTAACTCTGAGCAGGATTTTTTGTTCAAATAAGTTTAGATTGTTAAATGTTCGGATTCGGAGGTATTCACCGATGTAACTGATCGTGATCTACCTATCTTGAACTGCGTTCAAAAGCGCACCCTGATAGTTCTCGAACTCCGTTCAGATAATTATGGTGAACGCGTTCAGTTTTCTTGGTGAAATCCGCGCTTTAAAAAAGTTAGGAAAACATATTGATGCGTGCTGAAATTCAATACTAAGGATTATTTTAATACGGCTAATCTTTTGTGGTCCTTGCACAAATACAAAAAAGAAGATTTAATCGGTAACAAATACAAACACTAAAAACTACTGAACTAAAAGAGAATTTCCAATGAATTAAAGTTAATCTGTATTCACATTCACATGCGATGGTAATATTAAACTTGCAGATCTACCTTTTATTTGATGTCACCGCGACTGCGTAAAAGGGCGGCATCGTTTGATGTCGACACTTGCCATAAGTGCGCACGTTCACTGGCAGGCTAGTAGGCCATAGATGACGCTAGGACTACAGTTTAAAAAAACTATGCTAGAATTATTGCATGCCAGTAATACATGGTGTTTGGTGGAGACATGCAGAGAATATTATCCTTTTGGGGTCGAAATTAAGGCCACGCTTGGTTAGGTTGTTCCGTGTATAGAATCACCCATTTCATACTGACTTTTCACTGAGCCACAGTAAACACGTTGAGCCGTTGGTCATGGCTATCATTTATAGATTTTTGACAATCTTGACAGGTAGTCTGACAACCAGAATGTATCAAATAATTTAATCCGCTCCGGGCGGAACGGAAGGGACTGTCCGACTTGTACTGACTAAAATCCATCCATGTTCCTTCTATTGCCCTTTGTGTTTGAGGCCGCGGTATCTCTTTCGAATAACCCACAACCCAAATGTTCCAAACACCCTGTATTAAAAGGACAGTGACATAAAGTTTACAACTATTGTTCTCGAGCTGGAATATTAAAAAAGATGGCGTCGCGTGTGGAGATCTAGAAATGTATGCTTGTCTCTGGTTTTGTGGTTCGTTATTTGAAATTGAAATTGGCGATTCCATTTTATGAGATATTTATTTTATGAAGCTAGCAATATAATAGTCTTTAAATATTATCTTTTTAAAGTTATATATAGGTACAGACGACTGCACATCAAGCTACTACAATCTGTCAGATTTCTTTGATAGATTTTCGACTTTATTTCTAAAGTATTAGGTTCAAGGTTCATTGGGATAAATTGACAGTTTCGGGTAGCTTGACCTGCTGGCGTCTGTACTATTGAGCAGCTGATTTTATTTTTACATATTTTAGAGCTCGTCTCATAGCATTTTAATGAGTACTAGACTTATTTAAAGTACATATTGTCCCTTTTTAGAGTTCTGTACCTCAAAGGTAATTATGGAATCCTTATAGGATTACTTAGTTGTCCGTATATTTGTCTGTCTGTATGTCGGAACCCTCGGTGCGCCGGTCGGACTCACACTAAACCGTTTTTTTGTACTTACTTGGGATAAAATATAATTTCAAAATTATTTAGGTATAGCTAGCTAGCGAGGAGCTCGTGGCTAAATAATAGCAGCCGCTCGGGTCGATCTTTAGGTTAAGCCGCGCTTGCCTAGGTTGGTCTGTGGATGGGTGACCACCCGTTACATACCGAGTTTCCTCCGTGCCTCGGAAAGCACGTTAAGCCGTTGGTCCTGGCTGTCATTTGTAGATCTTTGACAGTCGTTACAGGTAGTCAGTGTCCCGAAAGTCTGACAATCAGTCTTACCAAGGGGTATCGTATTACCCAGTACTAACTGGGTTGTGGTGGTCAGATAGGCAGTCGCTCCATGTAAAATACTGATATTCAGCTGCATCCGGTTAGACTGGAAGCCGACCCTAACATAGTTGGGAAAAGGCTAGGCAGATGATGATATAGCTAGCTAGCACTAGCTTTTGCCCACGGCTTCGCTCGCGTTAAATTTGGGGTAACACAGTTCCCTTTCCTCATTTGCAGGTACCTGTTACCTGTAGTTTTTGCCTTATTTATTGTAATAGCAAAGCAGCTTTTCTTCCCTCTTTCTCAACTATGTCTGAACCAAAATTCATCAAAATCGGTTTAGCCATTTAGGCGTGAAGACGTAACAAACAAACTCACTTTCGCTTTTATAATATTAGTAAGGATGTCGTGTTTTATGAATAATAATTACTTATAGTTTAACACATTATACTTTTAGTTTTCTAGCGAGTAGCTTTCCTCCATCAAAATATGTTCCCAATTAAATCCTTGAGAACATTATCATCTGATTTTCTTTCTCTTCGCCACCCTTACACAAAAACAATCAATAATATTAATAGCGTTATCGGGCACTGAATGAAAAGAAAAGAAAAACATTTCTTTGACACTTCTCTTTCCTTTGATTTCTTGTCCAATTAAGTAGAAAAACAGCGGGCGATTACCACAGAGGCCGACAATGACGTATTATTACTATTTGGGGGTAGTCAGAGGGTAATAATATTAGTGATAGGTTGGCAAGTGTTATTACTTTGATATTGTTTTGTTTTAAACGTGGTCTTTAGAGCAATTTTAGTCCTTTTTAGGGAAAAAAACGGAACCTTATTGGATCACTTTGTCGTCCGTCTGTTTGTCAAGACCTTTTATCTCAAGAACGCGTTAAGGCATCGAGTTGAAATTCAAACCTTATACTCAACTATGTAGTCTTTGGCAGTTGTGGAAAAAGCATATCTCTATATCTACACAGTCAAAAGATATGGCTGTTTATTTCGTAAGTTTGTACGGAATTCTCGGTCCTTTGGGGGTAAGACTGGAGAATGTAGGATTTATATCCCACTGGAATCACCCCTTTTTGGGGTAGGAAATGATCAAATAACTTCTCCCGCTCTGGGCGGAGCAGGGGGGCATGTCAGACTTTTACTGACTAAAACCCACCCATGTTCCTTCTATTGCCCTTTACGTTCCGGGGCCGCGGTATCTCTTTCGAACAACCCGCAACCCCGGCAGGTAGAACCACCCCTGTGGTCACCATCCGCATGAGATGTGGTACCGGTTCCTCTTTGAAACGTCTGTTAAGGCACGTCTTGGGGCCACTATAAAGAGGTCTCTCCTGAGCCTTGCTGTGTAAGTGTGATTCGCACCACGTGTGCTGCTAGTCATCTCTAAGGTCACTCGCTGTGCGTACAGTACTACCTCTGTACTCTGACCCCTGTGACCCTAAGAGAAAGTCGGTCCCATTGCAATGAAAGGAAATTCTAGAAATACTAAAGCTTAATTTTACTAACCACTACTCTTCTATACAATTTATTACTACTGCTCAATTTTAGACAGCATTGGCAGCCTTACGTGTCAGCCTTGGTGTCCAACCCAAGTTAGCATTTTACTTTGTTGTAAAACGTTAGGAGTATACGTAAAATGGGCAAGGAAAACATCATAAAGACCAACCTGTACTGGGTGCGTTGTAGATTTCAAACAGGGTCCTAAGTCTGCTATTACAATAGTGTCAGAATGGTCGATCACTGATCGCATAATGGTTAATTTTGACAAGTTTGGTAATCTACTACATTACTAAACTTGTCAAAATCAACCATTATGCGATCAGTGATCGACCATTCTGACTGATGTCCCGCACTGATTGCAAACCTAAGTCTAGCAATGGGAATGTTATAAGCTAACTAGCTGCGCCCCGCGGTTTCACTCGCGTGTTGATAGAATATAAAATATATCTTTATGAATTGTAGCCTATGTGTTATTCTGCAATGTAAGCTATATTATTGTGAAGTTTCATCAATCAAAGTATCAGAAAAAAAAGTATCCTATGTATTATTCCAGACTATAATCTACCTCTGTGCCAATTTCATCAAGATCCGTTCAGCTATTTTGACGAGAAAGAGTAACAAACATATACATTCATCTACCCATCCACAAACATTCGCATTTATAATATTAGCAGGATAGTAGGATGACGTTTATTCAGACATTATACATGACTTGAGAATCCTTCTTCTGACACACTTTTTAGAAGCGGAAACAACTTTGTTCTACATTCAAATCATATTTCCATACTCCCTACTCATTCGACAATCAAATTCACAACACCAACTTCCTAACTAACACCTCATCTATACAAAAAACCAACCCTAACGTCCTTTATATACGTCTCCAACTCCAATGAACATGGAAAATCAGAGAGTTTCTTAAGCAATCATAACCTCAAAACCAACCTAAAATAAGCCCCAAATTCCCTTAAACAAGGAAATTCATAGAGTTTCCTAAGCAAACAGTAGGAGGCTTATTACTGTCCGTGTGAACTACCCGCTGTGTCCGACTGTCGGATAAACTGGTGTATTGTGCTTGACCGATGGAGGTGACAACGTATGATGAATAGGACCTCATTAATTGGAACGTTTTCATGCTGGTATTATTAAGGTATTTTTCTATGACAGGTCTGAGGTATTGTGTCGTTTGTTCTTTATTAGAAACATGCGTGTGGATGTTTTGGTGTTGTGGTGGGTAAATGATCTGTCTTATTATTTTATAGGAAGTCGTTTTCTTGAGGTCCTGGGTTCGATGTCCAGGTCGGGAGAAGTGTTAATGGGTTTTTCCATCAGGATATTTTCAGTCTGGACTTGTGCCTGGTTGATGGCAATAGATCTAGTATAAAATGGGTTATACAAAACTGGTGAAATGTGGGTAGAACAGTCATGTATATAGGTACTAAAAAATATAAAAAAAAAAACGTTCGGTACACTAGGAATTCCACTATATCGTGGGTGCGTTTACAAACAATTACACTCACATACACAAATAGACCCGAAACAACTATTTGTTAACCAGACGACGGGCCTGTTGGTCTAGTGGTTAGTGGCCCTGACTGCTAAGCCGGAGGTCGTGGGTTCGATTCCCACCCAGGACAAACTTTGTGTGATGAGCATGATTGTTTGTTCTGTGTCTGGGTGTGATTTATCTATAATATGTATGTATTTATAAATTATATAAGTATGTATATCAGTTGTCTGGTTACCATAACACAAGCTCTGCTTAGCTTGGGATCAGATGACCGTGTGTGAGTTGTCCCAAGATATTTATTTTATTTATTTATTATACAAAAAAATATTCCGTGCGGGAATCGAACTGGCGACATGAAGCGCAGCAGTCAAACCACTGAGCCAACTGTGCCGTCATACTTTGATTTCCTCCAACTGTATTGATTAACGTTTTAAGGTTTCATGAGTATTTTGTAAGCCATACTATAACAATATGATCTTATCTCAAAGAAGAAACCGTTTTTTTTACGTGAGATCGCTATTGTATTCAGGCTAATTTCGCTTACTCTACTACATTGGGCTAATTTCCAAAAAAAAAAAAATATTAGTCCGTCTTTTAGATTATTTAAAAATAAGGGACACGTAAGTTTTTATTTGTTAATTAGAATAAAAATGACAAAGGTACAGCTACGTTACTTTAATGGGCTAATCTAAAATACGGATTAAATAGAAAGTAATTACTTTGGCCCTGGAAACTACCCTATTCTAACAAACCATCACTTGTACTCAGCGCAAATTATCCATACCCGTTTCTCATTTCAACGCAAATTCTTAATCAAAGCATTCTTAAAACAAAACCCGATATTAAAAAGGATTGGCACACTATAGCAGCATCTCACATTACAGCTTAAGTACGAATATCTGACCACATTAGCTTGCTTTATGCTATGCCTTTTCAAGCCATTGAAGCTGTATAAAGGTGGTAGGAACAAACAAAATAATTAGTATGCGTGTTGAAGCGTTTAGTGTTACTCACAATAAGTTTATATTTGAATAGGATTTATTTGTGGGGTGTGGTCTAAGTTGATGAGAAAAAGCGAGTTGTTTTGACATGCGTTGAGATGACTTGTCATGGTATTTGCTACTTGATAACCACAGAGGTATGATGATCAATAATTAATTATGAAGACAGAACATTTCCGTGGGACTAATAACATAAAATTGCGAAAAAGTATTGATTGTCCCTTATATTTATGGAATGGCTGATTATGTAGAAAGTGGTTCAGTTAAATAGTCAAAATCAAAATCTTATAAAATTTATATTTTATATCACATCCTTAAATATTACCACACCTTTCTAAAACTTTTTGTATAATATTATTTTACGAATCTGAATCTTTGATGGCATGCTACAATATGCGTTTTATGAGAAATGCACCAATCGCGAAGGGCATGTTTTTTTCCTTGTGCACATTCTACGACGGACTGATCTACCTAACCAGTGTTTTGTCTTTTAATAATGAAGTCATCATCATTCATCATTTTGCTGCCCTTGCCCCATTCTATTTGGGGTCGGCGCAACACGTTTTCTTCTTCCATTCTCCCCTATCAGACGTCACGGCATCATTTACTCCTTTCTCTTTCATATCATTCCTTATAAAATCCATCCACCTTTTCTTTGGCCTTCCTCTCGCTCTCCGTCCATCAACATCCATCACTCTTTTAATCACATGTGCTTCGTCCCTCTTCATTACATTTCCAATTAAGTATGCTGTTTTTAAAAAAACACATGACTCAACTATACCTTCTCAAATGCTATTTTGATATGATTAAGAATAAGTATATAACGCATTTAGGCCAAACACAGATCAACAAATAAATTTATATTTGAATAGGCCGTATTTATCGTTAACAGGGTCTAACCATTATCAAATATCATTCAGCCGGTAACGAGAAAAAACGATGCTTACTGATTATACCGATATTTGGGAAGCTGTGCACTTTAATGTGATTTAATTTGTTTATTTTGATCTGTTCGTAAGCTCGGCTTATTTTGTTTTTATAATCTCGTTTTGGTAATTGGGTATTAAAAAATAGTTTTTATAGGAAGATTAATCTACTTAGTTTAGGTTTAGGACTCCCATGCCCCGGACTGACCAAATACGCGACATGGCCAACACTGCCGAGGACAGAACCACTTGGTAGTAGACAGAACGATTTGTTACAAAGTAGTAACAAGTATTGGATTACGATTTTTTTTATCACGTAAAAAAATAATTTGAAAGTCTTTGGTTCTAGGGCTTGTCATTTTCCTTAAGATTTATTTACGGTTCATTAACCGTTTTGACTCTTAGAACCGATACATTATCTTTATATTAATTAGTTTTAGCCCTTAGTTATAAAAACGTTTATTGTGGTACTATTTGCATAACACTAATTATTTATTTTATTAAAACTTTATGAACATGTATGAAAATTACGGTACAAACGTGAACTTAATGCCTTGGGGATTTTCTACCAGTCTACCTTAGGGTGATGCAGAGAGAAAACGTAGTTGATGTAGGGTGCATAAAAGAATGTTTAAAAAAACATTTAAAAACGAAATATAACGATTTATACTTAAATACATACATACAAACAAAATAAAGTAAAGAGAGAGAAAACTTAACAACCATTAAATTTGGAGACGACTCTGCGAGCTTCTTAAGTAAACTTTCCCGAGCATTTACTTAAAAGTGAAACGATTGGTGGCTACTATCTGTTTTCCCTTTTGTTTTAATCCATTTATCTGTCCTTTAATTTCTGCCGGATCATAAACCTCCCACACAAGCCGTAATCAAACTGACACTAATTTACATTATAATCATCTCAATATACTCCAATTTCACTCGCAATAACTTTTAAACTCGTACTCAATGACAGCTCGATCTGATTTTGACAAATGAAACGATAGTGCCATTGGAGAATGATTTCAGTCAATGTAATCTTGGCACAAAAGGCAACAATCACTTGAACAAAGGAGGTTGGTGTTTGCAATTAGTTGGGAATGAGCTCACCTGTGTCTGTCCGTCTGTCGCTGCGATTAATCAAACGAACGATTCTTGCAGTGACAGTTAATATCGCGATTGAGGATGGAAGTTGTAAGAGATAGCGAGAAGAATGTATTATACGGTGTCAATAAATATACCATTCTCCTTTGTGACTAGCTAAATTCAGGCGAGGTACAAAAATATTCAAACTTTCTTTTTTTTTTAAAAAAAAACGTTGCCCCCTCTAGAAATTTCTCCTGTATCGTGGGTGCGTTTACAAACATTTAAACTTACACACACAAACAGCCAGACCCGGAACAACTATCTGTAGGCCATTCAATTATTTGTTCAGTGCGGGGATCGAACCCGCGACACGCAGCGCGGCAATCGATCGCTCAGCCACTGCGCCGACTGTGTCGTCAAATCTATCATAAATTAATTATTTAGCCAACTCAAACTTACACAACTCAAACTTTACAAGCACTTTTGAATGTCAAAATTCAAAAGATGGTGGTTTGTTTTTCTTTTTCTTTAACGTCTAATACCTGATAATGCGTTTTGACGCTACTGCGCATGTCTTGTGACAAGTGCACGCGACGAATGCTCATTACAACGACAGCCATACCTTGGTCTCTGCCATGAACTTACACAGACTCGGGACTAACTTGGTGATCCTTTCATTGTCTGACCATGTTACCATGAAAATGGTTTCTTGGAGTCTATTGGGAGATGATGGGGTCATTTTTTGTCATGTGATAGGGAAATATAGTTTCTGTTTTGTGAATAAGCCCCTCCAATAGTTTTGATGGTAAATCGCTGTGGGGACATGGATCCCTTATTACTTTAATTATTAAGTCTCGCCAGTTTATATTTTTGGTAAGTCGTCTTTGCAGATTTTAGCTTACCCACATAAAGTGCTTGGAAAAGTGTGTAATGAAAAAAAGGCAATCATATTACTTGATCACTTAACTAGCCAGATTCTTTTTTGCGGATGAGAAATCATCAAATAACTTCTACCGCTCTGGGAGGAGCGCAAGCGAGTGTCAGACTATTACTGCCTACAGGCAGTGGCCCTGGCAGGCCCCTCTGCTTTACTGACATCTCTCTGAGCCGCGCGTGGAACACGAACACGCCGTACACACGGCCTGTCGTCACTAGTCAGATGGATGGTGAGCTACCCATTGCTCACCGTCCACAGACCCAGATCTACCGTGACCGGGAACGGTCTCGCGGCGCTCGACGCCCGGTTTGAGGTTCTCTCCCTCAAACGTCCGGCCAACTCCTGTAAAAAAAACAAATAAAATAAACAAAATTCATTAGTTGGTCCTTACTGGCAAATACGTATAATATGTGTTTAACCTATGCCCCCCTGCTCAATGTATTTCCTGAATAACACACGAGTACATATTTTTTCCAAACTAACATTTTAATCAAGGAACTGACTCTTTGATTTTATCGCAGTTTTATTTTTGAAATCACTTTCTATTGAACGTTTAAACAAGCTTCCATCGAGTGCACACCAGGGGAGACACCCTCTGTTTGGGCACCAGGAAGCACCTTCTTGGATTAAGAATTCGATGAATAACCTCTACTTTTCATAACCTTAGAAATTATTACGAATGCAGAATAAGTAAAAATGTCTTACCTACTAAGAAATATTAAGTGCATCAATTTGAAAACATGTCCTCCAATAAATTTTGTCGTTTGATTTCAAAACGCATTTAATTCGTTTGCTATCACACAATTAATCTAAGCTTCTAATAAGTAACGAGCATTAAATAATCAGCAATTCCAATTTATATCAACTTCTAATCCGTGAAGTTTAAAGGTAGGTAAGTAATGCTCCTAAAAAATCAATCGATATCATTTTAAACACAATTCTAAAACCAACACTGGCAGTTAAAACCTTTTGCACTCATCCTCCAATCAACACTTTATTTGAAAACGTTTCGTTCAGTCCATTGAGTGCAAGCACATACAGGGGTGGCTCCCTCTGTTGAACCATCAGGAACTACACAAGATTAAGGATTAGCGCGGGCGTACAATTTGAACGGCTGATTGAATCCGTGTTTGTTGACTCTTAAACTATATTAGTGTTAGGTGAGAACTCGTGGGACTTTTTCGGTAGCGAATTTTGTTGAGTAGGTGAAAAATTGAGATTTTAGAGTTAAAACTAAATAAGAGATACTAGTTAATGGTCGAGATCTGTTGTCTACAAAGGCATATTTATAAGAAAAGGGTTATTTTGGTCTTGGTGCCTAGTCAAATTGCAACTTGCACTTGCCACTCTGTTGCAAGACTTCTTGCAACAGAGTTGACACAAGTGTGTAATCTAAACTTAACTTGTGACATCGTCGTCATCGTTGATATAATATTTCAGTTTTACAAGACTTGACGCTCGCTTGGTGCTCCTAGTAAAAACTATTTAAAGTGTGATATAAGTACTTTACTTTTTATTTCTTCTAACTGTATTAAGAACTAGCTGTGCCCGACGACTTCACCCGCTCAGCTCCTATGTTTCGTAGTGTGATTTTGGGTGCGTGTAACCTATGACACTAACAAATAGAATGGCTCTCTATTGGTAAAAGATTTTTCAAAATCGGTTCAGTAGATTCAGAGAATCTCACAAACTCACAAACTTTACCTCTTTATAATTTAATCTTTCATTTTATTCTTTATAATATTAGGTATATAAAGGAAAGATTTTTTTGTTTGTTTGTTTGTATCGAATAGGCTCCAAAACTACTGGACCGATTTTAACCATTTTTTTACTAATAAGTTACATTATCAGGAAGTAACATAGGCTATACAACATCACGCTACTACCCTGAGGAGTGGGGTAGCAACTAAAGACGCGAGTGAAAAGCGTAGGACAGCTAGTATATATATTTCTTAGTATAAATACTTAATTTAACAATATAACATAAGTATATATTAATAAAGTAACTATTTAATCAAGCTCTTGTTTTTTTCTACAACTCCGCCAGTTGGTAACTCATCATTCCTGCCCTTGTCCCATTCTATTTGGGGTCGGCGCAACACGTTTTCTTCTTCCATTCTCCCCTATCAGACGTCACGGCATCATTTACTCCTTTCTCCTTCATATCATTCCTTACACAATCCATCCATCTTTTCTTTAGCCTTCCTCTCGCTCTCCGTCCATCAACATTCAGATTCAGCCAGTAGGTAACTATTTTCTCTAAACTTTAAAGCCATATTAATTAATTGATACCCATATTTATTTACAAAACACTCACGGGCACTAAACCGTCGAATTCCCAAAGGCTGTGAAGTGCACATCGGTGCATTAAAACGCACGCACTCCATTTAGTGAAGTGTTCGTGTAAGACAATGGTGGCCCGGCCGCTGTACCCCTGTTTGTGCAATATAAGGATTTGATCCTTTTACGCGAGCAATTTATTTTCATTTCTTTTTGAGATATGTCCTATTGTGAGTTGTGGCCTTTTTTCCGGATAGGAAATCAGCAAATAAATAAATAAATAAAATAAAATAAATATCTTGGGACAACTCACACACGGCTATCTGATCCCAAGCTAAGCAGAGCTTGTGTTATGGTAACCAGACAACTGATATACATACTTATATAATTTATAAATACATACATATTATAGATAAATCACACCCAGACACAGAACAAACAATCATGCTCATCACACAAAGTTTGTTCTGGGTGGGAATCGAACCCACGACCTCCGGCTCAGCAGTCAGGGCCACTAACCACTAGACCAACAGGCCCGTCTGTAAAATAAATTCCTCTGCGCTGGTGGGGGGAGTGTCAGACGTGTACTGACTAAAATCCACCCATGTTCTTTGTATTCCGGGGCCGCGGTATCTCTTTCGACCAACCCGCAACCCCGGCCCTGACAGGCCCCTCTGCTTTGCTGACAGCCGCTTCCCAGCCTGCTTCGGCAGGAGGCGTTTGGCCACCTCAGATCGTTCTTAGTGAAAGTTGTGGTCTTGGGTTCGAATCCAGAGTCGGGCGAAGTGTTATTGAGATGTTCTGTCAGGAATCGCTCGAATCCGCATTAAAGATTATGAATTCGTGTTCTGCGTTTGCATAATGAATGTTCTAGGAGGACTGACACAATCTTTCTGATCAGTATTGCTAAAACTTTTTGTAAGTTTGTGATTTTTGATACTGTTTCACGCAAAAATAACAAGCCAATTTTGATGAAATTTCTCACACAGATAGTGTATAACCTGGATTAACACACACTTTTGATCCCGGTACTAAGTTCGCTTGGGATAAGTTTCGATTTCCACATGACGAAGCAGCGGGCAATAGTTGTTTTCTGAATAATAAAATGTTTTCACATTATACCATTTTCTTTTCTATCTAAATAAAAAATTATCAACTTTAACAATATAAAAATACAGCTTTTTTTGAGGCACCTCATGTTTTTAACACTTTAATCGTCTTTATAACGTTCGCGCACATCAAGCCTTGCCCTAAACCCACCCTCGCAAGTCGCAGCGTGTTGACATTCTGTAACTGTCTTGTCTTTTTCTAGTGTTTGGTGACGTCACACACTATTTGTTATCTGTTAAACAATGGCGCATTACAACGCCACACAAACGGCCGTTTGTTTCAAATGGTAGTTAGTTAGGGTTGGTATCTACGAGTTGTACTTATGTTATTTTAAACGTTGGCTGGGTTTTTGGTTGACGATTAAAACTGTTATTAATTGTTATACTTTGTTGTTATTAATTGTTGGGTTAATTACCACATTCTCTTCTTCGGTGGCTGGTAAGAAAATTTTAAAAATTTAACGAAGTACACCAAATTTTCACGCGCACACACTTTCAAGAAAAAGGGCTGTTTTCCTAAGTATTATGTTTTTTCAAATGAGAAATCTTCAAATAACTCTCATCACTCTGGGCGGAGAGGGGATGGGGGGCAGCTTTTATTGACTAAGACTCATCATCCATGTTCCTTTTTTCTTTATGATTTCCCATATGCAAAAAAAGGCGACGGTCTAGGCTTACTCCAAGGTATCGTACACTATCTTGATGAGAAAGTGTAGTCTTTGCCAGTTGTATTTAAACACTAGGGCCATGGGGTCCGAGTGCCCATGTAGTATTTCGAGAAATCGCCAAGCGGTTGGTCGACTCTTCCCGTGACCAGAGGGCTGGCCTGTTTTTTGCACAAAAAATAAGCATTGCCATCCAACGCGGTAATGCTGCCAGCCTTCTGGGCACTTTACCTGTTGACGGCGATACAGACGAATTTTTTGACGCCCTGTAATTTTCAATTTTTTACTTGTATATATTTGTATTATTAGTTTGTGTCTATTTATAGGTTGTATATATTTAGTAATTTATTTAATTATCTTATGAATAAATGTTTTATTACTGATTAAAAAAAAACTATTTTAACATGGATTATTATGAAAATTTCAACTGTATCTGAGGAGCCTTGTTACTTATGTCCTTTGCTGACTGTACTACAAATTAGGTATGCCTCTACCTAATCCATCTGGGATTACCTACATGTATTGTAATTGTAAGCTGTTACGAACACAGTGCTTTGGAACTTATTCTTTTCCCGTATTCCAAATTTAAATTCAACATTAAAAAAAAAAATATTCTGTATTTTGACAAATGCTCGCGGCTGTACAGCCTATTCATCTAATTCCCACGACGTTAACACTGGTACTCGAGTCTTTTCGCACAAATCACGCTTTACACCCATTTCAAGGATTTAATTACGTCTCCTGAAAATTTCATCGCAATTAGCGTTCTCACAGTCTATCAATTATTTAACAGGGAGCTAGAATCCCGCAATATCAACGAATTAACTGTTCACGGTAGCTGTCCACTCAACTGCCCCTCTGAATCCCGGATAAGACTGGGATTTCTTTGAAGCATCATCCTCTTGCCATCCCTTTCACACTAAGGGGAACTTACGCGAGTGTGACAAAGAGGTGCAATGTCTAAAGAGGCTACCCATGAAAATTGTATGTATGCCAGTTTGTTATACACGGGGTCTTTGTAAACAAAATTGAATATTCAGTGAGGTGTTGCGAAAATCACTGTTATATCTCCCTCTGATGGACTACCTAACTTGGACCTTATTACGTCTTTATTTTCTATAGCCTATTATTAAGAAAATTTAAAGTCAAGCTTGAATATTTCTTTTAACATTTCTCTGTTGTTTCATATTATCCTTACTTAATATTATAAAAGTGAAAGTGAGTTTGTCGTAACATACAAACAAACTCATTTAGGCGTGAAGACGTATCTTCACGCCTAAATGGCTAAACCGATTTTGATGAATTTTGGTACAGATATAGTTGGGACCCTGGAAACGGACATAGGTACCTATATTTTTATAAAAAAAAAGAAAGAGGGAATAAAAGGGAAAACTGAGCTTTGCTCTTACAATAAATAAGGCGCAAGGGCAAAAACTACAGGTAGCAGGTACCTGCTAATCAGGAAAGGGGAACTGTGTTAACCCGAATTTAACGCGAGCGAAGCCACGGGCTAAAGCTAGTTTCTTTATAATTTTCTTAACTGATCAAACTACTTCGGTATTAGTATCTGCCTGTTGTCCACTCTGCTCCTAAACCCGACTATGCCACGCGGACGAAGTCGCGGGCGGAAGCTAGTTTTGTATAAATTAGGGAGATCAGCCATACAACAATCAAAATAAACAATACCTAACACCTATCAAAGCGATTGAACGTAATGAAAAGGTAATAGCTGGTTATCAATTAAACGATACCTTAACGAAAGGAACAAAACCTGTTTTAGATATAATAGCACATTGTATTGTGAACGTAAATAATTAGTGCAACAGTTGTATTATTGCACTTCTTTTGTAAGTGATAAATGGGCATTTGATGTATTTTCATTTCATGATTTAGCTAGTGATAGTAGAATTAATTTTGCAGAATTTCTTGATTATTTTATTCAGTACCTCTATCAGCAATGCATTAAGAAACCGGCAAGTGCGAGTCGGACTCGTGCAACCAGGGTTCAGGTACAAACTTGAGACTTAATGCGTTTTGATTTCGACTTAATACATCTACGCGTTCTTAAGATAAAGGGTCCTGACAGACAGGGTTCTGATTTTTCATTTTGAGGAACAGAAACGAACCCTCTAACACGGTTTGTAATAATAAAGAGGAATCCCCTAAAGCTGCAAGCTTACGTTATACCTTCCTACCTAACTTCGCAACTAGATGCGTTTCATGCGTTACTAGTGAGTATGTTCCAGTATACTTATTCTCACTAAATGAATTTCGTGTCCACGATCTAGTGACCACCCATTGCATACTGAGTTTCCTCCGTGCTGAAAAGCACGTTAAGCCGTTGGTCGTCGTGGGCTGCCGCGGTTGCGGGTTGTTCGAAAGAGACACCGCGGCCCCGGAATATAAAGAGCAAAAGAAGGAACATGAGTGGGTTTTAGTCGACAAAAGTTTGACACTACCTACCCCTCCCGCTCCCCTTTGAGGGAGGAAGTTCTGCTTTACTGACATATCTTTAAGGCGCGCGTGGAACACTAACGCGCCGTCGACACAGCCTGTCATCAATATACGGACGGATGTTGAGCTACCCATTGCTCACCGTCCACAGGCCCGCATCTTCGGTGCCCGGGGTGTCTCCCACGGCGGTTTCTTTTGCCTTTTGTGTTATCTTTCGAACAACCTGCAACCCCGGCATGGGCCTCTGGTTATCGACAGACCTTTTCGCGGTGCTGTATATATATAAATATATCTATACTGTAAAAAATTGTGTAGAATACTAGTTTCCAGCAGCATATGATAAGACTAGAATCCGACCCCAACATAGTTGAGAAAAGTCAGACAGTTTATGATAGCAACACAAATACGTAATTCGGCCCTACCGGACTTAAGACCGGCGATCCCTCCCATGAGTTGTAGTAAATTAAATTTCATTCTGACGCCACACTGACAGACTTCACTTTTCATATCCTTTCTACTGATGTGAGTTTTATAGGACATTACTTTTGTTTGGGTTTTTAAGGATGGAAATTGGCTTGGATTGGCGAGAGATAGGAAGATCCTTATGGAGAGAACGCTTGTATGATACCATCATGGGATAGCGGATTCATCAGAATACCAGCGTCAGGTATTCTACCTGGCATTATGCTGAGCTGGATTCTTATGTGGTGCAACCCTGAGACACACACCGCCCAGTAGTCGGCGACCGTTATTAATGTATCTGATGTGTCTAATTGTCTATGGGTCAATCTAACTTCTATCTTATATTTTTTATCTATGTCCATTTTTCGCAGTTTGATTTTTTGTTGTGTTAATTCTAGTATATTGTGTCTTTTGTTGCGTCAAAGAAATGATTTATCTATCTATCTATCCATCACCATGTCAACATTTTGTTGTTCAAAGAAATTGAGAAAATTAGTCCTAGCCGTTGGCCGTCTAACAGTGCGGGGCGGCGGCGCGCACAGCCGCAGCGCTGCCAGCACCTCGGGGTGGTGGTGCAGCAAACCCAGCAGTATGCTCGCCACGTACTTGACTAGCGCCACGTCCCTTTTCACTACCAGCCTGGTGTACCTGACTATGCCCAGGACGAACAGCGTTGGGTAAATCAGGATGTAAAAGGGATAGAAAATTTATTTTGCATCAAAAACTTTTACATACCAAATTTCCCCCGTGCCTCTAAAAAAGCGTAAAGCTGTGGGTCCCGGCTGTCATTTGTAGATCTTTGACAGTCGTTACAGGCAGTCAGTGACTAGAAAGTCTGACAACCAGTCTTTCCAAGAGGTATCGTAATAACCAATACTTACTGGGCTGTGGAAGCCAGATAGCCAGTAGCTTCATGTAAAATACTGATTTTAAGCTGAAATAATTTAAAAAAAAGTTTGGTTGTTCATTTATTGATCATACCCGCCACATTGCATTTCTATACTTTTTCAATAGCCTATGTTACTCGTGACGATGCAAGGATTCTAATGATACTTGTAAATCCGTTCAGGCGTTTAGAAGTTATGATGGAACTCCTTTTTTGGAGCAGTCGTGTAAAAAATAGGGAAGCTAACGAGCGAACACCTATGTTGGGGTCAAAGTTGTTCGCTCGTTAGCAAACCTATTTTTTTTGGGGATGGGAAATCATCAAATAACTTCCCCCGCTCTGGGCGGAGCGTGGAGAAGTGTCAGACTTGTACTGACTAAAACCCACCCATGTTCCTACTATTGCCCTTTATGTTCCGGGGCCGCGGTATCTCTTTGGGTGGTGACCCTGGCAGACCTCTCTGCTTTGCTGACATCTCTTTGAGGCGCGCGTGGAACACTTACGCGCCGTCGATACGGCCTGTCGTCGTATAGACGGACTGACGGTGAGCTACCCATTGCTTACCGTCTACAGGCCCGCATCTACGGTGGCTGGGAGTGTCATAACAAACCTTAAGTTTGGACTTCTTGATGATGGTCAAACACAAAGTCTGTGCACTATTTGTTAGTTGTTGATGTTACCTATTTAAATACACTTGTCTAACGTAAAGATGTTGTTGTCTCTAGATGACAATGACGGCAAATTACCAAGCGTTTATGTTATCAAGCGTTTTTATGAACATGGGAAACGGAGACGAATATATTATGTCAATAGTTTACGTGAGAAAACTCTTACTTGATTTCTAGTTTGTATCGAGAGATAAAGATCTAAGTATTTCTTGTACACGATAGTAAAATTCTCATGACAGAGTAACAAATGTTTGTTATCTATAAACTTAGTAATCTGACGGCACGGTTGGCGCAGTGGCTGAGCGATTGACTGCTGTGCTGCGTGTCGCGGGTTCGATTCCCGCACGGAACAAATATTTGTATGACCTGCAGATAGTTGTTCCGGGTCTGGCTGTTTGTCTATGTGAGTTGAAATGTTTGTAAACGCACCCACGATACAGGAGAAATTCCTAGTGTTAGGCAACGTTTTAAAAAAAAAAATACGTGTGGCACTCGGGGACTGCCGCGGTAAAGCTATTGCATAGCATTTTTTATCAACTTATGCAATAAATAAAAACAATCTAAATAAAATATTTAAAAAGTACTTCCAATTAAAAGAAGTCGCAAAAAGAAACATTTTTTTACCAACTTAGACAATAAATAAAAAACTAAATATAATATTTAAAAAGTACTTCCAATGAAAAGAAGTCGCAAAAAGAAAAACAAGACCTTGGGTTTGATCCAGCGTAATGTCGATTGACTATCCGATTCTCTACCAAACACGCTATTAGAACATTAGAATCGGGATTGAAATAACTGAACGTATTGTGTAAACGACGTTAGACAATGCACGGCCTTCAAGCCACACCTCCGTGCCCGTCGGAGTGGGGAGCGTCAGGTTTTTTTTCGTTACGGAGTTTATGGATTCGGTCCCCGCGCTCAAGGCCCGCGATAGAAGCTATGCAATAGCTTAAAAAAATACTACAAATGATTATATAATTAACTATCTGTGTGCTGGGTGTCCTAGCGGTAACACCCGCTGCGGAGCTCCTAACTGACATAGCGTAATGTTTTATTCCCTATGACACATAAAGGAGGAACAAAGATCGAACATGGATGAGTTTTTTTTAAAGTCTGAGACTCCCTCCCGCTCCGCCCAGAGCGGAAAATTAAATGATGCCTTCCGATCAAAAAAATGCTTACACATTGAGTTGATCTGTACCCACAATTACAATAAATCTTCAGATATTTCAATTGATTTAAAAAGTGCCTATTCTCAATTGCGGTTCTTCCTACCGCCTTCATCAAATTTATATCCAATTAAAAGGTCATTTTCTTTCTTCCACCAACTGCAATTAACAATTAGCTAATTATCTTTTACGATGGAGCAAATACTAGAAATTGATTGTTTGTTTGTCGATACGCCATCGTTCCCAGATCAGCATAGTCATAAAAGATTGAGCTGTAAATCAAACGATACAAGAAAAGCTATTGTCGACTCCATGTCACAGATACCTACACTTTTAACGGAATCACATGTTACACTAGGTTTTTGAGTTGGGTTTGCTTGAATATTTTCTTTTACGTTACATAATATCAGGACTTGTGATCACCGAAGGGTTAGGCAGTGGTATACCTAGTACATTTCGCTACTTATTTTGAAGTTCCATAGAATGTGGAGCAAGCTTTTAACATCAGCTGGCCACAAATTCAGCTGCAACTGAAAAATTTCAGACAGAAACGCTCAACAACACTTTACAAACTTTTTTTTTAATAACTAAGTTATTTGATAATTTCCTATGCGAAAAAAAACCTTTAGAATGCAGTTTTTTTTAAAAAAAAAACCCATTGATCCACACTAGGTATTTCTCCTGTATCGTGGGTGCGTTTACAAACATTTAAACTCACATACACAAACAGCCAGATACAGAACAACAATTTGTGGGTCATACAAATATTTGTTCCGTCCGGGGACTGAATCCGCGACACGTAGTGCACCAGTCAAACGCTTAGCCACGACACTATTCGTTGGGCCGTACATGTATATTATGTAAAGAACCACGTACAAACGTACTCAAGGTATCTTTTAAACCTTCATAATATAAGTAAACGAGTACAGATAGCAGCACAAGCGTTAATCTTGACAATTAGAGCACAAGAAGCGGGTCTCACGGTACAGACAGCAACAATAGCGAATTGGAAACATTGATATAACTGTTGACGGTAATTTTCGCTATAGTTTTGTAAGAAAGTATGTATGTATTTATTACGGAGGACTAACAGACTCGCACTTTTATGGATTTTTTCCTAATTACTTAAAATATAATTTTTTGAATTTAAAATTCTCAAAATAATTACATTTCTTAATCTTCTTAATAAGATTTCTTATTTTACATTTTTTCTTTAATTTATTCCAACATTTTTTTTTAGAACTTTAATTTCTATTGCCTGACATTCATGATTAGGATGTTGAATTGGTTTTAGTTTAGTTAATCTTTTAAGATTTATCCTCACAATTTCTAATTTTAGTCTAACCTCAAATGCAAAATCAAATCAATTAATCAGTGCAAGATTGTTTTAACAATACACTTTGTCGAAAACCACATTGCACTCTGTTTAGGTTCAATACGCAATGTACATATTTCACACCCGTGTATTTTTGTCATGTATCGCATCGAGGGCTTTTTTTCTAATTATTCCAATACTTGACAAGTATTTTTCCTACATTATATTATTTAATCAAACGTATGGCAGATGGCCAATAATCCACGGAAAAACGTAAAAAAAATTTTTCTAAATAAAATTTTCCCTACCCTGATTTCAAGCCACCTTTGAAGACCAAATTTACTGGCCTCCCCATAAACGTCTCAATCAATTTTCACCCCTAACTTTAAAACGATTTATTTTTTTGCAAATATCCTTCACGGTCACTCTGATGGACGTCAGGCACACGTCTTAGGGTGGACCAAACCTAGGGTTCCCAATAATTGGGAAAGAAAGAAAAAATTGATCAATTAAAAATCATCATACAATTATTTGTATGACGATTTTTAATTGATGATTTTTTTCTTTCTTTTTTTTTTTGTATTCTAGAGCGTATTGCTCTGAATCATTATGCTGAGCTAAGTTCTATTTTTTTGTTCAGTTATGAGGTGTTTTTGTTTTATTATAAAAGCTAGCTTTTGCCCGCGGCTTCGCTCGCGTTAAATTCGGTATAACACAGTATCTGCTACCTGCAGATTTGCCCTTATCGATTTTTAATAGCAACGCTAAGTTTTCCTTTTTCTTCCCTCTTTCTCCCTCATATCCCACTTTTTAAAAGCCTATGTCCGTCTCCTGGTTCCCAACTATCTCTGTACCAAAATTCGTCAAAATCGGTTTAGCCATTAAAGCGTGAAGAGGTAACAAACAAACAAACTCACTTTCGCTTTTATAATATTAGTAGGATGTGCTTTTTATAAATGCAATACTTTTCTTTTTAGCGTGATGGCTATCTAAAGTATGTCGGCCCAGAACTGCGCGCTTGGTGATATTATGCACTACAATTTTTATTATTTTTTTCACACGCACTCAGGTAGAAACTATAGAACCCCACCTGCAATGATCTATAGATTCTCCACACTTTTTCTTTTTATTAAAACAAAAAAAAAGTTTTTATTGACCGTGGTAATTTTCCCGTTTGTGGAAAAGGATTCAACCTGCAATACAGACTAAAAGAAAATTACCTAATTTCTGGAAAAATGCGAATGTATGGCAACCCTAACCGGACCGGACCCGGCATGATAAATGGAAGAACTACGGGGTGCCATATTTAAAGTTATTTTGGACAATGCTAAGGTCGTTCGGGGCGCGAATTTACGTCGCATTGAAACGTGTTTGTATTTTGAATGAATTAGGGAAACAGATTTAATGCAATCGATCATAAAAGGTACAGTAGTTTCTGTCTTTTTTTTTCTGACGAAAGTTTATGTATGTAAATCAATCCCATTTTAAACGTCAGATTTTAAACGATTTTCTTATCATTTAACCCTATTAAACTTGACTAATTTGATATTTCCAAAACTTTTTCCTTATACATATTTATGAACGCGAAAGTTTGGATGGATGTATATATGTGACTCGATCACGTCATTACGGCATAACAGTTCTGGATGAATACATTATATTTTTATTATACTAGCTGCGCCCCACGGTTTCACCCGCGTCCACCGGGATAAAAAGTAGCCTAGGTTTTAATCCAGGGTATGAGCTGTCTAAATATTAATTTACATCCAAATCCGAAAATATGTTTGATAGTGAAGAAGTAACAAACACGCACAGACACATAAACATTCGCCTTTATAATATTACTAGCTTTTGCCCGCGGCTTCGCTCGCGTTAAATTCGGGGTAACATAGTTTCCCTTTCCTGATTTGCAGGTACCTGCTACCTGTAGTTTTTGCCCTTGCGCCTTATTGATTTGTAATAGCAACGCTAAATTTTCCCTTTTCTTCCATCTTGCTCCTGCACATCCCGCTTTTTAAAAAAATTGCCTATTTCCGTCTCCTGGTTCCCAACTATCTCTGTACCAAAATTCATCAAAATCGGTTTAGCAATTAAAGCGTGAAGAGGTAACAAACAAACAAACTCACTTTCGCTTTTATAATATTATAGTAAGGATTAGTGTGATATTCTTATCGCAGAAGAACCTTAGATCCCGTGGGCAATTCCCAAACTCCACGCGGACAAAGCATAGGCTAAAGTAAACTCGTTTTTTATGTTTTCAATTATTCTGACATTACTTTTCAATTACCCATAACGTTAAGAAACCGGCCAACAGCGAGATATAGATATTGCGACGTTAACAGCCTTTTGACTGCGTAGACCCAGAGGGTTGATTTTTTCACGGCGTAAAAGAACCCCAGATCAACTCGATACCTATACGATATATGAGCTCGCTTTATATAATAACTAGCTGTGCCCGCGACTTCGTCCGCGTGGAATAGTATTTTGGGCATCTTATTTATTTTTGCATACAACCTCCTCAGCTTTATAAATTACTAGCTTTCGCCCGCGGCTTCGCTCGCGTTAAATTCGGTATAACACACCAAGCAGACCTGCAGTTTTTGCTGTTGCGCCTGATTGATTTGTAATAGCAACGCTAAGTTTTCCCTTTTCTTCCCTCGTTCTCCCTCATATCCCACTTTTTAAAATAAAAATTAGCCTATGTCCGTCTCCTGGTTCCCAACTATCTCTGTACCAAAATTCATCAAAATCGGTTTAGCCATTAAGGCGTGAAGAGGTAACAAACAAACAAACAAACAAACTCACTTTCGCTTTTATAATATTAGTAAGGAATTAGTAAGGATAGTAAGGATTTAGAATAAGCTATATAGTAATTTGTTTGTTAATTTAAGGTTAGGCCTAATGGACTGACATTTATAAAAGTCCTTAATAAATAAAGAGAAAAAAAAACTCGATACCTCCACGCGTTCCCGAGATAAAGGGTCTAGACAGACAGACGGACAACAATGTGATTCAATAAGGGTTCCATTTTTCTTTTGAGGTTCCGGAACTCTAAAAACGACAAACACACCATTCAACTAACAAACCGCTATCGACAAATTCGCAAAAAGTCATCTAAATCTTGCCGCTCACCAAAAGCGATGCGCACACGCAACGCTCCTTGCAAGGCGCCGTCGTAATTAAGCGGTAACCCATATTAGCTGTCCACATCTCCGCCGGCATCGCTATAGCTCGAAATGTTAATTGTTAGCCGCGTACGTGACTAGGCGATAGCCTTTAGTGGCTGGGACATACGGCTGGGACGCTTGGACAACTAATGTTACAACATAGTATAAATTTTAGGCGCGTCGCCCACACGACATTTGTAAAGAAAATCTCGTTGCGGCGTGCCTCTTATGTGCCTGCGCCCCAACTGCACCTCGACTGTTGATCTTGTGGGCGACGCGCCTAGGAAGTTGAGTTTTTCTAAGCGTCCATATTCCTTTTTGGGGTTGCGAGTTCTTTGAGAGAGATACTGCGGCCGCGGAACATAAAGAACAAAAGAAAGAACATAGGTGAGTTTTAGTCAGTAAGAGTCTTACACTTCCTCCCGCTCCGCCCAGAGCGAAGGAAGTTTTTTGATGATTTTCCATCCGTAAAAAAAGCGTCCTTGTTGGCTAATCATACACATAAACCATGTTAAATGCTGTGTGGATTGCCTCGTCGGTCAAGTGCAACAACTGCTGAGTATCAGTTCCTGGATTCGATTCCTGTGTTTTTTTCATCAGGGATTGTCTCAGTAGCACCTGCGAAGTTTGAATTCGTGCCTGGTTGATGGCAATAAGCTTGCCCCCATGACATGGGACTTACTTAAACATAACTGGCGAAATGTGAGTGTCCTTTAGGTACACCTCTACCTATCTCTAGACGTGGTGTTATTTATTTAGTAATTTATGCACACGTGAGAAAACAGAAGGAAACATGATTTTAAAAAAAAACAGAGTAAGTAGACTGCGAGAGGAAATTTGAAGAAAAGAAACGTAGACAGTAGTGTGTGAGAACAGGAAGAGTATAGTATCTAAAATATGAATGTTATGTTATGTATTCTCTATTTCACGTAGTCTGCCAAAACCATAAAATCCAACTGAAATATAGAAATCAAGGACAAGTGATAAAAGCCTGATGAGGAAGAAGAATCTCCTAAAACTTATTAAGTAATACAGCCAATGACAAATGAAGAACTTTGTTAACCCATCTAAACAACCATGTGTCCGTCCTAGTACAACAAACCGTTCAGTTTACGAGGAAGTGTGTCGCATCTGATAGCTTTGCTTTGTAGCACCTTCCAGCAGAACGCAAAGAGTTGCATACAGATGGTGCACTGCACTTTAGATAACCTGAGATATAAGGTCAGTGTTGATCTCTGGTTGTAAACTACAGTAGCACCGCCGAGATGCGTAAGTTTCATGAAAGAATTTGTAAAACTCGGGAGTAAAATGTGTATTTGATTCTTGATTTATTAAACAACTAGCTTTTGCCCGCGGCTTCGCTCGCGTTAAATTCGGTAGCGCCTTATTGATTTGTAATAGCAACGCTAAGTTTCCCGTTTTTTCCCTCTTTCTCCCTCATATCCCACTCTTTTTAAAAAAATAATAGCCTATGTCCGTCTCCTGGTTCCCAACTATCTCTGTGCCAAAATTCATCAAAATCGGTTTAGCCCTTAAAGCGTGAAGAGGTAACAAACAAACAAACAAACAAACAAACAAACTCACTTTCGCTTTTATAATATTAGTAAGGATTATGATAATATGACCTTTTACTTGAATTTGTTTACTAAACAAATATACAGTCTATAATTTCTTAGTGTTATATCTAACTAAAATATGTACGTAAGTCCCAAAAAGTGAAAATAATTACAGGGCGTCAAAAAATCATCTACATCGCTGTCAATAGGCATAATGCTAAGAAAAAGACTAGGCTTCTGTTCGCCGCCGCCACTTTTTCTTGTTTCCATAAGAGTCTACACACCAACTTAAGCAACATTTGCAAAAGTGACCCACCAATCTTTGGCTCTGCGCATGAGTAAAGCGAGTAGTATTTACCGCAAGACATTCCACACCTCAATTCCATTCCCAAACAAATTAATTACAAAATAATTAAATCATATACAGACTATAATCATTTCGCATTAGTATTCAGCAGTAGATTCGCGTTTCGTTGGAGCGTAATCACGCATGTTTTTACGCATTTCGTAATGAATCGTGTCCCGCCTCCAGGCTCCGCTTCCAGCGCTTTTTGTCACTTAATTACAGGCCGAAGACTCAATCGCTGTCGATCGATGGAAGCGACAAAAAGTCCGTAGTATCGACAATTTGTTCGGTGATGAGCCTGGCATATTAAGTGAATATTGAGATGGTGATCGAATTTATTAATAGAGGTCTTTTATTTGTGACTCTTTTTTGTTGTTTTCGTAATTATTAGCCGCATGCCATCAACTGCATGATCTTCAATTACTTTTAGAGAGTCACTGAAATTAAAATTCATTGACGTTATACTGAAATACTCTCTGGAAGTGTCTGAAGAACCCTCATCAACTACAAAATGTAGTATGGACGATAAATTATACATAGTTGCGCGTAGCATGGCGGTTATAAACATGACATACTTATTTTACTTCAGTTTCTTACCACCAATATATTCTACACGCTATACCTCACTATCAGTCTAATCCATCACTGTACCTCGAATAAAACCCTGTAAACTATAATAACTGGCAACATTATCTCAGAGACAACATTTCCTAACATTGTAATCACTATTGCCAACATAATTGACTAACAAGAGTCCGCAAAAAGCAAGAGAACAGTGTTAGCGGTGTTACTTTCATGGCATCTGCATATAATGTGGGTGGAACAAAAACTGGGAACGATATACCGAAGACTTGGCGAGTACGCTCTGAGAGAAGAGATGGGGGTCTACTAATAGCGGAGAGCGAAATACTGCTTGGAGCGTTTTTGTGGAGAAACAAAGAAATTTAGGAAAGAACAACAGGATTTAAATATTAGAGCAAAAATTGGGGACGCAATACGGAAAACTTGGTATGCATGAGAAAGATGTGGTTCTACTGATAGGAGACAGTGAAATGATACTTAAGTAAGGAAGATATACTGTGGACAGACGAATAATGATAGAATTAAGCACTACAGAGTGAAGAAAAAATTTTCAACGATAAATCAGAGATAACTTGGTGAATGCGCTCTGAGAAGAAATATGTGGCTATAATGATGGCAAAGTGCGAACTGCTCCTTAGAGCTTTATTGTGGACAAACAAAGCTATGACAGAGAGTATGACGGTCGCTAATCAATATTATCGTTTACTTAAACGTTAACAGATTTTGAATATACCTATAACAATGCAGAAAGTTAAATAATAAATCAGAAAATAATAATTAAATAAACACAACAAGTACACGAATACTAATAGAAATAAGCATCACAGAGTAAAAAGCATACTGTGAGACTGTTTGTCATAAAGCGTATACAGTGTATATCGGAAATATTTGGTAATTTTAAGGGTGTGGTAGAGAAAGTTAATGTGAAAAACACAGTGACAGTGGGATAATTCCTCATGGACAAAATCATACCAAGTTGAAGATTATAAATACATTTATATAGCTATAGCCCTGAAGTAAAAAAGGTACCGCGGCAGACCCCGTAGTTGACGACGGTACGAGGTCGACAAAATAAGAGACCAGTGGCCCAAACTAGGCCTCAATCAAAAGAGCTAGATATCATAGTGAGAATCATTAACCCAGCAGTGACATGATTCTACGAAACTATTAATAATAATCGTAACATATTTAATAAGTGTATGAATGAAATTAACTATTTTATTCAAAGAACAAAAACTGTTAATCCTACTGGTGAAGCCGATGTTATCGATACTTTTACATTGCAATTTTAATTCAAGCGCATGCGAAACATTGGGTTTATTTCAAAATATACACATGCATATGTGTACAAAAACGGGTATGATAAATGAGTGAACAAAACACTGTAAATAAAAACTATCCGCCATAGACTGTGTATCGATAGATACGCAGTGCGGGCCCCACGACATGCTTCTGTGAACAGATTGTGTGCGGTGCAAGTGGTAGCGGAGTAATATTTTATGAACTAGACTGGTGTAGAAACACAATATTCTCTAGAGGTAGAACACTAATTTATGTGCATTCATTTAGGAGGCGCTCGTTTTAGTGAAAATAGGCAGTAGTATTTAGGATGGCAATGTGAAACTAATACATACTTTTGTAAACATACATGTCTGAAACAACGTCAAATCATTTTTACGTATTTTATTTCAATATTGATGTGTTTTGCCCTTAATATCGCCAATTCTGTACTTTATATCGATCAAGTAAAGTCTTTTCTCCAAAGAATTATGAAATCATCATTACAAAGCATTTCAAGTTAAGTTGTTATAATTAGAGTGTGCAATTGGTGTCTTTGAAGCGTTCGATTCCCGCTGTTAGCTCGCTCTAAGTCCCCTATTAAATATAACAGCAGACTGGAGAAATTATTCAATACATAATTTAATTATTATTAACTTTTTATACTGTCTCTTGTATTTTATGCAACACAGTGCTGTAGAACGCGCGCAGTCATGAGAACTCGTGCCTAAATGTAGCTAAAGCGGTGGTGTCCCGAAAGGGTGTATAATTGGACTAATGCTGTTGTTGAATATATAAAGATTCAGCAAATGTGGTATAATAATATGAATAATGATTGATAATTGTGAAACAGTAAGTTGCTATTGTTCTCTTCTTCTAAAGTTTTTGGCTGGTTCTTCGTGTTCAATGCACTTTTTGTACTCTACATTAAAGGTTAAGGACAATGTTTTGTGATAATAACGGTCTTCAAATAAAACTCAATAATTGACTGATCGTTGGAATTAATTGTAGGAAATAGCCAGCTCGTAAACAATGAATTATTAAAACGTAGTTATTCTCTATTATATATGGTAAACCTAACATTATCTATTGATGCGTATTAATGCTAGCATAATGCGATCACTGATCAGTGTGCTAAGTGGTGATTGTAGCCATTAAGTGGTAACCTTTGTTGTAAACTGTATTTGAGATAGGCCTCGAAGTATATACAGAAGTCATCCGTGTCATTAAAAACTATATACACAGCAATGTGTTTCGCATCTTTTATAAAAAGATATTTACATTTTTAATTTTTGATATTAGAAAGAATGAATGGCGATACTAGATACTATACTATTACCATTATTGTATGGTAAGGTACGATAATAGTATATGAAACAATAACCACTTTACTACCGGGGGCTTGAACGCTGCTCCTTATACCACCGGACTACTATCTTAGAATGAATTTTTTAAATGTAATTTTATGAAATACTAGCTTTTGCCCGCGTTAAATTCGGGGTAACACAGTTCCCCTTTCCTGATTTGCAGGTACCTGCTACCTGTAGTTTTTGCCCTTGCGGCTTATTTATTGTAATAGCAAAGCTAAGTTTTCCTCTTTCTATCACTGTACCAAAATTCATTAAAATCGGTTTAGCCATTTAGGCGTGAAGACGTAACAAACTAACTTTTACTTTTATAATATTAGTAAGGATTAATCAATGTAAAAGAAATGGGTATAGAAATAAATAAAGAAGATATAAGTTAAACTATTTATTAATAATCAAATACATTATACGTAGTAAGATCGGACAAATAGTATGATGAATATAAAAAGAAGAATGTGGGGTGTTGGAATCAGATTTTCATTCCAAAATTTATTATTTGAAAGCTAAAATCAATGTTGACAAACTGAGTCTACTTCCTGAACTTCTATCGAGACTAGATCATCGACACCTGAGACTTCAAACTCTTTTATTTTTGCCTCTGTTTTTTGTACAACGCCTTCTCCAGCTAAATTATCCTCATTAAAAAACATGTAATCTTCCACATGAACTCAAAGTTGAAACAAAAAGCCCTCAGCCGAGCGTATCGGGGATCTGTTTCAGCTTGGCGATAGTCCGCATCCAATATGATCGGAGCTGTTTATTGATTCTCGGAAATAAAACAAACACGGCTAAATGGAAACCGCGGTGCGCAGATTAAGTTGTATTCTCATTTATGGGGTGGGTTATGAGAGGAGCTTACAGCGATTGTAAAGGGCGGGCGTTTAGGGGGGACAGGGGAAGTGTTGTAGTTGTCAAACTAACTCAGTGAACATAAATAAATAAATAAATATCTTGGGACAACTCACACACGGCTATCTGATCCCAAGCTAAGCAGAGCTTGTGTTATGGTAACCAGACAACTGATATACATACTTATATAATTTATAAATACATACATATTATAGATAAATCACGCCCAGACACAGAACAAACAATCGTGCTCATCACACAAAGTTTGTCCTGGGTGGGAATCGAACCCACGACCTCCGGCTCAGCAGTCAGGGCCAGACCAACAGGCCCGTCAAAACTAAACATAAGAAATAGTGTCTACTTGTGTTTAGTGTAATTCATATTAAACTTGGATGCAGTATAACATCTTACAGCCCTGCAGCCTCGGAGCAAACCTGGAGCCCTTGAGTAGACATTGTTACTCCAGGGTACGTTTGCGCCGGGGCTGCGGGTTCGTCCGAAAGATATATTGCGGCCCCGGACCACAAAGCGCCAAAGAAGGACATGGATGGGTTTTAGTCAGTACAAGTCTGACACTCCCTTCAATAAACCTAGATTGCGTCTCTCTTTTTTCAACATTTTCATATTAGATCTCATGCGATTATAAGAACATTTGAAATGGATGTTGGATATCCTGCTTCAAGCTACAGTTTAGACCACACAGCGGTCCAGCCGGTATCGCATAGGTGTGTCGGGCGATACATCACAAGGCGCGTAACGGCGGCGCCTGCGCAGCGTCCGATTTATTGCGCCGTTACCTTTAATTCGTACATAATTTAATTTGAACACGGCCCGTAAGACTTAATTATGATATCTCCGGATGTGCCGTGTACGATTTTAATGTCGGATCATATAGGTTGTATAGCGTGATGCTTTGCTTCGGATCGAAAATAAAAAAGTTGGTCAGTTGTTTGTTGGCGGTTGGTAGTGGTAATGAATCCTCGAGTTCTTTTGATCTTTATACTGTCTTTATCTTAAGGATTTTAATACAAAGGCTGAAAAGTCGTAAAAGGTTTTGGCCTAGGTAGTCCAGCTAATACCAAGCCTCAGCAAGATTTGATTTCAGGCGGGTGCTGCTAAACCCAATAATGACTTAACGAACCGCACCTGGACATTCTTTGCTGTGGCCGACTTGGATCTCTTGATAGACTCCGAAGTCAGGTTGGCCGTAGCTAAGACAGTCTTGAGATGGAAGTTCACGGACGGCTCAAACCTCAAGTGTGTAAACGGCGTGTCTCCACAGCAAAAGGAAAAGATGCAATGCGCAAAAAGAAAGGTGGGGACCTTTCTTCTTGCACTGCATGTCCTGACACGTGCGCACTTGACGACCTGATGATTAGGAGCGGAACTGAGTTTTGGGCCAAAAAAAGAATATTTCCTATCGACACGTTTAGAAGAATAACTGCCCTGAACAGTTTAAAGATATGTAAAATTCTCGTGTCATAATGTTCGTTCCCGTACTCCTCCGAAACGGCTCGAGCGATTCTTATGAAATTTATTATGCATATTCAGTAAGTTTGAGAATCGGAATTTATCTTTCAAACTTCTAAATGAGAAGGGGACTTGGCAATGGGTGAAACCGCTGGGCACAGCTAGTATGTATATAAAATTCTGATGTACGAGTGTACGCCACTGAACTGCTTCTAAACAGCTGGACCTATTTGAATGATTTTTTGTATGCTTCTGGATGGGGCGCCCTGGATGGTTTAGATTTACACATCAGCCCGGTATCTAGCTTATTTATCTATACTGCAACTAAACGGCTGGATCGCTGAATTAATTATGATTAAAATACTAGGCTTGCATGAATTCACGGTGGTATTCATTCCAACAGTTTGATCTGTGGATGCAAGCTCTTGGTAGAACCAACTGCATTGAGGTAAAACTATACTAGGATTGCATGAAATTCACAGTGGTATTCTTTATAACACTTTGGTCTCAACCATCGGCTGTATAACATCACGCTACAATTGTTAGGAGCTGAGTGGTGGGTGAAACCACGTGACACAGCTAGTTTCATATTTCAACTCCTCTAAATATATTTTGAACAGTACTGGCGAGTTTCGAAGTACAGCCTGCAGCCAATTATATTGAATTTGTAGAATTCATTTCCCAGAATATTAATGACTATGATTCCACTTCAATAAATTATTTTCACACTAAATGACACATTCAAATTGTATTCATTGCATTCAGTTAAAAGAATAACCATTAATCTTTTACTATCTCTGATAAACAGTTAATTATAAAATGTATGCAGAATAATTTATAAAAGTAAATGTTTATTAAATACTACTGTTAGTATTTTTTTTCCTTTCATTGCTCGTTATCAAGTGTGCATTGATAGCTTCCGTTGTTGATAAGAAGCAATGGATTGGGACATTTATTTTAGTGCATACTGTGTAGGTTTGTGTTTACGTTACTCTGTATAGGGTTGCCAAAATTATCGACATCAAAAGTATTATCATTCCTACTTGTGTCAGAGTCTTGTTTCTTGTTTTATTTCACGGTTTGCTTTATCATATCACACTAATAATATAAATACGGAAGTTCGTATGTGTGTGTGTGTGTACTTGTTAATCCTTCACTCCTACCTCCTCTTCGTTGAAATGGGCTAGAATCAATAAATATTTATTACTAGCTGGCCCCCGTGGCTTCGATGATATTACCAAAAAAGGTATACTATGTGTTATTCCAGACTATGATCTACATCTGTGCCAAATTTCATCAATATCCGTTCAGCCGTTTTGACGTGAAAGAGTAACAAACATCCATACATTCATCCATCCTCACAAACATTCGCATTTATAATATTAGGTAGTAGGATTTTATTTTCTTCTCATAAAGACTTCAACATCTTTTTTTACATTTCATCCTACCCATATCGTATTTCACATAATTCATTTATCTTTTGTTTGACTTTCTGCTGTTTGTCCTGCTTCTTTTCATAAACGCTATTTCTGACAATACTCCTCATACTTCCACATCACCACCAGGACAATCTACATTTCCCAAATCATCATCATCTGCCTAGCCTTTCCCAAATATGTTGGGATCGGCTTCCAGTCAAACCGGATGTAGCTGAATACTGAATAATCCTACTTTATTTTATTTTATTTTATTACATACTTCCTACTAATAATATTATAAATTGCGAATGTTTGTGAGGATGTATGGATGTTTGTTACCCTTTCACGTCAAAACGGCTGAACGGATAAATCATAAATCATTTATTTTTGCAAACATGGGTAATTTTTACATAGATGTTTTCGTATATTCGTCCTCCATATTCTACCGTCTTATGGGCATGCAAATAATATTAATTTCCAAATTTAAAGGAACAAGTTATTTATAATTAAATATAATAAATTGATTCAAATAAATTTTACAGTTAAAAAACAAAAAATGTCAAACTAATAAACAGCACAAAAAATATTTAATTACTAATGTCAAATAAAATGAATAAAAATGTCAATCAGGAAAAAAATATAAAATAAAGTAAATAAAAAAATGTCAGAAAAATATAATAATAAATGTCAATCTTACATCGATTTCATTTTCATTCATTTTTATCATTAAGGATCTAGATGAAATTTGGCACAGAGGTAGATTATGGTCTGGAATAACACATAGGATACTTTTTTTCGATATCACGCGCGCCTAGCCGTAGGCACCAGCTAGTTATATATAAAGCGACTGAATGTCTAACCTCCACAACCTTGCAAGTAAGTAAGATTGGTTGTCAGACTTTCGGGACACTGTAACAACTGTCAAAGATCTGCAAATGACAGCCGAGACTAAAAGTTTAACTGAGAAAACCCGGTACGTTACTGGTGGTCACCCATCCACAGACCAACTTAGCCTTACCTTAATCTAAAGATCGACCTGAGCGGCTGATAATTTTAGCAACGAGGTCTTCATTTCGCAGAGCAACCCTACCAAAATCCACAGGATCAGATAGCATTAAAACAAATTAGCGCAAAGAGTGAAACAAACACAGCGCGCCTGACTTATGTTCCGTAATTAAGGGTCCAAGTCCGCAGTCCACTGGACCCGTTCGAGCGGTGTAATGACTCCATTCCAGCTCACTTGGGATCGACCTCACCCGATCGTGCGGATATCGATAAATAATTATAAATGTTTGATAGGGTTTCGTTCGAAGTTATCTTTTGATATTCGTCTTTACGTATATTAACATAATAACACGCCTAATCGCTGAAGGGATAGGCAGATGTACCTAATAGTATACAATATGTTGATTTGCATCCTCGTCAAAATTTAGGAGGTGCTAGTAAAAGTCATAAATAATCAATGAAAATTACGGTACCTGATCAATAATAATATACGGCGCTTTTATGATCTGTCTCTGTGTGTTTAAATTTAACAGTATTACAGAATATTTCACTTCAAAAGTAGAGAATCACCTACAGAACACACAGAACAGTGTGCGTGAGCGTCGGCGCATACGTATCATACAGCGGCATGCACGCACCTGTGTGCACTTACCGATTTCTGAAAATACGAAAAAAGTAAAAAAAAAAACCTACTTATTTTATTATCGATTCGGGTCGAGAATCATTAGCATAGTTACGTCCTTGAATTTGACGAGGATGCAAAACAACACGCTGTATAAGTGAAATGTGAGTATACATTATATCCTACTATCCTTACTAAAATTATAAAGGCGAAGTGAGTTTGTTTGTTTTTGATAATTTTTTGTACAGAGATAGTTAAGACCCTTTTTTCTTTTTTTTTGGGGTGGGAAGTCATCAAATAACTTCCCCTGCTCTGGGCGGAGCGGGGGGGGGAGGGTCAGACTTTTACTGACTAAAACCCACCCATATTACTGCTATTGCCCTTTACGTTCCGGGGCCGCGGTATCTCTTTCGAACAACCCGCAACCCCGGCAGGCGGAGACCCTGGCAAGCCCCTCTGCTTTGCTGACATGTCTTTGATGCGCGCGTGAAACACAAACGCGCCGTCGACACGGCTTGTCGTCAATAAACGGACGGACGGTGATCTACCGATTGCTCACCGTCCACAGGCCCGCATCTACGGTGGCCGGGAGTCGTCTCGCGGCGCCCGATGCCCGGGGCGTCTTCCGCGGCGGCTGGGTTGGTTTGAGGTTCTCTCCCTCAAACGCCCGGCACCTCCTTCGTAGCATGACTGCTTCGCAGAAGGAGGTGACCGCTTCCCATTCCTTCTCGCTCCGGACCATGGACTGAACCAGGGCCGGACGCGAGAGATCGCCGCCGCCGATCGCCTCTACGAGGGCACGGCGGTGCTCCGCCCAAGCTGGGCAGACCGCCACTGTGTGATCCACCGTGTCCTCCGGGCGATCGTCACAATGGTGACACCCGGGCGTTTCCTCCCGCCCGATTATGTACAGGAACCTCCCGAAGCTTCCGTGTCCGGTGAGGACCTGCGTCAGGCGATAGGTGAAGACGCCATGGCGCCTCTCCAGCCACTCCTCAAAGAGGGGACTTACCGCCACTATTGTGGCGTGCCCTGCCACAGACCCTGGAGACGGAAATAGGCTAACTTTAAAAAAAAAAGTGAGAAAAGCGGAAGAAAGAGGGAAGAAAAGGGGAAAGAAGGATAATTTTTTTCCATCATCACGCGGGTTAAAGTTAGCGTTAGCCCAAAGTAACTATGCTACGCGGACGAAGTCGCGGGCGGATAAGCTAGTAATATTATAAATGCGAATGTTTGTGTGAGGATGAATGGATGGATGTAATGGATGTTTGTTATTCTTTCACGTCAAAACGGCTGAACGGATCTTGATGAAATTTGGCACAGAGGTAAATAATGGTCTGGAATAAGTCAAAGTTAAATTCTTTATTGCTAACTAAGTGTCGTAATTTAGATCTTAACAAAAAGGTAGGTTCTTAGAACTTAGTTGCCTGTTTAGGCATTGCAATTTAACAGTTAATGATACATATAAAAAAAACATTCTAAATTAACCAGTCAAACTTTTTACATTATATTAAACATTATACTAATTATTATTATTCATAGATTTTATGTCATAGGATTATCATCACATTATATATAATAAGTTTTAACAATCATTGCTCATGTAATTACAAAATATATTAAATCATTATCTCTCTTCCAGGAATTCTTTTACAGAGTAGTATGCATTTTTAATCAAAAAATCTTTAAGTTCTTTTTGAACACACCAATTGAATTTATGTTTTTAATGTGTATGGGTAATCTATTGTATATTTTTATGCTCATACAGAAAATACTATTGCTATAAACTACAGTGTGAGATGTTTTATTGCGTAATATATTTTTAAGTCTACTGGTTTTTAGTGTGTCATAACTACTGATGTCTGAACGAACTAAAATTGAGGCCTCATAACACATAGGATACTTTTTTTTCCATACCACGCGGGCAAAGCCATGGGCGCCAGCTAGTATTTTATAGTTTAAGGCTTCTATAAGTCTATACCAGCCGAAATAAAGTTTCAATTTCGACAGAAATCTTTTACAATTACACTGTTCACTCACCAATAATACTACCGTACCTCTGACCTCTGCTTACCCCCAGGAAACAAACCAGCCATTGCATTAGGAAACGACTCAATTTACTATTACTTCTAGGAATTATAAAAAACAATGTTCATTAATCAATAGTTGATTTATTACCCCGCCGCGTTTTAGCATGCGCGTTGCATCACACATCTGCATACTCACTTTCCAATTAGCATTCGTTCTTGAAACTATGTAATCGTGTTGTTTATTACTATTTATTATTGTAGCTATTGCATACACATTCAGTAAGTTAGAAGTCTTCGGTCATGGCATAACCGTGTTCTTCAATGTCCCTCTCACCGCACTGAATTCATTCAGCCGATCATTCTTCGGCCAGTCTATTTGTTTAAGGATTGCGCTTCCACAGGAAATCAAGATGGCAACCAACAGTTTATCTTTTAAAATTAATTTTCGAGTATATTAGTAAAAAATCGGCAGTATCGTATGTTTTCTCTATTATTTGTCTTTTTATTTTAGTAAATCTGTGTACCTACATTTTGAAATATATTTATAATATTTTGTTTTATTATAGTATTTTATATAATTATAATAAATGTGGTATAAATTAATAATTTATTTTCAGTTTTACACCTACCACTGTTAAGTCCAACTCTGTACGTTATGCTTGAAGTGATAAATCCTTACTAATATTATAAAAGCGAAAGTGAGTTTGTTTGTTCGTTACCTCTTCACGCTTTAATGGCTAAACCGATGTTGATGAATTTTGGTACAGAGATAGTTAGGAACCAGGAGACGGACATAGGCTATTTTTTTTAAACGTGGGATGTGAGGGAGAAAGAGGGAAGAACAGGGAAAACTTAGCGTTGCTATTACAAATCAATAAGGCGCAAGGGAAACTGTGTTACCCCGAATTTAACGCGAGCGAAGCCGCGGGCAAAAGCTAGTAAATAAATAAGTCAATTTAAATGACATGAGCTTTGAGAGAAATACATACAGTACATACAGTTATCTTAAGAAGACCTATCGGTCTTCTATATATATAATAAATATATATAATATGTATAATAAACTAATGGTGTTTTCCTGCAATTCATATGTTTTGGCATCGGTTTATGTCATTTCTATCTATCAGTAGGGGTTTTGTCAAGGAACTACGATATTATGCCCATTAAATAATATTTCTATAAAATACCTTTCAGTAACCGTGCACGCTTCATTTAACACTATCTTACCAGCTTCCACAGAGGCGTTAAAATCTCCCTTTTCTAATAATAACTTAATGTAGCGCAAAACATTAATTAATTAACGAGAACATTATCACATTTCTCGTTATCTCGTTTCGTTCTTGCCGGTCATTGTTATCATTGGACATCGCAAAAAGTCGTATGGTGCCGACAAAAGCCGATATACTAACATTGCTGGCGAGGAATCCGAAGGTACCAGCGCTCATTAACGCTTCTCTTGCGCATCGGTCTATCTCGTAGTGCAATCAGCCTATATCTACAACATCATCGCATTTAAACCTCAACTCATAGCCCCCTTTCGCAGAATCTATAATCCAATATCTCCAGATTTCATAATTTGAATTAGGAAAACGGTGTAACTCTCTTTGGTGTGCACGAAGTTGAGAATTGAACGTTGCGCAGCGATTTTAAAGATCAATTCGGAGCGGGTAAAGAAAATTCATATAAGGCTTTACGACCGCGATTTACATGTAGAACTGTACTTTAACAACGCCACAAATACAATAATCTACATTTAAAATTCGAAACTGACACTGAAGATATAAAGTTGTATTTGCGATGAGTTCTTGACGCTGTAAATCGTTTTTAAGGGTGCGTCCGAATGTGTACGATGCGCGATTAGCGTTTTTGCGTCGGCGGCGTAATTAGGGCCTATCGGCGGCGCGTATGAAGACATAAATAAAATGGGTACGCTTGAATTAGAGACCGCTACTATACCACGGGTTGACTTAAATTTCAATCGATGCATGTTGAGATTTCTTTTGTGAAACGAGATTTATAAAGCATGGGTAATGTGCCGAAGATATGGTTGCACCTGCCTGGTTTTATGCTGATCTAAATAAGGATTGGTGATGGTCATGATATGAGGACAGGATGGGATTTGCTGCAGATCCCCAGATAACTAGAGAAACTCTTGATGTCTAAGCAGATCAGATGTACGGGGTTTAGTCACGCAACGATGATTGGAGTCTTGAAAATGTTTAATACCTAATAGAACGAACATTGATAGTTTTGACACTTGGTATTAGTTATTTATTCTGTGCACCTGGATCCATAGACTTGGACTTATAAGACTCAAGTCTCAATCGTATAGAACCTCACATTTTTCTGCTACTGCCTTAAGTATAGCAATGTTTGTTAATGGACAATACATGCTTTTGTTATAAACTCTGACACATGGTTGCGTTGTTTTCATAAAGATTAAAGGATCAATTACATAATTCCAACACGTTTTCACCAATCTACGGCATAATTAGCTCTAACCAGCCACCCATCCACTAACGAGTTTCTTTGAAACAGTTTCCTAATAGCTATTATCACAATTGAACCTATGCAAATTTAACACCTGACATTCCAGCGAGTGTTGCCACACTAATAATAATTAACTCTATAATGTTGCATCGTATGCGAATACGATGCCGACGGAGAGAGGGTGACCATACTACCTACTTAACAATTTTGTTGACATTTTCTTTAGTCGACAGGGACAATAAATTTTTCAAGGTTTGAAGCTATTTATAATATGAAATTTCCCGGGGTTGTGGGTTGTTCGAAAGAGGTACCGCGGCCTTGGAACAGAAAGGGCAAAAGAAGGAACATGGATGTATTTTTTTTTTGTATACTTATTTATATTTGTTTTTTACGTTGGTAATTAAACAACACCGGTTTCGTGTGGTAGTGACGCATTTTTCCGTACTTTTTTTAGTTTTTAGAACAGGATTATATGTTTTGTGGCTATTGTGTAATAACAATTTTATGTATGTGCATCGCCGTTATCTGTCTGTCTGTCTGTCAAGACCCTTTTCCTCGGGTATTCCTTAAGGTATTGAGTTCAAATTAAAATCATATACTTAAGAATATAGTCCCTCGGAGCTGTGAAATCAACCCTCTAAGTCTACGCAGTCAAAAGATTAAGTAGTTTATGTAGTAAGTTTTTGCAGACCCTTAGGCGCACTAAGGGTCTGCAAAAACTTACTACATAAACTTTTTACTTTTTACTACATAGGCTTTGACTCTTCGACTTCTCTCTAATAGCAAATCTACCTAGCAAAACTCGCTAATCCTTGAACCATTTTAAAATAGTGGCAACACTTCTCGATACAAAAACCGTGGTCGCATGAACGACCATCGATGCAAATGGTCGCGACGCGGCGGCCGTAACGCATAAACCGCCCACTACTTTATAGCCAGCACTATCTTTAATAGAATTATTACAACCAGAAGTGGCTGGCGTATTAGTATTATGTGTGGAGGAATTATTGATACCAGAAGGATAAGGCAAGGTAGCTTTTTGTTTGGCGGTAATTACTGTAGTGGCCAGGAAAAGAGACATTGATTAAGTCCATACATGCCTAGTTGTGGCCAAGACTTCTATAATACTTTTCTCAAATAATGCGCGGAAATTAAAAGTAAGTAGTACCTAGGCAGAATTTTTTATTTGAAAGGTATTATCAATGAACAATAATAATTTAATAAGTAAATCCTACTAATATTATAAATGCGAATGTTTGTGAGGATGGATGTTTGTTACTCTTTCACATCAAAACGGCTGAACGGATCTTGATGAAATTAGATTAGAGGTATAGTAGTAGAGGTATAGTCTGGAATAACAATAGGATAAGTACTTTTTTTTCGATGTCACGCGGATTAAGCCGCGGGCGCAAGCCAGTTAATTAATAATTTCACGCGCCAAAGTGTTGCTTTTTTTTTCAATATTGTAATATTATATTATATTAAATATTAACCAGCATTCTATTTGCAAGCCAGTTCGAAATTTAAATAAAACCTTTGATAAGTTACCTCCTTGAGGCCTTAGTTGCCAGGTTTCGGAGTAAGAGATTGTTCCATTTTTATATTACACGACAGATATGAGTTTACATAGTAATTTATTCGCCGCTAAAACAAGATAGTTATGGATTTACATACAACTATACTTGCCGGCCGAATTATGATTTATCTCAAAGAAGACTGCCATAATAATATTCCCAAGCATGTTCGAGAAAAGTTGATTATATTACCAGAGTATGTAATACATATTGTTATGCTGTGTTGCTCAAAACTCTGAAATAATTGTTCACATTCGTTTTAAATAATTCAATTACTTAAATGAATGAATAATCGTAGCAGGTGGCGTTGTGTAGTTCCTACCTACCCTCCCAGGAGGTTATAGGGACAAAATTGGAAGACGCTTTTTTCTTAAAAGCGTCTTCCAATTTTGTCCCTATAATCCATTGTAGGGATTTAGTAAAGATTAAAGATGCCCCACACTAGAAAGGAGATTGAGCAACGTACTATGGAACTTGGTTGCGCAACTTTTGACACAGTAAAATAGTGAAAATTAACCACAAAAAAGGGTTAGTGTCATACTTTAAAACAAGGTTAAATTCAAAATTAAATATTGTGGGGTTTTTGAAAAAAAAAAAACATAAGTTGAGTACCTGTTGAGGTTATGTTACTTTTTAAAACCTCGCGTCGTCGTTTGGCCTCGTTTGGCGTCTAGGCAGCGGGTGTGCTAATAAAAGAGAACAGTTCACACAGCGCGACATGTTTTACGTCTAGAACAAATCACCGTGGACGTAAAAACGTTCTAACAAATCTAACAATTCACTTTGCAGCACACGCACCAAAAGAGTCGAATTACTCGATGTAGGAAATAGACGTGGAGGAATCCTAAAACTCAACTCGATACGAATTTATATTTGTTAATAGATAAAAGTTAAAAACAATATTCAGTTAACACGGTAAACAGAAAACACCATTCTGTAATGTTTGACATTTCATCGAATAGTGTTGTGACCAAACAATAGATTACGGAGAGAGTCATGATCGTAACACTATAGATTATATCTTGTTTTATTTTTGTCTAGAAATTGATTTTTTACTAAAAAAATAGTAACACAATCGAAAAATAATAATAATGACCACTCTTAATACTTTTTAGTTGCGAATGTAGATTATTTTGTTGTTCTACGATTTATGTTAACGTTAAATCAATCGATTATAATTGAAAAAGGAGTCGCTTCACTATTAGGCAACAAATGACGTATTTATTTTATTAAATATGTACATACTAATTAAAATTAAAATAGAAACCCCACAAATGATTTCAATGAATTTAGGTAAAAAAACATTAAAAATAACATAATTAATTATACATTGACTCTAATGGCTTTACGCGTCAAAAAGTGAGACTATAAGTGCTCAATCTCCTTTCTCCTGTATCGTGGGTGCGTTTACAAGCATTTAAACTCACAGACACAAACAGCCAGACCCGAAACAACTACCTGTAGGTCATACAAATATTTGTTTCGTGCGGGGATCAAACCCGCGACACGCAGCGCAGCACTCGATCGGTCAGCCACTGCGCGGTTGGCCGCCGTCAAAATATTACATCAAGCTTCGACACTAAGGAACTGAGCACCGACTGAAACTGTTCAGTAAAGCTAGTACCAAATATAGTAAAGATTCGTCTATGAAACACGCAAAATACCTGTCCATGTACAAGATACAAAAAACGTGGTCGCATGAATTAGTGCATACACCGACATGCAAATGGGCGCGATATATTTATTAACGCAGGTTTGCATTCTGCATTTTTTTCCTTCCCGCGATAATTTCCTTCTAACACTATGTATGTTGCAGTCAAAACTCTTAACCAGTCAAAAGTACTATTGACTAGCAAAATCAGTCAAAAGTACTTTTGACCGTATGCTTTAGTCAATAGTACTTTTGACTAAAATAACAGTTAAAAGTACTTTTGCCCAATGAAGCTGGTTAAAAGTACTTTTGACTAAGTGATTCCGTCAAAAGTGGTTTTGACTGGTTGTATCAGTCAAAACTCTTATAAAGATTGTAATGCCTCCTAATCTAAATAGTTCAGTTCCGGCATAACCAACTAAAAACAATCTCTTTTTTCTATAAATGCAAGTCGTTTCTGGCACGTTTCTTCACAGTTTTAACCTAACCTAACCTAGTGTTAGTTAATAGTGCTTTTGACTGGTGCTTTATTGCAGTTAAAACTACTTTTGACGAAGAGCGTCAGTCAATAGTACTTTTAACCGCAAATTTGCAGTCAAAAGTACTAAAAACCAATAAATTTTTAGTCAAAACCACTTTTGACCAATCTGTTCAGTCGAAAGTGCTTTTGACTGATTTTGCTAGTTAATAGTACTTTTGACTAGTTAAGAGTTTTGACTGCATCATGTACATTGTAGCTGGCCATATTTTATTTTGATTTAGAACTATTGCAGCCAAAATGTATTGTGTGTGGTAATTTATGCTGGACTAGACTGTTTTAGGTGTATTTACAAATAGTTTCAGGATTAATGTGTTCTGTAGGTTTCTGATTAAGTTATTATCGTTGGTTTATTGTTGGCAAATAGGGTGTTGAACCGGCATAACGGTGTAAGCCATAACGCATGAAGAAAAATAGCAGAACATTCGATTTTGAACCATAACATTATCTTGTGCTAACTTGTGTAGGTCGGATAGGCAGGCGCTCGTGTAAGATATTCAGCCGCATCCAATTAGACTTCAACTGACACCGACATTGTTGGAAGGCACATGATGACGATCTCTCCCGCATTGCAGTTAGGTAGTGGTAACGTCTGGGATGCCTATAAATCTTATATCATGCTTTTTAAATAATATAATATTATCTTAACATACAAAATTTTACGAAATGGATGGCGCAGTAGCTTAGCGATCGACTGCGCTTCGCGAGTTCGATCCCCGCACGGAATAAATATTTGTATGGCCTACAGATAGTTGTTCCGGGTCTGGCTGTTTGTGTATGTGTGTTTAAATGCTTGTAAACGCACCCGCGATACAGGAGAAATGCTAGTGTAAATAAAAATCAAAGTCAACACATTTATTTAACATTTAAAAAGGACTTTTAAACGGCAAATAGAATTGAACCTTTTGACAATTACTTTTTTCTCAGAAGTCACATACGAAATATCAACTTCTGCTTACATATCATAACATCGCGCCGGTAATCTCCGAATGGCAAGGCAGAGGTGTAACTAAAAGTACAGTCACATTTCTCCAGTTATATGTAAGTCCCATATAATGGGGCCGAGCCTATTGCCATCAACTGGATAAATCTAGGTTCCGTAGAAAAAATATCCGTTATAATTTATCAAATGAATGAAGAAAACAAACGAAATAAGGGGTACGAGTAAAAGAGTTTTAACAACCCACTATAGGCCTATCCATAGTCCGAGGAGGCCATATTAGTTTAATAAGGAAGTTTAAGTTAAAATATAAGTTTTTTGATTTTGTTATTTTTTTTGTATGCATCGATGGGAATGGCTTCATGTTTGATCAAATTTCCCTAATTTTTTACATAAAGATTAAGAAAAACCTACTAACGATCCTACTAATATTATAAATGCAAATGTTTGTGAGGATGGATGTATGGATGGTTGTTACTCTTTCACCTCAAAACGGGCTTTTTTTTGCGGATGGTAAATCATCCAATAACTTCTCCCGCTCTGGGGGAGTGTCAGACTTGTACTGTCTAAAACCCACCCATGTTCCTTCTATTGCCCTTTACGTTCCGGGGCCACGGTAACTCTTTCGAACAACCCGCAACCCCGGCAACGTCAAAACGGCTGAACGGATCTTGATGAAATTTGGCACAGAAGTAGATTATAGTCTGGAATAACACATAGTACACATAGTATAGTTTTTTTCGATCATTATTTACAGTACATAAATAATTTCACATTTTATGGTGTGCATATACCTCCTAGATAGATAAACATATTTCAAAACCACAAACGGTCTTTTTTACCTACCCATCAAAAACATCAACCGTCAATTTGAACAGAAAATTGTATAAAACAGAACTGCATTTATTGTTAGCAAATTAGACTAAACACATTTAACATATAATTAGCCCGGACTAATTGCAATCAGGCATTCAAGTAATAAGTAGGTAATTGTTATGTTTAATTATGTAGTCAGTGTGATCACGTTTTGAAATGGCATGATAGAGGGGAGTTTTGTTGGCAAACCGGTTTAAATTTTATCCGTCCGAAGGTGTAGACAGGAGGAATTCATGGCTAAATAATAAACGCATTTCGGGTTGAGCTTTAGGTTAAGCCAAGCTCGCCTAGGCTGGTCTGCGGATAGTTCACCACCCATCAAATCCCGAGTTTCCTCTGTGCCTTAGAAAGCACGTTAACCCTTTGGTCCCAGCTGTTATTAGTAGATATTTTGCAGTCGTTAGATACCTACAGGTAGATAAAATCAAATCAAAATCTTTTTATTTCACATAGACCTACATGGACACTTATAAAACGTCGAGTAATGGTGCACGGTACGGGTTGGTCGTTTCCTATGGAGAAGAACCGGCAAGAAACTCCATGGTTACTCTTTTAAAATCATTTGGTTTTACAATTTTGTTGTTACAGCGTTAGTACTTACGTATGAGAGGACAGAGTAGGCCCGACAATAAGTCATTGCTTACTTTACAAAACCTAAAATAAAATAATACGTTAACAAAAGTTAACAAGCGTCTAGGCATCTACAAGGCAAACCAACCGATAGATGCGTCGAAAGTCTGACAACCAGTCTTGCCAAGGAGAGACTAGGCAGATGATGATGAGGCGTAGATAAGAGAAACTTGTTGCTAAATAATAACAGACGCTCAGGTCAATCTCTAAGTTAAGCCTCACTTGCCTAGGCCGGTCTGTGGATGGATGACCACCCATTACATACCGAGTTTCCTCCGTACTTTGGAAAGCAAGTAAAGCCATCGGTCCCGGCTGTGTGTAGATCTTTGACAGTCGTTCTAGATAGTCAGTGGTCTAAAAGTCTGACCACCAGTCTTTTCAAGGGGCATCTTTGCCCGGTACTAAAGCTGTGGAGGTCAGATGGGCGTTCATGTTGGCCTTGTTTGAATGCAATCAATAATTTGATAGATTACAACGGTAAAATTGGCTAAACTCCAACCCTTGGGTCACTGGAAACTCTCTTTTCAAATTAGGAATATTTGAAAAGAGAGTTTCCAGTGTACAAAATCAACATAAAAACATTACAATTTTTAAAAAGGCGTAAAGTAATCTTATCATTAAAAAAAACAAGCTACCGTTTTTAATTTAAAGCACAGCTGTAAAGAAAACTTTTAAAAATTTTAACCATCAACACACGAGAATTACTTCCTTTAATTAGAACCTAATTAGAAAACCAACTTATCTAAACCAAGCATCTAGTACTCCTGAGTTCCTGACATTAGGTATTCGATGCGGAAACGTCATTAATTTAGCACACAACAATTTTAGAATTCATTAGCTTGAGCACAAAATAAAAAAAACAAGTCCCTGCCTATCCCCTGCTGGCTAGTTGTGCAAATGATATGGAAAAAGCGTCATCTAGTTTCCATACTAAAGAGCTCGGCTGTGGAGTAGGGCTGTCACAAGAGCAGACGAAAAATATGAATATGTGCTCTATTTTTCTGACATGAGAATACTCATGTTAGACAAAGAGGAATAATGTGGACATACCTTAATTTATTGAACCTCGTTATAATTTAAGGTAAATATCAAACGCACTTTTATAATCAAAGGCAGAATATTTTTACAAAATCTTGGTAGTCTTCATGTTAAGATTATATTTAAAGACGTTGCCGCACTCTAGGAATTTCTTCTATATCGTGGGTGCGTTAACAAACATTTAAACTCACATGGACAAACATTCGAACCAGGATCTGTAGGCCATGCAAATATTTGTTTCGTGCGCGAATCGAACCCGCGACTCGCAGCGGAACAGTCGATCGCACAGCCACTACACCAACCGTGTCGTCAATGTAAAAGCACTTGCACATACGCGCCCAGAGTAAAAGACTTAATCAACAATTCTAAAATAAAGCAATTAAGATAAACCATGGCGACTAGTCCCAACAGAAAGCGCCGAAAGAACAGCTAGGAAGTTGGACTTATCGGCGACAACGTCCACACGTGACCCCATGACCAAGCAGAGCAAACATGAAGCCATAACAAAAGTGATGAAAAGACAAATTAATATATTTAAATTACAAACAGACACACAACTACATGAAGACAAACCAAACGCCTTCATTTATAAAAAAAAAAGTAAAAAGTCGTCATATATTTTTAACCAACATTTTATGTGACAGCCCTACACAATGCGGAATCCTGTAAGAATGCTCATGTGTGCATCGAGCGAGCTGCCGGATAGGTAATTATCTTGAAAAGGACATGCAACTACCTTTCTACCTAAGTAAGTAAGATGTTCATACGAATGCGCTATTTATAGAAACTCCGGGTATTACAAAAATACCCTAGCTGGAAATTATTCACAACCACGCTTTCTTTTAGAGTCAGCAGAAATTGAAGGTGATAAATATTCCTTGTTTGCGGAAATAAGTTTCGAAGAAAAGTAAGACGTGAGTCGTAGAAAACAGAGAACGAGAAACGTTTTCTGATTGAAGTAATAGTAGAATTCATAAAAATATAATGAAGAAAAACCAAATGTGTATATAAAATTTGTTTCCAGTGAAAGAAGAAAGTGGTAACTACAAAAATAAAAATTCAGGAAAAATAATCTTATTTTATTTCAGTTCCCTTAAGCAGAGGAAAAATAAAATTGAATTAGATAATATTAGTTTATCTCTCTGGTAGGGAATTTAAACATCTCCCTAAGATCTATCATATTTCCAAATCAAATTCATTACGGTACCATAGTGTACGAAAACTCTTTCAGATATCAAATTTAGCACAACAGAATCAAAACCAAGCAAGCTTGTTTACTATATAATAACAGTCCGTATTGACATTTAATAAAGATACGAATCTGGCCGAAATCAATCTCTCGTACGTCTTAATGCCTATTTTCAATAGCTGCAGCAGCTGTAAATCTGTGATATCAAGAAAGTCCTGCAGCCTTAAAGCCTCGCTTGAATCGCAGCAGCGGCTGTGTGTCCGTAACCGCTTCATTTCGCGTGTGATTGCGATCGCAATAACGTGCGCGATCGATTGCATGTTGTTTTGTATCACTCGATCACATGTCACTCGGTTTTGCATTTGAGTATCTTATTTAGTGGTTTTACTTCTCTTATAAGTGCTCTTGGTTAAATAATAACAGCCACACATGTAAATCTTTACGGTTAAGTAGCGCTTGTCGCTTGTCTTCGTCTGTGGATGGGAGACCATCTATCACAAGCCAAGTTTCCTCTGTGCCTCAGAAAACACGTAAACCGTTAATTTCACACGTTAAGGTCCCGGCTGTGCCACAGTAAACACGTAGAGCGTTAAGGTTAAACGTTAAGTTCACACGTTAAGATCTCGGCTGTGCCTCAGAAAACACGTTAAGCGTTAAGTTCACACGTTAAGATCCCGGCAGTGCCTCAGAAAACACGTAAACCGTTAAGTTCACACGTTAAGGTCCCGGCTTTCCCTCAGAAAACATGTTAAGCTTTAAGGGTAAGCGTTAAGTTTACACGTTAAGATCCCGGCAGTGCCTCAGAAAACACGTTAAGCGTTAAGTTCACATGTTAAGGTCCCGGCTGTCATTTGTAGTTCTTTGACAGTCGTTACAGGTAGTCAGTGGCTCGAAAGTCTGACAACTAGTCTTGCCAAGGGTTTAACATCGAACGTATTTTTCTGTACTAAATAGGTTATGGACGTCAGATAGGCAGTCGCGCCATGTGAAGTACCGGTACTCAGCTGCATGCAGGTTGCAAATAGAGTTATTAAAAGGCTACGTAGATCATGATAACTCTTTTAATAGACTTTGAAAGAGAGCAGTCTGATACACACCACTATCTGTAGTGTTAATACTTTGAGGAACGTCGCAGTGTATTGTCTTAATAACTTCAAGTACTCTAACGGCAGCAAAGTTTCTTTGTGCTCCAACTTCCAGACGGCTTCGATAAATTAGCAATCGCTTTCAAAGCTTTTGCAACAATTAAAACTTTTGCAACAACTGTCATCCAATATATTTTGACCTTACCAGTATCGTTGCTGATAGAATATTTTTTTTAGGTTCTCAGACCTTTTAAGAAAATCTTCGCGAAAAAATGCTACGGTGCCGTCTTCTGTCTGTTATAGTTAACTAGCTGGCGCCTGCGGCTTCGCTCGCATGATATCGAAAAAAAGTCCTATATGTTAATCCAGACTATAATCTACCTCTGTGCCAAATTTCATCAAGATCCGTTCAATCATTTTGACGTGAAAGAGTAACAAATATCCATTCATTCATCCATCCTGCCATCCTCACAAACATTCGCATTTTTTGTAGGATTTTTTTACTGCTCTAGTCGTGAATTGGTATAAAAAGTTACTTACAAAAGTAGGAAAGAAAGAGGACTCATAAACTAGATATGCAAATAAGTATTCAAACGAAGCGACTAGCTGGTTCTTTCCTAGCCTTACGATTTCCGACAATGTTTACTTTCTGACCAAATTTTCATTTCCGAGAAAGTGCCAGTAGAGCAGTAGTAGTACTTATAAACTACATCTTGTTCCGATGGTATTGACTATATTTTTATTGATTTTATAACCTACTAGTTTTTTATCGCGGCTACGCTCGCGTTAAATTCGGGATAACACAGTTCAGTTGATTTGCAGGTACCTACTACCTGTAGTTATTGCCCTTGCGCCTTATTTATTGTAATAGCAAAGCTAAGTTTTCCCTTTTCTTCCCTCATTTCTAGCTAGCCTATATCCGTCTCCAGGGTTCCAACTATCCCTGTACCAAAATTCATCAAAATCGGTTTGACCACGTAACAAACAAACAAACTCACTTTCGCTTCTATAATATAAGTAAGGATTACTTGATTCGGTGGCGGAAAACATAAGAGGAAAGCAAATCAGCATGTCTAAGATATATTTCTCGACAGCATGTTAAACCAAGTGAAAGGCCCATGGGCGACATAAAAACTCTGATTCCAGGTTGACGGCACGGTTGGCGAAGTGGCTGAGCGATCGACTGCTGCGCTGCGTGTCGTGGGTTCCCCGCACGGAACAAATATTTGTTATGACCTACAGATAGTTGTTTCGGGTCTGGCTGTTAGTGTATGTTTGTAGGTAAACGCACCCACAATACAAGACAAATTCTTAATGTGGGGTAACGTTTAAAAAAAAAGGTTAGGCTCTAAACACACAAAACAGAAAGAATATTTAACTTGAAACCGTTGTCTTATTCCGTGGTACTATGGACTGGTACATATCTAGTAGTCGTAATCTGGCAATAATCTTACCAAAGGGTATCCTATTGCCGAGTAATAAGAGGGTCGTGGAAGTCAGATAAGCAATCGCTCTATAAGATAAACATTCACTCAATGTCCATCTGGTTAGACTGGAAAGCGACTACAACATAGTTGGGAGAAGAATAGACATCAGTTGATACTGCTGGGCTGAGTCTGCGAAGAAGAAATCGGTTCCGCCACGTGGGCCCACTTTTATTTGCTGATGGCGAATTATCAAATAACTTCCTAAGCTCTGGGCGGAGCGGCGGGAGTGTCAGACTTCTACTGACTAAAACCCACATGTTCCTTCTTTTGCCCTTTATGTTCCGGGGCCGCGGTATCTCTTTCGAACAACCCGCAACCCCGGCAGGGCGTGGGGCCACTGTATAAGTCTTAAGAGTATCAATATCTAAACGCCGAACACAATTGTAAGTGCATTGTGACCCACATGACTAGGGGCGCTCATTCGCGCGCGACCAGTCCGGTGTAATCACTAATTAACAATCATAACTCATCAATACGGCAATTAATACGTGGCCGGCTCGCGAACGCTTATTTAATTAATTGCAACTGATTTTCATAAAAATCGCTATAGTGTAACAGTTTTGTTGGAGGAATTGAAGGTGTAGAGATGTTAGATACCCCTTGAGCGACTGTTCTATTAAGACTAACTTTTTATAGTTTCATTTATAGGTATTAAGATATTTTAGCTCTCAATGCGGCCTTATGAAGCGAGTATGTCAAACTATTTTCTATTCAAGGAGGTAAATCCTTACTAATATTATAAAAGCGAAAGTGAGTTTGTTTGTTTGTTTGTTTGTTTGTTTGTTACCTCTTCACGCTTTAATGGCTAAACCGATTTTGATGAATTTTGGTACAGAGATAGTTGGGAACCAGGAGACGGACATAGGCTATTATTTTTTAAAAAGAGTGGGATATGAGGGAGAAAGAGGGAAGAAACGGGAAAACTTAGCGTTGCTATTACAAATCAATAAGGCGCTACCGAATTTAACGCGAGCGAAGCCGCGGGCAAAAGCTAGTATGCTTATAATTCTCGCCCGAATTAATAATCAAATGTGTAGCTGATTTTAAAAACTAATTTAAAAACACACAAACAAACGCAAACGTTTATTCCATGATTTTATTTCTTAAACTATGGCGCTCACTCTCTGAAATACTGTCAAACCACTAAGAAGCCACGTATGTTATTATTGACCAGGTAACGTGCTTTTATTTTTTTATGATTACCTCCTGAATTTTGACAAGGATGCAAAACTGCACTTTGTATAACACACACAACATGTAAAATATTTGCCTGTATCAAAATTATCTTTGATGTTTTTTGCCTTTCAACGGTTCGGCTTCCTCATTTTCTGCAAGAGCAAAAAATTGACATATACCGTCCTAATAGGTTTTTAAAAGGGGATGATAGTTAATATCCTAAGCAACCACCTGTACCGAGATAACAATTCATATCATTACGATATACAATCCACAGCCGCTGTTTAGCTTGACTTACGAGCTCTCAATTTTAACACATATAAAAATACTTTTCAAATTAACGAAGAGATCAATCGATTAATAAAACCGAGTTCAATTTAATCTCTAATTGAATCTAAGGCGATGCAAATTCGCATTAACAGCTCTATACGTGTACAGGGCGATGCGCCGACGCAGGCCGTTACAACAGGTCCGGTCAGTTTTTGTCGCAGTCGGCCTGCGCCGGCCGAGCGGAGCGGACGCTCAACGCGTACGCTTGTGGTTTGGGAGTGTTGTGTAGCATGACAAACAGCTGATTGCTAATTATGTAAAGTATTGGTCGGTTGGTTGGAACCCTAGTTTTGTAACGTTTGCGGTCTAGCTGCTACCTAGCTCATTATAGTTTACTGGAAATAAATGTACCCTAAAACATACCACAGGTCTCTTGCCGATCAGTTCAGAAGTCTTCAGACTTCACTGCTCGCTGTCATATTTGTAGAGCAATTGAGCTGCCCTAAATTTGTTTTGGTAGCGTTTTTATAGAGTCCTACATGTTCTCACCCAACCAGGCTGGAGATAAATGCTCTCATGGGATGGCCTTACTCATGACAAAAAAAACATACCATTTTCAGATTCTTTCTCTTCTTTGTGTGCCGAACTCATATAGTATTGGACCATTGTTTAGGGGTGCATACAAGGAGTTCCTCCGACCGATGTTACAAATTTCGTACTGGGATTCCAAACACAAGGCGCATCCTGGACATCTAACACTAGGTAACGCAGAGTCCAGCAACAAACTACCAGAAAACGAACTGTCAACCGACCATCATATTCGCAAGCAACCCGCTCACCGCTGCCTCCTTACACCACCCACAACCTAACCCTGCAGTTTTTGTTTATTAACATTTAATTAGAAGATAAAGTTGTACTACTTACTGTTTAAGTATACGTTGTCCCATTCATTATAGAAGTTTAATTGTTGCCACCGGTGGTGGGTATTGACCTCACCGGGGTCACTGGGGTCGCGTACTTTTAAAGCATAGTTAAGTGATGGGGCATGCGCTTGCGCATGTGGGATTTTGGATGTACTGTTAGGTGTAATACTGAACAGTATATAATAGTATTTTAAATGCATAAAATAAATGAAGTAAGGGCTTTTTCTTCTGGAAATCATCAAGTGACAACTCGCGCTTTGGGCGGAGCTGAAGGGAGTGTCAGACTTATACTGACTAAAACTTATCCATGTTCCTTCTTTTGCCCTTTGTGTGCCAGTGCAGCGGTATCTCTTTCAAACCAACTTTGTTGGACTTGGACAGCATGCTTTAAATGCATATTTGAGGGGCTTTCTCTTGCGCATGTACTGTTAAGTATAGTAGTGAACTTGTTTGTAACTTTGCACCTACCTGGACAGTATACTTTTAATGCATAGTTGAGGTACTAGGTACCTGCTCTTGCGCATGTGGGATTTTGTATGTACTGTGGTAGATAATAGTGACCGTGCCTGTACATATAACAATCGGCTGAAGTATGCAACTTTTCACAATTTAACCCTAAATTGCCTCGGATATAAATATATTTTATATATTCATGTAACCAAATTGATCAGTGAATTTATTTTATTTATTTATTTAATAAAACTTTATGCACATGTATAAACACTGTACAAAGGTGGACTTAATGCCTTGGGCATTTTCTACAGTCTACCTTAGGGTGATGCAGAGAGAAAACATAGTAGGTGCAGGCTGCATAACAGAAAGTGTTTCATAATACAACGATAAATACTTAAATACATACATACAAACAAAATAAAGTCTAGAGAGTTATAAATACATAAATACATGGGGAAAAACTAACAACCATTTAATTTGGAGACGAATCTGCCAACTTCTTAAGTAAATGTTCCCGAGCTCTTACTTTAAAAGTGAACCGATTGGTGGCCATCCTGGTATTTAGAGGGAGTGCATTCCAAAGAAAGACCGCCTGGACAGGGAAAGAAGCTTTAAGAAAACCAGAGCGATGAGAAGGACATCGCAGAAGACGGTTATTGGAGGAACGAAGGTTCTTGCTGTGCGCAGAGCATAAATATTGAAAATGTGAAGTTAGGTAAGAAGGGGAAGTGGATTTGTTGTGTAGAGAACAGAGTGTAGTCAAGGCCCTCAACGCTCTGCGCTGTCGGATGGGCAACCATTTTAAAAGTGACCGATATGTGGACACATGGTCATACTTACGAAGATTAAATACGAATCGAATGCAGTTATTCAGAAGTCGGTCAAGTTTGTTGAGAATATCTGCATTCAGGTCATAGTAACACACATCACCGTAGTCAATAATGGGGAAGATAAGGGACTGAACAAGCGTTGCCTTTATGTGTGATGGGAGAATATTTTTAACCGGTAAAGTGCACGCAACGTTCGAGTGACTTTCTTGCTCACCGTAGCGACCTGCTTTCGCCAGTCAAGGCAAGTGTCCACATGCAAACCCAGATCTTTCACGTCGGAGCTTAGTGGGATGACTGTGCCATCAAAGGTAATCGGAGAGATTGATAAACTATTCAGCCTTCTTACGCTATGAGGGCTTCTAACAATAACAGCCTGACACTTGGTTGGGTTTACCGCCACCCCGAAACGATCAATCCCGGTTTAAATCATCAATCGCATCCGATAAGTTGTCAACACTTGCCTGACAGTAGAGCTGTAAGTCGTCAGCATAAAGATGATACGAACACTGAAGCTGGGTAGTTATGAGGTCTATAAAAATAGAAAACAAGAGTGGAGATAAAATACCGCCTTGGGGGACGCCAGTTACAAGATTACACTAGCTGGAAGAGGATTCTCCAGCGAGAACTGACTGCTGTCGGCCCCGAAGATAGGATGAAAACCATTCCAACACCTCGTGAGAGAAAATAAGATAGGAGAGGGTAGATAAAAGGACTTCGTGACTGACGGTATTGAAAGCATTCGAAAAGTCAATCAACACAACGACGGAGACTTTAGTGTCTTCCATACCCCGCCTAATATCGTCAGTCACTTTAAGGAGAGCAGTAACAGTGCTGTGCCCCGGTCTGAACCCGGATTGCACAACGGACTGATAAGGGAGTTACGGTGAATGAAATAGGAAAATTGCTTGTGTACACAGGCCTCAAGCACTTTTGATAAAAAAGGAAGAATGGAAATTGGACGAAAATGACTGGGAATTTATCAACAATGTAACCTAAACAAACTACATTGTAGTCTTGGGTCAAAAATAAATAGAATAAAATACGTTTTCAAGTTGTGTTTTTAGCTAAGAGAGTATCTTTGCCAACAATCTTCCTTCTGACTGTTCTAATATAATAACACCAATATAAAATCAGTTTTAGCTGCAGAATGTTAATACATTTTCATCGAAATCAATTAAATAAACGCAATAGCTCTATTAATTATTTATAATGTCAGCATAAATAATTCAATTTTCCAATTTATTCTACTCTTAGAACCGCTGGTTATTAATCATTTTTAAATTGACATAAATAATTATAGTTGCTATTCAGTTATTGTAAACGTGTTACGTTTAACTGAGTAGATTTAACTTGATACCTCCACGCGTTTCCAATATAAAGGATCTTGACGGACAGACAGACAGGCAGACGAACCACACTTTGGTGTCCATCTGTTGTTTTTCCTTTCGGGTTCCGTTTTTCCTATTGAAGTACATACTGAACCCTAAAAACAAACGTTACCTATTCCTTTCTTATTAAACTTTTGGACAAAGTGAATGAACACCCCCTTTCGGATGGGAAATATATATTACTAGCTTTTGCCCGCGGCTTCGCTCGCGTTAAATTCGGGGTAACACAGTTCCCTTTGTGCCTTATTGATTTGTAATAGCAATGCTAAGTTTCCCTTTTCTTCCCTCTTTCTCCCTCACATCCCACTGTTTTAAAAAAAAACTTAGCCTATGTCCGTCTCCTGGTTCCCAACTATCTCTGTACCAAAATTCATCAAAATCGGTTTAGCCATTAAAGCGTGAAGAGGTAAAAAACAAACAAACTCACTTTCGCTTTTATAATTTTGGAATATAATATAGTAATGATTATATATCCTCCGGCTCTGGGTGGCGCGGAACGGAGTGTCTGACTTGTACTGACTAAAACCCATCCATGTTTTTCTTTTGCCCTTTGTGTTCCGGGGCCACAGAATATCTTTAGAACAACCAGCCTAATCACGCGACCAACAAAACTAGCGCCAACCCTAAACTGCTCAAGACACAACAACCATAGACCCAAAATAGTTGGAATTAGGCACGTAGATTAAGTAGGAAAACGTGTGAGACTAGATGGCAAGATAAACACTTGCATAGTTACCTACTATCGTTGCCACTCGTCTGATTTATTAGCTTTCCGGTGTGGTGAAAGAATCTTAATGGTGCATTCACTTGAAGGAAGGTTGCCGAGTGTTTAGTCTAAGGAGGAGATTGGATAATTATAGAGTAGAGAAAGACATTATATTTAAACCTTTGCGCGACAAAGTGTGCAGACGGGTGCAAAGTTTACATACATTGTTACCCTACATTTTTGTAAACAATCGTGCAACGGGTTAACCGACTTCTTCAATTTTTTTTTGTGTGTTTGTTACGTCATTTCCCCGTCGATTGTGGGTCCCATATGAATTTTAACCATATTGCGTAAGTAATTTATGAGTTCTATAACACATATTTTTCATCTAATGTATAATATGGACGATATGCTAATTTCTCTAAGTAGCAATGTAAAATGAATACTCGATAAGAATTTTTTAGGATCACTTTGTTGTTTGTGTGTAAAGACCGTATCTCGGAAAAAATCAAAATCAAAATATTTTTATTTTACATAGGCCTACATGGGCACTTATAAAACGTCGAGAAAAGATGCACGGTTCGGGTTGGTCGTTTCCTATGGAGAAGAACCGGCAAGAAACTCCATGGTCACTCTTTTAAAATCATTTAGTTTTACAATGTTGTTGTTGCGTGGAGGCATCGAGTTGAAATTAAAATCGTGTACTCAAGTTTATGATCCCTTAGAGCTATGAAAAAATTAACCCTCTTAATCTTCGCAATCAAAAGATATAGCTGTTTATGTGGCAAATTTATACGGAACCTTCGGTGCTCGAGTTTGACTCGCATTTGGCCTGTATAAAAAAATACAATACAAAAATTTGTACCTATTGTATGTTCAGAATAATGTACTGAATAACCATCAACCATTTTCGCGTCGTCGGTATCCCTACCTCTCTCTATATCCTGAGTTGGGTAGACATATTGAACTTCAAAATACAAGACTGCAAAAAAGTCTGTCATATAATTTTTACAGTGCATGCCATTGGGCACGTAATGAGGAAGGACGAAACGCATGTAAGTAAAAAAGTGATAGACATAAACGTTGATGGATGAAGAGGAAGAGGAAGGCCAAATAAATGATGGATGGATTGTGTAAGGAATGATATGAAGGAGAGAATCATGCCGTGATGTCTGACAGGTGAGAATGGAAGAAGAAAACGAATTGCGCCGACCACAAATAGAATGAGACAAAGGCAGGAAGATCATGATAACCATAAAACTCTTTTTATATATTTTAATAGCTGTGTAAGTGATTTAAAGAAAAAGATTGTGTTTAGTAAACATTTTGATCACCTAAAAGCACAATCTTATATTAACATAACACAAAAACGTCCCAACAAAAAAACAAATGCCACATTCGTCATTATTATAAAACTTTTAAGTTCTATTAACTAAAAATAATTGCTTGCCAATTATTAATTAAGAAAATAAAATAAAAATAAACCAATTACAGAAACAGAAACTACTAGGTATTAATATAATTACTATTAAAACACACAATATTTTACCTCATGCCATCTGATTACGGCCGAGGCGTGCAAAAGGCTGGCAACCCTGCACATTTTATTAAAACCCCGCCATTTTTGGGCATAATAGGGCAACCAGTTACCTATTAAAATGGCGCGACAAAACGCACTAATGCTCGCAGTTATAGTTATAAAGAATTTAAATTGATTCTCTTTGAGTGTGAAATTTATCTTTTATGTGCATTGTGGATAAGAAAAACTTATTGATGTATATGGGTTAATAGGGTAGCTGTCAGTTATTTTAGTCATATTGAAGTTATTAAGTATAGAGGAGGGTTGATTAATAAGGTGTTTGTTGACTCATATTGCTCCTTTAAAGTACTTGTACCTGCCATGTGTTTGGAAATTGACATTATGGTATGTAAGATAAAATGGAGCGTCAAATTAAATGTTTATAATAAACTGACCTGAATAAATTGGCTTAACAAATCAAAGGAATTCGGTAAAACTGTGACTGAGAAATTCAAGTAAATAAAGGATGCCATGCCGATAAGTTCTGGGTTGCGGGTTGTTCGAAAGAGATACCGTGGCCTCGGAATATAAAGGGCAAAAGAAATAACATGGGTGGTTTTCAGTCAGTAAAAATCTGACACTCCCATGCTCCGCCCAGATCGGGGGAAGTTATTTGATGATTTCCCATCCATAAAAAATGACTTTACAAATCAAGAGAATTCGATTAAATTGACCAAGAAATACTATAGTAAACTAGCGGACCCGAAAGACGTTGTCCTACTTTTTTTGGGTTGATATGCCAATTTAAACTATCCAGGGCGCCACCCAAACGCATTCATAAAACATCATTCAAATCGGTCCAGCAGTTTAGGAGTTCAGTGACATACACACGTACAGCAGAATCCTTACTTCCTTACTATATATTATATATATATATAATATTATAAAAGCGAAAGTGAGCTTGTTTGTTTGTTTGTTACCTCTACACGCTTTAATGGCTACACCGATTTTGATGAATTTTGGTACAGAGATAGTTGGGAACCAGGAGACGGACATAGGCATTTATTTTAAAAAAGTGGAATGTGAGGGAGAAAGAGGGAAGAAAAGGGAAAACTTAGCGTTGCTATTACAAATCAATAAGGCGCAAGGGGAACTGTGTTACCCCGAATTTAACGCGAGCGAAGCCGCGGGCAAAAGCTAGTTATATATTATATAAAGATAAAGGATGCAATGCCAATAAGTTGTGTACTAATTTGTTTATTGGTGCATAAAAGAAGAAAATACAAAGTTGCTAATAAGGACAACATGAGTTCCTAGTGTTAGCCAATGTTACTATCTGTAAGAAAAACTTATAGAAAGGTTCGTTTTATTTGCAAAAAAAGTGTAATATAAAGCATTACCTATTCATAATTTATGGTCGACAACCATTAATTTAATAAATAACGCTTGTTAGTCAACGCTTTTCTATAAAGAAATATCGATTGCTTTTTTGCAAATATAAGCTAAGTAGGTGCTGGAGGTATTCTCGATAATCTAACCATTTGGTTAAAATAAGTTCAAAGAAGCCGTCGGCAAAATAAACCGTCGCAGTTAAAATTAACATAACTATTCGATCCTATCTAAAATGGATATAGGAAATAATATTTTTCAAGCAATTTCTAATTTAAATTAGACGACAGTTACATTTTTACGAGATCGCCAATGCTAATGAGTGTAAGCTATTATTACTGGGCAATGAAGTTGTTGTGGTGTTACCTACCTTAAAATAAAAACAAGTGTCAACAGTCGGTTGCGAGGGCTCGGCACAAAACTTCTAACATAAACAGCCATATCTTTTGACTGCGTAGACTTAGAGATATGATTTTTCCACAACTCCAAGGAACCACGAGTATAAGGTTTTAATTTCTATCCATCTTTTCTTTGGCCTTCCTCGGAGAGCCAGAGGAAGGCCAAAGAAAAGATGGATGGATTGTGTAAGGAATGATATGAAGGAGAAAGGAGTAAATGATGCCGTATGCCGTAACGTCTGATAAGGGAGAATGGAAGAAGAATGCGTGTTGCGCCGACCCTTAGAATGAGACAAGGGCAGGAAAATGATGATGGTTTTAATTTCTACTCGATAACTTCACGGTTTACCGAGATGAATGGTCTTGACAGACAGACAACAAAGTGGTGATCCAATAAGGGTTCCGTACCTCAAAATGGAACCCTTATTGGATCATTTTGTGGTCCGTCTGTCTGTCTGTGAAGACCCATTATCTGGGAAACGCATGGAGTATCGAGTTGAATTTAAAACAATATACTCAAGTCTGTAGTCCTTTTGAGAAAAAATTCAATCCTCTAAGTCTACGCCACAGATATAGATTGACATAGATAACGCAAGTATCACGATCTGTATGAAAACGAAGCGTGCCATATTTTGACTACCTACTATGACGTCTTATGCACTATATTTTAGTTAAGTGACGTCTATTTAGTGATTGACGAAAGTGTTTACAATTTATTACACAAAATTAACTATTTTAAATTTGATATCTGACGTCCAACTAGTGGCACACCGATGCAGACTGAGCGCGAAAGTAGCAGCTTGCGATTTTTGATCGTAAGTTTGGCTCGCAAAGTGGCACGCGTAGTAGTTACCCTTGCGTTATCTATGTCTATCTATATCTATGGTCTACGCACTCAAAAGAGATGGCCGTTTAAGTCGCAAGTTTGTACAGAACCCTGAGTGTACGAGTCTGACTCGCTCTTTGCCGGTTATTTTGTAAGCAGAATAGCAATAAGGTTTTTTGTACTTAATAAATTCTTGAAGGATTAAAGAAAATTATAACTTAATACTTTTAAAGCCGATTATATAACTACAAACAATATCAACTAATATGTTTGTGCAGTAAAATATCAATTTAAACTTTTTTATTTGCTAATAAAAGTTACGGACCTTTTAATAAACTGGTTTCATTGTTATATATTTTTTGTTGCTTTTTGTTTATTTATTTTGTAACTATATTTTCGCACGCATCTTTGCCTGGTTAGTTATCAGTTATTTATTTCATTACAGACTGATAAGAAACTTAAATATCATTTATAAGGTAAGATGGGTACAGTAATTTTATTTTGTAATTACATTAATTTTGGATGTGACCATAGCGTCCCATTTTGTTTTAAAAGTATGTAGGTACCCTGCAAAACGGGACTAGGGACCTACCTAGAACAGTCCAGATTTTTAAACATATATGTATATCTACCTATATTTACGACCGAAAAACTCAATATGTTATGAAGCCCTCTAACCCTTTTTTCGTAGTGTCAGATTTTTACTTTCTAAAATCCATCCATGTTCTTTTTTGCCCTTTATGTTCCGGGGCCGCGGTGTCTCTTTTGAACAACCCGCAACCCCTACCCCCTATTCTCCTGCCTCTGCAATATGATAAACAAAACTAAATCCTATGCTCTGAAAATGATGTCGATGATTCCATTTAGCAAAATAGAACAATCAAACTCTGGTCTTAATGGGACATAGTTAAGGTGCACTTCTTAATAGATATCCATTACAATAACATAAAATTAAATGTAGGGTATGATGGTTAGACTATAAAACTGTAATCATATTGTTTCAGCTGCTCACGTCCCACACAAGTTGAATAAAACCGGTAAACTTTGTGGTGAGCAACTGAATTGTAATGTTGTTAACCTAGGAAGTGATAACGGACAGGGCTTCTTTTTTTGTCTTTTTTATTGCTGATGGGAAATCATCAAATAACTTGCAAAAAGGGGGCTAGGGACCTACGTAGTCCAGTCCAGTTTTTGAGTCATAAATATACTAGATACCTATATTCACGACTCAAAAACTCATTATGCTATCAAGCCCTTTAACCCTTTTTTTGCGAGCGGGAAATCATCAAATAACTTCCCGCGCTCTGGGTGGAGCGGAGAGGAGTGCCAGACTGACTGACTAAAACCCACCCATGTTCCTTCTATTGCCCTTTATGTTCCGGGCCCGGGGTGTCTCTTTCGAACAACCCGCAACCCCGGAACGAACAGAAAGGGCTTTTATTTTTGGGCGTGGGAAATGATAAAATAACTTTCCCCGCTCTAGTGTCAGACTTATACCTACTTATTAAAACCCACCCATGTTCCTTCTATTGCCCTGAATGTTCCGGGGCCGCGGTATCTCTTTTTAACAACCCGCAACCCCGGAACGAACGGAAAGGGCTTAAGTTAAATTTGTCAAAAATCTGCTGCCATATTAATTTGCCAACCCTATAATTATAATATGGCACTTGGTAACTGATCCGTTAGTCTCGTGGTTGCAAACGCGACTGCTGAGCAGGGATCCTGGGCTCGATTCCCTGGTCAGACAAAAAGTGTTATTGGGTTTTTCCATTAAGAATTTCTCAGTATCAGTCCGGAGTTTGGAAGTTGGCGGTAAGATACCCCGTGCCTCGGAAAGTACGTTAAGCTGTTGGTCCTGCGCCTGATCTCTCTCTGGTCGTGTCGGATTGCCGTTCCATCGGACTATGAGAGTGAGGGAACAGAGAGTGCACCTGTGCCTGCGCCCACACGCCTGCACTATAACAATCTCTTGCGCCGCTGGTTAATCTCCGCTTAGATTGGGCGTCGAGGTCAAAAAACGGCCAGGGGGCTACTTATCTAGGTGGTAATTTGACGACACGGTTGACGCAGTGGCTGAGCGATTGACTGCCGCGCTGTGTGTCACGGGTTCTATTCCCGCACGGGATATATTTTGTATGGCTTACAGATAGTTGTTCCGGGTCTGGTTGTTTGTGTATGTGTGTTTAAATGTTTGTAAACGCACCCACGATACAGTAGAAATTCCTAGTGTGGGGCAACGTTTAAAAAAAAAATATCTTAACCACACTGGTGAAATTTGGCTAGAACCTGCATCTCTGCTCAATCCTTCAGTTTGATGTATTGTTCTATCTAATCACATTCATACCTTTAGCACTATAATTGGAAATAAGTTTAGAGACTAAGTTTAGAGTACCTATCACAAACAAAACAAAACTACAAGCTGTGAAAATCTTAGCAAAAAGTTAAAAAAAAAACACAAAATATTCCTTAATTAAAATCGATTTTAACGAAAATAATTATCAGCTTCTCAATCTGATCTCGAAACAGATTGATAAAATTTCAACCAATTGATAAATCGGTACCGGGCGGTGTGCGCAGACGCAAAGAGAATATTTATGCAATGCGCGACTACCGAACTGGTACTGATCCTCAACCTTAAAGCAGTATTAATTTAATCTTACTGTTATGGGACAAGTACATTGAGTAATACCGCGTGTTTTAGAAAAGTGCATGTTTGAAGGTGTAGTTCAGCACATTCTGTCAAAATTTCTATATAGAACCACCAAGGTTTGCAAATATTTAGGTCTAAACTAGCAGGCGCCCGTGGCTTGGTTGGCCTTGTAGATTCTTAGACGCTTGTTAACTTTTGTTAACGTATTATTTTATTTTACTTTTTTTAAAGTAAGCAATGACTTATTGTCGGGCCTACACTGTCCTCTCATACTTAAGTGCTAACGCTGTAACAACAACAACATTGTAAAACTAAATGATTTTAAAAGAGTAACCATGGAGTTTCTTGCCGGTTCTTCTCCATAGGAAACGACCAACCCGAACCGTGCATCTTTTCTCGACGTTTTATAAGTGCCCATGTAGGCCTATGTAAAATAAAAATATTTTGATTTTTCGCCCGCGTGATATCGAAAAAAAAAGTAACAAACATCCATACATCCAAACATCCATCCATCCATCCTCACAAACATTCACATTTATAATATTAGTAGGAAGTAGGATATTTTGAAATGTTGTATATGCAGTTTGTTCAGTTTGGCCGTCTCTACTACATATGTAGTTAAATACAAGACCTTCTCTTCTTCTTCTTCTTCAACCTCTGTAAATTTGAAGAAGAATTAATTGAATTCTCTTCCAAATCTCTCCACTTTCGGCAGGATTTGTGTCATGGCTATTCAGTTTCTTCAGGCCACTATAACGAGGTCGTCAGTCCACTTAATCGGTTGTCTTCCCACATTCCTCCGTCCATTTCTTCCCCCCCATCTTTCGTCCAAGACATTAAATGATGGTCAGTACGTTCTACGGAATATTCTCTGACCTTCACGCGAGTGAAGCCGGGGCAAAACTTAGTCACATTTATAAGATGTGATCGTAAACTCCCTGGTGCCTTTTTTGGCGTCGCCTTTAATTATAGAGTATCATTACGAGATAATTTTATACCGACGATGTAACCATTAGCTGTGCCATTTACTTGATAAGCTCTATTTTGGCGACATTTAGTGACTTAGCTTAGACTAACCATTAGGAGTCACAAGGTTCACAGAAAGGTTGTTTATTTCAGTTATTTTTAGTAGTAACACATGAATTGCAGCCGTCGATTTTTACTGGTAGATAAACTACAGTGATAGTTACTCAAAACACACTCAAGTTTGTTCAAATCCTTTTTTCCAAAATATATTATTTTAGTTTGTAGAATGAATAGTAACATTTGAAAACATAAATTTAGTTTTTGGAGTTTTAACGCAAACTAAACCTTACATAGGTATACTTAGGTTATATTTGTTTTTTTTTTGTTTTAACTGAATGGAGATTTCTGTTTGAGATAGTGATTCTTCTAAGATTAATTTAGTTTACACCTGCACTGGCTCTTCAAAAGCAATGACCTCTTAAGCTGAGATACTCTATCGATCCTCCAAAGGACACTCACTAAAAACCATGAACGAAAAAGAAAATTCCCGTCAATCGTTGTGAAGCGCGGGCGCACGAACATTTCGGCAATGCGATCGCGCGCCGACGACTCCCGAACGCGCTTCGGTTTTTGCCGCCATATTTAATTGCACTATATCATCGCATACTATAATGCCCTTTAATTTTTTACTGCTCTGTAATGACATAATCGCAAGGATGCTAAGCCGTCTTTTTACGCTCGCATCTGCTAAACTACGCATAAACGACACCGTTGTTACTGCACTACCCATTAATTGCTGTAAACTGTAAAGGAATGTTTGTTAAAGTGTAATTCGTGTTTTACGGGTTTTAACCCCTTATTGTTGTCATATCGATTAATTTAATGGTAATGGGTCGTAGTGCGTAATGAAAGTAAAGAGAAAGGTTGATTTAGTTATTTCTATAATTGTTTAATTTTTATTATATTGACTCGTAAAGTTTAATTGTCATAGTATAAAGTAAATTATCGTAAGTTAAACAAAATAGTATTTTTTTTCTATGATGACATTTTTGCTACTACTTAGTTCAAGTAGCACCTGATGGATCCAAAACTACTTTTATAATATTAAAAACAAAGGATATACAGATGAATTAAATACCTGATTCAAACCAAAACAAGTTATCGTTTCGTCGGTCTAATTAGGAACGCAAATTCAGAAGAAACATGAACTTTAAGTTATGTCTCATGAACGTACGGCATACTGGCAAACGAATATTTGTCCGTTATTATTTTAAACACATGTACCCCAGTTGATCGCGAAATAAGACTGATAATTAACAAGATTCCAAACAGAACTCAATCCCCATAAAATCAACCTAACGACACCATTAAAAATAAGTACGTGTAAATGAATGATCTATTACACGCTGGCGCACCGTACAAGCTAATTACAATTAAAACATAAAATCACTACAAAAACCGGTGAATGAAGTCGGCCATCTTGTTCCGCCATCTTATGAGTAATTACTGCAAATGGCGGCGGCGGCGATTGGTTCGCGGGTAAAAAGCCTACAAAGTGTTAATAACACCAGATTCGTTCCTAACGAAGTGTGATTGAAGATAATTGTAGCTTTATATGTAGTGAAAATAATTATAAAGTGCAAGACCGTGGGATTGCACTTAAGTTTGTACTCGTGAGCTATTGTTACTCATATCGATTTCAATCTTAGATTCGCACTTGTTTTTGCTGCAGGTGGAACCAGCGGTGAAAGCTTGCGCGAAAGGTAATGCAATGACACTGTTCGTGTTAACAAACGCAAATATACAAAATGGAAACTAAAGAATTTGTTACAGACGACCTAATAGGCTCATAGTCTCTAAAGAATACGCCCCGTCCGTGCACCATGCCTTAGCAAACAAAGGCGTTTCTGCGTTTATAGCACGTCCATGCCGTTTTTCCGCAATAATCACCGTCCCCGGTCCCGTCACTCTTTTGTACAAATGTACGTTTGTTCCCAGAACCGAACTGTGTGTTTTGCATATTCCATATCCGACGCTGAATCTGCCGATCATTTGCCATTGGACCGATGAAAGCTTTCACCAAACTCGCACATATACCGTTTCGGGGATATTCGGGATCCCAATCGAAGCAGTATCCATTAAATATAAAGAAAAAAAACAAATAAGATAGAAAGTATGATGAGTAGTGCGATCAAGTGCACTTATGGAATAAAAAAAAACATAAAAAATCAGACACAGAATCAACGCAAAATCTACCAACAAACAAGAAAAAGTTCGAGCGCAGTTATAACTTAAAAGGAATGTAATGTCTCACTCGCGATGCGTCGGAATACGTCATAAATTGCATCCACTTGCGTCTTGAGCCACTGAGCCAAGTTCGCCGACGCAAAAACAAGGCACCGAAAAGGTTTGACGCAAAAACTGAGGCACGCGGCCGATGGTTCGATTTCATCTTCTTACATGGACCGATACTGTTGGATTGGAACTAATTATGAGGAGCGGTGACGAAATAAATTGACGGTACATTTTAAACAATATTCAAGTCTGAGAAAGGAACAGGACTGCGGGACGTGTTACTATAATTAAAACTATTATTTGCTGTTATTATAGTAACATTTTGCTGCAGTCGACGCAAAAGAAGTTTGCTGCGGTTTTAGAAGGAAGTGTTCAGCCTACTTCTACTGTTAGTTTGTTAGTAGGTATATTTAATTGGCTAGCTATTTGTGAATGTGAGTTAAAAATTTTGTAAATGAACTCACGATACAGGAGAAATTTCTAGTGTGGGGAATCGTTAAAAAAAATTGTTTGTAAGTACCGATAATTAAAAAAAGAACTACAAAACATTTATTCGATCTTAACAAATTTTCTAAAGTGACAAAATTGATTGTTGATTGTAACCTCGGGCAGTACTTACAGAGGGTCTAAATCTAGAATGGCCGCTTAAACAGAATCATATTAGGATAGTAATATGAATTACGTTAAAATTTCTTGAAATGGTCACAGACGCAGTTAATACCGTGAATCGTCACTTTATGACCATTTTACGAAAGGTAAACTTATTTAATTCATATTATTAGCCTTTTATGATCCTGATTAAGCAGCAATTTTAAGACCCCCTGATTTACAACTGATAGAAAATGGTACTATTATAGAGTTGTGTACTTTTTGTGGTATAGTTGACTTTCAAGCAGAACGCTTGGCAAAAGCTAGTTTACGCTATAGGGTTTTTATAACTGAACTCCTGCAGTGTATTAGGATCAGAAATCTTACTTTCCCATAACTTAACATGTATTTTATGACTTTATCCCGTCGTGCATCGTATGCAAACGCATACAGAACATGCCTAGATCCTTTTTAAAAAGCAAAAGCAGTCTCTGAGAATGTCATATGCAAATGTGGGAACGATGCAACAGTTCTTGTGTAATGAATGTGGTACTGTACTGGATCTGTCTTATAATATATTAAATGCAGGATACTTGTTTAAATGACAACTTTTTTTTTATTCTGAGAACAAAACGTACCGCCCTTATAGGTCAAAAAATGTAAAAAAGCAAAATCTTACAGATTAAAACCTGTTACATCGCATCAGAGGATGGATTGATTTATTTAGAGAAAGGAGTAAATGATGTCGTGACGTCTGACAGGGATGAATGGAAGAAGAAAACGTTGACCCCAAACAGAATTTGACAAGGGCATGAAAATGATGCATCGCGTCAGAAGCTAATAAAAATAACCTAAATCTTATATATCACTGTAACAAGAAAAGAAAAACAATATAAAAATCCTCTCTTTTGACTAAATAAGAAGAATGTATTTTCAAATAATTATGGCTGTTTTTTTTTCTTTGTATAGTAAATTCTATTGCTTTCTATGTTTGCCCGAATATATATAAATAGATTTGGTGAGTGACCGCTTTTTGGCTCACAGGAGCAGCGTACAAATAAGTAAATTACACCAAAACTGAACTGACTAAACACCACAATCAGAACACCTGTCCGTTATTAAGGTGTTCCAGATTATATCTTGGCGTTTTAAATCGCTAAAGGGGTGTGTTCATATCGATTTCGTAACAAAAGAGGTTACAAAAGTGGCGTGTACGACCGGGCGGAAGAGTGCGCCTCGGGCAGGGGCGGGCGACATTATTTATTGACAATGAGATAGCGTACTGCCCCAAATATCTTCATTAGCGAATCGCTGCGGTTAGTACGATTCGTGTGGATGAGCTTTTATGGGAGGAAATAGAAGTTTGATGGACAGAAAGTGATGATAAAGCACAGCAGGTCTGTTAGAAGAAAAAACGTTTTTTTTTTGTATTAATTTGAAATTATTATTTGAAAAAACATACAAAAATTTTAGTACAAAGGTACTGCTTGTACCTTTGTACTAAAATTTTTGTATGTTTTTTTTCCTTTATTTAATACACAAAGTAGACAACACACTTCTGTATTAATATAAGAAAATAAATAAAATAAGAGACGCGGAACCTCTCGAAAGACCTGCATCCAAATTAAAACATTTTTGTAAAAGCATTTTACAAACGTTTGAGTAATAGCAATTAGTAATATTTGTAAAACAGTTGAGTTTCAATTTTGGTGCAAATAAAGTATATATTATATTCTATTCAATATTGACTTCTATATGAATTGCATATTACTGAAATAGCTATTTCATGTAAATAGCTATTTATATTTGGATAGGGCTATAAGTTAAAATATGAAAGGTATGTCCACTCTATTGTATTTTTCAGAATGTTTCCCACCGTTTAGCATAAATACTGTTAAGTATCTACCAATAAATATTGTCCAAGAATGATAAATTACGTTAGATGTTAGTACCTACATAGCTGCAAAGGTTTTTTCCTTTTATTTAAGAAAAGAACAACGGGGCATGCATCATAAGGTTGCTATTAGTCCACAGGTAGGTACCTATATGTTCAGAATTTAGAAAATAAATGGTCAGGTTAATAAAATGTCCATCATCTGCCTAAACATGTACCAAACGTTTGTAGGCAGGCATATTATGGTCTTCTTGCAGTCTAACTGGATTCAGCTGAATACCAGTATTTTATCTAGAGCGACTGCCTATCTACCACCACAACCCAGTTTAAGTCCTGGGTAATACGATACTCTTGGTAAGACTGGCTGTCAGACTATCGGGCCACTGGCTACCTGCAACGACTGTCAAAGATCTACAATTGTCAGCCGGGACGTAGGACGGAGTTATTTGGGTGTTTTTTTTTCCAGCCTGCCTTGGACATGTCAGGTGGGATGACGATCTAAGAAAGACTGCAGGCAGATGCTGGATGCGGCAAGCCGAAGACAGGGCGCTATGGCGCTCATTAGGGGAGGGCTATGTCCAGCAGTGGACTAATATAGCCTGATGATGATGATGATGGACGCGATGATGATGGATGTTGAGCCGCGCTTGCCTAGGTTGGTCTGTGGATGGGTGACCACCCGTTACATACCGAGTTTCCTCCGTGCCTCGGAAAGCACGTTAAGCCGTTGGTCCCGGCTGTCATTTGTAGAACTTTGACAGTCGTTACAGGTAGTCAGTGTCCCGAAAGTCTGACAACCAGTCTTACCAAGGTATCGTATTACCCAGTACTAACTGGGTTGTGGAGGTCAGATAGGCAGTCGCTCCATGTAAAATACTGATATTCAGCTGCATCCGGTTAGACTGGAAGCCGACCCCAACATAGTTGGGAAAAGGCTAGGCAGATGATGATGATGATGATGGACATGTCAGAATTGTTTTGACTCTCCATTCGAGAGTTTCTAGGTCGATTTACAAAGGCAAGATTCAGGAGAAAGTAGGCCGCAACGAAATAATTTTGACACCCTGTCTTGGACCGGTTAGAATTGTATCGGATCGATACAGAAGTTGCTTGGTTGACTTTACACAAAGTGTATTCAAGAGGATGCTGGTTGCAAGTGCTGTAAGAACGAGCGAAGCGAGCTCGAAAATTAAACACCTTACCTCCAATGAATTCAGATATGGAAATCAAAATTTCCACATGGTTTATTTTTTGCAGCCTTGTGGTGAAAATCCAAAAGGATTATATCATATTATACCAAACTAGACGCAGAAAACAGAATCTGAATCAAAATCTGTGAAAAAAGAATTTTCATCAAGTCAAAGTACGGACCATGCGCGCTGGTTCAAAGAAAATGTGTAAGTTTATAACTGTAGGTAGCAGTGCTTAGCGGATCACTAAGAAACTTTTAAAAAACGAGAGGATAATTCTACTAACGATTTGTTATGGAAACGCAACGATTTATTATGGAAATAATAATGAGAAAACTAAAACTTGAAAAGACCTGAGCCTCTGAGGCATCTGGACCCTAGTGAAAGTGCCAAAATCCGTTTCAAAATTATCGACTGATTAGCTTTCGTCCGCGGTTTCGCCTGCGTTAAATTCGATGCTGCGATAAGACAATTCCCCTTTTTTCCCTCTTTCTCCCTCATATTTCACTCTTTTTTTTAAAAAAAATAGCCTATGTCCGTCTCCAGGGTCCCAATTCATCAAAATCGGTTTAGCCATTTACGCGTGAAGAGGTAACAAACAAACTCACTTTCGCTTTTATAATATTAGTAAGGATTCAATTTGGCTAGTCATAGACACGCTAAGAAGAATGTATAACTTTTCTTAGAGCCAAATGCTCCACATACTAAGGTCATCATCCGTAATCTTTCCCTCACACGCGTGACCTCTTAACCTCGGATACATCGTAGCATCCCATGCCGCAGGGGTGGGAGGGCTGAAAGGGGCTAATTAATGGGGTTCTAATTGTTGCACAGAGATGTCGCCGCTGTGCCCCATAGGCCGTGGGAGATTGATTTAATTGCCCTTTGCTGTATTGGACAATGGGGTAAAGAGTTTATTGTCGTTGCTTGAACAAAGTTTTGCAAATTATTGTAGTATTTAAACTTCTGTATTTACAAATAAGTACATGATAGTTCCATAAGTCATGTCATAAGGAATGTCATGTCATGACATAAGGAAAGTCGGAGAAGCTACCTGGTCAAGAAAAGACTGGAAATAGCTGGAAGAGGCCTACGTGTCACAGGACACGCTGATCACTAAACCGGATAAATAGATTTGTTTTAGATTATAAATTTATTTATTTATAAGTTTATTTCGGCTGGAGCCAAACTTGCTGAAGAATTGGTGAAGGCGGGCGGCTATTCATGAGGTCATCCGGGCAGGACCTTGACCGTTTAGTTTCAACAATACAGGCTTAATAATAATAACATGATAGTTAGCAAATAATACATATTTCATTTCATGGATAGTTTTCACGCAAAGCATTCACTAAAATATCTAAGTAGTTGACGTTTTCATTAAAATCCATGCTAATTTCGGGCAAAATAAAACATAATTATCTTACTATACAACTGGAATATTCTCCGAAAAGTACCGAATAGAAATAGTTGATTCTTTTGTTTTAAAATCAAGACGATATTGTTAACCTTAAAAACTATAAAGGAACAAAAACAAAACTGATTTTTAGACTCGCACAGGATAAAGCAATAAAAAAAGAACAACTAAAACATTTTTTTTAATATGTAAAGAAAATAAAAAGATCAATTTTTTTTTTTTTTTTTTAAAACATTGCCCCACACTAGGAAGTTTTCCTGTATCGTGGGTGCGTTTACAAACATTTAAACTCACATACACAAATAGCCAGACCCGAAACAACTACCTGTAGGTCATACAAATATTTGTTCCGTGCGGGAATTGAACCCGCAATACGCAGCGCATCCAGCAGTCGATCGCTCAGCCACTGCGCCAACCGTGTCGTCAAAATTGGTCCTGTACAAGGCTAAAAGGGCATCAGCATGGTGCGGCTGACATGTCAGATCGATGATATTCTGTTAGGGCAAATAACGTAACGCTTGTTTCCCCGATGACGTGCAGATGGGTGACCAATGGGTTTGTCCATAGTACACCCAATTTTTTGAAAGGCCATACAATAACAATCCTTACTAATATTATAAAAGCGAAAGTGAGTTTGTTTGTTACATCTTCACGCCTAAATGGCTAAACCGATTTTGATGAATTTTGGTACAGAGATAGTTGGGACCCTGGGGACGGAAACAGGCTTTTTTAAAAAAAAATTGAGATATGAGGGAGAAAAAGGGAATAAAAGGGCAAACTTAGCATTGCTATTACAATAAATAAGGCGCAAGGGCAAAAACTACAGGTAGCATGTACCTGTAAATCAGGAAAGGGGAACTGTATTACCGAGAATTAAACGCGAGCGAAACCGCGGGCATAAGCTAGTTGTGGAATAAATTGAGAATAGATAAAAAGCGAAGTTTTCATATTATTATTCGCTCCAAAATCAACTCGTCTTGCCCAAATATTGATTCAAACAATCACAGAACCAGACGATGGATTCAGTATTCATCTCGCGGATTGGATGAAACTTTTTTCATTCAGATTGACACAAGGGGTTGAGTTGTGATAAAAATTCTGCAGCCGTCGCGACGACGAGGTAAAGCCACGTTAGGAAAGAAAGAGTAATGTGTTTGACTTTAGCCGACTTTGTCGAGGTATGGGAAGTATTTGTTATAAGTGAGGTGTTGGATATTGATAGGTCATAGTTTTGAAATACACATTAATATAATATCACGCCGGTAATCGTAGAAGGGTTAGGCAGAAGTCTTGACGACACGATTGGCGCAGTGGCTGAGCGATCGACTGCCGCGCTGCGTGTCGCGGGTTCGATTCCCGCACGGAATAAATATTTGTATGACCTGCAGATAGTTGTTTCGGGTCTGGCCGTTTGTGTATGTGAGTTTAAATGTTTGTAAACGCACCCAGGATACAGGAGAAATCCTAGTGTGGGGCAACGTTTTTTTTTTTAAAAAAAAAAAAGAAGTGTACACCCATATTTTGTAGATATGTTTTAAGTTTCTATCACCATCAAACCTGTTGCGACTAAGAACTTCCTCATGGAAATACTATAAACAGTACTGTGTCTACATGTCTTTAAATCTTTTATCAATCTGTCCTATCGCAGGACTCTGGTAGAGATTTCTAAATGAAATAAGCTGTACCTTTGTGCTTTTTGTCTGTATGTAATTTGATATTAATTTGTGTTTTGTGTGTATATAAATAAATAAATAACAGTTTGCCTGCACATTGAATCAAACCCGAGCCACAGCAGCAGTGGCAGTTTAATCAAGGTTATCTTGAAATGGCTGAAAGAATCAGTAATTCCACAATGATCAAGGACGAACCCGAAGACTTCAAAAGCATTGCTGGTTCCTATGTATCTTTTTGAAGTTCCTGAATGGAGACCTAGGTTTTAAACAGATAATCCGCTTCAACTGCTTGACTAACTTATAGCGGCCTCTTTGAACATTCAAAGGTGCATGGTATTGTTTTGAATTTCAATGTAGGTTAAAATGTTTTTAATAATATTCAGGAACATTGTGGCATGGTCTACCGACAATCCTGATACCTGTTATTGTTCTAGATACATAAATTAAACAACAACAATAAAACTGGTATACACGATGACCAATCGAGCAATACAAAAACTTAAAAAAATTATAACCAACTTCCAAAAATAAGACTAAAATGTGGATAATAACTTTACTTCCGGAAATTGGTGACTTATGTTTGTGTCGTTGACGTTTTGGAGCGGAGTAATAGGTGAACAAATATGTAAAAAAAAAGGTCGAACATAGAACCTCCTCGATTTTTGAAGTCGGTTAAAAACAGTTGTGCTTTTTCATTGTACGGGAAATTTACCGAAAGCGAGGCCACGTCTGGAAATATAAAAGCTTCACTTGTCGTTATGAGCACATTGTGTAAAAGAGCATGAATCATGACCACTGTTATCTGTGACAGATTTATGCTAGATCACGTTCATGTATACTGTCTAATGTATCTCTAGATATCAGCCTGAGGGTGTGGGTCATTTGAGAGAGATACGATTTCGTAAAGGCTTTATTAAGAACTCCTTTGTAAAGTTATATGTGCTGGTAAAGTATTCATTAAATAAGACTATCCGCCCAACAACTGAGCGTTCATCATCTATATCACCTAGTCTTTTCCGTAAGTTTCCAGTCTAACCGGATGCAGAATACCAGTATTTTCCACGGAGCGCCTACCTATCTGACCCCCACAACCCAGTTAGTACGTGGTAATACCCCTTGACTGTCATTTAAATGCACTTTAACCTGTTAAGCTTAACATAATTTTGCCGAGGCAAAGACGAAACTCGATATGTAACGGGTCGGGTGGTCACCAAAAACCAACCTAGGCAAGTGCGGCTAAGCCTAAAGATCGACCCGAGCGGCAGCTATTATTTAGCCACGAGCTCGTTTAGTATGACAAGCAGTCACAGTGGTAGCAATTGTCGCAGCCCTAGGAATCAATCAATCAATCCTATACATAACAAGACATAGGTACCTAGTACTCAGAGGAGTCCTGCAGCTACTTTTTCTACTCTTCCTCCAGTTCAACGACTCTCAACCCCACAAGAACTCTAGCTCAAAGATCGAACCACCCATCTCCGATACCCAGCACGTTACTCCTGATATGATCGGCGAATGAAGATATAAATAACATAATTACAACAAACGAACCCACCCGGGGGCAAGTAACACCTAACGCCGGTAATTACAGACAGACCAACATTAACATGTTAATTGTCGTCGGGTGGCCAGAATATAGACTGGATTTTTGGTAAAAGATCTTTGTGAGGATTGTGGATTTGATTAGAGGCTTTTAGTCTGCTAGTATATTCAAGTGTACAAATGGTGTTGTTATATGAAGATTAGAACACGCCTATATAAAATTTCTTTAGAAAAAACTAAAAGGATTTTGAAACCATAAAACAAGAACTTACAGCTCAAAAATTAGATACCTTCATAGTAAGATGAATTTTGGTACAGACATAGTTGGGACCCTGGAGACGGACATAGGCTATTTAAAAAAAAAATATTAACTACCGGTAGCAGGTACCTGTAAATCTGGAAAGGGGAACTAGGCTGTGTTACCCCGAATTTAACGCGAGCGAAGCCGCGGGCAAAAGCTAGTGAATAAATAACTAGACAAATATCAGGGAACTGGTATAACGTTAGGTAGCAGTGTGAAGGTTTGATCCACATCTAGCATGTAGCATTTACTAATCCTGTGTGTGAAGCAACTTTTCTTTTTAAAACTTATTTTTTAGTCAAGTGAATTGTTACTTAACTAAACAATCAGTTTTACACAACACTTTTACAGCAATTGTGCTTTAAAAAGTGTTTGACATCACTTTAACGCCATGCACCTTAAGCTTTTTGACAGATTATATTATACCAACACTTTTTTACAGATTTTAACATTGACAGTCGATGCCGTGCCGTCCTATACGGTTTGAAATTCGGGCAAGTATAAATATGACTTTATCAATTCATATGTCCTTTCTAAAGTTCATAATCTAAGACATCCCAGACATCGGTGAAGAAAAACATCATGAGGAAATCTGGACTTATAAGCCTTAAATGACAACTGACGACATGGTTGGCGCAGTGGCTGAGCACAGAACAAATATTTGTATGGCCTACAGATAGTTGTTCCGGCTGTTTGTATATGTGAGTTTAATGTTTGTAAACGCACCCACGATACCGGAGAAATTCCTAGTGTGAAAAAAAACAAAACGCCAACTCGTCTTCGGCAAGCGTGGTGACAAATGCTCGTGCCTACTCCGTAGGAGAAGAGGCCTTTGTCCAGCAGTGGACCTGGTATTATTATAATAATGTTAAAAGGACGTTTTCCGGTCCGACCGTTGCAACTGCTGCAACTGTCACAGTTTGTACGACATCCATACTTGGACCGATCTCATATTCACCTTGCAAACCACATCAGAATGATTCGATCGGTAACCTATCATCTTATGGTGTATAGTTACCAATGATATATCATCACGGCGCGGTGCAAGAGGGCGGGCAGGATCGCTCGCGAGGTGTCCTATAAATCTTGGCAGTCCGATTGAAATCAAAATATACGCGTTTTTATATTCTTTTGGCGGCACTTTGATATTGATATGTCGAGAGATTGTGGTGTTAATGTTTTTTTGGGGTTGTCATAAATATTGTTTTTTTTTTAAATAAAAACAAGATGACGTCACTCTTGTTATGTCTTAGTTGTCTGAAAGGGCCAACTGTTAATATGAAAACTTGATAGTCAATCATTTTATTATCAGGAGAATTATTTACCCTACAAAATAAGGAATGTGTGGAAGAGTTGAATCAAATGACATTTTAGATGCAATGGGTTTATTCACCTAATATTAACATGTAGTCTATGACTGTTATTACTAATTTTGTAGAATAACCTAATTAAGATTAATTCAGAAGTGGCAACAAAGCCGTTTTATTAAACAGTATTTATTTTTATGGATACATAAGGATATTCGGGTTTTTAGATTATATGCATAATAATAAAATTATCAATTCAGAAGGCATGCTTGTTAGCTTGTCTACCTGCTAGAATAAAGCGAAACCATAGCTCATAAATTAATACTGTTAACTAAAGAGCCCACCTACTAAAAACACGAATGCACTCAAATAATAATTGATGACAATAAACTGCTAAGTGCCAATTTGATCGCCAATACATTAAACACAACCAATAAGGCAGCATTCAAAAAACCGTTACTCAAAACCAACTCCAATGCATCAAACGAAAGAATTTTCAATAATCCATAGACACCCATTTAATCATACTTTCCTATTTAGGAAATCCCACATCTTATTCAATAAGAAAATTATTAAACTATGAAAAAATGGCTGAATATGAGTTATAGATGGCCGCTTGCTTAATTACGTACATAGAAGGCAATGGCGATTGGCCTAGCGTAACAATAACTCTTAGATATTAACATAATAGTCGTTACAATTGCATTGTTCTACTAATGTGGATGTCGTATTAGGATGCAGGCAGATGGTGGGCATCTGTTTGTAAAGTGAGGTGCACACTTGTAGGAAAGAAATTGGAGTGAAAGTATCTTATAAACCCAGAGTTTGGTAGATGGTCTTACAGTATTTGGTGGTCGCGATTGAGAAATGTGCTAATTATTTATCAAAAGTCATTTATTAAAAGTAGGCTTATGGTCAGTATTTTTTTTATGAAAAACAGGAATTTTATGTTGGAGATAAAACAGCAATGAAACAAGAAGCTTGCATGATGAGGACTGTTATGACGCTTGACAGCAAAAACGGCGGTAAAGTGAATAAGGCGCCCTCTAGTGCTGGAAATAAGAAGGTATTCTCGAAACTTCTAAGGATTTGGGAAGATATTCTCGTATTTTCACAAAATCACAAGGACTGCTTCTTTCTCAATTACACAAGACAGTCGCCACTTCCTAGTCAGCTCGGAAGAAGTAGCAGAAAAAACTCCCCAGCAACGACAACTGTTTGGTAGGTTAGAAACACTAGATCTATGTTTTTCATAGTAATTGCTTACAAATACGTGCTGTGGATATTTTGTCCTAAATAACCTCAACGGCGAAACCCTGGACAATGTTCCTCCGAAAACTTCTTGCAGAATGGCTTGCAAATTTGATTAGGTATGTTTTTGCGGTAACGAGAGAATATTCAAAAATATACGAAATAAACCTAGTCAGTAGAGGCTCTAACCACAACACTATCTTTCTAGTTTTATCTTTTACTAGTTTTTGTCCGCGGCTTCGCTCGCGTTAAATTCGGTATAACACAGTACCTGACCTGCTGCCTGCAGTTTTTGCCCTAGCGCCTTATTTATTTGTTATAGCAACGCTAAGTTTTCCCTTATTTTCCCTCTTACTCCCGCGTGATGATCGAAAAAAAAATATCTTTCTTACCCCTTTTCTTCCCTCTTTCTCCTTATCTCACTTATTTAAAAAAATTGCCTATGTCCGTCTCCTGGTTCCCAACTATCTCTGTACCAAAATTCATCAAAATCGGTTTAGCCATTAAAGCGTGAAGAGGAAACAAACAAACAAACTCATTTTCGCTTTTATAATATTAGTAAGGATATTGTCCTCGAGCAATATTGTCCAACATCAAACATATTAATGCAAAACGTATACCTAATAAACTACACCACGACATGACAAGACATGAAGACACGCAAAGCGATGATATAATAATGAAAATTAATAAAAAGCCTGCACTTGCATGTTGGAACGATGTTCTTCTAAATAACATGGTTGTGAATCTAAATTATTTTTCTGTGTCAGTGTGCTTAGCCCTCGCCCAGCTGCTGTGTATTGCGTGCAGAGTGCGGTTGTACGTTTTAAATTTCGAACTTAAGTACGACCACTTTAAGTGTAAAGTTCATGATGGCGCTTCTTCTTCTTGGCGTGAGGATGACAATCTAAATTGAGTGAGCCCAAAAATTAGCGACGAGTTTGGCACTTTCAGTAGCGTCCTTCAGCTCCCGTGATGTGCAAGCAACAGGACTATCAAGACACTATGTCAAGTGTCCCATTGTTTGTGGACCAACACCACATTTTCACTACTTCAGGGCAGAGTCGTCTAAGAATCCCCAATGAATCTTAGCCATTATATCATTTAGTTCTGTGTTTTTCGGCCTGCGCAGACAAGTTGATGAAAGTATATTGTTATTGTAGTGACATTAACACTAACTTTGAAATGTCATGCTAGTAGTCAGGCAGTGTAATTATCACGGTTATCTTGGCTTTTAGTCTGTCCTTTGGTTGAAACCTTGGCAGTTGATGATGAAGTGGGACAGAATGTCCTAGTTCTAAATATTGGAAGGTATGTAAGATCCACAAACCCTGAGTGCCCGTTTTGTCTCAGAGAAGAGGCTGGTATCCTATCAGTACACCTGTTCTCGACGTTTTATAAGTGCCTTATGTAGGCCTTTGTAAAATTTAACATTTTGATTTTGAAAGGGAATATTAAAGGCTATTATTAAGCTGGAAAATTAGAAATTACCACAGTAGAGTGAGGGCAGCTAGACGACGCCAAGCTGGTACCGTCAAACCACGGTTTTGTCTCTTTAAAAACGCAACGCTGCAAAGCCGTAGTCCCTATAAAAATAAAAGGACACTCCCATAAAGTGCCCATACAGTTCTTAAAGCATGACACGAACATTATGCGGTCCACCTGACGCAGATACCAACCTGTATAGTCTCACAGTCGCATGTGTGCACAGTGCTTAAAACACTAATTGATCGGTATCCGGCCTAAGATTGCGATCAATTGTTGCAAAACGACACGACGCGTCAATTTGTCGCGCGTTTTTTTTCGGGTTAACAATTATGACCTTTAATCGAGTGATAATGTCTTAGTCATGGATGTTTCTTTAATTAATACGTGTTTGTTTTAATATTATAATTACTGTTTTATTTTATTGATACCATTGAGCTGTCGTTTATGATCGAGTTATTTTTGTGTTCTTATTTTGAATTCGTGTAGATCTATAGTGCGCTTTTGTAATAGCAATGAGTGTTATCATATTAAAAGAGTAGATAAATGTCAATATTTCAGTATTATTCTAATATACAAAAAAGCCCCAGAAGAACCTATATCACCTGCATGTTCTAATTAACTTTTACATCGCAAAAGGTTCTATAGACTAAGCAAAAATATGTTTCTTCTACATTTGTGACATCAAAACAGGTTTTTCTAATGTAACTTTGTTTATTTTGTGGATATCATTGACTTAAGCTCCAGGTGTATTTTAATTCAGGTTTAGGACGTAGGTACTTAGTTAATTGCTTCCTGTCGCAGTCTTTAAGAACTTAAAATATACCTAGGTACCTGTTATAGGTACTACATATATCGACGGTCCCTGCGTACATAAAGACATGCCAAAAATGGCATTTTTTTTATTGTATCATTGGCTTGAGATTATCTATGCGCACATGCTGACATATTTTTATTTAATTTATTTACTTTGTTCTAGAAATCGTATAAAAGAACAAGTATTATAAATACAACGAATAAGTGTCGTAGAAACGGTCATCTATCAGTTATTCCAAGAAAACGTGAAAAAATAAAATACTTATGTGTAAATTGCATTATAAAGCTCTTAAAGCTGTTAAAATATTGTAAAAAGAAAATATTTATTACTAGCTTTTGCCCGCGGCTTCGCTCGCGTTAAATTCGGGGTAACACAGTTCCCCTTGCGCCTTATTGAATTGTAATAGCAACGCTAAGTTTTCCCTTTTCTTCCCTCTTTCTCCCTCACATCCCACTTTTTATTTAAAAAAAATTAGCCTATGTCCGTCTCCTGGTTCCCAACTATCTCTGTACCAAAATTCATCAAAATCGGTGTAGCCATTAAAGCGTGAAGAGGTAACAAACAAATAAACAAACAAACAAACTCACTTTCGCTTTTATAATATTAGTAAGGATTATTGTTCATAGAATTATTTCTAGGGCGTATTGAACACAAATTACGCTGTCCTGTAAACCTCGGTTTTTGACTTAACCTTATGTACGTAGGAACCGTCGACATGTCTTAGTATTTAAATGTTACTTACACGAAATCTAGAAGGCGTTTAGCCAGTGCTTACAGAAACTTTTGAAATGAGCAAGTCGCTGGCAAATGTATTAAAGCGAAGTTCTTTTTTATTTTTTTTGCACATATTGACACCACCACAAAGAACACCATGAAACATATTTTTGCACATATTGAAATCCACAAAGAACACCATGAAAAATATTTTTATGATTAAAGTTGAACCGAAAAAGCTATGTGAAAATCAAAACATGATATAAATTAAGTGGGTCGATAAAAAAAACACGATTGTGACACTAACTTATGATTTAAAACGTATAATTCTATAAAATTAACCCAACTATCTCTGTACCAAAATTCATCAAATACGGTTTGGCTAAAACGTAGCAAACAAACTCACTTTCGCTTTTATAATATTAGTAAAGATTATTTCGGTACTGCGAAGCATACACCCCACCATTCGATCAGAGATTTTAAAAGAGAGTGATAGATAACCGTCAAATACTTTAACACTTCTAAAATAACCCTATTCATAATTGCTACTTTTACAAAATATCACTGTATTATAATCTCACCGTCCCTTCCCTAACCTGCAAAATTACAACACTGATGTCAAAAACAATCATCGTTATTCATCCCCACACTTATCATATCATGATGGAGAGTCAGAGTCTCCTGTCTCTGGAGCCTGACTAGGGCAAAAGAAAAATGTAAACATTGAATGGTCACCCATCCACGGACCGACCTTGGTAAACGCTGTTTAACCTTGAACATCGACCCGTGTGGCTTTCATAATTTGACGAGGAGCACCTCCTCCTAATTTAATTACATAAAATAAGCTACTTCCAAAAAATCATTAAAAGACCGAAAATAAATTTACTTCCGGAATCCAGTGACTTTCGTCCGAATTCCAGAAGTATTTTTTTATATCCGGGTTTTGTTTCAGGCTTTTTAGTTGTGGTCTAATGACAGAAATAACTACTTAAAAAAAAAGGAATTTCTCCTGTATCGTGGGTGCGTTTACAAAAATTTAAACTCACATACACAAACAGCCAGACCCGAAACAACTGCCTGTAGGTCATACAAATATTTGTTCCGTGCGGGGATCGATCCCGCGACACGCAGCGCAGCAGTCGATCGTTCAGCTACTGCGTCAACCGTGTCGCCAATTCTTATCGAGTATTCAATTTCCATTGCTACTACGAGATATTGGCATACATGGAAGAAACATTTAAGAGTTTTGTGGATTTCTTATGGATGTCATTGTTAGTACTGAATCACACGGGAAGCACCAGCTTTCAAATAAAGAATCGATTCACCCAGTCGAAAGTTCTGATGTCATCATCTGCCTAGCCTTTTCCCAACTATGTTGGGGTCGGCTTCCAGTCTAACCGGATGCAGCTGAATATCAGTATTTTACATGGAGCGACTGCCCATCTGACCTCCACAACCCAGTTATTACTGGGTAATACGATACCCCTTGGTAAGACTGGTTGTCAGACTTTCGGGACACTGACTTCCTGTAACGACTGTCAAAGATCTACAAATGACAGCCGGGACCAACGGCTTAACGTGCTTTCCGAGGCACGGAGGAAACTCGGTATGTCACGGGTGGTCACCCATCCACAGACCAACCTAGGCAAGCGCGGCTTAACCTAAAGATCGACCCGAGCGGCTGCTATTATTTAGCCACGAGCTCCTCGTCGAAGTCGTTCGTTCGTAGTAGTTCGAGTCGAAAGTTCTGATGTAACATAAATTTAATAAAAAAAATATAGTCGAATTGAGAACATCCTCCTTTTTCTGAAGTCGGTTATAAGATAATCCTTATCCTTACTGATATTATAAAAGCGAAAGTGAGTTTGTTTTTTTTTGTTTGTTACCTCTTCACGCTTTAATGGCTTAACCGATTTGATGAATTTTGGTACAGAGATAGTTGGGTTAATTTCATAGTTAAAGTGGGATATGATGTAGAAAGAGGGAAGAAACGGGATAACTTAGCGTTGCTATTACAAATCAATAAGGCGCAAGGGCAAAAACTGTAGGTAGCAGGTACCTGTAAATTAGGAAAGGGGAACTGTGTTACCCCGAATTTAACGCGAGCGAAGCCGCAGGCAAAAGCTAGTTTTATTCATAAACGAGCTACTAAGTGCAACGAGCAGAGAATAAACATGCTTTTGAATTCGATGTTAAATGGCACGCGCTACCCATTTTGTGTGCACACATGTACCTACCTATTTAAATTTAACCAATTTAAAAGAGTAAACTAATGAGTTCAAGACTGCCTAGTTATGAATGCAATTTAAAAAACTCATTTTACAGCTTTAATGAATACAAAGCAGATGTTTCTAAATAATCTGTCAGGCGCAATATGCCATCACACATAATGGTTCCGTACACAGTAATGAGTAGAATAATTGTGTTATAATTGGCTTTGCCTTTACCGAGCTACCTATGGTAATTAAATTAACTAGTTGTTGATCGATTTAGATAATGTGTTAAGAGAGAAATAAAGGTCGAATGTGTATTAGAAAAAATATAATGTTAAGTTGGTGGCGTAACGAAGTGTCGTATGATTTATAATTCGCGTTGGATTTTGAAGTGTTTTATCCTTAAATGGTAAACAGAAGCCCATGCTTTTTTTTTGTTTTTGGGTGGGAAATCATCAAATAACTTCCTCCTCTCTGGGCGGAGCGGGGGGGGGGGGGCGTGACAGACTTTTACTGACTAAAACCCACCCATGTTCCTTCTATTGCTTTACGTTCCGGGGCCGCGGTGTCTCTTTCGAACAACCCGCAACCCCGGCAGAGATGCCCATGCTTTGGCTTTGCATACGTGCCACTATTGATCATCGAAACTACATGACTTCATCACTTTTTAGGGTTCCGTATTTCAAAAGGACTAAACGAAACCCTTATTGGATCACTTGGTAGTCCGTCTGTCTGTCTGTCTGTTTGTCTGCCAAGACCCTTTATCTCGGGAACGCGCGGAGGTATCGAGTTGAATTAAATTAATTAAAACCATAAACTCAAGTCTGTGGTCCCTTCGTGCTGTGAAAAATCTAACCTTTAAGTCTACGCAGTCAAAAGATATAGCCATTTATGTCGTAAGTTTGCCTGGGTTTTTTTAGTCTCGGACGCGAGGTAATAGCGCCTCTCCTTCAATAAATATAATTTAAAAAAAATATTTAAAAAAAAATTGTTGTTTGTGAGGATGGATGGATGGATGTATGGATGTTTGTTACTCTTTCACGTCAAAACGGCTGAACGGATCTTGATGAAATTTGGCACAGAGGTAGATAATAGTCTGGAATAACATATAGGATACTTTTAAAACTAAATCTGCTTTAATTGTACTGACCCCTAAAAACCTACAAAGTAGCGAACATTGTGTTAAATATTAGCATAGTATCGCGGAGGTGTTCCCTGCGATATATCTTACGTAATATATCGTTGCATCGCACGGCATCCTACAAACAGACGGTCCTATATAAATGATTATATAGAATAAGTATAATATATTTTTTGTTTAAAAGATCGTTTATTTAAATTTAATTTATAACATGTACGATTTGGGCGTGTTAATGTAACTCAAAATCAAAATATTTTTATTTCACATAGGCCTTCACAATGAATGGGGGGCATGTCAGACTTTTACTGACTAAAACTCACCCATGTTCCTTCTATTGCCCTTTACGTTCCGGGGCCGCGGTATCTCTTTCGAACAACCCGCAACCCCGGCAGGCGGAGGCTCTGGCAAGCCCCTCTGCTTTGGTGACATCTCTTTGAGGCGCGCGTGAAACACGAACGCGCCGTCGACACGGCCTGTCCTCAATAGACGGACGTACGGTGAGCTACCCATTGCTCACCGTCCACAGGCCCGCATCTACGGTGGCCGGGAGTCGTCTCGCGGCGCCCGGCGCCCGGGGCGTCTCCCGCGGCGGCTGGGTTGGCTTGATGTTCTCTCCCTCAAACGCCCGGCCACCTCCTTTTTTACATAGTAAGGCCTACAAGGGCACTTATAAAACGTCGAGAAAAGGTGCACGGTTCGGGTTGGTCGTTTCCTATGGAGAAGAACCAGCAAGAAACTCCATGATTAGGTACTCTTTTAAAATCATTTGTCATGTTGTTGTTATAGCGTTAGTACTTAATAATTATGAGAGGACAGCATAGGCCCGACAATAAGTCATTGCTTACTTTACAAAACGTAAAATAAAATAAAAAGTTAACTTTTGGTTAAGATCTAATAAGAATCAGCACAGTTCCTCTATTGCCTCCTCTCATTTGCATGACTATAACAAGATTCTTCATTTCACTAGTAGGTCCTACTACTCCTGTCAGAGCAAAATTAATATGAAATTTTGAAGAAAACGTGTCTTCGTCAAGTCATTGAAGAGCTCCCTCCTGCGAAGAAGAAGAGTTAGGCTACTGATTACTAGTAATTAATAGATACATAACACAGGCACTTAAATCAGTAAGAATGATAGCAAAGACAGATGGGTCGTACCCAGAGAGCGTCGGAAGCCCTCAAGATATCGTCACCTTTGTGTGAACCACGCTCCAAAATAACAATTTCCTGACATCTTCATTACCTCACAATAAACACGAAAATGATATACAAACTCCTTATTTTCATTAACAAACTAATTACTTCAACCTTTAACAGTAGACCCGAAGCAATTTCTAAAACAATTTGCGACTACCCGCAATGGTAGCGATCTCAGAATGACATTAGCTGTCAGGAAGGAAGCGAGTGGATGCGAGCCAGGGATTACTTTGTGCTGCTAATTTGTGCCCTAAGGATACGACGTCATTTCTAAGTGTAATATAAACGTTTCTGACTCACAAAGGGCTGTGGAACCTCGTTTACATGAGACGAGAGGTAATCTCGGCAGAAGATAATGTTGTTAATTCTGAACGGATTACATTTCTGAACGTATTGTTTTGGGGTTTCGTTGATAGAGTATTGTAATATTGCAGATAAAATGTTAGAGCGAATTTCGCCAATGAAACTCTACACAGCAAAGCTAAGTTGTGGCGTGGTGCGTATCTAAGGGGACAACAATAAGACTAGGACGTACAGCAAGCCGACTGTTCAGGAACCTAACATCATAAAGAGTAGTAGTTTTGATTGTAGGGGCAAGAAACGCAGAGGGCCTGCCAGAACCACCACCTGCCGAGGTTGCGGGTTGTTCGAAAGAGATACCGCGGCCCAGGAACATAAAGGGCAAAAGAAGGACAATTGGTGATGGATGGGTCAGTAAAAGTCTGACACTCCCCCCGCTTCACCAAGAGCGGAGAAAGTTAATTGATGATTTTACATGCGCAAAAAAAGGGCTAAGCAAGCCTTTAGATTTGTAAGTCATCAATACAGTACCTCCCGCGCCACTGTATCTAAGCAGTGTTCTAGACCTTTCAATTTCATCATTACTTTGGTATAATGACACTGAACAACTCTTGATATGCCATTTGGCCAAAGTTCACTACGGTGTTCTGCATTCATCTGCCTAGCCTTTTCCCAACTACGTTGGGGTCGGCTTCCAGTCTAACCGGATGCAGCTGATATCAGTATGTTACATGGAGTGACTGCCTATCTGACCTCCACAACCAGTTACTACTGAGTAATACAATACCCTTTGGTAAGACTGGTTGTCAGACTTTCGGAACACTGACTTCCTGTAACGACTGTCAAAGATCTACAAATGCCAGCCGGGACCAACGGCTTAACGTGCTTTCCGAGGCACGGAAGAAACTCGGTATGTAACGGGTGGTCACCCATAGACCAACCTAGGCAAGCGCGGCTTAACTTAAAGATCGACCCGAGCGGCTGCTATTATTTAGCCACAAGCTCCTCCATCCGGTGTCCTGCATTATCATGTTTTGATTTTGGAGTATCTGCAGATATTGGCATAGTTTGTATAAATACCTAAGACTTAGTAATCCTTACTAATATTAAAGCGAAAGTGAGTTTGTTTGTTTGTTTGTTACCTCTTCACGCTTTATTGGCTTAACCGATTTTGATAAATTTTGGTACAGAGATAGTTGGGAACCAGGAGACGGACATAGGCTATTTTTTATATTAAAAAAAAGTGGGATATGAGGGAGAACGAGGGAAGAAAAGGGAAAACTTAGCGTTGCTATTTCAAATCCATCAGGCGCAAGAGCAAAAACTGCAGGTCTACTTGGTGTGTTATACCGAATTTAACGCGAGCGAAGCCGCGGGCGAAAGCTAGTTGTCAATATTTCCACTTCTTTAAAAACATAAGCATCAATCACAAAACTAAAATAAAAAGCTATTTAACTAGGAACAAAAATCCAAACGATTCTACAAACGAAGTTAGTGCCAACAAAGAGCACAATAGCGCAATATAGGAATAACAAAGAGTTATTCTGAACGTCCTCGTATAACTAAATGAGCTCGGTCCGCCGGTCGCAGATATTGGAGACGCCGCGGGCGAAGCCAGGGTAGTATGTTATAGCTATGTCGTAATATGGAGACTGTTTGCCGAGATAGGGTGAATGAAATAAAATTTGGAGAGATTGGCATGATGTTTGATACTAAAGAAGGTGGATTTGAAGATCTGAAATAGATTTATTTTTGCGTTTCAATGATAGCCTAAATAAAATGGCCAATAAATTAATTGATGTCTGTTTGCTTAATTGATACGCAACCGGGATGCTTTTTGTCGAGGGGTAGCCTATCAGGAATAGGCTACCCCTCGATAAGTAGGGTTCCAAGTTGAATACATAAAACACTAGCTGGCGCCCGCAGCTTCACCCGCGTGACGGTCGAAAAAAAAGTATCACATGTGTTACTCCAGACTATAGTCGTATCTCTGTGCCAAATTTCATGAAGATCTGTACAGCCGTTTTGATGTGAACAAGTAACATTCATCCTCGCAAACATTCGCATTTTTAATATTAAATTATTATTAAAGTAGGATGATACAACAATTGTATACATTTTCAAATACATATTTAAAACGTCAATTCTTCCACCAAAAGAGAAATTGGTTTTAAGACAAAATAAATCATTAACAAGAATCATCCTCAAGACATCGAAAAGCTTTTCAATGACAACAATCACTATAAATGACGAGATTGGTGCTAATATCATTACGTAAGCAACTCTTGAGTTTCGCAATGCATCCAACCACAATATTAACATTTAACAGAGCTTTCATACCTTTCATTAAGTGAGTGAGACTATAGACACTTGATGTTTGAGTGCCGTCTCACTGCGGTGGGTCTGTTGGAGCTGTCATTGCAGTAACAGTTCTAATGTAACTGCCGTGACTTTGACTATGCGATGCGGTCAATAAAACGACCACAATGAAGTTATGAAAGAATTGAATACAAAAGTATTTATAAATAGACATAAAGATGAGAGAGATTAAGCTAATCGTGTAATTTAACGGTTCTTAGGAGGGATATGTTCAGCAGTGATGATCAGTGATCCTTCAGATTAATTAAGACAAGCTAGCAATCGCATCATAGAAAATACTACGTTTCTTTAATTTCAGCTGTATCCGGTTAGACTGAAAGCCGACCCCAACATGTTTAGGATAAAGTTAGATGTAGATCATGATAATACTAACCAATTGGATTTTGTCTGAATTAAAATAATGTTATTTATAATGACTGCAATTTGTAATTATAATACTTACGTTGATGTCAAATTAAGAGTACAATACAAATCATTTAATAATGGATTCAATTTAAAACAACACACATGACAGGACGGTATATATATGATAGGTCTATTCTCTCTCAAAGTAAAATAACAATACAAAAAATTGAAAAACAGTACCGTCCAGTGATTCAAAAAACTTTCAATTCAAATTCTATTAAGCATTTCCCATCCGAACAGACCCTCAGTAATCTGACACCGCCATCCCCACACAATTAGGAGCAGAGCACTGATGTCTGAATGAGAACATAACCCAATGTTTCATGCCCCGTTTAGTCGTCAATGAATAAGTAATGTAGCAAGTCCCTGATGACGGGCGGGGGGGATGCTGGTGAATCTGTTTGTAAGGTTTTGGATTTCTTTATTACTGAGTGTTTTTAAGATGTGGGGCTTACCGGATATTATAATTTTCGTTGGTTTTTGGATTAGATTAAATGTTTTGGACTATTAGTATTTGCTTACCAATAGGTAGGATAATAATCCTACTAATATTATAATGCGAATGTTTCTGAGGATGGATGTATGGTTGTTTACTCTTTCACGTCAAACGGCTGAACGGATCTTGATGAAATTTGGCGCAGAGGTAGATTATAGTCTGGAATAACACATCGGATACTTTTTTTCAATCATTACGTGGGTGAAGCCACGGGCGCCAGCTAGTATAGTTATATTTGCTGATCCGCGTGGTCTTCCTCATGTAAGTTAACCAAGATTTTTTTTCTTGGCCTTAAATGAGACTATGACCTCTGAATTTGTTTCAGCTGTTTCTTCCCAGTGTAGCCGGGTACAAAACACCGAACTAATCAATTTTAAAAAAAATGTCTTGTAAAAGTGTTTGTAAAAACCTACGTGCAAAACAACATCTTTTATTTATATCTGTATGTATCAACGGACTATTTCGTACTTCAAAACAGGCGTAATGCCAGTGAGCTACAAAATAATTTTCAGATATCGTCTAAGTATTTGAACATCTTTCATTTGAAATGTTGTAAACCTTGTAGAATAACTAGAATAATTTCTATTACCTTGTGGAAAAATCATTAACGTGTCTTTTAATGACCTTTAAACAAATGGTTTTACTTTTGAAATAGCCAAGTTTACTATCACCATTGTCACAGTTACTATCAAAAACCCTTAAATCTGGACCTTCGTAACTAATATCTACTATTCATTCTCTAAGAATTTCATCTACCATTCCAATTCCTCTTCATCGTCTCGGCTACATTCTCTCAATAAAACCTCATGTAAATCTAGATCGAAATTATTTCGTTAACATGACTCCTTTGCCTCAGGCGAGGGGTTGCGGGGTGCGGGGGGATGCTGCGCACAAATCTGCAGATTGGATCCGTTCTCCAACAATATGTCTGTGGGATTGTGGCTGATTCGATTTGTGCGTAGAGATGATACGCTGAGATTGTCAGTGTTACATTCGCTATAGTGATGCTGTTCGTGAATAATGTGGAGTTATTTGCTTTTAAATTAGGTTGGGACGTTTGTGAGTGGTTTTTGAGGTACTTTAGATATAAAAAATGCAAAGAAAAGAAATTTTGAAAGTATCATTATGTAACCGGATTACTATCGAGAAATTCCAATGATACTTTGCCCAACCTACTCAGTAGCAGTGATTTCGACTTCACTAGATCATTTTATCATGTAGCATATCAAAGCAAATCAAAAATGTTTATTTGTAAGAATAGATGTTATAATATTAGTTCCAGCATATCCTGCTAACTATGACGTACAAATATTTCCATAAAAAAAATAATATTGAGAGCCTTTTGAACTTCAAGTGAAAGAGTATCTTAAAGAACTTAAACAACTATTCGCTTTAGTTACAAGAATTTGCAGAGCTCGCTAGCGTAAGAGAATGTAAGCAGTTGCAGAGTTCTACGATAATTTTTTTCAAAATCTTGCTAACTAAAACAAAATGTCAAAATAAACACAGCTACTCATCAACCCAGACAGAACAAAGAACAAATAATTGTCATAAAAATCAGAGAAGCATTAAGTTGAACGAATACAGCGGGGAGCGATCAGAAAGCGTGATAAACGCGATAATGCCGCCTCTATCAACGACGCAATTAAAATTACTCGTATTTTTGACGAACAATTCTCGCTTAACTATATTTGTCGCTTCGCCGCATCGCTACGGTTGCTATTTTATTCTTTCGCTGATTCCGTCTCTAACTAGATTTGGGTGTCGTTGTTTTTTTTTTAAGATTCTGTTCGTTAGTGTCCTCCGCTAGTTAGTAAACATACAGATTACTAAGAAATTGTGTACTGTATGGACAGAATCACTCAAATCTGTGTAGTTTTTAAGCGACTTAAAAAAAGGAGAAGGTTTTCAATTCCACTGTATTTTTTATCCGCAAATTGTGGGACGATTTTCAAAATTCTTAAGAAATTTTAGCGAAAGGGCTCCCGGAATCCCAGGTCTCATATCAATTTGATCTGTATAGCTTTGGTAGTTTACGAGTTATCTTTTATAATTTTTTTTTCTTCTAATGAAATACGCTTATATTTTAGTAGCACTGTAAAAAGAATACTCGAAAGAGATACCGCGGCCCCGGAACTCAAAGGGCAATAGAAGGAACATCCCACCCATGTTCCTTTTAGTCAGTCAAAGTCTGACACTCCCGCCCCGCTCTGCCCGGAGCGGGGGAAGTTATTTGATGACTTCCCACCCCAAAAAAAATGGCGGTCTAATCGCCTTTATAGTACAGTGGTATCCATGGTACAGTTCGTTTAAGGCGATATGTTATTAGACTTATTAGTCATATATACCAAAGTATTAGTCCAATCACTGGGTTGTTAGGGTCAGATAAACGCTCCCTATAACGTACCTACTGGTATTCGCTGCGACCGGTAAGACTGAAAGCCCACCACAACATAGTTATGAAAAACTAGACAGATGTTGAATGAAAGTGTTAAAAAAACTTTTATGAATTTTGTTACCTTTTTAACAAAAACCTTCACATATTGTACCATCTCACCAATCAAATGACCTGTCCATACTAAAAGTGAAAGACTACGAATTTCTATACAATTGAGTGTCGGTGTCAAAAGTCAAGCGCGTACGCAGCCATGGGAACTAACCTCTTGATAGATATCTGTGTAACGAGGCTATCTGCTATGGGAATGTTGTTACTTGTTATGTTATCTGTGAGATTTTATATTCTGTTTCTAGTCTATGTTGGTTTAGATTGAGGGGTAAACTCGTGATTCGTTTCACGAAAACCTCAACCGTTTATTATACATAGTTTTTGTAATCCGAATGAAAAAACGGAACCTTTATACCCGGAACGGACCACTTAGTTGTCCGCCCGTCTGACCGTCAGTCCGTCTGTCACGACCCTTTTTCTCAAGAATGCATGGAGGTATGAAGCTGAAATTAATACCGAATACACTGCAATCCCTTAGAGCAGAGTCAAAATCAAACTCCAAGTCAAAGCAATCAAAAGATACGGCCGTTTATGTCGCATTCTCAAGGGAATCAATGTCATAGAGCACAAGTAAAGGGAAAAATCCCAAAACGTAATTACACCAAAATAAAAAAAAAACCGGCAAAGTGCGAGTCGGACGCGCATCGAATGTTCCATACAAACTGGACATACCGACTGGAGTCTATGGTTTTAATTTCAACTTGATACTTCCACGCGTTTCAGAGACAAAGTATCTTGACAGACAGAGGGACCACAAAGTGATCCTAAAAGCGTTCCGTTTTATTCTTTCGAGATACGGAAACCTAAAAATGATTAATAATATAATAATAATAAAATTCTTAGTAATCAGTTCCTTTATTAGTTAGTCTACTGCACTAAAATGTTATTTTCAATGCTACTTTTCAATACGGCATGGCACCTTGAAACAATCTTAACAAATAACTTCAATCACAGTGAGATAGAATTCTAAACCAATCTATTTCTGAACAAATTCGGCTTCACGTTTTCTAAAAATTAAACACTGCAACGAAAACTTTAGGTGGAACCGAAATGTCAACCCTTTGGCAGCCGCCTGTCCATCTCCAGCGCAAGTAGGATGAAGTGGGTGCTGGATGATTGCGGAGGGCTCTTGAAACATTTAACGAAGCTCCGTTCATTACGACAAGCGCACGGTCACTGGAAAAATGCTCCAATTCATTGAACATTGCAGGTAACAAAGAAAAGAAATATTATTGGGAACTATATTTTTGAGCCGTTTGGGGTTGAAACTCTGGGACCGTGGGGTCCTTGTGCTGACAGCCTTTTTAAGGAAATTTCAAAACGTTTGGTTGACACTTCCCGTGACCCAAGGGCTGGCTTTTACTTTGGCCAGAGGCTTAGCGTTGCCATACAACGTGGCAACGCGGTCAGTCTCTTGGGGACATTGCCAACTGACAGCGTTGAGGACGAATTTTTTGACGCTATTTTTTAATTTATTTATAAGTTTAGTTTAGTTTAATAATTTTAGTTTATAACACATTTTACTAATTAAATTAAAGTTGAGGATAACATTGCAGGAATGTGAGATTGAATGAGGAGTTTATTTTTTAGTCAATGTTCCTTCTCTAGGAATTTCTCCTGTATCGTGGGTGCGTTTACAAACATTTAAACTCACATACACAAACAAGCAGACCTGAAACAACTACCTGCAGGTCATAGGAATATTTGTTCTTGGGATCGAACCCGCGACACGCAGCGCAGCACTCGATCGTTGCGCCAACTGTGCCGTGCCGTATTTTAGAAGATATCTAGCATTGCCATGGGCTGCATGGGTTGTGCAGGTCAGATATGTAGTTTCTCTATATAAATTACTGGTATACAGCTACATCCGGTTAGACTGGAAGCCGACCCCAACTTGGTTAGGAAAAACGGTGGACAGAATATAATTTCGACTAGCAAGAGAGCAAGTCACAGTTTTAACTTCATCATCATTATGTCAGCCGAAAGAGGTCCACTGATGGACAACAGCCTCAACCAAGCGTCACCACATCACCCGGTCCTGTTCTTTTCGCATCCACCGGATTTCCAGTCTCCCGGTCATCTTATGGGTGCATTTCTGTGGCCATTTACCACAATCTACAGATGCAATTTTGCGATAGGATGACATTGGCCTTTTTTGTGATGGGAAAAACCAAAATCAAAAGTCATTTATTCAAATTAGGCTGATAATCAGCACTTTTTGAACGTCACATTACAAGAGACAGTCCCACAAAAACGCCCTGCCCTTCGCCACTTCCTAGTGTTTTAGCTGGGAAGAAGAAGTGGCGGAACAAACTCCCCAGCAACACATCTGTCTGTCAGGTTAGGAGAACCAGATTTTATACAATTCCGTTTAACCGATCCATGTTCCTTCTTTAACCCTTTGTGTTCCGGGGCTGGTGGCCTTCTCTTTTGAACAACCCGCAACCCCGGCAAGACATTGCCCAACCACAGAGACTATACTGCGTCGTTGGTCTAATGGTCGCAAGCTCGACTGCTGCGACCATTAGCGCATGAAGTTCGATTCTCACGTCAGAAAATGTATTTATTGGGTTTTTTACATCAGGAATGTCCTATTAGCAGTTCCGGTGTCTGTTTTGTACCCGTTTGGTAGCAATAGGAATGTAGGTGTACTATTAGGTATCTACACAATATAAGTCTTTAAACTGACATGGTCACTAACATTGTCAATAACACTTGAAACGGGATATTTAGCATTTTTGTTATTTATTTCGAGTTTCCGATATAAAATATCCCGTAATATAAGGTAAACATCTGTGAAAGCCTTTGGAAACTAACAGGATCTTATTGTTTAACTACAAAGTAACCTAAAACGATGCAATACCTGAAAAGTAAAATAAAATCGTTTTTAAATAAAGTTAATACCTACCACTCTGCAAACAAAGAAAAGTTCTGTGAGAAACTTCAAGAAATCAAGTCGGGTACATTATTAAATACTTTATAATATTCTCTCACGCTCATATAAAAAAACACTAAAAGAAACTACCTATACACATAAAATAAAGTCACATTTAAAAGCCACTCATATTAAAAACTCTTTAAGAAAAATCAATGGAACATTTTGAAAAATCAAGTGCTTAACCCTTGCAATGCTACAAAGTCAAAATATAACAATTAGTCCACAAAGTTCCCAACATAACCGCAAAGCGACGAAGAACCCTCCTCTAATCAAGTGTTCCTAAGGGTACGAACGACCCTCGTAAGACAAAGGGTTGGCTTTTCTACACAATTTAGCTGTATTTTGCAAACAGCACTCGATTTTGAGTGGCAATTGAAAAATGTCAACATTTTAATATGTGTTTTGCTTCTGTGTTAATTTAGTTCTATAGTTTCACGTGGGAATTAAGAGTATTCGAATCACGACTTTTTTCACAACAATTTAATTTAATTCAACAATTTTGCATAATTGATTTATTAGTAACTAGCTAGCTGGCTAGGATAAAAAAAACCCTTGTCTTAATCCATGGTATAAGCTATCTACATACCAATTTTCACCAAATTCGCTCCAGACGTTTGAGCGTGATGGAGTAACAAACAAACACACGGACATACAAACTTTCGCCTTTCTGATATTAGTGTGAAAGGGGCTTTCGGTCAATTTAAACACTTTTAACTAATCGAAACAAAAATGCATCACCCAAAAAAGTATGTATTCAAATGAACAAAAATAGGAACGTCGGTACCAATTGGCACATTTGATCTAAAAATATGAATTTATTTTTTTATTGTTATTCCACTAACATCGTATTTTGGTGGGAAAACCAATACAACAATATAGTACCAATAATCACCAATATCAGTGTACTGTTTTTAACTGTAACCATATTTAGTTTGCTAACCAGCATGTCCTGGATCTAAAATTCGTTGACATGATAAATGTCTGCATATTGTGACATTCACCGAGCCGAAATGGACACTAATATCTATAGAGAAATAAACAGTACGAATGGTGGTTTATTTCTGATGTCTTACAGAAAGATGGCTAGTCCCCCAACGTTGACTGATTGTGCTTCCAAATTTAAAATGAATTATGATTAATGGCAACAGTGCCAAGTCCGCAAGCTAGCGGTATTTAGAGATCCTATTGCCTTAAGTATTCTACTCTATGATCTAGAGCACGTTATGATCATGTGCCAAACTTGTACTTGCAAAAACAAATCAAGACATTTCATTACATTCTCGCTTCCTACAGATCGCTTTTTTAATTAGCTGTTTTTACTTGTTAAATAAATCTTAGAGTCTCGGTTACAAACTAGCGGAAGAAGCCATAAAATAAATGTTTTATAAAGACAATGTGCGTTGTATATTAAAAATCTTATGTGTCTATGGGTAGAACGAACGTTTTAGGTGGTGAATATACTGGTACTGACACTGTAACATGAGCGCAATGAAAATTGTATATTAGTAGCTATAGTTTTGTTTTTAAACTTATTATTTAACAAACAATGCCTGCCTCAAGCCAGGTTCAAGTCCAGTGAACCTGGCTTGAGACAGGCATTTTTTTATTATCAGATTATATATTTGTATTATGTTTTCTGCATTTTTACGATGTGCCTTTCTTAATCTAGCCTCAAAAATTGCTTGATAATAATTATTGTTCCTGCACAAAGATCATTGACGTAAAATATATTCAAAAGACACACGGAGTCAAATAAATCCCGAAGTGTCAGCGTGTATGATTGTGTGTCAACAGATGTAAGGGGATTTGCACACAGCCGCGATTCCCAGTTCATTACCGAGGATCGGCGATCGAGGGTGGTGAAGCGGTAGAGGGATCGAGTAATAGGCCATAGACAATTTGTATAGGAAACGTGAAACGGATTTTTATGTACAAGCAATTTTTGATAAAGAATCTGGGCTCACAGATAAAGTATAATGATGGGTGTTTAATCTATATCCTTACTAATATTATAAAAGCGAAAGTGAGTTTGTTTGTTACCTCTTCACGCTTTAATGGCTAAACCGATTTTGATGAATTTTGGTACAGAGATAGTTGAGAATCAGAAGACGGACGTAGACTATTTTTTTTAAGTGGAATGTGAGGGAAGAAAAAGGGAAAACTTAGCGTTGCTATTACAAATCAATAAGGCGCAAGGGCCTGCAAATCAGGAAAGGGGAACTTTGTTATTCCGAATTTAAGGCGAGCGAAGCCGCGTGCAAAAGCTAGTATATACATAAATGAACACGGCATCATGGTAAACGGCTGGATAAATTCTGATAAAATTATGACTTAGTAAATTTGGTCCACAATATGACTACTTAAGTAAATTTTAATTTAACTAGGTGTTCACAATTACGACCATTTGCCATATCGTGTATAGTCAGATGACTCAAACTCAAAGCATTATTTTCAGTTAATAACAGGCATTCTTAAATTACTAAGAAGCCCGGTCCAAAAACAAGTTATCTATGGAGAACGATGGTAAAGACACTTTCTCCTGTAAATCAAGCTTGGTATTACGAAACCCGCATCTAATTCTTTAACTAATCCTTATCCTTACTAATATTATAAAAGCGAAAGTGAGTTTGTTTCTTTGTTACGTCTTCACGCTTTAATGGCTAAACCAATTTTGATGAATTTTGGTACAGGACATAGATTATTTCTTTTAAAAAAAAGTGGGAAATGAGGGAGACAGAGGGAAGAAAAAGGGAAAACATGGGCGCAAGGGAAAAAACTACAGGTAGCAGAGCAGGTACCTGCAAATCAGGAAAGGGGAACTGTGTTACCCCGAATTTAACGCAAGCGGGCAAAAGCTGGTAATGTTATAAGAATAGTATAGTATTACGGGCCGGTGTTCGCAACTCCGTACGCAAAATACTTGTCGTGTTGTTGCGGCCACTTCCCCATTATAGAATACCATACTGTAATATACTAATAATGTGACATCTCACATAACCCAATCCACGATTTGTTTGTCTTTGTAACGGGGATGTTTTATGCACCATCGACTGCCTACTTGCGATCGCAGTCACATTGATATTACGATATTTGCTCAATCAGGGACGCACGGCCGGGACGGGGTGGAGTGAGGGTGGCATGGAGATGTACCTTGCAAAGGTTGCACGTCGTTTAAATAAGTGTTTTCAAAGGAAGTAGATCTAAAAGTAAAAAAGTGGTTACGAAACTGTTTCAAGTTTCTGCCCGTTTTTAGGGTTCCGTAGTCAACTAGGAACCCTTATAGTTTCGCCATGTCTGTCTGTCCGTCCGTCCGTCCGTCCGTCCTCGCTTAATCTCTGTGACCGTTAGCACTAGAAAGCTGAAATTTGGTACCAATATGTATATCAATCACGCCGACAAAGTGGTAAAATAAAAATTGGAAAAATATGTTTTATTAGGGTAGCCACCCTATATGTAAAGTGGGAAGTGATTTTTTTTTAATTTCAACCCTAACGTGTGATATATTGTTGGAAAGGTATTTAAAAATGAATAGGGGTTTACTAAAATCATTTTTTGATAATGTCAATAATTTCGGAAATAATCGCTCCAAAAGTAAAAAACAATGTGTCCCCCCCCCCTCTAACTTTTGAACCGTAAGTTTAGAAAATATGAAAAAAATCTGAAAAGTAGAACTTTATAAGGACTTTCTAGGAAAATCATTTTGAACTTGATTGACACAACAGTTTTTGTACAAAAAAGACAAAAAGTTGTACAAAATAATTTCCTCCTCCACCTTTAAACTCATAAGTGGGAACACTTATTGTGACGGACGGGAAACTACGGAACCCTACACTGAGCGTGGCCCGACACGCTCTTGACCGGTTTTTTCTTGATGGAGATCTACGTTTCGAAAACGGAAATTAGTTTGAACTTTCTGATTAACTGACTGACTTCTTGAAAACTTCATGTGACTGAAAATGGTTTGATTGAAAGAACTGCCTTCAGTTTGTTGTTATCATATGAACACCCACACATAAAGCATTTTTTGCCATTTTTTTCATAGCCATGAAAGTAAAATGCGCCACTATTTTACTTTTCGTTTTGTCAAACTTCAGACAGCTTTATGCGTTCATCTTTATTGAATATATGCCAGGAATAAAAAATCTCACTCAGACGGGGAATTTAAATTATATTGATTGTGAAATTGTTCAGTGGCCCAGATCAGTGTTGATGATATTTGTCAAAGCATTAGTCACACAAGCTTGATAAAGACCTCAAAATCGTTCTTTTTAATGGCAGAAAATGAAAACATTTACTAATCATTTAAAAACTCGAGTCGGAAAAAGAGCTTACAGAAAAGAAAGTATCAAAGAAAATCCGTAGCCTGGCGGCCATTACACAAATTAGAAAAAGTAAAAACAGAACACAATTTGAATGCATTTCCCGCCAGTTTCGTGTTGCCATTCAAAATAGGAACGTATTACCGCGCCAGTGAAAAGAACTGTCTCAAATTACTTTGCATAGCCTGTCTCTTTCCAATCCGTATCAAATGGTATTGTTATCCCTTTTTGCCGCTATACAAACTCAGATAAACAAATACAAAAGGCCTAATTGAGTAACTAGTAAAACGAACGGCCCGGTACCGTCCCTCCGTATAGCTTTACAAACTTATCTGTGCACCCTGAAAACTAGAAAGCAGTCAAAAACGAACTTTATTAGGTAGACTTATATGTCAAATAACAATTTAAAAGGGGTGCCAGGATCTTTGTTAGACAGTTTAAAATTTCGTCGAGTCGTTCTCAAGTGGTAAGGGAGTCGTAGGGAACTTAATTTGTCAACAATTTTCGATATTTGAATACGTTTCGCTGCTCACTGAGCTTCTGTCAGCTTTAAATTGTTTTCTTTTTTTTTCAAATAAAGACTCCTCCAGCTTGTTATAAAAATAAACATTATTTTTGTCATATTTTATGAAGCTGATTGGATTAAATATTGCGATGGAAGACTGTTATTTTAAGTCAGATGTTTTATTTTGAAAGTCTATGACCATTCATTAACAGTTTTCTTTTGTATCTTTGATGGCTATAGTTGCTCTTGCATAATTCAGGACACAAAGGCGCCGTTATAATTTCAAATGATAGGACCAAAATCACTAGAACCTCACAAATAAATAAAATTCATATCCATAATTACTAATTATCTGAAGATGTCGCCTTTTTATTATCGTCTACCCGCGTTATACAATGACAAGTTCTCAACTCTTGACCTCTTTAAAACCACACGGAACTGTCTTAGAAAAGAGATTATTACAATCCTGGATCAAACGTGGCAGTCTTAATTACACCACTAGTGCCTGTTAGTTGTAAGTACATAGACATACACAATACACACATCATCATACATGAACATATTTTCAGACACCTAAATAGTTCAGATACACTTACGCATATACTAAATTTTTTAATGCCAAACAAATCGAGTTAATCTTGGCTAATTTTAATTTTCTCTCTGTGTACTTTGTAATTGGCGTAATGTTTAATTTAAAATTTTATGTTTATGTACTGTAACGTTAATAAAATAATTAAATAATCCATAAAATCTCACCAAACTAAAAAATCAAATTACTTTAACACTACGATCTGATCATTTTGGTAGGTCTGGCAGATCAACACATTGCTGGCCATTTCAACCAAAGATCGACAAAGGTATAATCTTTTCCTATTTAAATTGTAATGCTTAACGTTCTTTCCGAGGCACAGAAAGGAATAGATAGACATCCATCAACGGATAGAAAAAAAAACTTTTTTCAATGTTCAAGCCTTGCTCAACATTGAAAATCGCCTCGTGCAGCATTAGGAATCCACGACTCCCCGAGCTCTGTAGATACCTAGACCCTATATACGTGCAAACAATCACATAAACGTCCACTAACAGCCAGTAATAAAGATTGACACGCTACTGGCTAGGGAGGTGCGCAGGAGTGGGCGAACAGGCGAGCATCCGGCCAGTCAGCCAATAGCAGAGATAGCAGCATCCTCATTGCGGCGCGGATGACGGCAATTCGTACAATCGACGGTAGGGCTGGTAATAGGCACGCCACAATTGACGGTAGGGTTCGTAATAGGCACGCTATTAGCTGCTAGTTATGGTGGGAACAATGGTGAGGATACTGTAATGACTTGACCACCAGGATGGGAGGTAGAAGAGCTTCGTGAGAAATTGTGCCAGGAAACGGGTAATCGGGTTGACGACACGGTTGATATTGTGGCTAAGCGTTTGACTGGTGCACTACGTGTCACGAGCTCGGTGCCTTCACGGAACATTTATTTGTATGACCTAGAGATAATAAAATTGTTCCGGGTCTGGGTGCTTTGTAGACGATGGTTTGATCTTAAACAAAAAGTCTATATCTTTAGTAGATGGACACACAGAATGTAATGTAGGAACCTAGAATTGTATTTAAACGTTGAAAAGATTATTATAGGCTCTTTGATGCGCCTCAAAGAGATGTCAGCAGGCTTGCCAGGGCCTCCGCCTGCCGTGGTTGCGGGTTGTTCAAAGAGATACCGCAGCCCCGGAACGTAAAGGGCAACAGAAAGAACATGGGTGGGTTTTAGTCAGTAAAAGTCTGACACGCCCCCCCCCCCCCCGCTCCGCCCAGAGCGGGGGAAGTTATTTGATGATTTCCCACCCCAAAAAAAAGGCCAGAACGGTGAACGCAACAATTGCTTGGCAAGACTGCATGAAAGAACTATTTAATCAAAACAGTAAAATGTTTACTTGTTTTATTTCTTCTTCTTTATCGTGCCGTTAGTGCCTAACCTTGTGCCAGTTTTTATGCCCATGGAACCATCTTTACTGACATTGCCATGTAGTGTAAAGTTTCATTACCGTTGGTCGAACATCCATATTATTCAATTTAATGATTAATAGATCCCTTGTATCCCTACTTCCTAACACTTGAAACCTTCTGGCGTTGCTACGGTTCATGCCCACTGACCGATCACACAAACAAAATAAATATCAAACTCCAAAACTAAAATAATATCTATTTTCATTAGGAACAGTTCAAAATTCCGTTTCACACGTCAGTTGCCGTTCCAATAACAGACCACAGTAATTACAGTGGCGGTCGCCATGTTGAATCCAAATATTATTAATGTTTATTTGAATCAAGAAAAAAACAGTTCTTAGCTTCCCACAGCTACCAGCGACTGTCAGTCAACAATTACGATACGAAACGATCCGCTTACGCACAATAGGATAAATAAACCAACTTTTAAACGGAAGCTTCTTAAATTGTTTTCTAAAAACATTTCGGGTCGTTAGTATTTTGTAAAGTCACTGGTGACGGCCGGACAATGGCGTCGCGACCGAGCAGCCCCGACCGGCCCCGACTGGCCCCGACCGGCGACGGCTACCGGACGACTCACGATTATTATTTCATTTCTTAAATTCTTTTTTTAATTCTTTTTTTTCGAGTTAGCGCTCACTCGCTGACAGCCATCACAAATGCTCGTGAGTGGCGGTTTTTAAGTCCGATAATGATAGCAACTGTTTATTTTTGTTTTACAATGGCATTAAAGTTTCGAGGAATTCGATAATGATATGACCAAGTTGGTAACGAGACATGCAGAATAATGATAGCACCCATACATTTTATTTGCTAATGTATTATTCTATTCTGTTCTAGAGCTTACTGACGGAATGCTAATCGTAACGAATGCCAAGGTTTCACACATTTTCATAAATAAACAATTTTACACATCCATCCATCAAGTCTTGCTATTTCAACAAGTATAGCTAATTCCAGTAGCTACTTGTAATGACACGAACATGAAAAATCCTTATCCTTACTAATATTATAAAAGCGAAAGTGAGTTTGTTTGTTTGTTTATTTGTTTGTTTGTTTGTTTGTTACCTCTTCACGCTTTAATGGCTAAACCGATTTTGATGAATTTTGGTACAGAGATAGTTGGGAACCAGGAGACGGACATAGGCTAACTTTTTTTTGAAAAAAGTGGGATGTGAGGGAGAAAGAGGGAAAAAAAGGGAAAACTTAGCGTTGCCATTACAAATCAATCAGGCGCCACAGCAAAAACTGCAGGTCTGCTTGGTGTGTTATACCGAATTTAACGCGAGCGAAGCCGCGGGCGAAAGCTAGTGATAATATAAAGAGATAAAGACAGTGCCATTATAAGTCCAAAATAAACTAGCAGTTTAGACTATACTCTGTCTAATACAAATAATTAAAAATTAATGGCGCTTCTTTTCAGAAAAGTCAGACTTACTGTTCCAGTTATCATCGTCATCATTGTACCCCAATTTATTTGGGGTCGGCGCGAAGTTTTTTTTGGAAGTAGGTTTTATTTTGTACAAAAAAGTTTTTAAATTAATACCATTTATAACTCCGGTAGAAATCTCTTAATATTTTTACTAAGGTTCATATAAAATTACTAATAGTAATCCGTTACTGAGGAACAAAACAAATTACCCTACTTGAATACTCTCCCCTAGCAGCAAGCACGAGGGGAATAGAGTCAACAACACGCAGCGTGTGTCCTCAGTTCTAGCGAATTTTAAAGGCTTTATTGACCTTCACTTCTTTTTGGGTTCTTAGACAAATTACTATTTGATTTCAAAGTGTTGTTTTCACAATGACTGTCAATGGAATTGATTTTTGAATTTTCTGATAGAGTTTGTAGACCCTCTCAAACAAACAAATGAAAACCGATGACATGATTATGTGAGTCTTGTTCAGATATTCGAAAATGTGACAGTTTTCTTACATACCATATAGGTATTCTACCCCTTATATTCTTTACATAATTCTTGTTTCTAGAAATCCGTACCTCAAAAGGAAATTACGGAGCCCTTATTGGATCCTTGTCCATGAGTATATACCTCGGCCAATTAGTCTCCTTCCAGGCGAGGCAAGATAAAGAAGTCGCTCGACGCACCGAAAACGCCTGGAAGAGCTATTGGTCGATGAAACACGTTATGAAAGGACCGCTCCCACTTTCACTCAAAAGGAAACTGATGGGCATGTGCATCCTTCCCACCCTCACCTACGGAGCGCAAACGTGGTCGTTAAAAAGCGTCAAAAGTCCGCCCTCGGGGTCTGCCAGCGAGCTATGGAACGAAGCATACTAAACGTCAAAATTTCTGACCGTATAAGCAACAGTATGCTCTGCTCCAAGACTCAAATAGCAGTTGGCAACACTGCCGCAAAATTAAAGTTGAACTGGGCTGGCCACATCTGCCGCATGTCGCAACAAAATTGGGCCAAAGTATCAACCGATTGGGTTCCGAACAACAGGACCCGGCGACGCGATAGGTCCAGAAGGAGATGGCGAGACGAACTAGACTTCCACGAAAAGGACTGGGTCACAATAGCAAAAGAGAGAAAAAAATGGGAGGAAGGAAGGGAGGCCTTTGCCCTGCAGTGGGACACAAGTGGCTCATAATAAAATAATATTATTGGATCACTTTGTGGTCCGTCTGTCTGTCTGTCGTCTGTGTGATATAAAATATATGGCTGTTTATGTCGCAAGTTTGTACGGAACCCTCGGTGCGCGAATCTAACTCGCTCTTGGCCGGATTTCATCGTAACAGAGAATTTTTAAACCGACGAAAAAAAGGAGGTTCTCAATTCGACCTGTATATATTTTTTTTTTATGTATGACCACGCATAACTTTTTACTGAGACGTCTGATTTGAAATTTTTTTTTTTCATCTTGGAGACTCAATATTTTTTGGACATTTTTTATTTGTTTTAGAACCATTACAGGCATCATTCTTATTTGGATATGCTGCTCTCTATTTAAAATTCTATGATTCGGAAACATACAATGAAAGATCAGCAAACCATTCACCATCATCCCCGCTGTCACTAGCACCCCACCCCAACGTAATCGCGCGCGAAACTTATCACAATTATGAGAACGCGACAAATCGCCGGCGCCTTTGATCTGCGCGCGCTAATTTCACAATTACCAGCCGAACCCGCTGTTTAGGGTTCTGTTTGAATAAAAAAATAACGCTTCCATCGACAGATATTGATTTGAACCGGGTGGTGTAAGGAAATATGGTAAAAGTCTTGCGTTTTGAAGCTGATTTTGGAGATGCTTTGTTATGACAACAGTTGTTGGATGAAGAGATTGAAGAAGACCAATACAAAGATGGTGCGGGATGATATGAAAGGAACAAAGAACGAATAATTAATACTTATGCCTTAGAGAAGAGAATGGGAGATGGTGATGTTAATATAGTTAAGGTAGATACTGACAAAAGCGACAATCATAAATGACTAGCTGGTGTCGCCCGTGTGTGATATCGATATAAAAAGTGTCCTATGTGTTATTCCAGAATATAACCTGCCTCTGTGCCAAATTTCATCAAGATCCGTTCAGCCGTTTTGACGTGAAAGAGTAACAAACATCCATACATCCATCCTCACAAACATTCGCATTTATAATATTAGTAGGAAGTAGAATAGACAAAAGGCTAGAACTAGAAGAAAATTTGAGGCCATTGACCGAAATGTAGTTGTATATAGTTTTAATAAAGTTTTGTACATGAAACGAATTTCCTTAACACAATGTGAGCAGAACTTCCTTAACTTTGTTCTACATCAACATCCATCGAGCATTTGAACTATGGTGGGGTTGGCTTCCAGTCTAACCGGATGCAGCTGAATACCAGTAATTTACATGGAGCGACTGCCTATCTGACCTCCACAACCCAGTTAGCACTGGGAAATACGATACCCCTTAGTAAGATTGGTTTCAGACTTCCAAGCAACTAACAACCTGTAACGACTGTCAAAGATATACAATTGACAGCCGGGACCTACTTAACATGCTTTTCGAGCTATCGGTAGAAACTTAGTATGCAATAGATGGTCACCCATGCTCGGACTAACCTATGGGTTAAACCTAAACCTAACGGGTTTATTTGACGGGCCTGTTGGTCTAGTGGTTAGTGGCCCTGACTGCTGAGCCGGAGGTCGTGGGTTCGATTCCCACCCAGGACAAACTTTGTGTGATGAGCATGATTGTTTGTTCTGTGTCTGGGTGTGATTTATCTATAATATGTCTGTATTTATAAATTATATAAGTATGTATATCAGTTGTCTGGTTACCATAACACAAGCTCTGCTTAGCTTGGGATCAGATAGCCGTGTGTGAGTTGTCCCAAGATATTTATTTATTTATTTTATTATTTATGCAAGCGCGGCTTAACCTGGATTTTAGATTTTGACGACACGGTTGGCGCAGTGGCTGAGCGATCGACTGCTGCACTGCATGTCGCGGGTTCGATCCCCGCACGGAACAAATATTTGTATGGCCTACAGATAGTTGTTCCGGGTCTGGCTGTTTGTGTATGTGAGTTTAAATGTTTGTAAACGCACCCACGATACAGGAGAAATCCTATTGAGGGGCAACGTTTTCTCAACTATCCTCAACTTAGCAACTCAACCTAACTATGAATTACTTCAATTTATCCCAAAACTGTCTCCACAACACCCTTCTTCAAAATTCCTACAACATTATGTTAAAATGTGTAAAACACTCGTCAGTACCCGGACCACTGCTCACCCCAGCACAACAAAGGGCACTGATGACGCGCCACGTGGCGTTCGCAAATTTACTTTATATTTTATACTGTTAAGGAAAGTTGGTGACATGATACCGTGGGTATGAACTTATGGAGTGAACTATGATCGATTAGGATGTGAATGGGACAGTAATTTGATTTACTGTTGAGGATACTTTGATCCTAGATTAGAGGGAGAGAATATCCGTATGGAGTATTCACTAATCAGTGTTTTTTAGTAAGAAGCATATGAGAATGAAGATTGGAATGTATCTACGATGTAGATAGTTTTCGTTTACAAAATATGACTAACTGCGGTTGCGGTATTTAATATTAGCACGCTAGAATCCATTAGCGAGCGGGCTTCGATTAGCTAAATATTTTATAATATACTAATACATTACGACGTAAAAGAGTTTTGAATATAAAAGTTGATTGTGAGAAAGGAAGAGGAAATCCAAGGAAACGAATGGATGGATTGTGTGGTAGCGCGACGGAGAGAGGAAGAAAACAACGTGTTGCAAAGACCCCAAGTAAATGATATAGTCAGGAAGCTGATGATGATCCGACTAACATATAACTGAGGTTGACTCCGTGAGCTTTCTATGTGCTTCTTCTTTTCCAGCTTTTTCCTCATCCTGCAAATTAGTGGTTTCAACAAAAATATTATCAAAATCATCAAAAACTATAGTTTCATCAAAAAACCACATATTATTGTTGCCTTTCCTTCTTTCTTTCAACGTAACTTTTTGCGTACCGGTAGTCTATGACCCGAACAAGGTTCTGGATAGCGACATTTTCACATTTTATTCCGAAAAAATTCATGGGATAGAAGCAATACCAGATATTGTCAACAACACAAAGATTGCATTTAGCATGCACCGCCTATTGTCCTAACAGACGGCTAATTGATGTGAGGGCAGGAAGCTGTGAAGTGTGGTAGAGTGTGGTGTGACCGCGTGGCAATGCGCCGCAAATGAACATTATAATGCCGATACTCCGCCATTTTGTGCTCATGAATGAATGAAACTGCGGGAGGAAGCGGCCATGTCAAACGGGACCGATTTGTATGATGTGGTGCAGGGACGTGCCGAATTGATTATTCAATTTTAAAAGACAGTTTTAATTCTTTCTGTTTCGTGAAGTCACCATTTCTGGTGTGTTTAATGATTTCTACATCTTTACGCTGATCAAGTAAATCGTAAGCATGTTTTTCTGTTATTGGGTTTCTCATCAGTATTTGAACCTGAATGGAGATGTCCTGAATTCATTTGTTAAAAAGGGTACGATTGGCGCTGCGTGTCGCGGGTTTGATTCCTGCACGAAACAAATATTTATATGGCATACTTGGTATGGTACATTGTAGTTGTTCCAGATTAGTGCTGAATTCCAACATTTGTAAACGCACCCACGATACAGTTGAAGTTCCTAAGGTGAATATAAAAAAAAACAAAAAAAAAGCGCGACAACCCTACACTTAAAAGAATGTGCCCCGCAAATTGGTAGGTGAAATTAGTAGGAATATTTGTCGCTGGTGTGCCATTGTCAGGGTTATCGCGTTTCAAACGACATGTGAATAAGATGAATGGATCAGTAATCTCCAGTTTCATTGGTTGCTAAGAAGCGTCTTGGAATGTTTGAAAGAAATTAACTCGGGTTTTGTGGTGGTGACAATAAGGTTTCGGAAGGTGATTATAAACGTCGGTAATACAATAAAATTAATTGAGGTTTATTCAGCAATTAACATTACCTGTTCTGGTAAACGATCGAAACAGATAAGAAACCCTAAAACACTTGTTTTTGTTAAATTAATTTCATGTTCTGTGAAATTATAACCCGCTAAACTATAGAGCCGCTTAGGTCACAGTAATAGGTGTCATGCTCGCCTAAATTGGTCCGTGCATAGGTGATACATAACAGAGTTTTTTTAAACTCCGTGCTTCAGAAAGCCCGCTGTTGGTTCCAGCTGTCATTTGTAGATCTTTGACAGTCGTTACTGGTACTAGGAATACCTTGGATAACTCTTAAAGCTCCTTACAAGAAATATCCTTATACGTTATAAGTTATTTCATCACTCCACCCCGACACTCGTTTCATTGCTCACTTCTGTTCATTTTTCAATCAATATCAGAACAAAACAATACACCGCCGATAAGGCGACACATTCACAGCATCAAATTAGCAGTAATCGCTTTCAATCCACACCGCGTCTTCACAAAAAATGTCTGCAACAGGGAATTGAACCCGCACCCGCCATAAATTCAGTCAAAGGGGAAATTAACTCGCCATGCGTTTACTTACGGTGTCAACATAGCACTTTGATCATGTTCAAGTTATTTCGCGTTCAAGGATTTTTCCTTTGTCAGTACTTGAATCGCGAGATGATTGACGGCCGATCCGCGGCGCGAGAACTCTTAGCCCACCCTGTATATGCTGGCAAAAAAATATACACCACTCTGAAATGAACCTTAGGGCAAAGACTTACAGTTGATTGGCTGTGGTTTCAATGGTAAATAGGAGGATGTTGTCGCGAAAAATAACCAAACACAGTTACAATTGCAAAACATAAAATCATTCCAAATTCAACCCTATTTATCCACACACACCACTCAATCTAATTCCCGTCAGTAGTAAACACAAATTTGTGGACATCTAATAAGTGCACAGGTTTACTCCGCGTTGGAAAATGAGTTTCCCTGCGGTGTGCGAGGCGCGGGGGCGGTAATTGTCCCGGTATCAAAGCGGCTCCTGTGATGCCGCGGCGCCTTTTGATTGTTTTTCCCGGGGACGATCGACCGCTACTTTTTGCGACTCCACCTGTCCGCGGCATCAGGAGTTGAGAACAGAAGGTTTGATGTGTAGACTGTAGATCGATTGCATCTTGTATCTTACAGTTATTATATCGTCTCTGACCGTGGCTTCACTTGCTTGGGCCCTATTAGAATATCAGCGCTGTGACATGGCTGCCATGTTGGATCACCATGCTGAGATAGGGGCCTTTTGACTTCGTACAGGACTAATTTATTTAATTGTCTTTTTTGTTTTTGTTGTTCTTTTTTAAATTAGTTTTATTTTCTTGTTTTGTCCTGTGCGGGTCTTATATTATAAACAGTTCTACTTTCTTCTCTTCCTTTATCCATCATGACCTGGTTGAGACTCACGCAAACCAGAGAAGAAGCACGACATAATGATAACATACTGTTTTAAGGTATGTCCGATAGCTTAACTCTAAGAAAATAGTAGTAAAATAGAAGAAAATGAATTTTCCTATTTTAGTCTATTTTTATTTATTTTTTTCTGTTGGGGATCATCATATTATATAACTGCTCCTGCTGTAGGCGGAGCAGAAGGGAGTGACAGATTTTTACTGACTAAAGCCCATCCATGTCCCTTCTTTTTCCTGTTGTGTTCCGGAGCCGTGGTATCTCTTATGGACAACCCGCAACCTCGGTATCTGTGTCTCCCATATCGGAAATTCACGGGTAATCTCATGTCTGACACATTGGTATGTATGTAGGTACTACGCAGGCGGTAGGTACTACGGCTGAATTAAAAAACTTTGACTTCAGTAACTTCCAGAAGTAAACTTACTTTCTGCATTTATGGTGTACTAGCTTCCGCCCGCGACTTCGTCCGCGTGGCATAGTTACTTTGAGCTAACGCTATCTTTAACCCGCGTGATGATCGAAAAAAATGTATCTTTCTCTCCCCTTTTCTTTCCTCTTTCTCCCCCCTATCTCACTTTTTCTTTTAAATTAGCCTATGTCCGTCTCCAGGCTCTCAACTATCTCTGTACCAAAATTTATCAAAATCGGTTAAGCCATTTAGGTGTGGAGACGTAACAAACAAACAAACTCACTTTCGTTTTTAATAATATTAGTAAGGATTTTGGAAGTTTTTTTTTTTGCAAAAACGTTTTAGAAAGCTACATTGATAGAAGTGTCTAAACATCCCCAGATCTATTTGTGGTGAACCGTCACCATGGCCGACCACCGGGTCGTCAGTGGGCCATGAACTTACGACGTCCAAAATGGTACTTCTGCTACTCAACCCGACAAAACTCAGTAATCGCGTATTATTCACGAGTTGTTTCAGACACAAGTGATGATTATGTTAACGAACCTATTTATTGCATTAACTCGTAGGTAACACATCTTTGTTCTAGTAGAACAGGTTTAAACCTAACCTTACCATATTGGTATCATCCACTAACTAGTCGGATTAAAAGATCAAATGAAGTTACTTTGTATAAAATATGTGGTGCTTATTTATGTTTGCAAAAACTGGAAGGAGATTCTATAGGTACAGATGGCGCAAAATCATTTTAACCAAAGACAATTTGCAGATATAACTTCATTCTATGTTTGGTTTAAAAAAAACGTTGCCTCACACTAGGATTTTTTCCTGTATCGTGGGTGCGTTTACAAAGATTTAAACTCACATACACAAACAGCCAGACCCGGAACAACAACCTATCGGTCACACAAATATTTGTTTCTTGCGGGAATTGAACTCGCGATACAAGGCGTAGCATCCAATCGCTTAACCACTGCGCCAACCATGCCGTCAAAACCAAACCACCGTATTACAACATTGTGACGTTTAGTTAAGCGTAAAAATAGTGCAATTTCAAGAGAATCGCAATGATCTGAAAAAGTAAGAATATTTCCTTTTTTTACAAAATGTAATCTACAAAAATACACAAGGTCAACTAATCGAATGATTTCATGCGAAGAGCAACACTTTGTCAAAGCTGCATCTATGCTGCAATTCTATCTTCATTTGACAAACTACATAACCAAACTCTCATCAAACAATGACAAATCAAACATAAAACAATACATCGACTAGTTCCCATCATGACACCGGTCTTTACTCCATGTTTGACCAACATCTTCATATCATCTCGATTGGTTTCGAAACACAAACCAAACTGTTTGTCTCAACCAAGTGTTCTCCGAAACCCTATGGATTTTTTCACCGACTACTGAAGGTAAAAGAGAGGTTGTGTTTTTTTTAATTACGACAGCGGATGTCAATCTGAGACGATGCATACGACCACGGACAATAATACATCGTGTAACACCATTTTTTTTTTGTAGTTGGGAAATCGACAAATAGCTTCCCCTGGACGGAGCGAGGGGGAGGAGTGTCAGAATGACTAAAACTCACCCATGTTCCTTCTATTGCTCTTAATATTGTGAGGCCGTAATATTCCGGTATCTCTTCCGAACAACCCGCAACCCCTGCAGGTGGTGGCCCTGGCAGTCTTCTTTGATAGCATGCCTCTGGTAACACAGGCATTACGTAAGGCTGTGCTGACCCGCTAGGAAATAGAACTCTGTCCCCACAACTTTGCTAACTTTACTTTCGATAGGAACCAAATAAGCTAAAACAAATATTAAAAAAACTTTTTTGCGACTTTTTTCTATATGACATGTTTAAGCCCATTATTTTACGAGACAGATGCAACCGATATCCTTGCTCCACATTATAACTCTTTTAAATGAACGAAAAATAATAAAAGCATGTGTGAGCAAGAGAGAGAACAGGACAAAATCAACAATCAACTTTAAGTGAAGCATTTGTAGACAAAATTTGAGCATCCCTGGTGTAGTTGGACATGTTTGTTCGCAGGCGCCTCCGTCCGTAGCTGAATATTGTTTTAAAATCGATCCCGTAACTTGAGACCTCTGTTATTTACACAGTTTTAAAGACAAGTCAACAGACGTCGTGCAGGGTTGGCGATAGCCAAATTTCAAGAAAAAAGCTGGCTGAAATAAACTGGCTTCAGCAAATAGGATAAACATTCACAATGCGCTTATAATATGGGATTTATAATACCACATTTTTAATAAATATACCAAATTACTTTTTGTAAATGAATTACTTTTGCGTCGACAAGTAAAGCTCTCATTGCAAAATTAAGATATTTCACAAGTATTCTTGGTGCGAAATACCAAACAAAAATTCACGATTCCTAGGAAATGACACTCAAACATTCTCCTTCGTCCAGGTGCCAGCCCTAGACATCTAAATGTGTGCAGTAATGCGAGCTCAGTAGTAGTGGATGTTTAAAAACATCGCGGACTGCATCCAAGCCGAGCAGTTCGGACAAACACTGACAGAAGACAGTTCCCACGTCTTCAAGGAAATACTAGAGTGGAAAACTGTTCAAAACTTAACTTGAGAAAAATGCTTTGCGGTATTTACTCTCTGTCACTCTCTCTCTCAATAACAAAGCAAATACGGTTTTATCATTTCCAACTCGTGATCAACCAAAACTGATTGACTAATGACACCGTCAATTTGATTGCCATGTAAGCAAATGTGTGAACCTGCAATAATTAGAATTACTCAATTCGTTTGTCTAACTTTATCTGGATCTTTTATTGGAGCTGCAATGGTTATCATAACCATACGCAAGCTTTTTCCAAATATGCTTTATTTTTAAGTATGGGACATCATCAAATAACATCCCTTGCTCTAGTAAAACAAATCCGTATTCCTTTTTTTGCCTGTTGTATTTCGGGACTGCGGTATCTCTCTCAAACAACCACCCCGGCCGGCAGTGGCCCTGGCAGGTCCCTCTGCTTTGCTGACATCTCTTAGAGGCTTTTAGACTAACCGGTAGCTAATCCAGTATAGTTGCAAACCTCATTCAGTTATCTTCCGCATATTCTTTCCACTCAAAATGTAAGGCAATAATTCTCCTACTCCACTGATACCTAATACGGTATTAACTATGCAATGCTCACGGCGAGATCTACAATACACAGGTGATTCAGAACACACGAACTCGAACAAACAGCCTGTTGAGATAACATTACAATATGCAGCATATACCAAGAGTATATATGCTGCATATGCATATGCTGATAAATAAATCACTTTTTTTATTTTACACTTGTGGATTTTACAAATTCGAACACTGCGTATTGCACGGACGGAACCAGAGAGAAGAAAAACAAAAGAAAAGAGCGTAAGCATAAACAAGATACATGTGGAGCTCTCTATGAGGTTTTACACAAGGCGCCATATTAAAATATATGTAACAGTATAAACAGATACCGCTTGTAATCCCCGACGGCTCAGGCAGAGGTGTACCTAATAGTCCACCCACATTTAGCCAGTGATATTAAATTCCCCTGTAATAGGGGGTGAACCTATTGCCATCAACCGGGCGTAGATCCTGGCTGGCTGCTACTGGTAAATTTCTGTTGGGAAAACCCAATAACACTTTGGTCAACTCGGTAATTGAACTCATGACCTCTTGCTAATCAGACCTACGAGGTAGTCCACTGAAGTCACTTTATTAATTTCCTTACAATGTGTCATGCAGAGCTTTTGATAAACAAAATAGTGTTAAGTTGATTATCTCTATCGGGTCTCATATTCATTTTATCTACATTGCTTCGGTAGTTTAGAAGTTATCCTTACTAATATTATAAAAGCGAAAGTGAGTTTATTTGTTTGTTACGTCTTCACGCCTAAATGGCGAAACCCATTTTAATGAATTTTGGTACAGATATAGTTGAAACCTTGGAGACGGACATAGGCTCAAAAAAAGTGAGAAAAGGGAAAGAAAAGGGGAGAGAAAGTCTGTTTTTCAAAAAAGTGACTACTGAGGGAGAAAGAGGAAAGAAAAAGGAAAACTTAGCTTTGCTATTATAATAAATCAGGCGCAAGGGCAAAAACTACAGGTAGCCGGTACCTGCAAATCAATGGACTCAAAGGAAAGGGGAACTGTGTTACCTCTAATTTAACGCGAGCGAAACCGCAGGCAAACTAGTCTTCTATAATACATTTTTTTTAATAATTATGTATATAATTATGTAAATATGCATGATATGCTTAAGATATCTTTTAGTGGCAATGGAAAATTTGTACTCGATTAGAATTTGTGTGAGATGCACACACTACAACTAAAAAGACTGAAAGAGAAAATATATTTGCAAATAAAAACCAACTTCCAAATATTACTGAAATAAGTTTTCATCCGTAAATCGGTGGTAAAAAATAAATGAATCAGACAAAAGTCACCAACTTCTGAAAGTAAACTTTTATCCGTTTTTAGTGTGTTTTTGAAGGTCTTTTTTTGCACATTTTTTTATAGTTGCAATTAGTAGGTATAAAATTATAAATGGTAGACAGCAGACAAGACAGCGGACACGTTAAATTAATTAAGTAAATAAAGGTGACGTGTAATGTGAGCTTGTCTTGTAGAACATAATCTAACGACACAGACGGAATAAATTGTAGATAACTGACGTTCAATAGCGTACAGCTGTCAGCTGTATATCAAAGGTGTACAGTCAGGAAAAGAAATTATGTAACCAGGTTCGTCAAATACCATTGATTTTTTCTTAAAAATCCATTTATATTTTATAATAAAAATAAATCAATTTGATAGAAAACAAACATGGTTACTAACGTTATAATTAACACTTGAAACGGGATATTTACCATGTTTGTTATTATTTGTATCGAGTTTCCTATATAGTTCATCCGTGATCATGGCGTTTGCAACATCGCCGAAATATAAGAAACTCTATACAAATAACAAACATGGTAAATATCCCATTTCAAGTGTTAATTATAGAAAACAAACAGTTTATACAAGAAATTAAATTAGAGTTAATGACGTTCATCGGTTTCTATGAAAAATTCAACTATAGCTGACGAGTCTGATTACTTATATCCTTTGATGATTGTACGTAAATGGTTTCAGCGAACTGCCCCTAGCTAAATAGGTTATAGTTAACACTTTAAGATATTATCATAATAATAAAGTATTGCTTAAATGAAATAATCAATAACTTATTAGGTCACTACAATTTTCAAAAATTAACACATAGTATGGAACACCAAATATAATAATCTCAACGAATCCTAAAAAAACAAAACAATTTAACTGTAGTAAGGGACCATTACCGGGCACTGTGGATCTTAAATATCCTCTGAATATTAGGTAGTTCAATATATTTTTTAGATATAATTTTTGTACGCTATAACAATGTTGTCGTATTTTAACCCAAAGATTGGCTGGTATTCAATGGCTTATGGCAATTCCCTTTCGCTGGCCAGTCCGAATTATACCATACATTTTGGACTGACGCTGAGTTCTGGGCAGCGAAGCCTAAGCCTACCACTAATTGTGCACAAGACGGCACATCAACCTATACAAAACCATTTTAACCTGATCTCCCTACTACTGTGTGTGCGATTTGTAGTAAAGAGATCAGGTTATAATAGTTTTGTATAGGGTGACCTGCCGTCGTGTGCACATAGATGACATGAAGTTTAAATGAATAAACATAACTATAAAAATTTATTTAATAAAAATTAAACGTCTAAGCTATTATTTCCTGTTACTGCTACTAGTACTAGCCTGCGTCATCCGACTGGGCAAAGGCTTTTCCCGATGACTTCCAGTTGGTACGCTCCAGGGTCAATTCAAAAGTGCCTGTAACTGTAATGGTCTAATTGAAATAAATGATTTGATTTGATGGTGTTGCGTATGCCACACAAAATTTCAAACGAGAATGTTCTAATTCAGAGAGTACTAGCTGGCGCCCGCCGGTTTGCCCGCGTGATATCAAAAAAAATTGTATCCTATGTGCTATTCCAGACCAAAATCTACCTCTGTTCCAAATTTCATCAAGATCCGTTCAGCCATTTTGATGTGAAAGAGTAACAAACATCCATACATCCTCACAAACATTCGCATGTATTAGTAGGATTTGTTTTTAAAAGCTTTCAGTTCGTTAGGCAATAACCATTGCATAAGCTAATAAACTAATCTTTGCATCACAAACACGGTGGCAAAGAACAAATGCATTTGAATTAATATCCTGCCCTAGAAGGAACGTTTAGAATACTTACTTTTCAATAATTGCCTCTCATTAACATAATTACTGCATACAATAGCTTTAAGCTTTTTATTTAATCAGTACTTGTAGTGAATAGAATGTTAGATCATTAAGATTGATAATGAGATAATAGTGACATTATAAGTCTGATTGATATGCAGAGCTGCAAAATGTAAGTGGTGTCACTGTAGCGGAAATCCGGTTGTTTCTATTGTTATTGTGTATTGGTGGTCCAAATGAACCATGAATTGGTTTGTAAATAGATATAAAATATGATAATATATACGATGAGAGAGATGGATGTGTGGAGTGACAAGAATGGATAAAGTAAGGAATGAGTATATTAGAGAAAGTTGCGCCCTTTACAGAAAAATTGAAAAAGAGTCGTTTGTCTTGGTATGGACATGTAACGAGGAGGGGTGAAGGACATGTGGCTAAAAAAGTGATGGATCTGCATGTTGATGGACGGAGAGCGAGAGGAAGGCCAAAGAAAAGATGGATGGATCTTGTAAGAAATGATATGAAGGAGAAAGGAGTAAATGATGCCGTGACGTTTGATAGGGGAGAATGGAAGAAGAAAACGTGTTGCGCCGACCCCAAATAGAATGGGACAAGGGCAGGAAAATGATGATACGGTGAGAGAGACATAGATGCAAAAACTATAACAAATGATTCAGCGGATCCCGTAGTAAAAAGACGGCACGGTTGGCGCAGTGGCTGAGCAATCGACTTCTGCGCTGCATGTCGCGGGTTCGATCGTCACACGGAACAAGTATTTGTATGACCTACAGGTAGTCGTTTCGGGTCTGGCTGTTTGTGTACGTGAGTTTAAATGTTTGTAATCACACCCACGATACAGGAGAAATACCTAGAGTGGGGAAACGTTTAAAAAAAAATACAACTGTGTCTTGTAAATGTCCAAAACCTAAGCGATGAGGAAATGTATGTCTACAACTATTTCAAGAATTTAATTATAAATCCAAAGTAAAGCAAAGCGGTTATTCGACTCTTCACGTGACTGGACTGGCCTTTATTTTCGCCAGTTATCAGCTTTGATATCCAACGTGGCAATGCTGCCAGCCTTCTGGGCACTTTTCCTATTGACAGCGATGTAGATGAATTTTTTGATGCGCTGTAATTGTTTCCCCTTTTTGTTACTTTTACATGTTTTAGTTAGTTATATTAATTTAGATATTATATATTGTTTATTTACCTTTGCAATTATTAAAAAAAACTGAGAAAAAAATATGCCTATTTCATTCTATCAATGCAGTCTCCGACCTCTCGATATTTTGCGCGCTGTGTGTGCGGTTTACAAAAGTATGTCAAATGAGGCATAGGATTTACTACAATTGTCGTGTAATGTTGTATTACCATAATAAAATTTTAAGTCAGTAAATGTCTGACACTCCCTTCCGCTCCACCCAGAGCGGGAGAAGCTATTTATTTATTTAACTATTCATGTACACACAGTAAACTAGACAGGATAAAAAAAGCATCAGCCATTTGGTGATTTCTTATCCGAAAAACAAAAGACCATCCATTTGGTACAACAAATGTATCCAAAACAATTAATCAATTCCTTTATTCACAATTCGTTAGTCATTACCACCGCGTCACATTACCCCCTACTCCTCCTCCCCCCTCCGTCACCCTCCCTTCGTCTCAAACCTGTAATTATAAGAGATGACTACGTTCCCTTACCTTTTAATTATAAAAAGATTACACGTGTTTTTTGCAATTTTAGTATTAAATGCATCAAGTGTTTAGGGTCAACATGACATACAGTTTTTAAAGTGGGGTTCTGTAACAAGTTTTTTTGTTTGGTAATGACGAAAATGTGTTTTGGTGGCAAGTCACTCATTTGTAAAGAAGATGGATTTGATATATAGTATTGTTTAAATAAGGCTAAAGACCTGTTATTATTTTTGTTACAAATAATTAATAGAAATTATGCTGAAAAGATACACTTCGATGCCTAATATGTCTATACCGACGCATTTGTCAAAATCATGAATGAACCTCAAAAAGTGGCCATAGTTTGGATTCAGCTGAATAGTTATTACCATCTTAAAATTACATAGGGTAACCCATAATGTTCTTGGGGTAAACGAGACAGTACATTTGCCTATCATTTCCCCAATTATGTTCTAGTGCAACTGGATGCAGCTGAATACCAGTATTTACATGGACCGACTGCCCACCTGACCTCCACAAGTCCACAACCCAGTTAGTACTGAGTCATACAATACCCCTTTTTTGGGGTGGGAAATCATCAAATAGCTTCCCCCGCTCTGGGCGGAACGGGGGGGAGTGTCAGACTTGTACTGACTAAAACCACCCATGTTCCTTCTCTTGCCCTTTACTTTCCGGGCCACGGTATCAATACAATACCCTTAGTAAGACTGGTTGTAGCTAAAAATATAGCAAATGTTATAAAATTAACAATAGTAGCCGTTACGAGAAACTGCTGACTCAGAATAGTTTCATATCTCAAAAATCACCCTATAAAGAATAAGAAATAACAATACCAGAGACACTCAATGACATAATTACGTTAACTCCCGCCAAAACTGTCAACTCATGCTAGAAAAATAGAAAAAAAAACTCTATGGCGCCATACCACGTGAGAACTTGGAAAAACATAGATATCCCTCGTAATTTAATACTTAAATATTATTTTTTTGCAAAGTTCTAATGTCATATCGGAAGTGTGTAAGTGTTTGTTTAGGCCCGACTCTGTAAGTAGAATAATATTGGGCGAAGTCGACGCAAAACATCAGTGTATTCCTAATGTTGGTTTTGCAAACGATTAACTGTATTTCTGTTGTTGAGGAGTTTGCTTTTCTTTTTGTTTAGTTGAACCCATATATGTAGATGGGCTGACGACGTTGTTGCTATCGCGGGTAAATGCTAAATGATGTTGTCACAGAACGTGGAACTTAGCATAAACAATAACTAAAAATGCTGAAATAAAAAACTTTTTTGTAAAAAATAAAACCGACTTCCAAAGAAAAAAACTAAAAAGTGGAAAGTAACTTCACTTCGGGAAGTCGGTGACTTTTGTTGGTTTCGTTCACTTTTTTATCAAACAAACAAAATAAGGAACTTCGTTTCAAAAAGAATTTTGCATATCGGTCCAGGCGTCTTTGAGTAATCGGTGAACAAAAAAAAAAGATTCCGACGAATTGAGAACCTCCTCCTTATTTTAAAGTCGGTTTAAAAAGGGTTGCTTTAATATTGGCCCAAAGCTGAACAGGAAAGTTTTTAGTAGATAAAGTATTATTAGTAAAGAGTTATGGGGTAACCAGATCTCAAACCAAACACCAGAACAACGAACGATAAGTGGTGTTGACGCAAAATTCGCTTCAGAAGGACATAAGACTGTTTGAAGCAATATTTTTTACCAAGGAATTATAAATGTTAGGATCTATGGATGACAATTAATAGTGAAGTATGCGACCCTAAATTATTTAAGGTAAGGCCAAGAGAATGGTGATGATCCATCCTATACCACAGCAATACTATACGGGCTAAGAATAGTTTAAAAACATCTCATCTAAATATTTATAGCACTTTCCTCATTTTACACAACGTGTGCGGTAAACTAATGCTTTCATATTTTCAGTCCAAAATTAGCCCGTAAGTTAGAACTCCTCCCCCTTAGCGATGTTGGCATCAAATACCTCAGTACTAGGTAATCATACGCTGCGTGTTGGCTAGGCGATAGGAGCAACATGACAGCACAGGACGGATGCCGTGGCGCCAGCGCAGGCGAGCAGTTGGACCGTCTCAGGCGCACACCCAATATTATGTTGTAAGCGATAAGCGTAAGAAACGAACGATGGAAAAAGGAGCCATGTTGATTTTTAGAAAACGATTAAATCTGGGAACAAACAGCAAAGAAAAGAAAGCTAGTAGTGAAAATTCTAGCTATTCTCGAGTAAGCCTCTTGTTCAACATTTTAGGTGGAATGGGAAACCATGGAATAAACAGCTCGTGTTAAAATTCAATCAAAATAAAAGCGAAGGCGTTATCCGATCAGATAAAAGCATGGTGTTTAAAAATACAAAACAGAATGTTTAGCATAGCATAGATATCCTAATGTTACCAATACTGGGATATGGGATGAAGGAGTGAGCTGTAATCCACTAAGGCGGTACAAAGAATTATTTTATTAATTACTAGCTTTTGCCCGCGGCTTCGCTCGCGTTAAATTCGGGGTAACACAGTTCCCCTTGCGCCTTATTGATTTGTAATAGCAACGCTAAGTTTTCCCTTTTCTTCCCTCTTTCTCCTTCACATCCCACTTTAAAAAAAAACAATTAGCCTATGTCCGTCTCCTGGTTCCCAACTATCTCTGTACCAAAATTCATCAAAATCGGTGTAGCCATTAAAGCGTGAAGAGGTAACAAACAAACTCACTTTCGCTTTTATAATATTACTAGCTTTGGCCCGCGGCTTCGCTCGCGTTAAATTCGGGGTAACACAGTTCCCCTTGCGCCTTATTGATTTGTAATAGCAACGCCAAGATTTCCCTTTTCTTCCCTCTTTCTCCCTCACATCCCACTTTAAAAAAAATATATATAGCCTATGTCCGTCTCCTGGTTCCCAACTATCTCTGTACCAAAATTCATCAAAATCGGTGTAGCCATTAAAGCGTGAAGAGGTAACAAACAAACTCACTTTCGCTTTTATAATATTACTAGCTTTGGCCCGCGGCTTCGCTCGCGTTAAATTCGGGGTAACACAGTTCCCCTTGCGCCTTATTGATTTGTAATAGCAACGCCAAGATTTCCCTTTTCTTCCCTCTTTCTCCCTCACATCCCACTTTAAAAAAAATATATATAGCCTATGTCCGTCTCCTGGTTCCCAACTATCTCTGTACCAAAATTCATCAAAATCGGTTTAGCCATTAAAGCGTGAAGAGGTAACAAACAAACAAACAAATAAACAAACAAACTCACTTTCGCTTTTATAATATTAGTAAGGATAGTAAGGATTTAATTATCTATCCATAGATAGTTGGTAATCTATGGCCTATAAGCCATCAAAATATGTGTTCCGTGCGGGGACGAAACCCATGACATGCAGCGCAGTAGTGTCTTTTGTATTTTTTAGTTAGAGAAAGCCACATTGAAATCGCTGCCTGCCACACCTTAACCCACACATTTGAAAGTGTAACACGATCATCGTGACGTCGTAAGGCGATAGCTCGACTAACATCTCGACATCACTCGTCTGCAGTAATGAACTGCTAAACACAATGTCAACACGTTTCACATATATTTAGAACTGAGGGTAGGAGCTGGAAGAGACCTCTGATCTCTTTTAGTTTTGACGGATCTGTGACAGCTATCAGCTGTTTTTAGATTCCGAGAATCTTAAAAGATTGACAGTTTATGACTTAATTAATAGATATAACTTGTCGTGTTGCGCCGAAGCCAAAAAAAGTGGGACAAGGGCAGAAAGATGGGTTGCAGGTTGTTCGAAAGAGATACCGTTGTTTTTGGATGGGAAATCATCCAATAACTTCCCATGCTCTGAGTGGAGCGGGGGTAAAAGTCAGACTTTTAATGACTAAAACCCACCCATATTCCTTCATTTGCCCTTTAAGTTTCGGGGCCGCAGTAACTCTTTCAAACAACCCGCAACCCCGGACTTAAAGTGGTTTCATTCATAGTTTGGTATTTGTCTAATTAATTAGTTCTTGCAGCAAACCGATGTTTTGTATGTCTATGTTAACTCAACATCAGTAAGTCTGTCAGAAACGAATCTTTAGTCTTTTGCTTCTGTTTTCACAGCTACGAGATTGGAACAACGAGGAACGATGCCCTAATTGTAGTTGCTTTTGGAATACAATCACACAATTATCTATACTTATTCAACAAACTCTTGGCTAATCTCAGGAAGTACTTCGAATTCGTTCGTTATCGTGTGGTTAATGACTATAACCTAGTGTCAGAGTTTCTTTGTCGCCCTGAATTGGCTAACAAGCCGTCGAGAAACATCTCTTAGACATGCTGGTTTCTTCACAATGTTTCCCTCACCGAAGCAAATGATAATTTTACAATACGCACATAAATCCAAAAAATCAGATATACGTACCTAATGCCTTGGTTTTGAACTCGGGACCTATGAATTGGCAGTCCAACGTCCGACTGGTTCTAATTGAAAAAATATTTTAGTGTTCTATAGATAACCCATTTATCGAGGAAGCCTACGGGCTTCATATAACAATGTGCGCACTTTGAAGCTGAGCAGGAAATTAAACGTTAGGCACAGCAAGTTCCCTATAAACCTAGACAACTAGAAAACATAAACACACAACCGAGGCCAACCCAAACTACAAACTACGAAACCTAATCAGTAATCACAACCAAATCATCGGTAACATCAAAATCCTAACGTTAACGTACCTTAATGAACAATGGCCGGCACAAATTACTGGCCGCCAGCAAACAGACGGCAACAATCAACCCCTTCACTGTTTGCGGGCCTCCCAGACCCCAGCCATGAATTATTCATACGACGTCACAGCTAATTGTAATGAAATTTACTCCCCCCCCCCCTACTTCACCCCGTACGTCATCGGTTTCTATGCAATTTTTTGCGCTAGACTTGTCTCGCGTAAAATTTCTTGAGAAACTATTTTGTTGTTGGAATGTTCTTTCTTTATCGTGTGGTGTGTTTCGTGCCTAACCTGTTGTCAGAGTTTTCATGCCATCGAGAAATATCTCTCAGATATACTGGTTTTTCTCACGATGTTTTCCTTCACCAAGGCAAGTGATAATTTTACAATAAGCACATGAATCCGAAAAAAAACAGAGGTTGGGTTCTAGAAACATATGACTTGGCAGTCCGAAGTTCACACAACTAGACTACTTTCTTCTTCATGTGGACCCCGCTCCTTGGGGGTCCGGTATCAGCATTTGGACCATTGTGCGGATGGCCGCTACTCCAGCCAGCCTACCTCCTTCCAGAAGCAGATAGTGGGTTCTTGAGGGCGTCCGCAAGTGATCCAGGTGTACCCAGTGTCATTTTCCGGATTTCGGTGATTCCTGTACATTCAAGGAGAACATGTGTGACTGTTTCTTCAGCCTCCATGCAAGCTCCGCATAGGAGGCTATCTGTGATACCTATACAACTAGACTATCACTGCTATTTATTTATTATCTGTATGTTTAATTTATATCATGGTCGTTAGTTAATTGTTCGTTTGGCTATGAATTTATGTATTACATTATTTGTTTAATAGTTAAAACAATGGGTAATGTTTCATGTAAGATGTATCCAAAGATAAATGTTCTGACATGTTCATAGGTTAAGTTATTCTAAAGACAAAGTACAAGACACTAGTACCTACGTAAAAACTCAACTGGCAAAATATGATTTGAACTAACTGGTGCCCGCGGCTTCGCCCGCATCGATGTCGAAATTTACCACCATGGAACATATTGTTATTAGAACCGGTATAAAAAGTAGCCTTTTCATTAATCCAGATTATACAATATTATCTGTGTATATAAATTTCTTAAAAAACGTTAAGTAGCTTAGCGTGAAAGAGTAATAAACATCGATACATCCTCACAAACATTCACATTAACAATTATTAGGATTAAATAATGAAATTGTTTAATATGAAACGCTTCAACATTAAATGTCTTAAATTTCCTGGAACCTGGTTGTCTTCAAAAACATTCTGAGTAAAAATGTAACAACGCCATTCTTTTACATCACAAAGCCCTCAAATCAACGTCAAACTGTCGCACCACCATATAACCCTGCGCTGCGCAGTTCATTGAGAGCAAGACTCTTATTATTTTATTAGTTCACGCGCGATTTAATCACGATTGTTGGTTTTGGTAAGCTAATAAGCGACGGGTTGGGGTGCGGGTGACGGGTTACAAGTTATACAGTAACAGGGTCTTTATGACACCAGCGCTGCGGAACGGTTAACTTCGAACGGGTGGAATTGTAAATATGGAATTTGCTGTGACTGGAGTTTCTGGATATTGGAACCATTGAACGATATGTATGTATGTAAATCCCTCTTTCCATCTGTGTATGTTAGGTAAGATTTGTATGCTCTGTATGGATCTTTGTATGGATCCTTATGATTTGGAAAGATAGGAGTTGCAACTGTTCTAGGTATACTAGGAAACGGAGGGGAAGCAAGCGATATAACCTTCTTTTTTACACATATATACTTACATAACTTTATAAGATAACCATTTATTTCTCACCACAGCAAATAAGAAGTTAGATACCTACATTATTAGGTTTCGTGAACAATAAAGATTTAGTTATATTTTGTAGACTTGTGCCTAAGCTAGACGAAATGCCTATATTTCAGGACACCATTTTTTTTATACATAACTTTCTTTTTTACATATCCGCTGGTTTTCTTTAAGTTTTTTCTTTCAAATTTCTTTCTTAGCGTTATTCATTTTATTTGGAATTTTATCACACAAACGTTAAGGCTTGGTTCGAGATGATCACCAATGCCTGTAAGATATTCAAGATCAACAGATAAATAATAGAATTTAAATACTTTTTCTTACACGTAATTTCTAAAGACCAAGTAAAAGAAACACTACAAGAAAAAGCTTAAGTAAGACTCATTCAAATCTACAACAAAAAAAGAAACTTTTATCTTTTAACCCTCAAAAGAATCCTTAGATTGTAACAATAGATGTTAACGTTTTGGTGTTGGCCACACAATGTCATTTTTTATATCGAGAAACAAATTTAGTTTCGACAGCTGTCAAACTCATCATTGATTCAAAATCGACCGTATTTCTAGCACGCAAAGTTCAAACTTCTTTGCTATAGAATTTTTTAAATGTATTTCATAAGTTGGTGTACAGTAATTTTGGGGAGAGCGGGGCGTTATCGCATTTCTTCGTGTCCATCTATTTACTAATGACTTCCGGCGTCAGGTGCTCCCCTTCCTCCCCTTTCTAATGATTTTTTCGTGTATTGTTCCATGTTTGAATGAAGAATACATAACGACCTATTTTTAGAGAAGGCAAGTGACAAAACTTGGGAAAATAATTGTCTTTAGTCGTTAAATTTTATATAAAGACTATTTTTGTTGATTATTAAAGACCTTTAACAAGGTTTTACCTATACGAGAGAAAGATAATATGTGTATCTATAAGTACATGTAGGTATATATTGACTGTAAGGAATAGGTACCTACTCAACTACAGACAAATGGTCAGCACGCACAAGCAACGTTTGTGTAGAGCAACTTAAATTATAAAGTCAATGAAATTACAGAGTAAATCATTACAAAAGGATTACTTAGTCATAGTTAAGTAAGTCTAGGTAAGTCGACGGTTCAAGAATTAGTCACAGAAACCTATTAGAAAACTATTTCTACTGTATCGTCCCAGCACTAACACTTGATAAATACCCATTTAGAAGTCAAAAAACTTACAAAACTGCCATACAAAATTTACATAATTCCTTATGTACCACTAATCAATATAATATAGTATAACGACCCAACAATGCAGATAACACCAATTTTACACACGGTATATCAATTACATACCACTTCACCGCCATTTTGAATTCTAATACCAGCCGACAAAGTATAATTTCAAATACGTTACGCAATAAAGAACTAGGGTATCGCTTTCAAGAATATAATGAAACGTGAAGCGATTTGAAGCCTTATTCCATTGTGGTAATGTTGTTTTTTGTTTGTTGGTTATAGAGAAGAAGTAGAGTATCACTTACAGGATTGGCTGACATCGACTCCGCCCAGTAGGGCAGTATCCATTTCACGCACACCTAAAGTCCACCCACAATATACCCGAGAACTTAACTACTTGTAATCGATACAAAAGCACATAGCCAATCGAAGACACCGCTTGCACGGAATAGGAACGCTGTGTGATTTATTGTCTGTGACATTCTAAATTTAAAAAGTTTGAATTGACAACTGTCATATTCAGTTTAGGGTGAAAGTACAAATTGACTATCTATAGGTACCGGTATTATTTTAAAGTAAACATAAATAATAAAATCGTTTTCATTTTATTAATTTGAATATAATAAGCACAGCGGACTTTGAGTAGCATTTTATTTGTTTGGATAAAAAATACTACATTCTAAGCACCCTAATTAAATATTCAACGCATCACATCTCAACTATCTAGTCACGCACGGTCCAGTTGAAATAACACAGCATCCCGTCTGTTTTGACAATCATCCCGTTTAGAGGTAAACAGGTCTATTATCATAACAAACACGATCTTTTATCTCGAAAGCAACTCTTCTCTTTTCAATATTTACTGAGTGACAGAGAGAAAAAAGCATTTAAAATTAGTAGGACATCTTTTAAGTGGTCAACCTCACGACGCTAAAGAACCAGTGGACAATGGGAGTACGTGACCATAGACAATGCAATTGGACCATAGAGTGGACAGAAGTGGCCATAGAGCTAGTAAAGGAGGCCGAATGGTATCAATAACTCAATGTTGTCATTTGACCAGCTGTCTCGTTTGCATGAATAAATAAAATTATCGTTCAAATGTTATTTCTGTAGCTTTTTAATATTTTGTGCCTTGGTTCATATAATTTTATGGTAGAATAACTTGTTTGTTATAGACTTTTATATTGCATACTTAAGACTATTCATTTGGCTTTAAAGTTATTCGTAATGGCTTTGTCGTAGTATGCTAACTGTTTTGTATAATATGTCTGCCAGCAATATGTCCCATATTTTTCTCCAGCTACGTTCTAAACAACAAGTATGACTAGGAAGCATGGTTACCATATTAACAAAACCTGTAAGGTAAAACTTATACAGTCATAAGTGTGGTGTGAAATATTTTCCCCGTTTAGCGGTATACCATAAATAAAAGTCGTAAATAGATAACGGTTGTCTGGGGCGGAAACGATGGCCACTTCCGGCGCGGCTACTAGCGCCAATATTTTACTTCATAACCGACTAACACTGGGCTGATAAACAATTTTGTTGTTGTGAATGTGAGGATATTTTACATAAATTGTTACCAGTATTTCTTTAATAACTTGATTTGTTTTAATAAAATTGTAGACTGTTTTGTATTCTAAATTTATTATAGGCCTAAAAATTCCCAATGTGGAATACAAGTCCACGAAAACGGATGGAAATGCAGGCTACTCCTGCGTGGCGGATTACGGCCCATTTTCTCTAATAAAAAAGAGGCCTACGTCCCAGTTCAATTACAAGCAGCCAAATAAGCCTAGGCAGGTGCATAAACCAGACATACTCTATCTGAGAATGATTAATTTTTTTTGGAGGAGCGTTCTTTCATGCTCCATGCGTTGACGGCGGTGCAGTGTCTGAGCGATGAGCGAACACAAATATTTGTTTGCCCACTGTCATTAATTGTCCCGGGTCTGGCTGTTTCGCAACGCACTGACGATTAGCGACTAGCAATAGAATTTATCCTATTTTGCAGAGAGAGCTAGTCTCTAAACAAACTGTGGTTAGAACACTGCTGCCCAAATGCGGGTTTGGGTATTGATAAGAAAAGAACCGAGTGATGAACTATTTCTCTTAAATATTTACTGCACTCAATTTTATAAATAACCGAAGCATTCATTTTTATTGAACCAATCAATTTCTATGGCTCGATGGGTTTAATGGATCGTCATTTGATTATTTCAAAAGGAGACCGTAAGTAATGCAGGAGCCACCCCACTTCAATTTATCATATCGTACACTACATCAATGTATGTACTGGGAATTCATAAGTCTATTAGAGACAAGACCTTAATTTCTAAAGTTAATGGATCTACAAAAACTTAGCCAATATTTATTAAAATCGATTCAACTGACATCAATTTACAACATATTTTGTTGCTGTATAAGCCTATGAAGTTATGTTTTTCCATTAGCAGTATTTTACGAGATACAAACGTATAAATTATATTTTTTTCGTAAGAATAATGCCGGCTTTATCGATTGAAACTTAAAAGCCTGTTAACTATTACTAATAGACTGGGTAAATTGACGTTTTGAATCATATTTATCACCTTATAGAGCAATAGTATTAATAAAACTGTTTACAAAAACTTTATCCGATACTTGTATAGCTTTAAATAAAGTACATTTTGATTTAAGAGAGGAAATTTCGTTATTGCGGCCGAGGCAGATTTAACGCCCGAGGCACTACGCGAAGGTGTTATAGAGCCGATAACAGCAGTGACAATTTTTCACGTGAATCAACGACGTTTTCTAACGCACTTACGGAGAAATTAAAGAACAGAACAAAAAGTACATCAATAGACATGAACCTAGGATTAAATTTGTTTTTTCCCCACGCTGTCTTTTCAGACTGAAGGAGAAACAAAGGTATGACACCGCTAAATAGACTAATATTAAAAAAAAAAAATTCAAATATTTCAGAGAACAAAGCACGTGTCTGAAATATATTGTATGTTTATGTTCATGTCATAACCTAATCGTAGTGAGCCAGTATTCGAGGAAGTGTCTTTAAAAAAAACTTTTTTCTCGACAGACTTAGGTAGAAAGTCATCGGCCTATATGTAACTTTTTCATTCATATTTAGTTGATAAAGTTTTTATACGACATCACAGACATCGGTGAAGCAAACCATCATGAGGAAACTTGGACTTATAAATGAATATGAGTCTGAAATTGCCAACCCGTCTTGAGCAAGCGTGCTGATCAATGCTCTGTATCAGAAGAGGCCTTTCCCAGCAGTGGCACAGTTATAGGCTGGTTTTATTTTCGTTCATTTATTGATTTATCAACATATAACTACATTTTTAAATATTTCTTAAAAACATAAAAAAAAAAACATTTGAAAATATAAAAATAGTAGCCCACCGGTATCGGGAACAGGGTCCAAGCTACCGGCGGTCAGGGCTCCAGAGAAAGGAACCTCCTAACAATACGAGCCGTGTCCAGGAGTACCGCTTTCTGTATCAAGCCCTTGATCCAGCTGCCTAACGAGAGCCTCCTGAGGTGTTGGTCGAGGCTCTTGGCAATTAAGCCATTGGCAGATACGACTATCGGCACAATGATCGCTGAGTCCACATCCCACATGTCGACAACCTCGCGAACCAAGTCGGCTGATTTTATTATTATTAACACTTTTAACCCTCGAATTAATCACACGTATACCAAAGGTACTATGTACTCACATTTCTCCATTAAGAGTTATACCTATAAAAGTAAGTTCCAAGTTGTCTCGTAAATTATCTTACGTTTTCCTTTCAAAAGAATCATGTCGAACGCCATTGGCCTATTGCATGTTCTAGTGTATCTAATCTCATCTTCAGCAATACGATTCGACACAGTAGCGTCGGCACTTTGGCTCTCCAAGGCTTTACAAAACGTTCACTTGTGAAAGCACCTACGGTTATGTTACTTGTAGCGCCATCTGTGTTACGGTGGGGAAATTAAATTTTTTTGTGGTACTAAAACAAATGAAGAATACTTGAAAAAAACTTGTCATACGGGTATATGGAAAGCTGTTCTTCAACTAAGTTTTATAATAAAAATATTAGAAATCACGACAAACCTGAGTCTAATTGTTTTTATCACCAACTTTAAGTTGGTTTTAAATCCTAAAATAATAATCTATCAAAGGTAAACTTTATTGGGAGGTACAGCAGTGGACGTATTTTATCGTCTTTAATGATGAAAATTTCAGTCTCGGTGTGCTTCTAACCATTAGAATAACCACCCTTGTAACAAGTATGTAGGTACATAGGTAAAACTGAAACCTTTTCAGAAAAATACTTCTGAGTGAAAATTAATTTTTGACGGGCCTGTTGGTCTAGTGGTTAGTGGCCCTGACTGCTGAGCCGGAGGTCGTGGGTTCGATTCCCACCCAGGACAAACTTTGTGTGATGAGCATGATTGTTAGTTCTGTGTCTGGGTGTGATTTATCTATAATATGTATGTATTTATAAATTATATAAGTATGTATATCAGTTGTCTGGTTACCATAACACAAGCTCTGCTTAGCTTGGGATCAGATAGCCGTGTGTGAGATGTCCCAAGATATTTATTTATTATTATTATTTATTAATTCACACAACGAACATACACATCCAGTTAAACGCCCCAAAACCTACACACACGTACATAACAAAATCTTCTCAAAGTCTGTATAATTGTCATCATTTGAAGCAGCCGTTGAGCCGGCGTGGAACTGCGAAGCGACACGAGCGCCCTCTCGTGCCGTAACGAAGCCACTCGCCGACTGGCAGCTGCCTGTCACTTCTAGTGGAGATTATACTACGTTTGTTAGTCCCCCGGGAACCCGGGAAACTGGAAGAGCGGGAAGAAAAACTACACTAAATTGTTACGCTTTTTATGAGAATGAGAGGAAAATAATGGTGGTCGATTTTTTTGGGAATATCTTGGGAGCGAATTGTTTGTAGGCCTATTTGTAAAATGTTATTTGGCAAATCCTTTTTTTTGTATTTGTATAGGAGTTCAACTTCTATTCACTAACTCTTTTCGTAGTTACGCTGGAAGATACTTCTTTAGAAATAAACATTCGATCTCTTTCGGAAATGATTCTACGGAAAATTGCCGTTCTGAAAAATACAGATCGACTTAGGAAACACAATAACGCGTTCCAATTACCACTCGAAACAAAATACTTCTTCCACAGGAAACCTCATAAAAAGCCGAAGAGCCAATAAAAGAAAAATGAAGAAGAAAATTAATTGTTAACGGTGTTCTGCGCGTCATCAACGGGAGGGCTTCATTACCGGATCGGGCAAGCGGGCAGGCGGGCATGGGCAGGCGGGCATGAGGTGGGCAAATTGGCTTCGTTAGCAGATACCCGGCCACCAGTTTTGCAGACTACAATGAATACCAGAGAGATATTTATGTTGTTACTTGTTAGGTGGACTTTGATACCTAGGTACTTGTAAGAACTGTGCTTATTTAGATTATAAGTATTCGATACTTTTACCCAACTACAAGCAAAATGGTTGGTTCTTTATGTGGCGATAGAATCTATTGGGATCAATCACTTAACTGATTAATCGAAGGGCACCGTTCTTAATAAAATATAATATGTTTTTTTAAGTTATCGTAACGCCGCCGGCCCTCAAGATACAGGCGCACCTTAGTTTGGAGATCACTGTTTTCAAATTTTGACTAATATCCGTAATGATGTCACATTAAACAAATGTTTTATAATAAGCTAATTGACTTTATGTGCGCATGTTATTTATTAAAAAAAAACAGATATCTTAAAAATAAAATAAACTTTTTAGTAGTTATGTAAGTAATGTTACCGTTTCGAATATAAACAGGTGCCTAATACACCAGAAAACTAACAAGCTACTGTAAAAACATTTTCTCAAACAACAACTGTATCAAAATGCGTTACAAATCAACGAACGCAATACCCATTAGCCACTCAATATAACTCAATAACGCGAGTCAATAACAGTTACACTCACCCTTCGCGTCGACAAAATGGCGTCGAATGACATCTTTTAATAATTCACGGGAATAAAGTTCAAAATTGAACACAATATTATTTCAAATTACACCGTCATTGTACATGGAACGATTGAATACAATAGAACAGGGTACATAGACGGTGTAAAATAACATTTTGAATAAATCTTTTTGTAGGGGGCGCCATAATAGGTGTTACGAGCTCTCGCAGCCAGTGACGCACCCTCGCCGAGGAAATCAAAATGCTGGGTTCGGGTTTAGGAGCAGAGTGGACAACAGGCAGATTGTAAATGATGTTAATTTTGCAAGTAGGTTTTCACAAACACTAACCACGTTTTTTTTTAAACTAGATGAGGCCGGTGTTTCGTAACCGACTACTCTGAGAAGAAACAGCTGAAACAAACTCGAAGGTCATAGTCTCTTTTAAGGTCCAGACTAAAATCTTGGTCAACTTACATGAGGACTATACAGATTAGTGTCTGAAATGGTCTTTTTAAGAAAGCACCACACAGATTGAGTGGACCTGTCCAGTCAGTGCAAGCATTTGTCAGTTATCGTGTAGCTCGACTCATTACCCAAAGAGCTCAACGACACGACGAACAATACCAAAAAAAGGACATTTGTGTAGGTCGCTTATAGTAGGTACTCAAACTGTCAGACAATCGTCAAAAACAAACCAAGTAAATAAAAGTAATGATCCACATGGTCCTCTACAATAAAGAATAGTGATACCGAAGTAGTTTAGTCAGAAAAGCAAATTATAAATAAATTGTTTGAAGGCGTGCTACGGCGAGCAGCAGCGCTACGCGCCGTAGGCGTGCTACGGGGCGTAGTCCAGTGCGTACAGTGCGTAACACTGATTCGTACTTCGTTTCATTTGCGTTTATTAGTAAAATGTTTTATCTAGTGATTCTAGTGTAACGTCACCATCGTACCCGACCTATTGCCTGTAGCACAATAATAAATGTTCCTAACCCTGTTCCCGATACCGGTGGGCTACTCTTCTTTGTATTTTTAAATGTTTATTGTGTTATTTTTTAATATGAAATATGTAAAAGAATAAAAAATATGTGCAAAAATAAATAAACGAAATAATATAGTTCCTAAAAAAACTTTTTAGTGACGAAAGCTTAAAATATAAGTGAGTACCTAAATTAGAAAGATTTTAATGTTTGTTTTGTTTGTTGTCTATCTTCATTCTCCTTTTTTGAGTTATAATTTAAAACTGTTTTGTCTAGTTATAAGTTGATCGTGTTAAAATCTTTTGCGGCATGCATTCTTGGTAAAATATTTAAACTTCTCCTTCTAAGCGCGTCAATGGCAAACCAAATTGTGTCAGCCTAGAACTGAACCACGTGTATAGCGCCTTTTTTAAGGGATGGGGTATATTCAAATAACTTCCTCCGCTCTAAGCGAGGGAGGCGGCGTCCGACTTTTGACTAAAACCCACCTATGTTCCTTCTTTTGCCCTTTACGTTCCGGAACCGTATATCTTTCGAACAACCCGCAACCCATGACGCACAGCTTGGTTTATCATTCGGATTTTTAACTAAGTACATACTACTTCGACCGATTAGTGAGCCACAACTTTAGCCCCTTCCGTAGCATCCGATGTCCGATGGATACATTACACTTCATTCATTGTACATTTACACTTCATTTAATTCTAGTGAATAGTAAGTAATGTCATATGAAACAACAAAATACACCATAGTTCACGTCTCAAATCCTTATATTTCCTTTCATGAATAAGATGCTTACGTCCGATGAGCTCTCCAGCATAACACCAAGCACGAGGCAACGCGAACTCACAAACGAAGTTACACAGTCAAGTAGGTAACGAGTGGCTCTCGCGTATTGTACCCTGTTGTAATGCACTCAGGCACAATGCACGCACCAGCTTACCGTACTACTGCACTGAAACATCACGGCAATATCGACCTTCCACCATCTGCTATAACATCTAGAATGCAATCTACATTTTGTACTGAATCACCCAACAGTCGTTCAGACTCCCAACTGTACACAGAATAATTCGCGTAACGCAGTTACCAACCGAACTCGGTGCATGCTAATGCTAGGGAAAAAAAGAAATTTAAAAAAAGAACGGACAGTTCGCTCGGTACGACTGTAAACCGAATTGGCGCGCTTTTTCATTCGTTTTCTCATGTGGGAAGTACGGATTTTAATGATCTGTGGATGGTTCTTTTATTTTTGTAAGTACATGCGGTGAACTGAAAGGTAGATGGATTTGCGTATTATCTATTCCTTGCTGACCTATGGGTGGCATTTTGTACCTATCAATCTGAAATTGAAAAAGCGATAAAGATGCCAAGATCATTGTTTACTTCCTAAAAATCATGCAAATTATAGCAAAACATTCTTGAAATTGACGATTTTCTTGGCTTTAGCAAAAGCATTTGACTTTCTTAATCCATTTCTGAGTGTCAAGATTGTGTAAGTATAATATGAAGCTTTAAGCATATAAGACAAGTTTTTAATGTTCTCTCTAGATTCACTAAACGTTTCTAGTATAAATCCGCTATGATTAATACAGTTATGAATAATGCAGACGCAAAAACTAAGGATCGCCTAAGGGCACTATTCTAGGTTCTCTAAAACTTTCAGTCGGGCGCATGACTACCTTCTTTGTCAATATAATTATTTTACCTTTAGCATCCAAGTATCTTATGTATATTAACATGGACTAACCAAAGCGGGCAGTCAGCTCTAAAAGAAAAAAAGGCACAATGGAGGAGGATAAACGTACCGTAATAAAGTCACAAAAAAAACGGTTACACCACACAAATCACTTCAAATTACAGTCCTTACAATCAATACCTCGAACCATTGATACAGATATAATACCACATGAAGTTCTTAACAAAATAAACGCCTAGAATTTCACACCCAAACCGAGATATTTATCAAATTATATTATACAATACTGAACTGAATAAAGATATCTTGTTGCGTACTATTTCTTTACCCATGTAATACGAAGCCTCGCATTATAAGAAAACAAATTTATATTTTGCTGCTCCTTAAATAATTCTCCACGAAGAGGTTAAAGAGGGAAATTGTTTTGTAGCGGTAAAGTTAGGTTGGTAATAAACAGGTTTTTTATATGTCAGCGTATGTTACAGTAATTTTGCGTTGTAGGTTTTAATAGGGTGTCGTTTGCGAGGTAAATCCGATTAGAGAGGGTACTGTTACAAGCGAGACGGAACCGCAAGTCTGGTTTATTTTATAGAAATAGTTACCAATATAGGACAGGGTTTGTTGTGTGGCATGTAATTTAATTTACTGGGTTTCATTTTATTCTTGTGTACCAGGATTATTATCAGCGATAGTTAGTTTTTGAGAGGAATACCTATTAATAGATGGATGTCTCAAAAAAAATACAAAGATCTTTTTTTCTTTATTGGTTAATATCATAGGTAGACAGAGAGTCTGTATGTTTTTAAGTAACGGCTTTTAATCAACATTCGAGGCATCACCTCTAGAGGCTGAAATCATTGGGAGTCACTAGGAGTTGAAATCATAAACTTTTTTTTTCGAATGGGAATTCATCAAATATCTTCTCCGAAAGGGAGTGTCAGACTTTTACCACCATCAAGATCAAGTAGAATTACTGCGCCGACCGCAAATAAATTAGAATAAGGGAGGAAGACCGATGATGATGATACTCAGATACCAGTTCACCTAGACCTGGAAGTATCCTGAAAATCTTTGTCTTCTTGTCTAAATTATATCCATACCCAGATTTACCCCCACCTATATACCTACCATAAAACAACACTCTCCACATCTTTCGGTACATAAGGGGAGGTGGAAGTGTCAAATAATTATTAATCAACCCGCGAGAGGGCGCGGACGCCCCCTGGCGGCGCGGCACGACATTAACATGACAATCACACGATCTGTCCCTTGGTGGCAAGTATGGTGACGTTGAAGGTTAGTGAAGTAGGACTGTCCGCGTTTGTAACGGGTATTTCTGGTTATACCAGGATGGTGCTGGTACAGGAATGTTGTGATTGACACAAGCAAATAGAGGCCTAATACTCAGCAGTTTGTGAAGTCTCTGTACCAGTAGATGACAACGATTTCTTTCAGATCGTTTCCTGATTACGAAATCTGCCGCGCTAACTATAGTGCAGTAAGGAAATTAGTTGTAAGAACCTCCTTACTGCACTTTTAGTTAGAGCGGCAGAAATATGCACCTTAAGTAGAGGCATCCTTCGTCATGCGCACAGCCAATGAGTGGAAATCTCTGCTTTGGTCTGTTCCTGAATTTATATATATTTATATTCGATAGGCTGCTTTTGGGTTCTTTCTTTCTATTGTCAAACTCATTTCTGTTCTCAATATAAGATTGAGGACAAGAATAGATGCTTTTAATATACAAAAAAAGTGAAATCTTTGGGTTATTAAGAAAACCTTGATTTTAATAAAAACCAGTCGGGCTTTGTCGAACACGCCATCACGGAGTTATTCATGGGGACGACCAAAACAAACTATCTCACTACCAAAGGAAGCACAGACATAACACTTAAATCTTCCATCATCAATCATTTGCACAACAGTGGACTTAATAAATGACAGCTCCTGGTTGAATTGATTAATCTTAATACACATTCTAATAAAGATTTAAGTATGACGAAAAATCTGCTATTGATATACTTAATAAGGTTTCTGTATTGGCGAAATATGGTATGGTGGAGTCGAGCTCATGGCTAAATAAAAACTTCCGTTTAGGTCGATCTCGATTTCAAGCCACGATAACCCAGGATGATCCGTGGATGGCTGACCACCCATTACATACCGAGTTTCTTCCGTGCCTCGAAAAGCACGCTAAATCGTTGGTCCCGGCTGTCATTTGTTAATCTTTTACAGTTGTTACAGGTAGTAGTAGTCAAAAGTTTAAGAGGCCAGTCTTACCAAAGTGTATCGTATTACCCAGTTGTTAAATGAGTTGTGGAGGTCAGATAGGCAGTCACTCCATGTAAAATAAAATCAGCTGAATCCAGTAAGACTGGAAACGGACCCCAACATAGTTGGGAAAAGGCTAAGCAGATGCTGCTTGGCGAATATAGACAAAATGACTTCATATAATGAAATCCGCCTTTCCACGAAAGTCCCGTCTACAACACAAAGTGTTGTCACAAGAATTATGTATTCACAATTAATAGATACTGTACAATGTGCCATTATGCCACTGCCGCCATGTTGATCGCCCGCTGCGTAACTGCTGCGTTCAAGCAGCCTCCATGTTTTAATTTAGATTTTGGGCCATGTTGCTCACGGTGTCAGAAAAACGCCAATAATATATTTTGAAGCTGGAAAAATGCTAGGTTCTTAGGCTGCTTTAATAATGGTAGGTATAGAATTTCAGAGGGGCCTGCTAGGGCCACTGCCTGCCGGGGTTGCGGGTTGTTCGAAAGAGATTTCGTGGCCAAGGTATAAATGGCAAAAAAGGAACATGAGTGGGTTTTAGTTGGTAAGTTACTGACACTTGAGTTACTTGAAACATCCGTAAATTAAAAAAAAAATAAAGGTAACTTTAATGAGACACACACAATGAGTCATCCGTCAAAAACTCACTTAACTACACTCTTCAATAGGTAGTGCGACTATGGAGTTTATTGTCCATTTTCGTCTTCAGGAAACTATTTCTTCGTAAGGCTTTATAAGGCTACAAGAGCCTTTTAATGTATTAATTAAAATAAATCTTCTGTTACAGAAATCACTGGTGGTTCTACGTGATTCATTCTTCACAAAATGCCCAAACTTCCAAATCTTTCTTCCACAAAAAAATCACACAAAAGTTATTCAAAAGACATATTTTTCGTAAGATAACATTGTCTGTTGAAGAGATAGGTACATCTCCCCTTATATACAGGGTGTTACACAAAGGTGTCAGTGCGAGGGTCGGGAGACGTGACGACGCATCCTGTCACCTCCTCTTAGGAGGGTAGCCGTGAAGGTACTTACAGGGTGTTGTAAGAAAGTTGTGGAATAACAAAAAGCTTTACTCTTACCTAACATTTATGCAAAAAGTTCCCGAGCAAAGGCTGACAACATTATAAAATAACAAATATATATAAAAAAACGGTTTAATGAACTAGACCAAAGCTGATAGTGTTTATTTGTTTATATAGTTTAGGAATTGAAATGGAAAAGAGTTCTATATAATGTCAGTAGAAGGGTTTTGTAATAATACTTAGAATAATATAATTCAAGACTTACTAAGAAGCATTGTAATACCCAGTTGTTAAATGGGTTAAGGAGGTCAGATAGGCAGTCGCTCCATGAAAAATAAGTACTGGCAGTCAGCTGAATCCGGTAAGACCGGAAGCCGTACCCAACGTAGGGAAAAAAAGGCAGATGATGACTTAATAATATAATATACCTATCTGTGCAAATGTGTGACAAAATTTGACTCAAAAATGCACTTTCAAGTTGATAGAATGATATGCCAAAGACGCACACTTCTGCTGGTAGTCTGTAGAATTCACCGTGGGCTTCTCTGTACACACGACGACATATCAACCTATACAAAACCAGTTTATGCTGATCTCTCAACAACGGATCGTACACCGTGGATTTCCCGTACGATGAGAGATCCGCATAAACTGGTTTTGTACAGGTTGATGTGTCGTCGTGTGTACACCAATCATTTTAATCTAGATCTCATGGAGTTGTTGGTAATTGGAGTGAATTGGTTTCTTCAACTCAAGGCCGCAAAATAGCTTCACATAGGTGATATAGTGTCAGCAAAGCAGAGACGCCTGACAGGGCCACTGCTTGCCGGGGTTGCGGGTTGTTCGAAATAGATACTGCGGCCCCGAAATATAAAGGGCAATAGAAGAAACATGGGTGGGTTAAAAAGAACTGCTTACTTAATGACCTTATTTCTTAAGAAATAAATAAAGATTCACACCATAACCACCTAACAATCTCCTTACTCACATTAATCTAAGACACTTTAAGAATGCAGCATGACGCGCACACAGTTGTGCAATCACCCTTATTATGCCCACTCAATAATAAATATCTACTCATACCCTAAGTGGTGAAGATTGAGAGTAGGAAGGTTATCTGCGATTGTTACTGCTCATATTGTTGGGTCACGTTCATATGCTTAGGTAAATAGGGGGTCATTCTTGATTTGGGTTTATTTTTTTTATTATTTTCAAGTCTGAATGATTGAATTTTGATAAATGTTTATGTGTTATTTTTTAAAGTCTCACTTTTATTTTGCTACAGACAGAGTGTGCTAAATACTATTAAAACCTAAACACATCTAACTAATGTAGGTATAGATATACTTGGCGGATGTTTTTGCTTATACAAAATGGACCAGCCAAGTGCGGACTCTCGCACTAAGGGTTCCGTAACTATACGTATATAAACGGCCATATTTTTTGACTGCGTAGACTCAGCTCGAGAGTTGGTTGATTCACAGTTCCAAGGTACCACAGATTTGAGTATATGGTTTTAATTTCAACTCGATACTTCCACGCGTTCTCGAGATAAAAGGTCTTGACAGACAGACAGACAGACAGACGGGCACCAAAGTGATACTATAAAGGTTCCATGTTGAGGTTCAGAATCCTAAAAAGATTAAATTAAGACCGTGGTACGTTTTATGTTTTCATAAAGGAATGACATGTTTTCTGGGGCCTAAGTCTGCTATGACAATAGTGTCAGAATGGTCGATCACTGATCGCATAATGGTTGATTTTGACAAGTTTAGTATGTAGTAGATTACCAAAATTATCAAAATCAACCATTATGCGATCAGTGATCGACCATTCTGACACTATTGTAATAGCAGACTTAGGCCCCTGATCGTAAGCGTACTGAAAAGACCTTGAAACGAACAGGGCTAATGTTTGTTGGGTCTGTCTCTTATCCTATTGAACCATTTATATCATCACTAGCTTCCGCCCGCGACTCCATCCGCGTGGAAAAACATTGGGCTAACGCTAACTTTAATTCGCGTGACGATCGAAAAAAAAACTCTCCCATTTTGTTCCCTCTTTCTCCCCCTTTTCTCACAAGCCTATGTCCGTCTATAGGGTCCCAACTATCTTTGTACCAAAATTCAGCAAAATCGGCTTTGCCATTTAGGCGTGAAGACGTAACAAACAAACTCGCTTTCGCTTTTATAATATTAGTAAGGATTAGTAAGGATTTACACCTTATGCTTACCTTGAACCCAAGTAATTTGAGGTTCTAACTAGAACTTCTTTACAGAGGTTAAATTCAGACTGTTGCACTTAATTGATTTATTTTGGGGAAGTAAAGTACTTCAACTACTTTAACGTAAGTATTTATATTTTTTTCACTGATCCTAAGCAATATCTAAATTACTAGCTTTTGCCCGCGGCTTCGCTCGCGTTAAATTCGGTAGCGCCTTATTGATTTGTAATAGCAACGCTAAGTTTTCCCGTTTCTTCCGTCTTTATCCCCTTATATCCCACTCTTTTTAAAAAAAAATAATAGCCTATGTCCGTCTCCTGGTTCCCAACTATCTCTGTACCAAAATTCATCAAAATCGGTTTAGCCATTAAAGCGTGAAGAGGTAACAAACAAACTCACTTTCGCTTTTATAATATTAGTAAGGATTGCTTAAACAAAAGTGCAGTTGGATTTCAGCGTTGAGACTTTAAATCTCAATAGTGCAATACATAATTAAATAACATCATGCTTGTTATACCCGAAGGGTTAAGCGCGAGGTGTTCCTAATAATACATCCATTTAGCCACTTACGTATATACAACACAAGACTAATCCAGACGCCGCGCCGCCGTGGATGTTGAGAAAATCCAGATTAAAAAAACCGGCCAAGAGCGTGTCGGGCCACGCTCAGTGTAGGGTTCCGTAGTTTCCCGTCCGTCACAATAAGTGTTCCCACTTATGAGTTTAAAGGTGGAGGAGGAAATTATTTTGTACAACTTTTTGTCTTTTTTGTACAAAAACTGTTGTGTCAATCAAGTTCAAAATGATTTTCCTAGAAAGTCCTTATAAAGTTCTACTTTTCAGATTTTTTTCATATTTTCTAAACTTATGGTTCAAAAGTTAGAGGGGGGGGGACACATTGTTTTTTACTTTTGGAGCGATTATTTCCGAAATTATTGACATTATCAAAAAATTATTTTAGTATACCCCTATTCTATTTTAAATACCTTTCCAACAATATATCACACGTTAGGGTTGAAATTAAAAAAAAAATCACTTCCCACTTTACATATAGGGTGGCTACACTAATAAAAAAAAAAATTCCAATTTTTATTTTACCACTTTGTCGGCGTGATTGATATACATATTGGTACCAAATTTCAGCTTTCTAGTGCTAACGGTCACAGAGATTAAGCGAGGACGGACGGACGGACAGACAGACATGGCGAAACTATAAGGGTTCCTAGTTGACTACGGAACCCTAAAAAGAGACAAAAACACTTTGGCAGACCCGGGAATTGACCCCAGGACCTCTTTCTCAGCACTCCTTCTTGCGACCCCTGGGCTAACAAGACAATGCAATAATATTTATGTATTAAATTAGGCATTATCAAGTGATACTGTAAAACAGGCATCTGCTAAAATAATCCCAACACTTGAAAAGTTACATAACTAAGCACTAACTCCTTCAACAACACAAACCACTCCTCACAAATTCCCACAGCACACTATAGAATTAACTGAATATTACAAAGCACTTCGCGAATCACTCCACATTATTATACTACCTCTTCACTTCAATATAACTGCATAGTAAAATAACAAACGCAACGATAATAACACACATCTGCAACTCATTGCTCCTGACATTACTGCAGGCGTTTCAAATATCAAATTGAAAATCAATTTTATCCTTTGAAAGGTAGTCTGGGCTGAGTAAACGTCACAATAACTACGGCTGGACTTTAGCCGTCGTTAGCAACGGTGACTGGCCATTTCTGCATGTCCTCTGGCTACCCATTAAGCGTGAATATATCTATTATACGTTACCCGACGTGACCTCATCGGGTATTCTGTGTGGGATTCTTGTACGTGTGCAGTTATATCTGCGAATTTAATAAGCGTTAGGTATTAAATGTAATGGCGTCGATGATAACATCGACGCCATTACAAAATAAATACTAATGTATTTCAGGTGTAGTATTTTTAATGTATAAAATGTTTTTAAAAGTTTTGTCATTTTAATGGATTTAACGTCACGTCAGTCAAGTATCATTCTGCAACCCCGGCAGGAGGTAGATTTATCATTAAATAAAATTAACTTTCGACTTATATGATGCGTATAATTCAATTACAATTACATTACATGAAATAGCGTTTGCCTACGCAGGAACTTGACTTTCAGTGTTTTAGTGTATAAATATGTCTTTTCAAAAAAGAAACTTTCCAATTCTGTGTACACTACGTATTGTAACGTAAATATGTTACCGACATTATCCTCTCAGCCCGCGCTGAGTGCCCACCGTCTCAGACCTCACTTAATTTGTTTTTAAATAAACCCTTACGCCCATGTACCTTCTACGCGTCTCCTTGTCCCGCCAAAGAAACAAAAAGGAGGTTTGTTTCTTTAAATAGTGTTCTTTTTTTAAATCGTTTTGATAGACTACTTTGATATCTTGTCTTGTTTACATTTTGTTCATAAAGTATTACCATTTATTTATTTGTGAAAATGATTAGATAATTTATTGAAATTTCCGTAAAAGGTATACGTTATTATTATTATGCTATTAATTATTGTTCGTCATACTATAACGAACTACTATAGGTATATACTATAGGTAAAAGGGATATAAAATGATGTGAATCGTTACCGTACTTTGTTGAAATTCATGAGGAATGACAAGTAAATATAGTTTTTATTCCACAAAACGAAATCTACTATTATTCTAGAACTTAATCACACAAAATCTACTATGGAACGCCCATTTTGTAAAAAAAAAAAACAGCCAAGTCCGAGTCATAATCAAACACACAGTTCCGTAGAAAGAAAGAAGAAAGAAAAAATAATCGTAATTCGCAATTACGACCAGCACACAAAATAACAAAAAAAACCTCCAAACAATTTTCATTTTATTACGTAACGGACACACAGTAGATAAGTAATAAAAATAAATAAATAATAATCAGTAAATCATCATCATCAAATAAATATAATCATCAATATTCCCCCGCTCTTGGCGGAGCGGAGTGTCAGAGTTTTACTGACTAAAACCCTGGATGGGTTTTAGTCAGTAAAACTCTGACACTCCTGTTGTTCCTTTTGCATATCTTTCGAACAACCCGCAACCTTTTCGACATTGATATCTTTTTTCAAATAGGTATTACTAATTGACAGACCCTACGACCTAATTAACAAAGAATGCAGACAACATTGAAAACAAAACACTTATTTTTTTTAATTTATGAGGGTAGACTATAAATAATCCATTCTTGCAAGTAAACAACAAACAATTAGCGTTGAAAGGAGACAGCGTAACCCACTTCCAATAAGTGTAAACAAGACAACAAATCAATGCAACAATCAAACATCGCTAATGAGATAGTGAACCTGAACGCACTTTGACAGATAATCGCCACAAGATAATCAAGATCAGAAGACTCGTTCCTTTAACACTGCTCATTATTTTGTAAAGCTGCGTGACACAAGTATAATACGATCATCGTCACCATGAAAAACGATGGTATGGATAGGTACTGTAGAGGTCTGATAACATTGATCAAACCTCTGACAGTACAGGCTGGTTTAGAATAAAGACATTCAAATATCCAAGCTTTTGAATAAATATTTAGAAAGAATAGAAGGGCTTAGCCTCGTTTTTCATCGTGTGGCATGTATTGCTGAAACTATGTACTAAAATATAATCTTAAAGTATTTAATGTTCTTTTAATATATGTATTTCCTCTTAGCTTTCATAGTACCTACCTACTATAATGTGGCCATTAAAAAATACCAACTGCCTGAATTAAAAACAAAAAATATTACAAATAATTAAGGTAAAATACTAACGTTTACCTACCCCTAGTAAACTTGAATAAAAGCTGAAATATGCTTACGTGTCGTAGCATATTGGTTAAGGACATATTTGTATGTCGTGTAGTGTTTCGACACGTCATATTAAATGTATAAAACACATCGTGTCGTGACGTGCCTGAAAACGTCACGACACGTAAGTATGTTGCCGATTTCCACAATTTTCCGAGCATAAATAAAGTAAAAATTAACAATTGTCTGGCAGTGGTCTTCCAGACACCACAACCAGCTGGTCGGAGGTTTTTCCTGAATGAGGAACTTTACACTTTGTTCCTCATACCATTATTGTTTATTTTCCCACTCGTTTTTAATCACAAACAGTAAACTAAAGCATCTGATTGAACCTTCTGCTCCAAATCTACTAAGTGTCCCGCTTATCCAACACGCATGATATCCGCTTACTTTGATAAAATTGATAAGAGTGCGTCGTTCGCGTCCATTGGAGACCTTTGAGCCTATCACGACATCCACAGTTTCTCGTTAACTGTAACTCAGTAATCGGTTCGCTCGCAACATGGGTGCACGGAACTTGAAGGTTTTACAAGTGATATCAGGTTGGCAAGCAGTTGAGCTGATTCTGACGTGTGTGTTTGTGGGCATTTGGCAAATTATCGAGATTTCTGTGAAGAGGCTATGGAAAGGACACAGGAGGAAGGCAGAGAATACTCCGCCGGTTGAGCTGACCATAGACTCGTCTATTGGAACTCATTGTTATATTAAAGTTCTGGTGAGTTTTTAAACATAGATATAAAAATCTTGTCTTTGCTGTTCAACAGTCATTATTCTATCTAAATTCTTATTCTAATTCAATAACCTTTAGTGGTCTCAGAAGCTGATGACAATAATTATCGTTGATATATTAATTGAGTAACTATCTACTATTTGAATACTATTAATTGGTTGTAACTTATTGACATTAAGCTGTCCAATGGTCAGGACCAAAACATTAACAGATAAAGAAAATAATCAATTATCGGTAACGTTTAATTTATCATTTTTTAAACACGCGATACATTATTTTAATAACAAACGACGATCATGCTTTTCATCACGTATTGTATGTACTGAAGGATTACTGATATAAAGTGTTAGATGGCATGAGATTGAATCTGTGAGCTCTTTCTTCAAGGAGAATCGATTCACCTCAACAATCAGCCCCCTGGCAAATTTGACCTGTCATGTCCTATTTAATTGCTTTTGGGGGTGAACTATCAAAAATGCTGCATTGAGCTCAATTAAGTTACCTTTAAGTTGCCTTAGTTAAAGAAAATCTGGGGCAAATTTTCTTGCTATTTTTCTGGTCACCACTCGCTCAGGACAAAACAGTAAAACAAAATATTACAAAATAACTGTAACAAATAAAACAAAAGAAATATTATTAGGAAATAGAAAATGAGACATACATTAAATAAATTAGCCCAGTACGAGGCCAAAAAGTTCCCCATCTAAGCATGGTGTTGTTATGTGGTTAGTTATCAGTAAGACGGAATACCCTACTAGTTATCCTCTTGATAATCTCCCCGACTGTAAACCTTTTACAAAACCATACATTAAACCCGGTCAAGAGCTCGCTCAGACTCGCGCACCGGGGGTTCCGTACAATCTTGCGACAAAAAACAGCCATATCTTTTGACTACGACTTGATGAGGTGACTACTCCCGATGGATAACGATCAGGTAGGTCCTTCCCATAACAAGTGAGCTTCTGCCAAAATATCTATAAGTATCTATGGAAACTGCGCGGAAATAAACCCTACCCCAACATAACAAAATTCCTGCCGGGGTTGCGGGATGTTCGGAAGAGTAGATACCGCGGCCCCGGAACATAAAGGATCGTGGTTAGTCAGTAAAGAGTCTGAAACTCCCCCCTGCTCCGCCCAGAACGGGGTAAGTTATTTGATGATTTCCCAACTGCAAAAAAAAACATAACAGACATATTGCAGATTCACAGATGATGATTCTGATATATACTTAGAATTCATTAATTTCTTGTGACTCACCGTTGGACAAAACAAAACCACTGATTTTTACAACAGATAGCAAAATTATTACTCACAACTTTCTCTGAACAAATGATTTAATCAATCCTTTATCTCATTTCCAGGGAGTCAAATACCACTACGTGGAAACAGGTCCAAGAACAGGCCAGAAAGTCCTGATCCTCAAAGACGCTCCAGATTCCGGCAACCTTGGGGGTCCGAACTGGGCAAGTGTGGTGAGGCGGCTGGCAGAAACTGACCATCATGTGGTAACCCTGGATCTACGAGGAACAGGAGGCAGTGAAGGAGGGTCAAGGAGTGATCTATCGCCTCCGAGGGTGGTTGAGGAACTGTCAGCATTGTTAAAGGCTCTGGGAGTGTCGGAGAACAAACAGGCTGTCGTGATTGGATTTGGGATTGGAGGAATGCTTGCATGGTAAGAATCAAGTTTTTGTCGCTCTGGCTTGGTTGGAGCCTTCGTAGATCATGTCCAGAGAATTTCATTTTCTTGCAATGAGCACTTCGGTAACGCTGGGAGAGACCTAACAGTGACGATGTCTAAGAGGAGACTAGCTGTAGACGTGGATGCATAATAAAAAAAAAAACTATAAACGCTCTAACCGAGAGACAGAGGGACTTTGAGTTTTATAATAAACTAGCTTTTGCCCGCGGCTTTGCTAGCGTTAAATTCGTGGTAACACAGTTCCCCTTTCCTGATTTGCAGGTACCTGGTACCTGTAGTATTTGCCCTTGCGGTTTATTTATTTTAATAGCAAAACTAAGTTTTCCCGTTTCTTCCTTCTTTCTCACTCATTTCTCACTTTAAAAATTGATTAGCCTATGTCCGTCTCCAGGGTCTCAACTATCTCTGTACCAAAATTCATCAAAATTGGTTCAGCCATTTAGGCGTAACACTCACTCACTTTCGCTTTTATAATATTAAGTAAGGAAACATAGGCATTGTAATAACATGCGAGCCATCGAAGCTGCCAACTGCAACATACATATCTATCAATTTTCAGGCACAGCAACAATGATAAACTTAGCAAAAAGTTATCGTTACCCAAAATCACGCCACATATAATAAAAATAGGTAGGTACATAGGATTTATCTTTTCGCAGATCGAGAGCAGTGGTAGGTAGGTCAGTGATTGTTTTAAGTCGTGGACAATGAACGATGGCCGTTTTTTGTAAATAAGTAAAATATTCTTGAATGAAGATTCGACGTAGTTTTCTAAAAACAAAATAATAATTTAATTTTTGAAAATGGAACTAAAAGCTGATTTTATTTTTAAAAGCGATCTCTTGCATTGCGTTGAGGCTACTGAAGAAATAAATAAAAAAGGCATTGGCGCGAAATTTCTGGATTTTAAAATTACAAATTGTAAAGGTGACATTTTATTTTCTCGCAATCGTAATAAAATGTACAGTATAACTCGGTTTCTATTTACTCTCTCCCTTATGCTCGGTATTAAAACTACCTCGTATAATATCATTTCAGCTCCTTATAATCTTCTGTTTAGTCATTAAGAAACACTACACGTTATTTTACAATCGCATCGTACAATCTGGAATGCAATTGGTCTGATGACGTGTAATATGCCGTACGACTGATTAAGAGGTCATGTTTAATTGATAGATAGTCGCCTATCGTCATAACATCTATCTGCGACTTTCCCTCTTATGTCACGATACGCCACTGATATAATGGTTGTTTGTGATCCGAGATATTAAACAAACTGTGCGTAGGCAATTAACCGAAGATCAAGCAATAAACAAATGCACGTAGATATTTCGAATATTCTTGATTGAAATCCAAATGAGTCATGATAAAATAGGGCCTGCTATTAAAACGTACAATCGATGTGTCTTGGAAAGTATATGCCTCTCGATATTATAAGCCTCTTAGTCTTAGCATTGAGCATAAATCCAAATCATTATAATAATCTAAAAACCCAGCATCATTTACAGCATGATAACAAGGAGATAGGATCACTTTCGAAGCATCCATCCATCCTACCTCTCCCTCTCCATCCATTGATAAGTACCTAATACATAGATACCGATTACCTATGCTAATTTTGTTTTCCTTTCCAGGTACCTCGTCCACTCTCGCGATCCTTTGATCAGCAAGTTCGCAGTGATCAGCGCTCCACATCCGAATCTCTACTGGCAATACCCACCGGCTCCTTTCTGCCATCGAGCTCTGCAGTTTATACAGGTTTGTAGTTTGTACTATAAGAAATGCCTATAACCTCCAGCTGATAAAATTATACGTAGGTAGTGATTCCGGACCGCTTCCGAGTACCGGAGTCTGACTGTCACTTCAATACTTCATCACACAGTTCGCATTCCGGAGTCGCATCTGCATTTATAGTGTTTACGAGAAATAAGCGTACGAAGGTAATACATACATAAAGATCGACCGACTCAGTGACCTAAATAAACAGTCTTTATACCGTTACCTGAGGTTTGCTTCAAAACTGCTGCTGGCTCATATTATGACCATGACGCTGGCTGGTAGCCTACCAACTTTCTTTGGCAAATGGTCTGTGGAGGTTTTCAAACAGATGTTATTGGTTATTGTCATCGTTGATTTTTGATCAAGTGTTCAGGGCATTGCTGGAATATTCAGTGAAACCATCAAGGTCTAACCTGGTTTTCACGCTTCGAAATCCTCCAGTCTAAACACCACTTCAGATGTTACAGCTGAGTTATTTTTTCAGATACCCTTGCATATTAACACATTGTACTTGCTTCAGTGGCCGCATTTTCCGGAGCGCTGGCTGGCTGAGGGAGAACTGAACGATCGCGAAGGTAGCTGGGCCTGCTCTAGGGCTTGTGACTGGACTGGCGCGCTCAACTATGTTAGAGGTAAAGCCTATAGATTACTTATCGTTTTTGGAGGCTAATCTCAGCGGATACTAGCCACCGAAGCGGGAGATTATAGTGCACATTGTATCCATAGACACAGGTATTCTCTCTCTTCCCAGACCCTCAGTCCGATAGGACAGCAAACCGACGTGACCGGAGAGAGATTAGGCGTAGGACCAACGGCGAATTTAAAGTTTATAAGTATCTAACTGAAAAGACTTCCCTATCCATGTTCCGTCTTTTGCCCTTGTTATTCTGGGATCGCGGTATCTCTTTCGAACAACCCGCAACCCCTACAGACGGACATTATCACTTACCTTTCTTGGTTAATAAATCACCACAGAAATGTTTCTTCCACGTTGTTATAGGAGCAGCATGGTGGCAAGTAAAGCCGGGTCTCCGTACGTCCGCCCCAGCACTACTAGTGGGCCACAAGGACTCTGCTGGGCAGTTAGTCGCCAGTGCACAGTTCTGTACTGCCTCCACCCTTCGATTAGTCGTTAAGCCTGATCCTAGCAGTAAGGAACTCACCGGTGTGCTGCTAGATTTTCTTATAGGTAAGATTTTATGATTAATCTGTTTACAGGCAGCCTTTAAAAGGAATGATGACCAAAGAACCGATGTGACTAGAAAGCAGGCTGAGATGAAGAGCAATAGAGAAGTATGGCAAACGAAGACATGCTGCGTCGATCCCAAGTAAATAAATTAGGAAAAAGGGAAGGAGAACGATGACTGGAAGTCTTTTGAACGCCGTTGTCATATATATGTGTCAAGCAAGAGCGTAACCTTGGCCGCCAACGACAAAAATATGTGACAAAAAAGTAGGTAAAATGAGTTTCTCGGCGTGGACCATTAGAACCTACATCAGTACAACATCTTAACCACGCAATCAAATAGAGCCCAAATTCATGACATTAACATCATTCCAGCCATAACCAAACTGGCTCATCTTTTTACATGATTTGTAAGTCCCCCGAATGGCACAAATAAAACTGGCGTAAGATATGCTGTCAGTGGTGCAAAAGCATATCTCTTCAAGATGTAATTGCGTCATGTAAGATTCTGGACTGCAATAGCATACCCTAGACTGCCAATATTTAATTCTTAAACAATGTAACTTTCTTTTCCAGCTAAAGAAAAACTAATAGAAGAGGTACCAAGAGGACTGATGGGTCGTGTGTTTGGTGCAGTCGCCGACAGAGGGCGTGAACTCACGGCCAGATTGGTACTACCGCCAACGCAAGCGTGATTTTAGTGATCCACGATTATAAACATTTGAACAATTTTGAGGCAGTTATAAATGTTTGCGAACATGTTTTTTTTTTGCGTGAAAATGTACAAATTAAATATTTTGTAAGGACTTTATGGAATTATGTGTGATGTTCTAGGGAGTGTCAATAAGAATTATGAAGAAGATAAAAAAATTATTACCGAAAGAAATAGAGAGAGAAGTGTCGATTCTGTGTAATTTGATTTCTATTGAAATTCTCTTTTTAACTTATAAAGCAGTGATTGTGCGTATCCTATTTTACTTTCGCTTTTAAAGTTTTTATAAATATAATTATCTAGCATGCAGTGCCATAGACAGTCAGCCATGTATCATACGATTTTTTATTACGATAGCAAAGTCCATTTCATATAAATCCATAGTGATAAGATAGTTTTTTAATTTATTTCTATGGAAACTTGTTGTTATTGCCGCGATAGCACGTTTCATAAATCATAATGTGTTACCATGCCGCTATATCACGCCTATAATACCCAAAAGGCTTGGCAGGGTAATAAACCCTTATTTTATATTTGAGTTTGGGAGCGTTCCTAGTGCCTACAAGAGAGCAAAAAATTAATATGGCTGTTCCGAATTCCTGATGGAAAAAAATAATAAAGTTCCATATTATTATTATTAGCATGATTTTTCTAAACATTATATTGTTCTGAATTGTAAGTACTAGATATAAAATGTTTTCTAATTTCTTTATATGCATTTGAATGTTTATGACTTGTTGCATAATTGTTTTAAATATTATAAAGATTTGTAAATAAATTAACAAACATAGCAGTAAAATAGTTGTTTAGTTTCAAGCATGTTTATTGTTTAAGTACCAAAGACAGCTTTAATGCCTCATTTTCGTAATACGCGTTTTAATACTGATTGTTATTTTTAAATGTAATTTTATTTTTATTAAATATTATTTTAATAATTATCAAGACATTTTGTTTTAAAACAATGCTCCCCTTCCAATGTATTTTGTTATGTTTGAGAATGGTGTTTTTTTTGTCATTGAATTTTTAACGCGCAGTGCGTTAAACAAAGCCACCTTTTTTTTTTTCAGGTGGGAAATCATCCAATGACTTCCCCCGCTCTGGGCGGAGCGGGGAGGCATGTCAGACTTGTACTGACTAAAACCCACCTATGTTCCTTCTATTGCCCTTTACGTTCCGTGGCCGCGGTATCTCTTTCGAACAACCCGCAACCCCGGCAGGCGGAGGCCCTGGCAAGCCCCTCTGCTTTGCTGACTCTCTTTGAGGCGCGCGTGAAACACGAACGCGCCGTCGACACGGCCTGTCGTCAATAGACGGACGGACGGTGAGCTACCCATTGCTCACCGTCCACAGGCCCGCATCTACGGTGGCCGGAAGTCGTCTCGCGGCGCCCGGCGCCCTGGGCGTCTCCCGCGGCGGCTGGGTTGGGCAGATGTTCTCTCCCTCAAACGCCCGGCCTCCTCCTTTGCTAGCATTACTGCTTCGCAGAAGGTGGTGACCGCTTCCCATTCCCTCTCGCTCCGGACCATGGCCTGGACCAGGGCCGGACGCGAGAGATCGCCGCCGCCGATCGCCTCCACGAGGGCACAGCGGTGCTCAACAAAGCCACCTTGTCGAGAAATTCTAACAAATATTATAACAAAACACAACACATAGTTACAAAACATATATATTACATTAGTTCTTTTTTATGCGAAACCCGTAAGTATTTTTATGTAAAGAATATATGTGCAAAATTTCTGACAGAAAAATCACGCAAGTATAATTAATAAGCTTATTGTGTTACCTGGTTCCCCCCCACCCATTCCTTGCAAGAGCCAGCCCGCGATGCTGAGCCAGTAAGTTCAAATCAGTCCATAAATAGTATCACTCAGATCCAGCCTGTCCCTTGCTGTCCTCCCTCAGCGACGCCCTAATCCGAGGGTCGTACCCCACAGGGGGTGCCCTTAGCGTGTAGTCGCTTAGTTTGTAAGTTTTAACCCTGGCTGGAGGTCTTAATTTCTAAGGCATCCACAGGATTCGCCCGGTTAAGCAGACGACAACCTCCTTGGTTGAACTGCGAGATGCCATTCATAAAAAAAATTGCCTGGTTGTCCGTACAAAAACAGTCACCACGCGTCTAAGTGTCGCTGTGACCTGCCGTGACCTTGTGCGCCGTATGATTGCCTACACCTACTACGTGTTCAATTCATTTTTTGATACAAAATATAAAATGGTGTAAAAATTATTGGAATCGATTCAGTTACTTATTCGGAAAAAACTAGGTTTTTAAAAAAGTTGGTTTAGGATTTGGTTTCGGTTTCGCATAATTATGCTTACTAATATTATAAAAGCGAATGTGAGTTTGTTTGTTTGTTCGTCTTCACGCCTAAATGGCCAAACCGATTTTGATGAATTTTGGTACAGAGATAGTTGGGACCCTGAAGTAGGAGGTAGGAGTAAAATCAAGTGGGAAAAGGGGGAGAGAGAGAGGGAAGAAAAGATTTTTATCGATCATCGGGCGGGTTAAAGTTAGCGTTAGCCCAATGGAAGTAACTATGCCACGAGGACGAAGTCGTGGGCGTAAGCTAGTATTAATTTTGTATATTTTGGGTTGATAGGTTTCATATTATTTAACAATTAAAACAAATAACAAGTGCAAACGCCTCTTTAATACGCAATATGCTCCACAAAAAGCTAACCATTCATAAATTTTCGCTATCATATAATATTCACAAATCTCATAATATTACAATAATATATAGAGCGACCTATAGTCTCTAGGGCGCACCGGGATGCGCCAGAAAGGAAGATTTTATATCACATTAGCCGTTTAGAGAACTTTACTACAAGTATATCTACAAAGATCTGTTGTAACAAATGAGACACCATGTATATACAGAGGGAAAGGCCGTATTTAAAAGATATATATATCTACCAAATCTTATATTGGAAGATTTACGTTTTTTTTTATAATATTACTTAATAACCCCGTTGTTTTTACAAAGTTAAAGTATGATTACACTTTCAAAATACCAAAAAAAGTACCAAAACCAACTACTTTTTTTTAAGATGATGGTTGAACCTCATCCGTCAACAAGGATACATTTATATATATCATTTTCTGTCTTTCAGAACCATTATATGCTGAATCATCATATGTAGCATCAACGATGCACTCGACAACGCGCTGTTTCTCTGATGGATAGCGCAACCTTAATAAACCAAAGTATTATTCATCATAAATCTCCACATTTTCATTTAAAATAATAAAATCAAAGTACACACGAAGACACATCATCCTATACAAAACCAGCTTATGCTGTTTTCTCAACAACGGGTGTTAGATTTCCCGTACGATGAGATAAACTGGTTGTGTTTAGGTTGGTGAGACGTGTATACAATATTTTGCTGCGTCTCCTTATTAAAGTTTTTTTAGAATCAAACTTATAAAGTAAACAGAATCAAGTAGGCAGTCTCATTTATTACAACTATAGACAAGCCAAAACACAGTTAGGCCAGACATTGAATAGGCACGAATCATTTACACAAGGAGTAAGGGATGAAATAATATTCTAGAGGTGGAGGTTCTATATTTTGAACATGACAGCACGCCTGTTATAGAGCCTATTGCCTGCAAACAACCACAAATCTCGACAACGTAGCTGCTATTGAGAAATTCTAGGTGGAATATCCAATAATTTCATATTTCAATATTTTTTTAGGATTCCTTGTAACTCAAAAGAAAACCCCTTATTGGATCACTTTGTTGTCCATCCGTCTGTCTGTCTGTCAAGGCACTATCTCAGGAGGTAAGGTATCGAATTGAAATTTAAAACATATACTCAAGTCTGTGGTGCCTTGGATTTGTGGAAAAATCATATCTCTAAGTCTACACAGTCAAAAGAAATGGCCGTTTATGTCGCAAGTTTATATGGGAGCGTCGGTGTGCGAGTCCGACTCGCACTTGCCCGGTTTTTCATTTTTTTTTGTTTTATTTAGTATCGTGTTGTCTGAGGTCAGAGAGGCAGTCAGTCAATGCTTAATAATGGTGCTTAGCTGCATCTAGCTGGTAGCCGATTTGAAAAAGTAAAAAAAAAGGAAGAAAAGAGTTTTTATGCCGCCCACGGACCACTACGGACCGCACGGCTCCTAGGTTTGATATTATGACGATAATAGTAATTTTGCTTTTTGAAAAATGATTGCAGTTGATTCGCAAAATGGTCAAGTATGTCAGTGTGTCTATAATAAGCCCAAATTTCGCCACTAAAGATATTATTTCATCCTTTCTAACACTTTGTTCACTAAACAATTGATCTTATCCTTCACTAAACTGTACAAAAATGAGATGGGTTTAGATTCTATATGATATGACGTTATGGGGTGAATTTGTAACTCGACTATTGGTATCTTTCATTGGGTAATTCGTAATAAAGTTTATTCACTGGCAATAAATCACTCATCATATAGATAAAAAGAGCCATTTGTTTTTGACCTCACTGTTACTGCTACGTCGGGTGTCGTAGGTTCGATCCCCACACGGATAGTTGTTCCATGTGGGGATCGAACCTACGACACCTTTATGACTTACAGTTAGTTGTTCCGGGTCTGGCTGTTTGTGTATATGAGTTTCAATATTAGTAAAACATCCATGATACAAGAGAAATTCTAAGGGTAAGGTAAAGTTTGAAAAAAATCTTATAATATTTTAGTTGCCATACTGCTGCATCTTAATCAAATAAGTGACAGAGGACTCCCGGGAATCTCGCGGTAATAATAAGTGTTATATTAGTCGGAAAGTCAGTTTTTTAAAAGCTTATTCAGCTGCCATTGTAGCCTAGCTCGATCGACTAAGATGTCATGAGAATCATAGATCATTTTGTTTTTCTTTAATAGGATAAACATACATACCTATTTTATAATAAAAAAGAAGGTTTAATGAATTAATAAAATTAACTAAACATTTAAAAGTACTCGTCAAGACGAGTCCAACGAGCCCACACTCGAAGGGGTTTTGTCATTTTATCACAGACTTTCTATGACTTCCATTCAGCTTAATCATCAGATCAGCTCCATGTCCTCATAATATTGCATTGTCACGCGATATACATATGCGAGCAAAATTTCAGCTCAATCAGAATTCGAGAAGTGTGTCAAATTTCATTTGCAAGATTTTATTACAAACATTGAGACAGGTGAATCTAAATAAAATCTTGTAAAAACCAATTTAGTCGTGTAACTTTTTGAACAGTTAAGAGTTACAATTCACCCCACAACATGAAAAGTGGACTAGACGTAAGGCGGGGGGTATTTTCAGTCAATTTTAACGATACAATTTTGTGGTAATTAAGTACAAAAACATGACGGAGAAATCTAAAGGGATTTGGCACATTATATTTTAATTCTTTACCATGCTTTCTATAAGTTGTCAGTTGAAGTTTTGATATAGAAATTATAAACCTTATGTTAAGTTGAAAGCGTTGGGGTAGCCGTCGAAATTCAAATTATTCAAAGTTTTTTGCATTTTGCAGTTCAGTATCAAGTAGATACTATATTGATTAAAATATGAATTGCGACCGTTTAAAATATGGGTTCTTAATAAGTTCTTTTGACACCATTATGTAAGTATTTCATGAAATGGTCATTTATTGGGGAACAATGAACGTTCAACAGGGTTGTGTTGACAGTTTTAATTATTATAACTCTGTAAAGTCATACTTCTTAAGGTCGCAATGTATATTTTAATTAACATACAACCTGAAACTGATCCGCAAATTGAAAAAAGCTTTTATATTGAAGACTTTCATTGGTTTCTAAGAAAAAAATCAACTATATTTGACTTTTTTGGTTATCTCGTTTATCCAAAAAAAAAAGCCCAACTGACGTCTTTTTCGCTTGTATTGCTTGTACAGTCATGTACAAGCAATACAAACGAAAAAGACGTCAGTTATCACGCTTTTTTTTTTGGGTGGGAAACCATCAAATAACATCCCCCGCTCTGGGCGGAGCGGGGGGGCGTGTCAGACTTTTACTGACTAAAACCCACCCATGTTCCTTCTGTTGCCCTTTACGTTCCGGAGCCGCGGTATCTCTTTCAACAACCCGCAACCAGTTACCACGCTTCGGTTCGGAAATCGACACCGCGTCAGTTTATTCAGCTTAAGCCGATTTATATTCAATCAATATGGTACTCACTTGAACGCTACACCTGCAGTATTAAAAGCATTTTTTTAAAGATATGTTATTATAATGGCAGTATTTTACTAAGGATCAAATCATAGAAAGCATGGTACAAATTACTTGTTAATATTTACGTATTAAAACTCAAGCATACGTCACACAACACAGAAGCTTTACTTCCTATTCAGACTGTTTTAAACTTAATAATAAATAACTATACAGTTTAACATATACAACTTAAATGCTAAAAGAGAAAAATATACAAAAATACTTGCTCGCAAATACTGTTTAAAATTAACACAGCGTATAATCCTCGCAGAGTTTAGAAGAAGTGTATCTCATCTGTCAGCAAGGTATATATATATCTAAGCATCGAACATGAAGTATATGTATTCCATGCTCCTCTCTTAGTAGTACACTCAGATTTAGCCAGTTATGTTTAAGTCCCGTGTAATAGGCGCGAGCCTATTGCCATCAACTGACATACCAGGCAATGGATGCTACTGAGAAATTCTTGATGTAAAACCCAATAACAAATACCCCTTAAAATTAATAACACGAAATATGTTTTAATTGCATGAGATTTAACCCTTTGTATAATTAATGTTTTTCAGTCAGAAGGAGAGAAATGGATGAATTAAGAGAAGAATTGCAGTTGTTTTTTACAACCTATAGCCACATCTCACATTTCACTTTATTGACATAATTGTGAAAGAAACAGTCTTTGTAAATGTTAACTTTTCTGTGTCTACCTAAAAAGGTTGTATCAGAAAGTCACCTTCGCTTTTTATCAATCTAACTAGTACTGTGAACGGTGTGTACGGCTATATTATGTCAGCCTCTCGGGTCGATCTTAAGGTTAAGCCGCGCTTGCCTAGGTTAGTCCGTGGATAGGTAACCATCGGTTACATACCAAAGCTTCCTCCGCGCCTCGGAAAGCACGTTAAGTGGCCCGGCTGTCATTTGTAGATCTTTGACAGTAGTTACAGATTAGTTATATTATACGACGATACCCCTTGGTAAGTCTGACAACCAGTCTTACCAAGGGGTATCGTATTTTCCAGTACTAACTGGGTTGTGGAGGTCAGATAGGCTGTCGCCCCATGTAACATACTGTTTTTCAGATGCATCTGGTTAGACTGGAAGGTTTTTTTGTTTGCAGATGATAGTAATGTAAAATTAATACACTGACTGGACTTATAATATTCTACTTGTGCGTTATTTTTCGACATACATAATATGAGAATCAGTCAAAAATAAAAATCTAACTATTGCCTATAATTTTGAACAGTATTTGCAAGCCCTAATTAAATGGCACGTCTGTCACAAATGTTAGTTATTTTTACTATTCTGTCAATGTAGATCTATTGGGGTAGGCAGGAATGATAGTGCCATTGGTCTCTTTAATCCATGCCTTTACACCATGTAGGCAACATGTCAACTAAACGCATACTTAAGTTGCAGTCAAGGTTTTAGTTTATAAGCCCCATAAGACCACATCATTCCGTATAACCGCAAAATTAACATTAATTTTTAAGAAATAAAATATTATACAATTAAAAATGCATGTAAGTAGTCAACATTTCTATACATTAGTATGAATCTTCAACCACACCAGTTTAATCTAGCACACACTATAATAAACTGTTAAAAGTCTAATGAATGTGTTCACTAACAATATGCAACATCTAAATGAGCGCCTAAATGCAATTGCACTCGCTGCTCAGAGCGTAGAATATTCAACATTGGGCTGTTATTTAGGAATTCGTTTAGGTGTCACCTAATGTTAGTGAAAACGGACAACATAGCTGCTCGAAATATCTCTATGATACATAACCAACAGTCCCTTTAAATAACAAAGAGTCCATATTACTTCAAAAGTCCCAAAACACTACAGGAAGGCTATAAGTCACCTAAAAACGTGAGCTATAGATATCAAAATGCCTCAGAGCTTTAAAAAGTCTATAGTTTTAACTATACTGTTGTTTCTCCTTTAATTTCAACGTCGGAAACCGCTTCGCTAACACAACTGTCACTGTCAGGCTTTAATGTGACGTCACTGTTCAACGTGACGTCTAGTCCCGTCTCTTTTCTTGGTGTCTTATCTCTTTCCCTGTCTCTACTCGTGATCTGAGTATAAAGTTCGTCTATCTCACTTGCGAAAGATACTGGACTACTGTCCCGATTTACCTCTGGACAACTTAAAGCAGGCGTCGGAACGTATTTCCCTAATTTCGGGTTACTTTTTATAGTTTTCCTCCAGCCAGGATCATAATTCACATACTGACTTTCTAAGTTCGAAACGTCTTCGTTACTGAAACTGATCTCGTTTGGGCACATAGATGATGGTGATGGAGCGTATAACCCATGACTTCGGATACTGACTTCCGACATTTGGTAGTTGGGACAGTAAATATCGCTTTCGTTCTCAAAGCCTTGCTCACTTGCATTCGTGCTGCAAGTTTCGAAATCATACGTCGTTTTCGCCATGAAAAATGTGTCCTTATCATCGTCAATCTTTTCTTTAGATCCCTCCATATCTTGGCTTTGGAGAAGATTGTCTAGTTCTCCCGAACCCGCTTCTAATCGTTGTGGAGTGCTAGATCTGTTAATATCATCAGAATTCATGGTACATTCTTCTGATATGTCTTGTAGAGATTTGTCTATGACATTTTCCTTGTCTTGTTTCCCAGGTTGTAAGTAGTCTATGTACTGGCCGAAGCTTTCAGTATCTGTGATTTCGTTTGTCGAACATAAGGCACTGTGCGTTTCTTGTAAAGAGGTCAATTCTGAGTGTGTGTTTAACGTTTGATCGGAGCAAGTGTGGGGCATTGCTATTTCTGAAGCAGAACTGTATTCTAAACTACATTGTTGGGATATTGTTCTCATTTCTGGCTGTTCGCTCGCGTGGCTTTGTAAGCACTCTTCTGACACGCTACTGCGTTGCCCGTTGAAGTTTTTGGGAACATTTGCTTTTACAACCTGGTGTTGAGGGACCAAAGTTTCTGGTACATTTGTGTAAATGTTCATAATTTGAGTCCTACTAGTTTTAGGATCCTCATTTTTATTCCAAGATTTTTTATCTGTGGAATAGCTTTTGTAATTGTCTTTAGATTCGTCTTCTAATAAATTTGGATTTAAAACGTTTCTAGTTTCTTTGATACCATTGTTCGATCTTTCAACGTGTATATTAGTGTTATTGACTTTAGAACCTGAGTTTATAATGTTAGCAACGCCATTATAAGCTTCTTTAGTTGGCAGTGGTAATGAGAAATGGGAATCGTTATCACAATCTCTTCTTGTAGGTAACTCTAGACAATTTCTCTTCATATTCTGTCGTTGTTTCTTAAAGAACTTTTTGGCTACATTCATTTGATTTGGATTGTAGAATATTTCTGGTCCCACCGTCCCGTTGTCTGGGTACGTCATCATAGAATTGTTAGACCTGTATTGCTGTCTGTGAAGCACTACTAGGTTGATATTTGGGGCTTTTCCGTTAGTATTTTTAAGTGTATCTTTCTGTAACGTCTGTCCGTTTAATTCTGCAGCTGCTTTATACGTCCCACTATTGTTCGTCTTTGAATTCGTCCTATTAGAACTCCTACTTCCCGACCTAGATCTATTGTCATTTGGTATAGGTAAAATAGGAGGCGTGGTCGTCTGATTCGTCGGTAAATTCTGCTGATTGGCGTCAAAAACGCTTCTGTTCCTACAACACTGTTTACTCTTTTGTAGATAGCAGTGCATCATAGACCATTGGGCTCTGACGTCACTCCTTGCTATGCCGTAGAAGAAGAGGATGAAAGTGCCTAGAACTGTGGCACAAACAGCGTATATGATGCTGCATATATCTTCTTGGTACGGCAGATATGCTGGTAAAGGTCTGTACACTGCGATTGCTCCACAAGACCATACAGACATGTACAAACACATGACGATTACTTGAGCTCGTAGTTGAATTATCGGAGTATGCTCTATGTCCTCTACCTCAGAATCTAAGGTAGACTTAACGCTCCTTCTCTCCGCTCTCTCGGTACTCTGTGGCTCCCACATTTCTAAATCAACATTCTCTGTTGCTTGCGTACCCTCAGATAGCTGCACATTCATATTTCTTATAGTACACCGTATTAATAAGAACAATATCAACAAAAACACTAACAAAATCCCTCCAGGAACAAACAACGCGCTTAAAGCGGGCGCTGTACTGAGGAAACATTGAGAATATCCTGCATAGTCTTTTAGGTTAACCGCACCGGATATGCCACAGACTATCAACGCTATACCCCAACCTACTAGGTAGAGACCTAGGATAGGTTTCTGTACGGGCACATCCGGGGGGATATCGTCTTCCGGAGTCCTTACAGGATTATGAGTCTTGGTAACCCATTTATACATATTGCTGGCGGAAACACACATCCACAACAAGCAAGATAATGACAAATAATGGATCAATAATCCCAAAATCTGACAAAGCTTCACATCCTCCGTCTGATAAATGCCAAGGGTATACATGAAGCATAACAAACCGATTGCTATCCATGTATTTATTAGAGCATGCTTGGTTTTCTTCGCCATTTGTATGGCAGGGTAGCACATGATGTATGTAAGGGTGGCACAGCTGACGCAGCCTATTAAAATAAGGCTGCCTACGTAGACGGCAGGGTGTGATACCTTGAATCTTGCTCCATCAGTTCGGGCTCCGTAGATGCCAGTTTCCACGTTTTGTAGGAGCCCTACGTAGGCCAGCTTTGAGCAGCTGATTATTATCATTTCGGAAACCACGTGGGATATTTTGCAATCTGAGAAAAAAAAAATTGTATTAGTTTGATTTATGGGGGTTCGGAATATAATTGAACCAGGATGCTATGGTGAACCTTCTACGATGCAGATGTTTGCTCCCAGACCCCTACTTTTTTGCAACACATTAACATAAGTTACCTGAGGTATTGTCCTGCCACCTCCTGGTGACGGGGTCCCACACAGCCGCCCTGCCGTCCACGCCGCCCACAGACCTGGCGCGCACGGTCGCTATGATAGGCTCCAGCAGCTCGCCCCGAAGAGTCACGTCTCCTGGAAATTATTTATAGAAAGTTAAACGTGTTTTGTTACGCTATCTATACCGTGCTAGCTGTGTCCAGCGGCTTCACCCGCTGCGCAGCTCCTTAAGAGTAGTAGCGTGTCGTTATATAATATAATAATTGCGTGAGAGAAAAGAATTTGCAGAGGCATTTTGCCTATGCAAAATTTCAAGTCAAACCGGCCAAGGAATCGTGCCACCCTGTTTCACGCCCTTAAGGGGTTGATTTTTGCAAAATCTCGTCTCAGTGAGCACTTAAAACCTAAAAAGATCCCCCATGCAAAATTGGAGACTCCTAACACTTGCAGTTCCTGAGATATCGTGATAAGTGAGTCAGTGATTAGCACTTTTATATACAATGTGTCCCAGGGATAAGTGACCGCCCAGCGTTTTTTGAATATTTGTACAAAATTATTAATAATTTATATTTGTGACTTAGCGGCTTTAGTTTTTTTTTTCTTTTATTTTGTAAAGACGCGAAATTATGCTTAATTTTTTATTACATCTAATAAAAAAAGTATCTAATGGATATGTAGACTTCTAACAGTGTCGATAGCAGCTTTAGTTAGCTTTGAAGACTTTTTTCTTTTTTACTGAGTATGGGAATCAAATTTCAACTGACTGTACTTTTGCTTTTGTTTGAAATTAGTAGCAAACATTGTTCTGAGCTATTGTAGGAAATATCATGTAGTTAATTAATAAATCAAAAAAAAAATATTTTAACGGGGCATTTTTTAGATTTATTTTGAAAAAACTATAAGGGTTATTTTTTCTTCGAATTTTAATTTTGTTTTTTTTTTCATAAATGTTTTACTATATTTTAGTTATGTTTAATGATTTTAATTGATAAACTATGATGTCGGCTAGACAGTAAAAAAAAAAATGGAAAAAGATGAACAAACTTAGAAAATATCGTAAAAAAAACTGCAGCACGTCACGCGTCTTTACAAAAAAAAAGAAAAAAATCATAAAAAAAAACTAAAGCCGCTAAGTCACAAATATAAATGTAATTATTAATAATTTTGTACAAATATTCAAAAAACGCCGGGCCGTCACGCGTCACTTATCCCTGGGACACATTGTATATATACTAGCAACGCCCAGCGGTTTTACCCACTGCTCAGGCCCGTCTGACTTGAGGGTATGAAAAATACTTGTTGGCCGATTCTCAGACCTTCCCGATATACAACACAAAATTTAATTTCATACGTATCGGTCCAGCCGTTCTGGAGACAAGTTTGGTAACAAACACATCCTTACTAATATTATAAAAGCGAAAGTGAGTTTGTTTGTTTGTTACCTCTTCACGCTCACTTCACGCTTTAATGGCTACACCGATTTTGATGAATTTTGGTACCGAGATAGTTGGGAACCAGGAGACGGACATAAGTGGGATGTGAGGAAGAAAAGGGAAAACTTAGCGTTGCTATTACAAATCAATAAGGCGCAAGGGGAACTGTGTTACCTCGAATTTAACGCGAGCGAAGCCGCGGGCAAAAGCTAGTATGTATATAATATTCTTGTGTCGCGGGACACAAGACCTTTTTATATATTAGATTAGACAGGAGGTAATGAAATTGGCTAGCGGAACTTCGCAGACGTGGTGGTCGATTGGCACCCAAAAATGTCGCCGACATTTGGGTGAATAATCATGATGACAATAAAGAATACTCACGTAACTGAAACCCAACAACAGGCGACGTGATCTCAATATTCATATCCTCTCTCTTCGTGGACCTTCCGTAGTAGTCCTTAGTCCTGTGCTGCGTCAGCCTAGCGTCGTCATCATTATCGTGGATGGGTAGCAAGGGGAATAGTGCTGCGTCTTCGTACACGGAGATGACCAGGTTCTGTGGGTGAGATTGTAGGACCACACCTGAGTCCGTCGTGCTGTAGAGAAGGGATTGAGGTATCTGGAAGAACAAAAAAATTGTTAAACTTGTGGAGATTTACAATAAACAGCATTAATCCTTACTAATATTATATAAGCGAAAGTGAGTTTGTTTGTTACGTCTTCACGCCTAAATGGCCAAACCGATTTTGATGAATTTTGGTACGGAGATAGTTGGGACCCTGGAGACGGACATGGCTTAACATTACCTGCACACTGGCGGTTGGTGGTGGTGCAGTGCAGGCGGGCGCTGTACCACACGCACGTCGCGCCACTGTTATGTTGTAGTTATACAGACCTGCACACTGGCGTGTATGAGCGCGTCGGTGACGGTGAGCAGCGGCGCCACCGTGCGGTTGGTGGTGGTGCAGTGCAGGCGGGGCGGCGACCCGCGCCGAGCGCTGTACCACACACACGTCGCGCCACTGAAGCCTTCGCTCACGCGGAAATGCTCCACGGCTAGGTTAGACTGGAAAAGAATCAACATTTAAACTCAAAGTATCTTTTGATGTAAAACATCTATAGCCGCTCGTAAAACCGATTTCTGGCGTGGCGACGCGTCACACCACGCCACGCTTTATGATGGTATATACCTGGGCAGTCCGATAAGTACTTAGCCTCACCGCCCAATGGCGCCACTATCGTAAAAGAAGTTTAGTATCGTGTAGTACCTCCTCGTAGACGGCTACTGTCAAAATTTCAGCCGTATTGGATTTGTTGTTTTGTTTTGACCGCGTGTAGACGCGGGCGTTCCGCGGATTTTAGAAAAATGGAAAAAGAGCAATATCGGTCAGTGATTCGATTCTTGTTTTTGGAAGGGAAATCGCATGGCGAAATCAAAGAGCGCTTAGATGCTGTGCACCGTAACTCTTCTCCTTCAATGGCGACCGTCAAAAATTGGTTTAACGAGTTTCAACGGGAGCATAACGTGACAAAAGTCCACGATCTCGTATTGGCAGACCGCCGATTGACGGTGCGCGAGATAGCTGAGACAGTAGGCATCTCAAAAGACCGCGTGGGTCATATCCTGCATGAAATATTGGCAATGAGAAAGCTGTCGGCTTGATGGGTGCCGCGTTTGCTCACTCCGAACAACAAGCGCATCCGTGAGACCACTTCAAAGCAGTGTTTGACACAGTTTAAGCGCAATCCAAAGGAGTTTCTGCGTCGTTTCGTGACCGTTGACGAAACATGGATTCACTGGTACACACCAGAGACCAAGGAACAGTCGAAACAGTGGACTTTACCCGGCGAATGTGCTCCGAAGAAGGCGAAGACTGTCCCATCGGCCGGAAAAGTGATGGCCACCGTTTTCTGGGATTCACAAGGTGTGATCCACATCGACTACCTGGAGAAGGGCAAAACGGTCACAGGGCTTTACTATGCCGAACTATTGGCCGATTCGACCTCGAATTGCGAAAAAAACGGCCCCATTTGGCGAAGAAAAAAGTGCTCTTCCACCAAGACAACGCACGGTGGGCTGAAAATCGGCTTTCATAGACTTAGGGATTTCAATTTGTAAGTGCTTGTTTTTATGCCGGATATCGCTTCTATTAGTCATTACTATGTACAAAAATGACACCCGAGTTAATTCTACCCAAAAACGAAGGAAATATAATTTTTTTACGAAAAATTTGTATGAAGCTAGTATGAAAAATCGAATTATCTCCTAAACGGCATGTTTAACCGTAATATCCTTGGAGATGGTCATAGTGCTAATTATTTATGATTTTTTGGTTGGCGATTGGACGAAAAATTTAATGCCGTTTTTTTTTTAAAAATCGTCAAAATATTTTTATTTATTTTTACATGTAAAACGATCCCTTTTAGTGTCTAAGTTAAAAAGTTCGATATGTTATTAACCCAAATATTAAGAACACACGAGACAAGAAAAATAAAATAAAAAAATTGCTGTTTTTGACACATTTATATTAATTTTAATAAAAAAAGATTTATATTGAAGTAACATATGAAGTTATATTTTATACAAAATAAGTTAATTTAAGGAATTAATACTAAGCATTCGTAAAATAAAGTAAAATAAATAAAAAAAATAAAACATATCATTAAATATTACAAAAAAACCCAAACACACTCAAATACAAAGGCGAACGGCAGGATTCGTACCGCATACTTTTTTTGTTGTTTTGTGATACAATTTGTACCACTTATTAAGGCAACTAAACCATTCATTTTCATGTAACGTTAGTATTTTTAGCACACTGCATTAATGAATTATATCAATTAAAAGATTTAATTAATTAAATGTAATATAATCTTAAACTGAACGCAACTAAATGTGGTTATGTTTTTAGAAGTTGCCATTTGTAAAATATCACGAGGTTTAAAATGATAAATGATTATTTAAAAATTGAAATAAGCGTAAATAAAATTAACCTATTACACATTATACCTAACAATGAATAATTATTGCATACAATCTTAATTATTAACTATTTAACTATAGGAATTATTTTCGCCATCAAAGTTTTTTTGTATTGGCAATTTTTTTGACAGGATAGAAAAATCCCGAAAATCTTTTCTTGTGCTGTCAATGCTGTCATGCTGTGTTGTTATGGTTTGTAGTTTGTAACTGTATCTGAGCTACAAACTACAAACGAGAGATATAGCAAATTATCTGGCCATTTTTACGTTGAGTTGAGCTACTGGTGCTCCGTACTCTATCTGTTGATAGTACTTTCGCGAAAGGACGCTGTATCCGATGAGAGTGAAGATATCGTCAATACTAATCGGCTGTGGGTATATCCTAGAGATGTAAGTAGTTTCCAAATAACATTTTGCGTACGCGTGTGTCAGTTACGTTAAGTGATAACTTTTACGTGTTAAAAAGTAGTCCTTACCATTTAATCTACGCGATATGATACTAAATAAAACCGTTTAAAATAAAATGTGTATACTAAAACAAATCTAAACATTATTTGAAAAAATAAACACTTGTGGTTGTATAAATATTTACATTTTGTCCTATATAATGTGTCCTATATCCTGTATAAACACTTGAGTGATCGTTTACATGTATTGTTTACTTGCCTGTTATAATAGTTATTACTCTGTTAGTATGACTGTCATAGTGTCATAGTCATATAAAGCAATGTTGTAGTGTCATATAAAGCAATGTTGTTCACTCAAAATCACTTAATTATTTTCAGATAACACCTGCTGACTTACTCATTCACATTCTTCTGATAATATGCCGAGGAGAAGCATAATATGCCATCTAAGTGTTTGTGTTGTATGCGGACAATCCATACTATGAATCAGTTGACGCAGGATTTTGATTAAAGATGCAAATGAAAAGAACAAATAATGGCTAACACAGTTGCTACATGGATCCAACCACGAGAGGTATATATCATTTACACATATATCTTGATTTGATGTATGTATGTGTTAAAACAATGTAAATTATTTTCCACTAATACCATGCATTTTTAAATGCAAGCTATTCTTTATTAATATTTTTTATTTTAGCTTCATTCTGAAGATGAAGCTTGTGTACCGTGTTGTCCAAGAGCTAGAAGAACTAGAGTTGTTTCACCAAATAAAAATATTCAACCCATTGTGCCTGATCATCTGGAGGGTGATCATTATGATTTGATGTGTGCTGTATGTGGTCAGTCTATCCACCCCAAAATCAGATCAAGAGTGGAATCGCAACAACACATAATTATATTTATAGTAATTAGCTTATAAAAATGTGTCATGCAAATGGCAATTACTATTTTATGTTGTTAAATCTGGGACAGTCATGATGTTGGCTCTACTATCAACAAAAGGATACTGGTTTTTCCATTGTCACATAGCCCTTTTTCTCATATTAACACAACATACATATTTTTGGTAAAGGTTTTCTGTAAGGTGAAAACCAATCATTGGATGTTATAAACTATTCTGTAGCTTGGTCATGATGGGCGCAATTTATATCTTATCAAACTTAGTGTTTAATTTGTATTTCATCAATGTTATTTATTTACAGATGTCATCCATGAATGAAGTTTGTGGAGTTTGCTGGGGCCAAGCTTGAGATTTGAGCTTCTATGTTCCAGATATATGAACCAGAAGAAAGACCCCAACATATTGTATTGCCCAATATAAGAAGAGCAGCTGAAACACCAAGACACTGCATTTTCCAAAGAGTGCTTGGAACCAGAGCCAAATATTGTGCCTAAAGAAACCAGGCAAGCTGTATTGGTTAAGTATCAATATTTTGTACCAAGAGGAGCTCGTATTTGCTCCTTACATAGACAGGACGCTAATTATGAAAACCTGTATACTGCTGAGTATAGCCTTAATAGCTTTACTTCCACACACAGAGGAGATAATTTTTATTTTAATGGAAGGGTTAAGTAACATCTCTTATGAGAATATTCAAAACTACCCCGATAACCAAGTACAGTACTTTATAGGCATAAATAAACAACATCAACAAATATTGGATGTTACACCGAGGCTTAGGAATATGCATCGGGATAGTTTTGCATTAACAGCCTTATTGTGTAAATTAAGGACTGGGGATTCAGAGGACAGATTGTCATATCTATTTCAAGTTCCGATAAGGACCCTAGAGACATTAATGTCTGTAGCAATAAATATTTTGCTAACTGATTATGTTCCAGGATTTCTTGGTTTTTCTCATTTAAGAAGGGAGCAAGTGGCAGCAAAAAATTCATACATTGCCGATCACATTTTTGTGAGCCTAATGCACCAGCTGATCAAAAACCTGCAATCACAATAGCTGATGCAATATAAATATACATACAAAAAAGTAGTAATTACTTATTCCAAAAGGATACATATTCCCTTCATAAATATAGGAATTTATTAAAGTCATTTGTCCTCTATGCCTCTGATGGATATATTATAGATGTACGCGGACCATATAGTGCCACTACAAATAATGCCACCATAATGAGTGATTTATTAAACGCAACTGAATTTAATGATTTTTGTAACTGGATGGGATGCTGCTCACATGTTATGAGCATTATTTGGTACCTTAGTAACGCTTGCCATGAAGGTATGACCCGACCTGCCCCTTTCTTAGATAAAATAATATTAAGAATCAATTAGGTAATTATAACAACAATAAAATTAATGTAAGTTCCTGCAAAAACAAAGTTGTTTTATTTACCCACACTCAAAACTGCATCAGCACTTCATCATTCATCATCATCAAACTATTGCAGACCACTGGTGGACGTAGGTCTCCTATAGCACTCTACTGAATAGGTACAATTCTCATGTCAATTTGCTAACTTAATGATAAGTAAAACATTACAAAGATAGCACCAGCTATCTAGAACATCGTTTTTCACCAAAACAATGTTTATGTGCTTACACATAATAATATTTTTTAGGACATAACCTCAAAAATAAAACTGGTTTAAAAGGCGTTTATACCTTTAAAATCATTTATTCATAGAAGCACTCATCAAATACAATAGTACAGTCTATCAGCACAACATACTGAGACGAGATTAACAATATAGGGCTTTCGCGCACACCCGAGAGTCGCGGAGACACTTCTTCCGTCTGACCTCGTTGGCGATCGGGGGTTCCATATACTATAGTAGTCTTTGGGGGGTTCTCTGAGTTCTCTCTCTGCGTCCGCGGCCGGCGCGGGCGCTTTGCAGCCCGCGTGCGGCGGAGGAGGGGTGTGTCACGTGGCATGGCACAGCGTAACAACAGCAGCTTACAAACCACAGCCTACTTAATATTATTCCCCGCGTTATACTGGTTATAACTTTTAGGTCCCAATTCCTAAAAATCTAAGAATTTCAAAAGGGCTTGCCTATCGTATTGACTACCAATTGAAACAAAAATATATCCAAAACACGATATTTTATTAGGGGTACTAAACTCCCATACAACCCTGCCATTCGCCTTTACAAATATGTACATATATATCTTTTTTACAAATTTTCCTTATCACTCTCGTTGTCAGACTCCAATTCTGAGTCAGCATCCAGATTGGATATATCCAAAAATTCGAACTCAGTTTCCTGAAATTGAATTAAGTCGAGAGTTTCAGCAAAAAAGCTCTGCTTTTTCTTGGCATCTAACTTAGGCCTTTGTGCACTTAGCAAAGGGTCCGAAGAAACAACAAGCATATTTAAAATGTCTTGATTGGAATCCTGCCTGCTTCTTTTCCGCGAATGATGTTCTCGAAACCTCCTAAAATCTTTGTTTCGAGACTCTGAGGCTTCTTCCGAGAGAGTCCCAATCGGCACAATATTATTTTTCTCGATTATGTCAGCCCCATGGATTAGTAACTTATGAACGGTTGACGACATGTAGTACCAGTCGTATAGTAATACGTACTTTTCTGCTGTTTTGCGAGCATAATCTCTAAATTTTATTATATCGATCTGCTCTCCAGATGTAATTGCTTGTAAAATTACAGCAAATCTTTTGATGAGGTCTTCATCCAAACCGGTTATAGCTGCGGTTTTATTAGGAAACTCAAAGAATTTTCTTGCAGTATTCCCGTCATTGGTGGTTCCCGAGCCTTGTTTTACTATATTAATCAACAGATTGAGCTCATCTTTGAATTTATTTTGAATTATTTTCTTTCTTGTCTGTAGCATTTCTTTGTGCTCATCACTTCTCGCTGCCCACCGTTTGAAGTCCAGTCTGAATGCAATGTGTAACAGACATTCCATACAATTTATACGGGCGTGTAGGGATGACAAGCCAAACTCATACAGGTCCGAACACACAATTTTTGATGTTACAGCATCTAAGCGGTTCATTTCTGTAGGCTTTGCTAAGCACAGGTAGCACGATGCATTTGATCTAGCTTCAGAAAGGTAAGTACAGACTTTAGCGTCGATCATCGTCATCATTAGTTGATGAGTCACCCTATTATTATTATTGCACTCTGTGGGGATAAGGGCCGCGTATTGCCATAATGTATACTAGCACAGACAGGGGTTGCTCTGTAATCGCACGCAATATGCTCTTGTAGCTAGAGAGCATACTGCATATCAGTACAGAGACAGACTGAAATAAAATACACTTTGCTCTAATTCGTGAGAGCAAAACACATACGAGTACAGACAATTTGGCTGCCGTAGTAGGCACCCCGACATGGACAGGTTAGGTTACTTTAAACCTTGAATGCAGAGGTAGGAGCCCCGCGAAGCGGGGCTCCGTCGAGCCACTTTGATAGGTAGTAATCAGTGAGAGCTCGGGACTTGGGGCACCCCGACATGGACAGGTTAGGTTCGAAGGGGATGGCGGGGTCTGAAAGACCCCGCCATCCCCTTCGTGTTAGGTTACTTTAAACCTTGAATGCAGAGGTAGGAGCCCCGCGAAGCGGGGCTCCGTCGAGCCACTTTGATAGGTAGTAATCAGTGAGAGCACATTTTGCTTTAGACATATGCGAACAAACCGTATACTTATACAGACAGGTCTGTAGTCATACGTAGTTTGCTTTAAAAATATGCAAGCAAACTGTATACTTATACAGACTGGTCTGTAGTTATACGTAGTTTGCTTTAGAGTATTTGTTATTTTTAAGAGCACAAAGTGATCTAGTACAGACTATGGGTGTCTGTACTGATATACACAATGGCAATACGCATAAGGGCCTCAATTTCTTCATCCATTTGTTTTTTCAGCCCAAGGACAACTGCTTCACTCTCCTTTACAAAAGTAAACTGAACTGGACGACAATACAAAACTGAGCATGGTTTTGGGTTCGTCCATAAAATGTTGTCTCCATCTGTCAGTTTTAGTGGCACCAAGGAGGTCATGAAAATGCTTGAATCATCTTCCTCACCCTCAATTTTCTGCTTGTATCGGCTTTGGTTAGAAGCACCGTCAAATCCCCACTTGGATATCAGCTTCAACTGCTTGTTATGCTCTTCGTTAGAAAGGCTTTGAAGGATTCTTGTAACCGTGATATCAAGTAAAGCTTGAAGTGTAATCCTAGCCGATGAATCAGTAACTGTCACTGATTGCTTCGGAGGGTAGCAATCAAGCTTAGTTTGTTGCACTTTATAGTAAGATGGATAAATATCTTTAGCACCTTCTCGAATGGCAGCCTCACGCAACGTAATATATTGCCACTTTGAGAGTTTTAGCGAAAGAAGCAATCCAAGCGCCTTTTCTGGCGTAAATATGATTGTTTTCGCTGGTTTCTTAAGCGTTTCATTTAATTTAGCGGCTGCTTCAGGATTTTTCATCATGTATTCGATGACAGAGGCGATATCTCCATGCCCTTCTTCTTTTAAACGTGCTGCAGCTGCATATGCCAATTCACTGGAACCTTCGCCTGTGTGTTCATCAGATCTTCTCTTTTTTTGTTTACTTCCCAGGTCTTCGAATGGTTTACGGGATCTTTTCGTCATTGTTCCAATGGACGTTGATGTCGACGGTTCTGGAGAGACTGAGGGCGCTCTTGGTATCTCATCAACACTTGGTTCTTGATTAACTAAAGTTTGCACAAAACTCGGCCAATCAATATTTGCTCCCAACCAATTCTCGTACTTTCTCCTGAAATTATCAAGGAATCGGTTGGATTTCTCCCACCTTTGTAAAGCGGCTCGCGTAAATCTCCGACAAAATTCTTTGAGAACAACATAATCTTCGTCAGACAGGCAATCGCCTATGCGGGATACAACTGCACTAAACAATACTTCATGATCAAATGAAGTACTCTCACTTCGTAGAAGAACAAACAAGTCTAAATTGGTCATTAAACTTTCCATTTTAAGATTTTATAGTCGCAGATTTAGTGTTAGCAGTTACACAGTTGTGAACAAATTAAATTATAAAACAAAACTTTAGCCCTTTTATTGCAAAACGACAATAATTAGGTAACTACCCTCATTAGTTATCTCCTCATTAGCTAATGAAAATCTATAATTGTCACTAACTATTCTTAGAACTCATAGCACTGCTAATTAACAAATTAGCTTACTTATAAGGAAATGTTAAATATAATCCATTGTCGTGAGATATTGAAAATCATTAAATCACCTATTAAGACTCATTAGAAGACCTAATCAGTGTAGTTACTTAATCACTTCTTTTTGGACTCATTAGAAGACAATTGGTAATTTGGTTGTATGAAAAGTTTTAAAACTCATTTTGTGTTGATAAATATCTAGCTCAAACATAGTTGGCTACGTGTGGGTGTACTATAAACCTCTGCCAACTCCTTCGGAAATATAGGAGTGATGCTATTTTATGTTATGTGTAGTTAAAAGTCCGTGTTCTTCAACATAAACACCAAAAGGAATCGTTTCATACGTAAAAACAAATTAAAATATTTTGACGATTTTTAAAAAAAAAACGGCATTAAAATTTTTGTCCAATCGTCAACCAAAAAATCATAAATAATTAGCACTATGACCATCTCTAAGGATATTACTGTTAAACATGCCGTTTAGGAGATAATTCGATTTTTCATACTAGCTTCATACAAATTTTTCGTAAAAAAATTATATTTCCTTCGGTTTTGAGCAGAATTAACTCGGGTGTCATTTTTGTACATAATAATGACTAATAGAAGCGATATCCGGCATAAAAACAAGCACTTGCAAATTGAAATCCCTAAGTCTATGAAAGCCGATTTTCAGCCCACCGTGCAACGCACCGGCTCACACCTCCGCCATCGCCACGGCCAAATTGGTCGCATTAGGCTAAGATCAGCTGCTCCATTCACCGTATTCCCCAGATTTGGCCCCGTGTGACTTCTTTTTGTTTCCAAATTTGAACAAGTCACTCACTGGGCAGAAATTTGAGTCGAATGAGGAGGTTATCGCCGCCACGGAAGCCTACTTTGCAGACCTCCAGAAAACGTATTTTTCAGACGGGTTAAAGAAGTTGGAGCATCGCTGGGTCATGTGTAGTGTATCGAGTTGAAAGGAGACTATGTTGAAAAATAAATCGCCACTTTGAAAAAAAAAAAATTTTTTTTTGTAGGCTAAGTACTTATCGGGCTGCCCTCGTATATACAGTCTATATGCAGTAGTGTGTACGGTGTGGCGCCATGCGCAATCGACTATGTGATTCTCTCCCACTCGATCCCGGCGTTAAGCCATCTCTCTCGCATATTAGATTCTTATTCACCACACGAGGGCCAGGTTAAGCAACCTTTGCCAAGGTTTGGAAATGGATGGGTTACCACACGGGGCCAGGTTAAGCAACCTTTGCCAAGGTTTGGAAATGGATGGGTTACCACACGGGCCAGGTTAAGCAACCCTCACCAAGGTTTGGAAATGGATGGGTTACCACACGGGCCAGGTTAAGCAACCCACACCAAGGTTTGGAAATGGATGGGTTACCACAGGGGCCAGGTTAAGCAACCCTTGGCAAGGTTTGGAAAAGGATGGGTTACCACACGGGGCCAGGTTAAGCAACCTTTGCCAAGGTTTGGAAATGGATGGGTTACCACAGGGGGCCAGGTTAAGCAACCCTTGCCAGGGTTTGGAAATGGATGGGTTACCACAGGGAGCCAGGTTAAGCAACCCTTGCCAAGGTTTGGAAATGGATGGGTTACCACAGGGGGCCAGGTTAAGCAACCCCCACCAAGGTTTGGAAAAGGATGGGTTACCACACGGGCCAGGTTAAGCAACCTTTGCCAAGGTTTGGAAATGGATGGGATACCACAGGGGGCCAGGTTAAGCAACCCTTGGCAAGGTTTGGAAATGGATGGGTTACCACACGGGGCCAGGTTAAGCAACCTTTGCCAAGGTTTGGAAATGGATGGGATACCACAGGGGGCCAGGTTAAGCAACCCTTGGCAAGGTTTGGAAATGGATGGGTTACCACACGGGGCCAGGTTAAGAAACCTTTGCCAAGGTTTGGAAATGGATGGGTTACCACACGGGCCAGGTTAAGCCCGGAGAGAGACAATTAGAGACCGGATTATATTTTTACTGCATTTCGGAACGCAGACAGTAGCCGCGCGCGTCTTTTGTTTTGTCAGTTACGATAGTAAAATGAAAGAGACATAAGAACGTCGCGCTAGCCCCCTACAAAGTCGTTGCACCTATTACGCATATAAATTACTTGTTCATACTTGACGTGCATGCTCATTGATCTGCAGTTTAGTTTTTTTCATTTTATTTCGCATATTCTGCCAATTATCGTGCATATTTCAAGCATTTTTCATGTATATATTTGCATGCATTTATCAAGCTTTTTATGTTGCATATAATCCGGTCTCTAGTTATTATAAACTAAGCCAGTTCGACACACTCAATAAAGCCCTTTTAAACTCCCAAACACAATGTTGCCTTCTCTAAGAGTTAGCTCTTTAGCCATTTCTTAACTATGTTGGGATCGGCTTCCAGTCCAACCGGATGCTGTTAGCACTGGGTAATACGACATCCCTTGGTAAGACTGGTTGTCAGGCTTTCGGTACACTGACTATCTAAAACCGTCAAGCATTTACAGCCGGGACTAACAGCTTTATTGCACACCGAGGTAAAAATCCCTTCTCTAAAAGAAAGCTTATACAAATACATTCTAATATTTATGCGTACCTTTTGCCCTTGTATGTTAGCGACATGTTGCGAGATGAGCTCGGCGGCGCGCGCGATGTCGGTGCAGGCGCCCGTCGCCGCCTCGGCGCGAGCCAACACAGACATGCTGATGTTCATGGTGGAGCTTATCACGTCCAGGAGTGTTGGGCCTGACAGGAAAACAAACACTTTTTAAAAGAAAATTTAGTCAGTCAGGCATAAACTTTTTTTGCTGTAATCAATTTATATCACTCTCAAAAAATTACAACCTGAGGAAACCTAGAATGTACTAGAGGACGCCCAAAAATAAAAACAAGTGCGAGTCAGACTCGTGCACCAAGGGTTCCATATAAACTGACGACACGGTTGGCGCAGTGGCTGAGCGATCGACTGCTGCGCTACGTGTCGCGGATTCGATTCCCGCCCGGAACAAATATTTGTATGACCTACAGGTAGTTGTTTCAGGTCTGGCTGTTTATGTATGTGAGTTTAAATGTTTGTAAACGCACCCACATTACGGGAGAAATTCCTAGAGTGGGGCAAAATTAAAAAAAAAAACTTGCGACATAAACAGCCATATCTTTTGACTGCGTTGACTTAGAGGGTTGTTTTTTTCACAGCATAAAGGGATCACAGAGTAGAGTATATGGTTTTAAATTTCAACTCGATACTTCCACGCGTTCTCGAGATAAATGGTCTTGACGGACAACAAAGTAATCCAGTTTTTCCTTTTGAAGTACGGAACTCAAAAAAAACGATTACATTATTCTTATTCTTATCAAAACTTTGCCTTTATAAACATTTAAATTCACATAGACGCAAACAGCCTCTACACTAAACATTTGTATGAACCTCTAGGTCATACAAATGTTTGTTCCGTAAGGGAATCGAACCCACGCCACGCAGTGAAATGAAATATGGCCCATAGACAGGAGGCCAATGTGCCATCAGTGAGAACGTCGCTGGGTGATTGAGCTTACGCTATGCTAATATACTAGCTGCGTTCACAAACAAATATCAGACTCCAAGAGGTTTATACGTAGACGTTTGTTTCATACGAAAAAGCGAGATTTTTTTAATATAATTTCTTCAGTCACAATTAGCATTCCCATTTCTTTATATTAAAAATAATCACACTGTTCCATGACCTCGGATTCTCGGAAACATTTAGAAAAGCTTACAAAATACTTCATGTTAAAAATAACATTTAAAAGCTATTGGCACACTGTGTCAACACACATTATTAACAAATGTAAAATTGGAGCAATCTTTAATTGAAATGGGCGAAGTTGTAAATTGTAATCATAAAAACAAACGGGGTGAGCTAAATAAAACCGTTTAAAAAATATGGATTAATTCCTTTATTTGAATTACAACCTTAAATGAAGACAAAACTACTCACCAAGGTCTTTCTCCTCTGCAATATACTGCATATAATTCCTTATAGCTTTTGCAATAAAGTACACATCATCAGGGTCAATAATCTCAGCCAAAGGATAAGTCTTCTCTTGAATCAACATAGCCAGTCTCTCCGTAGCATTGACTGCAGAAAACTGCACCAAACTCACGTTAAGCAATGCAAACTGTTGAAGAAGTTTCGTCACATTGCTGATGTAGGAGCATTCAGACGTATTCGCTGGACCCCACGTAGCGTTAGGACTGCAGGATCTGTACGCTACGCCTTCGCCACTCCGGCAAGGCACGATGGCCGTATGGTTTAATAACAACTGAGGCCACGAATACAAGCCTTTGTTATCTATAGTGTAGTTCGTAGGGCAGTACTGAGTGGAATTTGACAGCACCAATACTTCAACTGTGTGGTTATGTCTGATATGATTCTGGTCGCTATACAGACAGGTCCAGTTTCCCATGTGATGACTGGTGATATTAGCAAAGTGGACCGTAGTCTCAGCTAGACCTTCTTCTTGCATGTCTGTGTTTGTTATGTTGACATCACAGATTTCGAGCATGGGATGCATCCATCTTAGCTCGTATTTCGCTAGCACTGAGGCAAAGGGAGCGTTGCAAGATAAGGTCAACGTGTCTCCGACGAACACCACTTGATCATGCGCAGGTTTGACAATCAAGTTGTTCCCAGATATGGCATTACCACATGCGGATCGGTCGAGGAATATTTTTAACTTTCGTACGATTTTGTTGACCATGTTTTCTGGGAAGGCGCATTTGGGGTTGCCGACTAGTTTGACGCTTGTGTTCCGCGACCAATCCCCGACCCAAAGGAGGTCGCAGTCGCAGACTAGTGGGTTGTCAGTTATGTCCCTGTGGAAGAGATATAAATAAATAAATACGTCATAAAGAAGTTGTTTCTAAAACAATCTGCATAATATCAAAGAGTTATCATCTCTTTAATCATCATCTCATAAAGACACTTTAAGACTTGTGCCAAGCGTTCCCTTTGCCCATAGGCCAAAATTAAAAAAAAAACGGTCAAGTGCGAGTCAGACTCGCGCACATATTTTTTAACTGCGTAGATTTGCAGGTTTGATTTTTTTCACAGCTCCAAGGGACTACAGACTTGAGTATAAATGTATGTTTTCCATGCGTTCCCGTGATAAAAAGGGTCTTGACAGACAGACAGACAACAAAGTGATCCTATAAGGGTTCCGTATTTTACTTTTGAAGCACCAAACCCTTAACAAAGGCGATTCCTTTCGGGGCAACCACGCGTTAAGGTTCGCTAAACAAAATAAGCACAACGGTCTCATTCGAATTGGCATTTTTAGATTGCAACTAATTCATAATAACTTTCGAAAAATGTTGACTGGTATTTCTAAGTGAGACAGTTCAAGGTCAATTCACCAATCGTTTTCTACTCACAATTGTTTCAATCCAATAAGATAGTCGAAGGTCCCAGCAGCCATAGCAGATATGTGATTCTGTGACAGTATCAGCCGCTCCAGATTGGTCAGACCCTTAAACATCTCCTTGTAAACATTGCTGATCTGGTTGTAGGACAGGTCGAGCCTCTGGATTGAAGTCATGTTGTAGAACGCATCCGACTCTATCAGACTTATCTGGTTTCTGCTTAGATCCCTGTCAAGAAGATGTAAGAAAGCTAAGCAAAAAAAAGCATAACACCACGCTTGTAATCCCCGGGTGGTTAGGTAAAGGTGTACCTAATCTGCCAGGGTTGCGGGTTGTTCGAAAGAGATACCGCGGCCCCGGAACATGAAGGGCAATAGAAGGAACTGTCTTGTACTGACTAAAAGCCATCCATGTTTTAGTCAGTACAAGACAGACAGTCTCCCCGATCCGACCAGAGCGGGGGAAGTTATTTGATGATTTTCCATCTGCAAACAAAAAGAGGTGTACCTAACACTAACCCATATTACGAGAGTTATGTTTAAGTGGGCGAGCCTATTGGCCATCAAGACCCCGCGGCCGCTACTGAAAATTATCAGATGGAAAAGTCTATTAACACTTTGCCCGATCCCGAAAATAAACCTAAGAAATCATGCTCAGTAGACGCGACAGAGTATTCTGGAAGCCATAAAAACGTAATAGGTCTTTTCTCAAAGTACCTACAAACATTTATCTCACAAGAAACTTTGGGGATCTAAACGTCATTATAACCAGCCTGCATGCTTTAGGCAAAACTTATTCTCCTTTTTTCTTTTTCAAGTTATAAAACCTCTACAATACCATGCATTGCACTACAAAAATCCTCCCAAATAACTTTCACTCATTTTGTATGAACCATTGTGAACGTAAACCGATTCATCAATGCGACTGACCTTAATCTGCGCTTAGCTAGAGGAGTTCTGAACTCTGAATTCTGAACGGAAAGGGTCGCCTGGAAATGTTGTTATCACCAGTTTTGCCTATAACTTTTTTTTTGTTAAGCTTTACCCCACTCCAGGAATTTCTCCTGTATTGTGGGTGCGTTCACAAACATTTAAACTTACATACAGAAACAGCCAGAGGCGAAACAACTATTTGTAATGTTTGTTCCGTGCGGGAATCGAACACGCAGCGCAGCAGCCGATCGCACAGCCACTGCGCCAACCGTGCCCTCAAATAACTGAATAGTTGGTTTAGTGTTTGGAAACGAGACTGCTGAACATGTGTTAGATTCCCAGGATTTCCACAGCATTTTTGAGTTTTCCAAAAAAGGATTTTTCAGGAGCTGTCACCACCCAGAGTTTGGCTATGTCGCCTGTTGATGGCAACAGGATTGCCCCTCCATTACACGTTACTTTACCATAACTGGCGAAATATGGATGTTCTATTAGCTACCTCTGCTTATCCCTTAGTGGAGTACAGTCTTGATTTTATATTATCTACTAGCTTTTGCCCGCGGCTTCGCTCGCGTTAAATTCGGTAGCGCCTTATTGATTTGTAATAGCAACGCTAAGTTTTCCCGTTTCTTTCCCCTTTCTCCCTCATATCACACTCTTTTAAAAAAAAGTAATAGCCTATGTCCGGAAAGTCCCATTAAAATCGGTTTAGTAGATTCTGAGATTCAATTTCCTGCCTGCCCCCTAAGTTCATCGGCGTGATTATTTATATCCCAGTTTACTCTCCAGGTGATACTGAGTCAAATAAAAAAAGTCCCGTCAAAATCGGTCCAGTAGATTCTGAGATTAGCCCGGACAAACAGACAGACAGACAGACAGACAGACAGACAGACAAAAAAATTAAAAATTGTTGTTTTGGCTTCTATTACGGTAATTAAGACCCCCTGTAACAATTTTTCATAAAAATCTTCAATGTACAGAAATCGATCTTTTACAGTCTTATTATATGTATATAGATATCTCCGCCCAATCAAATATGGTTGTGCTAAGTTCTGTTCCCTACAAGCATTAAAATTAAAATGCAAACCTCATTTGACATTAGAATGAATACCGTTTATACAAACAAATATGCATGTTGTTATCATACAGCATTTTATATTATCATAGTTATACCTATGATAACCTGATAAGGTGCACATTACGGGTTATCTTAATAGTACACAGATGTTATCTTTTTAATGGACATGCTTCTAAAGCTGTGTTAGAATATCATGTTTTGTTCATTCTTCACACATTTCTAGTTTTATGTTTAACTTTGGCTACCTTAATGTCTAGTGGTTGTAACTGTGAATTAGGTTGGTTCGATTCCAAGATTGGCAGTGTTATTGCGTTTTTTTATCAGGATTTTCTCAATAACAACTATGCGGTCTGGATTAATACCTATAAATGATAATAAGATCTCCCCCTATTATAATATTCTAGCTGGCGCCCGCGGCTTCGCCCGCGTAATATCGAAAAAAAAATATCTTGTGTTATTCCAGACTATAATCTACCTCTGCGCCAAATTTCATCAAGATCCGTTCAGCCGTTTTGACGTGAAAGAGTAACAAACATCGATACAACCATCCATCCTCACAAACATTTCGATGGTCCCTACGTACATAATGACATGTCGAAAATGGTTTTTTTTTTATTGTATCACTAGCTTTTGCCCGCGGCTTCGCTCGCGTTAAATTCGGGGTAACACAGTTCCCCTTGCGCCTTATTGATTTGTAATAGCAACGCTAAGTTTTCCCTTTTCTTCCCACTTTCTCCCTCACATCCCACTTTTTTAAAAAAAAATAGCCTATATTCGTCTCCTGGTTCCCAACTATCTCTGTACCAAAATTCATCAAAATAGGTGTAGCCATTAAAGCGTGAAGAGGTAACAAACAAACAAACAGTTGACAGGCCTGTTGGTCTAGTGGTTAGTGGCCCTGACTGCTGAGCCGGAGGTCGTGGGTTCGATTCCCACCCAGGACAAACTTTGTGTGATGAGCATGATTGTTTGTTCTGTGTCTGGGTGTGATTTATCTATAATATGTATGTATTTATAAATTATTTAAGTATGTATATCAGTTGTCTGGTTACCATAACACAAGCTCTGCTTAGCTTGGGATCAGATAGCCGTGTGTGAGTTGTCCCAAGATATTTATTTTATTTATTTATTTATTTAAACTCACTTTCGCTTTTATAATATTAGTAAGGATTGGCTTTAGATTATCTATGCGCGCATGCTGACATACGATTTTTATTTTTATTTAATTTATTGACCTTGTTTTAGAAATCGTAAGAGAACAAGTATTATAAATACTTACTTGAAATGAAAATGTGAAAAAATAAAATACTTTTGTGTAAATATGACGGCACGGTTGGCGCAGTGGCTGAGCTATCGACTGCTGCGCTGCGTGTCGCGGGTTCGATTCCCGCACGGAACAAATATTAGTATGACCTGCAGATAGTTGTTTCGGGTCTGGGTGTTTGTGTATGTGAGTTTAAATGTTTGTAAACGCACCCACGATACAGGAGAAATTCCTAGTGTGGGGGCAACGTTTAAAAAAAAAATAACATTACAAAGCTCTTGAAAGTGTTAAAATATTGTAGAAAGAAAATATTTATTATTGCTCATAGATTTATTTGTAGGGTGTGTTGAACACAAATTACGCTCCCCTGTAAACCTCAGTCTTTTACTTAACCTTTTGTACGTAGGAGCCGTCGATTTGCATTTATAATATTAGTAGGAAACATCTATAAATCCATACATCCATCCACCTCACAAACATTTGCATTTATAATATTAGTAGGAAACATCTATAAATCCATACATCCATCCACCTCACAAACATTTACATTTATAATATTAGTAGGAAACATCTATAAATCCATACATCCATCCACCTCACAAACATTTGCATTTATAATATTAGTAGGAAACATCTATAAATCCATACATCCATCCACCTCACAAACATTTGCATTTATAATATTAGTAGGAAACATCTATAAATCCATACATCCATCCACCTCACAAACATTTGCATTTATAATATTAGTAGGAAACATCTATAAATCCATACATCCATCCACCTCACAAACATTTGCATTTATAATATTAGTAGGTTACATCTATAAATCCATACATCCATCCACCTCACAAACATTTGCATTTATAATATTAGTAGGTTACATCTATAAATCCATACATCCATCCACCTCACAAACATTTGCATTTATAATAGTAGGTTAGTAGGATTTACAACATAACTGACAAAACATGGGTGTACCATTGTCTACACCACTGCCTAAGCTTTAGGGGATTACAGGCATGTATTATCATTAGAAATCAATATTAACCCGTTGCACGATTGTTTACAAAAATGTAGGGTAACAATGTATGTAAACTTTGCACCCGTTTGCACACTTTGTCGCGCAAAGGTTTAATAATATCTCTAAAGTTTAGCTAGCTAATTTAGTTTGAATCTTTAGACAAGTCATACATGAAGACAGTCCCAACACATATAAAAAAAATGTTATCAAAAGTACTTGAAATTCAATCAATTAATCCTCTAACACAGCTGCTGTTCATCAAAAGAAATTAATGTTATTTTCAAATCATATCCAACCCAATTCTGATCTGTATAAACCACTCATCATTTGTTGCTCACAGCATGCATGAGAAACATTTATAGATTCACGTAAACAAACATTGAAATGTGTGTCATTTAAATCTGTAATGGACATGAAGTTGGCTGCACTGCCAAACAGAAGCTATACTAACTGATCAGACCATGAAACTTTCAAATTACATATGCTCAAGCTTTTTCCTATAGCGGTAGGCAGAAAACTCCAGAATGTCACCTAGCATAATCCATTCATACTTCTCTAACTTCACCCTATCAAATATTCATACATGCAGTACAGTACATTGTTGCTGGTTGTGAGTATATAACATTCAATGGTGTTCCAGTAATAACTTCTGTACTATTTAATAAGACATGCTCTATAAAATGTTCTGACAGAACTAGTTTTATGACCCCATTACAGGTTTATGGCACAACTATGTTATACTTACAGTTTCTGTAAATTGGGCAGATACAGCTCTCTTGATAATGTTGAAATTGCATTGCCTGATAGATTTCTGAAAAGATAATGAGGTTTTTTGAATGAAGCATGCAATTGAACAGGATTATAAAGTTGGTTGTTGTATTTATACTTACAAGCTCACTACTATAGTCCATAATTTGCTCAGATCTATCTCCTTGAGCTCAGTAATCTGCGCTGGGCTTCCACCACACTTTAGTCTCAGCAGCTCACCCGGCTGGGGCTCCGCTAACGCCCCATCAGCGGCTTTGTTTCCCTTACAGGTACACAACGAAGGACAGAATCCATCGACCCTCTGACACCACAACAACGATAAAATAACTAGCGCCGACCACTTCATGATTCGTATCCTCGATAAAACTGCAATTAAAACTATGGCACGACGCCAAATACGAAAAATAATCGCATCTTCACAAATTCTTTACATTCATCAATGACATGTCTTAACTATCCATACAAACAAATGTCCTGTCGATTACAAGTGATATGCCACGCTAAATCCGTCACATTTCTCTGCATTAATTATATTATATTTATTTTACAAAAATAAACAACTGTAAAACAATATACAAGTACACATCCGACATTAATTGTAAAATTTGACTGATTGTTTTTTAATTTAATTTTTCTCTATTCGGATTCAGTGTCTTTTGAGACATTTCTTCTTGAAAGAATGAACAATGAATGAATGGAATCTGCAAAAATCGACTAAGAATTTACCAGAAGGCAATCCGTCGAATAAAAACATACTTGTGGTTTATAGTCTACGGACCAGTGAATTCAGTGCTACCAACATTCGAAAATGAAAACATCTAATAATTTCAAAAGTTGAACCGTTGCCGTTTGTTTTGTTCGTTGATAAATGAGTTATTTTACAATTTAGTTATTGAGTTTGTGTGCCTAGATTTAAGTTGAAGAAATGTTAGAACAAAGATATTCGGATAACGACGTCTCGAGGCGAGACATACCGTCGTTTATCGAGCCTCGGCCTCCGCTCATACAGAATCCGTTTATGCGACCAAGGCCTCAGAAGGGAACCAACTTATTGGAGTTATTTGAAGATTCAGAGATTGAAGAGCCGGAATTAGTGCAGGTGTACTTGAGACTTAAGCCATGTAAAGTTCCTAATACTTTGTATGAGATTCGGTCTGATAGATGTCTGGTCACATCCTTGGATACCGCGACGGCTGGGCACGGGCGTCGCACCCAGCACAATGTCTCCAAGATGTATACTTTCTCCAAGATCTTCGGCGCGGAGAGTAATCAGAAAGTGAGTTTGTTTTCATAACTTTTTATAGCAATGACCTTGATGAACATGATAATTTAAAGCTAGATTATCAAGTTCTTTCAAACGACTAAAAGATTTTTTACTGTAAATAATTTCTATAGATGATTTCCTGATTGTCCTGATAGAATTTTCTAAACCAACTATTCTTATTGCAATGCACAATGTGCAGAACTATCTGAAACTGGACAGCAGCCCACGTGCTTCTGCACTGCCCAGAGGTTGCCCCATACAGGGCAAAGTACTTCGGTAACCCAGGTACTCTTCGCGAGATCGTCAGCAACACCAAGGCGCTGCTGACGTTTTTCGCGGAGCTGGGGTGGATCGAATAATATTCCCACCCATACGCAAAATACGCGCCTCAGACGTGGAGTTGCGGACACCAGCCCGTTATACAATACAATACAATACAATACAACTGGACTTTAATTCTTCAGGAAATATTTGAATCGGTGGTCAAAGAAAATCTGCGGAAGCTCCCAGATGGACAGAACTTTACACTACTCACTTATGGAGCTTCAGGATCTGGCAAGACATATACACTGATGGGTACAGTTGGCGCCCCAGGCCTTGTGCCACGCTCCCTGGAGTATGTATTCAGGTTGGTGGAAGCTGCACAGCAACCTGCCTTCAGGCCTGCGGAGAATGGTGCAGAGAAACTTGGTCATCATGAACAGGATTATGAATTACAGGTTATTTTTTTACCTTTTTTTATCTAAATTTTTTTTGCTTGTAACCATGCATAGAACTTGCATTAAACATGAGACAACTTTAGTGCTGGATATGGACAAGTACAGGATACAGAAAATTATAAACTCCTTAACATGTTCGTGGACAGTAACAACCACAGGCGTCTAGATAGCTAAAAGTGATACAATAGTATGCCTGTCGACGTATCAGTTTTTACTTGCATAAAATCAGTATGCCCAACAACTGATTTCTCATACTGTCCTAAAGAACGGCATATTGTACTATCAGCACAGGTATAATTATGGCTTTTGTACTGTCACTACATTATTTACAATATATATATACGCCCATGGGCAATGTATGAAAAAGTAGTGTCTCAGTAGCTGCAACCTGTGAGATAATACTGTCCACAAACGTGTTAAGAATACTTAGAACTTAGATCAGGAAAAAAAGATTTTATATAACTACTTGTACCGCTCAGGTCTCCTTATGAAGAGGGCCATTCATATCACTTAGGGATATGTAAATTAGATTATGACTGATTCTCAGACGTACCAAATATACAGATAAAATTTAATAAAAATTGGTCAAGCTATTTCAGAGGAGTATGGCAACTAAAATTACTGTAAATGAGAGTTACAATATAAATACATTTTATTACTAGCTATGAAACTGTCTGGATCTTCTAGACAAAGCAAGCTTATAAGAATGCTAGCCACTCAAACAGGCTTTAGAAGTGTCTGCTTGATTATTAATGATACATTAATATCTACTTTTATTCTGCAGTGGGTGAAGCGCCTTCGCCACGTGTCGGCGCCTCTCCGCGACAAGTACCGTCGCATGAGCGTGCAGCTACACAGCGACCTTACCGCAAGCTCTTTGGACCTATCTAACAGAATCCGACATTATGTTTGGGTAAGATAACTCCTTCACTTGCTAATAGCAACCAGCAGGACCGGGATATATTAATCACGCCTTTGCTTGCATTGGCTGCTGCAGTAGAGTAACGGTTACAAGTTTGACTGGTAATGAGGTACTGGGTCTGATTCCTAGGTTATTTTATTTTAATTTAAAAAAACAAACTGCCCCACACTAGGAATTTCTCCTGTATCGTGGGTGCGTTTACAAACATTTATACTCACATACACAAACAGCCAGACCTGGAACAACTATCTGTAGGCCATACAAATATTTGTTCCGTGCAGGAATCTAACCCACGACACGCAGCGCAGCAGTCGATCGCTCAGCCACTGCTCCAACCTTGTCGACAAATGTTACAATTAGGAATTTCACAGTAGCAGCCACTGAGTGTGGATTTGTGCCCAGATCAGTTGATGGCAATAAGGTCAAGCCCTCCCTATTACAGCAGTATTAGGCAGTGTACCTCTACCTAGCCCCACTGGGATTACAGGCGTGTTGGTATATAATTAAAAAAGCTTAACAATTATCTGTTTCACAGGTTTCTTTTGTGGAGATATATAATGAAGCTGTATACGACTTACTGGCGCCGCCTGACAAGAGGACGAAACTGAGAATAAGAGAAGATTCTTCTGGAAATGTTTATGTGAAGGTATAAAATTAATTTTGTGAACAGCACCCTTTTTTTATTTTGGGGTATTTTTAGCCAGCAATGAGATATTCAGTGTTAATACTATCTCACTCTTGGCCCAAAGCCTCCCCCTATCTTTCGTAGAACTTGCTAACTGACTTCAAAAATTCCTTCAAAACAACCTCCTCCTGGTTCTCAATTTTTTTTTTCGTGTGGGAAATCCTCAAATTGACTTCCCCCGCTCTGGGCGGAGCGGGGGGGCATGTCAGACTTGTACTGACTAAAACCCACCCATGTTCCTTCTATTGCCCTTTACGTTCCGGAGCCGCGGTATCTCTTTCGAACATCCCGCAACCCCGGCAGGGGGAGGATCTCAATTCAACTGTATTTTTTTTTGTTATGTTGCGCGATTTCTCCGTCGTTTGTGGGCCGATTGTCATGTGCCAGTTCGAAACGATCATGGCAGTACACGTTTTATTATATACTAGCTGTGCCCAGTGGTGTACTAACCGTAGTGAAAAAAAATACAAATATTTAAGCCTCCTCTCTTGCCTCCAGGGTGCGACACAAGCATTCGTCCGGTCAGGCGAGGAGGCGTACGATGTGATGGTGGCAGGCAAACACAACCTCGTGGTCGCCGCGACCGGCGTGCACGCTCACTCTTCACGCTCGCACTGCATATTCACCATCACTATGCTTACTGAGACTGGTAAGTTACTTTTAGTTTTAGCCGAATGTGGCAAAGCACATAAGGAGGATTATGGTGATGTACTATCACCAAAAGCTAAATCAGCTCATTTTTAAAACAAAGTCTGTTTACTACCCTTACTGCAAAACAAGACTGAAATATAAGCAACCTGTTTTCAAAAGTCATTTATATAAACGAGAAGCTCTGCAAAAACAGATGCTGCGATGCTATTGGTTGAAGAGCGTAAATATGGTTTCTGTAGCGGCGGGCGCTGCAAGCAAAAATAGAATAATCCTCACGGTCAGAACGAATTTTCAATAGAAGTTATATTACAATTGATTTAAAACAGTTCTTTTATGATACAGCTCAGTTCTTAGTAAAATTCCCTATTTCGCAACATTTTTTAGTAAAAATTGCCAGTTGTTTGGGTAGTAGTCAGGCTTGATAAAGGAGTTTGTTGTTGGTGTAATAATTGCTGACGTGATTGCTTAGCTGAACATGGGATCTCGAGATTTATTCTCAGGTCAGTTTTATTGAAGTTTCAAACAGACAGTCAAAAAACTACAGTTTCTGAGAAAGGCATTTCTCAGAAACTTTAGTTTTTGTCTTGTGATTATATAGTTTTTTTGGCACAAAACAAAATGTAGAATAACATCATAAAATTCTCAGGCTCCTGTGGAAGTTAATACTGTATTTTAGCAGCCCCTAACAATAAAGCATTTTGTTGTTATGTTAGCTGACGGCGTGCGTATGTCGTACGTGCGGCTGTGCGACCTGGCGGGCTGCGAGCGCGCGCGCGCGACGCGCAACACGGGCGCGCGCATGGCGGAGTCGCGCGCCATCAACTCGTCGCTGCACGTGCTGGAGCGATGCCTGCACATGCTGCGCAGGAAGCAGAAGACCAGGAATGATGCTATGGTGCCTTACAGGTAAGCATTTTACTTTGTTCAACTTACAAATGATCATTATGGGCAGTGCTCTACTTGTAAATGTGCAATAAAATATAAATATGTGTACTAATGTATAGTTATTTAAATTGTGTCACTTATAAATCTCTTATTAATAAATTCAGATTTTAGTCATTCCACACTTAAACTCAAAAAAATCCTTAGAATCTAACTGGACGTGAATTTAATCCATGTAGATCAATAATGTGGTATAAGTCCTTAGCATAGCGTAAGCTGACGAGATTTTCAGCATGTTACTGATTGTTTAAACCATGTTCTACACCAATTCTCCTACACTTCTCTAATACCTCGAAGCTGACTGTTTAAACTGTGGCTTACGGGACATTTTTGATATGAACTCCCAGTTTAAATAGTGCTATAAACCATGAAAGCTTATAAAAACAATGTTATAAATATCATTATAGTGAATCTCATAATAAACCGTATTTCTCTAGAGAATCAAAACTAACACGGCTACTCGGCACTGGGCTATCAGGCGCGCGGGGCGAAGCCGTCAGTATGGTGGTGACTCTCAACCCATCCCCGGAGTATGCGCATGAAACTAAACATGTGCTTAGTTTGGCAGCCGTTGCACAGGATATTCGTAAGTTAAACCTTGTCTAATGACTTCTCCAAAACATTTTCAAATTGGGTCATTAAAAAATCTGTTACCATTTCACTTTTATCACTGCTGACATTTGACCTTGTTACTAAAAGACTTATTCTTGGCATTCAACTTTCTAAGCAAGTAATTTCGGTCGACATTTTTAAACTATCAATTTCTAGGTAAAATAAATCAATTTAAATATTAAAATAAGAAATATAACGTACAAGTAGATTGAAAAAGTAACGAAAACCATGATACTATAGTTCCGCTGCCCTACTTAAAATTGGAGTACAACAAGGTTAAATTTTAGGTCCATTTCTGTACCATTTGTATTTAATAAAGTAAATAAAGTGGATTTTATTTTTTTTATAGAGATAAACAATACAATGCTTGCTTCAACGCTGGAGAGCAGCACACAGGACACGACCATCAGTTGTAGCTCAGAAGTTATGAAATTACGCTCGGACAACGAGAGGTTACACTTTGAACTAGTGCAGTAAGTATATTATCATTTATCAAGTCATCCGTGATGCTAAGTACATAGAAACCCAACCAAGGATATAATCTACATTTTTTTAACCTATGGTGTGGTGAATGTGGTTTTTTATAAGGACCTCTACCGGATGATAAATTTTTGGTGTGATAACTGAGTATATGTGCAGAATATTAAAAACATAAAAATTGAATACAAATGTCAAAAATTAATTAAGTAAATCGAAATTCAATAATCAATACAAAATAAGTAAACTTGGAAGGAAATTTAGGACCAAAACTAAACATTATTGAGCATGTGAACCATTCAACAGTGGATCACACACTGACAGTCGAACCATTTACCAAAAGCCCTCAGAATACTGTTGCAGGTGGTTTGCACCCTATGCATCAGGGATATGCACCACTTGTGCATGAATGTGTTTGTAAATGGACAACCAAAGTGGGATAGCGTTCAAATCATCCTTGCAAAACCATACAGCATGGGGAACAAATATACCATAAAATAATATTTTTCAGAGCACAAGCCCGCAACAAGGAACTGTTGGCAGCTATGGAGGAACGTCAACAAGAATCTGCAAACACTATGCGAGAGCTGGTAGAAGAAGCCAAGGATATGACCAAACAATACTATGAGGCGCAACTGGAGGCTTTACGTTCTGAGGTAAGTGAGTTTCATATTAGTAACCATGGAGTATCTTGGTAGTTCTCCATAGGATACTTCCAACGTGAAAAATTCACCTTTTCTCAACCTTTTGCCCATGTCCAAGGAAAATAAAACCCGGCCAAATGCGAGTTGGGCTCGCGTACCGAGGGAACCGTACGAACTTACGACGTAAACGGCCCTATGTTTTGACTGCGTAGTTTTAGAGGGTTGATTTCACACCTCCAACAGAGCACAGACTTTAGTTTATGGTTTTAATTTAACCTCGATACCTCCACGCGTTCTCGAGATACAGGATCTTGACAGACAGACGGACAACAAAGTGATCCTATGAGGGTTCCATTTTTCCTTTTGAGGAACCTTAAAAAAGGCCAATAAATTAATAGAATATTTTTTTTTTCAATCCAGAAATTTTGTGTAAGAGGTTTTTAAGCTCTAATCTTTGTTACAGATGGAAGATATGGTTGAAGAATATGAGAGCAGGCTGACAAAGGTGCCGGCTCCTCCCAAAAACGACGCTGGTACGCCGTCCCGGTTTCTACAGAACAAGGTAAGTGTTGTGAATACGCATGCAAGATCAAAACATATTTTTTTTTAATGCTACGATTTTATTAACTTTTATATTTCTATTACAGGTTGCACAACTCATGACAGAAATAGCAGTATTAGAGGTAAGCACACAAACACAATCCTTTAATGAATGAGCTACATCACCCGAAATGCAGGATATAAGCCTCTCTTCGCTTTTTTCCAATCTCCGTTACTGCACCAGCCGCTTCTAGGCTTTTTTACCCGCGTTTCCAACAATTTCTTTGCCTTTTTTGCCACCGACAGACGTGTGTTTCCAGTCCTTGGACGTTACAGGGCCACAGTTCTATTCTACCTGTCATTACTGCACATTGCTAATTATTCTGTAGAACTGCATTAACCCTATACGTGTGACACTGTGTTTGGACTCTAAAATTATCATTTTCCTGCCCTTGCCCCATTCTATTTGGGGTCGGCGCAACACGTTCTTCCATTCTCCCCTGTCAGACGTCACAGCATCAATTACTCTTTTCTCCTTCATATCATTCCTTACACAATCCATCGCATCTTTTCTTTAGCCTTCCTCTCCCTCTCCATCAAATAGACAATTGGACTCTAAAATACAATTGAATATTTCTTTTTAGGAGAAATTGACAACGGAAACGCTAGCAAGAGCACGAGTTCAGAAAGAAATTGAATATCTTCGCACTTGCATAGAAGAGAGGGATGGTAAGTAGAAAATTTAAAGTAATATTTACAAAAAAAAAATGAGATTTCTTAGTATAAAGCTTTCGAATTCAAGCAAAATGGACAGTCAAATAAATGCATACAACCTGCCAGACCGTACAATGTTCTCTTTGTTACAGAAAAAGCATTCAAAGACACAACTCCGCCACGAGAAGACGTAATGTCTCTTTCAGACAGTGAACACGAATCTGATGAAGAAACCAATGATCCTTTCAATGAAAGTCTTGAACCAATCTTCAAAAAAGAACTCAACAGATCCATTTCAATCGTTTTACAAAACGAAAAACGCGACAATGGTAGTGTACATACTATAGATAATATAGACGAGGAATGTGACAGTGATCTTGACAAATCACATGAAAGTTCACAAAATGACGACTCCAAGAACTCGACCTATGCTACAGGCGAAGATGACGATGATTACAGTAAAAAAGATGTCAAAAATGACAGCAACATTGATGAGAGTGGGAAAGCTGACACAAATGTAACATATCATAACGATGGACTCAATGATAAATGTGATGAAAGTAAAAAATCTGAGGGGACTTACGATAATGTTATCCACAGTAATAAATGCGATGATTGTTTTATAAATAATGCAAATGTAACTTATAACAATGTAAAATCGAGTGAAAAATGTGATTACAATTTTAAACCTGATGCAAATATAACTGACGAGGATGTGATAAGCAGTAATAAATGTGATGATAGCATGAAAATCGATGTGAATACGGCATACGGCAGTGAAACAAATAACCTAACCTTGAAAGATATGTCGAGAGATGACGACATAATACAATTTAAAAATGAATCTTTAAAAATTACTAAACCAGAAATCAGAGGAACTTATTTTGTAAGAGAGAGCCAATTTAACGAGTCAAGTGATGTAAGCGAAGATTCAATGGAAAAGAAACAAAACTCCTTCAGAGGTACTTACTTTGTCAAAGATCCTGTGACAAATGTGTCTAAAAGTAGCGTAAGTGATGATCAAGAAGCTACCAATGAAGCTTTTAAAATACCTATAATCATAGAGAAATCTACTGTAGAAATAAAGGCTCCAAGACAAGTTATAGAAAATGATATTAGCAAAATAATAAGAGAAAAGCCGAACACAATAGAAGTAGCGCAAACATTACCAGAACCACCAATAAGCAAAATAATAAGAGGAAAATCTAACATAGACATGAAACCTCCAGAAAAATTAGAATCGGTAAGCAGCATGATCAGGGCAAAAACTAATATTAATATGAAAATGACAGAAAAAGTGTCTGAAACACTAGTCGGTAAAATAATGAGATCTTTCAAGTCTAATCAAGGAAGTGACGTATCACTTAGGCAGTTTGAACAACTAGAAAAAGCTGCAAAGGAAGACGATGATGTTGGTAGACAACAACGTCATTCAGTATTTGGTGAGATAAAGATATTGAAGGAGAAAAGAACGTTCTTCGATAATGTGTCAGAAAATAACAATGAGCCTAAAGATACTCGTAAAGAAGAACCTGTTAAAGCAAAAGAAAAACGAACTTACTTTGATAATATCAGTGTAAATGTTGAAGTCTCTAACAAAAAGTTAGATAAATTAATGACGAATGATGAGAACAGGTCGCCATCGATTGTCAAAGATTTGGCTACTGATGATTTTGAACCTAACACAATCAAGAAACTTCTCGGTGAAAGTTTTACGAAATCAGATGTAATATCGTCATTACATAAAACTAAATTAACGAAGAAACATAACTCTGTAGATATATTCGATGGTTTCGATTCACCAGTTGCTCAAAAACCGAAAGAAAAGGTTGACAATGTCGAAATAGCTAGACAATCTATTGAGAAAATGGTTTTAGATCAGCTATCTGTTAAAAAGAGTTCTAAGGCTGATGAACCGAGATTATCTATAAGAGAACTCATAGAACCTGAAGATGATGAAGTACAAATAAAGAAAGAAATGAAGTTAGAACCAATGTCTTCAGTTGAAGAACAAACAGATACTAAAGCAAGCATTAAGAGACAAGCCAAATTAGAGCCTGCATCATCCACTGATGAACCAAATCAAACTATGAATTATTCGCAAACTAAAGGAGACAATACAGTGGAAGAATTCGAAAACATTTACAAAGACATAACTGCTCCTAGGGCTACTGAATTTGACTTATTATTAGCCAATGAAAGTACTGATAAACAAGACAAAGACGAAACGAAATACAATTTACGTAAAACTAGAACTAAAGTCGACGACAGTAAAATTGATAAAGAGAAAGATAAAGAAATATTAGCTGAAAGTCACGCAAAATGCGGAAGCCAAGCTCGCAAAAGACCTCTCAGATTACGACGAAGGAGGAATCAGGATGAGGAAAGTGATGATAAATTAAAGGATATCGTGAACTTACGGAGCGAATTCTCCGATGTCACTATGGGCATGCCTGCTACAAAAAAAGATGTCAAAGATATACCGTCGCCTGAAAAAGGTGTGGAAGAGAATCTACCCCCTTTATTAGGAATACAGAGTTGTCCATCCAAAAGGTTAGTTCATGCTGTTTTGCTGCAACCTGCTTTCGTAATAGGCATCTCTCTTTTTCTTCTTCAAAAATGTTATTCTCTTCTCTTACTACACTTTTTTCTATAGGGAAGTTAGACTTTCGAGGCGTCCTCAACGGTCTAAGAAGCGACACGATTCTGAGACATGATAACATATTAGGTTTATTTTCTATCAAGTAAGAAGTTTTCAGTATTTCCGGGTGTGGGGTTGTTGCTGTAAATTTTTGAGTGTTGGTGAGGGTAACCCTAAAAACGAGAGAAGAATTTAGGTTGTGGTCAAATGCGATTATGGCTAGCAGCTGAAGCTTGAGGTCACTACACTAATCGAAGCAGATTAAACTATCACAAATTTAGTTGTAGAGAAACAAATGAGTGTAATTTTATTTTTGCTTTTATAAATAATAAAACCGTTTAAAAAGGACAACGTTCTATCTGATCCGATTCCGCATCGATTAGTGTGGTCACTTCATGACGCGAATTTTGTGAGTTTTTAATTTTATAATTAATGTCAGCCCCATCTTACCACAGCCTAAAAACAATATGCCTAATATTACAACTTGTTACTCTACAACAACATGTCTTTTCTCCCCAGCGTAACCCGCAGTCGTCGCAAACTCTTCACTCCTCGCGCGGAACCTCTGGAAGAGTCCGTCACTCAATCTGGCGGCGACAGTAACGAACGTATCTACGTACCACGCCCGTCCTACCACCGGCCGAGAGCCCGTCGTAAGCTGTGAATAAACGTACTGACGCCTTTATTTAGATTAATTTATTAGTGTTTTAAATATTGTAACAAATGACTTTATAATGTATCAATAAATATAATTATGGTTATGTTGAGAGGATATATTTTACGGTAAATCAACCTGTATATTGAGCAGTGCGATATGCAGGTGAAGGGAGTGTGGATAGCCAATCACGAAACTATGAGGGGTACCGAAAATTACTCAAAGGAGTCTTGGGCCGTGAGCTGTGGTCAATTTGTGGTCCTGAACTAAGCTTAGTTGAGCTTTTGTAGACGAGAGATATCACAATTTTGCCAATATCACTTGTAAACTGGTAATAAAATATCAAATGCTGGAGAATATTTAGCAAGTAATAACAGTAATTTAAGAAATAATTATAGTAACAATAAAAGAATTTCTTTGCAGATTTAGATTATCAATTTATGACAGATTTTCTACCGGTCATCCCTTTGAGTTGTCACCAAAGAGTAGAATACATTATCACTTTTAGATCTTCGATACTGCCCAGTCTTCAGAAACCTTTGGTAAGGGCTTGTATGTACATACACAAAATTGCGATGCGACGTCGCATCGTATAAATCTACGAGCTCTGACAACGCATCGTAAGACCTTCAATTTCCTATATCTTAGCAATAAGTGCGCACTTCTATTCACGAATGTGTTAAGAAGACCATTTTACGGACATAGTTTATTTAAATACTAGCTTTTGCCCGCGGCTACGCTCGCGTTAAATTCGGTGTAACACAGTTCCCCTTTCCTGATTTACAGGTACCTGCTACCTGTAGTTTTTGCCCTTGCGCCTTATTTATTGTAATAGCAATGCAAAGTTTTCCCTTTTCTTCCGTCTTTCTCCCTCATATTCCAATGCTAAGTTTTCTCTTTTCTTCCCTCTTTATCCCTCATACCACGAACTTTTTTTAAAAAAAAATTGCTTATTTCCGTCCATTGCCCAACTATCTTTGTAACAAAATTCATCAAAATAGGTTTCGCCATTTAGGCGTGAAGACGTAACAAACTCACTTTCGCTTTTATAATATTAGTGAGGATAAATGACGACACAGAACAAAACTAAACGAATTACAAACACAAAACAAAAATGCAAATATAACTTTTCAATAACACTCGAAAGAAAACAGTCATCGTAGTTAGTCGTGCGTGCGTACGTTATAGTGATTATTCGGCTTATCTAAAGTTGCTAAAAAATAGTAGGCAAAAAGGTGCGGGGTCAGCGATCGCGTCAAGCAAAGCGACTGAAGAGCGCGAATCTATCGCGTGGATTTAATTTTGCGAATTTTTAAACTTATGATAACTTTGAAATGGTACATACGTCAGATTTAAATAATTCAAAAAGTATTTATAATATTACAGATACTGATATAGCCTTGAACACCGAGACACGGGGGTATCTTACCGCCAACTTCCAAACTCCGGACTGCTAACCCAACTACATTTTTTGCATGACCTGGTAATCGAACCCACGACCCCAGGTTCAGCAGTCGCGCTTGCGACCGTGAGACTAACGGAGCAGTTAGATGATTTGTTAAGTAACTTTAGCAACTTTCATATAAGTAGTGGTACTGCTCAATAAAAATTAAAACCCATGAAATTGATAACAAAATCGATCCAAATTGGGAAGTAATATTTTTAGAATAATTTCACGCAAACAAAGGTGGACGCAGAACGAGTGAACGCTGGCAATACTCATTTCTGAACGTTCAGCCAACACGTCAAAAATGCGACGCCATTTTGCAAAATATTAAAAACAACTGTCAGAACTGCATAGTAGACGTGGGTCGTTGTCGGTTTTTTAGACGACGAGACGCAACCGTTTTTTCAAGAACGAAAACTAGTCCTCGAAACGGTTCTCGTTCGCAACTGTTTGATGGTTTGAGATGGAAGGCAGACGATGACGACGCGGCGACGCGCGACGCACTAACGAGCATTTTAATTTCAAAACCGGACAAAAGTGACAATTACAAATTTCTGTAAATACCATTTAAGTTGGCATTTTATTACACCTGGGTAATGGTACTATCATAAACCGGTCCTATCTCGGACCATTCCCCTCCGCGCGCCCTGTTCAGGTAGTCGGAAACTAGTCATTGTTTGGTACGCACGTCTACTTTCACGATACGCTCTATTGTTTTCAAACTTGCATTTGGTTTAAAAAGTGGTTAGAAGTGGATAGTGGAATGTTTCAACCATGGAGTCTGAAGAACAAGGTATGTACTTAATTTTAATGTATGTTTTCTTTATTACGATTGACTATTTTATATTTTTAGAACCAGTATCTATAGATGGGGAAAAAAAGAGAAAATCGTGTTTTTTTCTTTTACTAATTAATACATTTGTAACAGTACCGTGTTAGATCGAGCTATTAGTATACCTTTGTGGTAAAATATAGAGTTTTATCTCATCAAAACAGTAACAAAATTTACCACATCATTCCACCACTACAAAAAATTGTACTTTTAAAGTGATATTAGAAATTTTTAATCGTTTAGCACTTTATCGTTTTTGTTGCAGATTTGACATCAAATGTAATTGAGATGACTCGGAAATCGTTGTATATGCTTTTTAAAGAAAGCCCAGCAAGAAGATTAGATGACAAGTTATCATTTATGGAAAACAAGGTCCGAGAAATTACGAAATGTCCCCAAAACGAGTATCGAACTTTAAATCAAGATTTACGACATTTCAAATCAGATTTAAAGAAGAGATGGGCATCGTGCAATTATATTGAAGATAGATTCATAAAAAAAAACGAAAGTTGGCTTAATGTTTCGATACTAATACATACATGGACGCCAAACACTAAGCCAGGGCGCCCAAGCAAGGACTTCCAAGAATTGACTGATCGCAGTAAAAGACGAAAAACTAAAGAACTCCGTGAGGAGGTACCAGTGGAAGTGCTTACCTTCGCAGCTAGCGTCAGTCAACAGATGTCGGGAAATGCTGCTGCTTCAAAACTTATAAAAGATGCAACTTCTACACCAACAAGAGCCAAACGGTACAGAAAAGCAATAAATACTGCTCAGAAGCCAAAATTAAAGAAGCAGACACCTGAAGAAGCTTTGCGCATCTTTATAGAAGGTGGCTTTACAAGGAAGCAGCGGGAGTTACTGCATGATGCAACTGCGGGTATATTCCCTTGTTATACCCTTATTAGAGAAGCAAAGAAACTGTGTTATCCAAAACCAGAGGCAGTTCGAGTTACGGAGACTTGTGTGGAAGTTGTGCTCCAAGACTTACTGGATCACACAGCTAAAAGACTCTGTCTTTATCTTGAGGATGTACTCCAAAACTGTGCAATAGAAGACTTGGAAAATCTGGAGCTCATTTCAAAATGGGGATGTGATGGCTCTCATCAAACTGCCTACCAACAAAAGTTTTTAGACAGCTCTCATGATGACTCAAACATTTTTCAAAGTTCATTGGTTCCCTTGAGATTACAATCACGTGTTGGAGAAAAAATTAAGATTTTATGGCAAAATCCAACACCTTCATCTACTCGTTTTTGTCGACCAATCCGCATTCGATTTCTTCACGAAACAGTAGACATAACAAATGATGAAATAAACTATATAGAAGACCAAATAAATAATTTGTTAAAAACCGAATTAGAAAATTATAACAGAGCTACTTTTGTGCGACATACATTGCTCCCAACCATGGTTGATGCGAAAGTTTGTAACGCAGCTACTGGCACATTATCTACTATGAGATGTTACATATGTGGCAAAACGTCCAAAGCCTTCAATGATTTAGAAAATTTAAATGTGGAGGATCCTCAATCCTTAAAATTCGGATTGTCAATTCTGCACGCGAGAATTCGTTTCTTTGAAACGATTTTACATATAGCCTACAAACTTCCTTTGCAAAAATGGCAAGCTCGAACTGTAGACGAAAAAGCTATGGTCAAAAAAACAAAAGAAAATATACAAAAGAAATACAGAGAAAAGACTGGCCTTGTTATAGATATGCCGAAACCTGGTTTCGGCAATTCCAATTCAGGCAACACGTCTAGAAGATTCTTCGCCGATCCTGATCTAGCTGCTGAAATTACTGGCATAAATAAAGAGTTCATAATTAAACTTAAGGTGATTCTGGAAGCAATGTCATCTGGACTCAAAATTAATGCAGAGAAGTTCGGAAAATACTGCAAAGATACTGCAAAAATGTATGTCGAACTGTACGGTTGGCATCCAATGACGCCGACTCTTCACAAAATCCTAGTGCACGGAACAACTGTGATCAAATATGCCATCCTGCCTATCGGACAATTATCCGAAGAGGCCGCAGAAGCCCGTAATAAACACTACCGTTCATACCGGCAAAATTATGCCAGAAAATTTTCGAGGATTCAATGTCCTCAACAGGCTGCTTCTCACATCAGATCCTTACATAAGTTGTGTACGGAAACGTAAACCGAGCAAAAGCCAGCCTTTCATGAGTGAAACCATAGAGTTGTTCGAGGCAGAAGAACTGGACACAGAAGTAGATCAATCATCGAGACATGTTTACTCAGATGATTCTGAATAAGACCCATCGTAATTAAATAATTTGTGTTTTTTTAATATTTTTAGTCATGTTTATAAAAATATACGATTTTCTGTATTCACTTACGTATTTTTATTCATTTCCAATAAAATAAAAGTGCTAATTAATTTTGTCCGGTTTTAAAAGCAAAATGCTCGTTAGTGCGACGTTCGAACGAAGAACGAACAGCGCCATCGTCTCGTTCCGTACTATGATTTTATTGACTTTGAATTCTAATGTCTATCAATATACGATACTCAGCAATGACCACGCGTTGTGAACGAGACGAAACATCGAAATAAATTGTAGTCCATATGATAATCGACCGTAATGAACAAGTAATAGTAGTTAATTTATTTTGCTATATCAAAGATAGAAACGAACGGAACGAGCTACGAATAGTTTCATTGTATTCTAGCTTGTATTTACATTGGATGTAAGTACAAATTCGCGTCAAACATTTTGAGGACTGGTTGTGCGACGAGGACTGCTTTGAAACAAAATGTAAAACGGTTCTATCGTCGCGGAACACAAAGCTGTCTTTTAAAACGGTTCGTCTTTGGAACGACCACCTCTACATAGCATCACGACAGCGTTTAAAATATTCGTTTTCATTCAATATTTCTAATAACAGGTGATAATCTAAAGAAAAACAGTATAATAAAACATAATGGCAACAGGCGCTCGCAGCGCTGTGTCGCAAATATTGCGCAACAAAGACGATGTTGGTGAGGAAGAAGAGGAACCTAAAAAGAAGTCCAGGGAAGACTGGAGAAAAGCAAAAGAGTTAGAAGAGGCTCGTAAGGCTGGTACAGCACCCGCTGCTGTTGATGAGACAGGTATGACCCAGTTTTATATATAACCTCCTTGAAACTTGAATGTAAACATAACCAATATTTTTGTGGGCTAAGCTTGGCGATAAATTCTTTAACAAAACAAGCTTAGAAACACATAAAAATAATATCATCGTGTTGTTTTATGCAATTCATAGTTTTAAAAGGCTTCTTTTTACATTACTGTTGTTTGCCACTATGTCATCAGACCTAAAGATACAGTCTTACAAGTTTGGCATTTAATAATACTTGGTAAACCAGCCATAGGTACTATTTTATAATGCTTATTACATCAAACAACACATGTTTTTACAATCATATGCAAAATACGTGACAGAGACGTGAAGTTGCAGACACCAGCCCATTATACAATACAATGTTTTTACAATTCCATTTGCAGGAAAGGACATAAACCCTCACATCCCACAGTACATATCCTCTGCACCATGGTACTACGGCACGGCTGGACCTACTCTGAAGCATCAGCGTCCACAGGAAGACAAGGAAGGCGACTTTACCAGACTTGACACCTATTATCATAAAGGAGTTGATACTGTAAGTATAGTTATGTTTATGGTAAGCAAGTTTTAAATGATGTACCTAGTCATCAGCAGAACCTACTGTGTATTGCTGCCTAAATTGATTAGGGTTCAATCAAAAGTGATGAATGACAATTGGAGTTTGCAAACTGTCACAGTCAAGCCAAAACTTACGAATAACCACAATTTGGTCACCCTGGCTTGGGTGGATAGCTGAATTTTGGGCTATACATATATGAATGTTTTGCCACTGTTATTACGCTAAAAGTTATATATCTTGACAGTGACAATTTACTTAAAACAATAAACTATTTTGGTATTCTATTTATATTTATTTAAAGCTTTCATTTTTATGTTGTAATTACAGACAAAAGTAGCAACAAAATACAGAAAAGGAGCATGTGAAAACTGCGGAGCTATGACACACAAAAAAAAGGACTGTTTGGACAGACCAAGAAAGGTAAGTTTCAATCTTATTCCACTTCAAACAATGAGCTATATCTTACCCTTTTGTCATGTTAAGTTATTAAGAAAACAACATATAAAAAAATGATAATCAAAATCATTGCATAATGTTACAGATTGGAGCAAGATTCACAAATGCTGGTATTGCAGCAGATGAATTTGCTCAGCCAAACCTGAACCTCAGCTATGACGGCAAACGAGACAGGTGGAATGGATATGATCCACTGCAGCACAAGGCTATTATTGAAGAATACCAGAAGGTTGAGGATGCTAAGAGGGAGCTGAGAGCTAAGAATTTGGAACAAGGTATGAAATTAAGAGCCTAGAAGGAATTTGAATCTAGCAGTGTATGATCTACAGCTGATATAATGGCATTGGAATTAAAATTTTACATTTGTATCGTAAAAGTAATAAGTTTTTCATGAAATAAACTCATTTCTGTCATGAAATTAGAATTTACAGGGTGATTTGTAATTGAGTGCATACCAAAACTCAATAATGCATATTGAAAAGTTTAATTTCTCCTAAACAAAACATTATGGGCCCTAAGTTAACAGGGTCAAAATTGTTGCAAATAAGATCTAGTATCACCTATTTTAACACTTGCTGCCCAGTCCAAATTATACATTTAATTTAGGAGTCATACGCTGAGTTCTGGGCAGCGAAAGTGTAAGAATGCACTCAATTACCAATCACCTTGTATACATCTTCTATAAATATTAGTTAAAGAATGACAATGGAGTGGGTTATTTAATTATTTTATTTTCTATTCAGATCCAACAGCTACTGAGGATGATGACAATGCTGAGGAAGACGAGGACAAATATGTAGATGAAGTTGACATGCCTGGTACTAAGGTAAGATTAGATTACATACTAACAATTCCGAAGGGCAGTTAAAGCTTTTGAAGTTGCACTTGAAATCAATTTCACCCTCCATAATGAGCTGATTTTACTACACACCAAATAATTATCTTCACAGCAAAAAACTGCTAGGCGTGCTTTCGTGCGTGCAGCTCGCGCTGTCTCTCTCATATAGCTGACCGCTTAAATAACCTCGTGGAAATCAACCCTGAATGCAATATGTTCACTAATAAATTAGCCAATTTGTCTGTGCCTACATTTTTCATCATCATTTTTTGCTCTGGTCCCATTTTATCTGTGGTTGGCGCAACACGTTTTCTTCTTCCAATCCCTGAGAAGGGAGAGAACCCCTGTCTCCTGTGCCTACATTTTTGTGAGACATTCTCAACCCTCGTTTCATTCCCAATTCGTTTTTTAAATCATGTAAATAAACACTATACAGCTAATTGATAAGCCACACACGATTTGGTAACTTTTCCAGGTGGACTCAAAACAACGTATCACAGTACGTAATTTACGTATCAGAGAGGACACCGCGAAGTACCTGCGCAACTTGGACCCCAACTCAGCCTATTATGACCCCAAGACGCGCTCCATGAGGGATAACCCTAACCCTGTTACACAAGAGTAAGTTTGTAATTTTAGTAGAAATTCGGTTTTTAAAAAAATGTTCTGTGGGTGCGTTTACAAGCATTTAAACTTACAAACACGTAGTTATCCTTACTAATATTATAAAAGCGAAAGTGAGTTTGTTTGTTTGTTACCTCTTCACGCTTTAATGGCTAAACCGATTTTGATGATTTTTGGTACAGAGATAGTTGGGAACCAGGAGACGGATATAGGCTAATTTTTATTTTAAAAAAAGTGGGATATGAGGGAGAACGAGGGAAGAAAAGGGAAAACTTAGCGTTGCTCATACAAATCAATAAGGGGCAAGGCCAAAAACTGCAGGTAGCAGGTACTGTGTTATACCGAATTTAACGCGAGCGAAGCTGCGGGCAAAAGCTAGTACAAAATATTAGTTTAGTGCTCGGACCGAACCCGCGACGCGCAGTGCAGCAGCCAATTTATTCCCCAACCGTGTAATCATCTGGGGGAGAGATGATGCATTTACAAAAAATAATCCTGTAAGGGAATCATGCAGATGATCAGAAAGATGTATGAAATTGTCAAGAAAAAAATATGTTATCTGGTTCGGCTGAGTACCACCTACTGATGACTGTCTATCATTCTGTAACATTATAAAGAAGTCTGAATGTGGCTGAGGTCTTTATGTTTTAGATAACAAACCCAGGCTGAACACATAATTGAATAGATATTGAAATATCTATTTCTCTTTATAAGCATTAATTGCATGAGAAATAAGATTACATTTTGTAATACTTTTTAAAATAAATTGTTTTAAATGATTGTGAGTTGGAATCTTCTATGTCATCAACAGACAACAGACATCGTTTATGTGATTGTTGTACTAGAAACCTTATCTCATGTCACAAAGAAGCTTAAATCCCATTCTTCCTCAGATCAGACTACCAAGGCGAGAACTTCGTGCGCTTCAGCGGCGACACACGGTCGCACGCGGCCGCTCAGATGTTCGCGTGGGAAGCGCAGTCGAGAGGTCTCGACGTGCATCTGTTAGCTGAACCCACTAAGCTACAGCTGCTGCAGAGACAGTATCATGACAAAAAGGATCATTTTAAGACACAGGTTTGTATAAAAGCAATCATCATAAATATTAGGATATACAGGCTGGGCGTTTTACGATGATTCATCTGTGATCAGCCCACTCAGATTACCCAGCCATTATATTTTTTTTAAATACAGTTATTTTATTCAATCAATACCCGGCAAAAACTTTTACCCAGGACTTGATAAAAAGAAAGAAATTACCTATATATAACCTTTTAACTTTATTATTTACTAGCGACTTGCCCGGGCTTCGCACGGTTGCAATGTAGAAACTAATGCTAACACATAAACCCTCTTCTTGACATCCTTTTTGCTGAAAGCTGCCTTAATATCTGTGGAATAGTTTAAACGATTTAAACAAACAGATAGCAGACACAACTTCATTTCATACTATGTACAGATGTATCTATGCCGCTTTTAAATCCTCTCCATACTTTTATTTTTGGTTCAGACAAAATATTTCATAATCCGTCTTACTTTCCAGGTGAAACAATCAATTCTAGAAAAATACGGTGGCGAAGAACATTTGGCCGCGCCACCTAAGGAGCTGCTACTGGCACAAACAGAAGTATTCGTGAGATACAACAGAGACGGCACACTTGTACAGGGCCCAGAGAAACAGCTTGCTAAGTGAGTATCAAAGAAGATTAATTAAAAATTATAAAAAAAAACTATTAAATGCCAATCAAGTACGAAAACTGTCAAATCGCTCACTTGGAACTTTAAGACTGCAATGGCTGAAAGCTGCTCAATCTTTACTCTATGAAAACACTTCCGTAGGTGACGACACTGTTGATTAATGCTTTTTTCACAGAGCTACATAGAAACCACAATGTCCTACACACCTGTCATAAAGAGCAAGGCCTCCATCTGTCGTTATATTAATCCTTAATTCGTTACGCAGTTTGTAGGGTCAAGAATGTTCCATAAACAAGATTATTTTTTTCCCATTTGAGCCCCTTATATCATTCAAAAATCTTTTTCAGGAGTAAATACGAAGAGGATGTGTTGATCAACAACCACACGTCTGTCTGGGGATCGTACTGGCATGAAGGACAGTGGGGGTACAAGTGTTGCCACTCTTTTATCAAGGTATGAAAACATATTTTAAATAAATAATAAATAAATAAAACTCTTTATTTCAGTACAGTGAACATTGTTATAGACATCTTATATTTATTGAACAAACATTGATAACGGATATGTCCCCTGGCTCCCAAACTAGGTTTCCACCTGTGACTTGGGAGACAGTGTTACTCCATTAAAAACACATTATACATATGTCACATCGTCAATGTGAAAAATTCAACTTATTTTATGCTTTAGTATTTTGTATTTATGACGAAGAGAGAAGGGTATGGCGCGGTCTACCTATCGTCTACCGGCCTATATTCTGTCTTCATAGTCAAGAGGACGCTAGTGGTAAATTGTATTGAATATATACCAATATTAGTTCCAACTATGGCCACACTCTAAAAGATCCATGCAACACTATAAGCTCATGTGTGATAAGATACTAAATAAAGTAGTTGACAAATGTTCGCGCGTTTCTCTGTAGATAAACTATTATCTTTTGTTAAGATGTCATACTGCGTCGGCGAGGCTGGCAAGTCCGTGGTGTTGGAAGTACCTGAAGAAAAGCCAGCCGTATCTATACAAGAGCACACGGAAAAAAAGGAGAAAGAAAAAGGTTAGGTTTTAAATCAGTTTTTTTTTTGGTAATAAATTTACAAACAAACAAATCAGATTTATGAAAGAAAGAATGAAAATATATTTATTGGTCGCAATGATGACGATCACTCAAAATAACAAAAAAATCACACCAAATTTCATGCAAATGCCAGATGTTAGAGAGTAAGGAGTAGTGCCTCGAAGTAATTCGTCGTCCTGCCCTCAACCAATTTATTTTGGGTTGGCGCGGCACGTTTTCCCCTACTTTTACAATGATGCAAACAAATAATCCAAAAAAATTATAATAATTATGAAACTCATTTTGCCACAGAAAAAGAAAAATCAGACAAATCCTCATCATCCGACTCAAGTTCAGACAGCAGTTCCTCAGACTCAGAAAAACAAAGTAGATCTAAAACAGAGAAGACTAGTAAGAAAAAGAAGAATAAAAAGAAAGCCAAAAAGAAGAAAAAGAAGGAACTTAAGAAGGGGAAGAAGGAAGGGGACAAATTGAAAAAGGTATATACGCGATTTTGTTCTGTGGAACTTTTTGGAGGGTACCTGATGATCAGATATACAAGTAGGTATGAATGGAAGAAGTAACAGGAGTATGTAGACGAGATGTAAGATTGTAGCAGGTATAGCATTCTGTAGTAGAATGGGCAATGGAAAAGGGCTTGCATTTCTATGTTGATGATGAGAGAGGGAAGCAAGTAAAGAACAGTGTGGAAATTCAATTACAATTACTAACGTATAAATACGTTTAATTGTTGAACAACTTAATTTAAAACTACCTTTTGCTTACGTTTTTTTCAGTTATATTGTACGGAAATTAACCCACGGAAACGTTTTAAATGTAGCACTATAAATGTACACCCAGAGATAATGTAGCTCCGGGGTTGCGGGTTGTTCGGAAGAGATACCGCGGCCCCATAACATAAAGAGCAGAATAAGGAATCCCACCCATCTGGGGTGGGTTTTAGTCAGTAAAAGTCCCATCCGCAAATAAAGGGATAATGTAGGTTCCCGTTGATGAAAAAGATTTCGGTATCGCATCGGTCTCCCCTACAAATAAATGTTACCAGTTTAAAATATTAGTGTAAAATATGTATACTGTTTCAGGCTCTGGAAATGGAAGAAAGGCAACAAAAACGTGCCGAGTATCTACTTTCGGTGGACGAGAGGAAACGTCCATACAATAGTATGTTTGATGTTAAGGCGCCCACAGAAGATGAACTGGAGGCATACAAGATGAAGAAGAGGCGAGAGGAAGATCCTATGAGCCAATTTCTATGATCATAGTGTAAATAAGACAATAAATTGTAAATTAAGCCGAAATTGTGTCTGTTTTTACCTCCTTTACAACCAGAAACAAGATGAAACAAGTTTAATGACTTGATATCCATTGGATATGATGAAAAACATAATACAAAAACTCATTGTTGTTTACCTTCACGGCGTGAATCATTTGGTTTTTCGCTGTTGACGTCATATTGTGGCGGAAAACTGAATCTCCGCAACTTTTTTATTTAAAAAGTTATCTGTGTTGTCACCCATAAATATAGTATGTTTTTAGCTCGATAATACTTTTTACTATCCCTGACGCAACATCCTTTGTGTAAATAAATATGTAGATGCTGTAGTTTTTATTAAAAATAAAACTTAAAGAATATATTTTGTTCCCGATTGAATAGTTCGCTCTAAAGATAATAAATCAATTCTACCAGTTTTGGTAGTATTTTGATTTTGCCTATGCCGCCATATTTGTTGAAATGTCAAACCATGTTTCACTCTTGTCTTGTCATTTTTCATTTCCTTTTTGATAAGTGGACCGTCCTATTCATAGTTTTTGTGATTGTTACAATAAATAAAGAGTTATGATGGCTGAAGATACGACAGCCGACGCTACGAGGCGACTAAATGTGAAGAAGCAGACCCTGGATGATGCCTACGCGGCACCGGCGAACTTCCTAGAAATCGACGTCGTGAACCCAGTCACGACTATGGGAGTAGGGAAGAAACGTTACACGGATTACGAAGTTCGCATGAGGGTAAGCTGGCGGCTCTATTATTGTCATATAATTAGATTAACGGCCGCTATCGACGCGTCAACGTGAATTAGTGGGCGTATCACGGACGGACGCGACGGTACGCCGATACGATGAGATAATTCCAGCAAACCAAGTTTTTTGCTTTCAGACGAACCTGCCAGTGTTTAAAGTTAAGGAATCAAGCGTCAGAAGGCGGTACAGCGATTTCGAATGGCTTAGAAACGAATTGGAGAGAGACAGTAAGGTAAGTCCAATGTTATTTGGTGATTGATAGCGAGTTCGTGTTTTTTGCCTGTTATCAGTGAACGAAAATGTTTATTGATACGTGTGAATCATAATTGACCGACTCTGAATTAATTTGATAACAGATTTCGCCTTTGATGATGTATGTTTATATTTTTTTGCTCTATTTTGTTATTCTACTGCTATATTTGTTTACAAAATATAAGTAGATCTATGTATCATTGTAGTTTCAATAAAGAAGGGGCACTGAACTGGTGACATTGATTGTTGCATGCTGATTGTAGCCTTTACTTTGAATTGGAAACAAAATTGAGTTAAAAATGTGGCTTATATTGTTATGTATTGTTTGATCATGGGCTGATGATACAACCAAATAGCTTATTTTATTAGTCATACAATTTTTATTGTGCATATTTTTCAATGATAATTTATCTGTCAAAATGGCAGCTTTATTGATTTTAAAAGTTAATAAGGCTTACAATCAGAATATCTCACCTTCTTGAAATGTATGACCGGAAACATATCTATCAAATTGGCTGACATTTATTCCAAACATAGCCTTCATTAATATATTTTTTTGCAATTAGTAAACATGACCTTAAGTCTTGTGAAAAAACTAAATTCAATGCTAAAAAACTTTTAAACTTCTAATTTGATCCCAATAATAATTGTTTGTATTGTATAACGGGCTGGTGTCCGCAACTCCACGTCTGAGGCGCGTATTTTGGCTTTAATTAATAATTGTTTACAGAAACACTAAATCAAATAATAATTCTTTTTAGATTGTCGTACCACCTCTACCAGGTAAAGCCCTGAAAAGACAGCTACCATTCCGTGGAGATGATGGAATTTTCGAAGAAGAATTTATTGAAGACCGTAGAAAAGGTATGTGTGTTTACTTAAGTCATTCTGAATCCACATTTTAAAGATCTAGAATTTTCCCTAAAGTTCAACTAGAATTTGTGTATTTGTTAAGTTTAAGCTTGACATTTAATATTTCTAGGCAGGTCAACATAACATACAAAAGAACTAAAGCCATACATAATGAACAGGCCATAATAGTTTTAGTTTATAATCTAATTATTACACATATTAGCATGGTCTTCACACATATCACTTAAGTAAAACATGAATTTTTGCATGTAAATAAGATTACAATTAGTTCATTAACTGCCTCATTGGTCTAGTGAGCGCACATGCAACTATTTGGCATGCGGTCCTTGGTTTTATTCTTGCAAAATGGCCGAATATGGGTGTAATAGTAGGAACACGTCTGTCTCACCCCTTACGTATCACACGCGTCATGTTATGTACATCTATAACCTATCAACCTTGGATTAAAGTGATTCTAACATCCCTTCTGTTTCTACTAGTCTGTGTCTGATATTGTTGAGTGTATTTTATCAATATTGTACATGCACATAATACAAATGCTTTATATAATTGCCACATACACACAAAGATTCTTGATAATTGCGATGATTCATGCATTATTTACCATTTCAATGGCTAAGCTACTGAACTTTAATAATTATGCTTAGGATTATTGTTTACTTGATTAATCTTTAATTCTGTTTCTGATTTGAAATTTGACTCTTCTTAGTGTCAAATTCACTCTGTTTCAGATCCAATTTGCTCTAATTAAAATCAAATTCACTTCAATTAATATCTCATTCACTCTGATTAACATCTCATTCACTCTGATTCAGATCTTATTTATTCTGATTCATATCAAACTCAATCTGATTCATATCACATTCAATCTGATTCATATCACATTCAATCTGATTTAGATCAAATTCAATTCAGACGAAATAAACTTTCTAGTGACAAGTTTGGCTGCAATTGTCTTGATATGAAGCTATTTCAATATGTTCAATTGTAATATAATGCGGTGCGACATTTAGTGTCTTTCACTAGTGGCGTAAATAGTTTGAAAGGGTGCCAATATAAAAATAGTTGGTACACATAACATAACTGTTCCATTTAAAGTAGCACCAATAACACATTGAGTATAGGATGTAGTAAAAGGATCCCATTATGAGCAGTAGGAAACAATAATTTTTATCAATTTTAGAAGTATAATATTGCTAGGGCTAACTAAACCTTTGTTTATTAATGGTGCTATTTAATGTAGTTTTGTTTACTAATTTTCTTAGTGAACACAATATTGTTGAAAGTTGGATAATAATTTAAAAAAAACTATAGCTTTACTTATGAACACTGGACAGTAAGCATCATATTATCTACTTTAAACTCATATTAATTATTCCGATTCATTCATAAAATCAAAGCTGACGCATTGCTAGTCATGGGCAGAATCTTATCAACTATACTAAAGTTCACTGCAATTCAATTACTATTAAATTGTACGCCTACCAGTTTAGTCATTCATCCTTTTGTGAAACAAAATAACTGTCACTACAGGATTATACACGGTATAATGAAGTCAATGAAAATAAGTTTAAAAAAAGATCTGCTTTTCCAAAGTGCAATACACCAAATGTTTAAAAAGTTTTTAGGATGTTTTTTTTTCATGACCCGCAAAATATAGAAATGCCAAGGACGATCATTTAGTGACTCCTTAGTTTCCGTGTATTCCTGGTTAATTTGAAGTAATCATGTTGTACCATACACCCGTCTATGAGCTCTCCCCCTAGAGCAAGTATTGCTTGGGTAGGTCTAAAGATAATTGACGAAATGACATTGTAGTTGTACTTACACCTCTGTCGTCCCCTTCGGGAAATACAGACGTGATATTATTTGATGTGTTTGCCGTGATATTATTTGTATGGCGCGACAACTTGAACGCGCACCACGAGAGTTGATTCGAGGAGGCCCGGGAAAGGAGCTCATGGAGGGAACTAATTCCCTCCGTGAGATTCTTTAGGGCTCCCCTAGGCCTTTGCCCAACAGTAGGACAGTAAAGTATTAAAAAAGCCAATACATTTTGACGCCTTGCATGTTTTAGTAGATTTGTTGTTTGTTGTGTAGTGTGCAGACATTGGAAACTTTAATTGATGTTGGTTTGAGATTGCGTGTGTTAAAACCGCTTTTAAAGTATTTCATTAACTGAAATGCGCAGTTTGTTCTGCTGAGGATTAGACTTCTAGAATAGATCATTTATTTCAGCAATAGAAATAGCTATATGAAAATTGATATAAAATGCTCAATGTAAAATTGATTGAATACATATTTATATATCTATAAAAGCAGAAAAGGGAGAGAATTAAAGAGCTTACAAAAAATTCTTCCGCGTCAATAGAAGTAAAAATGCGAACGAAAATGCGTCAAAAAATGGATCAGCTCTGTGGTCTCTGGAACAGTCTACCAACCGCTTGGCGAAAAACTAGGTGAGCACTCGAACCCTATGGTCCTAGGATTATTAACCCCAAACGGCTCAAACACATAACCACCAATAAGGTGCGCTGTTTGCGGTTTTCAAAGTATATTAGGTACAAATTACCACAATGTAAAGATATTAACATTTATGTAGGTGGAATATATAAAGAAATTGTTTACCTTGTATAAGGCCTACATTGTTACCTACATCGCAGTTGTCAGATAGCGCTCTACTAAAATATGTGTAGTAGGGGGACATAACAAGTTCTAGGTATGAGAGTAAAGTATATTTATTGGTTTTATATTTTATGGGATCCTCAATCCAAAACTTCCAACACTTGCTTTATATAATTCAACTGTGTGTGAAATGAATAACAAACTGCACCGAATGTTGTTTTGTGACATGTAACCTTTTCTCTAACCAATGTAATAAATAAATATTCTATTCTGTATTGGTTTTATAGGTTCGTTGCCTGTAAACTATAGCGTAATACGCAAAGCTATTTGCCTGTTGGCTAACAAAATTAACCTGTAGATTTATTCAGTTATCTTGAATTGGCCCACTCCTGGACTAGTCTTCTTCCATTACTTCCACTTCTCATGATTTGGTGTTTCTTCCTGCTATTTTCCTGGGCAAATACAGGAGGCCGTTCGTCGTCCAAACCTATATAATTTGCGTTCTCTGGTAATTTTATCCAGGCAAACAACAACAAGTCATAAATAACACCTTGGACGCGGTCTACCTCAACAATTATCATTCGTATTGTTATTTTCTAGCATGTTCTATTCCACTTCTGGCCAAAGGCTTCTCTTCACTTCAACCAGTTCTTACTAACCCCTCGGGTTCTCTTTCCAGTTTTCACGGAACCTATCAATTAATAAAATATCCCTAAATTTTAACGCGTACCTTTTTAGAGATACATATATAATTCATTTATTTGATGTAATAAAAGACAATAAAGGAATTAACAAAAAATATTTTTTGTCAAACTGAGGAAAAAAGGACATAGAAAAAAAAAAGATCATAGTTAGATTGACCCATAGACAATTAGACACATCACATACATTTATAACGGTCGCCTCTTACTGGACGGTGTGTGTCTCAAGTTTGCACCAAAAAGGATTCCAGCTCAGCATAATGCCAGGTAGAATACCAGCGAGCGGTTGGCAAAAGAGTGAATGCAAATTATCAGCATGTTGTTGTCTTGGGATACAATAACACTTCCGATAACTTATTTTATCTGTCGGTATTATGCATTGATATTTTGAATGCGATATAAGAAATGCGCTATCTTTACGACGATTGTCTGGCAGTTTGAGTAGATACTATAAGGGACCTACACAAATGTCCTTTTTTTTGGTATTGTTCGTCGTTTCGTTGAGCTCCTTGGGTTTTGAGTCGAGCTACACGATAACTGACAAATGCGTGCACTGACTGGACAGGTCCACTCAATCTGTGTGGTGCTTTCTTAAAAAGACCATTTCAGACACTAGTCTGCATAGTCCTCATGTAAGTTGACCAAGACATTTTGTCTGGACCTTAAAAAAGACTATGACCTCTGAGTTTGTTTCGGCTGTTTCTTCTCAGAGTAGTCGGATACGAAACACCGACCTCATCTAGTTTAAAAAAAAAGACGTGTAAAAGTGTTTGTGAAAACCTACTTGCAAAATAAACATCATTTATCATTTAAATAATCGCGAAACTGATTGGCTTACTAAGAAAACTAGACTCCGTTGCTTCTACTGAGAAATTAATGTTAAAAACACAAAAAAAAAACAATTCATTTGACCCGGTAATCGAAACTAGGACCTCAAGCTCGGCAGTCGTGATTGCAAACACTAGACCAACGAGGCAGTCAGCAATATCGTACATTATATAGTTTATTACCCTTTCACAATACATGTGTAATTACTGATATCAATACAATTAGTAAAACAAATATTCTGGCTAGCCTGTATCGCGTTATCACAAAACTGGGCGGACTTTAATGACTTGCTACAATCAGCTTTTTGACAGACATTTTTTGGCATGTCTATTAGACAACTCATCACCATCAATCAAATAGACTTATCCATACTTCTTTTTTTGTTAAAAAAAAAAACGTTACCTCACACTAAGAATTTCTCCTGTATCGTAGGTGGATTTACAAACATTTAAAGTCACATACACAAACAGCCAAACCCAGAACAACTATCTGTAGGCCATACAAATGTTTGTTCCGTGCGGGGATCGACCCGAAACACGCGCCGCAGAAGTCGACCGTACAGCCACTGCAAAAAAAAAACGAATTTAAACGAATGTTTCATCTCTTCCAGGTCTAGAAGTATTCATCAACAAGATAGCTGGCCATCCGTTGGCGCAGAACGAGCGGTGCCTTCACATGTTCCTGCAGGACCCCACCATAGACAAGAGCTACGTCCCCGGCAAGATACGAAACACATAATAGACAATATCGGACACCAGATGCGAGCTTCGAACTTTAAAACCATCCTCCTTGTGTGTGACCGTATATTGGCCTAGTTTTACCAAAAGGAGGTTTTGAACTCGTGTTTTTTTTTCAGCACTATCCTTGTTAAATGTTGGAGTTATGTGTTGTTACATGTAATGTGTGCGTTCATAATTACAACTTCACGCACACATTGACCTCGTGTGTGACCCTACTATTATAAAATGTCTTCACAATTTTCAAGGAGTTTCAGCAACACAGATTCTTATTTATATCAATGTAAATATGTCCGATTAGTTTTGCAACAAATTACTGTGCTAAATATAACTCTTATAAAGAATTTAAATAAAAGTACAGTTTTGTGGTAAGGTGTAACTAATCATACGAACATGATCGATAGGCCTGCCTGTCTGGTACAGGGGAGACAAGTGTCTGTGTTGCAATCATGTGTTCTATAGTACTTAGACAGATAAAAGACATAAGGTACTTTGTTCATAGGCCAGTTGCAACAAGCGAGCAGTTTTAAAGTTCCTCCCCGAATGTTATTGCAGTTGTGACAAAAAATCATGACCCTGCCTTCTAGTTTTTGTTACAAAACACAATTTGCAATAATCTTCAGTGATTTAAATAAAAAGAAACGAATGCAAACTTTTGAGACAACAGATTACACAGCACAGCATTCCACAGATTATATTTTATAATAAAAAGAAGTAATGCTCTTTTCATTTTTTAAAAATGGAACAGTAAGACTCGAGGTGCATAATGTTTCACAGATTAATAAATGTATAGAACAAAAATAAGTTATTGTTTAAATTATTGAGCAATATAATTGGAATTGTTGAAATTATTGGTTAATATCGATCAAGCTCATCAGTTGGTCCCTATGTATTGTGGTTTGCCATGTATATTTCGACATGTAATGCATTATAAATCTCATTATTTTAATATCTAATTCATTTTTATAATTTCGTTAAGGAAATTGATTGTATTTATTGTGTGTTACTCTATGGGTAGATGTAAAGATGTGTTAGCGGCGCGGCGGAGCAGTTTTGTATAAAATTGTGATGCGCCGTTAGTGCGTTGAAAGAGCGAAAGTTATAAGTAATCTGAATAACATAGATGTAAAATAGATATAGATAAAAAAAACATGTTTCTTTGTTTATTGGGGTGAAAAGGAGTTTGGCAATATTATTTATAGAAATTGAAAAGTTTTCAGGTAAGGATTGACACTGAGCCTTTGGTGTACAAAAGTGGAAAATGTTAGCTTTATATCACTAGCTATAAAGTGTGTCCATCACTAGATAATAATCGACTGTTTAGTTACACAGAAGTATAATTTACATGTATTTTCGTTGTACACCAAATAAAATTGGAATACAATGTATTATGTCTATCGTATTAGGATAAATAAATTTGCTATCATGTCATTGCGTGTTTCAATTTGTTAACTGTACCTATGCCATTCCAGCTATGCGCAGCGTGATGTTTGGAGACATGTTTTTTTATTCCTTTTATGGCAAAAGACTAGCCATACAATAACAGCCGTCAGTTTCTATTTTCCGAATAATTTTACCTGTTTTAATTAAGACAAGTTAGTGCCAACATTAAAATTATTCTCTTTTGAAAATGCATTCAGAAACCCCTTACAATGTTACAATCGTCTACGTTTTTGAAAGTCATAGAAAAGCAAAACCATACTCAACAGGTACTCAATGAAGAGGTTTTCCATGTAAGTCGATTTGAAGAACAACATCATAGGTACTTGCTTGCCCGAAGCCTCAAGGCAGTGTAGAGGACAATTTATTGCGCCCTCTCAATTATCAGAACGAAAGCGGAATTGTGGGGATTTCTATCAAAATAACAATGGCCGGTTCAATAAAGTTGCTGTTCGGGGTCTTTATTTTAATTAAGGTTCCCATTGTCGTAAATTAACTGTGCAACGACTATAACGGTAAAACGCGGATGCCATTTATTGGCATAATATTGTCATCCAGATAAAAAAAAAACTACGGAACAAAAGACATTTTAATATTAAGTAAAAATAATTATAAGTATTCAATATTTATTATTTACTCGTCGTTAGGCTTGTCATCTGATAAGAAGTGGCTCTTGTCGTTGGGGATGGCTTCATCTTGGCGCCACAACTTCTGACCGCGGATCTCTATCTCTTCATGCCAAGCCTCTTGCGTTTTTCTAGAACATTTGGTTAGTATTACCTATTTTTCTCCCAAGCGAAAACCACAATTGTTAACTTGGAATAGGCTTAATTGATTGCGCAAGTAAGATGCGTCTAGAAAAGAAAAGCTAATACAAGTCGAATATTTCAGGATTATCGACCCGTTTAAACGCGAGTATAGTGTTTCTCAACCGAGCGATGTTGCCGATTGAGTGTCTACAGCGTGAGAGCAGTGAGTGAAGAGTGTCCCTGTGTTTAACACACACTAATCACCTAAGGGCTAGGCAAAGGTAGACCTAATACTACACTGTACACACACATTCCAGTAGTTATGTTTTTAAATCTCATGTGAAGTAGACGTGCCTATTGCCATCATCATCATCTGCCTAGCCTTTTCCCAACTATGTTGGGGTCGGCTTCCAGTCTAACCGGATGCAGCTGAATATCAGTATTTTACATGGAGCGACTGCCTATCTGACCTCCACAACCAGTTAATACTGGGTAATACGATACCCCTTGGTAAGACTGGTTGTCAGACTTTTGGAACACTGACTACCTGTAACGACTGTCAAAGATCTACAAATGACAGCCGGGACCAACGGCTTAACGTGCTTTCCGAGGCACGGAGGAAACTCGGTATGTAACGGGTGGTCACCCATCCACAGACCAACCTAGGCAAGCGCGGCTTAACCTAAAGATCGACCCGAGCGGCTGCTATTATATTAGCCACGATCTCCTCTGCCTATTGCCATCAAACGAGCACAAATCCGGATTTTGTAGCCAGGAAAGAAGACGAGGAAGGAATTTATAATTAAATAAAATGTATGAACACCGACATAGCATGCACCCGCGCGTGTTTTATCAGACGTTTAGTGTGCGTCTTAAGTGACAGCTCATCGCGGATGCGAAATCTGCGATACACTGTCACTTATGAAGCACACAGAGTGCCATACAGCGTACCTGCAGTTGTCAGTCAGCTGGCTGGTATTAGGAAAGACGTTCTGCAGCATGAGCAGACAGGGCAGCACGACCACAGAGAGGAACTGGATCTGTTCGGCGGGCTGATTGATGCAGCGGCGGCGGTCCATCATGCTGAGGGGTGTGTAACCCATCTCGCGCTCGCGGTCACCCTGGTCATATGGATTCAGGCTTTTAAGAGGAGTAAGACTTTTCAGTTTATCAAACACACAAAACTATTTGAGAAAAATGTTTAAATTTTGCCCAAAAGCAATCGTTCCCAAATGTATACCTACATTTAATTACAATGCGTTTACAATGAGAAAGTATCTGAGCGTCCAACCAAGGTAAAAAACTTACAGACTGAGCGACTACATGCTAAGGGCACCCCCTGTGGGATAGGTACGAGTCTCGGCTTAGGGCGTCGCTGGGGGAGTACCTACCTACAGTCAAGGGACAGGCTGGATCTGATTGATATTATTTAGGGATTGGTTGTAACTTACTGGCTCAGCATCGCGGGCTGGCTCTAGCAAGGGACGGGTGGGAACTTGAATGCTGGCAAATTCTCGGTATATAATGATGCACATCCTAAGCCTGCGTCTTGAGGCCAATTTATTTAACTACTTATTTTTTTATGAAAAAAAAACAACTTCTTTGATATGTAACAACTATGGCGTCATCAACATGGCGTTAACCAGTAACCATAGAAATATTAATATCTCCTCTCTGATCTAAGATAGGTATATCTATGTCAGTAGGTAACTAATTCTCGTAGACGAACTATAGGCACTATTTGAGTTTTGATCGGGTTTATGTAACTTTCCGCCGAATGAAACTCAAAACAAATGTCTACACAACCACAGTAGGTAATTATGATCTATATATATTATATCTATGATCCACACTAGTGTCTGTTCGGGAGCACGCACAATGTTCCTTATTTTTTTTAATAAAAACGTTGCCCCACACTAGGAATTTTTCCTGTTTCGTGGGTGCGTTTACAAACATTCAATCTCACATACACAAACAGCCAGACCCGGAACAACTATCTGTATATAGGCCATTAATATTTGTTCCGTGCGGGGATCGAACCCGCGACACGCAGCACAGCAGTCGATCGCTCAGCCACTGCGCCAACTGTGTCGCCAACTTGATGGAAATGACGAATCGCGCGAGTAGTGAAAATCAGGTTAGGTTAGACCTTAGTCAAGTCAAAAAAAACGAAAACCCAGATGAAAGCAAATAATCAAGAACCTGATCATAGAACTCTTCATACACAGCCTCCGCAATTGCCTTCGATACTCCGAAGGGCTTGCAACATCCGGACAGGTCGCTTGTCGTCATTAGTATACCCTGAGAGGGAGCATATTCATGTTAATTTGAATACAATAAGAGAGTTGAGGTACATTCGATCTATACATGTAAATGGGGAGCGTCCTGACCACTGCCTCCACTCCAGTTGTTTATCGACCCACTGTGCTTAGCTTTATACCAGCTTTAGCTTACGTTCTTTAGACGTAATATCATTATATATAATATCATCATCCATCATAATATACAGCTGGATACAGGCCTTCCCTTTTTTCTACCACACATCCCAGTTTTGTGCGTCCCAGGTGTTTCGACAATATCGTAGCTGCGACAAGCTTTAGAATGGCACTTGGTTTTTTGGTCTTGCTCCATCAGCCATCTCCCCATCTAGCCAGATGTCCTGCCCAGATCCACTTGAGGCGCACAGCTCGGTCCCCGGTAATAGGTATGTCAAACCTTAAGCATCTTTCGATGCGCGGTATCGCTCCAGTCTAACTCGTGGTCTGCCAACAGCGGTGTCAGTTGCGCCCGTATCTGGAAGTAGACCGCCAGGTCCGTACACAGGATGTCGTACTTTATCTCCTCTATAATGGTCTCCTGTTCCTGTTTCGAGACGTAGGCTAGAATGTTCTTATCCTGGAATGAATTGAGGAATTAAATCATTCTTTTCCACCTTTTATTTTCAACTGGAAACCCTTAAGAAGCCTAGGCTAAAATGATCTGCCTCACCGGGAGCATTCGCGTTTAATGTAAAAATTCAAGATTCGTTTTTGTACAGACACATGTGAATGTTAACTGATATAACAAAACAAACGAATGCTTTCGGTGACGGAACCGGGGAGCGCCTTCATAAATGTTATGGTGGTCGATGTTATTACACAGGTAGGTCCCTAATATGAGCCATTTTAATTTTGTGACTAGGATGGATAACGCACCTACAATGCGTATGGTATTTCATATTGGCGGCTGTTTTCTTTTATGGTTCGATATCTCAGAAGGAAAAACAGAACCCCTGTCTGTCAACGCTCTTTTTCTGAAGAACGCGTGGTGGTATCAAGTTGATATTAATAAAAATAAGTAGGCAGGTAAACGGTTTCTCGGAGCCGTAAAGTGTGCTTGCTTCTTTACGCAATTCAAAAAATATGTAGCATGTTTTGCACATTCGCAAGTAAATCAATGTAACTAGATTATATGTATATTTTTTATTTATAAATTTGACTAAATAACTTTATTTAAATCGTTTTTTTTGTTTGTGTCGTGTAGCAGTAGGTAGACCTAGACCATTGACTTCCCCCGTTTGAATATTTTATGTTCGTAAATTCCATCCAAAATCTGGAAGATTTCGCTATCAGCGATTAGAACGCCATTGTAACCATAGCATTAGCAAGTTGTTTGTGAAACAGTCGTCGTGTTATAATGTTGGTGTGCAATAAAGTATAATCTATTACCTCAATCACCTTCTTGGCGAGATAGAAGTGGTGGTTCTCCAGCATGGAGGTCTTGTACATGCTTGCGAGTGGATGCTTCACCAGCGTCAGGAAGTTGTTATTGACGCCAGGGTGGTCCAGGTCGTGGCACAGACCTGATAGCATCAGGGCTATTGTCTGCAGTCAACAGTAAAATTAAAAAAGCGGTAAAGGTCGAGTCGGACTCGCGTACTTAAGGTTCCGTACAAACTTGCGTCCTAAACGGCCAAATCGTTTGACTCCGAAGGCGAGGGTTACGAGGGTTGATTGTCTTTTCACAGCTTCGTGAGACCACAGACTTGAGTATATAGTTTTAATTTCACCTCGATTTCTCCACACGTTCCTGAGATAAAGGGTCTTGACAGACAGCAACAAAGTGATCCTATAAGGATTCTGTTTTTTCATTTTGAGTTACGGAACCCTAAAAAGTTCTAAGTGTACCTACACAACACAATCTCTCTTTTAACTCGAAGCGGCGATGTGAAGCTTAGCGAATAATTTAAATGAACCTGGCAATACTCACTATAGATGGCGTGACCATAGCTTAGCCATAACTTGCGAAGGAAGCAGCTTTTATTTTTAATTCCCTATAAAAAACTGTCTGGTTGTGTTGCTTGGAATGATGTTCTAATTAAGCAGGTGTGCACCTGCTTAACCACACAGTCGAGCGGTCTCAAGACCTACCTGACCATAGACCAGGAAAAAAATGCATTAACAAACATACCTCAACAAAATCAAAATTTCCGTCGTTATTAATGAGGATCAGATACATCGTATGCGTGAAACAGAAGGCATGTTCAGCATTATGATACGGGTTATCCCTGTAGCTGCCTAGCACAGTTAGGACGAAGTCAGCTAATGCGAGCCGGTCGAACTGACGATCTTGGCAGAATGTCTCGGCGAACATATACGATATAAGGTGTGGCATGTCCTCCTTACTGCCGTCGCTTATGTGGTAGTCAAAACTGAAATAGGAACAAAATCAAAATCATTTATTTCAAGTAGGCCAGTTACAGGCACTTTTGAACTGTCGAAACATTGACGACAAAAAAATGAAGTTACAGTCCCAGTCACAAGGCATAATAACTGTGAAAGTATTGTAGTCGCCCATTCCAAAGCGTAGATCTCTATGGAGAAGAATGGGCAAGAAACTCCATGGACACTCTTTTAAATCAGAATATTGTTACAAAACCTTGGTTACATCATTCGTGTTAATATGGTAAACTATGTGAGAACGATGTAGCAAGACGTGCACATTAAAAGTCTCCATATTAAAACATAAAGAATTAAAAAAAAAATGTAATTCAAATAAGCCGTGGCAACTGAGAGATGACCAGTGACAACTGATAGTGCCTGTTCACGAAAATGTACACACATATACCCCTTTAAAAATTAAACAGTTTCTGGTCTTATCGTAAAAGCTAATCATTATTGATCTCACATCACTTTTATTCGACTAAGTATATTTCGATCAATAAACACTTTAATGAACAAAATGTATTTTTCGTCCTTACCTGTGGAAGTTAGCAGGCGGCACCACAACGTTGTTATTGGTTTCAATGAGCTCCTCCAGGTCGTGCTTGCAAGGCTTCAGGTGTAAACCCATGAGCTCGGAATGGACGTGGTTTAAGTTCTTCTGCAATTCGTTAATTGAGATTATTTAAAAACGGTGATAGTGACTCAAACCTCAAGGAGTAATTTTTATACCTTCTGGTTTAATTATGTGTTGTTACAATTCGGTTACGTATTTAATTTCTGATTTAATTACTGATTATGGGGTCCTGGATTCGATTCACCAAGGTACGGGATTTCTAAATCAAGAATTTCTTTGTAGAAGTAGATGTCTGAATTTTCTGTTGTAAAAAACTCGCTCAAATTGTGTCGAGTTGAGCAGAGCATGATTCCGCGAGGGCAGATACCTACGAAACGAACGCTAATGATAAACAATCGCTAATCCGAACGGCGAATTAAAGTTGAAAATTGCTAAGGGCGCACTTTTGTAAGTTCTCCAACAAACACTGCTAATTCTAATCTGCCGACCTGACTAAGAATGAGTCTAGTGTCCTTGTGAGAATGAGGGGTATTAATAGTGAATCATACATGGAATCTCATCTTCTGCTGCATGTTGTAGAAGTGCACGATGAGCGAACAGTAGCTCACGAAGACGGAAAAGATCGACTCGTCGTCCGAGTTGAATGGCTGTGCGTTTGTCTTGTTCGTCAGTTGGACCACACCTGTGTCACGGTAATTACGCTTTTGCTAAAAGGTTACTGTCTGCCTAAAGATCCTGGCCGACAATATCAATAGACAGAGTTAGATATCAAAAGGGAGATTGAGGGTTTTGACCAGCAGTAGGAGACAAGACAGTACTGCCTGAATTATACTGTTACGTCGGATGTTTTACGAGCACATGGGAAGCACATAGGCACGGTTGGCGCAATGGCTAAGCAATAGACTGTTGCGCTGCGTATCGCGAACTCGCTCCCCGCACGAAATAAATATTTGTTTGCCCTGCAGATAGTTGTTCCGGGTCCGGCTGTTTAGATATGTGAGTTTAAATGTTTGTAAACGCACCTACAATACAGGAGAAGTTCCTAGTGTGGGGACACGATTAAAAAAAAACAAAATCATTATGTCTTGTAAGGTAAGGCTCCAGGTTCGAGTTTTCAACTATATAGAAGTTTTTAAAAAGTTCGAGAATGTTCTACTGGGATCGGTAGAGACGGTGGGCAACTATAAATAGCCGTTGAAAGACGAATTTGTGATTGCATTAAAAAGTGTTTTGTGTTAAATAAATGCTTTTTGTGTTTGACTACGGAGTTTAAAAATGGATGTTCGGTCCTTCATCCCCTATAGACAAGGGGGATCCTCCAACCAGAGGGGTGTGGTATCCGGTGGGCCACTGCTCGATAGATAATTTTGCATGCCCGATGTAGGTACGAAAAGGCAATGCAGTACTTTTTGCCATAGTATTTATTATGTCGCAGTATTTATTGTAGTGTCGCTACAGCTCGGTGTTCTGTCATGTTTTAATTTATAAGGTAAGTAACTTGTTACAATTGTAGAACAAAGGTTTTATGGCTTACAGCTATTTCAATCTTTTTTTTATCCGTAATCTTTTTTTAGCCATAACTATACTATGTATAAAAACGTGGGACCGGCGAAGCAGATAAACACGACGACACACCTTTCTGCGGATTCACAGTTTATGCAGATACGGGAAATCTATCGGTATACGATCCGTACTTGAGAGATCTGCATAAACTGGTTTTGAAATTGGTCCATGTGTCGTCGCATGAACAACTGAACATGTGAAAAGAAAAAGCTATAAAAAAATTATGATTTAAAAATCGGCCTGTTTGGTCTTTAGAGATACAAGTGCGAGACTCTCCTATCCTATCTTTTAGGTTCCCCAAAGCGTTATAATTTAACAGTCATCTTACCAATAACTCCATTTTTGTCCGTGATAGGCGACACCAAGCAAGACCTGACAACGGTGCCAGTAGTTGGGTCTATCTCTTTAGCGAACCGTGAGTCTTTGTAAGCGTCGCGAACATTCAATTCCTCCCCGGTCCTGGCTACATAACCTGCGGGAGTCTGTTCGTAGCTTAAACTGTGGAAAAGTAAAAAAAGTGAAGTATATTAAATTAGTTTTAGTTCCAATCCTACTAATACTAAATGCGAATGTTTGTGAGGATGGCACAAAAGTAGATATAGTCTGGAATAACACACAGGATATAATATTTTTTTTTCGATATCACGCGGGCGAAGCCGCTGTCGCCAGCTAGTTATTTATAAGCCTGATTTTTTTATAGCGGTAGTAGGCATATAGTGGTGGAAGTCCTATGGCGGTGGAATCCTATAGCGGCGGAGGAACTTTTTTTCCGGTTGGAAAATCATCATATAACTTCCCCCGCTCTGGGCGGAGCGGAAGGGAGTGTCAGAATTTTACTGATTAAAACCCCATCCAAGTTCCTTCGTTTGCCTTTTGTGTTCCGGAGCCGCGGTAACTTTTGTATGTGATAACAGTGATCGAGGCCCACCTGCTTTGCTGGTGTGTCTTTGACGCGCAGGTCCGCTGCCTGTCAAGGTATTAGTCTAATCGATCTTACCGAATTTTGTTACCTACAACATTTATCATGGAGTAACTGCTTATCAGACCTCCTTAAGTTAGTAGGTACATCTATGGGTTACACGACACCTTTTTGGTGAGGTCAGTCCTCGGACTTGCTTTTAAAAACCGGCCAAGACTCGCGTACCGAGTGATCAAACAGCTATATCTTTTGACTGCGTAGACTTAAAAGGTTGATTTTTTCACAGCACAAAGGGACCACAGAGTGTAGTGTAGTGACCAGAGAGTATATGGTGTCAATTTCAACTTGAGACCTCCACGCGTTTCAAGTGTTCCACCAAAATAAGTGTTCCGTTTTTTCCTTTTGAGGTACCTACGGAACCCTAAAAATAAGGATGAAGGTCACATACACTAAGTCCTTTCTCCACAATATGTCTGAATGCACTTACTTGACTTTAAGCTTCTTTCTCGGCATAGTGCTCTTCTCGTTGGACCAGCCGTCGTCCCACATGTCAGCCTGAAGAAAATCTCCGAGGTGGTCCTTGTCGAGTATGTAGAAACTGCTACGCATCGCGCCCACGAATGACTTCACAATCGTCTGAGGAATTCAGTACGAAATAAAAAAAAATCCCTAGCAGTGACTACAGTTTAAAGAAAATAAAGAATATTTATTTTTTAAGAGTATAGAGAAGACGAAAGAAAAGATGAAAGGACTGTTAAAGTGAGATGATGAGGCAAGAAATGGTGATTTTTTTAATTACCCACTAAATAGAAAACCATGGAAAAAGGCATGCAGTGTCATTTCCAAATAAATTGGGATAGGGCCAGATAAAACAAAATAATAAGTAAAAAAGAAAAATGACAGCAACTGAATTCAAGGATCACCGACTAGAAAACAACCCTACATATTTTGTAAAAAACAGCTTAGGTGCCCAATCTTATCTGGGCTCCGAACAGTCAAGGCACTGATCCCGAGTACCTGCTTTACTTGTTTCTTTTTCTTGTTTCTTGACGAAGTACTTAAATAGCTCAATATTATAGCATTTAGAGATTTCAAGAAACAGAAGTTCTCTCTATTGAATCTAGGCATAGTGGAGTGCTGGTATCTGCAGTTATAGCGTTGTCGAAGATAAACGTTAGATAACGAGAAGTAAAAATGTTCAGTAACTTCTCACCAGCATATCAGTCAGCATAGTATCAATGGAAGCCTTATCACAGAAGTAGTTCTGCAACAACGAACGAAGTTCCGTATTGAGGTGAGCAGTCTTCTGGAGAACAACTCTCGCTTGGGCCTGGTGCACTGCCGCTCCTGCCCAACAAGCCACGCTCACCACTGTATATACCACGCTCTGGAAATGAAGATTGTCGTAATCATCAGGCTATAACCCAGGCTACGGTTTCCAGCATAGCGGCTACAACGGTGTAAACTTCGGCCAATCACAGCAAAGACCAGGGACGTGATGTAGCCTTCAACCAATCAATCAATTCGCATACCACCATGTCCTCGCCGATTTGGTAGAGACCAGGTATATTGCACGGCTTTGATAAGTCTCACGAATCTAACGTTATTTTGGAACATCAACAACTCCAATCCAGTTTTCATCAGCCTATGTAAGCTGGAGAGCTGGCAGTACTGGATTACCATTCGACGGAATTACGGTCGCTACCCTTCAAAAATCATCGTTTCATCTAGATGCACACAGCCAAATATGTTAGAAAAAAAAAACTTCTCACATCATCATAATTCTTGGCATAAGTCCGATATAGTTCTAACACGGCATAGCAGTCTCCATCAGGCTTGACAACTGGCATGCAGAGTGCGACCTTCGCATCGATCCAGCGGAGACCGTCTGAGAACCTTCGGTCTCGCTGTACGTCTTCTAGAAGGAGAAACTCTTTGGTGTAAGCCACATGAGCTGCTGCTGTTTTCCCTTCACCTATAAATAATTAAAAAATGCTGGTTACTACCAGCTACTATGCACATCGATGTTATGTGTATGTACATACATATTGCTAAAAACAAAGCTGAAAAACACTTGATAACACACTCTCCGTCATTGCATTTTTTTTTGTTTTACACCATGCTTGGGAAACTTTTAGTTACGCAGATATTGGTGGCCAACATTTTGAAGATAATGTTATAACTTAACTTTAAATATCTTATTGACCCTTGAAGTATTTAGTGCATCCATCAACACAATGCGTTACATTCATTCCCACCGTAAAACATGATTTTATTGCAATAGGTTTTTGCATAGAGTCAAGTACTTTGTTTGCTGGACAGCATGCTTAGTTGGTGGTTTAATGAAGCGCAGTTTACACCTTTGATATTCGCTGGGACATACGCCCTGGTCACTGTAAAACGGAGTACTTAATGCTATTAAATACACTTTGCGGGTTTATAGTTTTTACTTTCGATTTTTTAGCTCTAAGCCATTCCGGCAATGATTTGATAGAGTTACTATTTCCTGCAATAATTTTAAAACTTACAAATAGTAATATTAACTTCGTGCCTTTCTGGATTTTCCGTGTCTGGATGCAAGAGGACTATTTCATTCTTCACTTTGTCCACTATGTAAACAAATACGCCTGTAACATATCCAAATACGAATATTATAACATTCCCGTCTATTCCACGATCTGTGCTTTCAATTACTACTTTAAGCTTATATTTTCTACTTCAATGCAGTCTTGACTATTATGATTAAGTTTTAATAAAGCATGGTAGGTATTGTCCGAATTGACTATTTATTAAAGTTGTCAAATTAAAATATTTAATAATGACCATTTTGAAACTCCAAGGTTGCGGGTTTTCATACGATGCCAGTGAAGAATGTCCAACAAGAAATAAAGATATGAATAAGAGGAACGATTCTATCGGACAAGCCTTTTTAAATTTGTCCGCAGTCATTTCACCTGCCCCAAAAAACTACGCGAAAGTGAGTTTGTTTGTTTGTTACGTCTTCACGCCTACATGGCTAAACCGATTTTGTTGGTACAGAGATAGTTGGGACCGTGGAGACGGACATAGGCTATTTTGTTTAAACTTTTTTTGTTTAAAAAATTAAGAAATGAGGGAGAAAGAGGGAAGAAAAGAGAAAACTTAGCATTGCTATTACAATAAATAAGGCGCTAGGGTAAAAACTACAACTAGCAGGTACCTGCAAATCAGGAAAGGGGAACTGTGTTACCCCGAATTAAACGCGAGCGAAGCCGCGGGCAAAAGCTAGTGAGCTATAAGTTTCTATAACAGATATGAAATAATTAGTAGTTACCAGAACTTTCGGTGACAGTTCTCAACACCATCGCAGTTTCGTACAGGAGTGATTCGAGATCCACCGTGTCTTCTAGAAAGACATTGAACCTATTCATATCAAGGTACTTTCCAGCCTTTTCTTCTTCTTCTTTCAAGCCTGCATTTAAATATAGAAAGGATGATATGGTAGTATATCTATAGTAACATTTTGGATTTCCCTGTCCATGACATCAGATCTCCTTTAGCCAATTTTGCAGCATTGCGAGACTTCTTTAGCAGTTCAAAAAGCCAGGCACAAGCCTCGTGTATTTAGTGTGTCATTGATTCAGGACATCGGGACTAGGGTGTAATTTTGGAGGATATTCAGGTCTAAATTGACTTAAATAATTTAAAAGGAGGACGTTCTCAATACGACTGTATTTTTTTTAGTATGTAGGTAATGCGTTTTCTCCGACAAACTTGGGCCAATTTTCAAAAGCTTTTAATTGTCGAAAGGGTATACTCACGAGGTGGTTGTTAAATCAAAGACGTGTGCGGTGTGTAGGGCGTTTAATGCGAGACTACCGTTCGGTCGCGTACACTAACAATCAAGTTTTATAACTATGCATAGATGAACCTATCGTCATCGATACACAACAGTGGTAAATATCAATTATATTCAGCCTACTTCCGGAATTCTGTGGCACAAAAAATCGATGAAACGGATCGATCGATGAAAAAGACTGAAAGAACATAACTTGTTATTTGGAACACAGGTAAACCTAGACTAGGATAATAAGAAACTATTTATCCTTGCAGTACCTTTCCGTAGGACTGTTACTTTCGACCTATGATCAAGTAAAGCCTCGGGACATAGCTAGTAAAGTGGTAATGTAAAGTACCTTTCCGTTCTATTTGCGCATAAGGAGCGATGACCCTTCTAGTCACCTTGTCAAGTTTTTCAGAAGGCACTAAGAAATGCGACTGAGTCTGAGTGAGCAAAACAGACTCTCTCTCTCTAAACTTTGTAGATGCCACCTTTTTCGGTATCATGATTGTAAATTAGTTTATTAAAACTAGATTCCCATATAAACTCTAAATTATTGATAAAGATTGCTAAAATAAAATTGTAGCTGTATTGAACTACAGCTGTCAGTTCACTTTTCAAAAATGATGTTGTCATTTGCTTGTTGTAGGCCAGTGTGCTTTCAACTCAAAGACGTTCAAATATTGAAATTTCTTTGTTTCATACCAACCTTTTATTGCATCTTTTGTTTTAAGATCATTGATACATTGTCTCTGAAAGTAAAGATCAGATTGAAAAGCATGGTCAACAAGGTCACAGGTGGCGTAAGGCGTTGGCGAGCGCCGCCGCCGGCCGTGCGGATCCTGGGGTCTTGCAACTCGTAATTAGGGTTGCCATCTTTTAGACTCATTTGGAGTCTGAATTCAAAGATTTTTTATTATTTAAAAACGTCCGCAAAAAAGGACTGCACTCTTCAGTTCATCAAATCACATTAAGGAATGGCCGCCCACGTTCCCCTACCCTTGGTGTGTAAGTCCAAATTGCACTTAGCCGATCTTTTTTTATTTCACCATTTTTATTAGAAAATAAATGATTATCAGTTAAAAATAAATAAATGATTATCAACAAAATATTTTAAAAACTTCATGTATTTCCGATTTCATCCATAGGTACAATTTTACTAAATAACTTACCTAATACAATAATAATATGTACATACAAGTCAATTGAACTAAAATATAACATTGCAGGAACAGGAACACTAATTGGCTACCTATACGAATAAGACTGAAGCGCATTATAAAAGCGAACATATACTTTGACATTTATGGCGTATAGAATTACAGACGCCATTTTGAAAACTACAGTTTTACATCTGTTGCTACTGGATGCAATGACGACACGGACGTTTGACTGCTGCGCTGTGTCGCGGGTTCGATCCCCGCACGGTACAAATAGCAAGACATCGGGCCCTTCGTCCGGGTCTTGCTATTTGTGTATGTGAGTTTAAATGTTTGTAAACATACCCACGATACATGAGAATTTGCTAGTGTGGGGCAAGGTTAATTAAAAAAACTCCCGCGCATTTTGATTCCATAAAAAGAAACAGTATTGTCATGTGTGTGAACTATACAACTACATCGACAATCACCGAATAAAACGTAAGCGATAAACGGGCCTGTAAAAATTGCTGTGTGAACGTGTACCAACAGTAAACCGAAAATCAACCTTATAGAAAAACAAGTAAAGACCACTGTCATTTTAACAGATGTGCAAACCAAACGCAGCAATCCCGCAGACATCACAACGCCGCAACATCGCACTTGTACCTAATACCCGAAGAATTAGGCAGACGTAAGTCCTATGTAATAGGAGGCGAGCCTATTGCCATCAATCGGTCACAAATCTTGGCTCCGTCGTCGCTGCTACTGCGATATTCCTGATGGAAAAAACACAATAATAATTTGCACGATCCGGTACCCAGAACCTTATGCTCAACAGACGCGTTTGCGACCATAAGACAAGACACCTAAAGATCATTATCGTAAAAATAAATATTGCCCAGTGAAGAGTCGCACCACGCAGCTACCTCAGTGGTCCTCATAAATGTTGTAAACCTTATTTTCATTTGAATAATGTTCTCATTCGTATGATACGCCTGATCACAATCTCTTGTAAAAATAATATAATTATATGGTTCATTTTCTGTCAAATTTTGGTTGAGAGATCTCGCCGTACAGCAGGGACTCAAACAAATGCTAGGCGTGTACTCAACTATATATATAATTATGTTTACAATAAACTTAATTTCAAATCAGTGTTAAAATCTAACGTAACTCATAACAATTTACTATGTGACCTTAGGCTTATCAATTTTATATAACCATCACGACAAATCCTGGATGTTTAAAAGCATAAGTAATACAGACTAGCAAAATGAAATAAAAGTCATTGCTAATGTCCTTAATTTATTTGTTACTGGCGTGGCGTGGCGATTAAGGGATTAACTACTTTTATTCAGCTCAATTCAGATTTTGTCTGCACTAAACTAGTATTTTTAATATCATTTGAAAGGGGATTTTTACCATTTTTTTTATGCAAGGGATATCTCCATGATAAGATCCGTAATCATGGAGCTCCATGCAACTCCATGGAGTTGGAAACGCCATGATCATAGATAAACTGCCGAAATATCGGAAACTCGAAATAAATGGTAAATATCCCGTTTCAAATTAAATTAATAATGTTAATGTCAATGACCATGTCAGTTTAAAAGCTGAAGAAATGTAGTTAGTTTAGCCCCTAAGTCACCTACAAGTCCTCACATTATTAAGGTTATTTTACTCGTCATACTGAAGAACTTTTACTATGAAAACTATTAATCGCATACTCTTTTCATAAAAAAAACCGTAGTTTTTGAAACAAACACTGAAAATCTCTGTTTAGTTTTACATATAACTCTGTTTTATTTTCACGAAGCAAATAGAGAAAATAATACATTTATGGGAAGTTAATTTCCACTGGAAAAGTGGTTTAGTATGACTGGCTGACTCATTCCTTCGGATGCAGGTGTCTAGTGTCTATATCGCCGCGCTGTGGAGTTAGATCAGTATTGTGCTTATTTGCTCTGATATGATTACTAGATTTAGGGCCACTTGACATATTTTTTGTTTTAGCATTTTGTCTCTAATAATGTGTATGTATGTCAATGTCAAGCATCCCTGTTATTTGCATGGTTACTGAAATACCATTTTTAGATGTTAGTTTATTTGAATTTGTCTGTGACAGTGCTGTTGGTGTGCTTATTATAAATAAATAAATATGATTGAGAATAAACACGATTTCAAAAATCCATGGTTAGTACAGAAATAAAATCGTGTAAAACGAGAAACGCCATCTAATACATTGTCGGGCACTTGGAGTCCAAAACGTTCACAGGAAAATAGACACTATGACTAAGGTATCTATGCAACTTTGCAGATGTGTACGTGACGGTTGTTAGGTCCCAAAATTACTTATCTGCTATAAGTGTAATAGACTATACCTATGGGGTTCCATTGAGAACTTTAAAAACAGTGAAACTTACAACTGTAACACAATTAACATATTTGTAGGTATATTTTTTTCTATAAATATGGAGGTATATTTGTTTATGTTATGGTTCAATCGTGAAGCTACAGATGAATAGACATATATTATATTTAAACGTGCAAGTGTGATAAAAAATCGTTTTATACAAAAGTTCTTCAAAAGACAGTGACCACACACATCGACACGGAATCCGGCTTAAACCGTTTGAATAAAGCTTAAAATCCATGCAACAGAAATATATTTTCTAACTGATTCCGTGTCCTTATCAGCAACAGCCATAATCACGGGGGTGCATAAAAAATAACTAGCCCACCATAATGGATTTAGGATGACATCACTTAGCTAACCATGCATTGTCATCCAAACTTAATGTGAATGAAAATTTCAGTTAAATCAGTATGGGAATGTTTTAAAATTCAGTTGCTAGATTGTAACTAAACCAACATACAAACAATGCAAATTGAGAAAAAGCTTGTTAAAACACGTCATTCGGAACAGACGAAGCCGCTCGAAGTGGCTCGACACCGTCCGAGACAAATATGATCGAATTGAATTTATTACGTACGCGTCGGTAAGTGTGGTCAGTCCCTATTTTTTCACCATCTGAATAAACGGTCTAAACAGATACTATGTTTTGGTGGTTGCTTACTATTATAACACTGATTATAATACATATTCACATATTAGCTAGTAACAATTTAAACCATTAAACCTTTTTTTTGAACGCCAGAGCACAAAAGCACGCATTTTACGTCACATATTTGTACAATGTTTGTATCATATTTGTGCCGTTGGCGTCCAAGGCATACGCTTGCTTGTCACATATATGTAACAATGGCGTTCAAAAAGTTAAACATAAGTGTGTTGCTCAATTCTCTTGAAGAACTACAACTTGTATGGCCAGGGCGCCTAAAATGACCAGTTTAGCTGAATCAAAATTCTTTAGGTACCTCATTTTGATCTAAAATTGTTGTGATTGAATTAGACATAGTTAATGTTACTTTGATTCTTATTGATTTTTTAAATATGACTACATATTTGTGTTTTTTTTATAAGTCATTAAATGTGAATTAAGTTTTTTTTTATTTTGTTCCGCTTTTAGAGTGTATCGTGGGTTCGTTTGCAAACATTTGAATTCACACACACAAACAGCCAGACCCGAAACAATTACATGTCGGTCACACAAATATTTGTTCCGTGCGGTTATCGAACCCGTGACATGAGGCGTAACCATTGCGTCAAGCGTACCGTCCAATATTCAAAATATTACCTGTTCTGCGACCCTATGATTCTGCTAAAGCAGCCATATTAGCCCCCCTGACGTGTAAACCTGTTTCATTGTTTGTTTTGTAAGACATAAATGCAGCAAGCTGTTGTATAACAAGTAAACAACTAACGGTAAATTAATGTACTTATTGAATAGTTATGATAAGGAATTTTTAGAGCTCCGTACCTCACAAAAGAAAAATCGGTTCCCTGATAGGATCACTTCGTTGTCCGTCTGTCTGTCACGACCCTTTATCTCGGGAACGAGGGAAGGTATCACATTGAAATTAAAACCATATACTCAAGTCTGTGGTCTCTTGGAGCTGTGAAATCAACCCTCTAAGCTTACGCAGTCAAAAGATATGGCTGTTTATGTTGCAAGTGTGTACGGAACCTTCTTTGCGTGAGTTCGACTCCCACTTGTTTCTTAATAATATTAACATTTTAATATTTGGTGCCTTATTTAACATAAGTAATAATTATAACCTAAACGAGACTAAAATAATTCATAAGCGAGATTATACATACATTTAATTATTGAATCCATAAACTGTCTACTGTCTAATCTGTCTACTAACTGTGCCGTGTGGTGCCGGCCTAAAAAGAATAGCACCAACCCAACTCTGCCCGCGGGTGTCGTAAAAGGCGACTAAGGGACACAAAACCGGGGGGTGGGCAGCAGCGCCCCCTGCACAGCAAACCCACAACCAAACTGCGATCCCCAACCCGCATGCCCAGCGTGGGGATTATGGGCACTACCCCTCGATGATGGCACGAATAAAAAGATGGCCCTCAGTTCCCGGCCGCCTCGCTATTCCTGGCCATGGCAGCGGCCATGGTAACGGCGGGGCAGGGGGTGCGAAGAATCACCGGGCTACGGCAGGCTGCCACAAAGATCTGACCCTGGCAACGTATAACGGATGCACTCTGAGGCTTGACCACCATCTAGCGCAGTTGGAAGTGGAGTTAGAGAACATTAAATGGCATGTTCTAGGGTTATGTGAAGTCCGCAGAGAGGGGGAGGACACCGTAACCCTGGACTCGGGCCATCTTCTCTACTTTCGCGAGGGGGATAAGAAATCCCAGGGTGGCGTAGGTTTCCTCGTCAATAAAGCCCTCTCTAACAACGTTGAAGAAATCTCCAGTGTGTCGACCAGGGTAGCGTACCTGATCCTTCGGCTGTCCAAGCGCTACAGCATGAAGGTCATTCAGGTTTACGCACCGACCTCGACACACCCGGATGATGAAGTGGAGGTTATGTATGAAGACATATCCAAAGCCTTACACAACACCACCAAGGCCCACTTCAATGTTGTTATGGGGGACTTTAACGGCAAGGTGGGAACACAGACTGGCAACGAATCCCGTATAGGCCCGCATGGTTATGGAGTTAGGAATCACAGGGGGCAAATGCTTGTCAACTTCCTTGAGAAGGAGGGACTGTTCTTAATGAATTCTTTCTTTAAGAAACAGCCTCAAAGAAAGTGGACATGGAAAAGCCCCGACACTGTGACTAAAAATGAGATCGACTTCATCATGACGGATAGCAAGCACATATTCAGAGATGTCTCAGTGATCAACAGGTTTAATACCGGATCTGATCACCGACTTCTCCGAGGCTCTCTGAATATCAACATAAAGCTTGAAAGAAGCCGACTGATGAAATCCACGCTCCGACCTAACTCAATCCATATCATGGCGGGCACCGAGAAGTTCCAGCAGCTTCTCGGGAATAGATTTCTTGCCTTGGAACCCACTGACGACGTTGACGAGAGCCTACACAATCTGGTCGAAACTCTGAGGGATGAGGGCATCAAGTTCTGTAGAGCGCAGCGGACTGGCAGGATATCCAAACTCTCGGCTGAGACCCTCGGGTTGATGACAAAAAGACGGGAAACCACCCATGCGACTTCGTCGGAGAGGTCAGACCTGAACAAGCAAATTGCGAAGATGGTACGGCGCGACCTTCGGAGCTCCAACACACGCCTCATCGAAGAGGCGATAGAGCGAAACCGAGGGTCTAAAGTATTCACTCAGCAGCTTGGCAGGAGCCACCTGACGAAGCTAAAAACGCTCGACGGGAGGACCGTATTGTCCAAGCCAGAGATCTTCGCCGAGATAGAAGATTTCTACGGCCGATTATACGCTGCACATGCCTCTTATTCCCGACGAGATGACCACGATTCCAGAGCCACCCTGACTCGCCACTACACCGACGAACTGCCTGACATCAGTCAAGACGAGATCGTGTCAGCTCTGAGGCAGCTTAAAAATGGAAAAGCCCCCGGTGAGGACGGAATAACATCAGAGCTTTTGAAAGCTGGAGGAGTCCCTGTTATACAGGAACTACAGAACCTCTTCAACGACGTCCTTCACAGTGGGAGAACTCCAAAGGCGTGGAGCGGGAGTTTGGTGGTGCTCTTTTTCAAAAAGGGTGACAAAACCCTTCTTAAGAATTACAGACCCATCTCGCTCCTGAGCCATGTCTATAAGCTGTTCTCACGAGTGGTCACGAATCGTCTCGCCAGGAGACTCGACGAGTTCCAGCCGCCGGAACAGGCCGGGTTTCGCGGAGGATATAGCACCATAGACCACATTCACACAGTGAGGCAGATTATACAGAAGTCCGAAGAGTATAATCAGCCCCTATGTCTGGCCTTTGTGGACTATGAGAAGGCCTTTGACTCTGTCGAAACCTGGGCTGTTCTGGAATCCTTACAGCGATGCCAAGTAGACTATCGTTATATTGAGGTGTTGAGATGTCTGTACGAAGCCGCCACCATGAGTGTCCAAGTACAGGACCAGCAGTCTAAACCGATCCAATTGCGCAGAGGAGTGAGACAGGGGGATGTTATATCCCCGAAACTGTTCACCAGCGCGTTGGAGGATATCTTTAAGACGCTGGACTGGAAAGGAAAGGGCATCAACATAAACGGCGACTACATCTCACACCTACGATTCGCAGATGACATAGTCTTGATGGCGGAGTCGCTAGAGGAGCTGAACCAGATGCTGGACGGCCTAGCTTCAGCCTCGCGACGTATCGGTCTTGGCATGAATTTGGATAAAACCAAAGTCATGATCAATGGCCACATTGATCCGATACCGGTCGTCGTACATGGTCACCTTCTCGAAATCGTTTCTGAGTACACTTACCTCGGGCAGATTCTGCAGTTAGGTAAAAACAGTTTCGAGAGGGAGGCCAAGAGGAGGATCCAGCTGGGCTGGGCAGCGTTTGGGAAACTACGCCGAGTCCTCTCGTCATCCATCCCGCAATGCTTGAAAACGAAAGTTTTCAATCAGTGCGTCCTACCCGTCATGACCTACGGAGCCGAGACATGGACACTCACGGCAGGGTTGGTCCATCAGTTCAAAGTCGCTCAGCGAGCTATGGAGAGAGCTATGCTCGGAGTTTCTCTGAAGGATAGAATCCGCAACGAATACATCCGACAGAGAACCAAAGTTATCGACATAGCTCAAAGAATTAGCAAGCTGAAGTGGCAGTGGGCTGGCCATATCTCACGAAGAACCGACAACCGTTGGGGTAAACGTGTTCTTGAGTGGAGACCGCGACTCGGCAAGCGTAGTGTAGGACGCCCTCCGACCAGGTGGGATGACGATCTAAGAAAGACTGCAGGCAGATGCTGGATGCGGCAAGCTGAAGACAGGGCGCTATGGCGCTCATTAGGGGAGGGCTATGTCCAGCAGTGGACTAATATAGCCTGATGATGAAACTGTCTAAGCTGCCATTATCCTGAAAAAAATCTTATTTCATTTTCTAAATCAAATTAACTTGACATTTGATTGTTCATCATTTTCCTGCCCTTGTCCCATTCTATTTAGGGTCGTCGCAACACATTTTCTTCTTCCATTCTCCCCTATCAGACGTCACGGCATCATTTACTCCACTCTGTCCATTCATTTTTTGTACAAAATAATAATATGTAAAGGTAACAGACACTAATTAATAACATAGATATTTTAGGCAATTTTCATAGTATTATGAGTCATACGTGATTAGGCTGTGTCCGCATTAGACAAAAAATTAGCGGCTGACTGACACTGAGCAGCAATTCGGTCGTAGGCCCAATGTAGAGTTAGCGGTGAACCGTCTCAAATTAACCGCAAGCTTTCAACTCTTGCCAACGAAGGCGACTCGCCGGCAGCGTGCTTTACCGCCGACTGGTGCAAAATTCGCAAAAAATTTCGGCAAGCGATATTCCATGAATTGCGTACAGTACGCGCTGTATGGGCATCCCATTTTAAAATAATAATAATAAATATCTTTATTGTATAATTTGAGACAATCACAGAGAGCAACTTAATTATAACGTACAAATCAACAGTTGACAGTTGTAAAATGTGAAATGGTTGATGTGACTGATAGATTTTTTGATAGAGTTTGATTGTCTTCGGACTAATTCGCCCTATCCCGTCGTACTAGTAAAAACTGTATCACGAACGGATAGTCTTCCTCACCCTTAGATCAACAGATTCCCACAAGGTTCCCGTATCAAGTCACATAGTTAGGCACATACAGTATAACATTACAGGTAACATAGTACAGTTATATGAATTAATCAAGTTACATACATGATTGGAATTTTTTATGTAGTTTTGTGTTAGGGTATGTGTATAGGTATGGGTATATATGTAAAGTAAATGTTTTAAAATATATAGAGCGGAGAACTAGAGACAAATAGTCAGCCACTAACTGTTCGCCTTAAGAGGACTCAGCCTAAGTCATTTAAATCATCCCAAAATCACAATAGTTAAAAGGTGAGGATGTGTTTTTAGTATGAATTAGTTCATTTAAAATCATGATATGATAACTAATCCTTTATTGTTTTAAACAGAATGCTATCACACTTTTATCAGATAGTAAAAAATGTGATAACATAATGAGTCAGGTTTGTAGGATTACATACTGTTCAGAGTACTTCAAAAAGGTAACAAAATTGTCTAAATACAGTAATTTCTTTCAATTAGAACATTACAGGCACTTTTGAGTGTTCAAAAACCTAAAAGATACACCTACAGTCCCATTAACAAGGCATAATAACTTGACAGTACTGTAGTTGTCCTTTAAAACGCATACATGTCTATGGAAAAGAATGAGCAAAGAAACTCCTTGGACACTGATCTCTGATTGTGAACAAAAAAGCAAAAATTACATACTTGGTTGCAGACTGGACTATTGTGATTATTGAACGGTAACAATGCTATAAAGGCTTTTACATTATTTTCCCTCATATTGTGTATTACTGTCAACGTAAAGTAAAATTTATTTGTATTATATTAGATGCACTGGCAGTAAACATATACGCCTTCCTTTTGAATCACAATCTATTGCTGGAAACTTCATTAAAAACTGTTGAGCAGTTTAAAAGATCTAAACGAACAGTCAGCAAAAGCAACTTCAATTTATACTATGTAAAGATAACCGCATAAATAATGTAATTTTAATTTTAATGTAATTTAATTTTAATGTAATTTTAATTTTAATGTAATTCTAATTTTAATGTCATTTTAATTTTAATGTCATTTTAATTTTAATGTAATTCTAATTTTTAGTGGAATTTTAATGTAATTTTAACTTTAATGTAATCTTAATGTAATTTGTCAATGTATTTTTTTGCGTCTGAATAAAGGCTATTTATTATTATTATTAAAGATAACCGCGGTCCCGTAAAAGGCAATAAAAGGAACATGGGTGGGTTTTTGATGATTTCCCATCCGCAAAAAAAAGGGGCTCTTGAAATGCTGCAACTTACAAGTGTGTTAACATCACCTTGTTTCAATAAGGTTGCTGTAGAGCCAGAAAGCGTTGTATCTAACCTTGTAGATGGCAGAATGAGCTGGACAATACCAACAATCAATAGTAAACATTAACATGAGCTCTATCAAAAGAACAGGAAGTTGTAAGGAGAGGCCTTTGTCAGGGGGTGATGAATTTACTTGTATCTCCCAGGCCTCCAACAAATGGTAGTAGTAGATATATTGGGTTTTTAGTTGGTTAGTATCTGACCCTTCCGCTCACCCCAGATGGAGGGTATCCGTGAGGATTTTCGAGCTCACAAAAAGAAGTCTTTGTCCAGCAGTGAGATGTCACAGAGTAACAGTTAAATAATAAAAGATTGTACAGATAAGGTGATGTGCAACCTTCTTATACACTTTCATTTTGTTTGTTATTTATGGCCATGTTATAGGTTTCCTTTCTTTCTTTGGCGGCGGGCAGTCACTTGCTAGTGTCATCTGAAAAGAATTTAAAAAAAGCATTAATACTTTGTCTGGTCTTCAACCATTGAAGAAGTTAGGTGCCCTGACCATATCCGATTTTTGTTAATCACCTCAGTGAAATGTGAACTGAAGTAGTCACTCTGATTCTTAAACCAAAACACAAAGAAAGGGTGCCAAAAATTTATATGTCTGTGGTATCTATCTTATTTCAATAGAGTACTTACAGAATCTAAACAAATTTTCCTTTTACTATAATTGAAGAAGTTTGTCGGGTTTGTGATAGGTGCAATTGTTGTCTCAATTTTGATCCTTTTTATTTGGCTAGACAGGCATTCGGGAGGTGCTTTTAACCTTTCACAGTTTGCGTCTAATTTTTTATGTTTGTTTTCTTGATTTGTCATGATATTCAACTTCTTTGTTGGCTCGGGGCTAGGTTGGCGCGTTTTGTTCAGTAATTTGCCTCTCCCAGAATCTCTATACTTTCTTTGGCCGTAAGGAACGCAATAATGATGGAACACATCCAATAGTGCATCTCTCTGCATAAGACCCATGTTCGGAATACGCAGATGCCTCTGCAAATAGAAAATAATAACAAAAATA